>JARFIW010001142.1:1337500-3947047 GCA_036346225.1 Platerodrilus igneus
ACGATAACGATAACGATAACGATAACGATAACGATAACGATAACGATAACGATAACGATAACGATAACGATAACGATAACGATAACGATAACGATAACGATAACGATAACGATAACGATAACGATAACGATAACGATAACGATAACGATAACGATAACGATAACGATAACGATAACGATAACGATAACGATAACGATAACGATAACGATAACGATAACGATAACGATAACGATAACGATAACGATAACGATAACGATAACGATAACGATAACGATAACGATAACGATAACGATAACGATAACGATAACGATAACGATAACGATAACGATAACGATAACGATACGATAACGATAACGATAACGATAACGATAACGATAACGATAACGATAACGATAACGATAACGATAACGATAACGATAACGATAACGATAACGATAACGATAACGATACGATAACGATAACGATAACGATAACGATAACGATAACGATAACGATAACGATAACGATAACGATAACGATAACGATAACGATAACGATACGATAACGATAACGATAACGATAACGATAACGATAACGATAACGATAACGATAACGATAACGATAACGATAACGATAACGATAACGATAACGATAACGATAACGATAACGATAACGATAACGATAACGATAACGATAACGATAACGATAACAATAACAATAACGATAACAATAATGATAACAATAACATCGTAATTGGCCATCTGGGCATTTCTCTAAAAAAAATTAATGCTTTAATATCCTTGAATTTTTATCAACTGAATTTTAGGTACTAAAATCTCTACACTACGATTTAGATGGTCCTTTCACATAAAAAGTTAAATAAGCGTGCACAAAAACTGGTAGCGCTTTCTATTACAATAAGATTTATGGATCATCCCTACTATAACTAACAAATATTTATTCGTGAAGAACGACATGTAATTCTGTAAGTTGTTAAAGTAAGGGACTTACAATTGTATTCTTCAGAATTCTATCAAAGCCCGGCGCATAAACTGTTGCAGGTAACCAAAGATCCGACGGGGCTCTGGAATAACATCCCAATTCGGCAAATTAAGCTATGTCGGTATTTATCACTAATTCCGCGTTCTCAATTCCGTTATCGCAATAACCGCACAGGGACGGCGCTAGGCACAAGATAAATCAAGCAACTGCATAAGGCGCAAACGATAAAGGGGCACAAACCAGATTGGGTTGCAAAAATTAATTGCAGTGTGCAATAAATATTAAAATATATTATTAAGAGTAAAATATTAATAATAGTAAAACAGAAAAAACGATAAATTTTTACTTCAAACGCATTTTGCTTATAAATATTTTGGGTCGATAGAATATCTTATTCTGAACACGTTTTAACATTTAAGAACTCCACCACAAAGATATCAAGTTATATAGAAAAATATATACTATACTGAGGAAATGACAATAATAATATGTTTTGTTGGTTTAGAATTACCGACACCACAAATCAAAGAACATTTCTTAGGATTTGTACCAATAGCAAAAAGCTGCAGGTGCCTTTTTGCCAGAAACTTTACTTCAATAACTAGAACAAATAAATTCACCAAATGACAATCCCCGTGGTCAAGAATATAATAACGGAAGCAGCATGAGGGCCAACGAAAATGGAGTACAAAAGAAGGTTTTGGATATAAATTTACGGGCGTTTATTATTTCATGCAGCTCACACTCATTAAGTTTGGTTGTTGTCAATGATGCATATAGAAGCTGTTTAGGTGCAGTACATTTTTTCGGTGTAGTACAACAGATTTATAATTATTTTTCAGGATTACCTTCTCGTTGGCAAGTTTTATCTAGCTATTTTCCTGATTTTTCTGTCAAATCGTTAAGCAATACAAGATGGAAAACCGGATTAATTCTTTAAAACTATTGCATTGCAATCTCGGAAAAATTTACGTGCTCTAATGCAAATATTTGAAAACCCACGATGACAATCTACATCAGCAGGAAATTCTTCTCGAAATGAATTTCCAAATTCAAGTTTATGGTACCCCCTGTTTTATGGTACAACATCCTTTTTAAAGTTAGTAGGTTGTTTTTAACAGTTCTGGCACCACATTTACACCAGCATCCACATTTCCACACACATCTGGACAAAATAGTTTTCTTCGACTAGCCATTTCGACCCACGAGATGAATGTACTTTGTTTGATATCAATTAATATTAGATTTTTCTCAGCTACCCCAATTTCTAGGAATTTTTTAGATTGCATCCCCCCAGGGAGCTACCCTTATTTTAAGATTTTTTACCGGCAGCAATTTCTGACTATCCTTATAAAAATTTTTAACCATGTGACACCTCAAATTAGTCTAGAATTTTACGCAGAATCCAAATCTGTAAACAGATTTAAAATAGGCTCACCCCTTAGCGTTTTACACACCCTCTAGCGAACATATAAAAGATTATTTTTTTGTTTCTTTTAAGATAAATGTACCTTGTTTGGTATCGGTTAATATTATATTTTTCTCAGCTACCCGAATTTCTGTGAATTTTCTAGATTGAATCATCCCCTGGAGAGCTACCCTCATTTTAAGATTTTTTTACCAATGTTGATTTCTAATCACATCTCCTTTTTAATATCTAGAATCCTATAACCAAACACTTAGAGGTATTAACACAAAGAAATTAAGCACACAAAAGTTTAATAATTTATTTTATTCGATTTACAGTTTAAGAAACTAATAGAATACAATTTTTACATTACAAAGTATAACATTATTTTATTTTATTTGTGTAGCCGAATCCGAGCAGCTGAAAATAACATGTAACATAGGTAGCTGCCTAAAAAGTTTAAAGAGCATAGGTTTTACAGAAGCTAAGAAGATATATTTTTAAATTTTCTTAAAGTGTCCTCATGAATGCTCGGAAAAATTTGCAAACCGCGAACACGTTTTTTTCTCTAAAAACAAAATTACCAGCAGATATTTTGAAAAATTGTAGGAACCTAGAAGAAGTTTTAACGCATGCTTTTCAAAAATATATTGACGCTGAGGATCTTTGCAATTAACTTCAAGTAATTTCTCAGAGACTGTTGAAAGAAATGACACCACGGAAAGTATTAACTTTTATCGTTCGACAACAATTAGTTGATTGTGTCAATGTAGCGAGTGACCAACGTAGGTTTTCTAAATTAAAACTAATTAGAAATTATTTAAAGTCGACAATGTTACAAGAGAGACTAATGGGATTAGCGATAATTTCTGTAGAATAGGAAGAATCCTCAATGTTAAATTTGAAAGAACTTGTAGTAACTTTGCCGCAAAAAGAGGTAGAAGAGTTTAAATTTGATTACTTTGTTTAGTTTCATTTTTGTTCTTTTTTATATTAATGTTATTGTAATCAAAATTGGTATTTGTATTTTCAAATTTGTACTTTCAAATTAAATAAATAAAACATGACATTTATTTAAATTAAAATATTTTAATTAATTAATTCCCCTTTCACTTTTTGGGAATAAAACACGCATTGTTTGTAATATAATATTTATCGACTTTTCGATCTAAGCCCTAGGATCGTTGTCGAAATAATAATAATGAAAGTTTTAAATTTTGAAAGTTTTTAATTTGACATTTGCCGCATAAATTTATATGACATGGTTAAAAATGTCAATAAAGATTATACTACAAACAATGCGTCATTTTATTCCAAAAGAAGAGAAAGAACAAATAGCAACCACAACAAATTTAATTTGCTTCAAAGTAACACTTCAAAAGGTATTTTTTTTTAAATATGGCGGATTCTCACCCCTAGCCCAATATTGGTATATATCGGAGGGCGCCCTGATAGATTTTTGCCTAGAGCGTCAAATACCCTAACACCGGCCCTGTAACCGGATTCTCGCTAACAACGGTTGTGCTTTATTTTGTTATCTGATTTCTACGTACAATGCCCATCCGGTGTTTGCGTATAAATAGGAATTTTGTCATCTTTTACTATCCACCGGTTTTATTAAAGGAATTTCCCTGGGATCATAGCAGGATTTGTTTTCCTTCCCACGTGTTTCTCATCTAAAATGTTTTATTTTAAACGCCATTGTGCATTCTGTTCACCCTAATGTCATGTTTTTAGCATTTGGTTTTATGTTTCCATAACATAGGGCCGTGCAAATCCTACTTTATTTACACGGTGTTTATTTGAAATACCGATTAGTCTACGTCGTCCATTTTATGGCTGATTTAATATTATTGCTTTTTTATGTATCGGTCTCATGGCTAAGATGTGTGCATCATGCAGCATTGTGTCGAGTTTCGTATGGCACGGCGCGATACCTGTATGCCCCTAAACTATATAACTGTTTTCTCATTGTTAACTATTTTGTTGAACCTATGTGGACTAGTACAAATATCTCTAAAGTGAAGTTATTTCCTGTTTCCATCTACAACTATTTTAATTTAATGCTATGGAATGTAAATTAACAATATTTCCCAACATTTCTCTGAAATTCCTTATCGTACAGGGCGCTTCCCTATTTGATTATCCATCCTAATTCAATACTACAATGAAATAGCAAATCTATTAAATGTAAACTACCAAAGCTTATAAATGTTACAGGTTGTATCCTTGCTAAAAGCTAATCTGCTTATCCTAAATTAATAAGTTCGTTACTACTACCTAATGTTTACCTAAATATCGCACTAGCGTTACAGTGCGCTAATACCTAAAAGAACATTTTCCTCATCACTGGATTGCCCGTGGAATTAAATTCGTTTGGCCACTGAAGAGTCCCGGTTTAAACCCCTGAATTTTTCAATATAATTACAAATGAAAAGAATAGTTTACAGTAGAAAACTAATTGTATCGCGCAGTTGCAAAAGAAAATAAAAGAAGCAGCGAATGCAACGATTGTTTGATAGTCAAAGATACTTAAATAAACACATTGTAAAATATATTGAGGTAGATGGTGGACATTTCAAATAGTAACTTTAAAGTTTTTTATTGTTATCGTTAATGATCGTTATTATTATTATTACTTATTTTTCTGATATTTTTATTCCGCATAGTTTGTAATTTAAAAAAATTAAAATTTCTTTCAGAAAGTATATTAAACCATTTACCATTACACGTTCCACAAGCAGCAACACGCTACAATAGTATATCTTATCTACACAAAGCAAACACAAACATTCTGAAGAATTCTCCAATTTTCTAAGTGTGAAACGTTAAATAAAATTAACGTAATTTCCGACATAGACATTTGGCATACTGATCTAGGAGAATTCTTGGCGAAGGCTACAGCAAAAGTAAATATGTATCTGTAACAAGTTGCTTGCACTGTATTCTCGCATTTACGATTTAATGTACTTAGTTTAAACAAAAACGTACTATGTATTATTGTAACATGATGCACAAAATTGATATAAAGCGGTCAAAGGCGTAGTCGTTTGTACAGTACTTTATTCAAGTACCTAGTTGTATAGATTTCGCTCTTTATATTCAAATACGACCACGTATATGATACGTTACTGTAGATATTGTGTACTTCAACTAGTTATTCAAACCAGCTTCGCCGCGAATTTGAAAGATTGTTAAAATTGACTGTAGTCCGTATCTTATTTAATAAAAGGCCGTATTAATATACTTTGTATTGGTTTACTTACGTTACGTGATTGAATTCAGCTTTTCAAAATGTTGATTGGCTTTATCAATTGATAAAGACTTGGTACGAATTTTACACACATCTATTTTGATAACGTGTTGAATTGGACTTTGCTTGTGATGAAAGAACACTCTCATTCTTTTGCCAAAGCTATATAACGAACAATATTCATGTTTCTACAAAACCAAATCCCTTGTTCGTCATGGTCTTACAATAGATGTTTTCTGTCGGATTTGCACGTGGTAAAATTGACGCTGTGAGTGTCTTTGGAGCGATAATCTTCTCATATGGTAAGCTAATTTGCAGTTTACAAATTGTAAATTTACTTGTGCATTCTTTATCATCATCATCATTTTGTTTTCGACCTTACTTAAGGTCGGTTTGACGCAGCTCTAACTTCTTTTCTATTCTGTGCTAATCTAAAAAGCTCTACACACCTTTCACAACCTAAATTTCTAATAATTTGACTAATATAGTTTGGTCTAGGTCTTCCTATATCCTTCTATCTTTTTTCTATCCATCTGGCTCTACATAGATATTAGCAACCTGATGGTTGTTAAAGAACTCTAACATGTTTACATGATTGCCTTTTATAAGGAAATGAAATATAACCTGGTTATTCGCTTTAAAAAAGGAAAAGTGTTAAATTATATGTTATGGTAAGGCTTAAGCAACGAATCGCTGCCAACATGCCAGACCGCTACCTAATTGTGAGTTATGTCATGGTGATGTTTATTAAATTATATGTTATGGTAAGGCTTACGCTACCAACATGCCAGACCGCTAACTAATTGTGAGTTATGTCCTGGTGACATTTAGTTAACTGATTTTTATTTTTTTTTTGTTTTGTTTTCGAACTTACTTAAAGTCGGTTTGACGCAGCTCTAAATTCTTGTCTATTCTGAGCTAGTCTAAAAAGGTCTGCATACCCTTCACAACCTAAATCTCTAATAATTTGACTAATATAGCTTTGTCTAGGCCTTCCTACTCTATTTTTATTTGGTAGTCTATATTCTAAGACTTTACTAAATAGTCCCTCATGTCTTAACTGGTGCCCTATCATTCTATCTCTCCTGACCTTCAATTGTTTCTACATACAGGGTTCCTCACCTATCCTTCTATAAACTTCCTAGTTTGTTACTCTATCTGTCCAACTAATCTTTAACATTCTCCTATAACACCAAGTTTCAAAAGCTTCTATCTTTTTCTTATCTACTTCTTTAATTGTCCAAGTCTCACCACCGTATAGTAGAACGCTCCATACGTACGACTTTAAGAAACTTTTTCTATTATCTAAACTAATACTATAAGCTATTAGTAAGTTTTTCTTTTTTAAAAACATTTTTTTAGCTTGAGCTATTCTAGCTATTATATCCCTTCTGCTACGTCCATCCTTTATACTACCTAAATAGCAAAATTCATCTACCTCCTCTAACTCGGTATTACCTATTTTTAATTTTGGTTTAGAACTAGGCTGTAACTCACTTGTCATTATCTTTGTCTTTACCGAGTTAATTCTCATATTATAGTTACTCTGTAGTATCTCATCTAAAATATTTTAAAACTCTCCTAACTCTTTTCTAGACTCTGCTATAATGGCTATATCATTTGCAAAACGTAACATGTCTATTTTCTGTCCCTGTACACTAATACCTATCTCTTTTCTCTCTCTCTAGCTAAGTTTAAAGCTTCCTCAATATAAACATTAAAAATCAAGGGAGGCAGTATACAACCCTGTCTAACACCATTTCTAATCCTAGCTTCCTTTTCTATTTCATCAAATCTAATTACTACGCTTTGGTTTTTATATAGACTGTAAATAATTTTTCTATCCCTATGAGAGATTCCTATTTTTTGCAAAACCCTGAACATAACAATCCAATTAACCCTATCAAATGCTTTTTCTAAATCTACAAACGCAAAATGAGTCTTTTTAATTTTTGCAACCTTTTTTCGATAATTACCCTAATCATTAGTATCGGTTCTCTAGTCCCCTCTGTCTTTACGAAAACCATATTGGTCTTCGCCTAAATAATTCTCAGTCAAAGCTTCTACTCTATTTTTAATTATTAGTATTTTGGAAGCATGAGAAGTTAAACTAACCGTTCTAAAATTCTCACACCTATCAGCTCCTGACTTTCTTGGGTTTGGGATAATAATTTTTTTTTTCGAAATCTATTGGAACCTCACCTGTGTCATATATTACTTTTACTAGTTCATATAATCTGTCTAAAGTTTTCTGACTTGCATATTTTATTAATTCTGCGGGAATATCGTCTATCCCTGGCGCTTTATTTAGTTTAAGATTCCGAACAGCTCTATCAAATTCCTCTCTTAATATTGAGAACCCTATTTCTACATCCTCTTCTTGGTCGTTCTCTAACTTATCCATATCGTCTCCCTTATATAAATCTTCTAAATATCTTTTTCATGTATCTGCTACCTCAACTTTATTTATTAGAAGCTCGTTATTCTCGTCTCTAATACCATTATATTTTTTCCTATCTTCCCCAAAAAAACTTTTTAACTGCCCTGTAAGCCCTGTCTGTCCTACCTACTATCAAATCCTCTTGTATTCCCTTACAATTCTCCTCCGTCCATTTATTTCTAGCTTTTCTACACTCATGTACTATCTTATTTCTAACTGTATTATATTTTGCTTACTTTCACTATCCACTTCTCTGAAAGGTTTAAGCTTTCTTCTATTCTCTATTAAATCTAATATCTCCTTTGTTACCCAGGGTCACTCTGGGTTGGCGTAAGGTCTGGGCTCGTGATCACTTCTCGATGGTGCAGTGTTCTCGCTGTTACGAGTTCGGTCATAGGTCAACGGAGTGTAAGGAGCGGATGCAGTTTTGCGGTAAATGCGCCGAAGTGGGGCATGCGTTCAAGGGTTGGTAGCGTCAGGGTCGACACTCGTCACGACGCCAAGTCCAGCCAGTGCCCAACGATGCAGCGTTTGAAGGCAGTTATCACCAGGAACATCGACTATGAATCCTAGGCCATTATTTTCCGAGAGGCTCGAAAATTAAATGTGCGCAAATTAATTTAGGCAAGGGCAAAGGGGCCACAAATAATTTCGTTAAATTAATGAACGAAAACAAAATCGACATCGGGCTCATACAGGAACCGCACCTGTACGACCACAAAATAACAGGTTTTGGGAGGGGGGTTACCGTCTTAAACGCGAATGGCGAACGACTGCGCAGCGGAATAATAATAAATAATGGGGCGTGTGCAGGAATTATATTAAATAATTTATCAAACGAATTTCTAACGACGGCTGAAATCAAAACCGGATTAAATACGTTTTACGTGATTAGCGCGTATCTTCCACCGGTCGACTCCCGGCGGGAAAATCCTCAAACAGAGGACTTAATAAATCAAATTGAAGGAATTCTTCGTAAAATCGGTAGGAATAAAAATCTAATTATCGGGGGAGATTTTAATGCCAAGTCGCCACTATATGGTAGCCCTATAGAAGACGATAGGGGTTCACAGGTTGCTGAACTTTTAACGGAATGGGATCTTAGTGTGATAAACACTAATGATTTACCTACGTTTGAGGGGCATAGAGGCAGCAGTTTTATTGATATTACTGCAGCCTCGCACGAGATGATAGAAATCATTTGTGATTGGAAATTGAGGTCGGGCGAGGAAACGCTCTCTGACCATAAATTAATAACATAGGACGTTGAAACCAAAACAAACGCAAACGAGCAGCTAACTATATTTCCGCGGTTCTGTAATAAAAAAGCAAATTGGGAGCTGTTTATACAAAAATTTGGCAAAAGTATCCCTGCGCTCGAAAATATGCTATTTAACTGCCGAAAGGCAGACGAAATAGAAACACTCGCGAAAAATTTAAACGACGCGGTGGTAGACGCGTCGTCGTACTCCATGCCGCGAAAGAAAACATTTAAAGAGAGCGTACCCTGGTGGACCCGGGAACTAACCACCAAGCGGGCAGAAACGCGTAACCTAAGGCGCCGCTATCAATGCGCCTGGGAAGAAATAAAAGAACAACGGAGAATAGAATACAATCAAAGTTACCGCAAATATAATATATTAATAGAAAAAACGCGAACAAATAAATTCAAAGAATTCTGCACGCGAAACTTACAGAAAGAACCTTGGGGAACCGCATACCGGGTAATAAGAGGTAAACAACTGAAAATCGCGCTCGGTAACATAAGAAAGACAAATGGCGAATATACGGAAGGTTTTAAAACCACGGCGAAATATTTATTAGAGAAATTCTTCCCTTCGGATAATCCCGTGGTGGATGAGGGGTCGTACGATTTAGTACGTCGGGAAGCTACAGAAGCGCAAGGAACAGGTGCCGATAAGGCAATCCTAGTTCACAAGGTCGTCAGGGCTTTTAGGAGGATGAATCCTAAGAAGGCACCGGGGCATGACGGAATCGCTTTAGACGCAGCTCTGAAGGCGTGCCGGTTAGCCCCGTGTGTCTTTGTCGGGTTGTTTAATCTTTGTCTAGAAAGGGCGTCTTTCCGCGTTGCTGGAAAGTCCAGAACGTGGAATTCATACCTAAACCTAAAAAGGTGGATGCGTCAGACCCGGGCAGCTATCGTCCAATTAGCTTGCTACCGGTACTAGGGAAAGCTTTGGATCACGTTATGACTACCCCAGTTGAGCACTTAGTGGGCGACAGCGGCGATTTTAATAACCGACAGTTCGGTTTTTTGGAGGGAAAGTCGACTATCGACGCATTAGAGTTCGTTGTCGGGGAAATTAAGCAGACGAGAGATGCAAAGGAGTATTGTGTCGTTGTTACTTTAGACATTTCAGGAGCATTTGATGCCGCCTGGTGGCCATTGATTGTTTGCGAGTTGGAAAATAGGGGTTGTCCATGAAACTTGATGTCTTTGGTCAAGAGTTATTTCTCGGGGCGATTGGCACAGGTTGAAATTCCGGAGGAAGTTTTGTCGTGCAAGGTGGAAAGAGGATGCCCGCAGGGGTCATGCTCTGGTCCCACATTTTGGAAGTTATTGTATGAGAGCATCTTTAGGATCAAGTTGCCCACAGAATGCTCAATCGTTGTGTTTGCGGATGATACGCTTTTAATTGTCAGATCGCGATTGTTAATGGATATGTGCACAAAACCGAACGAGGCGCTTAATAAACTACACGAATGGTCGCAGGCGGTAAAATTAAAATTTAACCCCGCGAAGTCAGTGGCGCTTTATTCCGGAAAGAAACCGGGACAGCGACCCCCAAGGCTAGAGCTGGGAGGGGAGAAAATACCGTTTAAGGAAGCAATTACATATCTCGGGGTAAAGTTTGACAATAAGTTAAATTGGAAAGCTCACGTGCAGTACATTAAAAGCAAAGGCAACGAAATATCAAACAAAATTATGGCGGCGGCGAAAATCAACTGGGGTTTCAGGGGCGAATCGCTGAGGACGATTTATGCCGGAACAATTGAGCCGGCTATGCTGTACGCAGCTTCTGTATGGGCGGAAGGTTGTAAAGTCCGGGAGATGCGTCAATTGACTAGCGTACAACGCATAACCGCTGTGAAAGCGGCCAGGGCGTACAGGACCACCTCCACGGAGGCGGTCCTGGTGATCAGTAGGACTGTTCCTATCGAATATGTCGTTAGGGAGATTAGAGATAGAAGATTGATAAATATAGCGAAAGGGCGCGAAATTATCGAAGATATTCATCTTGGTAATAGGAAGGTAGAACGAAAGATCGGTGTATCGGAGTTGGGACACCCGGCCGATATTAGAGGAATCGAGTTTGTAGAAGGCGATGGGGACGCGACGGGTATCAGAATTTATACGGACGGCTGACGCATGGATGACGGGCAAGCAGGCGCGGCGTTTGTCGTGTATAAGCAGGAAAGGGAGGTGTTTCGGTTTCAAACCAAACTCGCAAACTGGAGCACTATTTTCCAGTGCGAATTGGTAGCCATACGAGAGGCAATCGATTACGTAATAAACCACGTGGGCAGAGATGAATATTATATAATCAGCGACAGTAAATCAGCGCTGACAGCTTTAACAAACATGAACAGCTCGACAGACCTCCAGGCGGACGTCCGGAGGATAGCGCATACGGCGCTCGAGTTTCGACGTTTAAAGTTCTGTTGGGTTAGGTCGCACGATGGTAACGTAGGGAATGATAGGGCTGACGAATTAGCTAAAGAGGCCGCGACGGACGACTTTCGGATATCACATTCTTCGATACCGAGGTCCCATATTAAAAGGAAACTGCGCGAAAAGTCAATTCTACAATGGGAAGCGAGGTGGAACAACGCTGCCACGGGCAGGTTGACCCACAAATTCATACCGAGCATAGAAGCAAGAGGTAGGATTGAGGTTAAGCTCGATCACAAAATGGTGCAGTTGATAACAGAGCACGGCGCCCTGAAGGTTCGGTTTAACCAACAGCGACCGCTGCGAATGCGGCGAGAGCGCGAAAAGCGCAGAGCACGTGCTTTTCGACTGCCCGCTTGAGGCGGGAAATCGAGGCTTGGCTGATAGCAAACTAGCTATCCTAGGTCTGGCATGGCCAAAGAGCCTAGAGGAAGTCGGGGAAGTGGTCAAACAGAAGGCGTTCTGGACAGCCTTAAAAGAATTTGCGGGAAAATTTTAGATTGACTTAGCGTGAATAAGGATACGAGCATAGATATAACCAAAACCTGATATTAAAAAAAAACATGATAATTATACCCAAATGTCCAATATGCACGAGAAACCCCCACACCATTAATACAATCACTGCCTATCTTCATAATTATGTGCGGAAAATCGGGAAATCGGGAATAAATAATAACAAATAAACAATAACAAATAAATCAGAAACCCTCATTAAATTAAATCAATAAAATAAACAAAGATGATAAAATAGAGTGAAACCGCGCAAGTGAAGTGATAGTGATTGTGATCTCCCCAGGACATTTAGTGCATACTTACCAGGACTTTAGCAGTGCACCCCATCTTTCCCTTAGAAGTAAGTTACAGTTAGATGTAGGCAGACGACCAGATCTTCGGATGCTGGAGAATTTTATTATCGAGGTAAGACTTAAATTGTGGCGGCTGTACTCGCACAAGCATTGATTTACATTAATTAGTTGTTTTGAAATAATTTAACAAGCATGTTTTGTGCGTAATGGCGCTAGCCGACATAATGCTTGTCCGAGTGCACCTGATAAATAGGGTGATGCTTTTGCTATTTTGTGCACTGCTATATGCTTAACGTTTATTAGACATTTATTTATATATTTATATAATTATATTTATTTATATTTTATATTTACACTTTATATTTATTAGCATGTATTGTAGTATTTTGTGGCATATTTGTTTTGTTTGACGTTCTGTCGCCATTTTGGTTGCAGTATATATTTGGGAAGGAAGAGTAGAATTGTGAAGATTGTAATCATAATATAAATCAGTTAGGGAATGATAGGGAAAGCTAGGGATGGATTTAAATTAGTTAGCTAGATTTGGATAGTTTTAAGACGACCCTTCAGGTCGCACTGGTAAGCAAAGCCGGCGTCTGCTATCCGTTATTACGGATTCCTAACCCTCTCATTTTTGCTTGTGTATTGTTGATCGGGTACACTCCAAGGTCAGCGCTAGGGATACCATTATTTAAACCCTGTTTTTAGTTTTTGTTTTTAGTTTTTGTTTCAGTTTGTCAGATTTTTAGGTTTGTTAGATTGTTAGAGTTTGTTAGGTTTGTAAGATTTTAGGTTTGTTTGTTACGTGCCAAATTGGCACTAAACATTATTTTAGGTTAATTTTGATGTGCGGAAGTTTCGCGCCATAAATTCAAAAGACTCGGTGCGCGTATTTCCGTTACGTCACAGTGCGTTTGCGCCAGATCGCGTGACGCGAGTGGAGTAGGGACAAAGTGGGAAGAAGGTTCCGTGAGTCTCTGTAACGTAGCTTTTTTGCCTGAACCTTCGAGTGGAGTGGACGTTTTCGGTAACGTATCGTTATCTTTATCTATGTAGATTTCCTTGCCTGATTATCTTTGTTTGTCGCCCTTATACCATGTTTCCTTATCCGTTCCTGCATAGGTAGGTGAGAAATTTGTAGCCGTTGGCCGAACCGTACTGCACGACCCGGAGGACTAATAGGAGGCCATGCCCCGCTAGCATTCTACGCCGGAGCACCATCTCTAATCACTCCGGGATGGAGCCCTAAGATACCGAGAAGCCAACTTTAACTCAACCCCGCCGGACGTCGGATTTTTTATGTAAGTACTCTCATTGTTAATTTTTCGTTGTTATAAACTGTTGTCTTAAATTTATATCTTCCGATAATGGCGTATTAAATTTGTGCATTGGTGACGTCATTGACAGATGGGCGCGCCGAAATCTGTACAAGATTAGCGTTACCATCCGCCAGTGGCGTCGCTTTTTCATCGCGCTTGCGCGATGTATTTATCGACGTTTTTTAACCTGTAAAAATTCGTTTTTAAACCGTAAGAATTTAACGCCCTCAACGTGTGAATATGGCAATTACGAGTCTTTCTTTTGTTTTTATGACTATACAATGTATTACCTAATGTGATTTATAGCTTTTTCACTAAAAAATCGATTATCTAATACCTGTTAACCTTGAAATCTTATATTCGTGTTTTGGAACACGCCACATTCCTTTAGATGTCAAAATCAGTTGTTATGGTGTTCTGAATGTAGGCGGCCATTTTGACATTGAAATATACAGCTTGTGTATTTAAAATGTTTGGCTGATTTAATGGTTTCCCAATTTAAATATGGTGTGTTTTTGATAACTGAAATTATCTGAAATATGTGTTTAGTTGTTCTAAACAGAACTGCAAGTTTTTAGGATTTATACCTTCACCCTGCTTTTAAATTATACAGGTGAGTGCATCATTTATATATGAATAAATACAAATACATAAGCATTTAAATAATTGCATGCTTTAAACACGGTTTACTACGAAGTTATCTACTTTACATTAATTTAAAACATAACCTTTGTCTGTTTTTTCGACTTTAAAAGACCGTTTTCGCAACCGTGAATACACTGCTTTGTGGTTATATTCTAAAAGTGCCTTAGTGATTTACCTGTTTAATTAATAATATTTCAATTATCTTTACAAGCAACCTTGTGTTTAAAAGCACTTCACGAAATAAATTGGCCTTTCTCAATATCTCTTTAAGAAACGTTAAACTACGGGTTGTTGCTTTTGTTAAATAACACATTACCTACGTGTTTTTTATAATTTGGAGTGTCTTTTTGTAGTTTATCAATGATATATTCCTTTATTAAACACTAACCTTGCCCTCGTATTGTTCTAAACGTGTTTCTTTAGTGTTTTGGTTACTTAGCGTGATTAAATTTGAATATTATTCCTCACGAATGCTTTCATAAGAAATTTTACCTTTAAATATCTTTACCGTATTGACTTGAAATAGCTGTACCGTTTTTTACCTTCTGAATTACCTCAGTATTGTATATCTCATATATATCGTGTCTCAAATATAAATTCAACATGAATATTTCACACCTTAAGTGTTTTCTATAACCGAAATCATTTAGTATAATTCACAATTACATATATATAACAAAATTGTTTATCCAAATATAGATTTCCTACTTACCTGAGTTTCTAGTGTCTTTTAAAGCGTTATTTTGACTTAACCCTGATATATTTTTTTTCTTAGATATTATCTTGCTTGGATATAGTTTTAAAAGTTGTTCCCTTAAATGTTTTAAACAGTATAACCTATAAATGCTTTTTATAGAGGTTTTTGCTTTATATATAGTAACGAAATATACCTAACCATATCTTTTACCTTCCAAAAATGTTGTAATAAACTGGATCTCTTTATATCTGCTCCTTTAAATACTGAAATAAAGAAATTGCCGTTAACCTTATTTAAACTCATTTACGATAGTTGTTGATAACTCCCGCAATATCGAAAGAACATTCCAATAATTTGGAATACTAACTTTTTGTATATGTATCGTGGAATTTTTCTTTCATGTAGCGAGTATGATTTTGTCTTGATTGCATATTTTTTTTTTAGTTTTCGATATTTCAACGTACTTTAACATCCATTAAGCGAAATTTACTGTCGAATTTGGTCGTATAGCTCTGTAAGTCTAGTACGAGACCCAAGGGCCAGTCGTTAAGCATTATAAGTCTAGACGAGAATTTTGTTGGTAAGTTTGTCGTTTTAGAATTTGTGAATCATTTTTTTAATGATGATGTTGAAATTTTTCCTTATTGGTTTGGGTAGAACTCATATGAGAGCTTTCCACCCCAATAAATATATGCTTTATAAAATATCTTTTTGTTTTTCAACAATTTTATTAGTGAATCGAGTTTTAATTACTCTTATCTCTTCCCATATCAATTTAAACCTCATTAAATGCCTTAAAATTATCTTTAAAATCGTTTAACCCTACGTATATCTAAGAGCTTTTCACGTTTACTTTTTTGACAATGTACCTAATGTTTTCTGCTCTCACTTGGCTTAATAACTTAAAACAACCCGCAGGTCGTTTGGCAATATGGAACTTGCATATCTCTCAATTCACTTTTGATGTTAGGCATAGGCCTGTCAAATTAAATATCGTACCTGATGCCTTATCTCGTGATGTTGTCTCTCTTAACATTCCAAATTTAATTCCTGATATCTGGTATCTTAATATGATTAAACCCTTACGATTTACCTAATATTTTTTTGTTCTCACTAACAATTGGTTAACTTTAATTACCTATTCCTTCTCTCATATAGTATGTAATCTCTTACACGTTTAACTTTACTTACCTTAAATTAGCTATCTTTTTCTTTCGGTTGACTTTTCCATGACCATACCGTTACTTATATATCACTTCATTCTCTACACCCCCCAATATAACTCTGTTGTTTCATTTAATCAACCCTTGAACTTTTCCTACTGCATATTATTCGGTTTTTAGTATTTTTCTTACGTCATTTAATTTTGTGCGGTAATTGTCGTAACTTTGGTTGTAATAACTCATTGAATTTTTATGATTGGTTTTAGCTGATGTTAGGGTGGATGCTTTCTTCCTTGGGCTTACATAGGACATGCGCAGCCTATGCCATTGAAAGAAATAGTTCATATTCGCAGTTGCAAAAAACTAGGATTGTCTATTCCATGTGTTTTTCCTCTGAATTATTACAGTCGCCCACATTATACTATATCATTATTTCTTTCTTTTTCTACTAAATCACCATAACTTATAAACATTTTTTTCCATTGTTTCTTGTTGAACTTCGTGGTGAGACGCTACTGCTTCTTATTGATATCTTATTAAATTCTCGGTTGTTTTAGCATATTGGGACAGTGTACCTGTATTTAATTGCTTATAATTAGGCATCGTTGTGTGTTTAGGGTGCTACCGTTTAAAACAAACTATCTTAAAACAGTTTGTTTTTGTGTGATTGTATCTGTAATGATACTTTTAAGTTGTCGTGTCAACTTTTGTCTGATTTTCTTATCGTAGTGGATGCACTCGTTAGGAAAATGATCGTACTAGTTCTCTTAAGAGTCTAGTGAATTTTAAATGTGTATACCTATCTTGTCGGATTAATATCGCAGGTGGTCCTTCAGACTGCGCTGTGTTTTAATAGGGACAACTCTCTACCTTCTCTCGGGCGCTTGTCCAAAAACTCTACTTTTTTATATCCCGCTGTCTCCGTTTATGCCTTATTCTTCTTTCGGTGGACCTGTTCTCGTCTCGGAACACCCGTCTGCCATATAAGAGTGATGTTCCCTCACTCCGGGCTACTGGCTACATTGGCTGGTTGAAAAGCGCTTTGCTATCCACCTTTTTCTGTCTCTTTTGCTCAATGCGAGCCCTTTCTCTACTTTCTTCTACCTGGAAGTGCATCTTATGCATTCCAAATAACCTACCTCCTTCTTTTTACCGTTCCTATTTCTCTGCCTTTTCATTTCCGTTAGTCACCGTGTGGTTGCGCGGGAGGTTTTCACAGACACCTGGACCCCGTCTCTGGGAATCTTTCGTGAGATCATGCGGTGCCGCTGTCAGCGCATGGGCACTGGCAGTGAAGGTATGTATGAGTGTGTGAATGTGTGAGTGAATGAGTTTATATATATATATATATATATATATATATATATATATATATATATACCGTGTGGGTATCGGGTGATTGTATCACCGATATCGATTAACGCCGGGTGCAGGGATGCACCCAAATGTCTTTGCCGGTCCCTCGTGCCGTTTATTGTAAACGGACCTGCTTCACAGGTCGCTCTTTTTAGAGGGTACGAGAAAATCCCTATTTAACGGCTCCACGGAGTCACTCTATCTTTACCTTTATCTATTGTCTTTGGTAATAACTAAGCTAATATCTTTATCTTGTTTATTATCTTTGATAATACCCTTAGTTTTAATATCGTTATCTTACCGATTACCTATAATAATAATTTTAGTTAGTCTCTTATCTTACCGACTACCGTTAGTAATAATTTTGGTTTAATTTCTCGTTATCTTACCGACTACCATTAGTAATAACTTCGAGATAATTTCACGTTATCTTACCTATTGTCTTTAGTAATAACTTTTGTTTAATATCGCGTTACCTTACCTACTATCTCTAATAATAACTTTAGCTTAATATCGCGTTATCTTACCTAGTATCTCAAATAATAACTAAAGCTTAATACCGTTATCTTACCTGTTACCTTTGATGATAACAATTTAAGTTTAATATCGTTATCTTATCTATTATCTTTAACAACAATTTGAGATCTTGTCTTATCTTTTTATCTTCCTAACGTTTGGTATTTATGACCAGACGTGGGAATTATTTTTCTTGAAATTTGAGTGAAAAAGCTAACCTGATATAGAAATGTAATTTGTTAGGTTAGCCATATAAGGATCTAGTAGGGTGGTACTTTTGGTAAATTTGTTGATTCACAACTATGTCATGCACAAGTTTTAATGTGTATCGTTAGTAAGCCAAAGTACCAGTAACAAAATTTGCTAGAGTGTAGAGTGACTCACTCTTTGAACATTTTTAAATTTGGGCACTTCTTGCCAACAAAGAATAGTTTTGATGCAGCGCTCATGTGTGTTTGCACGTAAAAACTTTAATGTTAGCTTTAGTTTAGATAGGTTAGGCGACTTGTCGCATCCGTTTTAATTTAAGTACTGTTTCATGCTCTCCGACAAATTTGTGCTGTCGATCATTAGTGTAGTCAAAAACAATGGGGCTACATTTTCCGTTTCCTGGTAATTCGGTAGACGTGTTATCGGTCAAAAAACCAGGTGGCGCCTTACATAAACATTTTGTAGGTTTTAAGTTAGGTTTAATGTAGGGTAGTTAGGACTTAGATTTTAAGCTGTTACTGTGCTAACAGACTTTTTCTTTTTTTAAGTTTTTTCTTTTGTATATTTGTCGCGATTGTTACGTGCCAAATTGGCACTAAACATTGTTTTAGGTTAATTTTGATGTGTGGGGAGAAGTTTCCGTGAGTCTCTGTAACGTGGCTTTTTTGCCTGAACCTTCGAGTGGAGTGGACGTTTTCGGTAACGTATCGTTATCTTTATCTATGTAGATTTCGTTGCCTGATTATCTTTGTTTGTCGCCTTTATACCATGTTTCCTTATCCGTTCCCTGCATAGGTAGGTGAGAAATTTGTAGCCGTTGGCCGAACCGTACTGCACGACCCGGAGGACTAATAGGAGGCCATGCCCCGCTAGCATTCCACGCCGGAGCACCATCTCTAATCACTCCGGGATGGAGCCCTGAGATACCGAGAAGCCAACTTTAACTCAACCCCGCCGGACGTCGGATTTCTTATGTAAGTACTCTCATTGTTAATTTGTTTGTTGTTATAAACTGTTGTCTTAAATTTATATCTTCCGATAATGGCGTATTAAATTTGTGCATTGGTGACGTCATTGACAGATGGGCGCGCCGAAATCTGCGTTACCATCCGCCAGTGGCGTCGCTTTTTCATCGCGCTTGCGCGATGTATTTATCGACGTTTTTTAAACTGTAAGAATTCGTTTTTAAACCATAAGATGTTAGATTTTTATTTAGGGTGGATTAATTATGAAGTTAGGATTAATAAGAAGCACGGTTATTTTCGTGTTTAAACCCAATGTAGTACCTCCGGCTGGAGCATTGAGGACGTGGCCGCAAGTATAGCGGCCCTTATTCAAATTATAATGCCCCTTGCTGCGCCTTTTAATCGCCTTTTACGATAAGCAGGCTTACTATAGTAGTATTCTTATCCCCTACTATAGGCATTCTTTAATTCGTTCATATTTGCTCTTCAGCTTCTTCCGTGGGCGTAATGCTTGAGATACCGTAAAAATGTTTTACCACCGTATAGATAGTTGATATTCACTGGGTCCAGTTGTCCGTCCTATCGATGCGTGCAGCGAAGCCACCTTATACGTCCATCTAGTGAGTCCTACCCATATTACGGCTTTTATTTTAACCTTATAGTCTTCGCGACAGGCTTCTGTCTATTTATAGTCACTGCAGGGAGAATTTATTTATATTGCTACCTCATAAATTAAGGGGTAAATATAATTAAAACTACTCCAAGGGAATCGTCTTATCGCACGACGCCACGAAACGAGTAGCCTATCTAGAATTGGTCCACAAACTTTAGTGCGGGGTTTCTGTATTTAAATAAATTTTATACCGTTCAGTCTAATGATACTTTCCAAGTCTGCGGTTATCTTCTCGGTTCTTAGTATTGATAAAATATTACCAAGAGGGACATTATATTCCAAATAAATATTTTGTGTTTATTCTACAAATGCGTACTCCTCTATGTACATAGTTAGTAGTTTTAACTTTGAATTACGGCCCTTTGGCGCATGGGGCAAACGTTTTCCTTTGGTGACAAAAAATTACCATATATTTTGATTAGTTTAATTGTACTATTCTCTTATATATATATATATATATATATATATATATATATATATATATATATATATATAAAGTTTCCCTGCTAATAAACTCCTAAAGCCAATTTGAGCCCCACTTTTGGGCGATATAATACTGTGAAGTTTAACTGGTACTAAACTCCTTGTACTCGAGTTCCTCTGTTGAACGCTATAATATTACGTAGTTACCTTTGTACTAAGACTCCACAATTGGTTCGTCATAAATTAATGCGAAGTTACCTGTGTAAAGTAAACTCCAACAATGTAGTTTGCCACGGCTGCTCTGCTCCTATCTGAAAATACAACTAACTACGCAACAAACAGAAAGACACTGCAACGGTAAATCTCCTCGATTTATTCAGAAAAAGATTATACACAAAAATCATCTTCCAAAATCAAGTTATCAGATTAATTATATTACAAGTTATCCCCTTTTTACATAATACATTTTCTCACCTATTCTCAGATTAATAATCATAAAAAGTAACAGGGCTTTACCACCAACCTTACATTACCCTGGCTTAATACAAGCTCATAGTAAAACCTTTAATTACTCGTGCTAATTTCAGCACAACAAATTACAAAAAGTCCCTTTTACCTTGAACACAATAATATAGTACAACAATCATTTTAATAACCTAAATTCCCCCTAAGCAAAATATAGAAAAATGTCATAAAAGTTCAATCGTTAATTGTTTCCGATTCAGTTACTTTTAGTTCCACAGCACATACCCATAAGGTATAAAAGTCATTGCACATCAATTAAACACAAAAGGCAAAATTTTTAAGAAACGTCCGTTACCTGGATTTCTACTGCCCATGGATCTGCTCCCACACCATCAACGTCTGCGGCCTTTATCAATAGCTATGCCTTTAGGAATGTCCCCCAATCAGGATTGCACCAGCGGTAACTGCTACCTGCAACTCTATCCTCTCGATTACCAGAGACTTCCAAATCTCTTTACTGCAGCTACAGATCCCATTTACGGTAGGTGAACAATCACGTCGTTCTACTATCAGTCTCTACTCCATTTAAAATGCCCACTATGCACCCAACCAAATATTACGCAGTCGGTACTTACTTATTTTCGTCTGCTACCATTTGCATTCTTTAAACTTTTTATAATACTTATGCTGACAGCTGTACGAAACTCAACACCATTGGTGGAAGTTATATTTCAAACTCGAAGACTGTTGTTACTTGCAGACAAGACAGATGTAATCTCGTTCACTATTACTAACGTAGTTAACGCGTAAAGAGAAACGAAGGTAAGAGAGCCCTACCACCAAACTCTTGTCTTTATATAGGCTTTTGTGCCCCTCTAAAGCTCCTAAATTCTTAAAATCTGTTGATACAAACAAACAAAGTTTTCTTGGTAAACTTCCAACGGTTATACAATTCTTAAAACCCCACAAGCTAACGAACCCTGATTTCTTCGAAATTTCTACAACAAATATCAACTGTTATCCAAATCTTAGAATTTTGCCCCATCACAAACCCTCTCATGTAGTTATTTTTCCTATATTATTCACAACGGACACTCACTTCTTGGAAATTTAGTCCCTACTAAAACTGGTTAATGTTAAAAACACGTTTTACATAATACCCATTTTATATCCATCTCTCTTCAACTTACTGTCTCAATCTACTATTTCTTACCTAGTCTATCCCTCAATCTGTTCTTATCCCACTTTTTAGTCTGAAACCCAAACTTAACGAACTTTGTATTATGTCTTTTTTTCTCTTAATCCTTCTGTTAAATTAATCTCTCTTTGTTTAGTTAACCACTTGCATGCCAACCCAACAAAATAACCCCACGAAAAATATGTCTATATTAACACCTTGTATTTTTTCTCACTCTAATCCATACTTTACCTAATAACCCTTCTTTGTTACGCTTGTTGTCCACCTGTAGCAATAATCAAACATTACCTTCTCTAACCAATATTCAAAACTAAACTTATCTCCGTCTCATACCTATTTTGTCTGATCGCCTTTCTTTGTTTCTCTGTTGGCAAGTTTCATATGTCTTTGATGAATTACCCACTTTAAGTAACATGCAAATAAGCTCACCTCCCTTTTTTCTATATGCATTTATATCTACTATTCTTATTTCAGTTTTCCCCCATGTTAAATGAATACTTGATACGCTACGTTTCTATCTCATTCTTACTTATTCCATAGGTAACCTTCTTTGTTATGTTTCGGTCCCTACATTTCTAGCCGACAACAATAAATCCCTTTTGCTTGAACTCAATGTTTGTTTGTTTTGTTTATCTACAAATTATACTCGGAATGCTACTAAAACTATAACTGCCTGTTTTTCATTATACACAATCCTTAGAGTTTTAACGGTTTAAAATGCATACCCTCCTGGCTTGAAATATTAGAAAAGCGTTCTAACAAATATACCTCTTCACTATAACGTAACTTTTGAAGGTTACATATCTACTTGAAAACTATAATGCTTAATGTTTGCATTTAAGAAACATTACTTAGACAATAATTTTACTATGATACAAAAATCGTTAAAGCTTTATGTTTACACCCAATGCTACACTAATTACCTACAATGACTAAATATGTTTATGATTCTTAAATATACGCCAAAGAATATTTACATTATAAAACACGCTCCTTTAATTATTAAGCATCCTGAAAGTACTTTCTAAAATTAACTCTACAGTAGTAATTTGCAAAAGCGTTATAAATTGTTGCTTTTTGGTATTTACATATTAAAACTTGAAATAAATTGTCTAATAAATTATCAAATTATCTAACCCCATTTACCATAAATACAATAAATTCAAATAATTCATAAACCCAACTACTCATTTAAAAATTTTTTTACCAAACTATTTTCACCCATAGAACATAACAATAAGACACACACAATTTATAAAATTAACTGCACAGGATGTCCTGGGGTATACATAGGTAATACTAAACAATACCTTCGTAAACGAATTTATGAACACAAATATAGCATAAAAACTAATAATAAAAAAAGTACTGCTCTTGCTTCTCATGCAATTGACAACTTACACCAATTTGATTTCAATAATGTAGATATTTTAGACACTGAAAACAATGACAACAAGAGAAACGTAATGGAAACTTTACAAATATATAAATATCCGAATACCATAAACTCAAAAACTGACCAAGATGGATCTATGAAAATTTACCACAATTTAATTTGTAAAAGATGAATCTTCTGAATATTAACAAAAATATTCTACTATTATTTAGACTATTAAAAATCCCCACATATTTGAATACACCATGTTGCAGAGTGATTAAATATTAGATTATATAACCAATTATATTATTGTTATTTATACTATTAATTGAAGCGAAACTGTGATACAAGTTAAAATGGTAGTTTGTAGAATTATTTGTTTGTTTTGACTTATACTATACTATAATTAAAATTGCACAAAGGTATGTATATATATATACTAAAATCTAATAATTGTTAACACATTGTTTTAGTATTTATAGATAAATTTATTGATTATGGTGTTACCGAAACGCGTCAAATAAAAGATTACCACTACATTTGTTATTGCTTATATGCGAAACTTTTCCAATATACCAAGATTTAGTAATGACCTAATTCCAAGATTATTATACCCATATTATCTATTTAAGAAGGTCAAGAACACATCCAAAATATTTATATTTTATTAATGGATTAATTCGTTTATAAACTATTAATGACACGGACATTTATTGTTACTACATTTTTATAAAAAAAAAATTATTAGAAACCAGTGATTGATTGTTACTTCAATATTTATTATACCATGCAAACCAACAGAAACCAACACACACAAAACAACTATCGCTTGCTTTATGAATACCACACCTACATAATAAAACTCGCAAAAGAGAAAAATAAGAGAATATTTTTGTTAAGATGTAAATACAATTATATTACACCTACGTTTCTCAAAATAAAACCTAAAACATCTGTTTTTGAACATAAATATAAAAGCCAGTATCTAAAATATCTACATCAATTTTACTTACAATGCATTAACATTAGTATTACTCAATGCTATTCAAAAATTAACATTATTCACTATAAACTTTTCGAAATAAAAAGAAAAATTACACAAAACTATCAACCGGAGTTTGTTAAAAAAAAAAATTTTCCGATCAATACATAATTTATAACAATATTTTTCGAAAAATTAAAGAAAAACAGACAAATAAAATTAAATGGCTAATAAACAAAACACAGCAACAAAATAATTTAACCCATAACCACAAAACAAACAACAAATGGATTATAAATTTGACAAAAAGATCTATTCCAACCGAAGTTATGAACTGTCTTAGTTTAGGAAATAAATTTTCTGTGAACAAATTAAGAAATACAAACTATGAAAGAATTATTACTAATATTGAATGTGGAATAAAAGAAAAATCCGCTAATGAAAAAACAGAAATTCGTAACAAAATTTGTAACATTCTTACCAACCACAAAACCACTAAAATCAATTTAAATGAAAACCATAATAATCGAAATAATTATTTAGCAATAAAGGAAACTAAAAAATTCTTACTTGATAATAATGATATTTATATATTACGAGCTGATAAATGTAACACTACAGTATTAATGCTAAAAGAAGATTACATATACAAAATGAACGAAATTATAAATGATAATACCACTTACACCTTAAAAACAATTGACCCCACGCTACAAATTCAAACCAAAATTAACACATTAATAAATCAATGGCAAAAAAGAACTATATAACTACTTACATAAAAAACAATTTGATTTGTCATAATGGCCATGCTCCCTACATATACGGGCTACCAAAAATCCATAAAGTCAACGTTCCACTTCGACCAATAGTTAACACAAGAAATGCACCCACTTACAAAATCGCTAAATTTCTTATTGAAATTATTAAAAAAAATTGTCGGACAAACAGATTACCACATAACAGATAGCTGGGAATTCCAAAAGTTTATTATAAAACAAACTGTACCACCAAATCACATAATAATCTCTCTTGATGTGCAATCGCTATTTACAAACATCCCCACTAATCTAGCTATTGATATAATAAAAAAGAAATGGAATAAACTAAGCCCACTAACAACACTTCCAATGGAAGAATTTACAGAAGCCATAAAATAATGCATTAACGAGTCTTATTTTAAATTCAATAACAAAATCTACACCCAAATTTTCGGAACCGCCATGGGATCCCCAATTTCATCCACTATTGCCAACCTAGTAATGGAAGAACTTGAAAATTATGCCATAAATCAACTACAATACATACCAACATTTTATAAAAGATACGTTGATGATTGTATTATTTGCCTACCTTTTAATAAAATCAACGAAACCTTAAAAGCATTTAACGGATTCCATCAACGTTTACAATTCACCGTTGAACTAGCAGTTAACAGAACGATTCCATTTCTAGATATCCTCATAAACTATAATGATGAAGGATTAATTACAACAAATTGGTACCGAAAAAACACATGGAGCGGTAGATATCTAAACTTCAATTCCTGCGTACCAAAACAATATAAAACTAACGTAGTTAATAACCTAATTAAAAGAGGCATAAAATTACCACACCCTAAATTTAGATACAACAATTGAAACACCATTAAGACTATACTCAAAGATAATTGCTATCCCATTTCCGTATATAAACCAATAATAAAATCAAAAATACATAAAATCTACAATAATCAAAATAAAAATAAAAAACAGCCAGAAGAAACCAGAATTGGAATTATATATACCCCAGGACTCTCTGAAAAAATTAAAAACTGTTTTCAAAAATATAACATACAAATAATTCATAAACCCAACTACTCATTTAAAAATTTTTTCACCAAACTATTTCCACCCATCGAACATAACAATAAGACACACACAATTTATAAAATTAACTGCACAGGATGTCCTGGGGTATACATAGGTAATACTAAACAATACCTTCGTAAACGAATTTATGAGCACAAATATAGCATAAAAACTAATAATAAAAAAGTACTGCTCTTGCTTCTCATGCAATTGACAACTTACACCAATTTGATTTCAATAATGTAGATATTTTAGACACTGAAAACAATGACAACAAAAGAAACGTAATGGAAACTTTACAAATATACAAATATCCGAATACCATAAACTCAAAAACTGACCAAGATGGATCTATGAAAATTTACCGCAATTTAATTTGTAAAAGATGAATCTTCTGAATATTAACAAAAATATTCTACTATTATTTAGACTATTAAAAATCCCCACATATTTGAATACACCATGTTGCAGAGTGATTAAATATTAGTTTATATAACCAATTATATTATTGTTATTCCTACTATTTATTGAAGCGAAACTGTGATACAAGTTAAAATGGTAGTTTGTAGAATTATTTGTTTGTTTTGACTTATACTATACTATAATTAAAATTGCACAAAGGTATGTATATATATATATAAAAATCTAATAATTGTTAACACATTGTTTTAGTATTTATAGATAAATTTATTGATTATGGTGTTACCGAAACGCGTCAAATAAAAGATTACCACTACATTTGTTATTGATTATATGTGAAATTTTTCCAATATACCAAGATTTAGTAATGACCTAATTCCAAGATTATTATACCCATATTATCTATTTAAGAAGGCCAAGAACACATCCAAAATATTTATATATATATATATATATATATATATATATATATATATCATCATCATTAGGTCTTCAGTCCTAGAACTGGTTAGACGCGTACCATCATTGTTCCCTATTCTGAACTAACCTACAGATTTCCCTGAAATATGCACAGTTTGCATCTATAACTGTCTGATCTAGGTCTACATCTACCTCTTTTTTCCTATCTCTGCTTGTAATATATCACATACTATTCCCCAAAATGCCTTAGAACGTATTCCGCCCTACTATTTCTCTTTTTCCCCAGATATCCTTGTTCCCCTACTATTTCTGTAACTTATTTGTTATTATATTTGTCTGTCCATGCTACCGTCCTCATACATCTGAAGCACAGCATTTCAAAAGGCTGCTACCGTTTTTCTGTCTGCGTTTCAGACTTTCCGTATTTCATAGGCATACTGTGCTGTGCTCCACACATATGCTTTCAACAATTTTCTTCTTATTCTATGTTTGTTGTCTTTCGTCATAGGCGATGTTCTTTCTTGTTAGATGCAGTTCGATCATTTTCTATTGTTTTACAGTTATATGCCCTATTTCTCCTACCTTCAATAGTTGTGAAGGGAGGTAAGCAGCCTGTGGCTGCCAAGTTCCCCCAACACTTAACCATTTGGCAATTTAATATATTTTCCAATTTATCTTTTCGCACAGTCAACATTAGTTGCAAGTATTTCGCAACCAACAACTAGTTGTTTATACTAATCATCAGATTTATCTGCGTTTATTTTTTCGTCATTAGGTTTTCCATCTCAAAATTGGTTGGACACGTACCTGCACTTATTTATATTCTGAGCTAGCCTACATAGTTCCCTGAAATTCTCACACAGCATGTGTATTCAGGTTAATCTTCTTTGGGAATTAAACCACTCATAGTTTTTAAAATTAACTTTATTTACGTTTCGATCCATGACCTAGGATCGTTGTCAAAATAATAATAAAAACTTCAAGTTTGACATCATTTATGACATAAATTGAAGGTGACTTTGATTTATTGATGTTTGAAATATTTGGTTTGAGTATACTAAGCAAAAATTTTTAAAGTTTAACAGAATGATTGCCTTCAATTTGTGTTGCAACCTGGGATCGGCTTTCTTTAGGTAGTCAATACGCTTAACGTGAAATCAGCTGATTAATTTTTATTGGTGAATTTTATATAAATTCAATAACTTGGAATTGGAAAACATTTTTTAACATGTTTCTATTTATACAATTGAGAGGATGGCTATTAAAGAAGTGTGCGATTGCATTATTGAAAGGCTTAAGTAGTCGTTTTTTTATATTTATTTTGAGGGGGAAAATTCATTATGATTTAAGTTACCTCTTTGGTAGATTTTAACATGGTTCTGAGGCGACTCTATGGCGGGTTTACACTTGTCAGAGACCAATACTGTTCAACGGAGATTGTATATGGTTTTGCGGTAACGTTAATGTGGATTTATACTTGTCAGATAACAATGCTGTTTTACAAGGATTGTTAATATGCTTATTTTTATGTAATTAGTTATTTTATGTATAAATAGAAATCATGTATGTAGGCTGTATTTCATGTTAATATTGCAAGGAAAACCCAGGAAAAACTTGCAATGCTACGTAGATATTGTGGGCATTTGATTTTCATTTGTTATTTCTTTTAGTAATTGAATCAATTGTTTACTGAAAGTCACGGATTCATTTGCAACTCAGTTATTTTTATGTAGGGTTATATAAGCAGCTTCTTTGATTTTGCGTTTTTGGTGGTTTTCTTCTTTTTCTTCTTTTCAGGGAGTATGTGTATTCAGCTCGTTCCCTTTCTATTGTTTTCTAATTTTATACCCTATTTTACCGAGATTCAGTGAAGGAGGTTAAGCAACCTGTGGCTACCAAGATCCCCCAACACTTAAACATTTGCCGAAATAATGGTTTTCCAGTAAATCCTTTCACACACTTAACATTATTCGAGAATATTGCCCAACCAATTCTTGTAGTTACTTATAATAATCATCATGTTTAAGCACAGTTATCTTTTCGTCATTAGTTTATCCATCTTGGGATTGGTTGGATGCGTACCTCCATTGATTTCTATTCTGGGCTAGCCTACACATCTCCCTGAAACCCTTACAGCCTACATCTTTTACTATCTGTGTGCAGTAGTCTAATCTAGGTCTGCCTCTTCTTCTCCTTTTTCCTATCTCTGCTTCTAATATATTCCGCACTATTCCCTCATGCCGTAGTATGTGGCCTATCATCCTATCTCTCCTATTTTTTACCGTTTTCCACATATTTCTTTCTTCCCCTACCATTTTTAGTACCTCTTCGTTCTTAACTTTGTCTGTCCATGATATCTTCATCATACGCCTGTAACACCACATTTCAAAGGCTTCTACCTTTTTTCTTGTCCGCTTCTCCTACTGTCCAGGCTTCACAGCCGTACAGTGTTGTGCTCCACACATATGTTTTAAGCAATCTTTTCCTTGTTTCTATGTTTGTGGTCTTTGAGCACAGTAGTTGCTTTTTCTTGTTAAATGTAGCACGACCTTGTGCTAATCTTTGTTTTATATCTTTTGTGCTTTTCCCATCTTGCGTTATTTGGCTTCCTAGGTAGCAGAAATCCTTAACCTCTTGTAAGTTCGTATTAAATACTTGTATTCTTGTTTTTGATTTATTTTTCCCACCTTTGCAAACTAGAACTTTAGTTTTAGTTTTGTTAATTTTCATACCGTATCTCTCTGTTAGAACCGTTTCCATTTCATTAAGAGCAGCTTCTAACTCTTCCTTGCTAGACGCTAATACCGCTATATCATCTGCAAATCTAAGCATATCAATTTTTTGTCCCTGCATAGTAATTCCAAATGTCTTCCTGCATTTGACAGTATTCATTGCCTCTTCTATGTACAAGTTAAAAATCAATGGGGTAGGGCACATCCCTGTCTCACCTCTTTCGTAATGTTTACTTCTCTACGTTCCTGCTCTAATTCTATAACTGCTGTTTGCTCTTTGTATAAACTATGTACTATTCGTCTATCCCTATAACTCATTCAAATCTTTTTGAGTATTTCAAACATTTTTTTCCAATTTACATTGTCGAATGCTTTTTCCAGATCTACAGACCCTATATACATGCTTTCCCCTTTTTCTATTGTTTTCTTCATTATCACTCTCAGAGCTAAAATAGCCTCCCGTGTTCTCCTGTTTTGCCTAAACCCAAATTGGTCTTCTCCTAGTATTTCTTCAGCTCGTTTTTCCATTCGTCTTTGCACAATTCTAGTTAATATTTTTGACACGTGTGCTGTCAAACTTATTGTTCGAAAATTTTCACATCTATCCGCGGCTTTCTTTTTTGGTATAGTTACTATGATGCTACGTTTGAAATCTTTGGGTATCTCGCCTGTCTCATACATATAGCTTACAAGTTGGAAGAGACGTTCTGTTACTGCTTGTCCAGCGGCTTTTAGAGTTTCTGCTTGCACCTTATCTGTACCCGGCGCCTTACCATTTTTCAGACTCTTTAATGCTAATTCAAACTCGTCTCGAAGTATAGGATATCCCAAATCATCATTTTCAATGTCCGATTCCTGTTCTAATGCAGTTAGTTCCTCTCCTGCATATAAATTCCCTATATATTCTTGCCATCTACTCACTTTCTCTACGTTTTCTATAATGACGTTTTCTTGTGTGTCCCTTATATTTTTGCTATACGGTTTTATATCCCTAAAATTCATTCTAATTAATTTGTATGCTTCGTCTGTCTTTCCTATTTCCATCTTAGTTTGTACTTCTTTGCATTTTTCATCAATCCATTGTTTTTTAACTTTTCCTGCATTTTCGAATAATTTCCCATTTTATGGCTTTGTATCTCTGTTTTCCTGTTTCGACTGATTTATTTTTGTATTTTCGTCTTTCTTCTATTAAATTCACCATATCCTTTGTTATCCATGGTTTCTTATTTTCTTTTTGTGTATACCCCAAAATATCTCTGGCCGCCATGTCTAGGCTGGATTTAATGTTATTCCATTCTGTTTCTACTTCCTTAGTTTCAGATATTTTCCTGATATCATTCAGCAATTCATATGACTTTTTTTCGAATTTTACTTGAATATCTTTATCTTTTAGTTTCTCTAAGTCCCAGTGCCTTTTTCCGTTCCTTTTTTTCAGATTTTTAAATTTAAGTGCGGCCTTCATAATTACGATGTTGTGGTCAGTATCTATATCTGCTTCTGGGTAGCTTCTACAGTCTTTTACTTGATTCCTAAACCGTTGTCTAACAAGAATGTAATCTATTTGATATCTTCCTATATCTCCTGGCATCTTCCACGTATATCGTCTTCTAGCATGATGTTGAAATAATGTGTTTGTGATGATTAAATTGTTCTTGTCGCAAAATTCTACCAGCCTATTTCCCCTGTCGTTTCTCGTGCCTAAACCAAATAAACCTACTACCGCTATATATATATATATATATATATATATATATATATATATATATATATATATAGCCATCTATAGAACCACGATGTAGTTTCGGATCAATTTTTGTACTTCCACGCTTAGTAGTGTCGGTGTTTTACCACCTGATGGCGATATTATTTACTTTTGCCATAGTACAAAGATTCCTTCAAAATTATATCAGTATAATATCTTCGATTACTTCATAGGGTTGTTGGAAACTAATCTGCTCTGACAAAGCTTAAGGAAGCTGAAAACGGTAAGTGGATGTTTCCTTCCCTTGTGAAATAATAATGCTATTGTTTTGTTAATGGCTATACAACTATTAGCCCGATTTGTATAGTAACTGAGCTCTTATTATTTTCATAAGAGTTTATTTACAGATACATCTTATTTTTTATTGTGTTCTACACAAATTCCTTATTGCGGACTGCAAATAACTTGTCTGTTATATATATATATATATATATATATATATATATTGCTACGATATCGCCGATATACCGAATGTATAATGCTCAGTTTCCTGCTGATCGCAACCCCTCTGTGCCTTTAAAATAATTTAAATATAACACAGTTAAATTTATGCCCCGCCTAGCTCAGTAATATCCCGCACAAAGTGAATGACGATATGATAACGGAGAATATTTATCCCACTCTCCTCTAACACTTTATATACTTGAGTAAGACAAAAGACATTCACCAAAATTTGTATAATAAGCTAAGAAAATATACAATTTACAACTCTACGTCCTTTGTAATATCATTTGCTATTTACAAAGCTTTTTATTCAAAATTAATGTAAATATTCCTATTAAATTTGTTCATTACCAAATTTATAACCCTTTTTAAACACTTAAATCCAGCAATTTTTTTTTTATTTTTACCTTGAATGTTTGGTTGAACGTTCAAATAACTATTCCCTTTTTAAGACGTACTTTTACCAACCAAAGTTTTGTTGACTCTTTACACAAATGATCTAAATTACATGTAAGTTTCAAATATTCAAAATATGATTTTTACTATAAATTGTAAATTCCTTTTATTGGTCCCCACGAAAGCTTCCTGATCCAAATCGGTTGCTAGATTAGTGTTTTCCAAGTTGTTGACCCTCAGCTTGGCATGTACTCCCAGTATTTCAAAAATGTTTATCAGCTGCTTGGAGTTGTTTTTGAAATACTAACCCTGTACTTCAAGTCGATTTAGTCTCGATTTTAGTTTTTATACTTAGAGTCGATTTATATTAGTTTCCTTGGTTCATTATTTAGTTAGTTCCTTAGTGCCGTTTTTATGTTAACGGCAGAGTATTTTTCATACGTATTCAATGCGCTCTTTTACTGCGTACTTCAGTTGAATTCTTTAATTTGTGTTATTTTATTTTATGCCACTTCTGACTTTACTCAATTTCAGTTTTACGTAATAAATTAGTTTTGACTGTTAGAGCCGCGCGTATTCTTATGGAATGAATCCATCTTATCGGTTTAGGTTCATTATATAGGCAAACTCGTCTCTCGTATTTATTTTTACCTATTGGGTTTTACTCGGAATAGCATGCTTATTCAGACGCTCTAAAAGTCACGTCTCTAGCTTTCTTGGAGCTTTGTATTATGGAATTTGCCAACAAATAGTTAATCATTTAACTTGCACGTAGCCTCAATTTAGTCTCCATACCTTGTTTATTTATGTTGGGTTTTATAAAAATGTAGCAATTTCTACATTTCTCATGTCACGTACGCCTTTTCCTTAATATCGATTCCTTATTGCGTTATTAAATATGATTGTTTTTAGGAATCTGTTTATTACGAACCAATACAAATTATAGGCGTTGCATTGACCTCCATTCCTTACGCAAATGCATCGAGTTTAAAAGAGATTTCATTTCCCGTTTGTTTTACTTTAAATATGCCTAATTTGTATTTATTTTGAGTTTCTGAATGTTTTAAGTGTTTTAAAATGGATTGGGTTTCGCCCGGAATTATTTTATTTACTAAATGTGGTTAAGTTACTACAGAATGAACTTCCTTTTATTGACTGTAGTTTGTTATTGATTTTATACAAGGTGATTGGAATTTGTTTTGGCACTTGAGAATGTTTTAAATATTTAAAGACGGATTGAATGGCTTCTAAAATTATGTATTTTGATGAATGTGTTTAAGTTATTACAAAATGAACTTTCTTTTATCAACTGTGGCTAATTATTGATTTTATACAGGGTGCTTTGTATTTGTTTTATGCATAATGAACGAATTATGTACTTTTTATGATTTAAATGTTTAATTTTCTTGACTTTTATGATGTTCACATGAAGTATACCTCCTTTGTGACCTTATTGGTAATACATGTTGCGCTGATTCGTAATATTTTGGTGCCTAGTGTCTCTATTTTAGAGATTGACCTTTCTTAATAAATCTTCTTGTATGTTCAAAACGATTTTAGAATCTAATATTTTGTTATAAATCCAAGTAGTTCTTGGTGAGGTACTGTACTAATAATTAAAGCTCAATACATATGAGTTCGTAGTTGTGTGTATTTAACATAAAAAAGAAACAGCAACGTAAAATTAAAAAACACGGTCCACGTGGAGTAGAAATGTGGTGTCAACTAATTTTATGTTTCTTGTCCAATAAGAATAGGCGTTAAAACATGTAGAGTAGAATTTATTTAAGAAGAGCCTGTACATTATTTGAAATATGCGCAAACCTTGAACGTCAGTGACGTAGCGGCTTTAATGATTTTTGGGGTTTTGAACACACTCCTACAGAGTGAATGTTCTAAAATCAAGTTTTATTTTGTTGGTGGTTTAAATTCACATGACGATAACGCGTGTACATTGAAATTAGTTGTTATGTATTATATTACCTGTTACATTATGCTTTTTTCAAACTAGAAATAAATATATAATGTCAAAATCACAAATTTCAATTGACATTTAACAGCAAATTATCTACGCCACTAAAATGCTGAACAAACACGCCTACTTATAAACAATAGACTAATCTGGCACCGTTTTAGCCGTGTGCGCATAATGACGTTCAAGCTCTTTTTAAATAAATTTTACTTTACCAAATACTTTATTGCTCTAGCTCGAAAAGCTCCTGCCTACTTTCGTCGCTCTTCTTTTTACATTTCCAGGATGTGGAGTAGGTTTGTGGCAGTCCATCCGATATCCCCTGGAATGAAAATAGTGTGGCGACACCTGAATAAAGCTAGCTGAACTATTAGGAATGTGCGCAAATACAAGCGGATTGAATTTTACATAGCGCTTATGGAGAAATACTTTTGGCACAATCTAAGATAGAAAAAACTTTACGAAAAAAAACTATCTTGTTTTATTCTGAAACTAGAAAAAGTGTTGAAGATGATGATATAAAAATTACAACAATATTTTATTTAATTTTGTTATAGATAAATTCCAAAGTGTTCAAAATTTTAATTTTTATGTCATTATCTTCTTTCATTGTATTTAAAACCAAAGCAACTTTCACAATTAAAAAAATGTAGGCATATCTAAGATTGTGCTCTCAACTAATCTACCATAGTATGCTAAAAATAAACTTTTGTCTTTATGGGCCAGTAGCTTTATACTTCAGATATTACGTCAAATCTGGTAGTTCTGTTTTTTGGCTGATTTGTTTATGATATTGGCCCAATAATCTAAGCTTGTGACCTCCAGCGCCGAATGCAACTTTGTCATAAATCTTAAAAAACCGCAGAAGTTATCGACTTTTTTTCAGATTCTGCGGATTTTAACTCTAACGTACTAGTTTTCGATAATATCTAAGTAGTATGCTTTTAAAGTACACTGAAATTGCTACAATATGACACTAGAAGTGTCCTGTAGCCCCAATAATTTCCGAGATAAGCCTGTTTAAATTTAGAGTGCATCGATTTTTTCGAACTTTAAATTGTAGCAATATTTTGTCGTCCTGAATGATATGATATGAATTTTGACCCTGAATCTTTGTAACCTCCTGTTGTTATATTGAAGCCCTGTGCGGTTTATGATGAGATGTTAAAAAAGAAACTGAGAACAGTGTGAACGATGATGTTTAATGATAAGCTACTATACAAATAATGAAATAATAAAAAAGGTAAGTACAACAAAACATATAGGTACATAACAGATTTTGTAATCAATTCAATTGAGTTATTAAAGTTTTAATCTTCTTGAAAGGTCCCGGTTGAGGTTCGTCCGTATCTAGATCGTCGTATCGGGATGGCATATCCCCATCAGAGGATGGCGATGTTTCGTCGATGTCTTGTGCCCAAAAGACATCCCCCATGTCGACATCGGACAGATCGTCGCCTTCTAAGGAATCGACTACTGAAACATCGGGTACGTTCTCACAGGAGGCCACTCTGCACTGCCTGCAAATTGATGAGCATTTCATCCCTGCTTTCCTGGAGCTGCACGCGTTTCCACAACCTTTCCTGCAGTCGCAAGAATTCATCCGCAAGAGGTGTGGGGCTGCGACTCTGCCCATCATTTCGGGGCTGAGGCCTTGTGACGTAGATCTCCACTCTCAGGAGAGAGGGTTTAGTATGACTCCCAACCACGCCTGTACCTGCAAGAAGATTTAATTGTATATGAGCAGTTGAATAGAAATAAAATAAAATAAAATAATAATAGAATTAAATAGAATAGAAATAAAATAAAAATAATGAATGAGAATAGAAATAATGTGTATAATATAATATAAAGTGAATGCAAGGACAATTTGTACCTAGTGGTATGCCCGTAAGGAGTGAAATCGAGCAGAGTCTCGTGTAGGAAGTAACCTAGCGAGATTGAAACTGGTTTTCGTCGCAGCCCTGGCGAATAATTGGTACCCCTACATTTGTTTTTTTCCAATACTCCACCCGAAAGTAGTACATTGACCAAGAGACAAGTTCTTTTTACCTGGAAATTTGGAATTTTGCCAAACCCTTGCTGTTGCAAGCAAGGTAGGAATCTTTAACGTACGTGACAGCATTCGCAACCTCCATTTTACCTCTCATCCGAACGAGGGCGTATTTTTGTGAAAAATGCTCGCCTAACATTTTTCAAGCAGACCGTGTCGGGATTTGAACCCGGGACTTTGGGCATAGTAGTCACACGCATACCAACTACACCACGAGGCCGCCTGAATAGTTAGTACCTTAAATGCGATTTTCCAATGCTCCAGCCGAAGGTACTACGCCAGAAAGCGAGTTTTTTCTACCTGGAAAATTTGGAATTTAGCCGAACCCATGCTGTTCCAAGCAAGGTAGGGATCTTTAACATGCGTGACAACACACATACGGGACCTCCATTTTACCTCTCATCCGAACGAGGGTGTATTTTTGTGAAAAATGCTCGCCTAACATTTTTCAAGCGGACCGTGTCGGGATTCGAACCCGGGACCTTGAGCGTAATAGTCACACACATACCACTACGCCACGGAGCCTCCAAAGAATAGTTAGTACCGCAGCTCGTCAAGGCTGTGGCTGTTGGGGGTTGCCTCCGTATAGAGCAATTATGACTAGCTCTCCTGTTGTTACTTTCTCGTCAGGTGTGCAGCTGGTGTCGAGAAAAATCGCAGCTTCCTTTTCACCGTCTGGATTTTTTTCGACCATGGACATAATTTGCTTCTTCCCTAAGCCAAAGAAGCAGGATGTCGAGTCGCAACCACTAAAGGCATGGATAAGAGGAACAGCTTTGAATTCAATGAGGATTTTGAAAAGGCGATACTGACGTACATGCATCTGATGCTTTGCCTCTTCCACATTTGTTGTAAAAAGTTTCATGTTGGTTTGACATAGCAGTAAGGATGATCAGCAAGTCTATGTTCTCACCAACGACTACCACTACATCATAGGTAGAGGCAACAGTGACAGCTGTAGTGACGATGAGCCTATCAGCATCTTCCTCTACTTAGAGTACTTGAACGTTGTGTCAGCAGGTTTATGAAACGAATCTTATGTTGTCATTAGACAAGAATTTTTCTTGAGGAACCTGAGGCATGGTTTTCTCATCAAATATTATCTCAGAAGATGAGTGTGGATTGGCTCTTCGAAGACGCTCAGAGCTCTTTGCGTTTTTTTGTACAGCATCAAAAACTAAGGCCATATTTGAACCATAGTGAGCAGTAATGTACTGCGTGTATCTGTCAGCTATTGCACAAAATGATGAATTTCGAGGCCACACAACTTTGTGAAGTAGTTGCCCCCCATCTACTACTGCAAACTTTGTTAACCCTTGCTTCTCATTTAAGTTTACAGGTTGAAATACTGGATACAAGGTGAATTTTGTGCCCTTTCTCAGTCTCTTTTCAGCGAATATTGTCATCGGGATTGGTGACAGCTGATATGTGAAGAACTCTCACAATTCTTCATCCGATTGTTTTAGGACACGCAACCTGTGAAACAGTATTAGAGGATCAACAGCTACCTATTCATTGCCAACAGTAATTGTTTGTACAACTAAAGGAAAGGACACAACATTGTTTTTACGTTTGAATTTCACTTTCTGCAAGTGCAGGCCAACTGCTGCTAGCATCGATTCTCTTCTAATCTCTAGAGTCATGTGGCTGGTCACAGTAGTTTCCACAACTTGGCTACTGCAGATGGGCATAATGAAGTCTGTTGTATGGAATGGAGGGTGATGTAAAAACCAGCTACAGAGTTGCAGTTACATTTGTTGCAGTGGTAACCTCGCTCTATGTTTCCACTACATTGCAGATATTATGTGGATACACCATACCTATTGTCCATCGAGAGAGTATACTGTCAATCATACCACGTCCTCAGGTGAGCCTTCCATAGATTTTCATAGATCTCATTAGTGGTTGTTCCATGGTCATATCTGACCATATCCCCGACCAAAATATGTCACTGCGTCGGATGGTGAAGTATCCCCGTCTTGTAAATTTATTGTAATCAAAAGAGTAGACTTTCTCTTCCAATTCAAGCACATCTTGCAGATATAATTGTGTACACTTTGCATAACAGAAGTGGCCTGCTGCGTGGATGAATGGGAGCATTTTCTGGATGGTCGCCAAATACAAATTCCAATCGCATGTGCGTTCTGTTTGAATGAATCGCTTCACCAGTGTCACCATTCGAAGATAAAGAACCCACAGCTTTGCGGCTGGTCCATTACTTTTAAACTTGCAAAGAGCATCTCCGAATTTCGTCATAAGTGCATGAAGTTGCTCATTTTCGTGTGCTGTCGGAATTGCAGGTCTGTCAAATTTTGCAAGAATGTCATTAATAATGCTGTTTGCTACATCAGTCAACTGGATTGTTTTCATAACTTTATTTGTCAAAAAAAATACACCGAACTGTGAGCTCTCACGGCTCTATAATACGCATGGTCAGCCAACATCTTCTCGATGCTATTTGAAAAGGAACTGTTTTCGACAATTTATGCTGAAGCATAAATTGTCCAGAGCAGTTCCTTTAGACCACTTCCACTCATAACGATACCTATTGTTCCCGTGAAGGACATTAGTAGGTGAAAACTCCTAGCCTCACCACGACGTTGCTCAAATTAGTGCGCTAACAATTAGCGACTATCACTTTGACTTTAATCCATAGTGGTTGGTCAAAAGTAACCACGTTGGTTTTTGTCCATGAGCTCGGCATTTCTCATTTGCAAAGAGTTGCCAGAACTGTGTCGTAATTTGAGTGGGGGATGGTTGATGATTGGCAGACATATAATTTTGAATGTTTCAAAGTGTTTCTCTGCTGTTGCTCCCTTGACCAACCCATTCCATCCCGGAAATTTCACCTTTCCCATATAACCACAATATATCTGAAGGGAGTGGTACAATTTCTTTAGGTAGCGAATGGATATTGTCTATGTTAACAATTTTAATTGTTGACGAACCCTGATTGGATGACACTTTTTGGAAAGTTTCCAGCTGAATAGGAGACTTCCTCTGTACAAGTTCAAAAGCAGTGCACTTTGTCAGACGGGCTATCTGTTTCACGGGACATGAGAAATTATGGGGGGGTTCACAACCTCCCATTGCGTGAAAAGTACCCAGCCCATCTAAAATGCTCACATTAAGGTCGGCGTTATCAAAAGTAAATTGCACAAACGATATTGAAGGGATCTTCAACATGAGGTCGCATATGGCCGAGGATTCCAAAAGCATAGTCTCCTTTGTAGCAAGTTGAGAATCCAAGCGTTGATAATAACTCAACCCGATGTTTTGGCCCAAATTTGTGATACAAATATACACCAATCCCATGCAGTAATGAAGAAATAAACGAGCAGGACCTCACTGCTGAGATTATGGAATCTGCAAGAGCAACGCACTTTTTTCTATATGGCTCTAAGCTGCCTCGTTTGTGTTTTAAAACTACTGTTTCCAGCAACAATTTCAAAGAATGAAGGAAAACTGAATTTACAGTCGGAAAGAAATCGTCGGATGGTAGGAATTGATTTGTGTCATACACTTCTGACTATATGTCCTCTCGTATGACTTCAGCAGCTGCTTTCACTATGGTAGTCTTTCTACTTGAGGATCTAAGCTTATACTCTCATACCATGTACTATTTTCATTTCATACTCGGATTCTACGGAACTCAACTTGCTGGTTGTTTTCAGCCTAAAATGCACACATGTATTACGAAATTAAAATTGTTCTGTTAAAAGTTTTCATATTGTAGCAACAGGAACGTTCCTGTCTGAAATAATTTCCCGCACTCCTAATACCTGTGGCTTTTGTGAGATGCATGTATTACTTTTAGAAACCCCAGGGATTGAACCGCCTTCATTGACAGCAATTCCTTCTATTTCAGACTAAAACGTGTAATTGCAGTATAATAATAAAGTTTTTTGTTTGGTACCGATTTTTTAATATAATAGAAGATTTGCTGTAATTTAACTACATGCGAAGCTTCGGGTTCTTCAAGAAAAGTTTCTGCAGAAAGTTTTATTTTTTTTGCAGCAGTAAATGGGTTTTCAGGTGCACCAACCATTTTAATACAAACTTCTTTTACACTGTGCAATTTTAGTTTTTGGGACCCTTTATAGTCATTATTGAAAACACTACCACAAGCACAATATTCTACTTTATAACGTCTAGGTTTATTCATGCTGGTTTATCATCTCAGGACTTTTTAAGAGTACCCAGTATTGGAACTATGAAATTAATGTCTAATTTTTAATACCACAATAATATAAGGTGACCAGGCGTCCCGCTTTTGGCGGGAGAGTCCCGATTTTTCACAATTTGTCCCGCGTCCCGCGACGTTTTTCAAAAGTCCCGTCTTTTAGAATTAAGAAAAATCAAAATTAAGTGTTGAAACTTTGAAAGCCATTTTATGTGTCAAATATAATTTGACAAATTCTTGTGAGGATTTTTACAATATTTTAAAAAATGACAACAATCTACGGAAACAAATTCACTCAAATAAAAAATATGTCAAGGAATAAAATATTATACATTTTTTTATATTTATAAATTGTACTTATGTTAAAAATAAAAAAATATTACGATATTATTTTTATTCTGTATGAAAATTTTTGTTGATAAACCCCCCCACACCACCTCCTGCAGAGTTGTCAAGCTTTGCCCATCTAAAAATCTGGTCACCTTACAATAATGGCAACTAAATTTTAATTCATAACCGAAATCTATACTACACATTTTATAGTTAAACAGCCTAAATATACACATCACATCGGCTTAACCACTTGAAGCGTCCAAAGGGTTCGAAATAAATTCTAATTCCCTTTTGTAAGTAATTCATTTCTAGGTTTTGTAGAAGTTTAAACTATTTCAGGTATTTCTATTTCACTGTTTCCTTTGTGTCAAAATTATCAGGCTCTTGCAGAGCAAACAATAAAAGTACCCATTTATGTAAGGTATTCTATGAGCCGTTAGTCTATTTCCCCAGTTTCAATATCATTCTTAAATCTTTATCGTTTTTATTGTTTACTCTTTTTCCTCTACGACTATGTTGGTTCGTTGCAATTACCGTAGCAAGAACGGCCGTTACAAGCCACTACCCCTTTGGAAACATCTAACTTTAGTGCAGCATAACTCATAACCGTGATCTATGTTTATGTGTAATGTTGTGTATATGCTACGTCGTTAGTACTGTTCAAAAATTGTATCGATTGCCACTAATAGACATTCAATTTTATTATGAGCTACTAAAGTAGAGGTTATTAATAGATAAATACAGTACTTGATTTGATAGTGAGAATTTTGTGTCCTGTGTTTTTAAAACAAACAGTCGTGTGTTTGGAAGATGTTTCCACGATCAGAGTGTCCTCTCCATACTTTTCAAACAAGCTATTTTTGACTGTTCGTCGTTGTGGCCATTCATCCTCTATCTGGTCTATCAGTTCATCTAGAGAACTGACACTCCACAGCGTTCTCTTCCAGAAATGAATAAGTCACTTTCATAGCCTCATCAACTGGGCAGACGATTTCCCCTGGACTTTCCTGTTGGTTATGCCTGGTAGAGCTTTGTTTGGCAAAACCGATGATATCTCCCATTAAAGGCTACCAAATCGGTGTTCTCAAATATACGCTCTTTTATTTTAAGAGCCCATTCATTACCACATTTCTCAACTGCCTTCAAGATTATTGCATAGAGAAACATCTGTTCAAAATTGGGTTAGAACGCCACTCTTAATTTCAATGTTATTCATTTTAAAGAATCAAGGTTTTGTTTTGCGATAAACCAGGCGGTATTATCTAGCACTGGTTTTGTACACTCGATTTGAAGCATTCGGCCCGTGCGGTCATGTATTAAAATAATATACATTTTGGCGTGTGTGTTACTGAGCTACTACATAATTCCGTCGGCGGAGTGTTGTTCTGGTTTGGATGCTGCCAACCACTTCCGTAGAAGCCAACAGTTTAAACATTAAGGTAAGTGCATGATCGATGTTGGATTTACCGCTAAGAGTATTTTATCGCAACACTACCCCCAAGTCACAGTCCACTTACTCTAAGGAATTATCTGGGGTTTCACGCATTGTATAAATTTTCCCATTATTTCTCCAACATAAACATTTGTGGTCACTTCTGAGAACCGGGTCCATATGTAAATTTTGTGTAGAGATAAAATACTATTATATTCAATTTCATTAATTGCATTGATACATGTGCATAACTCTAATCAAAGCTCAAAGTTTGTTCTTGAACTTGAAAAATAATATAGTTCACCTTATCGCCAATTGTGATTGTTGCAAGGTTCATTGTTCGAAATTATAAATTACGGCTCGCGTTATTGTTATTGTAAACAATAAGTAATTTAGCGGTAATTTCATTCAACTCTGGTTATCGGCTTCACTATGGAACCCGATCAGCACAGTATTGCCGAATTTAAGAAATTACACAATCGGAAAAAAAGGTTATTTAGGCGATTACAGGACTGTTTTGATTTGATCAAAGAGTTACCTGCTAAATTAGCTCATTTTAAAAGTCGTGTTGGTTATTTAATGCCAGTTAAAAATGAATCTCTACAAACTTTAGATGCATTGTCGGATTTATCAAATGTGCATGCAAATTTTAGAACAGATACAGTATCATTAGAATCTAGTTTTGACGGTTTATACTTCGAGATTTTAAGCGTTGCTGGTCGATACACCACAACCACGAACGTTAGTTCTAACGGTAATACAACACTGAATAGCGATTCGAATGTTTGCCTGCCTGAATTAAAATGGTATAAGTTTGAAGGTAATCTCGAAAAATTTGACGCATTTAAATCTTTGTACGACACCTTGATTCACACAAACAATATGTTAAGTGACATCGAAAAATTTTCATACTTGCTTTCTTACCTGGAAAATTCTGCTTTGAAGTTAGCACAAAGTGTGCGGTTTTCACCATAAAATTATTCGGTAGTGTACGACCTGCTGGTCCAACGCTACACAAATAAACGCTTAATTGCTCATCATTATCTATCTAAAATCTTTACACTGTCTCAACTTAAGACAGATTCTTTTCAAGCTCTTAGTGATTTGTGCGAAACACTGCAAGCTAATGTTACAGCATTAACCGATATGAAACTTCCCGATTTAGCCGATTATATATTTTTACATTTTTCTATTGGATTGTTAGATTCCAAAACAAATCAAGAATTTGAAAAAGAGCATTACCTAGAGCACAAATATCCTACGTTTACAAATTTTATAAAGTTTTTACGTAATAAATGCTCCATTTGAGCGTTAGTTGGTAGTACCTCTGCTTCAAAGAGCATACCAACGTCATGGGCCGCAAAAAAATCTGGCGATTGCTACAATAATGCTAGTAACAAACGCATTTCTATGACTTTGCAAGAAGTCGCGTCTAAAGGTCCTACTGTACACACAGTGGCTTTCGTTTCTTGTCCGGCATGCAATCTAGCGCGTAAATTTAATAGATGCTTGCAACTATTAGCATTGTCACCAAAAGATAGACATGAATTAGTCAAGAATAACCGAAAATGTTTTGCTTGTTTAAATCCGCATCCGCTTTCTTCTTGTCAATCTAAATTTCGATGTCTACATTGCGGTAGTAAAAAGCACAATTCTGTACAACATTTCGATAATCCTAGCCCTGTACAGAGCCCCTCTAACATATTGTTGCCAATACTAATGTAATAGAAAAAGTTTCTACGCCAGTGAATTTTGTTCATTCTTGGGCTGCCGAAAACGGACCAGTTGGGCTCTTAGCCACAGCACAAGTACAAGTCCTCTCGACTGATGGTAGTTGGCAGCGCTGTTGCCTAATCTTAGATACAGGATCTCATTCGAATTTTATCACTATCGATTTGGCTGATAGGCTAGACCTCAAACGAAGAAAGTGCCCATTTGAAATAAGTGGTGTAGGACAGTCGCATTTAACAAAAGTTCAGGGTCTAGTCGACTGTAAAATTGACTCCTTATACGACATCAATTTTTATTTAAAGTGTGAAGGTGTAGTTGTACCAAAGATTACCACGAATCTCCCTACAGTTACGTTACCGATACAGTTAAAACAACAATTTTCCTCTCTTAAGTTAGCTGACCCCGATTTCCACGTATCCGCACCAGTTGATATTTTATTAGGGGTATCAGCTGTTTTAGATATCACGCCAAGTAAGCCTTCATACTTAAAAGACAAACCCGCTGCATTTCTTACTTCTTTTGGATGGGTAATCATGGGTGAAGTACCTAAAATGATACATTCATTTACGAACGTCGCTTTATTTACTAATATGGTAGAAACGCAATCTCTAAATGAAAGTTTACGTTTATTTTGGGAAACCGAAGAAATATTTTCTTCACCTTTGGCCTCCCCGGAGGAGAATGCTTGTGAAGAGCATTTCAAATCTAGTAATACGCGAGTTATAGTAACCCCCATCTATTATATATATAATACTAATATCCATATTAGGAAATATTAGGAAATGTTAAGACAGTGCAACAATGTCGTTGCAACATTTTATTACATATTATTATGATGATTTCAGTTCCCACGAGTGGAAACGCTACAAAGTAGCACAAGGATAAGTGACACTGCAAAAGTCAGGTCACAGACGGTCGACGGCTGTCACGTACCGTGATTACGCAGAATAAGCCTGCAACAATGTAATTTATGAATAGCTCTTAAGATAGCAACTAAGTATTGTAAAGTGTAAGCGGACATTACGTCCGCAGGCTCCCACAGAAATGTGAGGGGGAGAAAGTTATATAAGGACCAGGAGCTCCACTCCTAGTCAGTTCATCAGACGTTCAGCTTTAACCTTGCAGTTCACTGATAACTCACTGTACAAATTAATTAATGTAATTCGACTTAGAATAAATTAGTTTAAATTGTTATTGTTCACATCTGTTAAATCAAATAAATTTGTTAAGGACCAAAGAAGTCTTTTTAAAAAGGACCGCTCGAAGCCACGAACCTTAACTGGCGCAGCGTAACGGATGTCAAAAGGGCACTAGCGAATCCAACTTCGAGGAACTGGTGGTCCGGGAATTTCAATTCCGATTTTGGCAGAACAAAACTGGATAAGAAACACGCATCGTTCGAGTCCAGCAGTTGAAGGAGAAACAAGCATAGTTCAAATTCAACAAAAGAAAAATTGGAGGCGATACAAGAATAGATCAAATCCAAGAAGCCAAAAAGAAAAAAGAAAAACAGAAACAAAGAAACAAATCAATGAAAGCAACCAAGCAACTAGTGTAAGTTCATTTTCCTAAACCAATTGAAATTTATTTTATTATTAACAAAGACAATTGATATTTGCTAGTTTGTGAATTTATTTATGTATATGTTGACTATTGTTACAAATATTTTATGCCATTTTTTGAAAATAATCGACTTAGCAATTGCTAGAGATTATCTTCAAGCCTTTATTCAAATTTTATTATTATTTTACTTGTATATATGAAAAACTTATGAAAACTTGAGACAACAAAAAATTCTGAGACTAAGGACTGAAAAAAAATTATTCTGAAACGAAAACTACAGACAATTATTAAAAAAGTCGCAAAGCGCAAGAGACTAGATCACGTTTTAATTAACGTAAGAAAGATTCATAGAAACAAACTCAAACCTCTTAAGATTGCGGAATTAAATCTTAACTGGCGCGAAAAAATTTTTAAAACCTCTAACTCGACAACCTTAACTGACACAAAAATTTTTAGAATTTTGAATCAAAACCTAACTAACGCAAGAAATTTTTAGAATTTCTAATTCAATCTTAACTGGTGCAACAAATCTTAGAATTTCTAATTCTACAATCTCAACTAACACAAGAAATAAAAACTTCCAATCCCCCAATAAAAGAATTAACTGACGCACAGAAATAATTCAAATACACCAAGAAAAAACGCGAAAGCAAAACGAGCAATTAAAAAATCAAAACCTATTAACACCACGATTCAAATGCAAATACTATCCATAAATAGACAAATCGCATTCTATTATTAAAAAACCACATCTTAATACGAGAATTAACAAAGCGCGAATCAAATTGAACGTAATATCTCATCATACTTCATCAAAGTGAATAGAAACTAACCTTGAATAAACACGCATAAAAATCTAATAATAAATCACATCAAAAGCTATTTAAATACATCGCGAAACCTTTCAGCATTGTTAAATTAAAAACAGCATAAAATTACGATCAGAAACTTTATTTAAGTATCAATCTAAAAACTACTCAGAACGAATAAATTATTACGGTACTAAAAAGTAAATTACAACCGTATTCAAACGTGAAAACATTTCAGTAAATCTCACAAATTTCATTGTATAAAAACACTGCGAGTAATAATTTACACCCACGCAAAAAAATTAAATATAACTTATAATAGAAACGCAAATGCAACTAAGTGACTAACAACATCCTGTAACAGCAGATAACAACATTGTAAGCATTACAGACACCTTACAATCGCATAAACCAACGAGAGAATTAATACGCATCTAAATAAAATCGACATAATTAAAAATTAAAGAAGTAATAACTGACGCAAATAACGCAAAACATTCACACCCGATAAATTACCACAAAAATAACCCAGCCCACTGAAACTTCAGAAATTAAAATTAAAATTCGGCAAATCAAAAGTTAACTCAACCAAACTAATACCAAGCGTAAAACTCATCAAATAACACCCAAAAACTACAAAATAAAACCAAATTTTTTTCAAAAAAAAAAAAATTATTTTTTTTACTTTTTTAAAATTACCCAAATATTACCCCAGCCAAGATGACTAATGAAATAAAGCTGTACCTCGAAATGATACCGCCATTCAATGGAAATGATACCTGCTTACTCAGTAATTATATTTCGGCTTCCGAAATATTCTTAAAGACCTTTTACAAGCCGGGAGATAACGACAGAAACACTCTGCTTATCCGCCTTATAACCAGTAAACTAACCGGAAGGGCACTAACGCTAATTGCCAGCCGAGAGGACGTAGATGAGTGGGAACAGTTTAAACGAATATTAATTGCATATTTCGGCGATCAACGGAACTTAAAATGTTTAGTAAGGGACTTAACCGGACTGAGAATGGAACACAACCAGTCACCCTATCAATTTGGAATGAGATGCCAAGATGTAAGAAGTTTAATCTAAACAAAACTCAAAATCGAAGAGACCGACCCAAACGTGAGACTAATAGATAATTATCTAAATGCACTACCCGAGAGACTTTCAGATAAAATTAGATTTCAACATCCCCAAAACTTAGAACAAGCAATGAATATGATAATCGAAGAAGAAAATGTAATGTACTACAGAAACCGACTATATAACCCCAACGCGAATAAAAGCTATACGCCAATAAAAACTATACAACCCGCAAGACAAATAAATCCACAACAAAAATTTAACTCATTCAATGCACAAACAAACCAAACGCGAACAAATAATCCACAATTTAATAATTCAAACTTTAACAACCAATACAAACAATTCTCAAAACCAACATTTTATCAGAACTTTTCAAAACCCACATATCAACCAACATTTAACTCGAACTTTTCAAGACTCGCATTTCAACCGAGATTTAACCAAAATATAAATCAACAAAGACCAGCATTTAACGCGAATCCTAACAGAAACTCACCGATGATAAACAATAATAATCCCAATAATTATTACAAACCTACACCAATGGATACCTCATCTGGTAACACCAGACCTAACACAAAAATAACGCACATAAGACCAAATCCTAATCAAAAACGCACTTTCACTTCAGAAGAGCTATTTCATCAGGAAGTAGAAGAGTATGAAGATGAACAGAATAATAATAATCAACCGTGTACGAATAATGAACAGAATCAATCAAACCAGTATGAACGCGAAGAACCACACGAAAATTACGAGGAAGACGACGAAGAAAACACATGTTCAAATTTTCAAATGGACCATTTTATAAACGACCTAACGTAATAAATCTAAATAATATGAATCACCTTGTATTACCCTATATCGAAATACCCCACGCTGAATTTAAATTACTAATCGATACCGGATCTTCAAAAACATTAATAAGCCCGCGAACAGTAAAAAAACATTATCTAAACTATGTAGAGCGAGAACCCTTTAAAATTAAAACCGCCCATCAAACAACCATACACCAATTCGTAGCAAACATACCTTTACCAAAAACCTTTAACGTAAAGATGAAACACAAATTCTGCATATTTGAATTTAATGACAACTATGACGGACTATTGCGAATGGACCTTCTAAGAAAACTAGGAACCAACATAGATATCAAAAACCGATTATTAAGAACCAAGTATGGATGAATCCCCAAACGAAAATTATAACCCCGTAGAAAATGACGAAATGTTAAAACAAAATTTAAATAATATCCGATTTAACCGCGATATAAATCACGAGGAACAAAACGCAATACAAAAATTATGTTATGAATACCGCGATATATTCCATTGCGAAGGAATACCCCTAACGTTTACAAACACAGAAAACAGCCTTTAGCACACCTAGAGAACACTACGAATACAAACGGATGCCATTTGGACTGAAGAACGCACCCGCAACTTTTCAACGAGTAATGGATAACATACTACGAGGGATACACAACGAAAAATGCCTTGTGTACCTAGACGATATAATAGTGTATTCAACATCATTAGTGGAACACATAGAAAGATTAAGAGAAGTGTTCGAAAGATTAAGAACCGCAAAATTTAAAGTACAACTAGACAAAAGCGAATTTCTACAGAAAGAAGTAACCTTTTTAGGACACGTGATAACACCCCAAGGAGTGATGCCAAACCCCGACAAAACAAACGCTGTATTAAATTACCCTATACCCAAAACAAATAAAGAAATTAAAGGATTTTTAGGCCTTAGCGGATACTACCGAAAATTTATAAAAGGTTATGCTCAAATAACAAAGCCCCTAACCAATTGTTTAAAAAAGGGAAACAAAATTGTACATACCCCAGAATTTATAAAAGCAGTAAATAAAATTAAAAGCATTTTAACAAATCACCCCGTATTAGAATACCCAGACTTTTCCAAACCATTCATTTTAACAACAGACGCATCAAATGTAGCCTTAGGCGCAGTATTAAGTCAAGGAACAGTAGGTAACGATAAACCTATCAGTTACGCATCAAGAACCCTCAACGAAACAGAGCAACGATACAGTACGATAGAGAAAGAATTGTTAGCCATAATTTGGGCAACAAAATATTTCAGACCGTACCTATACGGACGGAAATTCTATATATATATATATATATATATATATATATATATATATATATACCGATCATAGACCATTAGTTTGGCTATGCAAACTCAAAAAACCTAACTCGAAATTACAAAGATGGAGAATCAGACTAGAAGAATATGATTATGAGATCATACACAAAAAGGGAATTTACAACAATAATGCAGACGCTTTAAGTAGAATCCAACTTAACACACTTGAAACAGAATCATTAGCAGGAAACGTAGACGAAACCGAAGTCAGAGAAGACCCATAAGAAATGGAAACTATACATTCAACACAAAATGACGAACCGGAAACCGCAATAAAAATTTTAAACGAAGCTATTGACATGAAACCCAATCAATTTATAATCACAGAAGTTTTAAACAACCCCAATCCTGTAAAATACACGACAGTGGATAATAAGAAAATTTACCAAGTTCAAATAACTAAAGACGACAATGAATCACAGATAATTAAAATATTAAAGGAATACACCCCCGAGAAAAAACGATTTTACTTTTATTTTAACACGGAAAACTTATATAAACGATTTTCAGAAATATATGTAAAACTATTTAACAATTCTGGCCCCGAACTTATAAGATGCACAAGAAAATTAATAACATTAGACGACCCTGACGAAATAAATGACGTAATAAGAAACCAACACGAAGGAAAGACCAACCATCGAGGAATAAACGAGACCCTAAAACAAATTATGAGACGCTACTATTTCAAGGACATGAAAGAACTAACTACAGACTTTATCAACCAGTGCGAATTATGTGATAAAGCCAAATATGACAGAAAACCCCCAAAGATACCCTTAATGTTAACTAAAACACCAGACAAACCTTTCCAGAAATTACATGCAAATACTCTAGTAGTAGAAGCACAAAGTTACCTAACAATCGTGGACGCATTTACGAAAATAGGACAAGCAATACCACTCACTTCAAAAAATAGTATAGACGTAACTCAAGGATTTCTACACTATTTTACATTTTACGGAACACCCCAAGCAATAACATTAGATAACGGAAGCGCATTCAAAAACGAAACAATTCAAAACACTTTAGAATTACACAAAATAAAAATACACTTTATAACGGAAAACCACCCTGAATCAAACGGACTAATTGAGAGACTACATTCAACCCTATTAGAACAGATCAGATTATTAAGAATAAATTACAAGAAGGAACACATAACTAACTTAATGTCATACGCATTAATCGCGTATAATAACACGATTCATTCAACTACAAATTTTACACCCTCAGAACTAACCTTAGGACATTCAGATTCACGCAACCCCTACGATATACATTATAACAAAGAAATCTACCAGCAATACGCTAAAGATCACAAGGAGAAACTAAAAATAACCTATGACAAAGTAAAGGACAAATTAGATAATGATAAAGAGCGAATTACCGCGACCCGTAATAAAAACTCAGACATAAACAAATTTTCCATATGACAAACCGTATGCGAGAAAAATTACCAAAGCAAAGACACAAAACGGCACCGAGAAATTTAGGACCCTTTAAAATAAAACGAATATTTGACAAAAACGTAGCCGCGATAGACGACGGCAAGATAACAAAATATGTTCACCTCAAAAATTTAAGACACCCTGTACTTTCAGATGGACAATCGTCACCCTTACCGTCAACTTCCACCCAGGTAGAACGGACACAGAAATTATAATTGAAGACATAAAGAACAACCCCGGTATACTACCAATAAAATTAGGCAGTATGCAAAACACTATAGATTATTGGACCTTTGCACAAAAATTCGATTTAACCGAGCTAAAACAAGAATTTCAAATAATCAAAAACAATTATTTTCGACTAAAACAATCAATGGACACAACAAAATTCGGAAAAGAATACGCAATAGAAATGATGAACTACGACAGTATAACAGAAAGTATTTTGAAAAATATCAAAGACAAATTTAATCGACTAATACCTACAGAACAAATGACGAGAAGAAAACGAGGACTAATCAACGGATTAGGAAACGTAATTAAAGCAATTACCGGAAATTTAGATAACCAAGACGCAGAACGCTATGACAACGCGATACAACAATTGATAGAAAATCAAAACGACATTAAAACCATAATTAGTATTCAAATATCGTTAACTCAATCAACGATCATCAAATTTAATGAAACCCTAAGAAAATTAGTTAGAAATCAAGATAGTATAGCCAATCGAATAGAAACCTTAGAAAATAACATGCGAACTACTATGTTAGACATGCGAGATTTAATCAGATTCAATACGATATATAACCAGATAATATCAACCCTAACTTTAATTCAACAAATCCTAGCAACATTAGAAAACGCAGTAACCTTTGCAAAATTAAATACCCTACATTCAAGTATCATAGAACCAATAGATTTATTAAAAGAATTATTGAGAATAAAATCTTTTATAACTAACAGTAAATTACCTTTCGAAGTATTAGAATCAAACATTTTAATATTTGAAAAAATAGCCATAGTTAAAGACTATGTAAAGAATAACGATATAACATTTTTAATAGAAATACCAATAGTAGAGATTAACAGTTACAATTATTATCACTTATTTGCTTTTCCAATGAAAATGACTAGCACATACCAAGTTATTATTCCAAAAACCAAATTCCTATCCTTGAATGAACAAAGATATGGTTATACAAACGACAAATGTAATGAAGTCACACCCAATCAATACTTATGCCAATCATTAACAACCACAACAATTCAAGAAGAGAGCCCTTGCGAAGTACAACTACTAAAATTTACCAATCACTATGAAAATTGTGAAGCCAAACCTGTATTAATCAACAACATGAAAATTCAGAAAGTGACGGAAAATAAATGGATAGCCATTTTTCCCACCGAAGTAATCGCAACAATGTATTGTAATCAAGATGAAAGTAATTTAGCCTTAACCGGAAGTAAATTAATCTCCCTTAAGGAAAATTGTTATTTAAAATTAAAAAATGAAATAATTAGAGTTTACCAAGATCCCGTACAAAGCAAGAAGTTAGCAAATCTACCCGATCTGCAAATCAAGATTACCCAAGAAGAAGATGAAGCAACCCTTCAAAAACCAATGCAATTAGAACACCTGGAATTAGACAACTTAAACCACGCCATGAAACTCATGGAAGAATACAAAGAAAAACTAAACGAGATCAAGACGCCCAAAGTGCACTATGATAATATTAGTGTATGGACAATTATATTGATTTTATTGACTATTTTATTGATCATTTATGTAACGTACAAAATATGTATTAGATTTAAGAATAATAAAGAAAACAGTTTTAGATTTAAGAAACCCAAACAAACAAATGTACCCCTACAAAATATGAATTTTAAATGAGATTAAACGAAAATGAATTTAATTAAAAATCAAGAAAAGGTAAAAACCCTTAATTTTTAATGTACGTAGGGAGGAGTTATAGTAACCCCCATCTATTATATATATAATACTAATATCCATATTAGGAAATATTAGGAAACATTAGGAAATGTTAAGACAGTGCAACAATGTCGTTGCGACATTTTATTACATATTATTATTATATATATTATTATGATGATTTCCCACGAGTGGAAACGCTACAAAGTAGCACAAGGATAAGTGACACTGCAAAAGTCAGGTCACAGACGGTCGACGGATGTCACGTACCGTGATTACGCAGAATAAGCCTGCAACAATGTAATTTATGAATAGCTCTTAAGATAGCAACTAAGTATTGTAAAGTGTAAGCGGACATTACGTCCGCAGGCTCCCACAGAAATGTGAGGGGAGAAAGTTATATAAGGACCAGGAGCTCCACTCCTAGTCAGTTCATCAGACGTTCAGCTTTAACCTTGCAGTTCACTGATAACTTACTGTACAAATTAATTAATGTAATTCGACTTAGAATAAATTAGTTTAAATTGTTATTGTTCACATCTGTTAAATCAAATAAATTTGTTAAGGACCAAAGAAGTCTTTTTAAAAAGGACCGCTCGAAGCCACGAACCTTAACTCGCGTACGGCCTCAGGTCAAGATATGGTCAGATTACCGTTTAATGACAATGTTTCCCAAGCTCTAGGTTCGACTAGAGAACATGCAATCAATAGGTTCTTAAAGCTTGAAGCGCGTTTCAAACGCGATGAAAATTTTCGTAAATTGTATGCGGAAAACATTAGTGATTATTTATCACAGAAGCACCTTGAACCTGCGGTTGACGTATCCTCGCATGTGATGACTCATCACGAGGTTTTAAAAAATCTCGCACCACATACCCAGATTCGTGTAGTTTTCAACACGATTGATAAAGACTAATAATAAATGCCTTAAGGATATTCTAATGCCGGGTCCGAAACTACAAACGGATATAGGTCTAGTTATTACAAGATTGAGAATTCCACAAGTAGCCCTTACGTGTGACATACGTCAAATGTTCAGATCAATATTAATACACCCTGATGATTGGAAATTCTTGCACATATTTTGGAGGTTTAATTCTAATGAACCTTTAACAGAGCTAGAACACACACGCGTTATTTTCGGTGCATGTTGCAGTCCTTACCTTGCCCTTTGTATTCTAAAACAATTATTGGTTGACGAAGGTTCTAAACTTCCACGAACTTCGTGCGTTCTCAGTTTTTCTACATATGTAGACGACATTTTGACATTAGCAGATTCCATCGAAGATGTTCTACTTCTTAAAACTGAACTTATTGATTTGTTAAAACTGGGTGGGTTTGAACTGGGCAAATGGGCCATTTCACATGCCAATGTAATTGGTAATTCTTCAGATACGATACAATTACCTAATTCCAGTCCTGATTCTATTAATAAAGTTTTAGGGCTTTGTTGGGATCTAAGATTCGATGTACTTAAATGCAAAGTTCGAAATGCCTCTGATACACCATCGAAAAGAGGCATTCTTTTCCGTATTGCGCGAACCTTTGACATTAATGGATACATCAGTCCATTTACTTTTATACTTAAATCTCTTATTCAACCATTGTGGTTACTAAAGGTAGGATGGGATGACGAACTCCCTGCCGTAGTATTACAGAAGTGGAATCAAATTCAATCCGAATTACCCCTTCTCGAAAACGTGTCTATTCCGCGCTGTGTATCGAAAATAGATGAAGTAAAAGGTTTCATGGTAGGTTTCGCTGATGCTAGCGAGCTTGGCATGGCTGCAGTTATTTATTTACGATTAGAGGTTAATGGCCAAATTTTCATAAACTTAATAATTTCAAAAACTCGCGTGGCTGCATGTCTTCTATCAAAACTTATGGAGTCTACTTCCCCAGCATTTGATTCGTTACACCTTCAGGAACCTATTTGTTTTAGTGATTCGGTAAACACCCTGTCGTGGATTCGCACCCCTCTGCATCGATTAAAAATATTCTTTGCCAACAGAGTTGTTCAAATCCACGAAAATCAACCCACAGCTCGTTGGAGGCATGTACCTAGCGCTGATAACCCCGCTGACCCGGAAAGTCGTGGGTTAATGCCATCGGAACTGCTTTGTTGTGATTTGTGGTGGAAAGGGCCCGACCTCATATATCGGAACATTTCTGAATAGCCAAGTAGTACATTTGAATACTCGCCTGCACAAGGGTTAGACGTTTCTACCTCTATTACACCTCAAGTCTTGTTGTCCGCAATTGATGTTCAACCATTTACGGACATTTTGCTGCGACATTCAAGTTTTGTTAAAGTACAAAGAATTTTTGCCTATATACTCAGATTCAAATTCAATTGCCTTGCGCGCATTCATGTTGCTCCAAACGATCAGCTGCGTACTGGCAACTTAACGTGATTCGAATGTAATGACGCTTTGGTATTTATTATAAGAATTTCTCAGTACGAGCATAATCGAAACGAAATTTTGTTATTAGAAAAGGGTCAACCTTGCACAAAAAATTATCGTCATTTGTCCCCTTTTCTCTTCCCTGTGGGTTTAATCATGGTGGGGGGGGGATGTTTGCGCCAGTCAAAGCTCTCAATTGCTACTAAATATCCCTACCTAATTCCGCGGGACATTACATGTGATTTTTTCAAAGCTCCTCCCGAAGGTACTACATTGTAATTCTGCGGGACAGCAGATTAGCTATCTTGATATGCGATTATTATCACATATATTCGGGCCATGGTGGAAATCGCCTGGTACATTCTCTCGTAAATAGGAAATTTTAGATTTCTTTAATTCGACACTTAATTCGAAATCGTATATTTCGTTGCCTTACATGTTACCGATATAAAGCGGAACCTATCCAATCACCCATGGCGGATCTTCCAGCTTACCGACTCGAACCGGGAAAATGTTTCACACACACGGGGATTGACTTTGGTGGACCCTTTATGGTAAAGGTATCTAATCTGCGCACATATCGAACTTGTCACCTCGTTAACTTCCCAAGCATGTCTGGCCGCACTAGACAGATTTATTTCTAGACGCAGACTTCCGGCGAAATTTTATTCCAATCAAGGACGGAACTTCCGCGGAGCTGCTAGAGAAATTTCTGAAATTTCAATTTCGTCTAAGCCCGAGATTGGACATTATTTAGCTATTCGGGACATTGAATGGTCCTTTAATCTTCCCTACGCATCCCATTTCGGAGGATTGTGGGAGGCAGGAATCAAAATTGTTAAATTCCATTTAAAGAGAATAATTGGTAACAACCCATTTACTGCAGAAGAATTTAACACAACGTTATTAGAATTGAGGGTATTTTAAACTCTCGCCCGTTTTGCTCGTTACAAGCTTCACCCGATGATGGAATTGATGGATTGACGCCGGCACATTTCTTGACAGACGGTCTTATTCTGGCACGACCCGAAGTAGATTTGACAAACATTCCTGCTAACAGACTTACTCGTTGACGGCTTTGTCAACAGTTAATCCAGGGGTTCTGGAAGCGTTGGTCAAATGGATACCTCCACACTCTTCAGCATAGACACAAATGGACTACCCCGGCTAAACAGTTGGAAGAAGGCGATCTGGTGCTGTACTTGACTCCAGGTACACTCCCTGCGTGTTGGCCTTTAGCAAGGGTAACAAAGCTGATACCTGGAAGTGACGGCATAGTACGTGTTGTTCGGTTGAAGACACCCTCAGGTGAAACGGTACGACCAATAAATAAGGTGGTGCCGCTTCCACCTCCTTAAAATTAATATGACGTGATCAACAATTACATTAATTGATCATTCTCTAGAGTTTCTTTTATTTTCTCGTTTTATCTCTACACAACTACACCAATAGAGCTTAATTGCATTTTTTTTTAATTTCTCCCCTTATTTTCTTTTCTTCAACCCCTTTAGCGATCACAATTTAATTACTTTGGGTGGGGGTATGTTCAAAATTAGGTTAGAACGCCACTCTTAATTTCAATGTTATTCATTTTAAAGAATCAAGGTTTTGTTTTGCGATAAACCAGGCGGTATTATCTAGCACTGGTTTTGTACACTCGTTTCGAAGTATTCGGCCCGTGCGGTCATGTATTAAAATAATATACATTTTGGTGTGTGTGTTACTGAGCCACTACATAATTCCGTCGGCGGAGTGTTGTTCTGGTTTGGATGCTGCCTACCACTTCCGTAGAAGCCAACAGTATGAACATTAAGGTAAGTGCATGATCGATGTTGGATTTACCGCTAAGAGTATTTTATCGCAACACCACCCCCAAGTCACAGTCCACTTACTCTAAGGAAATAATTTGGGGTTTTCACGCTTTGTGTAAATTTTCCCATTGTTTCTCCAACACATCTTTTCCACAGTAATGACATTGTTCCTTTTTTCTGGCTTCTTCTTCCTTTCTGCCACAAGAAACTCTTCAGTTATTTTGTCTCCGCAGTGATAACAGTGTTTTCTAAAATTGAACTGCTGAGAGATTGATCTCGTGGCCCTTGATGGCTTAAGATTTGATCCTCCACGGCAAACAGCTGCTTCGATTAACTTCGGATTGTTGTATTCTATCTGACAAGCGCTGCACAAATATATCTCATTCACACCCTACAATAAGCGTTTATTTTCTCGGTTTTTAAGAGCAACACTCGACCCAAGAAGGTATTTTACATCTCTTTCCTTCATTAACCGCACTTCACCATTACTTAAAGTCTCCTTACATATAAAACACAAACCCACGCTGGGACTGGTTTCCGACATTCTGTAGATTTTGAATTCAAACGGCACTCAGGCATGGGCAGCAGGCCAGAAAAAACTGAAATGAAAAAAAATAATTACGTTAGATTACAAGCGTGCATCATATCATCATATCACCAACACACTCGAGGTAATTGAAACTACAGCGCTCGAAGGTTGAACTACTTGTGTAGTTGCAGGAACTTCTGATATCATAAAGCGCCCGCTAGTATTGCTCGGTAGAGGTGACGTCTAAAATATTGCTAAAATTGACAAGTTCAAAAAAATCGATACACTCTAAATATAAAAAGGCATTATTCGGAAACTATTGGATCTACAGAGACACTTCTAGTGTCATAATGTAGCAAATTCAGTCTACTTTAAAAGCATACTTGCGTAGGTAGTATCCAAAAGTAGTGCATTAGGGTTTAAATCGGTAAAATCTGAAAAAGTCGATAATTTCGAGGTTTTTTCGATTTATTACAAAGTTGCGTTCAGCGATCGAATTACAAACTTGGATTATTCATTGCGCCAACATCATAAACAAGTCTGCAAAAAAGCAAAACTACCGGAATTGATGCAAGGTACTTGGCGACAAGGTTACTGAATTATTACAGATACTTAAACACGCAATACTGTACCGAAAATGAATAAACCAATCTGCTTTCAATGAATGATGTTGTTTATCCTGTTTATATCCAAGCGACTCCAACATATTGTGGACGTCTCCTCTTTAATAAAACCTATATTTAGGAATAAATAACGACACCCAAACGCTAACCTCACTGTTTACAACGATTTTTAAGAATTGCCGAAAGCGTCACTCTGGAATAAAAGATTACGTTTTCGAGTAAGTTGAAAGATTCTACAGGGTACAAAGTCTTATTTATATTTTTCCATGCATGACTAACACTGAATTTTACTGCTTGTGATGTGCTTCTAATGGATATGGAAGATTGACACGGGTTTGACGTTAATCTTAAGCGCTCTTTATTTAAGTGGAATAATCAATGCTCAAGGGTTGCATTAGTATACTATTTAATGCTTTGACTTCAATTAAACTTTTGCGGATGTTTGACAATATCAATAACCCATTATCAAATCTATATTCGCTGTAAATAGGGAATTATTAGTAATTTTTGAAAGAAAAATTAAATTTAGTATTGGAACCACAATACAATGAACTTTAGTTACTCTAAAACAATAACTACACGATATGCAAAGGAGTCGAAATAATACACATTGATTCATTTACTATAATATACCCAATTAAACTTTGGATTTATAAAAAATATTCTTGGTATAAACTTGAAAAGATACCTAAGCTTTTTATTCGGGTACAGTGGCATACAGATCACTCTATAGTATTCTACCCAGAGCATAGGCAAGCGAAACTATTTAGTACATTACATTTAACCGTGTTCGAGAAGGTGGGGTATCCGAGGAGAGAGCAATTGACCTCCTGCGCCACTGTTGTAATATGGCTGTTGCTGTGATACATTTTAATTTTGTCTTTAGTGTGTAGTGTTGTAACCGACCTGAAGGCTGAACCAAACGCCCTCTATAAACGGCACTCCGGGCTCAATGATCTAACATCTAGTGGCAGTGGCTCGACGACTCCCACGTTGTGTTGTTATAATATAACGCAAGTTTACACTGGGAAGATGGCGTTTAGGCGGGAAGGTTTGAAATAAAACTACAGCATTTACCTAACTTTACTTTTAATCAAAAGAATAACCAATAAATAGGTCAATCGCATGAAAGCATAGAAAAATGACATTTAAGGCAAACAGTGCCGTATTCAACCTAGGCGATTGGGAAAAGAGCACGGCAGAGAAAACCCCAAACTGCCCTTACACTCCCAACTGCATTTGGCACATCTCGACAAGGATGGGTAACTTACAAGTACCCAGATCACCAACACTAAAATTGACGGGATGTCAACTGTTAACCAGACATACCACACATGACAACTGAAGAAATATTAGTGTAAACCAGCTAGTCTTTTCTGGTAGGTACTGAGGTCGGATAACTAATACTGCCGAGCTAAAGTTGAAAGAGGGGGAACACCAGGAAAGTAAAATATGCCTTGACTACCAATGTCCCTCTCCGCACAGATATAAAATGTTAGTAATATTCAACAAGGCTCAATCACACGCGCCCACGTACATGCATTAACAGTTTCCAGCTCGTGTTACAAAATATTTTACAAAGGCTAGCCGACTTCCTATTATTTTCAAAAAGATACCACTACAAGTACTTTGACAAGATGACATAAATCGTTGAAATGAATTTATGGTTCGATTGCGCATGGTTAAAAAGGCGCTTATTATTAAATAGTCATAAATGCAAACGCGAAAGGCACAAGGCGGTCGATCATACCAGAGGTTCAATTTAATTACAGCACAACAATTATCACAAACGTTAAATACTAGTTAATTATATAGAAACATCGGCTAAATAATAGGATAAACAAAACAACAAACATACTATCAGTTAAACCCAGATCTGAGCAGTGCAGTTGTAAATGTGATTAATATGCTGAAATAAAACAATTACACATAAATAAAATGTCAAATGAATCACAAATATCAAACAAATACAAAATATCTTGGCAGCAAATACATATCCAAAATTCTAGAGCACAAAAACAAGCTCAGATTCAGGCGCTAAATCTTTATATAAGTGCATGTTAGTTAAAAATATTAAATCTAGTAAGCGAATGTTAAAATTATTCATTACGATTGCATCGGTTAAAAAGTACTTTTAAAAATTAAACACATGGAGGCATTACAAATTACAAACAAAAAATATATACAACAACGTTGTGGTTAAATTCAATTGCTATCTTAAAACCAAAACAATTATAACATAGGAATATAATGCTGCCCATATTCAAACCTGCCTAATAATTTGATTTAATATGATGTCAGTATTTATCATTAATTACTCGTAAAATCACAGTAAGGGTACATTTACTATTGGTTCTGCAATAAGTGCAATGCAATGGAAGTTCGAACTCTGCATTAAATACTAAATAAACATTATTTCAAATAAACATATATTAGTTTTACTCTGATTTAGATACTAAATAAACAATTTCGATAAATAACTATTAGTTTTCGGTTGTTAAACCAAACCACACCCATTTATACATAAAGCGTTCAATAAAATCGTAAATAATTCATCTATATTAAACATCATAAGTATTACAACCGGCATCCAATTTTAAGACAAAAGCAACAGGTAACACAAATATTTCCTTCAATAATTAAATAACTTACGGTTTTACAATAAGTACCAACATCACACTCAAAACTAGGCTGGAATTACCAGATGTAATCAGATTACCTGAAATAGCAACCACATTATCAACTTATTGAACATTACCTTTTTAACCGCCAAAGGAAGCTTTTTCGACCTGCTATTTTGAAATCTAAAAACAAAGTTGTTTAACCCTGTCGACTAGATCGATCGTCTCTACACATGCTCCCATTATATCATAAATTCTGACATAACGGAATGCGTTCAGAAACCTGCAAGTGGTTACTGAACTATTCTAACAAATACCTTCAAATATCGAAATGTACAATATAGTATTTGCAATAACTATCAACTAATGAGAAATCGACTTAGAAACACTACGGGTCATTACAAGTGGAATCGCATAACTTTAATTATTGCAAAAACAAAAATTTCCTTTGGCAATAAACGTTGCTTAAATCTAAGGTTTGTCTAATAAATTCGGTGAATGTCTAATAAAAACGCAAAAATAGAATACACATTCGAAATACATTTATTGGTCCTCGATGTAGTCACCACCAGACACACACTTTTGACACCGATCGTATAGCCTCTGGAAACTGTCGAATAGATCTTTTTTTGGAACCGTTTTCCGAATAGCTGTCACACAGTCCTGAACCTCTTTGATATCCGCAAACCATAATTCCTTCAAAGTCCGCTTAAGACGTGGGAACAAAAAAAGGTTAGCGGGAGAAAGATTTGGAGAGTAGGGTGGGTGTTCCATTGTCGTGCAGTGACACCCTCTTTCCAGTTTGGATCATCTGTGACCTAAGGCGCCGGGTGCGCTGCAACAAACGACATTTACCGTTTGGCCAGCAGGGACAATTTCTTAATCGATGATTCTTGCTTAGTCGAATATGTGATCAGAATGATTTACACCTTGGATTTTTGCACGCGACTCCTCGTTTGTAGCAGGGAAGAAAGTGATCGTATAACTTGAATAAGGACCGCTCACTTGCGGTCACGTCTCTAATGTTCCAACCAAAGGTACTACAATGGGTTTAAACGCCAATAATTACGTGCTTCAACAAGACACTAGCAAAAAGGTAAAAGGGGAGGGATTCGTAATACCAAATAGCAGATGCCAGTTCTGCTTACCGGTGCGATCTGAAGTGTCGACCTAGAACTATACAAATCTAGCTAAATTAATATTTACTAATGAATTCGTATTTCTAAGTATACCCCAAATTAATTAATAGCGAATCCAGTCTATGTTCCTACTCTATCAATTTACAATATCGTCCGCCCTAGACTAAGTAATTTATTCTAACTTCAAGTTAATTCGTCCCCAAAGTTCCCTATTGTTCCCTAACTGACATATTTTAATTTCTATCTTCCTTTCTAGAGATACTTCGACCAAAAATTGGCAAAACGCCAAACAAAACAAATCAAGTGACAAATTAACAAAATATATGAGTAGAATACAGGTATAAAATATAAATATATAAATATCTAAATAAAGCATTAAATATATAAGCATATAACGGTACATAGAGTAACAAAGAAGCGTCCCTTAGATTATCAGGTGCACTCGCATAGGCATTATGTGGACTAGCGCCATCACACTAAAACCTGTTCGTTCAAAATTAACTGCAAAATTTACTTTTAATACAAATCAAAGCTTATGCGAGTATAGCCGTACAATATTTATTAATACCTCAAATATAAATCTGGTCGTATACTTACATCTAAGGAGAAATGGGTATGCACTGTTAAAGTCCTGGTGAGTATACACTAAATATCCTGGAGGTTCACAATCACTATTACTTGTAAGTCCTGGAGGAGATGCGTGGTTTTAATCTAATTAATTTTTTAGTTTATTTGATTTATTTGGTTGCTTTAAGTTAATTAGGAAATATGATTTAGTTTTATTATTTATTAAACCGGTGTAAAGTTTTAATTTAATACCCAATGTTTATTCCGCGTTATGGTAAAACCGTCATTGATTTAGCGTCAAATTCATAGTGCATATTAAACATTTGGGTGTTTTGTTTTGTTTTGTATATATTTTAGTCTTTTTTATTTTTAGAAATTAATTTATATCGTGCCACAAAATAACTTTATGCCAAGTCTAAACTACTTACTACTTCTAATCCCCCCAGTTTACACCCAGTCTTCAGCACCCAGTCTCGCGACCCTCCCACAAATTCCTTCAAGGTCATTCAGAACACCCTCTACTTAACCACTCCTTGGACTTTTTCAAAGCTAATTCTAACCCCTTCACAGCTAGTTTCTTGTCCGCCAAACCTCTGTTAGTCATCTGAGTGTTCAGTCAAATACCACCTTTTGCGCCTTCACCGCATTTGCAGCTGTCGTTCTCGGTCAATCTTAATCTTCGCAGGTAGGCTTTCAGTGCACCGTGCCCTGTTACTAGCTGCACCACCGTATGATCGAACTTCACCTCCGTCTTATCTCTAGTTTCTATACTCTGTATAAATTTGTGTCTCAACCTGCCCGTGGCAGAACTGTTCTACTCTTTTCCCGCTGAATTGACCATTCTCGCAGCTTTTTCCGAATTAACGACTTTGGTGCTGATGAATAAGATGTAAGAAACTCCCGTGTTGCGGTTTCTTTGGCCAGTTCATCTGCTGTGTCATTTCCTCGATTATCGTTATGCGACCTAACCCAATAAAGCTTCAAATCCCAAAACCCAAGTATCGTGTGTGTTATCCTCAAGACGTCCGCTTGAAGATCTGTCGAGGTGTTCATATTTGCCAGAACAGTCGGGGCAGATTTTTTATAGTTAATTTAGAGTACCCACTTGGGCTCGTGTGGTTGAGGACGTACTCTATAACTTTCCCTATAGCTGCCCACTTCCACTGAAATTGTGCTCCAATCCGCAAGTTTAGTTTGGAATCTGAGAACCTTTCTCTCATCCTTATACACAATGAACGCCGCTCCTACCTTCCCATCGTCCATTAGCGAACCATTTGTATAAATCCTGATCCTAGTCGCGTTTCCTTCGCCTTTGAGAAACTCGAGCCCCTTGAAATCAGTCGGATACCCTAGTTCGGAAATAACGATATTTCTCTTAACCTTCCGCTGCCAAAACCAAAACGTTTGACAATTTCTCACCCTTTCCTTGTATCTACGGGTCTCCGATCTTTAATCTCCCTGACGGCAAATTTGATTGAAACTATCCTACTAATCACAAAACTGCCACCGTGGAAGTGGTCCTGTAGGCGCTCCCCGCCTTGCCGCGGTTATGCGTTGAACGCTCGCCATCTGCTGAACTTTCCTGACCTTACAACCCTCCGCCCAGACAGCCGCCGCATACAACATCGCCGGTTTTATTTTTCCGGAATAGACTGTCCTCAACGATTCACCTCTGAATTTCCAGTTTATTTTTGCTGCCGCTATCATTTCATTAGATATTCGCTGCCCTTACTTTTAACATATTGCACGCACGCTTTCCAATTCAATGTGTTGTCTAATTTAACGCCAAGGTATGTGATGGCTTCTTTGACCGGGATCTTTTTACCTCCTAGCTCTAGTCACAGGGGACGTTGTCCCAGCTTTGTTTCGAAATAAAGTGCCTCCGATTTTGTCGTATTGAATTTCAACTTCACCTCCGGCAACCATTTGTGGAATTTCGTTTGGTTGTGTTCGCATCTCCATTAACAATTTATAATCAACAGCGTATCATCCGCAAACCCATCAATAGTGCATCCTTTGGAGAATTTGACCCTAAAGATGCTCTCATACAGCAACTTCCAGAACTTAAGCCCCTGGGGACATTCCCATTGCACCGTTCGTGACACAACTTCGCATGCAATTTCGACCTGTGCCAATCGTCCCAATGATATCAGTTTCGCGGACAATTTCTGCGTTCCAACTCCCAGACGATAGATGGCCACCAGGCAGCATTAGATATTCCTGATATGTTCAAGTTTACGGATACGCAATACTTTTTTGCCTCCCTCGTCTGCTTGATTTCTGGCACTACAAACTCTAATGCGTCGATAGTCGACTTACCCTCCGCGAATTAAAATTCTCTACTATCAAAACTGTTTCTGTCTCGCACAGCGTGCTCAACTCGGGCGGTCATAACTCGCTCCAAAGCTTTCCTAGTAGCGGTAGTAGGCTAATTGGACGATAGCTGCCTGGGTTTGGCACATTGATAGCGACGCCTTAGCTTACGCGTTTCTGCACTTTTGGTAGTTAGCCCTCGGGTCCACAAATATACGCTATATTTAAATATTTTCTTGCGCGGCATAGTGTACGCTGACGCGTCTCCCCCGTCGTTTAATTTTTGCGCGAGAGGCCGCCAATACAGTAAAACAGAAGAAGCATATTAAATCAGCTCGTATTATATCAATTCCTAAAACAGGGGGTTTTCTACCACTAATACCAATTTTTGCAGGCCTAAACGCCCTTGGTACTCTTACTGAAGGTGCAGCTGCTGTTGCAAAAGCAGTTTCAGATACTAAAATAGCTAAGGAACAACTAGCGGAAAAACAACGTCATAACAAGTCAATGGAGGACATTGCAGTCGGAAACGGCATGTACATCAAACCTTATAAAAAAGGTTTTGGTCTTTTTTTAGCCCCTGCAAAACCTCAAAGAAACGTAACTTGATTTTACCTAATCGAGCACTAAGCAATGTAGAATTAATAGAGTTTGTTAAGCAATTAGAAGTACCATATTTCCGTGGAGTGTTCATGAGAAACAATCTTCCCAAGAAAGTTAATTTAAAAGAATGTGGTATAATTAATTTACATGGAATAGAAGTTTAGGCACGCATTGGACCTCTTATAACAAGTACGGTAGTAGCGCTATTTACTATGACAGCTACGGAAACCTGCGACCAGCAACAGAGTTGATAAGTTATTTGAATAGCGGGAGTAAATGTAAAATTCTTTATAACTTTAACCAAGAACAATCGTACGGTACTGTGTTTTGCGGACATTTATGCTTTCAATTTCTAAGCAATACATAGAACTGCGTATGAAGTTGTCATGTCGTACACTTTTACTCTAACGGGAAACACTTCAGTTTTAACAAGCAACTTTAATCCGCCTATAAACTTGGATAATCATTCGGAGTACGTATTAGGATTAACAAATTTTGAGTCTTATAACACAATTCCAAACATTGAAAAAGGAATAAATAATAAATTTTATTATGGATCTAACGGAGAATTCATAGTAATACCTAAAGGTGCTTATGAGATTAGAGAAATTAATAAATATCTTCAAAAAGCTTTAGGTGATAAAAGATGGCGTGGTCGTATGGAACAATCACGAAGCGCTAGAAAGACGCCAGTGTATATTGAAATTACAGCTGACAATAATACACTTAAATGTAGTATTAAATGTAGTGAAGATGTGGATTTTACCAAAAAGGATTCAATTGGTTCTCTACTTGGTTTCAATCCACGAAAATTGCTAGCATATACCACGCATCAAGCAGACTACGAGATCAACATTTGTAAAGTGAATGCAGTTTTAATCGATTGTAATATTGCAAGTGGATCCTGTTTAAATAGTAAACCAGCCCATGTAATACATGAATTTTTTCCTCAAGTACCCGCAGGTTTTAAAATTGTCGAGTGCCCACCTACGATTATATATCTACCAATCAGGTCACGTATAATAAATGAAATAATAGTTAAAGTGTTAGATCAAGATGGAAATCTATACAACAACAAGATGTATACACCTTACCATCGAAAAGCATGCTGTACATAGAAGACAAATTAATTAAAACAGATGGAACGCCGTCTCAGACAGCAAAGTTTGTAAATAATGGAATTTTGCTGCTTTTGATGAAATTAGATATGAGATTGGTGGTATCATTGTAGATCGTGTTCGGAATCCTGGATTAACGTCTATAATGAAGGGATATGTTTCATATAATAGCAATCAAAGTAAACATTTACAAAACGCTGGGTGGTTTTCTATGGATGATTCGTAAATAGTTGATGCCAATGGGAATTTTAACGTTGCAATAAACCTTTCAATGGTTCTCGGATTATGCGAAGATTTTAAAAAAATTATTTTAAACCTCCGCTATGAGTTAGTTTTACTACGTTCTAGTTTTGATACTAATGCTATAATTAATTCTACACCCGATGAAGAAATAAAAGTTGTTTTAAACAAAGTTTTATGGAAAATGCCGCATGTATCCGTTGATGATAATCAACGAATTAATTTAATAGAATGCGTTGCACAAAATCAGGATTTGCCTATTCCGTTTAGAGGATGGGAGTTGCATGAATATCAACTTCTACAAGAAACGCAACGTCATACATGGAACATTAAAACAACAACACAATTAGAAAAACCAGGATTTGTGATTGTTGGTTTCCAAACCAACCGAAAAAATAGATGCATGAGCAACTACAGTCGTTTTGATCATTGCTATTTAACCAACATGAAACTCTATTTAAATTCAGAAATTTTCCCGTACGATAACTTAAATTTGAAGTTCGAGAATAAACAGACTGCGTTGTTATATGAGATGTATGCCCAGTTTCAGCAATCATACTACGAAAAAGAAAATGCGCCACTTTTTAATCCTGAAGATTTACGAAGTATTGCACCATTAGTAGTCATAGATTGTTCTAGACAAAACGAAGCGTTAAAATCTGGTACTGTCGATATTAGATTAGAATTTGAAACTAGCAGAAACGTTTTGCCAAATACATCTTGTCATTGCCTTATACTTCATGATAAGATAGTCAAATACAATCCACTCTCAAACAGCATAAGAATATTATCATTACTGTACCTTTACAAAAAAAAAAAAACAATAAATTATTTAGCAATCACAGTCTATTTATTATTATTTTACATGTTTTTTTTACAATATCAAATGTTTGATTGTTAATGGGTTATAATAATAATTTTTGCTTAAATATTTTTTACATGTTGGAATTATTAAGTGATTTAGTAAACAGTCATAAACATTGTCAAATTTAAATAAAAGTTTTGTTATACATTTCTCAAATAAACTAACTGGTATGTTATTAACAAACTGGATCTTTGTTTTAACAGAACGGTTACTACTACTATTTTTTTTTCTCTACAATACATTTAACTAATATAGTTCAACTCGGACAGATTGAAAGGTATCCTATTTTTAGACACATCCAAAAAACGGTGTACTTGTGCAGGTATAAACATAACACTGAAGTTTTATAACTAAAAATATTATATGTTAATCGATAAAATAAATTGCATTCTTTATTTGAGCAAGTGGTTGAAGCTTTACAAGTCATTTCTGAGTGTATAGTTATACCCCAAGGTTTAGTATCAGTGGTTGAGGTACTAAGAATTCTTTTATCATCACTTGGATTAAGAACAATTTTGTTTTGTTTAATAGTAAACACATCATGTTTGACTGATCTAATTAAACATTGTTGTTTCTGTACAGTCTGTTTATAAAACAAAGCATTCTTATAATCATCAAAAGAAATTTGCTTAATACTTGCTAAGGAAGATCCTTTTGACTTTTTTATTACCCTATCCTGATCTCTGTAAGTGTACATTTTAGATCTAAGCCCTACAAACTCTAGCATGATATCACCATTGTTTTCATCTTTCATAATACCAGGAACCTTTTTATTTGATAATGGGATATGATATTTGTTATGGGGGTCGTAATCGGAAGTATCAAATCTATGAATCTCTTGTTTGATATAAGAGTAAATATCTTCAACGCTAAACTCGTTTATCAAACTATCCGTATCTGTGTACAGCAGCTTTGCTTTGTTAAAAATTGCGATTTTATATAACTATAGTGAAATTCATATAAATAGGTTTTTGAAATATCTAAAATAGAGAAACCTGCATAAATGGGTTTGTTTAAATAAACCTCTAATTTATTCATTTCTATTAAGACAAGATCTTTGTCTAACACAGTGCAACTGTTTTACAGTTAGGTTTCGCTATGTAACTACGAGCTCCAAACCGTCCTTCCCATTCGGTCACTAATTTCACATCTTTCCATTTCCGTACGTTTTCCATAAACCGAATTTATCATATTTTTATAAAAGCATATATCGAAACTGTTTTTTGACTGTTGTCTTAATTTCGTATTCAAATCAATGTATTCTTTTAACCAAGGAGCTTGTTTAAACCGAAGAACCTTATGAATCTTTTTCAGTTCTAAACCGCAGCTTAAATACATTTTTAAATTCTTGTAGTGAATGATATAGTTTTGGATATAAAGTTGTGAGTAATTTCTTTAGGTTTGATTTATTGGAAGGTACTGGTGGTATCATATGTTCAGGCGCCAACGGTAAGTCACTGTGAATTTCATGTAAAGATACTGGGTAGTGTAAATCGCATTCAAAAATATATCCTACATCAGAATCATCGGGAATATTAAGTATGTCTAAACGTACTATATCTGGATTGGTGTCATCTAAAAATTCAAATTCTCCATATGGAAGATATTCAGACATTGCAGCCCCATATAAATTATTAACATCAAAATACATTAAATATTTAGAATCGAAATTCGGATCATAATCTGCATTCGTATATTTGTTATTTGCTTTGGCATATCTATTCGAACATTGAGAAACGCCACCACAAATTTCCCGTTCTAAAAACATTATTTTTTCAATATCAGTAAGCAACTCGAGTTTAACGTTCGTCCTTTTTAACATTGCATCTAGAGCTAAACCAGGAGCCGTAAAGTAGTGCAGTGGATCTAACTTATACGTGAACATACAAGTTTTTCTAAAGTTTTCAAATATGTCAGTCAAGAGCAGTACATCTGTTTTTAAATATAGATCTGAATAGTCCCCTAGTGTTTTTATATTAAATGTTTGCCAAACGTGTTTAGCATGATTGTAGTCTTCATCTGAGACTTCTTCATTGCGCAAACGATTAAAGAATGCTGTTTTACAGGGTAAATTGGTTTCATTGAGCCTATCCCAAAAGTTAATGTAATCATAGGGAAATATGCCTTTACGCGTAAGTAACCGAAACTCATTATCAGTGTTACAATTTTCCCTGGTGATGGATTTTTTATTATCATCTAAGTAGGAAGCTAATTTTTCGATGCTAGATGCCATAAACCTGAATGAATCGATAAATCTAAAACTAACTTTCGTACCTTTTACATATTTTGTAAAAGATATGTATTTCTCCTTATTTATTGGTAGAATTCTTAACGAACCTGAAAACCCTAACGCGATTTTTTTAATAATGAAATGCGAATCGTAGCCTGATAAGTTATGAAAAACTACTGGTATCATATAAGAATTATGATAATTGATGTTGCAATCTTGATGAGCCGCTCCTCGAAATTCACCTGTAAAGTGACAGTGATCGCGAACTCTAATATCATCTATACTAAAAGGTTTATTGCACATGTGACAGTGAAGGGCAAATTTAAATGCTGACTTTTGTTCTTCTGTTAAAGAATTCATAGGTTTTGGGTTACAGAAAATTTTATTCGTCGTTTCTGAAATCAGTTTTAATTGAGCAACAAACCATTCTATACAATCCTTTCCACGATACAATTGAAATTTGGAATATTTATTATCATACGAGCATTTCAAATAGTACGCTACACTAAAGGGTATATGTCTTTGGTAACGGACTGTGTCTAATATTACCTCCGGCTCATTGCATGGTTCTAATATACTTTCGAGATCTGCATAAACTACAAATGATACCTCTTTTTGGTAGTGAAAATGTTTAAATTTTAGATACTTTTCAGATTCTTCGGGTAATCTTATTGAGCAGGTATTCTGTTTTTCGCAATGATTCGAATGATGCTTAAGTAATGCTGCTGTACTAAAATTATTTAAACATCTATAACAAAAAAATTTTCTATGGTGATGTGAAGACAACTGTTTTGCAAATAATTTTGACATATCCTTAATCCAAGTAAAATGAAAGTGATTCTCATTAGCATTTGTCAGACGAGAATATTGTAATGAATCATTATTTAAAACTAACAGATTAATAGGTTCTATTTTTCCTAAATTTTCACTTAAACAAAATGGCAGTATTTTAGTATTTTCTATACAATATAGGTTAATTGCGAGATTGTTGAGCTTCTCAATTTTTTTTATGTCTTTTAATGCGATTGGAAACTGAATTGAATTGTAACGTAATACTGTATCAAAATGTAGATAGCTAGATATTCTCTGACTATTTTGTTTAGCAGGATATAAAGCGGAAACCAAGGCCCAAAGAATGCAATGTTGGTCGTTATTTATTACATTTACCACAGCTCGTTTTTTTTGCTATAAGGTCCGGAACCGGAACAAACGTTGAACACCCTCCTTTAAGCGGATCATGATTGTTTATATTTGTTTATATTTACCTTCAAGTGTAAAACTTCTTGGATTGCCCAACCTGAATCCTTTTCACTAAATTCCTCCAATCGCTTTGATATTTTGACCAATACGTTCTCCTTATACCACTGCTTGAGATTGGTGTTTATATCGATGTGACGATTTGCTGTAGGAAACGTCTTCAAATCTATTTCACCAGTTGTAGGCTTAATAAACTTAGCGGACAATATTACATTAACTTTCAACATTGACTTTTTTAAGCAAGCAACAATCTTGCGTTTAAAACTAGCGAACGCCTTGTCTAAGAACACTAGAGGATCTTTATAACTTAAATTGGTAATAAGTCCCGTAATTATTCGACTTCCAAAACATGATTGTACATTATGCCAAATCAAATTTTGAATATGACCTCTAGAAAGCATTGCATCAATACCTTTGCCTTGATATTCCAAAGAGCGTTTCAAGTGCCTCAATCGTACAAGGTAACTTTTAAAATGTGCCAAATTAGATTACAACCTACTAGGATTTTCCTGGCGATTGTCTTCGTATACCTTATTTTTAATCGCAAGCTTTAATAAACTTATATTTGTTTTATAATTATCATGTGTTTTATAATTACATCAGCTGATCTGATTAGATTCATACATTTAACTGTTAACTTTAAAATAGCACTACTAATCTCGGCTACCGTTTCAGAATTCATGATTCTATACAATCACTACACTACTTAATATATGTATAGCTTTATTGACTATTTATACAAAAATATCATCTGACGTAATCAAAACAACTGTAAAAAAATTAGCACACAAAAATGTTATAATGCAATATTTATTTCTATGCAATCAAAATAATTGCATAGCGAATTGCTTTGGATGCAATTGTTAAAATCGCCTTTATTTACGTTTTATTCAAGACAATTTTCAAGCTTGAATGGTTTAATTCTTAAAGAATATTCAGCACAAAAATTAACACTGAATTTTAATTTTCAACAAATCCATTTTAATAAGCAAAGTATCTGATTTCGCGTTTTATTAACACTTGCATCGACACGACGATCTTGCATCATTTCATTCAGCTGTGTTTACTGAAAATACGCTTGCTCGCAGAATAATATCTTTATACGACCTTTGATTTATGCTGTGTGTACGGAAAAAATGCTAGCATTACAGTGCTATTTTTATGGTTACATATAAAAAAATTTCAGAAAAGATAAAGCAAATTTGAAATATCTCAGATTAAACTGTCAATGTTGTTTAATAATTTACACACACCCATGGCTATGTGCGAATGAAAAAATGGGCGAATGAAAAAGGTTAACAAAAGCGATCCTGTACCAATCATAAATAGAAATGCCGTTTTCGGGTTGTGATAAGTACACAATTTTTTTTTAAAAAAAAACAGTATTAAAAACATTCTGCAGTTTTATCATAATACAATTACGTCGTGCAATTTAATTTATTGAAATTATTTATGCCACCAGTAATCTAAAACTTATTCTATATATATATTACTGTATTAGTTAAGGACCATTTACATTGCATTATTTTAAACGAAATTAAACTAATTTAGGTTTTTTATTTTACTATGTGCCTTCGTTGCAATTTTTTTCAAACAATGAATCCAATTTGTTATTTCTGCTGAGGCATAATTATATTTGCTTACATACTGTTTTTTATTTATTAGAATAGATTACATAGCTGAATATATATAACATTTGCAATTTTTTCAGAAAACGATGCAAATTTTTTATTTTTTTTAACAGGCCAGTTTCTTATTTAATATAAATACTTCACGTAGATTTTACTAACAGTATTCAATCAGATCTCTTGTATAATTATTAGTTACTACTAGCAACTTTAAAAAATGAGTAACTTATCATCGGTCAAAAATGGTAGCAGTACCAACGTCAAAGTTCTAGAACAATTTATATTACATTCTAACGAAGACTTGATTAAAGAAGTTTTTGGTTCTTCACCTCAACTTGACACTGCTGCTATTTTTGATAGTGACGTAATAGATATATCACGGTAAGTGCTTTTTCATATTTATACATGTGTTTTTAATATTGATAGATTTGCGCGTTCTAGGAGCAATGAAATGTCCGAGTCTGCCGCTCCTGTTGTTGTCATTCCACCGCAGCCAGTTCCTCTACTCGAAATTAGATGTACCAATGATCAACGTCATAGTAAAGCAGAACCATACATGTACGTTAGAATATATTTATGTTTATGCAAACACTACTAATTTATAAGTTACATTAGATTAGGATCAAAAAACCATTTTGGAAATTCTGATGCTATCGTTAGATCGTTGGCACATTCTGATCCTCTCAGAAACATCAGGTAGTATACAAAAAAAATGTGAACCTACAATAATCTGTTATGTTATGCTAACAGATCCGGCAAAAACATGTTGGCTATGAAAAAGTTTTGTGCAGGACCTAATATGGCTGTTTGCTGTGAAGATGACAAATCCTACGAAGATGACACAGTAGAGTTGCTTAATGCATTTAAAAAGCGTAGAAAGAAGCTACTGCGTCGTCTAGATTTGGAACTAGAAATAATAAAGCAAAAAAGAGAGGAACTGGCTGCAAGGGAGCAGCAGATACTTCAAGAACGGGAGTTAATAAATACTTTTTCATTTATAAATAGTTAGACTTTAACTGTAAATAGTTAGATCAAAATATTCAACAATTTGTAAATAAAAGTATTTTATAAAAGTTTCTCTTTTGAAACAAGACTTTCTATAAACAAGGTAGTAACCTCAAAGTAAAACACATAAATCAGAACCCACTTTAATTAAATACAGCATTCTTTATACAATCGACTTAGATGTGTTATAATAAAATAAACAGTAAAGAACAAGATGTATACTATTATTATAATAAACTAATTTCTTAGATTAGTGACATTATTCTGAAAATTCTATGTTGACAGTTAGACCGATCGATCCCTTACTAGTTATGTATACGTGTTTGTTCGAGCCAATACTTTCATTTAATTATTTCACTCCATGTGCTTGAAGGTATTCAAAATATCTCAATGGCAATATACTCTTGAACTCTTCTGTTTCCACTAATACTCTTTCTCCATATTTTGTCTTGATTGTTTCCACTTTTAAAACTTCAAACCTCTTATTCACTACAAGATCTTTTGAATTTACATAAGGTTTGCGATATGTGGTTTTATTAAGAGTATTAAAATCCATATTGCATTTAATTACTTTCTTCTATCTTACACACAACACTCCGTTAACTAATTTATGTTGTTATAATTGCTAGTCGAAGATTTTTTACTTATATTAGATAGGATTGACCTTGATTACCACCGCTGCTCTTCCTATCGTTGGGCACACTTTGAAGTCAAACCGGCCTATATGTATTTGCAGCCTCTAAACAAAAGTAAAAAACATACATCAGAATCCACTTTAATTAAACACAATTGACTTGAATGCGATATTTTGCATCTGACCTACTTTATAACTTCTCGCTAGAAAACCGAATTTAAAACAGCTCCACATTTTCTCTGCACTTACATTTTTCAACGTAGCATACGTGTGTTTTGAATTCACACACGTATGTTCCATTAAAAGTAATATAAAGCCGGTCTGACTTCAAAACGTGCCCACACGTATTTTACATTGAAAGTATATGAGGCTGGTCTGAAATCAAAACGCTGCACGTGTATGTTACACGGAAAAAACATACGCGTACATTACATGTGATTTTCCAATGCTCCACCCGAAGGTACTACATTGGCCAGGAAGCGAGTTTTTTTTACGTGGAAAATTTTGAATTTTGCCGAATCCTTGCTGTTCCAAGCAAGGTAGGGATCTTTAGCGTGCGTGACAACACTCATACACGGGACCTCCATTTTACCTCTCATCCGAACGAGGGTGTATTTTTGCGAAAAATGCTCGCCTAACATTTTTCAAGCGGACCGTGTCGGATTCGAACCCGGGACCTATTGCGTAGTAGTCACACACATATCACTACGCCACGGAGCCGCCTAACATACGCGTACAGCGTTTTGAATTCAGACCGGCCTTACATCACTACTCCCATTCATATACAAACCTCCAACATCAAGTGCCAGATTGCAGTAACATCGATGAAACTGCTGCGTCTATGCCTCTCGAACGTCAACAAATCGTTACTTTTTAACACGCTCAAATCCCACTTCGTTATTAAATAAGCAATTTGCGACCCCCTGTCGTCCTCTGTCGTACTGTTCCATAACGGAGACTTGGCAATAAAATTCCGCTAATGATTATTTCTTGTTATTGTCCAAGTCTCAGTAACACGTCTTCCATTTGATTTACTAAATCTTTAGTTTGTGGATTTTCACGTCGCAAGTCCACCGGTGGAAGGTACGCGTTTATAACGTAAAAAGCATTTGCCCCGGTTTTTATTTCGGCCGCCTTGAAAAAGTCTCATAATAAGTTATTTAAAATTTTTCCCGCGCATGTCTCATTATTTCTCATTATATTGCTGTTTAATGATAAAACGGTGACCTCCTTTTCAAAACCCATCATTTTATGGTTATACAGGTGCGATTCCTGTATAAGTCCGATATCGATCGTATTTTCCGCGAATAGTTTAACAAAACTACTAGTCACACTTGCACCTTTCCCTAAGTTTAATTGGGCGCATTTGATGTACTTACTTCTTTCGATGTTTGTATGAGCGTTACAATCCATAGTTGACGTTACGTATAATCGCGTTCCTCAGTCGTAGCATTGTAGGGCATCTACTCGACTTGTCGTTGTGGCGCGAATCGACGCTTGCACCACCGCTCACTCTGTTGTTTGCCTTTGCGCAAACCAAACAACAGGGGACTGCAGTTGAAGGTTTTTGGGGATCCTGGAACCACATTTCCTCCAGCATCCAGATTTCCTCACACATCTGGACCAAATTTACATGTAAATTCCTATAAGGAGGGAAGCAAGGGGGAGCAAGGAAGGACTCCCTTCTTGCTCTCCTCCTTGCTCGGACACCCCCATACAACCATTTTGATTACGTCACACCCGCCTTCTTTCCACCCGCGAAATAAATTTTTCTCCACATTTCCACCCACAAGATAAATATATCTTGTTTGGTGTCAATTAATATTAGATTTTTCTTAGATACCTGAATTTTTAGGAGTTTTTTAGATAGCATCATCTCCCAGGGAGCTACCCTCATTTCAAGAATTTTTACCGGTAACATTCTGAACCAAATAGCTTTCTTCGACTAGCCATTTCATGTTTCGCGCTAAATGTACCTTGTTTGGTACCAATTAATATCAAATTTTTCTTAGCTATCCAAATTTCTAGGAATTTTTCAGATTGCATCATCTCCAAGGGAGCTACCCTAATTTTAAGATTTTTATCAGCTGTGATTTCTGACCGTCCTTATAAATTTTTTAACCATGCGATACATCAAATTAGTCTAGAATTTTACGCAGAATCCGAATCTGTAAATAGGTTTTAAATAGGACCACTTCTTACAAAGTTACACCCTGTTAAAGCCTCGTACTTTTAAATTTTTTGTTTTTTTTAAGGTAAACTACCTTGTTTGGTATCAATTAATATTAGATTCTTCTAGGTAGTCCAAATCTGTAAATAGATTTTAAATAGGGCCGCCCCTTAAAAGTTACACCTTATAAAGACCAAACCTCTAAATTTTTGCTCATCTATATTTAACTTCATTTTTAAAACGTTTTTTCGCTACCCAAGACATGTGCTTTTATCAAACACTTAGAGGTATTAACACAATGAAATTAAGCACACAAAAGTTTAATAATTTATTTTATCCGATTTATAGTTTAATAAACTAATAGAATACAATTTTAACATTGCAAGGTATAACATTTTTTTCTTCGTGTAGCCGAATCCAAGCAGGTTAATGTAACCTGTAACAAAAAAAACATTATTGTATTGTTTAAAAAGAGGGGAAAAGTGTTTCCGGTCAATAAGACATATTGTCGTTAATCTAACAATATGTTTTACTGTCCAGCGACACCGCGAGGAGGTAAACACATATCCCCGGGAGCGAAGGGAATATTAAGGATGGGGATGGTGGGTGTGTCTTATAACTAACTTACATATGCTACTATAAACAAAAACTTAAAAAAACTTAACCTATATTTTTATGCCCCCATGCGTAGGTTGCTGTACTATTAGGCATGACGTACCTTTTGTCATCCTCGCCCGACAAACTAATTTTATTAATTAATTGGGTATAAAGTTGGTGTTTATGACTTCGAATACACACCATGCTAAGCATAAGGGCACCAGAATTATTATGTACAATCTCCTTAAAACTATTTACATTAATATTCTTAATTACACTTCGTGAGACCCCTTTAATCCTTTTAATCGCGTCCTTCTCGCTTATAATACAGTAGGACTTAGTCCTACTACCAACAAATTCTAATACTAGACTCCCATTAAATTCGTCTACAACTTTTTTATTGACATGCGGTTTATTGTATTTATTGTCGCGGGGTAGTCACTTTTTTAAGATAAATATATCTTGTTTTGTATCAACTAGTAATAGATTTTTTTAGTGAGCCCAAATTTGTAAATAGATTTTAAATAGGACAAAGTTACGCCTTTTAAAGACCCAAACCTATAATTTTTGCCCATCTATATTTAATCCCGTCTTTAAAACCTTTTTTTCGCTACCCAAAACATATGCTTTAACCAACCATTTCCCGAGAAATCTACAAACCGCTGTGCCCCGCGAACACCACGCGCAGATAACACGTACACTCTGTCCACCAGAATAGAAGCAGAAAGAATTTGGAAGAAGGAAAGGTGGGAGAAGAACTTAAAAATTATGGAATCTTATAACTAATATATACAATAGATCTACAAATTCTATACAAATATAAACAACTATCTTAGACATATATCTTTATCCCCCCATGCGTAGGTTGATATGCTTCCGGAGATGACGTAACGCTTGTCATCTTCGCTCGATAAACTAATTTTATTAATAAGCTGCGTGTACAAATCGTGTTTTTTACTCTGAATATATACACCGGCAAGTACTGGATACCACCCAAATAGAGAATTAAATGCTTGGTGACTGGTAATTTCCGCTTGTCTCGTGTACGCCTAAGCACGCTCCTGCCCATGCGCACCCCTGCGCGTGCACACCCCTGTTCATGAGCATCCCTGCCCATGCGCGCTGCCCATGTGCACCCCTCTATATGCGACTGCTATTTCGTGGTGACGTCATAGCCTTTCATAAATTTTTATTCTGACATTTACATAACAAAATTTAAAAATATTTAATACCAAGCATGGAACCAATTAAGCTTAAGTTTAATATACACAGAAAACAGTTCTTTCTTTATGATTGTTGGTAGTGGTTTTAATTTTATTTAATTTTATTCGCAACTTAAAATTTAAATAGACACCCAAGTCCTCTATCTCCTTTTCTAGGCAATATTTTAATACATAGAGACCGTCTAGGTTTTCGAATTGTAAAATGTACCGAAGTTGTCCAACTTTCGCCTTTTTGCATCCATTTCCTCTAATTCCAGTTGTCTTTTTCTTCCACTTACAGCGTATGGCGTGCATAATGTGGCAATTTCCTTTAGCGTAAACGGATAGAGTTTACTACCAATATTTGCGCGTTGTCGTACAACCTCTGGGTGAATGTTAGGTGTATTTATCAATCCCAATTCCGATATAATTATTTCTTTTGAAATTGTAGAAGATGGTGTTGCAGATTGTGTAAAATATGTACTACCAGCTTTAATGTAGCACTTGTGTAAGATTTTTATTTTATCTTGGCTGTCCTCCTCCTCTACTATCTCCAAATAATTTACAGGTAAATAGTTAAAACTAAAAGCCGAAAGCACATATTTTATCAATTTTTCTTTTTCCTCTGGTTTTTCAGACAACTTAATTTGCAAGTCAGTCAATTTCTTTGTATTGCTATTCCCCCAATACACGTACTGTAGTAGGTTATTATACACTAAACAGCAGCTAATTTGTAGCTTATCCGATAGCTTACTCCACATTTTGGCAAGTAGTACCGAGCACATTGGCACCTTTAGGAAGTATAACTTACTATCTTCCATTAAGGTTAAACAGTCTTTCAAAGGATTATACATCTGTTCCGCACTGACACAGTTTCCAATTGTACAGTTGTATATTGTCGCTTCCAATCGCGTAATACCATGTTCTTTGGCCAAAGTAGACACGAATGTTTCCCTTAAACGTGCATCTGAACAACGTAAAAAATCTAGTATATGATTTTCAAGTTGTTTACTAACACCAGGATTTGTTATCTGACACATAAATTTGTTGTATATCTTGATTCTTGCTTTGGTTGTTAACCATGTTAAACAATCAATTCAAACAGTTTTATCGTTTTCAACTATAATATTGCAGTTTTCTTCGTGTTCGCTCTTGTAGCAAAAGTTATGGTTTGTAGTTAAATAATTACACATCTCCATCTTGCTAAATATGCCAGCAAAATCTTGGGTTACATCCATGTCAAAAAGATAGTAATAATCTTTTTTGAGTCCGTCTAATATATCTGGTAGTTCTTCTAATAAAGTTTTTACTTAACATCTGCAAGTTCCACTTTGTACAGAACACATATAGGATTTTGAAATTTTTTATTAATGCTTTCGAGGCCTTCTTTTCCGATAATTTCTTTTACTCTTTGGCCCATCTTGTTAGTGCTTTCTTTTTTTTAGGATAAACATCCTTTTGTTTGCAGATGTTTGCTCGACGTCAGAAAGGTCGCAAATTTTAACCAACATTATATTGTCACAAAATGGTTCTGTAATTGGTATGTGTAGTTCGCCAGTCAGCGTCTGTTCGCCTTCGACATAACAAATATTATCAATATCTGACACCAGATTATTATTGCACATATTTTCTGCCAACAGTCACAATCCAAATCGCTCATTTGTTAGTTTCACTTTATTCCCAAGAAGTTGAGGAACGTTAATCACCTTGAAGACGCTCATGTTTACCGTTCTAGTTACTGCCGAATACTAAATTGAATACGAAAAATTGCCCCTTACGTACCCTACAGAGTGGAGGCGTATATTGCCGAAGATACCCGAATGCACCCGACAAAATGCGCAACCGCCTTGAGGCGGCCATGTTACCCCGACATGGCGGCCATGTTACCCGCCATGGCGGCCATTTTACCCCGCCCGCCATGGCAGCTTGGGTTAATTGGTATTTTCTGGAGGAAAAAATGATGGGTTAGGTCGGCGGCCAAGGTGGAGGGTTTAGGTTAGTTTACGTTGTTTGAAGTTAGGTTAGTCGGTGTTTTCTGGAGTTAGGTTAGGTTAGTTGAACTTGTGTAGACTTAGGTTAGATAGCAGAAAAAATTCATAACCTATGAATTTTTCCTGCTATTTAAAATCTATTTACAGATTTGGACTCCTTAGAAAAATCTAATATTAGTTGATACCAAATAAGATATATTTATCTTAAAAGACTGACTACCCCCCGGATAATAAATACAATATACCGCTTGTCAACAAAAAAGTTGTAGGGAAACTCAAAGACGAATTTAATGGGGGTCTAGTCTTAGAATTTGTTGGTAGTAGGGCAAATTCCTACTGTATTGTAAGAGATGCTTATAGATGTTTATTTATATATTTACATAAATATTTATATTTATTTTTATATTTATATTTTTGCCTGCTTTTATTGTTTGTGGCTTGATATTATTTGTTTGACGTTCTGCCGTCATTTTTGGTGGCAGCTTATATATAAGAAGGAAGATTGTTTGAGAAGATTGTAATTACAATATAAATAAGTTAGGGAATCATAGGGAAAGCTAGGGACGGACTTAGGCAAACAAATTACTTAGACCAGGGAAGACGAATTTGTAAATTTATAGAGCAGGTAAAATAGCTGGATTCACTATTAATATATTTGGCGTATTCTTAGAAAATTTGAATCCATTTTAAATTAGCTAGCTAGATTTGGATAGTTTTAAGTCGGCCCTACAGGTCACACCGGTAAGCAGAGCTAGCAGCTGCTATCCGGCATTACGGATCCCTCCTCATTCATTTTGTTTGTGCCTTGTTGATCGTGCCCACTCCAAATCAACGCTAGGGATACCGTCAATGAAACCCTATCTTTAGTTTTGGTTTTAGTTGTTAGATTTTTATTTAGGATGTGTTAATTTTGAAGTTAGAATAATTAGGAGCACGTTTATATTTTCGCGTTTAAACCCAGTGTAGTATCTTCGGGTGGAGCATTGGGACGTGGCCGCAAGCATAGCGGCCCTTAATTAAATTATAATGTATTGTAAGAGAGAAGGACGCGATTAAAAAGATTAAAGGGGTCTCACAAAGCGTAGTTAAGAATATTATTGTAAATAGTTTTAAGGACATTGTACATAATAATTCTGGTGCCCTTATGCATAGCATGGTGTGTATTCGAAGCCATAAACACTAACTTTATACCCAATTAATTAATAAAATTAGTTTGTCGGGCGAGGATGACAAAAGGTATGTCATGCCTAATAGTACAGCAACCTACGCATGGGGGCATAAAGATGTAGGTTAAGTTTTTTTAAGTTTCTGTTTATAGTAGCATGTAAGTTAGTTATAAAACATACCCACCATGCCCATCCTTAATAATCCCTTCGCTCCTGGCGACATGTGTTTACTTCCACGCGGTGTCGCTGGATGGTAAAACATATTGTTAGATTAACGGCAATATGTCTTATTGACCGAAAACACGTTTTGCCTAGTAAAGAACCTTTGGATCATTTAAAACCGAGGGTCCTACAACCTATAACGAGCATATATTCCCAAAAGTGGTGGGCATGCAACTACGCAACAGTGGGTGGGAGAATAAGAATTTTGTCTAATAAGAAATTAAAGAAATTAAAGTTTCCATGTACGTAGTACCAGCCATTGGGAAATGGTAAAAATGTTAAACCTACAAAGGTGATTATTATTTGTGGTTTAGAAAAATAGTAGTTTTCTTGGACTAAATAAAATAGCTTAGACTGATTAATGTATATGGTTACATATTTCCGTACACATCCACAAACATCTGCTTACGTCCACATACGGACATGGCGATGCCGATAGTTTTTGTTTAACAAATAGAAGGAAAGATACGTTAGGTGTTAGTGTGTGGAAGCCCATCGGATCGTTGGATTCAAAAAGAACGGTGCGACGGAATGTATGGTGGTTCCCGTTAGAATAATTGAAAGTGGTTAATCGATCGTATTAGATGTTTAAATATGCGAAAGTGTAAAAGTCTACATGAACAAAATTTAATTATCGGACAAAAAAGTGTGCGATGTGCTATACTTCTAAAGAAAGTATAGAATGAAGCTTTGCAGCGGTCTTAGGAGTAAAAAAGGCGACTGCGTTTTTCAACCAACTACAAGAATAGCAGTAGCGCAGAGAAGGGATATGCATGTATTATACAGCGCAGTGTTACTATAAAATATGTTAGTTTACGGGTAGCTCGAACGTGTAATTGATCACGACTTATAGCTCCCTCGAAGGTTTAAAAATTCTGAAACCATTGTCGTTTGAAAAATGTTTGGAAATTATCAGAATGGGAGCGGGTCGAAGTATAAGTTAAACGGATGACTGACCGAGTTTTTTCTACCTTTTACGAGGGAATCGGAAGTTAACAGACATCGAGCATCTAATTCTCTATTTGGATAGTAACGAGTACTTGCCGGTGTAACCTTCCCTAAGCTCTATAGCGAAAGGGTACCAAATATATAACACGCCGTTCAAAAACACAACACGGAACAACTACAAAAACATACACTATTCGACCAGACTGCGGAAACTGCAAGGCGTGTACCCAAGACTAGGTCAACGGTGAGTGGGGGCGGGTTCCCAAAGAATTCGCACAACTAGCACCTAAGCTGGAATAAACAAATAAGCGCCATCCAATTAAATGTACCTGAATCTCCGCTAATAAACTGGAATATTACCTTCCTGGAAAATCGGCATCCAGCCTAATATACATACAATACAGTACAAACAGGCACAAACCAAATACTATATATCAGCAATATCAATAATCATAACTATATTTAAAACCATAAATAGCAATTCACATCACTGTTAGTATCGCATAATTTCAATAAACTAATTTTATATATCTGTAAATATTCTAATCAATTATTGCGTTCAGAATTGATTTTATTATATTTTAAACAATCCTTCAAAACAATATGGATCCATATTTTAACATGTTTAATCTCCAATTGAAATATATTAAAACTTGTTATTGTACTGAAATGTGATTTAGTACGAATGTTGACATACTAGAATCAAGAATCTGATCACAAAACTATTTTCCTGAATGTAAATTTAATTTATATCTACTCATGTTGGCAACACTGCAATCGTTGTGTATTAGGTTTAGAATTGCTAGTTATAAACTACGTCATAAATTAGTAAATGCGCAGTCGTTGACAGGAAGTGCACTGAAAATTTACTGAAAACTGTCAACGTCAATGTACACGTGTTAAATAGTTCACTACTCTTATTAATCAAATTACTTTCCTTATTCAAAAATTAGATAAAAAAAAATAGCATGCGTCTACGAGCCACATCAGCTACAATTAATCCTTGACCAGACGACTTCTTATAAGTCCATCAATTGAGACATGGATGAATCCAACACCATCAGTCTTGAAACCACCTGATGATTTGCCCTTGTAACACACCAAAATTGCGATATTCTTCACAAGTCTTATTGCTGTAGACACAACACCCAGGAACCAGTAACCACAAATACAACGGTAGCCGTATAGTATTACTAAAGTACTATACTGCCATACTACCACAAGCGCGATACTACCACAAGCCCTATAAGAAAACAAATAATAATTGTGCGAATACACAATTCTTAACGCAAATAAAAATATAAACACTAAATTACCTGCCGGACAACGACTTCAATAACAGCTGTAGATAACACGAACGTAACTGATAACTAACTCAAGAATTCTACAAAATGTGCTCGTTAAATAAATGTACTGCAATGAATAATTACGTACCTGTTCTCACAAACACTATCAAATATAGGTTAATTAAAGCAATTCGAAACGACTTCTAACCAACACAAAAATGCTTTAATAAATTTTCTGGACAGGCAAAATCCCAAAATGGAGTGCTAACCTATGCACGACCGCCAAATCCAGATGAGAAACAAAGAATGAATTGTCGGCAATGAACTCGGTTTTGACAAGTCTTATCACACATACGATTAACAAATAAAAATTGAGCATTATCTGAAATTCTCTGAAAGCCAATAAAATAATTACACGCAAATTATAATCCAAGTTGCCATATTTAAATTCATTACTAATAAACAAATATTTGTATACGATTTTTCAACACAAAGGCCTAACCAATAAAATTTGAAAGATTTCATGACTGCTGAATTTACCGAAGTTAACGACGTACATCCAACATTTAATCAAAGTGAAAGAGAAAACTGTAATTAATTCGTAACAGAAATTTAAAACGTTACACCGGCTCTAGAAATAATTACGTGCTACCGACCACTATGCGGAAGATTTGGTTCTAGGAAATGAGCAACCTACGAAAGTACGGAATATTTAGTATTAATACTAATTGGTTTAGTGACCGCACTTATGCACTCTTCGAGTGTCTTCGGCAATCTTCGATTGTTTCCAAAATGTATATAAACCATGGCGGTACATGTAAATTATAATTCATACTCCTTGGAAGCTGGTTGAAGAAAAATGCCCTCTGAAAATATTTTTAATTGCTACTCTTGCAGCGCTTCCTATACCTAAAGAAATGCTCTCAAACGGCACCAGAACAAATGCCGTGGTGTAACATCGTCCAGGGTTAAGCTTATACATCTGTCAGCAGCAAAGTACTTAAACTGTGAGTCTTACGGTATCGCTTTTACGAGAATGGACAACTTACTGCGATACAAGGAAAAACAGCACGGTATGTTATTAAGCCGTAAACGTTCAGCTGTTAAAGAGTCTTGTACGAAACAACCACAAGTTCTGTGTAAAGTATGCGATTTCGAAATGGACAAGACTACGTATGCCGCACACTTGAGAAGCAACAGACATAAAATGCAACAGCTACCGCTACTGGCGAAGATGGTGTAGAAATGGTAAGCAACGTTTAACAACCGTATGGCTAGCTATCGCATAATGAACGCCACTGTCGACGATGGAGTGTCCGAGTTTCTTTGGAAGCAGAAAGTGTGCTCTATTCGATTAATTAATGAAAAAAGAACACAACATACAACAATAAAGTTAATTGCGAACTCTACGGCGTCTACACAAAAATTGGAGAAGAGACTACCGATGTGAAATCCTTTAACACAAAAAATATGGTTATAACATCTTCTAGTAATCTGGAAAATATGTACGAGGTCTTAAGCGAAACCATGAGAACAAAATCAGAGGAATTTGAAACACGTGGGTCCGGTTAATCTTTGGAAAAGGTGCCCTATTTAAAAATAAATATTAATAAGTATAAGTCGATGTGAGGAGTTCCAGGTTAAGAATAAAAATTGTAAATATGTATTTAGAGATGTGGTTTACAAAATTTAAACTGTATTAGTAAAAATTGTCTGTAATAAAAAGTTTTAAGAATGGTTTTTAGATTTTCCTTTAGGTATGAGCTGCAAGAAAGTTATAATTTAGAGGGTATGTGTGTAAAACGGTAAGGGGTGATCAGATTTTAAATCTCTTTACAGATTCGGATTTTGCGTAAAATTCTATACTAATTTGATATATCACATGACTAAAACATTTATAAAGACGGTCAGAAATCGCTGCTGGTAAAAACATTTTAAAATGAGGGTAGCTCCCTGGGGATGATGCAATCTAAAAAATTTCTAGATATTCGGATAGCTGAGAAAAATCTAATATTAATTGATACCAAACAAGATAGATTTATCTCAAAAGATGAGCTAAACAAGATAGAAAGTATGATATGACATTAAAAGCGGGTAGTGGTGCGGTGGTGGTATGTTCGCAAGAAGGTATGTGTGTAAAACGGTAAAGAGTGGTCAGATTTTAAATCTGTTTACAGATTCGCATTCTGCGTAAAATTCTAGACTAATTTGATGTATCGCACGGCTAAAAAATTTATAAGAACGGTCAGAAATCGTTACTGGTAAAAATTCTTAGAATGAGGGTAGCTCCCTGGGGGATGATGTTATCTAAAAAAATTCTATAAATTCAGGTAGCTGAGAAAAATCTAATATTAATTGATACCAAACAAGACATATTTATCTCGTGGGTGGAGAAAGATTTATCTCGCGGTTGGAAAGAAGGAGAGTGTGACGTAATCAAAATGGTTGATGTGTTGATGTCCGAGCAAGGGGTGAGCAAGGAAGAAGCAAGGAGGGAGCAAGGGGAAAATCCCTTAAAATAAGACTTTATAGTGGGTATTTACATGTAAAAACCTAGGTTAGATGGGTGGCGCTGTAAAGCACTGTGAGGAGGCGCTGTTCCAGGACCACCCATATCCTCTACTGACTGCAATTTTTGAATTTATGCCCGACTTCCTTACAGTTACTGCTCCACTGTATCTTCTCCCTGCCGTCTATGGATCTATAGCCATACTTGTTGCACCGGTAGCACTGCGTCATCGAGAAGTGGCCCTGGACCGACAGTCTTTTTCACCAGAGGTTTATAGCTTCAGCTAATATGCGCCTTCAAAGTGTGGGGTTCACATCAAAAACGCAGCGAAAGGATCCTTAGAGTCCTTTAAGCCAAACTTAAACTTCTTCCTCAAGTAGTCTTCCAGCTTCAAGTCACCAAAACGGGGATTCTGGCTGGCGATCAGATGGACGAGCTCTTCTGCCTTCATCCCTGTTTTGACCCCATTTAGAATGATCCGCAGGCGCCTCTTCTCGATGGTCTTCGCCACAAGCTTCTTGCAGTCGCCCCCAACCATCGACTGCAACTTCTTCGCATTCTCACGACGAGCACACTCGACAGCAACATCCTCTTTGCGCGCTCTTCAAGCTGCGACAACAACAAACCCATCACGAGCAGGATCAACCTTCTTCTTAAAGGTGTTCACAACCACCACCTTCTGGCACGGCTTGGCATCAACACGGACTGCGAACGTCGACATAGCACCTATAGCTTATGCAGCGTATGATACCTCCCCCGGCACCAACGTTTCTGACTCCTGAAACCCTACTGACCTGAAGCGATGTTGACTCTTTTGAAACTCCGGCTGTAGCGCTTGCCCCCAACCCTGCATCCCCATCGCAAAGCCTCATTACCCTAACGATACCAATCAGTGAATTCGCAACGTCGCGGATCTCGTCCGCTGTGTTTCGAATCACCTTCCTATCGTCTACGACAATCCTGGTGGAAGTTGCCGGCACCGCCATTCTATTAAGGTCTATTTGTTTCGGGGTCGTACTTGAAACACCCAAACTCATTCCCTGTTACAATAAAATCCAGAGAGGATGACTCCGGTCACACATGTCAATAAAATCGCCACTGGTTTTAAAACGTCTTACTTTTTACTTGTCTGTTAGGATATGCGGCGCAAATCGTGAACATATCTTTATGGATGGTGGCTCCCACTGCGTCTTTGTTATTACCCACTTTTTCTGCTATTAATTGCAGAACCAATTGCCTATCTCTTGCTAGCAACACTCGCACACGTTCAATGTTTTTCGGTGTTTTGCTTGTGGATGACCGACTTAAACGCAGTTTGTTCTTCACCGGTTCCTTGTCAGCGCGAAGGCGTGCAAACCAATTGTATACACTTTTTCTACTTACAAAATCTTGCCCGTACACTTGCATCAACATTTCATGGATATCCGTCCCCGTTTTACCCAATTTGAAGCAGAGATTAATGTTGTGTCGTTGCTGCGTGACTATTCGACGCATACTGCTCTAAATCTTGTTGAAATATATATAATGATATTGCTTTATCAGACTCGCGCACTTCGCGACAGAGGACAGGTCCAGACATACCATGTGTGTCTACATCCATGCGAGCTACTTTGTTTCAAGCATTGAATACCGATATATTATACCATTCACCGAATTTAATACACACACCTCGTAGAAGAGGAATAGATAACATTTTATAGGTTGCAATTTATATGAAGAACCATAAACAGCTTTTCATCTTCTATGGTTTTCTAAGATAAAGGAAGCCGCTGAAGTGGACGCATCTAAGTAAGGTACTTTTTATTTATCTGTAAAAATCAATTGAGATGCTCTGAATGGCAAGGACATATACTTTTTGCAACCATTTGCTAGGCATGTCTAAATAAAACACCGTAATAGCGAAAGTGATTTTTAAAAAATCAATTTCCCTCATATTCACCTTTACTGGAGATACCATAGAGGGCTATAATGGATTCGATTACGAATATATGGCACATATATACGCATATGAAAATTAAAAGCTAAGTGATTTATGAAATAAATATACCGTAAATATTTAAACATAAACAACAAACAAAAATAAGTATAACCAGGTCATCGCAAACACGAGTACAAAACGTACTGTAGCACCGATCGGTTTGTCTCTGACCAGAATTAATTACATTAGAACGTAAAAGGAGCGTTTATACACAAGAAATGATTGATGGGTCGGGTCCTTCAGCACCACATCTTGCAGATGGACTTTATTGACAGGTAGAAAGGTTTTACATTTAAAAGTTATTTAGATTACAATAGGTGATATCGAGAATGCTATTTGCATAATTTCTGGTATATTCTCGAATTAACTGGTACAAATGAAATGTAAATAAATTACCGTCATGACTGTTCGAAGTCAGTTTCAATTGAAGCTTTGATATGAGTTCTGATGGAGGTTTTGATTATAATACTTGTTTTAATTTAAAGGTTTAATAGTGGTACATATGTAATATAAACTACTGTTCATATAAATTACTCTATATGATACAAAATACTGCTGTGATCAAGTAAATTAATAATTAGTGCTTGGATAATTAATTATAGTGCTTCCATGGTAAGTAATTAAGAAGATTTTTAGGAAGATAATACTTGTGCTGTTAACGATGTGGGATTAAAGACTTGGACGATCTCTATTTGCATGTCTGTCACTCTCAGTCAAAACAAGAAAGTTGAGAGCAAAATATTTCTTTCTTGAAGGAGTTCAAGTCAAGCGTTGCAGAGCGCTTGACCAAAAGCTCAGAAAAGCAAAAGCAAAACTCTGCGAGCTTGGCAGCGAAAGTAAAAAAACCTACACGAGGTTTACAGATCAATTACGGGAAAACGCCGTAAGCCTTGCAGAAAAACTGAAAAGACCGCCCTAAATCTACAAGAAAAGTACAGTCAATTGAGAGAGGGGTCTATACAGGATGATGCAAAAATGCAACAGCGGTTGAACAGTTAAAAAAGTTTTTAAAAGAAACTATAAATTCTACAGAAAACCTGGAAGCTAAATTTCCTGGCGGTTTACAAAAAATAGAAACCAAGTTTTTATATGATTCGCGTGAACTGGGTTACGTGCCGCCCCTGTATGTAAAATCTTCGTTCGTACGTAATTAAATCCTACATTATCGCGGTCATATAAGTATTCAATAACAATTTCGACAGCTTTCAAAACGGAAATGATTGCTTATCTATCACCTGGTAGGTTTTATTAGTACATGGAACTATAACTTAAAGTATTTCACACTATTTATTTTTGACATAGCGTTTAAATGTGGAATTTGGGTTATCAGTACATTTGCCTTCAGAAATATCACATGTGGTAATTCGATTATCGATTTGTAAATCGGTCTGAATTTTCTAATGTTGGAGATTCGTTTTTTCGTTGTCAAATGATTACATTGGGCGATGCAAATAATGTAGCGCACACCACTTTCAAATTTATAAAAGAAAAACCCTTCTTATATACTTTAAATGGATTTTGTGAAGAGTTAACTAAAAGTCTACATACTCTACATACAACACAAATAGCTGCCATAGCCATGTGAGTAATCAGACCATTAAAAAAATTCACTATATAAACAATTTAGCCTTAGAGGTACATGAAATGGTTGTGTATGTTGCCTGATGTCACTAAATCTATATATATATATATATATATATATATATATATATAAATATTTTGGATGTGTTCTTGACCTTCTTAAATAGATAATATGGGTATAATGATCTTGGAATTAGGTCATTACTAAATCTTGGTATATTGGAAAAGTTTCACATATAAGCAATAACAAATGTAGTGGTAATCTTTTATTTGACGCGTTTTGGTAACACCATAATCAATAAATTTATCTATAAATACTATTTATTGAAGCGAAACTGTGATACAAGTTAAAATGTTAGTTTGTAGAATTATTTGTTTGTTTTGACTTATACTATACTATAATTAAAATTGCATAAAGTATTTATAGATAAATTTATTGATTATGGTGTTACCGAAACGCGTCAAATAAAAGATTACCACTACATTTGTTATTGCTTATATGTGAAACTTTTCCAATATACCAAGATTTAGTAATGACCTAATTCCAAGATTATTATACCCATAATATATATATATATATATATATATATATATTACTCAAATTTAGACCAGGGTAGAAAATTAATTAACGACATCAAATATTTTTAATCACCCTGTATAAAGAAACAAATAGAAATTACGTGCGAAATTTATATTAATTAATTCAATTTTTAAGTAACGGGTATTAAACAAAGTGTACAAATAATAATTAATATTTAATTGGTATTCGCTAAAAATTAAAGGGTAGAAGTCAATGCCTTTCATTATTATTTTAATTGGAGTTAATTGCACCATTAGTAATATATAATAAGCATAAAAGTCTGTGAAAATCCAAGGTTGGTAACAAACAGCTAAAAGGAAGGTTAAAATACCATGAAACAAAGCTCGGAGAATTATATTAAAACGTTCATTAGGAGCACACACCTGCAAACTTTTAAATGTCAAATTCTAATAAATTTGAATAGATAAACATGCAGATTCTACGTATATTGGAAACGGTCGGATGTTTTAGCAGGAAATGCTAGATGAAGGGTTATTTTACTCACGTAGGAATCCACGTGAATTTAAATAGCATATAGACTGGAATATTGATTTGTACCACTCAGACCAGGGTAAAAAAAGATGGATAAAACGCGTAAAGCAGAGACACTGATAATAAAAGGCGTGATTTGTGAGGCGTCACTAGGTCTACGATTGGTTGAAATAAGATGCAAACATGAGAGGGGAAAGCATATCAGTTGGTGTGTAAAATTAATTAGTTGTTCTCGGACGTGTTGCGAGCCGTGTGGAAATTTCTTAGATTTTCAACTTGGACGTGTGCAAATTTTTAGGAGAATCGCTGTGCCGAGCCGTCGGAAAGGAAAAGAAAATGCGAATTTCTAAAAATTGTCCGTTGCGGGACAAATTCGACTTGCAAGCGGGCCATTATATAAGCCCGTGCTTATAGGAGTTTCGCTCTCTTAGATTTTTTATTTTATTCAATACTTTAAACAGTTTTGCTCTTTATTTTTTTGATTATTCGATACTTTAAGTAGAATACGTGGTGATTACGTGCTACAATAAAAGTTATTAGTGCACTTAGAGAAGATACAAGGTAATAAAGTCGAGTTATATTTGCGAGTATTACTGTACCAATTATCCAAATTAGTAACGATAAATAAATAAATAGAAGTAGGCAGTTTTGGGTATTGCGTGAAAGAATTATGAATTTCATTGCTATTTTTCCGGAGTGAGTAATCAAGTGTTATTCGTAAACGTGATTGGATCCACAAAACAAGATTTAGATATACATAGATGATTTCCTGAGAAGCCCTGAAACCTTTTTAGACGAATGGTGGTGTACAAAAATTTTAAAAGCGGTCAGAATCTGAAGCTGTAAACATAAACCAGCTGGAATGGTGGGATTAGCAAGTCCGATGTACATTGAAGCCACGAGTGCATTAACCTTCAGGTAAATTATGCATTTTGTTCGATCTTAGATGTTTTAGTGTGTGTTGAATATCTTTATAATTTGTTTGATAAAGATGGACAGTAGTAAATTTGTATAAACAACAAATTTTGAATTTTAAGGTAAAATTTTCTTGTATAAGTAGAAAGGAGTATTTATCAGGTTTATGTTTTTGATTATGATAAAAATTTGGGTCTGTCTTTGAACTCAATTAGACTAACCTGTTAAATTAACGTAAAGGGGTGGGAGATGCTCCCTTTTATTCAGACTCAGGTCTGCAAATATTGTTTATTTAATTAGTATGCATCCTACAAGGACTCTAATTCCGGATGAAAATTAAAATTTAAACTTGAAATTTTATGATGCTGAAATTTATGCTGAAATTTAATTTTGAAATTTTAATGTTTTATGAATATTGATGTAAATAGAGTTAACGTTGATGTTTGTGGTAGGAATGTGTTTGTTTTTTTTATGAATGAAGATGAAAGTTTTAACTAGGTGAGCAGCCGAGGCGGAGAGAGTAAAGAGGCGATTATCAAAAGAGAATCACAGCAATCTTGACGGCCCAATGTTGGGACTCGAATGTTTTTTTTACTCTGGTGAGGTTTTTTGTAGGTTTTACAGAATCTTGACGCCCAATCTGTGGGGCTCGAATGATCAGCAGAAAGTACCAGTTCCCGTGACCAAAGGCGGATTCACAGCAATATATATATATATATATATATATATATATATTTCTCAATGTTTAATGCCTTGAAAGTAATAGGAAAAATAAAATTTAAAGTTGGCAACCATGTTCGGGTGGTAATGGTGACCATAATGAATCAGTCATTGGTACCTACTGCAAGTTAGAACAAGTCATATACGATGATGAAAAGTTTTCAAAACTTACTAAACGTGATCTTGAATACATGCTTTGTGAAAGCGATGTAGTTCAGATTCTGGAAGCAAATTAATGAGTAGTGGTTAATCAAGTAAATCTCTTAAAAGAAATAAACTTTTATGCATAATACAGAAATGTTTTGGATTTAGTGAAAACATATTCTAATAATGAATCATATTGTATGTTTTTGTATGATTTAGATGATTCAAAATAGTGTACTCTGTTCAATATATTATAAATTTAAAAAAAACATTTCTAGTATTATACATACAACTGCAAATTGATAGGTTAGGTCAGCATCGCCGGGCCGGCAACACTGACCTAACCTATCAATTTTTCCTGCTATCTAACCAAAGTCCACACAAGTCTAAGTAACCTAACCTAACTCCGTAAAACACCAGTTAATCTAACTCCAGACAAGTTCAATCTTTTAAAACTATAAACCAGAACATATTGTAATCAAAGCTTTAATTAGAACTCACAGCGCGATCAAAGCTGCGATCAGAACTAGCTCTCCGTACCCAGAGCAAATATGCTGCACAACAATTTTTTGTAAAAGTACTATTGCAAGTGGATTTCTAATTTATTTTGATTGTATTGAATATGTATTAACAAACGAGATTTTCTAAGAGGGAAATACTAAGCTTCTGGCTAGAAAAGATAAAATGGTTTTGCTGCAGTAAATAATTAAACAACCTTTAAGACTTTTATTAGCTTTAACTGAATGTACACATAGGAAATGTTGGACAAAAGACATATAATGACGTTTACAGGTTACTTAAATTGGGTTAGATACCAATACCTGTGTTAAGGATTACGCCACTATCATATACCTACATTCCTAGTTTGTCTGCTTCAACTAACTATTTTTCACTTAATCTCACATGTATTCTTGATATTCTGTTAGTTTGACTCAGCAGTTGCTACTACTGGGTTGACGTTAGAATTAAAATACATATTCTGTCAGTTTGACACAATTTGTTCCTAAATAAAAACATTGTTATGTAAAAATATAAACGGGGCTCATAAAGACTATGCCCGATCTTAGGTTTGGAGTAAATAGATATAGGGTAACAGAATCTGTAAGCATCATATTGGAGAATTCCTGCTAACGGATATATTGAATAAACAAAATGTGCTTTTTAGTTGTCATCCAACCAACAGCAACATTCGCTGTAGACCATAAAAAATGTAGTAAAAAGTATAGTTGTATTTTCAAACATCCATGTTTAAATTAAACATGTTTCTTGTTCCAAATCTCGATGATAAAAACACCACTTATGAGTTATGAGTCTTAATGCATTTATACATATATGACTGTCAATATGATCGTATGCAGAATTCAAAATCATCTCTAGTTAATATTCTAAATTCTTCTAATAAGTAGATACATACATCCAGAAAATAAGTGTGTCTTTTTAAATAGTAATATCCCTTAAACATACTATCATCTGGAATATTCAAATTGTTAATGAAGGCGAAGTCGTTAGGTTTGATAAAATTTATTCTGCTTACTTAAGGATCAAAAAGCATGATGTAAGTAGTTGTTTTTTATGTATGAACAAGAACCAAATAATTAGATATATATGATGTTATTTTAAATTTAGTCTATAATTAGTAAAATTCAGAGGTTGTTAACTAAAATGCATTTATTTGAATGTGGTTGTTAAAGGAAGTAATATGAACGTTTTTTTTAAAGAAATAAGTCATATTTATCTTAGTTGGCAAATGTTGAAACTTTTAAATTCATAAGTTATGCATATTTTTTAGAAAAAAATTTTACTTCTATGAACAAATTTTCCTTTAAGTTCGTTACTGAAATTTAATAATTTCATCAATCATGTTTACAATATAACTTAACTTGATTTTTCTTATTGTTGCAGTAATTTCGGTACTCCATCCGTCACCTTCCGTAGTAACATCATCATCAAACAACGAGGATTTATTAAATTCATTAAATCCATATTTCTTAAATGATTATAGCATTTTAAATTATTTAATTTCTGAATAAACATTAATACATAAATATAGTACATATTTCTAATTCTTATTTAATGATTGTGATTGGTGCTAATGAAAGTTATTATTAAGTTCTATTCTTAAGGGTTGCCCAAAAACTTAGTGCTACGCCTACGATTTATAAAATTTATATGTGATGATTACATCAATTATTCATGTAAATTCGTCAGATTAATACACGGCATATAACCTTGGTTATTTAAAAGAGAAACATTAGACGGTATGATATATGTAGTTTATGTATATGTGTGTGTGTGTGTGTTCCTTTTAACTTCAAAAATATCCCAACCTTCATTCTCAACCATTTAATTAACACAACCCCATTCAGCACCCGCAGAAGAAACGCTACTCTCTCCATCACACTACACCGACGATGACGAATCTTTTCGAATCTATACGAACAAAAATAATTCTTGAAAGGGAAGATCTTGGCGGTGAAGCCCTAGCACTACGGGACCCCCGAGGTAAAAGTTATATATGATGATGACATCAATGATTCATCTAAATTTTTCACATTAATACGTCACAACCGGATGCATGTTCCAATCTCGGTTTTCTCCATGAACAAAATAATGACATACATGATTTGCATACATACATACCTACATTTTATTTTAAATTTATACTATAACAAGGATAAAAGACAAGGTCATATGCTGGATCCAGCTGGGAATTCAGTGTAATTGTATAAATTATTTTTGTCATCCAACTAAATGAAAAATATAATTCGGTTTTTTCCCATGAACAAAATAACTATATACCTGTTTTACATGATTAGCATACATACTAACATTTTATTTTAAATTCAAATCATTATGTTACGACTTGTATAATTGTACTTCACAACGTGCTTGTTTATTTGAAATTTTGCTTATTTTTATAACTCTTTTCATCATCATTAGGTCTTCAGTCCTAGAACTGGTTAGACGCGTACCATCATTGTTTCCTATTCTGAACTAACCTACAGATTTTCCTGAAATTTGCACAGTTTGCATCTATAACTATCTCATCTAGGTCTACATCTACCTCTTTTTTCCTATCTCTGCTTGTAATATATCCCATACTATTCCCCAAAATGCCTTAGAACATATTCTGCCCTTCTATTTTTCTTTTTCCCCCGATATCCTTGTTCCCCTACTATTTCTATAACTTATTTGTTATTATCTTTGTCTCTCCATGCTATCGTCCTCATACATCTGAAGCACAGCATTTCAAAAGGCTGCTACCGATTTTCTGTCTGCGTTTCAGACTGCCCGTATTTCATAGGCATACTGTGCTTTGCTCCACACATATGCTTTCAACAATTTTCTTCTTGTTCTATGTTTGTTGCCTTTCCTCATAGGCGCTGTTGTTTCTTGCTAGATGCAGTTCGATCACCTTCTATTGTTTTACAGTTATATGCCCTATTTCTCCGACCTTAAGTGGTTGTGAAGGGAGGTAAGCAACCTGTGGCTGTCAAGTTCCCCCAACACTTAACCATTTAGCGATTTAATATATTTTCCAATTTATCTTTTCGCACAGCCAACATTAGTTGGAGATATTTCGCAATCAACAACTAGTTGTTTATACTAATCATCAGATTTATCTGTGCTTATTTTTTCGTCATTAAGTTTTCCATCTCAAAACTGGTTGGACACGTACCTGCACTTATTTATTTTCTGAGCTAGCCTACATAGTTCTCTTAAATTCTTACACAGCATGCATATTCAGCTTGTTCCCCTTCTATTGTTTTCTAATTTTATGCCCTATTTTACCGAGATTCAGTGAAGGAGGTTAAGCAACCTGTGGCTACCAAGATCCCCCAACACTTAGACATTTGCCGAAATAATGGTTTTCCAGTAAATCCTTTAACACACTTAACATTATTCGAGAATATTGCCCAACCAATTCTTGTAGTTACTTATAATAATCATCATGTTTAAGCACAGTTATCTTTTCGTCATTAGTTTATCTATCTTGGGATTGGTTGGATGCGTACCTCCATTGATTTCTATTCTGGGCTAGCCTACACATCTCCCTGAAACCCCTACAGCCTACATCTTTTACTATCTGTGTGCAGTAGTCTAACCTAGGTCTGCCTCTTCTTTTCTTTTTTCCTATCTCTGCTTCTAATATATTCCGCACTATTCCCTCATGCCGTAGTATGTGGCCTATCATCCTATCTCTCCTATTTTTTACCGTTTTCCACATATTTCTTTCTTCCCCTACCATTTTTAGTACCTCTTTGTTCTTAACTTTGTCTGTCCATGATATCTTCATCATACGTCTGTAGCACCACATTTCAAAGGCTTCTATCTTTTTCTTGTCCGCTTCTCCTACTGTCCAGGCTTTACAGCCGTACAGTGCTGTGCTCCACACATATGTTTTAAGCAATCTTTTCCTTGTGTCTATGTTTGTGGTCTTTGAGCACAGTAGTTGCTTTTTCTTGTTAAATGTAGCACGACCTTGTGTTAATCTTTGTTTTATACCTTTGTGCTTTTTCCATCTTGCGTTATTTGGCTTCTTAGGTAGCAGAAATCCTTAACCTCTTGTAAGTTCGTGTTACATACTTGTATTCTTGTTTTTGATTTATTCTCCCCACCTTTGCATACTAAAACTTTAGTTTTAATTTTGTTAATTTTCAAACCGTATCTCTCCGTTAGAACCGTTTCCATTTCATTAAGAGCAGCTTCTAACTCATCCTTGCTAGACGCTAATACCGCTATATCATTTGCAAATCTAAGCATATCAATTTTTTGTCCCTGTATAGTAATTCCAAATGTCTTCCTGCGTTTGACAGTATTCATTGCCTCTTCTATGTACAAGTTAAAAATCAATGAGGATAGGGCACATCCCTGTCTCACTCCTTTCCTATTGTTTACTTCTCTACGTTCCTGCTCTAATTCTATTACTGCTGTTTGCTCTTTGTATAAGCTATGTACTATTCGTCTATCCCTATAACTCATTCCAATCTTTTTGAGTATTTCAAACATTTTTTTCCATTTTACATTGGCGAATGCTTTTTCCAGATCTACAAACCCTATATAAACGCTTTCCCCTTTTTCTATTGTTTTCTCCATTATCACTCTCAGAGCTAAAATAGCCTCCCGTGTTCCCCTGTTTCGCCTAAACCCAAATTGGTCTTCTCCTAGTATTTCTTTCGCCCGTTTTTCCATTCGTCTTTGCACAATTCTAATTAATATTTTTGACACGTGTGCTGTCAAACTTATTGTTCGAAAATTTTCACATCTATCCGCGCCTTTCTTTTTTGGTATAGTTACTATGATGCTACGTTTGAAATCTTTGGGTATCTCGCCTGTCTCTTACAAGTTGGAAGAGACGTTCTGTTACTGCTTGTCCAGCTGCTTTTAGAGTTTCGGCTTGCACCTTATCTGTACCCGGCGCCTTACCATTTTTCAGACTCTTTAATGCTAATTCAAACTCGTCTCTAAGTATAGGATATCCCAAGTCATCATTTTTAATGTCTGATTCATGTTCTAATGCAGTTAGTTCCTCTCCTGCATATAAATTCCCTAAATATTCTTGCCATCTACCCACTTTCTCTACGTTTTCTATGATGACGTTTCCTTGTGCGTCCCTTATATTTTTGCTATACGGTTTTATATCCCTAAAATTCATTCTAATTAATTTGTATGCTTCGTCTGTCTTTCCTATTTCCATCTTTGTTTGTACCTCTTTGCACTTTTCATCAATCCATTGTTCTTTAGTTTTCCTGCATTTTCCATTTTATGGTTTTGTATCTCTGTTTTCTTGTTTTGTCTGATTTATTTTTGTATTTTCGTCTTTCTTCTATTAAATTCAGGATATCCTTTGTTATCCATGGTTTCTTATTTTCTTTTTGTGTATACCCCAGAATATCTCTGGCCGCCATGTCTAGGCTGGATTTAATGTTATTCCATTCTGTTTCAACTTCCTTAGTAGCAGATATTTTCCCGATATCTTTGAGCAATTCATTTGACTTTATTTCGAATCTTTCTTGAATATCTGTATCTTTTAGTTTCTCTAAGTGCAAGTGCCTTTTTCCGTTCCTTTTTTTCAGATTTTTAAATCTAAGTGCGGCCTTCATAATTACGATGTTATGGTCAGTATCTATATCTGCTTCTGGGTAGCTTGTACATTCTTTTACTTGATTCCTAAACCGTTGTCTAACAAGAATGTAATCTATTTGATATCTTCCTATATCTCCTGGCACCTTCCACGTATATCGTCTTCTAGCATGATGTTGAAATAATGTGTTTGTGATGATTAAATTGTTCTTGTCGCAAAATTCTACCAGCCTATTTCCCCTGTCGTGCCTAAACCAAATAAACCTACTACCGCTCCTTCCCTACCCTCACCTACCACTGCATTAAAATCCCCCGTAATTATTAAATTTTCATGTCCTTTTACGTATCTTAATATGTCTTCGATATCTTTGTAGATGGCGTCTACCTCTTCGTCACTGTAACTAGAGGTGGGCATGTATACTTGTATTATTACTATGTTTACCGGTTTAGATTCTAATCTAACCATGAGAACTCTTTCGTTCTTTTGTAAGTAATTTTCTACACAGTATACTATCTTTTTCCGCATAACTATCCCCACACCCAAATTTCCTTTCTCTGCTCCTGTATGATTTACCCTGAAGTCTCCACTTAAAAAATCCCCCACCTCTGGCCACCGAACTTCGCTGATCCCTACTATGTCTAGTGATAACCTATTCATTTCGATTTTTAGGTTCTCCAGCTTACTTACTTGCTTCATACTTCTAACATTCCACGCTCCGACTCGCAGAATGTTCCCGACTCTTATTTTTAACTTTCCGATCGCATCCTCCGAAGTAGTCCCCTCCCGGAGATCCGAATGGGGGACTATTTTAACTCCGGAATCTTTTACCCCAGAGAATGCCATCATGTTTGTAACAATTTAAGTACGCTGTGTACTTAAATCTCCATTCTTAAGTATTTAATATTTAATGGGCCACAGCCCAATTCAGCATCCGCCGCCTACAATGTATGTGTTTTTTTTTAAACATTACACGCCATTTTATATTTAATACAAAAAATAATTCTTGAAACGAAGACTCTCGGGGTGAAAGCCTAGTACTGATAGGGCCCCCATCCAAGCTAAATTCTTCACTACGTGCACTTTTTGCTTAATTTAAAATCTCCATCCTCAAGTATTCAATTACGCGGGGGCCTCACTGCCGATAAATGAACACAATATATAATATTTATTACTAACGAACTTTTCTGAAATTAATTAAACTCTAGCGGTAATGACAACGCTAAAACAAGAAAACTGAATAAAGAAGAATTTGCTATCGCCACTCCACAAAAAGATAAAGTCAATTAAAGAATGTAATTTTTGAAAATAAAGCATTAAAGTTTGTGCTTCTTTTTTAAACATTATGCGATATCTTATATTTAATACAAAAATAATTCTTAAAACGGAGTCTCTCGGGTGCAAAGTTCTAGTACTGTGGGGCTCCTCGAGCTAAGTTATGCATGATGATTATATCATGGCTCATATAAATTCTTCACCACGTGCACGTTTTTGCTTAAGCTAAAATCTCCGTTCTCAAGTATTCAATTACCTAATGGGGCACAACACCGTTCAGAATCCGCTAGGGAGTCCCGTTTCGCATTCATCATTTGAGAATGATTACGTTTATATTTGCTTAACCTAAAATCTCTCAAGTATTCAATTAACTAATGGGGCATGCCGAGAGCGAAGCCCCTAGGGAGCCCCATCCCACATTGCTATTAAGCAAACAACCAACCAAGATATCCGTCGCCGGAGCTCCGACGCTGCGTCACCACAACAAACCATTCACCACGGCGAAACATAGGGCGAAGTCCCATTAAGTAAACAATTGACCAACAAAGACACCTGCCACCGGAACCCCGGCGCTGGGCCTCCACAACCTCCTAACATCAACAAAAAGCTTACACAACCGGTCTGTTTCACAAACCGTCTTGTATTTCTACTTATTAAATATTTTTAACCTCCGTATTCTACTGATAGCGTTAGTATATTCACGCGGTAATAGCTATTTGATAGTGACAACGTCGTCGCGATGTGACGTTACAATTATTGATGATGGTCTATTTAGAAATTGCAAGTACTATACATAATTGATCTGTAAATGTTTAAGAAACCTTAGGCGTCTAGTGTAGCAGAACGCGTCAATATACAGGGATAATATCCACTTTAATCGCTTCTTATGTAACAGAGTGAACTGCTTCTTGTGGATAGTAGTTCATGTTAAATGTTTAAAAAATCTTATAATGTTGTGTGTTCGTCAAATCCTAAGTCATTTGCAATAGAATACAAGCATTGAAATATCATGAGCATCAAGGGCATCGTTCTCATGAAACGGAGAGATCATTCAGGAATTTTTGCACGATGACTCACTATATTGTGATTAGAAACGCATTACGAACATAATCCACAACTTTTCCCCCTAATCTCATAATAAATTCATCAATAGGGAGTCATGCTTTTACGAGAGTGCACCTTCCCTATAGTTAGTAGAAACATATTTAATAACAAGCTTTTATTGAAAATAGCTCGGCATCTAATGGATAAAGTATCAACTACTTTAGTTCATATACCTTTTAGTTACAGATTCCATATTCTATCTATCTGACTTGTAGTAAACACTTGCTCTTGCTCTACGTAAATAAGCCTGTAAACGGTAAATATTGATTGTAATCCTGTTATTAATTCTTAAATATGCAACAGCCATCTATCAACACTTTTAATAGACATATATCAACAGTTCCCTATGATTTTGAAAGAGTGTAGGTTTAAATTAGCTTGCTTTATAGAGACGTAAGAGTGCGCGCACTGTTACTCTCAAGATTTCCTATGTGTACTCTTAGGCAAACCTAACAAATTATTTTTCATTTAAATTCGATTTGTGTTTGCAACATCTCTCTACGTCAGGCTTCTATTTTCTTTGTTCAGATAATAAGCTACAAAAGAAAATTTGACAGGTACCTTGTTCTTCCTAGATAATGAATACAAATGATACAAACTGAAATTGAAAATGTAAATTTAAGCGGCAAGTATCTAGAAAGTTCAACATTTCTGAGTTAACTATTCCAAACTGCTGAAAGCTAATACCATTTCTATATCTTTGGGAAGATTCTAGTATGTTTCTGCCGTATAAGTGAAAACTAGATTAGATGAATATGTGAACAAAACTGACCTAAGATTTCATAGTTTAACAAGAAGAAATGTTGAGCATTTTGCCAAAGTCATCAGTATTGAACAGTTTTTTGATGTTAATAAAAAAGCAGGAGACAAATGAATACGAAATTTTTGTACAAGAAGGAAAGTGACACTCATCCAACCTGGAAAATGTTATATGGGTAGAATGACGGGCTTTAATAGACCTGAAATTGAGAAATTTTTTAACTATCTCAGACGTACTCTTCCCAGAAAAAATTCGCGTAGATCTATTCAGAGATGCTCCAAAAAATTATTTTAGATTCTGATTTTATTAACATCGTTCTGCTTTTCCACTGGATACATTTTAAAGAAACTATTATAGTGGTAACACAGCGAGTGGTGGTATCTAGCAGGACACACTACTAAGTCAATATATAAACAAGCAAAGAAACATATTCTTAATGCTGGCAATTGATATACGACACAATAACTAATTATTTATAAGATTAACACATGTACGAGTAATAAGCACAAACAAGAACAATACATGTATATAAAAGTGCATTAAGTCAATTACTAGAAAAACAATGAGAATTTTTATAAGATTATATATTATTATATATTATATATATATATATATATATATATATATATATTTCTGTGAAACCTACAAAAAACCTCACCAGAGTAAAAAAAAACATTCGAGCCCCAACGTTGGGCCGTCAAGATCCTGTGAAACCTTATGAGAATCGCGCCTCACGAATTGGGCGCCAAGATTTGCTGTGATTCTCTTGTCCGTTGAATTGCCTTCTGATAATCGCCTCTTTACTCTCTCCGCCTCGGCTGCTCACCTAGCTAAAACTTTCATCCTCATTCATAAAAAAAAAACAAACACATTCCTACCACAAACATCAACGTTAACTCTATTTACATCAATATTCATAATACATTAAAATTTCAATATTAAATTTCAGCATAAATTTCAGCATCATAAAATTTCAAGTTCAAATTTGTCATCATTTTAATTTGCATCCAGAATTAGAGTCCTTGTAGGATGCATACTAATTAAGTTAACAATGTGTGCAGACCTGAGCCTGAATAAAACGGAGCATCTCCCACCCCTTTACGTTAATTTAACAGGTTAGTCTAATTGAGCTCAAAGACAGACCCATAATCAAAAACATAAACCTGATAAATACTCCTTTCTACTTATACAAGAAAATTTTACTTTAAAATTAAAAATTTGTTGTTTATACAAATTTACTACTGTCCATTTTTATCAAACAAATTATAAAGATATTCAACACACACCAAAACATCTAAGATCGAACAAAATTGCATAATTTACCTGAAGGTTACTGCACTCGTAGCTTCAATGTACATCGGACTTGATCATCCCACCATTCCAGCTGGTTTATGTTAACGTCCTCGGATTTCTAGCCGCCTTTAAAATTTTTCTACACCACCATTCGTCTAAACTACTCTAAACGGTTTCAGGGTTTCTCAGGAACTCATCTAGATATATCGAAATCTTGTTTTGTGGATCCAATCATGTTCACGAATAACATTTGATTACTAACATTCCCGAAAAATAGCACTGAAATTCATAATTCTTTCACGCTATACCCAAAAACTGCATACTTCTATTTATTTATTTATCGTTATTAATTTGGATAATTGGTACAGTAATACCCGCAAATATAACTAGACTTTGTTACCTTCATTTATCTTCTCTAAGTGTACTAATAACTTTTATTGTAGCACGTAATCACCACGTATTCTACTTAAAGTATCGAATAATCAAAAAAATAAAGAGCAAAACTGTTTAAAGTATCGAATAAAATCAAAAATCTAAGAGAGCGAAACTCGTATTAGCACGGGTTTATATAATGGCCCGCTTGCAAGTCGAATTTGTCCCGCAACGAACAATTTTTAGAAATTCGCATTCTCTTTTCCTTCCGACTGCTCGGCACAGCGATTCTACTAAAAATTTGCACACGTCCAAGTTGAAATCTAAGAAATTTTTACACGACTCGCAACACGTCTGTGAACAACTAATTGATTATATATAGAGATTGTTATGTTTCCACCTCTCATATCTGCATCTTATTTCAACCAATAGTAGACCTAGTGACGCTTCAGAAATCACGCCTTTTATTATCAGTGTCTCTGCTTTACGCGTTTTATCTGTCCCTTTCTACCCTGGTCTGAGTGGTACAAATCGATATTCTAGTCTATATGCTATTTAAATCCACGTGGATTCTTACGTGAGTAAAATAACCCCTCATCTAGCATTTCCTGCTAAAACATCCGACCGTTTCCAATATACCTAGAAGCTGCATGTTTATCTATTCAAATTTATTAGAACTTGACATTTAAAAATTTGCAGGTGTGCGCTCCTAATGAACGTTTTAATATAATTCTCCGAGCTTTGTTTCATGGTATTTTAACCTTCCTTTTAGCTGTTTGTTACCAACCTTGGATTTTCACAGTCTTTTATGCTTATTATATATTACTAATGGTTCAATTAACTCCAATTAAAATAATAATGAATGGCATTGACTTCTACCCTTTAATTTTTAGTGAATACCAGCTAAATATTAATTATTATTTGTACACTTTGTTTAATACCCGTTACTTAAAAATTGAATTAATTAATATAAATTTCACACGTAATTTCTATTTGTTTCTTTATACAGGGTGATTAAAATTATTTGATGTCGTTAATTAATTTTCTACCCTGGTCTAAATTTGAGTAATATATATATATATATATATATATATATATATATATTCTTATGCTCACCCCCTCCCCCTTTTAATATGATATTTACTTTAACTGTGGTTTATTAACGTACAACTTAGTATAAATCCTTGAATACTGTGCTTCTCACGTCATCAAGTCATTGTTTTACGTCTTGGCACTTATACTTCAACTAATATACTTCAAATACTTTAACATTTGTAAAGTACGGCAAACATAAAATTTTCAGTTACGTGATCTGATATTTGGCTTTATTTGGCATATACACAATCTTCAAACAAAATGATCTTTATACCCTTTTAGCTATTACTAACACTTCATTGGCCCCACTGGTTTTAGATAAAAGTGGAAATTTCGTCTGTCTTCATAACTCTTTTCTTGATGTGCATAATTTCTAGTTTTATTTAAAACCACTCCACGCATTTCTACATATTAATTATTACTCAACCCCTAATTTCATTTTTCTTTCACGTCTGTCTAACTACGCTATATACTAACTTCCACTATAGAACAAAACAAATTTAAACCTTCCGTCGCATGAACTTTTGTCATGCTAAACCCTCCTCTTGTACAATTTTTGGATCACCTTTTCTAAATGCTCCATATGTTCTTGCTCGTTCCTGGAAAAGATCAATAGATCATCCACATAGTGCGAACAGAAACCTTCATACTCGTTTAACAGCTTCTGCATGGCCCTAACAAGTGCTGCTGAAGAACTACTTAACCCAAATGGAACTACAGAAAACATATAAATCTCCCCTTCAATACTAAACCCCGTAAACTTCTTACTATCTTCATGCAACGGAATCAACCAAAATGAATTTTTTAAATCTAACTTGCTAAAAATCTTCATCTCATACACCTTATATAACAAATTATCCAACCCTTGTGGTTGTTCGTACTGCGCTTTCGTAATTGAATTTAACTTCCTCGCATCCAAACAAATTCTTATATCTATTTTGTTAGGTTGAGGTACAATAACTACCGGGTTCACATATGGAGTCTTCGCTGGTTCGATGATTCCCTCCTTTAACATTTTACTAATCTCGGCTTTAACCCTATTTCTAATTGCAAACGGAATTGGATACACCTTGGTACAAAATCCGCTGTCTTTCATGACCTATAACTTGTGCGTATATCGCTTCGCAAATCTCGGCTCTTTATTAAATAACCCTATAAATCTATTGAATAATTCCCCCAGCTTCTCTTTAATATCAACACTCACTTTTCTTGTCTGTCTATCATCAATTATTCTCGCAAACAAATTACATAATCTCACTTCAACCTGTCTATAATTACTTGCCCTTTTCACTCCTAAGCCTAACTTATCCATATCATTACCATCCCTATATTCCGAACTAACCGTAGGCACCACCCATAACTTATCTTTATCTAATATACGAATCGATCTATCATTTCCATCTATTTTCAATCCAAAATCCTCTATAAAATCCATTCCTAATATAAAATCTAACTGTAACCCCTTTGTTATCAAGAACTCAGCATCCCCTGCCTTTTTATTCCCTACAAATATCGGTACACGGACTACCTCATAAATCGTCGTTAACTTCTTATTCATCGCTGACCATAAATTAACCCCATCAATAGTTTCCATCCGTCCTTTTAAAAATTCTGCATGTTTTATTACAATGTTTTCATTAACCAGCGACAACTGTGAACCACTATCAACTAAAGCAACATATAAACAATCTCTTAATCTAATATTAATAAACAACAAATTCTTTTTATTAACGGTATAATTATTCAACAACAAATCACTTAAACTATAACCTAAATCTATATCTAAACCTAACAACTCTATTTTCAGAAAATTTGCGTTTTTTTTACTCGGTGGTGCCTCGTGCACTTGTACCACCTCGATCTTGTCAGTGTCCTTTATCGCAGCGCTGGTCGTTATATGTTGGGCGTTTATGTCCCTGTCAGTCCGGCTGTATCCGTCTCGCGTTCCGCCTCCAGTAGTACGGCCGTCATCCGCGTTGTCGCCGTGCTGGTACCTATTTTGTTCCTTGTACTCGTTTCCCCGGTATTCTCTGTTGAAATGCTGTCGTCTATTTCCGTCGTGTCCCCAATGATTACGATGTCTGTTGTTGAAACCTTCCTGTCTGTAGCTTGGTCTGTGCTCGTTGTGGTATGCATGTCGTCGGTGTTCGTCCTTATACCCCCGATTCTGTTCCCAGTAAGCTCCACGCGTTTTTGTCTCTAGTGCCGTCGCCAAGTCAAAATTCCTCATTACCCCTAGAAATTCTCGTAGGGTTTTTATATTTTGTACCACAACCACCTTTGTCACCTCCGGTTCCATGTGTCCCGCAAGTAGTAATACTATGTCGTCCTCTCCCAATTTCGGTGTCAGATGTTGTGCCTGGTTATACTTGTCTATAGCGTATTCTTCGCGTGACCCGTTTATTTTACTATAATGTCCTGTGATTAAGTTCGTCCTTATGTTCGTCTGGTGCGTGTTACTCCAAAATTGTTCAATGAACAGTCGTCTGAATTCCGCGTATGTGTCGTACTGTTTGCGTATGATGTTGTGCCATTTTTCCGCGTTGCCCGTCAAAGTCGCCCCAACTATTTGTAACTTCGTCCGTTCGTTTTATGTCTCCACAATTTCATCTAATCTGTCCAAAAACCCCATCGGTTGTTCTGTCCGTCGTCCTTCAAATTTCGGTAGCGCGTCTCGGTTTAGTTTAATTTGCTGTCCGTAGTCTAGTCCTCCGCGTCTCCTTTCTAGGTCGTCTAACTTGTCTTGTATCTGTCTAACTTCGTCGCCGACCCTGTTCTCTAATATTGTCACGTTGTCTTTAAGTTTTGCGTCCAGTTGTGTCCTAGCATTAACATTTTCGTGTTGTAGTGTTTCCAGCGTCTGTCCTAAATTCCTGTAGTTTTAAAAAATACGCTACCGTAACATATGGGAATGTTTTAATTGCTACACAAATTAAGAAATGAGGACTGTTCCTGTGTAGGAATTGTAATATGAAAAAGATTCGATATATCTGCAATAAAATAAGAACCTATTGAAAACTAAATATGTTCCTGGTATTTGAAAAGACGATCTTATTTACAGGTTGCATTTAAAATACCAAGATGATAGAAAAGCAAGTGACAAAAAAAATATATTAAAATTATAAAAATTATTACCATTTAGGAGCTGATAAAACGGACGCATCCCTTATTCCTCCTCAGGATATATGAGCGGGAAGGCAAGTTACCTTTTTCGCCAATGTAGATAAATGCAGTGGACGCAGCAGGATTAGGAATCTTTAAAAAAAAGAATTTCATATTAGTTTTCAAATAAAAAATCACAATCAAATACTAACTTCAAATGCACTCAACTTAAACTTCAATTACTTAAACTTCAAAATAAATTACAATGATGAATTGTAAAATTTTCAATTTTCTCATACACTACTGAAGTTAGGTATAGCACACCCAACACCGAATGAAAGGTATTTAGCTGGGCAATCAAACCAATAAAAAAATTGTAAGTGTTCCATTTAAGTTAAATGAGTTATGTAACCTTAAGTTGGTCAATAATGTACAGCTTGATTACAAGCACTTTGTATAACGTGATAGAACAATAAATATTCTAGTAAGTATAACCAAAGCTCTTAATAAGGTGATAAAAAACAAAATCGTTTATGCTCAATAATTTTGTCATTATTCTATTTTGTCGTACATTACGATATTTACTTAAAATCGATTTTTCTCTAAAACAGTAGAGGATAGAGATAGGGACGTTTTAAAGATTATACCTTACTTTTTAGCTAATAATTTAATTACGCATAAATTTCAGGGTGTTCCTTTTAAAAACTACCAACATTAGTATAAAAAGCTTTTTGAGACAATCTGTATGTTTAAAAATATTTTAGCAATGTAGCCCTTGTCATTCTGGATATACTTTGTTTAAAAACTTTTTTGAAATCTTTTGTCGTTTAGAAGTTATACAATAATTCGTATATAATACCCCACACTGAATATATATATATATATATATATATATATATATATATATATATATATATATATATAATATATATATATATATATATATATATATACATGCTTCAATAAATAGCTCTTTCTTACAATGTGCAGCTTTAAGTCGTCTATCAGAAAACACGTACAAATGCAAGGTCTTGTACGTGTATATTACATATTTTTTAACGCCAAGATCAATTCAGCAAAGTATTCGCCATTTAAATTTTTGTTTTATACATCTTTTATCTTAAGCACCACCGATCTTTAGGTCATCTGGTATTATATAAGGATTATACACACTGCTTTAAATAGGTCTTCACCACTGTTGCAACATCATATGCTACAATGCACAGTTGCAATAAGAGGACATTAACCTTTTACAGGATACCTATTCCTTTCTTCTATACAAGTGGTGTTATATTTATATGCACAGCTACAGTAAAAAGACATTAACCTTTTACGCATACCTATTCCTTCCTTCTATACAAGTGCTCTTGATTTTACGGCGCACTTTACGTTTTATATGACAGTGTGTTTTACGCACTCAAGGTTAAGGAGGGAATTTGTTGGGAAGCGCATCCCGCCTTACTATATTGTTTAGGTAAATTATATTATTCTATCTGTATGTGCCTATCACATCAGCACATGATCTATGATATTTTAGTGTTATGAAATTTTATTGATTATCATTAAGTTTTTAATATTATTTAGCGGAGAAATGATTTACAAGTTAGTTTCGTCTTTAGTGTTACTTTCCTTTTCTTGAAAATAAATGCTTTGAATTCAATAATATTATAGTATGACCAGGTTTATCAGATTAAGTGATTTAGAATGTGCAATCCCATCAGAAATGTTATACAAATAGTTTAACAAATTGAAACTGAGTAACTAGCTTTTATTTTTGTTTAGTTTTAAACTACTAAAAGTGCATCTAGTAAATATAAGGTTTAATCATCTGTATGGATCGGAAACACTTGCAAAATGCTAATTTGTCAATTCGGTTGGTTTAAGAGTTATTAATATACTGCTCAGGTACCACCTATTTATATAATTGGGTCTGTAAATCTGCCTTTTACAATTTTTTATAACCGTAATTTGAAATTAATAAAAAAATTTCCTTTTTCTAATGAATTTTTAAAAAGAGTTTTAAATGATGATAACTTATAATAAAAAAATGTTTTGTATGTTTGAATGTGGAAATACATGACATTTAAGATAAGTGTTCGAAGCCATTGGCTGATTAATTTCGGCAACCTGCACTAAAGTTTACTTTAAAGAATCTAAGACTTGAAGAATTGCAGATTTAAACAAATTTAATACTATACAGCTCTTTATAGGTCACTGAATTGAAAGTCAAACTAAAATTTATAGGGCGAAGAAACATTCTGGCATAAGGTTAGAGAAAAAAAAAACATTTTTTATTACTTTTTTTTAATTTTAAAGTTTTTTAATTCTCGAAGCTAATGTATAAAAAGTAAAGAAGAATGCTTTGCTAAAAAAAATTATGTTACTTAAAACGATCATCTTGCAACTCTCAATAATATATTTTCACCAAAGTAAGGTATTCAAACCACAGGATATTCTTTAGTTCATTTCTTTCTTACATCAAGCCTTTATAATTTTATAATGTGAGAACCCACAGTATCATACAAGTAAATGTATAATGCAACCAATAATGTTTGTGCTTTGAATTCTTAAAACATGATGATTGTAGCAACAGCAGAAAAATTCAGCAATCTCCTTAACATAGAACAAAATATGAAGGCAATCTGTATATTATAAATTTCTACTAAAATTTTCTGTTCTTATTTTCAAAATGCTGATGAATGCACTACATCCAACCTTAAATTATAACCTAAAATAAAATTTTGTAGCATTAGGAATTTTTATTAACTTAATCTAAATTTGGGTGCAACTTTAATTATTTAGGCTCGTTATATTTTAAAGATATCAATAATTATGGCAGCCTATATTATGCCATTTTATGAAACAATTTTTTTTTGTATATGTATTTAATTCATAATATTGTACACAACGTATTTTCTGTGCCTTGTGTTTTTTGAAAAATATTATAGTTTACCTGCATACTAATCCTAGTTACAGCTACAACAATCATAATATGCAAACAACATTAAAACGCGCAAAACGTTCATTATACACATTTTTGTAGTCATCTACTGTTTTTTTTTTATTTCTAATGTGGCAGTTTAGTTAACTCTGAAACTAGTCCATGAGAAACTAGTCAGAGTTACAAAATTTAAGGGTCTAATTTCTATGTTTCTAGACAATTTTTTCTAAAATCTTGAAATATATTGCTAAGTAAAAGAATGTCACAGTTTAAGTATAAATCAGCATAGTCACCTAAATTTTTACATTTAAAAATACTCCATATGGTTTGAGCATGAATATAGTTGGATTCTTTAACATGAGATTCATTAAGTTTGCGATAAAAACATTCTATAGGAGAAAGATATTCTAAAGATTTCAAATGTCATCCAAATACTCATAAGGAAAGATACTCTTGTGCATTAGCAATTTAATGTGATCCTATTTTATTGTACTAAATTCCTTTTTTAAAACTTTAAAATCATCGAAGGATGCACTATACCATACCATCCCACCATTCTGTCATACATGGGTATACTGCTGCCCTCCCCTTGCAATTCAGCATTCAAGGCACAGAGCAGTACGTTCGCGTATTTCTATATGAAATGGTCGTATCCAAATTTAAATTACTCCATGCACATATTGCAAGAAACCTATTATTTAATATATAGTGTTCAATGTATCATACTCTCAAGCCCTTCAAAGTTGGATACACCACAACTGGCGACGAGGCTGTTCAAAACTACTCATAATTTCGTGGCTCGTGTTACGCAGCTGTGCTACATTCCTAATCGTAAATGGAGAATTTTACGTCCACAATCGGTATATTCAACGCTCAAAACGATAACTGGATGCTATATCAAGAAAGATTAAAAGCTTATTTCGAAGCAAACGCAGTTACTGATTTCAACAAACGAAAAGCAATTTTACTAACTGTTATCAAAAAAGATGCTTATGCATCACTACGCAGCCTAACTACACCTACAATACCCAAAGATTCAACCTATGAGAATCTTGTTTCAAAATTACAGAAACATTTCAATCCAACACCGAATGTAACTACGGAACGCTACAAATTTACACGGCGAGTTCAACAAGATAAGGAAAGTTTCGCTGATTACATCAACGAACTACGGCGCTTATCTACACATTGCAGGTTTGCTAACCAGCTGAATGAAAGATTATGCGACCAAGTTGTGTTTGGTGTGAAGGATGCAGTTTTGCTAAATAAACTGCTTACTGTTGAAAACCTTACACTCCAAATTGCCACAGACATGGCATTAAGTTATGAAAGTGCAAAACGTGATGCTACTGAATTATGTCATGCACGATCTTTCGCAGTTAACAGTATGCAAACTCAATACAAAAATCCTACAAATAAAATCGATAATAAAACCGGGAAGGTGGCAAGTTTAAATTATCCGGATACAACAAAGAAATTTTGTTATCGGTGTGGAAATACAGCACATCTTGCAAATAAATGTTCTTCAATGAATAAAACTTGTAACGAGTGCAACAAACGTGGACATCTAGCAAATGTTTGTTTCAAAGTTATCAACAAGGACAACAAACTAAGTTGTAGTTCAAGGTCAAGAGTTACTACAAATAACTTATTACAAACTAATACACAATCATCTGCTGATGAAAATTTAGAATTACAAACCTTTTACAATATACGTGGAAATCGTACAGTGAAACCTATCATCCTTGCTGTGAAAATCAATACTACAATATTGAACATGGAAGTTGATACTGGCTCTGCATTTTCAGTGCTCTCTTAAATTACATACAATAAATATTTTTCTAACCTCACTCCTAAAAAGTGTAACATAATACTTAGATTCTATGATGGACATAAACTACAGCCGATCGGTGCACTACACTGCACTGCACAAATTGGAAATTTTTGTGCAACACACCAGTTCCTAATTATACCAGGAAATGGACCTTCATTGATTAGTAGAAATTGCCTAAAACAATTCAAAGTCAATTTACAAAATTTACTGTACAACAATACAACCGCAGATGCTAATGTAAACATCAACACAATTCTTCAAAAGTACAAAGTTTTCGAGCCAGGGGTTGGTTGTTTAAAAAGCGCCCCAGTTTCACTAAAATTAAAACAAGGTGCAGTACCTAAATTCTGCAAAGCGAGACGACTAGCCTTTGCAATACACCCTAAAGTTGAGAAGGAATTAGATCGTCTTGTTGATCAAGGAATTCTCGAACCTACAGATCACTGCGAATGGGCTACATCCATTGTTCCAGTACGCAAGAAAGACAGAAGTGTTCACCTGTGTGGAGGCTATCGCATTACAGTGAATCGACAGCTACATATTGATAAATATTTGCTGCCTACAGCAGACGAAATAATTATAAAACTTGCAGGAGGTAAACAATTTACAGTATTAGATATGAAATACGCATTTTTTCATTTACCTCTGGATGTACAATCACAGGAGATGTGTGCGATAAATACACATAAAGGAATTTTTAAGGTACGTAGATTGCATTTCGGCATTACTGTGGCTCCAGAAATTTTTCAAAAACGTCTGGATACAATGCTCTCAAGTTTTGATAACATTGGTATTTTTCAAGATGATATCATCATCACAAGTGAAACTACAGAACACATTGCAAATTTAGAAAAAGTGCTTTCTATTCTCGAAATAAATGGTGTTCGTCTACAAAAAAAGTGCAAATTTCTTTTAAATAAAGTAACTTACTTAAGACATGAAATTTCAAAGTATGGTCTAAAGCCTACTAAAAATAAATTAGAAGCTATACTAAATGCTCCTACACCACGAAATTTACAACAGTTACGTTTTTTCATTGAACTTGTAAATTTTATGCAAAATTTACACCTCACATGTCTACATTATTACAGCCGTTCTATAATCTTACAGAGAAAAATACAAAATGGAATTGGTCTACAGCATGTGAAAACGCTTTCATAAAAGTAAAGCAAGCTCTACAAAATGCACCTACACTTGCACACTTTGATCCAAATAAATCCACGGAATTGAGGTGTGATGCATCATCATATTGCATTGGCGCTGTGATATTTCAACGGAATAGCAATAATAAACTTGTTCCTAGTGCATTCGCTTAAAAAAGCTTTAAACAAAGCTCAGTTAAATTACGCACAAATTGACAGAGAAGCGCAAAGTATTGTATTTGGAATTGAAAGTTTTCACCAATACTTATATGGAAAGAAATTCATTCTTTGGTCTGACCACCGTACCTTACTGTCAATATTCAACCCTTAACGCTGGAGTTACACCCACGTTAGCAGCTTGTATGCAGCGATGATTATTGATACTTTCTGCATATGATTACGACATAAAATACATTAAATCGCAGGACAACGCGGTTGCTGAATTTCTTTCACGATTACCAATTGAAAAACCAGATCCAGATCCTGTGGAATTAGAGGAAGTTTCATTCTTGTTTATAAACGATATGCAAGAATTACCTTACACTGCAGTGGACATTGCCCGATGCACTCGCAATGATCCCATACTTTCAAAAGTACTACATTTTACAGCATCAGGGTGGCTTGATTACAATCAAGATACGTCGCTATCACCATATTACACAAGAATATCTGAATTGACCATAGAACACGGTTGCGTTCTTTGGGGTTCCAGAGTGATAGTTCCTTCAAGATTACAAAAATAAATACTTCAAGAATTACACGTAAGTCACGTTGGGATAATGCGAATGAAAATGTTAGCTCGACAATATCTTTGGTGGTCTAACATAAACAAAAACATCAAATCGTTAGTTTCAACTTGTGATGCTTATGCTTACACACAGAAAAATCCTCCAAAGGGATTGCTACATCCATGGGAATCTGCTACATCGCCTATGCAAAGGATCCACATTAATCATGCTGGACCTTTCATGGTAAAATAACTTTCGTAGCCATAGATTCTTACAGTAAGTGGCCTGAAATTTTTATAGTACATTCTATATCTTCAAATGCTACAATTAGTAAATTACGGCAAATTTTTTCTCGTTTTGGTTTACCGAGAATGTTAGTTTCAGACAACACTACATGTGTTACATCAATTGAGTTCGAATCTTTTATAAAAAAGAATGGTATCAAGCATATTACAACAGCACCGTAACATCCTTCTACTAACGGCGCTGCAGAAAATATTATTGACACATTTAAACGTACAATAAAAAGTGGAATATATGAAAACATGACATTACAAGATGCAATACATTTATTTTTAGCAAACTACAAGCTGATACCACATTCAATAACAAATGAGTCGCCCGCAGTACTCATGTTAGGCAGACGACCCACTTGCAAATTAGATTTACTTCGACCTAATTACAAGCAAACAATAGTCAATAAACAGCAATCACAGGTATGTAATTACACAGGTACATCAATGCAAATTTTTGAACCTGGAGATACAGTGCTTGTCCGATCCTATACAACTTCAAACCCTTGGAAAATTGCAAAAATAGATTCAGTGTTAGGCACTCACAATTATTTAGTGAGATTTCCAGATGGTACATACTGGAAACGCCATATGGATCAACTACGTCCAACTTTGCTAGAATTTTTCAACGAACAAGAAAGGCAGTTCACTTACGAAAACAAAAGCAATACACCCTTAGCTAAGGATCGCGGTATTGTTGCGGCTCCTGAAAGTGTTACAGGTCTTAGTGATAGTGTAGTTATACAAAACGTCGCAGGTGTTAGTGACAGTGCAGTGCAAAGTGAAAACGGTAATATTTTACTACCTCACACTTCACTGGCGAGAAGTCAAAGAAGCGAAGTTGAGCAAGCATATACACCACACATTCAAGCGAATAGTCCTGAACAAATTATTAGACGTTCCACACGTACAAAGAAACCAGTTTCTAGATTAGATTTATAATTTAAGTTCTACATTACAAATGTTTATTTTTCAATTATTATGTACAATTTTACAATTTCTCTCTTACAAGGGAAGGGTGATGCACTATAGCATGCCATCCCACCATTCTGTCATGTGCGGATATACTGCGGCCCTCTCCTTGCAATTCAGCATTCAAGGCACAGAGCAGTACGTTCGTGTATTTCAATATGAAATGGTCGTATCCAAATGTAAATTACTCCATGTACATATTGTAATAAACCTATTAATTAATATATAGTGTTCAATGTATCGTGCTCTCAAGCCCTTCAAAGTTGGATACACCACAAAGATAACACGCATGCCAATTTTTCCAATGACATTGACATGAAGCCAAAGGAATCTATGAACCTGAGAGTTACATTTGCATTGTTGTATTTCTTAGAAAATGTTATATATTTTCATTATTCAAGGGAATTATATTCATTGGACCTTCGAAAGTATTAGCAAGCTCTTTAATAATAAAATGAATGCCATAATTGCACAATTTTAATAAACTGCGGGAATAATTAGAAATAATCTAAAATTTAAGTTAGAACTGGTATGTGCAACAGTGCTTACAGAGCCATTCAGGTGATCGTTAACTTTTTCGTCATCCGGCAAGAAATCGTCTTTGCAAATAAAGCACGTTTTTGCTATTGAGACGTCTATAGAGGATGTAATGGGGATATTTTTAAAAAATACGCTACCGTAACATATGGGAATGTTTTAATTGCTACACAAATTAAAAAATGAGGACTGTTCCTGTGTAGGAATTGTAATATGAAAAAGATTGGTTATATCTGCAATAAAATAAGAACCTATTGAAAACTAAATATGTTCCTGGTATTTGAAAGGACGATCTTATTTACAGGTTGCATTTAAAATACCAAGATGATAGAAAAGCAAGTGACAAAAAAAATATATTAAAATTATAAAAATTATTACCATTTAGGAGCTGATAAAACGGACGCATCCCTTATTCTTCCTCAGGATATATGAGCGGGAAGGCAAGTTCCCTTTTTCGCCAATGTAGAGAAATGCAATGGACGCAGCAGGATTAGGAATCTTTAAAAAAAAGAATTTCATATTAGTTTTCAAATAAAAAATCACAATCAAATACTAACTTCAAATGCACTCAACTTAAACTTCAATTACTTAAACTTCAAAATAAATTACAATGATGAATTGTAAAATTTCCAATTTTCTCATACACTACTGAAGTTAGGTATAGCACACCCAACACCGAATGAAAGGTATTTAGCTGGGCAATCAAACCAATAAAAAAATTGTAAGTGTTCCATTTAAGTTAAATGAGTTATGTAACCTTAAGTTGGTCAATAATGTACAGCTTGATTACAAGCACTTTGTATAACGTGATAGAACAATAAATATTCTAGTAAGTATAACCAAAGCTCTTAATAAGATGATAAAAAAACAAAATCGTTTATGCTCAATAATTTTGCCATTATTCTATTTTGTCGTACATTACGATATTTACTTAAAATCGATTTTTCTCTAAAACAGTAGAGGATAGAGATAGGGACGTTTTAAAGATTATACCTTACCTTTTAGCTAATAATTTAATTACGCATAAATTTCAGGGTGTTCCTTTTAAAAACTACCAACATTAGTATAACAAGCTTTTTTGAGACAATCTGTATGTTTAAAAATATTTTAGCAATGTAGCCCTTGTCATTCTGGATATACTTTGTTTAAAAACTTTTTGAAATCTTTTGTCGTTTAGAAGTTATACAATAATTGTATATAATACCCCACACTGAATATATATATATATATATATATATATATATATATATATATATATATACATGCTTCAATAAATAGCTCTTTCTTACAATGTGCAGCTTTAAGTCGTCTATCAGAAAACACGTACAAATGCAAGGTCTTGTACGTGTATATTACATATTTTTTAACGCCAAGATCAATTCAGCAAAGTATTCGCCATTTAAATTTTTGTTTTTATACATCTTTTTATCTTAAGCACCACCGATCTTTAGGTCATCTGGTATTATATAAGGACTATACACACTGCTTTAAATAGGTCTTCACCACTGTTGCAACATCATATGCTACAATGCACAGCTGCAGTAAGAGGACATTAACCTTTTACAGGATACCAATTCCTTTCTTCTATACAAGTGGTGTTATATGCACAGCTACAGTAAAAAGACATTAACCTTTTACGCATACCTATTCCTTCCTTCTATACAAGTGCTCTTGATTTTACGGTGCACTTTACGTTTTATATGACAGTGTGTTTTACGCACTCAAGGTTAAGGAGGGAATTTCTTGGGAAGCGTATCCCGCCTTACTATATTGTTTAGGTAAATTATATTATTCTATCTGTATGTGCCTATCACATCAGCACATGATCTATGATATTTTAGTGTTATGAAATTTTATTAATTATCATTAAGTTTTTAATATTATTTAGCGGAGAAATGATTTACAAGTTAGTTTCGTATTTAGTGCTATTTTCCTTTTCTTGAAAATAAATGCTTTGAATTCAATAATATTATAGTATGACCAGGTTTATCAGATTAAGTGATTTAGAATGTGCAATCCCATCAGAAATGTTATACAAATAGTTTAACGAATTGAAACTGAGTAACTAGCTTTTATTTTTGTTTAGTTTTAAACTACTAAAAGTGCATCTATTAAATATAAGGTTTAATCATCTGTATGGATAGGAAACACTTGCAAAATGCTTATTTGTCAATTCGGTTGGTTTAAGAGTTATTAATATACTGCTCAGGTACCACCTATTTATATAATTGGGTCTGTAAATCTGCCTTTTACAATTTTTTATAACCGTAATTTTAAATTAATAAAAAAAATTCCTTTTTCTAATGAATTTTTAAAAAGAGTTTTAAATGATGATAACTTATAATAAAAACATGTTTTGTATGTTTGAGTGTGGAAATACATGACATTTAAGATAAGTGTTCGACGCCATTGGCTGATTAATTTCGGCAACCTGCACTAAAGTTTACTTTAAAAAATCTAAGACTTAAAGAATTGCAGATTTAAAAAAATTTAATACTATACAGCTCTTTTTAGGTCACTGAATTGAAAGTCAAACTAAAATCTATAAGGCGAAGAAACATTCTAGCATAAGGTTAGAGAAAAAAAAAACATTTTTTATTACTTTTTTTTAATTTTAAAGTTTTTTAATTCTCGAAGCTTATGTATAAAAAGTAAAGAAGAATGCTTTGCTAAAAAAAATTATGTTACTTAAAATGATCATCTTGCAACTCTCAATAATATATTTTCACCGAAGTAAGATATTCAAACCACAGGATATTCTTTAGTTCATTTCTTTCTTACATCATGCCTTTATAATTTTATAATGTGAGAAACCACTGTATCATACAAGTAAATGTATAATGCAACCTATAATGTTTGTGCTTTGAATTCTTAAAACATGATGATTGTAGCAACAGCAGAAAAATTCAGCAATCTCCTTAACATAGAACAAAATATGAAGGCAATCTGTATATTATAAATTTCTACTAAAATTTTCTGTTCTTATTTTCAAAATGCTGATGAATGCACTACATCCAACCTTAAATTATAACCTAAAATAAAATTTTCTAGCATTAGGAATTTTTATTAACTTAATCTAAATTTGGGTGCAACTTTAATTATTTAGGCTCGTTATATTTTAAAGATATCAATAATTATGGCAGCCTATATTATGCCATTTTATGAAACAAATTTTTTTTTTGTATATGTATTTAATTCATAATATTGTACACAACGTATTTTCTGTGCCTTGTGTTTTTTGAAAAATATTATAGTTTACCTGCATACTAATCCTAGTTACAGCTACAACCATCATAATATGCAAACAACATTAAAACGTACAAAACGTTCATTATACACATTTTTGTAGTCATCTACTGTTTTTTTTTTTATTTCTAATGTGGCAGTTTAGTTAACTCTGAAACTAGTCCATGAGAAACTAGCCAGAGTTACAAAATTTAAGGGTCTAATTTCTATGTTTCTAGACAATTTTTTCTAAAATCTTGAAATATATTGCTAAGTAAAAGAATGTCACAGTTTAAGTATAAATCAGCATAGTCACCTAAATTTTTACATTTAAAAATACTCCATATGGTTTGAGCATGAATATAGTTGGATTCTTTAACATGAAATTCATTAAGTTTGCGATAAAAACGATATTCTAACGATTTCAAATGTCATCCAAATACTCATAAGGAAAGATACTCTTGTGCATTAGCAATTTAATGTGATCCTATTTTATTGTACTAAATTCCTTTTTTAAAACTTTAAAATCATTGAAGGATGCACTATACCATACCATCCCACCATTCTGTCATACGTGGGTATACTGCTGCCCTCCCCTTGCAATTCAGCATTCAAGGCACAGAGCAGTACGTTCGCGTATTTCAATATGAAATGGTCGTATCCAAATTTAAATTACTCCATGCACATATTGCAAGAAACCTATTATTTAATATATAGTATTCAATGTATCATACTCTCGAGCCCTTCAAAGTTGGATACACCACAACTGGCGACGAGGCTGTTCAAAACTACGCATAATTTCGTGGCTCGTGTTACGCAGCTGTGCTACATTCCTAATCGTAAATGGAGAATTTTACGTCCACAATCGGTATATTCAACGCTCAAAACGATAACTGGATGCTATATCAAGAAAGATTAAAAGCTTATTTCGAAGCAAACGCAGTTACTGATCTCAACAAACAAAAAGCAATTTTACTAACTGTTATCAAAAAAGATGCTTATGCATCACTACGCAGCCTAACTACACCTACAATACCCAAAGATTCAACCTATGAGAATCTTGTTTCAAAATTACAGAAACATTTCAATCCAACGCCGAATGTAACTACGGAACGCTACAAATTTACACGGCGAGTTCAACAAGATAAGGAAAGTTTCGCTGATTACATCAACGAACTACATCGCTTATCTACACATTGCAGGTTTGCTAACCAGCTGAATGAAAGATTATGCGACCAAGTTGTGTTTGGTGTGAAGGATGCAGTTTTGCTAAATAAACTGCTTACTGTTGAAAACATTACACTCCAAATTGCCACAGACATGGCATTAAGTTATGAAAGTGCAAAACGTGATGCTACTGAATTATGTCAGGCACGATCTTTCGCAGTTAACAGTATGCAAACTCAATACAAAAATCCTACAAATAAAATCGATTATAAAACCGGGAAGGTGACAAGTTTAAATTATCCGGATACAACAAAGAAATTTTGTTATCGGTGTGGAAATACAGCACATCTTGCAAATAAATGTTCTTCAATGAATAAAACTTGTAACGAGTGCAACAAACGTGGACATCTAGCAAATGTTTGTTTCAAAGTTATCAACAAGGACAACAAACTAAGTTGTAGTTCAAGGTCAAGAGTTACTACAAATAACTTATTACAAACTAATACACAATCATCTGCTGATGAAAATTTAGAATTACAAACCTTTTACAATATACGTGGAAATCGTACAGTGAAACCTATCATCCTTGCTGTGAAAATCAATACTACAATATTGAACATGGAAGTTGATACTGGCTCTGCATTTTCAGTGCTCTCTGAAATTACATACAATAAATATTTTTCTAACCTCACTCCTAAAAAGTGTAACATAATACTTAGATTCTATGATGGACATAAACTACAGCCGATCGGTGCACTACACTGCACTGCACAAATTGGAAATTTTTTGTGCAACACACCAGTTCCTAATTATACCAGGAAATGGACCTTCATTGATTAGTAGAAATTGCCTAAAACAATTCAAAGTCAATTTACAAAATGTACTGTCCAACAATACAACCGCAGATGCTAATGTAAACATCAACAGAATTCTTCAAAAGTACAAAGTTTTCGAGCCAGGGGTTGGTTGTTTAAAAAGCGCCCTAGTTTCACTAAAATTAAAACAAGGTGCAGTACCTAAATTCTGCAAAGCGAGACGACTAGCCTTTGCAATACACCCTAAAGTTGAGAAGGAATTAGATCGTCTTGTTGATCAAGGAATTCTCGAACCTACAGATCACTGCGAATGGGCTACATCCATTGTTCCAGTACGCAAGAAAGACAGAAGTGTTCACCTGTGTGGAGGCTATCGCATTACAGTGAATCGACAGCTACATATTGATAAATATTTGCTGCCTACAGCAGACGAAATAATTATAAAACTTGCAGGAGGTAAACAATTTACAGTATTAGATATGAAATACGCATTTTTTCATTTACCTCTGGATGTACAATCACAGGAGATGTGTGCGATAAATACACATAAAGGAATTTTTAAGGTACGTAGATTGCATTTCGGCATTACTGTGGTTCCAGAAATTTTTCAAAAACGTCTGGATACAATGCTCTCAAGTTTTGATAACATTGGTATTTTTCAAGATGATATCATCATCACAGGTGAAACTACAGAACACATTGCAAATTTAGAAAAAGTGCTTTCTATTCTCGAAATAAATGGTGTTCGTCTACAAAAAAAGTGCAAATTTCTTTTAAATAAAGTAACTTACTTAAGACATGAAATTTCAAAGTATGGTCTAAAGCCTACTAAAAATAAATTAGAAGCTATACTAAATGCTCCTACACCACGAAATTTACAACAGTTACGTTTTTTCATTGAACTTGTAAATTTTTATGCAAAATTTACACCTCACATGTCTACATTATTACAGCCGTTCTATAATCTTACAGAGAAAAATACAAAATGGAATTGGTCTACAGCATGTGAAAACGCTTTCATAAAGGTAAAGCAAGCTCTACAAAATGCACCTACACTTGCACACTTTGATCCAAATAAATCCACGGAATTGAGGTGTGATGCATCATCATATTGCATTGGCGCTGTGATATTTCAACGGAATAGCAATAATAAACTTGTTCCTAGTGCATTCGCTTAAAAAAGCTTTAAACAAAGCTCAGTTAAATTACGCACAAATTGACAGAGAAGCGCAAAGTATTGTATTTGGAATTGAAAGTTTTCACCAATACTTATATGGAAAGAAATTCATTCTTTGGTCTGACCACCGTACCTTACTGTCAATATTCAATCCTTAACGCTGGAGTTACACCCACGTTAGCAGCTTGTATGCAGCGATGATTATTGATACTTTCTGCATATGATTACGACATAAACAGGATTATAAAACACACTTAGTTAAGGTACAACACAATATTAAACATAATCCGAAGTATTTTTGGTCATTTATCAATAAGAAAAGGAATTCGACTCGAATTACAGCTACTATGACATTTAATGATAAAGAATATACTGAACCTAAACATATTGTAAATGCATTTGCTGAATACTTCGCTAGTGTTTATAAACTATCAGATGAGAGCAATATCCAAGTAGTTGATATTAATGGTATAGACACTGTAACGCTAAAGTCTATCTCGAATGATGATATTATACATTCAATAAACAATTTTAAGAACTCCAGAACTGCTGGAATGGATAAAATACCAGAATTTTTAATTAAAGATTGTAAATTTATCTTTCTTTACCCACTAAACATTATATTTAATCTAATTATTAAATCTTGCACATTTCCATCTCAGTGGAAATTTGCTAGAATTTGCCCGTATTTAAGAGCGGGGTTAAATCTGATATAGCTAACTACAGACCAATTTCAATTATCAGTAATTTTGCAAAAATATTTGAATCATTGTTGTATAAACAAATCTACATGCAAATAAAAAATATCCTCTCATCAACTCAGCATGGTTTTATAGAAAAAAGGAGTACTTTATCCAATCTAACAGTTTTTACTCAGTATGTTGCCAATTCCATTGAGCAGAAACTACAAGTTGATACGATATATTTAGACTTTCAGAAAGCTTTTGATCAAATAGATCATTTTGTCTTGCTGAATAAATTGAATAAATATGGTTTTAGTGAAACCTTATTGGCGCTGTTTAGATCGTATCTTTTGGGGCGGAAACAAGTTGTGAGGTATAATGGATTTGCTTCTGATATAATTGTGCCTACATCTGAGTTCCACAAGGGTCCAATCTTGGCCCTTTGTTGTTTCTAATATTTATTAACGACCTTCCCAACACACTGGAGTGTGATAATTTGTTGTTTGCAGATGACTTAAAATTTATTCAACCGTAAAAGACGAATCTGATTGTGAGTACTTACAACAACAAATTAACTTTATTGTTAATTGGTGTAGAAACAATAGGTTACACCTAAATACTGCAAAATGTAAATGCATGATATTTACAACAAAAATGAATCCTTTACTATTTGAATATCAAATTGATAATACACCTATTAATAGATATGATAGAATTAAGGATCTTGGGATAGTATATGATCCAACCCTGTCATTTTCTCCACATATAGAAGAACTATGTAATGCAGCGAGTGCCTCCTTGGGATTTGTGATTAGAAACACAAAAGATTTCAATGATTTATTTAGCTTACAGTTGCTATTTTACTCCTTATGTACGTACCAAACTGGAATATTGCTCTTTAATCTGGTCACCTATATACTTATTGTATAAGAATATGTTAGAAGCAGTACAAAGAAAATTTTTAAAATACTTAAGCTTTAAACAAACTGGTGTTTATCCTATAAGAGGTTGTAGTCAAAATGAATTACTTGACAATTTTAAATTGCTGTCATTAGAAACAAGAAGAATAAATTCTGGTCTGTGTTTTTTATATAAATTGTTATACAATCAAATAGATTGTGCAGTTTTGTTATCGCAAATACCATTTAACGTACCTAGGCTAGAAGCAAGATATATAGAAACATTTAAGATTGCTACTAGTAGAACTAATATAGGCAAAAAAGCACCCATAAATGTAATGTGTAAAAATTTTAACAGATTAAGTCCTCAAATAGATATAAATAACACTGCTTTGGATTCTGTTATATATAAAGATAATGTTGATGTACGTTTGTATATTTAAACTTTAGTCTGTAGGTCACATGTGTATATAATTTGTTAGTTCTATATTTTTGTCCTGTAAATGGTTATTACTGTTGGGCAATAAAACAATAAATTAAATTAAATAAATTAAATTAAATAAAATACATTAAATCGCAGGACAATGCGGTTGCTGATTTTCTTTCACGATTACCAATTGAAAAACCAGATCCAGATCCTGTGGAATTAGAGGAAGTTTCATTCTTGTTTATAAACGATATGCAAGAATTACCTTACACTGCAGTGGACATTGCCCGATGCACTCGCAATGATCCCATACTTTCAAAAGTACTACATTTTACAGCATCAGGGTGGCTTGATTACAATCAAGATACGTCGCTATCACCATATTACACAAGAATATCTGAATTGACCATAGAACACGGTTGCGTTCTTTGGGGTTCCAGAGTGATAGTTCCTTCAAGATTACAAAAATAAATACTTAAAGAATTACACGAAAATCACGTTGGGATAATGCGAATGAAAATGTTAGCTCGACAATATCTTTGGTGGTCTAACATAAACAAAAACATCAAATCGTTAGTTTCAACTTGTGATGCTTATGCTTACACGCAGAAAAATCCTCCAAAGGGATTGCTACATCCATGGGAATCTGCTACATCGCCTATGCAAAGGATCCACATTAATCATGCTGGACCTTTCATGGTAAAATAACTTTCGTAGCCATAGATTCTTACAGTAAGTGGCCTGAAATTTTTATAGTACATTCTATATCTTTAAATGCTACAATTAGTAAATTACCGCAAATTTTTTCTCGTTTTGGTTTACCGAGAATGATAGTTTCAGACAACACTACATGTGTTACATCAATTGAGTTCGAATCTTTTATAAAAAAAGAATGGTATCAAGCATATTACAACAGCACCGTAACATCCTTCTACTAACGGCGCTGCAGAAAATATTATTGACACATTTAAACGTACAATAAAAAGTGGAATATATGAAAACATGACATTACAAGATGCAATACATTTATTTTTAGCAAACTACAGGCTGATACCACATTCAATAACAAATGAGTCGCCCGCAGTACTCATGTTAGGCAGACGACCCACTTGCAAATTAGATTTACTTCGACCTAATTACAAGCAAACAATAGTCAATAAACAGCAATCACAGGTATGTAATTACACAGGTACATCAATGCAAATTTTTGAACCTGGAGATACAGTGCTTGTCCGATCCTATACAACTTCAAACCCTTGGAAAATTGCAAAAATAGATTCAGTGTTAGGCACTCACAATTATTTAGTGAGATTTCCAGATGGTACATACTGGAAACGCCATATGGATCAACTACGTCCAACTTTGCTAGAATTTTTCAACGAACAAGAAAGGCAGTTCACTTACGAAAACAAAAGCAATACACCCTTAGCTAAGGATCGCGGTATTGTTGCGGCTCCTGAAAGTGTTACAGGTCTTAGTGATAGTGTAGTTATACAAAACGTCGCAGGTGTTAGTGACAGTGCAGTGCAAAGTGAAAACGGTAATATTTTACTACCTCACACTTCACTGGCGAGAAGTCAAAGAAGCGAAGTTGAGCAAGCATATACACCACAATTCAAGCGAATAGTCCTGAACAAATTATTAGACGTTCCACAGATAAAGAAACCAGTTTCTAGATTAGATTTATAATTTAAGTTCTACATTACAAATGTTTATTTTTCAATTATTATGTACAATTTTACAATTTCTCTCTTACAAGGGAAGGGTGATGCACTATAGCATGCCATCCCACCATTCTGTCATGTGCGGATATACTGCGGCCCTCTCCTTGCAATTCAGCATTCAAGGCACAGAGCAGTACGTTCGTGTATTTCAATATGAAATGGTCGTATCCAAATGTAAATTACTCCATGTACATATTGTAATAAACCTATTAATTAATATATAGTGTTCAATGTATCGTGCTCTCAAGCCCTTCAAAGTTGGATACACCACAAAAGATAACACGCATGCCAATTTTTCCATTGACATTGACATGAAGCCAAAGGAATCTATGAACCTGAGAGTTACATTTGCATTGTTGTATTTCTTAGAAAATGTTATATATTTTTCATTATTCAAGGGAATTATATTCATTGGACCTTCGAAAGTATTAGCAAGCTCTTTAATAATAAAATGAATGCCATAATTGCACAATTTTAATAAACTGCGGGAATAATTAGAAATAATCTAAAATTTAAGTTAGAACTGGTATGTGCAACAGTGCTTACAGAGCCATTCAGGTGATCGTTAACTTTTTCGTCATCCGGCAAGAAATCGTCTTTGCAAATAAAGCACGTTTTTGCTATTGAGACGTCTATAGAGGATGTAATGGGGATATTTTTAAAAATACGCTACCGTAACATATGGGAATGTTTTAATTGCTACACAAATTAAAAATGAGGACTGTTCCTGTGTAGGAATTGTAATATGAAAAGATTGGTTATATCTGCAATAAAATAAGAACCTATTGAAAACTAAATATGTTCCTGGTATTTGAAAGGACGATCTTATTTACAGGTTGCATTTAAAATACCAAGATGATAGAAAAGCAAGTGACAAAAAAAATATATTAAAATTATAAAAATTATTACCATTTAGGAGCTGATAAAACGGACGCATCCCTTATTCTTCCTCAGGATATATGAGCGGGAAGGCAAGTTCCCTTTTTCGCCAATGTAGAGAAATGCAATGGACGCAGCAGGATTAGGAATCTTTAAAAAAAAGAATTTCATATTAGTTTTCAAATAAAAAATCACAATCAAATACTAACTTCAAATGCACTCAACTTAAACTTCAATTACTTAAACTTCAAAATAAATTACAATGATGAATTGTAAAATTTCCAATTTTCTCATACACTACTGAAGTTAGGTATAGCACACCCAACACCGAATGAAAGGTATTTAGCTGGGCAATCAAACCAATAAAAAAATTGTAAGTGTTCCATTTAAGTTAAATGAGTTATGTAACCTTAAGTTGGTCAATAATGTACAGCTTGATTACAAGCACTTTGTAGAACGTGATAGAACAATAAATATTCTAGTAAGTATAACCAAAGCTCTTAATAAGATGATAAAAAAACAAAATCGTTTATGCTCAATAATTTTGCCATTATTCTATTTTGTCGAATTACGATATTTACTTAAAATCGATTTTTCTAAAACAGTAGAGGATAGAGATAGGGACGTTTTAAAGATTATACCTTACCTTTTAGCTAATAATTTAATTACGCATAAATTTCAGGGTGTTCCTTTTAAAAACTACCAACATTAGTATAACAAGCTTTTTTGAGACAATCTGTATGTTTAAAAATATTTTAGCAATGTAGCCCTTGTCATTCTGGATATACTTTGTTTAAAAACTTTTTTGAAATCTTTTGTCGTTTAGAAGTTATACAATAATTCGTATATAATACCCCACACTGAATATATATATATATATATATATATATATATATATATATACATGCTTCAATAAATAGCTCTTTCTTACAATGTGCAGCTTTAAGTCGTCTATCAGAAAACACGTACAAATGCAAGGTCTTGTACGTGTATATTACATATTTTTTAACGCCAAGATCAATTCAGCAAAGTATTCGCCATTTAAATTTTTGTTTTTATACATCTTTTTATCTTAAGCACCACCGATCTTTAGGTCATCTGGTATTATATAAGGACTATACACACTGCTTTAAATAGGTCTTCACCACTGTTGCAACATCATATGCTACAATGCACAGCTGCAGTAAGAGGACATTAACCTTTTACAGGATACCTATTCCTTTCTTCTATACAAGTGGTGTTATATGCACAGCTGCAGTAAAAAGACATTAACCTTTTACACATACCTATTCCTTCCTTCTATACAAGTGCTCTTGATTTTACGGCGCACTTTATGTTTTATATTACAGTGTGTTTTACGCACTCAAGGTTAAGGAGGAAATTTCTTGGGAAGCGCATCCCGCCTTATTATATTGTTTAGGTAAATTACATTATTCTATCTGTATGTGCCTATCACATCAGCACATGATCTATGATATTTTAGTGTTATAAAATTTTATTGATTATCATTAAGTTTTTAATATTATTTAGCGGAGAAATGATTTACAAGTTAGTTTCGTCTTTAGTGCTACTTTCCTTTTCTTGAAAATAAATGCTTTGAATTCAATAATATTATAGTATGACCAGGTTTATCAGATTAAGTGATTTAGAATGTGCAATCCCATCAGAAATGTTATACAAATAGTTTAACGAATTGAAACTGAGTAACTAGCTTTTATTTTTGTTTAGTTTTAAACTACTAAAAGTGCATCTATTAAATATAAGGTTTAATCATCTGTATGGATAGGAAACACTTGCAAAATGCTTATTTGTCAATTCGGTTGGTTTAAGAGTTATTAATATACTGCTCAGGTACCACCTATTTATATAATTGGGTCTGTAAATCTGCCTTTTACAATTTTTTATAACCGTAATTTTAAATTAATAAAAAATTTTTCTTTTTCTAATGAATTTTTAAAAAGAGTTTTAAATGATGATAACTTATAATAAAAACATGTTTTGTTTGTATACTCAAACCAAATATTTCAAACATCAATAAATCAAAGTCACCTTCAATTTATGTCATAAATGTCAAACTTGAAGTTTTTATTATTATTTTGACAACGATCCTAGGTCATGGATCGAAACGTAAATAAAGTTGATTTTAAAAACTATGAGTGGTTTAATTCACAAAGAAGATTAACCTGAATACACATGCTGTGTGAGAATTTCAGGGAACTATGTAGGCTAGCTCAGAATATAAATAAGTGCAGGTACGTGTCCAACCAGTTTTGAGACGGAAAACCTAATGGCTGCGAAATACCTGCAACTAATGTTGACTGTGCGAAAAGATAAATTGGAAAATATATTAAATCGCCAAATGGTTAAGTGTTGGGGGAACTTGGCAGCCACAGACTGCTTACCTCCCTTCACAACCATTGAAGGTCGGAGAAATAGGGCATATAACTGTAAAACAATAGAAAGTGATCGAACTGCATCTAACAAGAAAGAACATCGCCTATGAGGAAAGACAACAAACATAGAATAAGAAGAAAATTGTTGAAAGCATATGTGTGGAGCACAGCACAGTATGCCTATGAAATACGGGAAGTCTGAAACGCAGACAGAAAAACGGTAGCAGCCTTTTGAAATGTGGTGCTTCAGATGCATGAGGACGATAGCATGGACAGACAAAGATAATAACAAATAAGTTATAGAAATAGTAGGAGAACAAGGATATCTGGGGAAAAAGAGAAATAGTAGGGCGGAATACGTTCTAAGGCATTTTTGGGGAATAGTATGTGATATATTACAAGCAGAGATAGGAAAAAAGAGGTAGACGTAGACCTAGATCAGACAGTTATAGATGCAAACTGTGCATATTTCAGGGAAATGTGTAGGTTAGTTCAGAATAGGGAACAATGATGGTACGCGTCTAACCAGTTCTAGGACTGAAGACCTAATGATGATGATGATTGTATGTTTGAGTGTGGAAATACATGACATTTAAGATAAGTGTTCGAAGCCATTGGCTGATTAATTTCGGCAACCTGCACTAAAGTTTACTTTAAAGAATCTAAGACTTGAAGAATTGCAGATTTAAAAAAATTTAATACTATACAGCTCTTTATAGGTCACTAAATTGAAAATCAAACTAAAATCTATACGGCGAAGAAACATTCTGGCATAAGGTTAGAGAAAAAAAAACATTTTTTATTACTTTTTTTTAATTTTAAAGTTTTTTAATTCTCGAAGCTTATGTATAAAAAGTAAAGAAGAATGCTTTGCTAAAAAAAATTATGTTACTTAAAACGATCATCTTGCAACTCTTAAATAATATATTTTTACCGAAGTTAGGTATTCAAACCACAGGATATTCTTTAGTTCATTTCTTTCTTATATCATGCCTTTATAATTTTCTAATGTGAGAACCCACAGTATCATACAAGTAAATGTATAATGCAACCAATAATGTTTGTGCTTTGAATTCTTATAACATGATGATTGTAGCAACAGCAGAAAAATTCAGCAATCTCCTTAACATAGAACAAAATATGAAGGCAATCTGTATATTATAAATTTCTACTAAAATTTTCTGTTCTTATTTTCAAAATGCTGATGAATGCACTACATCCAACCTTAAATTATAACCTAAAATAAAATTTTGTAGCATTAGGAACTTTTATTAACTTAATCTAAATTTGGGTGCAACTTTAATTATTTAGGCTCGTTATATTTTAAAGATATCAATAATTATGGCAGCCTATATTATGCCATTTTATGAAACAAATTTTTTTTTGTATATGTATTTAATTCATAATATTGTACACAACGTATTTTCTGTGCCTTGTGTTTTTTGAAAAATATTATAGTTTACCTGCATACTAATCCTAGTTACAGCTACAACAATCATAATATGCAAACAACATTAAAACGTGCAAAACGTTCATTATACACATTTTTGTAGTCATCTACTGTTTTTTTTATTTCTAATGTGGCAGTTTAGTTAACTCTGAAACTAGCCCATGAGAAACTAGCCAGAGTTACAAAATTTAAGGGTCTAATTTCTATGTTTCTAGACAATTTTTTCTAAAATCTTGAAATATATTGTTAAGTAAACGAATGTCACAGTTTAAGTATAAATCAGCATAGTCACCTAAATTTTTACATTTAAAAATACTCCATATGGTTTGAGCATAAATATAGTTGGATTCTTTAACATGAGATTCATTAGGTTTGCGATAAAAACATTCTATAGGAGAAAGATATTCTAACGATTTCAAATGTCATCCAAATACTCACAAGGAAAGATACTCTTGTGCATTAGCAATTAATGTGATCCTATTTTATTGTACTAAATTCCTTTTTTAAAACTTTAAAATCATCGAAGGATGCACTATACCATACCATCCCACCATTCTGTCATACGTGGGTATACTGCTGCCCTCCTCTTGCAATTCAGCATTCAAGGCACAGAGCAGTACGTTCGTGTATTTCAATATGAAATGGTCGTATCCAAATTTAAATTACTCCATGCACATATTGCAAGAAACCTATTATTTAATATATAGTGTTCAATGTATCATACTCTCGAGCCCTTCAAAGTTGGATACACCACAACTGGCGACGAGGCTGTTCAAAACTACGCATAATTTCGTGGCTCATGTTACGCGGTTGCTGTGCTACATTCCTAATCGTAAATGGAGAATTTTACGTCCACAATCGGTATATTCAACGCTCAAAACGATAACTGGATGCTATATCAAGAAAGATTAAAAGCTTATTTCGAAGCAAACGCAGTTACTGATCTCAACAAACAAAAAGCAATTTTACTAACTGTTATCAAAAAAGATGCTTATGCATCACTACGCAGCCTAACTACACCTACAATACCCAAAGATTCAACCTATGAGAATCTTGTTTCAAAATTACAGAAACATTTCAATCCAACGCCGAATGTAACTACGGAACGCTACAAATTTACACGGCGAGTTCAACAAGATAAGGAAAGTTTCGCTGATTACATCAACGAACTACATCGCTTATCTACACATTGCAGGTTTGCTAACCAGCTGAATGAAAGATTATGCGACCAAGTTGTGTTTGGTGTGAAGGATGCAGTTTTGCTAAGTAAACTGCTTACTGTTGAAAACCTTACACTCCAAATTGCCACAGACATGGCATTAAGTTATGAAAGTGCAAAACGTGATGCTACTGAATTATGTCAGGCACGATCTTTCGCAGTTAACAGTATGCAAACTCAATACAAAAATCCTACAAATAAAATCGATAATAAAACCGGGAAGGTGACAAGTTTAAATTATCCGGATACAACAAAGAAATTTTGTTATCGGTGTGGAAATACAGCACATCTTGCAAATAAATGTTCTTCAATGAATAAAACTTGTAACGAGTGCAACAAACGTGGACATCTAGCAAATGTTTGTTTCAAAGTTATCAACAAGGACAACAAACTAAGTTGTAGTTCAAGGTCAAGAGTTACTACAAATAACTTATTACAAACTAATACACAATCATCTGTTGATGAAAATCTAGAATTACAATCCTTTTACAATATACATGGAAATCGTACAGTAAAACCTATCATCCTTGCTGTGAAAATCAATACTACAATATTGAACATGGAAGTTGATACTGGCTCTGCATTTTCAGTGCTCTCTGAAATTACATACAATAAATATTTTTCTAACCTCACTCCTAAAAAGTGTAACATAATACTTAGATTCTATGATGGACATAAACTACAGCCGATCGGTGCACTACACTGCACTGCACAAATTGGAAATTTTTGTGCAACACCCCAGTTCCTAATTATACCAGGAAATGGACCTTCATTGATTAGTAGAAATTGCCTAAAACAATTCAAAGTCAATTTACAAAATTCACTGTACAACAATACAACCGCAGATGCTAATGTAAACATCAACACAATTCTTCAAAAGTACAAAGTTTTCGAGCCAGGGGTTGGTTGTTTAAAAAGCGCCCCAGTTTCACTAAAATTAAAACAAGGTGCAGTACCTAAATTCTGCAAAGCGAGACGACTAGCCTTTGCAATACACCCTAAAGTTGAGAAGGAATTAGATCGTCTTGTTGATCAAGAAATTCTCGAACCTACAGATCACTGCAAATGAGCTACATCCATTGTTCCAGTACGCAAGAAAGACGGAAGTGTTCACCTGTGTAGAGACTATCGCATTACAGTGAATCGACAGCTACATATTGATAAATATTTGCAGCCTACAGCAGACGAAATAATTGCAAAACTTGCAGGAGGTAAACAATTTACAGTATTAGATATGAAATACGCATTTTTTCATTTACCTCTGGATGTACAATCACAGGAGATGTGTGCGATAAATACACATAAAGGAATTTTTAAGGTACGTAGATTGCCTTTCGGCATTACTGTGGCTCCAGAAATTTTTCAAAAACGTCTGGATACAATGCCCTCAGGTTTGTTAACATTGGTATTTTTCAAGATGATATCATCATCACAGGTGAAACTACAGAACAACACATTGCAAATTTAGAAAAAGTGTTTTCTATTCTCGAAACAAATGGTGTTCGTCTACAAAAAAAAAGTGCAAATTTCTTTTAAATAAAGTAACTTACTTAAGACATGAAATTTCAAAATATGGTCTAAAGCCTACTAAAAATAAATTAGAAGTTATACTCCTACACCACGAAATTTACAACAGTTACGTTTTTTCATTGAACTTGTAAATGTTTATGCAAAATTTACACCTCACATGTCTACATTATTACAGCCGTTCTATAATCTTACAGAGAAAAATACAAAATGGAATTGGTCTACAGCATGTGAAAACGCTTTCATAAAGGTAAAGCAAGCTCTACAAAATGCACCTACACTTGCACACTTTGATCCAAATACATCCACGGAATTGAGGTGTGATGCATCATCATATTGCATTGGCGCTGTGATATTTCAACGGAATAGCAATAATAAACTTGTTCCTAGTGCATTCGCTTAAAAAAGCTTTAAACAAAGCTCAGTTAAATTACGCACAAATTGACAGAGAAGCGCAAAGTATTGTATTTGGAATTGAAAGTTTTCACCAATACTTATATGGAAAGAAATTCATTCTTTGATCTGACCACCATACCTTACTGTCAATATTCAACCCTTAACGCTGGAGTTACACCCACGTTAGCAGCTTGTATGCAGCGATGATTATAGATACTTTCTGCATATGATTACGACATAAAATACATTAAATCGCAGGAGAACGCGGTTGCTGAATTTCTTTCACGATTACCAATTGAAAAACCAGATCCAGATCCTGTGGAATTAGAGGAAGTTTCATTCTTGTTTATAAACGATATGCAAGAATTACCTTACACTGCAGTGGACATTGCCCGATGCACTCGCAATGATCCCATACTTTCAAAAGTACTACATTTTACAGCATCAGGGTGGCTTGATTACAATCAAGATACGTCGCTATCACCATATTACACAAGAATATCTGAATTGACCATAGAACACGGTTGCGTTCTTTGGGGTTCCAGAGTGATAGTTCCTTCAAGATTACAAAAATAAATACTTAAAGAATTACACGTAAATCACCTTGGGATGATGCGAATGAAAATGTTAGCTCGACAATATCTTTGGTGGTCTAACATAAACAAAAACATCAAATCGTTAGTTTCAACTTGTGATGCTTATGCTTACACGCAGAAAAATCCTCCAAAGGGATTGTTACATCCATGGGAATCTGCTACATCGCCTATGCAAAGGATCCACATTAATCATGCTGGACCTTTCATGGTAAAATAACTTTCGTAGCCATAGATTCTTACAGTAAGTGGCCTGAAATTTTTATAGTACATTCTATATCTTCAAATACTACAATTAGTAAATTACGGCAAATTTTTTCTCGTTTTGGTTTACCGAGAATGTTAGTTTCAGACAACACTACATGTGTTACATCAATTGAGTTCGAATCTTTTATAAAAAAGAATGGTATCAAGCATATTAAAACAGCACCGTAACATCCTTCTACTAACGGCGCTGCAGAAAATATTATTGACACATTTAAACGTACAATAAAAAGTGGAATATATGAAAACATGACATTACAAGATGCAATACATTTATTTTTAGCAAACTACAGGCTGATACCACATTCAACAACAAATGAGTCGCCCGCAGTACTCATGTTAGGCAGACGACCCACTTGCAAATTAGATTTACTTCGACCTAATTACAAGCAAACAATAGTCAATAAACAGCAATCACGGGTATGTAATTACACAGGTACATCAATGCAAATTTTTGAACCTGGAGATACAGTGCTTGTCCGATCCTATACAACTTCAAACCCTTGGAAAATTGCAAAATAGATTCAGTGTTAGGCACTCACAATTATTTAGTGAGATTTCCAGATGGTACATACTGGAAACGCCATATGGATCAACTTCGTCCAACTTTGCTAGAATTTTTCAACTAACAAGAAAGGCAGTTCACTTACGAAAACAAAAGCAATACACCCTTAGCTAAGGATCGCGGTATTGTTTGCGGCTCCTGAAAGTGTTACAGGTCTTAGTGATAGTGTAGTTATACAAAACGTCGCAGGTGTTAGTGACAGTGCAGTGCAAAGTGAAAACGGTAATATTTTATTACCTCACACTTCACTGGCGAGAAGTCAAAGAAGCAAAGTTGAGCAAGCATATACACCACACATTCAAGCGAATAGTCCTGAACAAATTATTAGACGTTCTACACGATAAAAGAAACCAGTTTCTAGATTAGATTTATAATTTAAGTTCTACATTACAAATGTTTATTTTTCAATTATTATGTACAATTTTACAATTGCTCTCTTACAAGGGAAGGATGATGCACTATACTATGCCATCCGATCATTCTGTCATGTGCGGATATACTGCGGCCCTCTCCTTGCAATTCAGCATTCAAGGCACAGAGCAGTACGTTCGTGTATTTCAATATGAAATGGTCGTATCCAAATGTAAATTACTCCATGTACATATTGTAATAAACCTATTAATTAATATATAGTGTGCAATGTATCGTGCTCTCGAGCCCTTCAAAGTTGGATAAAACCACAAAAGACAACACGCATGCCAATTTTTCCAATGACATTGACATGAAGCGAAAGGAATCTATGAACCTGAGAGTTACATTTGCATTGTTGTATTTCTTAGAAAATGTTATATATTTTTCATTATTCAAGGGAATTATATTCATTGGACCTTCGAAAGTATTAGCAAGCTCTTTAATAATAAAATGAACACTATAATTGCACAAATTATAATAGACTGCGGGAATAATTAGAAATAATCTAAAATTTACGTTACAATTGCTACGTGCAAAAATTCTTACAGAGCCGTTCAAGTGATCGTTAAATTTTTCGTCATCCGGCAAGAAATCCACTTTGAAAATAAAGCACGTTTTTGTTATCGAGACATCTATAGAGGATGTTATAAAGATATTTTTAAAAAATTCGCTACCGTAACATATGGGAATATGTTTTAATTGCTACACAAACTAAGAAATGAAGACTGTTCCTGTATAGGAATTGTAATACGAAAGAGATTGGTTAAATCTGCAATAAAAATAAGAACCTATTGAAAACTAAATATGTTCCCGGTATTTGAAAGGGCGATCTAATTCACAGGTTGCGTTTAAAATATCAAGATGATAGAAAAACAAGTGACAAAAAAACATTATAAAATTATAAAAATTATTACCATTTAGGAGCTAATAAAACGGACGCATCCATCCCTTATTCCTCCTCAGGATATATGAGCATTAAGGCAAGTTCCATTTTTCACCAATGTAGAGAAATGCAATGGAGGCAACAGGATTAGGAATCTTTAAAAAAAGAATTTCATATTAATTTTCAAATAAAAAATCACAATCAAATACTAACTTCAAATGCACTCACTTAAACTTCGATAAATTGATATCGGAATAAATTACAATGATGAATTGTAAAATTTCCAATTTTCTCATAAACTACTGAAGTTAGGTATAGCACATCCAACACCGAATGAAAGGTATTTAGCTGGGCAATCAAACCAATAAAAAAAATTGTGGGTGTTCCATTTAAGTTAAATGAGTTATGTAACCTTAAATTGGTCAATAATGTACAGCTTGATTACAAGCATTCGCCATTTAAATTTTGTTTTTATACATCTTTTATCTTAAGCACCACCGATCAAGTACATATATAGGTCTTCCAGATGTATACCATTTTACCAAAATTGCATCTTTAGGTCATCTGGTATTATATAAGGATTATACACACTGCTTTAAATAGGTCTTCACCACTGTTGCAACATGATATGCTACAATGCACAGCTGCAGTAAAGGACATTAACCTTTAACGATACCTATTCCTTCCTTCGATACAAGTGGTGTTATATGCACAGCTGCAGTAAAGGACATTAACCTTTTACACGATACCTATTCCTTCTCGATTTTACGGCGCACTTTACGTTTTATATGACTGTGTGTTTTACGCACTCAAGGTTAAGGAGGGAATATCTTGGGAAGCGCATCCCGCCTTACTATATTGTTTAGGTAAATTATATTATTCTATCTGTATGTGCCTATCACATCAGCACATGACGTATGATATTTTAGTGTTATGAAATTTTATTGATTATCATTAAGTTTTTAATATTATTTAGCGGAGAATTGATTTACAAGTTAGTTTCGTCTTTAGTGCTACTTTCCTTTTCTTGAAAATAAATGCTTTGAATTCAATAATATTATAGTATGACCAGGTTTATCAGATTATGTGATTTAGAATGTGCAACCCCATCAGAAATGTTATACAAATAGTTTAAAGAATCCAAATTGAGTAACTAGCTTTTACTTTTGTTTAGTTTTAAACTACTAAAAGTGCATATAGTAAATATAAGGTTTAATCATCTGTATGGATAGGAAACACTTGCAAAATGCTTATTTGTCAATTCGGTTGGTTTAAGAGTTATTAATATACTGCTCAGGTACAACCTATTTATATAATTGGGTCTAGAAATCTGCCTTTTACAACTCTTTATAACCGTAATTTTAAATTAATAAAAAAATTTTCTTTTTCTAATGAATTTTTAAAAGGAGTTTTAAATGATGATAACTTATAATAAAAACATGTTTTGTATGGTTGAGTGTGGAAGTACATGACATTTAAGATAAATGTTCGAAGCCATTGGCTGATTAATTTCGGCAACCTGCACTAAAGTATACTTTAAAGAATCTAAGACTTGAGGAATTGCAGATTTAAAAAAATTTAATACTATACAGCTTTTTATAGGTCGCTGAATTGAAAGTCAAACTAAAATCTATACGGCGAAGAAACTTTCTGGAATAAGGATAGAGAAAAACATTTTTTTTTATTACTTTTCTTTAATTTTAAAGTTTTTTAATTCTCGAAGCTTATGTATAAAAAGTAAAGAAGAATGCTTTGCTAAAAAAAATTATGTTACTTAAAACGATCATCTTGCAACTCTTAAATAATATATTTTTACCGAAGTAAGGTATTCAAACCACAGGATATTCTTTAGTTCATTTCTTTCTTATATCATGCCTTTATAATTTTCTAATGTGAGAACCCACAGTATCATACAAGTAAATGTATAATGCAACCAATAATGTTTGTGCTTTGAATTCTTAAAACATGATGATTGTAGCAACAGCAGAAAAATTCAGCAATCTCTTTAACATAGAACAAAATATGAAGGTAATCTGTATATTATAAATTTCTACTAAAATCTTCTGTTCTTATTTTCAAAATGTTGATGAATGCACTACATCCAACCTTAAATTATAACCTAAAATAAAATTTTCTAGCATTAGGGATTTTTATTAACTTAATCTAAATTTGAGTGCAACTTTAATTATTTTGGCTCGTTATATTTTAAAGATATCGGTAATTATGGCAGCCTAAATTATGCCATTTTATGAAACAAATTTTTTTTGTATATGTATTTAATTCATAATATTGTATACGACGTATTTTCTGTGCCTTGTGTTTTTTGAAAAATATTATAGTTTACCTGCATACTAATCCTAGTTACAGCTACAACAATCATAATATGCAAACAACATTAAAACGTGCAAAACGTTCATTATACACATTTTTGTAGTCATCTACTGTTGTTTTTTTTATTTCTAATGTGGCAGTTTAGTTAACTCTGAAACTAGTCCATGAGAAACTAGCCAGAGTTACAAAATTTAAGGGTCTAATTTCTATGTTTCTAGACAATTTTTTCTAAAGTCTTGAAATATATTGCTAAGTAAAAGAATGTCACAGTTTAAGTATAAATCAGCATAGTCACCTAAATTTTTACATTTAAAAATACTCCATATGGTGTGAGCATGAATATAGTTGGATTCTTTAACATGAGATTCATTAAGTTTGCGATAAAAACATTCTATAGGAGAAAGATGTTCTAATGATTTCAAAATGTCATCCAAATACTCATAAGGAAAGATACTCTTGTGCATTAGCAATTTAATGTGATCCTATTTTATTGTACTAAATTCCTTTTTTAAAACTTTAAAATCATCGAAGGATGCACTATACCATACCATCCCACCATTCTGTCATACGTGGGTATACTGCTGCCCTCCTCTTGCAATTCAGCATTCAAGGCACAGAGCAGTACGTTCGCGTATTTCAATATGAAATGGTCGTATCCAAATTTAAATTACTCCATGCACATATTGCAAGAAACCTATTATTTAATATATAGTGTTCAATGTATCATACTCTCAAGCCCTTCAAAGTTGGATACACCACAACTGGCGACGAGGCTGTTCAAAACTACGCATAATTTCGTGGCTCGTGTTACGCAGCTGTGCTACATTCCTAATCATAAATGGAGAATTTTACGTCCACAATCGGTATATTCAACGCTCAAAACGATAACTGGATGCTATATCAAGAAAGATTAAAAGCTTATTTCGAAGCAAACGCAGTTACTGATCTCAACAAACGAAAAGCAATTTTACTAACTGTTATCGGAAAAGATGCTTACGCATCACTACGCAGCCTAACTACACCTACAATACCCAAAGATTCAACCTATGAGAATCTTGTTTCAAAATTACAGAAACATTTCAATCCAACGCCGAATGTAACTACGGAACGCTACAAATTTACACGGCGAGTTCAACAAGATAAGGAAAGTTTCGCTGATTACATCAACGAACTACGTCGCTTATCTACACATTGCAGGTTTGCTAACCAGCTGAATGAAAGATTATGCGACCAAGTTGTGTTTGGTGTGAAGGATGCAGTTTTGCTAAATAAACTGCTTACTGTTGAAAACCTTACACTCCAAATTGCCACAGACATGGCATTAAGTTATGAAAGTGCAAAACGTGATGCTACTGAATTATGCCAGGCACGATCTTTCGCAGTTAACAGTATGCAAACTCAATACAAAAATCCTACAAATAAAATCGATAATAAAACCGGGAAGGTGACAAGTTTAAATTATCCGGATACAACAAAGAAATTTTATTATCGGTGTGGAAATACAGCACATCTTGCAAATAAATGTTCTTCAATGAATAAAACTTGTAAAGTGCAACAAACGTGGACATCTAGCAAATGTTTGTTTCAAAGTTATCAACAAGGACAACAAACTAAGTTGTAGTTCAAGGTCAAGAGTTACTACAAATAACTTATTACAAACTAATACACAATCATCTGCTGATTAAAATTTAGAATTACAATCCTTTTACAATATACGTGGAAATCGTACAGTGAAACCTATCATCCTTGCTGTGAAAATCAATACTACAATATTGAACATGGAAGTTGATACTGGCTCTGCATTTTCAGTGCTCTCTGAAATTACATACAATAAATATTTTTCTAACCTCACTCCTAAAAAGTGTAACATAATACTTAGATTCTATGATGGACATAAACTACAGCCGATCGGTGCACTACACTGCACTGCACAAATTGGAAATTTTTGTGCAACACACCAGTTCCTAATTATACCAGGAAATGGACCTTCATTGATTAGTAGAAATTGCCTAAAACAATTCAAAGTCAATTTACAAAATTTACTGTACAACAATACAACCGCAGATGCTAATGTAAACATCAACACAATTCTTCAAAAGTACAAAGTTTTCGAGCCAGGGGTTTGTTGTTTAAAAAGCGCCCCAGTTTCACTAAAATTAAAACAAGGTGCAGTACCTAAATTCTGCAAAGCGAGACGGCTAGCCTTTGCAATACGCCCTAAAGTTGAGAAGGAATTAGATCGTCTTGTTGATCAAGGAATTCTCGAACCTACAGATCACTGCGAATGGGCTACATACATTGTTCCAGTACGCAAGAAAGACGGAAGTGTTCACCTGTGTGGAGACTATCGCATTACAGTGAATCGACAGCTACATATTGATAAATATTTGCTGCCTACAGCAGACGAAATAATTGCAAAACATGCAGGAGGTAAACAATTTACAGTATTAGATATGAAATACGCATTTTTTCATTTACCTCTGGATGTACAATCAAAGGAGATGTGTGCGATAAATACACATAAAGGAATTTTGAAGGTACGTAGATTGCCTTTCGGCATTACTGTGGCTCCAGAAATTTTTCAAAAACGTCTGAATACAATGCTCTCAAGTTTTGATAACATTGGTATTTTTCAAGATGATATCATCATCACAGGTGAAACTACAGAACAACACATTGCAAATTTAGAAAAAGTGCTTTCTATTCTCGAAAGAAATGGTGTTCGTCTACAAAAAAAGTGCAAATTTCTTTTAAATAAAGTAACTTACTTAAGACATGAAATTTCAAAGTATGGTTTAAAGCCTACTAAAAATAAATTAGAAGCTATACTAAATGCTCCTACACCACGAAATTTACAACAGTTACGTTTTTTCATTGAACTTGTAAATTTTTATGCAAAATTTACACCTCACATGTCTACATTATTACAGCCGTTCTATAATCTTACAGAGAAAAATACAAAATGGAATTGGTCTACAGCATGTGAAAGCGCTTTCATAAAGGTAAAGCAAGCTCTACAAAATGCACCTACACTTGCACACTTTGATCCAAATAAATCCACGGAATTGAGGTGTGATGCATCATCATATTGCATTGGCGCTATGATATTTCAACGGAATAGCAATAATAAACTTGTTCCTAGTGCATTCGCTTAAAAAAGCTTTAAACAAAGCTCAGTTAAATTACGCACAAATTGACAGAGAAGCACAAAGTATTGTATTTGGAATTGAAAGTTTTCACCAATACTTATATGGAAAGAAATTCATTCTTTGGTCTGACCACCGTACCTTACTGTCAATATTCAACCCTTAACGCTGGAGTTACACCCACGTTAGCAGCTTGTATGCAGCGATGATTATTGATACTTTCTGCATATGATTACGACATAAAATACATTAAATCGCAGGACAACGCGGTTGCTGAATTTCTTTCACGATTACCAATTGAAAAACCAGATCCAGATCCTGTGGAATTAGAGGAAGTTTCATTCTTGTTTATAAACAATATGCAAGAATTACCTTACACTGCAGTGGACATTGCCCGGTGCACTCGCAATGATCTCATACTTTCAAAAGTACTACATTTTACAGCATCAGGGTGGCTTGATTACAATCAAGATACGTCGCTATCACCATATTACACAAGAATATCTGAATTGACCATAGAACACGGTTGCGTTCTTTTGGGGTTCCAGAGTGATAGTTCCTTCAAGATTACAAAAATAAATACTTAAAGAATTACACGAAAATCACGTTGGGATGATGCGAATGAAAATGTTAGCTCGACAATATCTTTGGTGGTCTAACATAAACAAAAACATCAAATCGTTAGTTTCAACTTGTGATGCTTATGCTTACACGCAGAAAAATGATTGCTACATCCATGGGAATCTGCTACATCGCCTATGCAAAAGATCCACATTAATCATGCTGGACCTTTCATGGGAAAATAATTTTTCGTAGCCATAGATTCTTACAGTAAGTGGCCTGAAATTTTTATAGTACATTCTATATCTTCAAATGCTACAATTAGTAAATTACGGCAAATTTTTTCTCGTTTTGGTTTACCAAGAATGTTAGTTTCAGACAACACTACATGTGTTACATCAATTGAGTTCGAATCTTTTATAAAAAAGAATGGTATCAAGCATATTACAACAGCACCGTAACATCCTTCTACTAACGGCGCTGCAGAAAATATTATTGACACATTTAAACGTACAATAAAAAGTGGAATATATGAAAACATGACATTACAAGATGCAATACATTTATTTTTAGCAAACTACAGGCTGATACCACATTCAACAACAAATGAGTCGCCCGCAGTACTCATGTTAGGCAGACGACCCACTTGCAAATTAGATTTACTTCTACCTAATTACAAGCAAACAATAGTCAATAAACAGCAATCACGGGTATGTAATTACACAGGTACATCAATGCAAATTTTTGAACCTGGAGATACAGTGCTTGTCCGATCCTATACAACTTCAAACCTTTGGAAAATTGCAAAAATAGATTCAGTGTTAGGCACTCACAATTATTTAGTGAGATTTCCAGATGGTACATACTGGAAACGCCATATGGATCAACTACGTCCAACTTTGCTAGAATTTTTCAAAGAACAAGATAGGCAGTTCACTTGCGAAAACAAAAGCAATACACCCTTAGCTAAGGATCGCGGTATTGTTGCGGCTCCTGAAAGTGTTACAGGTCTTAGTGATAGTGTAGTTATACAAAACGTCGCAGGTGTTAGTGACAGTGCAGTGCAAAGTGAAAACGGTAATATTTTACTACCTCACACTTCACCGGCGAGAAGTCAAAGAAGCGAAGTTGAGCAAGCATATACACCACACATTCAAGCGAATAGTCCTGAACAAATTATTAGACATTCTACACTTACAAAGAAATCAGTTTCTAGATTAGATTTATAATTTAAGTTCTACATTACAAATGTTTATTTTTCAATTATTATGTACAATTTTACAATTTCTCTCTTACAATGGAAGGGTGATGCACTATACCATGCCATCCCACCATTCTGTCATGTGCGGATATACTGCAGCCCTCTCCTTGCAATTCAGCTTTCAAGGCACTGAGCAGTACGTTCGTGTATTTCAATATGAAATGGTCGTATCCAAATGTAAATTACTCCATGTACATACTGTAATAAACCTATTAATTAATATATAGTGTTCAATGTATCGTGCTCTCGAGCCCTTCAAAGTTGGATACACCACAAAAGATAACAAGCATGCCAATTTTTCCAATGACATTGACATGAAGCGAAAGGAATCTATGAACCTGAGAGTTACATTTGCATTGTTGTATTTCTTAGAAAATGTTATATATTTTTCATTATTCAAGGGAATTATATTCATTGGCCCTTCGAAAGTATTAGAATGCTCTTTAATAATAAAATTAACACTATAATTGCACAAATTATAATAGACTGCGGGAATAATTAGAAATAATCTAAAATTTACGTTACAATTGCTATGTGCAAAAATTCTTACAGAGCCATTCAAGTGATCGTTAAATTTTTCGTCATCCGGCAAGAAATCCACTTTGCAAATAAAGCACGTTTTTGCTATCGAGACATCTATAGAGGATGTTATAAAGATATTTTTAAAAAATTCGCTACCGTAATATATGGGAATATGTTTTAATTGATACACAAACTAAGAAATGAAGACTGTTCCTGTGTAGGAATTGTAATACAAAAGAGATTGGTTATATCTGCAATAAAAATAAGAACCTATTGAAAACTAAATATGTTCCTGGTATTTGAAAGGGCGATCTAATTCACAGGTTGCGTTTAAAATATCAAGATGATAGAAAAACAAGTGACAAAAAAACATTATAAAATTATAAAAATTATTACCATTTAGGAGCTGATGAAACGGACGCATCCCTTATTCCTCCTCAGGATATATGAGCGTGAAGGCAAGTTTCCTTTTTTACCAATGTAGAGAAATGCAGTGGAGGCAGCAGGATTAGGAATCTTTAAAAAAAAGAATTTCATATTAGTTTTCAAATAAAAAAATCACAATCAAATACTAACTTCAAATGCACTCGACTTAAACTTCGATAACTTAAACTTCGAAATAAATTACAATGATGAATTATAAAATTTCCAATTTTCTCATACACTACTGAAGTTAGGTATAGCACACCCAACACCGAATGAAAGGTATTTAGCTGGGCAATCAAACCAATAAAAAAAATTGTGGGTGTTCCATTTAAGTTAAATGAGTTATGTAACCTTAAGTTGGTCAATAATGTACAGCTTGATTACAAGCACTTTGTATAACGTGATAGAACAATAAATATTCTAGTAAGTATAACCAAAGCTCTTAATAAGGTGATAAAAAACAAAATCGTTTATGCTCAATAATTTTGTCATTATTCTATTTTGTCGTACATTACGATATTTACTTAAAATCGATTTCTCTAAAACAGTAGAGGATAGAGATAGGGACGTTTTAAGGATTATACCTTACTTTTTAGCTAATAATTTAATTACGCATAAATTTCAGGGTGTTCCTTTTAAAAACTACCAACATTAGTATAACAAGCTTTTTTGAGACACCCTGTATGTTTAGAAATATTTTAGCAATGTAGCTCTTATCATTCTGGATATACTTTGTTTAAAAACTTTTTTGAAATCTTTTGTCGTTTAGAAGTTATACAATAATTCGTATGTAATACCCCACACTGAATATATATATATATATATATATATATATATATATATATATAGATACATACATACATACATACACACACATACATCCTTCAATAAATAGCTCTTCCTTACAATATGCAGCTTTAAGTCGTCTATCAGACAACACATACAAATGCAAGGTCTTGTACGTGTATATTACATATTTTTTAACGCCAAGAACAATTCAGAAAAGTATTCGCCATTTAAATTTTTGTTTTTATACATCTTTTTATCTTAAGCACCACCGATCGAAGTACGCATATATGTCTTCCGGATGTATACTATTTTAGCAAAATTGCATCTTTAGGTCATCTGGTATTATATATGGATTATACACACTGCTTTAAATAGGTCTTCATCACTGTTGCAACATCATATGCCACAATGCACAGCTGCAGTAAAAGGACAATAACCTTTTACACAATACCTATTCCTTCCTTCTATAAAAGTAGTGTTATATCAGTACTCTTGATTTTACAGCGCACTTTACATTTTATATGATTGTGTGTTTTATGCACTCAAGGTTAAGGAGGGAATTTCTTGGGAAGCGCGTCCCGCCTTACTATTTTGTTTAGGTAAATTATATTATTCTATCTGTATGTGCCTATCACATCAGCACGTGACGTATGATATTTTAGTGTTATGAAATTTTATTGATTATCATTAAGTTTTTAATATTATTTAGCAGAGAAATGATTTACAAGTTAGTTTGCTGAACAATGATGCGCTAACAGTTTAGGTGAAGACTAATGATTTAGATGAGTTATGTTTGAGTGTGGAAATTTGATTTAAATAAGTTAAGTTGTTTAAGAACCTATGTTATTTGAACTAAGACTTAAGAATTGAGATTTAAAATTTAATTTAATATACACTCTTTATAGGTCATAAATTGAAAATCAAACAAATTAAAAAATTCTATAGGAAGAAAACATTTTTATTTTTAAGTTAAAAAAACTTTAATTTTGTTAAAATGAAAATGCTTTGTAAAAAATTAGTCTTTAAAACGATATTTGAACTTAAAAATATTTTGAAGTTTAAAAATATTTTTAAGTTCAATTTCTTTTTTATCATGCCTTTATAATTTTCTAATGTGAGAACCCAAACAGTAAAGTATACAAATAATGTTTGTTTGATCATAAATATGTTTGACAAACAGAAAATTCAGCAATCCTAACAAGAAAAAATTAAGCAATTAAATTATAAATTTCAACAAATTTTTTTTTTTTCAAAATTATAATAATCCAACCTAAATATAACCAAATAAAATTTTACATTAGAACTTTATAATTAATTAAATTTGGTTAATTTAATTAAATTTTTTTAATTTAAACATATTTTGCATTTAATTTGAAACAAATTTTTGATATGATTTAATTTAATTTTAACAATATTTTGTCCTTGTTTTTAAATTAATTTGTTACTATTCTAAAATTTAATTAATCAACAATCTTAATATGCAAAAACATTAAATATGCAAACTTATTAGCATTTTATATTAATTTTTTTTATCATGTTTTAAATTGCTAGATGAAATAGCCGTTAAAATTTAGGGCTTAATTTTTTTGAAATTTTTTTCTAAACTAAATTTTGTTAAGAACGAATCAATAATAAAAGCAACATAAATTTTACATTAAAATACTCATTTTTAAAAATATGTTGGATCTTTAAATAGTTATTTTTCATAAAAATTTCATAAAAAATATTCCATTTAAAGTATCCAAATTCACAAGAAAAATCTTTCAAGATTAAGATCTTTTATTGTATTAATTCCTTTTTTTAAAATCTTTAAAATATAATGAATACCAACTCCACTTCGTTAGTGGGATATCGCCCTTGCACGCATTCAACCAAGCAATTCTGTACAATTGAAAGGTCGTATCCAAATTTAAATTCTCCAAATAATATTGAAGACCATTTTAAATATAGTTTAATTATAACTGACCCTTCAAATTGATACACCACAACGACGGCGTTCAAAACTAGCATAATTTGGTCGTTCGCGGTTGTGCTACATTCCAATGAAATGAAATTTTATTTCACTCGGATATAACGCTCAAAAAAACTAGCTTACAAGAAAGATTAAACATTCAAGCAAATCTATTAACAAACAAAACCAATTTACTACTTATAAAAATGCTTGCATCCTTGCAGAATCCTACAATTACCAAAATTCAACCAAAACTTGTTTAAATTACGAACATTCAAATCAGCGATCCAGAAGTAAAATTCTACCAAATTCAAGCAAATAAGGAAGTTTCCTGATTCAAAGAACTACCAATGTTTACAATGAGTTTGCAAGGCTGATGAAAATTAGCACCAATTGTGGTTAAGGATTTTTGAAGTAAACTGTTCTTTGAAATTTTCACTCCAAATTCCCAACATGGATTAATTAAAAGTCAAAACGTATTAGAAGAATTTTTCAACCAACGATTCGTTAACAACAAACAATACAAACTACAAATAAAATCATAATAAAACAAGTAAAGTTAAATACCGGAACAACAAAAATTTTGTTAAAGTTAAAACAACACTAAATTTAATTGTTCTTCAAAATTAAAAACTTTAACAGTGCAAACGCAATCTACATACATAGTCAAATTTCCAAATCAACAAAAGGAACAAAGTTATCCTTGTTTCAAGATTCACAATTCTTAAAATTCAATTCATCCTAAATGAAAGAAATTATCTTCGATACATAAATTGGGAAATAATTTTTGAAATTCCTCTTTTCGTTGCCCTAAATTTAAATTCCCAAATAAAATTTTTTTTAAATTAAAAATTTAAAATACTTGATTTTAATGGAAAAACTCGGAAAATTTTTACAAAAATTTTTCAAACCCATTTAATTATAAAAAGGGTTTAAAAAAAAAAAATTTTAAAATTACAAACAAAAGGTAGTCGCTTAAATACCTATTACTAGCTGCTCGTGATGTGTATGTGCCGTCCAAAGAATTATCCTCCAACCCTGACCCCATTTATTACAACAACGAGGTCAGGCAATTAAGGAAAGCTTGTCGTCGTGCTTACACCAATCGCAAACTATCTCAGCTTCATAGGACACGTTTTCGCACTATCCAGGAAACTTCACTGTGCAAAGCTTGCAGCTCTACACCATTTCATGTCTTCTCGTTAAGGACAGCAAACCTGGCAATTGGAATGTATTCTATAAATACGTCAATGTTTTAAGGAAACCCAGATCCTGTCACGGGCTTCCAGGCACTTCAACTGAAGCTTTAGCTGTCTTTAGTGACACTTTTAAATCAGCATATACAGATGCTCCCCAAATGAGTATTGGCATGGCAGTATTGGATCCTGTACCGGCCGCCGCCCCATTTGAGTTTGACGACAGCGATGTCCTCAACGTTTTACGAAAAGTTACGGCAGGCTCCTGTGGTCCTGATGGCATCTCAGGTCGGCTGATTCGTGTTTGTGGCAACTCAATCGTGCCGTACTTAACTATGCTATTTAATATGTGCATTAACAACTGTGATATACCGCTTGAATGGCGCAAAGCGTACGTGGTGCCTATTCATAAAAAGGGGTCTAAATCACAGCCAGGTAACTATAGACCCATTAGCCTAACATGTGTTATCTGTCGTGTATTCGAGTGGATCCTAAACCGCTATATAATGCGTATCCTAATTTCTACTAATTTCTTAAGCCCGTTCCAATTTGGCTTCAGGCCACAGTACTCCTGTGAGGCTGCTCTGGCCTGCTTTGTACAAGACATAGCTGATCATCGCGACAATGGAATACCCGTTGATGCTATTTTTATCGACATGGCTAAGGCATTTGACACTGTGCCCCACAAACTTGTTGTAGAGCGCTTGTTTAAAATTGGTCTTGACTGGCGAGTACTGTCCTGGTTAAAGATTTTTTTATCCGGTCGCACGCAACAGGTCAAGATTGGAGATTCTTTATCCAAACCAGTTGAGGTTACTTCAGGGGTGCCGCAAGGTTCGGTACTTGGCCCAACTCTATTTTGATCTTCATTAACACCATTGTAAATAACATATCATCCACTATTAGACTCTTTGCTGATGACATTGTCCTCTATAGGGCAATCAAGACTAAAGAAGATTGTAATGTTCTGCAAAAAGACCTGGCCCACCTCACAGCTTGGACAGAAGCAAATGGGATGCTCATTAATTGTACCAAGACAGTCTGGGTTGCATTCGGCTCAACTACATCTGCCTACTTCTACAGACTGAGTCTAATTACCCTCACTCCAACAGACAGTTGTAGATATCTGGGTGTTATTATCAACCAAAACCTGAAGTGGAATGAGCATGTTCTTTATGCTATTTCTAAAGCCAATAAGCAGCTAAACTTTCTCAAGTACTGTTTTCGTGGTGCTTTCTATGAGACGAAGCGACACGCATACATTAGTTTTGTACGTCCTACGTTAGAGTACTGCGCATCAGTTTGGAGTCCGCCAGCTAAGTTTCTTGCCTTAGCCCTTGAGGCGGTTCAACGTAGAGCGGCTCGGCAGGTGTTGAATACTTACGACTATGCAGTTAGTTGCACGGCACTCTTACAATTCTTAGAGTTGGAGCGTTGGTTTTACGACATGACCGAAGACTGCTAATTTTGATTTACGAAGCCATAACTAAATTGCCCTCCTTAACGGAGATCGATAACCGTCTACGTGTGGCCAACTACATCTCACGTAATGACCATTGGTGTAAGATCCAACGTCCGAAATTTGCAAGCTCCTTTGGTGCAAACTCCCCAGTTGGCAGGGGTATCGTATTGTGAAATGTGCTGCCTCAGTGTGTCTTTGACCCTTTCCCTGGAACAAAAGCCCAGTTTACTAACCTGTTAGATTAGTATTTCTTAGTTTGTTTTATAATTGTAATTATATTGCTACCACCGCTGGCAAGTGTCAAAGTGTGTATGGCAACATGTTATTTGGTCTCTTCATTTAAATAACAGTTTAAGTGGTTTACATTGTGAAATTATTTATGAAAGTTGTATCAAAATACTCAGTGAATTGTGCAGGATCTATTGCTACATATTGCAAATTTGGATTATCCTCAAATTTTTAACCAGTAGTGATTTTCTGTGAAACTGAATTTAATAATTTATTATCAACTGTACAGCTGTTGTTATTGATAACTTTAAACTTGTATTTATTCTTGGCCAATATTATATTGTTATCAATTTTACTCAAGTTATCTGCGGGTGCTTCGATAATAAGATAGTAAAATTCAAAACAATTAAATCATAATGGATAAATGTACAAAGTGCAATAAAACATGTGAAAATAAAAATTACCTAATATGTGATTGTTGCAACACAGTGATTCATGAAAAATGCTCAGAATTGGGAGCATCTGAAGTCCGCGTTATGCAGCTAAAAACACAAAGATCACTAATGTTCTTCTGTGATGAGTGTACATTGGCATTTAAACAAGTTCCACTAATTTTAAAAAAATTAAATGAGCTAAAACGGAAGTTAATGTGCTAAAGGAAAAAGTTGTTTTACTAGAAAGTCAAAAAATTATGCCTAATTCTGAAGCATTCTTTGCCGAGGTTAATGAAAGAGTTACTAGGAGCAGAAATTTAATCATACTTAATGTTGATGAATCTAAATCGCGCGAAACTTCTGAAAGGATAGATCATGATAAACAATCAGTTGCTAAAATCTCTCGCATACTAGAAATTGATCAATTTCCTCCTGTTGCAATTATCAGGCTTGGCAATAAAAAAGATTCAATCAGACCGATAAAAGTCATTTATTCGGATTCATCAATTGTACGCATAGCATTGAGAAACGGTTCTAAGCTTACTTCTTCTTCTTATCGTATTGCATCTGATCAAACCATACAGCAGAGAAAATACTTGCAGTCGCTACGTGATGAACTAAACCAACGTAAATCTAATGGTGAGAATGTTACCATTAAGTATTTTAATGGAGTTCCATCAATCACTACTTCCTCAATAAAAAATTAGTGTTACCCCATTTACAGTTATCTATTTATTATCATAATGTTGGTGGACTTAGATCACGGGTCAATGAATTTAAAGACAATGTAGTTTTAAGTGCCTGTTATGATGTTATTGTTATCACCGAAACTTGGCTTAATAGTTCCTATTATGATTCTGAACTGACCACAAATTGCTACTCGGTATTTCGTTGAGATAGAAATATATTAACCAGTACAAAGCAACGAGGGGGTGGTGTAGTTATATTAGTTAGAGCTAATTTAAATGCAAGATTAATTGTTACCAATGTAGTTGGTGTTGAACACTTGTTCGTTACTATTCAATTTTCAGGCCAAAATTTAATTATTGGTGGTACATATATCCCACCTACATCGCCGGCGGATTTATATGAATTACACAGTACAGCTCTTGAACATATTTTTTATAATTATCCTTCATCAAAAATTTTGCTATGTGGTGACTACAAAATTAAAAATAGGTAATACCGAGTTAGAGGAGGTAGATGAATTTTGCTATTTAGGTAGTATAATTACAAAGGATGGACGTAGCAGAAGGGATATAGTAGCTAGAATAGCTCAAGCTAGAAAAATGTTTTTAAAAAAGAAAAACTTACTAATAGCTAATAGTATTAGTTTAGATAATAGAAAAAGTTTCTTAAAGTCGTACATATGGAGCGTTCTACTATACGGTAGTGAGACTTGGACAATTAAAGAAGTAGATAAGAAAAAGAAGCTTTTGAAACTTGGTGTTATAGGAGAATGTTAAAGATTAGTTGGACAGATAGAGTAACAAACGAGGAAGTTTATAGAAGGATAGGTGAGGATCCCTGTATGTGGAAACAATTGAAGGTCAAGAGAGATAGAATGATAGGGCACCAGTTAAGACATGAGGGACTATTTAGTAAAGTCTTAGATTATAGACTACCAAATAAAAATAGAGTAGGAAGACCTAGACAAAGCTATATTAGTCAAATTATTAGAGATTTAGGTTGTGAAGGCTATGTAGACCTTTTTAGACTAGCTCAGAATAGAAAAGAATTTAGAGCTGCGTCAAACCGACTTTAAGTAAGTTCGAAAACAAAACAAAAAAATAAAAATCAGTTAACTAAATGTCACCAGGACATAACTCACAATTAGTTAGCGGTCTGGCATGTTGGTAGCGTTTTGTTGCTTAAGCCTTACCATAACATATAATTTAATAAACGTCACCATGACATAACTCACAATTAGGTAGCGGTCTGGCATGTTGGCAGCGATTCGTTGCTTAAGCCTTACCATAACATATAATTTAACACTTTTCCTTTTTGAAGCAAATATCCAGGTTATATTTCATTTCCTTATAAATGGTAATCATGTAAACATGTTAGAGTTCTTTAACAACCATCAGGTTGCTAATATCTATGTAGAGTCAGCTGGATAGGAAAAAGATAGAAGGATATCGGAAGACCTAGACCAAACTATATTAGTCAAATTATTAGAAATTTAGGTTGTGAAAGGTATGTAAAGCATTTTAGATTAGCTCAGAATAGAAAAGAAGTTAGAGCTGCGTCAAACCGACCTTAAGTAAGGTCGAAAACAAAATGATGATGATGATGATGTGACTACAACATACCTAATGCTTCATGGCGTAACGACAAATTTATTCTTTGTAATAGTGGGGATAATGCAGAATGCCTCATTAACACACTAGCTCTCTTAGATCTACATCAACATAACCAGGTTCATAACTCAAACAACAGACTCTTAGATCTTGTTTTTTCAAATTTAAATAATGTCGCTATATCTTCAGCTGTAGACCTACTTATGGATAATAGTACTCATCATACGGCCGTTCATATTACTATTACATTGAAAACAAAAGAACAATCATTACATTATAAGGAATCGCAATTTGATTTTGTCAAAGGTGATTATAAGTCACTTAACTTATACTTCAACTCAATTGATTGGTCATTCTGTTCTTCAAAGGAAAATCTTGATACCACAATTGAACTTTTCTATAATATCCTATATCACGGACTGCAAAGTTTTATTCCTAAAAAACGCATTCAAACAACAATGTTTCCTGTATGGTTTAACAGTGATTTGAAGTGTTTAATAAGCAAAAGAAAGCTGCTCATAAGCGGTATAAGGCTTCTAGTCGTATAGAGGATTATAATTTATTTAGTGCGCTACGCATACGTTGCAAAAGGATGAGTAGTTATCTCTACAATCAATATCTTCATTTCACTGAAAGATCTATTCATTCAACTCCTGCTAATTTTGGAAATATGTAAATCAATTAAAGCATACATATGACTTACCAAGTCAAATGATATACAAGTCTCATGTCAGTTTTGATGGATTAGGCATAGTCAATTTATTTGCGGACTTTTTTCTGAGGTTTATGAATATGAATGTATTGTACCACTTGATACAACTGCAGACATTAATTGCACGTTAGACACTGTTGATGTTAAAGAAATTTTGCTGGGAACTGATGAGGTTTTGATGCTATTTGTAAACTTAAACCTACCAATACTGCCGGTCCGGACGGCATACCTGCAAGCTTGCTAATTAAGTGTATTCACAGTCTGTGCATTCCCCTAACTATCCTATTTAATAACTCTCTTACCCAAGGCAAGGTTCCAACAATATGGAAGCACAGTTTTATTAAACCGATATTAAAATCAGGTGACAAAATTTGATTCAGAATTACAGAGGAATTTGTATTCAATCTTCAATACCGAAATTATTGGATTGTAATAACTCATCATTTGTCCTGGAAGTTTAAAGAATTTATCATCAATAACCAACATGGATTTGTATCCCAGAAATCAACTATTACAAATTTACTTGTTTATACCAATGACATAACTGCAGCGTTAGAAAATGGACTTCAGGTAGATGCTCTATACACTGACTTTATCAAAGCCTTTGACAAAGTAAATCTCAATATTTTGATTCTTAAACTACAAAAGGCAGGTGTAGATGGTATGATCTTGAAATGGCTTAGTAGCTACCTATATGGTAGATGGGAAAGTGTCAAGTATAGACAATTCACTTCTTACAAGTTTCCGGTATACTCTGGAGTTCCGCAAGGGTCTCACCTTGGTCCTCTCCTATTTCTAGTGTTTGTCAACGATATTAAACAAGTCTTCAAACATTGTAAATTTTTGCTGTTTGCTGACGACCTAAAAATTTACAAAAATATTATATCTATAAGAGATCACATCCTTGTTCAGGAAGACTTAAACTCTTTTAACAGCTGGTGTATAATAAATAGACTTTCTTTGAACATCAACAAATGCCTAACCATAACCTTCTCTCGTGCAGTGTCTACTACAATAACTGAATATTATATAAATACCGATGTTATTGAACGAGTTTATGAAGTTAAAGATTTGGGTGTTTTGATAGATTCTAAACTCACTTTTAATTCCCATATAAATACTATCACCAAAAAAGCTATGCAAATCTTAGGATTCGTATTCCGATATAGTGGCAAATTTTCACCCTTCACATGCAAACTGTTATATTGCTCTTTAGTAAGAAGCATCTTAGAATATGCTTCCATTATATGGTCGCACTTTTATAAAAATAATATTGTTAAAATAGAAAGAGTCCAAAAGAAATTTCTTAAATTTATTACATATAAGATGGGACTTCAAGAGCACCAATGTCAAGAGTTGTCTCTATTACAATCACTTCGATTAGTTTCATTACTGGATAGGCGGATATTGAATGATTTATGTCTTCTGCATAAGATTATTAATGGTTACATCAACTGTACGGAATTACTAGTATTAATTCAATTCAATGTTCCAGTTAGACAAACACGTACTTTTCACCTATTCCACAGTGATTGCCACAGAACCAATTATGGATGTCATTTCTATCTAAGTCGAGTTGTTGCTTCTGCAAATACATTTAGTCAATTAAATTGGTTTGGTAGCAGTCCGCAGAGCTTCAGGCAAACATTATTAAATTTGTATAATTAATAAGTTTATGTTTATTACACATTTTATATTATTTTTTTAATGTAAATGGGGTATCCCGTTTATGCACGCATGTGCAATAATAAATAAATAAATAAATAAATAAATAAATAAACAGCATTGTATTGATAAATAAATAAATAACTGCGACAATGACTGCGGCAGTGACTGCACAATGACTGTGACAATGACTGCGACCATGGCTGCTACAATGACTGCAAATATGACTACGACTACTACTAGGACTATGACCACAACTATAACTACGATTATGACTAAGCCAATGGCTGTGGCAGTAATTAAGACAATGGCAACGGCTATGACTATGACAACGACTACGGCCACGTCCACAACTACAACTACTATGACAATTACTACAACAATGACTCTGATAATATCTTCGAAAATGACTATGACAATGACTATGACAATGACTACGGCAACTGTTATACTATTGTGCGGCATGGTTATAGTTTTACGTGCGTGTAATTCCCCGCTATTTTATAACATATGCCGACCACACTTTCGAGTGACGTAATCGCTATATAAGTCAAATTTGGAGGCACAATTTAAATAAAATCAAATTACTCACAGTGATTTGCAGGTTGGGTTCAGTTACGCCATGTTGAATCAAATTACTATCTGTCCTTCCTTCTATTGCATTCGCAGGGGGTCGGCAGAATTAGATAACAGGTACACAAAGCTAGGATACTAGGAACCTACATACCTATTTCTAAAAGAAAGACACACACACACACACACCACTCCTCAGATAGATGTTCCCTCATCGAGGTCTCGTGGCTTAGTCCCGCGTTTGACACTCGCGCATCCCTGCATTCACTCTACGCAGGCGCGACTGTCCGCGACGACGGAAGTTATCATTTTTAATTTAAAAAATACGCGGAAATTACCTTATAAGTTATAACTAAATCTAAAACATGCTACATTGCCAATTTTGGCATGTAACAATCGCAACTAAGCCATAAAACAAAAAAATTAAAAAAAAAAGAGAAAAACTTTTAGCATGGTAGAAACTTAAAGTCTAGAGCCTTACTTACATATGAACCAACTTACATTCTACTAAGTGTTTATTTTAGGCGCCACCTAGTTTTTCCAACCGATAACGCGTCTTGCGAGCAACCAGGAAACGAAATGTGTAGTCACAAGGTTATCGAACTACATCTATAAATGCACACACGAGTCTTAGATGTGGCGCAGTTATAATCGACAGCACAAATTTGTCGGAGAGCACTAAACACTACTACAACTAAAAAACAAGTGCGACAAGTTGCCTAACATTTCTACAATAACCTAAAGTTAACTTTACATTTTTTTTAGTGCACACGCACATAAGCATTGCATATTAACTGTTTCTACTTTGGCAAGAAAATGCCCAAATTTCAAGATGCCCAAGAGAGCAAGTTACTATACGTTTTGCAAATTTTTTGTGTTGGTACTCTGGCTTAATAAACAGTACACATCAAAACTTTTTACTGACATGGTTGTGAATTAACAAATTTACCAACAATACCATCTTACTAATTTCTTACATTTCTAACCTAACAAATTACATTGCTACCATCACGTTAGCTTCTTCACTCAATACTCAAAAAAAAATCCTACGTCTGATCATAAATACCAAACGTTAGGAAACTAAAAGAAAGTAAGACAAAGTCTCAAGTTATTATCAAAGATAATAGGTAAGATAAAGATAGTAAGATAAAACTAGATAACAATAGATGGATCCAAAACATCCCAGCATGCTAAGGCATGCTACAACCATATACTTTAACGATATAGCGTCGAATTACCCAGCTCACCAAGCTGTTTTGTCATCCATCACAAAGATACAAGAGAGAGTGGCTCCTTGAATCCGTTAATTAGGTAAATACTCATACCCCCTTGAAGAGAGCAACCTGTGAGGCAGGCTCGTTAGTAAAACGGCATGAGAGACCAAAAAAGGCATGTGGGTGCATTCCTGCACCCAGCGAGCGATATCGGTAAGATATCCACACATTTACTTACACTCACACATTCACACACTCATACATACATGCACTGTTAGCGGCCACGTGCGACTGCCAGCGGCACCGCATGACCTCACAAAAGATTCCCAGAGACGTGGTCCGGGCGTCTGTGAAACCCCCCACGCAACCACACGGTGACTAACGGAAATGAAAAGGCAATAAAGATATAGGAAAGGTAAAAAGAGAGAGGTAGGCGTTTTGGAATGTACTAGTGACACTTCCAGGTAGAAGAGAATAGAGGAAGGGCTCGTATTGAGCAAAAGTGATAGAAAAGCACTACTCAACCAACCAATGTGGTCAGTAGCCCGGAATGAAAGAAAAACCACTCTTATGTGGTAGACGGGTGTTCCGAGACAAGAACAAGTCTACCGAAGGAAGAATAAGGTGGAAACGGAGACAGCGGGACAAGAGAAAAGTAAAGTTTTGGACAAGCGTCCGAGACAAGATAGAGACTTGTCCCTGTTAAATGCAGATCAGTCTGAAGGACCACCTGCTATGTTAATCAGACAAATAAAGACACATAATAAGTTAAAAAAATACTAGACTCCCGATGAGAACTAGTACGATCATCTTCCTAACGAGCGCATCCACTGCAATAAGATCAGGCAAAAAGTTGAAACAACCAACTGTTCCAAGATAATTTTCAGAAACGGTAACACCATAAACACACAGGAATACCTAACTATAAGCAGTTAAATAAGATACAAACATACTGTCCCAATATGCTAAAAACAACCAAGGATTCAATAAGATACCAATAAAAAGCGATAGCGCCTCACCGCGAAGTTAAACAAAAAACAAAAAAAAATGTTTATATGTTCTGATGACAACAGAAGAAACAAGTAATGATAAGGATAAAGTGAGCGACTGCAATAATTCAGAAGAAGAACGCATGGAATAAGAACTCCTAGTTTTGCAACTGCTAATATGGACTGTTTCTTACAAAGGCATAGGCCGCGCCTACTATGTGTATCCAAAGAAAAAAGCATCCACTCAACATCAGCTAAAACCAATCATAACAATTCAATGAGTTACTCCAACCAAAGTTACGACAATCACCACAAAATTTAACAACGCAAGATAAATGTTAAAAACAAAATAATGTGATGCAGAAAAGGGTGCCAGGATTGATTAGATGAAGTAACAGAGTGACATTGGGGAACCCAGATAATAAACAGATATATAGTCGACAATAAATTCAAGGAAAGAATTAATAGCCAGCAAAAAGATAATTAATATGAGGTAAATAAGGCAAAAGTGTAGAAGGTAAATGCTGTATGAGAAAAGAAACAAATAGAAATTCAGGACGGGAACAAAAAACATTTGGTAGACCATTAAAGAAATGAAATGTACAAAAATTAATTAGCATTTGGGTCAGTAGAGAACGGTTTAAGGTCTTTGATATGCCACCTTCCTTGACGTTTTCCTTCGGTATCTTGGAGTTGATAGATAAGTGGACTAATGACGCAAGTAACCTAATATAAAATGAATTTTGGAGCTAATTTCGAAGAGAATTTTTTAATAGCATCAGATAAGACATAATTTCTTTTCCAAACCTGTTCACCTAAAGCAAAAGAAATATCTTGTTTTCGCTGATTGTAATGATCTTTGCTCTTTTCGTAAGCTTTTTTTAACAAATTTTTTCTAACATCGTTGAAAATAGAAGGTAATGATTGTTGGTCTTCGTCCCCGCGTACTTTTTTGTCAAATTCAATTACGTTAGTATCATACAGAACTGAACCGTAATAACTACCATCAATTGGCGTGTATCTTCCAAAAACAAGGAATGAGGGAGTGTTTAGATGTACGCAAAGCTTAAGCGATTTTAAAAATATTTTCATCCCACTTAGTGTGGTCTGAGTCAATATATGAAGAAATAGCAGGGATTAAGACTCTATTTACTCTTTCAGTAGGGTTTACCTGCGGATGGTATTTGGCATTGAACCAAATTTTTTGTACTTTAAAACGTTTAACAAAATTTTGAAAATCTTTAGAGATTGAAAAGTTATTCTTTATCAGTTTTTTAATAATTTTTGTTTAATATTTTATTTATACTTTAATATTGTACATGTACACTGAACAACAAATGTATATGAATAATTTTGAAAATGGTGTTCCGTTAAATAAAAATAAATAAATTGCGCCCCATTATCACAGACAATAATTTGAGGGACACCAAAGATAAGAAATACATTTTGTTCTAGAAATTTAATTATAACGGCAGATGTGGCTTTACTTAAAGGTTGTACAATAACGAATTTAGAAAACCAATCGGTGACAACTAAAAGATATTGGCTACCTTTTTTTGATCGAGGGAGAGGTCCCAATAAGTCAAGTGATATTAACTGAAAGGGATAAGATACAAGTTTGAAGTTACCCATTAATCCAAAACGAGCTTCTTGAGAACTCTTCTGAGACCCGCAAATTTTACAGTTTCTAATATAGCGGCAGACAGATTGTTTTAATTTAGGCCAATAATATAATTCAGATATTTTAGCTAAGGTTTCTGTAACACCAAAGTGGGCAGCTGTAGGGTCGTCGTGACACAATTTAAGAACTTCACTGCGGTTAGTGGTAGGAACCACAAGTTTCCATTCAGGGATATTAGAGATTTTGTGAGAAAAGGAAGATACAAATTTATATACTCTATTATTCCTCACACGAAAGGTGGAAAATTTTCAAAAACTTTGTTTATCATGTCAAGATACCAAGCATCAGGAATTAGATCTGGGGGGTTAAGAGAAGCGGCATCACGAGATACGGCATCAGGTACGATATTTAATTTGCCGGGTCTATGCCGAACGTCAAAGGTAAATTAAGAGATACATAAGTTCCATCTAGCTAATTGACTTGCAAATTGTTTTAAGTTATTCAACCAGGTGAGAACTGCACAATTAGTAATTACCGTAAAATGTGTACCTTCAATATATCCACTAAATTTTTCAATACCAAAGATAAACCCTAGTAATCCACGTTCGGTAGCTGAATATTTTTGTTCAGCAGAAGTTAAAGCACGACTAGCATAAGCGATAAGGTGTTCTAATCCATTATTTACTTGAAACAACATTGCACCTAGACCAGTAAGTGAGGTATCGGTTTGAATATAGAATTTTTCGTCAAAATTGGGCAAAATTAAAATAGGTGCGGAAGTGATCAACGTTTTGATTTGTTCAAAAGACTGCTGAGCTTCTAAATTCCATTCAATAGATTGACTTTTCTTTTTATTTTTATTTAAGGCAGTAATGGGTGTAGATATAGTTGAGAGATTACGTAGAAAAATGCAATAGTAACTAATCATTCCTATTATGCGTTTAATTTCGGTAACAATCTTTGGTGTTTTAAATTTAGTAATAGCGTCGACTTTAGTAGGATCTGCCCTAAAACCAGTTCCATCGATAATAAAACCAAGAAATGTAAGAGAGGAACAGCCATTTTATAACATATGCCGACCACGCTTTCGAGTGATGCAATCGCTATATAAGTCAAATTTGCAAGCACAATTTAAATAAAATCAAATTACTCACATGGTGGCATCTCGGAAATTCGTCTCAAGGTCCCACGGTGATTTGCAGGTGGGGGTCAGTTACGCCATGTTGAATCAAATTACCATCCGTCCTTCCTCCTATTGCAATCGTAGGGGGTCGGAAGGATTAGGTAACAGGTACACAAAGGTAAGGTACAAAGAACCTACATACCTATTCCTAAAAGCAAGACACACACACCACTCCTCAGATAGATGACCCCTCGTCGAGGTCTCGTGGCTTAGTCCCGCTACTGACACTCACGCATCCCTGCATTCACTCTGCACAGGCGCGACGACGGAAGTTATCACTTTTAATTTAAAAAATACGCGGGAATTACCTTATAAATTATAACTAAATCTAAAACTTGCTACATTGCCAATTTTGGCATATAACACAACGGAGGCGACTACAGTCACGACTACAGCTACGACAACGGCTACGACATCGATTGCAACAACAACTACAATGTTTAAGACAACGACTACAACAATGACTATGAATATGTCTACGATTACGACTACGATTATGACTACAACAATGACAATGACAACGTCAAATGATGATTATTACAGCAATGACGATAAAAACTACAACAATGAATAAGACTGTGGCTACTGCACTGACTACAATAACTAAGGAAATGACTACAATAACGACTACGGCAAGGACTACAATGACGACTACGACAAGGACTACAACAACTACTATGCCAATGACTATGACACTGACTACGACTACGACAATGACCACCCCAACAACACGAAAACAGCTACGACAATGACTAAGACATTGATTATGACAGAAACAACGGCTATGAAAACCATTTTGACAATGACCATGACGAAGACTTTGACAATGACTATGACAATGACAATAAATATGACAAGGAATATGATAAGGAATATGACAATGAATATGACAATGAATATGACAATGAATATGACAATGAATATGACAATGAATATGACAATAAATATGACAATGATTATGACGATGACGACTACAACGACTATGACAGCTGCTATGACCACGACAATGACTACGACAATGACCACGACAATGACTACGACGATAACTACGACGACGACTACGACTATGACGATGACTATGACGATGACTGTGACGATGACTATGAGGCTGACTATGACTGAACTTTCTAGTTGCCGCTTGAAGCGAGCGGACGTCTTTTTGCCGATCTCCCGCTTCAGCAGTAACAGTAAGTTTTTTATCTAGGGTTTTATTATTTATTGTTGAATTATTTTATTTGAAGCTTTGCTTTTTATTGTGTTTTATTTTTATAATTGTGTGCCATCAAATTTTAAATACAGGGCAGTAAAATAAAAATTTTAAAACAGAATTTAAACTAAATAAAAACTAAATAAATCGCGTTTTCTTTGTAATTTAAACTAAATCCGCGTTTTAAAATAAAATAAATAAATTACGGGCCAACAAAACAAAAATCTACTAAACTAATACTCAAAATAATTTCGGAATAACTTAAAAGGCATTTTAATAATAAATTTAAAATAAAACCGCGTAAATCAAGTATAAAACCGGGTAAAACAACCAAAAGTGTGTGAAATTTTTATAGTGCGCATATAATAAAATAATAACCAAAAACAAAAATCTAAGCCTTTTAAATCAAATAAATATCTCAAAAACTGTAAATTTTAAAACAATTTTAATATAAATTTTCCGTAATTTAAGTACACGCGTACTTATAAGTTCCTTTAAGATCGATTTTGGTGTAATTAAGCGGTGTAGCAGTTACAGTTACCAAGTGATTAAGTGAAAGGTCATTTCCGGTTACCTCATTCCGATTGCGCTCGACCTTATTTTCTTAATTACACGTTTAAAAATAAAGTGTTGTTGTTTGTAAATTAGATATTTTAATATTTTGAAGTAATTAGTTTATTTAAATTGATTTGGCGGTTTTAAAAATTTAAAATAAATAAATAGTGTTCTTCGCGGTACATTTTGAATCGAATTGCGCTAGGAATTTATTTGATTCTAGTTGTTATTTTGACGCTTGGTGCTTGTTGTATTTTTGTTAAAATTTGATATTTAATTGGGCGGTTCGAAGTTTAAATAAATACAAGGTTGCTTACGGTTCACCTTTAAACAAAACATTTTTATTGGACCAACGTTTTGCGTTCTTCTAGCGTTTTCTTTTAGCGTCGTAACGGTCAAGTGGTTTTGAGCTGCGTTTTAGGTGTCATTTTTGTCGTTTGTTTTGTCAGCATGGTGGTCCACCGCGACGAGGACCCGTTGCCCAGGAAGAAGAGGGGAGATAGGTCGGAGTCTAATAGGTCGGAGGCTGAGGGCGCTGTTGGGGGGAAACAGCTAAAGGTAATTTTAAAAGACGTTAGATTAGGGATTCAGGAGGAGGTACAGGAGGTAGAGGAGCCTGTGTCTGCGGCGGTCGTGTGGGAGGTCAGGGCCCCTGGGGTGGCTGCGGCGCCTGAATCGCCCTCAACTTCGGGAGCCCAGCGAAGATGTCGACTAGCAGCGACGTTAGCGTTGCAGCTAGCGACCTCGATGAGCTGGACCTCCTGAGATTGAGGGTGAGGAAGGCGCACTGGGTCATCTCCGGGAGGGTGCCGACGACCTCCGCCACTATCGTCGTGGAGGACAGAAAGAGGATTCGCTACGCCCTGGATGATTTCCTCGACGCGGCGAATCAACTTATAGGTATGGTTAGGGCGCTGCGGCTTGTGGCTAGTGATTCTGGGAGAGCTAATGTTGTCGGGGGAAGTCCAGCGGTGGTTGCTTGTGTTTCAGGGCAGCAGTGTTCCAGGAGCTAGGAGGTGCCGATGCCGCGGAAGGCGTCGTATGCTGCAGCTGCTGCAGGTGCGACGCCCACCTTTGCAGTTAGGGTCGACGCCAGGCCAGGGGAGAAGGATGACGTCATGTCGACCCTAAAGAAGAAGGTCGATCCCGCTCGTGATGGTTTTGTTGTAGTCGGAGCTCGTAGAACTCGCAAGGGCGGTGTAGTTGTCGAGTGTGCAAACCGAGAAGATGCGAAGAAACTGCAGTCGAAGGTTGTCGGTGACTGCAAAGAGCTCGTGGCGAAGACCATCGAGAAGAAGCGCCCACGGGTCGTTCTTCCGGGGGTCGAAGCGGGGATGAAGGCGGAAGAGCTGGTGCGGTTGATCGCGTGCCAGAATCCCCGCTTCGGCGATTTGAAGATTGAAGACCACCTGAGGGAGAAATTTAGGTTTGGCGGAAAGGGCTCTAGGGATCCCTTCGTCAACGTAGTCTTCAAGTGACCCCACACTTCGGAGACGTATATTAGCTGACGCTATAAACCTCAGGTGGCGAAGAGTCTGGGCCCGGGACCACTTCTCGATGACCCAGTGCTACAGGTGCTACGAGTACGGCCATAGATCGATGGAGTGCAGGGAGAAGGTACAGTGGTGCGGTAACTGTGCCGAAGTCGGTCACGAGTTCAAGAATTGCCGGAGGGCAGTCCCCTGCTGTGTGGTTTGCGCTAGGGCAAACGACAGAACTGGCGGTGGCGCGAAGGTCGATACGCGCCAAGTCGAGTAGATGCCCCACGATGCTGAGATTGAAGAACGCAATCACACGCAACATCGATTATGGACCGTGAAGAAAAAGATAGATTTAAAAGAAGCAAGAAGATTAAATTCGCGCAACTAAATCTCGGGAAAGGAAAAGGGGCTACAAATAACTTCGTAAAGTTATTCAGCGAAAATAATATCGACATAGGGCTTATACAGGCACCGCACCTGTATAGCCACAAAATAACAGGTTTTGGGAAGGGGGTTACCGTTTTAAACGCAAACAGCGAACGACCGCGTAGCGGGATAATAATAAATAACGGGACGTGCGCCGGAATAATCCTAAACAATCTGTCGAATGAGTTCATAACCACCGCAGAAATAAAAACGGGATTGCATACGTTTTACGTGATAAACACTTACCTTCCGCCGATCGATTCCCGGCGGGAGAATCCTCAAACAGAGGACTTAATAAATCAAATTGAAGGAATCCTTCGTAAAATCGGTAGAAATAGAAATTTAATTATCGCGGGAGACTTTAATGCTAAGTCGCCATTATGGGGCAGCCCTATCGAAGACAATAGAGGCTCGCAGGTTGCTGATCTTTTTACGGGATGGGACCTTAGTGTGATAAACACTAATGATTCACCTACGTTTGAGACGCATAGAGGCAGCAGTTTTATAGATATTACTGCAGTCTCGCACGAAATGTTAGAAACGATTTGTAATTGGAAACTAAGGTCGGACGAGGAAACGCTCTCTGACCATAAATTAATAACATGGGACGTTGAAACCAAAACAAGCGCAAACGAGCAGCTAACTATATTTCCGCGGTTCTGTAATAAAAAAGCAAATTGGGAGCGGTTTAAAGAAAAATTTGGCGAAAGTATCCCTGCGCTCGAAAATGAGCTATTTAACTGCCGAGAGGCAGACGAAGTAGAAACACTCGCGAAAAAATTGAACGACGCGGTGGTAAACGCGTCGTCGTATTCCATGCCGCAAAAGAAAACATTTAAAGACAGCGTACACTGGTGGACCCGGGAACTAACCACCAAGCGGGCAGAAACGCGTAACCTAAGGCGCCGCTATCAACGCGCCTCGGGAGATATAAGAGAACAACGAAGAATAGAATATAATCAAAGTTACCGCGAATATAAAATATTAATAGAAAAAACGCGAACGAATAAATTTAAAGAATTCTGCACGCAAAACTCAGAGAAAGAACCCTGGGGAACCGCATACCGCGTAATTAGAGGAAAACAACAAAAAATCGCGCTCAGTAATATAAAGAAAACAAATGGCGAATACACGGAAGGTTTTAAAACCACAGCGGAATATTTACTAGAGAAATTTTTCCCATCGGATAATCCCGAGGGGATGAAGGGTCGCACGATTTAATACGTCGGGAAGCTGCAAAGGCGCAAGGAACAGGTGCCGATAAGGCAATCCTAGTTCACGAGGTCGTCAGGGCTCTTAGGAGGATGAACCCTAAGAAGGCACCGGGGCATGATGGAATCACTTCAGACGCAGCTCTGCAGGCGTGCCTGTTAGCCCCGTGTGTCTTTGTTGGGTTGTTTAATCTTTGTTTAGAAAGGGCGTTTTTCCGCGTTGCTGGAAAATCCAGAATGTGAAATTTATACCCAAACCTAAAAGGCGGATGCGTCAGATCCGGGCAGCTATCGTCCAATTAGCTTGCTACCGGTGCTGGGGAAAGTTTTAGATCGCGTTATGACTAAGCGTTTTGAACACCTAGTGCGAGACAGCGGCGGTTTTAATAACCGACAGTTTGGTTTCGTGGAGGGCAAGTCGACTATCGACGCGTTAGAGTTCGTTGTCGGGGAAATTAAGCAGGCAAGAGATGCCAAAGAGTACTGTGTCGTTGTTGTTTTGGACATTTCAGGAGCATTTGATGCTGCCTGGTGGCCATTAATCGTTTGCGAGTTAGATCGTAGGGGTTGTCCGCGAAACTTGATGTCTTTGGTCAAGAGCTATTTCTCGGGGCGATTAGCACAGGTTGAAATTCCGGGTGAAGTTCTGTCGCGTGAGGTGGAAGGGGGATGCCCGCAAGGGTCATGTTCTGGTCCCACATTTTGGAAGTTGTTGTATGAGAGCATCTTAAGGGTCAAGTTGCCCGCAGGATGCTCAATCGTTGGGTTTGCAGATGACACACTTTTAATTGTAAGATCGAGATTGTTAATGGATATGCGCACAAAACCGAACGAGGCGCTTAATAAATTACACGAATGGTCGCAGGCGGTAAAATTAAAATTTAACACGGCGAAGTCAGAGGCGCTTTATTTCGGCACGAAACCAGGACAGAGACCTCCTAGGTTAGAGCTAGGAGGAGAAAATCCGTTTAAAGATTGTATTACCTACCTCGGCGTCAAGATCGACAATAAATTAAATTGGAAAGCGCACGTACAATACGTAAAAAGTAAGGGCGGCGAAATATCAAATAAAATGATAGCGGCAGCTAAAATAAAGTGGGGTTTCAGGGGCGAATCGCTGAGGACGGTTTATGCCGGAGCAATTGAGCCGGCAATACTGTACGCAGCTTCTGTATGGGCAAAAGGTTGTAAAGTCCGGGAGATGCGTCAATTGACGAGCGTACAACGCATAACCGCGGTAAAAGCGGCGAGGGCGTACAGGACCACCTCCACGGAGGCTGTCCTGGTGATCAGTAGGACTCTCCCTAAAACAAAAAAAAAGATAATTATATCAAAATGTCCAATATGCACGAGAAACCCCCACTCCATTAATACAATCACTGCCTATCTTCATAATTATGTGCGGAAAATCGGGAATAAATAATACCAAATAAACAATAACAAATAAATCATAAACCCGCATTAAATTAAATCAATAAAGTAAACAAGGATAATAAAACAGAGCGCAACTGCGCATCCCCCCAGGACTTGAAAGTGAAGTGATAGTGATAGTGATTGTGATCCCCCCAAGAACATTTAGTGCATACCCACCAGGACTTTAGCAGTGCACCTCCCACCTTTAGAAGTAAGTTACAGACGACCAGATCTTCGGATGCTGGAGAATTTTATTATCGAGGTAAGACTTAAATTGTGGCGGCTGTACTCGCACAAGCATTGATTTACATTAATTAGTAGTTTTTGAAATAATTTAAGAAGCACGTTTGGTGTGTAAAGGCGCTAGCCGACATAATGCTTGTGCGAGTGCACCTGATAAATAGGGTGATGCTTTTGCTATTTTGTGCACTGCTATATGCTTAACGCTTAACGCTTATTAAACATTTATTTATATATTTACATAATTATATTTATTTATATTTTATATTTACACTTTATATTTATTTATATATAGCATGTATTATGTGGCTTATTTGTTTTGTTTGACGTTCTGTCGCCATTTTGGTTGCAGTATATATTTGGGAAGGACGAGCAGAATTGCGAAGATTGTAATCATAATGTAAATCAGTTAGGAAACGATAGGGAAAGCTAGGGATGGATTTAAATTAGTTAGCTAGATTAGGATAGTTTTAAGACGACCCTTCAGGTCGCACTGGTAAGCAGAACCGGCGTCTGCTATCCGGTATTACGGATCCCTCCCCCTCTCATTTTGCTTGTTGATCGGGTACACTCGAAAGTCAGCGCTAGGGATACCATTATTTACAACCCTGTTTTTAGTTTTTGTTTTGTTTTTGTTCCAGTTTTTGTCAGATTTTTAGGTTTGTTAGATTGTTAGAGTTTGTTAGGTTTGTTAGATTTTTAGGTTTGTTAGATTTTTATTTAGTTTTTATTTAGGGTGAATCAACTATGAAGTAAGAATAAATTAGGAGCACGACTATTTTTCGCGTTTAAACCCAATGTAGTACCTCCGGGTGGAGCATTGGGGACGTGGCCGCAAGTATAGCGGCCCTAATTCAAATTATAATGACTATGACTGACGATAACGATGACTATGAGAATGACTATGACAATAGATATGACAATGACTATGACAAAGACAATGACTATGACAATGACTATGACAATGACTATGACAATGACTATGACAATGACTATGACAATGACTATGACAATGACTATGACAATGACTATGACAATGACTATGACAATGACTATGACAATGACTATGACAATGACTATGACAATGACTATGACAATGACTATGACAATGACTATGACAATGACTATGACAATGACTATGACAATGACTATGACAATGACTATGACAATGACTATGACAATGACTATGACAATGACTATGACAATGACTATGACAATGACTATGACAATGACTATGACAATGACTATGACAATGACTATGACAATGACTATGACAATGACTATGACAATGACTATGACAATGACTATGACAATGACTATGACAATGACTATGACAATGACTATGACAATGACTATGACAATGACTATGACAATGACTATGACAATGACTATGACAATGACTATGACAATGACTATGACAATGACTATGACAATGACTATGACAATGACTATGACAATGACTATGACAATGACTATGACAATGACTATGACAATGACTATGACAATGACTATGACAATGACTATGACAATGACTATGACAATGACTATGACAATGACTATGACAATGACTATGACAATGACTATGACAATGACTATGACAATGACTATGACAATGACTATGACAATGACTATGACAATGACTATGACAATGACTATGACAATGACTATGACAATGACTATGACAATGACTATGACAATGACTATGACAATGACTATGACAATGACTATGACAATGACTATGACAATGACTATGACAATGACTATGACAATGACTATGACAATGACTATGACAATGACTATGACAATGACTATGACAATGACTATGACAATGACTATGACAATGACTATGACAATGACTATGACAATGACTATGACAATGACTATGACAATGACTATGACAATGACTATGACAATGACTATGACAATGACTATGACAATGACTATGACAATGACTATGACAATGACTATGACAATGACTATGACAATGACTATGACAATGACTATGACAATGACTATGACAATGACTATGACAATGACTATGACAATGACTATGACAATGACTATGACAATGACTATGACAATGACTATGACAATGACTATGACAATGACTATGACAATGACTATGACAATGACTATGACAATGACTATGACAATGACTATGACAATGACTATGACAATGACTATGACAATGACTATGACAATGACTATGACAATGACTATGACAATGACTATGACAATGACTATGACAATGACTATGACAATGACTATGACAATGACTATGACAATGACTATGACAATGACTATGACAATGACTATGACAATGACTATGACAATGACTATGACAATGACTATGACAATGACTATGACAATGACTATGACAATGACTATGACAATGACTATGACAATGACTATGACAATGACTATGACAATGACTATGACAATGACTATGACAATGACTAATGACTATGACAATGACTATGACAATGACTATGACAATGACTATGACAATGACTATGACAATGACTATGACAATGACTATGACAATGACTATGACAATGACTATGACAATGACTATGACAATGACTATGACAATGACTATGACAATGACTATGACAATGACTATGACAATGACTATGACAATGACTATGACAATGACTATGACAATGACTATGACAATGACTATGACAATGACTATGACAATGACTATGACAATGACTATGACAATGACTATGACAATGACTATGACAATGACTATGACAATGACTATGACAATGACTATGACAATGACTATGACAATGACTATGACAATGACTATGACAATGACTATGACAATGACTATGACAATGACTATGACAATGACTATGACAATGACTATGACAATGACTATGACAAATGACTATGACAATGACTATGACAATGACTATGACAATGACTATGACAATGACTATGACAATGACTATGACAATGACTGTGACAATGACTGTGACAATGACTATGACAATGACTATGACAATGACTATGACAATGACTATGACAATGACTATGACAATGACTATGACAATGACTATGACAATGACTATGACAATGACTATGACAATGACTATGACAATGACTATGACAATGACTATGACAATGACTATGACAATGACTATGACAATGACTATGACAATGACTATGACAATGACTATGACAATGACTATGACAATGACTATGACAATGACTATGACAATGACTATGACAATGACTATGACAATGACTATGACAATGACTATGACAATGACTATGACAATGACTATGACAATGACTATGACAATGACTATGACAATGACTATGACAATGACTATGACAATGACTATGACAATGACTATGACAATGACTATGACAATGACTATGACAATGACTATGACAATGATATGACAATGATATGACAATGATATGACAATGATATGACAATGATATGACAATGACTATGACAATGACTATGACAATGCTATGACAATGACTATGAAAACTATGAAATGACTATGAAATGACTATGAAATGACTATGACAATGACTAAATGATATGACAATGACTATGAAATGACTATGAATGACTATGAAATGACTAAAATGACTATGAAATGACTAACAATGACTATGACAATGACTATGACAATGACTATGACAATGACTATGACAATGACTATGACAATACTATACAATACTAAAATGACTAAAAATACAATACTATGACAATACTATGACAATACTATGACAATACTATGACAATGACTAACAATGACTATGACAATTATGAAAACTATGACAATCTATGACAATAGAATGACAATGACTATGACAATGACTATGACAATGACTATGACAATGACTATGAAAACTATGACAATGACATGACAATGATATGAAAGACTATGACAATATGACAATGATAGACAATGACTATGACAATGACTAAATGATAGAAAATATGAATGACTTGACAATGACTATGACAATGACTATGACAATGACTATGACAATGACTATGACAATGACTATGACAATGACTATGACAATGACTATGACAATGACTATGACAAATATGACAATGATATGACAACTATGACAAACTATGAAATGACTATGAAATGACTATGAAATGAATGAAATGACTATGAAAGACTATGACAATGACTATGAAAGACTATGACAATGACTATGACAATGAACAATGACTATGACAATGACTACAGACATGACATACAATAAAAAAAAAAAATAAACAAATATACATAAATAAAAAACGAAAAAAAAAAAAAAAAATAAAAAAACAAAGAAAAAAAAACAATGACTATGACAATGACTATGACATGATGACAATGACTATGACAATGACTATGACAATGACTATGACAATGACATGATGCACAATGACTATGACAATGTACTATGACAATGACTATGACATATGACTAAAGTGACAATGACTATGACAATGACTATGACAATGACTATGACAATGACTATGACAATGACTATGACAATGACTATGACAATGACTACGACAATGACTACGACAATGACTACGACAATGACTACGACAATGACTACGACAATGACTATGACAATGACTATGACAATGACTATGACTATGACAATGATGGCCACCAATGAACAGCAAGTTGTTGTTGATGTAGCCAATATTTGCAATTATTGTAATAAAAAGGTTTCAAATAAGTGTGTAGAGTGTATGAAATATAAAGTTCATGTGCATCCATCATGTGGAGAAAGATATGGGGTGTTTTTGAGTGCTTCTGGCAAAAATATGGACTATCTGTGCAATAGATGCTATAAGGGTTATAAATATGGCAGCTTAAATGAGAATGATCAATCAATTTGTAACAATTTTATTTTCGAATTAATAAATCTCTTCATTAAAGGTACAACGAATATTAAAACACCTTTATTAACTAAAGTAGTAATACGGGTAACAATCAAATTTTTACATTAAAACAGTATCTAGATTCGTTAGTCTATTTGTTTTGGATGTCGGTGTATTCCACAGCCACTTGCACGCGCGTTGAGAGGATTGACAACCCCTCGGGACCCTCCACCATGCAAGAACGCGGAGAGGCACTCGTCGATAGGTAAAGCAGCAACAACATGTTTAGGAAGACAATGGCGAGTGACCTGCGGGTCGCATTAATTGTGAGACGCACTTTCTGAGTAACGGTTGGTAATGTATACTCATTATCATAGTATCTAATTTGAAAATTTGTTTAGCGCAACGAAGACTTACAAACTACGCAACGAAAACTTATAAAACTACGTAAAGAAAATTAGGTACACGCAAGGCTTAGGAATGCAAACTTAGAGTTACAACTAAGATTAGACGAATTTGAATCAATGTTAAGAAACCCACTTCACTTCAACACCTGTATTTAGAGGATGGAAAGCAGGAATAATTAGTTGCAGATTCCATCGGCGATGCAGTTCCCAATCTAGCCAAGGAAAGCAGCCGGGGTTTGGTTCGTAGTAGCTTTAAGGAATTCTTCTGTGCTTCATTCTGAAAGCACGTTATTTTGTTTTGTTACATAGAAGTACGAATTTGTTATTCAGTTTATTTGTTGCTAAGCTGGTTTCTCCAGTATCAAATTTAAATTTCACTCAGTTTAGTAGATATGTGACAACACGTGGCTTCAGCATAAAATAACAGCTGCGGCTACGTCATTTGTTTGTTTGAAATATGCTGTCAACAATTGCACTATTGCAAGCAGATGTTTAGTATTACATTACTACCACCTTTGATAAAAAAGAAAGAGAATATCTTCGTGAACATTTCGACTTCAAATCGATTTTAGTACTTTTAACTTAACGAGAAATTTTGTATATTAATTTGTAACTGACCTAAACAGATCTGAATGGGTTAGAAAACATTAGTGTAACCAGTCACACTGTGTTGTAATATATTTGAGTAAGAATCAAGTTGATAAACCTTACGTTAATTTTTCAAGTAATTCAAGTATTCATTTAATTTTATTGCATTGAATTTTATTTACAGAAGCAAAAAAATTCTTTCTAGTAAATTAATAATCCACGCTTAAAGTCTTTTTATTCTGATCTAGTTTGATCAGACCTGACAACCAAAAAGCAATAAGAATTAAATTTTGATGCTACCCTTATGTAGAAAATATTCTTTTTGCATTTTTAGGCATATTTGAGGGACACAAACAGTGTTCCCATTTTCTATGTGACTTAATTATTATTCTGTTAAGACAGGTTTTTGTCAGCGAAGGCGATCTTTTTTTCTTTGGGTCTCCACGTCCGCCCTTAGAAATTTGCCATGCCATTAACATGAATCAATCTGGACTTGGTGGCGCCTGTTTGTTTTAGTTTGAGTGTGACCCCCCCACAGATTTCGACTTACCCCCCCATTGCTCATAGCTCTACCCAAGGAATAGACCCCTAGTTACGTCGGAAGACTTTGTTTTGCAGACACCTAACTTGGAGCGTGGTAATTATAAAGTAGAAGAGAAAAAAAAAACGGCAGCAACTTATGGTTACCTGTGCTAACACTAATTCTAGTAGTGATTGTGACCCAAAGTATGAGGCTAATACTGTGGTGAATTTCCTTAAAAGCAACCTATACAAGGAGTTGATAAATTCTTTAATCACTCAGAACACTGAACCACTTTTAGCTGAACTCCTGGAATTAAGAACTGAGGTTGATAACCTCAAGAAAAGTAATATTGATCTTGTAAAGCTCCTTACCAAGGATTATAATTTAACAAATATTCATCAAAGTTTGAATTGTGAAAGAACATCTGGGATTAATAGCTCTGATAACATTCCTAATACCAATGTTTTGAATCAAGAATTATCTACAAACATATGTGTTAAGAGAAACATTAATTTCATTGATCCTGTTGTTGCAAGTTGTTCTAATCAGTTATCAAATATGGTGTCTTCTGATAATACATCAATTATTGCCTCTAATCATCACCTTCCTGAGCAGGTTGTTAATCACCCATCTGCTACTGCACCCAAGACTCCCTATGCAGAAGTTGTGAAGAATAACATACAATACGAAATTGCTAATAATCAATTAAGCAAAGGTAATGAGGGTTTTTTAACAGTTTTTAACAAGAAAAGAATAATAAAAATCTATATATGGCACGGTATTAGTAGTAATTTCTCCTCTAAATTAACTGCAGTTGAAAAGAAAGTTTGGTTCTTTGTTGGCCGTATAAAGTCTGGGACCAAAAGCGAAACCGTTTCTGATCACCTACGGAAATCATTCGAATAAAGAGTTTTCTTGTGATGTTCTGGAAACACGGGGTATGTATGCATGTTTTCGCATAGGAGTTCATGTTGATGATAAAGCCATTGTTGAGAATCCTACTAACTGGCCTAGTGGCACTGAAATTCGGCCATATATTTTTCGTAAAAAATCGGCCCCAGAAATCAATTTTGACACTAAGATTAGTAGTCAAATTTTAAATGTGAACCAGTTTGGCAAATCTAGTATTCACTTTTATTATCAAAATGTGAGGGTCTTGAACTAAGACTATCACGACATTACTCAATATTAGTTCAGCTAACTTTGATTGCATAGTTTTACTGAGACTTGGTTATCCAGTGACATTTCTAATGGTGAAGTTATTCCTAAAATTTTAATGTATTTCGATGCGACCGCAAGTGTGAACTGCTAAACAAACAAAGAGGAGGAGGAGTACTTATTGCCATTAAATCACACATTAAGTCTAATTTACTACCCAGGTCTGGGTCTCATTATTTTGAGGATATTTGGATCAAAATTTTTTACGGTCACACTACCTTATTAATAGGAGCGGTATATTTTCCTCCTAAATCGTCTCATGAGCTGTACCAAGTATTTGTTGATAAAGTGGATTATTTAAGAACCAGCAATAATACAGCTAAATTTTTAATTTTTGGGGACTTCAATGTTCCTGAAATTACATGGGTTGATATAGATGGCTATTTTCTGCCCACTAAACTCACATCTTTGGTCAGCGAAGTTTTAATAAGTGGTATGCAGCTTACTGTCTTAAATCAGATTAACAGAATAGCTAATAATCAGGGTAAACACTTAGACTTACTTTTTCTGATTTAGAATCACTTGAAATTATTAGATCCCAGAATATTCTGGTCAAAGAGGATGGATATCACCCGGCTTTGGAATTAGTTTTACCTTTAAAAGTACCTGCAAGTATGCCATCTAACAATAAATCTGCGGTATTTCAGTTTAGAAAGGCATCTTACGAAGACATTATTAGATTTTTCAGGAAGTTGACTGGAATTTTGTCCATACTGATCACAATATTAATATTATCGTTAACAAGTTCTCTGAGCAATTAATCTTGCTATTAATCTTTTATTCCTAAAAATGTTCTAAACCTAGAAAATTTCCTAAATGGTACAATGAGAGACTAATTAAGCTAATTAAGTTAAAAATAAATTGCACAGTAAATTCAAGAAATCTAAGTCAATGGAGGATTACAATGACTACTCAAATTTGCGTCGGCTAAGCAAAATGAAATGAACATATGCTATAACCTTTTATCAGGAACTTGAAAACTGAAATTAAAACAAATACTAAGAGCTTTTGGGCATACATTAATTCTGTTAGAAAAGAAGTGGGTATTCCTGTTAGGATGAATTATGGTGGTAATTTGCTATCCTCATCCCAAGAAATAGTTGATGCTTTGCTGATCACTTCAGTTCTTGTTATCTAGCAAATCTGGATGCCAACAACAGAGGCTTATGCAACTTTTCTGATGTGTGTGTTTCATCTGCCGGCTTGTTCAGTCATACATTCACAGCCAATGAAATCATAGATAAGTTAACTAGTCTAGATATTAACAAAGGGGCTGGTCCCGATGGTATACCTCAATTTTTGGAAACAATGCTGTATGATACTTGCTGAACCGTTACAAGTTATATTTCAAAAATCCTTTGATTCGGGTATATTTCCGGAACAGTGAAAGAAGTCCTCCTTTATCCTGTGTACAAAATGGAGATAAAGTGTTATAGAAAACTACAGAGGAATCTCATTACTCTCTACTGTAGCTAAAATTTTGAATCGATAGTTTGTGATGAATTATTTAACACATTTAAACATGCCTTGGTGAAGCAACAGCATGGTTTTTCAAAGGCCGATCAACATGCACTAATCTTGCTGTTTACCAGGATTTTCTAGTGAATGCACTGGAAGATGGCAACCAAGTTGATGTGATATATACTGATATATCTAAAGCATTTGATAGGGTGTGCCATAATTTGTTGGTGGAGAAGCTGTATGCTCTAGGAATTCAAGGTGTTTACCTAAAATGGATTTCTTCCTATTTGTCTGTCAGATCTCAATACGTACACATTCGAGGTGTTAAATCTAAAGGGATTACTGTGACCTCGGAGTGCAGAGTTCTCACCTTGGCCCTATATTATTTTTGTTTTTCATAAACGATGTCGTTTCTGTGTTCACATCTACTCAGTGCTTACTTTATGCGGATGACCTCAAGTTCTTTACTTATGCTAATTCATACACGGATTGTTTACGCATTCAGCGCGACCTTGATAATTTAGTTTCTTATTGTGAACATAATTTATTAAGTCTTAATGTTGCCAAGTGTAAAACAATTAGTTTTACAGATGTAAGAATCCGATCAGATTCATCTATCATATCAACAGTATTCCTCTGGAATTTGTTAACAGTATTTCTGACCTAGGTGTTGTATTTGATCGGAATTGTCTTTTCTGATCATATAGATCATATACTGTTTAAATCATTCAGAATGTTAGGTTTCATCAAAAGAAACAGCATAGATCTATTTGACATATGTTCTTTGAAGTTGCTGTATAATGCATTAGTTTTAAGTATTCTAGAATATAATTCTCTTATCTGGTCACCTTATTACAAATGTCAAATAGATAGATTAGAGCGTGTACAAGATAAATTTATTAAATATCTACTGTGGAAACTTAAGTTTCCTTATGACAACCTTGACCATATAATCAGAAGAAAGTTAGTAGGAATGCTAAGCTTAGAACAGAGACGTAGGAATAATATGGCTTTCTTTATGTATAAGCTTTGGAATAACATGGTTGATAGTGTAGACTTATTAAGTATTATTGGTCTAAGGATATCTCGTAAGAATACAAGGTATAGTGCTGTATTTAGTGAAAGTATGCATAAAACTAACTATGGTTCAACTGATTGTGTTTCAAGGCTATGTAAGACTTACAATAGATTTTTTGTAGAAGTCGACATTTTCAAGTGTAACTACACTGAATTTAAAAACAAAATTTTAGAATTATCTTAATTTAAGTCTTAGTGTACATGTTTTCATTTGTTTTATTTTTTATTATAGTGTGTATCAATTGGAATTATCTGTATATACACACAGATGTAAATAAATAAATAAATAAATAAATAAATAAATAAATAAATAAATAAATAAATAAATGACAATGACTATGACAATGACTATGACAATGATAATGACAATGACTATGACAATGACTATGACAATGACTATGACAATGACTATGACAATGACTATGACAATGACTATGACAATGACTATGACAATGACTATGACAATGACTATGACTATGACAATGACTATGACAATGACAATGACTATGACAATGACTATGACAATGACTATGACAATGACTATGACAATGACTATGACAATGACTATGACTATGACAAGAACTGAAAATGACTATGACGATGATTATGACAATGACTATGACAATAACTATGACAATGGCTATGACAATGATTATAACGATGACTATGACGATGACTATGACGATGACTATGGCGATGGCTATGACGATGCGTATGATAATGACTATGACAATGACTATGACAATAACTATGACTATGACAATGGCCATTACAATGAACATGACAATGACCATGACCATGACCATGGCCATGACAATGACCATGACAATGACTGACAATGACTATGATGATGACAATGACAATGACAGTGGCTATGACAGTGACTATGACAATGAATATTACAATGAGTATAACAATGACAATGGCTATGACTACGACTACAACAGTAACTATGACTGCGACTAGGACTATGACAATAACTATGACTGCGCCTACAATAATGAATACGACAACGATTATGACAATGACTACTATAATGGCTACTACACTGACTACAACAACGACTACGACCATGACTTTGACATTGGCAACAATGACAATGACTATGACAATGAGTATGACAATGACCTCAACAATGCCCACGACAAAAGCTACGTCAATGTATACGGCAATGACTGTGCCAATGGCTACGACAATGACTACAACAGGACTAGGATTACAACCATGGCAATGACCATGGCGACGACCATGACGACTACCATGGCAACGACCATGACTACGACAATGAATAGAACTAATGCAGCGACTACGACAACGACAATAATTGCGACGCTGACCACGACACTGCCCCGACACTGATCACGATGCGGGCTACGACACCGACTACAACACCAACTACGATACTGACAGTGACAGTGGCTACACTATGAAAGTGACTACAACGGTGACTGACTATGACAAAGACTACAGCAGCGACATTGACTACAGCAACGACTACAGGAATGACTGCAATAATGACTATGACAATTACTTCTACAATGACTACGACCAATACAGCGACATCAACCTCTGCCATGGCTATGACAGTGGCCATAACTGCGGCCAAGGTAACGGCCAGGACAGCGCCTGGAACAGCAGCCACGACAGCATCTAGGCAGCCATCACGACAGCGACCACGGTAGCCACCATGACAGCGACCACTACAGGACCACAACAGCGATCATGACTACAATCACAACAATGATCACCACTGTGAGCAGGACAGCAACTACAATGAACACGATAATGATTCCGACAATCACCACGACAATATCCACGACTATGACAATGATAATGACAGTAACCATGACAACGACTATGATGATAACTACGAATGGCAGTGACTATGCAGTGAGCAGCTATGACTATGGTCGTTCTCGGCAATGACTGTAAAAACTATTGTGACAAGGACTGTGACAACCGCTTTTGGCACAAATAGGATGAGTACTATGATTATGGCTGTAGCCATGAATGTAACCATGACAGTAACTGTGACTATGGCAAAGACTCTATATAGTTCAATTTTGTAAGTTAGTGCTAATGCTGCTTGTTTAGTAACAGAAATCGTTAGAAATACAAGGTTTGACAATGGTATGAGATAAGTTAACACCAATGCTAACAGTACTGTACAATGAATGCATACGACAAGCTGTTTTTCCGAACATCTGGAAACAGGCGAATGTCGTGATTATCCCTAAAGGGAAAGGTAAAGACCTCAAACAACTGGACTCTTACCGACCCATATGCCTTTTGAACACGCTAGGAAAAACGTATGAAAAACTATTATGTAAACGAATGCAGGACCACAGACAAATCACAGGAGTACATCCAAGACAATACAGCTTTACAGAAAACAAATCAACCAAGGACGCCATAAACCAAGCAATACAAACCATCAAGCAATCACACAAAAAATACGTCCTATTAATATTAGTGGACATAGAAGGCGCATTTAATAACCTTTGGTGGCCTTCACTCTTTACAAGACTTACGAACATAAACACAACTATACCACTCTTTCAGGAGCTACTGCAGGGACAGGTATGTAACCCTACAAGGCACGGAGAGCATTACCAAACATATAAATAAAGGTTGCCCGCAGGGGTCCATATGCGGGCCCCTATTTTGGAATATTGTAATGGATGAACTCCTGGAAAAGCTGGACACCGTTGACGAAGTGTTGTCCACGATTGCATACGCCGACGACATCTTGCTGGTGGTGAAGGCAATTCCAGAAGGAAAATCGAACGTAAAGCTAACATCGCCCTTACCCATACACAAAGTTGGTGCAAAACCAACAAAATGACCATAACACCACAAAAAACTACATACCTTGTGATGAAGGGAACCCTGGCAAGAGACCCCACCATCAAACTAGATGGTGTAAATATAAGTAGAACACAAAACACAAAATATCTGGGCTTAACATTAGACGAAAAACAGAATTACTCTGCACATATAAACACCGTCTGTGCAAGTGCAACTTCTGCAATGCAGAACATTGCAACGCTAGCCCAAAGGACTTATAAGATACCACTTAATTGCGTAAGGCTATATCTCAACAATGTGCTCGGTGCTATGGTATCATACGCCGCGAGCACGTGGGGACATCGCCTTAACACAATCAAACCTAGACAAAAAATTAACAGTACACAACGAAGTGTTTTACTGCGACTGACGGGGGCTTATGGGACTACCGCACATGATGCACTTCATGTACTGGTGGGAACTATGCCCTTGGACCTAGTAGTGAAATAGCGAGCTGCAATATACAATCTTACACACAATGACAACCAACAACTACAACGCATCTTAATCACAAACCAACTGCCCACGACAAAAACGGAAATAAAAAACTACATACTTGCAGAATGGCAGACAAGATGGGATCAAAGCAGAACTGGTAGAAGGGTATACGCAATGATCCCAAATATTAAAGACCGCCTAAAAGCCAAATACCTGGTGCCCAGTTACTGGCCACGGACCCTATCCAACATACAGAGAACGCATGAACTTAGTTGACAACAACATATGCACGTGCGGAGAAATAGGAACACCGCAACATATAGTATTCGAGTGTAATGACTTACAACCGTACCTCTACACACATAGACAAACATTATTAAACAAGACCCTACACCAGATGATTTGGAATGAAAACCTCTTTCCACACTTAAATGCACTCACACAAAAAACCACGGCACTCATCCACCAACGTTATCTTGACGGATAAAAGACACAAACAAAACTACCCGGACAGAGACATAAAAGTACCACCTCTCCTTGGACCGAGGCTCTGCCCCGGAGACCGATCTCCTGGAATTCCAAGAGCTCTGCTCTTGACGACCAGAAGCAACAAGATAAAACCATTAACCCGACTTTGAAACGATTCAACCCCCTAATATGTAGAATTTGCATGCTTCTACATATTAGCAACCCTGTCTCTCACAAATAATAACCCACAGTAGTAGTATAAGTTAATTTTAATAAGTTAATTTTAAGTAGTAGAATAGGGAATTTCTTTTCTTTTTAACAAACGCTAAATTTTAAGAACTTTCACATACTCGAGGCAAACAATACAGTAAACAAATCCTTTCCTCTGAAAGAACCTAATTTTTTATTAATATAATAGTATAAGTTCAAACATGTACAAAATTATACTAATTCAATCCAACCTTTTAGTAACCTGGGCAAACATAAACAAAAATTAACATTTCAAACACACTTCACACACACACGCACGCACGCACGCACGCACGCACGCACACACACACACACACACACACACACACACACACACACACACACACACACACACAAACACAACACCTCTTATGTACTGTGCAAACATAAAACACTTTTCACACACTTACATTGCCTTTCAACATCTGGATTTCCGGTTGCCGGTGGTCCAGACTGATAAGGCAACATCCGTCGAGCGTTCCTCTTTGAAGATTGGGATATCCGGCTTCCGATGGTCCTGGTCCTAAAGGAGGAACGTAACACGGATACCAACATCACACACAACACACATACACACAACTCTCTCTCTCTCTCTCTCTCTCACACACACACACACACACACAACACACACACACACACACACCTAAACACACACTTCCATTGCCTTTCAACATCTGGATTTCCGGCTGACGATGGTCCGAACTGACAAGGTAATGTCCGTTGTGCGTTCTTTCTTGACGACTGGGATATCCGGCTGCCGATGGTCCTGGTCCTAGAGGGGGAACGTAACATGGACCAACATCACACACAACACACATACACACAACCATCCCTCACACATACACACATAACACATGATGGTTACTTTCGGTGGGGAAGCCAGGTCTGCTTAAATTTCAGGTAGCAGACTACTGAAACGTTGGAACAAATAATAAAAAAAAATGGTATGAGGCAGAACACGATACAAAGGTTCCCTGTTGCGCAAATTAAGAATGCAGTATCATTTAAGATAATCCCAGTCAGAAATTTATTGTAAATTTAGTATTATTCAGTTACTGTTATTATATAAAGTCATAGCAATAATTATTTATGGTTCCAAGTTGGGACCGCGTCATTTTATAAATTTCAAGGTCGACATTTCGCCCACTTTTGTAAGGGGCTTCATCAGGACAAAAAAATAAAATAAAAATATAAAAAATAATAAAGATAACAATGATAATATTAAATAGACAAGTTAAAGTGTAAAGAGAAGAGTTACTCCTGAACTAGCTGACTCACTAGCCCATTCAAAGCCAAAAGGTGTCTTGTGGCGAAGTAACTGGTGAAAGTAGTGAAAGTGGTAGTTTATATAGGGCGAGAACTTGATGCATGAGTGATCATGAATAGAGAGGAGTGTCGTAGCGGATCAGTTGTTACGTGCCGAAATCGGCACTAAACATTTTTAATTTAGTTTTAATTTGTAAGAATTTCGCGCCAAGGATTTAAAAAGATGTTGTTACAGGTGGAAAAGCCACTAAGTGTATCTTTTCCAGTCAAATTATAAAATGGGGGCGGCCTGTAAAACAAAAATTAAAGGGGGGTCACCGGCACTAGCTAGCGGAAGGTCGTGGATCATATAGAGGGTTAAAATTTTGAAAAAAGGGGTTAAATTAATTTATAATATACTACAAAAATGTGGCACTTACCTTTCATAAAATATTGTGGCTTAATGACAATTGCCAAGGGCGCCAGACAAGTCGAGAATGTCCAAATGTTCGTACAAAAAACCTTGAGAGACTTGTCATCCCAAGGAGGACAATTGTTTCTTTTAATCAATTCCTCACTTTTTTACTACTTATATAAAAAAATAAGAAAAACTATTGACTTAATCAACGGCAAACAAAACTATTTAATTCACAGAGCAATAAACGTGAACCTCTTACATTCATTGATTTAGAAATTTAAGTGAATAGGTGACTATGGAATTTATGAAAATTTTGAGTACATAAGTAGTTATCAAATACTTGTATATGAAAGAAACTTATATTATAAATCGTACACTAAATTAATCCTACGGTTTATGGCCAAAACGTCCTAACAAATAAACTAACTAAAAATTGGTCATGCTACTTAACTATAAAGACTTACTTACTAATAATTGTCCATTGTTTGAGGGTTTGTTTTCCAACGTAGAGCAGTTATTAAATTTGGGAAGAGAATCTCGCTTGTTGCTTCTGTTTGTAATGTTTAAGAAAATTGACTGGCACACGAATTCGGCAGAATTTTTGACAATATAACTTACTTGTTGCGTCACACGCCTACAAGCTTTTTAAATATTTATCTTGCATCACTTTAAATCCGCGAACTATGGGCATAACCCTCGCGAAACTGGAAGAGTAACACTTCTTTCCAATCTTTTTTTCTAACGTGATACGAAGTAGAATATTCTATGTCATGCCAGAGAACGCCACCCGCAAAACTACGTTTCTTTTACTTCTTAACCACGATCGGCCCCATTGGAAAAATCCCCGTCTTTGGCTAAAGCCTTCAAATATATAGACTATTCCTATCCTAATAATTATGAGCTTCATTTTCTGTTATCCAATGACTGAACAGAACTTCCCACAAAACAAGATTTCAGAAACCAAATCCAACCCCTTTTTAGATGAGAATCACGGAAGCAACTATTTTCCCAAGAATTTAAATTATCTCTTTTTCTTCTACGAATTTCTTAATTATGGCAATGTGGAATCTACCTATGGCGGCCGTAGTCTGGCATTAACAAAGACCGGCTAACCTACTTGAGCCGAAATGGATTTTAAATACAATGGATGTCTCCAGACTACTTAAAATTACTTGTAATATTTGAACAAATCAATTTGGAAATAGTTTCCGCTATTTATAAAAGGTTTCGTTTTTGTATAACTGCTATCAATCAACGAAAGGTTAAGCTTTTCAAACTGAAATTGGTTTTCCTTTATTTACGCTAAAAGGTACTATACATTTTAAAGGGTTTATTATATTTGACTTACGATGGGGTCTAGAGCTTTAAATGATGACCTGCCGCTGGAATTTACTAGCCCGAAGCTATCGGTAAATGTGGTCTTTTATTACAAGGGAGCCTGACTGAATGTGAAGTAATTTATTGTGGGAATTTTTGTCTATACTTTATTCAAGTTACTGAATTTTTAATTAATTAATTTATTTAATCGTTAACATTACAAAATAATGTTACAATGTGCACGTATTTCCGTCACTTTAAACAGTGCGTTTACGCGAGATTGCGCCGACGCGGTGTGCCAAGAAGGGTGGTGGGGATTTCCGGCAGACGTGTCGGGACTGGTGATCGAGACTCGAACGAATGTAGTTACCTTTGTGTTTTATCGTGTCTTTTTTTGTTATGTAGGTTCCTTGCCTTAACTCTGATTATCGTTCCTTATATCCCGTTTCCTGTCGCCCCTCTACAAATAGGAAGAAGACAAATTTGAATTTGGATTCGACCGGGCCAACGAATACCCACGCCTGAAAGATCAACGGAGCCCCGCTGCTGCCATCATGGAGTAGCGCTGGAGTCGACCAATAATTTACGTGAGTACCTTTTTGGGTTTCCTTAAAATTAGTATAACTTTTTTATTATGTTGTAATAATTCGAATATTGATATGATGTAATCTTTTATTTGCGCATCATTTTTACAATTATTTAACATTGCTACCAACTGACTGTAGTGGCTCGCGTACCGCACCGGCGGGGTTATAATACAGTGAACATCACGGTTCTGCTGTTGTGAACATAGGCTTGTTTTCCAAATAAGGGAAAGGTAGTAGACATTGTCTTTGTTGAGATTATTAGAATTTTTATTGATTTCTATGGATTCTCTAATTTTTCTATTGTAGAAAAATGGAATTCTGGCAATTTGTTTCGTCTTGTCAAAGTTAAATAGTATGGCCTGTTTTATGTTGGTGTTCGACCACCGCTGAGCGAATGTACTGGCTTGTTCTTAAGCATCGCTTATGCTCGTTTAGTCTAGTCTGTACTGACCGTCCTGATTTTCCTATATATACTAAACCACAACTGGAAGGTATACTATATACGCCTGAGGCTTTAAGACTATTTTCAGAATCTTTTGTGGTTGGTAATATTTGTGAAATTTTATTAGTGAGTTTATAGATTGTTTTGATGTTGTGTTTACGTACAATTTTGCCAGTTCGGTCTGTTATTTTGTGTATATATGGAAGGATTGCTAAAAATCGTGTATCGGGATTACAGCGTGATTTGGGGGTTCGTGATGGATGCAGATGCTGGTTTATTACTCTGCCGATATCTAAGTTACGATAGCCGTTTTTTTTAAACTAGTTTTAAGATGGGTCAGTTCATTAGATAAGTGTTCTGGTTGTGAAATTCTAATTGCACGGTAGACTAGAGAGTTGGTTACCGATGATTTTTGTGAGGGATGATGATGTGACGACGTATGTAGATATCTGTGTGTGTGTAGGTTTTCGATATACGGAATGACCTAGTCGTCCGTTAGGTTGGCGCTCCACCAGAACGTCAAGGAATGGCAGAGTTCCGTTCTTTTCAATTTCTATAGTGAACTTAATATCTTTATGTTGATTGTTTATGTGATCTAGAAAATTATCGAGCGTTTGATGTCCATGGGGCCAGATTACAAAAGTGTCATCTACATAACAAAGTCAAGTTTTTGGTTTAAGGTACTCAAATTCGTTTTCTTGAGGTAGGAGTTGTTTAATAATGGAGACAGTGTCTATGACAGGTACATTTGTAAATAGGGATGTTACGTCAAAACTGACTAGTATATCATTAGGGCCTAGATCAATATTTGCAATTAGTTCTATGAATTGAGTGGAGTTTAAAACATTAATAGGGGTGTTACCGGAATAAGGTTTTAAGAAATTTGCTAGATATTTTGCCAGATGGTAGGTTGGCGAGTCAATTGTGCTAACTATCGGACGGAGAGGGACATCAGGTTTATGGACTTCAAGAAGGCCATACAAGCGAGGTGGTTTAGTTTCACGAAGTATTATGGGTTTTTGGATAGTTTTGGGAATATTTATTTATTTATTTATCAACTTATGGTATCTACAGAGAAACTCCAAATGATACAAATTGTTATTAAAAAATTAATTCAATATGGGTGAAACTACATTGATTCCTTAATTATTGATTTGAACTTATTCAAATTTTGAACATTAAATAAATCAATTTTTAGAAAACTTGTATTGTAATTCTTACACAGCCTGTTAATGCAATCCATTAAACCATAATTAGTTTTATGAGGAGCTTCAACAAATAAAGCTTTATGTCTAGTAAATTTAGATGGGACTCGTAGTCCAATGTAATTTAGAAGTTCCTCACAATCAATGTTATTGTTCATAATCTTATATAATAAACAAACCATACTGTTATTGCGTGTTTGATTTAAACTGGGCATGCCCACTAATTGACGTCTTACACTATGGTCTAAGTGATCATACCTATAATCTAGTTTATACAACAGATAATTTACAAATTTATCCTAAACCCTTTCTAGTCTATTAATATGACACTTGTACATAGGTACCCAAATAATGTTGTTATATTCTAAAATACTTAAAACTAATGCACTGTATAATCTCTTTAGGATAGGAATATGATTTATATCCTTTGTATTCCTTTTTAAAAACCTAATAATCTGGATGCCTTAATAACAGTATAGTCCACGTGAGTAACGAAAGACAGATGTTTATCGAAAAAAACACCTAAATCGCTAAAGTGGGCCACACACTTTAATGGTTCTCGATTTATGAAATAAGTATGTGTAAGAGGATGTTTACGCCTATAAAAGCTCATAGCTTTACATTTCGAAACATTAAGACCAAGCTGATTTCTCATACAATAAGCTACTAAATTATCTAAATCCTGTTGAATGCATAGACAATCTTCAAAAGAGTTTACACAAGCATAAAACTTGAGGTCATCAGCATACAACAAACATTGTGTTAATTTGAATTCATCAACAATGTCATTAATGAAAAGATTAAATAAGACCGGACCTAGATGAGATCCCTGAGGAACCCCAGATGACGCATGTACATCTTTTGAACGTTGATTATTTATGTACACATATTGTTTTCTATTTGTCAAATATGATGATATCCAACTCAAATAAACACCTTGGACTCCAAATGATAATAGTTTTTCCAATAATAAGTCATGATCAACCTTGTCAAATGCTTTTGACATGTCGTTGTAGATTACATCTACTTCATTACCAGCTTCAACTGCATTTACCAAAAATTTCTGAAAGACCATTAAATTCGTTGTAGTAGATCTTCCTGTATAAAAACCATGTTGTTGCTTAGCAATTAAATATTTAGAAGTACGGAAGAGTTCGTCTGCGATAATTGCTACAAATACCTAGGCTATCACTGACATCAAAGCAATACCCCTGTAATTAGAAATTTCACACTTGTCACCACTTTTAAATATAGGATACAAGAGAGATCTCTTCCACCATATATCCGGGAAAATACCAGCATCAAAGGATTTTTGAAACACAGCACGAAGCGGTTCTTCCAACACTGTACTGCAATTTTTAAGAAAAACTGGAGGAACACCATCTGGACCAGCACCTTTGTTGATGTCTAGCAGATGCAACTTCTGAAATATCTTATCGCCAGAAAACTTATGGTGACACAATATTTTTATTGATGAAATATTCAAATTATTAGAGCTACTACTAGGATTCTGAAAAGATGAATAGCAGGAACTGAAATGATCGGCAAAACTATCAGCAATGGCTTGAGGTGAATTAATAATTTTACCTTCGAATTTCATAGTTTGTGGAAATCCATTTTCCTTCTTTAATGTATTAATATATGACCAAAAACTTTTGGTATTCCTACTAATTGTACTTTCAATATTGGCAATGAAAGTAGTATAGCAACAATGTATTGTGTTTTTAGTTCTTAGGCGAATTTCAGCATAACGATTGTAGTCTGTGTTTAACCCTGATTTTTTAAATTTACTGTGCAACATGTTCTAATAACGAATGAGTTTGATAAGCTGTTTAGAGTACCAATTTGGAAATTTATTCTGAGTTACATATTTAATTGGTACATATAAATCAATAGCACTAAAGATTGTAGTGTAAAACCTCTCGATTGTTTCATTGATGTCAAGATTACCATATATAAAGGTCCAGTCAACCTGTTCCAAATATCTCACAATATCACGATATGATGCCTTCCTGAATAGATATAACTTGGATTTTTCATTGTGTCTAGTTACACCTTGATTTAAGCTGATTTGAAGTTCAAGAGGTGGATGATAAGCATCTTCTACAACCAGTGGATTAGTGGATATAAACAACTTAATGACATTACAATCTGTAAAAATCAAGTCTAATCGTCTGCCTTTATTGTTGTTAATGGTGTTAACTTGTTCAAGCTCAGCAAGCTGCATCCCTGTAACCAGTATTTCAGATGCTACTGATGTGAGACGAGCAGGAAGTAAACATACATCTATCATTGACCATTCTAGCTCAGGTATATTAAAATCGCCACATATGACAAATTTGGATGTCAAATAAGTACTTCTCATAATATCTACTTTATTGATAAAGGATTGATATAAGTCACTATGAGATTTGGGTGGAAAATACACAACTCCAACAATTAAGGAAATATTGTCTAGCATAATTCGTACCCACACTTCTTCGTACAGAACTACCACTGGATCAGCCGATAGTTTAAGACAACTAATATTAGACTTTGTAGCGATCAAAACACCACCACCACGTTGGCACTGTAAAGCTTGATAATTACGGTCCATGCGATAAATATTGTAGTCATTAGGAAATATTTCACTATTAGATATTCCACTAGATAACCAGGTTTCACTAAAAATAATACAGTCGCAATCAGCCGAAATAATTTCAAATAATGTAGATCTAGTTTTAGTACGCAGCCCCCTTACATTTTGGTAGTAGATGGATATACCATGCTCCCATGAGGCTGTTTTCTTTACCTTATCATTAAGTTGCATTGACTGCTGTCTGTAGTCTCCGAAAAATATAAGGTCTAACCTCGGTTCCAACTGGCCAATTGTTAGGATTCTCAAGTATATTTTTATCGTCAAAATTTACTCCTACACGAAAGCATGCATAAACACCTTTCGTGGCCAAAGGTTCACATGTAAAGTTCTTATTAGGTAAATTTTCGTTCAAATGTGCAGCAATTGTAGGATTTGATCAGTGCTGAGATTTCCCGTTCAAGCTTTGAAGTGGGTTCTTTTGTTATAGGAGTGTAGAAACCGTCTTGTAATAATTGTTTAATTTTTTCTTTGTATTCTGTACGGTTTAGAATTACAGTCGCATTACCTTTGTCTGCAGAGAGTAACACAATTTTCTTGTTTGTTTGTAGGTGTTTTAAGGCTGTCATTTCTTGCTTTGTCACATTTTTGTTAGGAGTTTTGGCATGTCGGAGACATTTAGTCGTTTCAAAGCGAATTAAATTAGCATTGTCTTGGGGTAGAGATCAGATCGCTGATTCCACAGAGCTAATGATTTCCTCTGCTGGAATTTTTTTGGGTGCAATTGAGAAGTTTAGTCCTTTGGACAAGATATTTAATTCGTTTTCGGATAGGATATGTTCTGATTGGTTTATGACGGTATTTGAAGACAGAGTTTTGGCGTAAGATGTTTCTTCAGGGTGTGAAAGGTTCTTGGAAAGTTGCAAGAATTTGCGTAAGTGGGTTTTTGTGGTAAGTTTGGTGGTTTTTTGGTCTTGCAAGTATGAAATTCTGTCAAACAGAGTCCAGTCATTGTAGTTAAGCATGGCGGATAATGTTAGATGGAGCTGTAGGAGTTGTTTAGAAATATTGTCCATTTCTTTTCAAGTGTTGGAAATTCGTTCGCGAAGAAGTGAGAGTTCTGCTCTGTGAAGAATTTTTCGGCTGGAATATGTTTTAATGTGGTATATTATTTTAAGGAAATTTGGAACTATGTCAGAATCACGACACAGTAACAAAAAGGTGAGTGTACAAAGTAATTTTGTTAGCGAGTGTCTAAGGTTACTGAAAGTTTTTGTTTTGTTTACAATATCCTCCCCGTAAAGGTTTTTGTAATAATGTTGGGAGCTTTCACGGCCGGAGTCATAATTATATATGGTTCCGGGTTGGGGCCGTGTCATTTTATAAATTAAGGTCGACGTTTCGCGCACTTTTGTAAGGCGCTTCATCAGGACAACAAAAATAAATAATAAAATAAAAATAATAAAGATAAGAATGATAATATTAAATAGACAAGTTAAAGTGTAAAGAGAAGAGTTACTCCTGACTAGCAGACTCACTAGCCCATTCAAAGCCAAAAGGTGTCTTGTGGCGAAGTAACTGGTGAAAGTAGCAAAAGAAAATAATCTAAACAAAGACGATGGCTACTACCTTTCCCCTATTTAGAAAACAAGCCTATGTTCACAACAGTAGAACCGTGACGTTCACTGATCCACTACGACACTCCTCTCTATTCATGATCACTCATGCATCAAGTTTTCGCCCTATATAAACTACCACTTTCGCTACTTTCACCAGTTACTTCGCCACAAGACACTTTTCGACTTTGAATGGGCTAGTGAGTCTGCTAGTTCAGGAGTAACTCTTCTCTTTACACTTTAACTTGTCTATTTAATATTATCATTCTTATCTTTATTATTTTTTATATTTTTATTTTATTATTTATTTTTTTGTCCTGATGAAGCCCCTTACAAAAGTTGGCAATATGTCGACCTTAATTTATAAAATAACACGGTCCTAACCCGGAACTACAAATAATTATAATGACTCTGGCTATGAAAGCCTCCGACAATAGTCATACCAACACCAAATTATTTCAACACATTAAACGTCATTTTTTAAATAACTCTCCCTATTCATTTATTGACTTTATACGATTTCGAATTCAATTTATAAAATTTTATTTTTCCCTAAAGAATTTCAATTTTTGCTTGCCATTTGAAGAACGTCTTGCGCCACATTTGATCTTGGCTGCCGTCAAGGCCATAGCTTCCTTGTTGTCATTTGCCTGGATAGGTTTATATATGAGAGGTTACGTTCACAGATGTTATGTTTGTTGGTGGTTTTACTATAATAATTCTAATTCTGTAAATGAACAAGTGGAAACTATATCTTCATTACATTATAGAAAAAAATAAACCACATATTGTATCAGTAGTATATCTCACAGAAAAAAGAATAAATCAACACATTGAATTTTGGAAACTGCTTGTGAGGATAATCTCAGCAAAATAGTGCATCTCGAACACTGACACCAAATGGGCAATAATATCATTATAGCATATTGGAAAGTAATATATGACACAGGTGAGGTTCCAATAGATTTCGAAAAAAATATTATTATCCCAATCCCAAAAAAGTCAGGAGCTGATAGGTGTGAGAATTTTAGAACGGTTAGTTTAACTTCTCATGCTTCCAAAATACTAACAATAATAATTAAAAATAGAGTAGAAGCTTTGACTGAGAATTATTTAGGCGAAGACCAATATGGTTTTCGTAAAGACAGAGGACTAGAGAACCGATACTAATGATTAGGGTAATTATCGAAAAAGGTTACAAAAAATAAAAGACTCATTTCGCGTTTGAAGATTTAGAAAAAGCATTTGATAGGGTTAATTGGATTGTTATGTTCAGGGTTTTGCAAAAAATAGGAATCTCTCATAGAGATAGAAAAATTATTTACAGTCTATATAAAAACCAAAGCGTAGTAATTAGATTTGATGAAATAGAAAAGGAAGCTAAGATTAGAAATGGTGTTAGACAGGGTTGTATACTGTCTCCTTGATTTTAATGTTTATATTGAGGAAGCTTTAAACTTAGCTAGAGAGAGAAAAGAGATAGGTATTAGTGTACAGGGACAGAAAATAGACATGTTACGTTTTGCAGATGATATAGCCATTATAGCAGAGTCTAGGAAAGAGTTAGGAGAGTTTTTAAATATTTTAGATGAGATACTACGGAGTAACTATAGTATGAGAATTAACTCAGTAAAGACAAAGATAATGACAAGTGAGTTACAGCCTAGTTCTAAACCAAAATTAAAAATAGGTAATACCGAGAGAGGAGTTGGATGAATTTTGCTATTTAAGTAGTATAATTACAAAAGATGGACGTAGCAGAAAGGATATAGTAGCTAGAATAGCTCAAGCTAGAAAAATGTTTTTAAAAAAGAAAAACTTACTAATAGCTAATAGTATTAGTTTAGATAATAGAAAAGTTTCTTAAAGTCGAAATGCGTATGGAGCGTTCTACTATACGGTAGTGAGACTTGGACAATTAAAGAAGTAGATAAGAAAGAAGCTTTTGAAACTTGGTGTTATAGGAGAATGTTAAAGATTAGTTGGACAGATAGAGTAACAAACGAGGAAGTTTATAGAAGGATAGGTGAGGATCCTGTATGTGGAAACAATTGAAGGTCAGGAGAGATAGAATGATAGGGCACCAGTTAAGACATGAGGGACTATTTAGTAAAGTCTTAGATTATAGACTACCAAATAAAAATAGAGTAGGAAGGCCTAGACAAAGCTATATTAGTCAAATTATTAGAGATGTAGGTTGTGAAGGGTATGTAGACCTTTTTAGACTAGCTCAGAATAGAAAAGAATTTAGAGCTGCGTCAAACCGACTTTAAGTAAGTTCGAAAACAAAACAAATAGAAAAATAAAAATCAGTTAACTAAATGTCACCAGGACATGACTCACAATTGGTTAGCGGTCTGGCATGTTGGTAGCGTTTCGTTGCTTAAGCCTTACCATAACATATAATTTAATAAACGTCACCATGACATGGCTCACGGTTGGGTAGCGGTCTGGCATGTTGGTAGCGTTTCGTTGCTTAAGCCTTACCATAACATAATTTAATAAACGTCACCATGACATAATTCACAATTACGTAGCGGTCTGGCATGTTGGTAGCGTTTCGTTGCTTAAGCCTTACCATAACATATAATTTAATAAACGTCACCATGGCATAACTCACAATTAGGTAGCGGTCTGGCATGTTGGCAACGATTCGTTGCTTAAGTCTTACCATAACATATAATTTAACACTTTTCCTTTTTGAAGCGGATAACCAGGTTATATTTCATTTCCTTATAAATGGTAATCATGTAAACATGTTAGAGTTCTTTAACAACCATCAGGTTGCTAATATCTATGTAGAGCCAGCTGGATAGGAAAAAGATAGAAGGATATAGGAACACCTAGACCAAACTATATTAGTCAAATTATTAGAAATTTAGGTTGTGAAGGGTATGTAGAGCTTTTTAGATTAGCACAGAATAGAAAAGAAGTTAGAGCTGCGTCAAACCGACCTTAAGTAAGGTCGATAACAAAATGATGATGATGAGCATATTGGAAAGCTGCGAGTATGTAAATGATGTCACTGTGGACTTTATAGAGATTACTGTTGTGAAGATGTCTGAAAATATTTGTGTTGTTTTACAAGATCGTAGAACGAAAATAAGACAGAATCGTCAGGAGTTTGGTTCTGCAAGCAAACATAAAAGGATTATAGCAAGCATGCTTATAATCCTGTCGTTTAATGCTATTTTGTGAATTTCAATGTGTATTTGTTTTTAATGTGGTTCAAGAGAATAATACATTTTGTTGTCATGTTACGTATACTGTAGGTAGTGTTCGTTCAAATAAATACTTATTATATTTTGCATTATTTCACAGTTAGATCTATCATATGCAATAGTGGCCTGGGATCACTCCCCATGTGCAAACAATTTATTTTATTGCAGAGAAAAGTTGTACAAATAATATCCAATTTGGGAATAGGAAAATTGTAAAGAGAATTTTTCAAAACTTAAGATAATTTACTTTGTCCTCATTATATGTATATTAAATTGCTTGATTTATGTACATAAAAGCTTTGATAATTATACAAATAATCGAGATTACAAAATAATACATAAATTCTTGGGGTATATAAACAAATGTTTGTTATTAACTGAAGGTTAATAAGTCCTCACAAGTGTAATTTTAATTGCTGATAGTGCCATCAAGGTTTTAATGTTTAATCTTCACCATATAAACAAGTTTCACAATCGTCAACTGAAAACTATGACCTTGGCAGTAGCCAAGATCAGATGTGGCACAAGACGCTCATGCCATCTGAAGTGGCATCTTGAAGTCTTTCTTGATGGAACAATTGTTTCTAGATCTGTAAGTTTTTTAAACTTGCTGTAGTCAACGAATTACGAACAGACAGCCATGTGTGCATGCTTACGTGGGCACATACACATACACACAACTAGGAATGATGATGGGTACCCGGGTACGTACCCAATAACGCAATACCCGGGACGAAATTTTGATACCCGATACCTGTTAAATACCCAATACCCGCTAACTACCAGATACCTGATAAATACTCAAAACCCAATTAATACCCGATACCCGATAAATACCTGTTACCGGATAAATACTCGATACCCGATACTCGCTAAATGCATGAATCCAATAATTACCCGGTGCCAAAAAAAGACAAAGTGGTAAGTACTTTATAATAATTTTAAGAAAGGACTTTGTATTTGGTTACAAATAATCACCCTACTTATAGGTACCTGACTAATCGTATAGATAAATTTTAAACCACAAACACGATAAACATGTAAAAAACCCGCGTCTGTTTATAAATTGCATATGTGGGAGATTTTCAACATGCTTTTGTACTTCTTGCCTGTGACATGAATATGCATGGTTGCATTTTTAAATCTTATTCCCTATCGTTCTATATGGGCCGCGGCGCCGCAGTGATTGCATTATACAGAATATTTATAATATTTGTTTTTGTTGCATAGCAAGAGCAAGTGCTTTCTTAACTTGACTCCTGTTACACTAGTGCATTATTAGTTACTTTGGTTTGGTTAGTTAGTTTAACTTTTATTTTATTTGAAGTATTAGTGTATTCCATTTTATAGTTATGGAAGGAACAACTCGTTCAAAGCAATCTGCTATGTGGGAAGACTTTGTATATATTCCCGATTCAAAAAAGTGAAGTGTAAAGTAAGTGAAGTTTTGTTCTCACATAATAACTCAACTAGTTGCATGGTGAAACATTTACACGCGGTTCATAAAAAAGGTGTAATGGATAATCATAATTTAAATGCAGAAAATGCAACAGCAGACAATAATCCATCAGCAATGCAAACAAAACTCACTACATTAGCTTTTACAGCAGGGTGCCCTGTTACATGCCGAAAATTCGGCATATAAACATTTCTATAAGTTTTAATTTGTAAGGATTTCGCGCCAATAATTTGAAGAAACGTGTTTGTATTTCCGTCACTTCAGACAGTGCGTTTGCGCGAGATTGCGCCAACGTGGAGTGTGAGGAAAGTGGTGGCAGATTTCGGGACACGTCGGGACTGGTGACCGAGACGTGGACGAATGAAGTTATCTTTGTGTCTTATCATGTTTTCTTTTCTTCGATATGTAGGTTTCCTGCTACACCCAATTATCGCTCATCCTTACCAGTCTTCCTTACCGTACCTCTACACCAGAAAGAAGACAAATTTGAATTTGATTTCAACCGGGGCCAACGAATACCCACGCCTGAAAGATCAACGAAGCCCCGCTGCCGCCATCATGGAATAATGCTGTGAGAAGCCCTACAGTTTACGTAAGTACTTTTTTCGTTTTTTATGTTATGTAGTAATTTTGGATAAATATGTGGCATAATGCCTTATTTGCGCATCATTTTTGCAATTATTTAACATTGCTACAAACTGCCATTTCAAATGGACCTGCACCTTGCCGAAGTTCTAAATTACTAGAACAGGTGAAATGGTTTGCGTGTTCTAATGAGCTAAAGAGCCAAACTACAGGTCCAACCAAAGTAGTAGGGTCGTTAGTGAGGAACCAGACTAAGACAGGTCCCCGAAACAGGGCAGCGGCTCTTTCGGTACTTAGATTGGCAGAGACCATAGGGGTCGGTATGGCAGTCTAAGACACACTACCGCGATGTGGAAGGCAACGGGAAACCACCACATTATCTCCCAAGTACACATTACATGTGATTTTCCAATGCTCCACCCGAAGGTACTACATTGGCCAGGAAGCGAGTTTTTGTTACCTGGAAAATTTTGAATTTTGCCGAACCCTTGCTGTTCCAAGCAAGGTAGGGATTTTAACGTGCGTGACAACACACACACGGGACCTCCATTTTACCTCTCATCCGAACGAGGGTGTATTTTTGTGAAAAATGCTCGCCTAACATTTTTCAAGCGGACCGTGTCGGGATTCGAACCTGGGACCTTGGGCGTAGTAGTCACACACATACCACTACGCCACGGAGCCGCCTCCCAAGTACACAGCATACTTAAATTGTAACAAACATGATGGCATTCTCTGGGGTAAAAAATTCCGGAGTTAAAATAGTCCCCCATTCGGATCTCCGGGAGGGGACTACTTCGGAGGATGCGATGGGAAAGTTAAAAATAAGAGTCGGAAACATTCTGCGAGTCGGAGCGTGGAATGTTAGACGTATGAAGCAAGTAGGTAAGCTAGAGAACCTAAAAATCGAAATGAATAGGTTATCACTAGACACGGTAGGGATTGGCGAAGTTCGGTGGCCAGAGGCGGGGGATTTTTGGAGTGGAGACTTCAGGGTAATTCATACAGGGGCAGAGGAAGGAAATTTGGGTGTGGGGATAGTTATGCGGAAAAGATAGGATACTGTGTGAAAATTACTTACAAAAGAACGAAGAGTACTCATGGTTAGATTAGAATCTAAACCGGTAAACACAGTAATAATACAAGTATACATGCCCACCTCTAGCTACAGTGACGAAGAGCTAGAAGCCATCTACAAAGATATCGAAGATATATTAAGATACGTAAAAGGACATGAAAACTTAATAATTACGGGGGATTTTAATGCCGTGATAGGTGAGGGTGGGAAAGGATCGGTAGTAGGTTTATTTGGTTTAGGCACGAGAAACGACAGGGGAAATAGGCTGATAGAATTTTGCGACAAGAACAATTTAATCATCACAAACACGTTATTTCAACATCATGCTAGAAGACGATATACGTGGAAGATGCCAGAAGATATAGAAAGATATCAAATAGATTACATTCTTGTTAGACAACGGTTTATGAATCAAGTAAAAGACTGTAGAAGCTACCCAGAAGCAGATATAGATACTGACCACAACATCGTAATTATGAAGGCCGCACTTAAATTTAAGAATGTGAAAAAAAGAAACGGAAAAAGGCACTTGGACTTAGAGAAACTAAAAGATAAAGCTATTCAAGAAAGATTCGAAAAAAAGTCAAATGAATTGCTCAAAGATATCGGAAAAATATCTGATACTAAGAAAATAGAAACAGAATGGAAAAACATTAAATCAAGCCTAGACATGGCGGCCAGAGATATTCTGGGGTATACACAAAAAGAAAATAAGAAACCATGGATAACAAAGGATATCCTGAATTTAATAGAAGAAAGACGAAAATACAAAAATAAATCAGACAAAACAGGAAAACAGAGATACAAAGCCATAAAATGGGAAATTATTCGAAAATGCAGGAAAGCTAAAAAACAATGGATTGATGAAAAGTGCAAAGAGGTACAAACGAAGATGGAAATAGGAAAGACAGACGAAGCATACAAATTAATTAGAATGAATTTTAGGGATATAAAACCGTATAGCAAAAATATAAGGGACGCACAAGGAAACGTCATCATAGAAAATGTAGAGAAAGTGGGTAGATGACAAGAATATATAGGGAATTTATATGCAGGAACTAACTGCATTAGAACAGGAATCAGACATTGAAAATGATGACTTGGGATATCCTATACTTAGAGATGAGTTTGAATTAGCATTAAAGAGTCTAAAAAATGTTAAGGCGCTGGGTACAGATAAGGTGCAAGCAGAAACTCTAAAAGCCGCTGGACAAGCAGTAACAGAACGTCTCTTCCAACTTGTGTATGAGACAGGCGAGATACCCAAAGATTTCAAACGTAGCATCATAGTAACTATACCAAAAAAGAAAGGCGCGGATAGATGTGAAAATTTTCGAACAATAAGTTTGACAGCACACGTGTCAAAAATATTAACTAGAATTGTGCAAAGACAAATGGAAAAACGGGATGAAGAAATACTAGAAGAAGACCAATTAGGGTTTAGGCGAAACAGGGGAACACGGGAGGCTATTTTAGCTCTGAAAGTGATAATGGAGAAAACAATAGAAAAAGGGGAAAGCGTGTATATAGGGTTTGTAGATCTGGAAAAAGCATTTGACAATGTAAAATGGAAAAAAATGTTTGAAATACTCAAAAAGATTGGAATGAGTTATAGGGATAGACGAATAGTACATAGCTTATACAAAGAGCAAACAGCAGTAATAGAATTAGAGCAGGAACGTAGAGAAGTAAACATTAGGAAAGGGGTGAGACAGGGATGTGCCCTATCCCCATTGATTTTAACTTGTACATAGAAGAGGCAATGAATAAGGTCAAATGCAGAAAGACATTTGGAATTACTATGCAGGGACAAAAATTGGTATGCTTAGATTTGCAGATGATATAGCGGTATTAGCATCTAGCAAGGAAGAGTTAGAAGCTGCTCTTAATGAAATGGAAACGGTTCTAACAGAGGGATACGGTATGAAAATTAACAAAACTAAAACTAAAGTTCTAGTATGCAAAGGTGGGGAAAATAAATCAAAAACAAGAATACAAGTATGTAACACGAACTTACAAGAGGTTAAGGATTTCTGCTACCTAGGAAGCCAAATAACGCAAGATGGGAAAAGCACAAAAGATATAAAACAAAGATTAGCACAAGGTCGTGCTACATTTAACAAGAAAAAGCAACTACTGTGCTCAAAGACCACAAGCATAGAAACAAGAAAAGATTGCTTAAAACATATGTGTGGAGCACAGCACTGTACGGCTGTGAAGTCTGGACAATAGGAGAAGCGGACAAGAAAAAGGTAGAAGCCTTTGAAATGTGGTGCTACAGACGTATGATGAAGATATCATGGACAGACAAAGTTAAGAACGAAGAGGTACTAAAAATGGTAGGGGAAGAAAGAAATATGTAATGGTAAAAAAGAGGAGAAATAGGATGATAGGCCACATACTACGGCATAAGGGAATAGTGCGGAATATATTAGAAGCAGAGATAGGAAAAAAGAGAAGAAGAGGCAGACCTAGGTTAGACTACTGCACACAGATAGTAAAAGATGTAGGCTGTAGGGGTTTCAGGGAGATGTGTAGGCTAGCCCAGAATAGAAATCAATGGAGGTACGCATCCAACCAATCCCAAGATGGATAAACTAATGACGAAAAAATAACTGTGCTTAAACATGATAATTATTCTAATTAACTACAAGAATTGATTGGGCAATATTCTCGAATAATGTTAAGTGTGTGAAAGAATTTACTGGAAAACCATTACTTCGGCAAATGTCTAAGTGTTGGGGGATGTTGGTAGCCACAGGTTGCTTAACCCCCTTCACTGAATCTCGGTGAAATAGGGCATAAAATTAGAAAACAATAGAAGGGGAACGAGCTGTATACACATGTTGTGTGAGAATTTCAGGGAACTAGGTAGGCTAGCTCAGAATATAAATAAGTGCAGGTACGTGTTCAACCAGTTTTGAGACGGAAAACCTAATGACGAAAAAATAAGCACAGATAAGTCTGATGATTAGTATAAACAACTAGTTGGTGGTTGCAAAATATCTGCAACTAATGATGACTGTGCGAAAAGATATATTGGAAAATATATTAAATCGGTATATGGTTAAGTGTTGGGGGAACTTGACAGCCACAGGCTGCTTACCTCCCTTCACAACCACTGAAGGTCGGAGAATTAGGGTATATAATTGTAAAACAATAGAAGGTGATTGAACTGCATCTAACAAGAAGGAACAGCGCCTGTGAGGAAAGACAACAAACATAGAACAAGAAGAAAATTGTTGAAAGCATATGTGTGGAGCAAGGCACAGTATGCCTATGAAATACGGGCAGTCTGGAACGCAGACAGAAAAACCGTAGCAGCCTTTTGAAATACTGTGCTTCAGATGTATGAGGACGATAGCATGGACAGACAAAGATAATAACAAATAGGTTATAGAAATAGTAGAGGAACAAGAATATCTGCGGAAAAAGATAAGGGAAATAGAAGGGCAGAATACGTTCTAAGGCATTTTTGGGGAATAGTATGGGATATATTACAAGCGGAGATAGGAAAAAAGAGGTAGATGTAGACCTAGATCAGATAGTTATAGATGCAGACTGTGCAAATTTCAGGGAAATCTGTAGGTTAGTTCAGAATAGGAAACAATGATGGTACGCGTCTAACCAGTTCCAGGACTGAAGACCTAATGATGATGATGCTACCAACTGACTGTAGTGGCTCGCGTACCGTACCGCTGGGGTTATAATAGTGGCGCCCAACGTATAGCCCATGCAATATAATAAATATAATAAATGGTTTGCTGGTAAATCTTATTGCCAATAATAATTTACCACTACATTTCACTGAATCAGCTTCTTTTAGAAAGTTAATGAAGTACATCGAACCGAATTTTAAAGCTCCCTCTTATGAAACCATTAAACACTTGTTACAAACAAAATCTGTTATCATAACAAGAAAAATAAAAGAAGAACTATCTTTGGTGCCATATATATCACTTACTACAGATGCATGGACATCTTTACGAAAAGACTCATTTTTATCAATTATTGGTTCTTATTTGACAGACAAGTGGGAGTTGAAAACTTGTGTTTTATTGACTTTAAATTTGGAGATGCGGCACACAACGAATAATTTGTCGCACGAAATAAAACAAACTGCTGTTTTTTGGAACATCGAAATGAAATAACTTCCATTGTGCATGATAATACAGCAAATGCTGCACATATTGGCAAAAGAACCGATGCGACTTGGGTGGATGTACCATGTGCAGCGCACACTCTTCAATTAGCAATTAATAAAGCCATTTTATGCACATGCAAACAATATACAAAAAGGAATTTACATTTACGTTTACCTGGTAATTCTTGGATAACGGGTAATTATTGGGTATCGAGTAATTATCGAGTTTCGGGTAATTATCAGGTATTTATCGGGTATCGGGTAATTATCAGGTGTCGAGTAATTATCAGGCATCAGGTAATTATCTGCTATCAGGTAATTATCTGGTAATGCATAATTATCAGGTTTCTGGTAGTTATCGGGTATCGGATACTTATCAGATATCAAGTAATTATCGGGTACCGGGTAATTATCGGGTTTCGGGTAATTATCGGGTATCGGGTAAATCCCGGGTATTAATTTCGGGTACCCGGGTACAAAAATTATCGAGTATCATCATTCTTACACACAACATGTAACCACCTACACACACACACACACAAATGCACGCATGCACACACGTATGCATGTCTGCCCGCCCGTCCAGCTGCACACCCACAAAACACACTCTCGCCCACTCATGCATATAGGTACACATACAGACATAGATTTCAATAACAAACCTTTTCTGTTTTAAAAGACATACTTTTTAATACTGTTTCTTGACATTAAAGTTTCTGTTTTTTTTACAGATTTATAAGTATATGAGTTGCTAAGGAACACTTTTAAGCATAAAAGTACTTTTAATCCTAGGTTTAAAAGCAAATTATATTGTTAACAAATTACTAACTGTCTAATGACAGTTTAAAGAAATCATTAGTCAAGACAACTAATCTAAATACACGAACAGCAAATTTTAACCTGTTTAATATTTTAAATATTTGGAATACTTAATGTTAGTTTTCTTGCTTGAAGTAAAATGTTAACCGGCATAAAAGTGGCTTTGAGATGAAAATTTACGTAGGCTCGACTATACTATGCTTTCCCACACCAATGCCAAATTTGCTTGTCTAACATAGTACCATATTTAGCCCTGATGACACAATTATTGGAAATTCAGTTTGAATTAACTGAGAAGCATTCTTTCATTAAATCATGATTAATAATAGTCATTATAATCAGGTCATATTGGACTACATAATATAAGGTAGTAATAATTGCAGACCAAGTATCATTAATTCACATAAACTATCCGCCTTATTTAAAAATATATTATTAAGATTGTACTATTAGAATTTGGCTTATTATTCATCGAATATCAAATCCATTTATAACTAAAGTTATTATTACTAAACTAGAAAACCTTCTGAAAGTAGAATATGCAGAGATTTGTAGTTAAATCAATCTTTTTCTGATGCGTACAATCTGTGTAACGCTTTGGCCTGAATAATCCTCAGAACAACGCCTTTGCGGGCGACGTTGCCAATGTTACGGAACAGTGACCTACTTCAGTTCTAAAATTATAGTATACATTGGAGGACCACCTGCCCATGGAATGAAACGGAATATACGAGATACAATATACGTTCAACGGTAGCGCCACTTAATGAAACGGAAAATGTTTGAACTAAAATATACAAAATTTTCAAAATACCGCCTTAAGTCGACCCTCTGAAATTTTTCTAAGGGACTTTGTATGCTGTTTTAAAGAGATTTACGTTAAAAGCAATAGCTCCTCCGTATACGGAAGACTCAGTGCAGTAGGAAGAGCTAATTCGTGCAAATGGTCTACTATAGGAAGAGCTAAAAATGTTAACGACTCAACCAACAGTTATACAACATTTTGCATGTTGCGATGAGTAGCTATATTCCTAAGAAAAAGAATAGAATTAATACTTATCCAAAATAGTTTAGTAGTGACTTAAAAAGTCTTGTTCATTCTAAGAAAGTGGCTCACAAAAGATATTCTGGGTCTTGGTTCTACTTGCTATTTGCAAATCTAAGGGAAAAATGCAAATTAAAATCGTTGGACTGTTATAATACTTATCTTATGAATCTGGGATATGAATTTCAGCTTAAACCCAAATCCTTCTGGAACTATAAAAAACCAAAAAAATTGTAATCTAATACCAAACTATATGGAACTTAAGATTAGGCACTAACCCTTTTGAAATTGTGACTATGTTTGCAGATCATATTGTTGTAGTTTACTCTACCTCTAACGTTTCTAATTCTAAGAACCTTAAACTGGCAACAATTAGTATTACTTCTTGTACACTCTCTGTTACAGATGTATTTAACGAACTTGATAAGAGTGATATTAATAAGAGCCCGGGGCCTGATGGAATATCTTCATCGCAGTTGTATAACAGTAGATTTGTATTGCCTAATTTTAATATTTATTGTTCAAACTATCTTTAAACCAAAGAAATTCTTCAAATATAAGATTTCAATATTCCAAAAAAGAAACTTAGATTAAATAGCTTATTTTTTACTCCTTTTCATTCAAATAACTACACCTACAATGGACCTGTTAGTAGATTGCTTTATCGCTGGTAATGCTCACCATTATATTGTAACATCAAATTTTAATATTTGTCCAGGCGATAGCCAGTTGAAATCCCCATAAGGAAAAAAGCAAGATTCGACATGACCATAGAGATTACTAATATCTAAGTAAAATAATTTTATTCGGTTTAGAGATATCGTAGGTTTTTGGATAGTATTTGTTATTGCATTCGGCGTATCTTTTTACAACTTCGGTGTGTCTATCGCAAAAACCCCTTTCCACCATTAAAAACATATCAAAGTCATAAATTAATTTTAGCTTAATTTTAGTATAGAGTAACATACTAGTTCATGAAAAACTAGTCAGAGTTACAAAATTAAAGGTTCTAATTTGTATGTTTCTAGACAATTTTTTCTAAAATCTTGAAATATATCGCTAAGTAAAAGTACAAATACGTGTAGTCGCCTAAATTTTTGCATTTAAAAATACTCCATATGGTTTGAGCATGAATATTGTTGGATTCTTTAACATGAGATTCATTAAGATTGCTATAAAACCATTATTTAGGAGAAAGATATTCTTTTAATTTTAAAATATCATAAAAAAACTCATAAGGAAAGATACCCCTGTGCATTAGCAATTTAATATGATCCTATTTTACTGTACTAAATTCCTTTGTTAAAACTTTAAAATCATCGAAGAATAACATGCATGCCAATTTTTCCAATGACATTGACATGACGCAAAAGGAATCTATGAACCTGAGAGTTACATTTACATCGTTGTATTTTTTAGAAAATGTTATATATTTTTCATTATTCAAGGGAATTATATTCATTGGACCTTCAAAAGTATTAGCAAGCTCTTTAATAATAAGATGAGCATCATAATTGCTCAATTTATGATGGACTGCAAAAATAATTTGAAATAATCTAAAATTTAAGTTGCAACTGCTATGTGCAAAAACTCTTACAGAGCCATTCAGGGGATCGTTACCTTTTGAGTCATCCGGCAAGAAATCGAGTTCACAAATAAAACACGTTTTTGCCATCGAGATGTCTATAGAGGATGTTACGGGAATATTTTTAAAAAATACGCTACCGTAACATAAGGGAATACGTTTTACTTGCTACACAAATTAGGAAATGCAGTCTGTTCCTGTGTAGGTATTGTAATATGAAAGAGATTGGTCATATCCGCAATAAAAATAATAACCTATTAAAAACAAAATATGTTCGTGGTATTTGTAAGTGCGATCTAATTCACAGGTTGCGTTTAAAATATCAAGATGATAGAAAAGCATGTTACAAAAAAACATTAAAATTATAAAAATTATTACCTTTAAGGGGGTGATGAAACGGGCGCATCCGTTATTCCTTTTCGGGACATTAGCGTGAAGGCGTTCCCTTTTTCGCCAATGCAGCACAATGCAATGCTTGCAGCAGGATTAGGAACCTTTAAAAAAAAAGAATTTCATATTAGTTTTTAAATAAAAAATCACAATTAAATACTAACTAACTTTAAGTACACCTAAATAATGCAAACATAACCCCTCTTGTTTGTTAAAAAATACCAACTTCGGTATAACACGCTTTTTTGGGACACCCGGTATGTTTAAAAATATTTTAAAAATGTAGCCCTTATCATTCTGGTTATACTTTGTTAAAAAATTTTTTAGAAATTTTTTGTCGTTCAGAAGTTTTAGAATAATCCGTATGTAGTGCTCCACCCTGTATATATATATATATATATATATATATATATATATATATAGCTATAATTATAGGGTTAATTTAGGGGTAGGTTAAGTCATAGGGGTCGTAGAATAAACAAAAGAAACTTCCAAATATCAAAAGTGTATAATTACAGATATTATAAGAGTAAATAGATCACTATACCTATTGTTAGTTGAGTGCACACTGTATATAACAGTACAAGGGATTAAACGCATATCCAAGAGTAGCTATGAGCAAAGATAAGATTTAAAAATGTAACGAAATGCGTCGAAATTAAATCAATGGAAGACCTATATGAATTGGCTAGAAAAATATTCAACAAGTGCATTAATATATCATCATATACGCAGGCGGAAATTATGCATTACTTGAATAACGATTGTACGTGACAGAAAGTATTACATTTGTTCAAAAATCCAAGTTAACTAGAAAATAAACAAACACCAAATTTATTTCTGTTTAGATTAGAATAAGCAAATAACAATGATACGTGATTTAATGAATGAAGATTCCTGGGATTTCTAAATTAAATGTAATGTAATGTAAATGAATACGTGACAACTTGAGCGTTCTTCCAAGTATTTGAACTAGACAATTGGTAAAATTTCCAGAGTATGCAATGAGATAAAACAAATGGGGTCGCCCAACACGTGAAAACAACGAATAGCAAACAAAGGGCCAAGGCCTATAAATACGATAACAATTGAGCAACGAGTTAGTATACATTTTAAACTGGGCTGTCACGATACTCAAAAGTGCTAAATTATACACGTAACCAGTTAAACGAATGTAGCGAAAAGCATTTTATAAAAGTGTAAAAATTGTGCCGACCTATTATAGACGTAAGTAAACCAGAATTAATTATACAATTTCTAAAATAAATAAAACAGGGCTCTGGAGACAAATCTGGAGACAAATCTGGAGATTACCTCCTGTTAAATTAATTTTGATAATCACCGACATGGTAAATGTTCTGTTGCTGTTTTGTTAATTATGGAGATGGAAAACCTATTATTGGATTAACTTATGGGATTTTGAATAACGATTGGGATAGTATTTTGGTTTTGATGTCAACTTCCAAATTCGACTCTAAACATTCAGACTGAACACGAAAACTCTTGGGGATGCAGAAAAATTACTGAACCACTCCAGGTTAAATATTTTGATATAATTTATTTCTGTAAACTGTTTTAATTCAATAATTTTTCGCAAATTGTAAGAGTCAACAAAACCAGGGTTTCTTTGAAAAATTTATGAAAGGCAAATATAACAAAAGGCTCGTTTTGATGGCTTCGATTTCTTAAATCTGGCAATGTAAATATTCTGAAAAAGAGGAAGATTTTAAAAAGGTTGTAAATATTTAATCATTATATTGTGTATTGTAGAATTGCTTTATTTAATTGAATCAGCTAGTTGAGGCAAAGAAATCTATAACTTAACATTTTACAAGTGCTTGATTTATAAAAGGGGTTAACACAGCATTTTTGACAGACCCAATCGTGGGGTGGAAAATAACACAGCATTTTATAGTCTGCCCAACCGTGGGGCTAAATATAAGGGTTATATCACAGCATTTTATGGTGCCCATCGTAGGGGCTGGTGAAGCATCACAACATTTTATGTATGCCCAAGCCGAGGGGCAAAAATAACACAGCAATATACATATATATATATATATATATATATATATATATATATATTACTCAAATTTAGACCAGGGTAGAAAATTAATTAGTTTTATCAAATAATTTTAATCACCGTGTATAAGGAAGCTTTGGGAAAAAGTACGCGTAATTAAATGCCTAGTGTAAAGATTTAAATCATTCAATTAGAATGTAGGGTTTGTATAGAAGTTTATTAGATAATACGCGTTATTAAAACCGTGGAGCATAAAAATGTATTCGTTTCATTAAAAATAAGGGATTTAAATTATTCACTAGACGCTTTCTATAAAAAGAAGCAGAATTAAAATGGTCAACTTGTATGTAATTTAATTGATCCAAGTATAAAGAAACAAATAGAAATTACGTGCGAAATTTATATTAATTAATTCAAGTTTTAAGTAACGGGTATTAAACAAAGTGTACAAATAATAATTAATATTTAATTTGTATTCACTAAAAATTAAAGGGTAGAAGTCAATGCCATTCATCATTATTTTAATTGGAGTTAACTGAACGATTATTAAGGTATTATATGCATAAAAGCTTTTAAAAACCCAATAATACCAAATATGAGACGCATTGCTAGCATACAAATATATCTAGAAGGTTAAAATGTTACGATTGAACACCTGCGTATTTTTAAAAGTCAATTTCTGTTTAATTTGTTTGGATAAACATGAAAATTCTGCGTATATTGCAAACGGTCGGATAAACCGTAGCTTATATTAACATAGGAATCCACGTGGACTGAAATATCCGATAGTAAAGAATATCGATTTGCACCACTAAGGCCAGGTTAGAAAAGACGATAAAATGCGCAAGGCAGAGACACGGATAATAAAAGGCGTGATTTGAGCAATGTCACTGGGTTTGCGATTGGGTAAAATAAGTTGCAGATATGAGAGGTGAAAACACAACAATTTCTATACAAAATTAATTAGTTGTTCTCGGACGTGTTTGCGAGCCGTGTGAACATTCTTAGATTTTCAACTTGGACGTGTGCAAATTTTGTAGAACCGCCTGCCGAGCCGTCGAAAGGGGGAACAGAGAATGCGAAATTCTGAAAATTGGCCGTTGCGGGACAAAACCGACGTGCAGGCGAGCTATTATATAAACCCGTGATTATAGGTGTTTCGCTCTCTTATATTTTTTGATTATTGAATACTTTAAAACAGTTTGCTATTTAATTTTTTTGATGTGATACCATACTTCAAGCAGAATACATGCTACGATACAAGTTATTATGCATTAGGGCACTTAGAAAAGAAGATACAAGGTAATAAAGTCTAGTTATATTTGCGAGTATTACTGTACCAATTATCCAAATTTGTAACGATAAATGAATAAACAAAAGTAGGCAGTTTTGGGTATAGCGGGAAAGAAGTATGAATTTCAGTGCTATTTTTCGTGAGTGAGTAATCAAATGTTATTAGTAAACGTGATTGGATCTACAAACAAGATTTAGATATACATAGATGCGTTCCTGAGAAGCCCTGAAACTTTTTAAACGAATGGTGTTGTAGATGAATTTTAAAAGGCGACCAGGAATCTGAGGACGTAAACATAACCCAGTTGGAATGGTGAAATTAGCAAGGACGATGTACATTGAAGCCACGAGTGCAGTAACCTTCAGGTAAATTATACAATTTTGTTCGAACTTTGATGTTTTGGTGTGTGTTGGATATCTTTATAATTTGTTTGATAAAAAAATGGACAGTGGTGAATTTGTATAAACAACAAATTTTGAATTTTAAGGTAAAATTTTCTTGTTTAAGTAGAAAGGAGTATTTAGCAGTTTAAGTTTTGATTATGATGAAAATTTGGGTCTGTCTTTGAGCTCAATTAGACTAACCTGTTTAAACAACGTAAAGGGGTGGAAGATGCTCCCTTTTATTCAGAATTAGGTCTGCACATATTGTAACTTAATTAGTATGCATCCTACCAGGACTTTAATTCTGGATGCAAATTAAAAATGATGACAAATTTAAACTTGAAATTTTATGATACTGAAATTTATGCTGAAATTTAATTTTGAAATTTTAATGTATTATGAATATTGATGTAAATAGAGTTAACGTTGATGTTTGTGGTAGGAATGTTTTTTTTTTTTATGAATGAGGATGAAAGTTTTAACTAGGTGAGCAGCCGAGGCAGAAAGAGTAAAAAGGCGACTATCTGAAGAGATTCAACAGGGCGAGAATCACAGCAAATCTTGGTGCCCAGTTCGAGAGGCTCGAATATTTTTTTTTACTCTGGTGAGGCTTTTTGTAGGTTTCACAGCAATATATATATATATATATATATATATATATATATATATATGCTCACATGCACGCAAGCATGAATGCATGCACATGACACATACATACGTCCATGCATAAATGCACAAACGCACACATGCATACACCCATGCATGCAAGCATGTACCCACGTATGCATGTACCCATGCATGCACACATGTATCCACCTACGCATGCAGGCATGCATCCACACACCCACCCACCCTCATTTGCGGCTGCAGGAAATGCATCCAAAAGGACGTTTTGGCTTTACTTTCTATACAATGTGTCGTCAATATTTAACAGTGTGGTTTTAAAGATAGAAGAACAGGAGATTTCTATGTTGGAAACAAGCATCATTTATAAGAGCCTTAAAATTAAAATTGCTTACAGACTAGCAAATGTGTTTCTGCCCCTGCAAGTTCGACAAAATTTAAAAAGTCTTGAAGAACAAGGTTTAGTTAACTCCAATATTTTCAAAGAAAAAGTGGTGGGATTTTACGGCAAGTGTCTTCAGTATCTGGAAGAATGGGGAGGCCATTTTGAGGGAATCGAGAAGTTTAATTGGATTCCATTAAACATGAACCCACACATCAAATTATTCAAGAATGCAGTGACTATCTACTTCAACATTATCCTGAAATAAATTTAATTGTAGAAGAATTGTTTGATAAAATCTGTTTCATTCAGCGCTACACCACAGATGAGAAACTTGGTCATTGGAAAGAAAATTATGTTTCAATATCTGATAAGTGGATTGAGATTTTTAAAGTCTTCAATGTCAATGATATTTCCCACAATAATATTGGCAAATTGGTAGAGTATTGTCTCTCTATGCTAGGAACTAATGCACCTACCGAACAAGTTCTTTCTTTATCAAACAACATCTGCATCAGCGACAAAACCCAATTGAATGTGTAAACTTTAAAATCCCTGTTGATTGTCAAAAATTATCTGAATCTTACCTGCACGGAGTTTTATGGAACTATTCAACAAAACGAAAATTTGTTGAAAGCAATTCATTCCTCGAAAAATATGAAAAACAAAACTAAATTTAATAAACGCAAAATTTTTTGATACCTAAGTATTTTATTTAAAATCTGCAGTAAAGCGTAAAGTAAACCAAATATTTTTGCACCCCGCTTGCCTGCTTGACTGTGGCGCCCACTGATGAATTATCATTTTTTCCAGATGGCAATGCTGTTACCCGTCCTGGTTTCAGGTTGGGAAAAAATGGTCACCTTAGTTATATTGTACATTATTACCTAACTCTAAGAATTTTCTAATACCAGTGTCCTTAAGGATAAAACTTCTCTTTTTCTTATAAAATATAATTATTTAACGTTCATATGGCTTCATGATTATAATAGGTAAGTTCGGTAACTAACCGAAATTAATGGAATTGATAATCAAATACAATATAATATAGCATAACAATTCAAAATAATAAGCATGCATTTATAACTAAAGCAAAATTCAATACGTCAACTTACCTATCCAATACCTACTTTAAGTCTCTGCTTTACAAACTTGTATAATGTTAAGTCTTTGAATGGCATACAAACTTTGCAATATATTCGATAGTAATATGAGATGTCTGATAATTACTTACTAGTTATTAGTTGATAGTTGGCTTCTCCATTAAGTTGTATAGGTCTATTCCAAGTAGGTTCTCCAGCTGAAATAAAAAAAAATTGATCTCGTGTGTCGCTTACAACTATTATTCTTCTAGTTAATTGCTAGGTTATTCTGTATTGTTATGCATTCGTTATTGACACCAATTTTGGTATCATGAGCGCTTTTATCTACTATGATTTGAACGTACACTAATCGGCGAACAGTGCGTTGTTTGTTGTAAATTATATTACTGTGTACATCTAATTGCTCGATTAGCATGCACTCATCATACGATGGAGATGGGTCATTTATAATATAGTTGCAACATGCAGACTGGGTTTGATTTAAAACTGATTTCTCATATGATGGAGGTGATTGATTTAAAATTGTTGCTTGATTGTATTTTTTGTTGTTCTTTATTTGTAGGACTTCTTCATCATTATTCTTCGTATGTACATCAACGGCATATGCAATATTTATAATGGGTTTGCTTCCATTTTAATTTTTTGACATCAACAACTCTCTCTACACTTCGCGATACTTTAATACGCATATAAGAATCAGAATAACGTATCAATTACTAAGTTATTAATATTTACAATGACCACTGTATACTTATTCCTTTTACTCGGCATTAATTAATTATTTTCACTGTAGTGCATTATTCTCACGCCCGGACCAGTAACAAGAACTAACAACCTAACCATAATTTCTCCCCGCAATTGGATTTATATCCTGTAATCATGTGAATGTGTTCGCCCAATCACAACCCTTCTAGCCTACACAACTGAATTATTTTAACATGCTTTTACCTTATGAATGATTATTAGCTTTTATTCTTGTATAATTTCATTTCAAATCAATTTCTAAATTTAATTTTACGCTACTTTTAAATGTTAAAGTCTTTTATTTTTCATTATTTCTTGTAGATTATTTAATAAATTACACTTTTGTGTAATTTCCGGTACAATTTATAAGAGCGTCTCGCGGTAGTAATAACGCGTCTACAATGACAGTTGTAAATAGATTGAGGTTACGTAATTTTTTTGTTAACATATATCGAATGAGATCTATGGAAATTACCTGTTAATTTTGTTTGTCGTGTTATTTGTAAACGAGGAGTAAAAATGAATGCTTGCGAAGATTGTGGTTTTGAGTTTACACAAAAGAAGAATTTGTATGCCCATTTAAGAAAGATTCATAATTTTGAATATAGGAAACCAGTTACTTTAACTAGTAAATTTTTGTGTGATACATGTGGCAAATCCTTGACCAGTAATGCAACTTTACGTCGTCATTGCAGAACTGTTCATAAAAGTATTCCAATAATTCTCAACTCGTCAAGAATCAAGTGCTTTTATGAAAATTGTACAACACATCTAAAGGGATATAAAAAACTTCGACAACATTTGGCAAATGAACATCAAATTAAAACTAAACTTGATAGACTACATTTTAATTCACAATTAGGTTTGAAGATTATTATGCAAAGTGTTAATTATATACTAATTTTATTCTGTTCAACAAAGTTCAAAAACTGAAAAAAAAAGAACAGGAAAAATCTTTGGCAATGTATATGCTTCACACTTCAGCTAAATTATTGTCTGATGGCATCAAAAAGGAGTACTATAATTGCTATCGATCGTACAACTACATTCCAAAAGGCAAGGGTTTTAGAAGCTTAAAAAGCACAGGCACTAATAAAATTGGAAGTGTTTGTCCCTCAAGAATTGAAGCGACGATAAAGAACGATGGGTCTGTTGCAGTAGACTTCTGGACCACTCATGTTGGACATACCAACGATATTGGTCGAGTTTTTTTAAGTAAAGAGAGTAAAGCAGAAATTTCAGGTATTTTCGAACATAAAGTTCTAGTTTGAAATTTTACAATTGATGTGTTTCAGGAAAATTAAAGGAAGGTGTTACATTTCAACATATATTGGATGATGTTCGTGATTCTGCTTTAAAACAAGAAAATTTACAGAGAATTTTGTTGTTAGAAACAAAAGATATGCACAATATTGTTAGGGACTTCAATATTGAGTATGGTGTGAAACGTCACCTAAATGATGCAATTAGCGTACGGCTCTGGGTAGAGGAGATGATGAACTTAGGAAGCGACTGCCCAGTGTTATATTATAAAAGCCAAGGTGTAGAAGGAAACCCAAATGACTCGGAAATAATTTTAGATGTTCAAGATTTTGCATTAGTCATAATGACTTCTTTTCAACGTGAACAGTTGCTTAAATTTGGGAACGACAAAGTGTGCGTTGATGGTACACACGGTACAAATAGTTACGATTTTCAGCTCTACACACTAATGACAGTGGATGAATTTGGTTCAGGGTGCCCAGTGGCATTTTGTTTTTCAAATCGTGCTGACGAAAAATGACCTTCAAGTTGTTTTTTGGAAAAATTAAATCAAGAGTGGGTATTATATCAACTACTGTTTTTATGTCTGATGATGCTCCAGCATTTTATAATGCATGGTCTTATGTTATGGCCAAGGTACCTCACCAGTTGCTAAGTACCTGGCATGTGGATCGTAATTGGCGCAAGAATTTGTCAAAAATCAATGGAGTGATTGAAAAGAAAGTAGTAGTATATAAATCCCTTCGTGTTTTGTTACAGTGTGTATCTATTGATGAATTTAATGACATATTAAATCAGGTAGTAGAAGATCTTTATGCCGATGTTGATACACAATCATTTGCTGAATATTTTCATAATAATTATGCAAATCGTCTAACATCTTGGGCATATTGCTATCGATTGGGTTTAGAAATAAACACTAACATGTATTTTGAATCGATGCACAAAGTTTTGAAGTATGTGTATTTGGAAGGTCGGAAAGTAAAACGTTTGGTCAAAAGCATTAATTCAGTAATGAAAATTGCCCGAGATAGCTTGTTTAAACGTATAATTAAACTTGCAAAGAATATTTCCAATGACAAAATTAATAGAATTAAACAAAGTCATAAAGCAAGTCTAACAATTACATCAGATTTTATTAGACGTCTTGAAAATGATAAGGAATTTTTAGTTACGTTGTCCACTTATGCTTTTCAACAGTATCAAGTTACCAGAGTAGATGAGGCCTGTGAAAGTTCATGCCTAAGTTGTACAAAGTGCAGTATATGTGTTCATACATTTCAATGCACCTGTATTGACAACATGATAAAGCTTAACATTTGCAAACACATACATGCTTGTGCGATACAGTTTTACAAATCGAATCTTGACATTGCCACACCTTTGCATATTAGTAACGTTAATGAACTTTTCAGCAGTAATATTTTACATGAAGCAAAATCTTCAAAAAATGATATTATTAAAAAAAAGCCGAGCTAATAATAGGCCTATGTGAGAATGCTTCGTTAACTGACGACGAGCATCTGGGTATAATGAGACAATTTGATAAAATCATTGACACATTAAATAAAGCAAAATCTATTGATCTAAAAACTACAGAGGAGATTAATCTTAATAAAAAAGTTGAACATCAGGTGCGGCTTTTTTCAACGAAGAAGAAATCAACAAAGAATAATGATCTTAAAAAGCCTACCCTAACAGAAGAAATTTTTATTAGGGATGGTTTGGTTAATAACTCAAATCTTAATGTTAATGTTCATACAAGATCTGATCATACATCACCTAATTTTATGTTAAGATAAGACAGTGTATTATCTCAGTAGAAAGTAGGTTTAATTAACACTAAAGCTTATAAGGTTAGATTTTGTTCTGCTTTCTCTTGTTTGGGAATAAAATCCGATGGGGAAACCACTCGCAGAAATACATGTACAAATTATTGGAAATTATTACAATCCCAGCGATTTTGATGGAAAACCTACAAGTACGCAACTAATCAAATTTAATCCTCAGTTCTCACTTTGTTTTATCAGTGTTACAAGCGCTGGGAAGTTATTGTAATTTCGTCAAATCTGTCGAATTGAGTGTTCTTATATTAACAGTGCAGTATTTTAGTTTTACTTTTAGTCGGAGTACCAAAATAATCTTAATTTTCTACCTTGTTTTTTTACATATTTTAGTCGACTGACAGTGCAAACAAAATTCTCGACAAAATAAAATTAATTTCTTTCTTTATTAATTTAGGTATTTATTGAGAATGTATATGGGTACATAACGCGTTTACTTTTTAAAAAATAAAAATACAATTATTGAAACCTCAAGCCTCTATTACTATTATTAAACACATTTCACTCAAGTAATTAATAATTTACAAATTAAATTAAAGAAATCCCAGCAAAGTACCTTTAAACTGCATATTGACACAAGTACGAAAGATACCTAGAATAGCAACAAGTTAGTACAAAATACCAAGTTGTTTACATACAAGAGCTAAAATATATAGATAACATTCGTGTAAAGTTAATTTCCTTCATTGCACTAAATTTAACTTCTTTTTTATCCAAAGTTGGCGGCTTATAGGAACTGGTCTCTTATATTCAAATCATGAAATTTTCTTAAGTGGCCATACAAAGTTTTATTTTACGTAAATTCAAAACCACAATCATGGCAAATATTCATTTTTTACTTCTCCTATGTAAATAAGGAGATAAACAATCAATTTAACATTAACACAGACCTCATCCAATTTATGTAAACAAAAAAAATTACGTAACCTCAATCTGTTTACAACTGTCATTGCAGCCGCGCTATTACTACCGCGAAACCCTCGTGAATATATTAGCTTATTTACCTAGAGGGAAATTTAAAATTCTCATACTTAAAGAACATTGGATTTAACTTAACCTAGATTTTTCTGTTTTTTGGTTACTTTTTGTCACCAAAGTTTATGATTTTAAAAGTTTATTTAGTACTAAGCGCAACATTAAGAGTATCTAATGTTTAAAAAAAAATTGTTTTAATTTTAGAATTGGTATTTCACCTTTCGAATGTGAGCTTGAATGAAAATCCCAAGAGAAAGATTTGAAGAATTTCAAACTATTTTAGTTTAATAGACTATCAAGAAGAGAACTTTGATGACAAATATCGTGGTCAAGGCAAAAAAAAAACTCATACTTAACTTCTCGAGCCTTCTTGTTACCAAACATCTGATCTGAATACCGTTGTAAACTTCGTTAAAATGAAACAAGAAGGGAAGCCGTAATCGATAAAGTTGACATTATTTTAGATATAGTTCTAAAAAGGTGCTCCAATAAAATTCTTAACTACAATAAATTTTAGCAACGCGCACTATAAAAAATTTGGAGGAGAACACCAGTTCTTCATTGTCGTTTCTGATACAGAACCCAAAGTCAAAATGATCAAATCCATTATATTCCCGAATAGCAAGATAACAGAAAGCGAGAAAAACAGCGTCGAATGTCAGCCCTTAATAACAAACTTTTGTAGCGGGCTACAATTACCGCGTTTCACCAATTGAAAACAAGTAATAACAAAAGTCTTTATTACTTACTGTTCACAAGTTTAATTAACAGTATATGCCTTATTTATAGATGTTTTCAGTTCAATTAACAATGAAGCACTATCACACTAATGAAGTTACAAGCACTAATATCTTCTTAAACTAAATTCTTAACCATAGGTATATTTATAACACTAACACTACTATTTATTTATTACACTTTTGTCTATTTATGTATTTTAAAAGCTGGTAGTACAAATTACACGTTTACAGAACACAAATTTATATTTACTAAAGACTTTCAGAACGTAACGAACAACTACCTATATACGAGATGATTTATTGTCGACATTCTGATATAGACTAACTTCTACATTAATCACCGATCTTATATATACCCTAGAATTAAATAGATGACTCATACTCCGGTATATGCTAGAAAGTTCTAGGCTTCTGTAGTATATACACTGCTTACGGTGCTTGTGTGTTTGACGGGTTGCCTAATAGTAGTTCGTAACACTATTTTCTTATATTGGAACAAATGCAACAAATTATAGAAAAAATGGTGAATTAGAAGATCATTTCATGCAGAATTTAAATTTGTTTTCAGAAATAACTGATAAAAAAAAGAAATCACGAGAGAAACTTTGAACGGAATTAATTTCCTATAATGTTGCACAACCTTCCCGTCCGTAGCTGTCACCAGTCTAGAAATAATAATAAGTACGAGGAAGCTATCAAACAATTTTCAGTTTATATGTATCACTTACAGAGGAAGACTTTTCCACCAAATAATGCGAACAAATTTAGTGCACACTATACCTACAATTTCAACATTAAATCGCTATGTTGAACTAGTCAAACAATTGAAGAAGGTGATTTTGATTTGGAAGGTTTGTTAATTTTCTTAGACCTAAGGAACCTATCTAAATACATATGAATTAGTGAAGTTAGCACTCTTATTATGAGAAAAATCGAATGCAATTCAAGAACAAAAATATTTTAGGCTTTACGCTCCCTTTGGTGAATGGCATACCAGAAAGAAACATTTATATTGCTAGTTCAGCTAAAGTCATTTAGGAGTATTTCACCAAAGTTTCTAACTCAAACTATGTTAACATTATAATGACACAACCATTATCTGATCATGCACTCGCATATTGCCTAGAACTTTTGGCACCTACAATAAATTTACATATAAAGATGTAAAATCCGTGTGGAGTCTATAACAAGTACAACAAAAACATTTGGATTAACTGTAGTAGGTTTTTCGTCAGATGGGATCCGCGGCTTTTAAAGGCCATGCACAAGAATATAAACTCCCAGCTCCTGATCATGAAAAAATAATAAGCAATTGACCGTGAAATAAAATGAACAATGACAGTGATTCATCAGATGGTAACCCAGTTTTTTACATCCAAGACACTGGTCATATTGCTACTAAATTGCAAAATCGTTTTATTAAGCCGTCAATAGTATTGCCAATGGGGGGCTATACAGAATTGTCTAGTCACCGACACATTCTAGTGGACGAATTATCAAAAGTTGAGCACATGACAAAATCAGATTTAACTCTCGAAGACAAAATAAATTTTCATTCTGCTGAAAAACTGTGCTTCAGTAGTTCATGAATTATGTATAAAAAACATTCCAGAATATGAGGATACTGTGGCGTATCTGAAAGTTATGTATTTTACAACAGCAGCGTTTTTTTATGAGAACATAGACTTGCAAACACGAGTGTAATATATAGTCGACATCAGTGGCTTGTTATACCTAGACTGCGCTTAAATGTTTGAAACTGCTGCCAACACAGGTAGGCAACCAGCATAACTTTGCGTGGCAACAAAACTACTTCAATACAATGGAAATCTGTATTTTAAATCTGCACTATAGTGCCACCAATCAAACAGGACTTGGAAGGTGAATCCTTGGTGTTACTGCCTGCTAAAAAGTACACTCAAAGTAAAAAGTTTTAAATTGTCAAATTGAAATATTTGTATGGTTAGGTTATTAATATTCAACATTAATGGCATTATTGTATTTTTTAATCTTAAATAATTTTAGACGATTTAATTAACAATGACATGACATAACACACACCATGGAATTTTAAATTTGCATAAAAATGCTTTGTTCCGCAGTGTACTTTTAAACAAATCGCTTTCTGATTGGTTCCATATGTTGTTGTTGGAAATTAGTTCACATATTTTTCGGGTCCAATGTTTGCTTGGCGGCACTGAAGCTGTTATCCCACTCTGTTTTTTATCTTATCTGTGGGCGGTATGTATATTATATTATTGCTGTTCCTCACATTTGCTTGTATTTGTAAAAGTTAACAATGGTGAAATCTTGTACAGCATGTAATTGTAAAGAAAGAGCAGGTAAAGGTTACACAGTTGCATTCAACAGGTTATTAATATAACTAAAGTAATTCGCAGTCAGCTATCTTTTTAAAGTACCGCATCCTGATAATTGCAATGTATGCATCGGCTAGTTTTATTATGTATACTATATTATATATATATATATATATATATATATATTGTAGTGGATTTAAAGGGTTGAATTTGGGTATAAACAATGCAATTTCAAACACCCTGTGTAGATAGAGGAACATAATATTTACGCGCAAAATTTATTTCATCTATTTAATCCAAAGTATCAAGTATGGACATAATGTTATAATTAGGGATTAAAAGGTAGTAGGTTCGTAAAGAAAATCAGTTTTATAAGCCAATAGAAATTATTATTTAATTTAATTTAGTTTAATTCAACGGGTTATAACGTCAGAAAACGCATTAAAGCATGAAAAATCAATAATCCCAAGGCGAAAAGCTTTCCTAACGAACAAACAGACGTCGGTTATATAAAATACCTTGAAACGTAAGCTCCAAGAACTGTTATTTTAAACGATCATTAATTAGGCACACCTGCATGTTGGAAACGTCACCTTCCGCTTATTTGTGAAGATAACGAGGCGAGCTTTAAGGAAATATTGTTCAACCGTTGGTGGTTTCGCATAAACGCTAACAAAAGTTTTTTAAAGAGTAGAAGGGATGAACAATCAATAATATGCTTCAGAGTGAGACGGGCATAAAAAGCACGCATTTTAGTAGGCACGTATTCGATCCACGTGGAGTCCATAAAAACGCGGGCAGCTATATCGATTTTCTACAACGCAAACAAGGTTAGAATGCGACATCAAATATGCATAAGACAGGAATAGAGATATTACAGGCGGAGTTTTAAGACGTCACTGAACGGTATTATTGGTCGAAATAGATAGTTTTAGAACAGACGAACACGCGACAGGTGGTGTGATAGTTTGTCTGATATAGCGTGTTGACGCGGGATTATTTCTAGAAGTTTAAAACGGTTACACAAAATTTGGAGAAATATTAATTTCGATTAAGTATTTCGAGTAAAGTGTGGCCAAGGGGGTCTAGTTTTATGATATAAATACTCTGGGAGAATTAGGAGGGCTCTCTTTAATTTTGCATCGCGTAACAACGTAATATAATCAACTGACAAAGCTTGTGAGTATTACAATTTGTAACATTCAGTGAAATAGTGTGAGATTATTTGTGGCCTTATAGTTAGTAACGCGAGTATAATAGAGTGTAATTTAAATTTAACTGAGGTCCACGAATACTTTAACAAGCTCGTAAATTAATAATGCAATAATAAACAAGTGTAATATACATGGATTTGGATGTTGGAATAGGTGTTAATTGGTAGCAAGAAGCTCAGCTTAAACTGAGTTGGCATCTATAAATAGCTGGAGGCAGCAAGCGCGCATAGTCACGAAGCCGTTGTTTTTCATGAATATAGAGCTTCTTCAACGGAGATGGACTTTTGACGTTTTTTCCAGGTAACGCATTTGAATTTGCTGTTTCTTTTATATAAACTGTTGAAATTATTTGTGATGTGTGAGTGAACTTTGAGGGTTATTTTTGGTAATTTAACGTATTGAAAAAGATACGTGTAACTGACTATTATTATGGTATTTTGAATATAAAACAAAAGGTGTACGTAAAGCTTATTAAATTGCTTGATGAATTAAAATTTAATTGTTAAGAGTACATGGGTTTTTTATAAGTTTGTAGTAATAGTATGCAAAGTGGAAAGCATACATTAATAAACTGGGTTATCATAAGCTCACCATAACTCCAGCGTGTAGTAATAAATAAAGATAAGGTATTATTTGGGGCCCATTTACTCATGTTGCATTAAATGTGTTTGAAATTTTAATTTTAAAACAAGGACTTTACAAAGATAGCATTTATTAAGGTGTAACTTGAGCACCAAACTGTACATAACCACGAATTATTATTTGTAAATAGTGGTAAATAAATATTGTATGATTGTTGTATTATTTTGTAATTTTATTTGAATGGTGTGTGAACGTTAAATAGAATGAGAGTAAATTTAGGTATACGAGAAGAAGCACAGCTGAGCTAGCCAGGGAAGCTGCTGAAGAAACTAATTTGATGAAGCAGAATCCGGGTAAGAAGATTTTTGTAAAAATTTTATATTTTTGAAAATTATTTTTTTTACTCTGGCAAGGTCCGGAGCTTAAATTAGAGAATTCCACGGCAATTTATGACGCCCAATCTGTGGGGTTCGAATGTTTTTTTAGAAAGTGCCAGTTCCTGTGACCTAAAAGCACGTTCCACGGCAATATATATATATATATATATATATATATATATATATTGCTGTGTTATTTTTGCCCCACGGTTGGGCAGACCATAAAATGCTGTGATACTTCAACAGCCCCTACGCTAGGGCAGCATAAATTGCTGTGTTATTTCAGCCCCGCGACTTGGGCGTACATAAAATGCTGTGTTAATTTTCGCCCCACGATTGGGCAGTACATAAAATGCTGTGTTAATTTATTTAGGGTCAACGAGTCCCTACGATAGGCACCATAAAATGCTATGTTATCCACTTTTTATTAATCAAGCACCTGTGAAATATTAAGTTATAGATTTTCTTTGCCTCAACTAGCTGATTCAATTAAATAAAGCAATTCTACAATACACAATATAATGATTAAATATTTAGAACCTTTTTAACATTTTCTCCTTTTTCAGAATATTTACATATGCCCGATTTAAGAAATTGAAACCAGCAAAACAAGCCTTTTGTTATATTTAGGAACCTTTTGAAACGTTTCAAGATGCCTATTGCCTTTCATAAATTTATCAAAGGAACCCCAGTTTTTTTGGCTCTTACATTTCGAAAGATTATTGAATTAAACAGTTTACAGAAATAAATTATATCAATGTATCTAACCTGGAGTGGTTCAGTAGTTTCTCTGCATCCCCAAAAGTTTTCGTGTCCAGTCTGAATGTTTAGAGTCGAATTTGGAAGTTGACATCAAAACCAAAATGCTATCCAAATTGTTATTTAAAATCCCATAAGTTAATCCAATAAAAGGTTTTCCATCTCCGTAATTAACAAAACAGTAATAGAACATTTACCATGTCCGTGATTACCAAAATTAATTTAATAGGAGGTAATCTCCAGAATCGTCTCCAGAGTCGTCTCCAGAGTCCTGTTTTATTTATTTTAGAAATTGTATAGTTTTACTAAATCTGGTTTGCTTACGTCTATAAGAGATCGGCGCAATTTTTACACTTTTATAAAATACTTTTCACTTTACATTCGTTTAACTGGTTACGTGAATAATTTAGCACTTTTGAGTATCGTGACAGCCCAGTTTAAAATGTATACTAACTCGTTGCTCAATTGTTATCGTATTTATAGACCTTGCCCCTTTGTTTGCTATTTGTTGTTCTCACGTGTTGGGCCACACCATTTGTCTTATCTCTTGTGTACTCCGGAAATTTTATCAATTGTGTAGTTCAAATACTTGGAAGAACGCTCAAGTTGTCACGTATTCATTTACATAACATTACATTTAATTTAGAAAACCCAGTAATCTTCATTCATGAAATCACGTATCATTGTTATTTGCTTATTCTAATCTAAACAGAAATAAATTTGGTGTTTGTTTATTTCCTAGTTAACTTGGATTTTTGAACAAATGTCATACTTTTATGTCACGTACGATTTATTCAAATAATATATTGTTTTTTGCCTGCGTATATGATGATATATTAACGCACTTGTTGAATATTTATCTAGCCAATTCATACAGGTTTTCCGTTGATTTAATTTTGATGCATTTCGTTGTATTTTTAAATCTTATCTTTGCTCGTAACTACTCTTGGATATGCGTTTAATCTCTTGTACTGTTATATACAGTGTGCGCTCAACCAACAATATGTATAGTGACCTATTTACTCTTATAATATCTGTAATTATGCGATTTTGATATTTGAAAGTTGTTTTGTTTGTTCTACGACCCCTATGACTTAACCTACCCCTAAAGTAACCCTATAATTATAGCAATATATATATATATACATAGTATAATAAACATGTAAATATTTTCATGGGATGTAGTTCAAATCAAACAACAGAATACAGATTTAAACTTTAGTCAACACCTAACGTTTCGGTACATTTTTTGCACCTTTTTCAAAGGCTAAAATGGAAACAGAAAATTCAAAATTAGCAAGAAATACATAACCTGTCGCTAACTACTTACATTGATTAATTATATTAAAGGAAATTGAAAACCAATTACTGCACGATTCACATAATAAATGTGGGTCAAAAATTAAAAAATTAAAAAATTGCCTGAAGGGCACGTCATTCCACGATGGCGGTTAAAACATAAAGACAAAGTTGAGAATGACAAATTCTATAGGAATGACAGGGTACGTTCCGAAAATGGCATTGATTACATAACCTGAAGGAAAATACTTAACGTTGTTTTAAAATATCATTACTATATAAAGCAGAATAGACGTTATACACTCTATCAATATCAATCTTATTATTGATAGGATTAATTTTATTATTAATATAAAAAGACTCGATGAAAAGCCTAGTTTTGTAATTGGCTTCGTTCTCCAAAATGATGGTGTCGTCGAAAAGTGGTGTATGACTGGTTGCCGCAACATGAGCAGACAACGCACATTTAGTAGAGTTCATCCTGCAATCACTCCTGTGCTGGGTTAAACGACTCTTTAGCTACTGGCTGGTCTGACCAATGTAACTATTGTTGCAACTGCACGTGATCTTGTAAACAACGTTACTGCTTAACAATTTCGGAGTACGATCCTTTAATTTGGTAAACAAATTCTGGATGGAATAATTGTATTCGTAAACAATAGCAATCTTAGGTTGTTTAAGTAATCGTACTAAAAGTGGAGATAACTTCTGTATATACGGAAGCTTCTTGTACGTAATATCAACTTCTGTAGAGTTTACTTTTAAGAAGTTGCCGTAAATCAATCTAGGCAACATTCCCTTTGGGTAACCGTTGTTAACTAAAGTGTCAATCAATCATTTCTTATTTTTCTACATGAACTGTGGGTCTGATATATGCTCAATTCGATATCGTAGGGCCTTCACCGTGTTTACCTTATGTTGAAAAGAATAGTTGGGGTGGAAATTTAGATATCTGCCAGAGTTTGTTGGTTTAGTATATCAATCAAATAATAAATGATTAGACATATCTCTGATGACCAGAACATCCAAAAAAGGTAATTTACCATCCACTTCAATTTCAAAAGTGAACTGAAGGTGATCATTAAAATCATTAAATGTTGTTAACGTTCGGTCAACATATTGAACTGGCAACAAACAAATGATATCGTCCACATACTTTACCAAGAAAAACATCTCATATGGTAATCTAGGTAGAACACTCGACAGTAAATTATCCATAATTATTTGAGCGATTATGGCGATAGAGGGGACCCCATTGGAGTTCCAAATAATTGTATTTAGAACTTCTCTTAGAAAACAAAGTACGTATTGATAAAAACCAAATTGACAGTTGTCAAAAACATATCTTCAGACATATTATAAAAGGGCTTGATTTTATTCCAATTTTCCTTAATGATGTTAATAACCAATGGTTATTAACATCATTAAGGATAAACTCCACTAAATGTGCGTTGTCTGCTCATGTTGCGGCAACCAGTCATACACCACTTTTCGACGACACCATCATTTTGGAGAACGAAACCAATTACAAAACTAGGCTTTTCATCGAGTCTTTTTATATTAATAGTAAAATTAATCCTATTAATAATCAGATTGATATTGATAGGGTGCATAACGTCTATTCTGCTTTATATAGTAAAGTATTTTCCTTCAGGTTATGTAATCAATGCCATTTTCGAAACGTACCCTGTCACTCCTATAGAATTTGTCATTCTTAACTTTGTCTTTATGTTTTAACCGCCATCGTGGCATGACGTGCCCTTCCGGCAATTTTTTAATTTTTTAATTTTTGACCCACATTTATTATGTGAATCGTGCAGTAATTGGTTTTCAATTTCCTTTAACATAATTGATCAATGTAAGTAGTTAGCGAAAGGTTATGTATTTCTTGCTAATTTCGAATTTTCTGTTTCCATTTTAGCCTTTAAAAAAGGTGCGAAAAATGTACCGAAACGTTAGGTGTTGATTAAAGTTTAAATCTGTATTCTGTTGTTTAATTTGGACTACATCCCATGAAAATATTTACATGTATATTATACTATAAGTCTGACCAGTCCATTAATTATTAATGTATATATATATATATATATATATATATATATATATATATATATATACTTCACCACATTCATTGAAATAAATAATTGCGGAAGCAATCCAATTATTTTTAGCGCATTTAAAAACATTCCTGAGCTCAAAACAAATACAAATGCAATATATTTGAAGAAAACCATGAAATGAAATTTCTTTCAATCTAAACGCATTTGCATAAAGAAGTTAATAAACGCGTGTAGATTTACACCAGTTCGTGATAAGCAAACATTTAAAAACAAGCATATTTTATAAAGTATAGATATTTAAAGTTCCTATGTACGTGCGATTTTGAACGTATACAAATTGCCATATTAATAAAACAAGCATATGTAAATAAGGTAAGGATATAAAAAATCTGATGTACGTGCAATTTAAAACGTACACAAAATACGATTTGTTAATAAAGTCCCTCTAGAAAATTGCGGTATACGTGTAATTTCCAACGCACATATTAAGCCCGCTAAAATACAACACCTTGCAGATAACCATAGAAACGCCTTTTCCGCGTACGAACAACTGATAGCGTGCTGTCAGTCAATAAGAACGCGTAGAACATTCTGAAAGGAAGTTATTCTTTAAAACCGAAGAAAACATATTAAGAAAGATCATTTTAATAATCGACGCGCTGATGGTGCTAGTTGAAATAAAATTATTACGTAAATACAATTTCAGTAAAAATTATAAGTTTAAGAAATTGAAACGTAATTAAAATTTATAATTTCAAGAGAAATAGACAGTAAAGTGCACGTTGAAATAAATTTACATACAATTTTGCCGTTGATATAAACGTAGATCTAGAAATAGTCAATAAAATCTTTACAATTTTATTAATTTAGGGCACTAAGTTACGCCATTTTCACATTTTAGGCGTCGTTTCAAGATTCTATTTTCAATCACCAAAGAGTCCCACTGCGCCCAGTATGCCTTCAAGCTCCTACTTGAAATACTAATTTCTTCCCAAGCTGGTCGTTATCCTCTATTTTTCCACTCAATAATACGTCCCAATTCGGCGTCATTCTCCTGGACTTCTCGTATTCGTTTGGGTTGCCAAGTATCATCGGTTACCGTCATTCTATGGATGACATTAAATTTTCGTCCATCTTGAAGCAATGATTGTAGTCTACCGGACAAGGTCTCCTTGATAGAGCGTCAGCATTCCGATGGCTAGTTCCTACACGATGTTCTGTGTCAAAGTCATATTCCTGCAGCCGCTCTATCCACCTTGCAACTTGCCCTTCAGGATTTTGAAGCTGCAGTAACCATTTTAGTGCAGCATGGTCTGTTCTCAACAGGAATTTACGGCCGTATAAGTATTTATAAAAGTGTTCTACGGATTTGACGACGGCCAACAGCTCCCTTCTTGTCACACAATAGTTCCTTTCTGGCCGCAACAAAACCTTGCTGAAATACCCAATAACTTTTTCTTGTCCGTCCTGCACTTGAGAAAGAACGCTTCCTATAGCTGTGTTACTGGCATCGGTATCCAACACAAATTTCCCCTCCATCTGCGGATAACTCAAAATTGGTGCTGTAGCTAGTAGCCGTTTCAGTTGTTCAAATGCACTATGACAGTCGTCATACCAATCATATTCTTGTCCATCTTCGGTAAATTTTGTTAACGGTTTGGCAATGTTCGCAAACCCAAGTATAAAACGTCAGTAATATGTGCACAATCCTAGAAAACTGCGTAGTTGGTGTATATCTGCCGTTGTAGGCCACTCTTGTACCGTTTTTATTTTGTCAGGGTTAGCTCTTATTCTGGTCTCCAAAACGACATGTCCTAAGTATTTCACCTCTTTTCCAAATAGGTGACACTTTTTGGGGCTCAATGTAAGGTTTGCCCGCGTAAACTTTGGAATATTTCCTGTAGGTTCTTATCACTATCACGTCGTCTAAGTACACCAGACAAGTTTTCCAGGACATTCCACGCAGAATCGACTCCATCAATCGTTTAAAAGTAGCAGGGGCGTTGCATAATCCAAATGGCATGACCTCGAACTGCCATAATCCAGTTCCAATCGTAAACGCAGTCTTTTTTTATCGTTTGGCTCCAAGTTTACTTGCCAGTATCCGCTTTTCAAGACCAAGGTCGAAAACCATTTAGATCCGGATAGAGTATCAAAGGTGTCATCAATTCTGGGAAAAGGATAGCTGTCTTTCTTTGTCACATTGTTAAGCCGCCGGTAGTCTACACAAAACCTTGTCGACCCGTCCTTTTTCTTAACAGGCACTACCGGGGATGCCCATGGACTATTCGAGGGTTCAATCACTCCCTGTTCTTCCATATCGGCAATAATTTGCTCGGCTTCCTTACGTTTTGCCAAAGGAAGCCGCATGGAGTGTTGTATTATCGGTTGCGCATCTCCAGTATTAATCTTATGTTGCACAACATTCGTCTTTCGTTTCTCACTATCATCCAGTGCAAACACACCTCGATATCGTCCGACCAGTTTTTTTATCTTGCCCAGTTGGTCGCCGTTTAATCCTTGACACGAAGGTATCAACATATCCAGCAATTTCTGTGAGCAACCATTGGCTGGTTTATCTTTCCTGTCGCCAAACAACGTTTAATATGGCATACTGGAATGCAACTTCCCACAATTATGTCTTTCTTCAGGGACACCGTATGCGGATTAATGTTTAGCACCCTTACTGGTTTCATATTTAGAAACTTTACCAGCGTTCTTTCAATCAGTAATCCCTCCTGACCCATTCCCGATTCAGTTGCTTCCATCATGCATATTTGTCCTTTCCGGAGGGTACCATCCGGCCGTCTCATTACTATCATTTTCGCCTTCTCAGGTATTTTTATATCACAAATCATTCGAACTTGCATCGTATGGTTACTCGTCCCTTGGAATGGAATCTCATCGCCATCTATCCGTGGCACATCCTCTTTCATGTTCACACGAAACCCATATTCTCTCATGAGATCCATTTCCAAGATCACTTCTTCTGTGATTTTAGCTACCAACACCCGATGATTAATTAGTTTGCTCCAATTCCCAACGTTACGGCAGTCTCTCCGTGAGTAGAAATTTTCTCACCACTTGCCGTTCAAAGACATACCGATACAGATAGCACTTTTCCACGACCAACCAAATCTGGTTTCACAATAGTTTTTGTCGCTCCTGTATCCACGAGTAATCAAACAATCCTACCATTAATTCTACCATCAATATAAATCCTGTCCAGACTTCCCATCGACGATGCAGCACGGATGATAATCTTCGGGGCACTACGTTGTGCTGTCGACGTTTGCTCCCTTACATTGACCTGCTTTAGCTCAATCGGTTGTTTCTTTGGTTGAGTACAGCTTTTCTGTATATGACCAACTTCACCGCAGCTCCAACATCGCAGACGCCATTTCCGCGGGCGTCGTTTTTCTAGCCTTACCGCCTTTTGCTTTTCAAACACACGGTTGATTATTTCATCTATGCTGTTCTGTGCTTGACCAGGTTCTTCTATGGCGGACCGAACTTTGTTACTCACCCTGTGTGATGTCTGCTTAGCTGCTTCAAATTCAAGCGCATGAGCCAGTGCGTCGTCTAACATTTTTGGTTGTGCTAATCTTAGCGCTTGCTGTATTTCGCTGCCTTTAACGCCATCCACAAATGTTTCAACAGCCAGTTGTTCGAGGAAACTAACTGGTGCCGTTGGATATGCCAATTTAACTAATCTGGCAATGTCAGCTTCGAATTCTTGAAGGCTTTCATTTGTCTTTCGCAAGGGGTTCTTAATTTGTGCGTGGTAAACCTGTCGAAGGTGAGCGTCTCCATATCTCATCTCAAGCTTCGATGTTAAAAGGTCGTCATCAGTCTGTTGGTGATCGGGAATAGTTTGCAAGATGTTAAGAGCTTTCCCCGTGTACTGGCCCGCCCTTGAAATATCAATACTTTTGTATATTAGGGTCGTTTAGGTATAAGAGTCGAGTTAAGGATGCGACGCCGTGCGTTTGTGTGTCTAGGCATGTGTCCTCCGGTCGTGTATTAATGATTGTTGATTTGTAAACTGAGTGAGTTATAAATTAAGTAGTAGTTTTAATCGATGCGGTAGTGACAGCATCTTTGAAATTCGTTCATTGTTGGATTACTATAACAGATAAGTTTGAGTAGTTAGAATTTTGTTCATTTGCGAATAGCAACGCTATATGTGTATATCTATAAGAAATGTCGTTTAACCTCGTTGCGATTATATTTTCCGGCACGCCGAGTATTGTGCATTTGTTTCTACTTTGTTACATTATTTTATAACATGATTTTATTAAACCCATATAAAATAGGCTGCGGGTTGGTTCATTCTTTCTAAACAGGCAATAGCGAGACAACGAAACTATACCAGAATCTACGTATATCCAGGAGGGTTGTGGCTAGCCAGGGTCAACACCTCAAGGGCAACCGCTTATGTGACGAGACGTAAAGCATAGACAAACATTATACCCGGAGGGCCACTATTAAGGAGATTGCCTTCTTTTGTTGGCTATTGCAGCAGCTTCAAATTGTTTCAAATATGTGGGCCAAGGTGTTTTACCATCGAATGTGGGTGGTTTCACTTTAAATTTTGACGGTAATGACTCGCTTCCTTCCATGCTTCTTATTTCTGGAATGTTCTGATTTACACATTGGTTTGCTAATCCAAGTGACCTCGTTGTTTGTGAAATCATTTGTTCTTGCAGCCTCATCACATCTTCTTCCATTTTTATCAATTTACTGTCTAACCTTTGCTCAATTGTTTTTACCTGTTCAGTGAAATCTTCTTTCAATGCAATGGAGCTTTCCGTTAATCTTTGTTCTAGCGTGGCTATATTTTCACTTAACTTTTCTATTTTCTGCGCATTTTCACTTAATTTTTCTTCCATTTTGGCAGCATTTTCACTTAACTTTTGTTCCATTTTCTCTGCATTTTCACTAAGTGCTACTTCCATACCATATTTAAACTCTTTAGGGGTCGATTCCAGTTCAACTGACCTCGCTAAGTGTCACTTCTAGTTTAGCCAACCTTTCTTCCATTTTCTCAGCATTTTCATTTAACTTTTCTTCCGTACCGGATTTAAAATTCTTAAGGAAATTCATTAAAGTTTCTGCGTCCATTTTACTTTGACTTCTTGTAACTGGCATATATAAACTACTTAAATGTCTTTAAACTTGTGTGTTTTTCCTTTTAAATTAATCACTATATACCCCACACAGGCCTGACACCAGTGTAACGGGTTACTACTACCGCGTTCCACTAATTTAAAACAAGTAGTAATAAAAGTCTTTATTACTCATTATTCACAAGTCTAATTAACAGTATATGCCTTATTTATAGATGTTTTCAGTCCAATTAACAATAAAGCACTATCACACTAATGAATTTACAAGCACTAATATCTTCCTAAACTAACTTCTTAACCATAGGTCCATTAACAACACTAACATAACTATTTATTTATTACACCGTTGTCTATTTATGTATTCTACAAGCTGCATGTACATTAGACACGGTCACATCATATAATATTCATGTTTACTGTTGGACTTCCAAAAGCTCAACTATTTAACTTTACACGATATAATTTATATTCAACATCTGATATAGACTAACTCTGTACTTCATCATCGGTCTTATTTATACCGTGTATTAAAAAGGATAACTCATCCTCCAGTAATTACTAGAAGCTTCCCGATCCATGGAGAATATACAGTGCTTGCGGCGCTTGTATGTTTGACGGGTTGCCTAATAGTAGCTCGCAACAATACATTTTTATGTTAAAGGAATGCAGGTTACTACATGATGCTTTGTAGAATCAGAAGAACGACACACACATTTTCATAAAAGTATGCTATAGAATAATTTTTATTATCAGGTGAAGAGAAGGGTTTACCAATAATTTCACAGCACGACAATTTCGAAGCGCATATAAAAGGCTTTTAATTCACACAAAGATTTGTTATGTATTGCCCTAAATCGAATTTATGTTGTAGTCACATTGTCGCATGCTCAGTCACTAATCTGTCTGTCTGTCAACTCATATACAGGGTGGGAAATTTAACGTGTCTACCATTAGTAATTCGGTTGTCAACTTTAGAAGAAGATTGTGTTAATGGTAATGGACAATGCACCCTATCATAGTATAAAGTCGGAGAAAGTCCCAACTCAAAAATGGAAAAAGGTAGAAATTATAGAATGGCTTGAAAGTAAAGAAATACTAATTGAAGATCATTATCTCAAGCTGCATTTAGTGGAATTGGTCAAGCAATACCGCATATTACAGCCAACAACCTATGTTATTGATGAGTTAGCGAAAAATAGTGGACGAATAGTACTACGGTTGCCTCCCTACCACTGCACTTTAAATCCTATTGAGTTAGTATGGGCAAATGTAAAAAATTATGTTGCTACAAATAACACAACATACAGATTGAATGACGTGAAAACTTTTCAAGATGGTATTACAAGAATAACCTCTGCTGTGTGGAAAAGTTGTATCGATCACGTACTTGAAAAAGGAGAGAAAAATTTTTGGAATTTAGATAGCATTGTAAAAGATGTGTTTGAAAAGATCGAGTGATGATGATATGAATTTAGATGTAGTTCCATTATAAATTGTTTATTTGTAGTAGAAATTATTTCAATATTATGTTGCAAAGAATACGTGTTTTGTCTACTATTAAAAATTTTTTTTTACTAAATATTTTTATTTGTTTAGTTATACTGAATGTCAGATATGTAAGGTTTAAGTAACTATTTAAAATTTATCATGGATTTTTTGGTAGTGTAAATGGATCTCAGACTTAACTGCCCTCTATTTTATTCTCCCGTGAAATTGAGTATAGTGTGGGGGGAGAAAGGGGCGGAAGGATTATTATTAAGATGGCTACTGTTTTGTCGAGAGTTATTGCCTTGTCAAATATAAGTTTTAACCTGAAATGTATTTATTACAAAAAATGAATAAACAAGTGTCTGCTATTGATTTACTTAATACATTGCAAGATTAAAACATCATCGTTTGCAAATTGCTTACAAATGGATGATATCTGATTCTTAAAATAATTTATGTTTACGTTTTAGTTTTTGTGGCGACGAAAATAGCGCGTTCTGTTGAATGTGTTGCTTGTGCCAACTCTGTGTTTGGGATAGAAAGCAAATCGTTGCTCTTAAAAAGAAAGGATCGTGGAGGGCTACTAACTGTTTCAAAAGATGTCACGATCTATCAAGTTGGAGAAACTGTTTTTAGATATTTTACTATGTGTTCAAGCTGTCCCAATATAGACAAAATGATTGCAAATGAAAGTAGATTGTTGCAAGGTTTTGATTTGTTTACGAATCTAGAATCACATATTTTAAAGCAAGAGTCGCTAAATCATCACATTCTGCAATTAAATAATTTAATTTTTAGGTTATATTTTCCATTAAGAATCCAATATCCCAATAAACAAAAAAACCACATTGATGTTAGAGTAAGGCCTTGTTCTCATTCACTTAGCGTAACACAAATCAACATAACACAAATTAATATAAAATTCCTGTGTTCAAAACAACTTAAAGTAGCTAATTATTGGTTTGCTGCGCATGCGTATTTCGTCAAACTGCTACCTTAGTGTGATAATAACAACGTAATTTTTATCTTATATAACCTATAAGCATTTTTGTTTATAACCAAATAGTTGTATTAATTACATTATTCTTCAGTTTTATTCATTAATTACGAAATTTCAATCCAGGAATTTTGCTTTTTGGTGGTATCCTTAAAGTCTGATCATTTCTTATCATATAAATGGGGATAGCTGTGTACTAAATCTATAAGTTTTCCATCATCCATAATAAATGCTGGAAACTGGCATTATATACCGTATTACAAATTTACATCATGTACTCTGTGTTTAAATTTACTAAATGAATTATAACAATCGCCTAATAAACAGTTGAGGTTATCTAAATGATAAATGCTTATTATTTTAGGCGGTAATTACCAGTTTAATTTAAACAAGGTGCACATGGCGCCGGATTTAAGCATAGGCGAGCGCCTAAGGACCCGCACCACAAAGAGGCCCGCACCACATTTTACAATTACAAATTAATTTCACTGGTCACGTTTTATTATCGTAGACTAGAAGCGGTTTGTAGTTCCTACGGGACTACTTTGAGCGCCCCGCCCTCTCTGCGCCCCGCCCTCTCTACACCCCGCCCTCTCTACGGTCCGCCCGCTCTGCGTCCAGCCCTCTCTGCGCCCCGCCCTCTTTGCGCCCCGCCTTCTATGTTCCCGCCCTCTCTGCTCCCGCCCTCTCTGCTCCCGCCCTCTCTACGCCCCGCCCTCTCTGCACCCTGCCCTCTCTGCACCCCATCCTCACTGCGCCCGGCTCCCACTGCGCCCCGCCCTCTGCGCCCCGCCCTCTCAACGCCCCGCCCTCTCAACGCCCCGCCTTCTCAACGTCCCGCCCTTTTAACGCCCCGCCCTCTCAACGCCCCGCCCTCTCAACGCCCCGTCTTCACTTCGCCCCAGCAGAATTCATTAAAACTACTTTGAGAAATTGCGCGAATCGAGATAACTTCGCTCTAGTAGACTTTGACAAAATCACCTCGTGGAGTCGATCGGATCAAGACAACTTCGTCCTAGTAGGCTTTGTCAAAATAACTTTGGGGAGTTGATCGGATGAAGACCATTTTGTCGTAGTAAAGTTTGTCAAAATCACAACGTGGAGTTGATTGGATCAAGATCATTTCGCCCTAGTGGACTGTGCCGAAATAACTTCGTGAATTCGGTCGGATCAAGATCATATCGCCCTAGTAGACTTTGTCGAAATCACTTAGGGAGAGTCGATCGGATCAAGATCATTTCGATCTAGTAGTTTTTGTCGAAATCACTTCAGGGAGTCGATCGAATGAAGATCAGTTCGTCCTAGTAGACTTAGTTGAAGTTACCTCGAGGAATTGACCGGATCAAGACCACGTCGACCTAGTAGACTTTGTCGAAATCACTTCGGTGAGTCGATCGGATGAAGGTCACTTCGCCCTAGTGACCTAGTCGAAATCACTTCGGAGGGTTGATCGGATCAAGATCACTTCGGCCTAGTAGACTTTGTCGAAACCACTTCGGGAGTTGATTGCATTAAGGTCATTTCGCCCTAGTAGACTGTTGAAATCACTTGAGGGGGGGGGGTCGGTGGGATCAAGGTCACTTCGCCGCAGTAGACTTTGTCAAAATCACTTTGGAGGAGTTGGTTGGATCAAGATCACTTCGCCCTAGTAGACTTTGTCAAAATCACTTCGGGGAGCCGATTGCATCAAGATCACTTCGCTCTAGTAGACTATTTCGAAAGCACTTCGGGGGAGTCGGTTGGACCAAGATCACTTTGCCCTAGTAGACTTTGTCGAAATCACTTCGGGGGAGTCGGATGGATCAAGACCACTTCGCCCTAGTAGACTTTGTCGAAATCACTTCGGGGAGTCGATTGCACCAAGATCACTTCGCTCTAGTAGACTTTGCCAAAGTCACTTCGGGGGAGTCGGTTGGATCAAGACTACTTCGCCCTAGTAGACTTTGTCGAAATCACTTGTGGGAGTCGATTGCACCAAGATCACTTTGCCCTAGTAGACTTTGTCTAAATTACTTCCAGGAAGCCGGATGGATCAAGATCACTTCGCCCTAGTGGATTTTGTCGAAATCACTTCGGCGAGTCGATTGCATCAAGATCACTTCGCCCTAGTAGACTCTGTCGAAATCACTTCGGGGGAGTCGGTTGGACCAAGATCACTTAGCCCTAGTAGATTTTGTCGAAATCACTTCGGGGGAGTTGGTTGGATCAAGACTACTTCGCCCTAGTAGACTTTGTCGAAATCACTTCAGGCAGTCGATTGCACCAAAATCACTTCGCCCTAGTAAACTTTGTCGAAATCACTTCAGGGGAGTCGGTTGGATCAAGATCACTTCGTCCTAGTAGAATTTGTCGAAGTCACTTCGGAGGGTCGATCGGATCAAGACCACTTCGCCCTAGTGACCTTGTCGAAATTACTTCAGAGGATCGATCGGATCAATATCACTTCGGTCTAGTAGACTTTGTCGAAATAACTTCTGGGGAGTCGGATGGATCAAGATCACTGCGCCCTAGTGAATTTTGTCGAAATCACTTCGGCGAGTCGATTGCATCAAGATCACTTCGCCCTAGTAGACTTTGTCGAAATAACTTCTGGGGAGTCGGATGGATCAAGATCACTGCGCCCTAGTGAATTTTGTCGAAATCACTTCGGCGAGTCGATTGCATCAAGATCACTTCGCCCTAGTAGACTCTGTCGAAATCACTTCGGGGGAGTCGGTTGGACCAAGATCACTTAGCCCTAGTAGATTTTGTCGAAATCACTTCGGGGGAGTTGGTTGGATCAAGACTACTTCGCCCTAGTAGACTTTGTCGAAATCACTTCAGGCAGTCGATTGCACCAAAATCACTTCGCCCTAGTAAACTTTGTCGAAATCACTTCAGGGGAGTCGGTTGGATCAAGATCACTTCGTCCTAGTAGAATTTGTCGAAGTCACTTCGGAGGGTCGATCGGATCAAGACCACTTCGCCCTAGTGACCTTGTCGAAATTACTTCAGAGGATCGATCGGATCAATATCACTTCGGTCTAGTAGACTTTGTCGAAATCACTTCGGAGAGTTCATTGGATCAAAATCACTTCGCCCTAACAGAGTTTGTCGAAATCACTTCGGAGAGTCGATCGGATCAAAAAACCACTTCGCCCCAGCGACCTTGTCGAAATCACTTCGAAGTGTCGATCGGGGTCAAGACCACTTCGCCCCAGTGGACTTTGTCGAAATCACTTCGAAGTGTCGATTGGACCAAGACCACTTCGCCAAAGTAGATTTAGCCGAAATCACTTCGAAGTGTCAATCGGATCAAGGCCACTTCGCCCACGTAGAGTTTGTCGAAATCACTTTGAAAAGTTGATCGGATTTAGAAAATTTCGCCTAAGTAGGCTTTGTGGAAATCACGTCGAATAGTCGATCGGAGTAAAATCACTTTGCCCGAGTAGACTTTGCCGAAATCACTTTGGGGAGTCGAACGGACCAAGAACGATTGAGAACGATTGAGAACGATGGAGAACGATTGAGAACGGTTGAGAACGATATAGAACGATGCAGAACGATTGAGAACGATTTAGAGCGATGCAGGAAAAATGAGAATGTAGCAGAACAATTTTGAAGGAATAGAGAATTTCCACTAATAACGCCGGTTGGTAGTTGCCGTTCCGTTTGAGAATAGATAATTTTAAAGAAGGGCAATTTGAACTATCTCTTAATTCTTTCAAAATAAATAAACAATATTTGAGGTTGTTTTCAGCAGTAGTTTTAAAAGTAGAAAGTAATATAAGTGTTTAAGTAGTAGTTGAAATGTAAACAATTCCCGGAATAGCATGTTAGAGTAAGTTTAAAATTCTTCTAAATATTTTCGAGTCTGTATACTAAAGAGACAACTTTGTTAAGCTCTTCCGTCCGTAGAAGTTTTGTTAGTGGCTAAATAAAGAAGTATATGTATTTGTATTTGTGACTATAAATATTAAAGTAGAAAATGCGTACGAATTCTTGCTAATTGTCTTTTATTTGTGATGTTTGATGTATTATAAAGTGAAAGTTATCGAGTATATGTATTCTTTTATAGCGGATATATTTAAATAGAGATAATCTTATTCCAGCTTTCTATATGCAGCAAATAGTGTATGTTAAATAATAGAGTAGATGTGAGTCTACTATTGGAATATGTTCTGTGTATTTAATATGTTCTGTGTATGTAATATGTTCTGTGTATGTAATATGTATAGGTTATTAACAGTAATTTATGATGTTTAATTTGTTGCAGAATTATGATAAAACTCGGTTAAATAAATAACGATAAACCGACGTTAATGTTATGAACTATTTTAATTTTCTTAAAGCGGGTATCATCTAATTGGATATTAAATTAATGTAGCTTTCTATGTATAGCAAATGTACTATGTTAAATAAGGAAAAAAAAATTGAAATCTACTCTTTGAATACAGTATGTATATCTGTCTTAGATGAATCTGTTGTTGACGTTTCCCCAAATAATTGTACCAATCTTAATAAAAGTTTTATGAAAATACTACAGTAGCAGCTTGCAAAGTGTTAAGAATTCAGGTTTTAGGATACGGTTAGTGTTTAATAATGTATATTAGAAATGTTTTAAAGGCGTAATAGTAATTTTGAAAACTAATTCGATGATCCATCTTTCTCGAACTAATACTAACCGACGTGTTTTAGCTGTCGGTGAACGCGTTTCGTGTTTATAGTTGCAATTGTTCGTACGTTATGTAATGCATAAGCCAACACGTTCCAAGAACTTGTAGAATTCCAGGAATGGGACAGTGTTATAAGTAGTTATAGCATTTGATTTGGTTCTTATAATACATATTTTTGAATTTAATAAATTTAATAAATGCTGACGGTTGTTTATAAAGTTGAGGAAAAAATAAAAAAAAAGTAAATTAAACTGGGCATTGAACCATTGAACTTACAAATGGTAGCCAGACACCCTAGCATCGCGCTACGGCGGTGAGACTTTTCGGAAGTCGGTTAGTAGTATACTTGCATTTGTTGCGTCCACATATGGAATACACCGATTTCTGAGCAAATCACGGTCTATTGTAAATGCTTGGATATCGTCGTATGGAATCGCCAAATTTAAAAATTAATTATTTTTGAAATAAATAGCCCGTGTATATTAAAAAGCCATGTAATTGTATAATAATAATCAATTATCGGAACTAATACGTAATATTGGATGATTTATAATTTTAAATGTAACAAATTTTTAAAAAATTGTGTTTGAGTTTGGAGGTACATGTTCGTTCATTTCCGTCAGCTTTCGTTACCCGTGTTTGACGTTTCTCCAACTAATTATACAAATTTTAATATCTGTTTTAAGAAAATTCTATACTACCAGCTTGCAAACCGTTTGTAATTCAGGTTTTAGAATACGAATAGCGTTGTTTGGCATATATTAGGTATTTTTTAACGCCCGAATACGAATTTCAGAAACCAACTCGATCTTTCTTCTCTCTCGTACCAACGCCAACCGAGTAGTTGCCGACCTCGTTGCACGCCTCGTTCGGTTTTCAGATCGGAGATTTTTGAGGGATCCAAGTTTTTTTAACACGTTAACGAATACGTCGCTGCAAATTAATGTTTTCCCGGAAAACCCTTATTTCTCACTTAGTTATCGGTTTCCCGCGCTAAAAACCGGTCTATGCAAAGCACGCAAAAATTCTCCACCTAACCACCACTCGCCCGCGCTCCCAACTCCGAAACCCTTGGACGCAAATCCCAAAAAGCGATCGATTCGCGCCTCTCAACTTTAACACAAAGACGGGCGTATGAAATTTATAGTTATTAGACTAGAAGCGGTTTGTAGTCCCTACGGGACTACTTTGAACGCCTCTACTCGCTTTGTGGGCCCCTCTCTTTACGCCCCACCACCTTTACTCCCTATCATTTTTGCGCACCGCCCTCTCTACGCCTCGCCCTCTCTACGCCCCGCTCTCTCTACGCCCCGCCCTCTCTACACCCCGCACCCTCTACGCACCGTCTTCTCTACGCCCCGCACTATCTACGCCCCGCCCTCTCTACGCTCCACCCTCTCTACGCCACGCACTCTCTACGGCACGCACTCTCTAGGCTTCGCACTCTCTACGTCCCGTACTCTCTACGCCCCGCCCTATTTACGCCCCGTCTTATTTACGCCCCGTCCTATTTACGCCCCGACCTCTCTACGACCCGTTCTATGTACGCCCGCTCTCTGTACGGCCGCTCTCTGTACGCCCGCTCTCTGTACGCCCGCTCTCTGCACGCCCGCTCTCTGTACGCCCGCTCTCTGTACGCCCGCTCTCTGTACGCCCGCTCTCTGTACGCCCCGTCCTCTTTACGACTTGTCGTCTCTACGCCTCGCCTATTCTACACCTCGCGCTCTCTACACCCCACCCTAGTAGACTTTGTCGAAATCACTTCTGGGAGTCAACCGGATCAAGATCACCTCGTTCAAGTAAACTTTGCCGAAATCACACCGGGAGTCGATCGAATCAAGATCATTTTGCTCTAGTAGACTTTATCGAAATCACCTCATGGAGTTGATCGGATCCAGATCACTTTGCCCTAGTAGACTTTGTTGAAATCACTTCAGGGAGACGATAGGATCAAGATGCCCTAGTAGACTTTGTCGAAATCATCTCGTGGAACGATCGGATCAAGAGCACTTCGCTCTAGTATACTCTGTCAAAAACTCTTTGGGGAGTCGATCGGGCCAAGATTATTTCGCTGTAGTAAACTTGTCGAAATTACTTCATGATTAGATCAGATCAAGATCACTTCGCTCTAGTAGACTTTGTCGAAATCACATCGGGAAGTCGAGCGGATCAAGACCACTTCGCTCTAGTAGATTTTGTCGAAATCACTTCGGGGAGCCGACCGGATCAAGAACACTTCGTGTTAGTAGACTTTGTCGAAATTACTTCGGGGAGTCGATCGGATGAAGATCATTTTGCCCTAGTAGACTTTGTCGAAATCAATTCAAGTAGTCGACCGGATCAAGAGCACTTCGCCCTAGTAGACTTTATCGAAATCACTTTGGGGAGTCGGCCGGACCAAGATAACTTTGCCCCAGTAGACTTTGTTGAAATCATTTCGTGGAGCTGATGGGATCAAGACCATTCCGTTCTAGTAGCCTTTGTCCAAATCACTTCAGGGGGTCGATCGGATCAAGACCACTTCGGCCTAGTGACCTTGTCTATATCACTTCGGAGAGTCGATCGGATCAAAACCACGTCGCCCTGGTAGTCTTTGCCGAAATCACTTCGAAGTGCCGTCCGGACCAAGACCACTTCGTCCTAGTGACCTTGTCTATATCACTTCGGAGAGTCGATCGGATCAAAACCACGTCGTCTTAACAGTCTTTGTCGAAATCACTTCGGAGGGTCGATCGGATCAAGATCATTTCACCCTAGTAGTCTTTGACGAAATCACTCAGGGAAGGCGATCGGATAAAGATCACTTTGCTCTAGTACACTTTGTCGAAATCACTTAGGGGAAGTCACTCAGGGAGAAAAATCAAAAAGCAAAAAGCAAAAAGCAGAAAGAAAAAAGCAAAAAGCAAAAAGCAAAAAGCAAAAAGCAAAAAGCAAAAAGCAAAAAGCAAAAAGCAAAAGGAAAAAGGCAAAAGGCAAAAAGCAAAAAGCAAAAAGCAAAAACCGAAAAGCGAAAGGCAAAAGCAAAAGGCAAAAAGCGAAGAAAGGCACAGAAAGGCAAAGAAAAGCAGAGAAAGGTAGAGAAAAGCAGAGAAAAGCAGACAAATGCACAGAAAAGCGGAGAAAAGCGGAGAAAAGCGAAGAAAAGCGAAGAAAAGCGCAGAAAAGCCCAGAAAAGGAAAAGAAAAGAGAAGCAAAGAAAAGCAAAGAAAAGCAAAGAAAAGCAACGAAAAGCAAAGAAATAATAATGAAAAACAATGAAATAATAATAAAGCGATATTATATAACAGCTGCATGTGTTGTTATCTGTAAAAAACAAAAGTTGTGTGCAATAAAAGTAATGAAAGTTAAGCTCCTAAGTATGTTATTATAAATACATCAATGTAATGTTCATATAGCGATAGGAACAATATAAAGAACACATTCTGATCTACATTCTGATGTACATTCTGATCTACATTCTGATCTACATTCTGATGTACAATAATTGTAAAATAAATAAAACAGATATAAAAACGCAACAGACATTATCTAAATTGGTCAAATAGTCGATTGCAATACATATAAATTACAGAAAGCTTAAGCAAATGCCGTTTAAGATTTCAAGCTATGTTACCGAACCTAGTCTATTGAAATTATGAAAATCAGTTTATCGCCTTGTTTTAATTGATGTTTATTTAATTGATGTTTATTTAATTGATTTACTTGATGTTATTGAAAATAAACTTACAGCTAATTTAGGTAATTACTGGTTTTACCTTCTTAGTCGTATTTTTATTATCCAATTCCATGCTGTCTCTATCTAACAGTGTATAAGTATTGTCCTGAATGAGAAATGGAATAGAACAAATAAAAATCCATACATGCAAATAATACGATGTTAATAATGCGTTTTTAATAATACGTTGTTAATAATACGTTTTTGAATGAAAATAAGGAATAGATAAAATATTCTATTTCGTAGTATGGCCGTTATAATTTACATATTTTTAAATAGTATAACAGCTATCAAAATTGAATAATATTTATTAATTGTTAATGTAGTTAGTTTTACATATGAGCATATTTTTTAGTAGGAACTTATGTTAAACATAACCTTCACCTGAAGCAAATGCAACTAATTCTACCGTTATTGATTTAATTGAAAAATGCGTTTGCCATGTCGTAGAATGCGTCTAACTTTTTTCAATTAAATTATAGAAATGAGTATACGTAAGCGGTATTAAATGTAAGTTTTACGTTTAGAATCTTTTTTTGCAGCATACATTTGGTATTTTATAAAGACTTTCAGTTAATGTTGGTAACCGCTTTTTTCTACCTTGTTTGTCATACTTTAAAAAAACTACACCATGGTGACTCGCTTTTAAAAAGTATTGGGTATTCTCGTTAAGATAAATTGTAAAAAAATTAACGTAATCAATGTGACCTTGTTTAAAAATATAATACATACGTGCAAACTCAACTAAAGACCTGTTTGTAGTCGAGTAGATAATCTCCCCGTATGTTTTGCATTGGTTCATGAACAATTTCAAAATTCAACAGTATAGATTATGAACAGTAATTTAGAACGTTTATTTTGCTTCAAAATTGTGATAATACTCGGTTAAATAAATAACGACAAAAGCACGTTAATATTATGGGAATGTTTAATATTTTAAAGACGGCATTATTTAATCAGATATTATTTTATTCCAGTTTTCTGTATATAGCAAATGTTCTATGTTATATAGATATAGTGAAATGTTTGAATTCTATATTTGAATATGTTCTATTGAAGGCGTATGACAATAACCTAACCACAAATTTAGTTTATAATAAATGTAAACATTTAGTAATTGCAAACGGTATTAAAAAATGTCGAAACTGTATTATATTCTGAAAAGTAGTACATTGGAAGCAAATTTGAACTTATTAAACCAGACGTGAAGTGAAAAATGTGTGTATCGCATAAAATTGTATTGTAACACATAAAATTCATAACAGAATAATGAATTTGATTTAAAACCGCCTAAAAGAACAATATTTATAGCGTGAAATAAAACTTTATAAATGATTAAAGTTTTCATATTATAGCATAAGTTGTACATAAGCAGTGTTCGAAATAAATAAAAATGGTGTGTGTGTTCAACCCTAAAAAATACAGTTCTAATCAAGACAGAAAAATTAACGTTAAAAAAGGAATGTATTATGGTGTAATAGGGTTTAATATCAAATTAAAACATCTATTGGTACAACGCAAAGTAATGTTATTTGAAAGATGTGTAATGTCTCACTACGACCTCATGAAAATTGTAAATTGGTAACGTAAACAACTTTTAAGAGAAATACCAACGTATGATACTATGTGCAGGTGCCGTTCCTCGCGTAGGATTGTTTGTACAATAGTTGATGCTCTTCAACGTAAGTTATCCAAGGTAGTTCCTGTAGAAACACATTTCCAATCGTATTAAGGTGTTGTTAACCTTTTGTAAATTTCAGATTACCATCGTTGTAGCACACCAAATTACAAATTTCTAGGAAAACCTTTTTTAGCGTTGTAGTGACAGATATATGTAATATAGACCTTTAACAATGTTTTATACGTTTTGTTAGCAGAAGGTTGAAATAAAAGCAATATGTTTTAAATTTTCTATCCATCATATGTGCACGATTGAAATCTAGTTGACTTCCCCCTAATAATGTACTTATGACGATTACATGTAAATGAAATAATTTATAATGTATGTAATGAAGTAATACAGACTTTATAGCATGTTATGACAAATTTGCACAAAACGTTGGACGTGTGTGTGTAAGCGATTGACTTTCCCTTATCAGAAATAAGAAATGGGTAGGACAGCCACCTGCAAGGTGTGAACTTTGAAAGCAATAGTATTTTGTTTGGGCATTGCACGTAGTGTTTTTTTAGGTATGCACAAATACTGCTTAAAAGCTTTTCAAAGCACCGATGAATTTGCCTTTGGATTCGTTTACAGAAACCATACCTATATGCATAGAATAAAAATTAGAATTCAATTGCGGGAAGAAATATAAGAATTAATCTGTATATACATAAATAGCAAGCCAAGTAATTAATATTTATTAAACAATTTATGCTGTTTAAAGAACGTTAAGAATAATTACAGTAAAAATTTGAAAGTATGGCAACGTACCTTATCAATTTGTGTTATTTCCCAATAAGCAGCTCACGTAAAAACACCAAAACCAGTGATACAAACGTCAACACCATTTACCAAGGAACGCAGAAGAGATTACGTTTGTAGAATAAAGAACGACGGCTATTTTTGTAAAAGTTCAAAAAAGTAACGATAAGAAATTAATAGCACAAAGCATAGTTCATTCATAAAAATGCTATCCATATCCAGCGATGAGTAGGTTTTTTTTTTGTTGACCGATGAAAATGTAGTACAGGTTTGATATAAATTAAATGCCAATCATAAAAATCACCTATGCAATAACTTGTAGGTAACAATAGTAGATATTCGAATGATAACAGGTAATCGACAGTATACGTCCACTAAGTATAAATAAAGTGTTAATTTAGAGCTGCGACGTAATTTAGGATCGAGCCCCAGATGCTGTAATGCAAAAAGCATAGCAATGTTTAACTAAAAATTGTCAAATGTTGGTGTTTCAATAACAATTGTATGTAATATGGAGCTCAAATAATGCTATATACGTTTTTACAGCGTATATTGGAAATAATAACAATAATTTTTAGATTGTGTATTCCATGAAAAGTTACAGATGTCGTATAGGTAATATTCAAAAGGTGAATCGCAACATGTAGGTGACAAAAAGGAAATTTATTATCGATGCATATTAAGAAAAAGAACTAACCGTAAATACCACGACAGGCACGTTTAAGTAAACGTTGAAATAGAAACTTGCTTTTTGCGACTTAGTATGTGTGTATATGCAACAGCGGGACTGCTGAAATACAGTAAAGCTGCTGGAAGATGTCTTCTTGTATGTTTGTGCATTATCGCAGGCTGTATAGCTAGAAAATTTTGCAAATAATAATAATAAGTTAATCAAGCCAGGATCTTGATTCGTTCGATAGGTTTTTCCTTCTGAGTAATATCAACGAATTTATAAACTTGCAGTAGATTATTTAGTTGAAAGTCATTACAGAAGCATGTGTACAGGTAATTGCGATAACCAAGTGGAATAGGTACAAACCTTCCTTGTATTACAGGATAAATTAAATAATTAGGAACCGAACTAAAAATAATTTTTATTGAACTTGTTAATAACGCATATTATTTATCAAGATTTGAATTTGAAAAAAAAGTGCAATATTTAGTATAAGAAAGTATAGAATGTTACTTTTAATATCTGTTGTAGTGAGATCTCTCAAGAATAGTAAGCGATAGCCAATTAAAAAAGGATTATGGGTGCAGGCTGTGGTTTGTGTGCTACAAAGAATAATAGTAATCCAAACGTATTCCTAAAAATGGAAGTTAACCTCCACAAAGAGTGGGCTCCCTTGGTTTGTTGCATGTGGGTGTACGTTTAAGAAAGTATAATCACTGAAAATGTAAAAAAATAAACAATATATAAAACATAATAGAAAATGTATACCTATTGTTGTAGCCGCCTGCAAAGGAACTCCTTGGCGCGAAAACGATATACTACGCACCGTACTGAAATCGTTGACAACCCCTTTGTAGGAATACCAAATGAACTCGCAGGGCAGCCTATAAGTAATAAGAAAATTCCTAGCAACCGAAAGTTATAAAGATACCGTACTTTGGAGCTGTAGGATCCTGTGGTTGTTTTCAGGAATAATATTAATGTCCAAATAAACGGAATTGAATCGGGGCGACCTAAATGAAACATATCAACGTTATACTAATATAAGTATTGGGTAATTATAAAATATTTACCGGTATTTTTCACGTATATAGTTGATCTGATGCATTATAGTTATGTTTTCGGTAGAAAAAACCTGCAATAAATGTAAAAAAGTGATATCAAGTAGCGGGATAAACGGGAAGCGTCCTAAATTGTACTTTTAGTCAATATGGCGATTTTTTAACAAATGACATCGTTACTGAAAGCTACGCACACTCGATATTTTTATTAAACGTTTTAGAACAATTGTATGTAGGACCATGCCCGAGAAATAGATGGCGCTATAGGTTGTTAAAAGTAATAATGAAATAAAAAAAAGAGTCCGCGATAGCATCGAACCTTCAACTATCTGAATGGTAGCTGGATGTCTTAGTCCTGCGCTATGGCGTTAGACAAATTTGAAAATGCCGAAAGTGGTATATGTGTTGAGTAAATCATTACTCAAATAACAGGAAGAATGGTAATAAATCGGGCGAGCTCGGTAATTTACGGCGAATAAATTTTATAACTTTTCTTTAAATTTAAATCCTTTATATTAAACATTGATTCGGCTTTAACTGTTTAACCGATTTCAAAGCTTAAAAATGTATATTGGATCTTTTATTTCGGCCCAGTTTAAAAGTGGCTAAAATAATTGTGTCACCTATTATCTTGATGGTAACTCGTCGTGCGTCTACGCCGGATTTCGTAACCGGTCTTTGACATTTCTCGACTTAATTGCGCAATTTTAAATGAAATATTTCGAAAAAAGTGTAAAACCTACAAAGGAATGGTTAAGAATTAAGATTTTAGGATATAAATACTGTGCTTTGGCGTATAGTACATAATTTTTATTTATCGTATAACAATTTTGGTAACCACGCGGATAATCCCTCTCTCTCGAACCAAAGACATTGGACCACCGACTGACCTTGTTGCACCGCGCGCTCGGGTCCTTAGTTCGGGAAAATTAGGCTAATCGAAAAATTTTTCGACGCGCATACCGCCGTGTAGCATAAAAATGAGACTTTTCAGAAAAACCCGATTCCATCCCGAAAAATCCCTTTTGACGCCACCAAAACCCGCCTACGCAACGTACGCCGACGTACCTCATCAGACTGTAACATTCACGAATCTCCAACACCTACGCCCTCGGAGGAGATACGCAAAAAGCGATCGATTCGCACCTTCCAACTTTAACACAAAGTCACGCTATCAAGATTTATAGTTTTTAGACTAGAAGCGGTTTGTAGTCCCTACGGGACTACTTTGAACGCCTGCACTCGCTTTGTGGCCCACTCTCTTTACGCCCCACCATCTTTACGCCCCACCATCTTTACGCCCTACTATTTTTGCGCCCCGCCCTCTCGGCGCCCCGCCCTTTCGGCGCCTCGCCATCTCTACGCCCCGCCCTCTCTACGCCCCGCCTCTCTCTACGCCTTGCCCTCTTTACACCCCGCACTCTCTACGCCCCGTCGTCTCTACGCCCCGTCGTCTCTCTACGACCCGTCGTCTCTACGCCCCGTCGTCTCTACGCCCCGTCGTCTCTACGCCCCGTCGTCTCTAGGCCCCGTCGTCTCTACGCCCCGCCCTCTCTATCCTCCGCCCTCTCTACACTCCGCCCTCTCGACACTCCGCCCTCTCTACACTCCGCCCTCTCTACACTCCGCCCTCTCTACACTCCGCCCTCTCTACACTCCGCCCTCTCTACACTCCGCCCGCTCTACACCCCACCCTAGTAGACTTTGCCGAAATCACTTCTGGGAGTCAACCGGATCAAGATCACCTCGCTCAAGTAGACTTTGCCGAAATCACACCGGGAGTCGATCGAATCAAGATCATTTTGCTCTAGTAGACTTTGTCGAAATCACCTCATGGAGTTGATCGGATCAAGATCTCTTCGCCCTAGTGACTTTGTCGAAATCACTTCGAAGAGTTATCGGATCAAGACCAGTTCGCTGTAGTAGACTGTCGATATCACTTCGAGGAGGCGATCGGATAAATATCACTTGGCTATAGTAGACTGTCAAAATTACTTTGGGGAGTCGATCAGACCAAGATCGCTTCTCTCTAGTACACTTTGTCGAAATCACTTCGGGGAGTCGACCGGATCAAGACCATTTCGCCCTAATAGACTTTGTCGAAATTACTTCGGAGTAGCCGACCGAATCAAGACCAGTTCGTGTTAGTAGACTTTGTCGAAGTCACTTGGGGAGTCGATCGGATCAAGACCACTTCGCCCTAGCAGACTATGTTGAAATCACTTCAGGGAGTCGATAGGATCAAGATGCCCTAGTAGACGTTGTCGAAATCACTTCGTGGAGTCGACCGGATAAAGATCACTTCGCTCTAGTAGACTTTACCGAAATCTCACTGGGAGTCGATCAGATCAAGATCATTTCGGTCTAGTAGACCTTTTCAAAATCACCTCATGGAGTCGATCGGATCAAGACCACTTCGCCCTAGCAGACTTTGTTGAAATCACTTCAATGAGGCGATAGAATCAAGATGCCCTAGTAGACTTTCTCGGAATCGCTTCGGGGAGTTGACCGGATCAAGACCACTTCGCCCTAGTAGACTATGTCGAAATTACTTCGGGGTAGCAGACCGAATCAAGACCACTTCGTGTTAGTAGACTTTGTCAAAATCACTTGAGGAGTCGATCGAATGAAGATCATTTCGCCCTAGTAGACTTTGTCGAAATCACTTCAAGGAGTCGACCGGATCAAAACCACTTCGCCCTAGTAGACTTTAACGAAATTACTAAGGGGGCGATCGGATCAAGATAACTTCGCCCTAGTACACTTTGTCGTAATCACTTAGGGGGAGTTTATCGGAGCAAGATTACTTTGCCCTAGTAGACTTTGTCGAAATCACTTTGAGAAGTCCATCGTATTAAGATCACTTCGCCTTAGTAGACTGTTGAAATCAGCTCGGGAAGCGAATCGGATCAAGACCATTTCGCCCTAGAAGAGTTTGTCAAAATCACTTAGAGGGCGTCGATCGGATCAAGATTGCTTTGCCCAAGTAGACTTTGCCGAAACATCAATTGGGAGTTGATCGGATCAAGGCCACTTCGCTCTAGTACATTTCGTTAAAACGACTTGAAGTAGCCTAGCGTACCTAGATAATTTTGGCCTAGTAAACTTCATAGAAAGAATTAAAAGCTCTATACAATGTAAATAATGGAAATGTAGCTTATAAATATTTTACTAACATACTGTTTGAAGGAATTTTTCTTAGCAATGAGAACAATATCAGTTGCATACTATTATTTACAATAATTGTTAAATAAGTAATGTAAATATAAAAGCTCAACTAATATTATTTACATTAATGAAATAAACAATTACAATAAACTGTAATATCAGAATATTAAGCCAAATGTGTATTATAACTTCATGTTTTGAACGCACCTTGGTGGGTCAGTTATTGAAATCAGCTGATTGCCTTAATTTAAATCACTCTCAAAGAATGTATTTTGAATTTTATGTAGATCCTTGTATATGATTTGTGGAGTAATTATAAACTGTTGAAAAAGTATATGCAATTGTTGTAATAGTTGAAATTGTTGTAATGCAAATAACACCGCCATTGGTATGTAAGCCAGAGAATAGGAAATAGTTAAAGGGTTGGTGATCTTTTCAACAATACCAGCGAGTAGTAATTGCCGTTATGTTTGAGTATAGATAATTTTAAAAAACAAAATCAAAATAATTTTCCTTTTTGAAACAAATAATCATACATGTTTTTTTTTAAATAGTTTATTCGTTGCACAATTATGTAACATACCACTATAAAGAAAAGAAGCATTCAGTCCGCCTTTATAATAACATCACATTCACAAAGCAACTATAAAATGCTTTAAAATTGAAAAACGTACATTGAGATTTGCCTTAAATAAATCACACATCTTTTTGTAATGTTTTATATATTATTAATTTTTAAAACTATTAATAACTGTATCCGCAAATGTTTTTCATAATGTAGATTATAAACTTGATTGTACTTTTAAATAAGTGCCATACTTTTAATTCAAAAGTAACATGAAGCTGCCCAAAAAAATAATAACTTCAGAATAGAAATGTTAATATCGTATATGGAGAAAAGTGAAATGTGTTTATTACAATAAAGTGAGTTGTTGCATATAAAATTAGATGTAGAAAAGTTGGAAATAATTTTATAAATAACAAATTTACAATTACTGAAAACAAAGTAAGTTTATATAAACATAAATAATGCAAATGCTAAGCAGAAGTTTTAGATATTTTAGAAACATACTATTTGAAGGGTTTTTTTAGCAATGTGAAGAATTTGTCGCATATTCTTGTACACAGTAAGTGTGAAATTAGTAATGCAGATATAAAAATTGCATTGGTTAAATAAACGGTAATAGTAAGCAGAATTTCAGAACGCTAGATCAACACTGTATACCATCTGAAGTCACGTTCTCGAACGCACCCTGATCTGCCAAAGTTACCTTAATCAGTTGATTGCTTCAATTTCATTCAAGTGCATAAATGTACTTGGAGTTATATTAAGATACCCTTGTATGATAGTTCGTGTAGTAATAAATTTCCTTTTTTAAAATTAATAAACTGTAATATCTTATATTTTAGATATTTAAAGTTGCTTTAAAAGTAGATAGTTATAGAAGTGCTTTAAGTAGCCGTTGGATAAAGTATAAGCTGAAATGTAAACAATATCTTGAATAGTATGTTACAGCAAATTTGAAATTGATTCAAATATTCCCGAGCTTTTTTAAAAGAAATAAGTACCAGACGAATACAAAGGGTTTTTTAGTTTTTTATTTAAGAATAAACTGCCTATAATAAAATGTTAAAGAAAAATTCCAATACGCAAGATCGAGAACCGGTTTTTTTTTATATTAGAAAGTATATAAATTGTGTTTGGACATTTTTGTGTATGCTAAATCCTATTGATTGTTAAATATTTGAATAAGAAATAAAAAATAAATAATGATTAAGCAACATGGATATTATCGAGTATATGCATTCTTTTAAAGCAGATATGATTTTATGCGACATAATATTACTCTAGCTATCTATATATAGCAAATTTTCTATGGTAGAAAAGTTAGACTTCTACCTTGAATATGTTCTGTTGAATGTGTATGTAATCAAACTAACCACAAATTTAATTCTTGACAAATATAAATAAACCTTTAGTAATTATAAACATACATGTAGGGCAATGTTGAAATTCTATTATATCATAAAAAGAAGTCCAATTGCAGCAATTCATTGATTTGATGTGCACTGCTTGAAAGTAAATTAAAACAAAGATGCCGGGAAAGTTTTATCATGTAACGACATGAGAAAAGGAAACAACAAAACTGTTATCAAAAGAATTTGACTCCAACTGTTGTACCTAGTATAGACGAATATTTTGGATGTCGTTATTAAAAAACTTTGATAAACACAAAGAGATAAAACAGCAAGTCTAATTAGACAATACCTTTTGCTACTGCTTAGTGTCATCGAATGTAAACTTATTAAAATGGAGATTATGTGAAATGCATTTAATCCAATAAATTGAAATTGAACATATAAAATTGACAACAACAGAGTAATAAATCAGATTTAAAAAGGCTTAAAAAAACAATATAGCGTGAAGCAATATGTTACAAATTATTAGATATTTTGGCATAAGTTGTACATAATTGATCGAAATAAATAAAAAATGTGTTTTTAATCCTAAATAAATACAGTTCTAAATAAAAGACAGATTAAGCAATGTGAAAATAAGGAATGTTTCTTTGCTTAAATAACATATATTTATATAGAATTTGATAATTTTCAAAAGCAATAAAAGTTCATACAAACATATGTAATACAAATGTTAATAACAGTTTATAATATCTCATCAGCTATGTATGATTGTAATGTATGATTGCATTCCTCCTAATGTACTTATGAGCATTACCTGAAAATGATTGACTTTTGCTTATCAACAATAAGAAATGGGCAGGACATTCATCCGCAAGCTGCAAAAGTTGAATGTAGTAATAGTATTTCGTTTGGGCATTCCACTTAGTCAGTTTTTAGTTATGTATAACCACTTCTTAAAGAGCCTCCGAAATCATAGAGGAATTTGCCTTTAGATTCCCTTGCAAAAACTACACCTACATGCATACAATAAAAATTAGAATTAAATTATGGGAAAACCATGAAATAATTTCTATATACATAAATAATTTTTATTTACATAAAAAATAAGCGAATAAGTGATTAATATTTATTCCACAAAATATGCTGTTTAAAGCACGTTAATAAATATCACAGTAAACATTTTGAAAATGTCTTTGTGCCTTATTAATTTGTGTGTTTCTCCCAATAAATAGTTCACGTCAAAACACCAAAACCAGTGATACAAACGTCAACCCCATTTAGCAAGGAACGTAGAAGAGATTACGATTGTACAATAAGAAACGATAGTAATTTTTGTGAAATTTCAAAAAAGTAATCATGAGAAATTAACAGTACAAAGTATAGTTCGTTAAGAAAAATGCTATCTAAACCAAGCGATGAGTTGATGCTTTTCTTGACTGATGATGATAATGATGTATTAGAGGGTTGACATAATTTGAATGTCAATTATAAAACTCACCTGTGCAATAACTTGTAGGCAATAATAATAGATATTAGAATGATAATACGTAAACAACAGTACACATCTACTAAGCATAATTAAAGTGTTGATTTAGTACGATGTACTTCAGGATTGAGCCCCAGATCTGTAATCTAAGAAGCATGGTAATGTTTAACTAAAAATTGTAAATTGTTGGTGTTTCAGTAACAAATTTATGTAACATGGACCTTAAATAATGCAATACATCCATCCGCAAGCTGTGAACGTTGAATGTAGTAATAGTAATTTGTTTGGGCATTCCACTTAGTCGGTTTTCAGTTATGTACAACCACTGCTTAAAAAGCTTTTAAAACCATAGATGAATTTGCCTTTAGATTCCCTCACAAAAACCATACCTACACGCATACAATAAAAATTAGAATTCAATTATTGGAAAAACAAAAATTAATCTCTATATATATAAATAATAAGCGAAGTAATTAATATTTATCACACAAAACATGCTGTTCAAAGCACGTGGAATATGTTATCGTGTCTTAGTAATTTGTGTGTTTCTCCCAATGAATAGTTAATGTAAAAACACTAAAACCAGGGATACAAACGCCAACCCCATTTAACAAGGAACGCAGAAGAGATTATAATTGTACAATAACGCATGACAGTAATTTTTGAAAATTTTCAAAAATGTATTTAGGATGAGAAAGATGCTGTCTATATAGAGTGATGACTTGTACTTTTCCTGACCGATGATGATAATGATGTATTAGAGCGTTGATATAATTTGAATATTGATTATAAAACTCACCCATGCAATAACTTGCAGGTAATGATAGTAGATATTCGAACGATAATAGGTAAACAACAGTATACATTTACTAAACATAATGAAAGTGTTAATTTAGTGCTGTGATGTATTTCTGGATCGAGTCGCAGATCCTGTATTCCAAGAATGTTATACATCCATGCGTAAGCTGCGAACAGTGAATGTAGTAATTGTAATTTGTTTGGGCATTCCACTTAGTCGGTTTTTAGTTATGTACAACCACTTCTTGAAAAGCTTTTGAAACCATAGATGAATTTGCTTCTAGATTCCCTTGCGACAACCACACCTATATGCACACAATAAAAATTAGAATTGAATTACGGGAAAAACATATGAATTAATTTCTATATACATAAATAGTAAGCCAAGTAATTAATATATATTACACAAAATATGCTGTTTAAAGCACGTTAACAAATATCACAGTAAAAATTTGAAAATATGTCAACGTGCGTTATTAATGTGTGTTTCTCCCAATGAATAGTTCATGTAAACACACCAACACCAGTGATACAAATGTCAACCCCATTTAGCAAAGAACGTAGAAGATATTACGATTGTACAATAAGGAACGATAGGCATTTTTGTAAAATTTCAAAAAAGTAACGATGAGAAATAAACGGTACAAAGCATAGTTCATTTATAAAAAATGCTATCTACATCCAGCGATGTGTTGGTGTTTTTACTGACCGATGATGATAATGATGTGTTAGAGGGTTGATATAATTTGAATGCCAATTATAAAACTCACCTGCGCAATAACTTTCAGGCAAGTATTTTTCTTTAAAAACCTAAATTTTTCCTTAAAAATCAAGCTTTTTTCTTTAAAAAACTTAGAGGTTTTTTTACAAAAACCAAGATCCTTCTTTAAAAACCTAGATCCCTCTTTAAAAACCTAGAGGTTTTCTTTAAAACCTTAATTTTTTTTTAAAAACCCCAGTTTTTTAAAAACCTAGAATCTCCCTTTAAAAACCTATAAGCTCCCCTCAAAAACCTAGATTTTTTGTTCAATAACCTGGTTTTTTCTTCAAAAACCTAAATTTTTTCTTCAAAAAGATACCCTCAAAAACCTAGATCTGTCCCCCAGAAACCTAAATTTTTCCTTAAAAGCCTAGTTTTTAGCCAAAAACCTTGATTTTTTCTTTAAAAACCTAGGTTTTGTATCCAAAAACCTAGATTTTTACCCAAAAAGCAAGATTTTATCCAAAAACCTAGATTTTTAACCAAAAACCTAGTTTTTTTCTTTAAAACCCAAGTTTTTCAACAAAAACCTAGATTTTTACCCAAAAACCTAGATTTTATCCGAAAACCTAGATTTTATCCAAAAACCTAGATGTTTATTCAAAAACCAAGAGTTTTTATTTAAAAACCTTGATCTTGTTCTTCAAAAACCTAGATTTTTTTTCAAAAATATAGATTGTTTTTCAAAAACATAGATTGTCCTGCAAAAACCTAGATTTTCTTTAAAAACGTTGTTTTTTTTTCAAAAACCTAGATTTTTCTTCAAAAACCTAGATTTTTCTTCAAAAACCCAGATTTTCTCTACAACCTAGATTTCCTCTAAAACCCAGATTTTCCCTAAAACCTAGATTTTCTCTGAAACCTAGATTTTTCTTAAAAACTTAGAATTTTTCTTAAAAACCTAGATTTTTTTTCAAAAACCTAGTGTGTTTGTTCAAAAGCGTATTAATCCCCAAAAACCTGGGTTTTTTGCAAAACCTATTTTTTTTGTCGAAAAACCTAGTTTTTGTTGAAAGCGTAGTTTTTGTTCAAAAACGTAGTTTCTGTCCAGAAACGTAGACGTTTCCTCAAAAACGTGTACGTTTCCTCAGAAACGCAGACGTTTCCTCAAAAACGCAGACGTTTCCTCAAAAACGTAGACGTTTCCTCAAAAACGTAGTCGTTTCCTCAAAAACGTAGACGTTTCCTCAAAACGTAGACGTTTCCCCAAAAACGTAGACGTTTCCTCAAAAACGTAAACGTTTCCTCAAAAACGTAGACGTTTCCTCAAAAACGTAGACGTTTCCTCAAAAACGTAGACGTTTCCTCAAAAACGTAGACGTTTCCTCAAAAACGTAGACGTTCCCTCAAAAACGTAGACGTTCCCTCAAAAACGTAGACGTTCCCTCAAAAACGTAGACGCTCCCTCAAAAACGTAGACGTTCCCTCAAAAACGTAGACGTTCCCTCAAAAACGTAGACGTTTCTTCAAAAACCTGGGTTTTTCTTCAAAAACCTGGTTCTTTATTCAAAAACCTAGCTTTTTTTTAACCTAGATTTGTTTTCCTAAAACCTAGATTTTTCTCCAACAACCTAGATTGTTTCTTCAAAAACCTAGTTTTTCTCCAAAAACCAACATTATTTTCTCCAAAAACCTATTTTTTTTGCAAAAATCTAGAATTTTTCTTCAAAAACGTAGAGTTCTTCTCTAAAAACCTATTTATTTTTGCAAAAACCAAGTTTTTTTGTTTGAAAAACCTAGTTGTTTTCCAAAACGTAGCTTTTGTTCAAAAACGAAGCTTTTGTTCAAAAACGTAGACGTTTCCTCAAAAACCTGGGTTTTCCCACCCCAAAAACCTAGTTCTTTATTCTAAAACCTAGTTCTTATGGGACAGTAAAGAATGTTACGTTTAATATGTGTTGTAGTTAGATCTCTCAAGAAAAGCAAGCGAAAGTCAGTTAAAAAATGATTATGCGTGCAGGCCGGCTGTGGTCTTTGTGTAACGAAGAATAGTAGTAATCTAAACGCAATCCAAAAAATGGAAGTGAAGCTCCACAAACAGTGGGTCCCCTTGGTTTGTTGCATGTGGGTGTACGTTTAAGAAACTGTATCCACTGAAAATGTTAAAAAATAAACAATATATAAAACAGTAGAAAATGTATACCGATTGTTGTAACCGCGTGCAAAGGAACTCCTTGGCGCGAAAACGATATACTACGCACCCTACTGAAATCGTTGACAACCCCCTTTGAAGGAATACCAAATCACCTCGCAGGGCAGCCTATAAGTAATAAGAAAATTTCTGGCAACCGAAAGTTATAAAGATACCGTACTTTGGAGTTGTAGGATCCTGTGGTTGTTTTCAGGAATAATATTAATGTCCAAATAAACGGAATTGATTCGGGGCGACCTAAATGAAACATATCAACGTTATACTAATATAAGTATTGGGTAATTTTAAAATATTTACCTGTATTTTTAACGTATATAGTTGATCTGACGCATTATAGCTATGTTTTCGGTAGAAAAACCTGCAATAAATGTAAAAAAGTGATATGAAGTAGCGGCATAAACGGGAAGCGTCCTAAATTGTACTTTTAGTCAATACGGCGATTTTTTAACAAATGATATCGTTACTGAAAGCTACGCACACTCGATATTTTTATTAAACGTTCCAGAACAATTGTATGTAGGACCATGTCCGATAAATAGATGGCGTTATAGGTTGTTAAAAGTAATTAAAAAAAAGAAAGCAGTCCAGGATAGCATCGAACCTTCAACTATTTGAATGGTAGCTGGATGTCTTAACCCTGCGCTATGTCGCCAGACAAATTTGGAAATGCCGAAAGTGGTATATTTGTTGAATAATTCATTATTGAAATAAGTGGATTAATGGTAATAAATCGGGGGAGCTCGGTAATTTACGGTGAATAAATTTTAGAACCTTTCTTTAAATTTAGATTCTCTATATTAAAAATTGATTCGAGTTTAAGTGTTTAATCGTTTTTAAAGCTTAAAAATATAAATTGGATCTTTTATTTCGGGCCAGTTTAAAAGTGGCTAAAACAATAGTGTTACTTATTATTTTGATGGTAACTCGTCGTGCGTCTACGCCGGCTTTCGTAACCGGTCTTTGACATTTCTCGGGTTAAATGCGCAATTGTAAATGAAATTTCTCGAAAAAAGTGTAAAACCTACAGACGAATGGTTAAGAATTCAGATTTTAGGATATAAATACTGTGTTTTGGGGTATATTACATAATTGTTACCTATCGTATAACAATTTTGGTAACCGGGCGGATAGTCCCTCTCTTCCGAACCAAGGACACTGGACCACCGACTGAGCTTGTTGCACCGGGCGCTCGGGTCCTTAGTTCGGGAAAATTAGGCAGATCGGAAAATGTTTCGACACGCATAACGCCGCGTAGCACGAAAATGGGACTTTTCAGGAAAACACGATTTTATCCCGAAACATCGCCTTTGACGCCACCGAAACCCCCTACGCAACGTACGTCGACGTCCCTCACCAGACTCTAACACTCCCGAATCTCCACCACCTACGCCCTCGGAGGAGATACGCGAAAAGCGATCGATTTGCACCTCTCAACTTTAGCACAAAGTCACGCTATCAAGATTTATAGTTTATAGATAGTACGTTGTACGTACATACTTGATACAAGACCATAATTGTGAATGTACAGGGCTAGTATATTTGTAAATGTAATGATGGCGACATTGGGAGCAGAGCAGCGGGTTGACGTGCGTTTGAAGTATCTCTCACCGGTGCGAGGAGCGGGCAGTGGGTGCCGCACCTGCGTAATGGCGATGTGTCAGCCATGATCGACCCGTTCACATTGACCGGGTCATTCTAAAATACCTGTCACCTGTGATTGATCAGTCACGTTTCAGGACCCTATCGATCCCGATCATGTAAAGCAAATATTATGCGAATTGGAAAGCTGTGGTTAAGAAACACGTGACATTCGTAAACGACCCATTTTCTATTTGCTTGACCTGATCGATTTAGATTGTAAACGATCGCAGTACAAACCGCGTAATTCTCCGTGTTATAGGAACAAAAAACGTGCCCTCCTTTCTTATCCTTATATCATTGATTGAACTACTTAGTATTATCAGTCACTATAGCTGTTAGCTAGAAATTCATTCATGATAGTAACATAAGCCTAAGCCATAATAATTTATCAGAGAAAAATTCCAAAAATTTTACTTGTTCATGTTCTCATTGAAAAGAACACACCATTATAAAATATTAAGAATGCTCCATTAAGCATATTTACGTAACCACTAAACAGGTAAAAATTAATAATCCAACACCGGCTTTGTAGTTAAATCTATTTGAGATATAATAAGACAACAGAGAACAGACAACTATCTCTTGCCCTTGCACTTAACGTAGTATTGTCGCTATGCGTGAGTGCGAGCAAGGGTTCATGTTGGTATTTGACTGTGACTCACCACTCATTCCTCGCCCATCCCCACTATTCCTTGTCATATAAAAAAACATAAGCGGTGGTAACGGCATAGCGTTGCATTCCTCACGCTCTTGATTATGAATGTTAAGTAGGTGCGCTGCGCCCTAGTTATTAAACAGCCAATTTTCTTATTTTGTCAAATGTTTTGTGTTCAATGAGTTTGTCCAAAGAAGGCTATTGTTGGATTATTTAATCACATTGCATTGAAAATGTGAGCTATATTTTATGTCTATAAATCACGATCCTTATCAGTTTGGAATTTTTTTATAAATTCGACAACTGCAAGTACGTTTATTTTCCAAAAGTATCAAAATAAATGTAAAAAAAGTTAATTGATTTTTAAAAAAGTTGAAAAAATTACATCTTCATTGAAGTGCCCTCGCTTTGGCCTACATGATTGATTGTTTTAGGCCTAACATTATTTGATAAATAAAATATATAACTTTTATTGTTGTTGCTGTTATTACATGCTGTTCAATCGTAAACAATACTCCACTTTCCTTTTTTTCCTCCTTGCTTAATTTCAAGGAAAACAAAACTCTAAATTAAATTCTCTAGAATATCAAAGACCAAAAAACCAATATCTGGGTGGAAATAAATTTCTAGGAATGAAACGAATGTTTTGGCCAGGGTTTTTTCTGGGTAATTTAAAAAATAAAATAAATGAAAATAAAAATTGAGTTTAGTTGGTATTTAGCATTTATTTGGAGCGGACGTCTTGCGCATTTATTTTCATTTATAAATCCCCAAAAATAATTGTATCCAATAAAGAAACCAATATATTTCCAAGCCTATTAACTAACTAATGTCTTTTATTTACGAGATACATGCAAGTATTTCTTTTTAGGAAGATTCTACTATGGACCGTCATAAAACACAAAGCAATCGCCCTAAAACGAGAGAGGTGTTCAAAAGCGGCAGTGCAAAACGAAAGATGGCAAAAGAAAAGGAGAAAAAGAATGAAGAGATCCTAGCCAAATCACGTCGCATGACTGACTTTATAACAAAGTGCAATGCAACACCATCAACATCTGTTTTTGAAGTGGCAGAAAACAACGACGTCGTGAATGACGACGTAAATGAGTCAATTACCAGTAACAATCCCCGAGAGCCCGAAAACCAAACAGAAGCCAATAAAGAAGAAAAGGTGGGTTCTATTTTACAAACTATCATTACTATCATACTTTGGAATTGTATTAAATAGCAAACATGCTTTGTAGAACCCTCAAGTAAAGTTTAAGCTTCAGCCTTAAAATTAATATTTGCAAATTGTGTTTCGAAATTGTTTGAAAATCATAAATTAGTTTATTTTCTTGTCAGATGAAAAAAAAATTCTATCACGAAGTTGTACAACATTTTTTAAAATGAATTTCATAAATTAAGAGGGCCCGGGGGTTACCTATAAAAACAGTTGCAAGTTCAGTACTTTAAACATGTTTTATGTCAAATTATGCAAAAAATAGTTTTTTTGCAAAAATTGCTCCAGTACAAAATTATACAAAAAAAAATTAATTTAAATCTTTTTATAACTTTTAAATACAATGTTTTTAAAATTGTTGTCTGACTGAACTTGTTTACTTTCAGGTTCCAAAAATGCCTGAAGAGGTTCCCAGAGCCCTCGTAAATTCTGCTGAATTTGATCCTAAATCAGCTCCAAGAATAAGTGCTTGTTCGAACAATGACATTGGAAAGTGGTCGGAAGTGCTTACATCAAGTGATATCGACAGTTGTGTTAAAATAGACACCGGTTTGCTTCAAAACTGTGACGAGTATCTATTTGGACGTAAGTCCGTAATACAGTCCGATATGGACAAAGGCCACGAGAAGAGTTTTGTAGGGAAATGTCATACAAATTTTTTTATACGGAAAACCCAAAACGGCGAAATCATTGGCTATATTTTTCTCCCAGCGATGGTCATGTTTACTGTTGTCTGTAAACTCTTCTCCCCCAATACGCTCTCAGTTAACTCATGGCGGATATTGTGATTGGAAAAATGCTGCGGCACGTCTAATTGAGCATGAAACGTCTAAACTTTATTTAAATGCTGTTATTGATTATGCAGGACGTACCAAAAGAATTGGTCAAATAGATCAAGAGCTTATTCATCAAGCGGAAAACGTAGCTAAGTACTGGCGGAAGGTCCTTAAAAGGTTGATAAGTGCAATAGTGTTTATAAGTGAAAGGGGTTTAGCGTTTCGGGGAGAGAACGAAACCCTTGGATCACCGCGAAATGGCAACTACCTGGGGATTTTAGAGCTCCTAGCACAGTATGACGATTTTTTAAGAGGCCACCTTCAAACACATGGAAACCGCGAAAGTGACCACACCAACTATTTATCTTCTACAATATGTGGGGAAGTTGTAAATATAATAGGAAAACAAGTGTTTGATGAGGCCATATCTCGAATCAAGAAGTGTAAATATTTCTCAATATCTCTAGATTCAACATCCGATAAAAGTCATGTTGACCAATTCAGCTTAGTTTTTAGGTACTTGGAAGATCTCACACCTGTTGAAAGGTTTTTAACATTCATGCCTAATCAAAGGCACAAAGCAAAAGACATGTTTATTTACCTTTTTGAAAGAAAATAATCTGGACATCACAAACTGTCGTGGTCAGTTTTACGACAACGCCTCTGCAATGAGCGGAAAATACAACGAGTTGCAAACGCTCGTTTTAGAAGAAAACAGTTTAGCAGCATGGATACCTTGCGCTGGACATTCATTGAATTTGGTACTACAAGCTGCAGCTGGTTGTCCTAATGCTGTAAGCTTTTTCGATTTTTTGGAAGAAATTTTTGTATACTTTACTGCCTCAACCAACAGATGCCAGACCCTAACCGAGTGCTTAAAACGAGCAGGAACTGAACAAAACGTTCTTGTACCAAAAAGGACGACAACAACACGATGGTCATGTCGAGCTGATGCACCCTGGTGAAAATTTCAGAAGATATGGAGAATTCAGGGATATCAAAAGTGGCTGCTCTGGGTTTAGTTCGAAAAATGAACAAGTTGGAGACAGGGCTGTATGCCGTTTTTTGGAAAAAATATTTTGGGTCAAGTAAACAAAACTAGTGAATCTTTACAAAATCCTAGAATCGACGTGAACACAGCAGCATCATTGCTGAAATCTTTGCGAAGTCTGATTCAAGGTAAACGGAAAAGTTTCGAGGAGTATGAGCAGAAAGCTATCAAATTAACTGACTGTCTAAAATATGAAGTTGAATCAAAACGTAAACGGCAAACAAATGTACGTTTAGCTCCTCTTGACTGTGTACAAGCTCCGAAAGTTGACCTAACGCCATCTGATACATTCGGGACTCAAAATTTCATTACAGTCATCGATGAACTTGAAGGTGCATTGACAAAGAGGCTTCAAGCATGCGAACTTATGGATACGAGGTTTGGGTTCCTTAACAAATTGGACATGCTCTCTAATGATGAGGTGTTAGCAGCAAGCAAAACGTTAGTAAACAGCTACAACGAAGATCTGGATAAAGAATTGGGCAACAAAGTTTTACAATTCAAGAATTTTTCTAACCAGTTTCAAAATGAATATGAGAACAGTGAAAAGCTCATTAGTCAAGAAAGGTGGATGTTTCAACTTATGTTAGAAAACAACGTAAAAGATTGCTTTCCTAATGCAGAAGTGGCGTTAAGAATGTACCTTTACTTGATGGTGACTAATTACTCTGCAGAAAGATCATTCTCTAAGCTGAAGCTGATCAAGCACAGATTCCGAACCTCTATGTCAGAAGACAGGCTAAACGTTTTGCCTTTGCTTAGCATAGAACACGACATTCTGATACAAGTCAACCATGAGACCACCATAAACACCTTCATTACGGTAAAGCTTAAACGGAAACCAATCAGCAAGAGTGACTGAAATGAACATGTTTTACAGTACATTTAATTTATGGCTAAAGATTTATTCATAAGTACTTAATATTGACTTGTACTTTTCTTGTTGACTTACCAATGTACATTAAAGTGTTAAAGTTATGTTTGCTTTTGTGACTTATCTTTACCTAAAATAACCTGAGTTATATATTAACGATATTAAAGTGTTTAATGTCTTAAATTATCTCATCCATATGGGTACAAACAATTTTTCAGGCCAGACAATACAGAATATTTAGCGTAAATTCTCTTAAAAATAAACATTTTGCACCAAATCTATCAAATTTTCCGGGGAGCAGGGCCCCCAGGCACATTTCATGAGGGAGGAGGGCTGGGTAGTCCATACCCCCCAAACCACGAGTCCAGAGCCCGCACCACAGGTGAAGCCTAGGGGCCTGTATTTACTAAATCCGGCCCTGGATGCACAATCAAGCTATTCCGTTTCTCGATACCATCGATAGGCGGAATTAAGAATACAGAAATTAAGAACCTCGTTAAGTTAAAGTTGGTTCAACTTTATGAAGCGGTTAGTTAAGTAAATTAGGACAATTTTCGTTTCGAACGCCAACAAAAAGGTCTATGTACTTTAACTTTTTTGTAATGTTAATTTGTCTTACGTTACGCTAATTTATGTTACGTTAAGTGAATGAGACCATGGCTTAAGATAACTGTTCAACAAATTATTATTATTTAAAAGTCAGTAAAATATTTATTCGAATTCTTTGTACTAAGCACGGTTTGCATTCCCACATCTTATAACACCATATTATTTACGGGCGCCTCTGCGGTTACTGCCACGCAGTGTATGTTGTGTTGCCTAGCCGTGTTGGCAATAAGACGTTTCCTTTAATAGATACGGTAGAGTCAGCCTAGGTATAACAAAACACTGATCGAGACCAAATAAACTTGCGTGTGTCTTATCGCAATACATAGAAAGAAGAAACAATTATTTAGCCTTTGCAATTTCTAAATACACCTCGTCATTCGCGACGTCACCACGTACTAACTATTTATACAGACGTTTGCCGTTATAAACCGTAAAATGCTCACGCTACGGTTTTATTTGTGTGAAGTTAGCGATGACTTTTTCCAGCGATGAGTTTTGTAAGACTGACATGCACGATATGACGTGAAGAAAGAATAATGTGAAAGGCACAAATTACGATTACTATATTCTACCTGCTTGAATCGCAATGTCAATACACAAAACATAATTATTAGCATAAATATTAAATTATATTTATAGGTCCAGGCACGTAAATAACAGAGTTCATTTCATTCCAAGAATAACTACTAAAGACCATCGTAATACCTAACCTATGAATTACGGTTTTGATTTGAATGGTAGCAATGTGTAACGTTGGCAACAATTCTAGCGAAATTTTAATTGATTTGACGTTTAATTTTTAGGTTATATGTTGTTTAGTTATTCCTACATCTCGTGCACTTTTTATTTTTATTCGTTCATAATTTGATCAGTTTTTGCTTCAAACAGTTCTTTCCAGAACTCATATTAGTGTTACACCGAACTCTGATCACCGAAGGTAATAAGTGGAATTAGTTTAGGCCTTAGAGCTAAACAACTTGTTGCTAGTTTAATCACTTTGTTTGAAAAAGAAAGGGATAATGGTGGGCAGTTTATTCCATTAATAGCGGTTCGTGAGGTAGTTTAGTTCATTATTTACTTTAAAAACTATTTTTATGTATATTTTTAGAGAGTGTCGGTTGCCTTGGGTCTTAGTACTGGCACCGTAAAATCGATTTCTCAAACAATTGCGAAAAATGAACCACTTACGTCAAAAAAGCGAGTCCACACAAAGCCTGTCACTGACATAGATGAATTTACCAAAAGTGGAATTCGAAATGTGATTTATAGGTTAAATGACAATCGTAAGTAATCATTTCCAAGTTAATACATAGAATTACATGTATTTATTTTAGATGAACATCTTTCTGTTCATACTTTGTGGCAGAATTTGAAGCACGATAAACTTTTTAATGGTGCTAAACCATCCCTGAATACAATCCTACACAATATAGGATTTAAATGGCAAAAAGATAACCCACAGAGAGGTCTAATGGAATTGCCAAATATTGTTGATAGAAGGATACGTTTCTTGAAGACATACAAGAGAATAAAAGAAGAGAATCTGTATCAGTTTGTGCTTGTGGGTGAAACATGGATTTTTCAGAATGGTGCCGTGGGCCGCTCTGTAAAGAGTACACAAATTGATGGAAAAAGGTTTATGTCATATACTTCCTTTTAAAACAATAATGTAAATAATCTTTTAGGTATATAGTATTACATACAGGAATTGTAAATGGTTTCATAGATGGGGCTGAATTGATTTTTTCTTCATCTACAAAGAACCCAGATTACCATGGAGAAATGAATGAACAGAATTTCTTGTATTGGTTTGAAAATCAATTATTGAAAAATTTGGAAGCATCATCTGAATAGTTTTAGACAACTCTTCCTAGCATTCTACTGTGCTAAACAAAATACCTAACAGTTCCCGGAAAAAAGTGACATCGTAAAATGGCTAACAAAACAAGCAATTTCCTTTGATGGTAATGCTTTGAAAGCAGAGCTTCTGAAACTTGTCATGATGTAAGTCAAAATTATGTGTTTTATAATATATCAGTATTTATTCAAAATTTTAGGCATAAACCGCCAAAGATTTTTAAAGCGGATTTGCTGGCTGAACAATATGGACATAAGGTGTTCAGTTTGCCTCTGTAGCACTGCATATTCAATGCAATTGAAAATGTATGGGGTGCTATTAAGAGCTACTACAACCAAAACGCTTGTGTGAAATTATCAACAAACCAAAACATGGGTTCCATACATACATCGGCAGCATAGCTTTGATCCACAAAATGGTTGTATGTTAAAGATCAAACTACCATATGACATTTTTGCCAAAAGCATTTTGTAATAGAGCTGCAAGTTATAATAATAAACAAAATATTCGAAGTAATACCGCAGAGCAGTATCTTACTAAATGGATCTTGGTAATTTCACAAATCTCCAACGAAGAGCACCCATATTACTTGCAGAAAAATCACTGTCATAAAAACTGAAATTTCATAATTTGTTTAATTAAGTTACTAAAAATTAGAAATAAATAGCAATTGTTTTTAGATATTTGCCGGCACAATCCATAACCTCAGATTAATTTAATAAACAAAAGCGAACACAAATTTTACTTAATGCTATAAACAATTTATCGTAATAAAATTTAACACTTTATTATATAATTTACAACAGCCAATTAAAAAGGAACACATATTTTAGAAATACAGTGTTTTAAAGTGGAAAGTAATCTAATGAACACAAAAAGATTAATAAATAGTCATAATAGCCGCCAGTAGCTGACATACCGAATTACAGGTGATCTACATAATGTCATTTTAGAAATCTTTGACAATGTAACTTTACTGATTTTGACGCACATCCATGCTCGTCCAATTATCTTTGTTCTTACATTTTATATCGGAACTAGATATTAAACTTAAATTAAACAAATAATAAGTGTTCAAAAACATAATTACTAAAAGCTGGCGTGTTCATGCACGACACAAAATTAACGACAAATTTTGAAATTTATTATGTGCATTTCAAGCAATATTGATTTTATCTGGCAAAGCTGTTAAAAAGTTAAATGTAAAAATTTCGAATCAAATAAAAAACATACACCTTATTATTTTAAGTACACTTCATCATAGTATGTATGTCAATAGAATATTCATAAATGCTTTTTAAATTGATCTATATAGCTACGCACTTAACATTACATAAAATTTTGCAATAATAGTACTAAGAATTTCGGTGTACATTTGTCGCATTCGGCTTACTCAACAGTTGTAGAACTGTTTATTATTTTTCTGCCGAATGCATCGTTACTCCTCAACATGCTCCCAAGGGGTCGCCTTATCTTGGAACATAACAAATCCTCGCTCAGGTTACTCAACCGTTGTGTCTTCTCAAACACGCCACGCAAAAAATTCAATCCCAGCTACAGACAAAGAGCATTTAAAATATAAAAAAGTTAGAAAAAAAGTTCTATACCTAATAATTTGTGTTAAAACGGCTGTAGTGCGTGCTATTCCAAAATGATTACCAGCGACTAGGAACTCGTCTGTTTTGATATAATCATATTAGTAAGCAATACTTTTTCCCTAAATTAATAGTACTGCGTACCACTGAATATGGCTGCCGGTTACCGAGATTTTACAATAAAACCCGTTTAATAGAAGGTGATTGTTTTGGTTTTATTTGGCATATGTTAAATACCAAATATGGGTAGCTAAGTTGACATTTGATGGAACTACACATTCAACAGATTTTTACTATCGCTACGTAGCGTAATCAGAAACTGATAGCTCTGCCGAATTCGTCCATTTAGTTACAGGTTCAACTTAAATATTGTAAAATTCCTTTTAACATATTTGAGTTTGGAGGTCATCGGAAGTGTTGCAACAATACATAAATCTAAAATAGTAACAGATGGCAACGTGACGTGAGTTGTTTACGTATATTGAACACACCGTCGAAATAACACTATGATAGTAAAAAGGTTTGTCTGTCGATGAGTTACTAACATGCACAAATTTAATCATTAAAAATCCTAAAATAGAACATCAGGTATGGAGTACATGTGTTGTGAGAATTTATTGCAATTTACTTATTTTTACCTTATGTTAAAAGCTAAATGAGATAAATGGATAGCGATCATTTAAACCGATTCCTAAAGGCAATTGCTGCCGTCATAAAAGATCTGCAGCGTCGTGTGAATGTCAATGAACAGTCGGCCACTTTTCCTGTAGGCCAAATTCAAAGCTATCCAAAAACATTAATTTTCTTAACCTTACCAAATTTTGATCTAAGCGTTACCGACACAGATGTATGGTTATGAACAATGTAAGGGTATACAAAAGAGTTTGGTTGGTCTGACAGAGAAGCTATAATAAAATTGGTCGCTTTTTAAAATCTGATAAAACTTGTTTTAATGCGTGATAACCAGCCAACGAAGCTTGAGAATGTTTTATAAATAATATTTTGTATCTTTTTCTAGACAGCGAAAACTGGGAAAATTATTGACGGGGGTAGTAAATTATAGTAGTGGTAATGCCTGTAGCTATACAGACTATGCACGCACAAAATAGAAAAAATGAAATTGTTTACGTGCTAACTTGTGTGAATCAGATCTGATTGAAACAATTGTTTAAGAAATCTATTAACGCAGAATCCACTGCTGTCAATATTTGATTCTAGCTTATAGATCCAGTTACGCACAGATATAGTCTTGAATTCGGTGCGATATTAATCCAAAATTATTAAGTAAATCAACTTGTTAACAGTTGAATTAAAAATGGTTGACATTTTAATTATGATTTGAATGTAAGTTGTAGTTGTTTTGATAATGACAATTTTTACTAATTTTTTAATAAATTTTAAACATAAATACATTCAAGATTTTTACTTCCATTGGAAAAACGTGTACACAGCTGGCTAGGAATAACAATGTATAAGTTTAAAATAATAGAGATGGCACCGTGCGTGAAATGCTTACGTATCTTGGACACACAGTTTAGCTACTACGGCTATGGTAATAGAAGTTCTATCTGCCGATAAGTTCTTAACATGTACGAATTCAATCATTAAAAATCCTAAAATCAATCAAAATTACTTTAAAATATTGTAGCGGACTACTACTACCGCGTTCCACTAATTTAAAACAAGCAATAACAAAAGTCTTTATTACTCACTGTTCACAAGTCTAATTAACAGTATATGCCTTATTTATAGATGTTTTCAGTCCAATTCACAATAAAGCGCTATCACACTAATGAATTTACAAGCACTAATATCTTCTTAAACTAAATTCTTAACCATAGGTCTATTAACAACACTAACACAACTATTTATTTATTACACTTTTGTCTATTTATGTATTCCACAAGCTGTCGGTACAATATACAATTTCACATAATTTAAATTTATGTTTACTCTTGAGCTTCCAAAAGCTTAACTATTTAACTTTACACGATATAATTTATATTTGACATTCTGATATAGACTAACTCCTACATTAATCGCCGATCTTATATATATATATATATATATATATATATATATACCCTATAATTAAATAGATGACTCATACTCCGGTATATGATAGAAAGTTCTAGGCTTCTGTAGTATATACATTGCTTACGGCTCTTGTGTGTTTGACGGGTTGCGTAATAGTAAGCTCGTAACAATATTGTAATCTCAGCATTGTTTAATAGGTATGAATACCTTTACATGTCTTGTATTTTATGAGATAAAGTGACGTTTATAATTTTATAAAAATATATGCCTTGGGATTTACGGCAATGTTTAACACATAACATAATCAGATGAAAATATTTCTTGGAGCAACGACACTAGCAATTTTGTTAATACACTAGAGGTATTACCAGCGAACTGGGTGGTTGGTCAGAACTCTATGAGCGGACTAGCAGTTAAGAACAATGGAGTCAAAATGTGACTTGTAATTTGGAAGCTCAGCTACTGATATAGCTTCTAGTACAAATTAGGCAACGTGAATACATAGCAGTCTCCACATATATAAGCTGAAAACATTTTCCTGAGGTAGATACTTGCATACCTACGCTCCTAAAAGCAAAGTCTTAAGACACTTCAAACTTATCTCCCATGAGCCACCAAAATAAAGCATAGAAAGAGTGATGGGATGCCCAAAAAAAGTTATTTGTAGAAGCGATGGTTTCAAAAACGATAGTAAGTGTCGCAATAATTATAAAAGTGGTATTAAAGTTTTGTTGTTCAAGAGATCTGAAATGAATTTAAGCTACAAAGCACTAGTACCCATGCAAATGAAAAAAAAAATTTTCAAAATTATGATATCCCGTATTCTTAACATGGATAATAGATAATAAATCAGAGAAGTTGCTACGTACCTAGACGTAGCCGGAAGAAAAGTAAATAGCAGGCTAACTATCAAACACGGAGAGTGGGCGGATTGACCTACATACCAGGAAAACAAAAAAAAGCACGTCGCCCACGATTATCTATTAACAAATAAAAATAAATAAAGGATTCTGTACAAACATGCAAAAGCAATCAATTAAGCGTTACTATTTCAAAACAAACAATTATATGATATGAACAATTTAGTACTTTAGATACGAAGTGCGCATCTCGTATTTTACTCAAAATTAAATTAATCAGTAGTAAATAAACATGTGAGAGCGTTTGTCAGGCGTTTTTAAAATTGCGCCTAATTCTTTTTGTAAAGTAAACTAATCAGTAGGAAAGAATTAAAGTGTGAGAGCTTTTGTCAAACATTCTTTAAAACTGTACATCATACCGTTTGTAAAATAAACCAATCAGTAGAAAAAAATAAGCGTGTGTCTGTCAAACATTTTTAACAATGATACATCACACCTGTAGAGCGATAACATCGATTCGCAACAACAAACAATAGTCTACAGTGTCACGTTTCTTATCACGTAACTATACCCAACGCTGATACGAAATATACCATTGATATACATAAAAGCAAACAAGTTGTATGTGTCTGAATACTTAGCTTGCAATCCATCAGATATGAGTTAGCACAGCAAAGCCACGGTAGTCAGGATCCATTCGCCCTACCACCGTAACTGCAGCAGCGGTCTACGGACAAAAGCAGTTGGTTTACGTCAACGAACAGTTGGGCCTACATAAAAAAGAACCAATTTGACCTCCAGCTAAGAGCTCCTACTTGTTGAACAAAAAAACGTGCATTGCTTTTGAAGTGCTGTGACGAATAATGTAGAAAATATTTCAACGCACAAGCTGCAAAATCACATTCAAAATGGGTTCAAATAACACGAGTTCGAACTGCAATCCTTGCGTTATCGAAGCGCAATTAGCAAACTGGAAAACACGCTATCAAATAATAGTAGAATCTATTATTTTGACAAGTTTTTAAATGGAAACACAAAGAAAGCAATTATACGTTATCGAAATGTTTAACATGTTAACGGATACCTAAAACAAGGTATTGACTATTTAATTTACCGAATAAATTTTCGTTTTAAAAGCAAAGTGGATTCGAGTTAAAATTATGTTAAGCGGGCTTATACTGAACAGGTACACCATATAGGGTATTGTTGGAGAATTTAAGAATAGAAATAGTATTTATTCAAGCGGATAACCAGGGGAAAAAGGGTATTTAATTTGTGTAGAAAAATAAACGTAACAAAGTCAACGCTGGAACCCACAATTTGCTCGACTTTAGTAACTTGAAACAAAGTAGGTTGACAGTAAAAGACTGATATGAGGTTAGATTAGTATGCCAATAAGTTGTACAATGACCTCGAACACTGTTTGATTGGATACAGGAAATAATTCAGAAATGCTGACTAATGATAAAATAAAACATCTGAATACATGGGTGGAAATATTTGAAATAAAGAAAATTAACATACAAATTACCAAAGCAACTTTTGCTAAGTTGAGAAGCCAAATGTATCAAAGGTCCTAACAGTCGTTAATAGTAATGATTCATTACCAAACATTAGTCGTTCATCCTTGTATGGGATGTTGAAAAAATTGCGCTTTAAATAGGAAAAAAAAGGAAATCTATTTTAATTGAAAAGCCTGAAATAGTTCTTTGGTGAAGGAAATACTTAACCGCAATAAAAAATATAGTGACGAAGGAAAAAATCTATTACACTAATGAAATACGGTTAAATGTAGGTCATGTTAAAAGTAAAGTTTGGCATCATACAACAATTACAACTGCAAGGCAAGCTTTTATTGAAGGAGTTTCTACTGGTTTGAAAGATCCATCGGGCAAAGGAATACAAATTATAATTGTTCATATTGGTAGCAACTTCGGATTTCATGATGAAGGTTTATTAAACTTTGAATCAAAGAAAATGATAAGATAGGTAACGTACACTTTGTGTTTTTATTATAAGTTACGTATTGTGAGTTAAGTGGCAGATCAGCTGATGGATCCTCTATTAGCTGAACTTCGCCATCATTTCTATGTAAGTTTGTTTTCATTTTATCTTTACAACAAAAGCCTATTATTATTATTATTATTAGAGAATTATCATGAAGACATGAATGGTAGTTTCTTTTAAAATGTGACTGGAAGGTCTTCTACCTACTCTAGAGAAAAATTCTGTAATTGTGATGGATAATGCCCCGTATCATAGCAACATATTAGAGAAAACGGCAACACAAAGTTGGAAGAAAAATAACATTATGGAGTGGCTTTACAGCAAGAACAGCCTAACGGCATTTATTAAAGTTACAATTATTGGAATTGGCCATATAACATTGCCTTTCATATTCAACTCCTTATTGTGGCGGGCTACTATTAACGCGTTTCACTGATTTAAAACAAGTGGTAATAAAAGTCTTTATTACTCATTATTCACAAGCCTAATTAACAGTATATGCCTTATTTATAAATGTTTTTAGTCCAATTAACAATAAAGCACTATCACACTAATGCTATTTACAAGCACTAATATCTTCTTAAACTAAATTCTTAGCCATAGGTCTATTAACAACACTAACACTACTATTTATTTATTACACTTTTGTCTATTTATGTATTCTACAAGCTGTCGGTACAATATACACGTTTCACATAATACAAATTTATATTTACTCTTGGACTTCCAAAAGCGTAACTAATTAACTTTACACGATATAATTTATATTCGACATTTAGATATACACTAACTCTGTACTTCATTAGCGGTCTTATATATACTCTGAATTAAATATATGATTCATACTCCGGTATATGCTAGAAGGTTCAAGGCCTCTGTAGTATATACATTGCTTACGGTGCTTGTGTGTTTGACGGGTTGCCTAATAGTAGCTGGTAACATTATGTCATCGATAAAATTATGAGTGGCACTGGAAGAACTTTATTACGCTTACCGCCATACCGCTGTAATTTAAATTCAATCGAGCGGGTATCGACACACATAAAAATGATGTAGCTGCTAACAACACCACTTATAAAATGGCTGATGTGAAAGTGAATCTAAATCAAGCTATTTCTACGGTAACTGCGGAATGATTAAAAGATTTCATTGACCACATAATCAAGGAAGATAAACGAATGTGGGATTTAGACGGAATGGTAGAGAATATGATGAAAAACATTGTGATTAATTTAGATTCAGAAAGTGCAAACGAAGAATTAACAGATGGTGAAGTAACATACAAATATATGGAAGTGAATATTGTGCCGATATAAAATCGTGTACACAAAAAATTTATAACTAAAAATTACTGTAATTACTTTATTTAATTACGGTAGCACAATAACATAGTCTGCTAACATAAACAAATATTATTTTAAACCAATTGAGACTGATAAAATAAAAAGATAAATCTCCCGCACAATGGCAAAATTTAATAGCACGCAGTTTTTAAAAAATGTGATTAATGCACTTTCGGAATCTGCTAGGTTTTCCCACTCTACTTGTATACGTTTTGTACTGATATTTCAATAAATAAACACAGTAGGGCCAATGGAAATTGCTAGTAAGTACATTTTTGTAATTGTTTCAAGTGGAAAACATAGCATATATGCTAATACATTATCCAACGAAAAAAATCATCACATTAAAAATGAAAGTGGAAATTTTAAATAATACTTGAACTTTTAAAAACAATATGCTCCAGAAAAACCATAATAACAGCACTTTGGGTTTATTTTTGAAATTTAATATCAATTAATCCACATACGGAAGATTCTTTTGGTAGTTTTTTTTGTTTCCGTTTTCTACAGGAGGTTACAAAAATCTGTATAAATAAAATAAGTGTTTTTAGGGTATAAACATAATCACATCTTCAAGCGCCATTTCTTCAAGGGGATGTTTGTTATTATGATTCAATTAATTAAATAGACTACAATTGTTGTTTTTTTAGTAGCTTAATATACAATGATTTTCCATTGCATTTTTGCGAATTTAAAGAAGTTCATAGATAACAACTTATCATGTTTTCTCCTTTGCAAAATGGTTGTGCTTCTTGTAGGAAAAATTGTAAGTACATTATTATTTCTTAAGCTGAAGATAGAATTAGAGAAATATGGTGAAATGTGAAAAAAATTAACTACCCCTTAACAGAGTTATTGCATTTTGTTGTCTGAAACCTTATAACAATACCTATAGTTTATTTTCGTTTTCCTCTAAAATTTACCTAGATGTTGTTACTAGGTTTTGTCATTCTGCAGGTAAAATCAGTGATGTTTACAAATAAGTTTTTATATACATAAGTTTGAAGTTTTTCGCATTTGAAATGATTGTTACGTTGTGTAAATCCAACTGGCATCCAAACGCCCTCTACTTTATTCCTATTTGGAATGGACTGATGTTATTGATTTGTTGCGCAGGCGTATTTGGTCGAACTGCCACCTCGGCGTGATAATAACTATGTTATTTTCAATTATTTTTATATAACCTATACATGTTTCTGTTTATAACCCTTACTGATCTATGACTTATAACTAAATATTTGTTTTTACATTTAATTACCAATTCGAATAAAGTGCATAATCTATAGCTATATCGTTTTTAGATATCAGAAATTGTCAGAATTAAAAACACAGAAATATAGAAGTTCAAGTGAGTTTAACGCTATGTACCATTAAGTAAATAATGTAGCGGGCTATTATTAACGCGTTCACTAATTTAGAACAAGTAATAATTAAAGTTTTTATTATTCACAATTCACAAGCTTAATTAAAAGTATATGCCTTATTTATAGATGTTTTCAGTCCAATTAACAATGAAGCACTATCACACTAATGCTATTTACAAGCACTAATATCTTTTTAAACTAAATCCTTAACCATAAGTCTTCTTAACAATACTTACACTACCATAATTTATTTATTACCCCTTTGTCTATTTATGTACAAGCTGTCGGTACAATTTGCACGTTCACATTACAGAAATGTATATTTACTATAAGACCTTCAATGATTTATATACCACATTTGGATATAAACCAACTGATGTACACTCATCGCCGATCTAATATATACCCTAAAATTAACTAGATGATTCATAGTCTGGTGTTTGCTTGAAGGTTCTAGACTTCTGTAGAATACACTTCGGTTATGCACTTGCGTGTTTAACGGATTGTCTAGTAGTTCGTAACAATAATAATAATTTTCATTTCGAACACCTACAAAAATGCCTATGTAGTTTCAATTATTTTCTTATGTTATTTTTCTTACGTTACGTAAATTTATGTTACGGTAAGTGGATGAGTACATGACTTTATACTTAAAACTGCAACACAATGTACACTTTCTGTCATTAAAGTTTTTAATGATTTCATCTAGAGTAATACATGTGCCATTACAGTATATAACAAATTTACAACATTTCCAAAAAATTTATTCTTGGCAGAAAATCTTTAATCAAAACGTACTGAATCCTCAGAGTTTATAACAATAAACTAGAAAACTTTTGGGATTTTTCGTTTAACATCTTTAACTGGCGAATGCTAATTTCAAGCCATTTAATTATAATTTATAATATTGCATTCAATTCTAGTAATTTAATGTTTTTGGGTTATAAAACCAGACAAATTGGCAAAAAATTCTATCGCACACTCAATTACTCCCGCGGTTAGATAATATATTGTATCCTATAAATAAATGCTAATCATTTATATATAAAACATAGATTTCTACATTTATATATGATACTGTAAACCTATCAGAGTCATATAATCAACTGATGATGCGGGCACATAAGAAATTATTATAGAAAAATATTTCTAAAAGCCAGATTGGTAGTCTTAAAATTAAAATTTTTAACTGAAAATTATATTTCTCCTTGATATTGATGGTTGGTTTAAAATACACACTGAGGTAGTATTAGCCACCAAAAATAATTCTTCTTTTTGATTATTGACAGACTTGTTTATTCGTCCATTTTGTATTGGCGTTAGGTATAACTAATTATTTAACTTCGTTGTTTAATTGTTGTAATAATATATTTGTTCTATTTTAGTGCTTCTCTCTCCATATGTTTACAAGCAATTGATTCAATTCTCCGCTGAAAGAAGTGAAAGTGCGCATTTGCAAAATCAGCCATTATGAAGATAATTATAAAGGTTTTACAAGGAGGTACCTCCGAGATTTGGGTAAACCAATTTACAAGAATATCAGATGTTAAGAAAATCATTGAAGCGACAATGAATATCTCATTTTTCCACCAAACATTAGTTTTTTGTGGTAGGACATTAACAAACTCGCAAACAATCGGATTCTATCCACAGATTAAGAATGGCTCTAAAATTCATGTTTTGGTCACTAAACCTGAGGAGTTTGACACTGTTTTAGACAATTTTTTCTTACAATTTTATACTGAAGAACAAACCAAGACGCTTGTAGCTCAGTGTATGAAGGATACCACTGAAAGACTGAGTAGTCTAACTGCTGAAGAACGGAAAGCAATTGCAAGAGAATTTGAAGAACAAAAAAATTTGTAGTTTGTTTTTACTAGAATGCTTAGTTTTGGTTAATAATATCGTGTTTAATTCAATAATTTTATAAACTGCTTTTGATAGCTTAAATTGATTGTTGCATGCTCTAGTATACCTTGTAGATTTTATTATATTAAATCCTCTCAGGACAACTTTTGCAAAATAAACTTAAAATAATGGTTTTGTGTTTAATTTATTAAGGGAGTCACACAAAAGCTTAAATTACAAAATTATAATTCTAAGTTTAATTTATGGATGACATGGCTCTGGGACAAAAATATTCCAATGGTATCATTTAATGTGCTATTTATGACAAGGTGGTGTATATAATTATAGTAATTATAAAGAAAATTTTTACTTACTTAAAACAAAAAATACTAAACAAAATATAATAAAATTTAACAATTCTCAGGAAAACAAAAAACAAAAACAATTCTGTGCTACAGGTTTTTTTGGCCTCATATATGATAAGGAGTAAAACAAAATTTACAAAGGGTATGTTATACATTTAACAATATTGTTATGTTCTTTCAATTTCCTTTAGAGCCATTTTACACAATACTAAATTTCTATCTAAATTTAGTACTAAATTTGTTTCTAAATTTACAAATAAATTTAGTCATGTAAACACAACTATTTAGAACTAAATTTGGTACTTAATCATGGATGGAATCTGGTAATATTACACTTGTCCTAAATTTAGTAATAAATTTAACAAAAACATCCTGGTATTTGAAAATGGATGATGAAGATTTGTTGTTAGCGAGTGCGGCAGTTTGTTTGTACAAAATTGTTGAAAAGCGTAAAAAAAAGACTAGAAAGACAAGAAAATGGTGGTGCCGTCCTTGGCTACTAAGACGTAGCGAAGGAAAAGAAATTTTAACAATGTTAAATGTAGAGTTAAAAGTTGAAGAGCCTGATAGTTAAAAGAACTTTCTTCGACTATGTGCAGAAGAAGTAGATTATTTATTAAGTCTCCTTGAAAATCACCTTAAAAAGAATGATACATTTATGAGAGATGCGATTTCTGTACGCAGTAAGTAAGTAGTCTGTTTCAAAATGCATGTGCAAATATAATATAAGAGTGATAATTTATTGCAGATTAGAAGTTACACTTCGCTTTTTGGCTACAGGAGAGTCCTTTCGATCCTTGATGTATAGTTGTAGAATTCACGAAAGTACAATTTTGTTATTTGTACCGTTGGTTTGTGATGCTTTAATAAAAGCTTTGGGACCAAATTACCTTAAAGTAATAATGACTACTAATTATGCAGTGCGTTTCAACGAAAATTACTCATTCTATATATAAGTAGCTTTTGATATATTGATTTTTATAAAATATGCAAAACTCGTTAAAATAAATATTATAGAAGCATATTTTACCAAACACAAGTTTGGTATAATTTCAAACCCCATATTCATAAAACCGCAACCTCAATTATTTGGGTCTCCGCATCTTACCCGACTAATATTATTATCCTGGTTACGCCCATGATGGAATTCAAATGTATAATCTTTATAGGTGTTCCTTTTAACCGAGATCTCGGTAGATATATAGAAATTCTGTTCTTTTTGTCATCTTCAAATTAAAATTTTATGAAAATATTAGTTCCTGTTTTGCCCCTAGTGCACAACCTTTCCTACTACTTCATTTGTGCAAATTCCGCTCACTTATATTCAAGAAGAGGGTAAATCTATTTCATGTTTACGAATGAAATTTCTCAAATGTCGTTCTTTTTGTACCCTGATATTGAATCCAAGATCATCTCACCAAGACTCAAGATTATATAAAAGTCAATGTATCAAAAGTTATTTGGAGTTGGTAGTTTTCATTAAAATGCGCGGTATAATGTGCTTGGCTATTGAAGGTTTATTACAAAAATGTTATAGGTACCTACTACAGTTGCGGAGTGGGAAAAAGTAGCAGATGATTATAAGGACATTTGGCAATTTTCACAATGTTTGGGTGCTTTAGATGGTCGACATATAACATTTAGACCACCAATATCTGATGGTTCATATTTTTACAACTATAAAGGCACACACAGTATTGCTTTGTTAGGGTTAGCAGATGCTAATTATAAATTTATATACGTTGATGTTGGTGTTAATGGAAGAATTAGTGACGGGGTGTTTTAGTGCCAGCAATTTTCAAAAGCTTTAAAACAAATGGTTTAAATTTTCCCAAAGAAAAATGCTTACCAGGCCGCCAACAAAACGTACCATATGCAGTAATTGCAGATGATGCTTTTCCTTTGTTGTCTAATTTACTAAAACCCTTTCCTCAACGAGGTCTTAACCATGACCAAAAAATATTCAACTACAGATTATCAAGAGCTCGTAGAGTAGTTGAGAGCAGCTTTGGCATATTAGCAAACCGATTTAGAGTGTTAATGAACCCCATGCATTTAGCGCCAAACAAAGTTGAAAAAATCACATTGACTTGTGTTATATTACATAATTACTTATGTTCTGTTAAAAAAAAATTTTATCTTGAAAAGTTAGACAAAATATCATGCAATTTACAAAAGGCGCAAAATAAATTTGGAAACAAATCTTCATGTGTGGCAAGGTTAGCGAGAGAAGAATATACAGCTTATTTTGATTCTGAAATTGGGCAAGTGCCATGGCAAGAGGACTTTATTAACAGACATAGATTGTAAAATCTTTTTTTTATAATAAAAAAGTAAACATTATTCTCATTATTTTATTCAAATCTACATTTTTTAATTGCATTATATAACATATTATTAATTTCTTGTTCAGTATCCAGCAAAATATTTGGATCTGTTATCAAATTAAGTTTTGAAGCAACATAATCTGCATATATTTGATTGTCAGTCTTTTTCTATTACATTGCGACTTTTAAAATACTTGCAATATCTTTAATTGCATCTTCAGCAGGATCTAAGACACGCTTCTTTGCTTTGTTTAGTTTTGTTTGATGTGTTGATGGTGGATTAAAACTAGTGGTAGGAATCGAAGCGATCAGCGAAACATTTCCATTTGTTGTAACCTCTCCTGTATAATATTGAGGCACATCTTCATCCCCCACAATGTCCTGGGATCTGTATTCAATTAAACTATTCCCCGACTGGAGTGGTTCCACTGTTGATGTATCATTTTGCTGAAATGATGTGAATTATTGATGGTGCTTATTAAAAAAATTATATATTGAGGTTAGGTTTTTTTTATTAATTCAAATTTTCCATTACAAGGATAGAAAATTCTATTTTAACCTTGGGTTTTAAAACACAATAACCGAAAGCAGCTTATTTCTGAGAAATTGTTTGCTGTTTGAGAACTTACAGTATTTAAATCAATTTGGGTAGATTCATAATCATAATCTTGTAAGCTAATGGAGTCCACAGATTTTCTATTTGTGTGAAGTTAGCGATGACTTTTTTCAGCGATGAGTTTTGTAAGACCGACAAGCATAAAATGACGTGAAGAAAGAATCAGCGGAAAGGCATCGCTGTGCTGTCAAATTATAAATTACGCTCTAACTAAACGAACACAATGCACACTGCATCAATATGTTTAGAATATATTTAACAATTGTGCGTAATTAATAAAAGAGATTCTTTACAAACTTAGAATAATTTTAAAATCACACCTAAGTAGTCATACCCATAGCCAGGAATAAGAGTAGTTTTGATAGCATAAAATGAGCAAAATATCTCATTTACTTTTTTCCCTAATTTTGGCGAAGTTCTTAAAGTGCAAACGATCGCTGTAAATTGGTCATATTAGACACCACCCGAGGCATCCAAATGCAAATTTTCAAACCCGTATCGAGGGAGGAAAGAAGTTTAGATAGCATGAAATGAGTAAAATATCTCATTTACTTTTTCCCTAATTTTGGCGAAGTTCTTAAAGTGCAAACGATCGCTGTAAATTGGTCATATTAAACACCACACGAGGCATCCAAATGCAAATTTTCAAACCCGTATCGAGGAAGGAAAGAAGTTTAGATAGCATAAAATGAGCAAAATATCTTATTTACTTTTCCCTAATTTTGGAGAAGTTCTTAAAGTACAAACGATCGCTGTAAATTGGTCATATTAGACACCACCCGAGGCATCCAAATGCAAATTTTCAAACCCGTATCGAGGGAGGAAAGAAGTTTAGATAGCATAAAATGAGCAAAATATCTTATTTACTTTTTCCCTAATTTTGGCGAAGTTCTTAAAGTACAAACGATCGCTGTAAATTGGTCATATTAGACACCACCTGAGGCATCCAAATACAAATTTTCAAACCCGTATCGAGGGAGGAAAGAAGTTTAGATAGCATAAAATGAGCAAAATATCTTATTTACTTTTTCCCTAATTTTGGCGAAGTTCTTAAAGTACAAACGATCGCTGTAAATTGGTCATATTAGACACCACCCGAGGCATCCAAATGCAAATTTTCAAACCCGTATCGAGGGAGGAAAGAAGTTTAGATAGCATAAAATGAGCAAAATATCTTATTTCCTTTTTCCTTAATTTTGGCGAAGTTCTTAAAGTGCAAACGATCGCTGTAAATTGGTCATATTAAACACCACCCGAGGCATCCAAATGCAAATTTTCAAACCCGTATCGAGGGAGGAAAGAAGTTTTGATAGCATAAAATGAGCAAAATATCTTATTTACTTTTTTCCTTAATTTTGGCGAAGTTCTTAAAGTGCAAACGATCGCTGTAAATTGGTCATATTAAACACCAGCCGAGGCATCCAAATGCAAATTTTCAAACCCGTATCGAGGGAGGAAAAAAGTTTAGATAGCATAAAATGAGCAAAATATCTCATTTACTTTTTTCCCTAATTTTGGCGAAGTTCTTAAAGTGCAAACGATCGCTGTAAATTGGTCATATTAAACACCACCCGAGGCATCCAAATGCAAATTTTCAAACCCGTATCGAGGGAGGAAAGAAGTTTAGATAGCATGAAATGAGCAAAATATCTCATTTACTTTTTCCCTAATTTTGGCGAAGTTCTTAAAGTGCAAACGATCGCTGTAAATTGGTCATATTAAACACCACCGAGGCATCCAAATGCAAATTTTCAAACCTGTATCGAAGGAGGAAAGAAGTTTAGATAGCATGAACTGAGCAAAATATCTCATTTACTTTTTTCCCTAATTTTGGCGAAGTTCTTAAAGTGCAAACGATCGCTGTAAATTGGTCATATTAAACACCACCCGAGGCATCCAAATGCAAATTTTCAAACCCGTATCGAGGGAGGAAAGAAGTTTAGATAGCATAAAATGAGCAAAATATCTTATTTACTTTTTCCCTAATTTTGGCGAAGTTCTTAAAGTGCAAACGATCGCTGTAAATTGGTCATATTAAACACCACCCGAGGCATCCAAATGCAAATTTTCAAACCCGTATCGAGGGAGGAAAAAAGTTTAGATAGCATAAAATGAGCAAAATACCTTATTTACTTTTTTCCCTAATTTTGGCGAAGTTCTTAAAGTGCAAACGATCGCTGTAAATTGGTCATATTAAACACCACCCGAGGCATCCAAATGCAAATTTTCAAACCCGTATCGAGGGAGGAAAGAAGTTTAGATAGCATGAAATGAGCAAAATATCTCATTTACTTTTTCCCTAATTTTGGCGAAGTTCTTAAAGTGCAAACGATCGCTGTAAATTGGTCATATTAAACACCACCCGAGGCATCCAAATGCAAATTTTCAAACCCGTATCGAAGGAGGAAAGAAGTTTAGATAGCATAAAATGAGCAAAATATCTCATTTACTTTTTCCCTAATTTTGGCGAAGTTCTTAAAGTGCAAACGATCGCTGTAAATTGGTCATATTAGACACCACCCGAGGCATCCAAATGCAAATTTTCAAACCCGTATCGAGGGAGGAAAGAAGTTTATATAGCATGAAATGAGCAAAATATCTCATTTACTTTTTCCCTAATTTTGGCGAAGTTCTTAAAGTGCAAACGATCGCTGTAAATTGGTCATATTAAACACCACACGAGGCATCCAAATGCAAATTTTCAAACCCGTATCGAGGGAGGAAAGAAGTTTTGATAGCATAAAATGAGCAAAATATCTCATTTACTTTTTTCCCTAATTTTGGCGAAGTTCTTAAAGTGCAAACGATCGCTGTAAATTGGTCATATTAAACACCACCCGAGGCATCCAAATGCAAATTTTCAAACCCGTAACGAGGGAGGAAAAAAGTTTAGATAGCATGAAATGAGCAAAATATCTCATTTACTTTTTTCCCTAATTTTGGCGAAGTTCTTAAAGTGCAAACGATCGCTGTAAATTGGTCATATTAAACACCACACGAGGCATCCAAATGCAAATTTTCAAACCCGTATCGAGGAGGAAAGAAGTTTTGATAGCATAAAATGAGCAAAATATCTTATTTACTTTTTCCTAATTTTGGCGAAGTTCTTAAAGTGCAAACGATCGCTGTAAATTGGTCATATTAAACACCACCGAGGCATCCAAATGCAAATTTTCAAACCCGTATCGAGGAGGAAAAAGTTTAGATAGCATAAAATGAGCAAAATATCTTATTTACTTTTTCCCTAATTTTGGCGAAGTTCTTAAAGTGCAAACGATCGCTGTAAATTGGTCATATTAAACACCACCGAGGCATCCAAATGCAAATTTTCAAACCCGTATCGAGGAGGAAAGAAGTTTGATAGCATAAAATGAGCAAAATATCTTATTTACTTTTTCCTAATTTTGGCGAAGTTCTTAAAGTGCAAACGATCGCTGTAAATTGGTCATATTAAACACCACCGAGGCATCCAAATGCAAATTTTCAAACCCGTATCGAGGAGGAAAAAGTTTAGATAGCATAAAATGAGCAAAATATCTCATTTACTTTTTCCCTAATTTTGGCGAAGTTCTTAAAGTGCAAACGATCGCTGTAAATTGGTCATATTAAACACCACCCGAGGCATCCAAATGCAAATTTTCAAACCCGTATCGAGGGAGGAAAGAAGTTTTGATAGCATAAAATGAGCAAAATATCTTATTTACTTTTTCCTTAATTTTGGCGAAGTTCTTAAAGTGCAAACGATCGCTGTAAATTGGTCATATTAAACACCACCGAGGCATCCAAATGCAAATTTTCAAACCCGTATCGAGGAGGAAAAAGTTTAGATAGCATAAAATGAGCAAAATATCTCATTTACTTTTTCCTAATTTTGGCGAAGTTCTTAAAGTGCAAACGATCGCTGTAAATTGGTCATATTAAACACCACCGAGGCATCCAAATGCAAATTTTCAAACCCGTATCGAGGGAGGAAAGAAGTTTGATAGCATAAAATGAGCAAAATATCTTATTTACTTTTCCTTAATTTTGGCGAAGTTCTTAAAGTGCAAACGATCGCTGTAAATTGGTCATATTAAACACCACCGAGGCATCCAAATGCAAATTTTCAAACCCGTATCGAGGAGGAAAAAGTTTAGATAGCATAAAATGAGCAAAATATCTATTTACTTTTTCCTAATTTTGGCGAAGTTCTTAAAGTGCAAACGATCGCTGTAAATTGGTCATATTAAACACCACCGAGGCATCCAAATGCAAATTTTCAAACCCGTATCGAGGGAGGAAAAAGTTTAGATAGCATAAAATGAGCAAAATATCTATTTACTTTTTCCTTAATTTTGGCGAAGTTCTTAAAGTGCAAACGATCGCTGTAAATTGGTCATATTAAACACCACCGAGGCACTTGCACAAATCGCAAATTTTCAAACCCGTATCGAGAAGAGGAAAAACGTTTGATAGCATAAATGAGCAAAATATCTTACTTTACAAATTTTTCCTAATTTGTGGCGAAGTTCTTAAAGTTGGGCAAACGATCGCGGGTGTAAATTGGTCATATTAAACACCACCGAGGCATCCAAATGCAAATTTTCTAAAATTTTACCCGTATCCGAGTAATAAGGAGGAAAGAAGTTTAGATAGCATTTTAAAATTGAGCAAAATACTATTTACTTTGTTCCCTAATTTTGGCGAAGTTACTTAAAGTGCAAACGATCGCGTGTAAATTGGTCATATTAACACCACCGAGGCAACTTGCACAAATCGTTCAGATTTCAACCCGTTCGAGGAAAGAAAGAACGTTTAGAACATAAATGAGCAAAATATCCTTACAAATTTACTTTTGTCCTAAATTTGTGGTCGAGTTCTTAGAATGGAAACGTCGCGGGTGTAATTTGGTCATGATGTAACCACGGGCATCAAATGCAAATTTTCAAACCCTATCGAAGGAGAAATTTAAGCTTCGATAGCATAAATAATGAGGCAAAGTATATTTTCAAAATTCATTAAATGATCTTTGTTCCTAATTTTGGCGAAGTTACTTAAAGTGCAAACGATCGCGTGTAAATTGGTCATATTAGACACCACCGAGGCATCCAAATGCAAATTTTCAAACCCGTATCGAGGAGTTTGAAAGAAGTTTAGATAGCATGAAATGAGCAAAATATCAATCATTTGAGCAATTTTTAACTTCTAAATTTTAGCGAAGTTCTTAAAGTGCAAACGATCCCCCCCCCCCCCCCCCCCCCCCCCCCCCCCCCCCCCCCCCCCCCCCCCCCCCCCCCCCCCCCCCCCCCCCCCCCCCCCCCCCCCCCCCCCCCCCCCCCCCCCCCCCCCCCCCCCCCCCCCCCCCCCCCCCCCCCCCCCCCCCCCCCCCCCCCCCCCCCCCCCCCCCCCCCCCCCCCCCCAAAAAAAAAAAAAAAAAAAAAAAAAAAAAAAAAAAAAAAAAAAAAAAAAAAAAAAAAAAAAAAAAAAAAAAAAAAAAAAAAAAAAAAAAAAAAAAAAAAAAAAAAAAAAAAAAAAAAAAAAAAAAAAAAAAAAAAAAAAAAAAAAAAAAAAAAAAAAAAAAAAAAAAAAAAAAAAAAAAAAAAAAAAAAAAAAAAAAAAAAAAAAAAAAAAAAAAAAAAAAAAAAAAAAAAAAAAAAAAAAAAAAAAAAAAAAAAAAAAAAAAAAAAAAAAAAAAAAAAAAAAAAAAAAAAAAAAAAAAAAAAAAAAAAAAAAAAAAAAAAAAAAAAAAAAAAAAAAAAAAAAAAAAAAAAAAACACCACCCGAGGCATCCAAATGCAAATTTTCAAACCCGTATCGAGGGAGGAAAGAAGTTTAGATAGCATAAAATGAGCAAAATATCTCATTTACTTTTTTCCTTAATTTTAGCAAAGTTCTAAAAGTGCAAACGATCGCTGTAAATTGGTCATATTAGACACCACAGTAGGAGGGCTAAGCCGCTTTGGCAACAGAGATCCACAGCAAGATATGTATACGCCGATTCGAGAACAATATGAACAGCTAAGCCGGTTTGGGAAACAAAACGTGCAGCAAGATATGTATATGCCGCTTTGAGAACAAAATTGTCTTTGTGTGTAAATTTGGTGCGTCGGGGGGTCGTTAGGTCTTTGGGGTGTGCGTTCGGCGGGGTCGTTAGATTTTTGTCGTGGGGTGGTGCGCGTGCGCTGGGGTGGAGATATTTTCTTAAGAAAATTTTTAGCAGCGTTCCCGACGTTAAATATTAAATAGGATGGGGAAAGGTGTTATACATTTTTTCAAAAAATGTTGTGAGTGTAGAAAATGGAGTTCGCGTGTTGGTTCGTATTTTTCTGGGGTAGGTTAAGCTAAAAATTAAAACGCCGCGGTGAAGAATTTTTTTAATATTAAGCAAACGCGTGCAAGTGGTAAAGAGTGTTTTAGATCTCCTCATAAGCTGCGTTTTGTACGAAGTAGCAAATAAAATTGAGAAAATATACGAAATGTTATATGATGGAGGTCAAATTTTTAAACGTTTGCAGGTAAAATCTTGTAAAAAAGAAGTCGTTCACTTCTCGCAATTTCAATGTCACGATAAAATACTAAGAATTTGCATGCAGTCGAATATAACCTCGTGTTTTTTATCTGGCAATATATATGTAAATCACGTCGACATTCGACTTTTAATATAATGTATTTAATTAACATAAGGTGTGTTTGCAAAAACATTTCAAGACAGGTATTTCGTATATTTCCTTTTGGTTACATCATCCCAAAATAATTTATACAAGTACACTGAACTTGCTTTTATCAAGGATTTCTTGCTTATGGATTAACTTTTACAACTCAAGGTGTAGCATCAAGGTTTTAACGTCACTTTCAAACTATAGAACTTAATAATAATAGCTTTCCTTAGCACCAATATCATTTAGAAAATATGTGTTTCTTTAATATTTATTTATTGAATATTTTGCTCCAAAAATTCATTTAATAAAGTTAGTAAATCTTCTTCTTCTGGGAGCCGTGGTTGTGGCGATGGTGGTGGTGGTGGTGACATTCGTGGTGGTGTATGATAGACTGCCACCTCCGTATATCGCATATTACTGTAACAATAAGAAAAAATGAACCTAAGTTTTATTATATAACAATTTTTCAGTAGTAAATATAAAATGAAAATTAGTTTATACAAATAAATATTTGTTACTTACGGGTTTAAGAGTCTCAGCATCCGGCGCCTTATTGTCGGTTTTGCAAACCACGGCATCCCAGTCTTGTTTGTCGGCGTGACTACTGCAGTAGGTTTCATTTTGTTAGTTAATGGTTAAACTTTTAGTATTATATATATATATACATAGAAATGTTATAAACTTGTAAGCAAGGTCATATTTTAAATTTTTATTGCTAAAACCATGAATAATTTTATATCCACATCAACCGTGTACTATTCAGAATCCTGTTTGATATATGCAATTGATGTAGTTATTTGGTCATGATGAAACATCAACACTGTATTTAGCATACTAATTTTTGAAGAATTTACATGTATTAACTTTTTATAATTCAAGGTGTAGCATCAGGTATTCTTTCTTTGCGTCATTCTCAAACGATAGAAGTTAATAATAGCGTTCATTAGCATCAAGGTTACAAAGTTGCATATGAGATTAAAATGTAAATGTTAATGGTTTTTCTACAAAACGTGAATAATTTTATAACCACATTGGAATGTTTTAATGCATAAATTAAATATAATGGGATTGTATATAATTATACAGTCGCATAAATTTTAAAAAATAAGCACGTCCTTTTTATGTGGAGGAAACTTGTTGCGAAGCATATAAATATGTAGAGACATTGAGTTAAGATGTTAGTTTCTGTTTGTTATTGAACAGCCAGCGTCAATATTGCAAAATGAATACTTCAATAGTGTTAGATGTCCAAGGGTTCAAAACTGTAAACAATAAATTCATATATAAAGAAGTCGCTATTGTTCCATTATTGGCATCATCAAATGATGTAAGTACATACATAATAAAACCACCGCATCCATGGAATGAATTATTGAACGACAATAAACGTCAAAATGCATGGCTAATAGAAAAATTCCATGGTATTAAGTGGGAGTATGGTGAGTTACCCTATGGATGCTTGCAACATGTATTAAGTCCAATATTAAATGAAGCGACGCATATATATGTAAAGGGGTTAGAAAAACGGGCATGGGTAATGTCCGAGTTTTCTAACCTCAACATCATCAATGTTGAAGCTTTGGGGTGTCCACCTTCTTTACACGAGTTAAAGGAGTGGAATTGCCCCAACACTTCAAAATGTTTATATCACGCAAGACGTTGCACATCATTCAGTTGTGCAGCGGAAAATGCGATTGTACTGAAGTATTGGATGAATAATTATAATCAATAATTCAACCGGCAAAATCCACCATCGTAAATAGTTAGAGTTTTGCGTTCAAAGTAGAAACATGTATGCTGCAACAGTTAATAAAAACTTGAATAAGAATGGTGGTAATGCAAATTGTTTATCGGTCGATGCAATTCAAAATGATAATGCAAATTTTTCATGGGCTGATACAAACGCAGAGTTATCACTAAAATCAACACGTCCTACAGCATTTAATAAGTATCGTAAGGAATTAGTATCAACATGGTCAACATTTTTACATGTGGAATTGGGTTTATTACTGGAAGTTGGTATTTCAACGCGGTATGAACTAAATGCAGTAGTGCAAATATCTAATGTTATTGCTCCACAAAGCTTTCTATGTTTTAATGTTAAGGAATGGAATGAAATTTCAAGTTTAAGAAGCGAACATTTCCTTCGTAATATGCTAATTCTACAAAAAGAACCTGAATATAGAGATCAAGAAATATCCATTGGTTATGGAATTAAGCTGCATGCCATTTACGATATCTGCAGCAACTTTCCATATATTGGAATAAGTCATAATGGTAGTGCTACACTCGTTTTTTCTGAGGAAGCAATTAATAAATTATTTTCAATAGCATTCATAGTTAACGATTGTTTATTTACAATTAATGATTCTTCAATTGATTACATCTATAATCAATTTATAGATAACATAGCGTCTTCTTTTACCAAACAGTGTGGTGCAATCAACGATGATTGTATTATATCTACAGGTAAATTGGTTGCGGAAAATATGCAAGCACTTAAGAAATTATCAAGAACCAGCTACTTTATTCAACATTCTTTAGAATTTAAGTTTTTATATGAAATTATTGTTGCTTTTCCAAATAAATTTTTATGTGATGTAAAAATAAAATGAACTAAAAATTAATTTTTTTATTATATTTTGTACATTTTTTAACATTACGATAAACTTTCATCATCATCATTATCATACATACTGCTAGATTGTAAGTACGAATTCATTAGTTTGTCCAATTTTAATAACTTTGTCAATACATCGTAAAGTTGTTGCATTAATCCTTTGTTTGCACAATAAATGTTAAATATGGATAGATCAAAGTGGTCAGATTGAACTACTTTGCCTAGAAATTCACTATATTCGTGAAATTTGTTTTTATTGATAAAATATAGATGACCATTGGTAAATCGAAAAATGGTTGTAATATGCGAAGGAATATCTGGAAATGCATGTGATTGTAAAAAATGTGCTTTGGGTTGCTTAGTACATTCATCGTATTCCATGAGTTGATTTTCGCCATAAAATATCAATGTACGTCCAGTATAGGTATTTACAGCCGCATTGACCCGAACACGATTAGGAATGTAAAAGTGAGTGTATGCTCTAGGCCATCCATTGACTAGCTGCATGCTAGGAAATTGCAACAGATATACTTGATTGTTGCTAAAGAAAACCACATCACCATTTGGTTTCTGATATACGGCATCTAAACGTTTAAACGTGTGTGGAAGAAAAGGTAGCCAATCTATTATGTTCTTAGCCGGTTCAATGTAAGTGCTATTTAGAGCTGATATCCAAACCCATTTTCATAAAACATATATATGCGTTTATTTAGAATTAGAAAATGTTCAATATCAATGTTACATAGGTCTGGCGGCAGTTTGTTCGGTGAGGTTGGCTTATTGGGGGAGTTAGGTTTAAAAGCAGCGGTAGTTGATTTAACGGTGGTAGATGCTGATGATGGTGGTGGGTACAGGGACTGTATTCCTGCAATATCATCCTCATGTAAATCAAGATGATGATTTTCTAAATATGAATACATAACTGCATTAACATTATTTGAATGTCTTAACCCCAATGTATGACCATTTTCATGAAGTAGCACCTCATAATAACTTATATATCCACTGGGTGGTGAATTTGAGTGTTCCATATACCAAGACTCATCATAATCCATGTGTATTTCAGACACAACATCGTCGCTGGATGGAAAGAAAGCATGTGCTAACCCACCACCAGGTCCATCAAAATCATCCTTACACCGCTCATTAGGGTTTGTTGAAGCCCTCATGTAATGATTTTGTTGTTGGAATGTTATTAATATATCATAACTCTGTGGATTGTATATAAATACAAGATTTGTGTGTTTTGCCCAAACTTTAAATGCTTCAACCGTCCGAGCTAAGATGCGAAAATCATTCGTTAATACTGTGTAATTTAAAACACGCTTTGTCAATTTGGTTTGATGTACATTGTATGCTTCAGAAATATTGTCTTTATTTGTACATCTAGGTTTTGACATTAACTTTAAAGTTTCTTTATTTAGTTCACCATCAACCGGCAGTTGGTAATATGTTTGAAATGCTTTTAAGGCATTTTTAATTATTAATTTGCGATTTTCAATAGAGGCCCCACTAACATTATGAGTTTCAATATATCCATATTTGTTTAGATAAACGTTTGCCATTTCTAAGCCAAATTCACTGTTTGTGTAAATTTCATCTTCACACCTCACTTCCCTGCCGATGGGGAAACTAAGGAAGATTAAAAGCACTGCGAGTGGAACAGCAACAACCTCCATGACTATCAATAATATACTAACAAAAACACTGTTATTTAAATAATATATTACATATGTATTTCAATCATCTTTTATAAGAAATAACGATTTTTAAAGTTTACGTATAATGCCAGTAAATGGTTCATATTCAATAACTACGTCATGCATAATCATGCAGTAAGCAACAGTTTCAACTTCAAATGCTTTAGATGCTTCAACTTCAATTTTTAAATCTGCTTTCATTTTGTCTGGTGCAGTTGATTACAAAAATTGGTTGCTGTTTAAACTCCTCATAACTGAGAAGAGAACATACCGAACTCTCGAACGGTTCATAATATTGAGATCGGTAATTCAAATATTCATTATAAGCATCCATGTACTTGTTGTCGGTAAAAGAAAGGTTTTGCTGCTCATACGGGTATCTTCTATTGTTGATATTAGCCTTTATATTTGTAATGTTTGCATGATTAAATGTAGACGCATCTACATCCTTATGGTTGCGCTTTTTGGTTTGAAAGGTGATGAATATCCATTGAGGGCGCTGAAAACCCGTACTACTCTTAACAGGCCAAACCAAAGATGTAGTGGACGGTAGGCTTGGATAGGTATACAAGTCACGTGCATGAAAAGCTACTTGTATTCGCGAATTTTTGTTAATTTCTTTCTAAATAGACAATTTTGTGGCATCGTTGAGCATTACGTGTGGTACTTTCCATACTACCTTTGTGAGAGTAATTTTTGGTATAGAAGTACCCTTACAACAATCAATATCAGACTTTGAACGTACCAACGTTAATTCTTGTCGAACGTTGAGCAACGGTGTTTTGTATCCTTCGGCAAATCCAAGCACGTGCTTTAATGGTATTGAAGCGCAAAATGAATCTTTAGCTTCATTAAGCAAAGGTAAGGGTTTATTTTCCACACTCCATCCTGCATGCATCATACAACGACTTTGCTCGCGTGTATACGAACAAACGCCTTTGATTGTACTGTTAATTCCGGGCAATCTAACCGTTTCGATAACCTGATCACCCAGCGTAAATCTAATTTCTTCAAAAAGAAACAACATTGCATTATTCGTGAAAGCATAATCCTTATTTTGAGCTTCTGTTGGACTAAGAGTACCTTCCAAGTATATAATGCTGTCATAAGTTGCAGTCATAAGATAAGCTTTTTGGATGACAATATTGATTTCATCCGAGTTTCCATAGGCGTTTGTCGTATATGGGTGATATGTTCGACGATCATATTCTGTAATCGTATCTTCGGACGCTACACTGTTGAATAGCCCTCTTATTGCGCCTTCCATGTTTATTAAGCACTTTATAACCGAGATATTCTAAAAATTGAACGTCTTGATCTGTTAATGCACCAGGTGTTTGCTGACCTGCAGGTTGAGGTGAACTGATTGAGTATACTCTAGCACCAAAATATTAAGCCCCATATTTTTAAGTTCTAATCTAATAGATACTTTCTCTGCCCCAAAGTCCACCAATTTACCCTCTTGATTGACCAACCGTAGCGTAATGTTATCTATTTGTTGAACGATCACAGGCAAGTATGTGATGGATACAGGTTCTTTAATTAATTTATATCCAGGCTCTACGTGTACATCAAATTCAAAATTGTATGTGACTGCTCGCTATTCCTATACGCTCCACCAGTAAGATTACACTCCACATGTATATTGGTCGCATCAAATATTTGTACTGATTGTTGAGAGAAATGATTTTTATTTGCCTGATATGTGCTAGGAGTGAACCCAAGCATTTGCCCAATAGCATCATTGCGTTTAAAAATCACTGTGTACATGGATTTCATTTCGCATTGCAATGTGTTATTGTTAGCCTTTAGAATAAACTTCAATGCACTACTTGGGGGGCTATCTATTGCATTGTTTATATATTTTCCAAGTTTAGAAATTTCATATGCTCCAGGTGGGATTGTAATCATTTTTATTTTAGCATTATTATCATCATCGTTATCAATAACATTATTATTATTATCCTTTTTATCATACAAATAATAAAACTTGTTATTACCTGCATGAATATTGCGTATAGAGTTGCATCCGTAAAACCCCACCAAACCTAACCCATACTTATATTCTGAATCAAGTTCAATTGGGGGGAAATAGTTGGCAGAAAGCACGTTTCCCACACCTATCAACGTAAACGTTTGTGTCATGACTACCATTAAATTTAAAAATCAAACAACTATATACCATAAAATTATTTATTGTATAAGAAGTTCAAACATAAATGCCCACATATTGAGGTATTAAAATTTTGCTCCCGATTGTAATTATAAGTAAGATTACAGTCTCTTAAGTATCTCACTATTTCAAGCGGTGGTGTTAAATCTCCAAAACTATCATAGTAAATAACTTTCTTGCCACGTTTTTTGTATGCAACCCAGTGCGTTCCATTTCCAACGTTGTCATCTAAGTTTACAATAGCAGATTCGTTAATATGAGGCTTTGCTGGCAGTGCATCACGCATAAATACTCCTCTAAAGAAAGGTAAACCTTTAGCATATTTCTTTAGATCTGAATCAAATAGTGCTCTACGTGGCAAGTTTACAAGTTTTTTCGATTGGGTTTTAAGTATAAAGCAAATCCTTTTTTATTGCGCGATGAAAGATATAACCCTTCACCTTTTTTACCTACAGCTATATCCTCTAAGGTGACATTATGACGTCGATTTTCCTCCAATTGTTTCTTAGCTGCCGAAGCATCGTTGACAGCTTTAGCGACCCCTGCAACACCGCCAGCTAGTGCTCCTGCAGCTGAAAGACCTGCAAATAGTGGCACTAGAAATGGAAGAAAGCCTCCCGCTTTAGGTATGGGAATAATTCGAGGAAATCGCACTCTCTTTTTTCCACCAGCGGTTTTAACTGCTTTTCTTGCAGCAAGTAAACTCATATTGATAAATTTCTTCACATTTGAATCTTTGACAATATGCTTTACAGCAGTTCTAATTGGTGTCAATATACCCCCTTTAAATGAACAACACTGTCTCTTTTTCTTCCTCTTTATCCTTCTTGATGTAACCCCCATACCCAGTTTGGTTTTAATTTTCATTGCATTGGTTACGGCCCAAGCGGCTGCTTTCTCTCCAAACTGAGCGTTGTTCGATTTCACTCGGTTCCAAGCGCCTTCTGCTAGAACTTTATCAGCTCTGTGTCGTGCGGTCAAGTCGTCAGGGTTTTGAGCATAAACAATATCGTGCTCGCGACACAATCTATCTAGATCCTTAATGCCGGAATCACCTCGTACTAATCGTTCTTGTAACTTGGTGCCTGGCCCACAAAATTGGTATCCCGGTACATGAAGCTCTACCGGTAATTTGTTTATCAAGGTGTTTAGAACACCCCTTCCTTTACAACGTTTAGCCATCAACTGATTAGTATTATTAAAACATTCGACTTAATATGAAGTTTATACGGCAGCCTCAACAATTAAGTATAGACGATCATAATTTTTAAAATCTGAAGTTGTGGGAAAGCATGGACCTTTATTTCCAACATCAATCAGGGCGATAATATGCGGACCATCAGGATGTGGAAAGACCAATGTAATGATTAGTTTATTGGAGGCACCACACGGATTAAGGTTTGAAAATGTGTGCGTGTATTCCAAATCATTGGAACAAGCTAAATACAAATATTTAGAGCAACTTTTTAAATCTATAAAGGGCATTAAGTACTACGCCTATAGCGATAAAGAGAATGTCACCCCTCCAGAAGCAATCAGTAAAAATACGATAATGATATTTGACGATATTTCATGCTTAAATCAGGATATAATTCGCGAATATTTCAGCAGGGGTCGACATTCGGGTGTAGACTCATTTTATCTGTGTCAAACGTATTCTAAAGTACCAAAACAATTAATACGTGATAATGTTAACATAGTTGTCCTATTTAAACAAGATCATTTAAATTTAAAACACATATATGATGAACATGTTGGTACCGATATGACTTTTGATCATTTTAAATTAATGTGCTCGCGATGTTGGCTGGAAAAATATGATTTTCTATGCATTGCAAAAGACTTTAATTATGGACGATATCGAAAGGGATTTGATTGTTATATAACAATATAAACTTTCTATAACCGCTTTACTGCAGCTCAGTTTCTACTCTGCAAGCCAACAAGATGGATGCCACTGATAGAACGATTAAAGAAAGATTAACGAAAACTAGACGTTCAATTAAGCGTAAACTTAAAGCTCTTAAGAGGGGTGAACTTGATACTCAGCGAATGGTTAAAACAGCATATAAACCAATAATTGAACCATTACTACAGATTGCTACAACAAAAAAATATGCATCTGTTAACCATAAATTGAAATCAAAGTTGGCAGTTGCAGATAGTTCTGCTGATGTTGCTGCTCTTGGAATTTTGCCTAAAGTTGAAGTAAAGGATGATGATGATGATGATCATGTTGTTACTGGTGAATTTCTAGAGCGATATGAGCATCCTTTACCTAGAAAATATATAGAACTAATCATTCAAAATTCAGAAGATGAAATCGATTATGGTCATAGTGCCGTCCGATACGATGCTAGTACAGATCACTGGAGTATGGGAAATGCTTTAGTTACCATAACACCCAAATCAGCTGATTTAGTTATAAATGGTAAAACTTATAAAGGCACTCCAGGATTATATGAACTTTAAATACTTAAAAAACCTGAAAAGTATACCAAGAATGATCAAAAGGAGTACAGAAAGATTTTAGAAGCTACTAACGCTCTTAAACGGAACTATGATCCTCAAAACAAAATTATTGGCTCCAGATCGTATAAGTACATCAAAATTATTAAACCAATACTAGATGCACCAGTAGGATATGGTCTGTAGAAAGAAGTCAACGCTAAAACAAAGGAGTATGTGTACTGGAACACACCTCACAAACTAGTTGAGCGACTTAGATTGTTACACGCATCAAAATCGGCAGGTCATACTGGTCACAATAATGAAATAATTAGTATTGAAGAAGAGCTCAGAGAAGAAGGGATCATTGCATAATAGCATTTTGAAAGATGAGTATCGATAAGTTTGGTACACATTCATCCACAAAATATCGGCTTCATTATACATTTGATGATCAATATGATATGCAATACAAAAACTTTGTAATGTTATAGAACCACAAGCTGATTATGATGCTGCCAATAAGCGATACGTGGATACCTGTATTAGTAATTTACACAAACAGCTGCTGAATACAATTGAGGAAAAGTGTAATGTGCAAACAACATCAACTTCAACAACATCACCGATCTCGACAATAACAACTTCACCAGCATCAACCTCTATAACCTCGTCAATCTCACTAACTACAACACCAGCTTTGTCATCTCCAACGTTGCAAGGTTCCAATCGTTAGTATTATTATTGATGTCAACGGTTTCGACTGTCGATTGCACATCAAGAGAAAAAATAATAGTTACCCAGTATTGTGCACTTTCCATATAATGTCAAAGCTTACCGTTGTTGAAGAATTGTATAAAGCAGCCAGAAAAAAATTTCCTAGAAAACGTACCATTATTAAACACAGAGACGATCTCTGGCAAGCCGACTTTACCGAATTTGATCAATATTTTAAGGAAAATGCCAATTATAGGTATGTGTTAGTGGTGATAGATTGTTATTCAAAATATCTATGGACACGTCCTTTAAAATCAAAAAATGCAATTGATGTTTGCCGGGCAATGACATCCATTTTTAACGAAGGTCGTGTGGCTGATAATTTACAAACCGATAATGGTAAAGAATTTTACAACAGCAGATATGAAAAATTAATGAAGATGCATAACATTAATCATTACTCTACATTCAGTACAAAAAAAGCTGCCATAGTTATACGAGTAATTAGAACGTTAAAGAATGAATTATTCAAACAATTTAGCCTTAGACGTAAATGTAAATGGTTGGATGCATTGCCTAATATTACTCAACAGTATAATAACAAAAAACATTCGAAAATTAAAATGAAGCCTAAAGATGTCACCGAATTCACATATTTACCACAGTTTAATACCTTGAAAGTAATGGGGGGTGATAAAATTTAAAGTTGGCGACCATGTTCGAATTTCGAAATATAAGTCTGATTTTCCTAAAGGTTACATGCCAAATTATTCTACAGAAATCTTTAAAATTGTTAAAATAGTAGTTGGCAATCCTGCTACCTATCTACTTCAAGATTCTAAAGGTGAACCGATTTTGGGGCAATTTTATGCAGAAAAACTGCAGAAAACCTCACATCCTGATGTTTTTCTTGTTGAAAAAGTGTTACGCCAAAAAGGAGATCGTCTATTTGTAAAATGGTTGGGGTTTGATAATTCTCACAATTCATGGATAAAAAAATCCAATTTGTAATGGCGGGGGAAGTGGGGGTTTCACAAAAAATATAATGAACATTTTTCTCACGTGATTTCAGTATCGCAAAAGGTCTTTGCAATCATGGTTGAAGAAAGTAGTGTTGAAAGTGATTATTATGATTTTGATGTATCATCATCATCCGAAGATGTTGATTATGATGCTGCAATCAATCAATATCTAGATAAAGTTGAACATGCTAGCAAAAGTGAACATTATTTACTGCTACAAACCACATTTCCACTCTCATACTATAACATCAAAGTAGGTTTATCTCCAGCTCGACAGTTTACACCTACAATTGATTTAAATCGACATAGCTACTTAAATGATGATGGTAACAATAAAATTAGTTTAAGCGATGTTGAGTGGAATCACCTTATGGAATTGCTTAATAACAAAGTTAACTTCTTTACTATGCAACAACCATTGGATGGCAATGGTAATGACGATGATTCAATCATTGACACGTGCAAGTTACAACAAGTCGTATACAATGATGAAAAGTTTTTAAAACTTACTAAACATGATGTTGAATATATGCTTTGTGAAAATGATGTAGTTCAGATTTTGGAAGCAAATCAATGTATAGTGGTTGATCAAGTAAACCTCTTAAAAGAAATGAACTTTTATGCATGCTATAGAAATGTTTTAGATTTAGTGAAAAATTATTCTAATAATGATGAATATTGCATGTTTCAGACTTTGGAGACTTTTAATAATTTATGCAGTTTATGCAGTTTGTGTATTGGTCTAAAGCAATGTATCTTTTACTATTATGATAGAATTTTATGCGATTTGAATGATTTAAAATAGTGTATTCAGTTCAATAATATACAAATTGAGAAAAACATTTTTTATTTCTATTATTACATATACAACAACCGCAATCCATTATACAACATTTAAACTTGTGTAATATAATCAATATGAGTATAATATTCTGACTCATCGATTACTTGAAATAAAGGCATTCTTTCACATCTGCAACACCAATAACTCATGTTCCGTATAAGATCTGGTACTATACAAGCATCTTCAAATACCATAAATTTTGTATTTTTAATTACACCCTTAACACCTCTCATACATTCCTTGCAACATGAATAACTCTCAGTAGAAGCTGTGATAGTACTTAATTTTTCCCAAGAATGTACAACTACACGATTGTATCGCTCTGCAAATTGAGGCATGCGATTTGTTGGAATATACATTAAACACATGTATTGCTCTTCAGACAAAGGTTTTGTAAAATCCCACTTATGAAGTATGTCCTCTTCACCTGTTGTTAAAATAGTAGCCAAAAAATGATCCCATCCAATTTCCTCAAATATGTATAGGTATTCTGCTAGAAAATTGGAATACATTATTGGATTGATGTGTTCTTTTATATACATTATATTGATTCTAGTTGGATCGTTGTGGCAGTTGACCAACTTCTCCAAATACTTCGACGCATGCTTTTCAAAATCATTTTGTAGTAGCACAGACTTAAGAAATTTGAGGTTAACTTCATAAATATCTGCACTATTAAACATTCCAATAACGGTTCTTTTTATGTCTTTGTATACTGTTTTTGGAAGTATTGATTTTAACATACCAATATGACTCTGGCTGGTTAACCCAATTTGATTCAGTATTGTTTTTATGCTAATTGTCAGTAAACTAGGCACTTCAATTTCTTTTTGATTTTCTACTAATTGTTCAACATCCATACTGTTAACTATAATGGGAAGCGGTTATCTGTAAAACAAATAAAATATTTAGTAAGTTTTTCTTAATTATTGCTTGTTTTAAACTTCTAAAAAATATATTTATTCCATCATCGCGATACTATAATGTCCCCACATAAATGTGGTATTAGACTACGTTTATCATCATATGGACTTAATGCAATTTTTTCCTGAATTATTGTAAATACATCATGAGCGTAGGAACGGAACGTGGCTTGCTTAAGTTTCTTTTCTTTAAAATCTTTTAAACATGAAACATAGTCTTCAAAAGTTATTTCATTTTTTACTACATTATATTTGATACCTTTGGATTTTTTTATAACACCATGATTACGTGTTTTATTTTCCTTCTCATTTGGATTGCATTCCAACTTGTAACTATACATTTTCAATCGTAACCCAGCAAAATGTGTTATTATTACACCGTTTGTTTCATCCTTCATGAGCCCCAAAGCTTTGTTGTTAACCCGAGGTATTCCATAGCGATTATTTACATCATACCCAGAAGTGTCAAACTTTGAGAGATTTGACTTAATAAGTTCGTTATATACATCGTCACAAGTTAACTCATAAATAAACGAATCGGTATCGCTATACATGAGCTTGCAATTTTCCACCTTCATGATTGGAAGCATAAAATTGTAGTGAAAATTGTACATACAAATTTTAGAAATATCTAATATGGACATACCAACATATAATGGTTTATTAAAGATTAATTCGGTTTTGTTTAGCTCAATAGCCATTAACTCATCATCGAAAATTGTGTAACTATGAAACATGGGGCTTGCTATCCAATTTTTCGCTCCATAACGACCCTCCCAACGTTTAACTAGCTTTACAACACGGCGCTTTCGAATATTTTCCATTGTTTTCCAAATACCGCATTGTTCATTAATTTGAATAAATTTTCTCGAACTCATTCTTTGCAAGTTTCCGAAGCTCAGTATTCAAATCAATATAGGGTTTTAACCAACAACTTTGTTTAAATTTTAAAACTCGATGGATTTTTGTCAATTTAAGTCCGTTTAACAACGCCTGTTTAAGATTCTTGTAATGTAAAATGTACTTAGTTTTATTGGATAAGGTGGTCATTAATTTAGGTAATTTTGATCCTGGAGGGATCTGATGTTCTGCACAAAACGGCATATCGCGGTGTAAAACATGTAAATATTCAGGATACTCCAAATCAACCTCCAAAATATATCCATCTGGAGCATCATCTGGAATTGAAATAATATCGAGATTAATGTCAACCCATTCAAAGTCGCCGTATGGTAAAGCTTGCGACATTGCCCACCCATAAAGATTGTTAGCATCCAAATATAGAAGATATTTGGATTGTTTAGATGCATCATAATTATGCATGTATCTATTGTTAGCTTCGGAATATCGGTTGCTCACCTCACTAATACCACCTCTAATAGCGTTTTCAATAAACATAATTTTATCAATGTCCATAAGCAACTCTAACTTATATCCCAAGCATACCCTGGTAAGGTGAAGTACCAAGCAGGATCGAGCCCATATGTGGCAAACGACTTTTCGCGAAATTGTTCAAAAACACACGTTAACAACATTATATCGGTTTTCATATAAAGTAAGGCATACTCCGAAATGTTTTTTATTTGAAATGCATTCCATACTTTTAGAGCATGGTTATACATATCCTCAGTGACATGTTCACCAGTCAACATGATATAGAAATTTTCAATTTTTGGAAGTTCAAATTCATTCAGTTTAGACATTGAATCAATGTACTCGTATGGAAATACACCTTTTCTTGTTAATAAGTTCAATTTATTTGAACAGACATTTGAAAATTCTTTCGATAAATATTTGAAATCTGAAGGTTGCAATGTGGCCACTAAACTGTCTAAAGATGAATTTAAAAATCTCAAAGAATCAATAAAACGAAACTTTATCTTAGCATCACCATCATCATCAGCATCTAGATCGTTCAGAGTAAATGAAATGTATTTCTCTTTGTTTAATGGCAATAAACTAATATTACCCTTTTTTGATAATTCTCGTATCATGAAATGGGAATCGTATCCACTCATATTATGAAACACAACCGGTACAACAAAACTATTTCTAAAGTTGAGGTTACAATGTTGGTGTGTAAAACCTCTGAAGTTGCCAGTAAAGTGGCAGTGGTCTCTAACGATGATAGCGTTTTCAGAAAATGCATTTTCACATATAGAGCAATGTGTTGCAATAATGTTATTATGAGGTTCAATCATTGGTTCAATATGTTTGAATTTACTTCGAACAAATTTTGCAACTTCCACCATTTCGTTTGCAAACCAATCTATACAATCTTCCCCCAAATAATTTTTAAAAAATGATAACGATTTATCATAGTCACATTTTAAATAATAACCAGCACTAAAAGCTTTATGATGTTGATACTTTAAAGTGCTTGGAATATTTTGATAACTATGATTTTTAACAGGTTTTAAAATAGTCTCAAAATCGGAATAAATTATAAAAGGTACTTTTTGCTTATAAACATAATTCTTAAATTCAACATGACGATGCCTAGGATATGAAATTCTACAGATATTTACTTTTTCGCAATATTTAGAGTGATCATTTAATTTATCGAAGGTGTTAAAGTAATTCAAACAACGATCGCAAATATATTTTTTATGTTTATGTTTATTTAGTTGACTGCTAATAAGCCGCGATAAACTTTTTATCCAAACATAATGGTATTTTATTTCAACATTTTCAAAATCCTCACTTGGAGTATTATAATTGTTTACGTTTGGAAAATATTGATTTTGAATTATGAGTAAATTTACATGCTTCTCAGCTTTCTGCATAGTAAGCCTTGTCGGCACCACACTATAGAACGATTTTTCTTTAGCGCAATTTAATTCTAAACTGTATACATTTATGGAAATTTTATTCATATTTTCAAATTTTGAAATATTTTTAATCGACATCGGCATTTCCAATCCTTGAACATTCAAAACTAATCTGTAGTGTGGATATGAGGATGTGAGATTACTTCTTATTTTAGAGGGAAATAATGCTGAAACAATTGCCCAAAAAAAGCAACACTCATCTGAATTTTTCACGTTGATGCATGCATATTTATTTGAAATTTGCTTTGGAAGCGGAATAAAAGATGAAACACGTCCATTGCCCATTTCGTATTTATTAATATTAACCTCCATCGATACAATTTTTTTCAAAGCCCAGCCTGATTTTGATTCCTGAAACTCCGATAGTTTTGTTCTTAGTTTATCAACCACATCATCACGAAACCATGATGTTAAATCCGTTCCTACGTCAATCGCCACATTTATTCGTATTAAAATGTTTAAAATCCGTTACATTATTTTCATCAATATTAGATGTTTTAACAAATTCTCCACAAAGTGTAATATTAATTTTTATTAAATTTAATTTTTTTAAACTATTTTTTATTTTAATTTTAATTACCTTAAAGCAATCGTTAAAAAATGCCTTTAAATCCTTATGATGCATGTTTATTATAACGCCTGTTCTAATTCTTCTTGCAAAAGCGGAAACCAAATCAATCCATTTGACTCCCAAACGTGATGGTTGTGAAACAGATTGAATGCCGCTTCCTACATGAAAATTTTTAATTGATGATTGGATGCTTTTTAACAATCCCATATTGGTTTGAATTTGCCTTAACTGACCTAAATTTAAGTCGCCATGTCTAACCGCCTTTACAAATAACCTTAAGTATCGTTTGATATATTTTAACAAAATTTCAGCTTCTTTAATTGTATACTTTTTAAATAAAATATTGCATGCGTTATTAACTTTAAAAACAAGCAATAATTATAAAACCATACCAATTATTTTTTTGTTTTTCTAAATGTGTTCTATTCTGTAGGAAACAAGATGATTGGGTCTTTTAATATCTATTAGTTCTAATATGGTTATTGCGTATTTTCCAGAACCCAATTCCTCAATGTTTTTTCTCCACAATTCCGTGTTGCGTTGTGGTAGAAATGAAATATTGTCCGCTAACTCAATTAGAACACAATCACCATATTTGGAATGCACTATTCTTGCTCTGTAAATTCTTTGTGGAACGTTTAGTGGCAATTCGGCTAACCTCTTTGCCACTTTTCTAGGGCCTACAACGGACTGTTTATTATTGTTTTGTATTACTTAATCTATCTACAAACAACAGCAATGCTGTTACAAACTTTCAAATATTATAAAGTAAAATATTCTTTTTACAAAATAAAGAAAAATGTAACTTACTTTTTATACTAACGCTGCACGTATACTGAGCACTTCAAAAACGCAGGTTCAAATAATGGTGAAATTAAACGAGTTATATATATATACAATGTCTAATGCGTCATCTACATTCAATCACCAAACCGCTTAAAGTAAAAGAATTTTTATTGCCACATAAATTAAATGTATAATTACATTTAAATATTTAAATATATTCAAATTGCTAAAATGTAAGGAAGACATCCTTGATATAAGATTAAATTAATTTTTTATTTAAAAGTCAAATAAATCGTGATGCAAGGTGGTATAATTTGCATACCAATAAGGAAATATACGGCATACCTGTCTTGACATGTTTTTGCAAACACACACACATCTTATGTTAATTAAATACATTATATTAAAAGTCGAATGTCGGTGTGATTTACATATATATTACCAGAGATTTATAATTCCAAACACGAGGTTATATTCGACTGCATGCAAATTCTTGTTATTTTATCTTGACATTGAATTTGCGAGAAGTGAACGACTTCTTTTTTACAAGATTTTACCTGCAAACGTTTAAAAATTTGACCTCCATCATATAACATTTCGTATATTTTCTCAATTTTATTTGCTACTTCGTACAAAACGCAGCTTATGAGGAGAGCTAAAACACTCTTTACCACTTGCACGCGTTTGCTTAATATTAAAAAAATTCTTCACCGCGGCGTTTTAATTTTTAGCTTAACCTACCCCAGAAAAATACGAACCAACACGCGAACTCCATTTTCTACACACACGACATTTTTTGAAAAAATGTATAACACCTTTCCCCATCCTATTTAATATTTAACGTCGGGAAAAAAATTTTCTTAAGAAAATATCTCCACCCCAGCGCACGCGCACCACCCCACGACAAAAATCTAACGACCCCGCCGAACGCACACCCCAAAGACCTAACGACCCCCCGACGCGCCAAATTTACACACAAAGACAATTTTGTTCTCAAAGCGGCGTATACATATCTTGCTGCACGTTTTGTTTCCCAAACCGGCTTAGCTGTTCATATTGTTCTCGAATCGGCGTATACATATCTTGCTGTGGATCTCTGTTGCCAAAGCGGCTTAGCCCTCCTACTCACCACCCGAGGCATCCAAATGCAAATTTTTAAACCCGTATCGAGGAAGGAAAGAAGTTTAGATAGCATAAAATGAGCAAAATATCTCATTTACTTTTTTCCCTAAATTTGGCGAAGTTCATAAAATGCAAACGATCGCTGTAAATTTGTCATATTAAACACCACCCGAGGCATCCAAATGCAAATTTTTAAACCCGTATCGAGGGAGGAATGAAGTTTAGATAGCATAAAATGAGCAAAATTTCTCATTTACTTTTTCCCTAATTTTGGAGAAGTTCTTAAAGTGCAAACGATCGTTGTAAATTGGTCATATTAAACACCACCCGAGGCATTCAAATGCAAATTTTCAAACCCGTATCGAGAAAGGAAAGAAGTTTAGATAGCATAAAATGAGCAAAATATCTCATTTACTTTTTCCCTAAATTTGGCGAAGTTCTTAAAGTGCAAACGATCGCTGTAAATTTGTCATATTAAATACCACCCGAGGCATCCAAATGCAAATTTTCAAACCCGTATCGAGGGAGAAAAGAAGTTTAGATAGCATAAAATGAGCAAAATATCTTATTTACTTTTTTCCTTAATTTTGGCAAAGTTCTTAAAGTGCAAACGATCGCTGTAAATTGGTCATATTAAACACCACCCGAGGCATCCAAATGCAAATTTTCAAACCCGTATCGAGGGAGGAATGAAGTTTAGATAGCATAAAATGAGCAAAATATCTCATTTACTTTTTCCCTAATTTTGGAGAAGTTCTTAAAGTGCAAACGATCGCTGTAAATTGGTCATATTAAACACCACCCGAGGCATCCAAATGCAAATTTTCAAACCCGTATCGAGAAAGGAAAGAAGTTTAGATAGCATAAAATGAGCAAAATATCTCATTTACTTTTTCCCTAAATTTGGCGAAGTTCTTAAAGTGCAAACGATCGCTGTAAATTTGTCATATTAAATACCACCCGAGGCATCCAAATGCAAATTTTTAAACCCGTATCGAGGGAGGAATGAAGTTTAGATAGCATAAAATGAGCAAAATATCTCATTTACTTTTTCCCTAATTTTGGCGAAGTTCTTAAAGTGCAAACGATCGCTGTAAATTGGTCATATTAAACACCACCCGAGGCATCCAAATGCAAATTTTCAAACCCGTATCGAGGGAGGAAAGAAGTTTAGATAGCATAAAATGAGCAAAATATCTCATTTACTTTTCCTAATTTTGGCGAAGTTCTTAAAGTGCAAACGATCGCTGTAAATTGGTCATATTAAACACCACCGAGGCATCCAAATGCAAATTTTCAAACCCGTATCGAGGAGGAAAGAAGTTTAGATAGCATAAAATGAGCAAAATATCTTATTTACTTTTTCCTTAATTTTGGCAAAGTTCTTAAAGTGCAAACGATCGCTGTAAATTGGTCATATTAAACACCACCGAGGCATCCAAATGCAAATTTTCAAACCCGTATCGAGGAGGAAAGAAGTTTAGATAGCATAAAATGAGCAAAATATCTATTTACTTTTCCTTAATTTTGGCGAAGTTCTTAAAGTGCAAACGATCGCTGTAAATTGGTCATATTAAACACCACCGAGGCATCCAAATGCAAATTTTCAAACCCGTATCGAGGAGGAAATGAAGTTTAGATAGCATAAAATGAGCAAAATATCTCATTTACTTTTTCCCTAATTTTGGCGAAGTTCTTAAAGTGCAAACGATCGCTGTAAATTGGTCATATTAAACACCACCCGAGGCATCCAAATGCAAATTTTCAAACCCGTATCGAGGGAGGAAAGAAGTTTAGATAGCATAAAATGAGCAAAATATCTTATTTACTTTTTCCTTAATTTTGGCGAAGTTCTTAAAGTGCAAACGATCGCTGTAAATTTGTCATATTAAACACCACCCGAGGCATCTAAATGCTAATTTTTAAACCCGTATCGAGGGAGGAAAGAAGTTTAGATAGCATAAAATGAGCAAAATTTCTCATTTACTTTTCCCTAATTTTGGAGAAGTTCTTAAAGTACAAACGATCGCTGTAAATTGGTCATATTAAACACCACCGAGGCATCCAAATGCAAATTTTCAAACCCGTATCGAGGAGGAAAGAAGTTTAGATAGCATAAAATGAGCAAAATATCTTATTTACTTTTTCCTTAATTTTGGCGAAGTTCTTAAAGTGCAAACGATCGCTGTAAATTGGTCATATTAAACACCACCGAGGCATCCAAATGCAAATTTTCAAACCCGTATCGAGGAGGAAAGAAGTTTAGATAGCATAAAATGAGCAAAATATCTCATTTACTTTTTCCTAATTTTGGCGAAGTTCTTAAAGTGCAAACGATCGCTGTAAATTGGTCATATTAAACACCACCGAGGCATCCAAATGCAAATTTTCAAACCCGTATCGAGGAGGAAAGAAGTTTAGATAGCATAAAATGAGCAAAATATCTTATTTACTTTTTCCTTAATTTTGGCGAAGTTCTTAAAGTGCAAACGATCGCTGTAAATTGGTCATATTAAACACCACCGAGGCATCCAAATGCAAATTTTCAAACCCGTATCGAGGAGGAAAATAGTTTAGATAGCATAAAATGAGCAAAATATCTTATTTACTTTTTTCCTTAATTTTGGCGAAGTTCTTAAAGTGCAAACGATCGCTGTAAATTTGTCATATTAAACACCACCCGAGGCATCTAAATGCTAATTTTTAAACCCGTATCGAGGGAGGAATGAAGTTTAGATAGCATAAAATGAGCAAAATTTCTCATTTACTTTTTCCCTAATTTTGGAGAAGTTCTTAAAGTGCAAACGATCGCTGTAAATTGGTCATATTAAACACCACCGAGGCATCCAAATGCAAATTTTCAAACCCGTATCGAGGAGGAAAGAAGTTTAGATAGCATAAAATGAGCAAAATATCTCATTTACTTTTTCCCTTAATTTTGGCGAAGTTCTTAAAGTGCAAACGATCGCTGTAAATTGGTCATATTAAACACCACCGAGGCATCCAAATGCAAATTTTCAAACCCGTATCGAGGAGGAAAGAAGTTTAGATAGCATAAAATGAGCAAAATATCTCATTTACTTTTCCTAATTTTGGCAAAGTTCTTAAAGTGCAAACGATCGCTGTAAATTGGTCATATTAAACACCACCGAGGCATCAAATTGCAAATTTTCAAACCCGTATCGAGGAGGAAAGAAGTTTTGATAGCATAAAATGAGAAAATACTTATTTACTTTTCCTTAATTTTGGCGAAGTTCTTAAAGTGCAAACGATCGCTGTAAATTGGTCATATTAAACACCACCGAGGCATCCAAATGCAAATTTTCAAACCCGTATCGAGGAGGAATAAGTTTAGATAGCATAAAATGAGCAAAATATCTATTTACTTTCCTAATTTTGGCAAGTTCTTAAAGTGCAAACGATCGCTGTAAATTGGTCATATTAAACACCACCGAGGCATCAAATGCAAATTTTCAAACCCGTATCGAGGGAGAAAGAAGTTTAGATAGCATAAAATGAGCAAAATATCTATTTACTTTTTCCTAATTTGGCGAAGTTCTTAAAGTGCAAACGATCGCTGTAAATTGGTCATATTAAACACCACCGAGGCATCCAAATGCAAATTTTCAAACCCGTATCGAGGAGGAAAGAAGTTTAGATAGCATAAAATGAGCAAAATATCTCATTTACTTTTTCCTAATTTTGGCAAGTTCTTAAAGTGCAAACGATCGCTGTAAATTGGTCATATTAAACACCACCAGGCATCCAAATGCAAATTTTCAAACCCGTATCGAGAGGAAAGAAGTTTAGATAGCATAAAATGAGCAAAATATCTCATTTACTTTTTCCTAAATTTTGGCGAAGTTCTTAAAGTGCAAACGATCGCTGTAAATTGGTCATATTAAACACCACCGAGGCATCCAAATGCAAATTTTCAAACCCGTATCGAGGGAGGAAAGAAGTTTAGATAGCATAAAATGAGCAAAATATCTTATTTACTTTTTCCTTAATTTTGGCGAAGTTCTTAAAGTGCAAACGATCGCTGTAAATTGGTCATATTAAAACCACCGAGGCATCCAAATGCAAATTTTCAAACCCGTATCGAGGAGGAAAGAAGTTTAGATAGCATAAAATGAGCAAAATATCTTATTTACTTTTTCCTAATTTTGGCGAAGTTCTTAAAGTGCAAACGATCGCTGTAAATTGGTCATATTAAACACCACCGAGGCATCCAAATGCAAATTTTCAAACCCGTATCGAGGAGGAAAGAAGTTTAGATAGCATAAAATGAGCAAAATTTCTCATTTACTTTTTCCTAATTTTGGCGAAGTTCTTAAAGTGCAAACGATCGCTGTAAATTTGGTCATATTAAAACCACCGAGGCATCCAAATGCAAATTTTCAAACCCGTATCGAGGAGGAATGAAGTTTAGATAGCATAAAATGAGCAAAATATCTCATTTACTTTTTCCTAATTTTGGCAAAGTTCTTAAAGTGCAAACGATCGCTGTAAATTGGTCATATTAAACACCACCGAGGCATCCAAATGCAAATTTTCAAACCCGTATCGAGGGAGGAAAGAAGTTTAGATAGCATAAAATGAGCAAAATATCTCATTTACTTTTTCCTAATTTTGGGAAGTTCTTAAAGTGCAAACGATCGCTGTAAATTGGTCATATTAAACACCACCGAGGCATCCAAATGCAAATTTTCAAACCCGTATCGAGGAGGAAAGAAGTTTAGATAGCATAAAATGAGCAAAATATCTCATTTACTTTTTCCTAAATTTTGGCGAAGTTCTTAAAGTGCAAACGATCGCTGTAAATTTGGTCATATTAAACACCACCGAGGCATCCAAATGCAAATTTTAAACCCGTATCGAGGAGGAAGAAGTTTAGATAGCATAAAATGAGCAAAATATCTCATTTACTTTTTCCCTAAATTTTGGAAAGTTCTTAAAGTGCAAACGATCGCTGTAAATTGGTCATATTAAACACCACCGAGGCATCCAAATGCAAATTTTCAAACCCGTATCGAGGAAGGAAAGAAGTTTAGATAGCATAAAATGAGCAAAATATCTATTTACTTTTTCTAATTTTGGCGAAGTTCTTAAAGTGCAAACGATCGCTGTAAATTGGTCATATTAAACACCACCGAGGCATCAAATGCAAATTTTAAACCCGTATCGAGGAGGAAAAAGTTTAGATAGCATAAAATGAGCAAAATATCTATTTACTTTTCCTAAATTTGGCGAAGTTCTTAAAGTGCAAACGATCGCTGTAAATTGTCATATTAAACACCACCGAGGCATCAAATGCAATTTTAAACCCGTATCGAGGAGGAAAAAGTTTAGATAGCATAAAATGAGCAAAATATTCTATTTACTTTTTCCTAATTTTGGAGAAGTTCTTAAAGTCAAACGATCGCTGTAAATTGGTCATATTAAACACCACCGAGGCATCAAATGCAAATTTTCAAACCCGTATCGAGGAGGAATGAAGTTTAGATAGCATAAAATGACAAAATATCTTCATTTACTTTTCCTAATTTTGGCGAAGTTCTTAAATGCAAACGATCGCTGTAAATTGGTCATATTAAACACCACCGAGGCATCAAATGCAAATTTTAAACCCGTATCGAGGAGGAAAGAAGTTTAGATAGCATAAAATGAGCAAAATTCTCATTTCTTTTTCCCTAATTTTGGGAAGTTCTTAAAGTGCAAACGATCGCTGTAAATTGTCATATTAAACACCACCGAGGCATCCAAATGCAAATTTTCAAACCCGTATCGAGGAGGAAAGAAGTTTAGATAGCATAAAATGAGCAAAATATCTATTTACTTTTTCCTTAATTTTGGCGAAGTTCTTAAAGTGCAAACGATCGCTGTAAATTGGTCATATTAAACACCACCGAGGCATCCAAATGCAAATTTTCAAACCCGTATCGAGGAGGAAAGAAGTTTAGATAGCATAAAATGAGCAAAATATCTTATTTACTTTTTCCTTAATTTTGGGAAGTTCTTAAAGTGCAAACGATCGCTGTAAATTGGTCATATTAAACACCACCGAGGCATCAAATGCAAATTTTCAAACCCGTATCGAGGAGGAAAGAAGTTTAGATAGCATAAAATGAGCAAAATATCTATTTACTTTTTCCTTAATTTGGCAAGTTCTTAAAGTGCAAACGATCGCTGTAAATTGGTCATATTAAACACCACCGAGGCATCCAAATGCAAATTTTAAACCCGTATCGAGAGGAAAGAAGTTTAGATAGCATAAAATGAGCAAAATATCTTATTTACTTTTCCTTAATTTTGGCAAGTTCTTAAAGTGCAAACGATCGCTGTAAATTGGTCATATTAAACACCACCGAGGCATCCAAATGCAAATTTTCAAACCCGTATCGAGGAGGAAAGAAGTTTAGATAGCATAAAATGAGCAAAATTCTCATTTACTTTTCCTAATTTTGGCGAAGTTCTTAAAGTGCAAACGATCGCTGTAAATTGGTCATATTAAACACCACCGAGGCATCAAATGCAAATTTTCAAACCCGTATCGAGGAGGAAAGAAGTTTAGATAGCATAAAATGACAAAATATCTCATTTACTTTTCCCTAATTTGGCGAAGTTCTTAAATGCAAACGATCGCTGTAAATTGGTCATATTAAACACCACCGAGGCATCAAATGCAAATTTTTAAACCCGTATCGAGGAGGAAAAGTTTAGATAGCATAAAATGAGCAAAATATCTCATTTACTTTTCCCTAATTTGGGAAGTTCTTAAAGTGCAAACGATCGCTGTAAATTGGTCATATTAAAACCACCGAGGCATCCAAATGCAAATTTTCAAACCCGTATCGAGGAGGAAGAAGTTTAGATAGCATAAAATGACAAAATATCTCATTTACTTTTCCCTAATTTTGGCGAAGTTCTTAAATGCAAACGATCGCTGTAAATTGGTCATATTAAACACCACCGAGGCATCCAAATGCAAATTTTCAAACCCGTATCGAGGAGGAAGAAGTTTAGATAGCATAAAATGAGCAAAATATCTATTTACTTTTTCCTAATTTGGAAGTTCTTAAAGTGCAAACGATCGCTGTAAATTGTCATATTAAACACCACCGAGGCATCCAAATGCAAATTTTCAAACCCGTATCGAGGAGGAAGAAGTTTAGATAGCATAAAATGACAAAATTTCTCATTTACTTTTCCTAATTTTGGCGAAGTTCTTAAAGTGCAAACGATCGCTGTAAATTGGTCATATTAAACACCACCGAGGCATCCAAATGCAAATTTTCAAACCCGTATCGAGGAGGAATGAAGTTTAGATAGCATAAAATGAGCAAAATATCTATTTACTTTTCCTAATTTTGGAGAAGTTCTTAAAGTGCAAACGATCGCTGTAAATTGGTCATATTAAACACCACCGAGGCATCCAAATGCAAATTTTCAAACCCGTATCGAGGAGGAAAGAAGTTTAGATAGCATAAAATGAGCAAAATATCTCATTTACTTTTTCCTAAATTTGGCGAAGTTCTTAAATGCAAACGATCGCTGTAAATTGTCATATTAAAACCACCGAGGCATCCAAATGCAAATTTTAAACCCGTATCGAGGAGGAAAAGTTTAGATAGCATAAAATGAGCAAAATATCTATTTACTTTTCCTAATTTTGGAAGTTCTTAAAGTGCAAACGATCGCTGTAAATTGTCATATTAAAACCACCGAGGCATCAAATGCAAATTTTAAACCCGTATCGAGGAGGAAGAAGTTTAGATAGCATAAAATGAGCAAAATATCTATTTACTTTTCTAATTTTGGCAAGTTCTTAAAGTGCAAACGATCGCTGTAAATTGGTCATATTAAAACCACCGAGGCATCCAAATGCAAATTTTCAAACCCGTATCGAAGGAAAAGTTAGTAGCATAAAATGACAAAATATCTATTTACTTTCCTAATTTGGCGAAGTTCTTAAAGTGCAAACGATCGCTGTAAATTGTCATATTAAACACCACCGAGGCATCAAATGCAAATTTTAAACCCGTATCGAGAGGAAAAAGTTTAGATAGCATAAAATGAGCAAAATATCTCATTTCTTTTCCTAATTTGGAAGTTCTTAAAGTGCAAACGATCGCTGTAAATTGGTCATATTAAAACCACCGAGGCATCCAAATGCAAATTTTCAAACCCGTATCGAGAGGAAAAGTTTAGATAGCATAAAATGACAAAATTCTATTTACTTTTCCTAATTTGGAAGTTCTTAAGTGCAAACGATCGCTGTAAATTGGTCATATTAAACCCACCGAGGCATCCAAATGCAAATTTTCAAACCCGTATCGAGGAGGAAGAAGTTTAGATAGCATAAAATGAGCAAAATATCTATTTCTTTTCCTAATTTGGCGAAGTTCTTAAAGTGCAAACGATCGCTGTAAATTGTCATATTAAACACCACCGAGGCATCAAATGCAAATTTTCAAACCCGTATCGAGGAGGAAAAGTTTAGATAGCATAAAATGAGCAAAATATCTTATTTACTTTTTCCTTTTGGCGAAGTTCTTAAAGTGCAAACGATCGCTGTAAATTGTCATATTAAACACCACCGAGGCATCAAATGCAAATTTTCAACCCGTATCGGGAGGAAGAAGTTTAGATAGCATAAAATGAGCAAAATATCTATTTACTTTTCCTAATTTTGGGAAGTTCTTAAAGTGCAAACGATCGCTGTAAATTGGTCATATTAAACACCAGGCATCCAATGCAAATTTTCAAACCCGTATCGAGGAGGAAAAGATAGCATAAAATGAGCAAAATTCTCATTTACTTTTCCTAATTTGGGAAGTTCTTAAAGTGCAAACGATCGCTGTAAATTGGTCATATTAACACCACCGAGGCATCCAAATGCAAATTTTCAAACCCGTATCGGGAGGAAGAAGTTTAGATAGCATAAAATGAGCAAAATATCTATTTACTTTTCCTAATTTTGGCGAAGTTCTTAAAGTGCAAACGATCGCTGTAAATTGTCATATTAAACACCACCGAGGCATCAAATGAATTTTAAACCCGTATCGAGGAGAAAAGTTTAGATAGCATAAAATGACAAATTCTCATTTACTTTTCCTAATTTTCGAAGTTCTAAAGTGCAAACGATCGCTGTAAATTGGTCATATTAAAACCACCGAGGCATCAAATGCAAATTTTCAAACCCGTATCGAGGAGGAAGAAGTTTAGATAGCATAAAATGACAAAATATCTATTTACTTTCCCTAATTTGGCGAAGTTCTAAATGCAAACGATCGCTGTAAATTGTCATATTAAACACCACCGAGGCATCCAAATGCAAATTTTAAACCCGTATCGAGGGAAGAAGTTTAGATAGCATAAAATGAGCAAAATATCTCATTTCTTTTTCCTAAATTTGGGGTGCAAAGTTTTCATATTAAAAACCCATCCAAATGCAAATTTTCAAACCCGTATCGAGGAGAAAAGTTTAGATAAAATGAGCAAAATATCTATTTACTTTTTCTAATTTTGGCAAGTTCTTAAGTGCAAACGATCGCTTAAATTGGTCATATTAAACACCACCGAGGCATCCAATGCAAATTTTCAACCCGTATCGAGGAGGAAAAAGTTTAGATAGCATAAAATGAGCAAAATATCTTATTTACTTTTCCTTAATTTTGGCGAAGTTCTTAAAGTGCAAACGATCGCTGTAAATTGTCATATTAAACACCACCGAGGCATCAAATGCAAATTTTCAAACCCGTATCGAGGAGGAATGAAGTTTAGATAGCATAAAATGAGCAAAATTCTATTTACTTTTTCCTAATTTTGGGAAGTTCTTAAAGTGCAAACGATCGCTGTAAATTGTCATATTAAACACCACCGAGGCATCAAATGCAATTTTAAACCCGTATCGAGGAGGAAGAAGTTTAGATAGCATAAAATGAGCAAAATATCTATTTACTTTTTTAATTTGGGAAGTTCTTAAGTGCAAACGATCGCTGTAAATTGTCATATTAAACACCACCGAGGCATCCAAATGCAAATTTTAAACCCGTATCGAGGAGGAATGAAGTTTGATAGCATAAAATGACAAAATTCTATTTACTTTTCCTAATTTGGCGAAGTTCTTAAAGTGCAAACGATCGCTGTAAATTGTCATATTAAAACCACCGAGGCATCCAAATGCAAATTTTCAAACCCGTATCGAGGAGAAAAAGTTTGATACATAAAATGAGCAAAATATCTATTTACTTTTCCAATTTGGCAAGTTCTTAAAGTGCAAACGATCGCTTAAATTGTCATATTAAAACCACCGAGGCATCAATCAAATTTTAAACCCGTATCGAGGAGGAAGAAGTTTGATAGCATAAAATGACAAAATATCTATTTCTTTTTAATTTTGGCGAAGTTCTAAAGTGCAAACGATCGCTGTAAATTGGTCATATTAAACACCACCGGGCATCAAATGCAAATTTTCAAACCCGTATCGAGGAGGAAGAAGTTTGATAGCATAAAATGAGCAAAATATCTATTTACTTTTAATTTGGGAAGTTCTTAAATGCAAACGATCGCTGTAAATTGGTCATATTAAACACCACCAGGCATCCAAATGCAAATTTTCAAACCCGTATCGAGAAGGAAAGAAGTTTGATAGCATAAAATGAGCAAAATATCTATTTCTTTTTAATTTGGAGTTCTTAAAGTGCAAACGATCGCTGTAAATTGTCATATTAAACACCACCGAGGCATCAAATGCAAATTTTCAAACCCGTATCGAGGAGGAAAGAAGTTTAGATAGCATAAAATGAGCAAAATATCTCATTTACTTTTTCCTTAATTTTGGCGAAGTTCTTAAAGTGCAAACGATCGCTGTAAATTGGTCATATTAAACACCACCGAGGCATCCAAATGCAAATTTTCAAACCCGTATCGAGGAGGAATGAAGTTTAGATAGCATAAAATGAGCAAAATATCTTATTTACTTTTTCCTTAATTTTGGCGAAGTTCTTAAAGTGCAAACGATCGCTGTAAATTGGTCATATTAAACACCACCGAGGCATCCAAATGCAAATTTTCAAACCCGTATCGAGGAGGAAAGAAGTTTAGATAGCATAAAATGAGCAAAATATCTCATTTACTTTTTCCTTAATTTTGGGAAGTTCTTAAAGTGCAAACGATCGCTGTAAATTGGTCATATTAAACACCACCGAGGCATCCAAATGCAAATTTTCAAACCCGTATCGAGGAGGAAAGAAGTTTAGATAGCATAAAATGAGCAAAATATCTTATTTACTTTTCCTTAATTTTGGCGAAGTTCTTAAAGTGCAAACGATCGCTGTAAATTGGTCATATTAAACACCACCCGAGGCATCCAATTGCAAATTTTCAAACCCGTATCGAGGGAGGAATGAAGTTTAGATAGCATAAAATGAGCAAAATTTCTCATTTACTTTTCCTTAATTTTGGCGAAGTTCTTAAAGTGCAAACGATCGCTGTAAATTGGTCATATTAAACACCACCCGAGGCATCCAAATGCAAATTTTCAAACCCGTATCGAGGGAGGAATGAAGTTTAGATAGCATAAAATGAGCAAAATATCTCATTTACTTTTTCCCTAATTTTGGCGAAGTTCTTAAAGTGCAAACGATCGCTGTAAATTGGTCATATTAAACACCACCCGAGGCATCCAAATGAAAATTTTCAAACCCGTATCGAGGAAGAAAAGAAGTTTAGATAGCATAAAATGAGCAATATATCTCATTTACTTTTTTCCCTAATTTTAGCGAAGTTCTAAAAGTGCAAACGATCGCTGTAAATTGGTCATATTAAACACCACCCGAGGCAATCAAATGCAAATTTTCAAACCCGTATCGAGGAAGGAAAGAAGTTTAGATAGCATAAAATGAGCAAAATATCTCATTTACTTTTTTCCCTAAATTTGGCGAAGTTCATAAAATGCAAACGATTGCTGTAAATTTGTCATATTAAACACCACCCGAGGCATCCAAATGCAAATTTTTAAACCCGTATCGAGGGAGGAATGAAGTTTAGATAGCATAAAATGAGCAAAATATCTCATTTACTTTTTCCCTAAATTTGGCGAAGTTCTTAAAGTGCAAACGATCGCTGTAAATTTGTCATATTAAACACCACCCGAGGCATCCAAATGCAAATTTTCAAACCCGTATCGAGGGAGGAAAGAAGTTTAGATAGCATAAAATGAGCAAAATATCTCATTTACTTTTCCTAATTTTGGCGAAGTTCTTAAAGTGCAAACGATCGCTGTAAATTGGTCATATTAAACACCACCCGAGGCATCCAAATGCAAATTTTCAAACCCGTATCGAGGGAGGAAAGAAGTTTAGATAGCATAAAATGAGCAAAATATCTTATTTACTTTTTCCTTAATTTTGGCGAAGTTCTTAAAGTGCAAACGATCGCTGTAAATTGGTCATATTAAACACCACCCGAGGCATCCAAATGCAAATTTTCAAACCCGTATCGAGGAGGAAAGAAGTTTAGATAGCATAAAATGAGCAAAATATCTCATTTACTTTTTCCCTAATTTTGGAGAAGTTCTTAAAGTGCAAACGATCGCTGTAAATTGGTCATATTAAACACCACCCGAGGCATCCAAATGCAAATTTTCAAACCCGTATCGAGAAAGGAAAGAAGTTTAGATAGCATAAAATGAGCAAAATTTCTCATTTACTTTTTTCCTTAATTTTGGCGAAGTTCTTAAAGTGCAAACGATCGCTGTAAATTGGTCATATTAAACACCACCCGAGGCATCCAAATGCAAATTTTCAAACCCGTATCGAGGGAGGAATGAAGTTTAGATAGCATAAAATGAGCAAAATATCTCATTTACTTTTTTCCCTAAATTTTGGCAAAGTTCTTAAAGTGCAAACGATCGCTGTAAATTGGTCATATTAAACACCACCCGAGGCATCCAAATGCAAATTTTCAAACCCGTATCGAGGGAGGAAAGAAGTTTAGATAGCATAAAATGAGCAAAATATCTTATTTACTTTTTCCTTAATTTTGGCGAAGTTCTTAAAGTGCAAACGATCGCTGTAAATTGGTCATATTAAACACCACCCGAGGCATCCAAATGCAAATTTTCAAACCCGTATCGAGGAGGAAGAAGTTTAGATAGCATAAAATGAGCAAAATATCTCATTTACTTTTTCCCTAATTTTGGCGAAGTTCTTAAAGTGCAAACGATCGCTGTAAATTGGTCATATTAAACACCACCCGAGGCATCCAAATGCAAATTTTCAAACCCGTATCGAGGGAGGAATGAAGTTTAGATAGCATAAAATGAGCAAAATATCTCATTTACTTTTCCCTAATTTTGGCGAAGTTCTTAAAGTGCAAACGATCGCTGTAAATTGGTCATATTAAACACCACCCGAGGCATCCAAATGCAAATTTTCAAACCCGTATCGAGGAGGAAAGAAGTTTAGATAGCATAAAATGAGCAAAATATCTCATTTACTTTTCCCTAATTTTGGCGAAGTTCTTAAAGTGCAAACGATCGCTGTAAATTGGTCATATTAAACACCACCCGAGGCATCCAAATGCAAATTTTCAAACCCGTATCGAGGGAGGAAAGAAGTTTAGATAGCATAAAATGAGCAAAATATCTTATTTACTTTTTTCCTTAATTTTGGCGAAGTTCTTAAAGTGCAAACGATCGCTGTAAATTGTCATATTAAACACCACCGAGGCATCCAAATGCAAATTTTCAAACCCGTATCGAGGAGGAAAGAAGTTTAGATAGCATAAAATGAGCAAAATATCTCATTTACTTTTCCTAATTTTGGGAAGTTCTTAAAGTGCAAACGATCGCTGTAAATTGGTCATATTAAACACCACCGAGGCATCCAAATGCAAATTTTCAAACCCGTATCGAGGAGGAAAGAAGTTTAGATAGCATAAAATGACAAAATATCTCATTTACTTTTCCCTAATTTTGGCGAAGTTCTTGAAGTGCAAACGATCGCTGTAAATTGGTCATATTAAACACCACCGAGGCATCCACTGCAAATTTTCAAACCCGTATCGAGGAGAAAGAAGTTTAGATAGCATAAAATGAGCAAAATATCTCATTTACTTTTCCTTAATTTTGGCGAAGTTCTTAAAGTGCAAACGATCGCTGTAAATTGGTCATATTAAACACCACCGAGGCATCCAAATGCAAATTTTCAAACCCGTATCGAGGAGGAATGAAGTTTAGATAGCATAAAATGACAAAATATCTCATTTACTTTTCCCTAATTTTGACGAAGTTCTTGAATTGCAAACGATCGCTGTAAATTGGTCATATTAAACACCACCGAGGCATCCAAATGAAATTTTCAAACCCGTATCGAGGAGGAAAAGTTTAGATAGCATAAAATGAGCAAAATATCTCATTTACTTTTCCCTAATTTTGGAAAGTTCTTAAAGTGCAAACGATCGCTGTAAATTGGTCATATTAAACACCACCGAGGCATCCAAATGCAAATTTTCAAACCCGTATCGAGGAAGGAAAGAAGTTTAGATAGCATAAAATGAGCAAAATATCTCATTTACTTTTTCCCTAAATTTTGGCGAAGTTCTTAAATGCAAACGATCGCTGTAAATTTGTCATATTAAACACCACCGAGGCATCCAAATGCAAATTTTAAACCCGTATCGAGGAGGAAGAAGTTTAGATAGCATAAAATGAGCAAAATATCTATTTACTTTTTCCTAAATTTGGCAAAGTTCTTAAAGTGCAAACGATCGCTGTAAATTGTCATATTAAACACCACCGAGGCATCCAAATGCAAATTTTAAACCCGTATCGAGGAGGAAAGAAGTTTAGATAGCATAAAATGAGCAAAATATCTTATTTACTTTTTTCCTTAATTTTGGGAAGTTCTTAAAGTCAAACGATCGCTGTAAATTGGTCATATTAAAACCACCGAGGCATCCAAATGCAAATTTTCAAACCCGTATCGAGGGAGGAAAAAGTTTAGATAGCATAAAATGACAAAATATCTCATTTACTTTTTCCCTAAATTTTGGCGAAGTTCTTAAATGCAAACGATCGCTGTAAATTTGTCATATTAAACACCACCGAGGCATCAAATGCAATTTTAAACCCGTATCGAGGGAAAGAAGTTTAGATAGCATAAAATGAGCAAAATTTCTCATTTACTTTTTCCTAATTTTGGGAAGTTCTTAAAGTGCAAACGATCGCTGTAAATTTGTCATATTAAAACCACCAGGCATCCAAATGCAAATTTTCAAACCCGTATCGAGGAGGAAAAAGTTTAGATAGCATAAAATGACAAAATATCTATTTACTTTTTCCTAATTTTGGCAAGTTCTTAAATGCAAACGATCGCTGTAAATTGGTCATATTAAACACCACCGAGGCATCCATTGCAAATTTTCAAACCCGTATCGAGGAGGAAAGAAGTTTAGATAGCATAAAATGAGCAAAATACCATTTCTTTTTCCTAATTTTGGGAAGTTCTTAAAGTGCAAACGATCGCTGTAAATTGGTCATATTAAACACCACCGAGGCATCCAAATGCAAATTTTCAAACCCGTATCGAGGAGGAAAGAAGTTTAGATAGCATAAAATGAGCAAAATATCTCATTTACTTTTCCCTAATTTTGGGAAGTTCTTAAAGTGCAAACGATCGCTGTAAATTGGTCATATTAAAACCACCGAGGCATCAAATGCAAATTTTAAACCCGTATCGAGGAGGAAGAAGTTTAGATAGCATAAAATGACAAAATATCTATTTACTTTTTCCCTAATTTTGGGAAAGTTCTTAAAGTGCAAACGATCGCTGTAAATTGGTCATATTAAACACCACCGAGGCATCCAAATGCAAATTTTCAAACCCGTATCGAGGAAAGGAAGAAGTTTAGATAGCATAAAATGAGCAAAATATCTCATTTACTTTTTCCTAATTTTGGCGAAGTTCTTAAAGTGCAAACGATCGCTGTAAATTGGTCATATTAAACACCACCGAGGCATCCAAATGCAAATTTTCAAACCCGTATCGAGGAGGAAAGAAGTTTAGATAGCATAAAATGAGCAAAATATCTTATTTACTTTTTCCCTAATTTTGGCGAAGTTCTTAAAGTGCAAACGATCGCTGTAAATTTGTCATATTAAACACCACCCGAGGCATCTAAATGCTAATTTTTAAACCCGTATCGAGGGAGGAAAGAAGTTTAGATAGCATAAAATGAGCAAAATTTCTCATTTACTTTTTCCCTAATTTTGGAGAAGTTCTTAAAGTACAAACGATCGCTGTAAATTTGTCATATTAAATACCACCCGAGGCATCCAAATGCAAATTTTCAAACCCGTATCGAGGGAGGAATGAAGTTTAGATAGCATAAAATGAACAAAATATCTCATTTACTTTTTCCCTAATTTTGGCGAAGTTCTTGAATTGCAAACGATCGCTGTAAATTGGTCATATTAAACACCACCCGAGGCATCCAAATGCAAATTTTCAAACCCGTATCGAGGGAGGAAAGAAGTTTAGATAGCATAAAATGAGCAAAATATCTCATTTCTTTTTCCCTAAATTTGGCGAAGTTCTTAAAGTGCAAACGATCGCTGTAAATTGGTCATATTAAACACCACCGAGGCATCCAAATGCAAATTTTCAAACCCGTATCGAGGAGGAAGAAGTTTAGATAGCATAAAATGAACAAAATACTATTTACTTTTTCCTAATTTTGGCGAAGTTCTTAATGCAAACGATCGCTGTAAATTGGTCATATTAAACACCACCGAGGCATCCAAATGCAAATTTTCAAACCCGTATCGAGGGAGGAATGAAGTTTAGATAGCATAAAATGAGCAAAATATCTATTTACTTTTCCTAATTTTGGAGAAGTTCTTAAAGTGCAAACGATCGCTGTAAATTGGTCATATTAAACACCACCGAGGCATCCAAATGCAAATTTTCAAACCCGTATCGAGGAGGAAAAAGTTTAGATAGCATAAAATGAGCAAAATATCTCATTTACTTTTTCCTAAATTTGGCGAAGTTCTTAAAGTGCAAACGATCGCTGTAAATTTGTCATATTAAAACCACCGAGGCATCCAAATGTTTTAAACCCGTATCGAGGAGGAAGAAGTTTAGATAGCATAAAATGAGCAAAATATCTATTTACTTTTCCTAATTTTGGCAAAGTTCTTAAGTGCAAACGATCGCTGTAAATTGGTCATATTAAACACCACCGAGGCATCCAAATGCAAATTTTAAACCCGTATCGAGGAGGAAAGAAGTTTAGATAGCATAAAATGAGCAAAATTCTTATTTACTTTTTCCTAATTTTGGAGAAGTTCTTAAAGTGCAAACGATCGCTGTAAATTGGTCATATTAAACACCCCGAGGCATTCAAATGCAAATTTTCAAACCCGTATCGAGGAGGAAAAAGTTTAGTAGCATAAAATGACAAAATATCTCATTTACTTTTCCTAAATTTGGCGAAGTTCTTAAATGCAAACGATCGCTGTAAATTTGTCATATTAAACACCACCGAGGCATCAAATGCAAATTTTAAACCCGTATCGAGGAGGAAAGAAGTTTAGATAGCATAAAATGAGCAAAATTTCTCATTTACTTTTCCCTAATTTTGGGAAGTTCTTAAAGTCAAACGATCGCTGTAAATTGGTCATATTAAAACCACCGAGGCATCCAAATGCAAATTTTCAAACCCGTATCGAGGAGGAATGAAGTTTAGATAGCATAAAATGAACAAAATATCTCATTTACTTTTCCCTAATTTTGGCGAAGTTCTTAATGCAAACGATCGCTGTAAATTGGTCATATTAAACACCACCGAGGCATCCAAATGCAAATTTTCAAACCCGTATCGAGGAAAAGAAGTTTAGATAGCATAAAATGAGCAAAATATCTCATTTCCTTTTTCCTAAATTTGGCGAAGTTCTTAAAGTGCAAACGATCGCTGTAAATTGTCATATTAAACACCACCGAGGCATCCAAATGCAAATTTTAAACCCGTATCGAGGAGGAAAAGAAGTTTAGATAGCATAAAATGAGCAAAATTTCTTTTACTTTTTCCTTAATTTTGGCGAAGTTCTTAAAGTGCAAACGATCGCTGTAAATTGGTCATATTAAACACCACCGAGGCATCCAAATGCAAATTTTAAACCCGTATCGGGGAGGAAGAAGTTTAGATAGCATAAAATGAGCAAAATTCTCATTTACTTTTTCCCTAATTTTGGAGAAGTTCTTAAAGTCAAACGATCGCTGTAAATTGGTCATATTAAACACCACCGAGGCATCCAAATGCAAATTTTCAAACCCGTATCGAGGGAGGAAAGAAGTTTAGATAGCATAAAATGAGCAAAATATCTCATTTACTTTTTCCTAATTTTGGCGAAGTTCTTAAATGCAAACGATCGCTGTAAATTGGTCATATTAAACACCACCGAGGCATCCAAATGCAAATTTTCAAACCCGTATCGAGGGAGGAAAAAGTTTAGATAGCATAAAATGAGCAAAATATCTTATTTACTTTTCCTTAATTTTGGCGAAGTTCTTAAAGTGCAAACGATCGCTGTAAATTTGTCATATTAAAACCACCGAGGCATCAAATGCAATTTTAAACCCGTATCGAGGAAAAGAAGTTTAGATAGCATAAAATGACAAAATTTCTCATTTACTTTTCCTAATTTTGGCGAAGTTCTTAAAGTGCAAACGATCGCTGTAAATTGGTCATATTAAAACCACCAGGCATCCAAATGCAAATTTTCAAACCCGTATCGAGGAGGAATGAAGTTTAGTAGCATAAAATGACAAAATATCTATTTACTTTTCCCTAATTTTGGGAAGTTCTTAAAGTGCAAACGATCGCTGTAAATTGGTCATATTAAACACCACCGAGGCATCCAAATGCAAATTTTCAAACCCGTATCGAGGAGGAAAGAAGTTTAGATAGCATAAAATGAGCAAAATATCTCATTTCTTTTTCCCTAAATTTGGGAAGTTCTTAAAGTGCAAACGATCGCTGTAAATTGGTCATATTAAAACCACCGAGGCATCCAAATGCAAATTTTCAAACCCGTATCGAGGGAGGAAAAGTTTAGATAGCATAAAATGAACAAAATATCTCATTTACTTTTTCCTAATTTTGGCGAAGTTCTTAAAGTGCAAACGATCGCTGTAAATTGGTCATATTAAACACCACCGAGGCATCCAAATGCAAATTTTCAAACCCGTATCGAGGAGGAAAAGTTTAGATAGCATAAAATGAGCAAAATATCTTATTTACTTTTTCCTTAATTTGGGAAGTTCTTAAAGTGCAAACGATCGCTGTAAATTTGTCATATTAAACACCACCGAGGCATCAAATGCAAATTTTAAACCCGTATCGAGGAGGAAGAAGTTTAGATAGCATAAAATGAGCAAAATTTCTCATTTACTTTTTCCTAATTTTGGGAAGTTCTTAAAGTGCAAACGATCGCTGTAAATTGTCATATTAAACACCACCGAGGCATCCAAATGCAAATTTTAAACCCGTATCGGGGAGGAAAGAAGTTTAGATAGCATAAAATGAGCAAAATTTCTATTTACTTTTCCCTAATTTTGGGAAGTTCTTAAAGTCAAACGATCGCTGTAAATTGGTCATATTAAACACCACCGAGGCATCCAAATGCAAATTTTCAAACCCGTATCGGGAGGAATGAAGTTTAGATAGCATAAAATGACAAAATTCTCATTTACTTTTCCTAATTTTGGCGAAGTTCTTAAATGCAAACGATCGCTGTAAATTGGTCATATTAAACACCACCGAGGCATCCAAATGCAAATTTTCAAACCCGTATCGAGGAGGAAAAAGTTTAGATAGCATAAAATGAGCAAAATATCTCATTTACTTTTCCCTAAATTTGGCGAAGTTCTTAAAGTGCAAACGATCGCTGTAAATTTGTCATATTAAAACCACCGAGGCATCCAAATGCAAATTTTAAACCCGTATCGAGGAGGAAGAAGTTTAGATAGCATAAAATGAACAAAATATCTCATTTACTTTTTCCCTAATTTTGGCGAAGTTCTTAAAGTGCAAACGATCGCTGTAAATTGGTCATATTAAACACCACCAGGGCATCCAAATGCAAATTTTCAAACCCGTATCGAGGGAGGAAAGAAGTTTAGATAGCATAAAATGAGCAAAATATCTTATTTACTTTTCCCTAATTTGGGAAGTTCTTAAATGCAAACGATCGCTGTAAATTGGTCATATTAAACACCACCCGAGGCATCCAAATGCAAATTTTAAACCCGTATCGAGGGAGGAAAGAAGTTTAGATAGCATAAAATGAGCAAAATATCTCATTTCCTTTTCCTAAATTTGGGAAGTTCTTAAAGTGCAAACGATCGCTGTAAATTGGTCATATTAAAACCACCGAGGCATCCAAATGCAAATTTTCAAACCCGTATCGAGAGGAAAAAGTTTGATAGCATAAAATGAGCAAAATTTCTATTTACTTTTTCCTTAATTTTGGCAAGTTCTTAAAGTGCAAACGATCGCTTAAATTGGTCATATTAAACACCACCGAGGCATCCAAATGCAAATTTTCAAACCCGTATCGAGGAGGAAGAAGTTTAGATAGCATAAAATGAGCAAAATATCTTTTTACTTTTCCTTAATTTTGGGGAAAGTGCAAACGATCGCTGTAAATTGGTCATATTAAACACCACCGAGGCATCCAAATGCAAATTTTCAAACCCGTATCGAGGAGGAATGAAGTTTAGATAGCATAAAATGAGCAAAATTCTATTTACTTTTCCTTAATTTTGGGAAGTTCTTAAAGTGCAAACGATCGCTGTAAATTGGTCATATTAAACACCACCCGAGGCATCCAAATGCAAATTTTCAAACCCGTATCGAGGAGGAAGAAGTTTGATAGCATAAAATGAGCAAAATATCTTATTTACTTTTCCTTAATTTTGGAAGTTCTTAAAGTGCAAACGATCGCTGTAAATTGGTCATATTAAACACCACCCGAGGCATCCAATTGCAAATTTTAAACCCGTATCGAGGGAGGAATGAAGTTTAGATAGCATAAAATGAGCAAAATTTCTCATTTACTTTTCCTTAATTTTGGGAAGTTCTTAAAGTGCAAACGATCGCTGTAAATTGGTCATATTAAAACCAAGGCATCCAAATGCAAATTTTCAAACCCGTATCGAGGAGGAAAAGTTTAGATAGCATAAAATGAGCAAAATATCTATTTACTTTTTCCCTAATTTTGGCAAGTTCTTAAAGTGCAAACGATCGCTTAAATTGGTCATATTAAACACCACCGAGGCATCCAAATGAAAATTTTCAAACCCGTATCGAGGAAGAAAGAAGTTTAGATAGCATAAAATGAGCAAATATCTATTTACTTTTTAATTTTTTGCGAAGTTCTAAAAGTGCAAACGATCGCTGTAAATTGGTCATATTAAACACCACCGAGGCAATCAAATGCAAATTTTCAAACCCGTATCGAGGAAGGAAAAAGTTTGATAGCATAAAATGAGCAAAATATCTCATTTACTTTTTCCCTAAATTTTGGGAAGTTCTAAAATGCAAACGATCGCTGTAAATTTGTCATATTAAACACCACCCGAGGCATCCAAATGCAAATTTTAAACCCGTATCGAAGGAAGAAGTTTAGATAGCATAAAATGAGCAAAATATCTCATTTACTTTTTCCTAAATTTGGCGAAGTTCTTAAAGTGCAAACGATCGCTGTAAATTTGTCATATTAAAACCACCCGAGGCATCCAAATGCAAATTTTCAAACCCGTATCGAGGGAGAAAAAGTTTAGATAGCATAAAATGAGCAAAATATCTTATTTACTTTTTCCTTAATTTTGGCGAAGTTCTTAAAGTGCAAACGATCGCTGTAAATTGATCATATTAAACACCACCTGAGGCATCCAAATGCAAATTTTCAAACCCGTATCGAGGGAGGAAAAAAGTTTAGATAGCATAAAATGAGCGAAATATCTCATTTACTTTTTTCCGCGAACGATATTGACCTGATATTTTGTACTCAGGTGTGCTTAGTAGTGGTTAATACAAACACCCTATAGCGATGACTTGCACGGCAAAGAATTTTCCAAAATTGAGAAAAAAACGAATATCCAAGAATTTCAAGTTTCGATGTGTACAAAACTGCTTTCCGCGAACGATATTGACCTGATATTTTGTACTCAGGTGTGCTTAGTAGTGGTTAATACAAACACCCTATAGCGATGATTCGCACGGCAAAGAATTTTCCAAAATTGAGAAAAAAACCAATATCCAAGAATTTCAAGTTTCGATGTGTACAAAACTACTTTCCGCGAACGATATTGACCTGATATTTTGTACTCAGGTGTGCTTAGTAGTGGTTAATACAAACACCCTATAGCGATGACTTGCACGGCAAAGAATTTTCCAAAATTGAGAAAAATACGAATATCCAGGAATTTCAAGTTTCGATGTGTACAAAACTATTTTCCGCGAACGATATTGACCTGATATTTTGTACTCAGGTGTGGTTAGTAGTGGTTAATACAAACACCCTATAGCGATGACTTGCACGGCAAAGAATTTTCGAAAATTGAGGAAAAAAAACGAATATCCAGTAATTTCAAGTTTCGATGTGTACAACACTATCTTCCGCGAACGATATTGACCTGATATTTTGTACTCAGGTGTGCTTAGTAGTGGTTAATACAAACACCCTATAGCGATGACTTGCACGGCAAAGAATTTTCTATAATTGAGAAAAAAAACGAATATTCAAGAATTTCAAGTTTCGATGTGTACAAAACTACTTTCCGCAAACGATATTGACCTGATATTTTGTACTCAGGTATGCTTAGTAGTGGTTAATACAAACACCCTATAGCGATGACTTGCACGGCAAAGAATTTTCCAAAATTGAGAAAAAAACGAATATCTAAGAATTTCAAGTTTCGATGTGTACAAAACTACTTTCCGCAAACGATATTGACCTGATATTTTGTACTCAGGTGTGCTTATTAGTGGTTAATACAAACACCCTATAGCGATGACTTGCACGGCAAAGAACTTTCCAAAATTGAGAAAAAAACGAATATCCAAGAATTTCAAGTTTCGATGTGTACAAAACTACTTTCCGCAAACGATATTGACCTGATATTTTGTACTCAGGTGTGCTTAGTAGTGGTTAATACAAACACCCTATAGCGATGACTTGCACTGCAAAGAATTTTCGAAAATTGAGAAAAAACGAATATCCAAGAATTTCAAGTTTCGATGTGTACAAAACTACTTTCCGCGAACGATATTGACCTGATATTTTGCACTCAGGTGTGCTTAGTAGTGGTTAATACAAACACCCTATAGCGATGACTTGCACGGCAAAGAATTTTTTTTAAAATTGAGAAAAAAACGAATATCTAAGAATTTCAAGTTTCGATTTGCACAAAACTACTTTCCGCGAACGATATTGACCTGATATTTTGTACTCAGGTGTGCTTAGTAGTGGTTAATACAAACACTCTATAGCGATGACTTGCACGGCAAAGAATTTTCCAAAATTGAGAAAAAACGAATATCCAAGAATTTCAAGTTTCGATGTGTACAAAACTACTTTCCGCGAACGATATTGACCTGATATTTTGCACTCAGGTGTGCTTAGTAGTGGTTAATACAAACACCCTATAGCGATGACTTGCACGGCAAAGAATTTTCGAAAATTGAGGAAAAAAAACGAATATCAAGAATTTCAAGTTTCGATGTGTACAAAACTACTTTCCGCAACGATATTGACCTGATATTTTGTACTCAGGTGTGCTTAGTAGTGGTTAATACAAACACCCTATAGCGATGACTTGCACGGCAAAGAATTTTCGAAAATTGAGAAAAAAAACGAATATCCAAGAATTTCAAGTTTCGATGTGTACAAAACTACTTTCCGCAACGATATTGACCTGATATTTTGTACTCAGGTGTGCTTAGTAGTGGTTAATACAAACACCCTATAGCGATGACTTGCACGGCAAAGAATTTTTCAAAATTGAGAAAAAACGAATATCCAAGAATTTCAAGTTTCGATTTGCACAAAACTACTTTCCGCGAACGATATTGACCTGATATTTTGTACTCAGGTGTGCTTAGTAGTGGTTAATACAAACACCCTATAGCGATGACTTGCACGGCAAAGAATTTTCCAAAATTGAGAAAAAAAACGAATATCCAAGAATTTCAAGTTTCGATGTGTACAAAACTACTTTCCGCGAACGATATTGACCTGATATTTTGCACTCAGGTGTGCTTAGTAGTGGTTAATACAAACACCCTATAGCGATGACTTGCACGGCAAAGAATTTTCGAAAATTGAGGAAAAAAAACGAATATCCAGGAATTTCAAGTTTCGATGTGTACAAAACTATTTTCCGCGAACGATATTGACCTGATATTTTGTACTCAAGTGTGGTTAGTAGTGGTTAATACAAACACCCTATAGCGATGACTTGCACGGCAAAGAATTTTCTATAATTGAGAAAAAAAACGAATATTCAAGAATTTCAAGTTTCGATGTGTACAAAACTACTTTCCGCAAACGATATTGACCTGATATTTTGTACTCAGGTATGCTTAGTAGTGGTTAATACAAACACCCTATAGCGATGACTTGCACGGCAAAGAATTTTCCAAAATTGAGAAAAACACCAATATCCAAGAATTTCAAGTTTCGATGTGTACAAAACTACTTTCCGCGAACGGTATTGACCTGATATTTTGTACTCAGGTGTGCTTAGTAGTGGTTAATACAAACACCCTATAGCGATGACTTGCACGGCAAAGAATTTCCAAAATTGAGAAAAAACGAATATCCAAGAATTTCAAGTTTCGATGTGTACAAAACTACTTTCCGCGAACGATATTGACCTGATATTTTGTACTCAGGTGTGCTTAGTAGTGGTTAATACAAACACCCTATAGCGATGACTTGCACGGCAAAGAATTTTCCAAAATTGAGAAAAAACGAATATTCCAAGAATTTCAAGTTTCGATGTGTACAAAACTACTTTCCGCGAACGATATTGACCTGATATTTTGTACTCAGGTGTGCTTAGTAGTGGTTAATACAAACACCCTATAGCGATGACTTGCACGGCAAAGAATTTTCCAAAATTGAGAAAAAAAACGAATATTCAAGAATTTCAAGTTTCGATGTGTACAAAACTACTTTCCGCAAACGATATTGACCTGATATTTTGTACTCAGGTATGCTTAGTAGTGGTTAATACAAACACCCTATAGCGATGACTTGCACGGCAAAGAACTTTTCCAAAATTGAGAAAAAACGAATATCCAAGAATTTCAAGTTTCGATGTGTACAAAACTACTTTCCGCGAACGGTATTGACCTGATATTTTGTACTCAGGTGTGCTTAGTAGTGGTTAATACAAACACCCTATAGCGATGACTTGCACGGCAAAGAATTTTCCAAAATTGAGAAAAAACGAATATCCAAGAATTTCATTTTTCTATGTGTACAATACTACTTGCCGCGAACGATATTCACCTGATATTTTGTACTCAGTTGTGCTTAGTAGTGGTTAATACAAACACCCTATAGCGATGACTTGCACGGCAAAGAATTTTCCAAAATTGAGAAAAAACGAATATCCAAGAATTTCAAGTTTCGATGTGTACAAAACTACTTTCCGCGAACGATATTGACCTGATATTTTGTACTCAGGTGTGCTTAGTAGTGGTTAATACAAACACCCTATAGCGATGACTTGCACGGCAAAGAACTTTCCAAAATTGAGAAAAAACGAATATCCAAGAATTTCAAGTTTCGATGTGTACAAAACTACTTTCCGCGAACGATATTGACCTGATATTTTGTACTCAGGTGTGCTTAGTAGTGGTTAATACAAACACCCTATAGCGATGACTTGCACGGCAAAGAATTTTCCAAAATTGAGAAAAAAAACGAATATCCAAGAATTTCAAGTTTCGATGTGTACAAAACTACTTTCCGCGAACGATATTGACCTGATATTTTGTACTCAGGTGTGCTTAGTAGTGGTTAATACAAACACCCTATAGCGATGACTTGCACGGCAAAGAATCTTTCCAAAATTGAGAAAAAACGAATATCCAAGAATTTCAAGTTTCGATGTGTACAAAACTACTTTCCGCAAACGATATTGACCTGATATTTTGTACTCAGGTGTGCTTAGTAGTGGTTAATACAAACACCCTATAGCGATGACTTGCACGGCAAAGAACTTTCCAAAATTGAGAAAAAACGAATATCCAAGAATTTCAAGTTTCGATGTGTACAAAACTACTTTCCGCGAACGATATTGACCTGATATTTTGTACTCAGGTGTGCTTAGTAGTGGTTAATACAAACACCCTATAGCGATGACTTGCACGGCAAAGAATTTTCAAAATTGAGAAAAAACGAATATCCAAGAATTTCAAGTTTCGATGTGTACAAAACTACTTTCCGCGAACGATATTGACCTGATATTTTGTACTCAGGTGTGCTTAGTAGTGGTTAATACAAACACCCTATAGCGATGACTTGCACGGCAAAGAATTTTCCAAAATTGAGAAAAAACGAATATCCAAGAATTTCAAGTTTCGATGTGTACAAAACTACTTTCCGCGAACGATATTGACCTGATATTTTGTACTCAGGTGTGCTTAGTAGTGGTTAATACAAACACCCTATAGCGATGACTTGCACGGCAAAGAATTTTCCAAAATTGAGAAAAAACGAATATCCAAGAATTTCAAGTTTCGATGTGTACAAAACTACTTTCCGCGAACGATATTGACCTGATATTTTGTACTCAGGTGTGCTTAGTAGTGGTTAATACAAACACCCTATAGCGATGACTTGCACGGCAAAGAATTTTCAAAATTGAGAAAAAACGAATATCCAAGAATTTCAAGTTTCGATGTGTACAAAACTACTTTCCGCGAACGATATTGACCTGATATTTTGTACTCAGGTGTGCTTAGTAGTGGTTAATACAAACACCCTATAGCGATGACTTGCACGGCAAAGAATTTTCCAAAATTGAGAAAAAAACGAATATCCATGAATTTCAAGTTTCGATGTGTACAAAACTACTTTCCGCGAACGATATTGACCTGATATTTTGTACTCAGGTGTGCTTAGTAGTGGTTAATACAAACACCCTATAGCGATGACTTGCACGGCAAAGAATTTTCCAAAATTGAGAAAAAAAACGAATATCCAAGAATTTCAAGTTTCGATGTGTACAAAACTACTTTCCGCAAACGATATTGACCTGATATTTTGTACTCAGGTGTGCTTAGTAGTGGTTAATACAAACACCCTATAGCGATGACTTGCACGGCAAAGAATTTTCCAAAATTGAGAAAAAAAACGAATATTCAAGAATTTCAAGTTTCGATGTGTACAAAACTATTTTCCGCGAACGATATTGACCTGATATTTTGTACTCAGGTGTGCTTAGTAGAAGTTAATACAAACACCCTATAGCGATGACTTGCACGGCAAAGAATTTTCCAAAATTGAGAAAAAAACGAATATCTAAGAATTTCAAGTTTCGATGTGTACAAAACTACTTTCCGCAAACGATATTGACCTGATATTTTGTACTCAGGTGTGCTTAGTAGTGGTTAATACAAACACCCTATAGCGATGACTTGCACGGCAAAGAACTTTCCAAAATTGAGAAAAAAACGAATATCCAAGAATTTCAAGTTTCGATGTGTACAAAACTACTTTCCGCGAACGATATTGACCTGATATTTTGTACTCAGGTGTGCTTAGTAGTGGTTAATACAAACACCCTATAGCGATGACTTGCACTGCAAAGAATTTTCGAAAATTGAGAAAAAAAACGAATATCCAAGAATTTCAAGTTTCGATGTGTACAAAACTACTTTCCGCGAACGATATTGACCTGATATTTTGTACTCAGTTGTGCTTAGTAGTGGTTAATACAAACACCCTATAGCGATGACTTGCACGGCAAAGAATTTTCCAAAATTGAGAAAAAAAACGAATATCCAAGAATTTCAAGTTTCGATGTGTACAAAACTGCTTTCCGCGAACGATATTGACCTGATATTTTGTACTCAGGTGTGCTTAGTAGTGGTTAATACAAACACCCTATAGCGATGACTTGCACGGCAAAGAATTTTCCAAAATTGAGAAAAAAAGCGAATATCCAAGAATTTATATATATATATATATATATATATATATATATATATATATATATATATATATCCAAGTCTTTGTTTGAAAAAGAAAGGGATAATGGTGGGCAGTTTATTCCATTAACAGCGGTTCGTGAGGTAGTTTAGTTCATTATTTACTTTAAAAACTATTTTTATGTATATTTTTAGAGAGTGTCGGTTGTCTTGGGTCTTAGTACTGGCACCGTAAAATCGATTTCTCAAACAATTGCGAAAAATGAACCACTTACGTCAAAAAAGCGAGTCCACACAAAGCCTGTCACTGACATAGATGAATTTACCAAAAGTGGAATTCGAAATGTGATTTATAGGTTAAATGACAATCGTAAGTAATCATTTCCAAGTTAATACATAGAATTACATGTATTTATTTTAGATGAACATCTTTCTGTTCATACTTTGTGGCAAAATTTGAAGCACGATAAACTTTTTAATGGTGCTAAACCATCCCTGAATACAATCCTACACAATATAGGATTTAAATGGCAAAAAGATAACCCACAGAGAGGTCTAATGGAATTGCCAAATATTGTTGATAGAAGGATACGTTTCTTGAAGACATACAAGAGAATAAAAGAAGAGAATCAGTATCAGTTTGTGCTTGTGGGTGAAACATGGATTTTTCAGAATGGTGTCGTGGGCCGCTCTGTAAAGAGTACACAAATTGATGGAAAAAGGTTTATGTCATATACTTCCTTTTAAAACAATAATGTAAATAATCTTTTAGGTATATAGTATTACATACAGGAATTGTAAATGGTTTCATAGATGGGGCTGAATTGATTTTTTCTTCATCTACAAAGAACCCAGATTACCATGGAGAAATGAATGAACAGAATTTCTTGTATTGGTTTGAAAATCAATTATTGAAAAATTTGGAAGCATCATCTGCAATAGTTTTAGACAACTCTTCCTAGCATTCTACTGTGCTAAACAAAATACCTAACAGTTCCCGGAAAAAAGTGACATCGTAAAATGGCTAACAAAACAAGCAATTTCCTTTGATGGTAATGCTTTGAAAGCAGAGCTTCTGAAACTTGTCATGATGTAAGTCAAAATTATGTGTTTTATAATATATCAGTATTTATTCAAAATTTTAGGCATAAACCGCCAAAGATTTTTAAAGCGAATTTGCTGGCCGAACAATATGGACATAAGGTGTTCAGTTTGCCTCCGTAGCACTGCATATTCAATGCAATTGAAAATGTATGGGGTGCTATTAAGAGCTACTACAACCAAAACGCTGGAAGAGATGGGAGGTCTGTTGAAAAATGTTTACAGATGTCAAAAGAAGCATTAGAAAAAATAACACCAGAGATTTGGGCACATTCAATAAAACATGTGGAAAAAATTATCAAACATTGGTGGAACTTGAGATCAAATTTGATCAAGAAGATAATGCATCTCTAATTATTAACATTAGTGATGGTGATGACAGTGATTCAGATTTTCAATCAAATTGAACTAGTCAACCAAACGCATGGCTACTTAGAATTAAAAAAACTTTTTACACGATGTACTTCTAATTTAATTATAACTATCTTAAACTTTATGTATAATGAACAAGTACAACCATATATATTTTATTGTTAAATTACAAGCTTTTAATACTCGTTAAATTATTGAGTGACTTGTCTTTCAAACATGGGCTGCAAATTCATCTTCAGGATATTGGATTTTAGGTATCCTAACAGCTTCTACAGCTTTCAATTTCAATGGATGTTATAAATACACTGGTGACGAACTGGTCAATACTACACTAGCTTAAACATTGAAGGTGCTAAATATAGGTAAGGTCAAAGTCTTTATATTACACCAATCTACAAAAAATGGTAAATTGTATATTGAATTATTTGTTTCAAACTACTCAGTTACCTGCAACGATTATATGGTCTCAAAGAGTAATAATGCAAATGCCTATTTTGAAGAGTTTTGCCTCTTCATGCTTTTGTATATTTAACAAACTGCTGTTTATATCTTTAAGAATTCCATCGAAATGATTAGTCGTTGAACCTTTTGGTTATAAGGTTTTCCTTTTTAGCTTATGGCACCGAGTGTGGAGATAACTTGCACTTTTGGATTGTTACTGGAAACATTAACAATCCTTTAACAGTTATTCTTTTCTTAAATAATGGCATACTTCAACAACAGAATTCAAAGTTGATTCATTTAAAGCCTATATCCTTATTCATTGTTTTAGTTGTTGGAAATGCTATGAAAACATGACATATTCAATCCAGTTACATACTAATAATCAGAAGTAAAATGATCACCACAAATTTTAGGGTGATTTGAAAGTGTTATATCCTTCCTTTGCATTGTACATAACATAACCTTGGTCTTTGTAGATGGTTTCAGAGAAATCTAAAAGATTATTTTAAAATGATATATGTTAATTATTCAAAGTTAATGAGAATTTTACTTACAAATGGAATTGTAATTTTGTTCCTTTTCTTTTTCGATTTGTGTAATCAAAAAGTTTAAATTATAATTCCAATAACATAACCTCTTGAATAACTGTGGTTATTATTCCGTGTCTGGTATAATGTACTTATAGCCATAAAAATAGGAGCATTAGAAATACTCAACTATAATTAAAATATGCTCAGTGGTAAAAATATAGGAGTAAATAAAATATATTGTTAATTAATGACTTTAATCTGCAATATTGTCGATAGAAATTTATCCTAAAAAATACTTTTTAAAAAGTAACAAATCACATTCGTCATCTGCTATTAAATATTTTCAATCTCTGTATTCTACTAATGGCGCTGCTATAGTTTTGCGGCAATAGGATTTTGGTAGTGGCAGCGTCGCTACAATTTGACGTCACAAATGGGAATGGCGCAGGTATATTTAGAAATTGCAAAGACTATATAATATATTACTTATGTCTACTAATTTTACCGTTATAAAATAGCAGCTATAGAAAGATGCGTTTTCCCAATGTTGAAATGGGGATACAGCAAACGTGTGTCTAATTTTGGTTTATGTAATTTGTAAATTCATTTGTGTTTTTGAAGGTTAAGTAGCAAACATAGTTCGTTTTGAGGATTAAGTTAGCTTGGCTATGTTTTCATTTAGATTCAGCGTTTCTAATTATCCTCAATTAATTGTATTGTAGAACAGTTTTTTTCAAAACTATTGCCATTTCATATTGTCACTAAAAATGCTTCGTAGTAAACATTTAAAATTGCAAACACAGTTGCTGATTAAGAATGTTCTTAATTACTTCGAAAGGAAACGTGAAAATCAAAATCAAACAAGCCTGTGGTATAGGACTCAGGACTCTCGCTAGTATTAAGAAGAAGACATCCGAATCACATGAAGTAAACCAACCTCCGCAATCGTGTAGTAAGAAACGAAAGTGCATGAAATCGAAATCTTGTGGTGTTGACGATGTTATTAAAGATTGCCTGAAAAGAAAGAGCTCAGCAAAAAAAAAGGTTGGATTGATACCACAAAACAAAGTTATAAGAAAAAGCCATTCGGTGAAGAAAACAGTTAGTTTCTGTTTACTCATTTTAAATAGTCTTCTTTATTTTGCTAGTATTTTAGGTACATCGTGCTGCTTGCAGGAAATAAAGATGGATTTGTTGCGAATGCGTCTCGTTTGTTTTCTAGTAAATCACCAAACCCAGAGTATCATGGTGATAAGAATGCCGAACTGTTTACAAAGTGGTTTGAAAAAGTTTAATTCCAAACTTAAACCAACCCAGCTTTATACTAGACAATGCATCTTATCATTTAAAATTAATGGTGAAAATGCCAAATACAACCTCTAATAAACAGGAATTAATGAACTACCTGCTAAAACATAAAGCATCTTTTGAAACTAATATGTTAAAGAGAGAATTATTGACTTTTGTCAAAAAGAGTTCAAAACCTTAAGTTTATGAACAAGACGTAATTGCAACGAAGTATAGTTATAAATTTTTACAATTACATTCATATCATTGTCAATTTAAACCAATTCAGTTAATATGGGCTAAAGCCAAAGATGATTATAATAAAAATGAGGGACGATTTAATGAGCAATGCAATGATCATAATACAAGAATGATATGGTTTGAATCACATCAACAAACAGACGCTGCATATAGGCAAAAATGTATACAGCATGCTCACAAATGTATGGAGGAATTGTGGGATACTGAAAAACAATTTGACGTAACTACAGAAGCTTGACGCGACACTCTCAGTGTCGTTTTAAGGCCAAATAACTCTTGGGAGTTTTTCGGCTTGTTGATGTTCTGATTCCATGAGTTTTGTGTTGTTTAACAGGTTGATCTTAAGTAATAAATAAATATATATGTTGGACTGGATTCCAGGAGACCTGCTCCTGGAGTCCTCTTCTTTTGATGCGGTGAGCAATTTCCCGGATTTTCCCCTTAATTATCCTCATACTACACAGTATTCCGGATCCTGGGTCCACTGGCCTGTGGTTTTCGCCTAACAGGACTGGCTACTCGCCACAGGCCGCTCCATCGTCAGGTAGCTTGTCTAAACAGAACTGACGGATGTGCATCCCCGACGACTTCACTTGTGTATCAATTCCTCGGCACCCCGCATAGCTGGAGAACTCCCTCAGGGCGTCACCGTTCCGCTGCTCACCTTTGATCGCCCGGAGGCGGTGGTAGAAATACGCGAGATGTTACCCCATCGGCGTCTGGGCAACAACTCAATTTGACGTTGTTTAACTATTAGTTATATATGGTAGCGTAGAATTTATTTAAGAAGAGCCTGTACGTCATCATGCGCATACAGCTAAAAGGTGTAAGATTAGTTCATTGTTTATAAATAGGCGTGTTCGTTCAGCATTTCAGTGGCGTAGCTAATTTGCTGTTAAATGTCAATTGACATTTGTGACTTTGACATTCTATATTTAGTTTTTGTTCTGTTTTTTTTTGGTGTTGTATGTCTGCTTATTTGCGTATTCGCCATATAAATATTTTAAAATAAGTAGATCGTATTAATAAAGTTACCCAAAACAATATTTATTAATGTTTTAATATATCAGAAACAATGACAGTAATTACATTTTTTAATAGTACTACGCACACTCGTGATAGCATCATCATTGACATAATGAAAGACGGTGTCTATCACTATGCTACCATCACCATACAAAATAATTACAACTAAATTTATATAAACAGCAGTAGCTTATATTAGAATGCTGGTATCGCATCACATTATTCTAACACGCCCCCATGATGCGAGACAGTATATAAAAACAACAAACTTATTCTAAGTTCAGACAATCTCAAAATTTATAAAATTGTACTCTACCTAGAGGTTTCGTGAACATATCAGCAATATTATCTGTACTAGCAACTTTTACAATGTTCAGTACATTTTTTGTAACATAATCGTGAACAAAATGTAAGGCGATATTTATATGTTTCGAGTTTTTAGTAAAATTACCATAATTAGCTAAAGCTATTGTGTCACTATTATCCTCGTACATGCTGACAGGTAACATTTCATCATTCTTAAAACCTGAGTCTTCAAGCACTCCTAACAAATACAAAACTTCCTGCGTAGCTTCTGCTAAGGCATAGTATTCGGCGTGAGTAGATGCTCTTGAAACTACTTTTTGTTTAATAGTTTTCCACGCAACTGAATTTCCAAAAATTCTAATAACGAATCCTGTTGTGGATTTGCTATCAGTAACATCTGAAGCCCAATCCGAATCTACATAACATTCTATTATGCTACAAGCATTATTATGATATACTAGTTTCAAATATCTGCTCTGATACAAATAGATTACCACCCTTAATGCATATTTAAAATGCGTTTTGTTACAACCATTTTGAAATCTAGTCAAATAATTTACAGCGTATGCTACATCTGGACGTGTTCCTGGTGCAATATATAATAAAGCTCCAATTAGGTTTCTATACCCGAAGCTCGAATCATTTTCACCTATGCTTAATTTTAAATTTTGTTCCATCGGTGTATAGTATGGGTTTGTGTTGGCAACGTTATATTTCTGTGCTAGCCACTCTATATATTTTTGCTTACTATCATATGAAATATCTATTCCTAAATAATTACTAATTTGGCCCAAATCTTTCATTTTAAATTTTGAATTCAATTCTGTCTTAACTTTTTGAACCTTGCCAATGTCATCCCCACAGATTAATAAATCGTCAACAAACAGTATTACGTATAGTTTCTGATTGTGACATATATACAAACATGAATCATGTTCTGAACGTTCTAATCCTAATGTAATTATAAATTCATTAAAGCATTCATACCAATTTCTCGGACTTTCGGTTAAGCCATACAGAGATTTCTTTAATTTATATACCTGATTTTCATTTGTTTCAAATCCCTTAGGTTATTCTACATAGACATCAGACCTTATGTCGCTGTTTAAAAATGCTGTTTGTACATCCATTTGCTCAATCACATAACCTTTCTGACACATACATGCTAATAAAGTTTTTAAATTACTCATCCTTGCTACTGGGGAATAGACGTCGTCTAGTGTACTTTCTTGTTGATATCCTCTCACAACCAATCTCGCTTTATATACTTCATTTTATTTTATTTTATATAACCACTTAAGTTGTAAGATTTGCTTATTTTCTGGTGCATCTACTAGCTCCCATGTATCGGCTTTATTCAAACAATCAAATTTTCATCGCATTCAACCATTTACCCTTCTTGTTGCTGTTTATCGCTTGTTCATAATTTTCGGGAACATCCATACTACAATATGCTGAATATAAAACATAATCTTTGTACTTTTCAGGCATTCGTCTTTGTCTTTATGTTTTTCTTGTCTCATTCATTTCCTCTTTTGTACCATTCTCAGATACTTCTTCATTCACAATTCTTTCTCCCCTTTCCACTTTAACTGTACTATCATCTACACTTATACATGACATATCCGGTTCAATTATTTTAACATTTCGTACTTCTACAATCCTATTTGCAACTAGCACTCTGAATCCCATATCAGTGTATCCTACTAATATTCCCTTCATACTTTTATCATACTGTGTCTTGCGTTTTTCTTCCGGTACCTTCACATATACATGACTTCCATACATGTACAGATTTTTTGCATTGGGTTTGACTCCAAAGAAAATTTCATATGGAGTTTTGCACTCCTTTGTTGCGGAGGTTATGACCCTATTACTTAAATATGTAGATGCCATGACAAATTCTGGCCAATATTCGTTACCTAGACCTGATTCTTTTCGTAAACAACAAGCTTTATCCATTAATGTTTGGTTAAAACGTTCTGCTGTACCATTTAATTGGTGCTCAAAGCTGGGCTTGGCCTAATTTAGAACTCTTTTTCGCTTGCAAATTTATAGAACTTTTTATTTAGGTATTCTTTACCATTATCACACCTAACCTCACATACTTTGTTGCCAGTTAAATTTGTTACATGATTATGGTAGGACTTAAAGCATGAAAACACTTCAGATTAGTGCTTGATGCAGTACACCACAGCAATGTGGCTATAACCATCAATAAAGGTTACAAAATAATTTTCTCCGCCATAACCAGTTACATCAAAAGGCCCTTTCACATCTGTATGTATTATTTGACATATGTACCTCGCTGGATTACGATTATTTTCAAAGCTTTTACTAGCCATTTTGCACTCTAAACAATATTCACAATTAATTTGTAGCTGTTCTAAGTTTTGTGGTAACCCTTCTAATAATTGGTCCCTACACATAATGTTTAAATCCTTAAAATTAACATGTCCTAAAATACTATGCCATTTTTCCTTTTTAACCAGTGTTTTTATAAAATTTGCAACAGTGGTCTCTATATTATTATTTACTAACCCACACAACTCATACAATTTTTCCTGTTTACGTGCAATAGCCACTATATCACCTGTACTATTATAAATAGTTGCTTTATCAAGCCAATAATCAATACCATTGTGTGCACTTGTTATAGATGGAACACTAAGTAAGTTTCGACCCATCTCTAGCACAAAAAATACATTTTTAATGTCTATAGTTGATTGAGTATTATTAACCTGAAATTTACACAAAATATTCCCTACTTTCAGAGCTTTAACACAGTCCCCATTTCCCATTTTAACATCAATTGGCTTACTCAACGTAACAAATTCATAAAAGTATCTATCGCTAGTAATTACATGATCGGTACAACCACTATCTAATAAAAAATCAATATTTTCTTGCAATTTAGTTTCATTGACGTTAACTTTAGGTAGACTTACTTCGGTGTGAAACGTACTTACATTTGGTTGCTCATCTTTGTTGTTACATACCTCTGAATTTCCAACAAACCTGTTTTGTCCATTATTCCATTGGAAGTTTGTGCCTCGCCTATTGTTTCTATACCCATTTGGATGAGAAACAACTCTGCTTGACACTTGTGCATGCCCATAATTGGTCTGTCTGTTATTTGAATAGCAGTATCTTTGCACGTGCCCTAGTTTTCCACATTTGTAACACCTAGCTTTGTGTTTAGGATTTTCCCTCTTATTACTGTTACTTCTGTTGAATGTAGTTTTAAATACATGCGAGTCCCTTTTACCTTCGTACGTATCACTTCCTGAGTTTTTTTGTTTTCTACATTCCGCTCTAAGTGTTAACTTTTCTCTTACATAATCGACTGTGCGCTGCTGTTCCGGTAGCAGGTCAACTGTTTCAGTTATGTACTCGAGTGATTCAGGCAACGACGCCATTAATAAATAACTTTACTTTTGTTTACTGTCTACTACATCTCCTGCATTTATGTAGTCTTTAATTAACCGTTCAAACATACAAAAGAATTCTTCTAAATCCTTTGTTTCATCATACACTAACTGACTAAGCTTCTTTTCAATCATAATTTGACGACTTTGTGATTTCTTTTGGTACAAATTATCAAGCTTGGCGATCATTTCTTTAGCGGTTCTACATTCCATAATTAAGTCAACGTCTACTGCATTTGCGAAATAATTTTTGGCGCGTATTTCCTTCGCTTTCCAATCTGTTGCAGTTATATCGTCCGGTCGAACGTCATTTTCCACGACTTCATTACACTTTTTAAGCTCCTATAACAATATAAAACGATATCTCCATTTATCGTAATTTTCGCTTTCCGGACTAAATTTCGGTATTTGCAGGCAACTGCCTTCCATTTGCACATCCGCCATTTTTTTCATATAACAGCTTTCTTATCGCACACGTACTAAAAAACTTTTTAATCTTTTTCAGACTTATTTACTTACTCTCCGCTTTCAAACCAAAACCACCTGCTTTGCTACCATGTTAAAATAAGTGGATCGTATTAATAAAGTTACCCAAACCAATATTTATTAATGTTTTAATATATCAGAAACAATGACAGTAATTACATTTTTTAATAGTACTACGCACACTCGTGATAGCATCATCATTGACATAATGAAAGACGGTGTCTATCACTACGCTACCATCACCATACAAATTAATTACAAATAAATTTATATAAACAGCAGTAGCTTATATTAGAATGCTGGTATCGCATCACATTATTCTAACAAAATTTAATCCACCAACAAAATAAAACTTGATTTTAGAATATTTACTCTGTGGGAGTATTTTCAAAACCCTAAAATTATTAAATCCGCTTCGCTACTGACTTGCAAGGTTTGCGCATATGTCAAATAACGTACAGGCTCTTCTTAAATAAATTCTACTATATAGTCCATCCGTCGAATCAAGACTATGACGTCAAAAACAGTAATCCAGGCAGACAAATTCTACTTGCCAATTCGTATGACAAGACATAGTACTTTGACATTACATTTTAGAGCACTCTGGTTTTTACGATTGGTATTACAATGCACTGTTGCCAAACCTAGTTTGATCATCTCATATACTTTCATGAACTGCAGTAATATTTTTATTTGACCAACCAGAAACAGTTTTTTAATAACTTTAGCTAAATTCAAAACTGTTAACTTTGTAGATACTGTCATGTCGTCCTAATATTGTACGAATTTTTTTTAAAGTAACTATAATTGATAGCTCATTTTTATAATGCATTTCTTCACAAACTAATCATTGTCAAACCGTGAAATGCATGTTTACTCGGTATGCTTTGCTACATAACAACCTAGCGCGTGTTTGATACATGATCGGAGTCTCTAAAAGTGTTCGTTCATATACACCGTAGCAATAATTAGTAGTGTATTTAAATGAAAACACATTTTCAACATTTGGCAACGTAATCGACAGCTGACATATGACGTCATAGCCTTGATTCGCAGGATCAAGTTATGGACCTCTCTACTTAGGACATTAATCTCAGCCAGAAACCTGTACATATTTTAGCGCTATATTCGTAGTTTGCGACTTGCGGCTAGGGAAATGGAGAGCAATTTTCACATGTAGTCTTATGGAGTATCCGTTATTTTTCTTATAAATGATTATAAATTCAGATTTTATTCAAAATTCCAGTCATTGGAAGTTGAAATATACACACATTCTTAACCATTACCAATTTAATACTCCCGTATTTCTGTAAGAATTTCAAATTATTAAAGACTTAAAATAGCATGCTGGGCAATGTAACCTTACATAAATAATAATTATTCAGAGCACATTTAAAGAATTTTATGATACTGTAATAGGTTACTACTACCGCGTTCCTTTAAATTATAAAACAAGTAATAACAATAGTCTTTATTACTCACTGTTCACAAGTCTAATTAACTGTATATGCCTTATTTATAGATGTTTTCAGTCCACTTAACAATAAAGCACTATTACACTACTGAATTTACAAGCACTAATATCTTCTTAAACTAACTTCTTTACCATAGGTCCATTAACAACACTAACACAACTATTATTCAATCCAAGCTCTATCTATTTATGTATACTACAAGCTGCATGTACATTAGACACGTTTAGCTCATATAACATTTATGTATATACACTCTTAGGCTTCCAAAAAGCTCAACTACATTCACTAAACACGATATAATTTATATACGACATTCTTCTGTAGACTGGTCCTTACATTCATAAGCGGCCTTATATATACTCTGAGTTAAAGATATGAGTCATCCTCTAGTAATTACGAGAAGCTTCCCGGTCTATTGAGAATAAACAGTGCCGGCGGCGTTTTGTGTGTTTGATTGCTAGAAGAATTCTCGTATCCTAAAAACTATGCAGAGCCTACAGCGCTTGTGTGTTTGATGGGTTGCCTAGTAGTAGCTTGCAACACTGCCCCCTCTTTAAAACCGTTACGTCTCGTAACTGTAGATACATTTTGGCGCCAATTCGATGACTGATGACGGTATCGGCAGCTATCTCCTCTGGTGCATCCACCACGTCGTTGGAAATAACAGTCAACACTCTTTTCATGGTATTGGTAGGCAACCGGTTGAAAACAACAAACAAGGACCTGGACGTTGGTTCCCTGGAAAACTACTTCTAGCATATTTCGGACTATCCTCCAATCTAAGCGATCCAGTCCACAGCCTAGCTTGGGCACCGCTAGTTTCGTTACTCCATTTTCCATCATCTGCGTCTTAAGATTTAGTAAAGCCTCCCATAGATGTCCATAACTAGGTCTCTGCCATGAAGAATTTTTGGTGACCAGATAGTAAACATAACGATTTTTATTTTGAAGAACCAAAGCTTTTCCTACAGTTGGCTGCTGTTGTACTAATTCATCTACACATACAAAATTTTTCTTAAAAACAACAGTTATTCCCCTTGACATTGCCAAATCTTGAGCGACGCAATGTGCAAGGGAATACTCTTCTAGTGCATTAAACAGTTCTTGCTGTTTTTCAACAACAACGCCAAATCTCGCTTTAGCGGAACCACCAAACGCCGCCATAAAGCTCTCAAAATCTACATTTGGCGCATGATTAATAACTTGTCGAACACCATTATCATTATTCGAATCTTCCTGGTTGTTGCCAGCGTAGGATGTTAAACGGTCAAAGTGTACCACTTTCGGTTTACCACGGGGAGATCTTCTGATCCTGTACACCACATCATTAATTCTTTTTAACACTTCGTACGGCCCTTCCCATTGTCTTTGTAATTTTGGCGACAACCCACGTTTTCTTTGTGGATTATACAACCACACCAAATCTCCAGGTTGATAACCACCTTCTTGTGCTCTCGTGTCATATTGTGATTTCATTCGATCGCTTGCTGCCTGGATATTCTTTCGGACGTTTTCGTGAATGCTATTTGCTCGTTCACGAAGCTTACTAACGTAATCTTCACCGGCGATCTCTTCTCCAGGTTTAAATCCAAACTGAAGATCACATGGTAGCCGCAGTTCACGTCCTAGCATTACGCAAGCGGGCGAGTATCCTGTGCTGTCGTGTACCGAAGATCGGTACGCCAGTAGGAACAAATGTAAATATTGGTCCCAGTCTCGTTGATGTTCAGAGACAACTTTGGCCAGGTACTTTCCTAACGTCCTGTTCATTCTTTCAGCCATTCCATCCGATTGAGGATGAAGTGGCGTGGTTCTAGTTTTCCTGATTCCAAGATGCTTGCAGACGTTTTGAAACAACGCTGATTCGAAGTTCCAACCTTGATCGGAGTGTAATTCCAACGGAACTCCAAATCGACAAAACAACTCCCTCACTAGTACATCTGCAACGGTTTCGGCTTCTTGGTTAGGTATAGCATATGCCTCCGGCCATTTGGTAAAATAATCCATTGCAACCAAGATGTATTTATTCCCTTTCTCTGATTCAGGAAACGGACCAGCTATATCAATTGCTACCCTCTCAAAAGGATTCCCCACGTTATACTGTCTCATTGGGGCTTTCCGTTTTGTGACCGGGCCATTTGCAGAGGCATACAATTCACATTTTCGGCACCACTCCTTCACATCTTCTTTGCAGTTCACCCAATAGAATCTTTCTCTCACTCTTTCGAGAGTTCTTTTCACGCCAAAGTGCCCTCCGGAAATACCGTCGTGCAAGTGCTGCAACACTTCCGGCACTCTGCTTATCGGCACTATCACTTGAAGTCTCTCAGTGCCATCTTCAAATTCCAGGCGTCGTTTCAAGATTCTATTTTCCATCATCAAGGAGTCCCACTGTGCCCAGTATGCCTTCAGGCTCCTACTTAAAATACTAATTTCTTCCCAAGCGGGTCGTTGCCCTCTATTTTTCCACTCAATAATACGTCCCAATTCGGCGTCATTCTCCTGGTCTTCTCGTATTCTTTCGGGTTGCCAAGTATCATCGGTTACTGTCATTCTATGGATGACACTTATTTTCTCTTCCATCTTGGAGCAATGATTGCAGTCCACCGGACAAGGTCTCCTTAATAAAGCGTCTGCATTTCGATGGCTAGTTCCTACACGATGTTCTGTATCAAAGTCATATTCCTGCAGCCGCTCTATCCACCTTGCCACTTGCCCTTCAGGATTTCGAAACTGCAATAACCATTTCAGTGCAGCATGGTCTGTTCTTAACAGGAATTTACGGCCGTTATAAGTACTTATAAAAGTGCTCTGCGGATTTGACGACGGCCAACAGCTCCCTTCTTGTCACACAATAGTTCCTTTCTGGCCGCGACAAGACCTTGCTGAAATACCCAATAACTTTTTCTTGTCCGTCCTGCACTTGAGAAAGAACGCCTCCTATAGCTGTGTTACTGGCATCGGTATCCAACACAAATTTCCCCTCCATCCGTGGATAACTCAAAATTGATGCTGTAACCAGTAGCCGTTTCAGTTGTTCAAATGCACTGTGGCAGTCGTCATTCCAATCATATTCTTGTCCACCTTCGGTTAATTTCGTTAACGGTTTGGCAATGTTCGCAAACCCCAGTATAAAACGCCGGTAATATGTGCACAATCCTAGAAAACTCTGTAGTTGGTGTATATCTGCTGGTGTAGGCCACTCTTGTACCGTTTTTATTTTGTCAGGGTCAGCTCTTATTCCGGTCTCCAAAACGACATGTCCTAGGTATTTCACCTCTTTTCCAAACAGGTGACACTTCTTGGGGCTCAATGTAAGGTTTGCCCCCCGTAATCTTTGGAATATCTCCTCAAGGTTCTTAAGGTGTTCTTCAAAAGACCGGCCTAACACTATTACGTCGTCTAGGTACACCAGACAAGTCTTCCAAGACAGTCCACGCAGTATCGACTCCATCAATCGTTCAAAAGTAGCAGGGGCATTGCATAATCCAAATGGCATGACCTTGAACTGCCATAATCCAGTTCCAATTGTAAAAGCAGTCTTTTCTTTATCGTTTGGCTCCAAGCCTACCTGCCAGTATCCGCTTTTCAAGTCCAAGGTCGAAAACCATTTAGATCCGGATAGAGTATCCAAGGTGTCATCAATTCTGGGCAAAGGATAACTGTCTTTCTTTGTGACATTGTTAAGCCGCCGGTAGTCTACACAAAACCTTGTCGACCCGTCCTTTTTCTTGACAAACACTACCGGGGATGCCCATGGACTATTCGAGGGTTCAATCACTCCCTGTTCTTCTATATAGGTGATAATTTGCTTGGCTTCTTTACGTTTTGCCAAAGGAAGCCGCCTGGGGTGTTGTCTTATCGGTTGCGCATCTCCAGTGTTGATCTTGTGTTGCACAACATTCGTCCTTCTTTTCTCACTATCATCCAGTGCAAACACACCTCGATATCGTCCGACCAGTTCTTTTACCTTGCCCAGTTTGTCGCCGTTTAATCCTTGACACGAAGGTATTAACATATCCAGCAATTTCTGTGAGCAACCGTTGGCTGGTTTATCTTTCGTGTCGTCCACACAACGTTTAATATGGCATACTGGAATGCAACTTCCCACAATCGTGTCTTTCTTCAGGGTCACCGTATGCGGATTAATGTTCAGCACCCTTACTGGTACCATATTTCGAAACTTTACCAGCGTTCTTCCAATCAGTAATCCCTCCTGACCCATTCCCGATTCAGTTGCTTCCATCATGCATACTTGTCTTTCCCGGAGCGTACCATCCGGGCGTCCCATTACTATCATTTCCGCCTTCTCGGGTATTTTCATATCACAAATCATTCGAACTTGCATCGTCTGGTTAGTCGTCCCTTGAAATGGAATCTCATCATCATCTATCCGAAGCACATTTTCTTTCATGTTTACATGAAACCCATATTCTCTCATGAGATCCATTCCCAAGATCACTTCTTCTGTAATTTCAGCTACCAACACCCGATGAATAATTAATTTGACTCCAATTTTCAACGTTACGGCAGTCTCTCCGTGAGTCGCAATTTTCTCACCACTTGCCGTTCGGAGACACACCGATACAGGTAGCACTTTTCCACGACCAACTAAATCTGGTCTCACAATAGTCCTTGTCGCTCCTGTATCCACGAGTAATCGGACAATCCTACCATTAATTCAACTATCGATATAAATGCTGTCCAGACTTCCCATTGACGATACAGCACGGATGATAATCTCCGGAGCACTACGCTGTGCTGTCGACGTTCGCCCCCTTACATTGACCTGCTTTAACTCAACCGGTTGTTTCTTTGGTTGAGTACAGCGTCTTTGCAAATGACCAACTTTACCGCAGCTCCAGCATCGCAGACGCCATCTCCGCGGTCGTAATCTTTTCAGCCTTTCCGCTTTTCGCTTTTCAAACACACGATTTATTATTTCATCTATGCTGTTCTGTGCTTGATCAGGTTCCTCTAAGGCAGACCGAACTTTGTGACTCATTCTGTGTGATGTCTGCTTAGCTGCTTCAAATTCAAGCGCATGAGCCAGTGCGTCATCTACCATTTTTGGCCGTGCTAATCTTAGCGCTTGCTGTATTTCGCCATCCTTAACGCCATCCACAAATGTTTGGACAGCAAGTTGTTCGAGGAAGCTATCTGGTGCCGTTGGGTATACCAATCTAACTAACCTGGCAATGTCAGCTTCGAATTCTTGCAGGCTTTCACTTGTCTTTTGCGAGCGGTTCTTAACTTGTGCGTGGTAAACCTGTTGAAGGTGAGCATCTCCATATCTCATCTCAAGCATTGATGTTAAGAGGCCGTAATCATTCTGCTGGTGATCGGGAATCGTTTGTAAGATGTTAAGAGCCTCCCCCCGTAGGGCCACTATTAAGGAGATAGCCTTCTTTTTGTTGCACCAACCGTTGGCTATTGCAGCAGCTTCAAATTGTTTCAAATATGTGGGCCAAGGTGTTTTACCATCGAATGTAGGTGGTTTTACTTTAAATTTAGACGGAATTGACTCGCTTCTTTCCATGGTTCTTATTTCTGGAATATTCTGATTAACAACTTGGCTTGGTAATTTAAGTGGTCGCGTTGTTAGTGAAATCATTTGTTCTTGAAGCCTCATCACATCTTCTTCTATTTTTACCAATTTATTATCCAACTTTTGCTTACCTGTTCAGTGAAATCTTCTTTCAATGCAATGGAACTTTCCATTAATCTTTGTTCTAACGTGGTCGTACTTTCATTCAACTTTTCTTCCATTTTGGCAGCATTTTCACTTAACCTTTCCATTTTCCCAGCGTTTTCAGTAAACCTTTTATTTCTTTTTGCAGCATTTTCAGTAAACTTATAGCCATTCTATATTATTAAGGGATTTTTTTTTACGAGAATTTCCAGTAAGCGAATAGAGCCCACGGCAAGTTCTGATGGAAAATGGCCCGAAGTCGAGGAAATCTCAAAGGCAAAGCGGCTAGTCGAACTATATGCTCTGGGTGGAACATGAGCTGTGGGTCGGGGTTGGATTGCGACCAAAAAAATGAAGAATAAGGCGCCACCGAATTTTTCTATACGATGAAGACTTACTTAAGTCCCTTGTACAAGGCGAATGCGGAAACCTTTATTCAATAACCGCTATACAATTTATTAAAGACAACATAATCCCTAAAGTTTTTTACCTTATGGCTCGACTTTGACCTTTATACTTCACTGCTACACCTGTGAACAGAATAAACAAAGAATAGCACTGTTTGTGCATTTATACTCAAAATTTTTAAATTCAATTCGAATCAACTTTCATTCATTTTAATTAAAGAGAATAGTCTTGATCAAAATAAAAATCTATTCCTCTTGTATTCAGTTAACGTGCTTTTTACAAAATATCTTTTCAGTTTTTTTTTATATAATTTAAATTAATTTAATTCATGAAAATAATTTACAAAGGCACTGTGTATAGTAAGTACCTTCCAGTTTAAAATGTGATTATTTCTATAAGAAATATCTAGCCAAATTTTATTTAAGAATGATTAAGTCTGAAGTTGCTTTCTAAACAATTACTTACAAATAACAATATCTGTCGGTTTAAGTAGATCTACCATAACCTCACAATAAATTATTGATACCTGTCAACTATTACTGAAATAGTAAACATAGAAGTTTAATTTCTAATTTTTCTTAAATAGGAGAATTTACTTTCTCTATCACATAATGACATCTTCCGTAGTTTCAGTGTATTAATAAAAGATTTAGAAATGTAAAATTTACAGGTTCCTGTTGCTTAATATTGAAAAATATATATAGTCTGTCCTTGACCTATTTTGAAGTTCAAATAACTTGATTAAACAAAAAATTATCTATCTACTATATCCATAATTCAGCCAACATACGAAAACAAATTTCTACATACCAGATGTTCATCTGACAGAAAAATACCTGCTGGGCGTCTTGCATCAGCATTTAAATAAGGAAATCTCCAATTCAGTACAAGTAAATTTGCTGCTTACTGAAGCTCCAAACTACATCACGGCATCATTTTAAGTAATTGAATCTCGTCAGATCCACACTCGACCAAAGCGTAAATTCTTATATTTTCTTCTTGTGCATTTATTAAAATTACGTTAAACCAAACTTCTGTGAACTAAAGTTTGCATGTTTTTTCAAAGCTAAACATCATTTCCAATTTTCATATCATTAACAAATTGCATATTAATTAAGGTTGCGTTACGTATAAATTAAAGTTACGAACATTATTTCCAAGTTAAATATTATATCAAAAGTTGAATACTATATGTAAAGTTGCACTAAAAATCTTTACTTAATATGGTTACAGATTCAATTCTACTTACTGTTAACCACGGCCCTTCAACCAAAATAATTTCTCGTCAGCTACGAGCTATGTTCCAGCAAGTGGACACTACAAAAATGCGCTTCGGAGACGACATTCTATTCTAAAACACTTAAATCGCACGTGCCTCCAACACGCAAAAACTGCAAACGCCATTCCTCGGGTTCAAGGAACAATTCGACTTGTTTTCACCACAGCTGTATTGGAAGTGCTCATGTCAAGCGAGTTACCGCCCGGAAACAAGATTACCTTACAACTGTCTAACAGAGGGAGCTCTAGGAATGACACTAAATGAAAAGTTTATTTTGTCACCGTATAAATTAAATTTTAAATTGAATTGAAAGCTAATATTTTATTGGACAATAGGTAATATTTATTTAGTGGATTGTGTAACATTATTGTGCATTATATTGTTTTTTAATAAATAAATAGATTAATTATATGTACTCATCTTGATAGGAAATAAAATCGTTACAAACTTTTCATCTATTTTTGCAGCATTTTCAGTAAACTTTTCATTTAGTGTCACTTCCAGTTTAGCCGACCTCTCCTCCATGCCGGATTTAAAATCCTTGAGGAAATTCATTAAAGTTTCTGCCTCCATTTTACGTTGACTTCTTGTAACTGGCATATACAAACTACTCAAATGTCTTTAGACTTAATTAATCACCCAACACAGCCTGACACCAGTGTAACAGGTTACTACTACCGCGTTCCTTTAAATTATAAAACAAGTAATAACAATAGTCTTTATTACTCACTGTTCACAAGTCTAATTAACAGTATATGCCTTATTTATAGATGTTTTCAGTCCACTTAACAATGAAGCACTATTACACTACTGAATTTACAAGCACTAATATCTTCTTAAACTAACTTCTTTACCATAGGTCCATTAACAACACTAACACAACTATTATTCAATCTAAGCTCTATCTATTTATGTATACTACAAGCTGCATGTACATTAGACACGTTTAGCTCATATAACATTTATGTATATACACTTTTAGGCTTCCAAAAAGCTCAACTACATTCACTAAACACGATATAATTTATATACGACATTCTTCTGTAGACTGGGCCTTACATTCATAAGCGGCCTTATATATACTCTGAGTTAAAGATATGAGTCATCCTCTAGTAATTACGAGAAGCTTCCCGGCTATTGAGAATAAACAGTGCCGGCGTATCCTGAAAACTATGCAGAGCCTACAGCGCTTGTGTGTTTGATGGGTTGCCTAGTAGTAGCTCGCAACAATACAAATACAAGCGGCTATAAAACAATAAGGGATGTCGGTCATGCGGAGAAAGAATGTTTTATCTCTGGTAACACTAGTTTTCAGGAGATCAAATTAAAGTTATTGCTAATTTATGTAGTTAAGTCTTATACTATAAAAATTAGAAATTTTAAGACTTTAGAATCTTTGATGATCTTGAAGGATGAAGTACATGTATCATTGAGCACACACAAATTTGACCATTCTTTTGAGGATAAAATAGTGATTTTATTGAAGCAAAAAAGTATTTTATTAAACAAAATAAAACAACAGTATATCTAACTTTTTTTTATACACACTTTTAATTATAAATAAAAATGTATTATTATAACAAGAATCGTATTAGAAACATACATGCTCAGGTAGATACTTAAATTACAATTTTTACCATCCAATGCACATAGAAATAAATTTTATTATACATTAATATATACACAAATAAGAAAGAACCTCGTCACTTCAAGGAATAGCTTGTCTCCACTTTTCTAATTTTTCCACATCCTACAAAGACATGTATTTAGAAACTCAATAATATCACTAAACACCAAAAATACCTTGGGAACAGAATAAATACTTCTCCTTATATGTTTGAATGATTTATATCCGGATTTGCACCCAGGGACAAAACAACACTTCATATTTTATATCTATAGGTAAGTTATAAGCCGCAAGTTTTACACACAATTGACTAACACAGCTCTAAAGTACCAAATATGATGATCTTAGTCTAATTAAACCTCACAATTTTATAAAATTGCGATTTTAATACTAATACACCATAAGACCCAATAGAGAATTGACCCTCCTTTTTTCCTAGCGGCAACATTATTAACTAGAGATTATTTGTCACAGTTTTATAGTATTGCAAGGATAGGAAGATTAATGTCCTAAGTAGAGAGGTTCATAGATCAAGTATAGAATGAAAGCAGTAATAGTGACTGTGACACTGACTGTAGTGACAATTGAGGAATAAGTGAATCTAAACTTTAAAATACTAGCCTACTGATCTAAGTATTATATAGTCTTTGCAATTTCTAAATAGACCTGCGTCATTACAATTTGTGACGTCAAACTGTAGCGACGTTGCCACTACCAAAATCCTATTGCCGCATGACTATATTAGCGTCAACGGTAGAATACAGAGATTGAAAATATTTAATAGCAGATGCCGAATGTGATTTGTTACTTTTTAAAAAAGTATTTTTTAGAATAAATTTCTATCGACAATATTGCAGATTAAAGTCATTAATTAACAATATATTTTATTTACTTCTTTATTTTTTACCACTGAGCATATTTTAAATATAGTTGCGTATTTCTAATGCTTCTAATTTATGGCCATTAGTATATTATACCAGACACGGAATAATAACCACAGTTATACAAGAGGTTATGTTATTGAAATTATAATTTAAACGTTTTGATTACACAAATCGAAAAACAAAATTACAATTCCATTTGTAAGTAAAATTCTCATTAACTTTGAATAATTAAGATATATCACTTTAAAATAATCTTTTAGATTTCCCTGAAATCATCTACAAAAACTAAAATTATGTTATGTACAATGCAAACGAAGGATTTAACACTTTCAAATCACCCTAAAATTTGTGATGATCATTTTACTTCTGATTATTAGTATGCAACTTACTTGAATATGTCATGTTTTCAAAGCATTTCCAAGAACTAAAACAATGTATAAGAGTAAAGGCTTTAAACGAACCAACTTTGAAAATCTTATAACCAAAAGGTTCAACGACTAATCTTTCGATGGAGTTTTTAAAGATATAAACAGCAGTTTGTTAAATATGCAAAAGCATGAAGGGACAAAAATCTTCAGAAAAATAGGCATTTACTTTATTACTCCTTGAGACCAGGTAACGGAGTAGTTTGAAACGAATAATTCAATATACAATGTACCATTTTTTGTAGATTGATGTAATATAAAGACTTTGACCTTACGTGTAGCACCTTCAAAGTTTAAGCTAGTGTAGTATTGACCAGTTCGTCACCAGAGTGTTTATTACAACCATTGAAATTGAAAGATGTAGAAGCTGTTAGGATATCTAAAATCCAATATCCTGAAGATAAATTTGCAACTCATGTTTTAAAGACAAGTCACTCAAGAATTTAACAAGTATTAGAAGTTTGTAATTTAAAAATAAAAATGGTAGTACTTGTTTATTATACATAAAGTTTAAGATAGTTATAATTAAATTAGAAGTACATCGTGTAAAAAGCTTTTTAATTCTAAGTAGCCATGCATTTGGTTGATCAGTTCAATTTGATTGAAAATCTGAATCACTGTCATCACCATCACCAACGTTAATAATTAGAGGTGCATTATCTTCTTGATCAAATTTGATCTCACGTTTTCACCAATCTTTGATAATTTTTTCTGCATGTTCTATCGAATGTGCCCAAATCTCCGGTGTTATTTTTTCTAATGCTTCTTTCCACATCTGTAAACAGTTTTCAACAGATCTACCATCTCTTCTAGCGTGTTGATTGTAGTACCTCTTACTAACACCCCATACATTTTCAATTGCATTGAATATGCAGTGATACGGAGGCAATCTTAACACCTTATGTCCATATTGTTCGGCCAGCAAATCCGCTTTAAAATCTTTGGCGGTTTATACCTAAAATTTTAATAAATACTGATATGTTATAAAGCACTAAATTTTGACTCACATCATGACAAGTTTCAAAAGCTCCGCTTTCAAAGCATTACCATCAAAGGAAATTGTTTGTTTTGTTAACCATTCTGCGATGTCACTTTTTTTCCAGGAACTGTTAGGTATTTTGTTTAACACAGTAGAATGATAGGAAGCGTTGTCTAAAACTATTGCAGATGGTGCTTCCAAATTCTTCAATAATTGGTTTTCAAACCAATACAAGAAATTCTGTTCATTCATTTCTCCGTGGTAATCTGGGTCGTTTGTGGATGAAGAAAAAATCAATTCTGCCCCATCTATGAAACCATTTACATTTCCTGCATGTAATACTATGTACCTAAAATATTATTTACATTATTTTGTTTTAAAAGGAAGTATATGGCACAAACCTTTTTCCATCAATTCGTGTACTCTTTACAGTTCTTAAATCACTGTCTTGCCAGGAGCGGCTCACGGCACCATTCTGAAGAATCCATGTTTCGTCCACAAACACAAACTGATACAGATTCTCTTCTTTTATTCTCTTGTATGTCTTCAAGAAACGTATCCTTCTATCAACAATATTTGGCAATTCCATTAGACCTCTCCGTGGGTTATCTTTTTGCCATTTAAATCCTATATTGTGTAGGATTATATTCAGGGATCGTTTAGAACCATTAAAAAGTTCATCGTGCTTCAGATTCTGCCACAAGGTATGAACAGAAATATGTTCATCTAAAATAAATACATGTAATACTGTACATTAACTTGGAAATGAGTACTTACAATTGTCATATAACCTATAAATCACATTACGAATTCCACTTTTGGTAAATTCATCTACGTCAGTGACAGGCTTTATGTGGATTCGCTTTTTTGACGTAAATGGTTCGTTTTTCGCAATTGTTTGCGAAATCGATTTTACGGTGCCAATACTAAGACCCAGGGCAACCGACACTCTCTAGAAATATGCATAAGAAATAGTTTTTGAAGTAAATAATGAACTAAATTACCTCACGAACCGCTGTTAACGGTATAAACGGTCCACCATTATCCCTTTCTTTTTCAAAAAAAAGTGATTAAACTAGCAACAAGTTGTTTAGCTCTAACGCCTAAACTAATTCCACACATTATCTTCGGTGATCAGAGTTCGGTGTAACACTAATATGAGTTCTGAAAAGAACTGTTTGAAGCAAAAACTGATCAAATTATGAACGAATAAAAATAAAAAGTGCACGAGATGTAAGAATAACTAAACAACATATAACCTAAAAATTAAACGTCAAATCAATTAAAATTCCGCTAGAATTGTTGGCAACGTTGCACATTGCTACTATTCAAATCAAAACCGTAGCATAGCATTTTACGGTTTATAATGACAAACGTCTGTATAAATAGTTAGTACGTGTGTGACGTCGCGGATGACGAGGTCTATTTAGAAATTGCAACGACTATAAAACTTCATACTGGCAATTAGTTACTTAGAATTTGTTATATTGTATTGTAGCACATAAGTAATAAATATTTCAAAATGTTGATTTAATATCTAATGAAACAATGCACAAACCTGGTATAATTGATGCACTAAAATATTTTTCTCCTCTACAACACTGGTTGCACTTCCAGAAGGTACTAACATTTTACATAATTTTTGGACAGATAGTAATGCTGAGTGCAGTATGAAGTACGCATCAATATAATTCCTGGTCGTTTATTAATGGATTTCGAAGAATCGTCATCTTGTTCTAAATTACAAAAACATTTTTAAGTATCTTTTATTAACTGCCGTTTGCACCGTTTGTGTCTTAAGTGCTGATTTACTAAGTAGTACTTAAATGTTAAGGGTTGCTTAGGAATAAATGTTTTGCACCATCTCAATTTAAGTATACCATTGCTAAGCTATACAGTTATTTGGCAACATTGCAAGAAATGCAATTTTGTAAAAAAACTCCCTCCCAAAATACACTTTCACGGGTAAATAGTATCCAAAGAACATACATAAATAGAAAAGAAAGCTAGGCAAAGAGAGAAAAAACAAATTGTGCTGCTTGCAGCGGGTGCGATCCGAACTATTGTAGGCGGGAAGTTTAAATAATAGCTCTACCTTATTCAAATATAGTTATTAAATTAAATTCAACCAAATACATTGGTTTGCTTAGTAAATTATACTTAATACAGCTTGCTGATTGTAAAATAAGTAAAGAACATGTTAAGTAAAATTGCTTAAAAGTAAACCAATGTTGGGTGAATTTAACTTGTGTATAAACTTGTATTTATAATTTTCATGCATTTTCACAGTATTCATGGGATAGCAGCAACATTAAATTGAGGATTTTGAAAAGAACAATCTTATTGTTAACTGGAATTTTAATTTTAAATATGTATTCCATTTGTAAGAGGAGATGCTATGTGAACTAAAAGAATCCATTATATTAAATAATTTTATTATTGGAAATAGCAAATAACAATCACAATCACATATGAAGTAAACCTCATAATTATTAATAATGAAGTGGCATTTATTTAGGAATTTGCTATACATAATTCTTATTCAAAACAATTATTAGAAATTCTACCTTATGTATTTAGTACAATCATAAAATCATTTTTACCTGTGTGCAATATGTTATGCACATTTACAACATACCTAATGCAAATTAGTACATAATAACCGACAATATTATTTTTAATCTTAAATAATAGTTTTAGCACATTAAAGATGACTGCATAATATTTAAGATACTTCTTCTGTCCCAAAATGGGTGCCAGATTTCTATATTTCCTAAAACTTCGTTATCTCTCCAATTTCAATTACAATTCTGTATTCCATATTAACGAACCTACATCAAAAATTACATTTGCATGTTGCCAAAAAGTTTGAACACCCAATTTAACTTTTGGGTAATTATTTATTAACCACGTGTTCTAAAAAACTAGTGTGGCCACGCAATAAACGGTGAAGTTGCTCTATTTGCAGGCCCAAAAAAGTCAATATAACACAGTAAGCACATTAAAGTGTCTATCATTACTTGCTACAACCAAGTGTAAATGCTAAACCTATAAACATGAGTCAATAAAAGCTGCAGTCACTGATGGTCTGTATAGGAGAGGATAATCCAAATTTGGCATCGAGGAAAACTATGTTTATGTAACTGATCAGCAAATGTAAATGTAAAATCTCACAAGTAATGTATGTTAGAAATGATGAATGTCAAGGACAGCAACAACTCTAAATCAATCCATTTAAGCAAAGATAAATTGCAACGTGTAGGAATGCTATCACTCTGTCTTAAATGTGATATGGAGCTTATCGAAGCTACCCAGGCAGAGATTAGCATTTACTACTACTACTACTAATCATTAAGGTCGAGTGTTGATCCAGGGCATGATGGTTACCTTTGTCATGTTAAGGTACTACATAAAATGTTTTGTTAAGTTGGAAATATATTCGGTTGCATATATCCTGATTACATTATTCTCGAATTTAATTTTTACCAAGTCGGACACCTATCATGGGACAAATGAAGTATAATGTATCCAACATTGTAAATGATAAGTACTTACTGCAGTCATTGCATATCAAGTTTGTTTAGATCATGCACTAGGATACAACAGTATTTAAAATGCAGTGCAATTAATGTCTTATAAACAAAGCATCTAGAAAATACTGTAAACAAATTTGATCTTCGGTATACAAATCAAGCCTTGTTTGCAATATTTTAATAGTACAATCACAATTAGTTTTAAATCTAAATATTGATCAATAAATTAACCTAAATACTTAAACTGTAAATTGTAATACTTTCTTAATATTAACTTTATCAATTATTAAAGGCATAGTTATTACTGCATGGTTCATGTAATTTATGCTTTTTCCTAATAACGCATATTTACATTTCTTGATATTCAGTTTGAGTTTGTTGTTGCATAGACAAAAAGATTACTTAAATTATGACTATTACCACTGTATGGTTTGGTCTAAATTAGACCAGCATAGTATGACTTACAAGCAATAAGTGGATTGCAGTGATATACTCAGTTGACTATCATTTATGAACCCATTATAATAATTTGAAGATAAATCTCAAAATGGGGTTGAGTGTTAAGTAAATAAAGTGCTCGAATCTCCCCATAAAGATTAAATTTAATAAAACCATAAATAATTGTTGGTTACATGTTTCAGGCTCATACTAAGCCCATCCTCAGACGGTACAAATCAAAGCATAGTTCAAATCATAAAACATTAAAAAAAGCATGGTCACCAGCCTCACAATTTTATTTAGTGACCATGCTTTTTAATGTTTACGATTTGGACTATGCTGATTTTACCCCTGAATATGCTATATGAGCCTGAACACGAACAACAATCATTTATGGTTTTATTAAATTAATGTTTATGGGAGATTCAAATTACTATTATATGATTATCAGTTATATAAAAGTATTAATTCCATGCAGATCCTCATGGTATTAATATCGGTGGCTCAAGATTTTGTGCTGGCTACACAATTAGTATATTGTACACCGAAAGAGCCGCTGCCCTTTTTCGGGGATCTGTCTTAGTCTGGTTCCTCACTAACAACCCTACTACTTTGGTTGGACGTGTAGTTTGGCTCTTTAGCTCATTAGAACACGCAAGCCATTTCACCTGTTCTAGTAATTTAGAACTTTGGCAAGGTGCAGGTCCATTCAAAATGGAGTTATTCAATAGTACTAGAATTGTCTAGATATTTTTACAAATCCATAAAAAATTTAGTAGGCAATCTCATATTATCTTTTTAAGATTCTGGTAATAAATTTAAAGTAGTTGCATTTAAAGCTTCCACTATATTTTAAGGCATCAACTGTAATTCACCTTGACTATAATTAGTTATTAACTTAAAGATTTTAAATGCTTTCACAGAACGGTATTATTTATTTGACATCTGTTGGTTTATTTGTTTGTTTTATACGATAACTCGACTGTTGTCATTGCAAATAATACCCAAGACAAACTATTTCTGTAATAGAAAATACTATATTATTCAACGAGCCTATAATGATGGCTATTATTCACAAGGTCTAAGTTTACGACACATGCCGTTTTAACTCAAGTTATCACAGGTTTAAATTGTTAAATAATATTAAGGAAGTGTTATTAAAACAAATGTTATTTTTTCGATTTTTTCAGTATAAAGTTCAAGCTTGCAGTTTTTGCTGCTTCCCTTAATCTAAGGGAGCACAAGCCATCTTATTTTCACTATACAGTGTGTACAGTATAAAATGCAGTACATGGGGATCTTGGAAACTGTAGGAGATACGATCTTGGTTAAATGGGACAAAAGTTGCATAACCATGAGGGTATCTCAGATCGGTTTTCAAATTTCAAAAATTTTTCATAGGTTACTAGATAGAGGCAAAAAACACAAAATTGACGATTTCTTTATTTGCTCGTAGTTAGTCTACTAATTGAAATAGAATGTTCAAATTTGGTACGTCATGGTAATTCCCGATTGCGCTTCACATTTTCAACTTAAATTTTGTCTAGGGCATTTAGATTTTGCGTGACGATGTTAAACTTTTTATTTTTAAATAGCCGCCATATTGGATTTTTACATTTTTGAAATGCTGACAAAAAACCATTTCCAAGGAGGTATAACATGGCTATGTTTGATTGAATCAAAACACTAAAAATCACATAATTATGTTTTGGTCATAGTAGGCTTTAATTTTCATTATGACAAAGAGAAACAATTGCTCAACATCTGAGAAACGTCAAAGTTTGTTCTTTATTTTATGTTTCAAGTAGTGCAGTTTAAAAAACAGTTAATTAATTTACATAGAAATTTAAGCAAAGCATTTGTGCTTGAAATGGATCGCTTTACTAACCGTGATAAATATCAAATGTTAGAATGTTTTATTCTTTCTGGAAGGAATGATGTTAAAGCCGTTGAATTGTATTTAAATAAATACCCAGAAAAACATCAACCAAACAGAAGTATGTTTCGGAGATTACAAAATAATTTAATAAATTATGGTAGTTTTGGCTTGTCTAAGAGAAATAGGCAAATTAAAGAGATAATAAAAACAGCGTTTTACAAACAGTTGTCGAAAATCCTCGTACTTCTCTTAGACAAATTCAAAAATATAACAGGTGTTGCTCATTCTACGGCAAGAGCTATTTTAAAACGTTTCAAGTACCATCCATATCATGAACGACCATTTCAGGGATTGCATACTGAAGATCAAATTCGAAGAATGGAGTTTTGTGCTTGGTACATCAGAAAGTGCAACGAAATTTAAATTTTGTATATACAATTTTGTGGTCTGACGAAAGTCGATTTACGAATTGTGGTATGTTCAACCGCAAAAATACAATTTTTTGGTCAGATGAAAATCCACATTTGAACCGCCAAGTTAGACATCAAGTTAAATGGGGATTCAACGTCTGGATTGGTATTATTGGAAGGTACATTATAGGTCCGTTTTTTTATGATGCAAATTTAAACTCTGCGAGATAATTAGATTTATTGTAGGGAAATGTGGCAAATAGACTAATGGAGCTTCCACTTGCTACTTTGCAAAATATGATTTTTCAAAATGATGGCGCTCCACCCCACAATGCTCTGATTATTAGAAATGTTTTTAATTCTGAGTATAATTAAAACTGGATTGGAAATCGGGGACCAATTAAGTGGCCGGCGAGATCACCGGATTTAACTCCTCTAGATTTCTTTATATGGGGCCATTTAAAAAGTCGTGTGTACTCAGAAACGTATGATAATGTAGGCCAATTACAACAAGCAGTCCAAGAGGCCGTAAATAAAATAACTCCAACTATGATAAGACGATCTTGTAAAGATGTTTATAAAAGGTGTCGGTTGTGTGTTCAACAAAATGGGGGGTTATTTTAACATTTAAAATAAATAATGAATTCATGTGGCTGACTATTGTTATATTTTTTCCCTTGATTGTTAATTTGCAATTGTCTGAACATAAATGACAACTAAAAACAGCTTAAATAATATTTTGTATTGAATAGATGCTAGTTTGTATTTATTCTTTGTTAATGCATAGTTATGTAAGTTCTGATTAATACAGATTTATTTTCAATTTTCTACGTTTTTACTGTTTTATTACCACTGAAAATTGAGTTTAAAATTTTTAGAGCAATTGTTTCTCTTTGTCATAATGGAAATTAAAGCCTACTACGACCAAAACATAATTATGTGATTTTTAGTGTTTTGATTCAATCAAACATAGCCATGTTATACCTCTTTGGAAAGGGTTTTTTGTCAGCATTTCAGAAATGTAAAAATCCAATATGGCGGCTATTTAAAAATAAAAAGTTGAACATCGTCACGCAAAATCTAGATGCCCTAGACAAAATCTAAGTTGAAAATGTGAAGCGCAATGGGGAATTAACATGATGTACCAAATTTGAACATTCTATTTCAATTAGTAGACTAACGACGAGCAAATAAAGAAATCGTCAATTGTGTTTTTTGCCTCTATCTAGTAACCTATGATAAATTTTTGAAATTTGAAAACCTATCTGAGATACCTTCATGATTATGCAACTTTTGTTCCATTTAACAAAGATCGTATCTCCTACAGTTTCCAAGATCCCCATGTACTGCATTTTATACTGTACACACTGTATATACTCAGTTTTTACTGAAGTACTTTAAAAGCATAGTGTTTAAATAAATTCTCTAGTGAATAATGAATATTCCTATGAGTAAACACACATATAATGAATATATTATAAATGGATAAAAAAGCAGTATGGTTTCTCTGGTTTCACTCTTCATGTTTAAGGATAATAAAAATAACAAAGAACCTAAATTTAACGCACAGAATAGTTGTAGCAAATGTTATTTCAAAAATTTTAAAAATTAGCATTATTTAACAGCTTACGGCTCAACGACAAAAAATTAATAACTATACAAGAATGTTTAACAAAGATTAACTGTAAAAATGTTTATCTTCAAACGTTAAAAAATTAGGTCATTATTTAACTGCGTTGGCTATGGAGAAATGTCACTTCTCCGCCGGCGACAGTTTTATTTTTCCTTTACCATCTATGGAGGTAAAAGTGTAGTCATGACGACAAATCAAGTAAGTTCCACGAAACTACAATATACAACGATAACTAACCATCAAACGTCATTCCTCTTTTCAGTGTAATATTAAATGTACAGTTTTTAAGAGTGACTTCATTTGCAGCTTATACAATTTCGGTACAATGAATGATTTCTTATTTAACAACACACCACCTAGTAATTGTGTCAAATTAATGTGTGTCAAAAAGACAAATAATTGTAGGCAATTTTTGATTAATCAAATTCCGAAAATTCATACCCGTAAAAATAAATAAAAATTACTAATGTTTGTACATTTTGCAGTACGTTTGAAAATAAAATAGTATATTTTATGTGGAGGAGAAGTGAATTTTCATAGCTCGCCTTTGTTACCCGCCTCACTATCGTTCGGCAGGTAAATAGAGGTTCCCCATGAAAAGTTACACTTCTCCTCCGTATAAAAAAATATACTATTAGTAATTCTTATTTTTGACCAAAAATCTAAACAGCTCATTTAATATGAAACTGAGAGTAGGTTCAATATTGAACCCCTGATGGAAAGGATTTGTCTACTGTTGAACAACCACTTTCTTTCTACGTACTTTTTTTAAAAACTTCTTATGCGCAGATAATTTCACGGGGTCTATTAAATTGGCGTCTGGTTCGGATGCCATAAATTTTGTGAACTTGACATCTTTACCCTTGGCAATTAATTTGTTCGTTTTGTCCAAGAATAGATAGCACATTTTACTATAATTTGTACAATGCGTGCATCTAATTCTTTATGCTTAGGGCAATCCAACGACTGACCAATATTTAAGTCATTTAAAATACGCGCCTGTAAAATGTACATTAAATTAATCGTGCTACATAACCTAGGAATTAAATAAAAAAGTTGAGGTAACACTCTACTAACTATATAAAATACAAAATGCCCAGGTTGAGTTAATTCTGAACCTTGAAACTGCCTAGCAGTAACAAAGTCATTATATAGGGAATAATTGTTTGATAATAGATTTGATTTACAAGTTTCACAACTTTTAGTATACAAAATAAGCTTCTTGGCAACATAACCCGCTATATAATACATTACACATTTGGCAACTCTCGAGGTTTTCTTATGTATAATATTACCAATACTTATAGGTGCTTCATTTGCATTACCTAAATATTGTACACCAGCCAATTCCTCGCCAGTAACAAAACAACGTAAATTGTCTAGAGCACCACACGAATCATCGTCCTCACAATTAAAGCCAGGTGAACGAGTAGATAAAAAATTGTTTATTACTAAAGCTTTAAATGATGTTAAAAATTGGACACATCAGGAGATATGTTCCTGGCACCATGACTCGAATACAACCAAAAAGTTTTCAATTGAATCTTGGTTCAAACTCCTCGGTAGTATAAATGAAAACTTACTTTGCAAAAGAATTTCCCTTATACGCAAGAAACCTCGAAGTGTAGTCTTTAAATTCGTCAAAGAAGGAACACATATTAATTCATTTTTCTTCTTGCTGAAGAATCTCATTGTATTGATGACAGCAATTGCATTTCGCCAAAACACATCATGACCTGAAGTATGTGTAACCCCACCTTTTAATGGTTTACTACATGGAGCAATGGGATTATTTCCATTCAAACTATCAAACAAGTTATCCATGTACAAAATGAAATCTGCAGTATGTTCTGCTTCCTTGTCCAATTTGTAGTCACCCATAATATCTGTAATTACATTTAAAAATAAAATTTAATCAAATATTAGAACAACCTCAATACATACCCCATTTTGAAATTCTTTTCATCATTGAACCAACTTGATAGCTAAATACCTGGGTGCAATACGAGACCCTTATTTTATTCATTTTGGCTGGAAATATATGGGCATCTGAAAGTTTCGTACATATTCTTGTTTCTTCAGAAGTGTCTAATAAATAAAATTGCTCAATGTGTTTCCACTTTGCAACTTTCTTAACCCCATTGCACGTAAAACAAAGATCTTTGATTAATAAATTGTTCCGTATACCTTTTATTAAATGAGGTACGTCATAAATTGTTACAATTTCAGTTCCATTCACTTTGAAACCTGGTATAGTTTTTTGTAGACCCTTTTTAATGTAATGTTGTGCCGTTTCATTGCATAGGGCATTAATTGCAGCCTGATTTGCACTTCCCTGATCACATACAGTTGCGATTACATTTAAGCCAATTGTCTGGCATTGACAAATGCACTCTTTGATCATTTGTTTCAAACAAATTGATTTTATTGGGCCACTTGTAAATGTAAACGCAACAGGTTGCTTCCATTGACGATGTATACCTTTAAGCATAAAGACATTAGCATGATCTGCTAGAAAAGGTTTCCTCTTTTTGCCAGTGTCCTCGATGCCATCTATACAGTCGTGCTTTCTATTATAGTGCACCATCGGTGTGATTGCCATTTCATCAAATATTAGAGAGCAAAATTTATCTGCAGGTTTCATGTTCAGAACAGCATTTTCTAAACATTGAAACATACGCTTGTTAATGCCGGGTCTAAATGGCAGCCGATTCAATATATTTGTTAAAGTGCGCCTCGATGGCAAAACAAAGATTTTAGACAGTAAACGGTATCCTCTGCCACTAGCTTTTAATATAGTCAAAGCTAATATCTTTTCGTCTAGAGTAAACCGTCTGGCCTTTGGTTTTTGTTTTTGCAGTCTGATTTGCAACATCACAAAGTTAACGGTTGTTTGATTAATATGTCTTGTTAAATACCTAAATGGAGCAGATTTGATTGCTTGCGTGGCATTTTCTAATCGTTGCTGAAAATTCGAGAGTTTCTTATTAAGGTTTGCTTTTTGCTTACTCCAATCGACTGCCAGTTTGTACAAAACCTTGCACTTTGGACTCAGGTGTTTCTGACGCGTAACTTTAGCGGCCCTTAATATTTCATTTCTTCTATTACCTAAAAGATTTAATATTATTATCTAAAATGCTTAAATAATTAATTCGTAATTAAGAATAATAATACACAGCACACACTACTCTTTGATAACAAAAATTATATGCATCTATGGTTGAAGATGTTTGGTCTTTGTATGATATTTGCTGAATGATTTATATTATCCAAACTTCTACTAATTTTCACGATTCACGATTAGACAGTTTCGACAGCCTTTGCTGAAACTGTTTTGATTTTCAAGTTTTTTTATTGCATTGGCTGGTAAAGTACTCATTAAACGATTAAAAATAAATTTTCAACAATATTTTTCTTAATAATAGTGTTGTACACGTCAACAAGTAAAAACAGAATAGGTTTTTAATTTGAAATAAATATACACAATATCATATTACATGTCAACAATTTCCAGACATTTTACATCAGTTAATAATAGTTAATGAACGTATGTTTTATTGTATATTATGTTAATCAATTAATCAGTCACTCCGTTTACTTTAAAACATGAACAATAAAATACATTACAAATGTGTAGGGATTAAAACATATTGAGTGACCGACCCACAGTATACAATATCGCTACAATGGAAAATCACAGAAATAAATTCGCAGCCTGTTCTCTGTTCTTAGGTTAACAACGTTCACCATGAACAGTGATTTTTAAACTTCACGCCCCATCACTAATTCCCATAAACTAATTGTTAATCGTAGGTAATTCGCCTTATACTGTAGCCTAGAAAAAGTAATATGAAGTCAAGTACGGTAAGTAATTATTTAAAGTTAAATTGAAAGTAAGAATAAAAAATGTTGAATAGAGTAATAAGATTAGTTCTCTCTCGAAAAAAAATTATCACTACAGCCCTGATCAAATAATAACCACATATCAATATATCGTATTAAGGTACCTATTATATAATATCAACTACGTATATTACCCTGTAATCCTTCTACGTAGCTGCCACTTATCTAAGAGTTGCTCATAACCTTTTCTGTTGCCATAGTATGCACATTATCTAAAATGGACAATGTTTAGCTTGATTCGTATAATATTAAAAATATTACCCTCTAGTACTTCAACAACGCTGGCGGTAATCTGTGGATCATCCCCAATTTTTTGTGCAGCCATATTAATATCTACAAGATTCATATCATACATTTAAAAAATTCTATTACTCAACCTTTAGTACATTACCATGCAACACTTCAATACAGCTTCCACTTATCGGTGAGTCTTCTATGTGTTTCATAGCATGCACATCATCTAAAATGATTATATTCAACATAAATTATTAAATAATCGTATTAACTAAAACTATTACCCCGTAGTACTTGAATAAGACTTCCACTCATCTGTTCAATTTCCAACTCAATTATATGTGCATTATCTACAATAAGGGCATACACTTTAGTAAATATTAATTTTAGTTAAAAACTTACAATTCAGATGTAAGGTTGGTATAGCACCTTTTTTAAACCTCTTCTAGTTCCAGGTACCTTGAATTCCTCAATAAAATGTCTGTCACACACATAATATGAATTATAAACCTTTTCCGGGGCTACATTAAATAGCTTGGGATTATTAATATTCACAATCCATCTACAGTAAATGTCCGGATCTTTACAAGGAAAACGATGTCCTTTACTTGTTTTATCCGTACAGTTTAAAACACAACACGTTTTCACATGGGACATCGTCGCGCTACGTTATAAATAACCGAACAAATAATTTGCTAGTCAAACGTATATAGGAAAAACTTGGAACAAATATAAAACAGGTAAACGCAAAAGCAAAACAAAACAAAGCGGAAATGGCAGTGGAGTTTTTGACAATATTCATTCTAAAAATTGGTTAGCAGTGCTATCCAACGGGTGCGATCCGTACTAAACTTTTGACAGACTTCTCAAGGTGACTCATTTACCTTACTTTTCTATATGTATATGTTCTATGATAGTATCCAAGCCTAACCTCCAAATATTTGAGTACCGTAAATTTTAAAGTGAAAATTTATAATAAAAAATAATGGATGCTGTAGGTGCAAAATGTAAACGTGTTAAGTCCACGAACTTTACGTCCTGTGAAAAAGAAATGTTACTTTCACTAGTAGAAAAATATCAGCATGTGATTGAAAATAAAAAACCAACCAAGTTTCTGTTGGAGAAAAAGCTAAGGCTTGGCGTAAGATAACAGAAGAATTCAATGCACTATCGCCGAATTTGTGTAGCAGGAGTTTAGAATCCTTGAAAAAATTTTATGACAATAAGAAGAAAGAGGTTCGAAAACAGGTAGCTGATGAGAAAAAAGAAATCTTTGTTACTGGAGGAGGGAGGAAAAAGAATATACCAACAGATCCCAATCAAGAGCTTTTGTTATCGATTATAAACACAAAAACTGTGTTTGGATTAGAGAATCCGTTTGATTCCGATTCAAACATTATTGACATTGATAATGAAAACAATGAAATCGAATTTAAAATGGAAGGTGTTTGTGCTTCACCACGGTTAGGTATATTACTTAAATTTCAGGATAATACAGAGATTGTAATAGGTGTGGGTTTCAGATTATACTGCCGATGTGGAAGAGAATGACATTTGAAATAAAGATGCTAAATTGGAAATGCATTGTATTGAACAGGCAAATTTATCAACAAATCTACTATGTAAAACAACAAGTGCATTAAGAACACTTGTAACAGAGAACTTGAAGAGACCTTGCAATGTAAATTTTAAGCACAAGGAACAAGTTTTAGTGAGATAACCATTGAAGTAATTGTTATCGTAAACAGCCAGCATGCCATACCATTACTTCATTTGCAGTTAGCTAAACCAGCTTTTAATAACCTACTTATTCGTACAAACACTATACGGTTATATTACAATCTTTAGATTATCAAACTAATGAATAACCTACCTTTAGTAGCGGTAGGTAACAAATAACGACATCAAACCATGGGGTATTAGACATTTCTCTGTATAACCAGTCCTTGCTATAAAATACGGTTACTGGTGGTTCTCAATGGTAGCCTCACTAAAACTTTCTTAAGAATTAATAAACTTGCTATCAAGATAGGATTTGTTCTTATTCGGTGTTTGTATAGGAGCTGAACGAGCAGACTCCAGAAAAACGAAAAATTTTATCAAGTAGTTGCCTGCGTCCAACAACATCAGTGAGGGCTTTATCATCCTTGCATTTAGCCGAAAAGTATGAATTACTTACTGACAAAAGACTTGTTATAGCAGACTATGAAAAGAAGAAGTTACAACAAGAAATAGAATCTCAAAAACAAGAGCACAAACTTAAGGTGAGTTACTAAATCTTAAAATTCAGCAAGAAACCATTAAACTTAAACTTCTAGCTACTGCTAATGAACAACTCAATATATAATCGTATACTAAATTAGCAAAAAAATCCTTTAAAACACTATTTCTAAAATGTGCATTATCTATATTATTATTGGGTACATCAGCAACTTGACCTATTTCAATTAAGTAATTTAGTTCGTCGATGTTTATGTTTTCAGGAGGTGGTGGTTCAGGCTCGTTGTTTTCTCTAGCTATGTTATGCAAAACTGCTGCAGCTACTATCACCTTTAACACAGTTTCCATTTTTAGTCTCAAGCCATATGCCAATACCGGAAATCTTCGCTTCCATACACCAAACAGTCGTTCGACACAATTACGTGTGCGGATATGAGATTTGTTATATAACTGTTCAGTTCTTGTTATAGGATTTCCCAAAGGTGTTAGCAAGTATGGCTTTACTGGATATCCAGCATCACCTAGTAATACACAATTTTGAAAGTCCCCTCTTTCAAATCTACTCCTTAAACGACTATTCATAAAGACTGGGCAACATGAGTGGATCCACTCCACCTAGCTACAATATCCATTATTTTTAAATTACTGTCGCAGACTGCTTGAGTATTTATTGAAAAATATCCTTTCCTATTTCTAAATATTTCTCCATCTACTCCTCCAGGCGATTGTATTTTAATATGAGTTTCATCTAAGCATCCAACTACTCTAGGAAATGAGGCTGCTTTATAGAACTGGTGCTGAACGTGCAAGATGTCAACATTACGTGGTATCTTTATATAATTTGCACTCAATCTGCAAATGGCTTCTGAAACTCTGTTAATTATCCGTGAAGTGGTAGAAATGTGCATCCCCATAAAATTAGCTACGGTATTTAGATGTCCTGCACTTGCAAAGTAATGAAGACACGTTAACAACTGATTAATGGGAGATACGCTGTTGTTCCTAAAAGAAATGGAAATTATTTCATAAATATTTGATATTGGAGACTGTCAAAAATTTATATTTCGGTTTAATGTACTTACAAATCGTTTGCAAACTCTAAATATTCCTCAATTTCCATCAGTAACTGTAATACGGTGGGTTTCATTAAACGAAATCTTCTAAAAAAAGATAAATTATCTAAATCGTAAAAGGGCTCCGCTCTGTTATATTGTCTTCTTAGATATCCATATTCCAAAATATCTAACATGTCCAAGTCGTCATTGAGCATAATATGTTCCATATTTTATTATATATTGATTTTATTATATATTGATTTTGTGGTCAACAGCTGATTCAGATTTGACATTCGTACAAAACGATTATTATAGCGCATGCTCTAACCATCCCTTAAATTTAAGTAGATATTAAGCTGCCAACGGCGAAGGCTTAGGGTAAGGGAGCCTTAAAGTTCAGATTTTAAACGATGCAAACGAATAATGTCCTATAAGCTATCCTTAAGGTTAAGCCCTGCTTAAATGCATACGGTGCAAACGGCAGTAAGAAATATAATAACTTACTTTTCATGTGATGAAGACTTGTTTTGAAATATCCGGTTTTATGGTATTAAAACATACGATTACGAACAATAAGTCACAAGCAACCTTATTTGGCTTTTACTATATGTGGTATAGTGTTTTTTTCTTACACATATGGAGATCTTGAATTACAAATACCATAACGCCCTGCTCTCAGTTTAATATTATTCTCTGTGTAATTTGATTTAATGCTCGATATGTGCCTCACAATATCTCCCTTCCTAATATTCTATTTGACACTTGACATTTATAGTTCGTTATTTTGTGTATTTTTTACAACTTAGCATTTAATAATTGTTGAACTATTATTTTCTTGTATTTATGTGAAAAAAATAATTATTTATGTGAGATGATAAGGTTACAATATGCCTTTTTGATAATGTTAAGCCGGGTGGTTTCTTGCCTCTCAGGCTTGCTAGATATAGGACGCTTCTGGAGCTTTGCATTGAAATTGTAGGTTTTATGGACGGATTTCTGCAAGCATCTTGAGTTTAAATTAATGTTCCATTTTGTGTTGTATTGGAAATTAATTACGCGTTTGCGGGTTTGGTTGTCGATATCCTGAATATCATGAATATATTGTTAAACTATCGCTGAGGCAACACATGTTTACGTTACTGTTTTAGTGCAGACCCACAGTTAAGTGTTCTGGACACATACATATTGACTGGAGATGGTATTTTATATTTAGAAGATTGATATATTGTTCCCCTCTAACTGGAATACCATTTCAATTGATGTTCACTTTTAAAACCTGCTGAGAATTGATCAACATGCATCTGATTTAGGCCATCTACTAAGCTGGAGTGATTTTCCTATAGTTGATGTGGATCCGTTCCATCTACCATTGTGCATATTAATGCCTGTTTCTTTGCCTCTTACTTTAATGAAACAGATGAGGTGCTTTAAAAGGAGAGATTATGTAAGTATTAATACATCTATCCCCCGATCTACACGGTACTTGTTTTACACGTTCTCACTTTTACACGGTTTTCCAAATAAGTTTTTTTTGTTTTTATCGCACTCTACTAAATGCTACTGTGATTGAACACGTGCGCTGTGTACACATCTCACGGGGAATCCCGAGCTTATGTGCTGACTTGCTGCACACGCACACTGTGTCTGTATTTCTTCGCATAAAATTAAAGTTTTATCTATGGAAAATTGTACATTTGAGTGAAAGTTTCACAGTTTCAGAAAGATTTAATTTTCCATATTAGTAAATTACAAGTGAGTGCATAATTTAGATTATTATAAATTAACGGCTGTGATTAAAGTAAAATTCAGAGGGGAAAAATGCGGGAAATTTTGGAGGGAAATGATGGCACCTAAAAATATTGAAAAAAATCACAACTGTTAAATAGCAAAATTATGCATTTTCTGCAAGCTTTTCGATTTACACGGTTTTGACTTGAAAATTTTTAATTTTCAGTTTACTCGTTTTTCTCAGGAACGTATCTACCGTGTAAATCGGGAGATAGGTGTACTTATTTATCGGAACTTGATTGGAGTAATGTGCTTGTTAACACAAATATTGATGTAGTCATTATATAATCACTTGAATTATGCAATTACAGTTTGGGTATCTGTTAGAATACCACGACGTAGGGAATATCCACATTAGTATTTGAAGGAGTTACATTGCAGCATTAAGTAAAAGTATAAGGCACATCAGAAATATAATCAGTACATCTCCCTAATTTACTATTCGATTTATAGTAATTTTCGTAAAATGGTTAAAAGTATTATACATTCTGACTATTCAAAGTATATTTTTTATGTAGAATCAGAAATTAACTTGGATGCAAGAAACTTTTGGGTGTTCGTCAGAGCGTAAAGCCGGTAAAATAATACCCGGGGATATGAGCTACAATGGTATTAATACAACAGATGGTCGTATCCAAATCATTTTTCAAACAACTCTTGCATAGCTTCCAGTTATATCTCCAGTGAGATAGTGTTCAGCTTTATTTAAAAAATTCGATATAAGGAAAGGAGTGGGTGTAGATGATATCCCAGCTTGCTTTATACTGGCATGTGGCGGTTCTCTCAGTTATCCCTTTTCCATCCTATTTAATCTTTGTATGAAACCTGGTCAACATATGTTAATTTGGAAATGTGCGTTGGTCGTTCCTATTTACAAATCAGGTTTGAGAAATAAAATCGAGAATTATAGGCCGATCTCCAAGTTGTGCATATTTAATAAACTTCTGGAGTCTATAATTTATCAAACTATATTTAATTTTAGTAAGCACATTATCCCACTTCAGCAGCATGGTTTTTGTAAGGGAAGGTCGATAGCTATAGTCAAAACCAGTTAAGCTGACCGATGACTCATCTTGTTAAAGCATATGCATCAATGCAATCAGAACGTATTTCTAGCATTCTGGATTAGTTCAGTTGTTTATACAAAATGGCGCATGCAGTTTATATTGTGACAAATACTAGCTGAGAATGTGTCCCAGGGCTTTTATAAATGATCCTTTAATTTCTACGAATTATAAGAAATGTTTGTTGGATATGCAGTTGCCAGCGGCGTTAACATAAGTATCAAATACATTTTTCTTTTATAAAAATTAAACCAAAAAATTTAAGGTAAATTGGAAGTTTGGAAGGGAAATAGACCAACATTTTATTTAGATGAATTGTGTTTAAATGAAGATATTAATATGTAATATGGAAATGGACAAGCTATTTTCAGGAATGTAGATAAAATCTTAGTTTAGAAATGTACTGCAGATACTGGATATTTAGCATGGTGTCGCGATATTGTTGGTTTTTGAAAACATAAAGTGAATTTTCAAGATATATTGTTATTAAGTATAAAGATGCGTGTGTTCTAATTGATTGGATAATATCTGAAGACTAATAATTACTGTTGGAATTAGACTTGTTATTCCCACAATTATCAAGGAAATTGTAGTTTCAGGATTTTATTTTATTCCTGTTTTATATGGTCAACAAGCATGGTTTTACATATAAAAGTGTATTTGTAAATATTTAATCAAATTTAGTATTAAATAAACAAAATGGTATTGTATTATTTTATTGTAATATTGCTCTACTACATTAAGAAAGTATAAATCTAGGACATCACTTCATTTTATATTAATCAATTATTCTGAAATTGAATCATCTTCATAAGAGTCATTGCTGCTTGAATCCTCTAAGTTGATAATAAGTTTTTTTCAATTTGCCACCATTCTATCATACATTTTTCTGAATGGTGAGTGCATTTTTGCCAATATGTCATCTATCCTTCCAAGTGCTTCATGCTATATTAATTGTACGTGCTCGTCATTAAATTGTTCATTAAATTTTCCAATATTTTTGTTGTAATAGCCTTTGCAATTACCCCAAATTAATTCTATTGGATTAAATTGGCAATGGTATGGAGGGAGTCTTAATACTTTATGGCCACTTTGTGTTGCAAGTTCATCAAGTATGAATATTTTTGGTTGAACATTTTCCTTTACTAATGCAAGTAATTTTCTTTTTAACATTGAACTGTCAGCAAATATGTTATGTCGAAGCAAATAATTAATTAATTCCTCTTTATTTGAAAAATTGTTAGGAACCTTTTCAACTAATTGCGAATGATATGAAGCATTATCTAGCACGATTAAACTTGAACCGCTTAAATTTGGTAATAAACTTTCTTGGAACCATTTTCTGAACATTTCTGTGTTCATATCACCATGATAAGCTGCATATTGGGATTTTGAAGAAAACAAAAGATATGCATCATGTATAAAACCATTTTTATTTCCAGCATGTATCACAATAAATTTAAAACAACATTTGGTAACTATACAAAGCACAGTGACAGCAACAAATTAACAAGTAACCGTCTTCCTGTTCCAAATGGCTTCTTCTTGATGCTTTTGTGAGAATTATCATGCCAATTCTTTTTGGCAGATCCCCTACTAAAAAGCCAAGTCTCGTCAAGAAAACAGGTTCATATAGTTGCGTTTCCTTATTGGAATGGTAATCCTTTAAGAATTTTATTCGTGCAGGAGCTATATGTTGTTTCTCGAACAATCCTTGCCTTCCATCATCTACTTTATAAAAAATCCTATAGTAGGTAAAAGTCTTCTTAAGCTAGTTAATTTGAAATTACATATGCCGGCAGTAACAAGCTCTTTTTGGAGTGTTTGTGCAGTTACATGAAGTCCTACAAATATAAAAATTAGTTACTAATTACAATTAATTTTCATATTACTTTTCGAGTGCATCTCATAAATTTTACGTTTAACTGCATGTTTTATAAAATCTTCAACATCGCAAGATCTGCTTTTTGTTTGGTTGCGTTTCCTGCACGTCGAATGAATTGGAAAATTTTCCTTTAGAGCTTGTGAGCCTCCTCTCTTAATCCTAGTTAAAACACTAAGGCTAAACCACATGCTTCAGAGGTTTGCTGAAGAAATAATTAATTGATTTGAAGGATTCAGTGTATTTATTTTTGTACCTGCATAACACTTCCAAACGAAACTAAAACACATTCATTATCACGCTCTCTTTCAAAATAATCCATGACGTTCAAAATCACCTGGTGTGTTTGGGGTTTGAGATGTTTGTTTCGATGCATTTTGAACAACTAAAAAGCAAAGAGGTGATAGTATTTAGTGTTGTTATAGGACGACTGTATTTACCGTTTATAATGTGTAAGAAATCTTTTTACTTTTGAAAAAAACTTTTATATTTGCGATTTGAGCTAAATGTAAAAACATAAATACAACAAAAAATCAAGAACTACGTGAAAAGACAACAAAAAGTGACAGGAAACTAAAATTATTTATAGGTTATAATAATACGTAAATATTAGTTATAACAGACATACGTTTTGATGCTGCCATACCAATCCTTAAAAGACGTATTTTTTTTCTATCCATCCTGTTTTAGGGCAAATAGTTACATATACTGACAAAGACATGCAATTTTCATTATCATTTCTAATAATGTACCGTGGTGAGTCATCGGTCAGTTTAAATGGTTTTGACTATACTTATCTTATCACTCATACTCAAACACTAACAACACATATGGATAATCGGAAGCAAGTTGATACCATTTACTTTGATTTAAGCAAAGCTTTTGACAAAACCAATCACGATCTTTTAGTGAACAAACTTGCTTGCTTTGGGTACATGGGGTTATGTTACGTTGGGTTGAGTCGTTTGTGAGAAACCGAATGTAAATTGTTGCAGTCAATGGATATGCTTCCCCATTGCAGAGATATCTTGCGTGTTATAAGGGTCACACTTTGGCCGATTGTTCTATTTATTGTTCTGTGCGGATTTAGTTGAATTTCTTCCTCCAGAAAATTTTCTAATATACACTGACGATTTAAAAATATATAAAGTAATTCAAAGTCAAAGTGATTGTCTTAAGTTACAACAGTTAATTAACAACTTCTGAATTTATTGCGCCAATAATCGGTTGGTCCTTAATGAGTTAAAGTGCCACATTACAAAGGATTATTGCTTTTGTTGTCAGATTTTGTTCTAATTCTTGATACAAGATATCACAAATTCCACAACGTATTGGTTCGCTTTTACCAATTGAACTTAAAAATGCCCAGTATCAATATATAAGAGAATTAAAGATATTTTATTATTTCAAAGAAATTCACCAAGTGAAAACAGTTATGTTCTCGTTCTTTACAGAAATGGACTCCGTTTCTAGATGATTGGAGTTTCTTCAGGATGGACGGTTGTCTTGTAAATACAGCTCTCCCCTATGATGCAAAACATCCCATATTAAAAAAGAACATAAACAAATGACCTGTTACCTACTTAACACTGGTGGACCTTCTAAGAAGATACTGCATCCAGTGCTAAACGAGGAAGTTGGTCGACGTAAACCAATATGTTTCCAATTAAATATTAATGAATAATTTTGTCTGGCATGGGGAAAGCAATGCGAGCATAGGTAACGAAAAATCAATATAAATTGTTGGTTATTTTACAAAAAGAAAAGGCCGTAACCAGTTTTGCAGTTCTTTGCATCTAATCAGATGGGCGCATCTCTTTTTGCAAAACAACCAACTAAGTTCTGGAATTATACACAAATCAAGGTGTATTTATAATGCAAAATGTTTCTTATACGCCCTCTATACTCGAATATAACCGACTAACTATCGTTGACTTTTTAAAGTCTTCGACATGATAGTGTAGATGGCATTGCCAGACAAAATTTTAATAGTGAGTTAAAATAACCAACAATTTATATTGATTTTCTGTCCCTATGCTCGAATTGCTTTCCCCATGCCAGGCAAAATAATTCATTAATCCCATATTAGTTCCCAGAGATTTTCATCTCGCGGCCTTGATATGTGATTATACGCATAAAATAACATTACACTGAGGTCCGCGTCTAATGCAATCGCTCATTCATTGTCAATGTTGGATTCCAGGAATTCGTCAGTTAATACATCACCGAATTTATAAATGCATCTGCTGTTATAGATTAAAGACTCAAACATTTGTACTCCAAATGACGAATTTGCAGAAGAAATTCTCTGTGATCCAAGGGTTATTTGGCAATATTTGTTTGTTTAGCAACTAAGGCTGTACATGTAGAATTTGTATCGGATGTCAACCCCTCATTTCCCGTTGCCTTAGATAGATTTGTTGCTCGTAGGGGTTTGTGCCAAGAAATATTTTGTGATTGCAGCACCAATTTTAAAGACATACAATATTTTCGCAGATGTTTCGATACTCTTAAAGGATTCTAATACCGCTATCGCTGATCATTTTTCAAATAACAGAATTAAATGGAATTTTAACGCACCAGAAGCTCCTCATTTTGGAGACTTGTGGGAGTCGAACGTCAAATCCACCAAGCATCATTTGCATAGAGACTCTAGTTCTTACTTCTGGAGAAATGGCTACTGGTGTCACACGTGTAGAAGCAATATTGAATAGTTGTCCACTAGGTTCAATCTTATCCGATGCGAATTAAAGCACTGATTACCTCACTCTAGGTCGTTTTTAATTGAATCCCCTCTTTTAGCGCCACTTTGAAAATGTTAAACTAACTAGTGTAGATCGCTATCATTTACTCCAACAAGCTACCCAGTCATTTTGGTTCTGATGGTCCAACGAATATTTACACACGCTAATTCCTAGAGAAAAATGGTGTGCTAAGCCACCAAATATCAAAGTTGGTGATATTTTTATATTGAAGACTAGAGATATGCCCCCCTTGTCTTGGCCTCTTGGAAGAATTTTAAAGATTTATCTTGGCAAGGAAGGCATAGTTAGGGTTGCTAAAATTAAAACTAGTAACGGTGTCTATGTTAGACCTCTATGTAAAATGGCAGTCCTTCAGCTGTTAGATTCTTAATTTATTTTTCTTTACTGGAAGTATAAATATTTTTTGTTTTGAATTTGATATTGCTTTATTTAGGTTATTTGATACATATGATAAATTTATGTCACACTAATAAACGCTTTGTTTTTTTTTTCTCTTTTTCGTGTTTTCACTTTTGTATTGGGTTTCAAAACATTGTTTTGGGTGGGCTGTGTGTTGGAGTCAGAAAGCTAATCTTATATTTAAAATGCAACATTTTGTTATATTGTTATTATCAAGTTGAAAACGCGCAGGTGTTGAAAGTTTAATTTAAATTAATTACGTTATTGTTCTTCAATGGGAAGGTTGTGTTTCCAATAGCATAAAATATAAGTTTAGTGTCGCCATTCCAAAGATCAGCATCCACCTAATAGAACTTACCTGCCGTCATCCATAGCTATTTTGATTAAGGGTGTCTCTTATTAAATCTAGCAGCTGTGTGGTTTCCTGTTCATCCATTAGAAGTTACACTGATTTGGTAAATACTTTTGTTTACACTTGCTTTATTTATGTATTTAGATACTCTTGCTGAAAGTTAAAGTAAAAATAACTGTTTGCACTACCGCTAACGTTAAACCACTTAATCAAGGAATATCATGTCAATTTAATACAGGAAATACAGCTTGGTGATCTTTTTTATTTTTAATTTTACTAGAAAGAGTGTACAGTCATTTGATTATCTTCTGTCACTTATCTCTATCACAAATATTAATTATAACATTGAGGCATTTTGTTACAAGAGATTCCTATCCAAGTCTTGCTTATTCATTTCGAATATTTTATTCACTTATTTGTATGATTGTACAAGGAGTTTGTGATGTTTTATGAAATATTCTAGCACCGATATATTTTAGGCCTTAAAGAGACAGTGGCTGAGTGTTGAAGAAGACTATTATAAGTTTTGTCAAGTACCAAATTGCCTTAGAGCAATTGATGGTAAACACGTAGAAATCCAAGCTCCTTCACATTCTGAATCGCAGTATTTTAATTTTAATAAACGTTTTAGTATGTTACTTTTAGCAGTTTGTGATATAAAATATTTTTTTGCACGTGTTGATATTGGCCGCTACAGATCCCAAAGCAATAGCGGAATTTTAAATAATTCGACACTGGCTATGCATTTTAAAAGAGGAACTTTGAATATTTCGCCTGATTCATGTCTACCTAATACATAGCAAGTAGTTCCATTATATTTTGTAGGAAATGAAGCATTTCCACTACAAATCCATTTGTTAAGACTATATAGCAGAAAGCGATTTGGAGGAATGCCAGAAAATGAGTTGATTTTCAACTATTAGGTCGTAATAACTAATTGTATGCTTCTTATTTACATTATATATTCAAGTTTGTCACATGCCCGTAGAACTATTGAAAACACATTTAGAATTATGGTTGCAAGATTCAGGATTTTTCACAATGTAATAAATGCTGCTCCCGAAACAGTTGATGAAATTATAAAAGTAATTACATGTTCGCCTAATTTTATTAAATATCACTGTAGATGCAAACATGTACTGTCCTGAAAATTTTGTTGACCGTGACTTTGATGAGAAAATCGTTTTAGGATAATGCAGATAAAAAGTGCCAGTCAAAAGTGCACTGGACTGTGTGCAAAATATTCGTTTTGGAAATAGAAATGCACCATGAAAAGTTTAAGATTTCAGAGACTATATTAAACAAATTTGAATGGCAAAGCAGCTGCTCATTGTTCTTGGCAATTGGATTATATTAACAAAACGAATTGTAAACTATTTTGGAAAAATGTGTAATTTATTCTCTTAACATATACATTTAGATTCGAATTATGTAGTTATGAATAAAAACTAAAACAATTTCAAGTGTTTTACATTTCAATAGCCAAGTGTTCACTATAATTCATTATTTTTATAGCTTACTGAATTAATAATGGCACTAAAACAACTACAAGAAAAAGTAAATACATTCAAAAAAAATTTATGTAGAACAAATATTTCACTATTGGCGATATTTTCTTTTTAACTGAATTAAGGTTTCATCAATAAATTCATCACTTGCAGCCTGTAGCAGTTCGACCAATACAGATGCAACGTATTTAGCAAAATCCATGTATTTGTTACTGTCCCCTGCATTCGTACTTTCAGAAATATTTCCTCTATTAACATGTGCTGCTGCAGTCACAGAGTCTGTGTCCACAAGAAAGCTTGACAAAGTTCTAAATTTAATGTACACATTAATTATATTCGATATAATTTAGGTGATGACTTACTTTCTAGGTGTTCTGTTTTTATACATATAATCAAAAAGATATGAATGGCCACATAGGAATTGGTGTATATCCAGTAGCACTGTAATTTAATGCTGGTATCTTTTGTTTTTCTCTGTGATATTTTTTCAAAGAAACTTTTCTTTCTTTTTACAATCTTGAACTAAAACGATACATATTAATTTGTTCAAATAGGTTTGTAATATATTACCTGATGACTAAACAGAGAGAGATATATATTGTCCCGAGCATGATCAGTCATTAGCCTATTACTGTAGCCTTTCTTTTGGCAAAAATTTATTGCTGGTTGATTACAAATAACTTTGAGCTACAATTATTCATTAATTACCGAACCTTTTGACTTATTTAGTTCATATTGTACATAACCTTAAAATATGTAAGTAAATTCTGTTCTCGCTTGCTTTTGTCAAGCAGCTTGCATCAATTCAATTGGGATCGTTCATACTGATTTCTCATTGTATTGGAAATAAAGGCACTAAGAAAAACTATTCGGGTATTTCAATATCAATAAGATTTGTATTTTACACCGAATCTTCTGTAAAATTATTGTTAATCAGCTCTTTTATTGTAGTTTCTTAAATAACATTTTAATAAACTACTTTTACTGCAGTTTACATTAACAAGTCCTTTTTGTTTAATTTAAAGTACGAATTATTATTCAGCATCTGAAAACGTTAAAATACTTTAGTGGGTGTATTGCAGAGAAAATAACAGAAAGATTGCTGCTGTTTTTTCTGCTCTGTATGAAGATCGACCAATCCCCAATTATAAGCACTGTAAGCAGAATTGCTAAATTATTTGAAAAATGAAGTATTTGCGAAACGGTTATTACTAACAGTGAGCCAAATATAAATGAAGATAACGTAATTAATATTCTAGCTTCAGTTCATGCAAACCCAATATTACTGTGCGAACTATTGCTAAAAATGCAGGACTTTGTAAAAGTTATGTACATAAGGTGCTTAAAAAATAGAAGTACAAATCATCTAAATATGCACCACATCAGCAACTTGTGAAACAGATGCTGAAAAGCGAGCACACTTTTGTGAAATATTTACATTAAATGGCACTCCAAATCATCAAAATCACCGATATTGGAGCACTGAAAATCCACATATTGTACTTATATTGCAGCTCATACACAATATCGTTAGAAAGTAAATGCGTGCATTGGAATATTTATGAACCAAATCATAGGTTCATATTTCATCGAAGGAACCCTTACAGCAGCAAAATATTCTGATTTGCTAATTGATAATATTTTATCTCATTAAAGGAGTTACACCTGAGGATTCTATAGTTTGGTATAAGAATGACAGTTGTCCTGCTCATAATTCACATATAATTAGGAGTCGTTTATATTGTTTCCAGAATGCTGGACTGTAATAGGTACACTGCTATCCTGGCCCACACATTCACCTGATTTAGCGTTGAAGGATTTCTTTTTATAGGTATACATTTCTTCAATAATATTTTCAGGACTATCTCATCCATCTTTGAAAGAGAGCATACGACGGGCGTGTAATAGTATTACACCACAAACTTTTGTAAATATCCAAGAACATTTCTTTGATCGTCTTGGTCTTTGTTTAGCTGTAAATGGAGAAATATTTGAACACTTGTGATTTTATTCATTTTGAATCCATATTTTTGATTTTATAGTTATGTAGTTAAAATTCTTTATTATTTCATAAAAATTCCAAATTTCTTAAAAATTAAGACTTATTAAAAAAATAACCCTAAATAATATATTACCTGCTTTTGTTCTTGTGCTTCAAATATTAAAGTGGTAACAATATAATAGTTTGTATTTTGATAAGAAGTAATTCCTATTCAGAAACTAATAATGTTCTAACAGTTAGGGTAAAACTTTGCTATTCTGGAAAGCATCAATGGGTTCGCCAACCTATAAATATATCTATCTGTCTTTGAATTGGGGTATTTAGCTTTTTTTTAATATTAGTAAAGTCCTGTGTTCTGCAATTCTGTGGACATTGGGTATATGCAGACCCATTTGCCTAAGTAAACCAATAAATATTTACAACAAAGAATGCTAGCAAGGACAGTTTCTAGTAAATGAACAGACACCTGTCTTATTAAGATAAGAGGCGTCTATTAACAAAGTACCTGAAGAACAATAGGAAATTCACTGTTTATATAGACATGATTACTATTTGCATGAATAAACAATCCGAGCGAATGGTTGCTATAGTTATGCTTGAATGAAAGTTACGGTTTGTATTTCAGTGCATTTACTGTAACTTTTCATATAAAGGGAAGTTGACAACTCTCAACCTCATTAATGTTTTTGGGATCCTTACAGATTTGCAGTTTTATGATTCTTCTTCTGCAGTAATAAAAATATTTTGCAAATAATTGTGTTTAGTTAAAAACTGAGAGAATTGCTTGTTTTTGTTAAATGTTCGGTCACTGCTGAGGGACTGTACAGACTAACTCTGAGTCACAGTCGGCATGTTTATTCTTGTTCATATCAATTTCCCTCTTTCCTCAATGTATACAATTCATAGCTGTAACATATATTACCTACACTTAAAGCTTTTAGGCCACTTTCAGGCTTTAGAGGATGGTAGGATTTGTGTTGTTTAAGTGGTGGGCTTAAAAATGGTGTGATGTTGTTTTTGTAAGTTATACTAAGGTGGCCATCTATTATATGTAAATATGGTTGCTCAATTTCAACAGGAAGGCCGTTATTATTGCAGATACAAGATTTTTCACAAAAATACGGCCTCGTTCGGATGAGAAGTAAAATTTAAGTCTTGAGGGTATGTTGTTATGCACATTAAAGATCCGTACCTTGCTTGGAACAGCAAAGGTTCGGTAAAATTCAAAATTTTGTAAAAAAAAACTCGCTTTCTGGCTAGAGAGTAGTACCTTCGGGTAGAGCATTGGAAAAATCAAATGTTGCGTTTAATTTATCAATGTCAATAATTTGCAGATAGGAAAAGAAATTATTTCAGACGTAATTAAGTAGTAAAGGTCATCTTTTTTATTTCTTATGCCGTCCATTGGATTTTTCTCTGTTTAAATGAATAAGAAAAATATAATTTTTATGATAAAAACACTTTATTAGCTTACAAGTAACACTAGAAGTTAATGTTTTAACTGAATTACATAAGTAGGATATGATTATTACAATTGAAATTTGCAGTTGTTGACAGTTGGGTTAACTAATCAAACAAAAGTTATGTATCTTCCATTCTTGTACTTTATAAAATAAACTGCATTTGGAATAATATTATTTTCTTGTATGCGGGTTTCACATTCTTGTCTAGGCAAATGATACTTGATACATTAAAAAATGACAGTAGGTAAAAACCCTATTGTGTATTTGTAAAGAATTGCCAACTTATTTTTTAACACCTTTCGTTGGTTATCAGTGTCAAAATAATAACAGATAGAAGGGCCTCTATAGTAATACACATATATCCAAATTTGCTTTTAGGCTCAGACTATTAGAACTTCTTACAGCTTTGGAGGCTTTGATACTACAGTTCATTCACCAGCATATATGGTTCAAACTGAATACAATTGTAATACATGCTGTCGAATTATAGTGCCAGCCATTCAGACCTTCTGAAAAAAAAACAAAGAATAACATCAGATAAAATGACTAACAGAAATTGAAACAAGGTTCTGACCAATCGTATTTTGTTTGACTTCTGATAATTTACAAATCCACCACTCTGAGATAAAAAAATCCATGCATATAGAATGTTGTGGCATATTTGTTTATAATATTGTGGGCAACTTTCTCAGCGTATTGTTGGTAGAACGTTTTGAAAGGAGACTGCCTCAAAAGTGTCATAAGGGTATTAGTGAGAGGTTTTTCTTATAGACGAAACCCGCGGTTAAAAGGAGGCGGAATTAGTACCGAACATAACTGGAAAGCTTTGAGAGAGAATTAGTCTAGCTGGACTCAGGTCCATGTAATCATGAGCGCTGGGGGGTGGGTAAGGATAATAGGACACATCGTTGTAACAATGATCCCTAACCAGCAAAGTAAGTACAGGAAGCAGTTAGGGTCTCTTCAAATGAACGAAGATACTAAACTAAATAAGTCAGCGACCAAAAGAAAAATAATTTGGAAATAATAATTTTTAATAACTTTAATGTACTAAAACAGAAGTTTTATAGACATAATGCAGAAATCTCAAAACTAAAGTAATTTATTATATGTTGAGGAAATAACCCTATATGTGTGTATATATATATATATATATATATATATATATATATATATATATTCCGATTATTGTCATCGGTTTCGGTGGCGTAATTGGTAAATGCATGGTCCCGGAAAGACTAAGATGCAGGTTCAAGTCCTGTCCAAGACCTTATATTCTCCTTCTTTCAATTACTAGCTCGATTTGAAATGATCATTTGCACTTTGCATAAAAAGTCTAAGTTATTATTTCATCTTATTACTGTAATACGTTAGTATTTACCAACTAAACCTTGTGTAGAAAACTACCTATATATACATATATATATATATATATATATATATATATATATATACATATGGAAGTAAGTATAATGAGTCTTAAATTACTACAGAGTAAAAAAGAATTAATGACAAGTGACTAAAATTTAGCCACGAGGGCATCCTGTCGACGCGTTTCGCTTTAATTGGGACTCACGAGGACAGGAGTAGCAAAGTTGTAATATTTAATACAGATACATTGTGGGAAGTACAGTATCACCTAGCTCACAATTTGTGTCTTCATGTCGTTTCACCTGACATCGCAGGTTTTAGCAACATTTGGCATGGAGAAGATCCGGCTCAACTTCCTTTTTCCATAGCCAAAAGTTATAATTTAAAAGAGTAGTAAGTTTAATGAGTCTTAAATTAATACAAAGTAGAAAAGAATTAATGGCAAGTGACTTAAATTCAGTCACGAGAACATCCTGTCGACTCATTAAAGAAGTGCATATTTGCAAATTTCAATTTCTTTTATTTATAGAACTTGGATTTCAATGACCTCTCATGACCTCTTTATTACATCAATATATATGTATTTTAAAAACAAACATATATTGTTACCTTTTTAAAAAATAATGAAATTAGAGTTTCTTCCAAAAATAAATGCTTTCACGATGTGCGCATTTCGTTCACAACTCTGGAAGGTTAATCAGTGTAGTAAATTTATTGCCTTCATAGATTCTTTTAAAAAAATCTTAAATGGCAAACATTCGGCGTAAATTCTAACAGAAACGCACCCATGATGAGTAATAACAACCCCAACAATTATTACAAACCAACTCCTTTGGACACTTCATCTTGTAACACCAGACAGAACACTAAAATATCTCAAATTAAACCCGATTATACCCAAAAACAAAAATTCACTTCCGAGGAACTATTTCAACAAGAAGTAGAAGATTTTAATAATTAAGACACAGATAATTATACGAATCCAAGTAGAGACGATGAAATAAATCATTCAGAAAATTACGAATGTAACAACCCTTAAGAAAATTATGAAGAGGACGATGAAGAAAATGCGTGCTCAAATTTTCAGATGGATCAAATAAAATACGATCAGATGTAATAAATCTAAATAATATTAATCAACACATTTTACCCAATATAGAAAAACCTCATGCGGAAATTAAATTATTAATCGATACAGGATCTTCAAAAACTTTAATTACCCCCAAAACCATGCAGAAACATTATTTAGATTTTGTAGAAAGAGAACCTTTCAAAATCAGAACAGCACACAAAACGACACTACACCAACTTTTCGCAAACATACCCTTACCAAGAGCTTTCAACGTAAAAATGAAACAAATATTGCATTTTTGAATTTAACGATAAATACGACAGATTAATAGGCATGGATTTTTTAAGAAAACTAGGAACGAATATCGATATAAAAAACCGATTATTAAGAACAAAACACGGACAAATTCCAGTTAAATTTCAAAACAGCAGCATTCAAACCGATCAAAAGTACACAGTCGAACCTGGGACAGAAAAACAAATAAAGGTCAGTAAATTCAAAAGGCGATATAGGTATAATAAATCACATGTTATTTCAACAAGGCGTAGAAACACCCACCGCATTAGTACACATAAAAGACAACTACGCCACTACGACAAATTTAAACTCAAACGATTACCCCATAGAAGTATCTTTAACAACACCAATCGAAGTGGAAGAAGTGAATTTTAGTGAAATGGAAATCGACGAAGAACCTGAAAGTAATTCCAACCCCATAGAACACGATAAAGTGTTAAAGGAACATTTAATGAACATTCATTTCGATGACAGTATTAATACAGAAGAGGAGAGAGCAGTAAAGGACTTATGTTTCGAATACCGAGATATATGCCATTGTGAAGGAATACCATTAATTTTCACCAACACAGTCAAACATAGCATTGAACTAACAGATGATAAACCGATTTTCACTAAAGCATATAGACTACCTCAAGCAAGTCAAGAAGAAGCAGATAGACAGGTAGCAGATTTATTAAATCAGGACATCATTCTACATTTGAATTCACCATAGAGCAGTCCTGTACTAATTGTATCGAAGAAACTAGATGCCTCGGACAAACACAAATACCCAATGGTTATTGATTACAGAAAACTCAACGAGAAGACTGTAGACGATAAGTACCCACTACCAAATATCACCGAGATATTAGACAAAATATTAGACAAACTCGTATTTCACACAAAATAAAATTAATCAGTAGTAAATAAACCTGTGAGAGCTTTTGTCAAACGTTTTTAAAATTTCACCTAATACTTTTTGTAAAATAACTAATTAGTAGGAAAGAACTAACGTGTGAGAGCTTTTGTCAGACATCTTTTAAATCGTATGTAGTCCGTTTGTAAAATAAACCAATCAGTATAAAAGAATAAGCGTGTGTCTGTCCAACATTTTTAACAATGATACATCACACCTATAGAGCGATAATATCGATTAGCAGCAACGAACAATAGTTCTACAATGTCACGTTTCTTATCACGTAACTACATCAAACGCTGATACGGAATATGCCATTGACACACACAAAAGAAAACGAGTTGCATACCTGTAGGTGTCCGGATACTTAGCTCGCAATCCGTCGGGGGAGAGGCAGCACAGCAACGTCATGGTCGTCAGGATCTATTTACCCTGCTACCATAACTGCAGCAGCGATCTACGGACAAAAGCAGTTGGTCTACAGACAAAAGCAGTTGGTATACAGAAAGAAAGAACCCATTTGACCGCCAGCTAAAAAAAGCAATACACGCAAGACACCTATTTGTCGAACAGAAAAAAAAACAAACGTGCATTGCTTTTGAAATACGGCGACGAATAATGTAGAAAATATTTCGACGCGCAAGCTGCAGAATCAAATTCAACAATTGTTCAAATAACACGAATTCGCACTGCAAATCCTCGCTTATCGAAGCGCGATTGCAACTGGAAAACCCGAGTTTTATCCGATAGTGCACGACCTTATTTCAACAAGTTTTTACATTGGAACAATAGAGAAAACCATTACTTGTCGTTTCGAGATAAATAAGTTCAAAATGAAAATTTGTAAAAAGCGTACTTATTGTAAACAGGATGTTGTTGAAGAATTGAAACGGAATCGATTTAACCAAATTATAGTAAAACGGGCTTATGGATTAATAAGTAAATTTTAAAAGCAAAATTGGAACGTAACAAATCTCCCTTCCGCCCCAGCAAAATTAACAGATCGGGTAGGAAAACAAAAGTACGGGAGTGGGCAGGACCAAAAAAACCAAAGCAAAAAAACCCAAATAAAAAAAATTGCTTAAAAACTAAAAGGAAATTCGTGACGAAAACCAAACAAAACAAAAACAGAAAAAGGTAAAAAAAGAAACACCCTAAAATTAAAAAAAAGAACTCTCGTCCGGCTCGAAGGACCAATAATAGAAGAGAGAGAAAAAGGAAGGAAGGAAGGAAGGGATGACGGATAATACGCAAGCAAGGAGGATTAAGTGGAACGGCCTCAGCACTGCGGAGTTGTCAAGGGACGGATGTTTCTCAAAAGAAACAGTTCGGTTATCAACCTGAAAAGAAGAAAAGGCACGAGGAAGAAAACCAACAGTGCCAACCAAAACAGGACCCGAAAGTCAAGCCTCAAGTAAACAAATGGACAACAAGGGAGAACGAGAGGAAGAGAGGAATGCTGGTAAAAGGAAACGGTGTACTACAAACTGTGGTTACCAAAAATCGTAACCGAAGAACCAAAGAAAAGAAATGCTGACTAGTCCTAAAGTCGACTAAGTCGTGTTTTCCAAAGAAAGAAAAACGGACTAGAAAGCACCTACCACAGGAGCGGATGGACGAAACACAATCAGTATAGGGACCGACAACAAAGAAGACCAGCAAAAGAATAGGGAAAGGAAAGTGGAACAAAAGGAACGAGAAAAAAAAGAAAAAAACCAAAAAGAATAACACCAACACCAAGTACAAAACCCAAAAGAACTAAGAATCGTACAAAAGAAAATAAAACAAAATCCCAGTGTAGTTATGTATGAGTAGGTGTGTGCATGTGCATGCGTGTGTGTGTATATGTGTGTGTGTATGTATGTGTTGGACTGCTGTAGTCGCCTCTTATGACAGGCAGGTCGTACCATGGGACAATTCTACTCCCGGACCTACACGGGGTCAAGGAGTACAAGGAGAGAACGGAGGAAAGAAGAACCAAGAAGAGAACTGAGCAAAGGAGAATCAAGTAGAACTGTTTGTTTATGAAGTGTGTGTGTGTGTGTGTGTGTGTGTATGAAGTGTGTGGGTATGGATTGGACATATATATATATATATATATATATATATATATATATATATATATATATATAGTGTCTGTCTGTGTGTGTGTGTGTGTGTGTGTGTGTGTATGTATGTATGTATGTGTTGGACTGCTGTAGTCGCCTCTTACGACAGGCAGGTCGTACCGTGGGGCTATTCTATTCCCAGACCCACAGGGGGTCAAGAAAGAAACAAAAGAAAAAGAAAGAAAACCCAGCAAACAGGCAAGTAAATAAAAAGATCATAAAGTCCAACAATCATAACCTAAGGAGAGCAAAGTCGGCATAAGAATCTGGGGCACGAGGACTAGGTATTGGGCTTAAGGCGTTTATGCCGCCAGAAGAAGAACGAAACGAGATCAAGGACATTAGAACTTCGCCGACATACATCTTCCGGTTCGGAAGGGGCATAGAATAATGTCTGCCTCTTTTGGGCAGTTTTCTGCCAAACAGGAACAGAAGGGGATGTAGCAGTTGTAGCACGCGGTTTAGGAGATGACGAGGGTAGTTTAGAAAACTCAAAACGAGTTAAGGAAGACAATTGTTTGTTGTTAGGATTGGAGGTAAGAAAGTCAACGGTAGAAAAAGAAAAAGTATTGGCTGTAAAAGAATCAAGCTTACGAAAAGAAACACAATCAGAGCACACTTTAGTTACATTAGATAGAGGGACAGAAGTAGATAAAATTTTAATGGCGTTAGATAAAGGAAAGTTAGGAAAGAAAACAGCATTGGCTGTAGGAGTATCCACCCTAGGAAAAGGAGCAGAATCCGAAAACACTTCAACCTTATTACATAAAGGAACAATCAGGTAGAAGTTCATCAACGTTACAAGAACAAACAGTATCAAGTAAAACTTCCTCCACAATAGATAACGAAGCAGAGTCAGGTTGACCTTTGTCAACATTAGACAACAGGACATCAGCTAGGATTTCACCGACCTTAGCTAAAAGAGCAGAAGCAAGTAGCATTTTGTCAGCATGAGAAAAATGAGTAAGAGTAGGTATCGTTTCATCAACGTCCGATAAAGGGATAAAATCAAGTAAGACTTCATTACTGTTAGACAACAGAGTAGGAACAGACAAAACTTCAGCCACAATAGGAACTGATTCCTTAGCGAATAACGAAACAGGATCAGGTAAAACTTGGACAATGACTGCAACTGGCATTATAGATACGGGTTCTGTAACTTCAACAGGAGCTTCCCTATCCGTATTAGGAATTATCGTCAGTTTGGCTACAGCTGTTATTGTAGGTACGACAGCAATTTCTTAACTAGAATCATTTAAGAAAGCAGGAACAGGTAAAATTTTGACACAAACGGCAGGAGGCATTAAAGATACAGGTCCATGGACTTCAAGAGGACCTTTGTAGACTGAATTAGAAGTTATAGTCACTTCAGCGACATTTGTGTTTGCAGACACGACAGGGATTCTTGGGTAGAATCGTTTAAGAAAGCGGGAACAAACTCTTGAGAAGCTACCTGCAAGTCACTAATTCGAAGTATGGGTTTTAATGGTGGTGGAGGCACAGTTTGGGGTGAGAGTGAATTAGTTGGACGAGCAGAAGGAGGAGTAGAATATGAAGTAGAAATAGAAACGGAAGAAATTTTGTTTGAAGTCATATTTGTCGAAGAAGGGTATGTTTTGATAGTAGGAGCCAGATGACCAGGATGAGGTACAGAAAAGAATGTAGAGTTAGAAGCAGAAGAAGTTTGGCTCCTAGAGCTGAGAACAGAAGTTGAAGTATTATTTGAAGACCTATTAGTAGTAGGATGACAGTGTGGACAGCTACGGCGAGAAACTCCCATATATCCGCAACCATAGCATTGGAGTACTTGAGTACGAGTACAACGTGTCGAAACATGACCAGGCTTGTCGCAATTAAAGCAGATAACCTGACCAGTAGAAACAGAACTACGAAGAAGAACAGTAGAACGTACGGAAGAAGTATCGGATCTACCCGTAGGCGTAGGAGAAATCTTAACAACTCGGTCATGTGAAGCAAAAGTATTTTCCTTAATAGTAGCAAACTTATATGCAAAATCCGGGAATTCAAAATGTTGAATCAGTAAATTAGACGGCTTCCAGTCAGAAAACCTATGCCGGTAACCACAATACCAAAGTAACGCTTTAGCCTCGAACAAATCCACTGCAGACTCAATTAACTGCAACTCTGACACATGGTGAGCTCGTCGGAGTTTTTCGACTCGTTCCAAAAAATTATGCACGGTAAGAGTGTTTGGGTTACAAGAAAATTTCACATTCCACTCCCACACTGGGAGACTTTGATGGGAAGCCGAAAAAGGAGTCATTTTGAATACGAACAAGAAAGAAATTGGTAGAAAGTAACTAAATAAAGGCTAACCGTAATTCGATAGAAGCCAAAAGAAAATTATTGCGAGTGCAGGGCAATCCGAAACATATCTGATGGATAATCTTCAGGAACACCAACGGAAGAGAAACAACAAAATAGAAATTAGCATAGAGCGGTAGAATAAAAGAAAAATCGGAGGGAAAAACTAACTCTAGACTTGATGTGGAGAGCAAAATATACAGAGAGGGAAGGAAGCGTTTCAATGCACTAGGATTATTGGCAAAAACACAGTCTAATAATCTGAAATTAACTGACCGATAATATTGAGCGATTAAGAAAGAACCCACAACTAAAATTTAAAAAGATTGAACTCATACAGTAAATAAAGAAAAACGATCCTCATATGAGGAATACCAAAGAGCCGAAAGAAAAAAAAAATAAACAATAGGTCGAACGTAAAGGAAGAAAAAACAAGCATCAGGCCGAGAAATACGGGTAATGTATGAACTTAGGCACTAACAACAAAAAAAAATCGGAGCAAAAGTAACTAAAACAAACTCTGAGCAGAAATTAATCAAAACCAAATCGAAGTAACCATTAACTAAAACAAAATCGGGACCAAAGTTACACGAAACAAAATCGGGGCCAAAGTTGCACGAAACAAAATCGGAGCACAAAAAAATTAACTAAAACAAACTCGAGCCCCACGCCAGGACGTCAGAAATTATGCTACATACCTAGACGTAGCCGGAAGAAAAGTAAATATCAAGCTAACTATCAAACGCAGAGAGTGGGGGATTTACCTAAATACCAAAAAAAAAGAAAACACATCGCCCACGATTATCTATTAACACATAAAAATAAATAAAGGGTTCTGTACAAACAAGCAAAAAGAAAATAAATTAGGTGTTATTATTTCACAGCAAACAATTATATTGTATAAACAAATTAGGAATTTAGATACGAAGTGCGCATCTCGTATTTCACACAAAATAAAATTAATCAGTAGTAAATAAGCCTGTGACAGCTTTTGTTAAACGTTTTTAAAATTTTACCTAATACTTTTTGTAAAATAACTAATTAGTAGTGTAACGGGCATTTTTAATAGTTAAACATTTTTCGCTTCCTTTCTGTTAGAGTACTTAAAAATACATCGTTTCTTTGGGATCGCTATTTGTATAAAGTAAATACTTCAGAATAGTTCAGAATTGTATGCAATTTAACTCGCTTGTATTAATTAAAAGTAGATAATTTGAAGCTTGATTCTCAGTAATAAATAAATTACTTTCCAACTTATCGGAAACTGATAAACCGCGGTAATTAATTAGTAGATATGATTGTTGCATTCACGTTTTGATTGTTGCTTATATGGATATACCAGTCGAGAAGAGAGTCGATACGCGGTTGGTATAACAACGATTGAATTTTAACAGATTAAGAGTTGTAGTTTTGTGTTTTGTTCTACGTTCCTATTAATTACGTTAAAAATACAGTAATACTCTACTTTCCTTGTTGTCTTCCTAGTTGTTTTTAGTTGAGTTTTCTTGTGGAATAAAAGGTGTATTTTAACTGTAGAATGTGTTTACTCGACCGCACGCGTTTTGAGGTCATTGACGGACGGTTTTATTGCTTTGTCTTTTTGTATTTGGAACTGTATGTGCGATCTAGTTTTCGTGGCGTGTGCTTTGGATTATTTGAATGCAGTGATACTGTGGTTTCTGAGTTTTCGGACAACAAAGAATCTGAAATGGATCATGGCTTGCGTGAGTTCCGTTATTCAAAAGCATTAGATTTTTCTTTGTTACCATATGTAGCAAATAAAACACCTCACATTACTGTTAGTATAATGCAAGAACTTATCAGATGACATGCATTACATCGTGCCTTGAAAGCACGTGATTCTAAATTCTTATTACTATTTTTCTCTACAATTTGTGTTACAAAATATTTCGGAATTATTGTCTCAGGAAATAGAATTAACACGAAATTTATCAATGCTACCTGGTTCCATCAGCGTGATAATGTCTGCTGCTAACCCCAGTGATTAGTGATTAGTGTAACGTGTGCCAAGTTCCATCAACGCCCTCACAGTCAAGGGTGAAGTGCTTCGTTAGTGCAGGACATCGCTGAATCCCACACTTCCGTTGCAAGGAAGCGTTGCGGAAGGACTTTTTGTAAGTTGAACTATTTCCTACTTGTTTTTACTTTAAATATCTATTCGTTGCTTTACCATATCTTTGTCGTTCTGATACCTGTTACAATAGACTTGCATGCTATTTTAAAATATACAAAAAAAAAGAAAGAAAGAAAAAAAATCAATAATACTGAATTACTCATACCAATTGTGTTTTATCTATTTATCTTTTGTCAACATTTTATCTGATTTATGTTTAATTGGTGTGTGAGGAAACGTTTCTGCTACTCCCCAATATTACCTCACTTTGTACTAAACATTTGTCTGTATTGCTTTTACCGTTGTTATATTATATAGATTATCTAAACAGTTTCTTTTTTTTCATTCTACATAGTACTGAATAACTTAGACTTTTCATTACTGCTATGCTTTTTCATTATTTCAGGTTTGCGGGACTAATCCTTTTTATTGCAGGTTTACTATTCGAATTTCTTTTATTGCAGGTACCGTTACTAACTCCTTACCGCCGCATACATCATAGGTCAGTCTGCTTTCTACAACCCCCCTACTCTCCGATTGAGCCGGGTCATTGCTTTGACTTTCCTTGTGTTACGTAGCATCGATTTGGCGCCCAACGTGGCTGCCACGACACGACAAGGAAACGTAACAGTAGGAAAGAACTAACGTGCGAGAGCTATTGTCAGACATCTTTTAAATCGTACGTAGTACCGTTTGTAAAATAAACCAATCAGTATAAAAGAGTTAACGTGTGTCTGTCCAACATTTTTAACAGTAGTACATCACACCGATAGAGCGATAATATCGATTAGTAGCAACAAACAGTAGTTCTACAATGTCACGTTTCTTATCACGTAACTACACCAAACGCTGATACGGAATATGTCATTGACACACAAAAGAAAACGAGTTGCATACCTGTAGGTGTCCGGATACTTAGCTCGCAAGCCGTCGGGGGAGAGTCAGCACAGCAACGCCATGGTCGTCAGGATCTATTTACCCTGCTACCATAATTGCAACAGCGGTCTACGGACAAAAGCAGTTGGTCTACAGACAAAAGCAGTTGGTCTACAGAAAGACAGAACCCATTTGACTTCCAGCTAAAAAAAAGCAATACACGCAAGACACCTCCTATTTGTCGAACAGAAAAAAAAACAAACATGCATTACTTTTGAAATACGGTGACGAATAACGTAGAAAATATTTCGACGCACAAACTGCAGAATCAAATTCAACAATGGTTCAAATAACACGAATTCGAACTGCAAATCCTCGCTTATCGAAGCGCGATTGAAACTGGAAAATCCGGTTTTTATCGGATAGTGCGCGACCTTATTTCAACAAGTCTTTACATAGGAACAATAGAGAAAACCATTATACGCCGTCGTAATATATACCAAGATAGCGGGTACCTAAAGCAGGATTACAAACTATTTAATTGTAGCATGAACTTGTCGTTTCGAAATAAATAAATTCAAAATGAAAATTTGTAGAAAGCGTACTTATTGTAAACAGGATGTTGTTGAAGAATTTAAGAATTGAAACGGAATCGATTTAACCAAATTATGGTAAAACGGGCTTATGAATTAACAAGTAAATTTTAAAAGCAAAATTGGAACGTAACAGGTGTTGTACGAAACCTTAAATTTTAAGTCAATCCTTATTTTACAGCAATGCGAGATATCATGACTTTAGTTTTTCGCATTCATTTTTCTTAAGGTTTAGTCTATTTAGTAATATAAATACTAGAAAATGTCGTAACTACTAACCTTTAGTTTAGTCATCCAAGGAACCAAATCGTAGTGTTTCTTTTTTTTAAAAATGAGCAGAAGGAACAAAAGCGTTGCTACTGGCACTAGGAGCTAAAGCAAGGTGTAGTCAATATATTGATAAATCATATTCTTCAGAACTGTTGTTAGTATCATTTTGTTATCATTTTGGTTATCGTCGAGTAAATCTTCTTCCATATTTTAATGATTTCTCCTTAAATTCATTAGCAACACCTTTCTCCACTAGCATTAGTAAATTCGATATTTTATCCCTTTGGAAGTTTATATAATCTTTTATGAAATCCTAGCCGATGATCCATAAATGTGGCCAGTTGCTTAACTTTGTAATCGAATAAATTAAAAAGCTATGAAGTAGTAGCCAAGTGCTATCTTAGAAGGGTGTCTGTCACAGATGTTGGATTTTTTGGCTCCACAACATTTGGTGTGTTTTGGGTTTCATAGCTGATTACGAGACAAGAAATTTGCTTTTGCAGAAAGATAAAGATTTTCTATAAGAACAGAAGAATATTTTCACAAAATTTATTAAAGAAGATGACCAAGACAACTCCCATAGTGCATAACCTTGCAATTTGTAAACACCATTATAATATACCTATTAGGTATATTTGTAAATGAGAGGCTTTATCTGATAGTTCACAAAAATAATCAAAATGCACTGGGTGAGTTTTTTAACCTGAAACTTTCGAATATTTTGAATAATTAGCATTCTACAAAAAATTGTCCATATTCAAAATTTAAACAATCCATGGAGGAAATACAGTAATGAAACATTTTTTTCGATTCGTGGTAGATGACGCCATAACAGATGAAATTTTATTTTTTCAATTTCTCCTACTAAGAACCTATGCACATGATTCTGCAATACATTTGCAATAAAAAATACTACATTTTTATTGTAAATACTCCAAATCAGTCTGAAAACAAATTTTATTTCTCACATTTTCAGTTAGTGAAAAATGACGCCCGGAAACTACTATTATCGTAGCCCAGAGACAGGAGACTTTTTTGGAATACTTGGTTAATTTATTACTTATTGAAGTACTTGATTCAATCTGCCTTCTTATTAATGTATCTTTTCGTATGTCGTTTTAAAAATGCCATTCCTTATGTCAAAATATGCTTAACGTAATGTGTTATATCTTGTCTTCGTGTTTGTTATTGTTTAGTTTATTTTTTTTAATGTAGTTAAACCTATAAGCGAAAGAAATAACTTTACGAAATAGTCTATTCTACTCAGTTCAAAGCTTATTTTGCAAACAAGAAGACCAGTTTCTGTTATAATAAATAATAATAATAAAGTTGCTGTACTAGCTGCTGCGGCAGCTAATTCTCATGTAAGTGCACAAGAAATGGCGCAATATGCCCGATAGTCTGAGAGCAGTGTTTGATAAATTTTAAAACAATAAATATGCAACGCTAATGTTTTAATTAGGCATACATTTACATATAGGACAACATTCATTAATTTAAGTTAGTTAAAATGAACTTAGCAGGAGAATACCCGAAATTTTTTCTAGAAGCCGTGTGGTTTACAGTTGATAAAAGAGCTATTTAATTATGTTATTAAAGTAAGATACCGACATAAACAGTAAGCGTATTCAGTACATTCTTTTACAACAAGCAATAAAAGGGACTTCACATGTTGAATATCAAATTAGAAAAACACAAAGTATTTTTTTATAATCATCCTACGAACGTGAATTTGAAAATATTCTAGTGCATTGCAAAGATTCCGAAATCATTGTAGATTACTTAAATATACAGAAAACATAAAAAGTCATAAAATCCAATGTGTAGGAACTAACCAATGATGCAGATGTGGTAGTAAATGACCAGTGTAAAAATAACAATGTATATATTCTCATGCAAAGAAAAACTCTTAACCACAACTTTAAAACAGTTCAAATCGTACGAACCCTGTAAACCAGAATTTTGCCTAAATCTCAAATCATATTAAGAGGAGATCAATCAAACACAGTCTATCAGTCATGCATTTCACGCATTTGTAATCAATTGACAAACAACTTGTGCTGTGCGTATGAAGTGACAAAAATTTTATAGATTAGGATTTGCTAATGAAGTAAGCTGCCGAACGCGAATATAACCATGGGGATAAACAAATTGCCGATACTAGTAAAAGTGGTTCGCTAGTGGATGCTTTCTTGAACATCTGTTGCCTTCAGTAGATTACTGCCAATCTCACTTTTGGTCTTACACCACAAGGTCAGTTGAGCCTTATAAAGATAAATTGTAAGTCATTGCTTTTTTTTTCACCTGCTATATCTTTTAAATTGTTATTTTAATGAATTCAACAATGCTTTTTACAAGTGGATTTTTTTGTTGATATACGTTTGATTAAAAGCGAATGGTAACCAGCAAAACTTATAGATACCCATTTAGTTTGGTTAGATACATATAATTAACACATTCGCCCTTATACAAGCAGATTTGGCCAAACAGGAATAGTTAATTTAAACTGTTTGTTCTCGTACTGTGATTTTCATATTTCAATATAGGGTAAGTGAACAGCTTGGAGTTTTATTATTATTTGTGTATATTTTGAGTCTGAAGGTGAAAAGAAGGACGTGCACAAAGCTCCACCAACATGTATAATAAGAAAACCATTTAACATTATCTCGTAGACCACCCATCATCTAGCGAGATTGTAAAATTCCACGTGAATTGGCATTCAACAAAACTGTATTATACCGAAGGTTCAGACATTTTTCAGGCAGGTGAAAGTGTTAACGTTGGTATACCCCTAAAAGCTTTGTATTTGTTTTTATAGTATTCACTTCTCGCCACTGCAAACTAGCTGGTGAATTATTACTGTTACCTTTCCGTGGCATAGTAAATCTTATTTAGGTAGTTAAAGTCAATTTCACACGTAACAAGTATTATCCATATCATGTGTCTTTACATCAAGATCTTCATGTTGTTGATTTCCAAAATCGGGCAATCTTTTGGCAGTGGGCACATAAATAATACAACAGAACCCCAATTTTTTTGCTGTGTATTGCTCACCGACGAGTCCTTTTTTTTACAAACGTTGGAATGGTCAATCGACTCAATATAATTTACTGGAGTGTTGAAAATCCACACTGACTTTGTCAAGTTGTACATCAGCATCCTTGGGCCGTCAAGTGTGTCAAGATATTTTGAAAAATGAACTACCAACACTACTTTCTACTTGAACTTGGAAGTGCGACAGAACATGTGGTTTTAACATGATAGTTTTTAAGCATGCTATTCGGTGGTAGTACGTGAAGTACTGGACCGTAATTTTAATGATCGGAAGAGCTGGTTTGGTAAATTAGCCAGCTAGACCACTATATCTTACTAACAACATGTAAGAATATGATTGAGCGAATCAGAAATGCTTGTGCCGAAATTCAAGCAGACACACTTCTCAGTTGTGTACAGTCATTTAATATGCGGATAAATTAGTACATTGAAATCAAATATCCCTACATATAATTTACCAGTGCTTCATCTGAAGAATACTACTTTGACCAGGAAGGGAGTTTTTACCTGGAAATTTTTTATTTTGCCAAACGTGCGTGATAACACACACACATACACGTGCACGTGGTACTACATTTTACCTCTCATCCGAAAGAGAGCGTACTTTTGTGAAAAATGCTCGCCTTACATTTTTCAAACGATACATATAGGGACTCGAACCTGGGAACTTGGGTTTAGTAGTTACACGCAAACAAACTAAACCACGGAGCCACCGAAGTCAAAGGTTTAAGCACACTGTATTTCAACCACAGATTGATTAAATTTTGATTATGGGAAATTTTTTGTTTGAGTGCTTATTATTCGAGTTATTTGAAAGTTTCAAGTTAAAAAATAACCCAATATTTGTATGTGGAACGACAACAACATTGAGCTTTTGTTTTAGATGCCAATCTGTTACTCGATTAATGTTTTGTACAGTTCTTATTTTTTCTTTATAGCCATATCAGTATTCAATAACAAAATTCTTATTTGATGTACAATACACCTATGTGTAAAACTTTTTAAACTTGCATACGTTAAATATGAACATAAGGTTCCAAGACTTGAACAAAAAATACGAAATAATACAGTTTTTTATTTGAATAGGATGTCGGCAGTAATTGGTTATTAATAGCATTACGATGGTTGGTCAAAATTGTTACTCTTTATTATTATTAATTACCATGAACATCTGACAATGAATAAAATGTCTGTTTGCTGCTTCTTATGAAATATTGGTAATGTTTAAACACTGGCTTATTCGGTTTTTTTCTATCCTCCACATTTAAATCAGACGTCTTATAAACTTGTCCCTTTAAATACCCCATAAAAAAATTTTAAGACACTCGATTCAAATGCGGGTAAAACAAAAAACAAATTGAATAAGGGCAGTGTTTAAACATCACCAGAAATATTCTAATGGAAGAGAGAGTGAGATAGACATTTCCATTATCGTCTAGAGGGTAGTTCTAACAAAGAAAGTTGTAATTTTTTAAATTTTATTCTAATGCTTAAAAAGAGGCATTGCTTCCCATTTTCGAATAGATATTTATTATATTTATGCTCACAAATAGCTAAGCCGTAGGCCTCGAAAAACTGGTCTGCAACACCTTTGTATGTCCATCTCTGTCCGCCTTATTTCCCCAAAACCTCTATTGCACTCTAAATAATAACATGACGGAGCTTAAAATTAATAGCCGTTTACTGTGGATTCAGCGTTTCTATATTTATTATCTTAATAGTTTCAGATATCTACTATGTATAAGAATGCTGTTGCGTATCAGGGACTATTAGCAAATCCCGTTGTTAATTCCTATACTCTTTATAATCTGGTCTTGATATACTTATTTTTTGTGCTATTTAGATGCTATCAGTTGCATCTAGAATTATAATCATTTAATAGGTACCTATTTCAATTTTATACTTTTGCATTATCGAACGCATAAAAGAGGTTACCCACAGATAAGACAAATATTTATATCTATACAAAATTGTCGATCTAGCGATAAATAATTCACAGGAATATGACACCACAGCAGTTTTAATTATTGAGGTACTGTCGTCTATTAATTATGCAACCTAAATAACTATAGATATTCTTGATCCTTCCTTGTTGATATAGAACTGAACAAATTTTGCCGCCCAAAATATCTATGCAAGCATTAACGTTTCAGGCATAACACAACTTGAATGCAATAATACACTACTGCTAAATGAATGAACATTCTAACGAATGTATTACGTGGAATCATATCTTAAAATATACTTGCACAGTTGCCATAGTTCGCTGCATTAATGGACACAAAAGTATTTGCACCTTATACAGATTATATATGGCTAAGCATATATGTAATTCACGCCATTACGGCAGTTTGCTAAACTATAGTATAAATTTTCTCTACATAGACGGTATATTATTGCGCCCTGATAGTTTTGCTAAATTCGACAATATCTAAAAAATCTGAATAGGTGGCAAATTGAATTCGCGGTTCATAACAACACATTAAAAATAAATCGAGTAGCATTAATATGATCTTGAAAAATCTACCAGAACACTCAACAGTGCTTGAATTTACTGCGTCCGATATTCGGCTGCAGTAAGGTGAAGGTTGCAGTAATCTATGTAATTTGCTAATGTATGGATGCAATAAAGGTAGCTGGATGTGTGTGTGTGTGTGTATATATATTGTTATATATACTGTGATCCTACCTTATTAGTGATAGGCGTAATATATCTATCTGTCACTCCTTGTCTTATTTTAGAGCCTTGTTGAGTTATGCCACACAATTTACCTTTAAATATTTTACACGGCTGCTGCACTTAAATATTCTACAGGGCCGTCAAACACGTGGCGGAATCTACCTAGGGTGGGTCCGTCCTAAGCAAACACCTCTCAACTAGACACCCAAACAAATATCCAAGGATTTTTCAAAATAATTTTAAATGCCAAAAGTATACCCAAACACTAGTTCCACTTTTATAAATTTGATTAAAGCACTGCGTAGATATTAAATACTAATACCTGGAATCCAGATACAAGCGCCGCCTTCCAGCCGTCCTGAAGCCAAGTGACCAACTGCAGGCACCTCCTGTAAATAATAAGTAACTCGAGCAACTGGTAATCTCCAGACTATAAAACTACTAATATTTCTACAAATTTTATGTTATACAAATACTCAGATAACTCCAATTCCACTATGCTTTCGTCTTCAAACAATAACGGTACAGACCAGCACTCCCTCTTTTAATTAACTTTAATTCGCCGTAAAACTGCTACTATTTGCTATCTCCAGGTACAACTTGACTTTCAAAACTTTCTCGTAACTTTTTAAATGTAATAAAACTCATAACAGTACAAAAACACGTCTATTTTTTAGTAATATAAATTTGAAATTCCTTATAAATAAAAACCGTCTTCTTTTGTTTCCGTTGCCATGACAACTATCACTACGCACACTATGCAATTTATAATATTAATAATTGATTAATAATACAGTTGTTTTCTCTAGATACATTCATTTTCTAGATGGTTTGTAATCCAGTGATTTATGTATATTGAACTTTTTACAATATTGAAAATAGCTAACAAACTTTGATGGTTCAGTTTTAAATTGTACGCAACAGACATTTATGTCTTATTCGGTAAACGTCCTGTCATTACATAACCAATCTTTAATTGTTAAAACATATTCAAACTGAAATTGATTTACAAATTTTACGGGAGTATCACTTAACTCCTTAAAATTTTAAAAGCGTGCAGTATACCAAGCAATTTTGATATTTGTTTTACATTCAAATGGTTCTGAAAACGCTAACTCCAAATTAAATTTCATATACGTGCAACCATAACAATTAAAATACGTATACAATGCAAACTTATAACTAGCTTAGCCTGGTCTATGGCCGGTATATGTTGTTGAATGCAATGCAGTTTCAAAAACTTTATAAATTTATAAACGTGGAATAGTTGTTGTTAATTTATAAACCAAAAATACCTGAAAGAAAATACTCAAACAAAACCAAATATACCCCATTCTAGCAAAGTCGTTTGAAGCCCTATTTAAACATTTTATAAGCCCACCCCTTCTTGACAGTATATAAGGCCCCACTGATTTTTAATAAAATGAAAATTTACTTCCTGGATATAAGTAATTCTTTTAATGGTTGAGAAATTTTAAATTTTAGTTAAAATCACTATAGTTTTTTTTCTTCTTTATGTATGAAGATTAAGTGTTAGTTTCTGTATATTCTGTATAGTTTTAAGCTCGTTAGTATTATTTACAGTGTTAATTTTATTCTTGCGATACTTTACTTTCCACATGGAAATATGGATACAAATTTTCTATATGAAAACGTCCCCGACATTCACCCTGTCATTCTCCAATTCGTAAGTATTCCTTCTGCAAAATTCTTCTCACTCGATAAGGACCTTCGTATGGAAATAACAACTTGGCACAAATATTTCTTTCCCAATTTGACATTCTCAATCTTTTAACAATAACAAGATCCCCAACTGAAAAACCACTTGCTTCTTGATTTTCTTGTTACGTTTCTCCAACTCCCTTCTTTGTATCGTTTCGACTTGTTGTTTGGCTTTATGCAACAACTCCGTTATATCCTCCACTTTTGTTCAGCTCTCCACGGTCTTGCTGGAATCACCTTCTTCATCAATGTCACAGGACACATTCCTGTCACTGAACTTGGTACAAAATTAATATATTCTTCTATTTGTGGTAAATACCTTACCCACCGATCATGTTGTTCCTGCGTTATTAACCTCAAAAACTTTATTACTTCTCGAATATATCTTTCACACGGATTTCCTTGAGGATGTCTGATACTACAGAATGTCATCTTTATTCCATCCTTCCTTAATTTACTTTCAACCCTTCTATTACGAAAATACGTTGCATTGTCCAACAATACCCTATTCATCTTACCTATTCGTTCTACAAACTTTCTTACAGAACTCAATACATGCCTAGAATTACATCTCCTCGCTGGATAAAGCTGCACAAACTTTGTAAAAATATCAACTACAACTAAAATATGCTGATATCCGTTCCTACTCGGTATCAAATTACTCAAGTAATCCATTGCCACAATATCTAATGGACCTTCCGCTCTTATACATCTAACTTGATTCTGCAACACCACATTCTTATCCTTTCCTAACAAACACGTCTCACACAGATTTATGCAATTTTTCACCAATTTTCTATCGTTTCGTGCATAGAAAGCTTCCTAAATATCAAGAACGTCTTACGAATCCCTATATGACCAAACGTAGTATGAATTTCCTGGATCAGCTCAACGGCTACCTGTGTCGTTAACACTAATAATTCATCATCCCATAACCTTTTCACCAAAACTCCCTCGACCATATAAAAACCTCTGTCTTGTTCTAAATTCTCTCTGAATAATTTTCTCTGATCACCCTTATTTCTTCGTGTGCTTGCATCCGATGAAATCTGGCATTCGACCATCTTCCCAGATCTTCAAACACTTGCAATGCAATCAAAATCCATTCCTACTATCCGTTAGCAACCCTTCATCCTTCCTACTAAAGAAATCAGCCGTAACATTTTCTTTACCAGGTTTATGTCTAATCTCAAAATCATATTCCTGCAATACTAACGCCCATCTATACAATCGACTGTTCAAAAACTCTTTCTTCTTCAGAAACGTGACCACTGTGTTATCCGATTCAACCAGAAATTTATTACCCAATAAATAAAATCTTAACTTCTTCACAGCATATACGATTGCCAGCATCTCTTTTCCGCTGTCGAATACCTAGTCTCGCAGTCTTTCAGAGCCCTCGAAATAAAACAAATTGGCACTTCTCTCCTTCTTGAACCTGCACCAACTCAGCCCCTATTGCAAAACTCGAAGCGTCTGTCCTTAAAATAAATGGATCCGTAAAATTGGGATATTTTAATGACAGTTCCTATAAAATACCGCCTTCAACTCCCGAAATGCCTGCTCCTTTGCTCGTTCCATTTCCACCTTTCGTTCTTTTTAACAACTCCAACAATGGAATGCACAACTCGAATATTTTGGTATGAATCGACGATAATAATTTAATACACCTAAAATCCCCTTAAACCTTTCAAATTTCTTGGCTGTTTCAAATTCTTCAACTCGTCCAAGCGTTTTCACAAATTCTAATTCCTTCGCTGCCAACGACAAACCCCAAATACTTTACCTGGTCCTTAAAAACTCACACTTCTTCGAATTCAACCTCAAACCTCCCTCGTCTAACCTTCGGATCACTTTTCTTAAATGTTCTAAATGTTCTAACTCGTTCTTAGAAAAATCAAAATATCATCGACATAGTGCGTACAGAAGTCTTCGTACTCATCTAATAACTTCTGCTTGGCTCGAACTAATGCAGCGGATGACGTTGAAAGACCAAATGGAACAACTCTGTACTGATAAATCTCCCTTCAATGCTAAATCCAGTATACTTCGACTTTCCTCATGCAAAGGAATTAGCCAAAAGAATTCTTTAAGTCCAGTTTGCTAAAATTTTCATCTCGCTTACCTTGTATAACAAATTATCTAGTGATTTTGGTTGTTCAAATTGTGGTTTAGTAATCGCATTCAATCTCCTAGCATCTAAACATATTCTTAATTCTAAATTATCAGATTTAGGCACAACCACTACCGGATTGATATAGGGTGTTCTCGCTGATTCAATAATTCCCTCTTTTAACATCTTTTAATCTCATTTTCACTCGACCCTTAATGCAAATGGTATTGGATATACCCTAGTACGAAAACTTCCCTCGTCTGTGACCTCTAACTTATGCGTATACTCCTTCGCAAACCTAGGCTCATTACTAAAAACTCCTGCATGTCTATTAAACACCTCATATAACATTTCCTTCATATCCACCCTATTAATCCTATCTGTTCCTCATCAAATACCTTCTCAAATATATTACATAACCGTAACTCATCAATTCCATCATAAATTCTATTCTTAGTCTTTCCTGATCCTATACTATCTGTATTTATCTCATCCCTAGTATCCCAATTATCCTTAGGCACCACCCATTTCTTCTCTAAATTTAATACCTTTACCATTCGTGCTTTACCATCTATAACCAGTCCAAATTCCTCAATTACATCTATCCCTACAATAAAATCTAAATATAATCCTCTTGCTATCCAAAACTCTACTTCACCTAGTCTGGTACTTCCTAATACAATCGATACTCGTACAACTTTGTTTATCGTAGTTAACTTCCTCTTAATCGCAGACCATAAATTAATACTCTTAACCCTACAAATTTTCCCTTTGAATAATTCTGCATGTTTCAAAACTATTTCCTCTCTCACCAGCGATAACTGCGACCCTGTATCTATCAATGCCGTGTAAACAGAATCCCTAAACTAATATGAATAAATGGTAACTCCGCCTTCTTTCAAACTTATTATCTAACAACTTATCTACTAAACTAATACTATGCTGTGTCCCTAAATCTGATTTTCCTAACACTAATAAATCGACGTTTTTTTTTGTACCGTGGGTTCATCGTGGACCTCCACTTTCTCTATCCTATCCTCCTATCTCTGTCGCGTGTCTCTTGTTGTTACGTGTTGGATCGTCAAGTTTCTATCTGTCTCCCGTTCTCGGTCTCTAATCCCTGTCGGTATTTCCCCCTGATCCGTTGATCTCTGCTCCCTTTCTCTCTGCCATCTCTGCCCAAAACCCGTTCTTTGCTGTCCAAAACCTCTGTCATTCCTATCAGTCCTGTTCCAGTCATTGTTCCCCCTATAATTATCGTCTCTATTAAAACGTTGTTCCCAATTATTATTCGTTCTCCTTTGATTTCCCTGATATTGCTTTCTGTAGTTGTCCTGTCCATTCTCCCTATAATTGTATCCTTGCACCCCAGTCCTCTGGTAGTCTGTGCTATTCCTATCCCAATTCCGATTATCACTATTTTCCCTGGTATTCGTTTCAAACGTCCTAGCTACGTCATAATTTCGCATCATTTCCAAAAAGTCTCTTAAAGTCCGAACGTTTTGTATCGCTACGGCCCTAGTTATTTCCGCCTCCATATGCCTTGACAACAATAATATAATTTTATCTTCTCTTAATTTAGGAATCAGGTGCTGCGCCTGGTTATACTTTTCAATCACATAATTTTCTCTCGATCCCTGGTATGACCTATAGTTCCCAGTGTTTAAATCCGTTCGAATATTAGCCTGATGCGTGTTTCCCCAATATTGTTCTATGAATAGCCTTCGAAATTCCTCGTACGAACTATATTGCCTCCTCACGATACAGTGCCATTTCTCTGCACAACCCCCAATGTCACGCTCACCATCTGCATCTTCACCCTCTCAGGCTCACTCTACCATCTCGTCCAACTTGCTAAGATAGACCATCGGCTGCTCATTCTTTCTGCCTTCAAACCTCGGCAAGGTCTCTTTCCCTAGCCTATACTGGTATCCTGCATCACAAACAACTCTTCCCCTTTCCAATTCAACCAACTGTTCTCTCATCTGTCTAACATTCCTTCAAGACCAGACAATCCATTTACCGTATTCCCCAGAACCGTCGTATCCCTTCTCAGCTTCTCTGCCACCTCCTGACTCGCCCGCAATTTGCCTATAATTTCGTTTTTAGAGTTAATATTGTCCTCCGTCTGAATCCGAACTATTTCACCTAAATTCTGCAATTTTTCTGTCTGTCTAACTTCGACCATGTACAGCTCTTCCCTTAATTCATTTAAACCTGTTGTTACCTTCCTTCTACAACCTGGACTCTATCCTCTACGTCCTTCAGAACTTCATCCTTAAATGAACACAAACTGCTCTGTATTGATACATTAATTCTTTCAATTTTCATTTCCATCATATCAAATTTTTCCTTAACTTCCGCTTGTGAATTTCTAACCTCGGCCAACAATGATCCTCTCAATTCTTCATGCGACTTAGTTAACGACCCTTTTAATTCCAACAAAACCATCATCACATCTTGGATCTGCATATTCTCTTTTCCTTATCAATTTCATTTTCTCCCGATGTATCCCTGAATTCACAATAATCACCTCCGGCTCCACATATCCTCCAGCTTCATCCCTAGCATCCCCTGCTGCTACAGTCTTAACCACCGGTTGCCCTCTCACACCAGTCTCAACTCCATAAACTTTCCCTGACCTCGTGATTCTCTCCTCATCAGACATGTCCCTTTAATTTTCAAAATAAACTTCAATGACGTGCCCCACTAAGCTACACAACCTCTGCAAATCTGAATCAGCCCTATCGAGCCCCACGTTGGGCGCCATCTGTTATATATACTGTGATCCTACCTTATTAGTGATAGGCGTAATATATCTATCTGTCACTCCTTGTCTTATTTTAGAGCCTTGTTGAGTTATGCCACACAATTTACCTTTAAATATTTTACACGGCTGCTGCACTTAAATATTCTACAGGGCCGTCAAACACGTGGCGGAATCTACCTAGGGTGGGTCCGTCCTAAGCAAACACCTCTCAACTAGACACCCAAACAAATATCCAAGGATTTTTCAAAATAATTTTAAATGCCAAAAGTATACCCAAACACTAGTTCCACTTTTATAAATTTGATTAAAGCACTGCGTAGATATTAAATACTAATACCTGGAATCCAGATACAAGCGCCGCCTTCCAGCCGTCCTGAAGCCAAGTGACCAACTGCAGGCACCTCCTGTAAATAATAAGTAACTCGAGCAACTGGTAATCTCCAGACTATAAAACTACTAATATTTCTACAAATTTTATGTTATACAAATACTCAGATAACTCCAATTCCACTATGCTTTCGTCTTCAAACAATAACGGTACAGACCAGCACTCCCTCTTTTAATTAACTTTTATTCGCCATAAAACTGCTACTATTTGCTATCTCCAGGTACAACTTGACTTTCAAAACTTTCTCGTAACTTTTTAAATGTAATAAAACTCATAACAGTACAAAAACACGTCTATTTTTTAGTAATATAAATTTGAAGTTCCTTATAAATAAAAACCGTCTTCTTTTGTTTCCGTTGCCATGACAACTATCTCTACGCACACTATGCAATTTATAATTATTAATAATTGATTAATAATACAGTTGTTTTCTCTAGATACATTCATTTTCTAGATGGTTTGTAATCCAGTGATTTATGTATATTGAACTTTTTACAATATTGAAAATAGCTAACAAACTTTGATGGTTCAGCTTTTAAATTGTACGCAACAGACATTTATGTCTTATTCGGTAAACGTCCTGTCATTACATAACCAATCTTTAATTGTTAAAACATATTCAAACTGAAATTGATTTACAAATTTTACGGAGTATCACTTAACTCCTTAAAATTTTAAAAGCGTGCAGTATACCAAGCAATTTTGATATTTGTTTTACATTCAAATGGTTCTGAAAACGCTAACTCCAAATTAAATTTCATATACGTGCAACCATAACAATTAAAATACGTATACAATGCAAACTTATAACTAGCTTAGCCTGGTCTATGGCCGGTATATGTTGTTGAATGCAATGCAGTTTCAAAAACTTTATAAATTTATAAACGTGGAATAGTTGTTGTTAATTTATAAACCAAAAATACCTGAAAGAAAATACTCAAACAAAACCAAATATACCCCCATTCTAGCAAAGTCGTTTCGAAGCCCTATTTAAACATTTTATAAGCCCACCCCCTTCTTGACAGTATAATATATATATATATATATATATATATATATATATATATATATATATACCGTGTGATCCAAAAGTCAGTTTACTGAGTAAGTGTATTTGTTAGAAATAAATAATCAATTAATTTAATTTATAATGTAATTTAATTTAAACTATATTTACACTATACAAAAGATGTAATCTTAAAAAAATTATTCAAAATGCTTCCCACCAACTTCAATTCATTTTTCACAGCGTTTTTGTACACTTGAAACAATCTGTTGACATAAATCTTTATTATTACTTAACATTTCAAATTCTCTTGTGATGGCTTTTCTCAACTGCTGCACATCTGATGGCCTTTTACCAAAAACATTATTTTTCCCAAACTGAAAAGTGTAATGGTGTTAGATCGCAAAGTCGGGGTCAGCTTCACAGCGCACTACAAACCATTCTGAAAACTCAACACACCTGTCAAAGTCGTCTTCTAATAAAGCTTGATGCAGCTGTGGAGGATAAGGTTTTAATTTTAATGATTTCATGATACGGTTTACACTAGTATTTGAAATATTAAACTCAGCTGATCTTTTATGGAATGATCTCTTCCGGCTCTGAACAGCAGGTTCAGCAATAGTTGTTACGTTGGCTTCACTTGTAGCAGTTCTAGGCCTTCCACTCTTTGGTAAATCATGTATGCTTCCAGTTGCTTCAAATTGTTTGTTCAATTTGTAAATGTCTTGCCTAGATGGTGCTGGAGTTTGAGAAAATCTTTCAACAAATAACTAAATGACCTTTTGCTATTTTTATTTGTTTTCCATCAACATTTTAAAAGGAAAATGCATTCCTCGGTTGCTAGTTTTCTTTTTAATCTTTCTTGGGAATAAAACTACTTATATTTGTTAAAATGTTCTTTATTTACGTTTCGATCCATGACAACAATTCTAGGTCATGGATCGAAACGTAAATAAAGATCATTTTAACAAATATAAGTGGTTTTATTCCCAAGAATGAGTAAAAACAATAGTTAACAAACCACAACCAAATATACAGGGAGTATTTGTTAGTTTGCGATTCATGGCTACTGTCAACACATAAAAATGCAAATGTAAACACTATAATGTAAATAATCACATTCACAGCTGATTGTGATTTCTCACTAAGAAGACATGCGTATTACATCCACTAAATATACCAATGTAAGTATTCCGCCGAATTGTATATTCAGTATTCCTCGGTAAACTGACTTTTGGATCACCCAGTATATATATATATATATATATATATATATATATATATATATATATATGAAATTAACATATCATACCCAACTTCATAAATGACTACATTTTTATATGCCTGTTTACTCACCGATAGTTCAAATATAAAATTAATTATGACTTTCTACACACTCCTGTAATAAAATATAGGCTAAAGACATATAATTACACAGTGCATTTGATAACGCTGTAGTCGCTGATAATTTTGTACAAATTAAACATACCTACACATTTGTCAGGTATTTTTCTTGATAATCAAAACATATAAAACCCTTAATCACTGTAAGTCATTTCAGACGTATATTCCTTATTGGTAAATTAGAATCTAAATACCTTGCTTTGGTTGATGCCCTACAATGATGAGAGGCCTTTGGAAAACTTTTTATGTGAGCATTGACTGAAGCACTCATTTCTGGTTTTGTTTCATTTGCAGACACTTTTTTACTATGTTTGTCACTAGTAACAAATAGTCCTGTTTCATTTAGCCCAGGAAAGGCCTTATCTACTGGTCCATGGCTTACACACAAAGTACTTAAAAAATACATCTTGCAAACTCCAACTTTTGTGTACTCCTTTAAAAAATAATAGCGCCTGCTGCAATTTTTTTGTGTATCTGGACCAGATCAAATTTTTGTACAAGCAGTTTCTTTGCTTGCAACGCAAGAAAGAATAAAATCTTTTTGACGATTGTAGTCTAGTTTCCAAAATTTGGAGCATAATTGGTTTTTCAATTGATCGTTAAAATTAGGTGAGCATTTGAATTTGCAAGAGTTGCAATTAATAAATTTAGATTTCTTTGCTGGCATGGCTGTTCCACTGCATTCGTATCGTAAACTCAATATCCTGTGATTCTTATTAATATTCTTTTTCCATTGTGCAGGATTAGCTTTTTTTCAACGTCTCCTTCGTTTTGATAAGAGTGTCTTACTATCAGAAGATGATCCTGCATTTGGTAAACTTCCATCATCACTGGGGTTATTTTTTTCACTACTACCAGCGGAGAAATTTGAACCACTTCATCAGGTAGATTTTCCTCCAATGATGTGTAGAAAGGCCATGACTCTGTGTGATTTTCAATTTTGCTTGTCGAATCATTACCATCATAAGCAATTCTGATAATTGTATCAGACTGTGCTGGCGGTGTATTAAATGTACCTAATTGAAAACAAAATATTATGTAACATTAAAAACAATCGTTAATGTTGCTTGCTGCAGACAAATTAGAAATACTTTGGGTTGTCCATTGTGAGGAACAGGTCTAAAAACAATACCTGCTATTAGTAACTGTTACTTAGTAAAATCACTACCTATTAGTTTTGTAATTGGAAGATGAAAGATACCATAATTATCATAAACTAATAAACACTGACTTGCATTAGCAGCATTCATTGTCAATGTTTATGAACTGGAGGGTTGATAATTAATCATTATTTATGATAAAAAGTTGATCTGAGACATGGCTATTTATCAAATATTTTATTAATCACAACAAATCTCAATGCATTAGAAAATAGACCAAGTTAAGATGATCACTACTCTATATATATATATATATATATATATATATATATATATATATATATATTATATATATATTATGTTATTTGATATTATAAAATGGTTTAAAAAAAATAGTTGTTAGTACTGAGGGTAAACACATTAATTTACCACTCCTATCAAGGTATTCTAAATTTAAAACACTATGATAAAACAAAGATTGATAAATAATTACTTGTTAAACGCAGATAAAATGTTATGTACTAGTGATGCAGCGTTTGAGGTTTGAAAAAAGCATTTTTTCACTGTTCTTCAATACAACGTGTATCTAATGTAATTCCAACTAAATGTGTATAGGTTTTGTTGATGAAAATGTTTGTAATTGTTCAAGGATACTCTATTTCATTAATTAATTTATGTACCTGTAAATAAAAGTAGTTTAGCATTTTTAATTATCATAAAGTGATGAAAATTTATAAAATGTCAACCAATGACAAGTTATACAAATGATACCAGTATCTGTTCCAAAATAGTAATTAAGTACAGATAATGCTGAAGCAATGAATGTACCTCTTAAAATATTATAGATAGTAGGCAAGATGTAAATTTTTTAGAGACTATTTCCTAGGTGATAAGTGTTTATAATGTGTTAGTTGATTCTAAAATGGTATACTATATAGATGTTTTTGGCTTTGAGAGCTTGTAATTGAATTTTGAAAATTAATATGTGTTTAAAATTTATTCATTTCATTTGAGCGTGTAACAGAAGTAATACTACACAGTTTCATGTTTGTGGAGAAAAGGTGTATCATGACATAATTAATAAGGTTTATACAACCAAGCAAGTTACAAAAGAGTAATTCCAAGTAAAGCGAACAACGAATCATCTTTAGTGTTGGTGAAGAGTAGCACCAGTGATCTTTAGATATTTTGCAGCGGGTTTCCAGTCGTATAGGATCACGGTTCATTTTATGTGGTGAAGTATTGAAAGAGTTCCTATTAATAGAGCCTTATCTAAGTATACAGTTGATGAATTAGTAGTTTATTATTTGTAGAACCTAAAAACAAAAGTGAATTTTATTAGAACATAAAACTAAAACGCACTTTCAACAGGTATTAACTGCAAGCATTCGCTAGACGATTTTGTTGTATCCTGTATCAAGGCCCATGTACAACCCAAGCACATTCAGAGGAGTTGCAGGTATTTGAAGTTATCCTTATATATACATCATTTAAAGTTATTTGTTAGTAATTTGAATCTCAAACGCTTATCTAAATTATACATTGCTGAGTCTATTTATCAATCTTTGAATATAACCACGAGATACAAGTACTAAGAGAGGTTAAGTGGTTTTAACTAGACGACGCTTTATGCTTTATGCGTGTTAAATATACCTGTAAGAGGACGAAGAACCCACGTTTTCTTACAGAGTAAAATTGCTAGATTCAATTATCCCTGAACGAGTCTTAAAAGCCGTGGCATAAATAAAACAAAATTTTTCCTTTATTAAATCGTACAAAATTACAAAAGTTAGCATAGTATTTTTCAGCGTGCTTAAATATATGCAAGCACGTCAGGTTGCGGTACTATCAGGAAAGATTTGCCGCCGTTTCTAAACATTTAAAAGGCCGACACCACATTTAGGTGTGCAACTATTAATTCTTTAACTCATATTCTGAATATAATTTTATCGGATATCTTCCCATACATAATATATTTTTGGCAACCAACAAACGTGGGGCGAGTTAAAGGTTAATAGGTTGCAGTAGAATAAAAAGTTGGTGGGGCCGATTACAGAGGTGAATATGACGGAAGAAACTAGGTTGAGTACCAGGTCGGGGCGTGTATATGGTATTGATAGTGTAAGGCAACCAAGAATGGATGAAACGCTAGCGGAAGGGAGCAGCAGGTAGAACCGGAGTCCGTGATGGTAGAAGGGCCAACCAGGAGCACTGAAACAACGGGGAGCAGTTATGATGACGTGATGAGGTTTTTAATTGAAATGCAGGCAGATAATCGGGAAGCACATAGGAAAATGCTGGAAGAGATACAAGATTTCACGCAGAAGATACGGCGGCAGACGCAAGATTTCGTGGTGGAAATGCAGAAATCACGGGGAGAGATGAGAGAATCGTTGTCGGAGGTACAGGCCGAGGTTAACGAATCGCAGGGAAAGTAAAGGATACGTTGGCAGAAGTACAGGATGAGATCAAAGAATGTATAGACGACATGGAAGAGCGAATCGAGATCGATACTACAGTGGAAGGCGTTGAAGGAGATTTTAGGTTGGTGCATGACATAGCAGAAAAACCAGAACGTGTAAGAATGCAGATAATTAGTGCAACACTAGGTGGACATGCCGAAAAGTGGAACGGCCTTGCAAGAAAGCGATACTACAATTACGAAAAATTTAGACAGCTATTCGTCGGGCAGGAATTTTTTGAGCTTATACGTGTTTACGACCTAGCCCGATCTGAGGAATTTCGACGGGACACCAGGATACGTAATTGCTATAAAAACATGCACAGAAAGTGTACGAGTATTTAGCAAATTAGATTTGAAGAACTCCTTTTGGCTTATACCACTGCACCACGATAGTAGGAAATACACAGGGTTTAGTATTGAAGGGGAAATATATAGATTTAGAGTAGTGCCTTATGGATTATCGACAGCATCAGCAGCATTGGTTAGAGCAATGCAGAAATTACTGAATCAATATGAAAGCTTTTGCACTCACTACGTCGACGACATTTTAATCTTTTTGAGGGATGAAAACGAGCACGTAGAACATTTGAGACAAGTTTTACACAAACTAGACGAAGGGGGACTAAAACTGAACATTAATAAATGTAAATTTTTCAAAACGAGGGTAAAGTATCTAGGTTTTATAATAGGGATCGAAGGCATGAAGATTAGCGAGAAACGTTTAGACGAATAAAAGAATTTAAAACAGCCAAAAAACTTGAGGACTTTAAGGGGATTTTTAGGGGTTCTGAATTATTATAAGAGGTTCATTCCGGGTTACTCTGACTTGTGTGTACCATTACTGGAATTATTAAAGAAAAACGAGAAATAGAAGTGGACGAAAGCAAGGGAAGATGCTTTTCAGGAGTTAAAAGCTATATTTTATCAGGAATTAATTCTACGATATCCAAACTTTCAGGAAAAATTTATTTTAAGAACAGACGCATCGAATTTCGCAATAGGAGCAGAATTGGTACAGCTTCAGGATGGCGTGGAAGTGCCAATATGTTTTATTTCAAGGATCTTAAAGGATTGTGAAACAAGGCACTCGATAGCAGATAAGGAAATGCTTGCTATCGTGTATTCGGTGAAAAAATTGAGATTTTATTTGTTGGGGAATAGATTTTTGATTGAAACTGACAATTCGGTGATATCATTTTTAAAGAAAAAAGAGTTTTTGAACAACCGTTTATATAGGTGGGCGTTAACACTACAAGAATATGACTTTGGCATTAGGCACAAGCCAGGGAAAGATAACGTGAGTGCAGACTTTCCTAGTAGAAAGGATAACATAACAGGGGGTGAAAAAAGGGGATTTTTAGTAGCATTACAGACATTTAGAGACGAAGGTAGATGGACAAACCAGGAATTTATTAACATGCAACAACACGAGGACATTATGACCATTCGGACTAAATTAGACGAGCAAAATGGGGCTGAATATAAAGGATTTAATCTGAGAAATAACTTTTTGGTAAAACGTATTGGGGACGAAGACTCATTAGTATTATCGAAGGAGATAGCGTTAAAAATGATAGTGGAAATTCACAGGACATACGGACACATTGGATTTCGAAAGACCTTTTTATTATTTAGGGAGACTTTTTACACTAAAAATGACATTTCTTTGGTAAAAGACTGCATAAATAGTTGTGGAACATGCTTACTAGGAAAGGACAAGAACATAACGTTACAAAATACTCACATGGCAATTAATACAGAAAGACCTTTGGACATAGTAGCAGTCGACTATGTAAGTAACTTGATACCAGGACATAACGGATATAAACATATTTTGGTGATGGTGGACATTTTTTCAAAGTACGTAAAATTATACCCTGGCAGAAACTGCAACACGAGACATGTTTTAACAAGCATAAGAAAGTACACTTAAGTACACTTAATTTTAACGATCAATTGAGAAACCAACTATGCTCTAAATTTTATTCTTTCTTGTGTTGCAAATAAAGAAACTACAAACTGCTCGTACAAAAATTCAATCTGGTCCAGGTGCACAAAAAATTGCACCAGGCGCAATTATTTTTTGAAGAAGTAACAAAAGTTTGAGTTTGCAAGATGTGTTTTTTAAGTACTTTGTGTATAAGCCATGGACCAGTAGATAAGGTCTTTGCTGGGGTAAATGAAACGAGATTATTTGTTATTAGTGACATACGTAGTAAAAAAGTGTCTGCAAATAAAACAAAACCAGAAACCAGTGCTTCAGTCAATGCGCACATAAAAAGTTTTTCAACCATGGCTTATATCATTGTAGGGTGTCAACCAAAGGAGAGTGTTTAGATTCTAATATACCAATCGCAAAAATGTATGTCTTGTATGCTGAAGATTGTAAGAAAGTCAATAAGAAATGTATGTCTCAAATAACTTACAGTGATTAAGAGTTTTCTGCTTTGATGATCAAGAAAAATACCTGACAAATATGTAGGTATGTCTAATTGGTACAAATTTATCAGTGACGACAGCGTTATCCAATGCACTGTGTAATTATGTGTCTTAAGCCTATATTTTATTACAGGAGTGTGTAGAAAGTAATAATTAATTAATTATTAATTTTATATTTGAACTATTGGTGAGTAAACAGGCATATAAAAATGTAATCATTTATGAATTTAGAAATCGGCACATGCTTGTTTCAATGAATTTAAAATTTACAACAAGATATCACCAAAATAAGTGTGTTCTCAGATACCTGTAGCGATCAGAACAGAAATCAATTTACTACCGCTTTATCTGTGTTTATAGTACAAAACAGCAATTTAAATATACAGCACAATTTATTAGAGTCTGGTCATTCTTACATGGAGTCGATCTCATGCATAGTGCAATAGAACATGCAAAAAGGAATATTTTAGTATAGATTTAGCATGGCTGGTTGAACATTTTTTGACTGACCCGATCCAATCGGGGCCGAAATGAAAGAAGTGATCCGTACAACGTACATGATTTAAAGTACAATGATTTCCATGATATAAACACTTGCTGCCAAGACACTTCAAAACAGAACTTTAAATGAATGTGGAAACTGGGTTAATTGGTTGAAAAGACTGTACTCTAAAGCAATTCCTATTTCTAACCAGAAAAAGCAAGACCTTTTGAAAATATTGGGAGCAATTCCTTTGGAATATCATGCCCTGTATCAGTCAATACCAACAGACAGTACCAAGAAGGAGCTCCAGAGTCATCACTATGGTCTGATTCAGATTCGGATCAGTTCTCGTACAGAATTTCTGAATTTTAGTTATTATTTTTCAAATAAAACAATAATTACTTTCATTTATATTCTTTTAACACATTTCATTGTAAACCAATAAAATGAAGCATTTTCTTGTAGAAATGTAGAAATGACTTAAGTCAATTTTATTTTGAAAACTAGCAGCGTAAATCACAATTTATTCTAAATCACGAATTTCATGTTTAATATTTGCATAGAAAAAACTCGAAGTATTTCTGTTAAGTTGCTTAAAAAAATATTAAAAAACTGAAATATTTTCAACATCAGTTATCCAGGAAAAATGGTTATTGATTTGGTCACTTTGGCAGTATGCCCACAGTATCTGCAGTAAATGTGAAAAAATTCTTTATATCAAATTTGATACATGAAATTAATGCAATCGGTTCCAATAGCAGAAACCAATTTAGCAGAAAATTGATTAGTGAAATACGTTGTGAGGAATTATAAACACTATAAGTTTTTTCTTAATAAATTTGAAGATAACAACCTTGAAGGTTGACTAATAATGAATTTAAAAAATGGCTTTTATAAAGTTCCTTTTTTGTCAAAATTTTTATAAATTAATCCCTATATTTTGCTAAGACTATTTTGGTGAACTGTACAAACAAGAACTGCACTGCTTGGAATCAATTTTACTTAACTTCAAATTCAAATGAATACGTCCTAGTATAATCCTAAATTGGATACAAAATATCTGAAGAAGCAATCATATTCTCTCAGTAAGGTAGACTTTTCTAGAAGATGCTTATCTGGTATTTTTAAGCCAATGGCAAGGATTTTGGTACAAAATCAAAAGTTGATAAACCATTTGCCATGTTCTTAATGATAACTACTATAAGGTTACATTAAAAAAATAGCACGAAGCAGGATGTCCGAAATGAAAAGCTTAGACCTGCAGCTTCTCAAAAGAAAAAATTAACCCACTGGTTGCTCCTGTCATATTTTCGATACTTGCAAACCACCAAGTCGTACAAGCATCTATTTTCATGAAATTGTGTTGTGAATTGACACTGGTTTCTTTAAATCCTCAAATTCCTGTTGAATTATAGTATAACTTTTGTAAAAGCTACTGTTCAAGTACTCCGGATTTGATTTGATTCATATAAATTCACCCTAGCTCGACATTCCTTAGCATGAATGAAGTTCTGATAGTAGTCAAACACTGACCTCACTTTACAGAAAAAAATGTAACATTTTGTACTACACAAAATCTGAATTAATAATTTATTGATATTTTATGCTATTTACTCTTAAACACAGCATAGTTAAATTGTTAATTAATATCATGACATCCTCTGGGGTAAAAGATTCCTGAGGTAAAATAGTCCCCCATTCGGTTCTCAGGGAGGGGACTACTTCAGAGGATGTAATCAGAAAACTTAAAAGAAGAACCAGCAACATTTTGCGAGTTGGTGCATGGAATGTCAGAAGTACGAAGCAAATAGGTAAGCTAGATAATTTGAAAATTGAAATGGATAGATTAGTACTAGACATAATAGGAATTAGTGAAGTTTCGTGGCCAGAAGCGGAGATTTTTGGAGCGGAGACTTTTGGGTAATTCATACAGGATCGGAGGAAGGAAATTTGGGTGTGGGGATAGTTATGCGAAAAAAGATAGGACACTGTAGAATACTATTTACAAAAGAGCAAAAAAGTACCATGGCTAGATTATAGTCTAAACCGGTACGCACAGTAATAATACGAGTATACATATACACCTCTGGCTACAGTGAGGAAGAGGTAGAAGCGATCTATAAAGATATCGAAGACATACTAAAATGCATAAAAGGACATGAAAATTTAATAATTATTGGGGATTTTAATGCTGTGGTAGTTGAGGGTAGGGATGGAGCGGTAGTAGGTTTATTTGGTTTAGGCACGATAAATGACAGGGAAGTAGGTTGGTAGAATTTTGCGACAAGGCAATTTAACCATCACGAACACATTATTTCAACATCATGCTAAAAGACTATACACATTGAAGATGTCATGAGATATATGAAGATATTAAATACATTATATTCTTGTTAGACAACGGTTTAGGAATCAAGTAAGAGACTGCAGAAGTTACCCAGAAGCAGATATAGACACTGACCGCAATATTTTAATTATGAAGTCGTCTTAAATTAAAAAATTTGAAAAAAAGGAACAGAAAGCAGCACTACGACTTTAAGAAACTAAAAGATAAAGATATCCACGAAAAATTTGAAAAAAGTCAAATGAAGTGCTGAAAGACATCGGGAAAATTTCAGATATTAAGGAAGTAGAAACAAAATGGAATAACATTAAATCCACTTTAAACATAGCGGCCAGAGACATTCTGGGGTATACACAAAAAGAAAATAAGAAACCATGGATAACAAAGGATATCTTGAATTTAATAGAGGAAAGATGAAAATACAAAAACAGACCAGATGAAGCAGGAAAACAGAGATACAAAGCCATAGAATGGAAAATTATTTGCAAATGCAGAAAAGCTAAAGAACAATGGATCGATGAAAAGTACAAAGAGGTACAAACTAAGATGGAAATAGGAAAGACAGATGAAGCATACAAACTAATTAGAATGAATTTTAGGGATATAAAACCATATAGTGAAAATATAATGTGCTTGGAAGAAGACATCATCATAGAAAATGTAGTGAAAGTGGTTAGATGGCAAGCGTATATAGGGAACTTATACGCAGCACTAGAACAGGAATAAGACATTGAAAATGATAACTTGGGATATCCTATACTGCTAGATGAGTTTCAATTAGCAATAAAGGTTCTGAAAAATGGTAAGGCGCCGGGTACAGATAAGGTACAAGCAGAAACTCTAAAAGCCGCTGGACCAGCAGTAACAGAACGTCTCATTCAACTTGTAAGCTATATGAGACAGGCGAGATACCCAAAGATTTCAAACGTAACATCATAGTAACTATATCAAAAAAGAGAGGCGCGGATAGATGTGAAAATTTTTGAACAATAAGTTTGACAGCACGCGTGTCAAAAATATTAACTAGAATTATACATACTAGAACGAATGGAAAAACGAGCTGAAGAAATACTAAAAGAAGATCAATTTGGGTTTAGGTGAAACATGGCAACAGGGGAGGCTATTTTAGCTCTGAGAGTGATAATGGGGAAGGCAATAGAAAAACGAGAAAGCCTGTATATAGGGTTTGTGGATCTGCAAAAAGCATTCGTCAATGTAAAATGGAAACAAACGTTCGAAATACTTAAAAAGATTGGAATGAGTTTTAGGGATAGACGGATAGTATATAGCTTATAGGCGGCTCCGTGGCGTAGTGGTATGTGTGACTACTACGCACAAGGTCCCGGGTTCGAATCCCGACACGGTCCGCTTGAAAAATGTTAGGCGAGCATTTTTCACAAAAATACACCCTCGTTCGGATGAGAGGTAAAATGAAGGTCCCGTGTGTGAGTGTTGTCACGCACGTTAAAAATCCCTACCTTGCTTGGAACAGCAAGGGTTCGGCAAAATTCCAAATTTTCCAGGTAAAAAAAACTCGTTTAATGTGCATGACAACACTCACACACAGGACCTCCATTTTACCTCTCATCTGAACGAGGGTGTATTTTTGTGAAAAATGCTCTCCTAACATTTTTCAAGCGGATTATGTCGGGATTCGAACCCGGAACTTGGGCGTAATAGTCACACACATATCAACTACGCCACAGAGCCACCTCACATTCACATACCATTGAATATCGATGAAATATGGTATGTATTTAGAAAACAATAGAAGAGGAACCGAGCTGTATCTAGGCTGTGGGAGTTTCAGGGAAATGTGTAGGCTAGCTCAGAATAGAAAGCAATGGAGGTACGCATCCAACCAGTTCCAAGGCGGAAAATGACAAAAAATAATTGCACTTTAACCTGATTGTTATTATAAACAACTATAGTTGCTGGATTTGCAATATTTTGAACTAATCTTGCTTGTGCAGAGGGCTTTATTGGAAAACTATTAATTCGGCAAATGTTCAAGTGTTGAGGATCTTGGTAATCACAGGCTGCTTAACCCCTTTACAGCCACTGAATATCGTTGAAATAGGGTATATATTTATAAAACAATAGAAGGGAACCAAACTGTATCTAACAAAGAGCAGCGGCTATCTTCGAAGACAACAAACAGAAACAAGGACAAAAGTGTTAGAAGCATATGTGTGGAGCACAGCACTGTGCGCCTATGAAACAGGGACAGTAGGAGAAGCAGACAGAAAAAGGAAGAAGACTTTTGGAATGTTTTGCTTCAGATGTATGATGATGATGATAAGCATGGAGAGACAAAGTTAATAACAAAGAGGTTCTAGAAATAGTAGGGAAAGAAGGATATCTGTGGAAAATAAAAAAAACATAAGAAATAGAAGTACAGGACACCTTCTAAGGCATTTGGGGATTAGTGCAGAATATATTACAAGCAGAAATAGGAAAAAGGAGAGGTAGAGGTAGACCTAGATCAGACCATTGCACGCAGTTAGTGAAAGATGTAGGCTGTGGGAATTCGTCTAACCAGTTCCAGGACCGAAGACCTAATGATGATGGCCCTTGAACTTGATACACTTCCTATGAATATTTGCAATTGGCACATTTTGATTAGCTGGTTCCATAGCCTTTTCCTAGAACTTTAATCATTTCTATTAGATTACCGTTGATTTCTTTTTTGCACAAAGTACAGCTGCCAATCCAGCAAACTAATCGTAAAAATTCAATTAACTATCAGTTTTGTCTTTTTTTACCTATTCCATATGGTAATCTCTATTTTAGTGTCAACAGTAGTTATAAACATGGTTTCATTCTATGGCAAACCATGGCACAAAATACATCATCTTGTTTTACACATACCTGCATTAACTGCTTATCAGTAGATGATGTATGATATTCAACTGTAAATTTTCTACTCTTACTATACACTTACAAATTCAGTATTTAGTTTAGAGGGTAATATGAGCTGACCTCGAATAAAACTAATCATTTTGGTCAGGTTCAAGTTATACCACTGTAGAACCAACAGAAACTATAAACTGATCTCATTTTCAGCAAGTAGAAGGTATTCTCACCTTGTTTTACATAAACTGCACACTAGAATATGCTCTATCCCATATAGCTATGCTATTCAGGTATTCAACTTTGAGCAGTAAACTTTTCAGCTTTCTTTGGCTTGTTCTTTTTTATCTACTAAAAAAATTTTGTTAATAGAATATGTTCTTCATCGAAGAACTTTAAAAATTTGTTGTTAGTATAAACATTATTTATACACTCTAGCATATATTAGTGCTTTTGCCTTAAAGTGAAGTAGGGCCAGTTTTGGGTCAAACTGCACGCATGCAAAAAATACAATGGGCGGGTTTTAAGCTAAACAGCACGCACCATTGTGAAACATAAAGTTAATCGGCCGTAAAAATATTGAGCTGCTTTGGATCCACAGAAAATTTACTCAAGTGAGAAGTTTAAAAAATAACCATGTTGCATGCACACAAAATTACATTAGGTCTGTTTCAAACCAAAGTGCAAGTACCCTTGTGAAATGTGAAAGTCAGTCGCTCGCAAAAAAGCATACCATTTTGAACCTACAGTGTCTACTCAAGCTAGAAGTTAAAAAATCAGGTTGGTTATTTTTTCACACCTTGCACAAACACTTCTTCGTAAGGTCTGACAATTTGCTTTAAGTATGGAGATTTGCATGGTGATATCAATTCAGCTGTAGAAGATTCATCCGAAGAAAGACCATGAATATTATTTGTTATCCAGTCATTTTGTTGTACATGATCTTGGCTGAAACAATTTGCCCGCAATTGAAGTTTAAAAATTTAATGCCAAATAACATTTTTCAATAAGTCCAGAACTGCAATTTTTTGCATACAAACTCATTTCTTCTATTTTAAAATCCCCGAACATCAATAATATATTTATTTATATTTATATTTACTTAAATTAAGAAAGCATGCTCTTTTTATTTTATATTCTAATGTATTGTAATATTAGGATTACCTACCTATTAAATAAATATTATTATTATTATTATTATTAATATGTTTGCAAAATGAGGTTTAGCTAATACCAGTTAAATTAACATTAGTATCAGCTGACTTGTATTGTATCTGCAATATTGAAAATTGCTCTTTCTGCTGACTTGTTTTTTCTATGATTCACTGTTTTGGACTGAAACCAGTTTCTATATATTTTGCAGCCAACCTACTTTTCTTGACGTTTTGCTTCAGCAGACACTGTGGATTCAGAAACAGTTTGGTATTTTTACAACTGACTAACTATATGTTACACAATAGTGCATGCACCGCAACTGATTGACTATTACGTTTTACAAAAGTGCACACTGTTCGGCTTGAAATGGGCTTAACGTATTTGCATTCACACAGTTTACTCTGAAACTGGCCCAACCTCACTACTGTACTGTTTTAATTTGTAAATTAAAAGCATCCATCTCCAAGATGCCTCTTGAATGTAGGTCGCCCATTTAGATTTCAGAATAGTTTATGTTTTAAAACAAGCAAAACAACTAAATTTCGATTAGCATTTGTCATAGATGTATCGAGAAACTAACCTACATTTCGAAGTCTAAATGTGAATATAAGATTTAAAACTCTGCTGATGAAGCTAATTTGTTAATGATACTAAAACAATGCATGTAATAATTATGAAGGAAGAATGATATAAACTATACAAACCTTTTAATACCTACCTATTAACCTTAATGCTGTGTTCGATCAATCTACAAATAACTGTTGATAGTAGCACGCTCAAAAAATATGATTATGTTAAAAATGTACATGTTAGCAGAGTTATATACATACTTGAGAAAATGAGAAAAAGCTTAAGCATATATGCGTGATTATTGTTTTCAATTTATGTTTAATATGAAAATAACTATAGCACTTCATAATTTAAATTATATTACAATTTGAAGAACAATTATTTATTACATCAAACATAATAATGTAAAAAAGGCCATTTGTGACAAGAAAATGGGTACATGCAACTTTGATTGGACTTACTACAACACCCTTAACAGCACAAATATCTCTGTTCAATAGAAACTTACTGTATATCTTTCATAATTACGAACATAAAGGACAACAAAAGTTTAAAGTACTCCTATCCACTTGTAGTTCCGAGTTTATTACACTAAGGACTTCCCACAGTAACACTAAAATTTATCACCACCGCATATACTGCCTAAGTTTTTAATAAATAACAAGCTCAAGATATTAACATTTAATTGAATTTGTAAAATTTGCAAATAACATCAAAACTTAAAAATTTTAAATCTTAAATATTTTGTAATAATAATCTGATCTCAGGCTAACATTATCCAGCGATCAGCCTATAATATACAGCAATAAATAGCAAACATCCCATTCAAAATTCTGAAATTGGTCACATGATAAAAATCAAAAATGATTTGCTGTATGAAAATGCAGTCCGCAGTGACCAACTATAAGTGTATGGAGTTTTTAATGCACAAAATAAATTATGGACTATGTATAATATATCGTTAAAGGTATAACTTACATAATAATAAAACCACATATCATTGATCTACTGTCACTAGTAATATCAGCAAGCAGGAGTCGGGTATTAGCTGATGTATTATATTTTGCAATCTTACTTGCTGCATGACTGGTGAACATGTGAATTATAGAAAGAGAATGAATGAATCATAACAAACGTGTGCAGATTGATATGACATCCTTTCTCTATTATAGTTGCTATTGTAATGGTTCCGATACGGAGTAGTGTATAAATGTGTGCATAAGCTCATTAAGAGTTCCAAACTGGACCCGAATAAAATAAATACTAAAAAATACTGAAAGAATGGACTAACGATAGTAAGTTACTACGGCAATAACTAAGTACGTCGCCACATACAAACTAATTCGAGTCAAATTTGCCAAGCTAACGAGCTGTTATACACAGCTTATTTTAAATTCCTACATTTAAATTAGTTATGTAAATAAGTTATCAAATTGTAAACATACACTATGTATAAAACAAATCAAAGTCAGCATTGATTTTAATCTTACAGATAATAGACTAAAGTGTACTTAAAACTAAATCGGGCTTAAAAATACAATAGAATGAGGATGAGGAGAGGTAATAGTTTTGAAATAATAACTATTATATATATATATATATATATATATATATACATTTTCTATATGGCATGAGATTATTATCTCTCCCCAAAAACATATGGCGGACAACATCTGATTACTAATGTTAATAAAAAGAAACAAATCTATTACCTTTGACATTATGATACTTCAAACAAAAGCAACAGACTGCTAATGAGGAGCAAGTGTCTGCAAACTGGCACTAACATTGTTACAGATAATACACAGAATCCCAGTCAATATGGTGTATAGAGCCAGAGTGCACTGCAGACTGACACCCTCAATGCTGTAAATGCACATGTGTGCAACTCAACTAGGCACCTAATTACATGCTATGGACGAAATTTAAGTCATCCAATTATTGCTAAACGAATTAATGAGGCTAGTGCGTTTCTTATGCAATGTTTGCAGAAGACAACATCAAATAAAATAATAATTAATAAATAATGTACTGGATATGGTAAATGATAGCTGGTAGGCCATTGAACCGGCTGACAAATTGGTGCTGCTTGGGTGAAGGGTTTGTTGGTCAGTTTAAATAGGATAGGAAACTTAATAAGGAGCTAAACAGCAGTTTCAGTATGACTATGCGAGGACAATCGCTCCACATCGATTTCAGGAATCGTCAGCTCATCTGGGATGTTATCAGCATACTCAATGGAAGAAGTTTGAGACAACCTTTTAGATAAAGATGTCTGTTTGCGGAGTACCTCGGCAAGGGAAGTATTGCTGTGTTCGCCGTACCGAGCATCTAGGCCCTGACGGAAAGCATTAACTACTCGGATCTGAAATAAACAAGAAACAACAAAACAGGGAGAATTAAAAAAAGAACATTCCGGAAAGGTGGCGAGCAATTAGCACAGCCCAAAGATCATTACAGAGCCAATTCACTGAGGCCCCAACATGCGGTTCAGTATAATGTGCAGTTAAGTTGTGATATCATACAAAGTGGCAGTGATGGATTGGTATATGCGTGTCAGAGTGCCATCACTTAATTGCAAATATGCCTGGTTGCTAGTCAAGTCAAACCTCTCAATTTCAATCAAACCAACACAGTATGCCTATAAAAGTGTGTATAATAATATTAAACAAACTAAACTAAAGTAAGAGAATTAACATTCCTTTTTTTAATTAAAAGTAAATGGAATGTAATTTTATATGTTATAAAATGGAATGATTTTAACTAACTAATACGACTAAAGAAAATAAAACTGAAGGTAAAAGGTTATGTTTTAAAATGCATATCTTACTTATATATTAAAAAAATTTCAGAGATTATCAATACAAAATAAAATATTTTCAAAGCTACTTGGTTAGTGGCAGTTGAAGATTTGTAATTTATTGTTTCATATCATGTATAACCTTAATTTAATATTAGAATTCTCATAGCGAATAAATCTGCCATACTTGCATATAATGGTAAAACAATAACAAATTAATAAAATAATAACTTATGGTATTGAAATAGTTTGTTTTAAAAGTATAGTATTTGGGTTTTTCACACATTCCTTCATTTCAGATAATCATTTATAGTCGTTCCATATTCAACAACAGCGGGCTGATATTAATTTATTGGTATCAGGCCCCGAGTTGTAATTTTCATTTGTTTTTACAACCCTAGAGCTTAACTTGAGAAACAAATTATCACACCACATGCTTATGCCGCCCTTAAACTAACTGTTTAAAGCTTCCATGCATCAATAAGGGTAGAAATAAATTTTACAAGAAAAAACAATTTTATTTAGTTTGTCAGTTCAGTTTCTTTTCTTAAAATGTAAAGTTTTAAGTACTTTATTTATAAGACACTGAGTTTAATTATATTTCCAAGACTGGTTTCCTTTTTAGTAGGTACAATTAAGAATTAAGAATATATATATATATATATATATATATATATATATATATATAGTTAGAATTAACGAATAGTTAATAGATCGAATAGAAAACTGAATAGTATATATATATATATATATATATATATATATATATTGCTGTGATAAGGGGTTGCTTAAGGGTGCACGTTATAGTAAAGGTCATTCGGGAAGGAGTAATTAGAATAGGCAGCAGAAAACCACACTTATTTAAGGAAATAATTAAGAAATAGACATAGTTTGTAGATAGTAAGTAGTCAACACCCTGTATATAAAGTAGAAATAGTTTTTGGGTGACGCAGGTAAACATAGGAAGACGCATGGTTGGCGTAGGAATGAGAAGTACATGTATTAAGTAAATAGTAAACATTAAATACCCCGTAGATAAAGTTTAGTTAATTTAGGTAAAACAAATAAGGATATTTTTCAGTGGAAGCACGCGTATATTGGGAAATGAAGGATAAAGTGTAATTAGACACGCATTAAGAAGAAGAGTTCCAGACGATTAAATTAATACGGATATAGAAATAGAGTTTCAGGTAGTTAATATAAATGCGTACAAAGATCTAACCATTTTGATAAGAGAAATGATTAAAAATTGCGTGAATCGCATGTAAACATGGAAATTTAAAGTCGGGTTGCATCAGTTGTTTATAGAAAAGCAAGTAATCTATCAAAATACAGCATGTTGATAATAAAACACAGCTGCGGGCAGGTTGTGATTATGGGAAAACGTGGAGCATTACATCAGAAACTGCTGTAAATAAAATTATTTGATTGGTCAGAGACAAGCGACGAGTTCTAGACCAAACCCACGGATGGAGTGGGAATTCGAGATTATATTAGCAAGCACCTTGATAAGAAAGTCAGTTTTGAACTCAATGAAGGCCGAAGTGTATAGCCATTAAACAAAGTATTACATAATAAGTATAAAAGTGAAAAATAAAATGAGTGCGAAAATGAAGATTACAATTGCCGTTTAAACGTAAGTACTTTTTTAATGAATTTATTGTAAACTAAGACATAAAAATAATAGGGTTTCGAGGTCTGAGGGAAATAAACTGGAATCTGATGTTAAGAAAAATACAGTAATACAATTTAAATGTCAAGGGGAAAAGAAGAATAATACAATCTTGAAGTACAGGGATGAAACAAACTACAATTTTAAGTCTGGGGCAAGAATGATAAGAGTCTAAGTTTGAGGAATTGAAATAAATTGGGGTATATAATTTAATGGTGATGGTCCATAGTGTAATAATTTGAATGGAATCCAGAATTGGGGAAGATCATTTTTATTGGAAGCGTCGATGTGAAAAAGATAAAACCAGGTCAGATTTTTAGTTATAAGACATTTGTTTTTCTATATGAATTTTTATTTTATTTTTAATATTGAATTTGCTAAATATGATATGCTTGTGAAGGAGTCAACAAAAGAGGTTGCATACGTATTGAATGAGTAATAAGAAAACAGGTCTAGAATATTCTACACTTTGTTGGTAAAGATAATAAATTTTCTTTGGTGACTTTGGGTTTTTGAGTACATACTAGATGGTTGTTAATAAATGAAATTTATAAGAAATGTATTACAAATAATTTCAAAAGCTGTACATAACATATTGGTTTCATTATATAAAATCTAAATTTACTGAATTTTATAATTGCAAATAAATGCTAGCCGAGGTCATAAGATTTAAATAGTACAAAGGCGGAGCCACAAGTTGAATAGGAAAGCGATAACACGCAAGGCGGTAACGTAGCAAATTTTGCCATTGGTAGATAGAGTTGTTTAATGATAAAGTCCAGTTGATAGCAATATTAAGAAAACAGCTGGAGGAGGAGATAATTACACTTAATAGTGAATACTAAAATGGTGGTCCAATAATTTAGAATTCATAGCAAATAAATAATGCAGCACAACGTAGGGGCATGATAATTTTTCTAATACCATAGCAATATATATATATATATATATATATATATATATATATATATATATATATATATATAACTGAAGTAAATTAAACATAATAACTAATATTCCCAAAGAAGAATTTATCATAGCCGTAAAACTATGTCTTGACGCAACCTATTTCAAATTTAATAATACAGTTTATGCACAAATTTTGGTACAGCAATGGGATCACCCATATCATCTACTATTGCCAACCTGGTGTTAGAAGAGCTGGAGAACTATGCAATTAATAATTTAAATTACAAACCAATATTCTATAAAAGATACGTAGACGATTGCATCATTTGCCTACCAACTCATAAAATTAAAGAAACATTAGATTCATTCAATAGTTTTCACCAAAGGTTGCAATTTACACATGAAAAAGAAATAAACAAAACCACCCCTTTCATGGACATGCTCATTACTTATAATTCTGCGGGAATAATTTCAACCAATTGGTAAAGAAAAACCACCTGGAGTGGTAGATACCTTAACTTTAACTCCTATGTACCTAAACAATACAAAATAAATGTCATAAATAATTTAGTTGACAGGGCAATAAAACTTACACATAATAGATATCGACATAAAAATATAAAGTTAGTAAGAAACATACTAGAAAATAATAATTATCCAAAGTCGTTTTGCCTGCCAATAATTAAAACAAAAATTCAAAAAGTTTTTAATAACTGTGATAAAAATAAACAACAAGTGAAAGAAGAGCGTATAAGTTTATTTATCCAGGTTTATCAGAAAAAATTTTAAAATCCCTTAATGCCCACAATATACAAGTCATCCACAAACCCAACAATTCAACAAATCACTTTTTTACTAATCTTAAACCACAAATTCATCACAACAACCAAACCCACACTATTTATCAAATTAAATGTTTAGAATGCAAAGGATGTTACATCGGAAACTCAAAACAATATATTCACAAACGCATATATGAACACAAATACTCTATAAGAACAAACAATAAAAAAATTAAAGCATTAGTGGCCCACGCAATCGAAAAACTACACCAATTTGACTTTAATAATGTCAAAATTTTAGGTGTTAAAAATAACGATAAGAAAATAAACATCTTAGAAACTATTAAAGTACACAAACACCCCGAACGCGATCAATTCACAACTAGACCAGGATAATTTCATCAACATATATAACACCATAATTCGTTTTTAAAAAATGATTATAAAACTATTTCAGCCTCAGATTCATTTGCTTAATACAACATTGTAAAGATTGATACACTTAATACGAGCCTGGTTTAAAACAAATGCACACATTGTCCGCGCTAAATATTTATCAATGATAACAATAAGTTTGTTGGTTACCTAAGCATAATAATTTAGTGTAAGCAATTTAGTTCTTAAAAGAAGATGTGATACATTGTTAAACATTGTTTATTATTTGTGTATTATTAATCTTAGTTATTTTTACGATAAATGTGTTTTATCTATCCGACTAAAATGTTCACATCCTAATAGCAAACTCATTAATATCAAAAAGTTTTATATAATTTTGGGTATGTGTAACAATTTTAAAAACTTTTTTGGAATAACTATGTAATATTGTAGGTGCTTAATGATTATGGTAGTTTGTACCGAAACACGTATAGCAATTACGTAATATATTCATATACGAAAAGTTGTAGTTTTCGTTTTTTGCCAACGAGTTATTTGATGACCAAATTCCAGGAATAAGAAGAATATTATTAAAACTGGTCAAGAAGTGTGTAAAGTTAATTAATATATATATATATATATATATATATATATATATATATATATATATATATATATATATATATATATATATATACACTCACGCCGTTGGGGTGTAACAGTTTTTTGTCTAAATTAAAGTGTGATTTGCTCATTACAAGCTAAAATCTAATATTTCTTCAAAATCTGAGCTTTGACACTTCCAATTCAAATACAGTTCGCTATGCTCCATAGAAGAGAAATCAACTTCTTGGACATCTTTTCCCACAGAACCAGGACCCTTTCTCTCCTGCATCTAACATAAAATCTCTATGATATTTGTATCATTTATCGTCTAGTTTATGCATGTTAAAGAGATGCTGAATGTTGGTAACAGCACTTAGCCACTGCAGTGTGACAAGAACATAGCCATGTTTTTAATAAACTAGAATATCAACATTATGGTTTAAAACACTCGATGCTCTACAGTTTCACATAGTTTTAATATATTCTTACATGCTCCTGATCAAATTATTTGTAATATATAAATTACTTAAGAGATCTAAGAGAATGTTTTAGGTTACATCTATAGTCAAATGCGACTCAGAGGGGACTAGTTAAGACCAGGAACCATCAGAATTCATGTTTTTATGTACTTTTAGCATGTTAAGGAATATATCAAAACCAGTTGTCATCACATGCAAATAGTATGTCAGATTTCATTACAAATAAGATGACTAAAATTTAATTTATTAGACAAATTTATTGTTCATAAAATATTTGCTATGGTGGCTGACATCATTCTATTGCTCGTGCAAAAAATACACTAATAATTTCTCAGATATTTAATTAAAAGGTATGCGATTATCATTTGTATTAAAAATAACCTCATATCTGGTTGCTTTAAGACAGTGGTAGCAGATGACGTTTATTTTATTTAAAGTAACAACCTAAACATAAAAAAGTTTTATCTCTTCTCAGAGATGTCATAGCAATTGTAAATAAATTCTAATGCGTTGTTTCAATTTACATATGGTTTATGATATTTTTGCTTCTTTTTATTTAGTTGTAATGGTGGGTTTGTTATGCTATAAACATGTATCCATTAAATTCAAAATTGGATTCAGTACTTGAATATTTATAAGCTATGTGCTTGTTGTTTTAATGCAGTGGTACCCAACTTTTTTTAATTACGATCTTTTTTACATCTTTTAAAAATATTGGCGACTCTCTTTCTCAACCGCCCCATATTTGATCAATAAAATAAAAATAAAGCGTTGACAAAATATATTTTAGAACAACACAAGTAATATAGTATTTATTAAATATTAATTATTAACGGTTAAGGTGGAGCTTGTGTTTGCTTAACAAGTATTATAATCCTTGGTTGTTTTTGTAAAGATCAATCTCATATTCATAATATATATTAAGCACTCAACAAGTAGTTTATCTGCCATTTGCATTTTTGTATAGTGATATCTGTGAATCACTGGTATTTAAGTTTGAAACTATTCCCTGGGGCAACAAAAAGTGTGCTCCAGCCTTGCTATATATAATACCACTGTACATTCTTATATCACAAGCTGTGTGCTTCACATTTAGTAATGGTGGAACAATAGTGAAGGCTGCTCCTGATTAGTTATACCATCATAATTTGCACGTTTTGCATGCAATCGCTTGCATTTCTTGAGCTTTATTAAGAGTAAATTATGGTTTGGAACTTCATAGGCAATATTTTTGTTTTCTTAAGTTTTGTATTTGTGTAATTTTAATATGGTGCTCTGTAATAGTAAAATAAACATGATACAAAACTTTTTAAATACTTAATTTTCAAACTTATCGTATGAATAGAAGAAGGATTTAAAATGGTTAGGTTAGGTTGATCATTGCCTAACTTAAACACTACAAGTACACATTGTGTCATAAATAAGGACGTAATTTGTAAGTTTAAATGCGACACATACAGCAATAATAACTATATTTCTATTTGCAATCAGAAAAATGTTTTATTTTGTTTTCCTAGTGTTTTGTATGGTGGTGAAAGCTTGTTGACAAAAACTGGTGTTACGGATTTAATTCATCTTTCTAGGGGCGTTAAAAAATACGAATTGTCAAATACCCATACAAACAATGTGTACAATCAAGCAGTGAATCCCATCTAAACCTTCGGAAAGAAAAATGAGATTGCCTAGATAGATATTCCCTAACTAAGATAATTAATTGTATTCCCTTTTGTAGTGCATTTGAACAAGTATTAAGGAAGCATAACGAAAGTAATCAATCACAAAATAACATCTACAGAATTCTGCGGTTTTCAAAGATACTTCCAAAATAATTCAAAATAAATTATTGTAATGCATTCGTGAGGTATGTCTTGAAGAAGTTAAAAAGAAAGTAAGAACGGCAGACTCTGTTGTAATAATTGTCCATGAAACAACAGACTTCTCATGCCAATTTTATCTGGTAATTGTCCTGTGTTATGCTGCAAACAACAATTCTATAATTTTATAAGTCCGACGCCATGATGCCACTGCTATTGTTTGTACTGTAGAAAATGAATCTTTTGATTTTATTGGCAATGATCCGAATAAGCTTGTGGCTCAAACGTTTGATGGAGCTGCTGTGAAAAGCAATGCTGTTAATGTGTGCAAAGTAAAATTAAAGAAAAATATCCAAATTCAAATTTTATTTTGTGTTAAGCTTATCAGGCAAACCTTGTACTGTAAAAGACAGCATCAATAAACACATATATAAGGGTATTCTTTCCCGACTTGACCAGTCCATGCACATTTTTTCAGCTCGTCTCAAAGAATTTAATACTAAACGATGGTGTTCATAAAAGATTACTCCATGCAGTTTCAACTACGTGGAATTTTCAATCACGCGGTGCCCTAACGGTACATGAATTTAGATGAAATTTAATTGACCTTATGGATATTTCACAAAGTGACCTGAATTTACATAGTTTTGTTTGACAAGTGAGTTGTTACAAAACCCACCTGACGAAAACTTTATATATTGACTGAGCGTCTTATATAAAATAATGCCACAAATAGATATAATATTTAATCAACTACAAAAGAAAAATACTGACCTTACAAAAATAGAAACAGATAGATCTAAAAGACTTTGGAAAAACAAATAACAATTGTACGCAATACGATAAGCAATGATGATACTAATGTGAATGTTGATATTATAGAGAAGAACGGTCACAAAAAGCAAAACACAATGATAGTGGAGTGAGAAAAAGGAAAGTTTTAAAAGTTTGCAATGCACCGATAAGTCAAATAAATGACAAACCTATTTATTACTGATAGGTTAAGTATCGCTGCCAAATATTTCTCGAAAAGTAAAACAAATTGTCAAATGTTACTTCTTTTTAAACAAAGACGAGTTACAAACTAAGCTTTAAGTAATTTACAAAAGGGAAGAACTAACACAACTTTATGTAATCATGCAGCTTTCAAATATTGTTTTGGAATGATGATTTACTTGTACATAAATTGATAACATAAACTTTCAGGGCATTAGTGGAAAATAATGCAAAAGAATTACAGATTGAATTAGCCTTAATAATTCTAGAATGAGATACATTTAGACTCTTCCTTATGAGTAATATAGGAGAAGTAAAGGGTACATTAAGGTTATTGATAATGCCGAGTGGCTCCTGTGGAATTCTTAATCCAAATAGGTTATTGTATAAGCCCTTGTTTATTCATATCTGAAGTACGTCACTAAATTGTACAAGGACATATTACATATTTTAATCTCAATTGCTTCTCCAAGAACTAGCTTATCGGACTTTAATAAACAAGGTCTGATGAGGGACAATTGTATGCAGCTTTTTATTTTCTGCAACTTTCAAAGCAACTTAATACGATGCCTAAACTATAGCTTAGCTTTGTTGTTGAAACGAAGTCTTTTATTTCTAGATGACATTTGAGCTGTGAGGATTTCGCAGATTCAGCACTAAAAAGAGCATTGATTAAAAAAACACTGTGGCTTTTCCATGCTATTAATAACAGGTGAAAATACAAATTTTAAATAGTTGTCGGAATATTTTCCTTTTTCCCAAGACATTGATATTTGAAAAACAAGATACTAAAAATACTTTAAGAAAATGATTAAAAATTTTGAATTAATATTTTTTATTTACCAAGATGGTATATAATAAAAGAATTATTTCCAGGCATGCCTATCGAAGAACAATTGTGGTGGGATATCAATATCATTCACTCTGCTCATTGCTTATATCAGTTAGGAGAATTTTTCCTCTTATTCTCAGCATGGCAAAATGTCAGGCATCTGCTTTCTTGTATATTTCTTCTAGAAGAGCGACAGATTATTCGACTACTTTGCCTCAGTCGGATTTTGCCAAGCAAGGAGAAGTGTATTCATTGGCTGCCCGATGATTACGTCGCATATCTCGCATGTTACCAACATGAAGAAGTATTTAAATTATTAACATTTTAACATCTACTTTTAATCAATTGGTTTTGAGGTAATGTGAGCACATGTTCTACAGTTATGCTCTGTACAAATATAATTAAAAGTGGTGTATTTCATAAATATTTATTTGAAATACATAATTTTGGTGAAAAGTAAATAACAAACTCCAGTTACAATAAGTAGGATTGTGGTCTAATTTGATTTAAAGCATTAAAATCGTCTATTTAGTAGTTAACCTCAAATTGCAAAATTTTAAATGAAGTAGTGTATTGATAATAAAATTATCTTGATTTATATATTTTGAGTAGAGAACATAATAATTACAGTGTCAGATGATATTGAATCGCGGATCGCGTTTTACAGAGTTGAATGCACATTAATTGTAGGTTTACTAATTGACCTCAAATTGCAAGTTTTAGTAGAATGTAATGGCATTCACAAATAAACAATCAAGTACTAGTTTTAATATGAAGTCGAACTCGAGTACTATTGATGAAACACCTGATATTACAATCAGATGTTTTATGTGTCCTAATAAAACTAGTAAATTTAACTTAGAAAGCTCCCTGAAATGCTCTGGGTGCGGTACCTACTTTCATCCTGGATGTCCAGAGAGATGTGGTAAAACACCTGAAGGGTGGTTTAAAAAGTACTGTAGCAGCAGAAGTTCATTGTTAAGTTTAAACAATAACTTGACAGAAGATGCTAATGACGTTGAAGAGGAGCTAAACGTTACATTGGTTGCATTGTGGAACAGAATTAAGAAGAGTCAAGAAGGTTGTCTTGAAGAGGTTAAATTGCTGGGCGAATTGATTAAGAAGACACTTGAAGAATTTAATAGCTATAAGGATGAAACTAATTTGCGTTTTGAAGCAATTGATGATAAGTTTAATCATGTAGAAGAAAGGGTTGATAACCTTTTTGTGCTTTATGAAAATGCCTCATCTAAAAACTTGCCTTGTAATAATAATGATGAATTACTGCTTTAAGAATTAAGGGATAGCCAAATATAGAAAAGAATATAATTATGTTTAAAGTGCAAGATAATGGAATTGTTAGTGATAATCAATTTATTAGAGCAGTTCTTGCAGGAGCCCCATTTAATGCAAATGATGCAAAATGTTTTAGAATTGACAAAGTAATGGAAGGGAAGATCCGTCCAATTAAGGTAGTTTTAAGGTCAAGCGATGATGTTGGGCGGATTTTTAAGAATTCTAAAGAGTTGTGCAGGAGATTCAATATCAATATACAGAATGATCGTACACCACAGCAAATGCATTACTATAATAAGATTAAAACTGAATTAGCAGATAGGATCAAAAAAGGTGAGCGCAACATTTACATTAAATACTCGCATAATGTCCCTTTCATCGCTAAGAGGGATATTGATTTGGCTAAGGGAAAAAACTTGATATGATTAATAATGGCAATACACTCAACACTAATTATCTGAATATTTATTTTCAAAATGTTAGGAGTATTAGAGGCATAACTAAGCTTCACGATTTTAAACTCAACTTATGTATTTCTGATAAACCTGATATTACAGCCTTTACCGAAACGTGGCTTTCCGATGATATAGTTACCAAGGACCTTGGGTTAATGAACTACAATGTGTTTCAGTGCGACAGGTCTATATTCTCTAGTGCTAAAATTTGTGGGGCCAGTGTTCTCCTAGCCTGCAAGAAACAATATAGGTGCACATATCGTAATATTCGGACTAATTCGGTGGATCAAGTTTTACTCAAAGTACACTCAGAAAATGGTTCTTGCTTTATTGGCTTGGTTTATTTTGCACCAGGTACAAGTATCGAAATTTATGATGAATATATTGATTCCGTTCAAGAAGCCTTGTCGTGTTATGGTTCTACTGGCAATTGTAAAATTCTTTTGTTGGGAGATTACAATTTGCCTGGGTATACTTGGTCTACTAACAATAATGTATCTCATGCCAGGGGCTATCATACTTTACCTAGTATAAGTTAAATAGTTTTTGCAAGGCGTATAACTTAAGGCAGATAATAAAACACAAATATATCAGGTAATACTTTAGATTTGGCATTTACAAATGTTAAGAAGGCAAATGCCAATATTCATGAAGATCCATTAGTTAAGTTAGATACTCATCATGAGGCTTTTAACACGTTCAATGCTCATGCCGACAGGGTGTCGACGCGAGCATTGCTATAGGAGTGCGCATGCCGCAGATGTGTCGGCTTAAGACCGTGAATTCTATAAGCTGTCTAGCAATATGTGCACTGCAGTTGAGATTTTGCCGTGGAAGGAGCACGTTGTTAAAGGTTGCATTTATACAAAAGCGAGAGTGGTTCATAATATTACGGTGTATTGTTCTCGCTACCTTAGTTCACAACTGTTAAATTTATTAATCTCAAAATGGCAGAGGATTTGGTTGCTGGCCCGTCAAGATCAAAAAGACTAAGAATTCGTAATCCAAATAAATTAACTGAGAATGAACTGGAGGCATTAGCTTTGTATTCTGATTCGGACGAAGAACCTTTCCAGAACTCTGATAGTGAATGGAGTGGTGCTGAAGAGGTCGCAGAAGAATTTGCTGAAGACGCTAGTGATAATTACAATTATCAAAGTAACAATGGAAATTCTTTTGTCGAACCAATTGTTGAACCCACTGTCGAGCAATGTGGTAAGTTACAGTGGGTGGAGAATCCACCACTACTAAAAGATATTCTGTTTGTTGGGCAACAGAAACTAAATGTGCCCTTACCTGGTGATGGAAAACCCCATTGACTTCTTTTATCTTCTGGCAGATAACCATTTTTTTGATTTATTGGTTAGAGAAACAAATCTATATGCAGAGTATATATTGTTACACGAAGTTCAGGGACCGCATTCTAGAATTAGCCGTTGGAAACCAGTTGATAGAGAAGAAATGTTAATATTCTTGGGTATTTCGTTTTTATGGGCATACTACAGTTACCTAGATTGCGAGATTACTGGCGTACAGATCGTTTGTATAATTTACCAGTAAGAAACTACATGAGCCGAGATAGATATTTAATTATATTGAGGTGTTTGCATTGTGCACCAAATCCTCAAGATGGCGAAGACATGCCCGATGACAGGTTATACAAAGTTCGGCCTTTGGTGGAATTTTTCAACAACAAAATGTTCACGATTTATTCTCCAGGAAAGAACTTGTGTATTGACGAATCAATGCTTTTGTGGCGAGGTCGGTTGTTGTTCCGTCAATATATAAAGAACAAAAAGCACAAATACGGTATAAAATTTTATTTTATAACGGAAAGTAACGGAACAGTTTTGAATATGCAAATTTATACTGGAGCTTGTGATGACTTAGGTGGTAAAGGGCATGCTGCAAATGTTGTTCTCCATCTTCTTCGAAATTATTGTAATAAAGGTCATAGTCTATATATGGATAACTACTACAACTCAGTAACACTTGCAAGGCAATTATTGAAGAGAGGCACCTATTGCACAGGAACTCTGTGTATTGGAAGAAAGGAAACCCCTGAGGTAGTTAGTAAAGCAAAATTGAAGACTGGCGAATCTATCCATCGTTATGGAGGTAACGTGTGTGTTGGCAAATGGAAAGACAAACGCGAGGTACTCTATCTTACAACCGAACACGAAAATAACTTCACAGAAGTAACATCTAGGTCCGGTAAGAGCAAGATGAAACCTGCACCGATAGCACAGCATAACAAATACATGTCTGGTATAGATCTACAAGATCAAATGTTGTCTTATTATCCAGTACACAGGAAAACAATTCGATGGTACAAGAAAGTTGGTATGCATATTTTTGACGTAATGATATACAATTCATTCATGCTGTATAATAAATTCTCTAGACCCAAAATGTCATTCTTAGATTTTCGTCATTCACTTGTTGAAACTTTGCTGGTAGAGAATATTACAAAAGAAAATAGAGACCAACCAAAGGAAAATCCTTCAGCCTTGCATCTTCCATCAAAATGTGCAACATGCGCAGGTGGTAGGAAACTTCGAAAAAGGTGCCGTTGGTGTTCAAAACGTGGTATTCGCAAAGACGCAATGTATTATTGTAAAACATGTACAGATTTGCCAGGACTATGTTTAGATCCATGCTTTAAAGACTTTCACGACAATTTGAAGTAAAGCAAATATAATTGATTTGTAGATTTAGTTTTTTTTCTGTTTATGGACAGTTGTATTTTTATAGACTATTTTTTTGCTCTATCTCTTTCACATTTACTATTGTGTTCAGTTCTAGTTACTTCCACTTCTAATCTGAACTTTCTTTTTTTGCATGTATTTTTTAGTATATTATGTTTATTTTACACTTTATAGATAATAAAGCCCTAAACATAAATTTCATGACAATATATTATTGACGACACATATGCGTCACTGAGCACTTCATATTAAAAACATGTGTGCAGTGCTGGCGACGACACGTGTGCGTCACACGTCATTGTCTATTTAAAATTTTGTTGTTGCAAAATATTACGTCATCATCAAACTTTCACAAAAGAAAGAAAGCAATAACCACACTTTCAGCTTATGGTACCAGGTAACTTGGTCAACAGCGCCATGAGCAGCGAACGTGTTAATATACTAATTGAGTTTAATTTTTATAAGGGTACTGAGTATTATATAGATAAGTATAACTTTAAAAAAGGTGATTATGTTAAAATTAATGATTTCCTTCTGGGGTCTGATTGGAGTTTTTTATATGTTGAAAGCACATCACTAAATGTTATTATTGATAGATTTTTATAGTATTTTGTTAGAGGTAATTAACTGATATGTTCCGAAGTTTTCTAGTGGGCAATCTACTTATCCAAAGTGGTTTTCAATGGATTTGTGCAAATGTTTAATTTTAAAGAAAAAGTATCATTCCTACTATAAAAAATACAATTCTTAACTACTTTTATGATCAATTTCGTAGTCTCAGAATTCAATGTAAGTCTTTGATTAGGACTGATTATACTAATTACATTGCTAAGGTAGAAGGGGAATTAACTACTAACAAAAATGCTTTTTGGAATTTTGTTAATTTGACTAAGAATAATAACTGTTACCCATCACGGATGTTCCTAAATGATCTTGTAGCAGATGGTAGTATTGAAATAGCTAACCTGTTTGCAATTTAATTTGGTCAAGTTTATACTGACCAAAATTTAATTAGCGAGTATAATTTTGCACTAAATGACATCATCTCTCTTTGTAATTTTCTGATAAGAACATTGAAAATAGTATAAATCAGCTTGATACAACTTCGGGTCCTGGGCCTAATAATTTACATCCATTTTTTATTAAATCTTGTCGCTTAAACTTGATAGAACCAATTAAAGTGATTTATAATCTTTCAATGAAGTTTGGTGAATTTCCAGAGATATGGAAGTTAAGCTACATAGTTCCTCTATTTAAACAAGCTTGTCACCATTAAAGTACAATTTTATCGTAATAAGTACATAATTGAACAACAACGCAGATTTATACCTAAAAGATCTGTTAACACTAACCTATGCATTTACCTTGAACCAATAGTTACAGCACTTTTACATAACTACTTCATAGATTCTATTTACATTGATTTGGTAAGAGCATTTGATAAGGCAAACCACAACTTATTGCTATATAAATTGCATTGCTATGGAGTAAGTAACGTTCTATTATTATGGTTTAAATCGTTTCTTTGTGGTCGTCGACAAAGGGTAAATATAAAAGGAATAATCTCTAATGAAATTTTCGTTTCTTCAGGAGTCCCCCAAGGGTCACATTTGGGGCCATTATTATTTTTGCTTTACATAAATGATGTATGCAATGTAATTTTTACATAGTAAATTTTTATTGTTTGCCGATGACTTAAAAATATTTAACATAATAATGAATGATTCAGATTGTTCTGCAATACAGCAGGATTTAATGAGAATTGAAGCTTGCTTTAAGGATATTGGAATGGTATTTAACTTTTCAAAATGTTCAATTATTAGGTTTAGCATTGGTGGCACTGATGAGGCGTTTGATTACCAATGTGAATCAGGATTCTTGGGAAAAGTTAAGATTATTAAAAATCTTGGTGTATATGTTGATTCTAGTATTAGTTTTCATAGTCACATGGATTATGTTGTATGTAAAAGTGAATATGTAAAGCCAGAAAAATTTTATATTTTATTAAATCAGTATCCAATGATTTCAAAAATCCGACTACTTTTAGAACTATTTATTACTCGTTTTTATGTCCTATATTAGCATATGGTTCAGTTGTCTGGAATCTATTTCATTTGGTTCAGTCAGATAAGTTGGAAAGTATACGAAGAGGTTATCTTTGATATGCTGCATCCCTTATAGGCATGACTATGAATTTCTGTGATCATAATTATAAACCCATTGCAACTAAACTAAACATTAGTACATTAAGTTCAGCGAGAAACAGAACGGATTTAATTTTTCTGTATAAATTGTTTAATAATCAGATTGATTGTAGTACCCTTCTTGGATACTACAATGTCTATGTGCCTGGTAGAAATCTTCGGAATAAAAATATTTACTTTGTTTGTCCTACTATAAAGTATAACTTTGTTAAACATTCGAGTACATTTAGGCTAAGCAAACTAGCAAATAACAATTCTCATTGGTTTGATTTATTTAACACTACTATCTTTAATATTTATTCTCAATCAAAACAAATACTAACTATGGAATAATTGTACTCATTAGATTTAATAAATATTATGTAAAAAGGCTTGTCCATTAAGGAAATAAATAAATAAAAAAAATAAAAAATTTTAAAACTGACAATCATCATAACAACTAAGGGAAATCCCTTGTGGGTTGAAAATTACCAGTTGAGAGCCATAGTTTTAACGGATCATGAATACATCACTGTATCAACCCCAGAAATTTAAATTTATGTAATACATACATATATAAAATAGCTAGAAAATTCACAAAGTGAAACATAATTTATTATGCTTTCTAACAATATTGTTGTTTGATGATTTGTAATTTTTGAGTACATAATGTTTTTTCAAAATAACAGACAGTCTTGTGGTTCAAGCAAGTAATACAACTCATATTTAAATACATGGCTGGTCATTAAATGGTCTTTCAAAAACATTATAGTAAGGCATCAAATGAATATGTCAAATAGGAATACAAAACGAGAATAAGTATAAACCCATACACATATCACCTGATTTAACTTGTTTGCTAAAAGTACACACCGTTAAGAACATACTAAATGATGAATACAAAAATATAAATAATTAAAAAAGGGCTTCAAACATTTTGTAGTTATTAAAATTTATGTAAAATACTGGAGGAATGTGTTGCATATGAAACTTTTCAGACAATTTTCAGAACATAGAAAATCCAAGTAAAGTAAAATGTGTTACATTGTATCTAGTGCAAGATAATATATAGAATTAAGATGAACGTGTGCTAATAAATAATAAAAACCTTGTGAGTTGTGGCACTTCACAAAATTCAATTTTAGAACTATTCACTTTCTATTAAATATCAATTAACTGCATCAATTCCTGAAAAAGCATATCAAGCACTTCATGCTTTCGGTACAACATTAATATCACGTCATGGAAATGTGGTATCCAGAGGCAGATGCATATATCAACACAAAAGCAGCAGCACATTTTATATTCAAAAACAACTTCGTTATTAATAAAATTAAATCCTACATTACAAACTTTTATAATAAATATTAGTTTTAAAATTATATAATTATGATTTGACTGAAGAAAATATTTGAAACCAAGTAATCTTGCATAATCCAGACACTTGTACAATTTTAAAAATGTCATTTAATATATGTTCGAAACAAACTATGCCCAACATATGTGTACCATGAAGTTTCAATACTGCAGTAATATCTTATTTTCCAAATAAGTACATACGGTTTTAAAAGATCTAAACCAAAATTTAAACATCAACCTTTATTAAAAATTCACTGTTTCGTTTGTGATGTAGTAATTTTAATTGATTACGGAGTTCAGATTAGACAATTTGCCGATAAATAATTATACCATTCAGTCATTGCATAATTTACTGCATATAAATGGTTTTCTATTTTATTAAATCTCTTTCAAAACACTGTAAAGATGGAATTCATCCATGTTAAACACAAAATTTATCTTTTATTATTTTTGTGTTGTTTAAACATTGGTTAATGTAAAGTTGATAAAAACCCTTATTTACAATTCAAAATGATGTATTAAATTTATTTGAAATAAGATATGCATTTTTAAAACTTAAAATTTAAAAGGCCCACATATTAATTATTCCAAGAGCATAATAAAATAATTAATATACAAAGATGAAAGAAGTAATTTACAATAAAATTTTTAATAAAAATAGAACTAAGATGTTGGGGCCCAAGTTCAATATGCAACAAACATGCAATCAAACTGTACATGCCACAAGTTAACGTGTGGCACAGTACAATCATACATACACATGATACGGAGGCAGTTCAAATTGACTCGCAATACTGCCAGAGCAGAATGTATTTGTGTTGAGCTATAATACATGCCGTGTATAATAAATTTCAATTCAAGCCTAAGCTTTACATTCACTGGTTTTCATTGCAGATTAACAAAAGCTACAAATAAATGACCGTTTAACACTAACACAAATATAAAAAGGTTTATTATCAGCAAATAATTATAAGAAATCATTTGCATGGTAATAACCTATGACACTGGTAGCAAGCAGTCAGATATTACTATACAATACCGAGTGATATGTAATTAAAACATTGAACTTGCATATTTATCACAAACTAAAATAACAGTTTTAAAACTGTTTGAGCACCACTTAACACACACGAATAATAATACATACAGACTTTACCGGAGATTTTGGTTACTTTGCTTACGTGATTTTGCCCCACCTGTATGTATGTATGTGGGTATTAGTAAACACACAATACAATATAAAAATATTAACAAAATAAAACATGTAACAAAAACTATAACACAAGTTAGCAAACACTCAAAATAAAATTTGCTATTAAATTATTTTATTGAAAAATTGCTTATCAAAAACAGCAACCTGTTAGTATATTAAAATTACACATATCTAAGTACACTTGTCAAGATAAACATAATCAACTATAATTCGAGTTAAAATTTCAAATTTATATAAATAAACGGAAGCCTCTACTATAATAATTTAACAAACAAACTAACTACGCAAGAGGCTATTTTATCCTGTAAGCATAACAGGCATTATGGAGCACACCGCATTCGGCTACAAAACAATTTTAAATTCACAACCAAAGCGTTATGTTTATTAGTAAGCTACAAAGTTTAATGAGGTGAGTTAAATCACCCTTATCTAAGTAATTTTTTATAAACTGATAAACAAAAATAAAATTTTGAAAATGGAACTTAATTCCATTCATCGGCCGAGCAGTCGTTTTGAGCGATCATATGCATCTGTGAGCTAGAAATAAGAATCATGCAGCGTGCAAAACATAAATAAGGTCCTAGTGGGAATTAGACAGAAGAATACAGAAAAAAGCTATTAATTAATAAGGTTAGGTCCTTTAATGGTGCTTTGATATTTAGAAGGCATTAGTTACTAATTAACCAAATCAAAAAAGCTTAGTGCCTCTACACAATGTGGAAGCAGTGGTCAACACAAACCAACAAGAGCAAACGAGCGAGCACACAAACACGTAGCGGACAGAAAAGATGTAGGAAAGCGGCTTACAGCTTGGTCAGTGGAGCTCTTGCTGTATGGAACTGGAATCAAACGCTCTTGTAACTCACCACCTATCACCTTCAAGAGTAAAGGGCAATGTTAAGAGTGTTTTGATAGACAGTGATAGACACATACAATAGATAGTGCAAAGAATGAAATAGATTAGAAACTACAGAGTAAACCTAAGAAGAGTCAGAGTAAATGTTACAACATCCTAAAAATGCTATTAACAGTTACCTCTGACATGGGTCAAAGCATGTGTACATATATTTCTATATGTATGCATACATAACCCTCTAGTGCTGTAAAAAAGAATAAATAAGTGTTACAATCAACAGACACACGATTGCTCGAAACGTGTATCTACAAATTGGCTCAGTGCCGAGTATCAAGAACAGAGCATCAAATATTTTTAAATGATTTTCCTTTCATAATAAACTACATTTAACAATTATATAAATGAACCTAAAAACAATGAAAAATACATGTTAAATAAAGTATTGCATATAAATGCGGAAAGAAGTGGTTAGGCCTGCAAAATCACTGCACGTATACAATATTATACAAAATATTAATTGGTTAGTATTAATTTTTGTGCTTAATAGATTTGCTCGTATTAATATCATACTTTATAGTTCTAATCAACATGGATATGAGTAATTGCTAAACCAATCAGTTTTAAGTGGATTTATATAATACACTATAATCCATGGAAGACATATGTGTGCGTAAAAATTGCCTAGTATAGTGAATAATATTTGAACATTTATAATACAGTCTTTGATAACAATCAAGTAGTATTTAATGAATTCGTTGTAGATAACTGTTACATTTAAACACATGACAATATTGAAGTAGACTATGATATGCATTTAGAATAACCTTTTAAATGTAATACATTCTAAAATTTAACAATACGAACAAATCTACTACATATGCCACTGGCGTTTCACATACAATACAAAAGTCGTGTGCATGCATTGGAAACTTATATAATATCTGTCTCCATCACCACTAATCTGAGGGGTCTATGGCTATCTAAAATGCTATACATGTCACTAGACTACAAGTGAACAAACAGTATATACAAAAAGTAATACAAAATACATAGATTTGGTCAAGTAAAGTCTCTACAATGTGCTAAGCGTTAATTTAACAGGAAGAGGCTGTTTAAAGGTGAGGTCAACTACGGCAGGGTAGCACTATTAAACAGCATCATGCACTTTTCGCCACGGCGTAAAACCGGGCAGGACTGCCACTATATGCGAGTTTCATGCACAGGCTTGGGCAGCTCGGAGTTGACAGGTGCAGAATGTTCAATCGGTAGATTGTAGGGCAAGGGCCTCAGAGTATGAGGAGACAGCAGTCGGTTTCCAGTTCCAGAATAATCGTCACGTTCTGTCTTCAGTGGCTGTGGTGACAATTTCATGGAAGATGGATCCTCATCGATATAAGTGATGTCTGATAAAGGACGAGGTGGCCAGGGGCCTGTGTGGCTCCGCGAGCTGCGCAAACTGTGTAAGCTGTGTAAACTATGTACTGAGCGACGTTCCTCCAGATCCTCCAGAGTAGACTTGAAAGCTCTGATTACTCGTAGCTGCAAACACAGGGAAGCAAGGATACTTAACAGGCCGGGATCATCATGCACACATGTAACATGCTCACATTTTTTCACTCATCATGCGTCCATACTTGCAATGTGCATGTAGCACACATTTCAGCGGACATTCACGTCCTACAAACGCGTTTGGTGATAATTTAACGCTCGTTCAAAGAATATTAGTAAAGACCCGAAGAACGACGAAGAAAAAAAAACCATACCAAACAGCTTTCAGAAAATTACATATACTCCATACATAGTTAGTTCTTAAGGAAACTGTACATATAAAAAGAAATCCCTCTGCAGTCTACATATCCATAAAGCACTATCCCCAAACAAAACAGTACATCATATATGGGCAAAATATACTCAACAAAATAAAATTTTATATATGCTGCTCCACTTGGCTGTGTTGTCGCGTAGAAGCACTTAATAGTGTTAAAAACTAGAACTACTATCTAAAAATTAGCAAAACATACGACATCCAAATGGGTAGGAGTGTGACTAAACTAACACCACAGTGCAACACAGCATTAATGCATCACAATAACTGCATAAGCTAAAGCCCTACTACAAGCTACATACTTGATTGTACTGCAACAGGATTTGCTTGAGACACCCACAGCGTTCCTATACCTCAGTTTCTTTGATTGGTTCGGACGGCTAATAAATAAATAAAAATTAAAATACCTAGAATTTGGGATGTATAGAAAATTCTAGTGACAATATGTTTACCATTTCAAAAGCTATTTCCCAATGGATTGTTGTATTATATAATAAACATTAAACCACAAATAGTGATTAATACATACTTACTGTAAAATTAAAAACCTCAATTATAGCAATAATCATTTTAAATTCATTTGAAGTGCAAATCACTAGAAGATTCTATATGACGTGTTCCCAGTCCATTCTGCATGAGTTGCAAGGGTTGTTGAGTTCGACTGTTTAAGAACTACTTAGATATACTAATAAAAAAGCACGTTGCTTGCAACATTGATGGCAGACACTTAGGAAGTGAGCATACATGTGGTATAAACCTGGAAAATAGTGATCGAACAATATGTGTGGGTGTGATGCAACCTGAGACAACACAGCCAACTTAGGACTCGAGCACGGATTGCACGAATAGATGTACATGCAGCTACTACACACTAATGGCGCTAACACTAACTACGTGTTCCGCAGGATGCTAATCTACGTGAGCACCGCTTTGTTTAGTGGTGATACGATTTATAAAGCATGCCAAGGATAAAGGGTATATTGTGAAAACGTCAGTCAGTAACTGCTACTGCAGCCAACCACACAAGGATATATTAGTGTAAATGCAAGCAATTTAAAATATCACCAATTTGTGTAGTTATTAAAACAAAAAGTATAACGAGGACAGGTGTATATCCACTGTGACCATGGATCAGTGGCTACATGGTTGTTAATTAAAAGTCAACTAAATTAAATATTAACTGACTACAAAACTTAAAACCTCACACTTGTTTAATCAAAATAAGAATTAAACCCAAAATCACTCTAAGCTACAGGTAATATAAAGCAGGAAAAGAGCAATATGTTTTGAGCATTCTTAATTAACTGTTATTATCAATTGATAATACGTTTGTAATAAAAATAATGTCATGCTTTCAACAAACACAAGTTTGCTTAGGAACAGGAAAGAACAGGTAGGAAGCCTCGACATTACGTTATCTAACTATTACCTATTTAACTGAGCTCTGTTCATCAATCACTCCTACATATACGACTTTACAATGCACCAACCGCTAATTAGTCGGGAGCCAATTTAAGTTTGCTTTTTTTGATAGGGTTTGATAATAGCATCACATATAGATGTTACTGATAAATTTCTATTACAGTATCTGTTAAACTGTTAACAAAAATCGTATAACCAATTTTCCATCAAGTGCAATTAACTAAAATGCTCTAATCTTGGCACAGTTTGAAGATACAAAATTCAAGTACACAAGAATACAAATTTTGATAATAAATATACATAAAATATTAGTGAACCCATTCATATGTGGATGAGAGTAATACACTTACAGTAGAATATATGTATAATAAATGTATGTGAATTAAAGTAGACCTTTAGAACTGAAAATTCTCAATAAATTCTGTAATATTCTTTAATTTTCAATTTATATAATTCATAACTGTTTGCAGTAATAGTTTCTATAAAATTTATTTACTTATTTTTATTTGTTTTATTTTGTCAAAAAGTAATCCAAACATTTTGCAGTTTCCCGATGTACATATTTTCCTACACATGTCTACAGAAAACCTTTGAAAACTACCCTAATTATTATGTGCATGTCTTAAATATTATACTTCAAATGCAAAACTTTTAATTAATTTTGTGCAATGTAGGAAAACGTTAACTTTCTGTCAGTATTTTATAATACTCTCTGTGCTACAATTTTCTTTTTCGATACTCATTTTCATTATGGTTTCAATATGATAGTTAATTTTAGATGAGCATAAATTTAGAATCAAATTATAGAGAACACTACTCACTGTTCAAGTTGTGTGCATTGCAAACTATGATTACAGATTTTTTTCTGCAAGACGAAAGGAGCACTACAAAGTGTTTATAAAACATATGTATATGACATCGTGTATAATATATTTTAATAAAAAGTTAGGTAGAAATTATGTTTTCTATATCTTATGGTTAAATCTGTACATATTTGTTTTGCCTCACTTTTTTAACCCATGCTGGAAGACCACACAAAAGTACAATATCTCACTGTTCACTACCTTATGTTTAGATTTTATTCCAATTGTAAATATATAAACTAGAATATCTAGTGTTAAGGATTTTTCGATTCATTTGATACATTCATTTTATTATTTTTTGCATATGTGTGCTATGTTTACAATCATTTACAATCATCTTAAGCAAACCACAAAAAGTGACAAAACTTATAAGAAGAACTAAAGAATGTGACAAAGGGGACAGTTAAACAAATTTCATACTCAGGGATCTTCTGATCTTAGTATCAAGACACGCCTGTCAAATTCAACTGAACATACTCACACTCGATACTTGGTCTAAGCCTGATGTTATTACTGGCGCTGCATAGTTGGCAACCCAATGCATTTGTCCAATTTCAATCAAGTATTATGATTAACAGTTAATATAATTAAAAATAAATTTTTTTCTAAATATGTAGTTGTTCTATGAAGGAAGTACTATACTTCCTGGTAATATACAAAAAAAAACCGATTCCAAAGTGTAGAATCAAAAAATAATCTTCCTATGGTGAAATGGTTTAGATTTTTACATTAGCAAAAGCAATTGACAAAACTTAAATTATTTGCAAACATTGCACAAAATGAATATATGAATATACTGCGATCTGAGAAAAATAACTATTTTATAAAATACCATATTAAGAAGGTATATAATAATGAGGGCTTCGAGGCCAAAAATTAGTTTCCATTTCAACATATGCAAAACTCTTAAATTTTGAAACTCAAGACACAATCTTCCAACTAATTGAGCCCAGTCTCCCACAAAATGGTTTGCTTTTTCAGTTGAAATGACCATTCTGAACGGACCTGCATCTTGACCACATTCTAAAATACTAGAACAGGTAGAATGGCTTGTGCGTTTCAATGAGCTAAAGAGCCGAACTATAGGTTTAACCAAATTAGTGGGATCTTTTGAAGAACCAGACTAAGACAGGTCCCCAAAAGAGGGCAGCAGCTTTTCCGGTACTTAGAGTGACAGAGACCATAGTGGTCGGTATGACATTCTAAGACACACTACTGCAATGTGGATGGCAATGGGAAACCACCACATTATCTCCCAAGTATACAGTGTACTCAAACTGTTATTAATGATGATGGCATCCTCTGGGGTAAAAATTCCGGAGGTAAAATAGTCCACCATTCGGATCTCCGGGAGGGGACTACTTTGGGGGATGTGATCCAAAAGTATAGAAAAAGATCCGTGAACATTCTGCGAGTCTGAGTGTGGAATGTCAGAAGTATGAAACAAGTAGGTAAGCCAGAGAACTTGAAACTCGAAATGAATAGGTTAGCATTAGACATAGTAGGAATCAGCAAAGTCCGCTGGCCAGAGGCGGGGGATTTTTGGAGTGGAGACTTCAGGGTAATTCATACAGGATCAAAGGAAGGAAATTTGGGTGTGGGGATAATTATGTGAAAAAAGATTGGACGACGTGTAGCAAACTACCTACAAAAGAACGAAAGAGTACTCATGGTTAGATTTGAATCTAAACCAGTAAATACGGTAATAATACAAGTATACATGTCCACCTCTAGCTACAGTGAGAAAGAGGTGGAGGCGATCTACAAAGATATCAAAGACATACTAAGATACGTAAAAGGACATGAAAATTTAATAATTACGGGGGATTTTAATGCAGTGGTAGATGAGGGTAAGGAAGGAGCGATAGTAGGTTTATTTGGTTTAGGCACGAGAAATGACAGGGGAAATAAGCTGGTAGAACTTTGCGACAAGAACAACTTAACCATCACAAATACATTATTTCAACATCATGTTAGAAGACGATACACGTGGAAGATGCCAGGAGATATAGGAAGATATCAAATATATTACATTATTGTTATACAACGGTTTAGAAATCAAGTAAAAGACTGTAGAAGCTACCCGGAAGCAGATATAGACACTGACCCCAACATCGTAATTATGAAGGCCGCGCTTAAATTTAAAAATTTGAAAAAGAGAAACGTAAAAAGGCACTTTGACTTTGAGAAACTAAAAGATAAAGATATCCACGAAAGATTTGAAAAAAGTCAAATGAATTGCTGAAAGATATCGGGAAAATTTCTGATACTAAGGAAGTAGAAACAGAATGGAATAGCATTAAATCCAACTTAGACATGGTGGCCAGAGATATTCTGTGGTATACACAAAAAGAAAACAAGAAACCATGGATAACAAAGGATGTCCTAAATTTATTAAAAGAAAGAAAGAAAGAAAGACGAAAATACAAAAATAGATCAAATGAAACAGGAAAACAGAGATACAAAGCCATAAAATGGGAAATTATTCGCAAATGCAGGAAAGCTAAAAAACAATGGATTGATGAAAAGTGCAAAGAGGTACAAACTAAGATGGAATTAGGAAAAACAGACAAAGCATACTAACTAATTAGAATGAATTTTAGGGATATAAAACGATATAGCAAAAATATAAGGGGCGCAGGAGGAAACGTCATTATAGAAAATGTAGAGAAAGTAGCTAGCTGGTAGGAATATATAGGGAATTTATATTCAGGAGAGGAACTAACAGCATTAGAACAGGAATCAGACATTGAAAATAATGACCTGGGATATCCTATACTTGAGATGAGTTTGAACTAGCATTAAAGAGCCGGAAAAATGGTAAGGCGCCGAGTACAGATAAGGTGCAAGTAGAAACTCTAAAAGTCGCTGGACAAGCAGTAACAGCACGTTTCTTCCAACTTGTAAGCTATATGTATGAAGCTGGCGAAATACCCAAAGATTTTAAACGTAGCATCATAGTAACTATACCAAAAAAGAAAGGCGAGGATAGATGTGAAAATTTTCGAACAATAAGTTTGACCGCACATGTTTCAAAAATATTAACTAGAATTGTACAAAGACGAATGGAAAAACGAGCTGAAGAAATATTGGGAGAAGATCAATGTGGGTTTAGGCGAAACAGGGAAACACGGGAGGCTATTTTAGCTCTGAGGGTGATAATGGAGAAAACAATGGAGAAAACAATAGAGAAGGGGGAATAGCATATATATATATATATATATATATATATATATAGTGTTTGTAGATTTGGAAAAAGCATTTGACAATGTGAAATGGAAAAAAATGTTCGACGTACTCAAAAAGATTAGAATGAGTTTTAGGAATAGGCGGATAGTACATAGCTTATACAAAGAGCAAACAGCTGTAATAGAATTAGAACAAGAAAGAAGAGAAGTAAATATTAGGAAAGGGATGAGATAGGGATGTGCCTTATCCCCAGTAATTTTTAACTCGTACATAGAAGATGCAATGAATACTGTCAAATGCAGGAAGACATTTGGAATTACTATGCAGGGACAAAAGATTGATATGCTTAGATTTGAAGATGATATAGCGGTATTAGCATCCAGCAAAGAAGAGTTAGAAGCTGCTCTTAATGAAATGGAAACAGTTCTAATGGAGAGATATGGTATGAAAATTAACAAAAATAAAACAAAAGTTCTAGTATGCAAAAGAGGGGAAAATAAATCAAAAACCAGAATACAAATAGGTAACAAGAACTTACAAGAGGTTAAGGATTTCTTCTACCTAGGAAGTCAAATAACGCAAGATGGGAAAGGCACTAAAGATATAAAACAAAGATTAGCACAAGGTAGTGCTATATATTTCAAGAAAAAGCAACTACTGTGCTCAAAGACCACAAACATAGAAACAAGAAAAGATTGCTTAAAACATATACGTGGGCACAGCACTGTATGGCTGTGAAGTCTGGACAGTAGGAAAAGCAGACAAGAAATGTGGTGCTACAGATGTATGATGAAGATATCGTGGACAGACAAAGTTAAGAACAAAGAGGTACTAGAAATGGTAGGGGAAGAAAGAAATATGTGGAAAACAGTAAAAAATAGGAGAGATAGGATGATAGGCCACATACTAAGACATGAGGGAATAGTGCGGAGTATATTAGAAGCAGAGATAGGAAAAAGAGGAGTAGAGGTAGACCCAGGTTAGACTACTGCACACAGATAGTGAAAGGTGTAGGCTGTAAGACATTCAGGGAAATGTGTAGGCTAGCTTAGAATAGAAATCAATGTAGGTACGCTTCCAGCCAGTCGCAAGATGGAAAAACTAAAGACAATAATAATTACTGTACTTAAACATGGTGATTATTATAAACAACTACAGATATTGGTTTTTCAATACTCTCAACTAATGTTAATTGTGCGAAAGGATTTACTGGAAAACTATTAATACGGCAAATGTCTAAGTGTTGGGGGATTCTTGGCAGCCACAGCTTAACCCCCTTCACATACCTTTCATGTGATTTTCCAATGCTCCACCCGAAGGTACTACATTGGCCAGGAAGCGAGTTTTTTTTACCTGGAAAATTTGGAATTTTGCCGAACCCTTGCTGTTCCAAGCAAGGTAGAGATCTTTAATGTGCGTGACAACACTCACACACGGGACCTCCATTTTACCTCTCATACGAATGACAAGTGTAGTTTTGTGAAAAATGCTCACCTAACATTTTTCAAGTGGACCATGTCGGGATTCGAACCCGGGATCTTGGGCGTAGTAGTCACACACATACCACTACGCCACGGAGCCGCCTCCCCTTCACATACCACTGAATCTCGGTGAAATAGGGTATATAATTAGAAAACAATAGAAGGGAATCGAGTTATATATAGGCTGTTGGGATAATTGCAGGGAACTGTGTAGGCTAGCTCTGAAATAAGCTGAGGTACAAGTCCAACCAGTTTCAAGACGTAAAACCCAATGACGTAAAAATAAGTGCTCTTATTCTGATAATTATTATAAACAAACTACAAGTGTTGGTTGTGAAATATTTTCAACTAATGTTGATTGTGCGGAAGGATAAATTGGAAAAACTATAAATTCGACAAATGTTCAAGTGCTGGGGGAACTTGGCAGTCAAAGGCTGCTTACCCCCCTTCACATTTAATGAAATATTGGGGAAGTAGGGTATATAATTGTAAAACAATAGAAGGTGACCGAACTGCATCAAGCAAGAAAGAACAGCAGCTATGTTCAAAGACAACGAACATATGTACAAGAAGAAAACTGTTCAAAGCATAGTGTGGAGCACAGCACAGTACATCTATGAAATAGGGGCAGTAGGAAAAGCAGACAGAAAGAGATAGAAGCCTTCTGGAATGTTGTGCTTCAGATGTAGGAGGATGGTAGCATGGACAGACAAACTTAATAGCAAATAGGTTGTTGAAATAGTAGAGGAATAAAGATACCTGTGGAAAACGAAAAACAATAGGAGAAATAGGACAGGATACATTCTAAGGCATTTCTGGGGAATAGTACGGGATATATTACAAGCAGAGATAGGAAAAGATAGGTAGAGGTAGACCGAGATTAGACTTTTGCACACAAATAGTGATAGATGCAGACTGTGCAAATTTCAGAGAAATGTGTAGGTTAGTTCAGACTAGGAAACAATGAGGGTATGCGTCCAACCAGTTCTAGGACTAAAGACTTGATGATGAGTTGAAATGAACCCAAAAATTTAATTTTAAAAGTCAAATGGATTATAATACAATAGCTTATGTCCTCAAATTCCATAAAATAAAATTTCACAAAATTTTCCATTAAATATCAATTAAAATTCAGATGACACAACCCATGTATGCACATATTTTCTTATACAAATATGAAATCCAAAAACATTATGTAATATTGCAATTTACCAAATTTTTAAAAATATTCTATTTCGATGAGCTTCTCATGATACTTCACACCATCAAATCATGCTTGGTATCGATTTTGGATGCTAGGATAGCTGGCTCCTTTCAATTCCAATCTTGCAGCACTGTTGGTCACGGATAGCTTTGCAACCATCTACCAAATTCCAAAAATTGTTTTACAATACAGCCCAGACTGCCCAAAAAGTATTTCCAGTTTATTAATTGCAAAATAATCCCAAGAAGCATAAGATCAAGCTTGGAATTTTATACGAGTATTTTAAATACTTATTTGAATAGTAAATACATATGTAAATACTTAAAATAATATTACCGACCTAATCTTATATGATTTTTCATGGCACAAAATTACGTGTTAAACTGTATTAGTTTACTGAATACCAATTTATGTATTAAATCTACTAATTGACAGAATTAAAAATTATAATTCAAATATAATTCATAGAAAAATTGCCGAATCCAGAGCTCCCACTTCCATACAAACGTTCCCCCAAATTCTCAATAATTTTTAAATACAACCATAAAATTTCCAACAAATAGCGTATCCTGCTTCTGATATTGTTACTTGCTGGTTTATAATATGGTAAATTCCCATAATAGGGCCACCTGCACTAATTAGAACTAGAAACAAATGTTAGAGATAAAGCTTATGCTTACAAAAGACCTATTGATTTCCAATAATAAAACCAATGCAATTTAAACACTAACACTTGGATAAATTATTACCGAGTTAAAATAAATTAAAATAAATAAAATTCACAGTATTATTACATTATTCCTTATGTTGCAGTTCCATCGAAATGTTGTTGGATTCTTAGTCCGCAGACTGGTTTCATGCAGCTCTTGATGTTAGCCTATCATTGATATGTAATCAATACATCCTACATCCATCTGAATTGGTTTAACAGATTCAAACATTGGTCTTCCTATACCATTTTTACCCATCACATTTCTTTCTAATATTAATTTAATCACTCCTGTATGTCTTAAGATGTCTAATCATCCTATCCCTCCTTTTCTTTACATTTTATCATGGTGCTTTCTTCTCACCAATGTGCCTTAATACCTCCTCATTTGAGAACCGATTTACCGACCTAATCTTTAAAATTTCTCTGTAACACCACATTTCAAGGGCATTTATTCTCTTTCTTTCAGTGCTACCTATCGTCCATGTTTCATTTCCATACAAAGCCATGCACCATAAAAAATATTCAGAAATGTTTACCTAATATTTAAATCTAATTTTGATGTCATCAAATTTATCTTTTTCAGAAATGCTTTCCTGGCTTGTGCCAGCCTACACTTTATGCCCTCTAACATATGTGGTTATTTTACTAAACGAGTAACAGAATTCCTCTACTTCCTTTAATGTCTTATCTCCCAATCCGATGTTTGTTGCTTCACCTGACTATTTGACTGCACTCCATCACTTTCGTTATACTTTTATTAATATTAACTATATAATCATTTTTCAAAATAGAACCCATGCCATCAACAAATCCTCTAGCTCATCTGCTGACTCTGATAAATTGATAATGTTATCTGCAAATATTAATGTATTGATTTCTTCTCATTGAACTTTAACTAATTTCCCAAATTTTCTTTGATTTCTTTCATTGCCTGTTCTATATACAAGTTGAATAGCATAGGATTAGATTACAACTCTATCTCACTTTCTTCTAAACTCTTGTATCCAATTCATGTCCTTTGATTTTTATTACTGTAGTTAGCTTGGCGTACAAATTGTTGATAACGCTTTATTTTGTATATTTTACTCCATACATCTTCATAATCTAGAAGAGTTTGTTCCAATCAACATTGTCAAAAGCTTTTTCTAAATCAATATAGGTCAAAAACATGGGCTTGTTTTTCCTAATAATGTTCTCCAAGATAAGTTGTAGATTCAATATAGCCTCACGTTCCAACATTTCTTCGAAAACTGAACTAGTCTTTGCACAATTTCCTTTCTACCTGGTTTTCCACCTACCTATAGACGATTTTGGTTAGAATTTTGCAGGTATGCCTGATTAAAACTTTTTGTTCAATAGTTTTCACATCTGTCAGCTTCTATTTTCTTAGATAAGGGAATAATCACATTCTTTCCGAAATCCAAGGGCATTTCGGTTATCTCATAAATCCTACTTACCAGATGGTACAGTTTTGTCCTATCCATATTTCCTATGGAATTTTGCAAATCCCATGGGATTTCATCAATTTCAGGTGTCTTATTCTTGTTCAGATCTTTCAATACCTTATCAAACTCAGACCTAAGTACCTTTTTGCATTTCTACTGCAACTATTCTTCTTTTGCTAATTTGCATTTCCAATTGATTTCATTCCTGAAGCTCCTATATTTCCTTTTGCCTGTTTCATCTTTTGCATTCTTAAATTTTTGTCGGTCATCTGTGAAATCCAGAATCTCTTGTGTAACCTACGAATTTCTTCTGCCCCTTATATCTTTTCTTACATCTTAATCTACTGCCGTTGTAATTTGATCTTTCAGCACTGACCATTCGTCCTCTAGAGTACTTCTTTTGTTTTTTCAATGACTCATGTTCAACACTTCTTGAAACCCTTCCTCGTATTATGTGTTTCAACTTAATTTTTAAATTTAATTAGTAACATATAATCTTTCCATTTTATTTATACACACATTCACCCATGCATGCCTGCACACAACACACACACACACACACATGGACTCACCCACCACCCAGTATGGTCACACTATGAGCTGCAAATGCAAAACAATGACTATCATAAAAAGTAACAGTAACAACAAAAGTTTTGCAAAACAAGTATTTCTCTTAGTGAAAAGTTATATCCCAAATTTAATTAAAACCTTTTATGTTGATCCCTTAAGAGGAATATAAATGTGCATGAGCTTTTAACATATTCCTCATATTACTACAATTTCCGTTCATATAAATTGTTGCATATTCTTTGATTTAGCAAAGCACCTATACATTTATATATATATATATATATATATATATGTATATATATATATATATATTGCTATGATAATAGGGTCATTTAGGGGTATATAGGATCACTAGGATAGTGCGATTTATGTAAACATCAATGAGAATCCAGAAAACTAAACATTTTACAAAGAAAATGCAAAATTCGACGATTTGGCAAGAAAGCAAATGTCAACGCCCTGTATATAAACTATAATTATAATTAGACTCATAGAAAGAAAGAGTATTCCAAAGGATTCAATTAAATAAACAACTTTACAAGTCATAAAACGAAGAGGACAGAAGCTCCAACACAATACGCGTGAGTAGTGCATCATTATTGTACAAGAAATTCCATTTAAACAAGCAGGTATATAAATGCGTAAAACAGAAAAACGGATATAATTTCATACATCAATTAATATACAGCTACGTGACCAAGAATGTATAAAATCCAACACCTTAATAGATAGGAAATAATTACAGCCTGGTGATAAAGCAAAGTTCATCAAATTTGCTACACAAACAAGACCTACGTGATTTGAAAGACCATGGAAGTTTTGAAAATCCAACGAATCTACACAAATAACTTGAAATCCTACGTGCAGGGACAAGCGTCTCGACTTCGTTGTACATGAAAAATTCGTAGAAATACCCAATCCTGCATGTGAAGATTAAGGTACAAGGCGGTAATTATTGAACTATGCGCTTGACCGACCAATTGTAAACAGATAGGCGTTCTCTTTAAATACAACAGGATTTCGTAAACAAATCAGTTTGAATTAAAAGACATCGTTCACATCACCTGAAACAATGTATTTAAGTAAAAGAATTACACGTGATTTAATAATTAATAAATTTTAATGTGGTGATAGTGCATAATTATTAAAAATTTGTAGTTTAATCCTCAAAAACGTAAGTAATAAAAGGTTGCTTTTAATAGATTTTAAAATTTATATTAACAAAAGGACTCTAAATAATTCCTGGATCCTACCTGGATGTTCAAACAATCCCTGGATCAACCAGGAGAAGTGAAATAAGAATACCAAAACAATCTTTGGACCTACCTGAAAAAATTATATAAGAATATGCAAACAATATCTAGACAATTTCTAGATACAACCCGGAGAGGTTAAATAAATATATCTGGATCCAACCTGGAGTATTTAAATGAATAAGCTGAAGTTGAAACGACAAATAGTTGGAGCAGAAACTGATCTGAATTGGGGGAACGAGACACGCCAAAAAGTGACAACAGGTTAGCCATTCTAAATATTTTGTTGCATTTTTTCTGAATATTTTTAAATATTGCATTCACGAAAATTTTATGTGAGGGTCATCAAAAATCGTTTTAGCACACGTTATAATTTATGTAAAGAATTAAGGAAGATTGATGAACGTTCATAGGGCTTCACGTAATAATAATGAGGGCGATTTTGCTGGCTTTTTGTTCATTTAAAGGGAATTATAATTATTGAGAGAAATTAATTCACTTATTTAAAAGAGGTTCTATTCAAAGACATAAACGCTCTGTACATATTGAGAATATTATAGTAATGGTGGTTAATTGTGTTTTGCTTAAATGGCATAGGAAGTAGAGGTAAAAGGAAAAATTTTAAAGTTTTTTGTTGTATTGTCGCAAGCTCCGTGCGTGGTTAAAACTGAGCTAGCTGAGGTATTAAAATTAAAATTGACAAAAAGAAAATTTTTAACCTTTTTATTTCACAAAAAGGGGGCACCGGGTTATTGCAACGATATCATAGCTATATATATTGACGCGATAAGAGGTCCACGAGAGGTCATTGAAACCCAAATTCTACAAATAAATCCAATTAAAATCTAATAGAATCTGGAAAAATAGAAATTTCTGTAAATTCATAGTTACGCCCTGTATAATACAAACGTACTTTTATTCATTGATGTACAAGCGAAAAATTCAATTGCCTGTGTATAAACAATTGCCCTGTATAATATAAGCCTATTGTAAATAAATAGCAAGTAACATAAAAATAATTAATTGTAAGATACTGTAAAACGCATTCAACGCGAACGCAAATCGATCATCTTAAAATAAATACAAAGCCATTTATTTTTACTTCTTAAATATCAATACATATTTGCTAAAAATGCTGTAAATAGCATAGAATAGTACTAGCTTTACGCATTTAGATAGAAATACGTAATTTCGTGTATTTGAAACCCCAATTCTAACCTTAATAGGTGTGTTAAAAACACGTTTTGATGTTAAAAGCAAATATTTTCTATGAAATATAATCCCTTTTGCATTAAAAAGCAATTAAAGTTTAAATTAATGACCCCATGGATTACAGAAATTTATTTTAAATAAAGAATTTTCTAGAATTTTAGGAATATAAAACGATGATTCATCCGCATTTAGAACTACTTAAATATCTAATTAATAAATGAAACATTTATTCCAAGAAGCGGTCGGAACACTAAAATACCCAGAAAATGTAATTGAAATTGATAAGAAATATTTATGATCTTCGTATTTACTGTTGGAGAGAAGCGATACGCCACAATAATCGTATATGTGTTAGAGTGGGACGAACAGCGCGCATCACGAATAACTGGAACCAGATAACGAGGTAATAAAACATTTCCAAGCATTTCCAAGAAAATTATGTAAGATAGGCGGGTATTATTTAAAATGAAATCACGCACATTCTACTAGGTTCTAGAAAATAGATAATTTATAAATATAAGGAAGCGTTTATTAATTAAGGGATTCATTCGATTCTTAAATTCGATCGCGAAATGTTATTTTGATTTAAGTCGCAAACTGTTGCTTTGCGAAGATGGTATGATGAATATAGAAGTGATGTTTTAAATGCAAATTACATAAAAAATGGAATTTATTAAATTACAATGAAGGGGGAAAATTCTTCAACATAACGCTACTTTAAAAATTTTATTAAATAGTTGAAAGGAAGATTTAGGCATAATGTACTTTGGTAACTGCTGCTTGAAATGAGGATTTTAAATATGGAAAATCTTGTAGGCTGATTTGACGTCAATTTAAAATTAGAAGATATTTAATTACGAAGCGTTTTGTGGATTCTGCAAGTATTACTTTTAGATTTATTTTTAACTGATATTGGAGTATTTTTATTTAATTTAAGGTAGAATAATAAGTTTTTTGCCAGGAAAGTTTGTGTTCAGAGTTCGAAATACTCTGTCCTTTTAATAGATTATCTGTCAAAGATTTTTTTGGGGAAACATCTTATAAGCGTGGGAATAATCATAACCAGGTAAACCATCCATAAAAGAAGAAATTTAATTCTGTAAATTTAAAATAAGGTAAGGAACATTTTTTTTAGAAATTATTTTTTGTTTGAAAGAAATGTTGTTGTAAATGCTTTTGTATGAGAAAAAATATTTCATACTGCATAAATGCTTTGTGATATTGCCGTGCTTGATTTTATTTTGAAAACTCCGTCCATACCGTTGAGCTGGCCAGGCAAAGTTAGAAAGGAAGGTAAGTGAACAATTTCAAGTTTTACAAATTGCTGTATCTGTATCACCACTCTTTTAGTGACACTCACAACACAGCATTATCATTCAGTTTTTTAGTAATGCCCCAACACAGCGTTGTCACAGCACTCTTTCAGCGGTGCTTATATATATACATATGTACATATATGTTGCTGTGACCTGTGGCCGATGATGTCCAACATTGGGCGTCACTAAACGTTGCTGTGGACCATGAAGATGATTCTAGTAAAAGTGTTGCCTTAATTGTTTGGCTAGCTCATATTAAATGAAACCACTACAATCAGACATAAAACTTATAATGATATGAAATATTCTTTAAGAAATAATCTTTCAAATAACAATTGCTACATCCACACACAGTTTTTCTTAAACAAACAATATCTTACATGTAACCTGAGAAAGATACTTTCATACGAACACTGGGTCCAATATTGCCATAATGGCTTTTTTTTCAAACAATATCTTAAGTCTAAGATCAAAAAATCCATATAATATCGTCCAAATCATTTAAAATCTTACAATCAATTTACCATTAAATTCATTCCAGCTTCATGCATGCTTTCATTATAATTAAAACTTTACCTTGTCATAATTCATTATTATTCATTTATTTAAAACCATTTTAATTATCTACTTTATTCAGAGTAGCAATAAACTTTCCAAGTCATCTGTTTACTACAATACATTAGACTAGAATCGTGACTTTTAAAAGGAGTATTAAACACTGACATCTCCTGCATCTTTTATTTGATTACATATAGCCAAGCCCTAGTGGCACATTCCAAATCTAGAAAATCTCTTTAAGTCTGGCTGTTACTCCTTTGTTGTGATTGGTTTAAAATAGAGGTTCGTCCACTCTAGAATCATCCTAATGATGCAACTTCTACAGAATGTGGCATTTTACGTCTTGAGGCTACTGTTTATGAATATATTTACCAATGCGTTATCGCATCCTCATGTCACTGTCATTCACCTCACTTTACGACTTTCATCATTTGATTTATTGCTGTAGTTCGTCTTAATTTAATGAACATTTAAACTCCTTATCTTGTATTATAGTTGCTAATTGGAATGTTCATTAACCTTTATTATCAATGGAATGTTGTCGAGGTATTACTGAATCAGGTTCTTAATTTCCAATATATTATATATGCGTTATATATGCTTGTTGTCCAGTATTGGATTTTATAACCACACCTCCTATCATGTAATTTATTCTAGTCGGATACAGCTGTTTCTTGAACTTTCAATTCGTTTTGCTATGTATTGTTTCCACGTTCGTGGTTGTTCAGGAAGGAAGTGTGTCATATACGTATGCTATCAACTTTCAAGAATTTGTTGTTTTACTATCGCTTCAGGCTATCTAATAATTGGTCTTGTCGTTTTTGTATGCTTATCAACATTTCACATTTTTAAGCTCATTGTTTCCATAGCCTTTATTACTGCTTCGTGCTATTTAATAATTATGTGAACCTTTAACTATCTCAACATCTTATCATTCTAGAACATAGAATCAATAGACACACTTTTTCTTTAATTAGAAATACGTCTTTTCAATTGAAATATTAAAATAATTTTGCTATTAAGCGAAAATTACTTTTATATAAACTTGACGTAAATTGACACTAAAACTTCTTATAGAATATTTATGCATTTGAACAGGATGAAAACTCTTTTAATTACATGATGGAGTATTTAAATGGTTTTGAACGTAATAAATACCCTTATTTAAACTATCTTATAATCACTGTTTCCTGGGTCAAATATAATAGATACATTTTATACTGGGCATTTCACAAATATTTTCTGTATAAATACATATCTAAATGATTTGTTTTTTTTTCAATTTTTTTTAAAATTTTTTCCTATATATGAAGTCATATCTTTACCATATGATACAATATGACCTTTCTATGAATAATTCCATCATTTTCCCCCAAATTAAAATACAAAATTTGAAATCAACCCCACTATGTTCACGTTGAACAGCATTGTTTTTGCATTAATAAACAATTTTTTATTTTTATTTCTAATTACCTACGATACACAATTCTCTATATTAGACCTATAATGCACACTCATTAACTCCCTACTTGTAATGATCTTTCTCTCAAATACTTCAAAATCCATTTTTTTCACATACTTCTTAAAATAACCAATTAATCTTCCCCCAATATATCTTTTATTACTTGAAATCTTTCATTATCTTTCTCTATCAACTTCATAATTCTTCTATTCTAATATAAAGTTTCATCGTTCATCTGATTTAATTCTAATAAAATTCTTTCTACATACACCAAATTCACAAAATGCTGCTGAATACCATCACTAGATATCAAAATATCTATCACACATTTGATGAAAACTTTTTTATATGGTCCCAAATTACACTGCATACACTCAAGTAATGCTACCATGCTAGACAAACCAAATGGGACATATTTGAACTGGCAATACACCCATCTATCAAAAATCCTGTATACCTCCTTGATAAATATGAATTCTCAAATCTGTTTTCAAAAAAAATCTTTTTCTTACCTAACCCCACTAAAATATTTTCATACTATCTTTGCCTTTCCATATTACAACTAATTGATTCACAAAATGCATATTTGACCTTTCACTAATACCCTCATTTAAATTTCTCTTACCCTCATTCAGTCTCTTCTCAATCTCATCTACTTTTGAAATCGAATAGGCTTTTGCTTTTACAATGTCTAACTTATTTTCGTAATTGTAGGAATTCTACACTCTAACTTCTAACTCTAAATTTTTATTTAATGATGACTCTACTTCATCTTTTACTTCAGCTGAATCCTTAATAATTGTCTTCTCTTCTACCTCATTTACTACCTCCAACTGATTTAAATTAATACAGCCATTCTCGACTGTAATATTTATTTCATCATCCCATTTAATATACTGCTCTGCACATATAATCATCTTATTATCAGTGTTTAGCCGCTGCTTCAACTTATTTATCAAATCCATCCCAAATATAGCATCTATCTTTAATCCAGGTACAATCATAAATTCATTTTCAAATTTCATATTTCCTTACTCATATTTCAAAACCACCATACCATTTATACTTACAAACTTTGTATAATTCGGTGTAACCAAGTTAGGTTTTTTCATAGGTATCAATTTATTATTTAATAAAATGTTCAGAAATTAGTGATGCTTCAGTTCCTGTATCTATAAATACTTTAATATTGTATCCTTTACATTTAAATTTAAAATAGGTAATAACGTATTATTTAAGTTATTATCACTTTCTGATTCAAATTTTATAAACACGAGTTGATGTTCATATTGATTAATTTTAACGGGTATTCTTGGTTTGTCTCTTATTGGAAATTCTGTCATGATGTAGATGGCTCCTGCCTATTTAGATTTCTGCATACGTACGATTATTTTCCCTCAGTACATTACCTTCATGTTCTTTATCCCTTTGTGAGTTTTCTTTACTATTATTTTCTCTATTTATGTATTTATTTTCTGCGGTTCTTATCTTCATTATAACTTCCCGCATCTCTTCTTGGTGTATTATTCTGGCTCTAATTCGCCCTATTAAAATTTCCTTGATCAAAATTCCTATTGCTAAAACGTTCTGATCCTGTACTTCTCTTGTATCTGACAAAATTTACCAGATGGTTCTGTTATATATATATATATATATATATATATATATATATATATATATATATAGTTATTAAGATGAAATGAAAACCAACTTTGTATTTAAAGTTGAATTACCATTTCAAATCGAACTAGTAATTGAAAACCACTAAAGAACGGCTACAGCAGGATTTGAACCTGCAACCTCTGATTCTCCGGATCAGTGCTCTAACCAATTGAGCTATCTAGCCTAATTGTTTAGATGATGTTATACTTAATACTACTGAAGCTTGGCCCTTGTTAATGATTTTCAATTACGTCTTGCATTTAAGGAAATTGAATCTAGTTATATACATAATTCATGTACTAATAACTGATCATCCCATTTTGCAACGTTCGGAATAATACAAACATGTAATTATATTATTATTAATAGAGAAGAATAATCCACATTTGGATGTGGATTATTCTTCTCTATAATAATATAATTACATGTTTGTATTATTCGAACGTTAAAATGGGATGATCAAGTTATTAGTACATGAATTATGTATATAACTAGATTCAATTTCCTTAAATGCAAGACGTAATTGAAAATCATTAACAAGGGCCAAGCTTCAGTAGTATTAAGTATAACATCATCTAAACAATTAGGCTAGATAGCTCAATTGGTTAGAGCACTGATCCGGAGAATCAGAGGTTGCAGGTTCAAACTGCTGTAGCCGTTCTTTAGTGGTTTTCAATTACTAGTTCGATTTGAAATGGTAATTCAACTTAAATACAAAGTTGTTTATTCATCTTAATAACTATTATATATATTAAGCATTCATTTGCATTCCAAATGTGGATTATTCTTCTCTATTAATTATTATATATATATATATATATATATATATATATATATATATATATATATATATATATTACTAAATCAACATAGCAAGTTATGAAAAGGGGTATTTGTGGATACCATTGTTTACAGTTTTTGAGTTATGTATTATGATGTGTTAATTGAAAAGTATTTTGTACAATAAATAAACACCTACAACTATTACTTTGTTAATACTTGGCTACCATAAGAATACCTACATATACAATAGGTTCCTAGTCCTATTTTCTGTTCTCCTAGGTTGACCAATTTCATAATATCTTTGCAAATGCTCTAATAATATGTCTCTGTCCATAATATTTTGCAAAGTTATACAGTCTAATTTCTGCCTAAAAATGCCCTGCCAGATATTTAATAATCTGTTCATCTTTCAGTGGATGATCTAATTGTTTCGTCATACTGAATTTTTTATGGTGTATAACTCGCATTTGAACAGAATGAAAACTCTTTTATAACATATGATTGAGTATTTAAATGCATTTTAATGTAATAAATACCTTATTTTTTATCTAAACTATCTAATAATCATGGTTTCCTGCATCAAACGTAATTAATACATTTTATACAGGACATTTCACAAATACTTTCTATACAAATAAATATCTAAATAACTTTGCTTGTTCTTGAATTTGTTTTAATTTTCTCGCATTTTTGAAGTCAGATCTTTATCATATGATGGAATATGTTCTTTTTATAACCTTTAATCGCATCAATATATACACAGCGTGATCAAAATAATAGGTAACAAAGAGGAAACTTTTTTATTATGCATTTTAGAGAAAACAGTTATTGAGCAAAAAAAGTCCTGCTTTATCTTAGATTAATAACAACATGTATATTTTCAACAAATTCTAACTCGTTACTGAAATTTTTCTGTCCGTCTGTTCAGTCGTTCATACTTTTTTTCGAATTCTACTATTTTGACTTCTGAATCTTAACGAATATCTATGGATTACAGCGGAATTTAAGAATTCTGATTCCAGATTTAAATTCAACGTGAAAAAATAAAGAAAAAATTATATTACGAAAACTTTGTGCCTGTTAAGATAAAAAGTTATGGGGCTTTAAAGTTTCTCCTGGCAATGCTAGCTTACCCATTTTTAACTGGTAACACTTTTAATAAAATTCATAAATCACGTTACCCGTTTTGTCAGTTTAGTTTTTGTTTTGTAATTTAATTTTCTAGTGTCTGTAATAGAAGTTACATTACTTAAATGCCGTTAACCATCATAATAATAGGTAACAAAGGGAAACTTTTTTATTATGCATTTTAGAGAAAAAAGCTGTTAGGCAAAAAAGTCATGCTTTTTCTTAAATTAATAACTGCAAGTATATTTTCAATGTACTTTAGCTTGTTACTGAAATTTTTCTGTCCATCTGTTCAGTCGTTCGCATATTTTCTGAATCTTAATATTCTGATTTTAGAATCGTAAAGAAATCCGGTGGGGTAAAAAACATTTAATAAGCACACATAAATCCAAACATCCCTTGGGATAAAGAAGTGATTTTAAAGTTTTAAATTGTAATTGTTTTACATTTGCTGTTAAAGTATTTAAAACTTCTCTTAAATAAATCGAATTTTTTAATTGCAAACAGAATTTACTAATATTTGAAAAAGTATGCTTTCACAGAACCCCAGCTGCCTGGATACACTTTTCAGTTCTTTTACGCATTTTCTGGGTAGCATTTTTTATCATTGTGCTGGCATATTCTGACATTCATGAAGTATTCGTTCTATCAACTTGTTTCTTGAACATGGTCGGCTGGCATACACTTTTTGTTTATGGGATTATGTCTGGTGATCTGGCTGCACATTTAACTATTGCTAAATCATTATCTGAACAATGGCCAATTCATTTGTTTGGGAAATGATTGTTAAGCCATTCTCTTACTGGAAATTAGAAATGTGCAGGTGCTTCATCCAGCTGTAGAACCATTGTGTACCTTCCTGTTAGGGGCAGATTATTCATCACTTCTTCAAATTTATTTTCCAAAAAGTGTAAAAACGGCGCACTATTAACATTTCCTTCAAAAAAAAGGTCGAATTAGGCGATTCACCATTAGGCCACACCAAACATTGACTTTTCTGAATATTGATTGCAACACTAATTATCCAATGAGAATTATCTCTACTCCAATGCCTTGAATTTTGTAAATAAACTGTCCCGTTAGTGGTAAATATAGCTTTATCTGTATACATAATTTGATTCCAAAAATTTCTATTTTCTTTCAGTTTTTCAATAAACTATCCACTAAACTCCAAACGTAAACCCCGATCTCTTTCTAGTATAGTGTGTATTAATTTCGGTTTGTATGGTTTATACTTATGCTTTTTCAAAATTTTTTGAAGAGCGCCATAACGCAAATCTAAATTTCTGCCAATTTGTCTTATTGAAATTTTTGGATTTTCTTCAACAGCTAATAAAACTTGTAATTTGGTTTCGTTATGATTAAGATAATTCAGTATACGTTCCTCTGCAAAAAATTTTTGTGAGCCTTGTTTAAACTTACGTAGTACCTTTGCTACAGTTTTATGACTAATGGTTTTGTTAGGACGATTAAAATTAAACTCATTTGCTACTTCTCTACATGGTCTGTAATTATTCCCAACGATTACAACAATTTCAACTTTTTCTTGGTTATTTAACGCCATTTAAGTAATGTACCTTCTATTACAGTAACACTAGAAAACTAAATTACAAAACAAAAACTAAACTGGCAAAACGGGTAACATGGTATATGAATTTTATTAAAAGTGTTACCAGTTAAAAATAGGTACGCTAGTATTTCCAGGAGAAACTTTAAACTCCCATAACTTTTTTATCTTAACAGACACAAAGTTTTCATAATACTATTTTTTGTTTATTTTTTCATGTTGAATCCAAATGTCAAATCAGAATTTTTAAATTCCGTTGTTATCCATACATATTCGTTAAGATTCATAAGTCAAAATATTAGAATTCGAAAAAATGTGTGAACGATTGAACAGATGGACAGAAAAATTTCAGTAACGAGTTAAAATTTGTTGAAAATAAACATGCTGTTATTAATTTAAGATAAAACAGGAGTTTTTTGCCCAACAGCTTCTTTCTCTAAAATGAATAATCAAAAAGTTTACCCCTTTGTTACCTATTATTTTGATCATGCTGTATATATAATAGGAGAAATAGAAGGGTAGAATACGTTCTAAGGCATTTTTGGGGAATAGTATGAAATATATTACAAGCAGAGATACGAAAAAGGAAGTAGATGTAGACCTAGATCAGATAGGGATAGATGCAGACTGTACAAATTTCAGGGAAATGTGTAGGTTAGTTCAGAATAGGAATCAATAATGGTACGCGTCTAACCAGTTCCAGGACTGAAGACGAAATGATGATGATGATGATGATATATATATATATATATATATATATATATATATAAGTAACACAAGATGTATCTGTAAATCCTCTCTTATAAAATTCATATAGGATCAATTTACTTATACAAATTGAACTAAAATGCCCATAATCATTAACAAAACAATTACTTGGTTGTTTCACAAGGGTAAAAAACATCCATTGGTCGGTTTTGAACTTTTTAGGCCTCATTAGAACGGATTAGTTTTATATAAAATTCACCAACAAAAATTAATCAGCTGGTTTCACATTAAGCTACCTAAAAAAGTAGGTCCCAGGCCGCAACACAAATTGAAGGCAATCATTCTTTTAAACTTTAAAAATTTTTGCTTAGTGTACTCAAACGAAATATTTTGAATATCAATAAATCAAAGTCACCTTCAATTTGTCATAAATGTCAAACTTGAAGTTTTTATTATTTTGACAACGATCCTAGATCATGGATCGAAACATAAATAAAGATGATTTTAAAAACTATGAGTGGTTTAATTCCCAAAGAAGATTAAGAAGAATGCTAAACAAACCACAACAAACATACAGGGAGTATTTAGGTAATGTTACAATCATATTTAAAGCATAAAAATAACATAATATACTTGGTGGCATTGTTTGTCTGCCTTAAGGAAATTGTCTTATTTTGTACAGAAAAGTGTAGTTTTGTTTTTGATAATACTCAGCACTGACTTTTTGTGATAAACTGGTCATTGGACAAGCACCCAAGTGCATCTCCACTGCTACAGCAAATACTGCAATCGAGTGGGGCACAAGTAAGTTAGTAATCTATTAGTAACAATGCACTGTTTTAAAGCCGGTAGTCATGACCACTGTGATGTTGGTATTAACCCACAATGAAAATGGGATTGAAATTTCACAAACACTATTTTATATACACCTATGGTAAAAGATTGCTGTTTATACAATTTAAGAATTCTTTTTTTCTGTTACACAACATGTTGAATTAACTATATTGATGTTTCAGTAGTTGAACATTGGCATCAGTACATTGACGAAATTGTATTGATTGATATATGCTTACAATGTTAGTAAACAAGCTACTATTTACTTTAAGAACTAAAAACTGTGAAAGCGGATCAACATGATGTATGTTTAAGGATCTATATCGATTAGTGTGTTAAAAACAACTACTACAAAATGAAAGTTTGAGATAGATTCTATAGTTTTATGCATAAGGCCAACCAGCATAAACCATAATAAAAATTGTCAGTTTCAAAACAATCATTTATACATCAAGCGGGCACTCACTACAGTTAATCAAATAAGGTTTCTATATCGATCAGTTATTATAACTTCCATTCAACAATCGGATGTAAGTTCAATTTTCCAAGAATTGTTTACAAAATAGTTAAGGTTTACTTAAATTTAATCTACCATAAACATTTGGCATTCATATTAATTTGTAAACTATTTCCAATAAATAAGTAATTCAAATAAAGTAATTCCAAAAATCAATCAAGATATAAATATTTTAATATCAGGTTCAAATGGTTTTTACTGTATTTTATGCAACATTGTGCAATGACCACGTTTGATAAAATGGCATGCTTTTCAATGATTGTTATTGAGCAATCAAAACATTAAAAAACTGAAAGAACTTTAAAGCGTTATTGTGCTTATAAAGTTTAACAAAATATAATTAATGTGAAACAGTATTTGGGCCTTTCTGTTACTATATCGATATTGTTCCAATACTGCTACTCAAAAGTGCATAATCAAACAATCTACAGAACATAGCTTCACTTCAATATTTTTATCTTATTAATGTTGCCAATTCATTTATGGTTTTGCTGATTAATAACACTTTTTACCCCCAAAACGAGTAGACAGTGATTAAATACAATTCAGTCTGTACTTATAAATATAGAATATCTGTAAAATGTTTGTTGCAAATATTATCAAGGGTATTCTATGGATTTATTGGTAATAATAAAACACAGGTAAACTAGAACTAAAATTATAATGTGAGAATAAACCGTATTGAATACATTAAATGTATTACATCCACACAAGAATGAGACTAGACTTTCTTATTAAAATTTTCAATGCATATAAACTTTAACAAAATTTTAAACCAATGCAGGAGCATATATGTTAATAATTTTCTCTTGAATATTTTCCACATAGTAAACATTACAAGATATAAAGGATTTAAAAAAATTGTTTATTTCATTGAGCCGGTAAGCATTTACTGGTTAATTACACTTGTTAGACAAGTAGTACAACTTTGCTATTATTAATACAACAAAAAAAAGCAAATTATCCAGATAATGGCACCAGACTATGGGAGATTAGGATACATGCCCAATGCGGTCAGTGATACAATCGTGTGATTCACATTGCAACTACGACACAGATGCATACACTTACCTGCGTTTGTAACCTAGTTAAACCACGAATCCAAAGAATTTGTCCAGCTCTGGGCTTCTTGTCAGAATCAACATCAAATTTCTCTTCTCCAATAGCAATAGCTTCCGTGTATTCCTCTGGATGACCCCGACCCCATCTATTGAGAACATATATGCTCACAAATGTTAATTATGTTAGGATTACACTTACGAAAATATTTTAGGAAGTTTGCGTGTAGGTACGGTAGTGACAAGTTGCCCCCATAATAATGTACCTACTCCAAAAAATAAACACCAAAGCCATTGGTCTAAAGATAAACTTTTTGTTGAAAATGCCATTTTGCCATATTGTATAATTAAAACCTGAAAGCTTATTGAACAAACCTTGCTGCAACAAATATTTAGAAATACCTGAGATAAACATGTGCCAATCCAAATTGTGTAGAAAATAGGATTTGTAAATACACCTTCAAAAACATTTCTCTGACCATGAATTTTCCTTGCATTAAATTCATTAAATAATGTCATTAAAACAAAAGAATTAAATATAACTGTAAAATGTTGTGTGGGTTGAGTTCCAACCTCTTTACTACTACCCGATTCAATATTTAACATTTTGTCACCTGATCATGTTGCTGTAGACTTCATGAAATGTGTAATAATTCTACTTACCTACAAACAATAAGGAAAATATTACAGTTAACTGATAAATTGCTTGACCAAGAATATTTTTCATCATGGTCCTAGATATAAGGGGTTTTGTCCTTCCATAAGGCTTTCTAAGCAATAAATCAGCAGTAGGAAACTCAGTAGCTAATGCCAAAGAAGCCAAGGTATCCATTATTAAATTTACCCATAACATTTGTACAGCCTAAAAAATGAACTTGCTGCATGAATTAGTTAAATTATATATATATATATACCTTCAATGGACTATCTTGAACAGCACAGGCACCAATAAAAGCCACTACAACAGCCACTACATTCACAGTAAGTTGAAATTGTAAAAATTTAGCTATACTATCATACACATTTCGTCCCCACATAACAGCTTTGACAATACTACTAAAGTTGTCATCTGTCAAAATAATATCTGAAGCTTCCTTAGCAACATCAGTACCAGCAATACCCTAAAACCAATTAAATAAGACAAATGCCTAATTATTATCTATCTTTTAAAATATGTATTGTTATTGCAATATATCATGGTTTCAAATTTTTGTTACAACAATAGTCCACTGTATGCATAGTACTTGTCATATTTCTTTGTTGTGAAAAAAGAAAGGTTTAAATAGTGCAAATTAACGAACAACAAATGCAGTGTCTCAAACTTTGTATCCAAGTATTTCAATAGTTTTTTTTTTTTTATAATACATATTTATTAAATAGTACATTATACGTTGATATAGTTACTATCTAAACGGTACATTGTCAGTTTAGCAGATTTTAACAAAGTACTTGTACTATTACAGCTACAATCTAATTTACTGTTTCACAAGTCTACATAGCAGCTCTTTTTTAAAGGTATGCACTAAACCATTACTTGAATACATATAGAATACATCTTGAATACTATAGCAGCTTGATATTCCAAAGACTAAGTTCGTTATTAGTACATTTTACGCTTAGAAACTTCTTTAAATATATAGGTTGTTTGTTTTTATAAATATCAAACAAAAAAAATAACAAAACAAACTTGCATTGAAATTTGAGTTTAAGTATTCCCAGACTATCATATGCTGGTGTAACATGCTACCTATTAGATATACATTGTCTGAAAATCTTAAGCAACCATTCTGTAAAATTTCTAATTTGTTTTTGAAATTTTCTGAAAAATGATTAAAATTTACTGTTACGGTAATAGATATGACTTAGTATAAGACACTGACATAATTGCCATTTTATTTGTGATGGAAGTAACATTTTATTTCGGCAAAGTGCTTTAAGCTTGTAATGTCCTACACTACAAATTCTGTTTAGATGATTTTCAAAGCTTAAGTTTGAATCAAAACCTACATACATTTTCAGTTGTCTCACTGAGGTCTAATACACTATTCTTGAGGATAATAATTTTACTTCAACTGTTTTTAAATGCGATGCAGTTTTGTAAATAGCCTATGCACTGGTAAACCATTTTTCTGGATTTTAGAAATAATCCATTAGCTAAGAACACTGATGTACAGCACTTGAATTGCTATTAATCTTATTCACCATCTAGTTGGCACTACATGGATTACACAAAACATATAGCCGGGTTTCATCTGTGTACATATGAATGCCACAGTATTACTTACATCAGATGGAAGATTAGCAGTGAAAATGGCAAACAGAAGCGGACCTGGAATACTTCTCTGGGGACACTTCTTGTTACTTGCAATTCAGTTGATGCATTAAATTCCACTTGCTACAGTCTAACATTTGTTGCAAGACCAATGAGCTCCAACCATAATACATAAATTCTGCATTTAACAGTATATGATTTATTGTACCAAATGCTTTGCTATAATCCAAATACACAACAATGTTAACTTTCGATTTGTCTATGTTTTTAGTGTAACAATTTGTGACTTTGCATAAAGCCGTTGCAATACTGTGATTTGAACAAAACCCAAACTGGACTTCACAAAGAATGTGATTAGCAATAACATGCTGTATAATTTGGATGTATAAGTGTTTTTGGAAAGTACCTATAAAATACTTATAGGCCTCAGTTCCTCACAGGCAGTAGCAGTAATAATCGTAGATAGAGGTGTGATTGCAGACTTTTTCATATTTTAGTAGTTGAAGTTCCTAATAACTGAGTAAACATCAGTACATTAAGGAAGAACCATTTTTAGCATTTGTGAAGTGATTCTATTCACACCTGTAGCATTTAATTTCTATCTTATTATAGCAGTTCCTTAGTGCCTGTAGTGTGAAACATCAGCTCCTCCATCTGCAATAGATGCTTGTTAGTAGCAAAATGATTTACTATTTCTTCTGATGTTATAGTGACTGGCATACTTTATGAAAAATTCATTAATGTAAGTTGGCTCCTTATTAGTCAGATTAATATAATTTTTGGGTTTAATATGTATATTCAATTGCTCAAACAAGTTCTATAGCTTTTTAGGGTTATTAGTTTTTCTGAAACTTGATATTTGTAAAATGGTTGGTTGCTTTTTGTTTTTAATAGCTTGTGTAATACAGTTTGGTACTTCTTTATATCTGTAAGCACTTATTTGTTTTGTTTTAATAAATTTTTCAAAACAATATTCTTAAACTTAATCATTTGTACTAAATTTCAAGTAGCCATCCTCGTTTTTGGTGCTTATTCATTGATATGGAAGAGGAAGTGTGTACATCAAACAGTGATATAGCGGCTTGGTTAAAGTAGGAAAGCCTCCTATCAATTATCTCATAAGTATAAGATTGTGGCCAGTCAATTTTAAGTGCATCTTTAGCAAATTCCTGGTGATCAAGATTTTTGAAGTTAAGAAGATGTATAACAATTCATCAAATATATACCATTTGGTATATACAATTAATTCAATTTTCTAACTGCCCTGAAAATTAAAATGCATGTATGCACATGCGTATGCATGCACCAGTATGTATGTGTAATTATGTATGCATGCATGCAAGCATATATACTGTGAATGCTGGCTTACGCTGCCCAAACGTTGGGAGCCAATAAATTATGCTGTAAATATTCGGATACAGCTGCCCAAACTCATTAAATTTACTTATTCTTTATATAATATAATATATATATATATATATATAATATAATATATATATAATATAATATATATATATAATATAATATAATATATATATATATTTTGTTGTAAATTATGTAGCTATGAAAATGTGCTCCTATGCTGGGCTTCAATAAAAGGTACTATGAAAACAAAATTGATCTGATGTGAATTATTTGCTGAAGGTGTCCATATTATCTTGCTAACTCAGATGGAATGAAACAACGAAGTTTCAACATCACAATTATAATTAATATTAAATATTTATAAACAATCCTTTACATTATTATAATCGCTACATTTACAAACATGTTTCTTCAACATGCATTATCCACAAAACATTAAAACTATAAACGAGGAGCACATCTTAAGTCAACAACAAATATTTCATAATTATTATAGATTAATATGGAGAACTTAGAGTTTCTCAGATGTTTCTTATGTAAGTCACAATATGTATAAATTATAAAAATAGGATGGATAATTGCAATAATCTCTTACCTCCGAAAAAGAGAAAAAAGCGTAAACGATCAGATACCCCTTTATAATCTTTTATAATGGTTGAACTTAGTTGAATTCAACTTCAAAACAGGCTTACAATATCCATTTACAGAAATACATCTATATGCCAAATCCTTATGTAATTTAGTATACTTAAATTAATTATAGTACACAAACGTCCTTCAAAAGATTTAAACAAATATATACGTGAGTTTTCAAAATAAATTCTTCAAACTAAACTGCATGAAAAATTCATCATTTCCTCTTTTAATGGGCCACTTATGTCTACCTTCATCGTATTGAAATCTAATTATCAATAAATTTCATTCTGTTTTCCATATGAGTTTAATAACATTACAATAATATTTAATTTTACATGTTGATCATTATATTCCATTACATTTAGGAACACATCATTTTGACAAGTATAAAATATCTACGAGAAATTGGACGCAATATTACTTTCTTACAGTTCGTAGTTTACCAACAAAAAGTATTTTTGACAAGTATTTTATAAGCAGAACAACTATTTGTAAATGCCTGGTTCTAATTATTGTACCGCTTTTTTACAAAAAGATTTTCGAGTCTTTAAGTTCTAGAAAGATTGATACGTTCCTCATTGAACTGATTATTATAATAATAATAATAATAATAATTATTATTATTATTATTATTATTATTATTATTCTTTATTACCCAACAGATATACATCCAATTACAGGACAATGTCCAAGTTATAGAAAAACAAAAAAAAAATAATGCAAGAGTTACAAACTGTTGTAGTATAAGACAAATAAAATTTAAATCTAAATATGTGTAGAATTTGTGTTGCGTTAAACTAAAACTTGTTATTGACAATAGATTTAAGTGTTGTCAGCGTACAGTTATTAATATTACATTCTGAATAAATCTTGTTAAAGTTGTTACACATAATGTATATTGGAGATTTTATTATCAGATTTGAGCGTGCTGTACAATTATAAAACGTCACTGTAATACGACTCCCAGACCGCGGTACATTAAATCGGGCGTCGCCGTGGATCAATGTAGTAAGCGTAAGACTACGGATTCCAAGGTCCTGGGTTCAAATCCCAACACGGCCGACTGCTTGAAAAATGACAGGTGAGCACTTTTCACAAAAATTACGCCCTCGTTTGGATGAGAGGTTAAATGGAGGTCTCGTGTGTGAGTGTTGTCACGCACGTTAAAGATCCCTACCTTGCCTGGAACGGCAAGGGTTCGGCAAAATTCTAAATTTCCAGGCAACAAAAAACTCGCCTCCTGGCCAATGTAGTATCTTCTGGTGGAGCATTAGAAATATAAATGCACGGTACATTAAATCGAAGAAGGGACAGTAGTTGTACACAGTCAATCTTGTGATGTAGTAGATTATACAGAAACACCAAGCTGTTAATTATTCGGCGATACTCAAGTGATTTCATACCAAACAGTAAAAGTAGAACATTCTGTTCCATACCTATAGCTGGATAATGTCCACAAATTTTTGTTAAACACTGTTAAACACATAAAATAATGCTTCTAAAGCTTATTCGCTTGAAAATGATTTGCAGTTCCTAATTATCAGATCTAATAATTTAGTCGCAGACCTGCATGTCGTGCGCACATGTTCACGAAAGGTAAGTTTAAAATCAAATATAACACCTAAATCCGTCACTGAAGTAAGCCTATTGAGTTGTACAGTATCACAGGTGTATCGATACATAACAGGTTGATCTTTTCTTGTAAACATAACTATTTTACACTTACTGTTATTAAGATGCAAACTATTGGCTGCGCACTAACTTTGTACAGCATCCATCTGGTTTTGAAGTATCTCGCAATCATAAGTCGTATTTATTCGTAAAAATATTTTTAAGTCGTCGGCATATAATAATTTTTCACAACACAACATGTCTGGCAAATAATTGATAAAAAGGAGAAATAGTAAAGGTTCCAAATGAGAACCCTGGGGAACTCCAGATGACGCTCCAAAAGTACGGCAGTTATGATTATTATATGTCACGTATTGCGATTTTTGAGATATGATTCAAAAAGTTGTATTAGCAACTCACTAAATCCAAAACCATGTAGTTTATTGATGATAAGTTTATGATCGATATGATCAAACGCCTTGGTGAAGTCCGTGTAAATCACATCCACTTGTCCTTGGAAATCAAGAGTTTCAGATACAAACTGTGTAAAATACATCAAATTAGTTGCAGTAGAGCGGCCTGCCATGAATCCATGTTGCCAGGACGATATGCAATTTTTGATGCACGGATATATGTGGTTAAACAGTAACATTTCAAATACTTTTCAGATATTGCATAATATACTTATGGGCATATAGTTATAGATCTTTTTAAGATCATCACTCTTAAGAACAGGACAGATTCTGGCTGATTACCAAACAGTAGGAAAAGTTGATGTTTTCAGAGATAAATTATAAATATTCTTAGTGGTAGTGCAAGAATTGTACGCAAATCTATAACCAAAAAACTAGGTATATGGTTTGGTCCGGAGGTCATTTTATCACTTAGGTTTCCCATTGCCATTTCAATTTCCTCTACTGAAAAGCTATCGATTTGTACAATAGGTAAATTGCTAAAGAAATTATCACGCTTTGCGGTGTCCTCATCCTGATGAGGTAAATATACACTTCTAAAATACTCACTAAAAGCATTAACGATTGATTCTGGGGATTTGAATTGTTGTACATCATCACTCATCTTGCCAGGAATGCGACTATAACCACGTTTCTTCTATAAGAATGTCCAGAATAGGTGGGAATTGGTGGTAATTGCCTCCTGTATTTTAACTAGGTGATTACTGTAATCTGCTTTGATATGTGTCTTGACTATCGAGCGAAGTTTGCTATATTCTTGATATAAAGATTGAGTCCCGCTTTTCTTGTATTTTCGGTGATATATATTTTTTAATTTAATACTTTTAATCAGGTCTAACCAGTACCATACCAGATATAGTTGCTTTTTTCCACTATACATTTTAACATTTGCATCAAATAGCGAATAAATTTTCTTGTAAAATTGCTCGCAAGCTACATTAACATCAGTTAGATCAGAAAGATAAGATCAATCAATATGTTGTAAGGATCTGTAAGGGCCTACAAAATATGCTTGACGAAAGTTATAGGCTCTTTGGCATGTTGTATTCATAGAAAATTCATTATGTACGTGGCGGAATAACTTCAAGTTTATGATTAGTGCTGGATGATATATATATATATATATATATATATATATCTTCTTTAACAAATGGAGACGTATCTCTTGTGACTTCGCATGTGCTACTGTTTGATAAAATAAGATCGAAAATTCGACCTTGCTGATTGAGAGTTGTATTCAATTGTTTCATATCCAATAAATCAATTAAACTATTAGTTATTCTGCTTTTAGTATCACATGTATTTGGATTTTTAAAGTTGGGTATGTTAAAATCGCCCATCACTATGACATTTTTCTTATTAAAACAATCCATTTGTTCTATATATTCAATAAAAGTGGTATCTTCCGCTGAAGTTATATTGGGAGGTATATAAATAACAAACACTAACAATGGCTCAAAGTTGACATGGCACTTGCATCCTACTATATCTATTGTTGGTATCGCTAAGGTAATAGTAGATAAATCTAAAACCTCCACTGATATGTTGTCCTTACTCGCTATCAGAGCACCGCCACCCCACAGTTTATTAGTTAATTCATGTTGACGATCTTGCCTATATACGTTATACGACACAGGAAAAAGCTCAGCGCTTGAAATATCATTTGAGAGGGCTGTTTCGACTAAACAGATTACATTATACTCACACTCACTCACTGAAGAAAAAAACTGTTCAGTTTTTGTATGCAGTCCCCTAACGTTTTGAAAATAACAAGCCAATTGCAACTGTGCTATGGCACTTAGTTTTTTGGATTAGCTGATACTATTTTAGGAACCCCATTGATATATCGTATAGTTAAGTTTCTTTCTCCATTTTCAATTCTGTTTTTAAGATCAGATCGAGAGTGGCCATATACTCGTGCTGCATGAGGGTTTCGTCTGATGTAATTTTAACTTGAATATATGTTGTTTGTATTACCGCTTTATTTTTTAAAATACAAAGAGCAGCTGCAGAATTAAGAATTATTTTAAGTGGACGTGGTTTTTCATTGTTGTAAATCTTTCCTAAACGAAAAGCACGAACATCATCGATCGCCAAGTTTGGAACATTTTTTAATAAATCTTTGACATTATTTAGATCAGCAGAAGCCTGAGTTTGACCCACTTCATGATCCTCAGGCAGATTAAATATGATAACATTATTTGCACGACGCTGTTGTTCGGCTATTTCAGTGATGAATTCTTCCATGCTTTGATACTATTTTTGTTGAAAAGAAGCTGTGTTTTTCAATTGATTGATTTCTTGCTTTAATTCAATTATCAGCTGCTTTAAAGATTCTGCTCCCGATTTTTCTGTGTTACATTTGCCGCAATGATAAATCACACGCTTATTCTGTATGCATTGAACTTCCGACCTAGTTAAACAAGGGCATGTTGAATGGCTGGGATTTCTACATTTATCGCAACAAATTTCTTTATCCGGATTAACATCACGAGAACACACTGTACACTTGTTAATTATGGGCATTGTAATTACTAGTCTGATAAACAAGAAAAGTGTTTTGTTTGAATAGTCTTGATATATTTTTAAACACAACTCAAGGAAAACATCGAAAACACGTCTTATACCTCGGATGGCTACGATCGCGATTGTAATAATTACCAGGAATTATTATTATTATTATCTTAAATAGCTGTCATTTCAAATTCATTAGCTTGTTAATTGGCGTGGTTGCAGGAATGAATGCAAAATACTTACTCGTTATCGTGCAGTTATCTGATTTATGAAGTGGCTGCACGTGTTATCACATTCAATAGTATCTTGCTAATTGGACTGTTCATTCATGTTGTTATAGTAAAAGATCATTATCTGTCATTTGATTATTAATTTGTGACTTCTTGCTACTGAATTGATTTTTCAACATTAGAGCAATCTAGAATAGCAGGCTTGTTCAAAATTGAATTTTATGTGACGCCTTAAAATGGAAAGAATTCTCGAGAAAAATAAATGCAGTATGTAAACTTCTTGTTAAATATTTGCAATAGTGTTATGACTGAAGTTATAAAATGAAGAGTACTTTTTTGAGGATCATAGTTATATACATTTTAGAACTCGTTTAAATTAGAATTACAGGGTTTTCAACTTACATAATATGCATTTAAAACTAACTTGTTTTTAATTGGATTTATTATCAAAGAATGATTTTGTATCTTTATGGATTTCACTTATATACTAAACATAAATTATACCAAGCCTATCGTACTACTAAAATATTATACAGGGTATTCCTTTACAGAATATGATGCTGATTGACCCCTATATGATCTGGTCACATCAATATATATATATATATATATATATATATATATATATATATATATATGTATATATATATATATATATATATATATATATATATATATATATATAGTAAATTACACAAAGTAAGTTGATAAATACTAACATATTACAGTTATTCAGATGAAATGATAACTTGGACAAATGAACATTTCAAATTGAGCTAGTAATTGAAAGATGGAAAATATATGGTCACGAACAGGACTCGAACCTGTATCTTAGTCTTTCGCGGACCATGTGTTTTCCAATTACGCCACCGAGACCCATGACGACAATTGGAAAATTTACAAATTTAAATCATGTATACAACCATACATCAATCTAACTTTCAATTACGTTTGGCATTTTTCTCAATCATATCTGACGTTGTGAAGTTATTGACATGTCAGTTATAGTTATTTAAGTTCATATAAGCTCACGAAGGAGGAATACTTCATGTAAATATCATAAAAACCACGAAAACCAAATATTTAAACCCAACAATGTACATAATTCATTCATTATGGAAAGGCAAATACAAATCATCCTGTATAAAATCAATAACAAGCTACAATTAATTAAAGGAAACTCATTCCGTACTAACTTCACTACATTTTATTAAAATAAATAATTGCTGAAACAATTCAATCATTTTAGAACATTTAAGGACATTCTTAAGCTCAAAATACATACAAAACCAACATATTGAAAGGAAAATAACCGTGAAATGAAATTTCAGTCTAAACGCATTTGCATAAAGAAACTAATAAATGCATGTAATTTATACCAGTTTGTAATAGTCAAACATTTAAAAATAAACATATTTCATAAAGTATGGATATTTGAGGCGAAAGTAATACGTGCAATTTAGAACGTACATACAATGCCATATTTAATACCATTTGTTAATCAAGTCCCTCTAAAAAGTCCGATATAGGTGCAATTTAGAACGTACATATTAGAGCATCCAAAATCTAACACGTTGCAGATATAACCATAATTGAAACGCCTTTTCCCATGTAGGAACAACCGATAGTGTTCCGTCAACCAATGAAAACGTGTGGAATATTCGAGAAGGAATTTGATTCTATAAAACTAACGAAGCAAATAAAAGAGGATTATTTTATAATCCACGTGCCTACTGTGCTACTTTGAAAGAAGACTATTACGTGAATAGAAATTTTTAGTGAAAGTTGCTAATTTTAAAAGTTGAATTTAACAAAATTACAACGTAAAGTGATATAAGCAGTAGAGTGCGTGTTGAAATAAGTTTGTATAGAATTTTTTGATATAAACGGCTCTAAGTCGCTGGTAAACACTAAGTGGTTGGTAAACACCAAGTCACTCGTAAAGAAACTAAATTACTGGTAAAGGCAATAAGTCACTCGTAAAGAAACCAAATTACTATTAAAGAAGCTAAGTCATTGGTAAAGATGACTCTATTACTGGACAACAATCAAGAGTGATTTCTAAGCCGGAAGTTCCAGAACAAGTGGGAATTTGGACCAGGAAGTTCCAGCAAGAAAAAATTAACAGGAGAATTATAAGGTCAGAACTATTTATCCAATTTATAGCACGTTGTATTTTGCAATTTTACATAATTTGTGTATTCAGAAGTGAACTTAAAATTTGCAGGTGATTAAAATATAGTGTGTAAAAGATCAACAAAAATTTGGTTGCTATGCAGAATTATGTTAAAAAGAGGATATTTCTTCGAACGTTCAACGAAACTATTTGTGGTAAGATAATATTTTTTGCTGGCCTTAATTGTTTTAAAGAGGTGTAAAAATTTATAGTCTTTGTAAAGAGCTAATTCGATAGGAGTATTTATTTTAATTTTGATTTAAAAGTTCTATAAAAAATAAATGGTATTAAAAAAGGCGTAGATTTGTAAATTGTAATATGACAAAAATTTTATTTAGTACATTATACAATCTTTGGTGAATTTTGTCGTATTCAGGTGTATTGAGTGTTGGAGAAGAGTGAGTAAAATTTTCTGTTATCATATCGTCATTTCACTTTGTGCATGGTATCACTGAGCTAGTTGAAGCATAAATTTAATTGTGTTAAAGGCACAGAGGTGGCGATCAGCAGGCAATTGGTTGTTGAGCATCTGGCGAATACGGCGATATCGTAGGAAAGAAAATTGACGACCCAACAAGGGATTCGAAAATTAATAACTCTACCACGTGCTCGAATTTATATGGCAGTTAGGTGGTAGAAAATTGAAGACTCAACGCGGTGTTAGGCTTTAAGCAAAATCAAAGGGGATACGAATTCACAGATCTTATAAAAAGAATATCGACGACACAATGTAGGAAATTGAAGTATATCGATTGAGATTAGGGGTTATAGACGAAATTAAACATTATTGGCTGCCAGAAAATAAATGTAGAAACTTAGATGTTAATATAAAAAGTGGTAGAAATTAAAATTTTAGGGTTTATTTCATAGATTTAAATTAGGAATACGTTGGGGATGAAAGGGGTTGAGATAGGATCTCAAGAAAGTGCGTCCTTGGAAGATTCACAGACGGAGACTGAAAGGAGAGTGTTAGAAAGGAGTAACAATGAGGAAAAGCCAAATACGCAAGAGTCTAAAATGATGTCAATTTTGTTAACGCTTAATGAGAAAATGGACAAAAATGACAAAGTTATGAATCAAATGAGTGAGAAAATATACAAAAATGAAGCCGGCGTGCAAAATATGACTAAAAAATCAATGAAAATGTGTTAGAATTAAGAGCAGAGTTTGGGAAAAATTTGATTAAGTTGGGGGAAAAATTAGGTTTAGAAGTAAAAATATTAAGCGAGAGTTTAAGAGAAACAAATCAAACAATTGCGGAAATGAAACTAGAAGTGTGAAATAAGGTTATACAAATTATGGAGGACATTGAAGACGTGAGAGATGAAGTTGTAAAAACGGTTATCAAAATCTGTTTGATACTTATTTGATTTAGCATAAAGTTAAAGCACCATCATTTGGTTTAACAGGTATGTCACTCTTATGTTGTGTTGTAAGTTATTTTAAATTTTGTGAGGTTTGATCAATGTAAACTAGATTGCAGTTTAAACAATCAATTTTGTATATAGTATTTCATTGTTAAAGAGGTGTTCTGTATTTTAATTTTGAAAAAAGAGCATTTAAAGTTGATACGTTTGTTTTAGCAATTTTGATGTTGTGCTTTTTAAATATGTTCAAATTTTAAATTTATATTTTCAATATAAGGAATTGTTTTGTTTGTAGGAAGGTTTGTGGTATGATCAATGTTAGTATTTAGGTGTTTATAAGAAATGAAAGGATTGTTATGATTGTATAAGGTTTTTAAAAGTTTTAACGAGTAGCTGAATTATAAATAATTTGTTTAAATTTTTTTAAAATAGTGAAGGATGACATTCATCTTATTCTGTTTCTAAGTCCTAAAATAAAGTTAATTTTTATCTTGAATGGATGTTATGAATGATAATGTAGATATCTACCAGAATTGGTCAGTGCCTGGTACCAATCTAAAATAATAGTATTGTTATTTGTTTGAATCAATAGTGTCCAAAAATGGTATGGATCTATCATTTTCTAATTCCACAGTAAACTTAATTTTGCTATAACTATTAAAAATTATGAAAGTTTCGTCAATTTTGTTGATTGTGACGATGGCTCTACTGATTTTTACTGATTTAATACGAAAAAAGAAACACACTTCTAAATACTCACGTGCTTATTAAAAATCTCATAATTTACAATAAAGAAATTATTAATATCAAGACAATTGTAGGTACAACTCCTATGATAATTTAGAGAACTTTGTTTCCATTTTTATTAAATCTATATCATTATTTCTACCAAAAGTAACAATTATGTCATCGTTTCTCATTCAATTGCAAAATAATAGTTAAAGCAAATACATTAAACTAGAGCAATATCAGCATATACACAGCAAACTGCAGTTTAAATTTGAATGTTTCAATTACCCATGTAAGATTATCTTTTTTAATAAGCATTATCATCTGCACTATTAATTTTCATTTTGTAGTAATGAATCCATTTCTAACTCATAAGTCTGAATTTAAGTAAATTAATTCTAAAAGTAATTGTAAGTAGATATTACTTAAGTGACGTTTAAAAAATTTATAAACAAAACACAAAATATTTTTAAATACTTAAGAGTGATTAATGTTAAGCACATCTTTATCACTATCTTAAAATTGCTCTTATTATTTTTAAATTTGTTCTTGTTTGCTGTATCAAGTAACAAATTTAGAGTCGCCGTCTCCAGCCAGAACGACGTGTGTTTATATACTATATTTTTAATACAGTATTTACTACAATAACAAATTTACTGATAAAGGAACATCATATTTACTGTTTCACCAATGGCCAATTTCACCCATATAAATAATTTAAAGTATGTACTTTAACAGATGAATAAAAGTAGCAAGATCATAGTATGATTCTTACCATAGCAAATCCAACATCTGCTTTTTTCAAAGCCGGGCCATCATTGGTACCATCACCTGTGACAGCAACAACTTCCCGTTGTTCACTTATTTTGCTATCAATCATACCTTTAACTAAAGTATATTTATCAGTTGGTGAAGAGCGTGCCAAGACACGCAATTTAGGCCACACTTTATCAAGAAGATGTTGCTGCACCTAAAAAAAAAACATTTTTCACGTTTGAAGAAATATCAGTAATTTATAATACCTCCCCATTACTGTCTCTTATCCGCCTATTAAACTCTTTACCTTCCAGAATAAGAAAATCCTCATTAGGTTTGAGTATCCCACATTTTGTAGCAATTGAACGAGCTGTATTAATATTATCCCCAGTGACCATTCTAACAGTAATTCCTGCTTTTTGGCATTTTCGAATAGCATCTGGAACTTCAGGTCTAACAGGATCTTCAATGCCAACAACACATAAACATGTTAAATTAGTAACTATATTAGCTTCATCATCCCAATTTGGTTCATTATCTATATGTACTTGATTAATTTCTGCTTTTCCAGGCACAAAATCACGATAAGCAATGGAAATAGTACGCAATCCATCACAAGCCATAGGCTCAATAACTTGATGTAATAAGCGTTCTTGCATATCTCTTGTAAATTTTTCCAGTCGGCCATCATGACCGTAGATAAAGGCACATCTAGTAATAACATTTAAAAAATAACCATCGCTTGCCTAACTTACTTGTTTAATATCATTTCAGAAGCTCCCTTTGTAAATAATCTGAATCCACCTCCCTGTCTAGGAATGACAGTACTCATGGATTTTCTTACAGAATTAAATGTATAAACACGAGTAAATGTTTCCTCTGGTTGATCGTCTCGAATAGTTTGATAACTTTTTTGCAAACCTAATACAAAACCTAATAAAGCACATTCAGTCTTATTTCCTACTTGTTTTGGTAATTCCGAAGGTTCTTCAGAAGGCTTAAATGTGTATGATAATTATATGTTTACATAAACAAATAACTTACCATTATTCGAGACGTGTAAGCAGAGTTGACTGCTATTCCTTGTATAATTAAATTAGCAACATGTGCAGGAATATCCGAAAACTTTGGCATAGTTTTACATAATTGTTCACAAATATATGATTGAACAACAGTCATTCGATTTGTCGTTAAAGTACCAGTCTTATCAGAACAAATGGCAGTTGCATTTCCCATTGTTTCACATGCATCTAAATGTCTCACAAGGTTGTTGTCTTTCATCATTTTCTAAATTTGTAAAATTATGGTATCAGGAAAATACAAAATATTAATAGTATACAAATTACAAATGTTAAAAAATATATTCTAAAACAAAGTTATACAAAAGTAAATGGATTAACACGATATCTTTGGTGAGTGCACAGTTTGATTAACTTTAAGAATATTTCTTCTGAATGTATGAAAAGTAAACTAGCATTTTCTGAAGAGAAATGATTTAAAAGTGACACTTAAAAATACACCTCTGATTGGCTTTTAACCAGAAGATGTTATACAACTTACAATAACTACCACCTATGCCATTTAACAAATGCGTATTCGTTTGTACAGTACTTTATTGAAGTATCTATTTGTATAGATTTCACTCTTTATATTCAAATACAACCTCGTATATGAAACGTTACTATAGAGATTGTGTACTTCAACAAATTATTCAAACCAGCTTCGCCGTGAATTTGAAAGTTTGTTGAAATTCATTGTAGTCTGTATCTTGTTTAGAAAAGGCTGTATTAATATATTTTGTATTGGTTTACTTACGTTACGTGATTGCATTCAGCTCTTCAAAATGTTGATTGGCTTTATCAATTGATAAGGACTTGCTAAGAATTCTACACACCTGTTTTGATAACGTGTTAAATTAGACTTTGCTTGTGATGAAAGAACACTCTCATTGTTTTGCTTAAACTATATAATGAACAATATTCAGGTTTCTACAAAAACAAATTCCTTGTTCGTCACAATCTTACTAAAGATGCTTTCTGTCGGATTTGCACATGATAAAGTGTCTTTGGAGCAACAATCTTCTCATGTGGTAAGTAAATTTGCAGCTTACAAATTGTAAATTTTCTTGTGCATTCAATAATTCATTTATATTTGCTCTTAAACGTCTTCCATGGACGTAATGCCTGAGATACCGTAAGGATGTTTCACCACCATATAAATAGTTGATACTCCTGGGTCCAGCTGTCCGTCCTATTGATGCATGCAGCAAAGCCACCTTATACATCCATCTGGTGAGTCCTATCCATATTACCACTTTTATTCTAACTTTGTAGTTTACGCCAAAGGCTTCTGCCTATTTATAGTCACTGCATGAAGAATTTATTTATCTTGCTACCTCATAAATTATGGGGTAAATATAATTAAACCTACTCCAAGGGAATCAATCGTTTTATTGCATGACGCTATGAAACGAGTAGCTATCTAGGATTGGTTCACAAATTTTAGTGTGTGGTTTCTGTATTTGAACAAATTTTATACCGTTCATTCTAGTGATACTTGCCAAGTATGCGGTTATCTTCTTGGTTCAATTTTCCATTAGTACTGGTAAAATATTACCAATAGAGATTATATTCTAAATATGTATTAGTTTTAACTTTAGATTACGGCTCTTTGGCGCATGGGGAGAACGTTTTTCTTTGGTGATCAAAAATTGCCATATATTTTGATTACTTTAATTGTACAATTCTCCTGTAACTTATTATATATATATATATATATATATATATATATATATATATATATTACTTGAGTTGATATTTTTTTATTACTTTTCTAAGTTGTAGGAGTAATATCTTACATGATTATTATGCTATTTTACTATTTATTTTATTTCAGTTCCTTATCACAATACGACTTTTCTTACAGTCGTGCACGGTAGACTGTCGCTCGTCTCCTACGACCCACCCCTACTGTCCCAAAGTTATTCTTGGGGTGATTATTTGATTTACTGATTTCTCTTATTTTTTTATAAATTTTCGTGCATCTGTGTATCTAATTTTCCTTATTCTTTTTGTAATTTATTTGGACCTCAAATTTTTTAATGAGTCGCAATTTTTTTTGGTTACCTTCGATTTTTTGTGGAGAAGCTTTGATTATTTTTATTCCATATTCGCTACGATCTTCGTAACATTAGTATTTTGGTGTTTGTCCGATGTTTTTTATTATTTTTGGCCTGAATTTACTTTAATTCTGTCTTGTTAGATAGACATTCCGTATTATTTTTTAATTTTTATTTTGTGTTTCCGAATTATTGGGCTTGTGTTTTCATCGATAATTCGCAACCCTCGAAAACGCTGGCGCCCAGTCTTACTCTTTTGCTACCCCTATTACGTTTTGTTTTTGTTTTTAATATTTTTGATATTCCCTATTCTTATGTTCTACTGGCGTTTCCTCTCGAATCAAATTGGTTGGTTCCAAATATATTCTGATTTACCATATTCTTGCTATTTTTAACAATTTTTTTTACCCTTGGTAATTTTTTTTTATTCCCTTTACTAAATTGAACTGTTGCCTCTCGTAAATTCCCTTTATTATTTATTCTTGGTATTTTGATTAGCGATTATCGTATATATAAAAATTTCTTTTGTATTGGCACATTGGCGTATGACAGTTAATCAACTACGGAAAACAACTCCGGTACGAATTATTTTCTCGGGGTTACGACTCTGAAAGAAATGTTGAAGAATTACGTAAATCCGTGCGAAGCGCTCTCGACATCGAATGGGAGAAAAGGCTTCCTTCCATCCCTGTGAAAGCGGATTTTGATTCTGAATGTAGGGTTATTGAAGTCGCTATCCAAGAGTTGGAAACCTCTATTCTTTCTTTTGATGGCGATGTCATCAGACATGTTTAAACGTATTAGTGTCTTGTGGATACATCTCGAGTGTCGTTGTGCCAATTAAAAATTTCGACAACCTACTGCCACATTCGGTATCCCATTAACTACTTCTGGTGTTGTTCTTTCTCCTACTCCTCATGTGGACTCAGAAACTTGAACTAAAATTTTTGAATGATCCTCAGGTACTAGCAGTACATAATTTTCTTGAAGGAATGGAAAAGCTCCGAAGAGCCCGAAATATCACGGAGGTCGAATTATTTTAGTCCGCGGTAGATTTGTTTGAGTCAAAAGCGCTTCATTGGCTCCGGTGTAACCACTGTTCCGATTGGACATCTTTATCTACATTGCTGTTATGCCACTTTGCACCCCTTGACTATTACCTTTGATTATTTAATGACCTCCAAACAAGAACTCAAGATCCGTCGGAAGGTATCATTGAATATTTGTCTTGCACGAGTGCAATGTTCCGATGCCATGGTGGTATACCTACCGATGTCCAACTCAATGTAGTTTCTCATAATGTCCCCTTTTTATTTAACTCAGCTGCCTACCCTACATTCTTGGGAAGAGTTAGAGAGCGAGTGTCTAAAATTAGAATTAAAGAAATTTAGGGTTGACAGTTATGTACCCCCTAATAAAGATACGCGCTCATATGTAGAACCCAATTTTGCCTATAAACCAAACCCTCAGATACCTTCTTTGGTTCGGCTACGCGGGTATAATTTTTACAAACCACAAACAAACCTCCATGAGTAGAAATAATATTTCTTCTATTACTACCCCAACTACCACCCCTACCATGAGTAAACAGGTCATCTGTTGAAACTGTGATCAGACGGGACATGTTTCGCCCCAGTGCTTCTGCCCGCAGATTCTACACTGTTATGGGTGCCGTTACAAAGATGTGACCCGATGTGATTGCTCACATCAATGTGGAAATTCTATAAACTGTCGCTAAGGTTCTTGGATCGAGGCGAAGACCCTGTTCTTTCCCTGGCCTCGAATCTCCCCTTTTCTGGTCTTGAGGACCAATCTCGCTTTGTGTTAAACTATCTGTGTACTAGTGTCCGTGGCGACCAACGCCCATATTTATCTGTCCAAATCTTTGGGATTCCCTTTACTGGTCTGTTAGACTCTGGAACCACTCGTACAATCGTTGGTGGTCTTGGTTGGCATCGTTTAAGTTCTTTGAACCTTTCCTTTCATAATTATTCTTCATCCTTCTGTAGCCTTGCCGACAACTCAAAATGCAACATCTTAGGTTTTGTCTCTCTTCCCATCACTCTCCAAGATTCCGTCATTACCCTTGACATCCTTGTTATTCCTGACGTCTTCCACCAACTTATTCTCAGCATCGATTTCTGGAAATCGGTGCAGTGCGTACCCAGTTTCTACAATGACCTATGGACTTTTATTCCTCCCTCCTTCTAGGGAATTACTACTTACGCTTCAACTCAGATTATTTCCAACCTTTCTTCCGGACAACAACTTCGACTAGACTTCGTAATTTCCTCATCTTTCTGCAAACAACTTCCTGGTCTCGGCTGTACCTCCTTAGTACAACACCACATCCGTACATCAGCCAAGCCATCAAACAACGATACTGTCTCCTCTCCTTAAGGTTGCCCATTTGGAACTTGACGAGATGCTTCACCTAGGAGTCGTCGAACCTTCTACTAGTCCATGATCTAGCCCCATTGTACTAGTTAAGAAGAAAGACGATTCCTATCGGTTCTGTATCAATTTTCGGAAGGTCAACCAAGTCACACAAAAAGATGCCTAACCCATCCCTTATATTTTTATTGTCCTTCACAGGCTCCGCAATGTTCGTTAACTCTCCTCTCTAGATATCCGTTCCGCCTATTGGTAAATCCTTATCTCCAGAATCCAAACCCATCACTGCCTTCACCGTCCCTCATCGAGGTTTATTTCAATTTTGTCGCATGCCCTTCGGCAATTTCTTCTGTCATTCTGAACTCCGCTATCTCGATTACGTCGTTAACCGGGATGGTCTCGTGGATCCCGATAAAGTTGCTGCCATCCTTAACATTCCTTCTCCTACTTTTGTTTCTGAAGTCCGTCGCCTGATTGGCATGACCAGTGGGTACCGATGCTTCATTCCCCATTTCGCTACCCTTACTACTCCTTTCTTTAACCTGATGCATAAGAATGTTCCCTTCTCCTGGACTCCTGATTATCAGTCTGCCTTCCTCTCCCTTACACAACATTTGGTTTCCGCCCCTATATTTTCCTGCCCTGACTTTTTCTTGCCCTTCACCATTCAAACCGATGCCTCCCTTTCGGTTTGGGTGCGATCCTAAGTCAAACTTCCTCCAAAGGCGAGTAGGTCGTTAGCTACATCAGTTGTTCCCTGTCCAAGCCTGAGCGCAACTTTTAGTTACTGAAAAGGAGTGTCTGGCAGTGCTGTGGGTGATTGAGAAGTTCCGCCCTTACGTCGAGGGTTCCCATTTCACAGTCATTACTGATCACCACCTTCCTCTGGCTAAACAAACTCCAAAGTCCTTCCGGTCGCTTAGCCCGTTAGTCCCTCCGTCTTCAACAGTATGATTTCACCATCCTGCAACGCAAAGATCATGATCATATTGTTCCTGATACTCTATCTCGCTCTGTTCCTGTTCTTGAACCTGTTTCTGTTTCGACCCTTACTTTTTGTAAATGGGTAGAATACTTTAAAGAACCATAAATGAGATATTGCTAAGTAATAAATAATCATATTGACCATACAGATATGAATGGAAATAGTTACCCTTAAATTATATTAGTTTAACAGATCAAACTATTAACTAAGTACATTATGATGCCTCAAAAAAATTTTTACAAGGAATTTTTATTTATCAAACTGTAAATATGTTATCGAATGCAAATTACTTTAATTTTTTCATTAATAGACTTGGTCTAAATTTTAGTCGTTTACTAGTTTTACAACTAACTTATTTAAATTGAACACACGGTGAAATTTCACAACAATCTAACAAAACAAATATTTAGATTTACTGATAAAATATACTGCCATATACACAACTCTTACCCTTTTCGCTGCTGAATTAAGAATGAAACTGTGTGCTGAATTAAGAAAACCTAGAATCATATATATATATATATATATATATATATATATATATATATATATATATTTGTAGCATTCCGAATTACATAGAACGTATATATATATATATATATATATATATATATATATATATATTGCTATGATAATAGCGTCATTTAGGGGTATATAGGATCACTAGGATAGTGCGCTTTATGTAAACAATTAAGAAAACTAGATATTTTACAAAGAAAATGCGAAATTTAACGATTTGGCGAGAAAGCAAATGCCAACGCCCTGTATATAAACTATAATTATAATTAGACTCACAGAAAGAAAGAGTATTCCAAAAGATTCAATTAAATAAACAACTTTACAGGTCATAAAACGAAGTGGACAGAAGCCGCAACACAATACGCGTGAGTAGTGCATCATTATTATACAAGGAATCCCATGCAAACAAGCAGGTTTGTAAATGCGTAAAACAGAGAAACGCATATAATTTCATACATTAACGTGACCACGAAGGTATAAAATCCAACACCTTGATAGATAGGAAATAATTACAGCTTGGTGATAAAACAAAGTTCATCAAATTTACTACACAAACAAGACCTACGTGATTTGAATGACCAATCTATACAAATAACTTGAAATCCTACGTGCAGGAACAAGCGTCTCGACTTCATTGTACATGCAGAATTCGTAGAAATACCCAAGCCTGCATGTGAAGATTAAGGTACAAGGCGGTAATTATTGGACTATGTGCTTGACCGACCAATTGTAAACAGATAGGCGTTCTCTTTAAATACAACAGGATTTCGTAAACAAATCAGTTTGAATTAAAAGAAGGAATGGTTCACGTCACCTGAAACAAGATATTTACGTAAAAGAATTACAAGTGTTTTTATAATTAATAATTTTAATGTGGTGATAGTGTATAATTATTATAAGGTCCGTCGTTTAATCCTCAAAACGTAAGTAATAAAAGGTTGCTTTTAATAGATTTTAAGATTTATATTAACAAAGAACTCTAAATAATTCCTGGATCCGACCTGGATATCCAAACAATCTCTGGATCAACCAGGAGAAGTGAAACAAGAATATCAAAACAATCTCTGGACCTACCTAGAAGAATTATATAAGAATATGCAAACAATATCAAGACAATTTCTAGATACAACCCGGAGAGGTTAAATAAGTATATCTGGATCCAACCTGGAGTATTTAAACGAATAAGTTGAAGCTGAAACGACGAATAGTTGGAGCAGAAGCTGGTATAAATTGGGTGAACGAGACACGCCGAAAAGGGACAACAGGTTAGCCATTCTAAATATTTTGTTGCATTTTTTCTGAATATTTTTAAATATTGCATTCATGAAAATTTTATGTGAGGGTCATGAAAAATCGTTTTAGCACACGTTATAATTTACGTAAAGAATTAAGGAAGACTGATGAACGTTCATAGGGCTTCACGTAATAATAAGAAAGGTGTTTTTTGCTGGATTTTTGTTCATTTAGAGGGAATTATAATTATTGGGATAAATTAATTCAATTATTTAAAAGAGGTTCTATTTAAAACATTATAAACGCTGTGTACATATTGAAAACATTATAGTAATTGTGGTTAATTATTGTGTTTTGCTTAAAAGGCATAGGAAGTAGACGTAAAAGGAAAAATTTAAAAATTCTTTGTTGTATTGTCGCAAGCTCCGTGCGTGGTTAAAACTGAGCTAGCCGAGGTATTAAAATTAAAATTGACTAAAAAAAAATTTTTAACCTTTTTATTTCACAAAAAGGGGATACCCTTATCACAGCAATATATATATATATATATATATATATATATATATATATAATCTGTGGTGTGTTCATACGTTCATAGCATACCTGTCAAACTTTAGATATTGAAAAAATGCAAATAAATACTACACTTTTTATTATATAAATAAAAATCAGTTGTACTAAATATTTTAAAACTTTTTCAATGTGTGAAATAGTTTAAAACAGGGTACCATGCAAAGTCTGAGATCACAGTCGGGACAAGAATATCTACTGTCCTTTCTTTTTTTCAGCTTCCTTATCAATCAAACCGACATATCCTGTCATTACAAGAATTTATACCTGTACACTATTTAGCAACGAAAGTACCTGTGACACAATTGAAAATCTGAACACGACCAAATCTAATAAAACTGGAAATACTCGTGATTTATGAAGTACATATAAGCAACTATAAAATAGAGTGTGCGAGATTCTCGTACGTATATTTACTGACGATGCACATATTTTTGAAATTATAATATATATAGTTATGGAAGTAGCACTTTAAGAGTGTTTTGGAAACGTATATTTACGGATGTAGCAGTTAAAGAGTTAAAGCATCATTAAACTTACCGCTAATAATTTGAAGGTATATAATTTTTGTTTTTACTAAATTGGGCTCTGGTTTTTCAATTCACTTCTACATAAAATAGAGTATCGATCTAGATCTGCTACAACAATAAGTAACGGTAAAAAATAAAAACATAATTTGTTTGTCTTTTAAATCTTTAACCCAAATTCCTTGATACTTGATTTATTACTAAAAGTATAGTTTTGCTATGAGAATCTTAAAGACATATTTTGTCAATTCAACAAGTATTCAAAATGTAATAGCTCATTAGCTTATTTTAGAAAACTAAATTTTTAATACATTCTTATATCAGAATTGAATATCAAACACGTATCATTTCACAACTAAACTTTAATTTAAGAGTAACAGTACGTTGTTGCGTTCATTTTCTGATTTTTAAATATTTCCCTCTATTTGTATATTCCAGTATTATTCTTCAACTATTAACATAAAATTTCCTGGAACAACAGAGTGAAATATAATACACCTGGGGTATAACAAAAATATAAAAAAAATGAGTAAATCGAATAGGATAAGTACTAGATATAGTAGATTGAACTTTAGTATGCCAGATCTACAAAAGGAACAACTTAGTCCCAAGAATTTTTGTTGTTGAGATAATAAAAGGAAAAGAAAAATAAACAAGAAAACCGCTAGTGGTACTGGAATAAAGTATGTTTGAATAGAAAAGAAATAGGACACCAGAGTTTTCAATTTTTCCCGACTCGGAAAACTACGATTATCAGCAAAAATACAAGTCTGGTAATCTGGAATGAAACTGATAAATACGAAAACTTTCTATACAATGAAAAAGAATTCAAAATTAAGTATAGGAATTAAAGGGTGAGTATGCAAATCAGAACTACACGTTGGGCACAAAAATTTGTCACAGAAATCCTCACAAATCATCGTCCATTACTGGTACACAAAAAAAGATACAATGGCTAGCAGTAGTCATAGTTTGGAGTGGGGAGAATAAGTACGCCCAAAAAAAAATTTCCCCAGCTGAAGCAAAAATTATTAGTACACAAAAATATAAAATAACGGCAGGACATTAGTCTGCACAACCAAAGAAAAAATCAAGTACTAAAAAAATGACAATAACAAGAAAATAATTTGGTAGTAAATAAATAGAGGGCAGCTGTAACTAAGGGCAATCTCATTTCTGAACAAAGTAATATTGGAATTTGTTGTGTTCATTTTCTGGTGTATTGTGAAATTCCCAACCGATTAAGCTTTCCTTTGTTGAAGAACACGTATATTAATTTTAAAAAACCAAGATGTAGTACTAAGACATGTACATCATGCAAAGTACCATGAAATGTATTTATTAACAGGATGCTGAATTATTTTGAAGTAGAAAATAAACGCAACCAATTCGGAATAGTGGTAATGTAATATCTACTTATTGAAGAATAGTACTGATATATACAAACACAGGAAAATATTTAAAAAATAAGAAAATAAACATAACAACTTCAATATGGATGGGAAGAATGTTACAACCATGTTAGATGAAGTAATGTACACCGAAACGTACATGTGGATGCATCAACATGTGGTTTCTGAAAAGTTGTTGTATACTCTGTCTGCTGCAAACACCGTATTGTAAAAGGGGCCATGTGTATGCATGTATGTGCACATATGCATGCATGTCTGCATGTGCACACATGTGTGGTAGATGCATGCATGCACGTGTGTGATGCATATGTGTGTGGAGGATGCATGTATATGTGCATTCATGCATGCATACAGGCATGGATTCATGTGTGTGCATGGATATGTGCATGCATGCATACAAGCGTGCATGTATGAGTGCATGTATGAATGCATGTGTATATGTATATAGCTTGTATAATTTTTGTAAATTCGTACTATTTAAGCTTTAAAGAAAAAACATGTTTAACGGCTGATTATACAAATATGTGTACTCATTGGCACAATTAATAATTTAAACACATTCACACACACACATGCACATGTGTATACACACACATGGATACACAGCCATGTATATCCATGTGCATATGCACATCCTCATGCACATACTCATGCAACTACACATCCACAAGCAGCACAAAAAATAGTTACAGGTAAATTTCTTGTAGAACAATAAGCTATACATCTATAATTCTATAAACAGCGAAAATTGATTTGAAAACATCATTGTCATATTCTAAACATATCATATTTTTTCAAAGTTGAAACAAATTTTAATAAATTGATAATTTTAAAATTCAAAATTTACCTGTATTTTATTCAAACTAACACACTCATTAAATAATGACTTACCTTTACACTATAAGCAAGTGATAACGTAACAGCAAGAGGTAAACCTTCAGGAACAGCAACAACCAATACAGTAACACCTATTATTAAATGACGTACTAAATTGTTAGCATATGAATTTTTCCATGACTTTTGGTCAACAACAAATGTTTTAATGCAGAAATGAATAATGAGAATAATAACAGTAAGAACAGCAATAGTTGAACCTGCATAACCAATCTGAATGGCCAATTTGGTAAGCTTTGCTTGTAATACAGACTTTTCCTTTTTAGTATGGCTTTCAGAAGAAGCTGAGGTGGTGGCAACATGGTTGTCTTCAGAATCTTGTACGGCAGTGTCGTGTTTATTCGAAATAGGTGCAGGTGAATTCGTATGACTATTGCCAGTCACAGCAGCTTCTTCATCACCTAAGAAAAATATGGGTAATATTAATATTTGTTATATAAACGGTGTTGATGAAATAAAATAGGGTTGAAAATAATGCATAACTCAAAATTTCATTAAGAACAAAGAAAAACACATATGTTATGTTTAAAAATAAATAAAAAAAAAAGAATGATTCACCTGATATACTTTTCTTCTTCCGTTGCTTTTTAGCTTCTGTACAAAAACACATGCAAAAGGAGAACATTAGCAATCTCAAAAACACTCCCAAGTCCTGATATGGGTAAAATATAAACAAAAAATAGTGATTCATGATGCAACTTAAAAAATGTTGATCAATGGCGATGAACAATTAGTAGATGAGCTGCATCATGCAACACCAGTGCATGGTTGGCTACCAAAATAAAAAAATGCACAGTTATGCAAAAAATGGGATTATTATTACATAGAAGATAGTGTGCACTAACATTGAAGATATATTACTCAAACATCTAAGGGGTAGTACAGTTTGTGCATTAAAGCACACAAACGAGCTGACCTAATAAATTAAAGGGGCACATTTACCAACCATATGGGCAAGCCATGCTAAAAAGTGAATACCAAACATACCCTTCTTCATCTTTTTAATTTCAGCTTCCTGCTGATCAACGGCTGCACCCAAAAGAGTAAATATAATACCCGCTTGTGAGTTAACACCTACTGCGGTTACTAACATTTTTCCAGAACCCTCCATAACATGAGTTCCAGATAGCACCATAGGATCAAACGATTCTCCCTTTTTTACATGATCAGATTCACCTGTAAGCGATGACTCATCGATCTAAAATATATTCAAGAATTTTATATTTTATTTAATTATAATTATACACCTTCAAGTCATTAGATTGTATAAGAATTCCATCTGCTGGAAGAAGATCACCATACTTAATTTGACAAATATCGCCTACTATGATATCATTTACACCTATCTGCTTTACTTCACCTTGTCGGATCACAGAAAATTTGTGTTCTCCTTCAATGCGTCCCTGGAGACCACGAAATTGGCGTTCCTTAGTATAATCATTAAATGCTGTTACCAAAACTACTACTATAACAGATATCAAAATTGCTAGACCTTCAATCCAACCATGACTAGTTTCATCATCGTCGAAGTCTATAACAATATTCAGTTTTAGGATTTACTATATATTTTGTAAAAAATAAAACTTACGAACATCATCGGCAGGAGGTTGATAAAATGAAAGACCAAGAGATACTATAGCTGCTATTTCTAATATTATAAGCGTTATATCTTGTAAGGCTTCCCACACTAACTGTAAAAATGTTTTTGGTGGCTTAGGTGGAATTGAATTTGAACCAAATGTTTCTCTTCTATGATCTAAATCGACTTGTGAACCACTAAGTCCTACAACAAATATTTTAAATATTAGTACGATTTCAACGGAATGCCCGTAAATTCATCAGTTCTAAAATGTAACTTAAACAAAGGTACACATCTACAATAGATTTATACAAGGTATTAATATTTAGGTAACTAACACATTAGAGTTGGGATATGTATCCCTTGGAGTGCATGGTTGTTCTTGAAATAATTTACTAATTAAAGTATAACACACCACTACATATACCAAATTCCATTTAATATGAACAATAAAAAAATAACGCTATTTCTTAATACCGTTTAGTTATATGTCAGAAAAATTTTAATTTTTAAATAAACATGTGAGACCTATGAACAGCTAATATATATATATATATATATATATATATATATATATATATATATACAATACTATAATAATAGGGTATATAGGGTCACAAGTGTAGTACACTCTATGTAAACGACATCAAAGTCTAGGAAATTAAACATTTTTATCATAAAAAGTAAGCAATTCACCAATTATACAAAAAGCAAATATCAAACACACTGTATAAAATTCACAACCAACTTTAATCAATGAAAGTAAGCTCATTCTTCAAAAATTCAATTACATTTAGTAAAATATATAACTTTGTACACAATCCAATTCATTTTTAGGAATAGTAATGCATTCATAAACTTTAAATAAATACGCATCAGGAACATCGAAAGTCAAACAAACGTGTTTTATAAATGCAGGAAGTAAATAAAAACTCATCTAATTTATGCCATCTGTTAAAGAATCCCATTATAAATTTGACTATGTGATCTTATCCAGCACATTGGTGAATAAAAATAAGGAAACATACACTTGACTATGTGCAGAATTAAACGGAAAATTTGAATAAATTCCTATACAAATAAGAGGACGTGACTTGAGAAGGTACAAGGTATCAGGGTCAACGGAATCCACAATGTAAAATTTTGATGCCTACGTGATGTGTTAAAGCATTGCGACGAAAAATTAAGATGGTAAAACTACATGGTAATCCGAAGGCTGGCACGATAAGACAAAGAACAATGCCTCAATCAACAAGATAAACTTGGTAAACCAATTATAACAGGTGACTAGGCGTACCCTTTAAATAGCGCATGAGTTGATAAACAGTAAATCTTTCTATGACCAAAACACGCACTGTACTTCTCTGAAACAATATAATACGCGAAGTTAAAATATCAAATTGAATAATAATTTAAGTGAAAGTTGGTGATTTAAAAATTTCAAATAATAGTACAAATGCAAATATATGACAGAAATTTGCTGTTGACATTTAAAAACGTAAGTCCAAAATTCTAATTAAATATAATCTTTAATATTTTATAACTTAGGGCACTAGGTATTGAACTAAACACTGCACTGAGTATTGAACCAAGGACTAAACTAATTATTGAACTAAATTCCACTAGTAAATGATTCAGTGTTAAACTGGGCGTTAACCCAAGCTGTACTACCAAACAAAATCAATAAGGAAATCTAACTGAAAACAATTCAAGGATACTGCTCAACAGCACACAGCGGCAGTTCTAAGAATTGGGGTGCCTGCAGAGACGCGCATTCACAATCAGGAAGTTCAACAGGAAAAAACAACAGGTCAGAGATAAAATTTATTAATAGCATAAGGCATTAATTTCTTTGAACATATAAATTTTTGTATGTACTGAAATATTTATGTAAAGGATCATCAAAAACTTTTAATTAATACGTAGAAATTACGTGAAAGGGAAAGAAAGTCATTGAACATTCAACATACTTCCAGTAGTATACAGAGTTATTTTTGCTGGCTTTAAACTGATTTAAGGGAGTCATAATTTGGGAACAAACTGATTTATACTATTACTTTGAATCAGAGGTTTTCGTAAATAGCGAATAATATTATAAAGGTTGTGGAGCTACAAATTGTACATATTTTGGTTACTATATAAATTTTGATTAATTTTGTTTACCTCATTCAGGTGGGAGGTGTTAGAGGAAAGGGAGGCAAAAATCTCTTTGTTGTCGTATCGTTGTGCACTCTGTGTGGGGTTGAACCGAGCTAGTCGAGGCATATAAAATGAATTGTGTAAAACCTAAAATTTATTCTAGGTAATTTAGAGACACCGAGCGGTGGCGAGCAGCAGGCAACTGAACGTTAAATACATCGGAGTACGGTGATATCATAGCAATATATATTGCTGTGATGCTCTCGCCTCCTCAATCTTCAATTTATGAATTTTAGTCCAAATTAATAAAACCACTGTGACAAATATAATGATTTCACAATTATCCTTTTACAATCTTTTAAATACAAATATTAGACGTCACCTTCTGACAAACAATAAACGCATAAAACAAGTCCAAAAATTTCTTCTCACAACAATGGTCTAAATTCTAGTATAAGTCCAAAATCTCCTTCTCATTTACACATATTCAATTATTCTCTTACAATACTACTACAATAAACAAATTTTTAAATATATGATAATCATTCGTTACTAAATTCTTAATTAGATTTTCATTATAATTGCCATATGCACTAATTATTTTTAGAAGTCATCTAATTTAATATCCATTCCCTTAAAAACAGTGTTAAATGTAACTGAATTCAGTATGTTTATTATACCTTATGCAATCACAAATTCCATATGTGGATTTGCCAACCCCAACAAATTAACTTAAACTTGCACACAGATCTACTTATGAAAATTTAAATTCTTAATCTGAAAATTAGTCTTTTATGAAATCACTCAATTGAAACAAAATATCTTATTTTCAACATTAAATGTCCTCGCGTATGTTTTCAATCCATCAGAGTTCACTCTTCCAAACAACAACCACCAATCCTTATGAATCAATATCAATGTTCCATCCTCTCTGAAAATCGGTTTAAGAACTCCAACTTTCAAGTAAATTGATCTATCCTTCTTATAAATACCAAACCTTTTAAGTGATATATGTCCATTACAATTGATTTTCAAAATTTAATTAAACTCGATCTTGAAATAGTTTTAGTCTGTATTAAATTGTTTGTTTTGCATTTTAACATATTTTAAATAATCATTAAATGCAAAATATTGTCCATTTTGTACAAACTTACTTATATAACGTATTATATAATTTCACAGATATCATGCTTGCGTCGGAGTTTCAACCAGTATTAACTGATCACTGGGGCACGTGTTGGTTTTAAATATACCAAGTCTTCTTTGACGTCACCCTCTCGTGTATTCACGTTTATTCTACAATCTACTCATCTTTTTCTAATACAATTTGATATGAGCATATGCTTCTTATGTCAACATTTGTAAAGGCATTCTGTGCTGACAAGAAAAAGAGCAACGAAAGCAGCATAAGTGGTCCACACCAATTATCACAACAAAAGAGGAATGAAAGAAAAACTCTAATACCGATTCGCCCAGGAGGATTTTACACAGTAGTTCAAGTTGAAGTTTGTCATACCTTTCTTTTCCGAATACTTGCCCTAATGCTCAATCTTTTATTATAGCATTTTGCGGTTTATTCAGTTTTCAACATAGTCTTCCACTAAAAAGATACGTTTATAAAAAAGGGAAAGTCACAACACCATCATTTGTTGTCACGTCTGTTATTGTAGAATTGAACACTGCTTGGTAACACTGGCCATCATGCCATATCTCACTTGAAATTGTTTTTATGTTTAAAACACCAAACGAACACTTGTTTATGGAAAGATCACTAAAATTGTCAGTCTAACATAAGATAAACAAATAATGGAGAAAAACACGAGTTTTGTTTTTAAAAGTGAATGACAACTTTTACTAAAACAAACTTCTAACACAAAACTAGTACATTTTTAATTTACTTCTCAAAAACAGAATTTTATTTTATCCCACAAACGTTTTTTAAAATCCAACACTATATCAATGCCAGGAAAATCATTTCACATTGCAGCACATGTAATCAAGTTTTCATATAAGATACGGAATCAACAATTTGAAAAAAAAGGTCCAGAAAAAGGCATTTTGACAAACTAGAAGATAAAGATATTTACGAAATATTTGAAAAAGTCAAATCAATTGCTGAAAGATATCGGAAAAATTTCTGATACTATGGAAGTAGAAACAGAATGGAATAACATTAAATCCAGCTTATACATGACGCCAACAGATATTCTGGGGTATACACAAAAAGAAAACAAGAAACCATGGATAACAAAGGATATCCTGGATTTAATAGAAGAAAGACGAAAATACAAAAACAGAGCAGGCGAATCAGGAAAACAGAGATACAAAGCCATAAAATGGGAAATTATTCGCAAATGTAGGAAGGCTAAAGAACAATGAATTGATGAAAACTGTAAAGAGGTACAAAGTAAGATGGAAATAGGAAAGCCAGACGAAGCATACAAACTACTTAGAATGAATTTTAGGGATATTAAAGCATATATTAAAAATATAAGAGGCGTGGAAGGAGACATCACCATAGAAAATGTAGAAAAAATTGGTTAGATGGCAAGAATATATAGGGAATTTATATACACGACAGGAGCTAGAAGCAATAGAACAGGAATCTGATATTGAAAAAGATGACTTGAAGTAGCATTAAAGGGTCTGAAAAATGGTAAGGCACCTGGTATAAATAAGGTGCAAGCAGAAACTCTAAAAGTCGCTGGACAAGCAGTAACAGAACATCGCTTCCAACTTGTAAGCTATATGTATGAAACAGGCGAGATACTTTACATGTGATTTTCCAATGCTCCACCCGAAGGTACTACATTGGCCAGGAAGCAAGTTTTTTTTTATCTGCAAAATTTGGATTTTTGCCGAACCCTTGCTGTTCCAAGCAAGGTAGGGATCTTTAACGTGCGTGACAACACTCACACACGGGACCTCCATTTTACCTCTCACCCGAACGAGAGTGTATTTTTGTGAAAAATGCTTGCCTAACATTTTTCAAGCGGACCGTGTTAAGATTCGAACCCGGGACCATGGGCGTAGTAGTCAGACACATACCAACTACGTCACGAAGCCGCCTACAGGCGAGACACCCAAAGATTTCAAATGTAACATCATAGTCACTATACCAAAAAAGAGAGGCACGGATAGATGTGAAAATTTTCAAACAATAAGTTTATCAATGTATGTACCCGAAATATTAACCTGTATCGTACAAAGGCAGATGGAAAAACGGATTGAAGAAATACTAGTAGAAGCAATTTGGGTTTAGGCGAAATAGGGGAGCTTAAAGGTGATAATCCAGAAAACAATAAAAAAAGTGTGTATATCTGGAAAAGGCATTCGACAATGTAACATGGAAAAAAAGCGGAATGAGTTTTGGGGTTAGACGGATAGTACATAGCATATACAAAGAGCAAGCAGAGGTTAATAGAATTAGAACAGGAACATAGAGAAGTAAATATTAGGAAAGGAGTGAGACAGGGATGTGTTTCATCCCTGTTCATTTTTAACTTGTACCTTGAAAAGGCAGTGAAGACTGTCGAATGCAAGAAGACATTTGGAATTATTTGGCAGGAACAAAATATTGATATGCTTATTTGCAGATGATATAGCAGTATCAGATCTAGCAAGGAAGAGTTAGAAGTAGCTCTTAATGAAATGGAAACAGTACTAACAGAGAGATACGGTATGAAAATTAACTAAAATAAAACTAAAGTACTAGTATGTACAGGAAGGGTTAATAAGTCAAAAACCAGAATTCAAATAGGAAATGAGAACTTACAAAAGGTTAAAGATTTTTGCTACCTAGGAAGTCAAATAACACATGATGGGAAGAGTACAAAAGATATAAAACAAAGATTAGCACAAAGCCGTGCTGCATTTAACAAGAAAACGCAATATGTTCAAAGACAACAAACATAGAAACATGAAAAAGATTGCTGAAAACTATATGGCTGTGAAACGTAGACAGTGAGATAAGCGGATAGGAAAAACATAGAAGCCTTTGAAATGTGGTTCTACAGACATGATGAAGATATCATTGACAGAAAGTTATGAACAAAGAGGTTCTTGAAATGGTAGGGGGTGAACGAAATTGTGGAAAACAGTAAAAAATAGGATGATAGGACACATACTAAGACATGAGGTATTAGTATGTAATATATTCAAAGCAGAGAAAGGAAAAAGAGAGGTAGATGTAGACCTATATTAGACCATGGGAAATGTGTAGGTTAGCTCAGAATAGAAAACAATGGAGGTACATGTCCAACAAGTTCTAAGACTGAAGACTTATTGATGATGAGGATGGAACTTTTAAGCTCAAGTTTATTATTACACCCATAGTTCTTTTTTGAAAGCTAAAATGGTGACAGTTAAAATACAATTACTTAATTGAAAACTTACATATACATTTATATTATCATTCTAATTTCAACTAGCAGAATCTTATACAATTTAAACTTTAATAGCATTAAAACTATAAAAAAGATTAAAACTAAATATTAACAATTAACATAAAAAGCTTTGGTTGAAACTTATTGAAAAAATAACATTGTCAAATTTAGAATAAGGCATACGTCTTCTAAAGAATCAAAATTACTGTATATCTGTGAAACGAGGTTTGCATCTCTTTAACTATTAAATTTATAAAGCGAAGTGTGAACCGCTCTTAAGTTGTCTATATCACTTTTAGACTTTAGATATTTTTAGTCCTGTTAATATAATGGGTCTCTCTTTTGTAGTCACGTTCTACTTCCACTACTGTAACATCAACAAAATTGGGGTTGTTATGAGTGGTTTGTTTGGACATGTGACGGTAGGGCGCAAAACATCTTTCCAGTTTGGCGTCACTCTAATGTTGCGTTATCCTTCTGCAAAGGGACTGTTTTGTTTGTCAAAGGTATAAGCCCCCACGTGAGCACTTCACTTGATAGACGACGTTGCTTAATCATTGTCACTCTGTCGTACCTCTGATTCGAGTAAATAGATTTTTTATCGACGTGTTATAAGTATATGTGATTTTAATGTTATCGCGCTTCAAAATTCTTGCTAAAGATGAAGTGAGTTTGTGAATGTAAGGGATGGTCTTATGAGTGGTAGTAAGTTGAGTTTTATTCAATTTAATTTCTGTTGTATTGACGTCTGCATATAAAAATTTATTCACTGTGGATTTAGGAAAGTCATTAATAAAGGTACGTTGAAGTTCCAAGAGGTTTATTGTAGAAATTCGGGATCACATATTTTCAGAACTCAATTCTTCATGGCCAAAATTGTGTTTATTTTATGTTGGTAAGAAGGATCAGAATAATAATTTATGTAACGATCGGAGTTTGTTGTTTTTTTATACCAGTCAAACTTGATAATGTTTGCAGAATCTCGTATGGCAACAGGATCAAGAAAAGAGATTTTTGGTTGACTTCTATCTCATACGTAATTGGTAAGTGGAAATTGAATCTATTGAAGGTATCCAACATAATGTCAATCATATTTTTAGGAATTCTACACACGATGTCATTACATACTTAGCAAAGAATGGAAGATGAATCGGTAGTTGTCGTAAAACTTCGTTAATCAAAGAATTCATCATAATTTGAGCAAGAACTGGAGAGAGGAGAACTCATAGGTGTACCAAATTTTTGTAAATAAAATCTTTTCTTATAGCAGAAATACATGTTATCGAATATCAAATTGACTGAACTTTTGAAACTATCTAAACATAAATTGCAATGTGGTGGTATTAGATTCCATTTCTCAGTTAGATTCTTTGTGTTAGATCGAGCAGTATGTTGGTGAATAGTGATTTAACATCTAAAGAAATTAAAATGTGATTATCTGGTAAACGAAAATTTTTAAATTTAGTGACAAAGTTGAAGCTGTCCTTGATGTTGTATCTTGTTGTAATTGGAAAAACTTAGCCGAGAATTTCGGCTAGCCATTTAGTTGAAGGATATCTTGGTGTATTGATAGAGGAAATGATTAGTCACAATTGCATTGCAAGCTTGTGAAATTTCGGTAATACATAATATTTTCCAGGAACGGCGTTTTTGACTTTTAGTTGATTTTTAACCTCGGTGCCGATCATTTTCTTATTAAACAAGTATTTATTGTGTTCGTTGTTCTTTTTTGAATGTTTTGTTTGGGATCTTTAGTTAGAATATCGTAAGTGTTGGTACCATTTAAAAGTTCTAAAGACTTGCTTGTTCATAATTACCGTGACAGTTCTTTTATCAGTCCTGGTTACTATTATTTCTGGATTTTGTTTCAAAATATGTTCGCAGTTGTTATATGCATCATTCTCAAACTTAAATTGGCATCTATTGTTGGGATCAGAAATAAAGTTGGTAATACAGTTAGTAGTGTGTTTTTATCTATATTGGCGAGTTTATTTGTGTTAATTATTGACTATGCTGAAGCTAATAGTTTTCCTATGTTGATCACAAATGTGTTCATTTTTAAATTATACTTTGGGTCTAGTGATAAGAAATGCTTTGTTGCTGTGGTTAACCACCCATTTACTGTTGTCAATAAGCCAAGATCTTAATGTGAATTGATTGTTCTTTAAATTGTTAAATTTATTAGTATTTATTTTCTGTACGTGCATAAATCGTTCTTTGAAAAATTGCGATCCCAAGTTTCTACAAAAAACCTTTTGGAACTTCAACGTACCTTTATTAACGACTTTCCTAAATCTACAGTGAATAAAATTTTATTGGCAGACGTCAATACAACAGAAATTAAACTGAATAAAACTCAATTTGCAACCACTCATAAGACCATCTCTTACATTTACAAACTCTTTCCAACTTTAGCAAGAATTTTGAAGTGCAATAACATTAAAATCACATACCTATACTTATAACAAGTCGATAAAAAATTTATTTACTCGAGTCAAATATAAGACAGTCTGACAATGGTTAAGCAACATCGTCTATCAAGTGAAGTGCTCACGTGGGGGCTTATACCTTGGACAAATAAAACAGTACCTTTGCAGAAGGATAACGCAACAAAAGAGTGACGCCAAACTTGGAAAGATGCCCATGTCACATGTCCAAACTACTCACCATAACCCCAATTTTGTTGATGGTACAGTAGTGGAAGTAGAACGTGACTACAAAAAAGACAGTTTTTAGAGTCTCACTATATTAACAGGACTAAAAATAATGTAAATTCTTAAAGTGATATAGACAACTTAAGTGCGGTTTACACTTCGCTTTATAAATTTAATAGTTAAAGAGATGCAAACCTCGTTTCACAGACCTACAGTAATTTTGATTCTTTACAAGACATATGCCTTATTCTAAATTTGACGGTTTAGGTTACTTTTTAAATAAGTTTTAACCAAAATTTTTTATGTTAATAGTTAATATTAAGTGTTAATCTTTTTTATAGTTTTAATGTTATTAAAGTTTAAATTATTTTCTGCTAGTTGAACTTAGAATGCTAGTGTAAATTTATATGCAATTTTTTCAATTAAGTAATTGTATTTTAACTCTCACCATTTTAGCCTTCGAAAAAGAACCAAAACCAGGTTCAAAATATCAGAAATGTGACATCCTACTTCAAACATTTCTTTTTAACTAAATAGTTGCCAATAATTTTATTCAACAACCTGTAGTGTATATATTATTGTGCTCCTCTAAATCGGCTCGCTAATTCGTGCCCCACAATTTGGGCATCATTATTTCTGTACCTACTCTGAATGATTTCGAGCCCTACCATTGGAAGCCGTTATTATTGTGCTCATCCCTGTATTATCCTGAAAGTAAGCCCTAAAAATCATGCCCCACTGTTTCTACAAACCTGTCTGGACTCCAAACCAACTCCACCAAATTGCTTCAAACAGCTTTCCCAATTTGCTCTTCCTCGGCTAGCTCTGTGCACTACCTCATATGATATATTTACCCAACTACACATTCTTTCAACACCTTTATATTACACACAACAAAATACAAAAAAAATAAAATAAAATCCTTGAACAAACATACACCCTTTTATTCGTATGACATAAATGATTATTCAGACAATCTCAATATTTACACTTTTATATTTACAATAAAACATTTGACCTTTTTTTTCAATCTAAATGGTTTGTGAGTTATTACACTTCAACATTTTTACTTTTCTTGGTCTATGGTGAGCTCAGTATAAATTTTTTCCCTGATATGCATAAAATATTGCGTGGTCAAATTACTCTAAAGACCCGTTTACTCTTTACATCAAAAATTATTATTCCTGTTTTTACCTACTCAAATAATAATAGAAAATTGTCTTTTATATACGGTAATCAAATAAATTTTTAGTTCATAAAATTTTCACCACATAATTCTAATCACACCTAGTTTTATAATACAATGCCAGCACCACAGTTCAACAATAAAACAAAATTCGTTACCTGGTGTGTTCTTCGGACGCACCATCTCCTTAGATAACCTCCACCAAACTCACGTACTTGGATTTCCCCCAATTTCTCATTTCTAAATGGACAGCAACTCCATCTCAACTCGTTCATCCAGTTCCCCCAGTTATTAGTGGATGCTTTCCATACTACCATCCGTCCAAATCCAAATTTTGCCTCCGTCTCAATTTAACGTGTCACCAGCACTCTTGTTCACGAAATACTAGGTTCGCTTACCTCAGTAGCATCCTATTTTACTCGTACAATTATTTATAATAATTTATTTTCAGCCCGTTTAACTTGTTAGTACCAACTTGTGCATTTATAACACTTGTAAAGATATTACACATGTTTGTCTGCAATAGTCAACCTTGTCTTACGTTAATGTATACAAAGTATTGATTTTTACCTACCGCGAAGCTTTAGTATTATACATGGTTGTATGCAATAGTCAACCTTGTCATCGATCCTACTTGTCTTTGCATTGAATTAATCTATACAAATTATTACTTTGAAGCTACATAAAAAATCTCTGTATGTAATTGTCTGCCTTGTCTTATACTAAAGTATGCAAACTCTTGATTTGAAGCGTAATAAATAAATTATTATTTTTCTATCTACAGGGTGGTTATAAAAATACCTTCTTGGCCTATTTACACACATTGACCTTTAATCTACACAGTAATATATATATATATATATATATATATATATATATATATATCTCCGTTCTGAATGGACCTGCGCCTTGAAGAAGTTCTAGATTACTAGAACGGGTAGAATGGCTCGTACATTCCAGTGATCTAAAGAGCCTAACTATAGGTCCAACCAAATTAGTGGGGTTTTAGTGAGGAACTAGACTAAGAAAGGGTCCCCTAAAGAGGGCAGCAGCTCTTTTGGTACTTAAAGTGGCAGAGCCCATAAAGGTTGGTATGGCATTCTAAGACACACTACTGCGATATGGCAGGCAGCAAGAAATCACCACATTACCTCCCAAATACACAGCATACTTAAATTGTTACTTAAGATGATGGTATCCTCTGGGATAAAAAATTCCAAAGAAATAGTCCCCCATTCAGATCAGCGGGAGGGGACTACTTCGGAAGATGTAATCGGAAAATTCAGAAAGAGTCGGGAACATTCTGTGAGTCAGAATGTGGAATGTCAGAAGTATGAAGCAAGTAGATAAGATAGAGAACTTGAAAATTGAAATGGATGGGTTCGGTAGCCAGAAGCGTGGGATTTTTGGAACGGAGATTTTAGGGTAATTGACACAGGATCGGAGGAGGGAAATTCGGGTTTGCGGATATTTATGAGAAGAAAGATAGGACACTGTGTAAAAAACTACCTACAAAAGAACGAAAGAATCCTCATGGCTAAATTAGAATCTAAACCGGTGAACACAGTAATAATACAAGCATACATGCCCACCTCTAGCTACAGTGAGGAAGAGGTAGAAGCGATCTAGAAAGATATCAAAGACATACTAAGATTCATAAATGAACATGAAAATTTAATAATTATGAGGGATCTAATGCAGTGGTAGGTTAAGTTAGGGAAGGAGAGATAGTAGGTTTATTTGGTTTAGGCATGAGAAACGACAGGGGAAATAGGTTAGTTGAATTTTGCGAAAAAAACAATTTAACCATCACAAAACACTATTTCAACATCATGCTAGAAGACTATACACATGGAAGATGCCAGAGGATATGGGAAAATATTCAATTAAATTTAAAAATTTGAAAAAAGGAACAGAAAGCAGCACATCGACTTTGAGAAGCTAAAAAATAAAGACATCTACGAAAGATTTGAAAAAAAAAGCAAACAAATTGCTGAAAGATATCGGGAAAATTTCTTATACCAAGGAAGTAGAAACAGAATGAAATAACATTAAATCCAGCTTAGATATAGCCGCCAGAGATATTCTGGAATATACACAAAAACAAAATAAGAGACCATAGATAACAAAGAATATCCTGAATTTAATAGAAGACGAAATTACAAAAATAGATCAGATGAAACAGGAAAACAGAGATACAAAGCCATAAAATGGGAAATTATTCGCAAATGCAGGAAATGTATGGATTGATGAAAAGTGCAAAGAGGTACAAACTAAGATGGAATTACGAAAGACAGACAAAGCATACAAACTAATTAAAATGAATTTTAGGGATATAAAACCCTATAGCAAAAATATAAGGAATGCAGGAGACATCATTATAAAAATATATACAAAGTGGTTAGATGGCAAGCATATATAAAGAATTGATATGCAGTAGAGGAACTAACAACACTAGAACAGGAATCAGACATTGAAAATGATGACTTCGGATATCCTCTACTTAGAGAGGTGCATATAGATGTGAAAATTTTCGAACAAAAAGTTTGACAGCACACGTGTCAAAAATATTAACTAGAATTGTACAAAGACGGACGGAAAAACGGGCTAAAGAAACACTAGAAGATCCATTGGGGTTTAGGCGAAACAGGGGAACATGGGAGGATATTTTAGCTTAGAGGGTGATAATGGAGAAAACAATAGAAAAGGGGGAAAGCGTGTATATTGGGTATGTAGATCTGGAAAAAGCATTCGACAATGTAAAATGGAAAAAAATATTCGAAATACTCAAAACGATTGGAATGAGTTTTAGAGATAGGCGAATAGTACATAGCTTACACAAAGAGCAAATAGCTGTAATAGAATTAGAGTAGGAACGTAGATAAGTAAATATTAGGAAAGAGGTGAGAAAGGGATGTGCCTTATCCCAATTAATTTTTAACTTGTACATAGAAGAGGCAATGAAAACTGTCAAATGCAGGAAGGAATTTGGAATTACTATGCAGAGACAAAAGATTGATAGGCTTAGATATGCAGATTAGGTCAGGAATGTTTTAATCATTAACAGTAAATAGGTACTTGTTAGGAATAATTTTATGTTTGGAAATAATGCTGTAAACTGTTCTTTCGTATGAAAGAAAATTGTTTTTGAATGTATAGATGCTTTCTAAGATTGCTGTGTTTGATTTCATTTTGTAAATCCATTACTTTCATTGAGCTAGCCAGGCAAAAAAAATTAGAGACAAAGGCAAGTAAGTTATTTCAAATTGACAATTTCCTGTACCATGTCTCGGCACTCTTTTTACGCCTACTCCAAAGGAAGAGGGTATAACAGGACATTTAGTGGTGCACCAACGCAAAGCCTCAACACAGCAATATATATATATATATATATATATATATATATATATATATATATATCTTTACACTTTAATGACCTTTATATTTACTATTTAGACAAGATGTTATAAATTTATTGGGATGTTTTAGGTCAAAATAAATAGTAATTTAAAATATTTTGTTATATTACTTGACGTTTCGGCACCACATTTCTGCCATATTCATAAGTCTATAAGATAAAAGAGATTTAGTCAATCAATTATAAAAATAACAACTTACATTAACTGTTGTTCATAAGTATATCATTATTTAGTTAATTGAAAGTAGTATAATACAATAAATTGATATAAAACTGCTAGATCTCGGTTGATAAATTGGTATAATCAGTGACACATGACTAACACAGATGTTTTAAGAAAATAATAAAAAGATCAGTAATATTATTGATTATAAAAACGAGAATATACTGTACTTAAATTTTCCAAATCTTGTTTGTTATTCGAGCTGTTGTCTTTCGGGTCATCCATATGAAGTGCCCCAAAAAAAATTTTTAGGATGCTTGGCCAATTTTAATATTTTTAAATTTTTTATGTTTTTCTTACACAAGTCAGCACTTCAAAACAGATTTGAACTTTTTTTATCTCATCCCGTTTTGGAGATACGACCATTTTTGTTTGGCCATGCGGGCTAATTTTGACCGTTACAGTCATTAGCGATAAACTAAGTATCTCCAAACTGATTAATGCTACAGTAATGGGATTTATACTATTCTTTATAGAAAGGTCCATTCTACAATTTAGGCCCTTACAGTTTAAACTGTTAATCTAACATAAATAGCTCAAAAATACAACCAAAGTTCATAATAAAATTTTAACAAATTCGACTTTTTAAGACTGAAAATTTTAATGAAAGAATAAAATACCCAGCTAATATTTGTACGACTATAAGATATAATAGGATACTTGCCAGTTTTAGAGAAAGAAGGTTAAAATATGTCTCCCTCAATTTTCTATAATTTTTCAATAAACGTGATTTTAAAGTTTTTTGAAACTTCGAGGCTTAATAACTCTGGTGGGGGGAAAATATAAAAATCTGAATTTTTACACAAGATGCACCTTTATGATAGTAAACTACTATAAAAGTTTCAATCTTAGTATTTGATCCTGAACCAAGTTATGAATTTTTAAAGTTTAACAAAAATACGCATTTCAGTGTAAATTATAAACAAATAGAAGAATGATAAATGTGCAAAATAAATATTCCTAATGTTAAACAGTATAGTATTTTAACAAAGGAGGGGTAATTTAAAAATTAGTCAATGGTTTTAAAAAAGGATAGAAATAAAAGGTTCATGTCTTAATAGTCACATATGCATCATTCATGTCTGGACGGGAAGCTGCCTGATAGTGAAACTTATCTGCTCATTGAGGTTCAGCAAGTGCCACAGTTTGTTAGAGTGCAGATAGTTTTCTAATGTGTTGTGTCTTTTGTTAATTCAAGTATATTTTATTAATTACAAGTGTTTATTAATTATTTCTTCATTTTACTTTTACTGTGAGTATTTGTTATTATTACTTACCTTAAAATGGATGATCTGTGTTCTGTTGGACAATTAATTAATGAACATTGCCATAAAACAAGTTATGGTTTAGTGTCTAAAAAATTATAACATATCAATCAGTTTGATGATGTTGAACAAAAACTTTTAAAATTAAGAGCGAGTAACAATATTATTTCAATTTATGAGTACCACGAAAAAAAATATCTTCTAAAATATAATCACCTTTTTGGGAAATCCTGTTTGGATCCTTTAAAAGTTCACAAGAAACGAATTACTTCTGATTTGAGAGAGATTGAAAGCTCATGAATATATTGATAAATTAGTCCCGGGACAGTCCCTTTGTCGAAACTGTTATGAAAAACTATTTGTTTTAGATACACAATCTAAAGTTTCCAGTGATACTGATTGTTTGGATAATTATGTTCCTCTTGAAGAAATCCAGAAGAAAGTAGATTCAGCTTGTTCTTTGTTAGGACTATCTCTAGCGTGCAAAATAAGAAAGCTAACTTTCGAGAAGAGGCAATCAGCCATTGAGAATAAAGTTCATAAAGCTAGTGAAAAACTAAGAAAGAATTTGGAATTGTGTTTTGATCATACTGAAAATAACACTGTTCCTGTACAACAAGATGTGTTAGACTCAGAATATTCTGATTTGATTGAAAAATTAAAGGAAAAATGTTTAATAGCTTCTAAGGAAGAAAAAGTGAAAATCATTAGTTTGCTTCCTAGTTCATGGTCAAAAGAAGAGATTGCTCAAGAATTCCAAGTGTCAGAGCGTTTGTTTAGACTTACACGAAATCTGATGAAAGAACAAGGCATTTTGCCTTCATTACAGAAAAAGGAAGGAGCTTCCATTGGTGAAGAAACTGTGGAGAAAGTAAAAACGTTTTTTGAAAATGACGAGAATAGTAGAATGTGTTCCCGTAAAAAAGAGCGTACCAAAGTGATAGTTAATGGGAAAAAGGTAGTACAACAAAAACGTTTAGTTCTTTGCAATCTCAATGAATTATATGTGGCTTTTAAAAAATCACATCCAGAATGTCAAATACGCAGATCCAAATTTTGTGAACAGTGTCCAAAGTGATGTATTTTGGCAAGAGCTTCAGGTACCCACTCTGTGTGCGCATGTGTATACCATCAAAATGTGAAATTAATGATTAATTGTGCAAAGCTGAATGTTGACTATAAGGATTTGATTGATTTATTAGTTTGTGTCGTAAACAATTATGATAGTATGATGGGTTTGTGTGAAAGTTGCCCTGGAAAAGAAAGTGTACTGGAACTATTTAGGGATTCGGAAGAGGATCTTCCAGATCATATTGAGTTTAAGCAGTGGGTCACGACTGATAGATCAGAGATGATCACTATTATTAAATCTCAAGAAGAATATTTTGAATCTCTAGTTGAAAAGTTAGAAAATCTGAAGAGTCGCCATTACATTTCTAAAATTCAAGGACAGTTTTTGAATAATAAGAAAGAAAACCTAGTTGAATCAGAATGTGTAGTTTTAGCAGACTTTGCAGAAAATTTCACCTATATTATCCAGGATGAAATACAAGGTTACCATTGGGTAAATGAGCAAGCAACAGTGCATCCATTTGTTAAATATTTCAAGAACAAAGATGGTAAGGTGAAAAGTTATTCGATTTGTGTTTTAAGTGACTATTTGGAGCACAATACGACTGTTGTACATACCTTTCAAACAAAAGTAATCCACTATATTAAGGACAAACTGCCTAAAGTAGAAAAGTTGTTTTACTTTTCAGATGGCAGTGGAAGCCAGTATAAAAATAGATATTTCTCAAACATTTGCAATCACAAGAAAGATTTTTGTCTGGTGGTTGTGTGGCATTTTTTTGCCTCTTGCCACGGAAAAAACGCCTGTTAAGTGAAGGGGACAACAAAACGAGAAGTGACGAAAGCTAGTTTACAAAGGACAACTATAAACCAAATCCTAAATGTAGACCAGATGTTTGTCTTTTGCAAGGAACATATTACAGGCATAACTTATTTCCTTGTTAAAGAGGATGATATTATTACACACAAGGAAAAACTTACACCAAGATTTGAAAATACATTGCGGGTCAAACGAGAAAATTCCATAGATACCATGCTGTTGGAGAAAACATAATTAGGTGCTATACAACTTCAGAAACTGCCAAATACGAGGATCACTGCATCGCTAAAATCGTACCTTTAAGTCTCGAAGTTAATAACACTATTGCCTGTATATATGATGGACAGTGGTGGTTAGCTCAGATCGAGCAAATCAGTCTAAAACATAATGATGTCTATGTTCACTTTTATCACCCTGCAGGACCACGCACATCTTTCAAGAAGTCTGCAAGTGATTGCGTTTGGATACCAATTTCAAACATTTTAAGAAACTTGACGGTGCTAGAACTAACAACAGCGACAGGAAGATCATACACTATCTTTCAAAATTTTTCAAAAGAAATAATTATGCTGCTAAATAGGCATTTATTGTAAAGAAAATATTTAAGAACATTATATATGTGAATTTGTCATTCAATTCTTGTTTATAATAAATACATGTTCTTTCTTTAAATGAAAGTTTTTGTTAAACTTTAAAAATTCCTAACTTGTTTCAGGATGAAATACTAAGATTGAAACTTTTACATTAGTTTACTATCATAAAGATGCATCTTATGTAAGAAATTCAGGTTTTTGTATTTTCCCCCGCCAGAGTTATTAAGTCTCGAAATTTCAAAAAATTTCAAAATTACGTTTTTTGAAAAATTATAGAAAATCAAGGGAGACATATTTTAACCCTCTTTCTGTAAAATTGGTAAGTATCCTATTATATTTTATAGTCATACAAATATTAGCTTGGGTATTTTATTTATTCATTGAAATTTTCAGCCTTAAAAAGTCGAATTTGTTAAAATTTGATCATGAACTTTGGTCGTATCTTTGAGCTATTTATGTTAGATCAACACTTTAAACTGTAAGCGCCTAAATTGTAAAATGGACTTTTCTAAAAAGAATAGTACAAATCCCATTACTGTAGCATTAATCAGTCTGGAGATATTTAATTTATCGCTAATGACTGTAATGGTCAAAATTAGCCTGCATGGCCAAACAAAAAAAATTCAAACCTGTTTTGAAGTGCTGACTTATATAAGAAAAACATAAAAAGATTAAAAATATTAAAGTTGGTCAAGCAACCATCACCAGATCACTTCATATGGATTGGCTCTTTCAGTGTGTGTAAGGATTTCAAGAACAAGCGTTTTTTATAATTGTCTTCAGTTTCCAAGATCATAAACTTGGTTATACTCCGGGTTGTGTTTGGTGGTATACACATGTCTAGCTAAGGCGCAATTATTTTTACCGAGTTTTGCGTCACTACGATGTTGTCATTCTATTGTGCAACCACTGATTAGTTTGTCCCACATAACTGAGCAAGCAACTACATTCGATCTTATATACTACATTGTTACATAATGGTACCTCAGTTTTATCTTTTAATTTTGTAAATAGGTTTTTTAGTGATTTGACATAATCATTTGCAATTATTACATTAAGTTGTTTTAATATTTTAGTAAACAAAGGAGTAAGTTTCTCTATAAAAGGTAGTTTTTATAAATCAATTGTGTATTTATAATTCTAGGTGTTCTTAATGTGTTAGAAAAAAAAAGTTTTTTAGCAAGTAATTTGGATAACCATTATTTAACAAGGTAAGTTCTAATTCTTTAAGATTCTTAGTGTAAAAAGATGGATCTGAAATTCTTTCAATTCAAGTTTTTAGAGTCAAAACAGTTTAATTTTATGATACATTGGATGGTTTGAATTAAAATTGATGTATCTGTCAGTGTTGGTTGGTTTATTTTAGCAGTCAAACATCAAAGTATTACAATTTGATCTGATAACTAATGTGTCTAAAAAGAATCTTTTCTTGTATTTCATTTTCGATAGTAAACTGTAATTTTGGATTGAAAGTGTTAAAAAGGTTAAGAGTAACTTCAACCATGTCAGAAGGAACTGAGAACACAATGTCGTCTACATATTTAACCAAAAAGATCATTTTATATGGTAAAGTAGGTATTATTGTATCAAGTAGTAAATCCATGACCATTTGGGCTATAATAGGTGATAGGGGTGAACCCATTGGTGTACCAAATAATTAAAGATAGTTAAGTGTTCTTAAAGGAAAAATAAGTATTATTAAAAATTGAATGATTTGAATTAAAATTGATGTATCTGCCAGAGTTGGTTGGTTTATTGTAGCAATCAAACATCAAAGTATTAGAATCTGATCTGATAACTAATGTGTCTAAAAAAAAGAATCTTTCCTTGTATTTCATTTTCGATAGTAAACTGTAATTTTGGATTGAAAGTGTTAAAAAGGTTAAGAGTAACCTCAACTATGTCAGAAGGAACTGAGCACACCATGTCGTCTACATATTTAACCAAAAACATCATTTGATATGGTGAAGTAGGTATTATTGTATCAAGTTGTAAATCCATGATCATTTGGGCTATAATAGACGATAGGGGTGAACCTATCGGTGTACCAAATAATTGAAGATAGTAAGTGTTCTTAAAGGAAAAAATAAGTATTATTAAAAATCAGATTAATAGTTGCTAAAAACATGGTTTTGGTTAAAGTGTAATTAGGGTGAATGATTTCCTGAAATGATATTAATCACTAAAGCCTAACGGAATGTTGCTAAACAAAGAAGATACATCTAGCGATAACAGGACTTGATTCTGTGGTAGTTGGAAATTTTTAGATGTTTCTACAAAAGTGAAGCTATCTTTGATGTTGTAACCTTGTACTGAAAATGATCTTTGTAAAATGCCTGAACAGAATTTTGCAATATTGTAAGTGGGAGTGTTAATAGAAGATATGATTGGACGAAGCAAAAGAGTAGGTTTATGTAATTTTGGTAGACCATAAAATCTGCCAGGTGTAGAACTGTTATTGATTAATGATTTTTCTGACTATCTGTTAACATTACTATGTAATAATTTTATGTGATCATTAATTTTGTCTGTGTAGTAGTGGTGGGATCTCTGACTAATATTTTGTAAGTGTTAGTGTCTGATAATAATTCTATAGATTTTTGTGTATTCTACATCAGCTAATAATTTTCTAATATGAATATCTGAACTATTGACTTTTAAATTAAACTTTGATCCTAGCGATAACAAATTTATCATGTCTTCTGGAATGTCAACACCACTTAAGTTCACTAACCATTTTTGATTATTTATAAACCGACTGTTATTTTGTAACTGATTGAGTTTTAAATTATTGAATTTTTTCATATGAATTAATTTTGCTTTATGATAAAATCTATTGTAAGATATAATCTGTTGATTGTGAAAACTATGTAATATGTGTGGGAGTAAAGAATCCTTAAGGGAGTCCTTAACATATCTTATTGTAATTTGTTGAGAATGAATTTTTGAATGAGCGATTTTAATTTCCTTATTAATTAAAAATCTGTTCAACCTATTATTGTGACGATGAATCCTTTAATTTAGTCTTGTATCTTATTGATAAGTAGTTGTAGGATTGGTTGGGTTGAGTTAGAAATGTGCTTTGGCGTTAATACCTCTCTTCTGCATCGTACTAGAAATAACTTGCAATTACATATTTTGGCTAGCTTTTTATTAGAAATTGCCCATAACTTTAGTTGAATGACCACTTCTTCTCCATATATAAAGTGGATCACTTGGTAGAATCCCATTTTTTCTGTAGTTAAATCTTTACAGTTTAAGGACCTTTATATTTACTATTTAGACAAGATGTTATAAATTTATTGGGATGTTTTAGGTCAAAATAAATATTAATTCAAAATATTTTGTTATATTACTTGACGTTTCGGCAACACATTTTTGCCATAATCATAAGCCTATCATATAAAAGAGATTTAGTCAATCAATTATAAAAATAACAACTTACATTAACTGTTGTTCATAAATATATCATTATTTAGTTAATGACAGTGACACTACTTCATTTAATTGAAAGCAGTAAAATACAATAAATTGATATAAAACTGCTAGATCTCGGTTGATAAATTGGCATAATCAGTGATACATGACTAACACAGGTGTTTTAAGAAAATAATAAAAAGATCAGTAATATTATTGATTATAAAAACGAGAATATACTGTACTTAAATTTTCCAAATCTTGTTTGTTATTCATAGAGCTGTTGTCTTTCAGTGTGTGGAAGGATTCCAAGAACAAGTGCTTTTTATAATTGGCTTCAGTTTCCGTGATCTTAAATTTGGTTATACTCCGAGTTGTATTTGATGGCATACACATGTCTAGCTAAGGCACAATTGTTTTTACTGAGTTTTGCGTCACTACGATGCTGTGTCATTCTATTGCGCAACCACTGATTAGTTTGTCTCACATAACTGAGCAAGCAACTACATTCGATCTTATATACTATATTGTTACATAATGGTACCTCAGTTTTATCTTTTAATTTTGTAAATAGGTTTTTTAGTGATTTGACATAATCATTTGCAATTATAACATTAGGTTGTTTTAATATTTTAGCAAGCAAAGGAAGAGTTTCTCTATAAAAGGTAGTTTTATAAATCAATTGTGTATTTATAATTCTAGGTGTTCTTAATGTGTTAGAAAAAACAAGTTTTTCTAGCAAGTAATTTGGATAACCATTATTTAACAAGATAAGTTCTAATTCTTTAAGATTCTTAGTGTAAAAAGAGTAATCAGAAATTCTTTCAATTCGAGTTTTTGGTCAAAACAGTATTAATTTTGTAACATAAATATATTCTATAGCATTATGATCATAAGAACCGCTTCAACATAAATATATTCTGTGGTATTTAATCCTTGTGTTCGATGTTGTAAAATCATAAAGGAACAATTCTATATGAAAGCGGGAAGTCGTGTTCACTTAAGGAATTTAAATGTTTTGTACGGAGATACTTGGTATTTTTATAACTATCAAGAAACGAATTTATTTGGAGCTTAGTAGGTTGTGTTGTCTACCTTTCAGGCGGATATTTCCTACGCATCCGTACAATCGGTACAGCGCGTGTGCATACCGGTCACGAGATAGGACACGCCGATGATGTGTCGCTAGAAGGGGCCGCCATTTGTCTTGATAGATGTAGTCGCGTGAGCATTCTTTAGTTTGTTAAGAAGATGAAACTCCAGGCCTTACCTAAGTGGGGCCTCCACATCGGTTGGTATGGGAGATGGTAGAAGGTGGTGAGTTTTGCTTTGGGACGCGGATGAAGTGCCAAGCTCCTGCGAATCCGGCAAAGCGCTAAAACACGCCATTCCTTAAAGATTGTTTTGAGATTTGTTAACGTGTATGACATTACGGACGGAATGAAATGATGGTTTATGTTGTATTTGAATCCAATATTGGAGAGCTGTTCATTTGTCGAGGCGATTAAAGTTTAGTAATAACCAGTCGAGAAGCAGATTTTTGGAACATGTGTGCTGGTAATTAATAATTAGATTTGGAAACAAAAAACCTACAGGTATCAATCTTTCTTTATTCTGTTTGTGAAGATTCATAAATGTTCGAATACATAAATTTCGAAGTCCGTTTGATCGAGTTAAAATTTTGTATGTTTAGAGCAGCATGAAAGAAAATAGCTAAAAATTAATACAGTAATAGTATTACAAATTTGCATAAAGTCACTTGTTAACAAAATGATAGTTCAGTCCACTTTTTTTGCCTTTTAAAATATTTATTTACTCATATTGAAACCTTTATAAGCCTCTAATACCAGATGTAAATGAAAAGTTGTTTGCTTAAGTTAAAACACATGTGATTCGTTTTTAATAGAAATAATCTTTGTAAAACTTGTAAACCAGAACTCAGATCTGAAACTTGGTACTAAAACTTGTTTGATACATGATAATTAATTTAAAGATCTGTTAAGTCAGAACAGATGTATTGAAACTTAATTTTATTTTGTACAATTTATTACCACATTCAAAGAAACATTTAACAAAGAAAAACATATTAAATTCCATTTTAGACTCAAGTTTTTATTCCATGCATATTTAGATATACTAAATTCTTAAAGAACATGAGCTTGTTAATCGATGAAATTGTACAAGGCTGAAGTAATTTAAAAAGGCCCTATTTGCTGCAACTGGTTTGTTATAAGTATTTATTCCTGATTTAAAAAGCCTTGGTGTGTTAATCTCCATATTATCCACCTGCAATTATTAACAGGTATTTTTATTGGAAAGCACAAACTGTGTTTTCTAATAAAGAATTTGTTGTGTATTTTGTTCCAGGTTCATCGTGACCAGAGAGGTAGTAAGTATGTTCCAGAGATTTCCAGATACTTCAGTTTAGTAAGTTGTAAGTTTAATTGCATTTATATCCCATGAGTTTCTGTATCTTCTCATAGGAATATTGAATTTTTAGTGTAACCGTTCATTCAGATACAGTGGCGCTCAACCCATTTTCCTTTTGTTAGTTTATCGTAGAGTTTAGACCATCACCACCCCCTTTTCTCATTGCTCACCCTTGGGGTAATTCCCAGACTTAGCCGCGAATAGTTAAAGCTTCACTTTATCCATCAACAAGGAAGTTCAAAAAAAAAAGGTGAAGAAAAATGGCATTTCACTAGCGCAACCAATGTGAGGCTCGATGGTCGTTCGTTTAAAAAGGGTTTGCTCGATTAGTAACAAGTTGTTACAACATCGTTTAACTATTGGCTTGTGGTAAACTCAAAATAGTTTGGTAAAATTTTTTTTGGTACTCATGTTGTGTCTGGAACCTCAAAGTTTATTTGATAATTGTCTAAATGTTGTAGCAGGTATATATTTGTACTGGAGTAAAATTTTCATTATTTCAGGGTTGAACTTGTTAAAATACTTTTAAGTTGACATAACAATTTTTTTGAAAATGGCAGAAACATTTCAAATTGTGCATTTACTCAAGGAAAAGCTTGAATATTAATTAAGAATTCGTGGAATAGAAAGTGTCAGGCCTGTAGTAGAAAAGAGGAAAATCTTAAGTAGATTGTTAGCTAAGGAAGTAGGGAAACCTGATTGTTTGGTTGATCTGTCAGTATACAAAGTAGAATTCGATGACGAGTATAAAGAAATAAACGCTACCATAGAGTCGATAAAACATTTGGTGTTAGAATTCGAAGGAGATTCTGGAGATTCCATTTTTAAAAGAGTACTCTCAAGGCTTGTTCATGTATCAGGTCGAGTTAAACGTTTAAGGCTTCCGTCTGACAAGTCAAAGGAAACAGATGTATTAAAAAAAGAATTATTAGCCACTATTCTTACTGTTGAGGCCGAATTGTATGAAAAAGTGAAGGCAAGTACAACACCAAACAGCGCAGGTGATGCAAGTCACACAACTCCACTAGTAGTAGCTGCGCCAGTACAAACTCTTTCATATCTTCCTCCACCAATTCCTATTAGTACCTGGTCAGTTAAATTTTCAGGAGATCCCAAACAGTTGTATTCATTTTTAGACAGGGTGAAGGAGTTGGCTCAATCACGTAAAGTATCGAGTAGAGATTTGTTTGAGTCATCAGTCGAATTATTCGTTGGGAATGCTTTAGTGTGGTTTAGGAGTGTAAGAGATTCCTTAAAGATTGGGAATCCCTAGTAAGTCGGTTGAAAGAAGATTTCTTGCCAGCCCATTCAGAAGATGAGATCTGGGAAACTATAAAGAATCGTCGTCAGAGGAGAGATGAATCAATTGTTTTATTCGTAGCTCATGTCGAAAGTTTATTTAGTCGATTACCCAATGCTCCAGCGGAGATTACAAAAGTTAGGATACTTAGAAAAATTTACTGCCAGAATTTATTTCACAACTTGCTCTTTCTGATATTGAAGATATGCCTACGTTAATAAAATTATGTAAAAATTAGAGGAGGCCATGTTGTTAAAACAGAAATCAGTTTCTATTCAGTCGAGTAATTTATCTAACTTTCGCAACAACGCTAAGTTACCAATAAGAGATAGACGACAAGTTTATGTAAAAGATTTTTCTACGTCGGGAAGTCGTGTGGATGCTCAGAAGATATCTGCTCCACAAGTTCAAATTATAGGTAATGATAAGTCTTTACCAGTACCTGTTTCAGTTAGTTCTACGGGTTCACCAAAAATTATCCCCGGATGTTGGAATTGTTCGAGACGTGGTCATTCATTTCGGTATTGTAGATTTCCTAAAAGAATTTTTGTTTCGGTTGCGGTCATAGAGGAGTTACGCGTGATACGTGCCCATCGTGTTCAAAAACGAATGAGGAGATGGATGTTGCGCGGCCGGCATTCCATTCCTTCTCAAAAGGCAGCAGTTATGATTTGTGAGCAGGGAATTGTGTTAGTAAAAAGAATGGTCAGATTGGTTAAGTGTAGTAAAAATTTTTGTCATAATGAATCACAACCCAAGACTGACTCTTTATTTATTGAAAAATCTGGTGATAATCGACCATATGTGATGGTTAAATTGTTCGGTATTGATGTCACTGGTCTTTTAGATTCAGGATGTACTACATCGGTGGTAGGGTCCCTCGCTATTCCTTTAATTGATAAATTAAATTTAAAATTTTAAGTCAGAAAAGAAGGGTATATTTACGGCAGATGGGGCAGTGAAACCAGTAGAAGGAATCGTGGATTTGCCCATTTCAATAGGAAAGCAATGTCGCATCCTCAGTGCTTTAGTTGTGTCTTCTTTACCTCATGCTTTCATATTCGGTAGCGATTTTGCCAAGTTATTCGGATTGATAGTTGACTTTAGAAACAATTCGTGGCATGTACAAAGCGATAGTGAGAATATTATTCCGTATGTAGGTCCATCATCAGTCCCATTGAAATACAGCGATTGCCTACTCCATTTGGATGATTTGTCAGTAGATCAGCGGTCTCGGCACAAGCTGCTATCGATTCATTTCAAGAAATCTCTAGTGTTGATAGATTAGGACGAACCAATATGATAGAGATGAATATTGATACGGGAGATGCAAAACCTTTCAGAAAAAGACCTTATGTTATGTCCCCCTATATTAGTAAAGAGTTAGATAAAGAACTGGATGAAATGATTCGATTAAAAGTCGTGGAACCGTGTCAAAGTCCGTGGAATTCACCCGTGTTATTGGTCAAGAAGAAGGATAGTAAGGAATATAGATTTTGTTTTGATGGTAGGGCACTAAACGATGTTACAGTTCATGACAGTTACCCTCTTCCAAATATCGATAGAATACTAGGGATGTTGCGTAATGCAAATTATATTTCCAGTCTTGATTTGCGTAAATCATTCTGGCAGGTACCTCTTAGTGAATCGTCGAAAGATAAAACAGCGTTTAGCGTTATTTCACGAGGGCAATATAGGTTTGTGACGATGCCGTTCGGTTTAAAAATGCTGCACAGACTCAACAACGTTTAGTTGATGCAATTTTGGTCCAAAATTCGAACCATACGTTTTTGTTACCTGGATGATATAATCTTATGTTCGTCGACGTTTGAAGAGCACTTGAAGTTGTTATATGAGGTCAAGGAACGTGTTAGAGAGGCAAATCTAACCTTGAACCTAGAAAAGTGCGAATTTTTTAGGAGGTCACTCAAGTTTCTTGGTTACATCGTAGGGTCAAATTCTCTGAGAACAGATCCAGATAAGGTATCGGCTATGGTCAATTTCCCACGTCCAAAGAACACCACAGAGGTTAAGAGATTTCTCGGAATGTGTAGTTGGTATCGTCGTTTTATAAAGGATTTCTCATCTTTAGTTTCGCCAATTAATGACCTCATTAAGAAGAGAAAGAAAGGTCAAACCGTTACTTGGACTCCTGAGGCAGAGCGTTCATTTGTGTCGATTAAAGAAGCTAAATTTCCATTTCAGATAATTGCATTGGATCTTATGGGTCCATTCCCTCGCTCGAAATTAGGATTTAAATGGCTTTTGGTAGTCGGAGATTGGTTTTCGAAATACACAATTTTACATCCTTTACGCAGTGCAAAGTCACATGTTATAGAACAGTTTATGGAACAAAAAGTTTTCTTAGTGTTTGGAGTGCCACAATTTATTATTTGCGATAATGGTTCAAATTTAGCTGGTCGAATTTTTAGGTCATTATGTAATAGGTTTGAAATTCAGAAAATATGGTATAATGCTGTTTATGCGCCGCAGTGTAATTTTGTCGAGAGAATTAATAGAACAGTAGGGACAGCTATTCGATCTTATCTTGAAGAACATGATACATGGGATGCTGAGTTAGCGCAGATTCAATTTGCTATTAATTCTGCTAAACATGAGTCGACGGGTTATACCCCGAATTTTTTAGTTTTTGGTCGTCATATCCCTATCACAGGAAAGTTTTATGGTAGTGGATTTACTCCCGAAAGTGATATCGAAATCATTCCTGGTAGTCGCCCATTGTATACTTCTGATCGTCAAGGTATTTTTGAGGTGTTTGAAGACGTCCGAACGAAACTGCATTTAGCTTATGAACGTTCGAGTAATCAATATAATTTAAGGAGGAGAAATATTTCTTTTGAGGTTGGTAATAAAGTATGGAGGTCCAATAAAGTATTGTCGAGTGCGAGTAATAAATTTTCTGCTAAACTTGCTCCAAAGTTTGTTTTAAGTATAGTTAAAAGAAGTGCTCGAGTGTGGTATATGATTTGGTTAATTTGGATGGATCGAGAGCAGGTAGATGGCATATTAAAGATCTGAAACCTTATTCCGCCATCAGTCCAGACTATCCCTCAAAGGATTAATTCGTCGTTTATGATTTCTTTTGTCGAATAAGAGGTGTTCGATTGAAAGCTTTTCTGGTATCTTGTTGTTTATGGAAATCGCCAGTTATTTCAAGTACTTTTAGTCATCAAGAAACGTGTTTTGGATTATTCAATTTAAGTGGTTAGTTCAGATAAAATATAATTTCGTCTGCGTTTTGTTTTGGTTCATAGTAGAGTTGCAGAAGTGTTGGTGATGTCATACATGTTAACAAATTATCAATTTAAATAGGTAGAGACAAGTAGATTGTCTGGTGTATGTAGTTATCATAGTTGTGGTGAGACCATGTAAATAGTTGTTGTTTCATTTTGTGAGTGTATTTAGTTTAAGTTAGGTGAATGATCGCTTAAGTGAGATTCGCTTTTGAGACGGTCACTTGAGTGCTGTTATGCTTGGAGTAAGCGAGATGCTTACATGGTAATTTTTGAGACGAGTTGTGTCGGAATGTTTGGTGCGGCCATTGTAGTGTAGAAAATTTTTGGAGCGTCCGGATAAAAGAAAATTGGTTAGAAGTGCTAACTATTTTCTTTGTAGAAACAGTAGCTAGTCAGTGATGCTACTTGGTTGTTGAATATTTTTGTCAAGAAGAAAATATTTTGGATGATCGTTGATATCCATATAGTTGATGTGGGTTTTCAATTTCGTCTAGTATTAGTGAGACTAAATCAAAGAAAAGTAATTTTTGTAAATACAACATTCTTTTGTGATTCCTGTGCTCGATTCCTTTTTGCTCAGCAGTAATGGAAACATTTTCATAAAGATATTAATATGTAAATACTTTGGAATTGGTTTTCGATTTTGTGTTAATAATGCTAAAGTTGTTGGTAAAAAAAAAAATTTGTTTGTTGTTTTACGATAGTTTACGTCGAGGTTTTATTTGAGTTTTAGTTTAAGTTTCGCGAACTTAGTAGGTTTGTTCTTTGATAGGTTGTAACTCGTGAGTATTTGACCTCAATATTTTGTCTTTTACCGATCATGTCTTCCTACCGATTATGTCTTACCTATTTTGTTTCCTAACGGATGTGTGGTACGCAGAGTTACCTACTCACTCGCTTGTTTGCACCCTATTTTAGTATTAGTAAAGTCACTAGTAAGAATTTTTTGAAATCAAGTTTCAAGTTTATTTTAGTTTGGTTGGATTTTTTTATAATGGTATTTTCGGTACCCATTTTTGTTTAAGTAGTAGTTTCGTCTTTGCTTATAAAAAAACTTCTCGTTTAAGTATATGTTGGCATATGGTTAATCTCAAAGTTTTTCTTTTTGTTCGGGGCTGTGTAACATAAATATATTCTATAGCATTATGATCATAAGAACCGCTTCAACATAAATATATTCTGTGGTATTTAATCCTTGTGTTCGATGTTGTAAAATCATAAAGGAACAATTCTATATGAAAGCGGGAAGTCGTGTTCACTTAAGGAATTTAAATGTTTTGTACGGAGATACTTGGTATTTTTATAACTATCAAGAAACGAATTTATTTGGAGCTTAGTAGGTTGTGTTGTCTACCTTTCAGGCGGATATTTCCTACGCATCCGTACAATCGGTACAGCGCGTGTGCATACCGGTCACGAGATAGGACACGCCGATGATGTGTCGCTAGAAGGGGCCGCCATTTGTCTTGATAGATGTAGTCGCGTGAGCATTCTTTAGTTTGTTAAGAAGATGAAACTCCAGGCCTTACCTAAGTGGGGCCTCCACATCGGTTGGTATGGGAGATGGTAGAAGGTGGTGAGTTTTGCTTTGGGACGCGGATGAAGTGCCAAGCTCCTGCGAATCCGGCAAAGCGCTAAAACACGCCATTCCTTAAAGATTGTTTTGAGATTTGTTAACGTGTATGACATTACGGACGGAATGAAATGATGGTTTATGTTGTATTTGAATCCAATATTGGAGAGCAGTTCATTTGTCGAGGCGATTAAAGTTTAGTAATAACCAGTCGAGAAGCAGATTTTTGGAACATGTGTGCTGGTAATTAATAATTAGATTTGGAAACAAAAAAACCTACAGGTATCAATCTTTCTTTATTCTGTTTGTGAAGATTCATAAATGTTCGAATACATAAATTTCGAAGTCCGTTTGATCGAGTTAAAAATTTTGTATGTTTAGAGCAGCATGAAAGAAAATAGCTAAAATTAATACAGTAATAGTATTACAAATTTGCATAAAGTCACTTGTTAACAAAATGATAGTTCAGTCCACTTTTTTTGCCTTTTAAAATATTTATTTACTCATATTGAAACCTTTATAAGCCTCTAATACCAGATGTAAATGAAAAGTTGTTTGCTTAAGTTAAAACACATGTGATTCGTTTTAATAGAAATAATCTTTGTAAAACTTGTAAACCAGAACTCAGATCTGAAACTTGGTACTAAAACTTGTTTGATACATGATAATTAATTTAAAGATCTGTTAAGTCAGAACAGATGTATTGAAACTTAATTTTATTTTGTACAATTTATTACCACATTCAAAGAAACATTTAACAAAGAAAAAACATATTAAATTCCATTTTTAGACTCAAGTTTTTTATTCCATGCATATTTAGATATACTAAATTCTTAAAAGAACATGAGCTTGTTAATCGATGAAATTGTACAAGGCTGAAGTAATTTAAAAAGGCCCCTATTTGCTGCAACTGGTTTGTTATAAGTATTTATTCCTGATTTAAAAAGCCTTGGTGTGTTAATCTCCATATTATCCACCTGCAATTATTAACAGGTATTTTTATTGGAAAGCACAAACTGTGTTTTTCTAATAAAGAATTTGTTGTGTATTTTGTTCCAGGTTCATCGTGACCAGAGAGGTAGTAAGTATGTTCCAGAGATTTCCAGATACTTCAGTTTAGTAAGTTGTAAGTTTAATTGCATTTATATCCCATGAGTTTCTGTATCTTCTCATAGGAATATTGAATTTTTAGTGTAACCGTTCATTCAGATACAGTGGCGCTCAACCCATTTTCCTTTTGTTAGTTTATCGTAGAGTTTAGACCATCACCACCCCCTTTTCTCATTGCTCACCCTTGGGGTAATTCCCAGACTTAGCCGCGAATAGTTAAAGCTTCACTTTATCCATCAACAAGGAAGTTCAAAAAAAAAGGTGAAGAAAAATGGTATTTCAATTTTATGATACATTAAATGGTTTGAATTAAAATTGATGTATCTGCCAGAGCTGGTTAGTTTATTGTAGCAATCAAACTTCAAAGTATTACAATCTGATCTGATAACTAATGTGTATAAAAAAGGAATCTTTCCTTGTATATCATTTTCGATAGTAAACTGTAATTTTGGATTGAAAGTGTTAAAAAGTTAAGAGTTACTTCAATCATGTCAGAAGGAACTGAGCACACAATGTCGTTTACATATTTAACTGACATGTGTCAAAAACTTGCAAATGTCAGATGTGATTGACAAAAATGCCAAACGTAATTGAAAGTTAGGTTTATGTATAGTTGTGTACATGATTTAAATTTGTAAATTTCCCAATTGTCGTCATCGGCCTCGGTGGCGTAATTGGTAAACGCATGGTTTCGGCAAAACCAGGATACAGGTTCAAGTTCTGTCCAAGACATTATATTTTCCATCTTTCAATTACTAGCTCGATTTGAAATGATCATTTGGGCTTTGCATAAAAGTCTAAGTTATTATTTCATCTTATTCGCTATATATATATATATATATATATATATATATATATATATGTATGTATGTATTGCTACCAACTCCCTGTATGAAACACTTTAATTAATTCGAGCCCAACCTTTGGGCTTCAAAAATTGCTGCAAACGCTCCACATCTTGGGTCAACAAAATTGCTGCAAACTCGCTACTAAAGCTGATGAAGTCCCACTTTCATGGGCCCCAAAATGCTATAAACCTTCAATGCTGCTTATATAAAAAAAAAACTTTAAATATTTTTTTGCTTTGCAATAAAATATGCTATGGCTGCTCAACTACTTTCTGTGAATAAAACTAACTACTCAAAAGAGATTCTGCTATAGTAAATCTCTAAATTTTATTAACATACTTATCGAAAAATACACTCCAAGCTCAACATAAAACTGCTGCCTTGAGGAACGGCCCCAATCTGGATTGCAACACCCAGGACCGCAAACTGCTACCATATCAGCACGAAGTCATCTGATCTACCACTTCCATTGTATAAAATTCAGTCTCATGCTTCTTCTATTAGTTGTTGATAATTAACCAAATCAACCAAACAGACATTTACTCCATTTCCAAATTTTTATATTTGGCACACTTAATGCCAACGAAAATATAATAAGCTATACTTACATACATTAACTTTGTTTCAACTTGCACTAGAAGTACTTTTTCTTGGAGCCGTCAGCTGGTAATCCACTAAACGTAGTCTGCTTGTCGAAAAACTAAGTGCGAGTAAGAGCTTTATGATATTCGAACTAAGAGATCTAAGAGCTCTAAGAAAGCCCTACTATTATCCGTTGGGGTTTATATAGTCTTCTCCTGCACCTCTAAAGCTTCTAAATTCCGGCAACTTTCAACAATACAAATAAACAACTTGTAACCATTCACAATTCCTCATAATTTTCTACCCCAAACACCAACTGCCACCGAAATGCTGGAATTTGCACGATAGAAACAAAACATTTTCTCCGTATTCTTTTAATCGTCAACAAATTCTGTGTATTCGTTCTAACTGACAACACTTTTTAAAACATTTCCTTGAATTTCAACAATCCCACTCTAAAATCTTGTGTATATTTTCTCCAACTGCCTATTTAAACTACGCCCCTAATGTAGCATATTTTATCTGTCTCCCTTCAACATACATACTAAAATTTCCTATCTCTTAGCTCCTACTCTTTCCATTTTGTATATTCCTACCACGAGTTATATCTTTTTCATTCTAACATGCATTCTACATCAACTATCCTTTTTACTTTCTGCCTTCTCCATTGTCAATGTTCAATCTAACTCCATCTTCCTTATCCTCATGCCATCTAATAATCTCTCTTGTTCCTTGTTTGTAAGTTTCATTTGTACCCTTTCTATCACTTCCGCACTCAAAACAACTTCAAACTATGTCTATGTTAATACATGATGTTTTTATCCTACATTTATCCATTCTAACAAAATAACCTATCCTGTTTATCCTGTTTATACAAATAATATGTTACATTATCTTGGCTAATTACATTGCTCCTACATTACTATACACTACTTAAGCTAAAAAAATAATTTGTTAAAAATATTTCAACTCCCTAATTAAATAAATTTGTCTTCCCTTATTCAATGACCCCTTAATTACACGATAATATATATATATATATATATATATATATATATATATATATATATATATATATATATATATATATATATATATAAACATTAAATAAATAAAGTTACGTTTTTTTTTAAATAAAAGCCTCTGTATATTATTAAATTTTTGGATTCCCCGGTTCAAATAAAGGTCTTTTTTATTAAGGTTTGTTACACCTAAACCTTAAGGTTTTTGAAGTAATTTAATTTTCTTCAAAAACCAACCTAATTTAATTAATTAATTCATTCATTCTTTCATTAAATACAAAACAAATATTAGACCTACCTAAGCGAAAATTTTAGTGAAGTGTGAGAATTGATCATACTTTATACTCCTATTATAAAAACTTAGATATCTTATACAGAGTGTTCAGAAATCTAATTTAATCTTGTACTAAGTTCAAATTGCTGTAAGATAATTAAGTTAAATATAACCCTGTATTTTTTAATACGTTACTAAATGCGGAATTTAATTTCCTATCGAATCGTATAAGGATGTCCTATATCTAACTCTTCACATTTTCACAGAATTCCCAATTACTTGTATACTGCAGTTAAATTTTGAATAAAGGTAATGATTTATCTAGTTGTCTATGAAATTTTTAAAGGTAAAATTATTTTGACATTTAAACATTGTTAATTACTCTAGTTATTATTTGAATTTATCGTGTGGGCTGTTAGTGTTTTACAGACTAAAATTAATAATATGAAGATTTATCAAAAAGAAGCGGATGGATATGATACTGATATTGGGTAAATGTCATGCAAATTCTTTATTAGCTTCTCGAGTATATGCTCAAAGATATCAGGAAAGAAGTCATCTCAAACCAATAGCTTTTAATAACATTTTAAAAGAGTTTAAGGAAACTGTTACAAGTAAACCTGTAACTGATAATGAGGATAATATTTTTATGATAATTGGCTGAGTTATTGAAAATCCCTATGTGAGTCAAAACCAGATACTCAAAAATTTAAACATTATCCATCAAATATTTCACGAATACTTACAAAACACAAAATCATCCTTATAAAATCTAACTATGTCAAAAACTTTATGGAAATGACTTCCAGAAGAAAATTGAATTTTGCATGTGGGTGCTAGAGGAAGAAGCAGAAATGAAAATTTGTTTGACAATTTTTTTATTTAGTGATGAATGCACTTATCATAACAACGGACATGTGAACAGGCATAATTTCCATTATTATTCAGATTCAAATCCCCACCAATACAAAATAATAAATAATCAGCATAAATGGTCAGTGAATGTGTGGGGGTGGAATAATGGGACCATATTTAATTGACCCTTATTTGTTTAATGGTCCGTAAAATAGTTTGATTTTTCTATATTTTCTGGAAAATAAGTTATCAGTGTTGCTGAAGGAAGTTCCATTAGAGGAAAGAAGAACCATGTGGTTACGATTAGATGAAGCCCTGCCTCATTATCATCATGAGATTCGTAATTTTTTGAATAACATGTCTCCAAATAGATGGCGTGGAAGAGACGGTTATGTAAATTGGTCCACTAGGTCACCAGACCTGACTTCACCCGATTTCTTTTTGTGGGGCTGCATATAATTAGTTGTTTACCATACACCTTAAACTACACAAGAACATATGAGATATCGAATAACGGAAGCTTTCTGAACTGTAATTCCAGAAATGTTATCCAGAGTTAAGACTAATTGTCGGCAAAGAATTTTTATGTTCTTACAAAGTAAAGGTCATCATTTCGAACCTTTGTTGAATTAATTTTCGAACTAGTCATACATAATTCATAAGTATGACAGTTTTTTTACATTAATTATTAAATTCTTGTTTTGCTTTTTAAGAACTTTTTAATTGGCGAATTTTGTAAAAACGTGAAGAGTTAGATATAGGACATCCTTATACCATTCAATAGGCAATTAAATTCTGCATTTAGTAACATATTAAAAAATACAGAGTTGTTCTTAAGCTAATTAACTTATAACAACATGAACTTCGTAAAAGATTAAAATAGATTTCTGAACACTCTGTATAAGATATATAAGTTTTTATAATGGGAGTATAAAATATGATCAATTCCCACAATTCAACAGAAATTTTGCTTAGGTATGTCTAATATTTGTTTTGTATTTAATATTTTAAAATTAGGTTAGTTTTTGAAAAAAAATAAACTACTTCAAAAACCTTAAGTTAGATACAACAAATCTTAATAAAAAAAGACCTTTATTTGGACTGGGGAATCTAAAAATGTAATAATATACAGGGGCTTTCATTTAAAAAAACAACTTTGTTATTTATTTAGTGTTTGAAACACCCTGTATAATTTCAAAATAATTTGAAAATGTACCTCCAATATGCCTCTATCAATATGTGAAAGAGGCGTATACCGTGAATAACCCTGAACATATACATAAAGGACCATAAAAATAATGGTATTAATGTAATGAAACCATTATAAAGAACTTGTTGGACATTGTCTTTGTTAAGAGATTATCAACTATATATGACAGCTAACATGCTCAAGAAAAATTATTTTATTAAACATAAGTTTAAATCAAGTGGATTTAAATAATGAAATATATTAGATTTATAATAAATAAGATAACCACCACCAACTGGTTTGATTCATTGCTTTATACACACATTGTATAGTAAAGTAGTCGATTTAGTGAGTTCAGGTTATAAATACCTATGTATTTATATTCTACAAACCTTTGTTATTCTATATAAAGCAAGAATAAACCACATTTATAAAACACCTTTACCTTCGCTAGGTGATGTATATAACTTTTTACAAATTTCTTGTACTCCTCCAAATTCATTTATTCTATTTACACCCTCGCGACCCCGATGTTCCATGAGGTCGCGAAGCTGTTTTAAGGATATTCCATATTGTGCCGGCCGACCGTCTATAGTAGCCATCTTTTTCTAGCTAGATCTGAAAAGAAAACACACAATTAATTACAAACGAACATATTTTATAAATGAATAAGGGTTGACATCTCCACATAAACGTATTTTAATACTGTTGATTAGATGTAATTTTGTATCATGGCAAATGAAATTAACACATGGACAAACATTAGCAATTTTAATGTTACTGTAATTTATAAATATATAGTGAAATCAAAAATTAACTAGATATGACACAAAACATAAAACTATGCCAAAGTAGGTCATAGGCATGCAGCTGTTTCAAGTAAACATTAGCCCTGTAAGTGTGTAGCCTGGTGGCACCGATCCTAGTGGGGTGCACGTGTAAGAATTATTCAGTGACATGAAAATTAATTTCTAGGTTAGGTATTATGAAACTTAATAAATTAATGTAATTTTAATATCACCGGATGGTACTTCAATCAATATATTTTATAGATCAAGTACTAAGACCAAATAAAGTAAATTTAAAATAGATAATATTCCGACAAATTAGCTAACAAATAAATATTTTTATTTTAAAGATTTATTACATGGAACCATTTTGAACGGACCTGCACCTTGATGAAGTTCTAAAATACTAGAACGGGTAGAAGGGCTTGCGTGTTTCAATGAATTAAAGAGCCGAACTATAGGTTTAACCAAATTAGTGGGGTCTTTAGTGAGGAAGCAGACTAAGACAGGTCTCCGGAAGAGGGCAGCAGCCTTTTTGGTACTTAGAGCGGCAGAGACCATAGGGGTCGGTATGACATTTTAAGATACACTACTGTGATGTGGAAGGCAACGGGAAACACCACACTACCTCCCAAGTATACTGCGTACAGAAATTGTTAGTAAAGATGATGTCATCCTCTGGGGTGAAAAACTCCGGAGGTAGAATAGTCCCCCATTCGGATCTTCGGGAGAGGACAATTCTGGGGGATGTGATCCGAAAGTATAAAAAAAGATCCGTGAACATTCTGCGAGCCGGGGCGTAGAATGTTAGAAGTATGAAGCAAGTAGGTAATCTAGAGAACCTGAAAATCGAAATGGATAGGTTAGCACAAGGCATAGTACGGATCAGTGAAGTCCGTTGGCCAGAGGCGGGGGGTTTTGGAGTAGAGACTTTAGAGTGAATCATACAGGATGAGAAAAAGGAAATTCGGGTGTGGGGATAGTTATGAGGAAAAAGATAGGATAACGTGTAGAAAACTACTTACAATAAAACGAAAGAGTACTCATGGTTAGATTAGAATCTAAACCGGTAAATACAGTAATAATACAAGTATAAATGCCCACTTTAGCTACAGTGAGAAAGAGGTAAAGGTGATCTACAAAGATATCGAAGACAAACTAAGGTACGTAAAAGGATATGAAAATTTAATAATTATGGGGGATTTTAATGCAGTGGTAGGTGGGGGTAGGGAAAGAGCGGTAGTATGTTAATTTGGTTTAGGCACGAAAAATGACAGGGGAAATAGGCTGGTAGAATTTTGTAACAAGAACAATTTAACCAACACAAAGACATTATTTCAACATCATGCTAGAAGACGATACACATGGAAGATGCCAAGAGATATAGGAAGATATCAAATAGATTATTTATTGTCAGACAACGGTTTAGGAATCAAGTAAAAGACTGTAGAAGCTACCCAGAAGCAGATATAGACACACAACATCGTAATTATGAAGACCGTTTTTAAATTTAAAAATTTTAAAAAAAGAATCAGAAAAAGGCACTTTGACTTTGAAAAGTTAAAAGATAAAGATATCCACGAAAGATTTGAAAAAAAAGTCAAATGAATTGCTGCAGGATATCGAGAAAATTTCTGATACTAAGAAAGTAGAAACCGAATGAAATAACATTAAATCCAGCTTAGACATGGTGGCCAGAGATATTCTGGGGTATACACAAAAGGAAAATAAGAAACCTTTGATAACAAAGGATATCCCGAATTTAATAGAAGAAAGACGAAAATACAAAAATAGATCAGACGAAACAGGAAAACAGAGATACAAAGCCATAAAATGGGAAATTATTCGCAAATGCAGAAAAGCTAAATAACAATGGATTGATGAAACGTGCAAAGAGGTACAAACTAAGATGGAAAGAGGAAAGACAGGCGAAGCACACAAATTAATTAGAATGAATTTTGGGGATATAAAACCATATAGCAAAAATATAAGGGACGCAGGAGGAAACGTCATTACAGAAAATATAGAAAAAGTGATTAGATGGCAAGAATATATAGGGAATTTATATGCAGGAGAGAAACTAACAGCATTAGAACAGGAATCAGACATTGAAAATTATGACTTGGGATATCCTATACTTAGAGATGAGTTTGAATTAGCATTAAAGAGTATTTTTCTTAATCTTCTTTGAGAATTAAACCACTCATAGCTTCTAAAATCATCTTTATTTACGTTTCGATCCATATCGAACATCAATAAATCAGAGTCACCTTCAATTTATGTCATAAATGTCAAACATGAAGTTTTTATTATTTTAACAACGATCCTAGGTCATGGATCAAAACGTAAATAAAGATGATTTTAAAAACTATGAGTGGTTTAATGATTAAGAAAAAACTAAACAAACCACAACAAACATTAAAGGGTCTGAAAAATGGTAAGGCGCCGGGTACAGATAACGTGCAAGCAGAAATTCGAAAAACCGCTCGACAAGCAGTACCAGAACGTCTCTTCTAACTTGTAAGCTATATGTATCGGATAGGCGAGGTACCCAAAGATTTCAAACGTAACATCTTAGTAGCTATACAAAAAAAAGAACGCGGATAGATGTGAAAATTTTTGAACAATAAGCTTGAGAGCACACGTTTCAAAAATATTAACTAGAATTGTACAAAGCCGAATGGAAAAAGATCTGAAAAAATACTAGAAGATCAATTTGGGGTTAGGCAAAACAGGGGAACACTGGAGGCTATTTTAGCTCAGGGGGTGGTAATGGAGAAAACAATAGAAAAGGAGGAAAGCGTGTATATAGGGTTTGTAGATCTGGAAAAAGCATTCGACGATGTAAAATGGAAAAAAATGTTCGAAATTCTCAAAAAGATTGGAATGCGTATTAGGGATAGATGGATAGTACATTGCTTATACAAAGAGCAAACAGTGGTAATAGAATTAGAGCAAGAAAGTATAGAAGTAAATATTAGAAAAGGGGTAACACAGGGATATGCCTTATCCCGATTAATTTGTAACTTGTGCATAGAGGAGGCAATGAATACTGTCAAATGCAGGAAGACCTTTGAAATTACTATGCAGGGACAAAAGATTGATATGTTTAGATTTGCAGATGATATAGCGGTATTACAGTATTGCCCGAAATAAACAGTACTGAAACTAAGTTGGCGGTGTTTTTATGCGTGCGCTGTCACACTCAAGTTAGCTAGTATAGACCTGTCAAGTAAACCTCAAACAAGTAATTAGTAGGGCCTAATTGTTAAAAATGGTGTTAAGTACAGAGGAGAAAGTGTTTCTGGTAGAGCATTATTTTCGTTCATACGGAATCGGCCGACGTAATGGTGCAAGTTTGCTATACGTGTCTGATCAATTCACACAAAGGTTTAATAAACGTTCTCCGAGTAATGCTGTAATTTTGAAGGTTATTGAAAAGTTTAGAAATACAGGTAGTGTATTGTGCCAACGAAAAGGAAACTCAGGGCGTCCCAGGACAGTTAACAACAACAATAACCATGAACGTGTTTTGAGCAAATCTTAGAAAATCCGAAAGTCAGCCAGGCAAGGACAGCGTTACAACTTGATTTAAAAGAACTTCCTTTCAAAGAATCCTGAAGGAGCTGGGTACATTTTCGTATGTGATTCAGGTACATCAACAACTACATCCTCAGGATTATCGCAGTAGAGTGGAATATTGCGCCAGAATTCTCGCGTTACAGTATGAAAATCCTGAATTTTTGAAAAATGTTTGGTTTTCAGACGAAGCACATTTTCACTTGTCAGGCTATGTGAATCGTCGCACAAATCGATTTCTGGGCTTTGCCAGACCCGATGAGGTTCAAGAGGTTCCTTTACATAGTGAAAAAGTGAGTGTCTGGTGTGCTGTTTCCGGACACGGAATCATTGGTCCGTACTTTATCGAAGAGAATGGTAGGCAAGTCACACTTAATCAACAGAGGTACAGACAAATTTTAACACGATTTATCCCTGATCTACGTCAATTCTGTCGTGCACGTAACTTGGCATTTCGAAACCAATTTTTTCAGCAGGACGGGGCAACTTGCCATACTGCTGCCGCAATTCGTCAATTTCTTCAAGAACATTTTCCAAGCAAATTCATATCACGATTTACTGACTTCCCTTATCCTTCACATTCTCCAGACCTCACACCTCCAGACGCATACATTTGGGGCATGGCTAAAAATTCCGTTTTCAAACGGGCACCACAAACCATCGATGAATTAAAGGATGCCGTTGGAGTCTTCTTCGCAGCCCTGAGACAACCCTTATTCAATAACATGACCAGAAACTTAGAACATCGTTATGAAGTCTGTCTCGAACGAGGAGGTGCACATTTAGAACATATAATAAAGTGTCAATAATATGTATTTTTTAAATATACAAAACAATTACAATTTCAGTACTGTTTATTTCGGGCAATACTGTAGCATCCAGCAAAGAAGAGTTAGAAGTTGCTCTTAATGACATGGAAGCAGTTCTAACAGAGAGATATGGCATGAAAATTAACAAAAATAAAACTAAAGTTCTAGTATGCAAAAGAGAGGAAAATAAATCAAAAACAAGGATACAAATAGGTAACAAGAACTTACAAGAGGTTAAGGATTTCTGCTGTTTAGGAAGCCAAATAACGCAAGATGGGAAAAGTGCAAAAGATATAAAACAAAGATTAGCACAAGGTCGTGCTACATTTAACAAGAAAAAGCAACTACTGTGTTCAAAGACAACAAACATAGAACTATGGAAAATATTGCTTAAAACATGCGTGGAGCACAGCACTGTATGGCTGTGAAGCCTGGACAGTAGGAGAAGCGGACAAGAAAAGGATAGAAACGCTTGAAATGTGGTGCTACAGACGTATGGTGATGATATCATGGACAAAGTTAAGAACAACGAGGTACTAGAAATGGCAAGGAAAAAAGAAATATGTGGAAAACAGTAAACAATAGGGGAGATAGGGGATGACAGGCCACATACTAAAACATGAGGAAATAGCGCGGAATATATTAGAAGCAGAGATAGGAAAAAAGAAGTAGAGGTAAACCTAGGTTAGACTATTGCGACAGATAGTGAAAGATGTAAGATGTGGGAATTTCAGGGAAATGTGTAGGCTAGTTCAGAATAGAAATGAATGTAGATATGCATCCAACCAGTCCCAAGATGGAAAAATTAATGACGAAAAAAATAACTGTACTTAAACATGGTGATTATTATAAACAACTGCAGGTATTGGTTGTGCAATATTCTCAACTAATGTTAATTGTGCGAAAGGATTTACTGGAGACCTATTAATACAGCAAATGTCTAAGTCTTAGGGGATCCTTGGTAGCCACAGGCTGCTTAAACCCCTTCACATACCACTAAATCTCGGTGAAATGAGGCATATAATTAGAAAACAATATAAGGGGATTCAAGCTGTATATAGGCTGTTGTGAGAATTTCAGGAAACTGTGTAGGCTGGCTCACAACATAAATATGTGAGGTACAGGTCTAACTAGTTTCAAGACATAAAACCTAATGACGAATAAATAAGTGCACTTAAATCTGATGACTATTATATACAACTACAGGTGTTGGTTGTGAAATATTTTCAACTAATGTTGATTATGTGAAAGGATATATTGGAAAAACTATTAATTCGACAACGCTTTAAGTGCTGGGGGAACTTGGCATACAAAGTCTGCTTTCCCCCCTACACATACCACTGAATATCAGGGAAATAGGGTATATAGCTGTAAAACAATAGAAGGTGACCGAACTGCATCAAACAAGAAAGAACAGCAGCTATGTTCAAAGGCAACGAATATAGAAACAAGAAGAACATTGTTCAAAGCATATGTGTGGAGCACAGCACAGTACGTCTATGAAATAGGAGCAGTAAGAAAAGCAAACAGAAAGAGATAGGAGCCTCCTGGAATGTTGTGCTTCAGATGTATGAGGTTAGTAGCATGGACAAACAAAGTCAATAACAAATAGGTTTTAGAAATAGTAGAGGAAGAAAGATATATGTGAAAACCAAAAAACATTGGAGAAATAGAAGGGTAGGACACGTTTGAAGGCATTTTTGGGGAATAGTACGGAATATATTACAAGTAGAGATAGGAAAAAGAAGTAGAGGTAGACCGAGATCAGACTTTCGCATGCAGATGGTGATAGATGCAGATTGTGCAAATTTCAGGGAAATGTGAAAATTAGTTCAGAATAGGAAACAATGAGAGTAAGCGTCTAAACCAGTTCCAGGACTGAAGACCTAATGATGATGATTACATGAAAAATTGCTAAAACGGCAAATTATTGCCAAAATTATTACATCGACCAATTCAACAAAGCCACATTTATATAACGGTCAATTAATAAACCTTTCTAGAGCACGAGACAGCGAGTAATATTCAGGAGATGTGTTTGGTGAGCTTTACAGTATCGAAATGAACCACAAGTTAAATCAAATTCTTACATATAGATACATATAACCAAATTTAGTATTGGCTAAGTGCGAAATAAAATATAATTTATATGAGCGTAGACAATGAGTGCTGACACAATTATTCAGAAAATACTTATTATAATATATAACAAGTAATTAACTCCATTAACATACAGTTGATGAAGTGGTTGCTTACCTTATCCTTGGTAATACCTGATAGGAAGGGTAGTGGTGCAGAATCAGTTAGGTGTACTATAATGTAACTTTCTAGTTGCCGCATGAAGCGAGCGGACGTGTTTTTGCCGAGCTCCCGCTTCAGCAATAACAGTAAGTTATTATCTAGGGTTTTTATTTTTTATTGTTGTATTATTTTATTTGAAGCTTTGCTTTTTATTGTGTTTTATTTTTATAATTGTGTGCCATCAAATTTTAAATACAGGGCAGTAAAATAAAAATTTTAAAACAGAATTTAAACTAAATAAAAACTAAATAAATCGCGCTTTCTTTGTAATTTAAACCAAATCCGCGTTTTAAAATAAACTAAATAAATTTCGGGTTAATAAAACAAAGGTCTACTAAACTAATATTCAAAAATAATTTCGAAATAACTTAAAAAGGCTTTTTAATAATAAATTTAAAATAAAAACCGCGTAAATCGAGTAAAAAACCGGGTAAAACAACCAAAAAGTGTGTGAATTTTTTATAGTGCGCGTATAATAAAATAATAACCAAAAAACAAAAATCTAAGTCTTTTTAAATCAAATAAATATCTCAAAAACTAGATATTTTAAAACAATTTTAATATTAATTTTCCGTAATTTAAGTACACCCGTACTTAAAAGTTCCTTTAAAATCGATTTTGGTGTAATTAAGCGGTGTAACAGTTACGGGTTGTGCTAGTTACCAAGCGATTAAGTGAAAGGTCATTTCCGGTTACCACATTCCGATTGCGCTCGACCTTATTTTGTTAATTACACATTTAAAAATAAAGTGTTGTTATTTATAAATTAGATATTTTAATATTTTGAAGTAATTAGTTTATTTAAATTTGATTTGACGGTTTAAAAATTTAAAATAAATAAATAGTGTTCTTTACGGTACATTTTGAATCGAGATATTTTTATTGCGTTAGGGAATTTATTTGATTCTAGTTGTTATTTTGACGCTTAGTGCTTGTTGTATTTTTGTTAAAATTTGATATTTAATTGGGCGGTTTGAAGTTGAAATAAATAAAAGGTTGTTTACGGTTCACCTTTAAACAAAACATTTTTATTGGACCAACGTTTTGCGTTCTTCTAGCGTCGCTTTTTTAGCGTCGTAACGGTCAAGTCGTTGCGCTGCGTTTTGTTGATAGTTTTTCAGCATGGTGGTCCACCGCGACGAGGAGCCGTTGCCCAGGAAGAAGAGGGGAGATCGGTCGGAGTCAGATAGGTCGGAGGCTGAGGGCGCTGTTGGGGGGAAACAGCTGAAGGTAATTTTAAAAGACGTTAGGTTAGGGATTCAGGAGGAGGTACAGGAGGTAGAGGAGCCTGTGTCTGCGGCGGTCGTGTCGGGGCCCCCTGGGGTGGTTGCGGCGCCTGAATCGCCCTCAACTTCGGGAGACCAGCGAAAGATGTCGACTAGCAGCGACGTTAGCGTTGCTGCTAGCGACCTCGGTGAGCTGGACCTCCTGAGATTGAGGGTGAGGAAGGCGCACTCGGCCATCTCCGGGAGGGTGCCGACGACCTCCGCCACTATCGTTGTGGAAGACAGAAAGAGGATTCGCTACGCCGTGGATGATTTCCTCGACGCGGCGAATCAACTTATAGGTATGGTTAGGGCGCTGCGGCTTGTGGCTAGTGATTCTGGGAGAGCTGATGTTGTCGGGGGTAGTCCAGCGGTGGTTGCTTCTGTTTCGGGGCAGTGTTCCAGGCGCCAGGAGGTGCCGATGCCGCGGAAGGTGTCGTATGCTGCAGGTGCGACGCCCACCTTTGCAGTTAGGGTCGACGCAAGGCCAGGGAAGAAGGATGATGTCATGTCGACCCTGAAGAAGAAGGTCGATCCCGCTCGTGATGGTTTTGTCGTGGTCGGAGCTCGTAGGACTCGGAAGGGCGGTGTAGTAGTCGAGTGTGCTAACCGAGAAGATGCGAAGAAATTGCAGTCGAAGGTTGTCGGTCACTGCAAAGAGCTCGTGGCGAAGACCATCGAGAAGAAGCGCCCACGGGTCGTTCTTCCGGGGGTCGAAGCGGGGATGAAGGCGGAAGAGCTGGTGCGGTTGATCGCGTGCCAGAATCCCCGCTTCGGCGATTTGAAAATCGAAGACCACCTAAGAGAGAAGTTTAGGTTTGGCGGAAAGGGCCCTAGGGATCCCTTCGTCAACGTAGTCTTCGAAGTGACCCCCACACTTCGGAGACGTATATTAGCTGACGCTATTAACCTTAGGTGGCGAAGAGTCTGGGCCCGGGACCACTTCTCGATGACCCAGTGCTACAGGTGCTACGAGTACGGCCATAGATCGATGGAGTGCAGGGAGAAGGTACAGTGGTGCGGTAACTGTGCCGAAGTCGGACACGAGTTCAAGAATTGCCGGAGGGCAATCCCCTGCTGTGTGGTTTGCGCTAGGGCAAACGACAGAACTGGCGGTGGCGCGAAGGTTGATACGCGCCACGACGCCAAGTTGAGTAGATGCCCCACGATGCTGAGATTTAAGAACGCAATCACACGGAACATCGATTATGGACCGTGAAAAAAAAGAAAGATTTAAAAGAAGCAAGAAGATTAAATTCGCGCAATTAAATCTCGGAAAGGAAAAGGGCTACAAATAACTTCGTAAAGTTATTCAGCGAAAATAATATCGACATCGGGCTTATACAGGAACCGCACCTGTATAGCCACAAAATAACAGGTTTTGGGAAGGGGGTTACCGTTTTAAACGCAAACAGCGAACGACCGCGTAGCGGGATAATAATAAATAACGGGACGTGCGCCGGAATAATCCTAAACAATCTGTCGAATGAGTTCATAACCACCGCAGAAATAAAAACGGGATTGCATACGTTTTACGTGATAAGCACTTACCTTCCGCCGATCGATTCCCGGCGGGAGAATCCTCAAACAGAGGATTTAATAAATCAAATTGAAGGAATTCTTCGCAAAATCGGTAGAAATAGAAATTTAATTATCGCGGGAGACTTTAATGCTAAGTCGCCATTATGGGGCAGCCCTATCGAAGACGATAGAGGCTCGCAGGTTGCTGATCTTTTTACGGGATGGGACCTTAGTGTGATAAACACTAATGATTCACCTACGTTTGAGACGCATAGAGGCAGCAGTTTTATAGATATTACTGGAGTCTCGCACGAAATGTTAGAAACGATTTGTAACTGGAAACTTAGGTCGGACGAGGAAACGCTCTCTGACCATAAATTAATAACATGGGACGTTGAGACCAAAACAAGCGCAAACGAGCAGCTAACTATATTTCCGCGGTTCTGTAATAAAAAAGCAAATTGGGAGCGGTTTAAAGAAAAATTTGGCGAAAGTATCCCTGCGCTCGAAAATGAGCTATTTAACTGCCGAGAGGCAGACGAAGTAGAAACACTCGCGAAAAATTGAACGACGCGGTGGTAGACGCGTCGTCGTATTCCATGCCGCAAAAGAAAACATTTAAATACAGCGTACCCTGGTGGACCCGGGAACTAACCACCAAGCGGGCAGAAACGCGTAACCTAAGGCGCCGCTATCAACGCGCCTCGGGAGAAATAAGAAAACAACGGAGAATAGAATATAATCAAAGTTACCGCGAATATAAAATATTAATAGAAGAAACGCGAACGAATAAATTTAAAGAATTCTGCACGCAAAACTCACAGAAAGAACCCTGGGGAACCGCATACCGCGTAATTAGAGGAAAACAACAAAAAATCGCGCTCAGTAATATAAAGAAAACAAATGGCGAATACACGGAAGGTTTTAAAACCACAGCGGAATATTTACTAGAGAAATTTTTCCCATCGGATAATCCCGAGGGGGATGAAGGGTCGCACGATTTAGTACGTCGGGAAGCTGCAGAGGCGCAAGGAACAGGTGCCGATAAGGCAATCCTAGTTCACGAGGTCGTCAGGGCTCTTAGGAGGATGAACCCTAAAGAGGCACCGGGGCATGATGGAATCACCTCAGACGCAGCTCTGCAGGCGTGCCTGTTAGCCCCGTGTATCTTTGTTTAGAAAGGGGCGTTTTTCCGCGTTGCTGGAAAATCCAGAATGTGAAATTTATACCCAAACCTAAAAAGACGGATACGTCAGATCCGGGCAGCTATCGTCCAATTAGCTTACTACCGGTGCTGGGGAAAGTTTTAGATCGCGTTATGACTACGCGTGTTGAGCACCTAGTGCGAGACAGCGGCGGTTTTAATAACCGACAGTTTGGTTTCGTGGAGGGCAAGTCGACTATCGACGCGTTAGAGTTCGTTGTCGGGGAAATTAAGCAAGCAAGAGATGCTAAAGAGTACTGTGTCGTTGTTGCTTTGGACATTTCAGGAGCATTTGATGCTGCCTGGTGGCCATTAATCGTTTGCGAGTTAGATCGTAGGGGTTGTCCGCGAAACTTGATGTCTTTGGTCAAGAGCTATTTCTCGAGGCGATTGGCACAGGTTGAAATTCCGGGTGAAGTTCTGTCGCGTGAGGTGGAAAGGGGATGCCCGCAAGGGTCATGTTCTGGTCCCACATTTTGGAAGTTGTTGTATGAGAGCATCTTTAGGGTCAAGTTGCCCGCAGGATGCTCAATCGTTGGGTTTGCAGATGACACGCTTTTAATTGTAAGATCGTGCTAATGGATATGCGCACAAAACCGAACGAGGCGCTTAATAAATTACACGAATGGTCGCAGGCGGTAAAATTAAAATTTAACACGGTGAAGTCAGAGGCGCTTTATTTCGGCACGAAAGCAGGACAGAGACCTCCTAGGTTAGAGCAAGGAGGGGAGAAAATCCCGTTTAAAGATTGTATTACCTACCTCAGCGTCAAGATCGACAATAAATTAAATTGGAAAGCGCACGTACAATACGTAAAAAGTAAGGGCGGCAAAATATCAATTAAAATGATGGCGGCGGCTAAAATAAAGTGGGGTTTCAGGGGCGAATCGCTGAGGACGGTTTATACCGGAGCAATTGAGCCGGCAATACTGTACGCAGCTTCTGTATGGGCAGAAGGTTGTAAAGTCCGGGAGATGCGTCAATTAACGAGCGTACAACGCATAACCACGGTAAAAGTGGCGAGGGCGTACAGGACCACCTCCACGGAGGCTGTCCTGGTGATCAGTAGGACTCTCCCTATCGAATATGTCGTTAGGGAGATTAGAGATAGGCGATTAATAAATATAGGAAAAGGGCGCGAAATTATCGAAGATCTTAATCTTGGTAATAGGGAAATTGCAAGAAAGATCGTTGTATCTGAGTTGGGGCACCCGGCTGATATTAGAGGAATCGAGTTTGTCGAAGGTGATGAGGACGCGATGGGTATCAGAATATATACGGACGGTTCACGTATGGACGATGGGCAAGCAGGCGCGGCGTTTGTCGTGTATAAGCAGGAAAGGGAGGTGTTTCGGTTTCAAACCAAACTCGCGAACTGGTGCACTACCTTCCAGTGCAAATTGGTAGCCATACGAGAGGCTATCGATTACGTAATAAACCATACGGGCAGAGACGAGTATTATATAATCAGTGATAGTAAATCGGCGCTGACGGCTTTAACAAACATGAACACCTCGACAGACCTCCAAGCGGACGTCTGGAGGATAGCGCGTACGGCGCTCGAGTTTCGACGTTTAAAGTTCTGTTGGGTCAGGTCGCACAATGGTAACGTAGGAAACGATAGGGCTGATGAATTAGCTAAAGAAGCCGCGACGGGAGACTTTCGAATATCACATTCGTCAATACCGAAGTCTTTGATTAAAAGAAAGCTGCGCGAAAAATCAATTCGACAATGGGAAGAGAGGTGGAACAACGCTGTCACGGCCAGGTTGACCCACAAATTCATACCGAGCATAGAAGCTAGAGGTAGGATCGACGTTAAGCTCGATCACAAAATGCGCTGCGAATGCGGTGAGGGCGCGGAAAGCGCAGAGCACGTGCTTTTCGACTGCCCGCTTGAGGCGGGAAATCGTGGGTTGGCTGATAGCAAACTAGCTATCTTAGGTCTGGCATGGCCAAAGAGCCTAGAGGAAGTCGGGGAAGTGGTTAACCAGAAGGCGTTCTGGACAGCCTTAAAAGAATTCGCGGGAAGGGTCGCGAGATTAGACAATGATAACCGCGTGTAAAATTCGGTGGGGTTGGTGGGAGGATTGAAAAATTTTAGATTGACTTGGCGTGAGTAAGGATACGAGCATAGATATAACCAAAACCTGATATTAAAATTAAAAATTAAAAAAAAAATAAAAATAAAAATAATAATAATAATAAAATAACATGATAATTATACCCAAATGTCCAATATGCACGAGAAACCCCCACACCATTAATACAATCACCGCCTATCTTCATAATTATGTGCGGAAAATCGGGAAATCGGGAATAAATAAGATCAAATAAACAATAACAAATAAATCAGAAACACTCATTAAATTAAATCAATAAAATAAACAAAGATAATAAAATAGAGAACCCGCGCATCTCCCCAGGACTTGAAAGTGAAGTGATAGTGATAGTGATTGTGATCCCCCCCAAGAACATTTAGTGCATACCCACCAGGACTTTAGCAGTGCACTCCATCTTACCCTTAGAAGTAAGTTACAGTTAGATGTAAGCAGACGACCAGATCTTCGGATGCTGGAGAATTTTATCATGGAGATAAGACTTAATTTGTGGCGGCTGTACTCGCACAAGCTTTAATTTACATTAATTAGTAGTTTTTGAAATAATTTAACAAGCACGTTTTATGTGTAATGGCACTAGCCGACATAATGCTTGTGCGAGTGCACCTGATAAATAGGGTGATGCTTTTGCTTTTTTGTGCACTGCTATATGCTTAACGCTTATTAGACATTTATTTATATATTTATTTTATATTTACTCTTTATATTTATTTATTTATTTATTAGCATGCATTGTAGCATTTTGTGGCATATTTATTTTGTTTGACGTTCTGTCGCCATATTGGTTGCAGTATATATTTGGGAAGGAAGAGTAGAATAGTGAAGATTGTAATCATAATATAAATCAGTTAGGGAATGATAGGGAAAGCTAGGGATGAATTTAAATTAGTTAGCTAGATTTGGATAGTTTTAAGACAACCCTTCAGGTCGCACTGGTAAGCAGAGCCGGCGTCTGCTATCCGGTATTACGGATCCCTCCCTCTCTTATTTTTGCTTGTGTCTTGTTGATCGGGTACACTCCAAAGTCAGCGCTTGGGATACCATTATTTACAACCCTGTTTTTAGTTTTGTTTCAGTTGGTCAGATTTTTATGTTTGTTAGATTGTTAGAGCTTGTTAGGTTTGTTTTTTAGGTTTGTTAGATTTTTATTTAGTTTTTTATTTAGGGTGGATTAACTATGAAGTCAGAATTAATCAGAAGCAAGATTATTTTCGCGTTTAAACCCAATGTAGTACCTCCGGGTGGAGCATTGGGGACGTGGCCGCAAGTATAGCGGCCCTAATTCAAAGTATAATGTACTATAATGTAGATAAAGTTGTAGTATTGACGGAATGTTGCGATAATGTGTATTTCCCTTTATCAATGAATGAGGACATGAAAGAAGTTGCAACAGCAGATGTGAAAGTAACAGCGATAGGAGCGGCAAACAGATCGACAAAAAGATCTACAGAAAGATCCATGAAAAGGTCTGAAAACAGAGGATCTTTGAAAGGATGCACAGTACTATCGGTTAAACCTATTAACACAATTGTTTCAGCACAAAGTACATCAGACTCTTAATTATAAATAATTGGATTTTGTATTAATATTTATGATACTAAACTGACTTCAAATTTTACGAGAGCTATTTTTTTCAAGGTCCGATCGGTCGCAAAATAAAAACCACAGTACAAATCAAAAATTATTTATTTGTAACAAGTACTTACATAATTACTCTATTTTTCTACATAGTCGCCACTCAGATTTAGACATTTGTCGTAGCGTGGTACCAACTTCCCAATACCCTCGTTGTAGAACGTAGCCGCCTGTGTTTTCAGCCATGTTTGTACGCTGGTTTGCAGCTCAATGTCTGTGCCAAAATGTTGTCCTCCTAACCAGCGTTTCATGAGAATAAACAGGTGAAAATCAGATGGAGCCAAGTCCGGGCTGTATGGTGGATGACCAAACACTTCCCATTGAAAAGACTGTAGAAGTGTCTTTGTTGACACTGACTTCCTTCCCTGACCGCCTGCATCACGAACATCTGTACGTCCTGCTTTAAAGTTTCTGCACCATTGTCGCACTTTGCTGTCACTCATTGAAGTTTCACCGTAGACAGTACTTATTCGTCGATGAATTTCGGTTGCATTACACCCCTCAGCCTGAAGGAATCGAATTACCGCACGAACTTCACACTTTGCGGGAGATGCTATTGTTGCAGACATGTTTACGTGTCTACCTACGTGAACACAACTAAACGGAAGTGACGCGTCGCGATTGACAGCCATACTAGTGACGCTGCGCAACACATCTGCGCACTGGTTCATCAGATTTTTAGTGGTTTTTATTTCGCAACCGATCGGACCTTGAAATAAAAATAGTCCTCGTACTTTAAACTAAGATATTAAATAAAATTATCTTAATTTCTGCTGCACCCAAGAATTCAAATAGCAGCTTACAAATATGGATATAGGCGCTGGCGTCACCATAGTAAGCACATCCCCAAGGGTAACGGTCAAGGACAGTCCAAATATCCAGACCCATCGTGCCACTTCAGCACATCCAACAGAATCAGCAATTAAGTAAGGTGAATCCCAAACGGAAAAGCCACATCTCCACTAGACCTATTCTATTCTGGACTGTTGGACAGATCACTTAATACACTCTCCAAAAATGAAAATGGGAATCCATTTCATTCCAATTTCAACCAATCTTCCTTAAAGACTTGAAAGGATCTTTAAAAAACTGAATTTCAGACGAGTGGCTCTTAGACACAAAACTATTACGTCACGGCTTGTGCATGAGGATCCGCGTTGCTTAGCGTCTGTGGTTAAGCTTTCCCGGTTATTTGAACACGTCGTTGTTTGATGCACAGCTGAAAGATATGCCTAACTGAAATTGAAAATTATTCATATGAAGTGTGAAGATAGCTAATTTTTTGTCTTGCTATAACAGTTATAATTTTGTGGTAGTATGTTATAAAAGGTAGACATGCAGCAAGCAATATTTTAAATAAAGTTTCAAATTGATGCTTCACGTGTTGTTTGGCAGTATTTAAAATAGTATATTTGCAAGACTGAATAATATTGTTGCGAGCTACTACTAGGCAACCCATCAAACACACAAGCGCTGTAGGCTCTGCATAGTTTTCAGGATACGAGAATTCTTCTAGAAATCAAACACACAAAACGCCGCCGGCACTGTTTATTCTCAATAGACCGGGAAGCTTCGCGTAATTACTAGAGGATGACTCATATCTTTAACTCGGAGTATATATAAGGCCGCTTATGAATGTAAGGGCCAGTCAATACGAGAATGTCTAATATAAATTATAACATTGTAAAGTAATAGTAGTTTGAGCTTTTATAAGTATACATAAATGTTATATGCTGTGTCTAATGTACATGCAGCTTGTAGTATACATAAATAAATAGAAGTGTATAAACAAATAGTTGTGTTAGTGTTGTTAATGGACCTATGGTTAAGAAGTTAGTTTAAGAAAATATTAGTGCTTGTAAATTTATTAGTGTAATAGTGCTTCATTGTTAATTGGACTGAAAACATCTATAAATAAGGCATATACTGTTAATTAGACTTGTGAACAGTGAGTAATAAAGACCATTATTATTACTTGTTTTAAATTAAAGAAACGCGGTAGTAGTAGCCCGTTACACTGGTGTCAGCCTGTGTGGGGTATATAGTGATCAATTTAAAAGGAAAGCACACAAGTCTAAAGACATTTAAGTAGTTTGTATATGCTAGTTACAAGAAGTCAAAGTAAGATGGAGGCAGAAACTTTAATGAATTTTCTCAAGGATTTTAAATCCGGTATGGAGGAGAGGTCGGCTAAACTAGAATTGACACTTAGTGAAAATGCTGGGAAAATGGAGGAGAGGTCGGCTAAACTAGAATTGACACTTAGTGAAAATGCTGGGAAAATGGAGGAGAGGTCGGCTAAACTAGAATTGACACTTAGTGAAAATGCTGAGAAAATAGAAGAAAAGTTAAGTAAAAATGATAAGAAAATGGAAAAAAGGTTTAGTGAAAATGCAGTGAAAATGGAAGAGTTGAATGAAAAGACAGCCACGTTAGAACAAAGATTAATGGAAAGCTCCATTGCATTGAAAGAAGATGTCACCGAACAGGTAAAAACAGTAGAGCAAAAGTTAGACAGTAAATTGGTAAAAATGGAAGAAGATGTTATGAGGCTGCAAGAACAGGTGATTTCACTAACAACACGGCCACTTGAAATAGCAAATCAAGTTGTAAATGAGAACATTCCAGAAATAAGAACCATGGAAAGAAGCGAGTCCATACCGTCTAAATTTAAAGTGAAACCACCCACATTTGATGGCAAAACACCTTGGCCCACATATTTGAAACAATTTGAAGCTGCGGCAATAGCCAACAGTTGGTGCAACAAAGAGAAGGCTATCTCCTTAATAGTGGCCCTACGGGGGGAAGCTCTTAACATCTTACAAACGATTCCTGATCACCAGCAGAATGATTACGGCCTTTTAACATCGAAGCTTGAGATGAGATATGGAGATGCTCACTTTCAACAGGTTTACCACGCACAAGTTAAGAACCGCTCGCAAAAGACGAGTGAAAGCCTGCAAGAATTCGAAGCTGACATCGCCAGATTAGTTAGATTGGCATATCCAACGGCACCAGATAGTTTCCTCGAACAACTGGCTGTACAAACATTTGTGGATGGCGTTAAAGATGGCGAAATACAGCAAGCGCTAAGATTAGCACGGCCAAAAATGTTAGATGACGCACTGACTCATGCGCTTGAATTTGAAGCAGCTAAGCAGACATCACACAGAATGAGTCACAAAGTTCGGTCTGCCTTAGAGGAACCTGATCAAGCACAGAACAGCATAGATGAAATAATAAATCGTGTGTTTGAAAAGCGAAAAGCGGAAAGGCTGAAAAGATTACGACCGCGGAGATGGCGTCTGCGATGCTGGAGCTGCGGTGAAGTTGGTCATATGCAGAGACGCTGTACTCAACCAAAGAAACAACCGGTTGAGTTAAAGCAGGTCAATGTAAGGGGGTGAACGTCGACAGCACAGCGTAGTGCTCTGGAGATTATCATCTGTGCTGCATCGTCAATGGGAAGTCTGGACAGCATTTATATCGATGGTAGGATTGTCCGATTACTCGTGGATACAGGAGCGACAAAGACTATTGTGAGACCAGATTTAGTTGGTCGTGGAAAAGTGCTACCTGTAGCGGTGTGTCTCCGAACGGCAAGTGGTGAGAAAATTTGTACTCACGGAGAGACTGCCGTTACGTTGGCAATTGGGGACAAACTAATTAATCATCGGGTGTTGGTAGCTGAAATTACACAAGAAGTGATCTTGGGAATGGATCTCATGAGAGAATATGGGTTTCATGTAAACATGAAAGAAAATGTGCTTCGGATAGATGATGATGAGATTTCATTTCAAGGTACGAGTAACCAGACGATGCAAGTTCGAATGATTTGCGATAAGAAAATACCCGAGAAGGCGGAAATGATAGTAATGGGACGCCCGGATGGTACGCTCCGGAAAGGACAAGTATGCATGATGGAAGCAACTGAATCGGGAATGGGTCAGGAGGGATTAGTGATTGGAAGAACGCTGGTAAAGTTTCAAAATATGGTATCAGTAAGGGTGCTGAACATTAAACCGCATACGGTGACCCTGAAGAAAGACACGATTGTGTGAAGTTGCATTCCAGTATGCCATATTAAACGTTGTGTGGACGACACGAAAAATAAACCAGCCAACGGTTGCTCACAGAAATTGCTGGATATGTTAATACCTTCGTGTCAAGGATTAAACGGCGACCAACTGGGCAAGGTAAAAGAGCTGGTCGGACGATATCGAGGTGTGTTTGCACTGGATGATAGTGAGAAAGGAAGGACGAATGTTGTGCAACACAAGATCAATACTGGAGATGCGCAACCGATAAGACAACACCCCAGGCGGCTTCCTTTGGCAAAACGTAAGGAAACTGAGCAAATTATCACCGATATGGAAGAACAGGGAGTGATTGAACCCTCGAATAGTCCATGGGCATCCCCGGTAGTGCTTGTCAAGAAAAAGGACGGGTCGACAAGGTTTTGTGTAGACTATCGGCGGCTTAACAATGTGACAAAGAAAGACAGCTATCCTTTGCATAGAATTGATGACACCTTGAATACTCTATCCGGATCTAAATGGTTTTCGACCTTGGACTTGAAAAGCGGATACTGGCAGGTAGGCTTGGAGCCAAACGATAAAGAAAAGACTGCGTTTACAATTGGAACTGGATTATGGCAGTTCAAGGTCATGCCATTTGGATTATGCAATGCCCCTGCTACTTTTGAACGATTGATGGAGTCGATACTGCGTGGTCTGTCTTGGAAGACTTGTCTGGTGTACCTAGACGACGTGATAGTATTAGGCCGGTCTTTTGAAGAACACCTTAAGAACCTAGAAGAGATATTCCAAAGATTACGGGGGGCAAACCTTACATTGAGCCCCAAGAAGTGTCACCTGTTTGGAAAAGAGATGAATTACCTTGGACATGTCGTTTCGGAGACCGGAATAAGAGCTGACCCTGACAAAATAAAAACGGTACAAGAGGCCTACACCAGCAGATATACACCAACTACGCAGTTTTCTAGGATTGTGCACATATTACCGACGTTTTATACTTGGGTTTGCGAACATTGCCAAACCGTTAACGAAATTAACCGAAGATGGACAAGAATATGATTGGAATGACGACTGCCACGGTGCATTTGAACAACTGAAACGACTGCTAGTTACAGCACCAATTTTGAGTTATCCACGGATGGAGGGGAAATTTGTGTTGGATACCGACGCCAGTAACACAGCTATAGGAGGCGTTCTCTCTCAAGTGCAGGACGGACAAGAAAAAGTTATTGGGTATTTCAGCAAGGTCTTGTCACGGCCAGAAAGAAACTATTGTGTGACAAGAAGGGAGCTGTTGGCCGTCGTCAAATCTGTAGAGCACTTTTATAAGTACTTATATGGCCGTAAATTCCTGTTGAGAACAGACCATGCTGCACTAAAATGGTTACTGTAGTTTCGAAATCCAGAAGGGCAAGTTGCAAGGTGGATAGAGCGGCTGCAGGAATATGACTTTGACACAGAACATCGTGTAGGAACCAGCCATCGGAATGCAGACGCTCTATCAAGGAGACCTTGTCCAGTAGACTGCAATCATTGTTCCAAGATGGAAGAGAAAATAAGTGTCATCCATAGAATGACGGTAACCGATGATACTTGGCAAGCCGAAAGAATACGAGAAGACCAGGAAAATGACGCCAAATTGGGACGTATTATTGAGTGGAAAAATAAAGGACAACGACCAGCTTGGGAAGAAATTAGTATTTTAAGTAGGAGCCTGAAGGCATACTGGGCACAGTGGGACTCCTTGATGATGGAAAATAGAATCTTGAAACGACGCCTGGAATTTGAAGATGGCACTGAAAGACTTCAAGTGATAGTGCCGAGAAGCAGAGTGCCAGAAGTGTTGCAGCACTTGCACGATGGTATTTCCGGAGGGCACTTTGGCGTGAAAAGAACTCTCGAAAGAGTGAGAGAAAGATTCTATTGGGTAACTGCAAAGACGATGTGAAGGAGTGGTGCCAGAAATGCAAATTGTGTGCCTCTGCAAATGGCCCGGTCACAAAGCGGAAAGCCCCAATGAGACAGTATAACGCGGGGAATCCTTTTGAGAGGGTAGCCATTGATATAGCTGGTCCGTTTCCTGAATCAGAGAAAGGAAATAAATACATCTTGGTTGCAATGGATTATTTTACCAAATGGCCGGAGGCATATGCTATACCTAACCAAGAAGCCGAGACGGTGGCAGAGGTACTAGTGAAGGAGTTGTTTTGTCGCTTTGGAGTTCCGTTGGAATTACACTCTGATCAAGGTCGGAACTTCGAATCAGCATTGTTTCAAAATGTCTGCAAGCATCTTGGAATCAGGAAAACTAGAACCACGCCACTTCATCCTCAATCGAATGGAATGGTTGAAAGAATGAACAGGACGTTAGAAAACTACCTGGCCTAAGTTGTCTCTGAACATCAACGAGACTGGGACCAATATTTACCATTGTTCCTACTGGCATACCGATCTTCGGTACATGATAGTACAGGATACTCTCCCGCTTGCGTGATGTTAGGATGTGAATTGCGGCTACCATGTGATCTTCAGTTTGGATTTAAACCTGGAGAAGAGATCGCAGGTGAAGATTATGTTAGTAAGCTTCGTAAAAAATCAAATAGCATTCACGAAAACGTCCGAAAGAATATCCAGACAGCAAGCGATCGAATGAAATCACAATATGACACGAGAGCAGAAGAAGGTGGTTATCAACCTGGAGATTTAGTGTGGTTGTATAATCCACAAAGAAAACGTGGGTTGTCGCCAAAACTACAAAGACAATGGGAAGGCCCGTACGAAGTGATGAAAAGGATTAATGATGTGGTGTACCGGATCAGAAGATTTCCCCGTGGTAAACCGAAAGTGGTACACTTTGACCGTTTAACATCCTACGCTGGCAACAACCAGAAAGGCTCGAATAATGAGAATGGTGTTCGACAAGTTATTAATCATGAGCCAAATGTAAATTTTGAGATTTTTATGGCAGCGTATGATGGTTCCGCTAATGCGAGATTTGGCGTTGTTGTTGAAAAACAGCAAGATCTGTTTAAAGCACCAGAAGAGTATTCCTTTGCACATTGCGTAGCTCAAGATCTGGAAATGTCAAGGGGAATAGCTGTTGTTTTTAAAAAAAGTTTGGATGTGTGGATGAATTAGTACAACAGCAGCCAACTGTAGGAAAAGCTTTGGTTCTTCAGGATAAAAATCGTTATGTTTACTATCTGGTCACCAAAAATTCTTCATGGCAGAGACATAGTTATGGACATCTATGGGAGGCTTTGCTGAATCTTAAGGCTCAGATGATAGAAAATGGAGTAACGAAACTAGCGGTGCTCAAGCTAGGCTGTGGACTGGATCGCTTAGATTGGAGGATAGTCCGAAATATGCTAGAAGTAGTTTTCCAGGAAACCAAGGTCTAGGTCCTTGTTTGTTGTTATCAACCGGTTGCTTACTAAGACCAAGAAAAGAGTGTTGACTGTTATTTCCAACGACGCGGTGGATGCACCAAAGGAGATGGCTGCCGATACCGTCATCATTCATCGAATTGGCGTCAAAATGTATTTACAGTTACGAGACGTAACGGTTTTAAAGGGAGGACAGTGTTGCGAGCTACTATTAGGCAACCTGTCAAACACACAAGCGCCGTGGGCGCTGCATATTCTCCAGGGTTCGAGAATTCTTCTGGCAATTACTAGAGAATGAGTCATCCTTTTAATTCAGAGTATATATAAGACCGCTAATAAATGCAGGAGTTTAGTCTATACTAGAATGTCTAATATAAATTATATCGTTGTAAAGTAAAAGTAGTTGAGCTTTTGGAAGTCCAAGAGTATACATAACTGTTATATGCTGTGTCTAATGTACATGCAGCTTGTAGTATACATAAATAAATAGAAGTGTAATAAAAATAGTTGTGTTAGTGTTATTAATGGACCTATGGTAAAGAAGTTAGTTTAAGAAGATATTAGTTCTTGTAAATTCATTAGTGTGATAGTGCTTCATCGTTAATTGGACTGAAAACATCTATAAATAAGGCATATATTGTTAATTAGACTTGTGAACAGTGAGTAATAAAGACTCTTGTTATTACTTGTTTTAAATTAGAGAAACGCGGTAGCAGTAGCCTGTTTCAATATTTTACATATGTATACTATCAGTAATCGTTCAGGTTAATATACATACAAGTTATCACCAACATATGGGACACGCAAAAAATTTAAATTGACATGTTTTGAAAACTGTATTGTTATTTAAAGCACTTTCACAGCGTTTACATTTCTATTTATCCGTATATATCTACATCTAACATTTACTTATGTTATTTGTTCTCGAATACAATATGCTGCGCCTGCGCCACGCAACGCGGATCCTCATGCACAAACCGTGACGTACCAGTTTTATGTCTACGAGCCACCGTAATTTCAGGTTATTTTAACCAATTGACAGTTGACACGAATATAACTACACCCAATGCCATTTGAAAAAGTTTAGGATTGCACTACAAAACCAGAAAGTCACTAGCATAGAAATGCTGGACAGATTAGGTTAAAGATGTATCTTGTAATAGGTCAAGCACGAGTAGCGGCGCACATACGGGAATGTAACGACACTTAAACTCTTTAAAACCCGGTTATAGATAAGAATTACCAACAGTTTTATACATATTACAACGATCTATACAAATATTCGTCAACTAACATAATGAATACATCAAGTAACTAAGATAAACAAATTCGTAAGTTAAAACCCACATGCAACGCTAATGCATAATAATACAAGAACTGAAAAATAACAGGATTGCCAAGTATTCAAAGAAGTTGTGACGTTCGTGTGGATGAATAACATAATCATAGAGTAGTAAACTGCAAGAACCCGTATAGAATGAAATAAACCTGTAAAAGATATAATTTTACAGCGGAGTGTACAATAGAGCAATTCGACTTTCTGATTTGTGACATATGTTAATTTCATAATTTAGTTCGCATATTTTCCGGGGTTTTTGCGCGGTAGTAATGTAAATCGGTTCACGAAATTTTTAAAGCTTTGTAAATTGTTCAAAATAATTTTAAATAACATACCTAGTTTAATCTTTATACTTGAGCGAAAAATTAATTAAACACATTTTTAGATTCTTCAAATGCCCACGTTCAATCGTCAATTGACACAATAAAACTGCTAGGTTTACTGTTATTAGGATACGTTATCACTCCCACTAAGGTCGTTAGAATTTTAAATATGGAACATTTACTGCCGTTTAATCTATGTAATCAAATATAATTACGTAAGGTAAATAACCACTTATTTGTAAAACGTCGATTAAACTTCACAGACTTTCTTTAACGCGTTTACATCACTCGTAGGATATAAGACAACCTACGTCACATCAATGAAATAATAATTTTAGAGCCTATTTTTAATTCTATGGTTTAATAAACGCACGTCGCACAATGTTTAGAAGCTACAATGTAGACGGTTTGAGAATGCTACGTAAAGTTATACAAAGTAGGTAATTATGCGAAGGTAAAAATAATCATTACAACAAATTACTTTAAAAAATTTTAATAGCCTGGTTAATTTTAAACCATGGTCAAAACTGTTTTAATTATTAGAAGTAGTACGAATAAGCAACATCTAAAAATAGTTAGAATAATAAGTAGGGGGATTTTAGTAAAAGGTGCATCAAATATGGCACTGTTTCTTACCTGTAGGTTCCCACCGATTGTACCGGTCCGTTCACTTCTATTTAAGGTCTAGAGTTCCTTGGTATTATATTATCCACATGTCAGTGTACTATATAGCTCTTTTTAATCTAATAATTAAAATAGAAGTGTACCCGCGCTCACTGTACACTAACGGACGACCATATACTCGCAACAAGGATTCAAATAAAATTCTGTATTCGCTGTAAAATTAATACTGACTATTAATGAAGTTACGGAAAGTGACCAAGCCGGATGTTGACTAGAAATGAATCACAACTAAGTGTTTATAAAGTATTAACCAGAATCAATAAAGGAATTTGTGTTATCAGACTAAAATTTTTAATTGACGTTCACAGCGTAAACTACTACTAATAATATCTAATCTGTGTAAATGAAACCATTTCCTGACGAGAAACTTGCGTAATATAATTGAAATATCGATACAGAAACAGGTAAAACTGTCAACACCCCGCATCGTGCATAAAGGGTCGGTTACTATGTCAAATTGTAGTACGTTTTTTGCCAAAATTATCATGTCTATAGTTGAAATTACGTTCAAATCGCTAGAGTATGAGACATTCTTCTTTTTGCTTCGATTAATTACGAAATGCAAGATTTATTAAATGCCACAGCTGCTCCTACAATAGATACACGATCTCGGAATTTTAAACATTTTATTTTACTAAAGCAAACGTGAATTTTTACAAATCGTTAAACTGTTTAGAAGACTGCACCATGATAATCACAAACAACGGGTTAATTTTCTCAATTTTATCAAGCAAAGAAATCTCTCAAAAAGTATCAAGCATAGAAATCCCAATCAAAACTTTAATACGCATCGACCTATTCAAAAAACAAATCAACCAAACTTCCGAAGGTCCTCTTTTAATCACAACTAGAGAACGCTATTCCCAATTGGCCAGATAAAAATCCAAACTACACCAATATAAAAAATTTTTTCCACTAATTCTCAAGTATTCGGTAGGATGTTACATGCCGAAAATCGGCCTGTAAATACTTCTAATTTTAGTTTCTAATTTGCAAGTGATTTCGCGCCAATAATTTGAAAGACTTGTGCGTGCATTTCCGTCCCTTTAGATAGTCGCGTCGGTGCTCGAGATTGCGCAGACGCAGAGTGAAACAGAAGTGGTGATTTCCGTCTCGTCGAGACTAGTCAGCCAGACGTCGAACTGAGTGGTTATCTCTGTGTCTTTTTTCTTCTATTTCAGATTATGTAGGTTCTTTTGCTTTATGTCTGCCCTGTATCGTCCCTCACCCTATTCCTGTGTTCCGCTACAGAAGAGAGAGGACAAATTTTAAATTTGGATTCAACCGGGGGCAAAAGGACTATCCACGCCCACAATGCTCAACGACGCCCATCTGCCACCGAAATAGCCGTAATGTTGTGAGGAGTCCTACAGTTTACGCGAGAACCTTTATCTTTTTTGCATTGATAATAATTTGATCATAAATATGACGTAACCGTTTATTGCGCAACATTTTGCAAATATCTTTCGTGTTATCAACTGTCGTAGTGGCTCTCATACATTAACCGCCGGGACCTTAAAAGTATACCTTTGAGTGTAGACCTTAAGTCTAACAAGGAAACCTGAACACAACCCACACCTATGTCCATAAATATAAGAAATACATTTCAACGACCCAATGATACTAGTAATACTAATTTTACAAACATCCCAAATGAAATTTTTTCAGAAGAACTATCTAACGTGGAATAACCTTGGAATAACGACTCAAATGAAAACAATACCGAAGAAGATTCTGATTATCAATCTGACGATGCAGACAATGACAATTTACAGATATAGTAGGAACCAAAAAAGAAGTTCTCTACGTCATAGGTGTCTAACTCAATTCAAAACATACACCATCATCATTAAGTCTTCAGTCTTAGAACTGGTTGGACGCATACCCTCATTGTTTCATATTTTTAACTAACCTTCACATTTCCTGAAATTTGCACAGTCTGCATCTATCACTATCTGCACGCGAAAGTCTGATCTCGGTCTACCTCTACCTCTTTTTCCTATCTCTGCTTGTAATATATCTTTTACTATTCCCCAAAAATGCCTCTGAACGTGTTCTACCCTTCTATTTCTCCAATGTTTCTTTGTTTTCACATATAACTTTCTTCCTCTACTATTTCTACAACCTATTTGTTATTGACTTTGTTTGTCCATGCTACTAACCTCATACATCTGAAGCACAACATTCCAGAAGGCCCCTATCTCTCTCTGCTTGCTTTTCCTACTGCCCCTATTTCATAGACGTACTGTGCTGTGCTCCATACATATGCTTTGAACAATTTTCTTCTTGTATCTATGTGCGTTGTCTTTGAACATAACTGCTGTTCTTTCTTGTTTGATGCAGTTCGGTCACCTTCTATTGTTTTACAGTTATATACCCTATTTCTCTGATATTCAGTGGTATGTGAAAGGGGGTAAGCAGCATTTGGCTGCCAAGTTTCCCCAGCACTCAAACTTTTGTCGAATTAATAGCTTTTCCAATTTATCCTTTCGCACAATCAACATTAGTTGAAAACATTTCACAACCAACACCTGTAGTTGTATATAATAATCATCAGATTTAAAAGTACTTATTTTTTCGTCATTAGGTGTTACATCTTGAACCTGGTTGGATGTGTACCTCAGTTTATTTATCTTCTGAGCTAGCCTACACAGTTTCTTAAAATTCTCACAACAGCCGATATACAGCTCGATTCCCTTCTATTGTTTTCCAATTATATGCCCTATTTCACCGAGATTCAGTGGTATGTGAAGAGCGTTAAAAGGCCTGTGGCTGGCAAGGATCCCCAACACTTAGACATTTACCGTGTTAATAGTTTTCCAGTAAATCCTTTCACACAATTAACATTAGTTGAGAATATTGCAAAACCAATATCTGTAGTTATTTATAATAATCACCTTGTTTAAGTATAGTTATTATTTTTGTCATTATTTTTTCCATCTTGCGAATGGTTGGAAGCGAACCTCCATTGATTTCTATTCTGAGCTAGCCTACACATTACCCTGAAATTCCCACAGCCTACATCTTTCTAACCTAGGTCTCTACTTCCTTTTTTTTCCTATCTCTGCTTCTAATATATTTTGCACTATTCCCTCATATCTTAGTATGTGGCCTATCATCCTATCTCTCCATTTTTTACTGTTTTCTACATATTCCTTTCTTCCCCTACCATTTCTAGTACCTCTTTGTTCTTAACTTTGTCTGTCTATGATATCTTCATCATATGTCTGCAGCACCACATTTCAAAAGCTTCTACCTTTTTCTTGTCTGCTTCTCCTACTGTACAGGCTTCACCGCAATACAGTGCTGTGCTCCACACATATGTTTTAAGCAATCTTTTCCTTGTTTCTTTGTTTGTTGTCTTTGAACACAGTAGTTGTTTTTTCTTGTAGCACGAACTTATACTAATCTTTGTTTTGTATCTTTTGTACTTTTCCCATCTTGCGTTATTTGGCTTCCTAGGTAGCAGAAATCCTTAACCTTTTGTAAGTTCTAGTTACCTATTTGTATTCTTGTTTTTGATTTATTTCCCCCTCCTTTGCATACTAGAACTTTAGTTTTATTATAGTTGATTTTCATACCGTATCTTTCTGTTAGAACTGTTTACATTTCATTAAGAGCAGCTTCTAACTCTTCTTTGCTAGATGCTAATACCGCTATATCATCTGCAAATCTAAGCATATCAATCTTTTGTCCCTGCATATTAATTCGAAATGTGTTCCTGCATTTGACAGTATTCATTGCCTCTTCTATGTACGAGTAAAAAATTAATGGGGATAAGGCACATCCCTGTCTCACCCGTTTCCTAATATTTACCGCTGTTTGCTCTTTGTATAAGCAATGTACTATCTGTCTATCCCTAAAACTTATTCCAAACTTTTTGAGAATTTCGAACATTTTTTTCCATTTTACATTGTCGAATGCTTTTTCCAAATCTAGAAACCCTATATTTTTCTATTGTTTTCTCCATTATCACTCTCAGAGCTAAAATAGCCTCTCGTGTTCCTCTGTTTCGTCTAAACCAAAATTTATCTTCTCCCAGTATTTCTTCAGCTCGATTTTCTATTCGTCTTTGTACAATTCTAGTTAATATTTTTGAAACGTGTGCTGTCAAACTTATTGTTCGAAAATTTTCCCATTTATGCGCGCCTCTTTTTTTGGTATAGTTACTATGATGTTACGTTTGAAATCTTTGGGTATCTCACCTGTCGGAAGAGACGTTCTATTACTGTTTGTTCGGCTACTTTTAGACTTTCTGCTTGCACCTTATCTGTACCCGGCGCCTTACCATTTTTCAGACCCTTTACGTTTAAGATTATTTAAAACTTAACTAATATTTATGATAAAGATAGTAATACGATTTGTACGTGCTTTAAATACAGACACACGTAAACACGTTCATCTGGGAAAACGACAGAGAAGAATATGTGTCCGTATGTTTTGAACTTTATACTCAACAGGCTAACCTTTCGTAAAATTAGCCTTTTCTTTAAAATGGGATATCTTTCTTAGTTTCTTTGTAAATGGAATATACTGTATAAAGTTTTAAAAGAATTTATGAAAATTAAGTGTTTGGTGTGAAGATGTCATTAGTCATTTTATTAGAATGTCAACAAGACAAAATGTTAATTCTTCCATAAAGCACGGTTGCCAAAGTTATCGTACCGAGAAATATTGCAATGCAGCTGCCGTAAATAGTTGATATTGCAGTTATTGTACGTTTCTATTCAGATCAATATATGTAACGCAATTTATGAAAATGCGTTTTATTTTAACTGAATTCATTAAACTCGTAAAACAAGAGGACGTCAAATTTAAAATAGTTAAAGTAACTACCTTTATGAAAATAAATATTATGGGCAACCATGCTTCATTACGGTTTGCAGGTGTGCGAAGCTTGACGGAGACTTACGAATTGGAATATTTATTGGGTATTTATGAACTAGATGGTACATTGACTTAAAATTTTCAACTTAATTCGGTAAAATACAAGTGATGACGCAGATGACTTCTTTCATGGTTTCGATCAGTGATCGAAAAAACTACTTTTAAAATGAGGTTCGCTACAACTACAACTACTTTACAAAAAAAGTACCTAGCTACAACTACAACTATTTTTTAAAAAAAGTAGTTTGCTACAACTTCAACTACAAAATAAAAGTAGCAATGCTACTTTTGACGCTTTTTTATGTAAAATGCAAAAAAAGCAAGTGCTGCAAATTTATTTTTAAAAGTAAACAGTTTAAAAAAACTTATTACAATTGTAATGTATGCCCATTTGCCTTTAGCAACAGTTGTTTTTCAAAATTTACATCAGATAGACGATTTCTTCCGTTTGTAAAACTCTGTCTACCCAAACTAAATAATCTTTCAAATGCAGCAACGAGCTGTTTAATTTCATGAAAATTAACTTTAACCAAGAAATTGATATGATGGATGCTTCTACATTTGAAGGTTCACTTAAAAATTTAACTAATTCAGTCCTAGCTACCTCACTTGGTAGATTGGTTGCATTTGTATTTGTAGCATTGAACTTGAAAAATCCTGAATATTTATTTCTAAAAATTTGCTTGGAGGTATCACTAGCTTTTTTTCATATCTATAGGATCAACCGGCACTATAGGAAGAATCGAATCTTCCATCCACTTTGTAATTTCTGCGGCTGTAATTTTAATTTCTGTATGAAAATTTGATATTCACGTTAACTTAAAAAGAGGATGAAAACATGCTGCAAGAATATTATTTTTATCAATCATTGCATCCTTAAAATGTTCGTCAATGCTTAATATTATAGTTGTTGCCAATGATTCACAATATTTTAATTTGGCGGTAATTTTTGAATTCATATCATTTAGTAGCTGAAGTAAAACAGGTAAACAAAAAACCAATGGTAATATTTTTGTCTACTTGCAAAATGTCCAAGGCTTTAGCAAGAGGCCCCATTGCATCCTCAAATTCTATAAGGAATTCTATTCCTTATTCCGAAAGTTTAGTAAGACCCCCAAAGTCATATATCTGATGTATTATGTCCTTTGTATTATTTTCTTTTAAGAAACGACATAACCATGCTACGGCATCATACATCGAATTCCAACGAGTATTGTTTGGAACCTTCAGGGTTACTCTTAAATTATCTTTTACAAAATTTGCAGTTACATTGGACTGTTTAAATTTATTTCACAATATCTGACACTTGCCGAATGCACTCGTGCAAATTTTTTTATAACAGACATTTTTCACTAAATTTTTTTTAGTCTTGTGAAGCAATTAAATTAAGTAAGTGTGCAGCACACCGTTGGGGAAGAGACAAAGATATTAAGTTGTTTGCACCAAGTTCCTCTAAAGCACTTTGTACATCAACGACAATAATTTCATCATTCTGAATTTGTGAATCCTCTTGCTTTTCGTCATATTCATATTGATCATGATCTGCTTGCTTTTGAAATACTTGAAACGCTTTTATAAAATTTGTAGCATTGTCTATTACTGTTGTAACAACTTTATTTTGTATTCTAAATTCAATGTACATACCAGAAATTTCTATCGCCAAAACATCAAATGTATGCCTTCCTTTTATTCTGCGACATGCTAAAGCATAAGACTTGTGATCAAGCGTATTTAGATTTATCCAGTGGCATGTGACACCGCCCAGGGTCCCAGGTTCGAATCCCGACACGGTCCGCTTGAAAAATGTTGGGCGAGCATTTTTCACAAAAATACACCTTCGTTTGGATGAGAGGTGAAATGGAGGTCCCGTGTGTGAGTGTTGTTACGCACGTTAAAGATCCCTACTTTGCTTAGAACAGCAAGGGTTCGGCAAAATTTAACATTTTTCAGGTAAAAAGAACTCGCTTTCTGGCCAATGTAGTACCTTCGGGTGAAACATTGGAAAATCACATATAAGGTATGAGACACCTCGGCGGCTCCGTGGCGTAGTTGGTATGTGTGTGACTACTACGCCCAAGGTCCCGGGTTCGAATCCCGACACGGTCCGCTTGAAAAATGTTAGGCGAGCATTTTTCACAAAAACACACCCTCGTGGGGCTGAGAGGTAAAATGGAGGTCCCGTGTGTGAGTGTTGTCACGCACGTTAAAAATCCCTACCTTACTTGGAACAGCAAGGGTTCAGCAAAATTCCAAATTTTCCAGGTAAAAAACACCCGCTTCCTGGCCAATGTAGTACCTTCGGATGGAGCATTGGAAAATCACATGTAAGGCATGTGACACCTATAAATGATTTATTAAAGACACTCCAACAATCCACTGTAGTAGACACATAGTCAACGTCAATTAGTTCTTCAACAAGGGTTTCTTTCATTCTTGAAAACAAATTATCAATTCTCTGAAGTAACGTTTTAGAGCATAATAAATTTTTTGAGGTAAGCTTACACCACAAATCCTGAAAAGTCTTTCTATCCACTTCAGAAAATGTATGCATTCCATCGACAATCCATATTAAAGGTGCCCGTTCAATTTCTTCATTGCTTGAACTTGCAACATTCCCCTTTTTAACATAATATGATTCTTGCAGTGTTAATTGGGTAGTTTTAGCTTGAATATTATAATTGTTTCTGCTAGTTTCACTAAAACTATTTATGTCTTGTAGTAATTCTTTAAGTTTATAGCTGTACTTTATCTAAAAATGAAAGAAATTGTCAATTTAGTAAATTCATTTGAAAGTATAAATTTTGCATAAAATGCACTTGTTAAAGCAAACAGTAGATTACCTTTCCTTTATACTTACTTGAATATGTAATTTTATATTGTATGGAGAGGATTTTGAAACAAATAAACTTTTTGCGCCAGTACACAGTTTGCATTGAGTGTCAAAATTGCCTTTAGCATTTAAACCTTTAACAATATAATACTTATTGTATGCTTACCAGGGTAGCTGTCTTGTTCCCATAATTATCAAATTTGTTACTTTTGTTTGTGTTTAACAAAATTTATTCACGGCCACTAGCCAAAGCCAAACCGTTACACAATTATAATGTGGATAAATAGGCTGTTGCTAAAGTGCCGCCACTTCCAGCAATTAAGAACATAAATAACTTAGTAGAGAGAAATGGATCTAGCCTAAAGAGAGATTTAATGCAATTTGTTTTCGACTATGGATAATTATTTAATTTATGACCGTTGTACTCGTTTGGTCAGTTTTTAGTAGTAAAACATTTCTAACAGTAATCTAACCTAAACAGTATTATCGCCTGTGTACCCATATAAATTCGTCGGCACTTTAGCAGGCGCGAAATAAATATGATGCGTTCCAATATTTCTATCCGGAAATATCCAGAGACTGGTGTAATAAAAGCAATTTGCTAGCGTTAAATCGGAGCTGCATGGATGTATATGGGTTTGCCTAGACTCAAATAGGAAAGTGATTAATATACCGGGTGTAACAAAATAAGTGTAAAACATTTCAGTTGGTGATTCCTCATCGTAAAGGAGATAGGGTCTTTCATATAAAGAAACTTCATTGGAGCATCCCTTGTTAAGATAAAGCCCCTTAAAGGGGTGCATAAAATTTATTCTTCATTTTTTTTTACAAACACTAAAGAAATTACAAAATTGAAATTAAGGTGACATTTTTTACTATCAAAAATACACTTACTCAGTAATTTATTTGGTTTACCCCATGGTTATAAGGGGTGGAAAACGCAACCCCTAAAATTTATTTCCAATGTAACTTTTTGTCTTATTATTTGTTTGTCATTTAAAAATTTATTTCCAATAGCTTATTTCATTCTAAACAAAAAATGTCTTTTGAATTTTTTGCCCAAAATTAACCAGTTCGCAGAAAAAAATTATTTTACAACCATGGGGTAAACCAAATAAATTACTGAGTACGTGTATTTTTGATAGTAAAAAATGTCACCTTAATTTCAATTTTGTAACTTTTTTAGTGTTGTAAAAAAAATGAAGAACAAATTTTATGTACCCCCTTTAAGGGGCTATATCTTAACAAGGGATGCTCTAATAAAGTTTCTTTATATGAAAGACCCTATCTCTTTTACGATGAGCAATCACCGCCTGAAATGTTTTACACTTATTTTGTTACACCCGGTATATTAAAAAGGTAAAGTAGCGTAAAATGTAGCGTAATTTGCACTACAACTACTAATAATTTGTAGCGCGCTACAAGAAAAGCTACTTTTTAAAATTGTAGCTAGCTACACTATTTTGCTACTTTAAAAGTAGCGTGATATTGTAGCGTCGCTACTTCTTCCAACTCCCAAAATTTTGTAAATTGCTGAATTTGAGCTAAGATTACATTGCAAAGTGTTTGCACTGTTGTGCTTATTTTCTTATTAGTGTCTAATTTGATTTGACCAGTGGAGAGCAATGACCAAAATATACCTGCATCTACCAGTAATTGTACTTGATTTGGTTTGTCATATTCCGGATACGTTAATTTCAAATTTTTTGGAATATCAAACGATGATGGATCAAATCGAAATTTGGCATTTCTCCTATTATATTGTCCGCAATAAGACACATTATTTTACAAGAATATGCATTTGCGTTAGATTCTATGGTAGCCTTAGTTTTAAATTTTATGTTAAATTTCATTGAACCTAAACCTGTGACTTGCAGATGACTTGCAGATCATTTTTTATTATATCAAGCTTTAACCGATTACACAAATTAGCTGTCATAAAATTTAACTGAACCACAATCCAACAATGCCCTACAGTTATGGGCTTTTCTACTATTGTCGTAAATTTTTACTTTAGCTGTAAAAAACAGAGTTCGTCGAACAAGTGCATTCTGTGTTAACGAATGTGAACTTAAAACAACTTCACCAACCAATTGTGTCGCTTTTTGAATCTACCTCTTTTCTTACAGGATTTGCTTGTGTTTCAAAATGTAGGAAAGTATTGTTATTTTACCGCACCTTTTACATCCTTGCGATTTACAATTTTTGCTAAAACGATTAGGCTACAAACAATTCATACACAATTTGAGCCTTTGCACTTCATGTGACCTTTTGTTAATTGACGATTTTAAAAAAATTGTTGACTTATAAATTGAGTAATCTTTCCCTTTACATAATGAGTATTCGCTTTGTGTACTTAAGGATGAATGGCTTTGAAATCTTGGATTTTACACCGTGCTGCTACCTATTGATTCTCTTACATTATCCTTAATTTTTTCAAGCAGATCACATTTCCGTTTAGAATTCCTAAATTTTGAGATTTTAAAAATACCAGTGAGGTGTTCCACCCTTCAACGTTTTCATTTAGAGCGTAAGGTTTTCAAATGTCTTTGATAAGAAGCCAACAGATTTCTAATTTTAGCACCTATTTCCCTTTGAACTGGAGGCAAATCAAACAAACCCTTTCAATGACTAAAAATAGTTAAGCTTTTATTAAAAAAAGCGTTTTTGCAATAAATGCCAGGCAACTTTATAATTAGTGCTAATTACTTCAAGCGACTGAATTGCTTCTGCCGCGATTCCCCTAACGGGGCTTTTAAGGTAATACATGTTTTGAACTTCGTTCAAATTTGGATTTGAATCAATAACTGATGTAAAAATATCATGGAATTGATTGTACCCTTCATACGAGCCCTCATAAATAGCAATTTGCAAAGGTGGCAATTTAATATCATTTCCTGACTTAATACTAGAAAAACTACTTTACTTTCTTTAGGGGTGACTTCACTAACATTATTCAAATCGAAAGCAAGTTGCTTAGCAACTGAAAGTAGTTTAAAATATAAATTTGCAAATTCAGCACCTTCCTCTTCAGCTGTTTTTCCTTCAGGATCGTCCTGCAAGCATTCGATACTTAACTGAACATCATTAAAATTTTCAATTAAGCCTTCAAATTTATCTACTCTTAATTGAACTTGCAGTATTATTTCATTCGTTAAATTTGTTTGGGCAGAAATATCCTGTACATACGAATCAAATCTTGTAACTTGAGCTTTGAGTGCTGCACGAGTTTTAATAAGCTTTGCTAATTTAGTAGCCATCGTGAAATGTAAAAATGTCCTGATATTTTAACACAAAATGTTTTGCATTTATAAAGTTCCAACATAAATTTACCCTAGTAGTAGTGCTTATAATTTCTAGGATATTGGAATGAATGAGAGCAAGTTCATCTGCCAATTTTCTAAATTACCTTCAATTTAAAAGGTGCCTTTGATATGTGTCATTAACTTGGCAACTGTAAGGGATTCTTGTAACCATTTAGAAACAGGTATCGAACCCTTTTGTTTGCCGCAAGTCGAATTTGACAAAGCAAGTTTGTAGGAATGCGGGCCCGCTACAACCTATCTGCAGTGTATTGTTTGACTATACGCTTCAAGAAACACAAAACTTGTCTGGCGCCAATTTGCCCACGAACAAAATAATTGTAGTAATTTTGTATCGTAGATTTGCAATTACTACACATACACTTGTTTAAACACATTAAACACACAAACGTTTTGCTTATTGCAACATTTGAATATCAATGCTAATTGGTAATTTGTAGAAATAAACCACGTGCTCATTCCTTTGCATTAATACATAATTAATCTCCAACTAATTATGCACTACGAAAAACCAAAAAAGGTTCTTCCAGCAAGAACCATGTAGCATTACTTAGCGGCTTTTAGCGTTAAAAAGCAAATCTAAAGGTGACTATTTATTTTGCTTTAAATTTGTAATACAACGACATCTTCAACAAGATGTCACCCTTACGTTTGAGTTAATACTGACTACTTGACAAATGTTTTCTCCCCTTTTAACTACCCCTTTGCAGTCATGAAACTAAAATACGAATTCATTTTAAAAGAAGTAATACAATTCAATAAAGTACAGTTTTAGCGGCAACTACATCCGTTTTTAAATGGTGAGTTAGTTTATCCTAGACCAGTATAAACTACCAGTTTCAATTTTGTACACATTATTTTGTTGTTCCGGTTATAATATTATATTGTGTTGTACATATGGTTTGAAAATGCCCTACGTATGGGCTTTGCAATGGCAATGTTCTGCAAGCTGCGTGAGAGTTCAAAATACGATTATAGGGTATTTCAAAGAGTACACTTCGCTTATCTTGAAGGCGATAGACCTGGTATTTGACGCTGAAGGGAAGAAAACCTAGGATTGAAGGTGAAGAAGAAGTCATTGCAATGGTGTTGGGTACTCCTACAATCAGTGTCAGGGATATTGCCAGGGAGACTGTCAGTCAGACTATGGTGCATAGAATTTTGCGCAGAAATAACTTACATGCTTTCCATGTGTAGCGCGAACATGCCCGATATCTGCGAATTATGCGCAAAGGATGGTGTTTTGTCGTGAAATGATTCGCCTACACCAAGAAGATCCACAATTCTTTCATAGAATTTTATGGTGTGACGAGTCGTCCTTCCACAGGGTCAGCATTTTAAATATACATAATTTCCACTGTTGGGCACTTGATAACCCTAGAGTTGTACGGTTGTCACGTTTTCAGCACCGTTTTAGTGTTAATTTGTGGGCAGGTGCATTAGTTGGCTCATCTGAACTACCACGTAGACTAAATATACAACAATATCTTCATTTTCTTGAGAACGAATTAAGATATTTATTAGACAATATGACTTTAGCAACTAGACGAGCGATGTGGTTTCAGCACGCCACTGCTCCGACGTATAATGCTGACCAAGTGAGGGACTATTTAACCGTCGAATATTCCAATCGATGGAAAGGACGAGGTGGTTCTTATATCCTGGTCGCCGCCACGCTCGTGGGGATATTTTAACGATATAGTTTATACAACAAACATTGCAGACGAAAAATACCTTTGTATAAAAATTCAACAGGCAGCAGTAATAATAATAAGATATCACCGGCATTCAGGTTATTGAAACGCAAATTTTTAAAACGGTGTCGTTTATGCATTCAAACCGGTAGTCGAATATTTGAACATTTGTTGTAAACTTTTAATTCCTAAAGATATTTATTGTTTAATGCTCTTGCTTTACATAAATTCTCAGGTAGCTAATTATTTAAATTTTTCAATAAAAGTGTTGTTTGTAGGATTATACTCAAATATTTCATTAGTTAATAAGATGACATCCGTTAGTTAAACCTTTAAAGAATGGAGTTGAACCAAGGAAGTTTTTTGATAGGCGTCCATTTTTATATAGGAATACTTTCAAGAGTAATTTGCATTTGAAGAGCATACAAATTTTTAATGCTCCCTACATGTTATAAATAATCTTGATTTCCTTTTGCTATGAAAAAGTTGTCATTTATAACAGCTTTGACTTTCGTCTACATGACGGAAAGGAATTAGGTTGAAAAAGTCAGCATCTTTTTATTAATAATTATTATACTATACATCTGCACGATTTCTACGAAAAAAGCAAAATTTGCAATAACTTTCAAACCGTAAACAATCGGATTACAACATATGTGGTTATTCTGATATGAAATGCTTCTCTCCATAACACTCGACAATTTTATCCGTGAGTTTTGAAACACCCACTTAGGGAGTAGATTATTTAAGTGGTATATTATTCAAAATTTCTTGGAATTCAGAAATTGATTAATATTTTTTATAATAATATACATAACGCGTTCAAAAACTTTTTTTCAAGATTTGAAGTCTCCAAAATACTTGATTAGTGACGGAGGAACTCAATTTCCTTTAAACAATTTCAAAATTTTGCGGAGGAATGGCAATTTCAACACAATGTATTTTCACCACCCTATGGTCAGTCCAATGCAATGAGTGAAAGACACGTACAAACAATTAAAAAAATTATAAGGTCAAAATATGAAACTGTTAAAGGTAAGCAAGGTAGAACAGATGTAAACTCTTATTATAACAGTTTAGACCTTCCTATGTTGATTAATTATAGAGATAATGCAGAATAACCTGCTATCGTGAATAATAGTCAGAGTAGCATAATGAAGGACAAACAATCATGACTCAAATTAGCACGAAGGAACGGAAGTGAAGTGGCGGTAGGTGCATAGTGCAGTGAGACCGCGCCTGACGCAAAACAGGATTCTTCAATGATTACTTTGAGTTAAGGTCTTGCGATATTTACTGCTTTTAAATGGCAATATTAAGTAGACTATGGTTAAATATTTTAAAAATTGCAAAATATTGCTTTCTATTAAAATAAGGAAAGATGTGGTAGTAGTAATTAGAACAAAGTCCGCAGTCTTAAGGTGTTCGTGCGGACAAGAGTCGGAAGAACGAGTTCGAGACAGGAGGTCTTCAGTCGTTTAGTTTAGTTTAAAATGGTATGAGGTTATGGAATTTCTATTATATTTAATTTGAACCATATCACAGAGTTTTTAATCATCATTTAAAAGGTCAATATGGTATTTAAGAATCTTAAAAAATGGCACAAACCAAATCACTGAATCATAGTTTTTTTATATATAGTCCCAGAACAATTGGTTTTGCAATTTACATTTAATACTACGGAGTTATGGAATAGTGTATTGTAAAGATTAAATAAATTGCAACTGCAATTTGTGTTATTAAGAAAATGTCGATTACCAAAGAAGCTAGACGATAGATCATCAATTGGTCATCATACAGCAGACGCTGTGGAATATAAATATTTATTTCAAACAACAATTCATCTTTTGCTTGCAAGTTTTAAAGAAGATTTAAACAAGAAGACAACGAAACTTTTAAGAAATGAAAAATTTTGAAATAGACAAATATTTTACAAGGAGAAATTGTATTACACCAGTTTGAGAGTACATTGTAGTTATTGTCCTAGCGAGATGAAATAAGATGCAAGTAAAAGATATTTTAAGATATAATTAATCACATAAGCAAAAAATAATCAAACAAAGAACCCTACCCTCGAAATTGTTTCGATTTCTTGTTACTCTTTGTGATTCTAACATTTACTTTCCAGCAGATTGGTTTTTGTTTATGCTATGAAAATTGAAAGCATGTTTGAGATCAAGTATGAATCACAGATATCACTCGGAATCTTGTTGATTCGAATAAACGCATTCTGTTTGTGTTTGCCATTAGTCATTTTTATACTTTGCGGTCAGTACCTTCAACAAATTTTTACGATATTGGTCAGAGTTCCACACAGAATTTTGAATAGTTGGTGCAGCGAGAATGTTTGATGCAAATTATATAGTGTAGCGTAAGAAGTGCACATATTGTAAATCTTCCATGCTCACAACTGCGGATCTTGTAAAATCCAAAAGTTGCCGAAGAGAGATACGATTACAGATCAAATTATAATCAAAATAGAGTTTGAAAACGGAAAAACTGCTAGTCAGGCCCATCATTTTAAGTTCTCTGCTGAAGGTGAGCAAACTTGTGTTGGATACGAATGCTAGGAATGCCGTTGTTTTAATTAGAGAATAACTTCTTGTTTAAAGCTCGTTTCTGAACAATTTCCCGTATGCAAAGTACAGTGAAGAAAATATATTAACAAGAAATGAAATTCTCAAATTAAGGCCATCGTTTGTTTAGAATTTCTAATGGATATTAGAAATTTTAAACAAACTACAGTCTTAGTTTGAGAATAAGCAGGATTGCTTTCAAAATTCGTTAATTGTGCTTTCTGTAAACTTTATCTTAGTGGAAATTTACGTTCATTTTAAAGTGCCATTACGACTCTGAGGTAAAAATGTTCGAATGGTAATTTTATGTGACTTTGTGCAATAATAAACAATAAAAATAAAAATATTATCAATAGATCATAAAATATTAAAAGATATTAAATCAAGTACAAAGATTATTCAAATTTAAAACAAACTTTCGCAAATATAGTAATTATTTTAACATGGTTCTTTCCCTTACTATTTACTTACTGCTTTATTAATAGGTAACGCGATGAGTGAGCGGTATATCGGAGAAGTTAGAGGTGATGCATTTAACTTCACAATCAGTTTGCCAATTTTTGTTCGCGCAATTCTTACCGATCTGTAGCATGATGTATCGGACTTGAAGAACTAAAGATATTGTCTATATTACCTTCGGTATTGACCAAACATTTGTTGTTGTTTGCATTTAACTAAGTTTTCTAAAGATGTGCGCCTTATTGCAAATGCTAGATTTAATTAGGGCATAAAATAACTTTACAATACTAAAAGCATTTCATCACCTTAATGGCCACCTATTAATAACATGTCATCAATATTCCTCATACATTATTTTTATTTATGATTATTAAAAACATTTTATGTCGTGTTTTAAGCTAATTATTAATAAGTTTTATCGTTTGATCCATTTCGTTTGAATATGTAAGGCGTGTAAAACCCAGGAGAGCAACAAACGCTAGTATTAATGAAACATGACGTGCTTATTTCTAATAATAAAAATATATTCAATTGCGCCACAACAACCCTGTTTAGAATTAAAACCACCTCCAACAAATAATAGCATTTGTATTTTGCTGGGCGTGATTCATTTGTTTAATAGCTAAATATTCTGCATATATATAGTGCTTATGGTTTCACACAAAATTTAGAAGGGTGTTGCATACAATGTTTAAACTATAGCTGTGTCTCTAAAATTCATAAAAGTTTAATAGGTAGAATGACGTATTACTCAGCAATGATTCCCAACTCTTTCTGAAGTGCTTCGACTTATGGTGAGCTACGTCCTGTTAGCATTTTACCAATCATGTTTAAAAATTTTAGAAAAGTTTTGAACCTACAAATTCTGGAATGCCTTAGTAATAATTTATTGCCGCTGGTACAGTCTGAATTTCGTCGTGGCAGCAGTTGCGAGATAGCGTTATTACAATTATCGGACTATATTATAAGAGTCGGATAGAGGACATATAACATTTTTAGTACTCCTTGACTATAGTAAGGCTTTTGATACCATTAATCGCGATGTTTTGTATGCTATTTTGCTTTATATTGATTTTACTAAAAATAGAGCAAATATGGTTTGCAATTGACTACATAACAGGAACCAAACGCTTCCGTAAATAATGTTAGAATTTAAATGTGTGTATGTTGAGTTTGGAGTATCACAAGGCTCAAACTTGGGACCACTTCTAATAACAATTTATAGAAGCCTATTAACGATGTCTGTGAGACACTGTAAAGTGCACATGTACACAGCCGACAGTCAGCTTTAGATATCTTTCCCACCAAGAGATGTCAAATACGCTATTGATCGTATGAACAAACGTTGAACGAATATATGGCCCTACATTTGGTTTTTCAATGCTCCACCCGAAGGTACTACATTGACCAGGAAGTGAGTTTTTACCTAGAAATTCCAAGTAAGGTAGGGATCTTTAACGTACGTGACAACACTCACACACGAGACCTACATTTTACCTCTCAACCAAAAGAGGGCGTATTTTGATGAAAAATGATCGTGTAACATTTTCAAGGGGACCGTGTCTGGATTCAAATTCGGAACCTAAGGCATAGTAGTTATACGCATACCAACTACGCCACGGAGTCGCCGGAGTATCTTCCCCACCAATTGATCATTCACTTTCTCATAAAATCGCTAAATCAATAGTATTGGTATTTGGCGATAAATTTATAAATGCTTCTGTATCGGAACACATCATAATAAAATTAAACAACACAATGATACCTGTTTGTTTGCGGTGCAAAAAACCTTGGTGTTTAATTTGACAACGCATTCCGTTTCCGAACCGAAATAAATAGACAAATCGGAGTTCTGTATTTAAATTTTCGAGCTGTTCTCCCACACCGAAAATACCTTGATGTTAAAACTGAAATAGTATTATAAGACTCATATGTACTTTCATAGTTTACTTTTTGCGCTCCTCTGAATCGTTCTTGTATAGATACTAATTTAGAAGCTGGAATATAAAAAGTACAAAACTGTTGTCTGTAATTTTTATTTGGAATTCTCAGGTCTAAACGCATTTCACACAAACTTATATATATATATATATATATATATATATATATATATATATAATATATATATATATATATATATATATATATATATATATATATATATATATAAATATATATAAATATATAAATATATATAAATATGAAATCCAGTCGCTTATACAAAGCGCGTGTTTATATTTTAAAATTATTAATTCCCAAACACCACCTGACTTGATTAATAAAATCACTTACAGAACTTTAAAAACATGTTATATACGGATTTCACGATACATTGTTACGTTTTGTTCTTCTTTGCAGTAAAATATAGTATTGACGAATCTTGTTTTATGTTTTGTGATATAATGCTTTAATTATCGGTCGTCGTCCATCACAGAGTTATTGTATTTCTTTTCCTAGCCATATGTTATTAGAATTAGATGTAAATGTCAAACTAGCTCGTGTCAACTAAAGGTGGTAGAACAGGCCTAGTACTACTAGGCGCTAAACCTCGCCTTAAGGTTTCTATTAATGTGAGTGATTGTTCCTTTACTAATTTGTTGTATCAGTGCAAATAAATTTAATACCACTACTACAACTCTTATAAACATTTCTTTTTTCGGAACACCTGTTTACAAAGTATAATGAAATATGTTTTTATTGCAATAATATAGTTACAATATTGAATATTATATTACAATATTGAAATATAAGCACACTCTTAATTTTAAAATATAAAAAATTAATTTACCCGTTTAAAAACAAACATGAATTCATAGCTCACTTAATGTGAAATTTGTACCTAGTATTTTTTACATATTTCTTTTATGTCTGGTTGTCTGCAAGACAAGTCCACCCTCATTCCTTCCTCCAAATTTGTTAATCTCTCCCAGTTCTTAATTTTCATGTTGGTTAATATTGAAAGCATTAGTTCCATAAGAATGAAGTTGAGAAGCATAATAAAAGGTTTATAGCTCTTTTTGATATTTGCTGATATCTTTGTTGAATAAATACCCGGAATTTATCAATATTTAGTTCAGCATGTTGGCTTTTTAGAGTGCGCTCAGATGGCAATGATATAAGCTCATCTTTCTTAGATACATTAAATTAAGAATTGTTAGGTGATTCTTTTAAATAAAATGGATTTCCAACCAGTCATATTTATTTGTGTCTAGGGAAGGAGAATATTTTTGCATGTTATTTTTTAATATCGATAAATGTTTCGATATAAATAGGGCACAATCTGTGCAAGCTTCATAAGGGAACGCGCTAAGATTATTTTCTTAAACCTCTTTTTTCCCAAAGAATGGTTTTCTTATAGAAAGCATGAAATTTGTGTGCTGTTGTTAATATATTTTTATTTAAACCCTGCATGGATGTATTGCCAGTGCTCAAATATTCCCAGTTTGACACATACACTTCATTCTTAAATCTTACGCAAAACAAACATTTTCTCGTTCAAAGAAAACAAGCAATTAGTTTTTAACTTCAAACATACGGAGAAAGCGCTTTTCCGCGTGAAAGCCACATGATTTCTGACTGAAAGAGTAAACCTTCATATTCTACTTTCATCGATGAACATAATTATTTAGAAATTTGGGATTTCGCCGTTTTTTTATAGTTTACAATATATAACTATTGAGTGAACATCTAACTCCGCTGACAATATTTTTGCAACAAGTGTTTCGCTGTGTAGGATGCAGCGGTTCAAATACTATTACGTTGGATGGCAAACACCACGAATCCCTTGAGTGAGTCTGTTATATGAGGAGCTCCATCTATACAAATTTCAAAAATCGTTCCCAAGTCAAAGTCAAGCGTTCGAAATAAGAATTTCTCTAACAAATCTAATGCGTCCAAGTAGAATGACTTATCTACCGATATATAAGGAAGATTTATTACAATAATATGAATAATCTTGGTAGAATATCACAACTGATGATTTTAATCAATTAACAATAAATTCACTCTTGGTAAACTGGTATTTTAACGTCAATTTGGGATGGAACCAGGAAGTATTTAATACCGTTGATGATAATGGAAATGAGGTTTAGATAAACGCTATTTTCGCAAGTATACAATTTGGATATTCTTTATTTGTAACTGATAAGGATATTTAAATACTTGTAACTTAAATTAGAATAAGTCCTTAATTTTATAAGAATTTGTTATGCAAGAGGATAAATTCCAGCAAAATTTTGAGTATAGAGTTCGAAGCATTTTGCCTTTACTAAATTATGTGTGCAACGTCGTTGGGCAATTATACTCACGAACGACGTAATAAAAGATAGACAAATTATCCACATATATATTAAAGATGATTTTGTACCTGTTAACAAAGATTAGGTAGGAATTATTTTAGTATTTTTAAGGAATAATTTTCTGTACGAACTAAAGCTGTAAACAGTTTTTCTAAATGTAAAAGATTCTTTTGTATGAAAGAAAAATGTTTTTAAATGCATAAATATATCTTGAGGCTTCTGTGATTAATTTCATTTTTGTAAATTTTACAGCATTATTTCTGTCGAGCTGGCCAGGCAAGAAAACGAAAAGTAAGATAGTAATTTTATATTTCCTATTGCATTCTCATTAATACAGTTCGCTGTACCTGAGGCGCTCCTAGTAGTATAGACGTACTACAGCAATATTAGCGACGCCCAGCGCGAGGCGTCCTAGCCACAGCACAATGTATGTAAATATATATATATATATATATATATATATATATATACATAGTGAATAAGATGAAATAATAACTTAGACTTTTATGCAAAGCCCAAATGATCATTTCAAATCGAGCTAGTAATTGAAAGATGGAAATATAAGATCTTGGACAGGACTTGAACTTGTATCCTGGTTTTGCCGAAACCATGCGTTTACCAATTACGCCACCGAGACCGATGACGACAATTGGGAAATTTACAAATTTAAATCGTGTACACAACTATACATAAACCTAACTTTCAATTACGTTTGGCTTTTTTGTCAATCATATCTGACATTGTCAAGTTTTTGACTTATGTCAGTTATAGACAGGAAGCAACGCTCAAAATTATGGCTGTATGCCAAGTATTAAATATATAAATATTTTGAGTAGTTAATTACACAAGGTAAGTTGATAAATACCATCGTATTACAGTGAATAAGATGAAATAATAACTTAGACTTTTATGCAAAGCCCAAATGATCATTTCAAATCGAGCTAGTAAGTGAAAGATGGAAAATATAAGGTCTTGGACAGGACTTGAACCTGTATCCTGGTTTTGCCATAATTTTGAGCGTTGCTAGCCCGATTTGTATTCGTCAATAAGCTTTTATTATTTTCATTAGAGTTTGTTTACAGATACATCTTATTTTATATATTGTTTCTTATTGCGGACTGCAAATAACTTGTCTCTTATTATTTGAATTGCCTTTGGGGCATGAACCCGGGTGTCGCCACGAGAAGGTTTGTTACGCTTGCAAATAAATTTTGCTGTAACATTCCGCAAATCTCAAAGGCCAGACGTACTTTTATAGCCATTTATAGAATCTACTATGTAGTTTCGATTCAATTCTGTACTTCCACACTTAGTAGTGTTGGTGTTTTATCACCTGATGGCGGTTTTATTTACTTTTGCCATAGTACAGAAATTGTTTCGAAATTATATCAGTATAATAGCTTCGATTACTTCATAGGGTTGGAAACTAATCTGCTCCGATGCGGCTTAACAAAGCCGAAACCGTCGGTCGGTGGATCTTTCCTCCTCTGTGAAGTAATAAAGCTAATGTTTTGTTAATGGCTATATAACTACTAGCCCGAATTGTTATTGTCAATAAGCTTTTAATATTTTCATAAGAGTTTGTTTACAGAATAGTAGCTGATTGACGTCTATGTTCAGATGGGATTCAATTTCCTCTACATGTTTTACGTTGATATGCCACTGCGCCGTTTTCCTCATTGTAGGGACCATCACGAAATTCATCTTAAAGCTACTACTACCGAAATACAATTGCTATGAATAGTGCCTCACCACTAAAAGCAGCTTTTAAATCGTTAATGCGCACTATTTCATTTTTTCAGTCTAAGACGGAACAAAGTCATTTCTCAGATATGTTTACGATTTAAATCAATGTTTTCAATGATTACTTAACTTTTAAAATGTGTTGTAGTCTAACTGTTCAAAATTTAGGACTCTGTCACTATTCTTTGATAACAAAAATGTCAAAATTTATTCATTTTTATGAGGCAAACATGTGACGACTACACTATTGTTATTAACTGGAATTTTAGCAGCAGGCCCCGTAATAGCACAAATGTGGCACACGGATTTTCTTAAACCTTAATAGATTGCTATGTCTACTATTTTAAATCGAATAACCCAATAAAGGTCTCGTTCACAATTGAGCGAAAATAAATTATTTCAAACAAGAGACTGATCGAATATCAGTAAGTTACAAATACAAGTCGCAGATGACTACAAAAAAAGGAGTACCTAAGAGTTTATAAAAGGAAACCCTGGAATCTACTGCCGGTCAAAATTTATTTGCTACATCAAAACTATCAGATACAACATCCAAATTAAGTTCTTTTCCATTATGTACAAAATATCATACAACGCGGCTAATGAAACAAAAATGTGCTACCAAACTAAATTCTAAGTCTTGGTTTCTCAATTTACAATCCTAAACTTGTTCAACAGAGTATTTCAAAAGTTGATTATCTATATTTTGATAAACACATTACAACATCCCATTTTATAAAATGCAATCGGTTCATCGCTTGCTGTGGCTGGTTTACAAAACAAATCGCAGCAAGGTGCGTTATGTTAACATTGTGTATTCTTTGCAAAATATTGTGCAGTTAAAATCTTCCAATAACTTTTTTGGTTGTTAGTAACGCAACCACTCTGCAAATTGAAAAACGCTGTATAAGATTTTAAAGGCAATAATAAAAACTCTTACTGCACAGCATGTTTGTTGATATCTGATGATTTTCTTAAGAAGCAGAAACGTTTTCAGTAAAATATTACAAGCCAACTAGATTCTAGACGGGTATTGCAAATTTCCAAAAATTGAAAGAATAATTGAATGCTATTACTAAAACTATTAAAGTAGGTGGTCCACATAGTTGACTTTGAGAGAGATATGCGATTCAGGGCCCACTAAAGTTAATAAATATAAATTTAAAATAGATAGTGGCAACTTTTGAGTTATTTCATATATGCAACATGATTGTTGAGGCCCAAATTCAATAAAACACGCTGAAAGTGTAATGTTGAATGCGAGATACTTGAACCCCACTATACAAAATGAACTAATTACAACATGCGGTGTAATTGTTAAAACAAAATTAACAATAAATTCTTTTGAATGTTTTTCAATACCAGCCGTTGTACGTAAAGGACAGATATGAATTTATGTACGATATATAGAACTGCTACGTTCCATTTCGTAGTTTCAATATTTTTTGCATTTTACACTCTATACCCTGTTTTAATAAATAGTTGCTTTCACGTTTGGAAAATTTCTCAATTACAGGAGCCGTCTATGATACGTTAGCATTAATTATTTATTGTAGTTAAATGATCTAGTTTAATTGTAATTAGATAAAGCCATGGTGTTACCCTTGAATGCTAGAAATATGCTTAAAGTTGTTACTATTTTATAATGGATATTCTTTAAGTATTCTTTAGAAAACAATTTTATAATACGTTTGATGAACGAATTTGCCATATTTTGAGTGTTGGTTTGTGTGTATTCTTTTGTGATACACATTATAAATTCAACCGGGCAGTTACAAAATTTGAAGGGTGATTGATGTTTCTTTAATATAAATTTGAATGTTTTTGCCCGGATTTTAACCCACATTCTTAGGTTCTTTAAATCAATGCTTACTTGGTATTAACACAGAAATTTTACATTGTCGTTACAACACATTTTGTCTGACTACTTTTTGTACGCAGATAAAGTTATAATGAGATAAATACATTACAGTTACCAATAACCCTTAGACGCCTGCGTAAGAGAATGTCATCATAGTCAACAGGTAACGATAGCTTTACTTACTTATGGTACGTGAGTTTTACTTGTATCATAGAAATTAAAGAAAATAATGAGCAAAGTTTTGTTAATTATTTAATGCTGTTATTATTTGAATGAGGATATTAGTGTAAGTTTTGTGTGATATTGGTTTTTACATTGATGGATTGTTGATTGGTTTTGAAATTGTATATAGACTTCATAATTATCCATCAGCAGTGATATTTGATTAGTTATTGGTGCTGGTTTGTTGATTGCGCCTAAAGACAGTATTGTAAACATTAATTTTGTTTCTTAAGTTCAATAGATTCTGGAGACGATCTCGTCATAGTCAACGTAGTAAGTAAGTAGATAAGATTCTTTTCATATCTATATTTATATTTGTGATATTTTTTATTTATATATGTTACGGGGTATAAATATGTATAAACATGCTGTAATGAATTCCATCATTATTCTGTTTATTTTCTGTCTTATTAATTGAGTGTTATATTTTATTGTATTGAACAGACAAGTGTTCTGTGCGCATGTATACATTAAGTATCTACCATTTTTCTTTTTTCAAGGCAAATTAGATTGTGTGTTCTTTTATTTTATTCTTTAGCCTCCCCTCAGTTTCCGACTGTGTTAGCGTGACATTCATTTCCTTCTTTCCTTTCTCTGTTATCGTAATATGGTCGAACATTCCTCTCCTGAGCCTGGAAATAATACATTTATTTTGCGAGATTTTTATCCCTTTTTTCAGTTGAATGTACTAAAGGAATCCTTTTAGCTAATGAAGCTGTTGGAAAGTGCAATGAAAACCTATTTTCAAATATACACAAGCCCCAAAAATTTTTTGTGACGTTACCTGTCACAACTCGTGCTCATTAAGGACGTTTCCAATTTAGAAACATTAAAAACTTATTTAAGAAACTCTACCAACCAGAAGAGATTAATAGGGTAGTCCATCGAAAAATAGACATTAACTCTGAGAAAGCGATAGATATATTCACAGTGAAAAAATCTCTAAGGGCAAATTTACTTTGGGGAAAATTGCTTTAAATGGCTTGAAGCTTTCATTAAGAATGAATCTACACAAATAAACGCATATTAAAATTTATAATAAGTATAAAGGCGTTTGTCCTGCTTCAATCGTATTCACGCAAGCCCCCGCATATACAATATACACAAGTATTGTTGTTGTCTCGTTTGTGTATAAGTATTGCAATAGAATCTATAATCGTGTTCTTATTAACAGCACTAGTAGATTTGATCTTGTCGAAATTTCAAGTAATTATGATTCAATTTGTAAATCGATCAAATTACAATTATATACGTATAAGATCAAAATACATAATATCCGCTTTCTCTCGAGAATAGTTTCTGTCTAGAACGTTTAACATGATATTCCAGTTAAGTTATTTTTAGTATACACCTTATTCTGTTCGTTAAATTATTATGCCCGTTATTCGACCGATGCTATTATGTAACTAGCGTGCAGCAATCTTCCAGGTCAAGAGGACGTTGCCTTTTTGAAGCGATTTGTACGGTCATTGAAGCATACTACCACTACCATAAAAGGACAGTCGACTAGTTCTAGACATTCATGGCGAACTACAAGACATGCAACGCCTTGATATGTGAAATTAGATATTCTCTCTGTAAGTCAATAAAAACTTAGTGTTTTCTTACCTTTAACTTATTGTAATTCAGTTGTAATATTATAAGAAATTTTGTAGATGCGAGATTAGTCAGCCTATTTCCTTTTCTTAAAAATTCGTGTTTTTTTTTTGTTTAATAAATATTAGGCCGTTTTGTTCCATCTAGTTAATATATATTGAAACCATGAGTAACGGTGCAATCTGTTGCTATTTATTCAAAAATGCGCGTATAGGATTTAAAATAATTAATAAGTATGGTTTACGCGCAAAACTTTAATTCTATAACTATAATTGGGTGCGATAAACCGTAGATATCGCAAAATGTAAGCTTTAATATATTATTCAAAGATTTTTAGTTATGAGTGGGGATCGCGGCTGAAAGCTTTTCAAAGTTATTGTAACATAAAAATCTATTTTTAATTTAGTTTTTACAAAATCAATATCACTTTTCAATAATTGTTACTTGCAGTAAAAAACAATTAAGAACACAATTAAAAACAAAGAACAACTTTATAAACGCGTAAAAAATGTTACCTTACTCTCCAGAGCACCGCATAAATAGTCTTCAAAGCACTGATTAAGCTTAACGCTTAGACAGCAATGTATTTAAAAATCTATGTACTTGATGCGTGCTTCAATATAATGTCAAAAAAATAACTAAAAACAATACCGTTGTATAATCTAAATAAACCATTTCGAATGGACCTGCATCTTGCAGAAGTTCTAGACTACTAGAACAGGTGAAATGGCTTGCGTGTTCTAATGAGCTAATGAACCAAACTACAGGTCCAACCAAAGTAGTAGGGTCGTTAGTGAGGAACCAAACTAAGACAGGTCCCCGAAAGAGGACAGCGGCTCTTTTGGTAGTTAGATTGGCAGAGACTATAGGGGTCAGTATGGCAGTCTAAGACACACTACCGCGATGTGGAAGGCAACGGAAAACCACCGCATTACCTCACAAGTACATAGCGTTCTTAAATTGAAATAAACATGATGGCATTCTTTGGGGTAAAAAATTCCGTGTTAAAATAGTCCCCCATTCGGATCTCCGAGAGGGGACTACTTTGGAAGATGCGATCGGAAATCCAGAATAAGAATCGAGAACATTTTGCAAGTCGGAGCGTGGAATGTTAGAAGTGTGAAGCAAGTAAGTAAGCTAGAGAACTTAAAAATGAAAATGAATAGGATAGCACTAGACACAGTAGGGATCAGCAAATTTCGGTGGTCAGAAGTGGGGGATTTTTTTGAGTGGAGACTTCAGGCTAATTCATACAGGAGCACAGGAAGGAAACTTGGGTGTAGGAATAGTTATGCGAAAAAAGATAGGATACTGTGCAGAAAATTACTTACAAAAGAACGAAAGGGTACTCATGGTTAGATGAGAATCTAAACCGGTAAATACAGTAATAATACAAGTATACATGCCCACCTCTAGCTACAGTGACGAAGAGGTAGAAGCGATCTACAAAGATATCGAAGACATATTAAGATACGTAAAAGGACATGAAAATTTAATAATTACGGGGGTTTTTAATACAGTGGTACGTGAGGGTAGGGTAGGAGCAGTAGTAGGTTTATTTGGTTTAGGCACGAGAAACGACAGGGGAAATAGACTAGTAGAATTTTGCGACAAGAACAATTTAATCATCACGAACACGTTATTTCAACATCATGCTAGAAGACGATACACGTGGAAGATACGAGGAGATATAGGAAGATATCAAATAGATTACATTCTTGTTAAACAACAGTTTAGGAATCAAGTAAAAGCCTGTAGAAGCTACCCAGAAGCAGATATAGACACTGACCACAACAACGCAATTATGAAGGCCGCACTTAAATTTAAAAATTTTTAAAAAAGAAACGAAAAAAGGCACTTTGACTTGGAGAAACTAAAAGATAAAGATATTCAAGAAAGATTCGAAAAAAAGTCAAATGAATTTCTGAAAGATATCAGATAAATATCTGATACTAAGGAAGTAGAAACAGAATGGAATAACATTAAATCCAGCCTAGACATGGCGGCCAGAGATATTCTGGGGTATACACAAAAAGAAAATAAGAAACCATGGATAACAAACGATATCCTGAATTTAATAGAAGAAAGACGAAAATATAAAAATAAATCGGACGAAGCAGGAAAACAGAGATACAAAGCCATAAAATGGAAAATTATTCGCAAATGCAGGAAAGATAAAGAGCAATGGATCGATGAAAAGTGCAAAGAGATACAAACTAAGATTAAAGTAGGAAAGACATGAAGCATACAAACTAATTAAAATAAATTTTAGGGATAGAAAACCGTATAGCAAAAATATAAAGGACACGGAAGGAAACATCATTATAGAAAATGCAGAGAAAGTGGATAGATAGCAAGAATATATAGGGAATTTATATGCAGGAGATGAATTAAAAGCATTAGAACAGGAATCGGACATTGAAAATGATGACTTGGGATATCCTATACTTAGAGATGAGTTTGAATTGGCATTACAGGATCTGAAAAATGGTAAGGCGCTGGGTACAGATAAGGTGCAAGCAGAAACTCTAAAAGCCGCTGGACAAGCAGTAACAGAACGTCACTTCCAACTTGTAAGCTATATGTACGAGACAGGCGAGATACCCAAAGATTTCAAACGTAACATCATAGTAACTATATCAAAAAAGAAAGGCGCGGATAGATGTGAAAATTTTCGAACAATAAGTTTGACAGCATACGTATCAAAAATATTAACTAGAATTGTACAAAGACGAATGGAAAAACGAGCTGAAGAAATACTAGGAGAAGATCAATTTGGGTTTAGGCGAAACATGGGAACACGGGAGGCTATTTTAGCTCTGACAGTGATAATGGAGAAAACAATAGTAAAAGGAGAAAAAGCGTGTATATAGGGTTTGTAGATCTGGAAAAAGCATTCGACAATGTAAAATGGAAAAAAATTTTCAAGATACTCAAAAAGATCGGAATGAGTTATAGGGATCGACGAATAGTACATAGCTTATACAAAGAGCAAACAGCAGTAATAGAATTAGAGTAGGAACGTAGAGAAGTAAACATTAGAAAAGGGGTGTGACGGATGTGCCCTATCCCCATTAATTTTTAACTTGTACATTGAAGAGGCAATGAATACTGTCAAATGCAGGAACACATTTGGAACTACTAAGCAGGGACAAAAAATTGATATGCTTAGATTTGCAGATGATATAGCGGTATTAGCATATAGCAAGGAAGAGTTAGAAGCTGCTCTTAATGAAATGGAAACGGTTCTAATAGAGAGATTCGGTATGAAAATTAACAAAAATAAAACTGAAGTACTAGTATGCAAAAGAGGAGAAAATAAATCAAAAACGAGAATACAAATAGGTAACAAAAACTTACAAGAGGTTAAAAATTTCTGCTACCTATGAAGCCAAATAACGCAAGATGGGAAAAGCGCAAAAGATATAAAACAAAGATTAGCTACAGACGTATGATAAAGATAGCATGGGCAGACAAAGTTAAGAACGAAGATGTACTAAAAATGGTAGGTGAAGTAAGAAATATGTGGAAAATGGTAAAAAATTGGAGAGATAGGATGATTGGCCACATACTACGGCATGAGGGAAAAGTGCGAAATATATTAGAAGCAAAGATAGGAAAAAAGAGAAGTAGAGGTAGACCTAGGTTAGACTACTGCACACAGATAGTGAAAGATGTGGTATGTACGAATTTCAGGAAAATGTGTAGGCTAGCTCAGAATATAAATAAGTGCAGGTACGTGTACAACCAGTTTTGAGACAGAAAACCTAATGACGAAAAAATAAGCGCAGATAAATCTGATGATTATTGTACACAACTACAGGTGTTGGTTGTAAAATATCTGCAACTAATGCTGACTGTGCGAAAAGATATATTGGAAAAATATTAAATCTGCAAATGTTTAAGTGCTGGGGGATCTTGGCAGCCACAGGCTGCTTACCCCCTTTCACAACCACTGAATGTCGGAGAAATAGTGTATATATTTGTAAAACAATAGAAGGGGCCCGTACTGCGGCTAACAAGAATGGGCGGTTCCGTGACGTAGTTGGTATGTGTGACTACTACGCCCGAGGTCCCGGGTTCGAATCCCGACACGGTCCGCTTGAAAAATGTTAGGCGAGCATTTTTCACAAAAATACACGCTCGTTCGGATGAAAAGTAAAATGGAGGTCCCGTGTGTGAGTGTTCTCACGCACGTTAAAGATCCCTACCTTGCTTGGAACAGCAAGGGTTCGGCGTAATTCCAAATTTTCAGGTAAAAAAAAACTCGCTTCCTGGCCAATGTAGTACCTTCGGGTGGAGCATTGGAAAATCACATGTAAGGTTAACAAGTAAGAACAGCGCCTCTTATGAAGACAGCAAACATAGAAACAAGAAGAAAATTGTTGAAAGCATGTGTGGAGCACAGCACAGTATGCAGTAGGAAAAGTAGACAGAAAAAAGGTTGCAGTCTTTTGGAATGCTGTGCTTCAGATGTATGAGGATGATAGCATGGACAGACAAAGTTAATTACAAATAGGTTATAGAAATAGTAGGGGAACAAGAATATCTGTGGAAAAAAATAGGAGAAATAGAAGGGCAGAATACGTTCTAAAGCATTTTTGGGGAATAGTATGGAATATATTACAAGCAGAGATAGGAAAAAGGAGGTAGATGTAGACCTAGAACAGATAGTGATAGATGCAAATTTCAGGGAAATGTGTAGGTTAGTTTAGAATAGGAAACAATGAGGGTACGCGTCAAACCAGTTCCAGGACTGAAGACCTGATGATGATGAATCTAAATAAAACAAACTCAATAAATTCAAGCTTTCACTCATAAATTTCGCAGTTTGTAAAAATGTCGACCGCATTCTGCTATTTCATAGAGGAGTTTGTGAACTTCATGATCAAGGGTATTAGATTTCTAAATTGTTTAACTAATTTTACTATCTAAAGTTCCAGAATGTTGAGGAAGTTTCAGCATATAAGAACGAACAAAAAACAAGTCAACTTCAAGAATAGCCCAGTTTGTGTAATTACAAATTACATAGCGTGTGTGTGGACGCGCAGATGCACGTGTGTGGTGTGCGCGCATGTGTGTGCGGATACGCGCGTGTTCATGTGAACATGTGTTCGTGCGTAGGTCATTAAAATTACCTAGTACTATGAAGAATTATTTCCAAACTACCATCCATTAGCCAATGACATTAATTTCAATAAAAATCACTATGCATCAAAAGATGACATTCGTTTTATCAAAAATTATTTTCTTATTTATTTGTAGAAGAAATGCCCAGTATTTCAAAATAATAAGTGTCTTTATTTCTAACCTAAATTATAGATTGCGCAGATGCACAATTTAAATTCTAGGTTAAAACCAAAAGACGAAGTTCAGATGGAATAGCAGAGATGCTCCTCTTCTCTTACACTTAACCTTGAATAAGTTAAGCAGTCCTCGTTCGATACATTACAGTAACATTGTTACTCGATCTACCAAATTTAATATATCTAAACAATTTAAATGTAAAAAGATTTGTAATATTTTTCAAGGAACCAGAGCCGGCCCTAAGTACGTGCGGAACGAGGGTTGCACAGAGCGGCAAAATAGCGTCTGATTAAAACACAAAAGATATGGAATTATTACACATACAATTATTAAGCAAAGCAGCGATGTATAAACTGAGATCCCTTCTCTTGATTATCGCTATTTTTTATTGTTTTGAGAATAGCTATTTTGTTAGTTCATTAATAAAAATTAAAAAACAGACGACAGATGTATTTACGTGTAATAATTTAATTTTTAAAATCTAATAAATAGTAAAGCGCTTTTGGCCTAAGCCATCCTTAGCGCTTTTTTTTTGTCAAATTCAATTAAAATTCCATAATTCGAAAAACTGTAAATAATATCGCACTGACAAATTTAAAATATTACTTAAAAATTACTTTAAAAGTTTCAACCCTAAATGAGTACATTTCTAAATTTAAATTCAATTTGTTCGTTTGGGCGATTTATTAAATTTTAAAAATTAAATTATTGCACGTCGATACGTAAACATGTTTTTTACTATTTAAAAGCAAAGGTGTACTCAACCAATTAGTCTATTAATAGCTTAAAATATACTAAAATTCCAAAATATTCCATTCTACACCTGAAATGAAGTGTCATAAAAATCAAATGTATAGCCAACCAAACTTCCCTGCCGAGCTGAAGTAATTATAAACACCCCTGCTGGTTATTGTTAGCAACCTTTCTTGGTAATTCTGCTAGGAAACCTTTAATTGATCATCATATAACTACTACATCACTCAATAAGTCCGTAGGATGATACATAGATGGCGTTGCTATGTAATAATCCATATGATTTGTAGGAAGTACTAACCTTAAAAAGATATCTGTCAAAATTTCATGACAATCCGACGATTAGTTTACAAGTTACAGAGGTTCAAGTGACGATACTTTTGAGTTTTTCAAAAATGAATTCCAAGCAATTTCGCGTGTTGATTTATCATTGCTTTTTGATGGGTAAAATACCATCGCAGCCAAAGCATGGCTTGATAAGTGTTATCCGGGCTCTGCTCCATCGAGGCAAACGGTGGAGAAGTGGTTTGCTGATTTTAAACTTGGCCGTACAGACACTGACGATGCTGAACGCTCTGGAAGGCCAATTGAGGTGGTTACACCGGAAAACATCAAAAAAGTCCACCGAATCGTTTTGGAAAACAGAAAAGTGAAATTGCGTGAGATAGCTGACACCTTGAAGATATCAGAAGGCAGTGTGCACACTATTTTGCATGAACATTTGTCCATGAGAAAGCTGTTCTCAAAGTGGGTGCCGCGTTTGCTCACAGTGGACCAAAACAACAACGTGTCGATGATTCTGAGAGCTGTTTGGAGCTGTTCAACCGGAATAAAAGGACTTTTGCGTCGGTATGTGACAATGGATGAAACATGGATTCACCACCACACTCCAGAGTCTAATCGGCAGTCAGCTGAGTGGACTGCAGCCGGAGAACCACGTCCAAAGCGGCCAAAACCGCAAAAGTCGGCTGGTAAGGTTTTGGCGGCTGTATTTTGGGATGCGCACGGAATTTTGTACATCGACTATCTTGAGAAAGGAAGAAGAATCAACAGCGAATACTACATGGCATTATTAGTGCGTTTGAAGGAAGAAATTGCCAAAAAACGGCAACACATGAAGAAGAAAAAAATTCTCTTTCACCAAGACAATGCACCGTGTCACAAGTCGATCGCAACGATGGCCAAATTGCACCAATTGGGCTTCGAATTGCTTCCGCACCCACCGTATTCTCCAGATTTGGCCCCCAGCGACTACTACCTGTATGTGGTGTGAGTGTGGTGTGTGTGTAGTGTGTGTGTAGTGTGTGTGGTGTGTGTGTTTGTGGTGTGTATGTGGCGTGTGTGTAGTGTGTGTGGTGTGTGTAATGTGTGTGTGTGTGTTGTGCGTGCGTGGTGCGTGCGTGCGTGGTGTGTGCGGACGTGCATGCATGCGTACGTGTGTGTCTATATATATATATATATATATATATATATATATTGATTTTTGATCTATATACACAACCAGAATTTGATTCCCCAAAACCCTATCAAAACACTTTACCAATTGTCCTCTTCTTGATTAACAAATGCCCCGATGAATATGGCTCGACTAGCTCTGGTTGTAGACACCTATTAACAATAATCACAAAATGATACACTTATGAACCTGGCGTTAATTCTCATATTTTCAATATAAGTTTGCAACACCTTTCTTTAAAGTTCAGTAAAATAAAACTTTAGGTTAAACATAAATTTACCTTCTCTTTAGTTTCTTTCAAAATTATAACAAAGTATTTACAGCAAGTTGTGGAACTATAGTCTCTATAAAATTATCAATCGTGATGTATCTTGAACCAAACAAGAGTTAATGATTCAGGAAATTTAATGTTAAAATATTTTGTGAATTACTCTACAAAAAATAATTATTTCTCTTATCGTTGGCAGTACTGCGAGCGATTTTACAATTACATTAAAAGTTAATCCTAATTTTCAAATTATATCATGAGTACATAGTACAAATTGAACACACAAACTTTTCTTATCACACCATATGGCACAAATAACAAGTTATTTATATTTTAACATAAAAATTATTTCTTGTATTTAATTTACAGTATAAGAAAATATAAGTTATAATTATTAAAGATTCTACTTAATGGGGCAGATACATAGAATTTTACTAGCATAAAATTTTTCACCAACACAAAACTTTTAAACTTTTATCAAAGTTCAAAATACAAAGAACAGAGGCAAATGTGGAACGTTCTAACCAAATAGTGTAAGTTGAACCAACCAAGATAAGCGATGCATTAAGAAGTTCATCCCAACAGTCTGTAGAATTTAACCCAAGCATTCTAATTGAACCCAGACATCTAACCTCGAAACCAGATTTGATACAGCATAAAGTTGAATTTTAATTCTTGAAATAAAAGTAAATTGCTGCTTGAACCTTATTTTCTAACAAAAAATCATTCCAAATTTAATAAAGCATTAAAGTTGAATTTTAATTCTTAAAATAAAGATTCAATCACCGTGACGATGAAAAGGCACCGCTAGTCGCCTACAAGTCCATTTATACCTCTCTTTTAACAACACTGTGCAAGTGCCTCATATCAACGATGATTTTCTTACACAAATAACTTTTTTCTTCTCCTAGACCAGGCCCATCTAGCCATGGTTATCAGTAGATAAACCCACTCGACCTTCACCCTAACAAAATCAGAACGAAAGTAACAAGCTTTGTCAAATGACAATTGCTTGCAAATTATTAGAGTACAGACATCGATGAGGAGAGCTGTAGAGCCTAACCTAACGATGTTGTTATTATGATATAATATGTCACGGTAGTGAGACTAGAAGAATGTATTTTATTGAAATATTCTTATTGGATTTAAGGAAATATTATTACACTCCTGTAATTAGAATTGTAATTTAATTTAATAAACCAGATATCATCTACTATTCTCTGTATACCATTATAATGGTAGTAGGCCTTTATCTCTTAGTCACCCGTTAAAGATGTAAGATTTCTTAATTGCTTTGTACTAACTAAAATGTTCTGGTTTGTTGGTTTTTGAACTTTTTTAAGAAATTATCACGTAGTTTCACATAAACTTAAAACTGCCAGTTAGCCAGGATGCAGGCGGTTTGGTGCTTTAGAAGTTTCCACGGGTGCATAAATATTAAATAAACCTATAAGGATACCAGTAAAGAGTTTGATTTTTCATTTACGTCCTCAATGATATAAATAATTTCAGATGGAGTATTGTTTAAATGATGTTTAAAGTGTACCACGTCAAATTTAGAAAAACCCTGTATGTTCAATAACTGAGAACATTTTGATTGTGTTTACGTTGATCACACCGTAAACAAGGAAATCATTTGAAATGTTATGTATATCTAAAGCACAGCTATGGCTTACTATAGCAATATTTGATGTTATTATTAAATCTACAAAAGTAGAAGTAGTTGGAGATATTCTAGGAGGTACAGAGATAATCTGAGTTAAATTTATTGTCTCAAGTAATTGTCAGAATCTTATTGTGTGGCAAATTTAAGTTCAGGAGGTCAATGTTAAAATCCCCCGTACAAATGAACTAGTCATTTGAGAAACAACACTTGTCCAGCATATTTCCATTTTAACGTTTTGCTTAAAATTCGTTGCTATGATATAGATCTATCATTTCATTGAAGTTTTTACAGATAAGAAACTGCACTTTCAGGTATCTCGTTTCAATAATTTTAGTCAAAGCAATGGCAGGAAAGGTTTTGTAGTGGCCCGAAAATTTATCTGCGGATTAAGGGAACATGAATTTCGACTGTGTGCGACAAACAGAGTTAAGTATTCATATCTAAAGCATTAACCTGTAATGAATGTTTGACGTAAATTTCCACTCTTCCACCTCTTTTTAGCCTGTCTTTGCGAAATATTAAGTTCAACATGATTGTCCTGAACATCTTTGCGAAACCAAGTTTCACTTAAAGTTGTTATACCATAATCAGCAGTAAGAATATGTTTTTTGAAGTTATTAAAATGCGTCAGCAACGAACGTACATCTAAAATGTGCAAAAGTTCTTATGGTACATATAGATAAATCAAAGATCGAATAATATAATTATTCTTATTATTAACACCTATTGCTATTAGGTTTGATTACTATGAATAAATCGCAACACAGTTAAAATTCATCGTGACTATCTAAATAACTAAATATTAATTAGTAAGTCTCAATGTATTGGATATTATACTACCACAAGAAAAAGAATGTTAATTTCATACATCACGAACGAAACATGTGACGATGATCGCGATACACAATCTCTTAATAGAGAACAAAACAATTCATATAAGGGATATTTAACATAAAGATAGCTATCTGAACAAGACATTCATCTCGTGTTAATTACGAATTATATACTTAACCTTGTTATTTTTATATTCATGACCTCATCCTATGTCCAAATATTTTTGTAGACATATTTCTCGACAACCAGTTTTAGAAGGTTTAGTTTATTTGAAGTTAAATCGATATTTCTGTGTGCTTTAACAGTTTTTGTTCTTAATTACAACCATTCGAACCCTATAGCTAGTAAAATTTACGATAATCAGACGTGGTTTGCGATTTTGAAAACTGGACCTGTCCTGTAACACCGATCAATGTCGGAAACTGATACATTAGCACCTAGTTTAGAATTAAATATGTGCAGTAGTTTTTCCTCAATATCTTTCTTGTTATCTTCGGAGACTCCAAATACTCGGATGTTATTCCGTCGCGTTAGCGTATTAATATTGCGCTCAGTGTTTGCATTGTTTCTCATGTTTCTAACCAATTCTTGATAGCAATTTGTCCACAAAATTATCTAGAAACCTTTCATAATTGAGAATCTTGGTAACCGATTGAGTTATCAATTCAATGTCCGTACGAGTAGTAGGACACATAATTAGTTATTGACCTGACTAACCACAGTTGCGAATAATTATTTTTATAAACAAGAACTTTTACAAACAATAACTTTTACTTAGAATGACTAAGCAATGTAATAACAAAAATGTCACGATGAATTCAATGCGAGTCTAGTCATGTCGAGTACGCATCTTGAAAGTTATCTTCACTTTTCTCATGCATTATAGAACAATAACCTATTTGTATTTAACAATTTCATATTAGTTTTAGTTAGAGATAAGGTTTTAAAGGTATGATTGAATATACTAACATTCCAAGCATCCAAATTAGCTAGATGTCCTATGCGCGCGTTCTCAATACTGTATTTCTATGAATTTGGCACCCAAATTAAGTGGTGTGTTACAAACTAGGCGAAATCAGGTGCGCTTTTAGTTCTATATCATGCGTAATTGGAAATCTCTCAAATCTGTATAAGGCAGTCACAAATCTAGTGCACATGCAAATGCACGTTGCATAAAATCAGTATTAGGTACGTGACATAAAAAAGTCAACAATGAATGCGAAAGCAAAAATTGTATTATAAATATATTAAAGTACAAAAATAGAATTCATATAATTTTAAAGCCGCAATTTCAACGGCTCTTATATTTTTAAACTGGTCGTAGAATATAATTAGCTAGTACTAGAAATGGTGCTACACCATAATTTGTTGGTGTTTAACTAGTTATTTAGTTTGACTTTAAACCAATTTTATAACTTCTTTATCCAATGGACACAGTTACAGTTCAAAACTTATCATCATCATTAGGTCTTCAGTCCTGGAACTGGTTAGACGAGTACCTCCATTGTTTCCTATTCTGAGCTAACTTACACATTTCCTTGAAATTTCCACAGCCAACATCTTTCACTATCTGCGTGCAATAGTCTGGTCTAGGTGTACTTCTACCTCTCTTTTTTCCTACATCTGCCAGTAACATATCCCGCACTATTCCGCAAATGCTTTAGAACGTGTCCTGTTCTATTTCTTTAATTTTTTTTTGTTTTCATAGATATCTTTCTTCCCCTACTATTTCTAGAACCCCTCTGTTATTAACTATGTCTGTCCATGCTATTATCATACATTTAAAGTACCACGTTCCAAAAGGCTTCTGCCCTTTTCCTGCCTGCTTCTCTTACTGTCCCTATTTCATCCGTACAGTGCTGTGCTCCACACATATGCTTTCAACAATTTTTTTCTTGTTTCTGTGTTTGTTGTCTTTGAACATAGCTGCTCCTTCTTGTTAGATACAGCTCGGTCCTTTTCTATTCTTTTCTGAATATATATCCTATTTCATCAATATTCAGTGTTATGTGAAGTGGGTTAAGCAACCTGCGGCTACCAAGATCCTCCAACACTTCGACATTTGCCGAGTTAAGCTTTTACCAATAAATTCTTTTGCACTATCAACATTAGTTGAGAATATGCAAAATGAACACATGTAGTTGTTTATAATAACCATTAGGTCTAAGTACAATTATTTCTTTCCTCATTAAGTTTTCTGTCTTGGCACTGGTTGGACGGATACCTCCATTTTTCAGAAATTCCCACAACCTAGATATAGCTCGGTTCCCTTTCTATTGGTATACCCTATTTCACCGGTATCCAGTTAGCTGTGAAGTGGGGCGGTTTCGTAGCGTAGTTGGTATGTATTACTACTACGTCCAAGGTCCCGGGTTCAAATCCCGACACGGTCCGCTTGAAAAATGTTAGACGAACATTTTCCACAAAAATACGCCCTCGTTCGCAAGAAAGGTAAAATGGAGGTGCCGTGTGTGAGTGTTGTCACGCACTACCTTGTTTGAAACAGCAAGGGTTGGACAAAATTAAAAATTTTTTAAGTAAAAAAAACTCACTTCCTGGCCAATGTAGTACCTTCGGGTGGAGCATTGGAAAAAAAATCACATGTAAGGTCTGTGAAGTGGGTTAAGCAACACTTAGACATTTGCCGAATTAATAGTTTTCCAATAAATCCTTTCGCACAATCAACTTAGTTGATAATATTGCAAAACCAACAACTGTAGTTGTTTATAATAATCATCAGGTTTAAGTATAATTTTTTTTCGCCATTACGTTTTATGCCTTGGAACTTGTTGGATACATACCTCCACCGATTTCCACACTTTCATTCTTTTCTTCTTCTTCTATTCTTTGACTATCTGTGTGCAATAGTCTAACCTAAGTCTACTTCTATCTCACTTTTTTTCTATCTCTGTTTCTAATATTTTTCACACTATTCCCTCATACTTTAGTATGTGATCTACTATCACCCTATCTCTCCTATTTTTTACTGTTTTCCACATATTTCTTTTTTCCCCTACCACTTCGAGAATCTCTTTGTTCTTAACTTTGTCTCTCCACGATATCTTTATCATACGTCTGTGGCACCGCACTTCAAAGGCTTCTATCTTTTTCCTGTCCGCTACTCCTACTGTCCAAGTTTCACAGCCGCATAGTACTGTGCTCCACAAATGCTTTCAGCAACCTTTTCTTTGTTTCTATGTTTGTTGTTTTTGAACACAGTAGTTGCTCCTTTTTGTTAAATGCAGCACGGCCTGGTGATAATCTTTGTTTTACATCTTTTGCGCTTTTGCCATCTTGCGTTATTTGGCATCCTAGGTAGCAGAAATCCTTAACCACCTGTAAGTTCTCGTTTCCTGTTTGTATTCTAGTTTCTGATTTATTTTCCTCTCCTTTACATACTAATACTTTAGTTTTATTTTTGTTAATTTTCATACCGTGTCTCTCTGTTAGAAGTTTCTCTTTGATTAAGAGTTACTTCTAAATCATCCTTGCCAGATACTAATACTGCTATATCATCTGCAAATTTAAGCATATCAATTTTTGGTCCCTGCATAATAGTGCCAAATTTCTTCCTGTATTTGACGGTATTCTTTTTCCTCTTCGATACACAAGTTTAAAATTAACGGGCATAGAGCACATCTTTGTCTCACCCTTTTCCTAATATTTACTGCTCTAATTCTACTACCCCAGTTTGCTCTTTGTATAAGCTATGTACTGTCCGTCTATCCCTAAAGCTCATTCCAATCTTTTTGAGTATTTCGAACATTTTTTTCTATTTTACATCTTCGAATCCTTTTTCCAAATCTACAAACCCTATATACACGATTTTTCCTTTTTCAATTTCTTTTCCATCTTCACTCTCAGAGCTAAAATAGCCTCCCGTGTTCCCCTGTTTCGTCTATATCCAAATTTATCTTTTCCTAGTATTTCTTCAGCCAAGTTTTTCATCCGTGTGCCGTCAAACCTATTGTTCGAAAATTCTTCCATCTATCTGCGCTTCTATTCTTTGGTTGGAAGGTGGAAGAGACGTTCTGTTGCTGCTTGTTCAGCAGTTTTTAAAGTTTCTGCTTGCACCTTATCTATACCCGGTGCATTACCATTTTTCAGACCCTTTAATGCGAATTCAAACTCATTTTTTAGTATACAATATCCCAACTCATAATTTTCAATGTCTGATTCCTGTTCTAGTGCTGTTAGTTCCTTTCCTGCATATAAATTCCCTATACATGGCGTATCTGAAATAGGGGTAGAGCTTTTAATAAGCGATTCGTCACGTTAAATAAAGTAATTTCTGCTCTTAGAAGTTTTTCGAAAAAGTGTTCAGTTTGAGACATATTTGCAATTGAAATTTAAAGGCTTTTTTTCTAAATTAAGCTTGACTTTATAAGGAGCACACTAGTAGAACGGGTATATACTAATAATGTAAAAAAGAGATCACCGAAATACAAAAAAGGAGTTCAAAAATTTTAGTACAAAGGAAACTTAAATATGGTCCTAAAAATATATTTACGAAATAATGAGATCGAGTTAAAACATAAATGCACATACCCACTCAAATAATTCAACATGTTGTGTTTAGTACAAGTACGTCGCAGTATGTGAAACCTTAAATGTCTTAAACTTAAAGACACTGACCTGTACTGATAACAACTGACTATGGCTCTCGATTTATTAATTTAGTTGACAGTTGCACTTATCATTTAGTATGTGTTCTAATCATTTGCAAATAAATTTTGCAGAACGTGCACGAAATATTCTGCATAATACATTTTGTAAATTTTAAAGATAAATAGTGGTATATACTTTATACCAAACCTTATTTTAAATACATAGTTTCTGAAATAAGGTCCAGCTCATACAATGAACATCAATAGATCGTGTGTAATCTAATAATGCAAAAAAGACGAGTTTAATTAAATAGCTAATTCTTCAAAAAAATAAAATGAAACGGCAGGAATTCAGCCGTAGAAAAGGTTGTTAATACACATCTTGTGGTTATAATATGCTATTAGTGCTCTACATTGGTGGCTTTGAAAAGTGAAAATTAATAATACCCGAAAACCAAACACATTTTAGGCTATGAAGTTTCGTAAATATTCAAATTTACAGTTAAAACACCACAGCAATTTTTTATCATCGGTTGTTAATATCTCAAAACGCATTTTAGGTATTTTAATAAAATTTCAATATGTAGATATGATGTAAATTCTTTGCAAATCTATTAATTTTTAATTTATTTTTGCAGTAGTTTCTTTGCAATCGGTTTCTAAAGTAAAAGGCCTAGTACACTTTTATCAATTAGAAAACACTATAACAAATGTTCGATATGACCGCTGTTTCGATGCGCCTTAATAAGTTTTTTTGCACTCTCCTATAGCATTCTTCGTTCTGCTTATGTTGTTTGCAAAATTTGTTCTTTTGTTTCTCGACCTTCATACGATGGCCTCACAGTTCCTGTATCCCGAAGTCTTTGTACACATTGTAAAATACAGTTTCTAAAAGATAATAATCGAATAGGAAAACGTTCCAATCATAACCTGCGAGTGGCATCCGCATTGTACCTACACTCTTCGTACATCAATACGATGTCATAGTATTCTGTATTACTATACATTTTTATGATTGTAGACGTTGTTTAATTAGAAAAAGCTGATGAAAGTCAAGCAGCTTTGTTAATACAGGCAAACGCCAGAACCGGACTGTAAATTTTAATAGAGAATAACTCGCAAACGGGGTGCTTTTCTGAAGAACTTTTAAGAACAAAAGTTACTTAATCTAACGTTGGGAATCACTTGTTAAGAGCTCGACCCCTACTTCAGATACACCCTGTTTATTCTTGCCATCTAACTATTTTCTCTACATTTTCTATAATGAAGTCTCCTTCTGCACCCCTTATATTTTTGCTATACGGTTTTATATCCCTAAAATTCATTCTAATTATTTTGTATGCTTCGTTTGTTCTTTCCTATTTCCATCTTAGTTTGTACCTCTTTGCAGTTTTCATCAATCCATTGTTTTTGGAATCTGTATTAATCCTACATGTTCGGTTAATAGCTGGAAGGCTTCCTACAGGAATCTTTTTAAAGCTTCTAGGCAAAAAATTAGATCAAAACCAGTTTCAGAAATCTAAACTATAATTTCTAACAATGTTTATTTTAAAGCATCTAAAAAACATTTCTTGAAAACTAATCAGCTTTGCAAAAATTGAAATAATAATGGTTAAGAATAATAGATATTTGGATGCTGTTTCATACAAACTGATTGTTTGTAAAGATGTTTTAGAAAAGTTGGAAAGTTATGGGGATTAGTTCATAAGATTTGTTAACTGCATTTGTTTTTAATAATTTACAGTAAACCCTCAATTTGTAGGTTCCAATGTTACTGTACTATATTATACTAGTCAGTAAATTTGTAATAAGAACACACACATTTTCGAATAAATCAGCCTCACATCATGAGTAAATATTTAACAAGGTATTAAGGACCGTAATCATATCCAATTTGTTAAAGTAAGCAATCCCTATTTAACTAGAGCGGTAACGACGCTAATCCTCTTAACGTTAGATAATACGTTTAGTGCCGAATGGGATTTAAATGGAGTTTTCTTATATACCTCCTTCTGTATTGGGTGTTAATTACGGTTAAATATATTTGTGTTTAAAGACTTATTCAAGGAAGATTATTAGTGTAAAAGCGTTAGCTATCTCTGGAACTAATAAATTACTGAAGAAATACAATTTACTCAATGTCTTTGAAAATTTGATTTATTAGCAAAAATCAATTCATTCGTTTTAAATTCCATTTTCTAGGTATATACAGGGACTAAAAAAGGAATACACCCAAACGATGCAGAAGCGTACCTATGCTAAATTTAAAGCTTAGGGTATTTCGCATTAATGTAATATAGAATTAATTGAAGACTTGGAGAAAGAAATTACTATTTCTATGTACGTACCACAAAAGAGAAAAGCTTATTTGGCAGTTTATAAATCGATTGATAAATAGTTAAAACGACTCTTATGAATGACTAAGGAGAGGAAGCAACGAAATGGAGTTAAAGCATTTACAACATTACATAATTTGAGCAGAAGTTCTATTCTTCTTGATTTTCTATGAGAAATTAAAAATAACAGTTGTATTAAATCATTCTATTCAGATTAATAGATAACCATTTATCATAGACCAGCGCAGCAATAGTTGGCCGATTATATTTTATACCTGGTGACATTCCTGATCACTTGTAACAGTTTCAACTACACACTACATTTTATTTTTCCAATGCTTTACTACATTGGCCAAGAAGTGATTTTTTTACCTGGAAATTTTGAATTTTGCCGAACTCTTGCTGTTCTAAGCAAGGTAGGGATTTTTAAGTTCCGTGACATCACTCACAACGGGATCTAGATTATACCTCTCGTCCGAACGAGAGCGTAATTTTTCAAACGGACCATGCCGAGATTCGAACCCGGGATTTTATGCATAGAATTCACACGCATACCAACTCATGGAACCGCCGGTTTCAACTACACATTACATGTGATTTTCCAATGCTTCACCCGAAGGTACTACATTGGCCAGGAAGCGAGTTTTTTTTACCTGGAAAATTTGGAATTTTGCCGAACCCTTGCTGTTCCAAGCAAGGTAGGGATCTTTAACGTGCGTGACAACACTCACACACGGGACCTCCATTTTACCTCTCATCCGAACGAGGTGTATTTTTGTGAAAAATGCTCGCCTAACATTTTTCAAGCGGACCGTGTCGGGATTCGAACCCGGGACCTGTGTTTCAACTACACATTACATTTGATTTTCCAATGCTCCACCCGAAGGTACTACATTGGCCAGGAAGCGAGTTTTTTTTTACCTGGAAAATTTGGAATTTTGCCGAACCCTTGCTGTTCCAAGCAAGGTAGGGATCTTTAACGTGCGTGACAACACTCACACACGGGACCTCCATTTTACCTCTCATCCGAACGAGGTTGTATTTTTGTGAAAAATGCTCGCCTAAAATTTTTCAAGCGGACCGTGTTGGGATTCGAACCCGGGACCTTGGGCGTAGTAGTCACACACATACCACTACACCACGGAGCCGCCCTTGTTTCAACTACACAGCTTGTATTGCTTAATAAATAGTTAAATAGGAATATAATTAATTTTAAACAGTTGGCCTTGACAGAATTACAATTTTTTTTTGTGTGCACAAACAGTGCCCAATTCTCATTCCTTGACAATATTTTAGTGTTTGAAACAAGTTTTGTTATGAATAAATGTCATAGAATACACAATAGACTTATTAAGCAATCTTGATCAAAATGTACTTCAACTTTTGTTTGATTTATTAGAACCCTTCTGGCGGTGGGGCACTTGGGCCATAATCATTTAATCACTAGATAAATCCACGTCATAACGGGTAAGATATAAAAATTCTAGTAGCTAGAATAGGCATACAATTCGACGATAATTCTCTTTCCTTTTGTATGCACTAGTTTGACTTCTCTGTATTTATGTTACATTAAGTTTAACATATTCTGGTTGTGCAGCCTAAACGTTAACAATGGCACTGGTTTATCCGCAAGTCTTGGGATATCTGGGATCTCAATGTAGTACCTTCGGGTGGAGCATTGGAAAATCAAATGTAAGATATCTGGGATCTTACATAATTTGCTGTATCGTTTTCTACAAATATACTTTTATGTTATGAAGCACGCGCATGCATAAGAAAGCGTGAGCAAAAAGATTACTTGTGAACCGTCGAATTTAATTGTTGATATAGTCCTAGAGCTATACTTGATCAGTCAAATCAAGACCAAGACGTCATAAATAGTAATTCAGGCAGCCAAACTCTTAGTACTAATGCGTCTAAAATATATATATATATATATATACTAAACACATTTGCAACATAGCTGACAGCTAACCATATGACGTCATAGTCCTGATTCGACGAATCAAGTATAACAATGGGGTTGGTAATAATCTCGAGCGGAATCGCAGTGGCAACTAAAATGAAAAATGTAGCCGTAAATAGTGGTCCTGAATTGAGTAGAAAGGACACTTCATATTGCATTCCTCTAGACCGCCGATCCCAAGTACCTCAACTGCAACTGTATAATCGGTCCCCTAGTTTTTGGAGCCCTAATATCAGTGAACCATTAAATCGATAGCTATGTGTCAGTTTCGAAATAATAAACTTATACGAGAGAAAAAATAAGTATGCATATAATGCTTTTGATTAATGAATCTATGCCCCAACAAAGGATAAAGGAAAACAATACATTTTGTAAAAATGATTCAAATCCGTAATAAATAGTTTTTGAAGCAGACTCATCTATACGTTTCTATTAGCAGCGGTTTTAATGTTACAAGTGCTTGTAAAAATAAAAATGATTCTTGTTTCAGCAAATGCAATGCTGAAAGTTTAAAAAATATAGATATGATTTGTACTAAAGCATTTTTGTTATTGATTTTCAAATGCATATTCTTAGCATATGTTATCATAAAATCAACTCCATGTGGCGTTTTCAATGGGAACGTTGTGAATAAGAAATCACATCAGCTGCAAGATATGATATACCTATTGTGTAAACAATTTTGAACATTTTTTGTTATTGCTGGTGATGTGTATAGACAAAACTGATTAAATATTCTACAAAACGGCAATAAGTTGAACTTTATAACGAAATCACTAGGAGCAGTATTCGTTGATGAATTTGCCTAGATAGTATTCTAGGATTTTTCACTTTTAAAAATTTTGTAGCTCTTTAACTTAGTCAATAGAAATATAAGTGCTCGCTATTTGTAGATTGGGTTGATGTTTGTATCTAAACATTTTTCCATGACATATATGTTTGATAATTTGTCATGGAAATTATTGTTTGCTGTTGTAATCTTTTGGGATTTGAATACATTTTATTTGTTTATATTTAAACAATACATAAGTTATACTCCAAAATAGAACATTAAGGTATAAAGGAGTAGCGTAATCTTATATAGATTTATTCATTTAAAATACAGAAATAATGATATACATTCCGATTATTTATTAAACTCTGCCCTTATGTAGTTAGTGATATATTGAGTAATGCTCTCATACAGCAAAGGATGGCTTCCAATAGGGATAAAGTAATTGCAGAGTCTGTGTTAAAAATAGATTCGTATTGCAAGTATAGGTGTTAGTGAGTTAGGAATTTTAGACACACGAAACCCATAAATACGAAGATTATTTGTTTCCATTACTGCCCCCATTGATATTGTTGCTCAATTTTAAGAACAATATTAGTAGATATATAAGAACCCTCAGAGTGTAATAATACTAATTGTTATTTCGGAGTAACGATATACTCTGCATATTTTTAATTGCTGTATGCTGATAATTTAGGTTATATTCTAAAATATTATTTAAGACTTTTTGTAAACTTATCAGGAAACGAAACATATAGAGATCACGAGAGGTCGTTGAATACCCAAATTCTCTGAAAAATCCACCCAAAAAAAAGAAATCCGAAAAAATTAAAATTTCCCAATATCTAATTTCTCTACCCTGTATAAAAATTACTCTTAAGAAATACCGTGTGTAAAGAATCATTCTATACTTAAAACTAACTTTTATTTTAGAATGTAAATACAAAAACCATTCAATTTCATTTAAGCTGTGTATGTAAAAATAATTACTCTTAAGATACCTTAAAACGTGTTTAAAAAATATGCATCCTTACCCTGTTAGAATACAAATCAATGGCGATCTTATTGCATTTGCAAAGTATAAAGAAGTCCTTATTAATTATGTAATTGATTTCCGTGTGTAGATAGTATTAAAAATAAAGTATTAATTCTAGAATCACTTTACACGTCACTTTGGTAAGAAATGTTTTTAAACGTCATTAAATAAGTGAATTATTTGTATAAATAAATAAACGTTCCGATACGAAGAATCGTGCGGTTATTAAAATATCATTAAAGATGAAATAAGATAAACAAGTTTAATAACCTTACGTTTTACAATATGAAAGACAGAGATTGCAAACTTTACTTTGTGCATTAGAAAAGGATACACCATACATTTTATGATAAATATAAATCATAGCTTTGCACTAATTAGCCCATTAAAATGCGCCATTTGCGTAAATATTACATCACCCAGAGTGACGCATGTTTCTAAATAAAAATTGGAAAAACTCTCGAATATGACGATTGAGATTATTTTGTATATAAACGGAAGCAATTCACATTCAGAATTCATCCATTTTTATGAAATCGACCAGGTAAGTTTGAGTAAAGATTGAATTCGTGATTCGAGATTTGTTTCGACAATCGTCATGTAAGATTACGTTCAGTATTCAAGATTCATTCTTTCCTAAGTCAACCAGCATACATGAAACTTATGCGTTTCAAGTAGCAATAAAATCTATTTCATTGACATTCCACGAACAACATAGAAATTCTCCATCGCAATTATTTGATGAAGCGTAATTATTTTGTAAAGTACTATGAAGATTGCACGTTTTTCGATATAAGAGCTACTGCCGAGTTTAATCGATGGAAAATAGAAAATGCACTTTTGGAAACACATATTCTAAATGAAGATTGAAAATGAAAACAGGAAGTATTTAATAATAATGGAAATGAAATTTTACCATCTCAAGTATAAATTTTGGTTCTTAGTTAGTAATTGATAAGAATATTTAAATATTTGTTAGAATAGGGTCTTAATCTTATAAAATTTTTATTTGTAATAAAAATAATTTATAGCAAATTTTGAGGTCAGAGTTCGAAGAATTCTGACCTTCTATTAAAAATAACTACTCATTTTTAAATTTTAGCCCAACTAATTCAACATATTGTAAATTATATAGATATAATTTAAGCTAATTAAACGTTTCAAAGAAGTTCAATCTAAGTAAAAGGAAGGCCAATTGCGTTGGATTTGCTGTCTGTCCATAATTGTGTTAAATTCGTTCTGTAATAAATTGCATATTGAAGAGGCACTGTCGAGGTTAATCTTCCAAGTTCAAGTTGGATATTTGTTTTAAAAATATTTGTCGTATGTACCCTTATTGGCGATTTAAAAGCTTGATTATACCTTCGTTTTATTTTAACGACGTATTACTTTGAATATTCGGTGTTTCACTATGAGAGACTTTGGCTACAAAATTAAGTAATATAGTTATAAAGTAATGATATATTATATTAAAAGGTTATGATTTAAATTTATCATATGTTCTTAAATGTGGTTCGATATTTTCAAACTGAAATGAAGTAATAAAATACATTGCGTTTCGTATTAAAATTTAGAACATACGTAATGCTTGCATTGATTCACGTAATCGAGTTATATTTTTAATGTTTAAAAAAAAACTTAATGAACATGCTTTTTGACAGCTTATGGGTGTACTAAATGGTACTATTGATATTGAACTCTTATAATTTTACTATTTTCTCCTATCAAAATTTTAATTACAACAACACCTTCAGACCTGAATATTGGTACACGAGTGAAGATTTCAAATATACCATATAATTGCATTTTGGATATAAATTCTAAATATCAGTCTAAATTCCAAGTCTTTAATATTTCGAGACAGGCTTAATGATCTTTTGTAAGTAGTTGTTATTATGTAACTAAAAATGCTTAAATATTAATGTAATTATCCATTTGACAGTATTTATTACTTTAAGTACTAAAATATAGAAAAAGGTCAATTACAAAAAGGTATTTAGGTTATCCAAAACTCATATTTTAGATGTTGGGTTATTACTGACATTGAATAGCAAGTTCACAAATTTTTGGGTTAAATTTCAAATGTTAAAAGTTACCTTATCTTGTGATACTTTTGAATTTTGTTTTGAGACCCAAATTGCTCTGGCATTTGTAACTCATATGTTTATTGTTCAGATTATGGATTTGCACGATATTTAACATCAAGCATTTGTATTTTTCAACGTGTGTTCACGTCGAGATTTCTGTACTTTCCTTGAGAGTGTTTTCTAGTTTATACACATTTTCAAATTTGTAGTGGCGCTTGGCCTATCCGTTATTGTAACCCTCCCTTTGTCTCATCAAACTCAATGAAGGTGAAGTTCCAATTAGCTTAAAGTCTTCGCAGGAGATCCTTTCTAACGGATAAATTTTCATCTACTAATAATCTTTCAGGACAGGTTATTAGAATAGGAAAGCATTTCATACTCATTTCCCCTATTTTTATAAAAAGAATACCCGAATACTCTAGCGCTCATTTGATACTAGCGTCTAATGACTAAAGGTGGTCTTCAACAGTATGACTAAATTATGCTAATGGAGGTCTTAAAATGCGCAACTCCAGTATTTATTCGCATCATCGTAATTTTATGAAATGCTTTATTGGAATTATATAAGCTTTAGCTAGTAAGATTTTAAAAATTTGGAATTTAATTTGGGTGAGTATTTTATTCTTATTACCGTTACATCAGAGAGAAAAAGAAAATATTTCGACCACTAGTAGTTAATGTTATTGCTGAAAAGGAAAAGAAACTATAGCAAACCTCACTCTATAATTTTTTTATCTTGTCATTTTGATGATTACATTATTGTGTCTTTATATCATTCAACTTTAAAGATTTTGTTACTTAAAAGAATGCAATATATTACGTTCGTTTATGAAAACATTTATAAATAGGAGCCATTGAATAAATTATAAACATTAAACTCTTTTATCAAAAGTACATATATGAGTTACTAGAATTATCTATGTTTGTGTATTATATAGATAAAACTGGGGTTGAGGTCAATTATTCTGGTTAATTTTTTTATACTAATTAGAAAGATACTCTTTTAATATATAAAATAATTTTTAACTCGAAATCATATTTTCTAATAATAATTTTGCTCTCAAAAATTTACACAACTGAATAATCAGTTTAATTATGTAGCTAATGGTATTTGATTACCTAGACCATTAGATTAAAAACATTTGAATATATGACCTCAAGTAATAGTTGCCCTGCAAACCACTAGATAGGCTTTTTAATAAGAATACCAGAAGATTGTCTATAAGACTTAATCAACGCTAATTCTTACTGTTAGTGGGGTGAATCATTATTAATTCTTTTTAAATATACACGGTGACACATATTTTAGTTATTACCGGAATATATTAGCTAAATTAGATAAACTGTAAAAAAATAATATCAAAAGATTATATTTATATTAGGCTATGCACGCCTTTCATTCTAGTTTAATTTATGGTGAGTAAACAATGTTTATACTTAGAAGTAGTGATGCTTTTGACGATAAAAGCATAGTTGTTTTATTAAACAATTTACTCTTATTGGTGTTATTCTCACACCTCATCTTAAAAGCATCCTTTCTTTGATGGCTTTAATTGTTTCTGTCTAGTCAGCTGAAACCTAAGTTTCTGTATGGTTTAATGTTTTGTGACGAGACAGTGATGACACTCGATCAAGTTCTTTAAGGTCTATTTTTAAAAAGTACAAGTTATTAGTTGTTGAAGTACCATTCGTGCAGGCAGTGCAGCGAGAAGTCAAAAAGTTATTTAGTCTTTGCTAAGATTTTTAAATACGTTATTGACCAAATACTCTGATAAGTTTGAATATTATGATGTAGCAAAAATACTGTTATCACTTATCTTACAGCTAGTGGTAAATTATAACACGTATGCAATAACATGACATATCTACTGAAGTAACTAGAATTATTCTCAACATAGAGCAAATTCAAAAATAACTGTATTACTTCCTTATTTTACGCAACTGAATACTAATAGAATTAGAAAATAAAATTGTTAACATAATCAAAACCTTATGAAAAAAGAAAGGGGCTTTTGTCAAAAATGCTATAGAAAACTCTTTGCAAAATCAAGCATAGGACAAGCACCAGTAGAATTTGCAATGAACAGAAGAGCAGAAAAATGGTAGACTATTGAGAACAACGCAGTGACATCATTATTTTAATTAAGATAAATTCGAAACCCACACTAACTACAACAGTGGTGTGTTGCTACACATGCCGATAACTGCCCACGGTCGTAAATCATTAAAGATTGTTAAGAAATTGAAAAATCGATAAAGTAGATGAAAGATTGGTAGAAATGCAAGTTTATCATTCTAAAATTAGTAAAAAAGAGGCACCTTAAATGGTAGAGGCATATGGATTGGAAGAAATAAATGGCGCTGATGGTCGATGTACATTGGTGATTTTCAATACACAAATACAGACGTCAGATCTTTCGTTTGTCATCTTATCGCAATACGCTTAATGAAATTTAAAAAAAATTAGCTGACATTGTAAACACGTAGGAAGTAGTAGTGGTTCTGCCAAACATCCATTAGGCGTGCGAACAGAAGCATTAGATTGAGCAACACCAGAAGCATAGATGAAGACCGTCCAGAACACGAAATCGAGTAATAGGTTTCGATAAGAAAGACATTGAGACACTCATAATAAATGTCGACTACAATAACGTGTTGAATGATGTAATGAGAACGACTAATGGAACAAGTACTCGTCAATAAATTGGTTTTAATATTAGCATTAAATGTTAGTGTATTTAAACAAGCGTTATTTGTTTTTAATTTGTTGTGCTCGTCTATTGTTACAGAAAAAGAAAGTTTGGTAGTATCAAAACTGCTAATATTAAATATTAACAAGTGAAGAATATGTTATGAATAGCTTCAGAAAAATAAGGGTTTGTTTTAATGTGTTTGTAACTGGGTTTACTACCAAATTGAAAAGGAGTAGGAACGCATTACTAAAAATGACTTCAAATTACATTAAAATTAGTAACTTTATGAAGTTATGAGAAAATGTAAAATAAATTGTAATTTTTCACATGTATTTTTCACATATATATATATATATATATATATATATATATATATATATATGGGTCAAAGGATATATTCACGTTATCCTTCAACATAAGCACTAAATGTCCAAAACATTTCTCCCATCGTAGCACAAGCTAACGAATACCATTTACATAAAACTTAGTCTCTTGTGAGTAGATCCAACTGTAGCTGTGATTCCTTGAGTAGAGGTCGAAGAGCACTATGCTAAGGAGGGCCGACGTGTCAGTCGTCTACACGTGAAGATCAGCCGAGTTTTAGTGAATTTCATAAAGAGATGACTTCCGTGGCTGCAGAAGGCTGTATGGATTTCAACAATATCAGCAGTTGGTGTGAATTCTATGTAGAAATTCGTATGATCATGGCAATTTGTAACTTATCTGTCGTCCCATAACAACATCGTGTAAACTGAATGCCACGGCCATTGACGAAGCGATTTGTTCTGACCGGTGAAGGCAACTTCGCATATTGGCAAAGATGTTTAACGTTTCATACGGCACAGTTTAGGAACTGATATATAAATGACTAAACTTTCATAAAGTAAGTGCTAGGTAGGTTCCAAATCAACTTCGGATGCCAATGTGAAGCAGCAGATACACATCGCCAGACGGCTGTTTCTACCCGTGAGCAACTTGAGAACTTTGGGGGTACCATCCGAGTCAGGCACTATCTGACTATTATGGCTTTAGACCAACGAAGACGGTTTTGTACGATAAATGTTTCATATCCAATTCCACAGTCAAGTTGATTGCGCGAAGCTGATTCTGCTTATAAAAGATAGACTTTTATGCAGAGCGTATTTGCAAACTTTTGCCACGATGGAGGAAATGTATTGAGGGACTTGACGGCTATTGAAAAAAGGTGTGAATATTCACCTTTATTTTGTGCATATTTTTGGTATGATAGCTATTACACTCTCTGATAAATAAATTGTTGTGCGCTACCATCAATGCATCCTTCGTAATATAGCAAATACATTAAGTTGTATCTATAGCAATTACACTTTATTTTATTAAAAATTGGACTTTGAACATGCATATCTTTATTTTTGCTTGAAAAGTTATTTCTCGTCTAGAACATAATGTGTAGGGGTGTGCATATATTTAGGAACAGATTTCTGAAATTCCATACCGAACACAGTTTTAACATTTACCAACGTATTTGACATCTAACCATAATATGTCACGCTACTGATTTGAAGATTTAAGTACACCTTATTTGGCAAGTCCAACTGTTGCCATTCATCTCCAGTTATAGAAACCATTACCACAACAGCGTGGGCGGCATCAAAGTTAAACTTCCAAATTAAATCAACCTAACAATATTTATAAATGGACGTTTTTTTATATTAACAAAATCTAGTTTGTGCTCTACTTAAATCTTTGTACTATAAACAGCCGTGTTTAAAAATAGTAACAAATTATCCATAAAACAAATAATACAACCCTACGATAAATATTAAGATAACAAATGTTGCAACATAACAAAATAACATCATCTTATTTATTTTTCTATGTACTTTTTAATAGATTAAAATGCCGGAGGCTACGCTTGGGTACGTCTTAATTTATTGTTATAGTACCGTTACAATATGCTTTAAAGGTGATAAATAATAAATGTATAGTTTAGCAGATTTTTCATATATAATGTTCTACATATTTTGAAAACACGGTGGAAACTGAAATACTATTAATAATTGTATGATCATAACCAGAAATCCTAGTTCTCGACACTTTACTTTCTGTTTTTTATTTTCTTAATCGAGTTGATCTTATTTTGCTTTTTTAAACCAATCAGTGGTATTTTTATTTGGATTGCTAATGTTTAATAAACTATAAAAAATGCATTATACTATGGTCACATATTATTTTCATGTCCAGGAATTGTTATGTTTGTCTATTTTAATTTTACATTTTTTTACTTTTAATCAAATATCTTGATTTTCTGTTTTATATTTAATTCTTTTACTGTAGTAATTTTATGCCTCCCCATTATTTTTTCATATATAAAGCAAATCGTATCTCTAAAACACCTACTGATAGAAATTAATAAACGACTTTGTAATTTCTTAGTAATATTTATGCTTTAAGCTTTAGTATTTAAAGAAATATATTACATGAATGATAATTGTTTCTATTATTAAGTTAAACTATAGAGCTACAATTAAATTAAACCTAATTTTTTTATATAAATGATAAGGCGCTCCAGGATACTAAATTTGCTTAATTACTTGAACGAATAGATTAAACAATGACGAATTGCTATAAATAATAATATCATTCTGTACCATCCTTAATCCTTTACTTATTTATCTTTTAATGCTACTAACACTGACGATGTGTGACCTTTGATTTAAATTATGTATTACAAAATCATGTTGGAAATTGTGATGCTCTGTTAAATGATTTGCATATATTAAATCAAATATTCCATTTAGCTTATATATTCCTCATTTTGCCAATTTGCTGTTAAAAATATTTGATCATCTGATGTATACAATATATACATATTTGCACCACCGCTGGATTTCAGTTTGCACGTATCAAACCTATCGATTATACTGATTTACGTTTTATTGTTATTTGTATATCTTCTAAGAGCATTTTCCATCCTAAAATTTAGTTGAAACTCACTAGATTTTAGTACATCAACAAAAAAATTTTAATTTGTACTTTCATTGATTGTATATATTGTTGTGAATAGGCCGCTTTGCGTTGGGCGTCGCTAATATTACTGTAACTAGGCGGCCTAGCGTTGAGGTGGCGCTAATATTGCTGTAACCCGCCAGATACGAATTGTATCAATGAGGATGCAAATATGAAATTATTATCTTACCGTGTACTTTTCCTTACCTGACTAGCTCAACAGAAATTATGTTGTGAAATTTACGAAACTGTCAAACTGACACCATTTTATGCAATTTACCTTTCAGTAAATGCAGTGTATTATGTTTTCATTAAATAACGCTTATTGTGGTATTGATTTTTATTCTAGTAAAGTATGAAGTTCAGCTTCGCATATCTTAAAGAAGGTAGCTTAAATCAAAAGTTATTTTTAGTATTTACAGAATAATTATTTTTTCACGGATGAAATGAATAGCTCTTGTATTTATATCTAAAATGAAAACTCGTTTTAAGGTATCTTTCAAGAGTAATTATTTAAACACACAGCTGAAATGAATTAATATAAAAATTAGGATTTTTATTCTATGTGCTAATGAAATACCATTATATTTATACAGGATGAAAAATTAAATATAGGGAGATTTGACTTTTCTCTGTTTTCTTCTCTTTGGGTGATTTTTTATAAAATTTGGGTGTTCAATAACTTCTCGTGACCCCATTATCACATAATATATATATATATATATATATATATATATATTGATGTGATAATAGGGTTATTTAAGGGTATATAAAGTCACAGGGGAGGTATACTTCATGTAAATAGTATAAAAATCAAGAAAACCAAACGTTTAAGTCATAAAATACAGAATTTGTTAATTACGCAAAAAGAAAATAGAAAACACCCCGTATAAGGTCGATAACTGGCCACAGATAATGAAAGAAAGTTCACTTTGTAATAAATTAAACACATTCATCAAAATAAATGATTTTGGAAGCCATTCAATCCGTTTCTAGCCATTTAAAGAATTCTTAAGCGCCAAAGCAAATTCTAATCACCTTGTATGAAATCAATAACAAACCACAGTCAATAAAAGGAAGCTCATTCTGTGATAACTTAACCACATTTAGCAAAATAAATAACTCTGGGCGCAACCCAAATCATTTTAAAAACATTTAAAACATTCATAAACACCAAATAAATACAAATTAGGCATATTTAAACGTGAAACAAATCTCTTTCAAACTCGACGCATCTGCGTGAAGAATGAAAATCAATGGAATGCATATAATTTGTACGGGTTTGCAATAATCAAACTTTAGAAAAACAAGCATATTGCATAATGCAAAAAGTCATAGATATTGGGGAAAAAGTCGTACGTGACATTAGCAATGTAGAAATCGACACATTTTTAAAACAGCATGGGTAAATAAAATATGGAGTTATAAATTTTTGCGTAGGTGCAGAATCGAATGTATTGTTTAACAAATTCCAATACGTGCAAATTTAAATGAATAGCCTAAGCAACTTTCAATAAAATCCAACAGGTTGAAGATACCACATAATGGCAACACCTCTGCCATGGTCGAATAACAAGATAGCAAGCGGCCAACCAATAACAGCACGTGGAACGACTTGATTCATATATTGAACCGAAACTGATAAGATGCATTCATTTCATAAAACGATGCTCGGTTGTAACAGTCAAGACAAGTTGATTACGTGAAATCAAAAGTGAGTGAAGTCGAAAGTGACATAAAGTAATATAGTAAATTAAAGAATTCAAGTGAAATATAGTGAAAGTGCGTATTGAAATACGAAAAACTCTACCGTTAATATAAAAACGGCAACTAATGAACCAACAAAGGAGCAAACTAATGAACCAATTAAGGAATTAATTAATGAACTCATTATAAAAATAATCCACTAAATAATCTCACTAAACAAAGAATTAAAGAACTCCCAATAAATGGAATAATCCTAGAGGGACAGAGAATTGGATACACGCCAAGCTAAGGGTCAACGACTGGAACTAGCAACCGATCTGGGTCAAAATGTTCCCGTAAGAATCAACAAAAGGATACAAGGTCAAATCTAATTTTAGAATTTATAATATATTCCATTTTTTTTACTTGAAATATTTAATAAGCACAAAACTTTCATGTAATATAGATAATTTAGTGTAAAAGGTCATCAAAAATTTTGGTTGATACGTAAAAATTACATTAAAAGAGGAATAGTTCATTGAACGTTCAACAAAGCATTCAATACCAAACATAATTATTTTTGCTGGCTTTAATTGCTTAAAAAGGGTTATAATTTTGGTAATGAACACATTTAACAGGTGTATTTATTTTAAATTTGATTCGAAAGTTTTGTAAATAGCAAATGACATTACTAAGGACGTAGAGTTGTAAATTGTACATTTTCTTAGCTTATACAAATTTTGGTGAATTTCGTTGACCTTATTCAGGTATACGAAGTGTTAGAGGGCAGTGGGTAAATATTCTTTGTTATCATATCGTCGTTCACTCTGTGCATGGTATCACTGAGCTAGTCGGGCATAAAATTTAACTGTATTGATTTAAAATTATTTTAGAGGCACAGAGAGATGGCGAGCAGCAGGCAACTGAGCGTTACTTACACCAGTAATTAAAAACAGTTTTCAATAATAAAGTATATTAAGATTGCTAACCTGGAATGGGTTCTGTAGTTCCTTCCTAGTCTGTGATCTGCATCCCCTTTCTGTGTCCTCTTTCCTTATTACTGTGCCTGCCCCATAAATTGTTTCCAATTAAAAACGTACCAAGTCAAAATATGTCCAAATTAGAATACTTTCATTTTTAAACTATCTCCAAAGCTTGAGTATGTTCAAAGTTCGAAGTCCCAAATTAACATCGTCTTAAATATCCCAAATTAGAGCCATCTCAATCAAAATATATCTCCAATTAAAAGTCGATATTAAAAGCCAAAATTAAAGTCCAGATTGAAATTAAAAGTCGATATTAAAATCCAGATTGAAATTAAAAGCCCTGTTTCATTAATACTAGAAAAGGATTTAATTAAGTCGTTTTACTTACGTTTATTTATAGATCGGCTTGTTTTCGTTGAATAAATTCTCGCACTTTTTAATTCTTATTTACTTTGATTTTTAATTCACTGGTTACGTAAATTCTTAACACTTTTGAACATAGTCGTAGCTCGGTTTGAATATAGACTAACTTGTCGCTTCGTCATTATCGTATATATTAGCCCTACCTCCTATTGATTTCATTGGCGTGTTTACGTTCTGGGACGCTACTTCTACTTTTATCTTGCATACTTCGGGATTTTTACCAATTATTTAGTTCAAATCTTTCAATGCATGCCTTGACTGTCACCTACGCCTCCCGCATATCGTGGTATTATTTGAGAAATTCCAACTTTTGCCTTTTATTAACTCACGTATTCGAATGTTTGTTACATTTTATCATCTAAATTAAATCGCCTGGTGCTTGTTTATTTCTACAGAATAATGGATTTTTTAACAAATGTGATTTCTTCCAGTCACGTACGATTTTCTTCTAATAATGAATTATTTAGAATGCGTGTACGATGATATTTTAACGCAATTGTTACATCTTTGCAATGCCAATTTATCTAGGTTTCCCGGTGATTTAATTTTGATGCAATTTGTTGCGTTTTAAAATCTTATCTTTACTTGTAAACTACTCTTAGACCTCTTTATGTTCTCATGCATTTAATCCCGTGTATTTTATATACAGTGTGCTCTCAATTAACAATATGTAGGGTGACCGATTTACTGTTATAATTGCTGAAATTGTGTGCCTTTCTTAATGTGGAAGTTGTATTTCTTTATTCTACGACCCCCATGACTTAACCTACCCCTAAACTACCCTATTATCATAGCAATATATATATATATATATATATATATATATATATATATGTACATTAAACTTTAGGATTCATTTTTGCGTCGTTGTATCATAAATATTAATATTAATTACGAGTATTAGGTAGTTTCATAAAGCGTAGGATAAAGATTTGTATTTTTAAAGGAGTAGCTTGTAAGTTAATTAATACGAAAGTTCCAGTTTCTGTATATAGCAAAAATCAATAATTTAAAAGGGTGAATTTCTTAATTGCATAAAGTATACATAAATTTAGCATAGTGGAAAGCTTTAATAGTGATTAACCTTGCAAAGAACTAACGTAGGGTAGGAAAGTGGTCGACAAACAACTTATAAACGGCTAAAGTACCTAAGAAGGAACGTGCACGCAAACAATTCGTTTCTAGTTAAAAATAAACCTTGAAAATGTTCCTGGTATTAATTTAAAAAAAGAGGGAAGATAGTTTATTTCTAGGATTTTTAGTTAAACGCTCAAGATCGTTATAAACGAAAGAATAACAAGAGGTAGAGTGTTGAAGGTTGTATAAATGGATCGATATTAGATAGAGAAGCCGTAGTTTAACATGTATTAAAATGAGACAAAATTTAGGTGTGCATTGACTTTGAAATTACTAAGGGGATAAGGACTAATATAATGAAGATAGGAGAGACGGAGATAGTTGGTAGGAATACACATATAGGAAGGAGATGGACGATACTCGAGAGAGGGTAGATGTGTTAGAATAATATTATACTTGTGAACTTGGAAATAGAGATAAAAAATACAGGCTAAACAAGGACACACTGTCATGGAAAATAGGAAGGGTACAAAATAGAAGATAGAACATTTTTGGATATAAGAACGAGCGAAGTGACTGTATATACGTGCATGCAAGAGGCGTGTTTTAAATGCTTGCGTTTGTATCAGCGATGATGGAATTCAACGAATTCGACGGCCGTTGAAAATTTTAATTTAATTTTCGAGGTAAAATGTTTATTTTGTACGCAAAATTCTTAGACTTTCGAGACGGTTGGCATACGGCTGCCAGTTTTCCACGGAATTGTGGATAATTCACAATACGATTTTTAAAATCAACAACGTTTGGTGAAGAGTGTTTTGAGAATCGTAAGCTGTTGTAGAAATATTTACCAAGAAAGTTTGTTGTTGTAGTGGTGTATTTCTGGAAGTGAGCTTAGTGGGGGGGACTTTGGTCTATATAAGCCACTGCAAAATTTCATCTAAAGCTTTGAACATCTTTAGTACTTGAGTCAAGCGACTAAGTGAGTTTTGATATTTTATAAAAAAAGTTATTTCAACGTACACAAGTTGCTGTATTGTGGAAATAAATGTTGTAAATGTGTTACATATATTTTGAAAATGGAAGCATGAGGAATAGTAAGTAGAAATTACTTTCTTATTTTGGTGGCTGGGGATTTGTGGATGTAATTAAAACGTTAGCTGATGTATGGAGGATTTGGACTTACAGTAGATTGGCGGAACAAAATTTTGGATAGATGATTGCTGTCCCAAATAGTGTGAATCAACTTGGGGTGACTCCGGTACGAGCAGTCGTGGGGAGAAGCTACGTCTGCGATGGTTTAATGGCAGATACCTGTTTGGGCTACATACCAGGTAATTGATTTTTTGCAAAAACATTTATTTTTGTGATTGTTTGGTGTTATGACATTCTGTGCGTTTGGGGGTATATTTTGGTGAATTCTCTGGACAAAGAAATTGAGTATTTAATATTTTTAATAAATTATGTAAAATATGTTGAGGCCGACATTTTGTATTATACAATAATTGTGTATTAACTGCTTTTGTAAAAGGTAAATGGTTTTTAGGTAATTTTCAGTGCAAAATAAAGTTTAGCACAAGTACAAAAAGGTTTACTATGAGCTCTTACACCAGGGATTTATAGTAAGGTATGGGGTTAAGCCCAGTTACATTCAATGTTTTATATAGTCAGAGGAGTAAAATTGTATATAGAAATATTTAATAAAAATGAATTAGTATTCATCGCGGATATATGTCATGAATGAATGTATGCTGTAATAATTGGAAAAGTTTGCTGTGAGATTTTCTGTGTAAATAAATTGTGATGGATTTTTTTTGTAGTCGAGTTTCTTTTATAAAAAAAAGTAGGGCAGGTTTTTGCAGGTATCCGTAGAGCAGCCGTGGCGTACTTCACTGATGAAGTTAAGTTTTTTTTATTATAGGAAAAAGCTGAGCGTATTTTGGCGTCCAAAAGGAAGAGCTTCTTCAAAGGATAAAAATAGGTACTGAAGAGAAGTAAGTTAAGACGAGTTTTTGTATTCTAGCTAGACTTCAGAACATTATGGCTTCCATCGTGAGGGGCTGTTCCAGCTAAACTACATAGAATTTAGGGCTTCCAAGTGTGAGACATTTTCAGAGATAAACTTCACAGTAATTTTATGACGCCCAATTTGTGGGGCACGAATTTACCTACTCATAGCAATTTTATGGCGGCCTAACGCTGGGGCTTGAATAAAGGGAGATTTAGAGCAATATATATATATATATATATATATATATATATATATATAAGAAAAGTATGTTCAATGAGATTTTAAATAAGGTATCTGTATTAAATATTACAACTTTGCTACTCCTGTCCTGATGAGCCCCTTAAAAAGGTTGTATATCGCCCTCCAGTTAAATTTTCTTCCAAAATAAATGGTCCTATCAGTTGATTGTGTATTATTCCAGTCCAAACATGTATTTTAAACTTATGCTGAAAACTGCTGGTTTTCGTGAGGTGTGGGTTTTCATCTGACCACACATGCTTATTATGCATGTTAAATATGCCATTTCTGCTAAAAGTTGCCTCATCAGTAAAAAGACTATTGTTAACAAATTCATTATCTCTGCTAATTTGTCTTAGCAGCCAGTCGCAAAACTCGACTCTAGGCTGGCGGTGGGTTTCTAAACGATCTTGAACTAGTTGCAGGTGATAGGGATACAGCTGTTGATCTTTTAGAATTCTCCAACATGTTACCTGAGAAACTCTTGTTTGTAGCGAAAGTTTCCTGGTACTTATTCCAGGGTTCTCCACTACTAAATTTATAACATTTTCTTCATTTCTTAATGTGCGTTTTATTCTTTCACTTCTACGATGTTCAGCAACAGGTAAAACAGTTTCTGTTTCCCTTATCCCTCTATCTACTGTCACAAAAGTTTTTCTATTGGGGACAATAGTTCCTGGATATTTCTCTGCATATTTTCTTACAGCCTTTCCAGAATTGCCTTGGCATTCTCCTAGTACCAAATGCATGTCATATTCAAAGAACGTGTATGTTACTATTTTTGTGTTTGATTATTAACAAAATAATAAGAAATAAGCCATCTGTAGTTACGTATTGAACGAGTATAACTTGTGACAACTATACCAAATAAGAGAAGCCTACTAGATTCAGCAACAGCTTGTAATTATTTGTATTTTAATTGTAAAACTAATATGAATAAAACATTATTTTTAGGAAATATGTACATGTTTGTCAATTTACTGTATTTGATTTAAATTAGATACCAGTTTCGAATTCATAAAATAAACGTTTGCATTTTGAAAGAATTAATAATACGTTGTTTTCATGCATGAGTTGAGCTATGACTTAATTTAAAATATCTCGAAAATGGAAAGCTCTACAGGGGTTAACCAAGAGTACCTTTTTGTGGCAAATTGTATGAGGAACAATTATGAGTTGTAATTTTTATGAAATACAGGGTGTGCAAAAAGTATAAGTCAAAATTGTTTGATAACCCCTCTTATTCTACGCCAATGGATTATCCTATTTTGTAGAAATGAAGTTTAATAATTCGTATTAGTAAACGACTAACGTGTACCTATTATCAAGTTAAAGTCTCTACCCTAAATGAAAATATTCTACTAAGCGTGTATTTTTCAATATCGCTTCATCACCCTGTATAATGGAAACGGGTGGGTTTACAGGATACTGTTATCTAACTTTTCTTGGTAACTCGTCAAGATCTATATATTCCCCAATTTACGGTACTTTATTCTGAAACACCCTGTTTATATCCTTTCCAATTTCTATTTGATTTTAAACCCCTTAAGATAAGCTTAAAAGTTTTATTCTTTAGAATACAGGCAACGTTCCTTGGTAATAGCGATTTTTTGTATAGGGTGTTTATTTATAGTTAGTACCGTTTTTTAGTATAGTTCAGCTTTAATACTACATAATGTTGGAAACTACAACACACATTTCAATTTAATCCTGTGGACAAGGTGGGAAATCTTACGTAATTATTATTTTAGGGCTGCTTGATTTGAATATATTGCGCAACCGACTTTGACGTTCGAAAGAGAATTCTTATCTTTAATAGTAATACACATTGTGTAATAATTCCTAAAACAAGTTATTGATTTCCTAGAGTTGAAGCGAAATTTATGTGCATAAATAGAATATCAAAAGGTAAAATATTAGCATAACAAGTTGCCGTCAAAAATTTAACCCGTATCTGTTGGAGTAAATAACAGATGTATATATTTACCCCAATGCATGATGTAAAATTGCAATGAGAGCAGATAATTTATATGGTGTTATAAATGTTCAAAAATATTTACAAGGGTTATGCAAATTTGTTAGTAAATGTTAAAGAATTATTATCTCCTTAATTTTTTCTAAGTATTCATTCTACTGAAATCCAGGAAGGCAGACAAATTTTGTTAAGAGAAAAATAGGGTACATCTTAACTTTCTTAATGTATGAATTTTTGCTTGAAACGTTACATGGGCATCAAAGTGTCAGTTTATTATATGTATATATATATATATATATATATATATATATATACATATATTGCTATGATAATAGGGTTGTTTAAGGGTAGATTAAGTCATAGGGGTCGTAGGATAAACATAAGCAACTTTAACTTTAAGAAACTCAAATAATTCCGAAAATTATAAGAGTAAATCGGTCATTCTACATAATGTTAATTAAGAGGACACTGTATATAAAATACACGGGATTAAATGCATGAGAACATAAATATGTCTAAGTATAGTTTACAGGTAAAGATAAGATTTTAAAACTCAATAAATGGCATCAAAATTAAATTACCGGGAAACATAGATAAATTGGCATTGCAAATATTTAACAATTGCGTCGAAAATATCAACGTAAACGCATCCTAAATAATTCAGTATTAGAAAATCGTTACGTGACTAGAGTAGAACACATTTGTTCGGAAAACCAATATCTTGTATAAAGAATAAACACCATGCGGTTCAATTATATGATAAATTAACAAACATCGAATACGTGAGTTAATGAAAAGCCAAAAGTTGGGAATCCTTGAATAATACTGCGATATGCGGAATGCGGACGTGATGAACAGAGCATACATCGAAAATTTAAACCAGGTAATTTCTAAAAATTCCGAGTTCTGCTAGATAAGGCAAAAGCACCAGCCCAGATTATAAACACGCCAATGAAAACAGTTAAAGGAAGGGCTTATATATACGATAGAAACTGAACGACATTTTAGTCTACATTTAACTGAGCAACAACTATGTTCGAAGGTGTTGAAAACTCACGCAATTAGTGAGATTTAAAAGTGCGAGAATTTGTGCAACGAAATATAAGCCGATCTATAGATAGACGTAAGTTAAACAACTTAATTAAATTCATTTCTAATATTTACAAAACAGGGTTTTAATTTGCGGACTTTAGTTTGGGACCTTTAGTTTGGCGATACTTTAATTTGGCGATACTTTAATTTGCGGACTTTAATTTGGCGATACTTTAATTTTGGTGATATTCTAATTTCGACACATTCCAATTTGGGATGTTGGATACTTTAATTTGGACATATGTTAATTTGGACATATTCTAATTTGGGACGTTTAATTTTGGATGTACTGTAATTTGGTACGATTTTAATTGGAAGCGATTTATTGGGCCGTCATAACAATAAGCAAAGCGGACACAGCAAGGGGATGCAGATCATAAACTAGGATGGAACTCCAGAACCCATTCCAGATTAGCAATTTTTAACACACTGTATTATTGAAAGATTGGTTTCAATTTAATATTTTCTATGCATTGTATATTTGTAAGAGTCGTCAAAAAGGTCACTGAAATAATATGAAAACAGAGGAAGGTATCTTGGAACGTTCGAAGGTCCCTGTATATAATTAAAAGATATCTTTGCTGGCTTTCAGAAAAGCATAAATCTGGTATATCTACAAAAAGGAAAATGTTGAGTGTTGTAAATATTATCAGTTATTATATTGTGTGTTGTAGAATTGCTTTATTTGATCCTATAAGATTTATTCAATAAGCTAGTCAAGATAAAAACCTTAAAATTAATATTTCATATAATAAAGGCTAGATCACAGCAATAAATATGACATGCCCAATCGTGGGGCCAATTTCACAACAATAAATATGACGCCCAACATTGGGGGTTAAAATAAAATAGGGCATATCATAGCAATATATATATATATATATATATATATATATATATATATATACATATATACGGGGTGTCTCTAATAGGTCTGTACAATGTTACCACAAATTTCTGAGACTAAAATATGAGGATTTAGCCCTAATTTACTTTGTTCCAATAGTTGATACTTTCCAAGATACAGGGCGTCAAAGTTTATTATCTTTTAAAGCTATTTTTTAAATGGGTATCTTAATAATAGCAGGATTTGCATGAAATTTGGTATTTAAGGGTTTATAAGATGAGAAATTCAGATATGATAATAGTTTTGAAGTACCCACCAGCAGTCCTTTAAATAGATTTAAAGTCCCTTAACTTTTTTGTGCCTCTGGTTTAAAATTCTTATACCCTGACATTATTTCTCCAAAAAAGGTACACCTTATAGATGTCGCTGCGAGCAGTCGTTTCTCAGATAATCGAATTTAAATGTTTTATTGCATACTAACATTTATCATAGCCCACTCTTCACGCTTTATTCAGGTTTAGGACTGGTCCGAGAAGCCAAAAGCAACCAAACTTTACACAATAATGAGCTAATAATGATAAGAATGTAAGAATGAACTGGCAAAGAACAAGAGGAATAACACACAAAGTCAATAACAAACTAAACAGCAAACTTGAATTACATTATAAACTGTTCAATAAAACTCTAACTAAATGTTCAAAATGACCTCCGTTTTCGTGTACATAAAGATTAATTCTACGAAGAAAATTGGACTGCACCTTTCGCATAATCTCTGCATCTAACCCGAAAATATTTACTGAATTTTGTATTCGTGCCCACAATTATCATCGATGCTTATAAATCTAGAATATGCCTCTCTTTAAGTGGTCCCATAAAAAGTAGTCCATTGGCGTCAAATCCGGTGAGCGAGGTGCCCAATTTGCAGGAACATTATTTCCCCTGCCAATCCATCGATTCTGAAAATTTCCATCTAAGTGATCCTTGATGTTAAACATAAAGTGTGGTGGTGCACCGTCGTGCATAAACCACATAGTTTCTCTAAAAGCCAGTCGAACGTTATCTAATAAATTTGGCAAATTTTCTAAACGTTGTAGGTAATTTTCACCACTTAAACGAGGTTGTAAGGCGACAGACCAATAATAAAACTGTCAATAATTCCTGTCCACATGTTAATTTTAAATTCACATAGATAATGCACAACCTTCACTGCATGGAGGTTTTCATCAGCATCAATGTGTTCATTATGCAAATTAGTAATATCCCTTCTTGTAAAACAGTACTGATCCGTAAATAAAATTTTTCTACGAAGATTCTGATTATTTTCTCTCTGTTCATTAATTAAACGACAAAAGCCTAATCTTACTTCGAAGTAAATAGGTGCAAGCTCTTGTACTCTTTGGAGATGAAATGGATGCAACAATTGTTCTCTTAAAACCCTATTAATAGTATCTTTAGAAACTCCAAGTTCCAAACCTAGCGGTCTGGTGCCCAGTATGCGATTTTGTGCATAATCAACAGTTTCAGAAGCAAAATTACCGGTTGTTCGAAGACGTCTTTCAACCGCGCCAAATGTTTAGTGGTTTGGTATGCGTCTATTTGGAAATCCTTCTTAGTATACTCTCACCGACTGTCGACCATTTCCTTGCAATAACCATATCCTAATGTCACATCGGTCATTTCTGCGTTAGTGTAAAGTATGGCCTTAGCAAAAAATTCAAGAATGAAATGGTAAGGTTTAAAATTACGATAAAAATTTGTTAGACTGAATCGTTTGACAATACTCTTTGTAATTAATGACAATACTTAACATTGTGTAGTCGTTGCTGTAATACATGTTGGTATGCAATAATACATTTAAATTCGATTATCTCAGAAATAGCTGCTCGAAGCGACATCTACAAGGTATACCGTTTTTGGAGAAAAAATGTCAGGGAATAAGAATTTTGAACTAGAAATTTTACATACCAAGGTACAAAATGTTATGGGGCTTTAAATGTAGACAAAGAGCTGCTGGTGGCACCATCTCCGAGGTATATCAAAACTATTATCAAATCTGAATTTCTCATCTTAAAAACCCTAAATTTCATGCAAATCTTACTATTGTTAAAATACCTATTTTAAAAATAACTTAAAAATATAATAACTTTGACACCCTGTATCTTGGAAACTTTTAGACCAAAGTAAATTGGGATAGACCCTTATATTTTAGCTTCAGGAATTTGTGGTAACATTTTGTACAGAACATTTAGAAACATCCCGTTTTTATATACATATATACCTTGTGTAATTAAATTGCCTGATATATGTATATATTTAATAGTTGGCTCATATCCGTAATTTTGAGCGTTGCTTCCTGTCTATATCTGACATTAGTCAAAAACTTGACACTGTCAGGTATGATTGACAAAAATGCCAAAAGTAATTGAAAGTTGGGTTGATGTACGGTGACATACATGACTTGAATTTGTAAAAATTTTCAATTTTCATCACCAGTTCCGGTAGTGCAATTGGTAAATACGTCAGCCGCGAAAGCTCAAGATATATGTTTAAATTCCGCCTGGGACTTTATACTTTCCATGTTTTAATTACTAACTCGATTTAAAATGATCATTTGGGCTTTGCATAAAAGTCTAAGTTATTGATTCATCTTATTGACTATAATACGTTAGTATTTTTATCAACTTACTTTGTGTAATTAAATTGCCGGTATTTGTACGGACGCTAAATTACTGCTGTGATATCGGCTGTCGTTGGGCGTCGCTAAAGGAGTACTGTGATATCGGTACAGCAAATTGTAAAATTTTAATTTTTTTACTTATCTTCTTTTCTAACACTTCTTTACCTGACTAGCTCGACAGAAGTAGTGAAATTTACAAAATGAAATCAAACACAGCCATATAAAGCATCTATACAGTCAAAATATTTTTTCTCATACAGAAGAATATAGAATATTACAGCATAGTTTCTTTCAAACATAAACTTATTCCTAACAAGTACTTATTTACTTAATTATCAAAATGTTCCTCACCTAATGTTGCTTACAATTTACAGAACTAAAATCACTTCTCTTGTGGGAAATTTACCGGGCTTTTTATTCCCACGCTTGTAAGGTTTGTTTGACCAAAGAGTCCGAGTGTTTCAAACTCTGACTAGAAACTCTAATAAATATCCTTACAAAAATATTATATGATTAAGACTTATTTTACCTTAAATTAAAACGACAAATACTCAAATAGCAGTTACAAACAAAAGATTCTAAAAGTAATGCTTGCAAAATCCAATTAACTGTCTTAAACACCTTCTACATCTACGTTTAAATTGACGTCAAAATCAGCTTACAAGGTTTTCCATATTATTTACAATCTCGATTTAAGCATCAGTTGCCAAAGTGCATCTTCCTTCTAATTGTTTAATTAAATTTTAAAGTAGCTTTTTGCATCGAAGAAATCCCCATCTTCCGTGTATATTACAAAATCAAATAACTGCATTTAGCAACGTATAAATTTCATATGTAAACCCTGCTTGTTATTTTGGCATTATAATCAACGTTACATTTTAAATATTAAATAATGTAAGTACATTGCATACTTTAAAACAACTTTTCGCAATGTTACATCTTTGCACCTTAATTGAATTGAATACAATCTCTTTAATAAAGTTTCCGTTTATATGTCTTTATTTAATTACGTCATGGTTCTGCCGGGTTGTTCTAGATTTCACAGGTATCCATTACAATGATTACACACCTAACTGACGCAAGATTTCTGAAAATAACTCAGTTTATTACCTTATTAGCGTAATTTATTTTATAGTGGCGTGTGCTGCCTGTCCTTATTTAACATAAGGAGGTGATTGCAGCATCGCAATTATCATGTATTAACACGAAAGCTATCAATAATTCTTATCGATTTTACGACATTTTGATAACATTTTTAATGTTGCTGCAGCTTCTTAGAATAAATGTTTGTTTATTAATTAGGTATTTAAGTTGTTGTAAGTACAGATGACGTATTCTTCCTTAATCCCGAACATTCGAGAGAACTTTTTATTCAAAATTGAATTTGTTGTACAGACGTCAATTTGGTTGATTAATTTAAGCTATAATTGCTTCACCGTGTTTTGCACATGCAAAAGACCCGCATCTTCATAATTGTAATAAAAGATTGGTTCTCAAGGCAAACAAAACGTGTTTCTAATGCATATTTTTATAACAAACGAATGGCTTTGTACTTATAATGCTTAAAATTGGCCGATTTAATAATGCATCAAATTTATATCTTTTAATGATTGAAATTCGTTTTACAGTTTATTCATTACATAAATAACTAGCGTTTTTAATTGCTTTCGAATGCAAACAAAACGTATTTTTAATACACAAAAAAAATTAGTTATTTTTATGCATGAAAAGGGAATTTTTATTGCAAACGAATGGCTTTGTATTTATCTTAGAATGATTATTTACAAGCACGCAATTGTGTTTTTCGTTTTGCGTATTTACAATACGCTTATATTATACAGGGTGGAATAATGAATCTTAGGAATTCTTATTGTTTTTGGTTTTATTTGTAGGCTTTGATTTCAATAACCTTTCCTGACCCCTTATCATGGCAATATATATATATATATATATATATAAAATATATATGTGTAAATATATATATATATATATATATATATACATACATTAGATACATAAGGTACATAAGCGAAATAATAGCTTAGACTTATATGCAAATCGAACTCGTACGCGGCTAGGATTCGAACCCATATCTTTGGTTTTCGCGGCAGATGCGCTAACCTATTGTGCCATTCGGACAGATGATTACATTCGGAAAGGTATACACTAAATCATGTAGGCAACCGTACATCAATCTAACTTTCAATTATATTTGGCATTTTTGTAAATCATGTCTGACAGTGTAAAGTGTTTTGTTTCATGTCAGATATAGACAGAAAGCGACGCTCAAATTCACAGTTATAAGTCTAGTATCGCCCACAAATATTAGTAACTGCACAAGGCAAATTGATTTTCAATGTTATATTAGTTAATAAGATGAAATAATAACGTAGATTTTTATGCCAAACCTAAATATAAATTTAAAATCCAGCTAGTAGTTTAAAGATGTAAAATATAAGATTGATGTATGGCTGCAAACATGATTTAGATTCTTATATCTTTGAGATTGTAATCACCTGTCCGGTTAGCGCAACTGAGTTAGCACATCGACTTCGAAAGCCGAAGATACAGGTTCGAATTCTGTCCGGGATCATTTATTTTCCATCTTTCAATTACTGCTGGATATTAAATGATTATTTAGGCATTGCGTGTAAGCCTATGTTATTATTCATTTTATTAATTACTATAATATTTACCTTGTGCAATTACTAATGATAGATAACTTCAAACTTGTTAAGCATAATATGCTGTAATGTTAACTTTGAAGTAACCAATGGTCACTATTACCTTTGAAAAATTTGGATAATGACAAATTTTTGAAAAAATATTTTTAAGATTGCGAACTTGAAATAGGTTAAAGGTTTATTAGTGTCAGTTTATTTAGAAACTAATAATACTGTAAAGTTTAAGCCAGATTTTTTGGAGTAATACTTAAAAGGACAGGAACAAGATATTTTGAATTATCTCAAGATCGAGTTAACTGTGGATTTAAATATGAGAACAATATTGACTTATATTGATGCTTTTTTGATAATAGATTTCATAATACGGTTTGATTTTGATCAGAGTATTATTGGTATATGCAGGTTAAAGTAGTAAGTAATATAGTCCATTCGCTTTAACTTTAGGATGACGTCACAACTGAATAAAATACCATACTGCCAGTGTTAGCTTAAATTATTATATATTTAATGAAAGATATAGGAATACTGCTATTGGTAAGAAGAATTGGTGGCAACACCGTACAGAACTACCAATCTTTATTGTAAAACACAGTGTCCTTCAAGAGCAAATTCAGGTATTTATTTCCATACGTTGCCAAAACTTCATTACTACATTTGACGTCATCCTATAGTTAAATCGAATGGACTATAGTAATAAATTTCTTGAATGTGCTTCGTTGCTTCATGGTGGATAAATTAGAAATCATTACTGCAATTAATGGTTTGAATGATGCTTTATATTGTGCGTATTAAGGCACGGAGGTGGTGTTTCTTATATAAGACTCGCATTGATTTGAGTACTTATTATTGGTAGCATAATAAAGGACAATTAAATGTATATTCTTGAATTAAACCACATGCGGTTATAGCAAATCTCTGAATATTATAAATAAAGCTGTTATATATTACCAGCCCATTAGTGTCTAGCTAAAAAATTTGGCAAAGCATAAGGAAAATATAATTGTTAATTATCTAAACCTCAATGTAGCTAAATTAATATCGAGTACAGTTATGTTAATCTACCACATACTATTACACACATATATAGCTTTTAACAGGCATTATAAGCACCCTTAGTCAGCTACATACATAAGCAGCACTTAATTTTGTATTCGAGGGCTTCCTAGTTTACCTATTGAAACAAGTAGATTTACCCTTAACAACCTACATGTGATCCACAGGCACATCTTAAATTTATGGCTCATGAAATTAACGTTCTACCTAGATTTTAACCCTAAAGTGTTATATATCAAATTTATTACTAATGTTACAAAGCATCTTACAGTATTCCTTTAGTATTTGTAACGAAAATAGCAGCGTAGTAACCCTGAGGTAGAAGTTTATATCACTAGAACAGACTAAATAATGCAAACACGTGTTATCTGTAAGGGTGTGGATTCTAACTTCTCTGTACACTTTGCTGGTTCATTCTGGCATATGATGTAGTAGAAACGATGTCGGAAACAGTATAATTAGTAGAGTACATAATGATATTTTTTCGTTAGAGAAAGAAGTTTATGATTTATTTTTTTTCAATTTAATTCTAATAAGATCAGATTGGAACGCATTGTAAAACACACCAACCTCGAAGCTTAAGGAAAATGCGGAATAACTAGAAACTGATTAGATACAATTTAATTACAAACATTTCAGACATTTATTTATGACCTATGTCAATAAACAGGTTTATGAAGATTGTATAGAGCACTGGAATACGTAGGAATATTGTAGTCCTTCAACATTTTTAAGATTTGATGATAAAGCGTTCATCAAGACAGAGAGAAAATCAAAACGCCAATTAGCACCTACTAGAGAATTGTGGAGGGATGTTAGCTATAATTTAGAAATATTTTATGTGCTAGGAGACCATCCCACAATAAATCAACAACTGATTCCATTTAGAGGACGAGTGTCCTTCAAACATACGTCATGAAGGTATGATAAATTTGCGACAGTAAGTTGAGTAATTCTTTATCTGCAATACCATATCGTATAATATGGACCAAATAGGACAAAATTTTAACCAGATTGCAGACAATAAATTGTAAGAACCATATTTTCCAATGGACTGACCATCAGCAGTTGGTTGATACTATAAACAAAAACCAAACGATGCACTGCACAAATTTTTCAGTCAAACAAAGCATGCAATTCCGAAACAAATATTTTAGGATTTACTGAAACTTTGATATTAATTTTTTATGTATCCGCAGAAATCGTATAGTGAAAATTTTATCTAGCAAGAATTATACAAAAGCAGATATGGATAAAAAATAAATTGGAAATAAATCTCTATGGGGTGTCGATACACTAAGTGGTCCATGAGTGTACAATTAATTAGATCAACGATAAATAGATGGCCAATACCAGTTTTCAAAATGTTGTTGAAGTTGCAGGAATAGCTTTACTTAAAGTACGGGTAAACTATAATACTACATTGAATGTAAAAAATAACCACAAAAGGAATTTTTATTGAAAGAATTAACCATGGTGAAAGCATCCACCCTAAATAGAGGAAAATAGGGTTTAGCTCGTTGCCACATTGTAGTCATTGCCAATACTGAACGTCTACGTGAACAAACGTTTTCAAATGATTAACGTTAGAGAAAAGTGAACAACGTTACGTTTGTCCATCAAAAATTTCTAGATATTCAAAAGTGTTGTGGTACATGTCATTTAAATATATGTGCGGAACTATAAAATTACCTATGTAAAATGCAATACTTAGTAACTAGGTTCATGTTTATGTTGCAACATCTTGTACAAATTCAACTTGTTCAATTACAATACGAAGACATTCAAGACTGTTTCTGTGAGGCAAATGTGAATAGTTATGTTAACACAACATACTAGGTAGTTACGGGTTAATTAAACATTTGGTATTGCTGGACAACTTAATGTAAAAATCAGTTACTGTGGTTTAATAATAACGATACACTTAATAACAACTTAAAAAAGTATGCCGTAACACAAATCATCCAGCCAAACACAAATTTATATTTCTTTTGATTAGCGTTAATGAATACAGCGAGTATGCAAATAAAACTAGTGCGAAAACCAAAAAAACAGCACATAAGTTTTGAAATGGATTATTCTTTTGGGAAATTTATTAAAGAGAATAACACAAAAACCAAAATAAGCGACAGATCTGTCAAGTACAAACCTAAATGTGGTAGAGACAATATTTTCAAACAGTGAATTTCGAAACATAGAAGAGGATACGCGATGAAAGACTAAAACCGTAACGTTCCAACTATTTATAGACATGAATAATTTTAACGTTCAAAATAAACTTTAGAAACTATTGATATGTAAAGTATAACATAAGTAAATATAAAAGTACTTATTCATTATTGAATGATATAAGATTATATTAGTTCTTTTTTGTTGAATTGTGTAACAATGTTTTTTGAAAAGAAAAAATTGTTGGTTGAAACAAATTAGAAATCTATAAAAAAAATTAAAAATCCGTCCAAATCACTAATTTACAGCAATAGGTCGATCTTCAATTTTTAATAAGTCCTCGGTCCCATATGGAAAACAACAAGCGTATTATTTTGTAATTTGATTCAATCACAGGGTTAAGTTAGACATTTGGTATTCACAATCTTGCAGAATACAATTCAGCTGTTATGAAATTTGGTGTGTAAAGTCAGAAATAACAATTTAATCTTTCAGGAAATACCTCAAAGATTCCAACTTCTTTCATACACACGGCGCGTGGGCATTGAAAGTTTTAATCTGATAAGATTTCTCCTTCTACATGTGATTTTCCAATGCTCCACCCGAAGGTACTACATTGGCCAGGAAGCGAGTTTTTTTTACCTGAAAAATTTTGAATTTTGCCGAACCCTTGCTGGTCCAAGCAAGGTATGGATCTATAACGTGCGTGACAACACTCACAGGCGGGATCTACATTTTACCTCTTGTCCGAACGAGGGCGTATTTTTGTGAAGAATGCTCGCCTAACCTAAGATTTCTCCCGCTTGAACTGTCCTGGGAAGTAATTTTCTTAATCCGCTCACTTCCACTATATCTTCGGGGTAAGAGGGCTGGAAAGTAGTTGATGGTAAGGTTGTCGTTCAGAAACTTTAGTTCCTTAATCGGTTTTTACTGAAGCGCAAAACCCCTGTAGGATTAACCATCCCAATGGTGAGACAAGCAGATTGCAATTGTTGAAGAAGATCCATCCCGTACCGCATTAGCTTGGGACCGACGCCGTGTGACCATACAACAGACACCTGTGAAAGACCGACTTGATGGCGCCAACCACTAGAGGTTAAGGGTGAGTGAATTTTTGCTGGACCCCAAAACGGTCTATATATTGTTTTGGCAACGTCCTTTTCCACTAGGGCTAAGTCCCGAGCCACATATTAGTAGTCCGCGAGACTCGGCACCTCATCGTTAAGTCGTAACCTATTATTAATAACTAAATTTTCTTATTCAAAGTATTTGCTTCTATAGAAGTGATACTTGATAAAAATTTTATATTTAAGAATTTACAACTATAACTATTGCAAAAAGATTTGAATTAAAATATGTACGTGATTATTAAATCTGATGCTCATCCAAGTCATAAGAGACACAAATGTTCTATGAATAATAATTTTGTTTCATATCACTAAACTTTGTGAATTGATTTAATCTTTTTGGATAAAAGTTATTTGCTATACAATAGATATTTTCTGATCCGAAAAGGTTTAATTTTCTAAATAAAGTAAATTAAAAGTTTTAAAATATTCATTCCAATAGGTTTTCTGTATCTACTCTAAAACGCCGTTTTTAATACGTGCTAGATGCAGTGGCGTCCAACTTCACTTTATTTAATTTTCGGTTTAACAAAGAATATTTCAACCCTGCCCTTTCTCATGATCTCTCAGGGGTAATAGCCAAGCTAGCGGCAGAAGCGGCAAGTTTCTATAGTTCCAACTTCTCATTATTTAATTCCCCTACATTGACACTTAAAACGTGAGGCCCGAGTTGGAATAAAAATAACCCGTTACATTGACGTCCAACTTCGGGGGTTTAAAAATTAAATCGCTACATTGGCATTCCCAACATGGTGCCCAAAGTGTGTAACAACTTTGAAGAGCTATAAAAATAGATTTGCTACAATTGTATGTCGATAATTTACCAATTTTACGGTTACTCTTAACACCGAACACTTGCCACTGTCAGAACTAAGGTTGGTTTAGTTTAAATGTATAATAGCAGTGTAGTAAACAGTAGAGGCTGAAGAAATCAGAATGTGACAAAACAGTTACCACTTATGGAATAAACTTGTGAAAGTTTTGATACGTATTTACTTTATGATTAAAACTATGTTGTAAGAAAATTTTAATGTTACTTTTAATAAGAGTTTTTTGCCATAAGTAGGTAAATAAATATTAGTGACATTGCAATTACTGACACCACAATCTCTTTGGATCTGTCGAGTTATATTTTAAACAATCATTACAATGTAGTAATTTTCCACACACGAAGATTTTATTACTGCTTACATTCCCTACATATAAACACAGAGACATAGCTATGAGTATAAAAACAGAATCTGACGTAAAACAAAAACAAATGATTTTACCAATACTTTTTGTCCTCATAAAATCAGCATATAAATCACAGAAGATTGCACACAGTTCGAGATTCATAGATAAAAGAATACAATGCTGGAAATAAAAGTCTTAAAAGATAATCATCTTAAAACCAATGTTATACAAATAGAACCTTCTTTCTTAGGCAACCAATATAAACAAATTTTACGACGAAATTTATGAGACGATATATCTGTCTCTCTCCAAAGAAATTGTTTTTTTACTGAGGTACTTCATCGTCCGCTTAAACAAATACACCTGCCTTACAATTACTAAACCACATAAAAAAAAGCCTTTTTCATTGTCGATTGTTAAACCTTATATAAATTATCAAAAACAATAGCAAAGTAATGTTAGCCGTGCTTTTAGAGCGCAGCAGTACAAAGCTGATAAAATGTATTTCAAAATTTTTAGGTTTCATTTGTGAATCTAGCGAATAATATTGAACATAAAAGGCTATGTAAACAAAAAACGGTCAGAGGGACAACCGTGTGGGGAATTTAATAGGCGCAAATTAATTTGGATTATCAGTGGCTAGGTAGCAAGAGACCGTAGGATGTGAGATATGGACAGTGCCAGGTCATCGAGAATCAACAACGCTTGTAGATAAATCTATTTGTTATCCTTCAACCTCCACACCAAAGATATGCAACTGCAAAACAACTTCAGCAGCATGTCTATACAGGGTGTCTCAAAAATAGTGTCCATTCTTTATAAGGTCACATTATTTCTACTATGTAGTACAAACAGATTTCAGAAGAAGTATTAGACCTTGCATTTAAAAGTTACTGAAGTTTTAAGTAAAGGGAATTTGATAAAAAGGTACATGCTAGAAATGATGGCTCCATTAATTAATAAAAACAGGAATCAACAAACTATTAACTAGTTATAAAAATTGTTCAAAAACTTCGACTCTGAGCATTTTACGAATATTATATGCATTTCTAAGATCGGTGGAGTAACATATATAAATGTCCCTTGCACCATCCCTCGAAAAACATCTTCGTTATGTATAGGTTTTCTTTGGACCATGGATTTTACATGTACCCAGAGAAAAAAATCAAAGAAGATCTTGTCAGGTGACATGGCTGGCTAATTAAGAATGCCACTTCTACTAATCCAGTCACTTGGAAAGTGTTCGTATAACCAGTGTCAAAAACAGAATTATAATGGGCTGGAGCCCGTCTAATTATATTCACATACCCCTTCTACTAGCCAAAGAGATTGTAGAAGTATGCAGCCAACCACAGTCCCAGTTAACTGACCAATAACCAAGTAGCATGCAAATAAATAGCATGCGCGTATAAAACACCTCTCAAGTAATAATGGATCCGTCCAACGTCCCTCGAATACAAATAGAACCGTCCGTCTGTACAATACAAACAAACCTCGTAATAAAAGGGGTTTCAAACGCTAGAGCAAATTACCTCTTTTTTGTTCTCAATTGAAGAAAGCCACCAAACCTCTTGGAAAGAACTTAAGAATAGTGCAAGACGGAAGTCACCAAATTCCTCGTGCATTAAGGGTTTTCCTTCAGATTATCTCAATGTGACCACCAAATCTATTGGTATAAAATGAAATGCACTCTCACAACGCTATACACAGAACCGATTCACCTCCGAAGCCACCGTGGTCATCAAGATCACGCTGTGACGTTCCTTTGAAATGTTTATAATCATATTTCATTTTAATAGTTTCTGTATTGGTAAATTCCACCAATTGGGTTAAGCAATTTCCTTTAAGAAATATAATTTTAAGGTTACATGTATTTTTGATCTAAGGTAGAATTATTTTTGTATCTTGTATTGTTCATATTCAAAGGCTGTCAAATTCATTATGGCGATTTTAAAAGGTTAGAAATAATATCATCATCGTAATTTCGTTTTAAATTATTACAGTTTTATGATTTATTGTTTTGATTAACAATATATTAAGCTGGCGGCAAAAATCTCATCGTCTGAGCGCAAAGACAGACATAATAAAAATTGTGCTGACTCAAATTAATAAAATGTCCCGGTCTCTGACCTCAGTTAACCTATTCGTAAGTTAATTGTACATATTTATTAGAGAAAACGACACAAACATAACTTCAATTTGCAGTCTTAATTCATTTGTTCGAAGTTTGCCGATGATACGCCAAATTGTTTTATAAAGGAAAGCTTCATTTCTTAGAGCACTTCGTACTTACCATCCAAACAACCAACATGTAACTAGAGTAGGTTAGCTACCTTTAAGAATAGGTTATAGACCAGACTGAAAGTAATCAATCATGTCCATCTGAACCGCAACATTCAATTCTTCAATATATAAACACGTTCCTCAACTTTACAAACTGAAATGCTTTCAATTATAGCGTTAAAGACATTTGTAATTTAATTACGCCCACAAAAACATTTTTAAATTATTTCAAATGTGTTTAATATTAATATACAGTAAGTTCATATCGATATCTTAACTTGTATATAAATGTTATCTCTATTTCTACGAAGCATTAACAAGCTGATCCCAGACAACCAGGAAACTATGAAATTATCAAATGTTTTTTAAAGTGTTTGAAAGGAAATCTAAAAGATCTACTACCGAATAAAAATGCATATTGTGTTGATTAAAATAACCACTCAAGAAAATTACCTTCTGTTGCCAAAATACCTTTTTTTTTTGTAAAAATAGGATCCCTTTCTAAAGCGTTTAAAAGTCGGTGACGAAAATTAACACGTACACAAAAATCTTTTTTCTATTAAAGTCTGGATCTTACTATATAATAAAAAGAATGAAAATTTTCTTCGAGTAAAATTGGATTAACTGAAGAACAGCAAATGCCAGTCATGCCTTCAAATACTTTCATTGAAATTCTTGAATCTGCATTCACGAAGTCTTACATATGTTCTGTAGTATCTCTCTCGGTCGGCTATTGTCAAGTCTTAATGATACTAACTGATCGGTTAGCTAGCAATCTACCTTCCAATCTTCTAATGCTTCTTCCACATGGGTATGTACTCTTCGGATAACGTTCAGTGTATTTTGTAGCTGTAGATCCAGCATTTCCTACATCCTCATCTAACAAAAGTAAAATGTCGAGGTACTATCTGATAGTGTACATTGCTTTGCAGTAACAAGTACGCAAGTCTTTTACGGAGGTACTTACGTAAGTACTTACATAAGTAAGTATTTCCATACTTACCAGATGTGTTTCTACCTTAATCGAAGTTTGAAAATAGCCTATTTTGTCAACATTTGTGTTAAAAGCTAATTTCAACAAATGTTTCATTTAACTTTGAACTTTTTTAACGATTGACACCAAAATTTTCGAAATTTATGCCGAAAATATAAAGAATGAAATATTTTATTTTAGTTTTGATGTTCAGATTTTTTGTGCGGAATTTTTTATACTTATCTACCTCCGAATTTAAAGTATTTCTATTTTGTTTAGAGTGCAATTTGAGCTTGTTATCATTTTAAAAAAATTTTCAAAATTTTAATTCAATTCGGATTTTCCCGCCAAATTTATTTAAAAATAAAAAAATTTTTTTTCCCCACGATATTTTTAAAGCCAAAAACCCCGTTTTCCACACAAATCCCTCCAATTTAAACTACCATTTTTCCCATTCCCTCTTTTAAAACTTTTACACATAAATTTTTTTCAAAATTTTTTCAATTTTTCCCAAAAACCATTTTCCCCACACACCCCATGAAACCCAATTTACGACCGCGTTTTTTTGCCAGTTTTTTCTTAAAGCGAACCAGCCCCCCCCGGATGGGTTCCACCCCACATTTGCCTAAGCCCGAACCTTTTCCCCCCCAGCCGCAGAAAGTTTGGCGCGTAACGTTGGGCGTTTGCAAACAAAACCGCCCAAATTTAAGACCAATCATGGATTTACCCCCCAGCCACATTAAAACCGAGCCCAAAAAACCAAAAATACACGGAAATTGAAAGCCGTCCGCCTCCACGGCCCCGGCCCGTTACGCCGCCAAACGAAACGTCTAAAACGCACGCGGGAAAATTTCAGCACGCCCAAAATTGGTGGCTGAAAACCATTAAAAACATTTAAACCACACAGAAACATTTACACCCTAATTTTCTTATTTTAATACCGGCAGCCCAGCACACACCCTTTACACCTGGAAAAGACCAACCAGCCCCAAAACCTTTAGCACGCGTTTCACATAAACCCCCGTTGTTGCACCTTTGGAAAAGACCATTTTCGCGCCGTTTGGTTTCGCACGCTTCGCCTTTTAGAACGGAATTCCAGAGAGCATGCCCACACCTGAGAAAACCGTCAATCCACATTTTGAAAACACCAAAATCGGAACCCCGAGCGTCCCATCGAGCCAACCAAACCTAGCAACCGTTTGCGTGGCGAAAAAAGTCCCCCACGTTGCCCACATTTTTTCGACCGCATTTAATCACCGCTATTGTTAAAAACCCACATCCCCATTTTAACCAACACCTCCACCCTTTTTCCACCCATTTGAAACAACCCCGTCCCACGAAACAATCCGGACACAGAACAAGCCCTTTTTTTACCACAAAACATTTAAACCACCACACCCCGCTCAACATGGCTTCCAGGAAATTTCCCGGACCCCCGGCACCCTTTGGACCCGTTATAAACCCGGCCCACAATTAAACCCCTACGAACGCCCCACACCGTTCATTACACAATTTAATTACCCCAACATTTTTTCCAACTTTTTGCCCACCAAACAATTTACCGTTTCATTTTGCCAGCATCAAATTTCAACCAAATGAAACGGCATTATTTCAACCAATTTTTTTAACGAAAACCAAAACAAAAGCCCCCGCCACGGGATTGAAGAAACCGGAAAAAAAAAAATCAAAATAAACTAAAAACCATCGCCACGCGGTTCCAATGAACGATTTCTTCGCAAACCCCCCGGGCAGCCCACCGCACACCGCTCCAAATGCGCACCCCCCCGCGCCCGCACCATTGCGCACACCCCTTTGGCCACGTTACCCGCCGCCTTTGCCAGGGGCATTTTTAAACAAAGAACATTTTCACTTTAAACCATTCCCGACACACATTTAAAACCAACGCATGGACCATTTAAACCATTTACAGAAAAGACAGCCTTTCATTTGCAGGTTTTTTATCTTTTTCCCACCGGAACCTCTTCACCCCTTTCAATCCTGAACGCCAAAAGATCCCTTTTCCTCATTTGCCGTTGACAACCAATCCATTTTCTCCGCCCAAAGCACCCACGCAGCCCCAACGCCATTTTCCTTTTTCGGCTAAATCCTTTCCCCACAAGCCATCCTTTCTTGCCGAGACCGAAAGGGGCAAACACCGCGGAAGAACCGCATTTTCCAACTATTTTGAAACAGTTTAGAAAACCCAGAAAATTCTTTGGAAGAAAAAGAGTCTTCCCCACCAAACCCGGAAAGGTCCACCAAAATTTCCCTTTTTTCAAACCCTGCCCCCACACCCCACGCAGCAGCCATCCACCCCTTTTCCTCCAGCCCCCCACAGCATGCCACGGGTTTCCAACGACACCACCCTCACGACGCGATGACCACCGAAGATTTTTAACAAACGCAAAGAAAACCCGGGAAGGTGGTTTTTAATCGCCCTCCTTCCAAACCGGAAAAGCCGGCACCAACCCTTCCCTTTTTCGACACCACTGCCCCACCCCACCCCTCGAGCAAAAAAAAGTTCCCACGCCAAATTTTCCGAACAATCTTCCCCCAAAACCAGAAGCCCCCCACGTTCAGCACATCCCAAACCCGCCACAGCCCAGACGCAACTTTAACCCTCCATAAAACCCCAGTTTCCCGTTCACCAACCAACTTCCCCCCAACCAGGCCCACAATCCTCCCATGTTGTAACCCCCTTTTCCGTCATAAAAGTGGACCCATCCCCACAAACCGACGCAACCCAAAGAAGAAACCCGATTCGCAAATGTTCCCGCAACCATTTTTTAACACAGTTTTGGATTTTTTTTCCCCCATTCGCCCAGGGGTTTTAACAAATGCAACGGGGGGCCCCCACAACCCAAAACACCCGGCCCCGGAAAACCAAACTGGAAGGGTTTATGAAACCAAAGCAATTACAAGTCATTTGCGGCCCAATTCATGGGCCCCGGCCCGTTAATTTCAATTGCAAAAATTGTGGCGAAAGGTCAGGAATCAAACACCCACACATATCCAACAATCTTTAAGCAAGCTGATCACAACGCATTCCAAATACCCCCACGAGTTTACCCCAAACATTTTCGATTCAATTTAAAATTATAGGTTAGCCGCGGCGGGCCGCCCAAATTAACCTTTTCAACCTGGAATTTTTTAATGGAAAACCCAAAAGCATTGGTTAATGGGTTTTTGAGAAAATATTAAAACAAACTTTAACAATTTTTATTGGTATGTGACAATGGTATGGGTCAAATTGGCATTGGCAAATGGGGGAATTTACCCTAAAAAACATCCACATTATCCGGAATTGTGGGCATTTCGGCTTATCGGAAAAAATTTCGATTTTCGGCAAATACCCCCCTTTCTGAGAATACTAAGAGAAAATTTTTTCGAAAAGATTCGATATATAAACAAACATAGGTCTCCAAGGTGATTAACGTTTCTCAACTTTTGGGAATAAAGTGAAACCGACAAATGAGCGATTTGGATTATGGCTGTTGGCAGAAAATATGTGCAACAATAATCTGGTAACAGATATTGGTAATATTTGTTATGTCGAAGGCGAGCAGATGCTGACTGGTGGACTACACACACCAATTACAGAACCATTTTGTGACAATATAATGTTGGTTAAAATTTGCGACCTTTTCTGACGCCGAACAAACATCTGCAAGCAAAAGGATGTTTATCCTAAAAAAGAAATTTGTGGTGCATTTAACAGCTATCTACGAAGAAAGTTTGACCGATTTGTTTCCGCTAGGCATGGTGTTAAAGCTAAGCTTCCGTTTTCTGGAAAGCACTAACAAGATGGGCCAGAGAGTAAAAGAAATTATCGGAAAAGAAGACCTCGAATGCATTAATAAAAATTCCAAAATCCTATATGTGTTCCATACAAAGTGGAACTAGCAGATGTTAAGTTGGAAACTTTATTGGAGGAACTACCAGATATATTAGACGAATCGAAAAGATTATTTCTATCTTTTGACATGGATGTAACCCAAGATTTTGCGGGTATATTTAGCAAGATGGAGATGTGTAATTATTTAACTACAAACCATAACTTTTGCTATAAGGGCGAATACGAAGAAAAGTGTAATATTATAGTTGACAACGATAAAACTGTAGGAATTGATTGTTTAACATGGCTAACAACCAATGCAAGAATTAAGATATACAACAAATTTGTGTGTCAGATAACAAGTCCTGGTGTTAATAAACAACTTGGCAATCATATACTAGATTTTTACGTTGTCCAGATGTACGTTTAAGGGAAACATTTGCGTCTACTTTGGCCAAAGAACATGGTATTACGCGATTGGAAGCGACAATATACAATGTGCAATTGGAAGCAATGTCAGTGCGGAACGGGTGTATAATCCCTTAAAAGACTGTTTAACGTTATTGGAAGATAGTAAGTTATACTTCCTAAAGGCGCCAATGTACTCGGTACCACTTGCCAAAATGTGGAGTAAGCTATCGGACAAGCTACAAAATAGCTGCTGTTTAGTGTTTAATAACCTGCTACAGTACGTGTATTGGGGAATGGTAATACAAAGAAATTGACGGGCTTGCAAATTGTTGTCCGAAAACCAAAAGAAAGGGAAAAATTGATAAAGTATGTGCTGGCTTTTAGTTTTAACTATTTACCTGTAAATTATTTGGAAATAGGAGAGGAGGAAGATAGCCAAGATAAAATAAAAATCTTACACAAGTGCAACATTAAAGCAGGTAGTACATATTTTACACAATCTGCAACACCATATTCTACAATTCCAAAAGAAATATCATTTCGGAATTGGGATTGATAGATACGCTAACATTCGTCCAGAGGTTGTACGACAACGCGTAAATATTGGTAGTAAACTTTATCCGTTTACGCTAAAGGAAATTGCCCCATTATGATACCATACGCTGTAAGTGGAAGGAAAAGACAACTGGAATTAGAGGAAATGGATGCAAAAGACGAAAATTGGACTACATGGAAAACACTGCGACAATACGCGAACAATACAAAGATGTGTTAGACAAAGAACATCTTATTAGAGAAAATGAGGAAGAATTAAAAGATTATTTTATGTGCCGATGGAGTGACTTAGATACATCCGGGTTCTACAAGCTGTATGCATTTGCGGTTAGTAAGAAAGACTCTTTAGTTATGTAGGCGTTCTTGCAGAAAAGGATGGTACTAAATCCGTATACTTTTTAAAAGGTTATTCTAAAACGTATTTATCAAAATGGCAGATAACAAAGACGAACTAAGGAATGCGGGTTTCGTAATCTTGGCGTACACCACACGCAAAGGGGTTCCGCTAAACATTGTATATTTGCCCAGTAAAGAACCTTTCGGATCATTTAAAACCGAGGGTCTTACAACCTATAACAACCATATATTCCCAAAAGTGGTGGACATGCAACTACGCAACAGTGTGTGGGAGAAAAGGATTTCTCCAATACCGACAAGAAGAAGTCGATCAAGCTTAACAAGATACGTATGCAGGATATAGTGGAAAGCTGCGATTAAAAGATTGTCACAAGCTGCAAGAATTACACGAAGGAATGGATCTGGTTGTCGGCGGAATCAAAGACTTTAAATATAGAGGCAAACTTCGGTACATTTTACAATTTGAAAACCTAGACGGTCTTTATGTATCAAACTATTGGCTTAGAAAAGGAGATAGAAGACTTGGGTGTCGATTTAAATTTTAAGTTGCGAATAAAATTAGATAAAATTAAAACCACTGCAAACAAACATAAAGAAAGGACTGTCTTCTGTGTATAACTTTGTATTAAAATTAAGTTTAAATGGATCCATGCTTGGCATTAATTTTTTTAAATTTGTTATGTATAATGTCAGAATAAACATTTTATAATAGTATATAACATTGTTCTTTATTTATAAAAGGCTGTGACGTTACCACGAAATAGCAGTCGCACAGAGAGGGGCGCATGGGCAGCGGCATGGGCAGGGTGCGTACGCGCAGGGGCGCGCATGGGCAGGGGTGTGCGCGCAGGGTGCGCATGGGCTGGGTGTGTCTGCGTACACGAGGGAAGCGGATGTTAACAGTCACCAAGCATCCAATTTTTATTTGGATGGTATCGAGTACTTGTCTGCGTATGTATCCGGAGTAAAAGAATACGATTTGTATACGCAGCTTATTAATAAAATTAGTTTATCGAGGAAGATGACAAAAGGTACATCATTCCTAATAGTACAACAATCTACGCATGGGGGTGTAAAGATATAAGATAGTTGTTTATATTTGTATGGATTTTGTAACCATTGTATATATTAGTTTTAAGATTCCATAATTTTTAAGTTCTTCCCACCTTCCAAATCCTTCCGGCTTCTATCCTGGTTGACAGAGTATACGTGTTATCTCCACGTGGTATTCGCGGGACATGGCGGTTTTAGATTTCTCGGGAGATGGTTGGTTAAAGGCATATGTCTTGGGTAGCGAAAAAGGTTTTAAAGATGGTGTTAAATAAAGATGGGCAAAAATTAGTCTTTAAAACGCATAACTTTGTATGGGTGGTCCTATTTAAAATCTATTTACAGATTTGGGGTCCCTAGAAAATTTAATATTAGTTGATACCTAGCAAAATATATTTATCTTAAAAGAGTGACTACCCGGTATAATAAATACAATATAACACTTGTCAACAAAAAGTTGTAGGAAAATTAAAGACGTATTTAATGGGGTCCAGTATTAGAATTTGTTGGTAGTAATGTTAAGTCCTACTGTATTGTAGGCGAGAAAGATACGATTAAAAAGATTAAAGGGTTTCACGAATTGTAGTTAAGTAAAACCGAGGGTCTTACAACCTATAACGAGCATATACCTCCAAAAGGGGTAGGCATGCAACTACGCAGCAGTGCGGGGAGAATAAGAATTCTCTCAATAAGAAATTAAAGTTTCCATGTACGTAGCACCAGTCATTGGGTAAGGTAGAAATGTGGAACCTATAAAGACGATTATTAATTATGGTTTAGAAAATAGTAGTTTTCGTGGACTAAATAAAATAGCTTAGACTGGTTAATGTATATGGTTACATATTCTCGTACACATCCACAAACATCTGTTTACGTCCACAATGGCGATACCGGTAGTTTTTGTTTAACAAATAGTAGGAAAGATACGTCAGGTGTTAGTGTGGAAGCCCATAGGATCGTTGGATTCAAAAAGAACGGTCGGCGGGATGTATGGTGGTCTCCGTTAGAATAATCGAAAGTGGTTAATCAATTGTATTAGATGTTTAAATAAGCGAAAGTGTAAAGGCCTACATAAACAAAATTTAATTATTCCGACAAAAGTGCGCGATGTGCTACACTTATAAAGAAAGTATGGAATGGTGCTTTGCATCGGTCCTACCTAAAAGGGCGACTGACTTTTTCAAGCAACTACAAGAATAGCAGTAGCGCAGAGAAGGGGTATGCATGTATTATACAGATGCTACAAGATATGAAAGATTACGCGTAGCTCGGATGTGTAAATGCACACGACATAAAGATCCCTCGGAGGTTTAAAAATTCTCGGCCCATTGTCGTTTGAAAATGTTTGTAAATTATCAGAACAGGAGCGGGTTGAAGTTTAAATGGATGATTGACTGAGTTTTTCTACCTTTACGAGGGAATTGGAAGTTGACAGACATCGAGCATCTAATTTCTATTTGGACGATATCGAGTACTTACCGGTTCTAGAAATCATTACGTGCGATTAACCGCTATGCGAAAGTGTAAAAGCCTACAGAAGCAAATTTAATTATCATACGAAAAAGGCGCGATGTGTTATAGAAAGTATAATGGTGCTTTGCATCGGTCCTAACAGTAAAAAGGAGAGTGACTTTTTCTAGCAATTACAAGAATAGCAGTAGCGCGGCGAAGGGGTATGCATGTATTATACAGCGCATTGTTGCTATAAAATATGTTAGTTTACGAGAAGCTCGAACGTGCACAAATTAAATTTTAATCTATAATTAACCATGGTCGTAAAATGGGAAATTAATGGGTAATTTAATACTGCTACATATACTTTCGCTTGGTGATTCATTTGAAAATATTCAAGCCTACCTAAAGTATGACGTAGAAGTTATTTAAAATTAAATTGTTTATTAGTAAGTATTCCTGTAGACAACAAGTTTGGTATTTTCCCTTAGTAAAGGTTTAAAGTGTTTTTGGTTATAGTAGCACTGCATCTTCTACAGCACGACTTGCACACAATTTGTGTGCGTGTGCTACCACCCTTTGGATTTTTAATATGCACGCGATCCGTATAACATGGAAGACGTTTTCGATGTTTCTACTAACGGCATTCGCAGCATGGACAAAGCGAAACCGGGCGCATCATTGGGCTAAATGTATTGGACGAGCGCGAGGATTATGACGTCATTTAGTTCCTCGCTGAATCCTCAGACTTCGTTCGGTATCTTCGGAAACCTTCGGTTTGCATTCTATAGGGTACATAAAGCAGGTACGCAGGAGTAAACTCTTTAGTTATAAGTTAGTTCGCTTACAAGTCAAGTCTTATAGTGCGGATTTTGTTTTGTACTAAAATGGTATCTGCAAACGTTTTTAAGTGCAACTCTTGCGGTGCTTCCTATACCTGGAAAATGCTCTCAAACGGCACCAGAACAAATGTCGTGGTGCAACATCGTCCAAGGTTGCTTATACATCCGCCCGCAGCAAAGTACTTAAACTGTGGGACTTGCGGTTTCGCTTTTACGAGAATGGACAACTTACTGCGACACAAGGAAAACAGCACGGTATGTCATTAAGCCTTAAACGTTCAGCTCCGCCAGCTGTTAAAGGACTTGTACGAAACAACCACGAATTATGTGTAAAGTATGCGATTTCGAAATGGAAAACTACGTATGCCGCACATTTAAGAAGCAACAGACATAAAATGCATCAGTTACCGCTACTAGCGACGATGGTGTAGAAATGGTTAGCACTGCGTTTAACAACCGTATGGCTAGCTATCGCATAAAGAACGCCAGTGTCGACGATGGAGTGCCCGAGTTTTTTGGAAGCAGAAAGAGCGATTTATTCGATTAATAAATGAAAAAAGAATACAACATACAGCAGTAAAAGTCTACTGCGAACTCTACGGCGTTTACATCAAAATGGGGGAAGAGACTACCGATGTGAAATCCTTTAACACAAAAAATGTTGTTATAACGTCTTCTAGTAATCTGGAAAATACGTACGAGGTCTTAAGCGAAACCATGCGAACAAAATCAGAGGAATTTGAAACATGCGGGTCCGGTTGGTCTTTGGAAAAGGTGCTCTATTTAGAAATAAATATTAATAAGTATGACCCGATATGACAAGTTCTAGGTTGAAAATAAAAAAATTGTGAATATTATTTAGAAATGTGGTTTTAAAAATTTAAACTGTATTAGTAAAATTGTTTGTAATAAAAGTTTTAAGAATGGTTTTAGATTTTCTTTATGTATAAGCCGCAGGAAATTTATAATTTAAAGGGTGTGTGTAAAATGGTAAGGGTCGTTCGATTTTAAATCTATTTACAGATTCGGATTTTACATAAAATTTAGACTAACAAGATGCATCGCATGTATAAAGAAAATTTATAAGAACGCTCAAAAATCGCTGCCTGCAAAAAATCTTAAAATGGGGTAGCTCCTTGGGGATGGTGCTATGTGAAAATTCTTAAAAATTCGGGTAGCTAAAAAATTCTAATATTAATTGATACCAAACAAGGTACATTTATCTCGTGGGTGGAATGTGGAGAAAGATTTATCTCGCAGAGGGTATATGTGTAACTTTGCAGGGCGTGGTCCGATTTTAAATCTGTTTAGAGATTCGGATTCTACATAAAATTCTAAGCTAATTTAATGTATCGCATGTATAAAAAATGTTTAAGGAACGGTCGGAAATCGCAACGGTAAGAAATCTTAAAATCAGGGTAGCTCTCTGGGGATGATGCAATCTAAAAAATTTTAGAGATTCGGGTAGCTGAGAAAATTCTAATATTAATTGATACCAAACAAGATAGGTTTATCTCGAAAGATGCATTGGTTATACGAAGAAAACATTTGTTAGGTTTGCTTATAGAGCAAATAGCAAAATTAGAAGATCAGGACTTTAAAGGGTATAACTTTGCAGGGCGTGGTCCGATTTCAAATCTGTTTACAGATTTGGATTCTACATAAAATTTTAGACTAACAAGATGTATCGCATGACTAAAAGAATTTATAAGAACGCTTAAAAGTTGCTACAGGTAAGAAATCTTAAAATGGGGTAGCTCCCTGGGGATGATGCAATCTAAAAATTCCTAGAGATTCGGGTAGCTAAGAAAATTTAATATTAATTGATACCAAACAAGATAGGTTTATCTCGTGGGTGGAAATGTGGAGAAAGATTTATCTCGCGGGTGGAAAGAATGCGGGTGTGATGTAATCAAAATGGTTGTGGGGGTGTCCGAGCAAGGAGGAGAGCAAGGAGGAGTCAGGAGGAGATTCATCTAAAATAAGACTTTATAGTGCGAATTTACATGTAAATTTGGTCCAGATGTGTGTGGAAATGTGGATGCTGGTGGAAATGTGGTGCTGGTTCGTCACTAAATACCCTACTACCAGGCTAAGCTAGTTATAAGTTTGCATTGTATACGTATTTTAATTGTTATGGTTGCACGTATATGAAATTTAATTTGGAGTTAGCGTTTTCAGAATCTTTTGAATGTAAAAACAAATATCAAAATTGCTTGGTATACTGCACGCTTTTAAAATTTTAAGGAGTTAAGTGATACTCCCGTAAAATTTGTAAATCAATTTCAGTTTGAATATGTTTTAACAATTAAAGATTGGTTATGTAATGACAGGTCGTTTACTGAATAAGACATAAATGTCTGTTGCGTACAATTTAAAAGCTGAACCATCAAAGTTTGTTAGCTATTTTCAATATTGTAAAAAAGTTCAATATACATAAATCACTGGATTACAAACCATCTAGAAAATGAATGTATCTAGAGAAAACAACTGTATTATTAATCAATTATTAATAATTATAAATTACATAGTGTGCGTAGAGATAGTTGTCATGGCAACGGAAACAAAAGAAGACGGTTTTTATTTATAAGGGACTTCAAATTTATATTACGAAAAAATAGACGTGTTTTTGTACTGTTATGAGTTTTATTACATTTAAAAAGTTACGAGAAAGTTTTGAAAGTCAAGTTGTACCTGGAGATAGCAAATAGTAGCAGTTTTACGGCGAATAAAAGTTAATTAAAAGAGGGAGTGCTGGTCTGTACCGTTATTGTTTGAAGACGAAAGCATAGTGGAATTGGTGTTATCTGAGTATTTGTATAACATAAAATTTGTAGAAATATTAGTAGTTTTATAGTCTGGAGATTACCAGTTGCTCGAGTTACTTATTATTTACAGGAGGTGCCTGCAGTTGGTCACTTGGCTTCAGGACGGCTGGAAGGCGGCGCTTGTATCTGGATTCCAGGTATTAGTATTTAATATCTACGCAGTGCTTTAATCAAATTTATAAAAGTGGAACTAGTGTTTGGGAATACTTTTGGCTTTTAAAATTATTTGAAAAATCCTTGAATATTTGTTTGGGTGTCTAGTTGAGAGGTGTTTGCTTAGGACGGACCCACCCTAGGTAGATTCCGCCACGTGTTTGACGGCCCTGTAAAATATTTAAGTGCAGCAGCCGTGTAAAATATTTAAAGATAAATTGTGTGGCATAACTCAACAAGGCTCTAAAATAAGACAAGGAGTGACAGATAGATATATTACGCCTATCACTAATAAGGTAGGATCACAGTATATATAACAGATGGCGCCCAACGTGGGGCAGAGTAGATTTGTTAGTTGTACGTTGCATATATTCTATTTAAAAGTGAAAATTAATATTTGATTGACGTTTCATATATATTTATTTGACAGTTGTTGAAGGTTTTGAATTTATTGTAGTAGGCTAAGACGTAATTTGATATTCACACTTTGGTCAATTTTAGCGGCGGTAAAACATTAGGTGGGGCTCGAATAGGTAAATAACTTCGCAACAAAATATTTGTTCGCCTAAAGGGGGCTCGATAGGGCTGATTCAGATTTGCAGAGGTTGTGTAGCTTAGTGGGGCACATCATTGAAGTTTATTTTGAAAATTAAAGGGACATGTCTGATGAGGAGAGAATCACGAGGTCAGGAAAGTTTATGGAGTTGAGACTGGTGTGAGAGGGCAACCGGTGGTTAAGACTGTAGCAGCAGGGATGCTAGGGATGAAGCTGGAGGATATGTGGAGCCGGAGGTGATTATTGTGAATTCAGGGATACATCGGGAGAAAATGAAATTGATAAGGAAAAGAGAATATGCAGATCCAAGATGTGATGATGGTTTTGTTGGAATTAAAAGGGTCGTTAACTAAGTCGCATGAAGAATTGAGAGGATCATTGTTGGCCGAGGTTAGAAATTCACAAGCGGAAGTTAAGGAAAATTTGATATGATGGAAATGAAAATTGAAGGAATTAATGTATCAATACAGAGCAGTTTGTGTTCATTTAAGGATGAAGTTCTGAAGGACGTAGAGGATAGAGTCCAGGTTGTAGAAGGAAGGTAACAACAGGTTTAAATGAATTAAGGGAAGAGCTGTACATGGTCGAAGTTAGACAGACAGAAAAATTGCAGAATTTAGGTGAAATAGTTCGGATTCAGACGGAGGACAATATTAACTCTAAAACGAAATTATAGGCAAATTGCGGGCGAGTCAGGAGGTGGCAGAGAAGCTGAGAAGGATACGACGGTTCTGGGGAATACGGTAAATGGATTGTCTGGTCTTGAAGGGAATGTTAGACAGATGAGAGAACAGTTGGTTGAATTGGAAAGGGAAGAGTTGTTTGTGATGCAGGATACCAGTATAGGCTAGGAAAGAGACCTTGCCGAGGTTTGAAGGCAGAAAGAATGAGCAGCCGATGGTCTATCTTAGCAAGTTGGACGAGATGGTAGAGAGTGAGCCTGAGAGGGTGAAGATGCAGATGGTGAGCGTGACATTGGGGGGTTGTGCAGAGAAATGGCACTGTATCGTGAGGAGGCAATATAGTTCGTACGAGGAATTTCGAAGGCTATTCATAGAACAATATTGGGGAAACACGCATCAGGCTAATATTCGAACGGATTTAAACACTGGGAACTATAGGTCATACCAGGGATCGAGAGAAAATTATGTGATTGAAAAGTATAACCAGGCGCAGCACCTGATTCCTAAATTAAGAGAAGATGAAATTATATTATTGTTGTCAAGGCATATGGAGGCGGAAATAACTAGGGCCGTAGCGATACAAAACGTTCGGACTTTAAGAGACTTTTTGGAAATGATGCGAAATTATGACGTAGCTAGGACGTTTGAAACGAATACCAGGGAAAATAGTGATAATAGGAATTGGGATAGGAATAGCACAGACTACCAGAGGACTGGGGTGCAAGGATACAATTATAGGGAGAATGGACAGGACAACTACAGAAAGCAATATCAGGGAAATCAAAGGAGAACGAATAATAATTGGGAACAACGTTTTAATAGAGACGATAATTATAGGGGGAACAATGACTGGAACAGGACGGATAGGAATGACAGAGGTTTTGGACAGCAAAGGACGGGTTTTGGGCAGAGATGGCAGAGAGAAAGGGAGCAGAGATCAACGGATCAGGGGGAAATACCGACAGGGATTAGAGACCGAGAACGGGAGACAGATAGAAACTTGACGATCCAACACGTAACAACAAGAGACACGCGACAGAGATCGGAGGATAGGATAGAGAAAGTGGAGGTCCACGATGAACCCACGGTACAAAAAAACGTCGATTTATTAGTGTTAGGAAAATCAGATTTAGGGACACAGCATAGTATTAGTTTAGTAGATAAGTTGTTAGATAATAAGTTTGAAAGAAGGCGGGAGTTACCATTTATTCATATTAGTTTAGGGGATTCTGTTTACACGGCATTGATAGATACAGGGTCGCAGTTATCGCTGGTGAGAGAGGAAATAGTTTTGAAACATGCAGAATTATTCAAAGGAAAAATTTGTAGGGTTAAGAGTAGTAATTTATGGTCTGCGATTAAGAGGAAGTTAACTACGATAGACAAAGTTGTACGAGTATCGATTGTATTAGGAAGTACCAGACTAGGTGAAGTAGAGTTTTGGATAGCAAGAGGATTATATTTAGATTTTATTGTAGGGATAGATGTAATTGAGGAATTTGGACTGGTTATAGATGGTAAAGCACGAATGGTAAAGGTATTAAATTTAGAGAAGAAATGGGTGGTGCCTAAGGATAATCGGGATACTAGGGATGAGATAAATACAGATAGTATAGGATCAGGAAAGACTAAGAATAGAATTTATGATGGAATTGATGAGTTACGGTTATGTAATATATTTGAGAAGGTATTTGATGAGGAACAGATAGGATTAATAGGGGTGGATATGAAGGAAATGTTATATGAGGTGTTTAATAGACATGCAGGAGTTTTTAGTAATGAGCCTAGGTTTGCGAAGGAGTATACGCATAAGTTAGAGGTCACAGACGAGGGAAGTTTTCGTACTAGGGTATATCCAATACCATTTGCATTAAGGGGTCGAGTGAAAATGAGATTAAAAGATGTTAAAAGAGGAATTATTGAATCAGCGAGAACACCCTATATCAATCCGGTAGTGGTTGTGCCTAAATCTGATAATTTAGAATTAAGAATATGTTTAGATGCTAGGAGATTGAATGCGATTACTAAACCACAATTTGAACAACCAAAATCACTAGATAATTTGTTATACAAGGTAAGCGAGATGAAAGTTTTAGCAAACTGGACTTAAAGAATTCTTTTGGCTAATTCCTTTGCATGAGGAAAGTCGGAAGTATACTGGATTTAGCATTGAAGGGAGATTTATCAGTACAGAGTTGTTCCATTTGGTCTTTCAACGTCATCCGCTGCATTAGTTCGAGCCATGCAGAAGTTATTAGATGAGTACGAAGACTTCTGTACGCACTATGTCGATGATATTTTGATTTTTCTAAGAACGAGTTAGAACATTTAGAACATTTAAGAAAAGTGATCCGAAGGTTAGACGAGGGAGGTTTGAGGTTGAATTCGAAGAAGTGTGAGTTTTTAAGGACCAGGTAAAGTATTTGGGGTTTGTCGTTGGCAGCGAAGGAATTAGAATTTGTGAAAAACGCTTGGAAGAGTTGAAGAATTTGAAACAGCCAAGAAATTTGAAAGGTTTAAGAGGATTTTAGGTGTATTAAATTATTATCGTCGATTCATACCAAAATATTCGGAGTTGTGCATTCCAGTGTTGGAGTTGTTAAAAAGAACGAAAGGTGGAAATGGAACGAGCAAAGGAGCAGGCATTTCGGGAGTTGAAGGCGGTATTTTATAGGAACTGTCATTAAAATATCCCAATTTTACGGATCCATTTATTTTAAGGACAGACGCTTCGAGTTTTGCAATAGGGGCTGAGTTGGTGCAGGCTTCAAGAAGGAGAGAAGTGCCAATTTGTTTTCTTTTGAGGGCTCTGAAAGACTGCGAGACTAGGTATTCGACAGCGGAAAAGAGATGCTGGCAATCGTATATGCTGTGAAGAAGTTAAGATTTTATTTATTGGGTAATAAATTTCTGGTTGAATTGGATAACACAGTGGTCACGTTTCTGAAGAAGAAAGAGTTTTTGAACAGTCGATTGTATAGATGGGCGTTAGTATTGCAGGAATATGATTTTGAGATTAGACATAAACCTGGTAAAGAAAATGTTACGGCTGATTTCTTTAGTAGGAAGGATGAAGGGTTGCTAACGGATAGTAGGAATGGATTTTTGATTGCATTGCAAGTGTTTGAAGATCTGGGAAGATGGTCGAATGCCAGATTTCATCGGATGCAAGCACACGAAGAAATAAGGGTGATCAGAGAAAAATTATTCAGAGAATTTAGAACAAGACAGAGGTTTTTATATGGTCGAGGGAGTTTTGGTGAAAAGGTTATGGGATGATGAATTATTAGTGTTAACGACACAGGTAGCCGTTGAGCTGATCCAGGAAATTCATACTACGTTTGGTCATATAGGGATTCGTAAGACGTTCTTGATATTTAGGAAGCTTTCTATGCACGAAACGATAGAAAATTGGTGAAAATTGCATAAATCTGTGTGAGACGTGTTTGTTAGGAAAGGATAAGAATGTGGTATTGCAGAATCAAGTTAGATGTATAAGAGCGGAAGGTCCATTAGATATTGTGGCAATGGATTACTTGAGTAATTTGATACCGAGTAGGAACGGATATCTGCATATTTTAGTTGTAGTTGATATTTTTACAAAGTTTGTGCAGCTTTATCCAGCGAGGAGATGTAATTCTAGGCATGTATTGAGTTCTGTAAGAAAGTTTGTAGAACGAATAGGTAAGATGAATAGGGTATTGTTGGACAATGCAACGTATTTTCGTAATCGAAGGGTTGAAAGTAAATTAAGGAAGGATGGAATAAAGATGACATTCTGTAGTATCAGACATCCTCAAGGAAATCCGTGTGAAAGATATATTCGAGAAGTAATAAAGTTTTTGAGGTTAATAACGCAGGAACAACATGATCGGTGGGTAAGGTATTTACCGCGAATAGAAGAATATATTAATTTTGTACCAAGTTCAGTGACAGGAATGTGTCCTGTGACATTGATGAAGAAGGTGATTCCAGCAAGACCGTGGAGAGCTGAACAAAAGTGGAGGATATAACGGAGTTGTTGCATAAAGCCAGACAACAAGTCGAAACGATACAAAGAAGGGAGTTGGAGAAACGTAACAAGAAAATCAAGAAGCAAGTGGTTTTTCAGTTGGGGATCTTGTTATTGTTAAAAGATTGAGAATGTCAAATTGGGAAAGAAATATTTGTGCCAAGTTGGTATTTCCATACGAAGGTCCTTATCGAGTGAGAAGAATTTTGCAGAAGGAATACTTACGAATTGGAGAATGACAGGGTGAATGTCGGGGACGTTTTCATATAGAAAATTTGTATCCATATTTCCATGTGGAAAGTAAAGTATCGCAAGAATAAAATTAACACTATAAATAATACTAACGAGCTTAAAACTATACAGAATATACAGAAACTAACACTTAATCCTCATACATAAAGAAAAAAACTATAGTGATTTTAACTAAAATTTAAAATTTCTCAACCATTAAAAGAATTACTTATATCCAGGAAGCAAATTTTCATTTTTATTTAAAATCAGTGGTGCCTTATATACTGTCAAGAAGGGGGTGGGCTTATAAAATGTTTAAATAGGGCTTCGAAACGACTTTGCTAGAATGGGGATATATTTGGTTTTGTTTGAGTATTTCTTTCAGGTATTTTTGGTTTATAAATTAACAACAACTATTCCACGTTTATAAATTTATAAAGCTTTTGAAACTGCATTGCATTCAACAACATATACCGGCCATAGACCAGGCTAAGCTAGTTATAAGTTTGCATTGTATACGTATTTTAATTGTTATGGTTGCACGTATATGAAATTTAATTTGGAGTTAGCGTTTTCAGAATCTTTGAATGTAAAACAAATATCAAAATTGCTTGGTATACTGCACGCTTTTAAAATTTTAAGGAGTTAAGTGATACTCCGTAAAATTTGTAAATCAATTTCAGTTTGAATATGTTTTAACAATTAAAGATTGGTTATGTAATGACAGGACGTTGACTGAATAAGACATAAATGTCTGTTGCGTACAATTTAAAAGCTGAACCATCAAAGTTTGTTAGCTATTTTCAATATTGTAAAAGTTCAATATACATAAATCACTGGATTACAAACCATCTAGAAAATGAATGTATCTAGAGAAACAACTGTATTATTAATCAATTATTAATAATTATAAATTACATAGTGTGCGTAGAGATAGTTGTCATGGCAACGGAAACAAAAGAAGACGGTTTTTATTTATAAGGGACTTCAAATTTATATTACGAAAAAATAGACGTGTTTTGTACTGTTATGAGTTATATTACATTTAAAAGTTACGAGAAAGTTTTGAAAGTCAAGTTGTACCTGGAGATAGCAAATAGTAGCAGTTTTACGGCGAATAAAAGTTAATTAAAAGAGGGAGTGCTGGTCTGTACCGTTATTGTTTGAAGACGAAAGCATAGTGGAATTGGAGTTATCTGAGTATTTGTATAACATAAAATTTGTAGAAATATTAGTAGTTTTATAGTCTGGAGATTACCAGTTGCTCGAGTTACTTATTATTTACAGGAGGTGCCTGCAGTTGGTCACTTGGCTTCAGGACGGCTGGAAGGCGGCGCTTGTATCTGGATTCCAGGTATTAGTATTTAATATCTACGCAGTGCTTTAATCAAATTTATAAAAGTGGAACTAGTGTTTGGGAATACTTTTGGCTTTTAAAATTATTTGAAAAATCCTTGAATATTTGTTTGGGTGTCTAGTTGAGAGGTGTTTGCTTAGGACGGACCCACCTAGGTAGATTCCGCCACGTGTTTGACGGCCCTGTAAAATATTTAAGTGCAGCAGCCGTGTAAAATATTTAAAGATAAATTGTGTGGCATAACTCAACAAGGCTCTAAAATAAGACAAGGAGTGACAGATAGATATATTACGCCTATCACTAATAAGGTAGGATCACAGTATATATAACAATATATATATATATAAATATTATAAGTAGTTTTTTACACAAGGTAAGTTGATAAATACTTACGTATTGAAATTAATTTCAATATATATATATATATATATATATATATATATATATCAAACCAATACCCAAATCATATTTATTTGTTCTTCCACTGTAAAATTCATTTTGAAAACTCCTTCAAAAATTACATTTAAAACAGAACTGATAATGTGTTAAATGACAACACACTACAATTAATAAACCTAAATGACATTTTGATTGTAATTGTTATTTTTTTCAAAGCCTGCCTGATTTCCTGTTTGAACATTTTCTATAAAATGCATATTGTTGATCTGGCAGAATTCTGTCGATAGCGTATTATTGTAGGTTGTTATATCTTTAGTAAAAATTGTTATTGGATAAGTGTAGTTGAATGTTAATCAAAATGTATTAATTGTTTTATAATATTCTCCAATAGTAAGTTATTTTTAGTTATGTAAATTAAAAACATTCATAAAATTTGAAGAAAATCAAAAATATCTCAGAAAGTAATTGATTTAGGTATAGGGAATGCTTAACAAAAATGAAAGGACAGTTAATGAACTATCCATTGTAGCAATAAAATTGGTAGGGTGCCATTTAAAAAAAAATTTGAAAATTGCATTTTGCGAAACCTGACACACCCTGTATACTGTGAAGAAATTTCAAAAAAGTGATATTTACAAATATACTATGGTATATGGTAAAATTTTCTGCATCTTGAAAATTAACATAAGTTGTGTATTAGTGCAGTGGCTACGTATCTAATCAGGGTCATTTTTTCTAAAAACAGTTGAATATCTCAAAAACTAAAAGGAATAGACAGATACAATTTAATATCAAATTAAAGCTCTTTTTATGGGCTTTTCAAAAATGTAATAATATATAGGGTGTTTCATTTAAAAAAATATAAGTTTAATATGTCCTGGAATCATGAAACACCCTGTATGCTTCCAAATATTTTTAAAATGTGCACTTTAGGTTTACGTAGCTTTTATAATAACGTAGTTATCGACCGTTGCCACACTAAAAACTCACCCTGTATATACAACTTTGTATATATGCGCATGAAAGTACTTTATAATTATGTATATTTATTCTAAATGAGCTTGTTAGTTAAGAAGACGAGTACTAACAGGATTTTTAATACTACAAACGAACGATAAAAGTAAAGTGACACACAAACTTAGAGCTTCGAACTTGGTAATATAAAATAAACAAGGAAGTAAAAGCTAGGACAAGATTGCGTAATATTAATCTTAAATATATTTAAAGTTTCTTACCGATTTTTATCTACGAAGTGGGTAAATACATTATAAGGTCAATACAACAAACTTTCAGCCTTGGTAGTTACTTTCTGTACGTTTGCTGCGAGTTTTACCACAAAACCGCAACGTTTTTAGCACTGTGGAAGTAATTAAATAACAAAGCGCATATGGTTTTAAGATAACAGTGCCATTTATATTTTATTAAAGTGTTCCATTCTGTTTTATACAACATTTATTCTGTTGACATTTCTATTAGTAAATATATTCAAGTACTTTCCTATGTGCTACAAACATTATCACTATCAAGGTAAAAAATTATTTCTATAAAGCTACTGTAACAAAATAACTAGTTCTGATACACAACTTGTCCAAAATAAGGAGAGCCACTATGTGGATCTCGGAAACGGTAATGGATAATACAACGTGAGTTAAATGTGAGAAAAGTTGTGTAATTACGAGTTCAACAATTTGCCGTTTAGAAATCATCCTAGGATTTTTTTATATTCGAATTTATTCGAAAAAATTAAATTATAGGATTTTCTAATTAATTTAATCAATATTATCAATGTTACAGTAAAAAGAAGAACAATTTTTATACCATTTTTAATATGCTTTAATATGGTATAGTCGGATTTTTCATTCGACGGTTCGTATTCGTGTAACCATCATCAACTTAATTTTTCTTAATACGGTCCTCTATTGTGAAAAGCGGATTCTGATAGTATTTTTTATTTCAAATTCAACGATGTATGGCACTTGATGATTTAATAACGTTTTCAACATTTTTCGCCCATTATCAAGGCTATTAATTATTTTTTTAAAATACATATTTGGTCGTTCTGATGCTTTTTTGTTATGGTTGGCTTTGAAACGTTGACAAGTTGTCATAATTGATTTTTGTCCATATTACGTTTCTCTGGTTGTTCTACACTTACATAATGGTATTTTGTGTTTACATATACATAATATGGCACAATTTTCAAATAATGAAAAATTCAATATGCTGACGTGTTACTTTTTTGTCAGCGTAATTGTTCCAAAGCTGATAGAATGTACCTAAACAAATATCCAGAAAGGCATCAACCGCATACAAGAACTTTTCGCGAATTAACAGTCAATCTAAAAGAATATGGTGCGTTCAAAAAAGCCTCGTAAAAAAACTTGCAATGAAGAAACTCTAACTAATAATCCAAAGATTTTTACTAGAAAAAATTGAAGAGACAACTGAAAGCTCATTTTGCAGCTTATTGTGTACTAAAGAAGGAGAAAGTACATCCATATACATTTAGGATTTGCCAAGGACAATAGCCAGGTGACCCAGAGAGGCGTAGAGCATCTCTGAATGGTATACTCCACGCCAATGCCAAGATAATGAGTATGGCCCAATGAAAGTATGGTTAGTAGCACTGGTATTTTCAATCGCAGAAATGCTCATTATTGGGCAAAAGAAAATTCACGTGTGTATAAAACGGCCTAACATCAACACCATTTCGAATTTAATGTGAGCTGCCATATTTGGCGCTCGAATTATGGATCATTTACCAACAGTCCTTAAATTCTGAACGTTATCTAAATTTACTCTCAAATGAAACAGAGATAGCTTTGAACAATTTGCATTTTGAAGAAGTTGAAGACTGTTGGTTTATGCAGGATGGCGCACCAGCATATAATCCAGAGTTGTCTGAAAATACATATCAGTTAGATCTTCAGGGCGATATTGGCACTTATGCAAATGTATCATGGACAGCCCGATCTTCAGATATAACACACCTAGATTCCTTTTTTTGGGGATACATAAAAAAATTACATTTACGGAAAGGATATGTAAACGAAGATATTTTACAAAGATTAGTTCTCGAACCGTTTGCTAGTATTACTCCTCAAACGTTGAGGAATGTTTTAGATTTTACAGTTAGAAGAAACTATTCATTTTTAGATAATGAGCGAAATCATTTTAAACATTTTTTGTGAGTCTATTAACCTTTAAAATAGATTATTTTTTTAGTTAAGATTTGTTCAATTTTTCGTAATACTGTTGAAGTAGAAATAGCCAATGTTTATAATTAATTACTTCCATTACTTAATTGATTTGTTTATTATTCTATCACTAGATACCTAATAGTTTTTGTTTCTTTAAATTTGATTTAATGTTTTATTAGTAAATTTGAACAAGTAGAGTGTTCGGAGAAATATATTTCAATTTTGTAAAATTCCTGATAATGACTGTAAAATATTCAAAACGTTATTAAATCATCAAGTGCCATACATCGTTAAATTTGAAGTAGAAAATACTATCAGCATCCGCTTTCCACAATACAGGATCATATTAAGAAAGATAATACTGATGATGATTACACAAATACGAAACGTCGAATGAAAAATCTGACTGTACTATATTAAAGCATCTTCAAATTGCTATGAAAATCGTTCTTCTTTTGCTGCAATGTTGATGATAACGCCAGAAAAATATTAATTGGAAAATCAGAATTTCTTTTTCGAATAAATTCGAAAACCAAAAATCATAGCGATGATTTCTAAACGGAAAATTGTTAGTCCCCTAATTACACAACCTCTCTCTCATTTAATTTACGCTATATCCATTACCATTTCCGAAACCCCTATGATGGTTCTCCTTATCTTGGACACGTAAAATTGAAAGTTATTTTCCCTAAAGCATGCGCAGTTTAAACTGAATTTTTACAAAGCTATTTTTTAGTGACTGGTATTTCTAATAAATTTTTGCCTATTAGTTAGAAAATAATGTTTACATAACTTCCTTGACGGTTGAGAACGCGAAAGTATGTTTTATTTAAGCTTAGACGTGTTTCTTAAAACTTTGAAAGCAGGTTCAATAAAGGAAATTTCTATAAACTTCAATACAATAAGAAATTATATAATTATAATTATGTTAATTAAACGGCGCTTTCCGCGTCCCGAGATTAAATTATGAATTACAAAGAGAAAAATATTCTATATCAAATTTAAGCGGATCGAAAGTCAAGGGAAACAGTCTGACTTTTTGGGATTATGATTAAGAAATATTACATCCGAAAATGTTATTTAAACTGAGATATTACATTCTATAAGCAGGAATTGGCATTCTCACTGTCCTTATACTACTGGAATGCTGGCGAAATTGAAATGTAAATAACAATGGAACTCGCTTATTCAATGTAGCTCAGCAGAAAAACTGACGGTATGGAAATTAGAGCTGGAACGATGTTGGAAGTTCAATTGTGCATATGGTAAGTATTTTCATCGAAAGGTCTTGGTCTTGTTCTGAGTGCCTTATAGCACGCAGCGTGTTAAACGAAGATTTTCAGTTGTTTGCCTCCGTGGTCCAAGTTTTATCAATAAGAAGCTCGGTAATTCAGACACCCACATCAAATAAAAATTATAAAATCTGGTACGAACGGATCTTATTGAAATGTTTTATAAATTCCTTTAAGACAGAATGTTAAGGTTAAAGCGGGAATAAAATATTGGCTCCAAATTATATCGAATTTAACATACACTTAGTATGCTTCATTATTTTTCCTAAACAATATTACATTGTTAGCATAATAAGAATATTCCGTAACGCAGTAATTTGTATTGCCGGTATTCAGGTGTAGGTTAACAGTTTAGGTTAATTGAACCTTGTATAAGTTTTGATGCGTTTTAGTTGTCTTTGTTAGTTGCGAATAAAGCTCCTGTCAGTCTTGTACGACAGCTAAAATCACCAAGATGCCGAAATTCAGGTCAGTGTGGGAATTGAAAATCGGATTGTGAAAGTGTCGTTGGCACACGTTTTTTTAATCAACACCCTAAAGCGGTTATCGATGGTTTGAGAGTCTTTAATTATATTACAAAATTAATCTTTGTATTTACAGCGCAGCAAAGAACATCTATATTAGAGGAGAGGTTTTGACCACAATGAAGTCGTAGAAAGATTAATTTGAAGTAATAAGAAAATGTATGTTTTACTTAAGAATTTGTAAAGATTGTAAATGTGGTCGTACTCATAATTTAGTTTGATTTCATCAGTTAGAATAAAAGGACATGGATTTGTAGCATTTTCAAAATCTCAAAGAAAACAAATGGCTCGTAATTTAGTTCATAGTCATTTTCAATTATACGAAATTTAAGTATGCGTGTCCTTGGTGAGTAGAAAGCATGTTCCATTGCTACCCTCTCTTAATTAAATATTAAAGTTTATTCATGCAATTAGTAACACACAGTTTATTCCTCAGTGACGAGCTCCTCTAAGGGTTTCGTGGCTGGGTCTTTCCAAATTTGTTTCACATGTATGTCTCCAATTCTATGAAATGCCCTAAAGGGAAAAAAGGTGGGAACTCTAAATTCGGACAATAAATTGAAAATATATACAAGAATGACACTCGAAAAAACACAACTGCTTCCTTTAATTCCCAATTGTCCCAGAGTTTCATCGTCACTCCTGGGATTGGCTTTTTCAAATAAACTGATGTCTTACAATACAACTGATTGAAATAGAACTTGTCACTCTAGAGCGATAAAAATACCCAATACAGCATCTTAACATATTTATGTATATTACAACAATTTTATTCTTACAATGCTTTCTGAAATAACCAGGACCAGATTTGGTAAATAAAGGAATCCTTCTACTTTTATACAAAATACCAGAGATTTAATAAATATAAAAAATGAAAACTTGGATATTCAATAAATTAAGAGCATGCTACGGGTTAATTCAGGTAACACGCAATACCTTTTGTTTATCTGCAAATGAAATTTTGGTGATACTCAGTTTCGTTTTTCAAAATGAAAAACAATTTTGTAAAGTGGTTTAATAGCGTAATTTGTTACAAGTATTATAATCTTCAACAGTATTGGTAATTGTTAGTTAGATTCAACATTTGCTAGTAAAATTAACTGTAGACTTAGATCATATCTTATGCCGAAAAAGTTTTATGATTGCCAACATGCCAATCATACATGATATTCTATTTTAGTAGGCCTGCTTGTGCTACAATTAAAAACTTACCTAAAATTATATGGTTCAGATAAATAAAGAAGACATATTTTAGAAAATTTTTTCTGAAATATAAAGGGTTTATTAAATTTCTTGTGAACCACATCAGATATCGACTTGGAAAGAATAATAAGTACTGTATATTGTCTTTAAGGGTTTAATTACTGAGCAGGAACTACTGCCTTGTAAGTCGCTTATGATTATTAAGTATTTTCTTATTGAAAAGCGTCAACAAATTTAATAGGAACACTTAATTTCTTATGTTGTACATACCACATGATAAGTGGACTAAGTGAATTATTAAGTTTTGAAAATATAATCAGTTTGAAATTTAATCATCTTTATTTCCTTTTAGTCTCATCAAAAGATTTAAATTGTGTGTCGGTCTAATTAAAGAAGGTAAGTGGATTTAAACAGAGAATAAATAACAAAGATATATTCTAATCAATAGATTTTGTAAAACTGATATTGAAATTGCAGTTTAGGAAAACTTTGCCTCATATGGTTATTAAATATCGAAATTGGTCTTAGATAATTACCAAGTCAAATAGTAAGCTTGACTTTAAAAAGAATTGCGATTGCGCTGAGATAATACTTAGATTCTGGTAACAGTATCATACTTCTGCAACGGATCACAAACGGTGGTCGCTGTTATGTTTAACGATTCATTTCTTTTCAGATACAGTCTAGTAGAGACTGGACGAACATGCTCCTTTTGAGATATTGATTTTCTATGGTTTATTTTTAGATTTAGGAGTTTCTGGATTTTTCCGGAACTTTTGACATCAGACTTCTTAAAGTTTATACGTCGTGGCACCCTTTTTTGAGTTCTTTGAGTAAAAACAAAATCAATCTGCGACTACTCTCATGTCTCTCCTTTGAATTAACGTTCAGAGTTAGCCATATTGCCTTGATAGGAATTTCCCTTTTCTGATGACCGATTGCCATTTAAGTTTGCCTTGGGCCACCGTTATTTTCAGGAAAGCTCTGATTTAGTCATGTCATGCTGTACTTAGATGTAATGCGTTTGCGTTACTTTAGGTATTAAACAGATAAGAAACAAAAAATTAAATTTTGGATAAACGTGTCCTGTATATTTAGATTTCACGAATAGTTAATGTTGATTAAGCACGGCATTTCAATTTTTCTTAGTTTCTATAAGGGTAATTCAGATAATAAACTTTAACCTTAAAAGCTATAACCTTATTTCTTTTAAACACATTGTCAAGGTAATAATTCAACACGATGACTTATTACAAAACCGCAGAGGAGAAACAGATTTAAATGTTACAAGACTCTATGCATGCGCATCCCATAGAAAGAAAAATTATAAATAAACAGATGTGCATTCCGACCTTCAAAGATACGCGAAAGATACCATACTACAATAACAATAATATAGATAATAAAGGAAAGTACGTGACTTTTACGTAATTTATGATACAATAATCTTGTACTTATGCACAAATGAAAAATGTTACATTGTAGGAACGGAACTATGACCGTGGTTAGCACGCATTACAAAAAAGAAATGAGATATGATGACTAAGTCCAAAAAAAATAAGTTAAGAGAAGCTAAAGCAAAATACAGAAGTTAAGTTGGAACGAATCACAGCTTCAAGATGTAGATCTTGACTTCAGCGAATAGAAAGGTCAATGCGTGAGCTTTTGATTAACTTCGTTTGCAAGGTTGAAAACTAGAACAATTTGTGTGTTAGTATTAGTGATTGATTTAACTTTTCTTTTAATACTTTCTTTTTTAGTAATACCTGCATAGTCTGATATTAGAAAATTAAATTTTTTTGGGAAATATTTGTATACTTATGGTATGTGTTCAATGTTAATAGAGGTTAAGAAAAGGTTGAATTTTCTTTAAACTTATTTATAAGCTACGTAAAAATAGACATATTTGTGAAACGATATCCAGTCACGCCGGTGATATTTGTCATATTACAGAGAGGCTTTCTATTTTCTGTAATTTGACCAAAATTTAATGAATATTTTTAAGGTGATTTAAGACAAGGTATAGAATAATATCATAAATTTAGGAAACCAAAGGTAAGGGAGACCTATTTAGAATAACTGTCCTTCCTGTAAGGAAAATATCGAAAAGGATTGCTGAGACAAGACAGTTTGCGCCCCTTAATTACGATAATTGAACAAACCTTTTACGATAAGTGGTTATTGTGACGTAGTTTTTGCATTTCAGCCACTTCAAATCTATACATTTACTATTTTTATTATCCTTTTTTCTTTGGAACTAACTCTCACACAGCTGTAGTTAGTCGGCGTACCCTTATAATTATTACGGGGTTTCTGTTCCTTCAGGACAAATCTAAATTTATAACGTAACGTGCATTTTACCCGTAACTGTATTTTTGGGCGTCTTGGATGCCAAAAATACTGTTACGGGTAAAATGAGCGCTAAATTATCAATTTAGATTTGCCCTAAAAGGGAAGGGCACTTTTAAAATTGTTACGGGGTTCTCGCCCCTTCAGGGCAAATCTAAATTTCCAACGTACCGTTCATTTTACCCGTAACACAGAAAAAAGTTGAAGCATGCAAGTTTTCGATTGATTCTAAATGTATACACGACTTTGTCGCATAAAGAAATAAACTAAGTATACTAAAATTATTTATATCAATCTTCTTATTAACATATTCTGCTTCACAGCCAAGAGTCAACTCATTGTCGAAACACCTTTAAGACAATGAGATACCGATTTAAGGATACTCGCATCTATTCTAGGACCCAGACATGAATATCCCACTGTTTGAAAATATTGCTAAATTGATAGTCACTCTATCTGAATGCAGTAACAGAATGATACAACTGACAATAATATGATTGAAGTTAATCCTGGCGGAGGTTTGGTTAGTGATTGTCAGCACTTTTTGCAACTAAACCTCCATCGTGCAAATAATATAAATGAGTGTAACTAGCAGATGCTCTTACAGTTATGTTAAGTTAGAGTTATAATAGAACACAGAGTGACCAGGATTTGTTAGTTCAATCAATATTGGTAACCAAAATAATCATGGATAAGATTATGAGCAAAATGACACCCAAGAACAACTAAACGAATGAAGACAAAGCAGTATTATTAATAACGAATGGTTAAATTCAAACCGAAAAAAAGTAATAAATAAAATTACAAGCTGTATAGCTAGAGTACGGAGATACTCGAACTGTAAAGTAACTATGTAATGCTTAGAATTAAATTTGATTTCTTCGATTAAAGTTCAATATGTGGTTAATACGAATTGAAGGTCTCTGTTTGCTCTATGCTCTTAAAATTAAACATTTAAGTAAAAAACTAAAAACAACAATAGACAAAATAGTGTTGCCGTGATTAACTATGTGTTATAAGTTATAACTTAAACGGACAAATGTTCTTTTGTATTTTTAAAGTAGAAAATGTTGATTTTACTTTGATGAGGTAATTGCACTTCCTAAGAGTAATGAAAAAGTCGTATTCCACAAAAATAAATCTACTTGGACTAAACTATGTAGTGAACACGATAATACCTTACATGTGATTTTTCAATGCTCCACCCGAAGGTACTACATTGGCCAGGAAGTGAGTTTTTATTTACCTGAAAATTTTGAATATTGCCGAACCCTTGTTGTTCCAAGCAAGGTAGGGATCTTTAACGCGCATGACTAGGGATGGACTCGGGCCGGGCCGGGCCGGGCTTATTAAAAGCCCGGCCCGGCCCGACGCAGAAAGATAACCGGCCCGGCCCGAGGCCCGGCCCGAGATAAAAATTGGCCGGGCCGGGCCGGCCCGAAATTTCGGGCCGGCCCGACTTTTATTCAGCGAATGAGAAGATATTTTTTTCTGTTGTGTTCAACAAGTAACTATCGCTCTTTTGTTTAATTTAAGAGTATAATGATTTTGAATTACAATCAAGATACTTGTGGAACATATCGTAGTATATCATTTAATTTTTAATTCTGTTACGTACCTAGACGTAGCCGGAAGAAAAGTAAGTACCAGGTTAACTATTAAACGCGGAGAGTGGGGGGGATTTGCCTACATACCAAAAAGAAACAAAAAACACATCGCCCACGATGATCTATTAACAAATAAAAATAAATAACGGATTCTATACAAACAAGCAAGAGCAATAAATTAAGCGTTACTATTTGAAAGCAAACAGTTAGGTGATATGAAAATTTTAATACATTAGATACGAAGTGCGCATCTCGTATTTACACAAAATAAAATTAATCAGTAGTAAATAAACCTGTGAAAGCTTTTGTCAAGCATTTTTAAAGTTTCACCTAATACTTTTTGTAAAATAACTAATTAGTAGGAAAGAATTAACGTGTGGGAGCTTTTGTCAGATATCTTTTAAATCGTACATAGTACCGTTTGTAAAATAAACTAATCAGTACAAAGGAATAAGCGTGTGTCTGTCCAATACTTTTAACACAGGTACATCACACATGTAGAGCGATAATATCGATTAGCAGCAACGAACAATAGTTCTACAATGTGACATTTCTTGTCACATAAGTACACCAAATGTTGATACGGAATATCTCATTGACACACACAAAAGAAAACGAGTTGCATACCTGTAGGTGTCCGGATACTTAGCTTGAAAACCCTCGGGGTGAGTCAACACAGAAACGCCGCGGTATTCAGGATCCATTCACCCTGGTATCGTAACTACAGCAACTACCTTCGCACAAAAGCAGTTGGTCTACAGAAAGGAAGAACCCATTTGGCCTCCAGTTAAAAAAAGCAATCCACGCAAGACACCTTCTAGTTGTCGAACAGAAAATAAACAGACGTGCATTGCTTTTGAAATACGGTAACGAATAATGTAGAAAATATGTCGACGCACAAGCTGTAGAAGCAAATTTAACAATGGTTTAAATTACACGAATTCCAACTGCAAATCCTCGCTTATCGAAGCGCGATTAAAACTGAAAAACCCAGGTTTTATCAGATAGTGTGCGACCTTATTTCAACAAGTTTTTACATTGAAAAATAGAGAAAATCATTATAGGCGGTCGTAATGTATACCAAGATAACGGGTACCTGAAACAGGATATAACTATTTAGTTGTTATATAAACTTGTCGTTTTAAAGCAACTAGATTTAAGTTGAGGAATTTATTCCAGAGCGTGTTTATTATTAATTATGTTGAAGGATTTAACAGTAGAAACAAAATTTATTCGAGCGGGTATTGAATTAATAAGAGAGAAAAATAGGGTAATTAATTTATGCTGAAAATAAACGTAACAATTCTTTAAAAAATTCTAGAAATAGGTAACAAAGGTACAAAATGTTTAGCAATTTTCAATGTTTATGAAATTGGACGCTTAACGCACCTTATAACCTTTATAATAAATTTGCGTCCGCTTTATTTTGTCGTTCCTACTGCAAAGAATTTTACTAAAATTACCTACTTGAAATTAGAGAGTTGTTGCAAACTCATCCCAAGCAGACTTTATTAAAAGAATCTTCAAATAAAGTATCCTTTTTTAAAAGTTTGCATCCAATCTAAAGGAGTGTTAGTGCAAGTGTTTTTTCCCTTGCTCTTTATTTTGACATATATATTTAGTATTCTATATCTATAGGTTATGTTTTAAAAATGAATAAAGAATTAATCTCTATTGTGGTAAGGTGACCTATAATACATGTTTAACTATATTGGAAAAAATCAAAGAAATTGTATTCACACAAAGATGAACCATTTTTTATTATTTGAGTCTTTTATTTCCCACTGATTCGATAACATTTGTATGTGTTTTCAAAGTGTTTTCACGGAATACTTTTTGAGTTTACTTCAAGACACTGTTTTTACTCCTTTCCAAGCATATAGCACATCTGTTTTTAAAAGGATTTTTACAGTTTACTTCTAGTAAAAGCATTACAAAACAGCTTCCTCGTATTTAGAGCGTTGACGTTTTATATCTTTTTCGTGTTATAAACTTGGACATTATATTTCTAAATTTAATTACGGAAACAACACTACAAAAAACCATTTATTTCGCTATTTTTATGCACAAAGCAGACATTAAAATGTAAGTTTGTACATTAAGCATTTGGCATATGTCAAAATTAAGCGTAAAAGCATTCCCTGCCTGTATTTAAATTAAATAAAGGTGTCCTGTATTTTAATAAAGTACAAACATTAAAGGTGTAATTGCGCATGTGTAAATGTCAAATAAGGGAAAACTTTATTAAAAAATGGGTAAAATGAACTTTGCAATAACTCTCTAGTGTTTTAGGCGGTAGACATAAATTATACACGCGATTGATAATATCGACGTTCGCCGCATGATTGAAATTTGAAGTATATACATATACATAATATAAATCGTGCAAACTTTGGAATTATTAATAAATCACCTAGTTTGATGTTCTTGGGCATCTTTAACTTGCCTAAAGTACAACATGGGGAACATTAAATAGGACTAGAAAATAATATTCGGTATAAGAAGTGAGTTATAACATCACGTATCCTTTACACTAAACAAGACGAAAAACTGATTATTAATGGATTCATGAAAACACTACGTGAAAATATAATTAAGAACGTTTACTTACTCAATGTGAGATAGAAGTGAAGGGACGATGGAGTATCTACTCGTGCGTTTTTCGGCCCGAAAAGTTCGGGCCGGCCCGAGTCGTTTGGCCCGGCCCGGCCCGAAAAAAGGTAGGCCCGGCCCGGGCCCGGCCCGAATAAAGTAGTCAACGGCCCGGCCCGGATTCGAGCCCGAAATCAGGCCGGGCTCGGGCCGGGCCGGCCCGAAAGCCCGAGCCCGAGTCCATCCCTACGCATGACAACATTCACACACGGGAACTCCATTTTACCTCTCATCCGAACGTGGGTGTATTTTCGTGAAAAATGCTCGCTTAACATTTTTCAAGCGGGCCGTGTCGGGATTTGAACCCGGACCTTTATATTTATATACCAAAGGATTATTGATTTCGTCAAACGTCACTTCGCCATATACAAATATACCTACAGAACTAGCCATACGCTTCACCTCTCAGCCGCACGAGGGTGTATTTTTCTGAAAAATGCTCGCCTAACATTTTTCAAGCGGACCGTGTCGGGATTCGAACTCGGGACCTTGGGCGTAGTAGTCACACACATACCAATTACGCCACGGAGCCGCCGAGGTGCCGCATGCCTTATATGTGATTTTCCAATGCTCCACCCGAAGGTACTACATTGGCCAAGAAGCGAGTTTTTTTTACCTGAAAAATTTTGAATTTTGCCGAACCCGTGCTGTTCCAAGCAAAGTAGGGATCTTTAACGTGCGTGACAACACTCACACACGTGACCTCCATTTTACCTCTCATCCGAACGAGGGCGTATTTTTGTGAAAAACGCTCGCCTAACATTTTTCAAGCGGACCGTGTCGGGATTTGAACCCGGGACCTTGGGCGTAGTTGTCACACGCGTACCAACTACGGCACGGATCCGCCCAACAATAATACCGCGGAATTTTCTCATCAACGTACCATAGTGGACTGCTTGTGTTTTTAGTTGTTTACGTCTGTTTACGAAATTTGTACCAATTATCATCAAGTGTGACGTTTATACTCGCGCTTTCCAGAATAGTATAGTGCAACGAACAGCTTCTGTCCAAACAATCACCTCTTCTACAAGAACACAGAGCTTGGATGCTTGTGAGTACCATATTTGCAGTTACAAGTTCTTAATCAGAAAAATGCACTTATTAGTTATTTTGTTTATTTGCATATAATTGCCGGGATGGTATTATTGATGAACTGTATCCAGTACTTTATTGTTTGATCACTCGTATATGTATGTATAATTTGTGAAATCCATTTTAACAGAAATGAATTCGGTTATGTTGTGAGAAGCTTGTGTCAGTAGAGAACATAGAAACCTTGAGAAAGAAAGAGTAACATTACATTTGGCGCACAAACGGCTCATCACAATAACGAAAAATTACAAGCAGCAAGGTCAATGTGCATCGACGTTGAAAACCTGAAAACTAATTTATTTACAAAAGTGTAGAAGATTTCGTAGTGCAATTATGCCTCAAAAAAAAATCTAAACGGTCAAAGCTACGCCTGACAAATAATGGAACGCTAAACAGTAACCAAAAATTAAATGTTTCGAAAACCGGGCCCAACGGTGATACAGCTAATATAAATAAGTGGTTAGAGTCGTTATCTGTAGGTATGTTAACAATGCAAGGAAACATATCTAGATTAGCTGTAAATGTGAATGAAAACCGACTGGGTACACAAAAGACTCTGTTATCCTAGAACGTTAACAATAGCGCTGTTGGTAATACCGAGAATTTAAAAACAAACAACATTATTCCGTATTTAAAGAGCTGGGTGGTATGACACTTAGTTTTTACTCTAACGGAGAGATGCATTAGGTACTCCTAAGAATTTAAATAAATTATTTGATGGTACTAAAGTACCTACCCGAACATGCAAAATTAGAGGTGGTATTAAATGGTATGCGAGGAACGGTGTTAGAAAGGGCATAGGCCAAGGAGAGTGCATTTGGAGATTATGAACGTTTTTTGGAATTATTCTAAGCTCGATATGGGGGGGGGGGGCATCAACAAGAGTATTTATAGAAATAAAGTTTAATACAGGTCAGTTAAAAGCGCGAGTTACCTGTTAAAACTAGCAAATAAAGCTTCTTATCTGAACAAATCTATAACCGAAAGTAATTTGGTGGTTAGATTTTTAAGCATTTTGAAACGAATGTTTAACGAGAGATGATACTAAATGGAACAAAAACAATTGATAAACTTGAAATTTATCGATCTAAAATAGAACCTACAATTAATCGTGACGAAGAAAATCGGGAAATTAAAACCCTAAATCAAATGTTTTTGGAACCGAATGTTCTTGTCAGCGATGAGGAAGATGAAAGTGAAATAAAGAGATTTTCAGTGTCTGTTGCGGATGGTAGAATATGGCGTAAAAGTACGAGGCGTTAGTTGATCCAGGAGGTCAGATTTCGGCCGTGTCTGAAAGTGTAATTTTAGAGTTGCACGTTCATAATGTTAAAATACCAACGTTACCGGGTATTACTAATTTTGGTGTGTTAGTAGTCGTAGGTTCTAGAAAGTTTTAACTTAGAGAGCAAGTGTTGCTGTCAATGGACCTGAAGGGGTTATCGTTTAAAATGGTATGTACAGTCATTCCGGCGTTACACAAATATATAATTCTGGGGTGTGATTGGTTAATGGGGAATAAAATCACTATTGATTTTAGCAGGTTAAAACTTTTTATTTCTGATAATGGCGAGATACTCAAATTGGTTATTAGAATTGAGGCGGAAGAAAATATATCTCAATTTTTTGAGAGACATGGAGCTACATAATATTGAACGGCACAAATAATAGGTTGAGGAATTAAAATCAGCGGCACTTGGAGCTGAAACGATTAATGAAGAGAAAAAGGTGAAAGTTCTACGAGTTGATTATATCATATTCCGTGGTGCTTTCGGAGATCCCAGGTTGGAACAAATCTTATGTGCATAAAATACAAATGAAAGATGCTATACCTTTTAAGAACCGGTTTTACCGGATACCGGCGGATCACAGAAGCGAACTAAAACAGAAAATTGTGACCATATATAAAATGGGTGTTATTAGGGAATGTCAAACCGAATATATATCACAACTAGTACGGCGGTGAAGAAGGACGAATCAGTACGCCTCTGTTTAGACGCACATTACATAAATACGCGAATGGAAAAGGACGCTGTAGTCCCTCCCTCTCCCGAGGAGTAGAAAAGGTTTATAAGAAGTCCAGTAATCTGTTCGCTTGATCTGGCATTAGGGCATTGGCAAGTGTATATTGGAGCAATGGACCAAAAGAATACGGGGTTCGTATTTGAGAGTAAAACGTACTGCTTCCAAGCACTCCCTTCCGAGTTGACAACCACCGTAGCGAATTTCATACGATGTTTGAACGAAGTGTTAGATCGCGAGTGTGATAAATTTACAGTGGTGTACGTAAACGTGTGTTACTTTTTCAGAAGACCTTGAACAGCATTTCGTGCATTTAAAATTTATTTTTGAGAAGTTTCGTACGTCAAATACGACCATTAAATTAAGAATATCGAGATTTGAGTTTGTAGGGCACTTGACCTCGTCGGAAGGTATAGCCGTCGATCCATACGGCAATTCAACAGTTTATACGATCAAAAAATAATCGGAAACTCAGAAGTTTTCTGGGTTTTATTAATTTTGAGTCTCATTTTTGTACCAATTTCGCTGAATTAACGTTTGTTTAGGAAGGGCGTGGGCGTGGACTTAAGTCGAACAAAAAGTGTTTGGAAAAATAAAAGCAGTCTTTTTAGAAGTTACTATGGTGTATCATCCAAACATGAAAAAAGATTTTACGTGTAGTCGGATAGTTCTGATGTGAAAATTGGGGCTTTCATGTATCAATTAGACGACGACGGTAATAAGAAAATCGCAATTTTTGCTAGTCGTACGGTCCGCGGTTACGTTATGCGGTAACAGAAAAGAAGCGTTGGTCGTTGTATTTGTATTAAAATAGGGGTGCAGTTCAGTGGCGTAACTACACCCCTGCCAGCCCCCGCTATGCGGGGGGGCCCCAAGTGCAAGAAGGCCCAAACGATAATAAACTCAACTTATTCATCTTCAACGTATTTGGCAGGTAAGAAACGGTCAAGAAAATATTGCAGATAATTCAGAAACCGCAGGTTAACGAACGTTTTCTTGATGTTACTACTAGGAACTGCTGAAATACAAGAAATAATAATTAAGATAAATACTGAACACCACCTGCAGCCTGCATCCTTTCTTCTTTCTATCCGTTCTGTCCTATTTTGTAAGGGTTAATAAACAGATGAAAGAGACTGTAAACTTTAATAACAAAGATGTCTATATTATTCTTAAGTGATAAGTTGTATAAAGTGGTAAAGCATTTGTTACGTCGTCATCGAACAATTCGGTATTTTGTGACAATAAATACTTTGTGCGTGCATCCTACAGTTTGAGTGAAACATTTTATATACCGGCAATAACAGTGCATAAAGTGACAGTCGTACTCGAGCCTTTAAAGAAGCAAGTCGCCTTCGAACCCTTGAAAAGGACGGTTGTGTTAGAGCTTTGAAAGCGAGACCGACACCATTTTCGTGCGTGTTTCTGGTTCTCCGTAAAAGCTTTTGTGCGTGAAAGTGTCTATTGCCCCAGCGGCGCAGGACTTAAGGTATTTATACCCTTCCTTAATTAGTTGGTAGTTGTCTTTTAGTTATTACATAACCGCTCCACCATTATCGTTATTGCTATAAAAGCAATTGGTCCTTCATTGTAATTTGCATATTTATATTTTTATCACACATTTATATCAACCTCCTTAACCCCAATCAATCATTGGTCCTTTGAGCCGGATTCACCAGTCTTATGGTTTATATACATGTCCTAAATTAAATATTATTGTGCATTTCAGCGAGCTTTTAATTAAGTAAATATTTTAGCTTTTAAATTTGTGTTTCAAGCTCCATTTAGCGGGTTAAAATATGTATAATAGTAGCTACATACTTTCTTTAGATTAAATTAAGCGATTTCGCCGTAATTGAAACCAGCAAGCGTTTTAATTACAAACAAATCCATTAACATAAAATTTGTCAGTTTTCAGTTTTAAATTCATTTTAGCGGCATAAAACAGAAAGCAACCTGAAAACTATAAATCGCTTTATACTTCTTAAACAAGAAAGGTAAAGGGATTTGCTTTGTATTTAAAAGCTATTGCACGTTTTGTATTACAATATTGAAAATATCTGCAGAGGAATAAGGTTGTAAAGTTGCATCTTTCGGCAAATATGTTAAGCCACATGTTTTAAACGTTTCTGTGAGCTTTTGATGGTAAGCCGCTCGGGTTGTTAAGCGGTACATCTTATATTCACGCTTTTGTTTGACGAACCGTTAGTCATAAAACGTGATTTATTGGTTTATACCCTATTTTAACATTTTTCGTGTACATCTGAGCGTTACGGTTTTATAGCATTTATTGTAGTCCTTTCAGAATCTTTGAGAATGGCTCCAAAGAAAGCACATGTGGTAGAACTAGAATTACTGAAAACACGCATTTTAGAAATCTTTGAGCTTTGTAAGACTATACAAAGTGACCCAACTTTAAAGGCATTGTTCCTTATTCAAACAAGGGAATACATGACCTTTATGCAAATTTCAATACAATTTTAGTCGCTGTCTTGGCCTCATGTGACGAGGTAGACTCATTAACTTACAACGCTGTACGGAAGGAAGTAGATTCCGCTTATTTTTCATACTGCTGCATCTCGATACGATGCAAGAAATGAAAGCACCACAAATTACAGAAAATGCTCCAAGCAGCACGGTATCAAAATTGTTACCGTTAAAGCTCCAAATTTTTAATAATGAGGTAACTGAATTTTCATCTTTCATCGATTTATTTGACAGCCTGGTCTATAATAACGCGTCGCTGTCCAATATCGAAAAATTAAATTATCTTATCAGTTGTTGTACCGGGGAGTCTTTAAGAATCGTTAAATCTGTACCCATTTCGGGGATAATTTTATTATTTCCTATAACGCCTTGCGTGAGAGATTTAGCAATCCGCGTTTATTGGCAACTTTGCATTGGAAAGCAATGAAAGACTTTCTACCTTTAAAATCAGAAGACCCTAAGAAACTTAGGGTACTTATTGATTGTTTTTCGGAGAACCTTGCTGTTCTAACTAACTTAAAGTTTCCCACTGAACATTGGAACTTTATTCTGGTCGATTTGCTTTTAGAAAAACTTGATCCGTTCACTAGAAAACGCTTCGAACTCCAATCGGATCCGAAGCAAATACCTAATTTCGAGGATTTGAGATATTTTTAACCCAACAATGTGCAGCGTTGAAACCTTTTCTTCAACCGCACCTGTTTCTTATTCGACGACTGTCCATACATCGCACACATCAGTGCCTAAGAAATCCTCAGCGTTTCAATTTAAACCAAAGGTTTCTTCTAACGTAGTTTCACTGGACACACCAAGTAGCTCCAGTGACTCAAATAATTCATTTTCGCACCATTGTCCTTCCTGCAAAGGCAATCACTTAATTTATAGATGTCAATCGTTTCTAAAGAAAACTCCGACGGAACGTTTCGACATTGTCAAACGCTTACGCCTTTGTTTAAATTGCTTACGAACAGACCATGCGTCCATGCAATGCAAATCTTATAATTCCTGTCGAACTTGCGCCAAGCCGCATCATACCTTGCTACATTTTGAATCGCAACCTGCTTCTAGCCGTTCAGCTGAACCGACCGCTACACACATGCATAAAAATGCCAATAGGACGCAGTCAGCCTCTCCTATTCCGGCAAATGTTTTGTCTTCACAGACGAATTCAAATCTTGGGGTTACTGTCTTACTCTCCACTGCTGTTGTGGAAGTTCAAGATCGTTCTGGTAGATACAAACCGATCAGGGTACTCTTAGATCCTGGTTCCCAAGCTAGCTTTATTCGAGACGATTGCGTGAGCAAACTTTGGCTTCCACGCATACGTTCTCAAGTTCCGATTTATGGACTTGGGCAGACAACTTCAGCAGTCAATAGGGGTGCCGTCAGCTGCACCATTCGCTCTATGTTAGACTCTGAAAAATCTCTAGAAGTCACAACTTTTGTGCTTTCGTCAATATCTGGCAAATTACCTAGCGTTGAAGTTCCTAATAATTGGGAACACTTATGCGGCCTGCACTTTGCAGACCCGACCTGGAACTCTCCAGGAACCATTGACATGCTCCTAGGAGCAGATGTTTATCCGTTCATCATCAATGGCGGTGTTATACATGGCAAGTTTCTTCAGCCTGCCGCCATAAATACAATTTTTGGTTGGACTATTATTGGTCCCACAAAAAGCTTGCAGTCTGATACTGTCCAAGCATTTTTTACGTCTGTAGAAGATCCTATCGACCAGACCCTAAGGCGGTTTTGGGAGATAGAAGAGTTGCCATCCACGCCTTATACTTCTCCAGAAGAAGAAAAGGCAGATTTGATTTTTGAAAACACGTTTTCTCGTGACCCTAGCGGTCGTTTTATTGTTGCGTTACCGTTCAACGATACTTTGCCCGTTTTTGATAATTGCTTTGAGATGGCTAAAAAAAGACTATTTTCGTTGGAGCGCAAATTACATGCTCAACCGGAGCTACGCGCCCAATACAACAATTTCATGCAGGACTATCTTGATGCGGGTCATATGGCATTACTCGATTCTCCGCCCGTTGGGAACGATAATTATTTTTTACCCCATCACCCTGTGTTTAAAGAAGAAGGTCATACTTCTAAAATTCGTGTGTTTTTTGACGCCTCTGCAAAGGCTAAAAACAACGTGTCACTTAATGACACTCAATTGGCTGGACCTAGTCTCCAAAACGACATTTCGTCAATCTTACTGAAATTTCGTACTCATCGTTTCGTTTTACTTGTGATGTTCGCCAAATGTATCGACAAATTTTGGTTACCGAAGAACATCGAAAGTTTCAATTAATTGTTTGGCGGTTCTCCGCAGAAGAACCCATCCAGACATATCAGCTTAATACAGTGACCTACGGTATTAAGTCATTGCCTTATCTAGCATTAAAACTCTTCAGCAATTAGCCATTGACGAAGGCAAAGGTTTCCGTTAGCCGCTGACGCTATACGGTCAAATCTATATATTGATGATTTCGTCGCCGGTGGAGATTCTATACAATCGGCCCGCGAAATTAAAGATCAACTTATTCGACTTTTACATTTGGCTGGTTTTGAACTTCGAAAATGGAGTTCTAATTCAGTTTCTATTTTGGAAGGCATTCCGTCAGATTTTTGCCAATATACTTCTCTCGATTTCGATTCGGACGAATCAATAAAAATATTAGGTCTTCAATGGTCACCTACAGAAAATATTTTCTCGTTTCGGGTTAAACCATTAAACCAAATATGTACAAAGCGCAACATACTTTCACAAGTTGCCAGAATATATGATCCATTAGGATTTTTAGCCCCACTAACACTTTTGCAAAACGCCTAATCCAGCATCTGTGGATGTTAGGTTTAAATTGGGATGACATCCCACCAGCAGACATTTCGTCTCAATGGCAGCAATACCAAGAAGAGTTGCCGTTATTATCGTCATTAAAGTTACCACGTTGTTTACCCCCTTCGGATCCTTTTACTTGTCATTTGCATGGGTTTTGCGATGCTAGCGAGGTAGGGTATGCAGCGGTAGTGTATTTTCAGTTCATAAATCAAACTACTGGAGAAATAACTGTACAATTTGTAACCGCTAAAACAAAAGTAGCTCCAATTAAGCGCATTTCAATTCCACGTTTGGAATTATGTGCCGCCGTTTTATTAACCGATTTACTTTCTTTTAGCATTCGGTCTTATCAAGGCTTGATTGACATCTCCGATGTTTCAGCGTGGAGTGATTCTACGGTCGCTCTCACTTGGATACGTTCTCCACCTTTTCGTTGGAAAACTTTTGTGGCAAACCGTGTTAGCCACATTCAAGAAATCATTGCACCTAGCCGATGGTTTTATATTAAATCTTCGCATAATCCGGCTGATCCTGCATCTCGGGGATTAATGCCAAGCGCGGTTATTTCATGTTCGCTATGGTGGGCGGGGCCTGAATGGCTTCACTACCCTAGTGACTCGTGGCCGCCTCAACCAACATTGTCAACCTCAATTGCTGAGGTAACTACGGAAAAGAAGATCCTAACATTTGTCGCTCAAACAGATCCAAACGTCATTGACATTTTACTAAGCCGCTTTTCATCGTTATATAAAATCCAAGGCATCGTGGCTTACATTTATAGATTTTCTAAACCCATGGCTCAACGTCATACGGGTCCCTTAACAGACATTGAATTACACAATGCTCTCATGATTATCGTTCGGCATGTACAAAATGTTACATTTTAAAGGAAATAGCTTCGATTAAGGCAAACCGTAAATTACCTAAAAGCTTGCGAAAACTTTCTCCATTTGTTGATCCACAAAACATCTTAAGAGTAGGTGGGCGCTTGACACATTCTTCGCGTTCCTATTCCGAAAAGTTTCCTGCGTTATTGCCTCAGCGGCACCAATTAACCGAACTTATCATTCTGTCAACTCATGAAAGGTATTGCCATCCTGGTGTTAATACCACAGCGTATCTTATCCAACAGAATTTCTGGATCCTTTCTATTAAACATTCAATCAGAAATTATTTATCATCCTGTCATAGATGTTTTCGTACCAAACCGGTCCTGGTAACTCCTCCTATGGGAGACCTACCGGCAGCACGTATTACCCAAATCAAACCGTTCAGTATTGTTGGTGTTGATTTTGCTGGCCCTCTTTTAATAAAGGCTAACCGCCTGCGAGGCTCTAAAACTCTTAAGGCCTATATTTGTATTTTTGTTTGTTTTGCCACTAAGGCAGCACATATTGAACTTGTTTCGGATTTGTCGGCAGACGCGTTTCTTGCCGCTTTGCGACGATTTATAGCACGTCGAGGACGCTGTTCTCAAATATTTAGCGATTGCGGTACTAATTTTGTAGGTGCCTATCGTCAGCTTACGAGTTATCTGCATAGTGCAGTAACCTCAGAAAGGATAAAGTGGTCGTTTAATCCACCTAGCGCCCCTCACTTCGGTGGCTTGTGGGAAAGCGGTGTTAAGTCGGTAAAGACACACCTATCTCGCGTAATCGGCGAACAAAAACTTACCTTTGAGGAACTGTACACAGTTCTTACACAAATTGAATCTGTGCTAAATTCAAGGCCACTCTGCGCTTTGAGTTCGGATCCAAATGACTTGCGTTGCCTAACACCAGGTCATTTCTAACTATGGAGCCTCTTTCTGCACCACCAGATGAGGACCATTTAACCAACGTTGTACCATTAAAAGCAGGTGGAAACTCCTGCAAAAACTCCACCAAGATTTTTGGGCTCGCTGGAGCCATGAGTACTTACATACTCTGAACCAGAAGGTTAAATGGCACTCTAAGGTAGGTGTCCGACAAGTGGAAAAGGACACTATTGTCCTCGTCAAGGACGACCAGCTTTCTCCACTTCAATGGAAGTTTGGTCGTATTATTAATACTTTTCCCGGTGCGGACGGTATTATACGTGTCGCTGAAGTCAAAACGGCACATGGCACACTAAAACGACCTTTGGTCAAACTAGCGCCGCTACCGGTATTTTAATTTTATTTTTATGTTTAGATGTATATACACATTTTTTACATGTATAGTAGTATATTATTTTTACATATTTGCTTATTTACATATATATTTTTATTTTTGCATAGTTGGTAATATCGCTCGCTGTAGTGCACCACCCTATCTTTCGTTACCTCCTTTCCTAGCAAGGTCAAATCCCATGTGATTTCCTTCACCCAACCTACTTCCTCCTTTTCAAAATTCTATGAATTTGGTGGGCGGTATGTTACGTCGTCATCGAACAATTCGGTATTTTGTGACAATAAATACTTTGTGCGTGCATCCTACAGTTTGAGTGAAACATTTTATATACCGGCAATAACAGTGCATAAAGTGACAGTCGTACTCGAGCCTTTAAAGAAGCAAGTCGCCTTCGAACCCTTGAAAAGGACGGTTGTGTTAGAGCTTTGAAAGCGAGACCGACACCATTTTCGTGCGTGTTTCTGGTTCTCCGTAAAAGCTTTTGTGCGTGAAAGTGTCTATTGCCCCCAGCGGCGCAGGACTTAAGGTATTTATACCCTTCCTTAATTAGTTGGTAGTTGTCTTTTAGTTATTACATAACCGCTCCACCATTATCGTTATTGCTATAAAAGCAATTGGTCCTTCATTGTAATTTGCATATTTATATTTTTATCACACATTTATATCAACCTCCTTAACCCCAATCAATCAGCATTATTAAACGACGTATAGTAGGGGTAGTTTGGTTTGTGGGATTTTAAATAGGAATAAAAGGGCTATTGTCTGTACAGTACAGATTCACAGGATGGCAGGTAGCTTAGTAACCTTCGCTTTCTAGAAATATAATACTAGAAAGAAATTCATTTTGTGGTTTCTAGTCAGCTGGTTGCAACGTATTTGCATTAGCTGCATTATATATAACGGAAAGGAAGTAAAAAAGCATTCCAGTACGTTTTACTCAATAGTGTTGTGTTCGTATTACAGGAGGTCTTTCATATTTAAACGTAAGTATTTATATCTATTTTTTATTAAACTACTATTGATTTGATCATAGTTGAAGTCGCGCTGAGAAATACATATAAATAAATCTTTAAGCATTCAATAAAAATCATTTATATTTTGTTAATTAAAGCATTTAAAGCAAAGTATGTATGTGTTATTTGTAATTTCAAAAGGCTTTTAAATAATTATTACTTATCTAATTACATTATAATTAATTTCATTCAAAATTGCAGGAAATAATATACAATGAGCACTACAAGCGGCGCTGCAAAAAAACGAAAAAGGAAACTATTGGAAGAATCAAAGAGCAAGATTCCAAAAATAAGTTCCTTTTTTACTTCTAAAGAGTCCGAAAAACAAGAACAATCTATGAAAGAAATTGGGCTTTCGACAGTAGCATCTACTAGTTCCGCTACAGACGAACAGCAGTCGTCAACAATTTTAAAACTCTCACCCAGGGCGCAAGTACATCACATAATGACGGCCGCGATAGAAATTTGGAACTAGATACCACTACAATTACAGAGGTAAATGTGAGTAGTACTTTTTCACTTAATGAACTATCTATGGATCTGACGAAAGAATATCCAACCGATTTTGCACATTTTTAAAATCAATGTTTTACAACATGACAATTTAAGAAAAGAAATAATTAATTACGGATTGTGTAGACCAGATGGTGCGTTTCCTAAAGATAATAAAAATAGAAGTTTTTCAGTTCACTATTATTACTTAATAACTGCAAGCGAAAATAAAAGCAATACGTTAAACTTACCACACAATTCAAATGGGTGGTTGTGTTATTCTAAATTAAAAATTGTGTTTATTGTCAACCATGTTGGCTGTTTGCTTCAGTAAGGTCAAGTTGGACGACCGGAATTAATGATTGGCAGGGTTTATCAAAAAATTAAAGAGCATTTGCTTGCTCAATCTCATTTAACTTGTTGTTTTATTTACGATATGTGGAAAAAAATTATACCATAGATAAGAAAGATACTCTACTATTAAAACAAGAAACTGAATTTTGGAAAAATGTTTTACACAGACTTTTCAATGTTACTTTAACACTATCCCAGCGCATGCTGTCATTTCGAGGACATAGAGAAAGTTTTCTGATTCAAAAGACAGTTACAACGGTAATTTCTTAAGTTTAGTTCATTTAATTAGTAACTATGATCCTATATTACAAAAAGTGCTTGAACGACCCAAAGGTTCAATTAAATATCTTTCCCAAAAATTCAAAACGATATTATTAATACTTTAAGCGCACACTTAAAAAATATTTTATTAAATAAAATTAGATCCGCTCCTTTTTCTCAATCATAATAGACACTACACAGGATATAACTAAGATTGATCAATTAAGTAAAATTGTAAGATATATTGATTTTAAAAAGACAGCTTGGGAGAGGTAACCAAAATAGATATTTGTGAAACTTTTGTGGGTTTTACAAAAGTAGAGTCCCAATCTGCTGAAGGACTATGTAATACTATATTAAGCAATTTAACCAACATGCAATTAGATATAAATAAATGTAGAGGCAGGGCTACGATGGAGCTAACGTTATGAGCGGTACGTATTCTGGCGTGCAAAGAGAATTTTAAACATAGAGCCTGCAGCCTTATATATGCACTGTAGTGCCCATAACTTAAATCTAGTCATAAATGATGCCGTTAAAGGTATAAAAGAAATAGAATCGTTTTTCTACTTTTAGAAAACATATATACATTTTTGCTAATAGTATAGTAAGATGGAATTGGCTTTCTGTTTTAAAGAAAATTTCACACAATTGAAACGCTTAAATCCGACACGTTGGGCGGATCGAGTAAAATCTTTAGCTGCCATAAGAATTCGGTATAAAGATATAGTAATGTCTCTTAATAAAATTATTATGATATCAAAAAACAGATGAACGAAATGACGCAAAGCAAATATTAACTAGCATGGATAATTTTAATTTTATTTTTAAGTGTTTTTAAGTCAAATTCTAGAAGAGCTTAACAAGCTCTCACAAACTGCTCAGAGTGAAAAGGCGAATATTAATCAGATAACTCTCTTATTACAAAAACTTTAAAATTTTTCAAGGAAACAAGAAATAACTATTCCAACATCAAGGAGGAAGCAGCGAAAGTTGCAGGGCAATGGAATATTAAACCGGAATTTATAAAAAAGGCAACCAAAAATAAAAAGCATTACGATGAATTATCCAATGATTATCGATTTAATGATGAAGAATTTAAATTTAAAATAAATGTATTTTATCGCGTAATGGATATTATAATTTCACAGCTGTCGAATCGTTTTAAATCGCTTTTCATGTAAACGAAAAGTTTAATTTCTTAGAACCTAATGTATTTTTGAATTTAACTGCAGACGATATTTTATCTAAGGCAAAACAATTGCAAAATTTTACTACAAAGATTTAAATGATGCTATAGGTATAGAACTTACTACACTCAAAATAATAGACTTATTTGTGATGAATTAAAAAATGTTAACGGTATCTTACAATTTTTAGAATATCTAGTACTTTCCAAATCTACAGGTTCTAGCAGTTTTCCAAACACCATAACAGCCTTAATGTTATACCTAACTTTACCCGTTAGCGTTGCAAGTGCGGAGAGATCTTTCTCAAAATTAAAAATTATTAAAAATTATCTTAGGAACCGCACTTCACAAGATAGATTAGACGATTTATCCCTCTTAGCAGTAGAACATGACACTGCCAAAAATATGAATATAGAGGATACAATAAACGCGTTTGCAGCAAAACATGCAAGAAAAACAAAATTTTGAATTTGATTTGGAATGTCTGCTAGCTCATAGGTTTTTACTGTATCAAATTTTTAGGTGTAAATAATTTTGTGCGGCGTATAAATATGTAGATTTAATATTAATTAACTTATAAGTTTGAATTTATGTAATTTGGTTTTATAATTAATAAAGCACTTGATTAATATAGTATATGTATTTAATTCTATACTGCTTCCTTCTCTACATGTACTATAATTTAAAAATATGGCTAAATATAAGCCAGTAAAAGTAATACATTTTAAAGAGAGCCCACTTTAAAATTTTTGCGGGGGGGCCCAAAAATCGTAGTTACGCCACTGGTGCAGTTTGTTTTGCGTAAAGAATTAGTTGTGGTGACGGACCACAAGGCTTTGACGTTTCTAATGAATTGTAAATTAGGCTATGCACTTCTTGCTAGATTGGTTCATTTTATGCGAGAACATTATTTTACGAAATCTTACTGCAAATGTACCGAATATGTAATCACGGATTATCTACTCCGTCATCCAATGAATAACGAGGGTGCTGTTAACTACAAAGAGGAAACTTTAAATGGTATTTTCCTAGTCATACAGAAGGACTGATAAATATAAGATGTTGAAGAAAGTGTTAAAGGATATAGTAGAAGGTCAGACGAAGGTTTCTTGGATTCCGAAAATAGTTTAATTAATAATTAAAAGGAAAGTGACACAACAACACACTGACATTGGGCATTTGGAAAGAGTAAAACAGTTGCTCATATTAAGCAAGATCTTGTATGGTCTCGAATGAAAAAGAATATTTTAAATATTATGTATGCATGTCGGTTGTGTCAAAAGTCTCAAAAAGAAGTATGAGTACGACAGACGTTATTCTAGCGGAAAAGCCAAGTAAATTGGTGTGTTTCGACTTAATGGAGTCACTGCCAAAATACAGGGCGTGGGCAATCCAGTTGCTAGCAGTAATTGATGTGTTTTCGGGAAACATCAAGTTATATGTTCTAAGAAAGCCACTACACGAGAAATTATAAGATGCCTGATCACCGATTATTTTGTTAGTTTGGGGTTACCTAAAGGCATACATTCTGATATCGGAACGCAATTTCGGGCACATTTGAACCATTTCGAACAATAATTCTATGATACCGAATTTTCCGTCAATTATAGACAATTTAATATTTTCTAAATCCAGTTTTTCTAAAAATTTACATACTTTTTAAAAATTCACAACTACACGCAGAGTCAGATTCCATTTATATCACACTTTTCTCAGTAAAAGGAGCCGCTCTACTTTGAAACATGAAAAATTGTTTGAAATTCAAGTCGCTTCTTCTAAGCTTTTCAACATTATCAATTGAATTTACTTTACATTCCTACACCTTGATTAATTTACAAACGGAGGGTCAATCCTCCTAACACTTTCAGGACCTGCATCAACGTCAACTTTTATGGATGTGTAATACTACAACCGCCATTCTGTGGGCAAAATTGACAGCTTTAATACTCATGCTGCCGATATTAAGAAATTTATTTTAAATATAATTTTACTCAGTTTAAAGTAAAACTTGAAATAAGGTAATAATATGTAAACTTATTGTTTAGAAAAGCGGGTTTAGTACCAAACAATGCAAAATAAATTGTATTCATAGTACTATATTATACAACCCGTGTAATTACAACTTATCGGGCAAAGATACCCTTTTGAATTGCAGCTCAAATATCGACCTAACTACTTGATTGATAATTCTCGACTTCTACATATTTTTTTATCACGTAACACTATAGCTTTAATCGTACCCAAACTTAAAATGGTGTAAACAAGGTCTTAGCACACCAGTGATGTCTCACAACGCATAGTGAACTACACAGTAACCCAAATATGTAAAACAGAAATGACTTATTAAAACCTCGACATGAAAATATCAAAAGTAATTAATGTACACCAATTTTTAATTTTCAGCATACGCATTCATTTTTTAATTATTATAGATAGAGTAAAAAAAGAATATTTCTGGTTATTAAAGACGGTAAAGCTATTCCAAGTCTTCCTTTTAGAAATTTAAAAGTTGGTTATGTAGCCACAGAGTACTAGTATACTGTAAAGGATAAACATTCTGGTTTATCTCAACTGTCATGTAATCAATACAATTTACAACAAAGCATGATAAGGAGAGGTTCTGTTCTATGAAAATTCAAATGTGGAGTTGCCTTAAGTATGACTCAACGGTTTTTATTATTTTCTAGCAAATCGATTATGTATAGGGGAATATTTCTAACATTGATATTACTGAGTGGATTAAAAGTAACATTTGACTAGTAATATAAGCTTGTAAGAGATTGACCATCAGTCAATGGATGCATGGTGTCCATTATAAACCAAAACCATAGTAAAGCCTAGTGTTCAGCAAGTACGAAAGAGAAGATCGGACACACATTATTTTCTTAATAAAAAAAACAATTCAATATACAATTTTTTCGTAATTCAAATACTAATAGTTAATGATTGGCAGACTAATGAAAAAATGCCGCTGATGACTATTTTTAACTAAAGTTTCGTATTTTTAGGCAGTAAACACCTTTTAATTCAGGGTTTTGACAACCAGTTACGGCAGTAAACCAGAACAATTACAGAAACCTTTTGTATAGTAATGTTCCTACAACCGACTATATGTTAAAAGTTTTGATGTTATTTTTCAAATGAATATCTTTATCCGGAATATTAGTTTTTAGTATAGCCCTCTAATAGTTAGACTTGTCACTGTTTGAAATAAAATACTTTGTGGCACTTCTTTGAAGTGGTTAACATCATATTTCATTTTAATATTTCTGTATTTGTAAATCACACCTTTAGAGTTAAGTTATTTCTTTAGGAATTATAATTTTTAAGTTACATGCATTGTTGATCTAAAAAAGAATTATCTTTGTATCTTATACTGTTTATACTCAAAGGTTGTCAAATTCAATATGGCAGTTTTAAAGGTTAGAAATGATATCATGGCTACTTTGTATTTTAAATTATTACCGTTTTATGATTATTCTAATTTGATTCACAATGTATAACTCTGGCGCCTATGACTTCGTCGTCTTGACACGAAGAACGTTCACACGTTAAATTGATGCTTATTCATAAGAAATGAAAACTCTCTTCCTATGGTACTAGTAATAGGTTTCAAGCAAGATAATATCAGAAATCTTAGATAGGAAAAAACCGAATCAAGTAATTTCAATTTGCGGTGTAAATTTATTTCGCTGAATTTTGACAAATATAATCTCGAATCTTTATGTAGGGGAAGATTTTTGGTTAAGCACGTCATCTTTACCACCCAAACAGGTAATATGTAATTTGAGTAGACTATTTCATCTTGAAGAAAAGGTATCGAACTAATTACAATTAGTCAATAAATTTCGGCATAGTTTCTCTTTAATTTTAGGAGCACCTTGGTTTCCATTAAATCAACAACTATATGCTGGACAAAAGCATGTTGATTCAGAATATCTAGTTTCCTTTCGAAGTCCCAATAGGACCTGGTCAAAGCAAAATACGTCTAGGAGATTGGGGCTCTTAGTTGTTTCCGAGTTACCTACATTACCACAGGTGTTTATGATTAAATTTCTAAAACTATAACCTACGGTAACTATAAATGAATGAATACCCATAGTAGGTTCCTGTTATTATGTGAAGAACGTAGAAAGTAATTTTGTTCGCTGAAAACGTGTCCATTAAGCTAAGTAATTTTTGTTACATTTAAGTTTTTTATTTTGCTGTTATTCTTCTAATTACCTATCACGGTTGTGGTTCAACTTGATTTATGGATGTTTTAGCTACTGAATAACTACTTTTAGAAATTGGAAAAATCTACAACAATAGAGTAGTTGTGCATTAAAAATGCACGAAATCAAGTAAAGATGCTTTAAGCAAATAGTCGTTTTAAATGGTATTTAGCGAAAGATTTTAGAAACACTTGTTTTCAACGCTTTTTTAAATAATATTTTGAGAAGTATGAATATTTGCGTTTTAATTACTACTTTTTGGTACAGAATATTCACGGATTTTTCAATTACGTACTATACTATTATGTTACATATACAAAGCTTTTTAAAGTATTATATACAGTGTTTCTACACTGAAAAAAAGTACTTAGTGTTAGAAAATTTCTTTGATTTTCTCGAGTTTTGGGATGTTGTATGAATAGGATATAGTGCCCAATGACCGCTTATCACATCAATATATATATATATATATATATATATATATTTGTTGTTTTTGGTATATATAGAAGTGATTAGAGGTCATAGAGAGGTCATATTATATCACATGACGTCGTACACTCCAGAAAAATCGAAAAAAATCAAGAGGAAGTCGAATTATATAGATATTTATTTGTATTTCTGAAGTGTCCGGTATAAAAAGTATAAATACATAAAAAACCGTAATCCATACTACCTCCTGCCACTTCCATCTCTACTTCCAGTTTATCAAACAAAGCACTATCGCTACTTCCTATCTCCATTCCTTGACTCCTTAACCACTCCTTTCTCAACATACGTTCACACCCAACTTACATACACCAAATAATTCCAACACACTAAAAAAATATTTACAAAAATCTATACCACAATTAACCCCTAATCTCAGCGTCGTCAGTTTTCTGAAATGAATTTTGTTCGAGCCCCTCACGTTCGGATCGCCATAAATCCTGAGGGTTTTTTCTTGTTCGAAGCCCCACGCTTGGGACGACATAAATTACTCTGAAGTCTTGTCTGGATTAAAGCCCCTCGCTTGGGACGACATAAATGCTGCGAGTTTTCATCTGGTAAAACTCTAAAATAATTCGAGTCTTATAAATTGGGCGTCATAATTGCTTTGAGGTGTAGCCCTTTTGTTGGGCTGCTATAAATTACTCTGCATTAGGCCCACGAATGGGCACAATAAATGCTGCGGATTTACCTGGATTGAAGCTCTTCGGCTGGGTTGCATCAATACTGCCAGCCTTCTGCTATTATAATAGAAGGAACTCAGCTTCTCAAATAAAATTCGCCACGACTGCTCAGCTGCTATCTGGAAATTACTAACCTACTGTCTTATACAAGAAAAACTCAACTACAATAATGCACCTGGTTTTATTCAAACAGATTTTCTCTACAAAATCTTTTTTAATCATTGTTCCATAGATTCTCAACATTACATACATCCTTGAGTTGAAATACTACATTGTATTTTGAATATTTCATGAAAAGCTTTAACCAACAATAAACAGTTTAAAGTAACCGGGCTTAACCCTACCCTTACTTTAAACCTTGGTTTAATACGAGCTCACATAAACCTGTAAAAATTAGTGCTAATTTTCGCACTGCAAATATCAAAAAGGTCCCTTTACGTTTCACATTAACCAATATGATAAAAATTATTCTACAAATATATATCTCTGTATCAAATTATTTAAAAAGAAATAATAAAATGTTCGTTAGACAACGCTTTAGTTTATAAAGTTTATAAATTTACCCATAAGGCACCCCATCGCCATAACACATTAAATAACCACATAAAAGTGTCACAAAATCATCAAATAAGCACACAAAAAAAACAAAGTTTCCAAAATTAGTTTCCTTGAAAGCAACACCGCCCCTGGATTTGCAATCCTACCATTGATGACTTCTATCCCTTACAAAGACTGCTCGTTCCTGCACTTCTCCAAGCAGTAGATCACCATCCGTGGAGGTAATCAACCACTTAAATTTCTCCGGCTATCAATGGATAGTGCATCCAACCTTCCACGCTTCCATTACTGCTCCATTTACCATATGTACACCATCAATTCAATCCATCTACCCTCTACACCATATATGCGCATCGCTGGCACGCCCACAGCCAACATATAGCACAGGCTGTACTTACATTTCTTAATCAACGTGTTGTATTTTAAAATTGTTTCATACAATTTTTAGACTGCCCGTGACGATTACACTAACTTGTGCAATTAACTTTACTTATTAAACTCACTTGTAATTTACTTTGTTCACTACTAGTTGAAGCTGCTTCGATAATCAGGAAGTAAAAAAAAGCTCTATCATTGCTCCAAAGCGTATTTATAAACCAAATCGTCTCTCCCTCGTAGTCACTTCCTACAGCACACCATCCCAAAACAACTTGCCTTCCTAGTAAAGCTTTTCAACCGATAACACACTTCCAACAGCTTTCACACAAACTTGTAACTGCCACCGATTCCGAAAATATCACCGTTAACCTTCACTAATTCGACGTATTTTAAGCCTAAGTGCACAACCGTCTTTTAAATCTGAGAATTTCGAACTATATCAACAAACATTTCTAATGAAAACCCACTCTAACCTTCCAACCGATATTTTTGTTCCTTGAATTTTCGTTTCAACCGCCAATCATTTAGTATCTAAAGTACGCCTTCCTAATATGCGTATTCAAGCCATCTCACTTTATCCTATATACAAAATTTTTCCATTTCTTGCAATATACCCTTTCTATCCTACCATGAGTTCTCCCCATCTCAGTCCAACCTGTATTCTTATCTTCCCTCTCCTTTACCCCAGTTTGCACGTTCTATTCTACCCTAACAATATAACACTATCATCTGTCCCTCTTTTATATACTACATCTAACAATCTTACTCTGTCTATCACATACAAGTTACATTGGTCCTTGAAGGTTTCAACCACTCTTAAATATTATAAACCCTATTTTCCCTCTTCCCATAAATACGCAATCTATTAATCTTTCTTGGTCTTAACAACTAGTCTGTAGCATTTTACAATACTTCTCATACCACTTTCAAACTGACGTTTTATGCAAACATGCTGCATCTCCCTCTTGCTTATACACTCTGATTTGTCTTAGTCCTACAGATTGTTTCAAAATCAAACGAACCCAACATATGATATCTTTCATCCCCTGCTAACGTCTGCAAAACACAGTCTTTCCCTATATTCTATCGAGCCGTTTTAGTTCAACCTTCAGCTGCATTCGTAGAATATATCTGTTTTCGAACGTTGTTTACCACGCTATCAAACTTTAGTTAGAAATCCTTGGCAACTATATATTTTTCCCCTGTAAATTAATACCTGGAATGCTTTCAACTTATACATTAGAACTATTGCTTTTGTTATAACGCAACTTATGATAAAATATACACTAAGATTGTTTACGCATGCTAAGATTTGATTAATATTTCAACTTTATTGATTATGACCTTACCGTTATGGATTTTTACGCTTAATAAACTGAAATGCTTTTTAACTAATGTACCTACATGCTACCTAGTATTTACATATTTTTGTCAATATATACACTCGATAAATGAAGCAACCTTAACCCTACCATTTACTCTAAATTATTAATTCCTATACTAAAGTCTGAAAAGCCTCTTAAATATTTGAATACTTTTATTTACATGTATTACCTGCCATAAATTACCAACTGACTTCTCAAATCATTTTAACCCCTAAAATACATAGAAATATATATATATATATATATATATATATATATATATATATATATAAATATTTTAGGTAGTTTTTTTTTACACAAAGTAAGTTGATAAATACTAACGTATTACGATTATTAATATATATATATATATATATATATATATATATATATATATATATATATATAAAGTAAAAAGAAATTATTGGCAAGTGACTCAAATTCAGCCACGAGGGCATCCTGTCGACGCGTTTCGCCCTAATTGGGGCTCATCAGGACGGGAGTAGTAAAGTTGTAATATTTAATACAGATACCTTATGGAAAGTACAGCATCACCTATCTCACAATTTGTGTCTTCGTGTCCTTTCACCTGACATCGTTGTACTTCTCATAATGTGTCTATATTAAATATTACAACTTTGCTACTCCTTGCCTGATGGGCCTCAATTATGGCGAAATGCGTGACAGGATGCCCTCCTGGTTCAATTTGAGTCACTTGCCATTAATTTTATTTTACATTGAATTAATTGAAGATTCATTAAACTTACTTATTTTTAAATTAAAACTTTGGCTATTGAAAAAGGTAGTTGAGCGGGATCTTTTCCGTGTTGACTGTTGGTAAGGCAAACCTGTTGTGGAGATTTTGGACCCTATTTTAAGCTTTGTGATGAGAAGATGTTATGAATTTTTATTGTTCAATGTTACATTTGTTTTTAAGACAAAGCTGTTGTGAATATAGTAATTGTTTGTAAAAGAATATTTCGTTACATTATAAATCTGATGTATGATGTATGATTATTTAAAGAGAGCTGACAGAAATAATTAGACAGCGGACAAATTTGAAAATTTCACCATAAGCATCTCGTGTATTGTTGGACTTTGTAGGAACTCTTTCTGTGAAGTATATTTGGTTAGTTTTCAGAATGACTGATAGAGCGAAAGAAATTCGCGAAGGATTGAGAACTAAAAGGTGTGGAAATGGGATCTCAAAAGGGAGTGAGTGCGGGCGCGTGTGTGTATACACCTAATTCAATAATGAAGCCTCAGGGAACGAAAACCAGAATATTAAGGGTTTTTGCTCTAAACAGTCCACAAATTAAAATTTTGTCATATGACTATACCCTAAATGGTTCAGTACTTTCTTATTTAGAAAATAGCGGTTTTGATTTACGATGCACAGCAGGTTTGTATCTAGCTAAATCTCTGGTACATCAGAGAAGTTTGGTAAGTCGACCAGGTTTAAAGTCAATAGAGTGCTGCTTTACTACCGAACCAATTATTATAGCTACAACATTTGCGCTAATATTGTGTGATTAACCATTACGCATTGCAATTACTACACAGTATTAAGTGTATGAATCATATCTAGGAAATTTAAACATTATCATTTGTTAATGTGGTTTTAATCCCGTTTATTTAATAAAACGTCAGTATGTATGTTGTAACGTAGATAAATTTCTTTTTATTATCAGAACAAGAACGTCATCTCTAATAAAAATTATTCATTACATTTGGTGTTCTTCTACATCCTACATCTTACGTAAGCAAATAAAGTTGGTCAAAGAATTAAAATATTTTGATTAATCATAAATAAAATGGTGTATGAGTATATTGATTACATGCTGGTAATAGGTTGTCATTAAGGTGATTAATATATATATATATATATATATATATATATATATATATATATATATATATGTACAGGGTGAGTCACGGGGAACGCCACGTAGTTTTTAGCAAAACGGTGTATGTGTTCAAAGTTTTTTCACAGTAGATCTATGTAAGTCCAAAAGGACTACATTTTAAAATTATTTTGATATATACGGAGTGCCCCACGAAAAAGTTACATATATAAGTTATATTTTTTCGTGTGGAACATCCTATTTTTCGTTGCATTTTTGAATTGCACTTGGAAAATATACTAGACTTCCATGAAAGCTCATTATACTTAAATGCAGAACGTTATGATTTATTTCGTTTTTTCTAAAATTATAAGGCTTTCGTAAAAATTAAATAATTCTAAAATCAATTCACCCAGACAAATTTGTTTTTAACACTTAATATTAGACCGTATCCTTCACTAATGAAGTAACTTACTAAAAGCAGATTCAATACAGGGTGTTCAGAAAATGCAGTTTCAATATTGACATATTCAAAGTATAATATCCTTGTTATTTTAAATGGAACATTCTGTATTTTATCACTTCTTATTGTAATTTTGATTGTTTTCAAACGGTATTAGGGTTGTCTATACCTACTGCTTTGAACTTTGACGTAATTTTTATACTTTTGAAATTTAACATTTATTTTCAAACTATTCAATATTATTTTTGACAGAAAACGCCTAAATTCTAGCTCATGATTTTGTGGGACTAGCATTCAGTTTTGCACCTTTGTAAACAAAAATTAGATCTTTATTATTAAAAAATTTAAATAATGCAAATACTTTACAGGGATAATTTGATTAAGAATTAAATACAGATTCCAGCAGTTAGTATCTGATAGACATGTGGTTGTAAGTAATTATTATAACTAATTGAAAGAATTATAATTAAAAAATCATTGAACATAAATCAATTCATATTGGTCAAAAATCAACTGCAATAAATTGAAAAAAAACTATAACAAATGTTCGATGTGATGGCCATTTTTCTGTAAACAGTTTTCATTACTTTCTCCAATGATTAAAAGCATATTAATTCTGTCTTGCAACGAATATTTTTTTGGCATTTTTAAAATTCTTTTTAATTCAATAATATAAATGTTTAAAACTAATAACTGGTGCACTTGAACAAGAAGTTAACATTCAAGCAATGTGTCATTGAGTGACAGCGGCATACTAGATCTCAGTAGTCATACTAATAACTTCTTTTAAATCAGTGAAAACCTACATTATGTAAAAATGTACCTATAGGGATTTAATTTCCGTTTATAAATGATCATTAACTGAAGATCTACTCCTCAAAATCATAATAGCTATCATTTAATCATTTTCCATCAAAAATAATATTGAGTAGTATGAAAAACATGCTAAATTTCAAAAATATGCAAATTACATCAAAGTTCGAAGAGATAGGTATAGGCAACCCTAATACCGTTTGAAAGACAATCAAAATTACAATAAGAAGTGATCAAATACAGGATGTTCCATTTAAAATAACAACCATATTATACTTTAAATCTGTCAATATTGAAACTGCATTTTCTGAACACCCTGTATTAAATCTGCTTTTAGTAAGTTACTTGATCAGTGAAGGGTACGATCTAATATTAAGTGTTAAAAACAAATTTGTCTGGGTGAATTGATTTTAGAATTATTTAATTTTTACGAAAGCCTTAGAATTTTAGAAAAAGCAAAATAAATCATAACGCTCTGTATTTAGGTATAATGAGCTTTCATGGAAGTTTAGTTTATTTTCCACGTACAATTCAAAAATGCAACGAAAAATAGGATGTTCCACAAGAAAAAATATAACTTTGATATGAAATTTTTTCTTGGGACACCTTGTACATATCAAAATAATTTTAAAATGGACTTACATAGATCAACTGTGAAAAAACTTTAAACAAATACACCGTTATATATATATATATATATATATATACATACATATATACATATATACATACATACATACATACATACATACATACATACATACATACATACATACATACAGTCACGAGGACTGACAGACACATTATGGGAAGTACAGCATCACATAGCTCACGATTGGTTTCTTTGTGTCGTTTTAGCTGACATCGCAGGTTTTACCAACAGTTGGCACGGAGGAGTTACGGCTCAACTGCCTTTGTCCATAGCCAAAAGTTTTAATTTAAAAGATGAGTAAGTTTAACGAGTCTTCAATTAATACAAGGTAAAAAAGAATCAATGGCAAGTGGCTCAAATTCAGCTACGAAGGCCTCCTGTAGATGCGTTTCACCCTAATAGGGGCTCATCAGGAGAGGAGTAGCAAAGTTGTACTATTTAATACAGATACATTATGGGAAGTACTGCAACACCAACCTCACTATTTGTGTCTTCGTGTCCTTTCACCTGAGAACGCAGGTTTTATCAACAGTCGGCACGGAGGAGATCCGGCTCAACTGCCTTTTTCCATAACCACAAGTTTAATTCAAATGATGAGTAAGTTTAATGAATCTTCAAGTAATACAAAGTAAAAAAGAATTAATGGCAAGTGGCTCAAATTTAGCCACGAGGGCATCCTGTCTACGCGTTTCGCCCTAATTGGAGCTCATCAGGACAAAAAACAAAGTTATAATATTTAATACAGACACATTATGTGAAGTACAGAATCACCTAGCTCACAATTTGTGTCTTCTTGTCGTTTCACCTGAGATCGCAGGTATTAGCAACAGTCGGCACGGAGGAAATCCGACTCAACTCCCTTTTTCCATAGGGAAAAGCTTTAATTTAAAAGATAAGTATGTTTAATGAGTCTTCAATTAAAACAAAGTAAAATAGAATTAATGGCAGGTGATTTAAATTCAGTGGCTCAAATTCAGCCACGAGAGCATACTGTCGACGCGTTTCGCCCTAATTAGGGCTCATCATGACAGAGAAGCATTGTAAATTTAATACAGACACATTATGGGAAGTACAGCAACATTTTCCTCACAATTTATGTCTTCGTGTCGTTTCACCTGACATCGCAGATTTTATCAACAGTCGGCACGGAGGAGATCCGGCTCAACTACATTTTTCCATAGCCAAAAGTTTTAATTTAAAAGATAAGTAAGTTTAATAAGTCTTCAATTAATTCAAAGTAAAATAGAATTAATAGCAAGTAACTCAAATTCAGCCAGGAGGGAATCCTGTCACGCGTTTCGCCATAATTGGGGCTCATCAGGCAAGGAGTAGCAAAGTTATAATATTTAATTCAGACACATTATGGGAAGTACCTCAACACCTCGCTCACAATTTGTGTGTTCGCGTCATTTCACCTGACATCGCAGGTTTTATCAACAGTCGGCACGGAGGAGATTCAGCTCAACTGCATTTTTCCATAGCCAAAAATTATAATTCAAAAGATAAGTAAGTTTAGTGAGTCTTCAATCAATAGAAAGTAAAGAAGGATTAAGGCAAGTGACTTAAATTCAGCAAAGATGCCTTCCTGGCTGAATTTGAGTCACTTCACTGTTTTGGATCACTTGTATTTTTATACCTAAAGGATGGATTGATAAATGAAATTCAATCTATAGCAGCTGCCAATGTATATAAAAATTTGTTTCTGTGATTGCTTCAGAACAATAAGCAAGGTGTTTCGAGTTTGCCAGATGCACAGTTTCAAAGGGTATCAAGGTGAGTATGTTGGAAAGCAATACAAGTTTTCGCTAAAAATTTTTATTTCTGTTCATTTATTATATACCTACCCTTTGAAACAACTTTCGTAATACACCGAATGTTTGAATTACAACCAGAACTTGCAGTCCTGCACGAAACAAGTTTGTTACTATTATTTTGTAATTCTGTGACACGGTACAGGAAAACCACTCATAGAAAATGAAATAGAGAGATAGTGATAGTGAGAATGAAAATGTACTGATATTATATCTTAACGTAAATATAGAAGAGCTCCTGTAGCTCCCTTTATCAATTATCTAAATGGCAAAAAGTAATATGTCTCCGACTATTTGCAAAATAATGCTTGTGTAAAAAATAGGTTTCCCACAAGCTGGAGCTTTCTGTAGAAAAAGTGTTCAATTTCTTACCTATTATCAAATGCAGACGTCACTTTAACAATTTTCGTCCATGTAAGTAGATTACTAACTGTCTTTTTAATATTCATAAAGCATAAAATTTCCCTACGTTCAAAAATTTTTTTATTATTCGCATAAATAGATTATATTGGTTCCACTTTTCTGTTGTATACATTAACTTAATATGAACAACTAAAATCATGTGATACTGTAGTAATCAAATAACCCACTTTGTTCTTTATGAAGTGCATTAGCTAAACTTATTTTTTGTTCCACATATGCAAACTAGAAACTAATATAAAAAAATTATCTCTGACGGTAAGAGGTTAATGCTATTTTAAGATCATTACACTGTACATATATTATGAACTGCTTCTATATAATTTAAGAAAATAATTTTTTAGTAAATTAGTGCTTATGCAACTGCCAAAAAGCTTACCTTATTTAAAATGTTGCTTTTATGTCTGTTTAAAATCTTCCAAATCTTAGCTTAAGATTTTTATCCCTTACGAGCCAGTCTATACATTTGCTTAGATCATTGAATTTCTTTAAAAGTCTTTCTTATATTGTAAATCAAGAAAAACCTCTTATCAGGGAAAACAGAATGTACAATACAACGATCTAAATCGCAATGTTACAATTATTAGGGTTTACAGGCTCATTAATATACTTATGCTTTCACTTTACAAACTACACAACACTATACAGAATTTGAAAGATATTTATCATAGACTTTTGTTTATCTACATACGTATCTTTGTTACTTTGTCTGCAAAGTATATGTAAATTTTTAATCACAATGAGGCATTACTCTAAAGTATTCTATTATATTCATGTAAATAATTTTAAGTATTGACGTAAATGTACGACTTGCTTAAATTTCATGTATGGAATAACACTGAACATAAATTTGTAAAAGAAACATTTTTTTTTGTGTTAATAGAACTCAACTTAAATACTTGTCAAAACCAAAAAAAGCCAAAACATGCATCTAGGGTTACAATTACGGTATTACATTCGAATACACGCAAAGTAAAGGTATGCGTTTGGAAGCCTAAAATTTGTTAAAGAAAAATCAAAAATCTAGATTTTATATAAAAATATCGATAACCAGTCTCATTTCTTAAATCATCCAAACGATTTTTAGACATCTTGACAAAAATCCTGTTTCGTATAAATATAGTCATCAAGGGCAATACAAAAGTGTCAGTATAATTAGAGGTATCACCCGAGGGCAATTTCTTCGTTCACCCCTACGCTAAGTTATAGATCATACGATAATAAAAGGCACTATGAAAAAAAGTGGGTTGTACGATACCAGTCCTGTTACAAGACAATAAATTTAATGGTTGTTTTCACGTGCCTCATCTTCCCGCGTTTAGACATAAAATATGATTGGTACAATGCAACGTTTTAGAAAGTCTTTGTTACTTAAGTCAATAAAATAAACTTTCGTGTATAATTAAAGTCATTTTTTTTTTAATGCGATAAGGTAATGAAAAATCCAAGGCAGTCAGTTATGGATAAGCCGATGATATACCAGCAGGTGAAGGGTTGTCATTGGTGTACTAAAGATAAGGTCCTGCACTCCAATTATATTCCATTTTCACGTTTTGGATGTAAGAGTTTTCGGTAAGGAAAACAGAATTATACTATCCTGAGATTCTTAGAACGCGTGGGCAAGATAGTTTTTTAACTTATACTTCGAAGTAGCAGGATTTCAATTTAGCGACAACACTTCGGATTTCACAAGAACTAATTTCGGATAGTTGATTACATATAGTGATAATCAGTGGTGTAACTACACCCACGCCAACCCCCGCAATGCGAGGGGCCCAAGTGCAAGGAGACCCAAACGATAAGAAGCTCAATTTATTCAACTTCAACGTATCTAAATTTGACAGGCAAGAAATGATCAAGAAAAAAGTTGCAGATAATTCAAGAGTCAGCTTAACGAACGGCTTTCCTGATGCTATTATTACTAAGAACTGCTGAAATACAAAGACAAGCAATAATAAGTAAAATAAACATTGAACGATAAACACTGAACACCCTCTGCACCCTGTTTGTTTTCTTTCTACCTGTCCTGTTTTATTCTCTAAGGGTTAATAAACCGGTGAAAGAGATTGTAAACCTTAATAACAAATGTGTCTATTATTCTTAGGTGATATACTGCATAAAGTGGTAAAGCGTTATTAAACGACCTATAGGGTTAGTTTGGTTTATGGAATTTTAAAAAAGAATTAAATGGCTATTGCCTGTACAGATACAGATTCACAGGTATCTTACTAAGTTTAGTTTTCTAAAAGTATTAACAGTAGAGAAAAATTCATTTGCTGGTTGCTAGTCTAGTTAGCTGATTGCATTAGCTGCACTATACAACCGGAAGAAATTAAGAAAGCATTCCAGTGCGTTTTGCTCGAAATTGCTGGGTTGGTGTTATAGGAGGTCTTTCATATTGAAACGTAAGTATTTATATAACTATTTTTTATTAAACTATTATTAATTTGATCATAGTTTAATTCTCATACAGCAGTACATACAAATAAATCTTTAAGCGTTTAATTAAATTTATTTATTTCTTCTAATTAAAGCATTGTATGTATATGAGTTTAGTAATTTCAAAAACCTATTAAATAATAATTACTTATTTAATTACCTTTTAACTAATTTCATTAGAAAATATTAATATCCCATACAAGGAGCTCCACGAACGGTGCTGCAAAAAACGATAAAGAAAACTGTTGCAAGAATCAAAGAGTAAGATTCCAAAAATAAGTTCCTTTTTACTTCTAAAGAATTCAAAACATACATCCGAAACAGCGTATGGAAGAAATTGCGTTTTCGTTTGTAGCATCTACTAGTTCCGCTTCAGACGGACAGCAGTCACGTATAATTTCAAAATATCTCACCCGGTGTCCAAGTACTTCACATAGTGACAATAGCGATAGAAATTTGGAAATCGACACCACTACAAATACGGAGATAGATGTGAAGAGCGTTTTTTAGGGTTCCGTACCTCATAAGGTATAACGGAACCTTCATAAGATCACTTCCGTGTCCGTCCATCCGTCTGTCACAGAGGTTTTTCTCGAAAACTATGTAACGTAGGAATTTGAAATTTGGCGCAATGCTAGGTCTTTATCGCGCGCACATATATCGACAGTCAGAAAATAGAAAAAAAATTCTTAGATTAAAATGGCGGGGGTTAATTCGGTCAAAAGAAAAAAAAGTTTTAATAAATATATCGTGTGAAGTATCATTTGAAAGAGCATTCGAAAAGGCTTCTAAAATTTTTTTTTTTATAATTTTCGGTCCAGTAGTCTTCATGATATGGCTCAAAATGTGCGAAAAATAACCTGTAGTATTGGTACGGAACCCTAATAGTGCGAGCTCGATTCGCTCTTGGCTAATTTTTTTACTTAATGTTCCATCTTTGGATCTGACGAAAGAATATCCTACCGATTTTGCGCATTTTTTAAAAATTAATGCTTTACAACATGACATTTTAACAAAAGTTGTATAAGAACAATGTTTATAATTTTCATATGTTAGTGTATTTAGATATCTTAAAAGGGGAATGTTGTACAAAACTCTAGCAGGATTTTTTAGGACACGAAGAGAAAAATATTTATTATACATTGTTTTCGTGTTCGATTTATCTGTAAACATTTTTCCTGTTACTTATTTTAGAATAAAACAACTCTATTATTGTTAAGGTGTCGTTATTTCATTAACTTATAACCAGGTGTAAATTTCACAGAAAAGATGTATTAATTTTGACATTTAAATTAGGATTGCACAAACCCTAAAGTTTAGTATAAAAGAGAAAAAATCAGAGTAAACCCGTAGTTAATAATTTACTAAGAATTTAGTGTTCATTTGTTTAGGTACGATAGAGAAATTTTAAGCATATATTGCATTTTAATACTACAGGAGAAACTTCCAGAATTGCTATCGGCCTAGCTCCACCTGTAGACAACTCAATCTTTATTTTGGTATAAATATTCTCCGTAAATATTGATATAGCTATAGGTGTTTTCCATCAAGAATTGTGGGTTTTCAAGGAATTCCTAGTTTTCTCTTATTTTAGGTTTTCCAACGCACAACAAATCTAGATCGACCAAAGATAAGGATGGTGCCATCATGGTTAAATCAATTTTTTTAGTAACGACACTATATGGTTCTTGATCCATGCCGACCTTTGTTTGACCCACCTCGTCACGATTTGAGTTGACTGCGTCATGGTCAAGTTGTCTTCTTCAGAGTTGGATTGCCGTGTTTGTTCACGTTTTCCCTACATCTTCATGACTTTTTCGCTTGTAACCAATTGGCGCCCAAAATTTCTTTTTTTTGATCATTTTTCCATTCTTCTCATTTACCCGATCCCATTACCCCAAATATTTTATGTAGTATTTTTAGTGATATCTTTTTGTCCGTTTCCAATTGTACTTTAAAAAGGTGAATACCAGTTACAGGGATAGAAGTGATGTTTTTGCAACGTTTAATTAAGAAAAAATTTTGAAAATTTTCTTTTATGAGATAGTGGCAAATTTTTTTATCGTGAACTCTACCAAGAGTTTGTAGGATTATTAATATTTTAAGAAGGAATACAAGATTTGTGTTGATAGATTGTTCTTAGAGGAGATATAGTATGAATTAAAAGTTTGAGGATTTTCTATGGATAATTTAGATGAGCCGAACTTACACAGAAAGTTACGTATTTTAATTAAGGAGCAGTTTTATTCTAGTAATAACGATTTTGGATACCCTTTCACACTTCAAGAAGATCTTTCCGCGTTGGAAAATATATTTATTTCGATAAATGAAGCCATATTATAACTTAATGAGAGAGATTTTATCGCGAATCGATGTAAAATTGAAACAAAAATTGCCTATGCAAATTTTAGGTTAAACAATCCGGTTCCTGCAGACGAAGAGGATGACTGTAGATATTTTAGGTATTTTTCTGGTCTTTTAGATTGTGGGGCTAATTTGACGATCCTAGAACAAAAAGGATTTGCGTCACTGAATTTATATGTGTTGACAAAGGGCAATCTCTGATTTGTAACGTAGTTGACGGAAATAGAATACAACTTTGGGCACTTCGTTTAGCGATTAGGTTAAAAGTGAATTAGCAGTTTTGGATGTTTTAATTGTACCAAACTTAAAAATTTGGTTCGGGGTATTGATTTTTGAAAATCTGTGTAGATTATTCCAGACATTTTCAAAAGAGAATTCACTTTTTCTGATTTAGTTTCAACATTGGTGGTTCATAAATCCATTTTACATTCGAAATTTGATTTCACTTAAAAACAGCGGGAGATTTTAGATTCAGTTGTAATTCAAAGTCAAAAAGTTTTGGTTTAGCTAATTTGGTTGAGCACGATATTAAAGGGTAAATGACCTAATTAAGCAACCGTCACTAACCCGTTTTACTCGTTATTCAAAATCAAACAGATATTGAGCTTGATAAAATATTACAGCTGGGTGTGATTGAAAATAATCACAGCGCCTGGTCAAATCCGATACTCTTAATTAAAAAGAAGAAAGAAGGTTCTTATAGATTTTCTGTTGATTTTCGAAAATTGAATAAATTTACTGTTACCGTATGAGTATTCGATATTTGACAAGCTTAGAGAAGCTAGATTTATATCCACTCTAGATAGACAATTGGCATATTAGAAAATTCTTTTGACCGAAAACTCGAAACAATATACAGCATTCATTATCCCCAATAGAGTACTTTTTCAGTTTACCAGATTACCGCTTGGGATACATAATTCTGCGGCTACTGGCAGAGACGAATAGATCGTGTTTTCGGTTCAGAATCGGAACCCTTTGTAATGATGCCATTATTTGTACGAAATCATTTGACAAACGTAACAAAATTATACAAGAAGTCTTAATGCGTTTAGAGGAAGCAGATTTGTCTTTAAGTCACAGGAAACATCATCATTTCAAGAGTGAATTTAAATATTTAAGCTACATTATCAATTTTAAATGTTTGTTGCTTGACTCCGAAAAAGTACAGGCTATTCTTGACATGCTTACCCCGAAAACAAGAAAAGAAGTAAAGAGAGTAATGGGGATGGCATTATGGTATATACGGTTTTTGCCCAAATTTTCAAATATTATAGTTCCCCCAGTATGATTGTGAGGTATTCACCGACAGGTTAAAGATAATGTTGTTCCCGAAGTGCTTTCATGTGCGGGTCTTGTTATTGATACTGTTTCCGTTAGTGCAATCAATTTGAATAAATCGAGTAAAGCTGATAGTTCGGATTAAGATGACAATCTGAATTCAAATAATGTTAATTTTCTTGAAATAAAATTCAATTTATGATATAAAAGATGCTTCTTTGTGTGTAGCATTACCTTATTAAATATAACAATTGGAAAATTATGTATAATTTTTTAGACATGTACGGGCAAAATTTACTTAGTAGATTCTGATTTTAATTGGAAAAAGGTTGTTTAAAAAGCACGACGTTCCAATATTTTAAATTGATTTTACGATGAACTTTTAGCAGGTCACCTACAAATTTTTAAAACCTTTGAGAGAATCCAACAGAGATATTAGTCTAAATTAAAATCTGATGTTCCTCATTATGTAAATCATTGTAAGACTTGTTTAGGGTACAAACCCAAACAGAAGAAATCCCAAAGTTTAATGTCAAGACATGTCATAATGTCTAAAACACGGCAAATGTCGACTTAGTTAGCCCACTTCCGAAAACAACAAGGGTTATATTTTCATTTCATCGATTGTAGATTATTTAACTAAATTTGCTTCATTTTTCATTTTACGTATCGCCACTGCTTCTACTATTGCACAGAAGTGAGAGTAGTTTGTTATTTTGTTTTTTTGTAGTCAATATATACTAGTAGATAACGGTGTTCAGTTTAGAGGTAAACTTTTTAAGCCAATGACTTCAAAATATGGTTTTAAAAGAATTTTTAATGCGTTTTACCTTCTCGTGTGAACTCTATTGAACGGTTCAACAGAGTAATCAAAACTATGTTAGCTTCTTATGTTAGCGATAACCAACGTTTTTGGGATAAATATTACCAATTACTGCATGAGCCATGGCACGGCTATCCACGAAGTTATTGGTATGTCACCATACTTCGCGAATTCTGGCCGTGAAATGGTTTTAGATTGTTCGAGTATTGGAAAGATTGAAGAGAAGGATGTGTTAGATAATGTGGATTTTTCTGACCGCAATCAATTATATGATCGCGCATCCGAATTTGAAAAAGTGTATAAAGAAATCGAGAAAAGATTTGACATTGTGCACAACAAAGCAAAAATTTAAGAAAATAGGATGTAAGTTTTTCTGTTGGGGATAAGGCTTGGAAGAAAAATTATGTACTGTCCGACGCTTCAAAATTTTTTAATGAAAAGTTGCTCCTAAATTTATTGGGCCGTTTATAACGTCTAAGAAAATTTTAGTTAACACCTACGAATTAATTGACGAGTCGGGGATCTCAAACTGATACGTCAAAGATCTGAAAGGCAATTCTACAGATTAACGACTGGTTTATATTAATTATTTACTTCTTTAACGTAGTTTTCTTTTAGTATTAGTTGATAATTATGTAGGTTTAAACTATGGGTTAAACGGTTGGATGTTGTTTCACTGGCGTGCAACCCAGAATTATTTTTTTTCTCCTCGATAAGGAATTTTAGGAAATTCTCGTTTTCTAAGAGGGTGTAACCATTCGGTTCGTAATTTAGAAGATATTTGGAGTTAAGAATTTTATTGTTAATAACGTTTAAGTAGCATAGCAACATTTCAGTTTAGAGTTAACGCTTGCCGTAAAATTAAAGCTCAAGTACAACAGGCGCTAATAGCATTTAAGAATCAAACATTTTCTTATTAGGTTACATAAAACTCCGTTTCATATAAGACTTAAAATACGCGAGTAATATATAAAAATAACAATAGCCGGTCTCATTTTATAAATTATTCAAACGATTTTTAGATACCCTTATAGATATAACCATCAAGAGCAATACAATAGGGTCAGTATAATAGAGGCATCGCCCGAAGGCAATTTCTTTGTTCACCCGCCCGCTAAGTTATAGATCAGAAGATAATAACAGGTACCATAGAAAAAAATACGATGTAATATACTAGTTTTGTTACCAGGCGATAAATTCAATGGTTGTTTTCAGGTGCCTCATCTTCCTGCCTTTAAAACTTTAAACATAAAATATGATTGGTATAATGCAATGTCACAGACAGTCGTTGCTACTTAAGTCAATAAAGTAAGTTTTCTGTATAATTACAAGTCTTTCCAATTATTTAGCGCGTTAAGGTAATGAGAAATACAAGGCAATCAATTAGAGATAAGCAGATGATGTACTAGAAGGTGAAGGGTTGTTGTAGTATGCTAAAAATAAAGTCCCGCGTTCCAATTATATTCCATTTTCAAGATTTGGGTGTTAAGAGTCTTCAGTAATGTAAAGAAAATTGTACTATCCTGGGATAGATTTTAAAAACGAGCTGACTAGGTATATTTTTAACTGCGAAGTAGCAGGATTTGAATTTATCGGCCATCATTTCTGCATTCACATTTCGGGCGGTAGATTATATATAGTGATAATTGTAGATATATTTAATATATTGAAACGTACAATCAAATAAGTGAACTAAATTATATATCATCACCTCCAAGATAATAACTTCAAGCGAGGTTCTGTTGTAATTTCACCTAAATCAAGTGTCCCATTCTATATGGGAGCCATTAGTTGGAGCAATAACAAGAACCTCTGAGAGAAATTGATCAACTGATTTCCTTGATGAGATTCCGTTGTTCTACCAGTAATGTAAGTGTTTCGTAGTTGTATAAGAAGAATGTTTATAATTTTCGTGTGTTAGTGATAAGATATTTAGATATAATAAAAAGGGAATGTTATACAAAATTCTAGCAGGATTCTTTAGGGCGCGAAGAGAAGAAAGTTTATTATACATTATTATCATGTTTAATTTATCTGTAGACATTTATCCTGTTATTTATTTCAGAATAGAACAACACTATTATAGTCAAGGTGCCATTATTTAATTACCTTCGTGTGAATTTCATAGAAAACTTGTATTAATTGTGGCATTTAAATTAGGATTGCAAAGGACGTAAAGTTTAGTTTAAAAGAGAAAGTTAGACTAAACCCGTATTTAGTAATTTACTACGAATTTGTGGTTCATTTATTTTAGATATGGTAGGAAAATTTTAAGCGTATGTTTAATTTTAATATTACAGAAGGACTTCCAGAATTGCTATATGCTTCGCTCCACCTGTAGATCAATTAGTCTTTATTTTGATATACATATTTTTCCGTATTGCTGTAGTTTTAGGTGTCTTCCATCAAGAGTTGGAGTATAGGGAATCTCGAGTTTTTCCTTATTCTATAGGTTTCCCGAAGAACAATGAATCCAGATCGACCAATGACAAGTGGCTCCCTCAAGTTTAAATTAGTTTTTAGCACCGTCACTATATAGTTTTTGACTCATGCCTACCCCCGTTTGACCAATTCTGTCACAATTATAATTATAATGGATCGGTCAGTCTTATAGAATATAAGGTATGTTAAAGAATTATTTGGCATATAGCCCAATAATAAAAAAATTAACTAGAAAGTTTTGATCAAAACTTGACGTTTCGGTAGTTTTTCCTACCATTATCAAAAGCTAAAATGGAAAGAAACCCCATTAGTAAAAATACATATTAACACGATGATAATTTACTCTAATCAATCTAAATTTACACAAATATATAGAAAATTTTAAATGATTGACATAATAAAAGTAGGTAAAAATTAGAAAATGCCAGAAGGGCACGTCTAATATAGGTGACGGTTAAAAACGGAAAGAACGAATTTAACAAAATTATTTGAATTGACAAGGAGAACGTTCAGAAAAATGACAACAGTTACACTTCAATGGGTATTCATTCCTTTAACGATGTTTGAAAATATCATTATCGAATAAAGTGGAGTAAACGTTATGAACTTTATCAACATCCATTTTGTTATTAATAGGACTGACTTCCTTGTTGATATAAAACGATTCTATGGACAACCTAGTCTTATAATTGGGCTCGCTGTCTAAAATGATGCTATCATCGACTAATAGTGTATGTTTAGTTGAAAAACATGTGAAGACAATGCACATTTACCAGAGTTTTTTCAACAGTCATTCCTGTGTTGAGTTAAGCAACTTTTTAACCACTGACTCGTCTGCACATTGTAACTATTATTGCTGCTACATGTGATCTTGTAGACGATGTTACTAGTTTATAATTTTGGAGTACGATCCTTCAACTTTGTGGATAAACTTTGAATGGAATTGTTATATTCATAGACAATAGCCACCTTAGCTTGTTTAAGTAATCTTGCCAACAACGGAGATAAGGTTTGTATATAAGGAAGTTTTTATGTCACGTAAGTTTTAATAGTGTTCAGGCTTAGGAAATTATTGTAAATCGACTTGTTTAACATTCCTTTTGGATAATCATTGTTTAATAAAGTGTCTACCAATATTTTCTTGTTTTTCTTAATAAATTAAGCATCTGATAAATGTGATAACGAAAGGCTTTCACAGTGTCGACTTCGTGTTGTGTAGAGTGATTGGATTGAAAATTCAGGTACCTACCAGAATTAGTTGGTTTAGTGTACCAATCAAAAATTAGATGATTGTCTGAGCCCCTGATGACAAGAACATCAAGAGAAGGTAATTTGCTATCAATTTCCATTTCATAAATAAACTTAGGGTGTTCATTAAAGTCATTAAATGTAGTGACAGTTTGGTCAACATACTGACGTCACAACATTCAATGACTTTAATGAACACCTTAAGTTTACTTATGAAATAATATTTCACTTTAATAGTTTTTGTATTAGTAAATTCCCCGAAAAGGATTAGGCAAATTCCTTTAAGAAACATAATTTTTAGGTTACTACATTTTTGATCTAAGGTAAAATTATTTTTGTATCATATTTGGTTCATACTCAAAGGTTGTAAAATTTAGTATGTCAGTATTAAAGATTAGATATGATGTCATTATCGTAATTTCGTTCTAAATTATTACAGTTACATGATTCATTTGTTTTGATTATTAATTTATTATGCTAGCGCGCAGGTGATCTCTTCGGCTAGACATGAAGACTTCACAGTAAGATTTCTGCTGACTCAAATAAATAATAAGTCCCGATTTTTGGTTCAGTCGTAAGTTTATTATACATACAGATAAGATAGAAAGCACAACACAAAGTATTTACATTTTGCAGTTATAATTCGTGTGTCTAAAATTTGCCGAATATGCCTTGAACTATTTTAGGAAAGGAAGATTTATTTCTTTGGAGCACTTCATACTTAATATCCAAACAATCAACATGCAACTGAAGTCGGTTAGCGGCCTTTAGCAAAAACGGCTATGAAACACACAAAGTCGTCAAATGTTCGGATAATACCAAACAGAGTTGATTATTTTCAATTTTAAGGGCACATTGTTTCCTAGATTGACAACTATATGTTGGAGATGAGCATGATGAGGATTGCGAAGTCTACCTAAATAGACGCTTTAATGGTGTCCACCTTAACTACAGCCAACAATCACTCATCAGGTATTTATGAATCAATCTGAAACTATACCAGAAGGAGTTTGTAACTAAATAAACATTTGAAATTCATTGCATGAACTGATAAAACTTACCTGCAGTACCCCTTGTGATTAGGTTAAGAACTTAGTTAAGTAAGTTTGTAAAATATTTGATTTTCAGTATTTGCTTAAAGATGTCTATCATGTAATTGTAAGTAACATGTGTGTGTAATATCGTTGAAAACACAATCGTGTACAATTAGGTATTAACATGTTCATATTTGGTTTTTCTTAATTAATGCTAAGGTATATTTACAGTTTTGTTGTAATAAATTATTTGCTATTACCTAGAAGCGTAATTGAAACTTCAGTTATTGAACAATTTATTTTAGAAGCCTTCCTTTCAGCTAACAGTTTCAATTAGGCATTTTTGTATTCTTTTGGTTAAGGTTTGTTTTATATTTAGGTAATAGTGTACTTAACGATATCTTAGGTAAATTTTAAGCCATAATTACATTCTTGATCTCTGGTTTTAGCACCCTCGTTAATCTTCTTAGAATTTTTACCTAAAAACCATGCGAGATTAGATGATGTCTAAGATACTTAGCGATAAAGACATTTCACACACGATAGCCTTCCGTGCCCCTCTGCAAACACTTACATCACCCGTCCCACTGAGATAATCGGCAACTATTTTGTTAGTACAGTCGAGGTTTATGGTGTTTCACTGAAACAGGATTTTTAGCGGAGTACTTCACCGAGTTTTTCTGTGGATTACCGGCTAGATTTTCTAAGGCCAAAATCGTACGTAATATACTGATCTAAGACCGAGCACTTCAGTTTTGTTTTTGTCAAGCGAAAGCTACAGGACAATATTTTTTCTACATGTGGATCATGTTCAATACTAATACTAGGCATAAACTTGAATTAATGGGCGTAGTGAATATACCAGCATAATTTCTTTACTGGAAAGAAGTGGTGTTTGCCTTTAATTATATATTTTGAGTTTTCATAAAAAGAAATTTGGGTCTTCTTTAGCACAGGTCGCTTCCATAGAATCGGCATTTGATTCTGTAAATATTTACAGTGATAAATTTAATAAGAACGATACCACAAAATCGTTACCACTATTTTATTTAACTGAATTATTTTATAAATGGATTTATATAAGTAAACCTTATATAATTTTTTAAAAGAAATAATGTCTTGAACTTCACGCTTTGTAGGCCTAGAACATTCTAGTACTCTTTTCGCCCAAAATTGTTACATCAAAATCATAACCAAATTATAACTCCTTCTATACAGCAGTGATTTAAAATTATTCATCGTTGAAAAAATTGCAGGAGAAATATGGGGGATTTTACTTATCAAAAGACTGATAGTAATACTGTAAAACAAACATAATTTCAAGAACGTCAAAACATAGTGGTTTGGTTTTCTTATTAAATAACTATTGCCACTATTTCTTTGATTAAAATTTGACGTCGGTGAAATTTAATTGCTTCGGCTACACATGTTGTTAACTTTCTTTATAAATTATAACTCAAAATCTACTGCGTCCATTTACTGGTATTACAATCTCGGTAAAGAAAAATTCTGGTGATTTTGCAAAGCAGAGCCAACTACTATTAATGATATTCCTTAAGAGCATGAAAAAATTATGCGAAAGCTTTGATGAGATAAATTCTGTAGGCTTTATTCGAGTATTTTCAAGAAGGAATTTATAAAGGAGTAGCGAAGAACATGAATATACGGAAATATTAAGGCAGTATAAGGTAATCTAAGAAGATAATGACGAGGTATATCAAAATCAAACAGGAAACCATATTAGTCAGCTAACGTAAGAGCGAAGCAAAAGCAAATACAGAATTTTGCAAAACCATAATTGATCAAAATCCCATAAAATACATTACAGATTGGACCGGAAAAACTTCATACAAAAAAATCGGCACTGCTGCGTAAAACATTGCTTTGCCCGAAGTTGAATAAGTAATGTCGATACATTGCAAATGGAAGAGGTTGCTAAGAAGTTTCATATAAGAGTAAACTAGTCCTAGATTGCGTGAAAAACATTAAGTGTTATTAATACATGTAGGCACAACGCATTTAAATACCTTATGTTGCACTTCAGTGTTAAATGAAATACAACATATTTGTGTGCTGCAGGTTGTCTAATTGACATGACACAATCCCAATATATTTATTATACAGTTATAGAGAAAAAAATGGAAAAAATGCCTAGGTGAGCTAAAGAAATATGTGTGAAAGGTAAGAGTGTTTAAATTAGAGATGGCCCTTTAAACTACCCGATAACTGCAGGGTTCGCAGTCTCCCATTTTATAAACGTTGACGTTTCGGAAGAAACATAACAAGTTGTCTAGCTATGGAATGTTGTAATGCAACTTATTACAAATATGAGGAAAGTGTCCTAAAAACAGTTAAAAATGCCACGATCTTCGGGTAAAGACCGATAGAATACTACAAACATAAATTGAAATCAATGGAGAGTCGATTAGGATACGTTTTTTAAATTCGGCCTTGAAGGAAAAAAGAAAGATCCTTCAGAAAATTATCTTCAGTGACAAACTGCATTTTCATTAGGAAACAAAACTGAAGAAAATAGAATGAGAAAAACTTGCTGATAGCACCGAAAAAACCACTGCACTCATAGCCGGTTATCCTTAAGTGTTGAAGCGATTCTAGGTCCGAGGTCCTCCGAAGCTGAAGAGGATAATTCAGTAACTAACAAGAATTCGGTATAGATTAACTCCTTATGAGGTTCTTAAATGGTTCAAGAGTTCAGTATATGACTTTAACATGCATGAAACACTTGATCTTTTGCAACGACGAATAATTTCAAGAATTGTTATAATTTTGTTAGTTTAATAAGTTTTAACAAGAAAGCATTCTGAAATATTTATAAAAGCTTGGTTTGTTTACATTAATAGCATGGCTATACCAATAAAATACTAAATTAGGACAAATAAATAAACCAACATGCACATAGTACATCTTTATACAAACAGCAATAACGATTGGAATTTTACACTTTTCGTATTAAAATTAGAAAGATACAGATACACCTTGATAAAAAATCCTGCATATTTAAACCATTTCACGCGAGTTCAGACACCTTCAACTATGGAAATAGTAATCTTAAAACCATAAATTCACAGCCCTACAGAAGTAATACGTAGCGATCAACAAATCACATTAACTGTAAAGCATGGTAAGAAATGATTGTTCTCACAAAGGATGACATTAAACTCGGCCATAAAACAGCTTTAGATGCACACAGTGTGAGAACGGAATTTTTAGAAGGAAGGGAAAAATGGGATATATGATTAAGTTTAGTATGAGAAAATTAAAAAAAATATGGTTTAGTAACAGAGGACGTGTAAGTCACATACCTTACGGTGGGTGGCCGACGACGATTTTTTGCTGGATAATTAGACCAGAAAAATTAAGCATGTATGTTTAACGTAGAATTTAAATCTTGTTGGTGGCGCATCAAATAAAAAAATTGTGTAATGAAAGGGTGATAAGCGGGTTTAATTTTGTAACTAAATGTTGGATTTTAAATAGCTGGAATGAGGAACTTAATGTGCAGAGGAAGTAAACTGGTAAATCATTAGTGTTTCTGGATGTGCTTAATAAATTTAAAAATCCAGGAAGTGGAATTTAACTGTGAGTACAGTTTGAGATTGTCTTCTTTTTTTGTTCATATTTGATAAATATGTACACGCGAACTAGTACATGTAAGTTGTAATTGGCTTGTACAGCGACGAAATTAGTTTTGTTTACATCTAAGCATAATATTATTGGAAAGGGGGTTTGAAATCTTTGAAATGTTAAGAAAGTTATGAGACTTAATCTAAACGGAAGCTTTATTTGTGGAATGTATTTGCTAGTTAATTACTTTGCAAAAATTTAGTATTTTTAATGGACAATGGAATGGCAAAAATAGAAGTTGGTATTGTGCTATGTTCGTCTATGTATTGTTGTGAAAAAAAACATTTCCAAATAAATAAAATCTAAAATATCTTATAAATCAATTTTGGAAACTATGAAATGGAATGGTAGTATTATTCACGATGTAATCTTCTATTAATACGTTTTGTTAATAGTACCTGTCCAGTTGGATGTTATATTAGGTTTTTTAAGGTTAATCTATGGGCATTTATATTTCCGAAAATACTGGTAGTAGAGTTTAAGCTTGAAAACAATTTTATTTTGAGTTATTTCTAAGGTAAGTAAAGGTGATCATTGTGAAAGGATATTCAGCTATCCCAATGATAAAATCATATTTGCGAAAAGCCTTTATTTCCAAAATTGTTATAATTCGTCAGAAAGCTAATGAGTGTTTTAAGGTATAGTTAAGAAAGGTAAAACATAAGATGACGAGATGTTAGAGCATCGAAAGCAAAGAGACCAATCCGGAATAACCGTCTTCCGCGTAGCTAAAATTTCGAAGGAATTGCTGGAACAGGACAGTTTGGCACCCTTTACTTTTAACAACTAATAAAGCCTTTCAAGGTAAGTGGTATTTGTGAAGTAGTTTTGTATTTCAATTTTACATGTTTACATTTTTATCATTTTTCCATGGGAACCCACTCCCGCACCACTGTAGTTAACCGGTGCACCCATACAATTGTTACGGGGTTCCCACCCCTTCTGTACAACTCAAAATTCGTAACGTAGCGTCATTTATACCCGTAATATCTTCCCTAAAAATAGTTTATAGTTATAATCCCTAAACGATAAATCTTTCAGGATATTGTTAGTGATCGACCCAGTGATGCAAAAATAACAGAAAATTTTGCCAAAAGACGATATCCTGTCGAACATCCACAGAAGGTTGCCTCTTCCATACTGTTTTGCATTATTGGCCATGTTTATTGAATCCTACTTTCAAATAAAACTTATCTTAGGATTTAAGTAATAAGTGCGTTGTATTTGATATTCATAATCTCAAATTTGAACACTCCTTACATACATTATTACTGCAATATAATATAAGCAAACAACCCACCTTCAAAACTGCCTTAAAAGTTACAACATGCGAATGGCCCGATTTCAGAAATCAATACAATCGTCCTCTACATATTCATATTTTGTTTCCTAATAGCTTAGCGTAAAGTATATTGAACAAATGATAGATCTTAGTAGATGCAGTTTAATAAATAATGCAATTTGTACATTATTCATCTCGAACAATTGCACTTTATTAACTTGACATTTTGTAGTGTGAATAACAAATCTGACCAATATTTATCAACGCAAGGAGAGCGACTAAAATAATTATTAAACATGCCAAGATTGCAATATCTGTATTTTGAATAAAATTTCAACAAATGCTTTGAGCGATTTCGATTTCGGCGAAACCAAATATACTGACCCGGTTTCGTTTTCAATATCCGTAGCAATCGTGATTTTACCAAGGTTAATTCAGTCCTATAACATTTTCTTTTTAAATTATCACTTTACTTTAATGGAAGAATCAGTAATTTGTAGTTCAAGGTGGTTAACAATTTTGACTTCAAGCTCAATCAAACCGTGATGTCAACGTCAGAGAATTTAAACTATTAACATTCAACAATGAAACTTTCTAAAATAAATTATATACCTTTATTTGGTGAAAGATTTTCCTTTAATTAAATGTATTCTGTTGTTTGTTTCATTAGTTTTAGCTCGTTTAGTTGAAGTAACATGCTTAGGTTTATAAAGTGTTATATGCACTTCAGACTTCCTTAGAAGGAAACTATGTTAGAGCTATTAATCATTCAAAATAGCATTGCAAAAGCCATTTATTACAAAAAAGCACTTTAAATAGCTTTAACTACCATAGAAAATTTAGTAAGGGGTCACAACAAAACAAATCCTAATTTTGGAATAACGTTTCTACAATTACTTTTATTTAACAATCTTTAATAATGGATTTGTTAGTTTTACTCTCTTTTAGAATTATCTTAATACAGTAACACTAAATGATTAATAACAGTGTCTGGAACGTAAATATTTATACGCCGATATACTTTCAAACTGTTGTAACTTAAAAATGGTTTTTGTATCGTAAGAATAAGTTTGAGGTGTGACAAATTTAGTTACTGCTACTGCTACACTTCTAAAACCTCACTAAAATCTTTAAAGTGGCGGTTCATTAGTGTAATACTAGCTGCAAAAATCGACTTCGACGACAACTTCTTTGTGCGGATAAAAATGGACAGATCAAACTTTTGAAAATGCCCCCTTGGCAGCCAAAATACTGTTCCGCTTAGAAGAAAGCATTCTTAAAAGATAATAAAAGGACAATATTTTGGTTGCCAAAGGTATTTTTCAAAATTCAACCTGTTCATTCTCATCTACACATGCTTAGGAACACGATATAAGAAGCATTTGAACAATAAATAATACAGAAAAAAAGTTTCAACGCCCGCACGAAAAAATATATTCCTCAAAAACTTGCTCAACATGCAAAAATACAAAAATACACTTTCTAAAAATTTAGCCTATCCAATTTCATCTACACACACCCAGGAACACACTACAAAAAGCATCAGAACAATGAATAGTATACAAAAAAAGTTACAGCACCTACACGGAAGAAATTAGTCTTATAAAAAATGTCTTCTCCTTTGTGTGCGCTGTAAATTTTTTTATGTTTTGTTTATTGTTCTAATTTTGTTTGTATCGTTTTCCTGTTTGTATGTGGATGACAATGGGCAAACTGAATTTTTGAAGAAACCCCATCGGCAGTTACAATACTGTTCTTCACAGAAGAAAGTATTCTTAGAAAATAATAAACGAACAACATTTTGGCTGCCAAGGGGGCATTTTCAAAAATGCAGTCTGTCCATACTCATCTACACACATAGGAATAAGGTACAAAAAGAATTAGAACAATAAACAGTACACAAAAATGTTACAGCACCCGTTCAGAAACAATCTAAATTATACTACAGGTTGATAGCACCAGCTTTTACTACTCCGCATACTAGAGATATATTTAAGTAATTATACATGAAGATGATCACTAAGTTTCAGTTTTTGACAAAAGAATGTTATTCACTAACTGTAACTTGTTAGTAGACTTCTACTTATCTGTTATCTATTCAAACCAATAATTCACATGCATATTCTTGCTCATTTTTTGTAGTCATTAGCACTGTTATGCAGTGTATTCATGCTATCATAAATTAAATACGAAAAAAGTTCCGCATAAGAAAAAAGAACAAGATCTAATATACAACTGTATTTTGTTGAAGAATAGAATCGAAGTTGAAAACGTTCTATTTCGCTTTTCTTCTCAGATGCGCACGGTTCTTGAATATAATAATCATATTAAAATTGTATTTACCAGTACTGGCGAATGATTTTTGAATATAAATCTACTTATCCTAGAGCGAAAGACGCTTTTACAAACATCATTTTTAAAATATACTTGTTAACATACAATCAGTTGTTTTTTAACCATTTCTTGTGTTTCGTTAAATTTATATAATTTTTTCGCTGTTTTTATTTGAATATCTCAATAAATATTGTGAATGATACGAATGCAGAAATCGCGATAATGCATTACATATAGGGTCTTGCTGACCATAAAGCAATACAAGCTCGGCGTGTTTATTGGGGTAGATATCCTGATCATGTCTTACCAGGTAGCCGAATCACATCGAAAATTCATCGCCGTCTTAATGACGCTAGTGTTATCCATAAAAGTAGTAGGCCTCTAACACCCATAACACCCGATATTGAGAAAACGCTACCGCCCGAGTTCCACGAACATCTCGGAACAAAGACAACAAATTTTGCCGAAGCTCCAACGGTTTATTATCAAATTATTTGACGAATTTTTGTTGATTTTCTATTATATCCTGATACACGGGCGTGTTACGCTAGCTATAAAATTAAATGAGTAAGGAAAAATGTAGTAAAGTTGAATGGACAAATTAAATATGACGCATCTTGTATAATAGATTTAATGAATAGCTGAGATCAATTAAGAATGATAATGTAATCCTTTTGGTTTTAGAAAATATAATTTCAAATTAACACAGTTAATATAATTAATGCAATACAAAGTGAAATTTCCTAAAATAAATTAGTCCAATTTAATAAATTATTTATTCGATTGGATAAATGTCACGGCAATGAAAACTGCTCAAATAATAGATGTCTTAAATCATACAATGTAATAAATAAGTATAGAATGCAGGGCGTCATGCAATAAACTCAAACTACGAGATCAGAAAGTTATTTATCGGTAAAATACATATTATGACGGAACTTCGATTCATAATAATTTTAAAACCACAAAAAAAGAAAACAGATTTCAATGTTATACATTTCTCGCATAAAAGTGAAAACTTTAATTAGAAATAATTTCATTTAATAATACAAGAAAATAATTAGAGCTATAGTTTACAATGCAGTCAAAAACCCACACGCTGAGCAGTGAAATTCACAGATACAAGATTGCAGATATAATTTATTCATTTCAATACATAACGTGCAAAGACACAATGAAACACGAATGTTGATCTAAATAAATCACAGTAGACTATTTCCTCTGGATTCATTCTCATAAACTAAACAGGAAGACAGTACTATCACAAAACCCATGACAACCTAAGAAAGTAGAAAGAGAATTAAATGGCAATCATTATATTCGACCGAGAAGTAAATTAATCATTCATGATTCGGTAACAGGAATGTAATCATTTGAGTGTATAAAACGGCGGTAACCCGGAATAAAGGCGGTTCCTGGACTTAGTTAGTTAACATTCGACTACTAAGTCTAAGGTACCGGATTCGATTTCCAACACGGACTGCAAGCATTTTCTTTTTATAAAAGTACGCCCTCGTTCGGATGAGAACTAAAATGTAGGACCAGATAAAAAAACTCCGTTGCTGGCCAGTGTAATACCTTCGGGTGAAGCATTGAAAATTCAAATGTAAGGTAACCCGCAATGTGGGGGTCAGTATAAGGAAAGAAAGTTAAAATGCACAAAACACGGCTTTAAGAAAAAACTAAAGATGCATGTTCCCGCAGGAACAATAAACACGGCATACGACAAAGTCTTGAACTTACGCTTGCACGGGCAAGACATTTTAAATGCACCTATTGGTATAATTATCGTCATTGTAATTAGTTAAAGGGGTAGGAACTTGGATAGTTCGAATCGCTACTAATTTGGAATTTCAGGTTACGATGTGTCAAGTAGTGTTGTTTACAAGACAAAAAATGACAAATACTGAAGGTCTTTGGACAACCTGAAAGTTTTAAAGATTGGAATTAAACTGTGAGTATAATGAGCTTTTATGTTTAGAGTTATTAATTATGCATTTTCGGGCTGAAAAGATTTATTGATCGTATTTATATAATAAAAAAATAAAGTGAAGGTAATTGTTTTGTTGAACTAAATTAGCGACGGAATTGTGTATATTGATTTTAGAATGAAGGCTTTATTAAAATTTAGTATTCGCTAAAGCATAAAAAATTAGTATTTTGAAATAGATAATGAAATGGTATGATAAATAAATAAAACGAGGTTTTAGCTGTTTGCTATATTTGTTATTAAATGTATTTCCTATAATTGAAATTTATAAATGTCATGTAATTGTATATTGGATACAGAAAAATTTCGAATGGTGAATAGTTTTGTAGATGGATTAGCTTTAGGGTTGTTTTAGGATTTTTCTTTTAACAATACCGGGTTAGATTGAAACTAAGGAATATATGAAATTTCTATTAGAATTTATTCAAAAACTAGGTAAACAATCATTTGTAAAGGATATCCGGCTACCCCAATGATGGAATCTCATTTGAAAGGGGCGCTCTATTTAAATTTTATTTAATTGTAACCAAAAATTTAAAAAATGTTTTAAGATACTTTAGCGAAAGGTAAGTAAAAGGTGATAAAATTTAGCATACTGAAGCAAGGGGGTTCATGTGGAATAACCATGTTCCGTGTAGGAATAATACTAACGAGATTGCCGTGATAGACTGTTTGACGTCCGTCAATTATGACACTTTTATTGCCAGGACGCTTTTATACACAGTCATACATATATTTCCTTTATAAAGAACTATCTGTGTCGCTTGAAGATTTAATAGTTGGGTTAAGGCATTAGATATGGTACATGCACGATAGAGCTCCTGCTCAATTTAATGTATCTGTTCGCGACTATTTTATATGCAGTTTACTCCAATGACTGACTAAGTCACGGAGGACATCAGAAATGGCCAGAAAATTCCCCATAACTTAACAGTTTGTATTTCTCTGTGGCGTATACTTAAAACTCTGCTATATAAAACTCTTATTAACATTTTATAGAATTTAAGATAGTAAATAGGTACCTCGTGTGAAACTTTATGAAATTCGCTGTCATTATAGAAAATGTAAAGAAAGTGGATAGATGGCAAGAATATATAGGGAATTTATATGCAGAAGAGGAATTAACAGCATTAGAACAGGAATCGGACATTAAAAAGGATGACTTGTGATATGCTATACTTAGAGATGTGTTTGAATTAGCATTAAAGCATCTGAAAATGGTAAGGCATCGGGTACAGGTAAGGTGCAAGCAGAAACTCTAAAAGCCGCTGGACAAGCAGTAACAGAACGTCTCTTCCAACTTGTAAGCTATATGAATGAGACAGGCGAGATATCCAAAGATTTCATCATAGTCACTATACCAAAAAAGAGAGACTCGAATAAATGTGAAAATTTTCAAACAATAAGTTTGCAGCACACGTGTCAAAAATATTAACTAGAATTGTACAAAGACGAATGGAAAAACAAGCTGAAGAAATACTAGGAGAAGATCAATTTGGGTTTAGGCGAAACATGGAAACACGGGAGGCAATTTTAGCTCTGAGAGTAATAATAGAGAAAACAATTGAAAACGGGAGAGGGTGTATATAGAGTTTGTAGATTTGGAAAAAGCATTCGACAAAGTAAAATGGAAAAAAATGTTTGAAATACTCAAAAAATTTGGAATGAGTTTTAGAGATAGACGGATAGTACATAGCTTATATAAAGAGCAAACACCGGTAATAAATTTTGAGCGGGAACGTAGAGAAATAAATATTAAGAAAGGGGCGAGACAGGGATGTGTCCTATCTGCATTAATTTTTAACTTGCACATCGAAAAGGCAATGAATACTGTCAAATGCAAGAAGACATTTGGAATTATTATGCAGGGACAAAAGATTGATGTGCTTAGATTTGCAGATGATATAGCGGTAGTTAAAAGTTAGAAACAGTTCAATGAAATGGAAACAGTTTTAACAGATAGATACGGTATGAAAGTTAACAAAAATAAAACTAAAGTACTAGTATGCAAAGGAAGGAAAATAAATTAAGAATCAGAATACAAATAGGTAAGGAGAACTTACAAAGGGTGAAGAATTTCTAATACCTAGGAAGCCAAATAACACCAGATGGAAAGAGCGCAAAAGATATAAAACAAAGATTAGCACAAGGTCGTGTTACATTTAACAAGAAAAAGCAATCACTGTGTTCAAAGACAATAAACATAGAAACAAGGAAAGGATTGCTTAAAACATATGTGTGGAACATAGCACTGTATGGCTGTAAAACCTGGACAGTAGGAGAAGCGAACAGGAAAAAGATAAAAGCCTTTGAAGTGTGGTGCTACAAACGTATGATGAAGATATCATGGACAGACAAGGTTAAGAACAAAGAGATACTAGAAATGGTAGGGAAAGAAAGAACTATGTGGAAAACAGTAAAAAATAGGAGAGATAGGATGATAGGCCACCTACTTAGGCATGAGGAAATAATGTGGGATATATATGATGCAGAGATAGGAAAAAAGAGAGGCAGAGGTAGATGCAGGTTAAACTATTGCACACAGATAGTGAAAGATGTAGGCTGTGGGAATTTCAGTGAAATATGCAGACTAGCTCAGAATAGAAATCAATGGAGGTACGCGTCCAACCAATTCGAAGATGGAAAACCTAATTACGAAAAAAATAACTGTAATTAAACCTGATGATTATTATAAGCAACTGCGTATTGGTTTTTCAATAATCGCAACTAATGTCAATTGTGTGGAAGGATTTACTGAAAAAGATTAATTCTGCCAAGGTCTAAGTATTGGGGGATCTTTGGTAACCACAGGCTGCTTAACCCCCTTCACATACCACCGAAGCTCGGTGAAATAGGGCATATAATTAGGAAACAACAGAAGGGGAACCGAGCTGTATCTAAGCTGTGGGAATTTCAGGGAACGGTGTAGGCTAGCTCAGAAATAAGTGAAGGTACGCGTCCAACCAGTTTGAAGACGGAAAACCTAGTGACGAAAAAAATAATTGCACTTAAATCTGATGATTATTATAAACAATTACAGGTGTTGGTTTTGAGATATTTTAAACAAATGTTGATTGTGCAAAAGGATACATTGGAAAACTGTTAATTAGGCAAATGTTCAAGTGTTGGGAGATATTGGCAGCGGCAGGCTGCTTAACCCCCTTCACTGGATATCGGTGAAATAGGATATATATATATATATACATATATATATATATATATATATATATATATATATTTATAAACAATAGAAAGGAAACTGAACTGCATCTAACAAAAAATATTCAAACACAACAAACATAGAAACAAGAAGAAAATTGTTGAAAGCATATGTGTGAAGCACAGCACAGTACGTCTATGAAATAGGGGCAGTAAGGGAACTAGACAGAGAAACAGCAGAAGCCTTTTGGAATGTTGTACTTCCGATGTATGAGGATGATAGCAAGGATAGACAAAGTTAATAACAAAGAGGTTATAGAAATAGTAGGAGAATAAAGATATCTGTGGAAAACAAAAAAAAATAGGAGATATAAAGGAGCAGGATACGTTCTAACGCATTTTTGGGGAATCGTGTGGGATATATTACAAGCAGAGATAGGAAAAAAGAGGTAGAGGTAGACCTAGATCAGACTATTGCACACAGATGCAGACTGGAAATTTCAAGGAAATGTGTATGTTAGCACAGAACAGGAAACAATGAGGGTACGCGTCTACCCAGTTCCAGGACTGAAGACCTAATGATGATGAGGATGTCATGCAAGTACTAGCAAATGGTAAGAAGAATCTTTCAGAAACGTTTTTGAGACAGATGAGAGTTAACAGCACCAAAGCCTACAAAATTTTGAAGGTTTATAGGGTCTCCACTTTGGTTAACCATTCGTATGACGGTGCTATGCGGTTCCAAATTAAGTATTAATAAATTTTAAAATTGTACGGTGCTAAACTACACGGCTACAAGTGCTACGTGGTATAATGAAAATACCAGTGAGTGCTATACAAAAAGCAGAACTAAATGGTCGATATTTGCGCTTAACGTAGCAGTATTTGATTATTTAACACAATTGTAAACATCTGCGTTTAAAAGTATTGTAAGAAATTCAAAAATAATAGCAACTTATAATACCTATAATAAGTTATACGTCTATCAGATTCGAAATTATATTACCAAAATCGATAACCAACCGTCTAGTACAGATACTAAGCAAAGGTGTATTTTAATATTAATTTAAGCGTTTCAACAACAAGTAAACCGTGGCGTCATTGTGAAAAGCAGGCAGAGAATTTTGTCATATGCTCGAGGGGAGAAAATTTCCGTTACTCCATAAAATTACCTTTTGATATAAAGTAATGAACTACAAAAAATATCCTAAATGTAAAATTTAACGCACTTCATTGGTTAAGCACTCCCGCAATATTTAAAACAACTGATCTAATAAGAATAATTGAATAATTTGAGTAAACCAAATGTAAGGTCAAGGCATGAAGGAAACACCAATTGTATTTTATTATCAAACTGTGAGTAATAAAACGGTGACAGTACATTTAGTAGAAACTCCGTGTATTACAGAGTTATATCCTTGATTATGAATGTACGCTTTACGTCATTCGCATATGAATTAATAATCAGGTGTACGTATAAGGCGTGTCTCTGAGTGTGACGGCTCTAACATTGATGAGATTCCTTTATGTGACGTGATATTAAGTAAGCTGTATGCTCATTGAATGATTAATCAATTACTAGGCAATGGAATAGCTGCGAAAATGGTCGCCAATGTACTCAATGTCATTAGTTAATGACTGCAAATACTCTAACTAAATTTGCATACTACAGATTTCCTATTATCACAGGACACAGGCTAATTTACAAGGCAAAGCGTTTCTGTCAATTTTAACAGTTACCTCGTTTACTCATCGCTCAACGACATTAAAAATGTCGCCGATTATGCTAGATTTTGAAGGTCAGATTACATCAGATATGAATTATATCCGCTACATGATTATTTAAACTTTAAGTATAAACATTTTCTAAACACCTATTGTTAATGCGGCGGTTACCTTCCATATTCACAGATGGTGAGATAAGTGGACATGTATACGAAAACAATAAGAATAGCGGAAACGTTTAAATACTTACCTGAGTTATTAGATTTAGCGGTGTTCGAAAAACTAGTAATAAAAAACGTCGACTTTTGACAGGAGGTCGTATCTGTCTAACAAAAAAACCATTGCGAGGCACAGCATACTTTTAATTAAGTTTTAGCGGTACATCAATAACACAGAGTAACTTGAAGGCCGAATCGCGACAAATCTGACATTTAATGTCCACAAGGCGGATGCGAGTATACCTGCAAGCTAAGATTGAACTGAACTTGCAAATTGGGATTATTGAAAACACGTAACAAAATCAATTATCATAGGCTAGATAATGTTATTGCAAAGCACATTGTGCATTTTTATCAACTATTCATATGCTATAATTATGTTATAATTAACAGTAAATTAACTATAAGTACAAACGGAACATACCGCCCACCAAAATGCAAGGCATTTTTGAAAGGAAAAAAATGACCAAGGATAACAAATATGTAGAAAAAGCAAACAAAAAGAAAAAATTAAATTAATGCGAAGAAAAACAAAGAAACAATTAATGCGAACAGAAACAAATTACAAACAAGGTAAAGGACAGAGCTTAGCGACAGGGCGCTTCAGCTCGCCTTGAGCGGTTTTGAGACATGGTAATAAAAAAAAGACCAGCAAAACCGAAGCCCGAACGCAAAAAGGGCTTGACTTGAGTGACTCGACATGCAGGAAGATTGCTCATAGGAGGCTGCGATGCGGTAGGAGCAGTCTTCCAACAAGTCACAAACCTACTCAGAACACGACGAATTGACTTCTTACTAGAAACAATCCAAAATTGTTGACGGACAAACAAATCAACCATTTGAACACCGCGTGGAGGTATTTCAAATGGACAAAACTGATCTACAAATCCGAAAAACGACTTTTACTAGGCAAAAGGACGGAAAATTTCCCTTCAGAGGATAAGGATGCGCGAGACAGCCGGCCACTAACCCGTACGATTCTTTCTCCAATAAAGAGGGACATTTTGCGAAAATTCTTTTTTAGAACTGATCCAGACTGGAGGGCTTCCAGTTCAATTGAAAAATGAGTTTGTTGGGTGTACTTAATCAAAGGGATCAAAACATTATGTAGCTCGAAAGAGGACAAAGGTCTGGTGTATTTTGACAACGGATGTTGTTGGTTATGGACAAAGCAAAAAATCCAAGCCACAATGCGAATAATAAATTAAAAAGAAGAATTATTTTCCAAAACTATTTCAATCCAAGAAAAGGACGCGACGGCGGTTAGAACAATAGAACGTTCTTCGATGAGAACTTCAGGAGAATTAAAATGTGGTATATGTGGACTGTATTTTTCGAACAAACGGTACAAGGCAGGGGGTGCCACCCACCATAAAGAACACTGTCACAAGTTGTTAGATAGTAAACCACGTGACCCGACATCAGCAGGATTTTCATTGTAAAGGACATGGTGCTAAGAAGTGCAAGAAGTGTTTTCCTGAATATAGGAGACTCGATTAACGACAAAGGTTTTCCAGCGATGTGGTGGGGACCGAATCCAAGAAAGAACCACCATGGAACCAGCCCAATAAAATTTTTTATCAAACGTAAGATGGGAATCAAAGGTTTTGGGGATAAAGGTTAATAGTTTTGATGCCAAGGTGGCGGCTAAGAGTTCGAGTCTGGGCAAAGAAAGGATACGAAGAGGAGCAACTTTAGATTTTGCACACACTAAGCGAACGTTAACGCCAGAAAGGTAACAAAGCGAAAATAAACAAATGCGCAGTAGCCACGTTTGGAAGCGTCAGCAAAGCAGTGAACCTCGCACGTAGTAAACTGCGGCGGGATTAGCAAGCGAGGTAACGCAAAATCCGAAAAAAGCAGTAACTCATGCAAGTATCTTTCCCACAATCGGAGGAAGTCGGGGAGCATCCCATTCTAATTTTAACGACCACAAATGCTGAATTAAATGCTTTACTAAGAAAGTTATGGGGGATAAAATTCTCATAGGGTCGAAAATACGGGCTAAGGTGGAAAGCAAGTTGCGTTTAGTACATACTAGCGATTGTGGTTGAACAAAAAGAAAACAAAAAGTATTTGAAGTGGGGCTCCATTGAAAACCTAGAACTTTCACAGGTTGAGTGTCAGGATCCTTAAAGGAGCGAGGTTGTGCGAAATGTTGCAAAGCGGAAAGATCTTTGAGTAATTCAGGTTGATTACTAGACCACTTATAAAGTTCAAAACCACTCAGTTTTAGAAGAGCAGCAACTAATTGATTTCGTAAAGCAAGAGTTGATCCAATAGAGTCCTCGCCAGAAGCAATATCATCGATATAGGTGTGATTGCGAAGAGCAAAAGCGGCCAAAGGAAAGGAGTTCCCTTCGTCCTCGGCCAACTGCAAAAGCGTGCGTATTGCAAAAAAGGAGCGCAATTTACCCCATAGGTAACTGTATTCAATTGAAAGTCCTGAATAGGCTTCGCAAGAGAAAAACGCCAAACAATTATTTGATAGTCACAATGAGCGGAATTAACAAGGATTTGCCCATACATTTGAGGAATATCTGTTCTGTAGTAATAACATAATGATATAGGCAAAACTGTAACAAAATTGCAGTTATAGCTGGTTAAAGTTTAGGCCCAACAAACAAGTGATCGTTTAAGGTTGATTGAGACAGAGTTTTAGCGGAAGCAATGAAAATAACTCGTAATTTCGTACTTATGCTTTCTGGTTTCACACGCAATGATGCGGGATGTAATAAGAAAACTCCGAATGAGACCCACTAACAACAGATTGCATATGTTGAGAATCCAGATATTCACGCATGAACGAAACGTACTGTTCGTAAACTCGAGGTTGCTTAAGTAGACGATTTTCTAAAGAAACAAATCGTTGTAAGGCAAGATCACGCCTACCTGGAAAAAATGGTTCTTGATCTCTAAACGGCAGTGAGACGACATATCGACGTTGTTCATTGCGGCGAAACGTGTCAACAAACTGTTTTTCAACAAGAGTTTCTTCAGGCGTAAAAGGTTGAACGGCAGGGACAGCTTCGACTTCCCAGAATTTAGCGATAATATCTTCCAATGGAAAAGTAGAATTTGTCATACAAAACAAGCTAGTTACTTAAGCAGCAGGCGAGGAAGGTATGATTCCCATTAAAACATATCCAGAAATAGTATTAATAGCAATACGTTGATCGCCAACATCCTGGATGCGACCGTCTAATAACACTTGGGGAAAAATATTCGCGCCAAGTAAGAAATCAATAGGCCCAGATTGAGCAAAGAGCGGATTAGCTAGCTTGAAATTAGGTAGATGCGTGAAATTTTCAGAAAAAATATTAGTAGTAGGTAAATATTCACAAATTTGAGGAAGTATGACAGCTTCGAAATTAATAATAGGCGAGGAAGCACCTATTGGTTTGAGCGAAACGGTTATAGCGCCATGTATAGCCGCGGAGCGCATAATGCCTAAGCCACTAAGGGTTAGAGAAGCACGAAAACTCAAACGTTTCACACTATTTTGTGAAATAAAAGAAATCATGCTGCCCTAATCGAGTAAACCGCGAAATTTTTGGAAAGAACGAGAACAATCAGCAATTTCCATTTGAACGGTGGAAAGTAAAACGACGGAAGTTTTAGTTAAGGAATTAAATAAAACGATATTCGAAGTTGACGGTCCACTACAGCTAAACGAAGTCGATGATTCCTCAGAGGCAAGAGGAGCGGATGGCTTGTAGCGGTCTTGAATAGCGGAACTAATAGAAGGTGAAACCTTAGAGGCGGCGGTGTCCGGGCTCATGCGAGCCTAATTACTAGCAGCGAAAACGGGTTTAGATGAAACGCGATCGGAATGCAATAAGGAATTATGACGTTGATTGCATTGGCGGCATGAAAAAGTAGATTTGCATTTCTTAAAATGTGAGAATTGCTAAGGCAATTAATGCAAAGATGTTGGTTTTGCAAAGTTGTAGCGATCTTGTGAAGAAAGTTTGACGAAACAACTACAGCAATAATTTGCGTGTTTCTTATAAAATACGCTCTTTTGAGTCTGTTTGCCATGATTAGAAATTACTAAAGCGAAAGCGAAGAAATACAAGCGGGAAAAATATGCGAAAGCAAAAGGAAGTTTTTATTGTATGCACTAATATAAAGCAGGCAATTAGTATTGATCACCGCGCTTTATGTGAAAATCCAAATATTTTAAACACCAAATTCAAATATTAATCAACCAAGTATGTAACTGTAAGATAATAACTACCAAGATACATAAATGCTATACCTTGATAAGCGGTATCTAACAACGTAAGGTAATAAAAATTTTGGAACTTGCAGGTAACATTCAGGTCCGGCGAGAATTGATCAAATACGTTAATGCGGCGGTTACCTTCGATAACCACAGATGGTGAGATAAGTGGACATGTATACGAAAACAATATCAATAGCGGAAACCTTCAAGTACTTGCCTGAGTTATCAGATTTAGCGGTGTTCGAAGAACTAGTAGTAAAAAAGTCGACTTTTGACAGGAGGTCGTATCTGTCTAAAAAAAAAAACCATTGCAAGGCACATCCATAACACAGAGTAGCTTGAAAGCTGAATTGCGATAAATCTAATGACATTTAATGTCCGCAAGGTGAATGCGAGTTTACCTGCAAGCTAACATTGAACTGAACTTGCAAATTGGGATTATTGAAAACACGTAACAAAATCAATTATCATAGGTTAAATAATGTTATTGCAAAGCACATTGTGCATTTTTATCAATTATTTATGTGCTATAATTATGTTATAACTAACAGTAAATTAACTATAAATACAAGCGAAATACTTATTCAGTTGAACATGTTGCCATAACGCAAATTCGTGTGTAATAACATGATAGTGTGCTGCTTATCTCAGCTCGCCGTCGCGTTCTAAAACCTTTCTTGCGTTTTCAAAACGTTGATTAAAAAAGTTATTTGTGAAAGTATAGGCAGACAGACGCCTTCTTATATCTGTCCGTCTTAATGCTTTGACACGAATACATTTTTAATACGACACGTTTCTCGCTAGGAAATAATATCATCAGATTTTTCAAATACAACGTGACGCATTTCTTGCTTGACAATCACACTTGGGAATATTTTCATTAGAGAACCTTTCTAAGTACAAGATGGACACATACTCTCCTTTATCACAAAAGCATTTTCGTTTTCAGGACGTTTTGTCAGATACAATCTACTTCAAGCTGAAATATTTTTTCAACAGAGTATATCAAGCTTAGGCACAAAAGGTGATATTTTTTTGACATAAAGGTGATTATTTTACTGAAAATGTTCAAAAGAAATCGGTTGTAACGTTGCTTAACGTTGAAGTTAATTATAACGAACAAGTGTACAATATAACAGATGTGTAGGAATTTATCATTTTCAAAGCAGTCTATCAAATTCTAACTTCATACACATGTATTTGAGAGGGCGTTCTGAAACCTCTACTACAAACCTTTAGGGAGTATTCTAGAGGACAGACATTTTTTCTATAAGCATGTATACAAAAATGCCTTTCTTTGTAGCTATAGCACTTCCAAAGTTTCAATTTTATTAAATTTAAGACTCCATATGCAGTAAATGTGACAAATTGGATTCTGGATTTTTTAAGCACTTATTTAGCTTTGAGCTAAATATGGCGGAATTAAGTTTGTAGAGGCATTTTATGGTATATCAAATTATGAGGGTCAAATGCTTAAGCTGCAGTTGGGAATATTAAAGTTGCAAATTTTTAGAGGAGTATGAAAAGCTAAACGAATTGCTCCATGCATTTCTACATTTATAAATATGAACTTTTAAACGCGCAAATGTAAATCATGTAAAATCTTGTTTCGGATTTCGCAAAGATAAATATTTCGATCAGGATTAAAATGATATTTTTAATCTGCCTTCTTTGTAATCCTTTAGTTATACACCCAATAGAAAATGATAGATAATTTCATATATAAAAAAATCGATGTTTGTTAGGTAGAAGTTCGGTCCAGAATATCACGTAGATCTTACACAGAGAAGGTCAGTAAATTACCTCATCCAAAATCCTATTACCCAGGAAATTACGGATGATCTCGACTGCAACTAACAAGGTAAATATTGCCAACTAACTCAAGAGGGCATGTAGGATAAGTGTTTGAATAGAGTTTAGTACTATTGCCGAGGAATACCTGCCTAGATTGGCAATTTAGTTGAACGGCACGTTATTTCTTATTAGTTTCTCCGCTTCTAAAGGAAAAATTCCAGCTGTTAAATGTTACCAGAGCACGAAATCACGAAATGTATCTCGCAGTACTAACTGAGATATACATTAAGTGGTCTTGAAAAATTGATTGGTGTTCCAAACCAAATAACGTTTGAATTGATTATTAAAATCAATTCCCTTTGTACGGAAATAATTAATTAAAGTAAATATTAAAGTATAAATATGTAAAAAATAATTTGTTCAATTAAAATCACAATTAGAAAACGCCATGACGGATGTCCTGAGTCAAACTAGACCGATTTGGGCCAACTTACCTACTACACAAGTTGCTTCATTTAACCGCTAGTGGGCTTTAAAGTTTCACGAAAATTTTAAAATAACTCCAAAGTACGTCGATAGATTTTAGATTTTAACCAATTTCGGGGGGTGAGTTTGTACTTTTAATTGATGTTTTATGCTGCTATACACAATAGTTTTAAAAGCATAGGAGTGTGTCAAAAATAATATGTTGTGTAAATGTCCGCCGATAATTTTTTACTGATTAAACGAAACTAGCATTTTTTATGAGTAGGGTTTAATTTGGAAACTTCTTGTCTCTTATAAAATTTTGATTAGTTGAGTGGTTTATCAGAAGGAAATAAATTCAAATGTCTGTATTAAGTGCAAAACGAGCAAATAAAAGGACATAATATAGTAGCAAGCTTTGCTTTTTGTTTGTTATTTGATTTGATTGTCATTTAACCTGTTAAGTCGTGAATTTCTAATTTTGCAACTTCTATCTTTCATCATGGTTATTTACATCAACGTCGAACAGGTAGATGTACTATTGGTTTTCGAAATTTATCAAGTCTCAATGATCGCAAAAGCGTCTGATCCTACAAGGAAAGATTTCGCAATCGTCGATTGCTAAACCATAACGTTAGCAAACATTGAAAGATGTGTTTACGAAAATGGTAGTTTGTAGTCAAAAAATACGAATCGAGTATGTTAAAGTACCACAAGAATGCAGATCTGGAGGAACAGATTTTGGATATAGTTAAATAAGGTCAAAAAATATGCACCAGACGCTTAGTACTCGAACTACACGTTTCTAAAAGTATTGTTCACGAAATTATAACGGAGGGATTATTTTACCAATACCATCTTCAACAGGTACAAAAACCTTTGCCTATTAATCACTATAAACTTCTAACTTTCTATCGGTTTATTCAAGATCAGAGAATTCTGCAAATTAAAATACAAGGTCTCCCACTTGATAGCAAAGAAGAACTTCACAGACGAATTTTAAATGCAGTCGACCCTTTAAAAAAATAATGCACAAACAATGCAAGTGGTTCAATTTAACTTCTCACGAAGAATTAATTTGTACACTACAGGACATGGTAAACGTTTTAAAAATTGATTATAATGGTCCGATATCTGTACCGCACTTTTATTTTTCAATAATAATTTTTAATAAGATTTTTTACGAATTTTGAAGCCCCTAGCGGTTAATAGAAGCAACTTGTAGAATTGGTAAGTTGATCCAAAACGGTCTATTTTGAAACAAGGAATTTCTGTTTTCATGTTTTACACGTACTTCCTGGACATACTGTAAACTTTATCAATGAATATTGTTTACCAAATATGTAACAAGGAACTAATGTTTGGTATACTCTCAATACTGTCAATTAAAATTATACTTTGATTCCAATATTTATTAGTGTTGAAAATTTTCAAATTTACCTGCTAGTAAACGAAGGATAATCAATTCTTAGTTTGTTTTGAGTACATTTTAGACATGCTATTATACTAAATAATAATGATTGCACTAAAATGCTAATTATTGACTTGTGGATGGGGATATGTACAAAGAATAAAAATTTTATCACTGGCGATTTTTAAATTGTGTAGTACCTGTCTACTGTACATTTAGTTGCTTTTACTAACGCCTCAAAAAGTCTAATTAACTACGCATGAGAACGCCTTTGATGCGAAGTAGAGAACCATTTGGACATCTATAATGTTAAGATGTTACGCGCTTAACGTGGATGCAAATTTTTAAAACTTTAGATTTTTTGTTACAGGAGTAGGTATAATTGCCATAGGAAATTGTTTTACAAATGAAGTGCAGTTTTATAAAGAATGGCGGCATAAACTTTTATAACTTTCATACTTGCTCACGAGAAAACCCGCACCAAATAGAGGATCAAGTAGGCAATAGTATATCAGTTTTAATATGTAAGGCGGTGTTTTTGGGGTTGAATTAATAGAACTAATTTTGACGTCGCGAATTCCCAATGATGAAGCGCATTTTTATTTTTCCAAAACATGCTCCCATGTTATTGAAAACGTACCTACTGTGCAACGTTTTTCAATGTTTATACTTAAGTCGCCATACCCTGCACCGAAAACTAACAATGAGCAAGCATTCGGACAACATGTTTGAAGGTCGATGAATTGGGGGAGAAGGTTCCTTTCTTTCCCGTATGCTCTCCATTAGGTTAACAAACGTAATACCAAGATAAAAATTGTGTTCAAGAAACCTGTTCCCAATATCTTTCAGGATTCAATCATAGGTGCATTTAATGACATTTGAAATATGCCCGGCACAGGGATCTCCCAAAGCAATCGTTGCAAAGAATAATGGAAGCTTACATTGCAACCACTCAAGGGGGGTATTTTCAGCTTTCTCCTCCCTTTCCGTTACGCCGTTTTGTTATTCCAAAACTGCTCTTTTATATATCTAAACATTAATTCTTCACTAATCAACAAAAATGATATTAAATTAGTTAACACCAACATGGGATTCGGCACAAAGGCGGTGAAATATTAAACTCTCCAAAAAGGGTTTTTGCCCTTTTGCTGCGTACAAATTGCACCTTAATTCACCATGCATTTAAATAATAAACAAGAAACTTATAGAACAGTTAATGCTAATTTAACCAAACCCATCCAAATATTCAGTTGCTTTAAAATTTGTTTTTACTATTTTATTGCGCTCAAAATTTTTGTTACTTGTTCCACAAACTGAGTTTGCTAAAATTAGAAATAGGAACATATGAATAGTTACGTTTAGTTAATGTCAACTCTACGTTAGTGTTAAGATCATCAAAACAGCACATTTTTAATTTTGTTGTTATGCTGCGCCTAAAATTCGTCTTAATGCGTACAAGTAATTCAAATTGTTAGCATTAAAACCAAATTTAGGAACAATTTAATGAAATTGGTAACAGTTGCGTAGTTGTAGATCCACTTTCACAATAATCTTTAAGCAAAGCGGGTTGGGAGTTGTTGATAGTAAAAATTAGTGATGAAAACTCAAGTGCCTTAATTTTTATTCGTTTCAACGCAAAAACTTTAAGGTCAAGAAGTACCACAATTCCGAATTAGTCTGGGGTCCGTTGAATTTTATATCTACAAGTGAACAGCAGAAGATGAACTGAAACTTGATCATAACCAACGCAAGTGTAACAGTCGGCGTCCAGTAGTTAAGGTTGAGTCTATTACTTCTGCCGAATCCTTCACCGGATTTTTTTAATAACCCCCTTGATTACGAATAGTCAAATTACTAGTCGTAAAATGTCCAGCGTTTCAGTTCATAAGATCCGTGATCACACTTAATATTACTTATTTTTTATAACATATATATATATATATATATATATATATATATATATATTACTGTGTAGGTTAAAGGTCAACGTGTGTAAATAGGTCAAGAAGTAATTTTTAAAACGAGCCTGTAGATAGAAAAATAATAATTTATTTATTACGCTTCAAATGAATAGTTTGCATACTTTAGTATAAGAGAATGTGACGATTACATACAGAAATTTTTAGTGTTAAATGACATATTTTTATGTAGCTTCAAAGTAATAAGTTGTATACATTAATTTAAGGCAAAGACAAGTAGGATTGATGACAAGGTTGACTATTGCATACAACCATGTATAATACTAAAGCATCGAGGTAGGTAAAACTCAATAATTTGTATACGTTAACAAGGTTGACTATTGCAGGCAAACAAGTGTAATATTAAAGCTTCGTGGTATACAAAAATCAATAATTGATGCAACGGATATTTGTTTAGCATCGTAAACTAAAAAGTACGTTAATTTAATTCGTAGAAGACTATAAAATAACTTAACCAAACGGTCGAGGAGTTCAGGGAATAGAAGCTTCAAGTAAATAAATATTTCTTTGAAAGGTGGAAGACGATGCGATAACATTTCGAGGTATTGTACAACGGAAAAGCCAGGTTAACGAACAGTATGTTGTTTTTGAAGCAAAAATCAATAATTTTAAGGAACAGAGAATCGTTAGAAGGCAACTAAGGGAGACAGAGAATACATCAGCTGGTAGAAGGACAAGCAGTTTTCAAGCGCGTGACAGACAAGTATATTTTAAAGAACAAATGGGTGAAACAAAGATGCAAGATGTTTGTCGACGATATCGATTTCCAAGGCGCACATTTAACGAGGGAACGGTAACCGTAGATAGCAGGTCAATAATGGGGCTCGATGAAAGTAAGGGAAATAGTGGTTATGAACGCATGACTGCAAGAATAGAGACGCGGACACTATGGGCGTGTTTTGCAGGCCGTTAGAGATATGGAGAGGAATGATTTTCTGGGTACGCGTCGACGGTTGCAACTGGTAGATAGTTTTTCGTGGTAAAGCCATGGTGAAACGAGTGAAATTCTCAGTTTTAAAAGTTCGTTGTGTTTTGAGTGGAGGAATTTGGAGAATTGTTTGTAGCGAGCGCGATAGTTCAGCGAAAACTGTGGAAATACGTGACTAGAAAAAAGGTTTGAAGATTATAAAAACTCTTGCCAAGGGTGGAGGAGCTCTCTCTTAATTTTCCGATTTGCTTAAAGTACACTAAGTAGCATCGAGAAGACATCCTAATTTAAAATTAAAAGCCGCGACATAGTGCAGTCCGCCGTATATTTTTACAAGTGTTATAAATGCACAAGTTGGTGTTAACAAGTTAAACGGGCTGAAAATAAATTATTATAAATAATTGTACGAGTAAAGTAGGATGCTAGTGATGTAAGCGAACCTAGTATTTCTTGAACGAGAGTGCTGGTGGCATATTAAATTGAGACGGATGCAACAGATAGATTTGGAGGAATGGTAGTATGGAAAGCATTCACTAATAACTGGGGGAACTGGAGGAACGAGTTAAGATGTAGTTGCTGTCTATTTGGGAAGTGAGAAATTGGGGGAAATCCAAGTATGTGAGTTTGGTGAAGGTCATCTAAGAAGGTGGTGCGTCCGAAGAACACACCAGGTAACGAATTTTGTTTTATTGTTGAACTGTGGTGCTGGCATTGTGTTAAAAGAATGTGTAGTTGGTGTAAGTATATCATAGGAGGTAGTGTACAGAGCTAGCCGGGGAAGACCAAATTGGGAAAGCAGTTTAAAGCAATTTAGTGGAGTTGGTTTGGAATCCAGACAGGTTTGTAGAAAGTATGGGGCACGAAGTAACGAGCCGATTCCAAAGGTGCCACTACAATATATATATATATATATATATATATATATATATATATATATATATATATTTATATTTATATATATATTTTACTGTGTACGGGTAAGCGTAAACATGGATAAATGGTACAAGCGTTTATTTATTTAATGACCCTGTACGTAAAATCAATAATTTATTTAAAAAGCTTCAATTTGGGACACAATTACATGTTATAATGTAAATTTAATTTGTATACGCCAAGTTAAACAACGTACGTTTATTTAAAAATTATAAATTAAAGCATTCGTAGAAAAGCTACAAAGTAGGAGAGTACAAACTGGCTAAAGCAGTCAAGGTTTTCAAGGAATAAAAGCTGGGGTAAATAAATAATTCCTATTAAGACTAGAAACGTTGAAACAACAATTCAGAGTATTATGCTAACGGACAGACACAAGGTTTATAACGATAGATGAATATTTTAAAAACAGATCGATAGGGTTAGGCGACAGAGAACCTTTAGAACGCAACAAAGTGAGATGAAGATAACAGGTGGATACATGACAAACATCTTTCAAGCGCGTGGTAAACAAGTATATTTGTAGAGGCTAATAACAAGGCGCAGATGCAACAGGTTTGTGTTACACGATATCGATTTTTCAAATAGGAAGGGAGCTTTAACTGAAGACAACATGGTAATAGTGGGACAATAAGAAAAACAAAGACAGGAAAAGTTGTTATAAAAGCAGGATTGCAATAACGATATAGACGCGCACATAAAGGGCGTGCATTGGATTTGTTTGGGGAATAAAAAAGGACAAAATTTACGGTAAATTTAAACGTTTTTCGTGGTAAAAGCGATGTGGAGTGGACGATTTCTCGGTTTTTGAAAGTTTGTTACATGTTTGTACAGGAAATTTTTAAAATTGAGTGGCAGTTTGAAAGTTTTCAAAGAATGGGTAATGAAAATACTTGCAAACTAAGTGGGGCTTAGAATATATAAGAAAGGCTGAAGTTAAATTCGCTCTCTGATTTTTCGCTTTTATATTTCGCTTTTATCAGTTGACTTCTCGATGATAATTTGAAGAACATCCTAGCTTTTAATACCGTGTACAGTGCAGTCCGCCGAAAGTTATTACAAATGTTTATAAGGCACAAGTGGGTGCAAAGTAATTAACGGGCTGAATTAAAATAAATCATAATAATTAAAAGCTGGATGCTACGTAAGTAGAAGCATTTATATTTCTGAACGAGGGTGCTTGTAGCACATTAACTAGACGAAGAGGTCTGATTTGGGTATTGTACGTGCAGTCCGACGAAAGGCGACTTCAGTTTAGTAATGACTTGGACGAACGAGTAAGATGGAGCAATACAGGTCATAGCAGCCTGGTGAAAAGTCATCTATGCAGGTGGTAATCGAAAGAACAATCCAGGTAACGATTTTGTTATTGAAACTTTTGTGCTGGTGCGTAGTTATTTTGATTTATGAGTGATTTGGTTATTATTTTTGTGGTGAAAATTTTTATAAACATAAAATTTAATTTTATGGGCACATGTAAAGGACAATTTTCTATTATTAATCTGAGGGTATAAATACGTGAATAATATGTTATCAATGTAAGAAGTAAACGGGTCTTTGGTATAATTTGAAAATGCAAAATTTTATGCACAGGAAATAACAAGGTTTATACTGAGCTCAACATAAACCTGGGAAGTAAATTAAGGGTAGAGGATAGGTCCATCTACTTTTAATAAAATATGAAATGTTGAGGTACATAAAATTTATGGGGATTTTAGATTGATGTTTGCCATTTAAATAGAAGTATGAAATGTTGTAACGTGAATATTAACTGTAACTTGAAATTATGAGAATTGACCTTGTATGTTAGCAGAATAAAAAGGTTGTTTGTTTTTGGTCGAAGTATTTTTTTATTATTAACTACAAAGGTTGTTGGAAGAATGAGTAACAGGGGTGAGTATCTAGGAGGACGCAGTGAGCAGAGCTAGCCGAGGTTTCAAAATTTGGAGAGCATCTTCAAAAGATACCCAAGATTTTTAGGACTTCTGTCCAGGCAAACCACTGCAATATATATATATATATATATATATAATAATGCCCTCATGTATATATATATATATATATATTGTGAAAGAGGAATCTCTCCTTAAATTTTGTTATATTAGAAGCTCTCTTACTTACGAGAAACTTAAACGAGATTATGCTTTACTAGTAATAAAATAAGATTCATATTAAAATTGCTTAAAATTCTAGTTTTCTTTATTACATTTGTACGTGACTGCCAGATCTGACATTCATTCACAAGGATAACTATTAGGAAACAAAATTTTGTTCAAGTATTTTAAAACTAAAGAATCTATGATATAATTTAATTGTTAAATATGGTTATTATAGTATTTGATTATTTGTTATGAAATAAACGTGTTATCACGCAAGCAATTCTTTATATAGAAACACGCGTCCGTTAAAAATGTTTCAACGCTGAAGACGTCTGATCAATTATGTTGTAAGTCAATCCAAGAATTTTAATAGGAAACAATTAATTAGCAACTAGGTTATGGTTTCTTGTATTTACCCTTTTTTGTTTAATAATTACTAGATACAGTGGCACCCAACTTTGGATTACATCGTTTTCTGTTTAACTAAGAAAATTTCAGGTTAGACCCATCTCTAACTCTCCCTTGGGGCGATATCCAAGTTAGCCGCTGGCGAAAAAGATTTAAGCTTTCCATTTTTTAAACTTAAAAACTTTAATTTTTTAGAGTATATTATTTTAGCAAGTTGTATGCAATGTAAAAATTTCATTAAGCACCCGTATATATTTAAAACTGATCTAAACTTAGTTATTTGTTAATTGGGCATTGACTCAATCAAACTGTTTATAAACTTTTTGCATTGAGTTTATGATTTGAGTGTCATAATAGGTAAAAAAATTTGGCGCCAACATAAGACAGTAACTGCATTCTAATATGTTCAGTTCTTAGCGTTTTGTTGGCATCAATTTATTTTATATTGTCTTTAATTAGTTCTGTCTTTGAAGCATTAGGACGTACCATAGGCGTAATAAAATGGCAAAATATGTTGAAAACACTCAGTATATCAAATTGCTTGAAGCTAAGAGTAAAGTTACCTTAAACCAACTTAATTTGTACATATTTTACTTTTGATATTATAGATTTGAATCGTTTAACTTAATACAGTGCAATTTAGAGGCAGCTACAGGACAAAATAGGAGAAGATTTTGAGTGTATTGCTAATCTTTGAGTTAATATCTATTAACTTATATTGTTTATAACTTTTTGTTTTTGGTGCTACTGATAAAGCATTTTAAACGCAACACAGAAGTGCAACTTTTTAAAAATTTATTTAATATGTCAAGGTGTTCGGTGCAATATGAGACTGAATTTGGCGCTAGTCAATTTAAATTGTATACAACATATATTTTTAGCGTCATAAGTTATGAAGTATTTGGGAAGGTGTCGATGCAACAAAACGACAAAAAGTTTCAAAAATCTTGCGTTGCAATTAGCTTGACACTGAAGGCAATTAATTTGTATGTAACTGTTTTCCACTTAAGATTTATGGGTTATGTTTAGGGTATATGATGGGTGCAAAAAATAAAGCTGATTTAAAAACGTGTCTTCTTTATTGTGATGAAAACTCTGCGTCTCTAAAGAGGTGGTAGGTGTTTTTGTACTTACCGAGCAGCGCTTGGGTTAAAATGTATTTTAAACCAACAGACCAGAGAGAATGAACTCATGAACAAAACTGAAAACACGTGCAGTATAAAAACAAGAATGAATTATGTCTACAGATATCCGTGTGCGCTTCATGAACCAAGATCTGTTATCTCTATAATTAAACGCGTAAACATGCATAAGAACTAAAAATAACATTGTTTAATAAACTTATTGCACTAGCTAGCATTCGAGTAAAAAGTTCAAAACTCATATTTTACTGTTGGGTATTACTCATTTTTTCACAATGTCTGTTTAGTTTATTACACTGTACTCTGGAATGTGCGGAGACATGACGATTGAATACAATGAATCAGTAAGAAAGATTATATTACTTCGGCAAGTATATTGTTTTAATTCCTGCTAACTGCGGTTTCGGTTTCTTATAAGGTCTTCGCATTTTCCTAATAATAGCAACTTATAAAAAACTGTTATCGAGCACTTCTGCTGATATATTGAGTGCTATTATCAATCTAGTTACAATTTCATTGCGACATTTACTCCCTTGACCCATTCATATTTGGGTTGACTGTAATAGGGATTTTAGTTAAAGAAGTTCACACGTTGTTTGTTAATAAGTTAAAGGTTTGAATGTGTTTAGACGTATTAAGGAAAATTTTGGCGGTAGCTTTACTATCAAACTAAAATTTGTTAAAACTTGGTATTCTAATCAATATTGAGTTAATATCACGGCCCCATAATTTTCTATCTCTTAGTTTCTGATGTTAAAATTTTAGTCTGTTGGAGCTCATTGTCGGAGCAACAACAAAAGTGCAAAAATTTTTGGAATAACGTTGTATTCCAATTTATTTGATGTCAACTAAATTAAATTGTTTATAACCTTTCTGCGTTTGATTCTAAAAATTAAAACTTCCAAGCGCATTAAGTAGCGATTTTGGTGGCAATAAATCTAATAGAACAACTTTAGACCGAACGTTTCAATAGCCTTGGCGATAGATGTCACGTTGAAACGTATTAACTTAAAGTCTTTTTAACATTTTTGTTTTTGATGCTATGTATTTCAACTTTTTAACGGATTTTAGAAGCAACAATGCTATAAAAAAACTTTTGAATATTTCAAAGAGTTTGGTACTAGCAGAGTGTGAATTAATTCGTATCAAATTAACTTGTTAACAAATATATTTTTTGCCACTAGAGCTTTGAAAATCTAGGTGCAGTAAACCGCATTTTAGTTGTAGCACCTCTAAAAAGATTTCTTTGAAAAGCTTATAGTTAGCCTGTTGAAGTTGGTACCAACCGGGTTATAGTGCTTTTAAACGGTTTTGTTTCTAATGTTAGAGTATGCAACTAACCATGCCCCAAACTAATTGACCAATAAATCCAGTATGCAAACAAATCTCTTAACCAATTATTGACTGGTCTAACAACTTTCCAAATACAAGTAGAACCGTCTGAACGTACGATACACACAAATCTTGGTATAAAAGAAGCTGTAAGCGCTACAACATCACTTCTTTTTATTCTATCTATAACAAAGCCATCAAACTTCTTGAAGGGCACTTAAGAAAAGTGCAAGACGAGAATCGCCAAGCTCCTCGTGCACTAAGGTTAGATTATCTCATTGTGACCACCAAAACTAACGGAATAAAGTGAAGTGAACTCTCATAACACTTAGGACAGAGGAACCATAACACATCTTGGACCGAGTCCACTTCTAAAGCCACGGCCATTAGGAACACCTCTTAGAGCACGTGACGCGAACAAGCAGGTTAGGATACGGAATATTCAGCTATCAAACCGCCCCAATTTCTACCAACTAATGAAGTAGCCAGGAAGACAGAGGTTGCCCACTAGCTACTAGCTACGCAAGCTATAAAAAGCTGACTGCAATCACCACCACGAGGTGTCGCATTACATTCAGTGCAACCCGGGCCAGAGTTACAACTATGGATATCTTCACTTACGCGACACCAGACCCATGTTATCGTCATGAAACCGCAACATCCAATTTTTCCACATAGAAACTCGTTTCGCAACTATACAAACTAAAATGTTATTGTCCTAGTATTAAAGACTTTTGCAATTTAATTACGCACACAAAAACAATTGTTTAAAGTTCATACGCATCTCATGCTTTTAATGTTGATGTAGAATAAGTTCATATTAATATTTTCATTTGTAGATAAATGTTATTTCTGTTATTGCAAAGCATTAACAAGATGACCCCAGACAACCGAGGCACTACACAAGTTAAAAAATTTAATTTTTGGAGACATTATGATGAATTTTAGGGGCAACAAAATGCAAGAAAAAGTTTTTATAGAAAGTTTTACGGGTATCCTAGTTGACAAAATGGAGCAAAGTTAATCGAAATTCTGAACTGTTCACTATAATTTCTCTAAAACCGATCAGTTCCAAGTTGCTCATTTTTATAATTGCGTATTAAGGTTATAAAAGAATAGTTTACAATAATCAAAACTGTAAGTAATGATCTATGTGACAAAGTAACTGTAATATACATTAACATCAAGAATGTTTCGATTTAATACAGAGAAATCAGAACATATTATTACCTCCTTCTCTAACCATAATACAAGCTTGTTTATTTAATTAACGTAGATCTAATAAAAATTCAATTTCAAGTGAACACTGAGCGCCCCAAAAAACCATTAATCTGTGTAACAAACCAATTACTAAAATATGGCAAATTTGAATTTAGATCTCGGTAGTTGTTCAAAACTGAAATAACTAGTCAAATTCTTGACTGCTTCTAAGGTCAGACTTATGACCAATAAAATGCCTGGGGCGCTTAGGTCACTTTAGTTTATATAATACAAAAGACAATGTTTTGCGTATCTTTGCGAGGGAACTGCATTAAAGCAAATCTGAGTAATAAAAACAAAAAAGGTTTATTCAGGACGAGCGGATTGGCATAGCCAATTAAGCCACTAATACAGAAATATATGCAGCATCGTCGTTTGAAATTAAATTTATCAAATATTATAATACCGTATTGTCTTATTAAGGAACACTTTGTACACGATGTATTTCTCATAATTTAACGTATCTCATAAACGTTATGTCATATGTGTGTGTGTGTGTGTGAATATATATATATATATATATATATATATATATATATATATATAGATATAATATTCGAATAAAGGCATATTTAAATAATACGTCTGAAAACACGTCCAAATAAATTATTACATGGAAATAAAAATAAACGTGAGGATACCAAAAGTTACTCCAGAAATACAAAGGGAAAAATACAAGCAACCATTAATCCATTATTCTGGCCAATCAAGTGAAGCAAGTCGAGCCGTAACAATCAAGGGATGCTAACCACAGACACTCTGAGGCAATTCCAGTGACGAGCAAGGAAAACGCAGGTTAGAGATCTTAAAATTTTTAGTTAAAGACTGTTTCAATTTTAATATTTGCTTAATATTATATATCTGTAAGAGTCAACAAAAATGTCATTTGAAAATTTGAAAATAGGAAAGCATCTTTGAACGTTCTAAAGGTATTTTAGAGTAATTACAAAGATATTTTTGCTGACTTTCAGAAAAATTAAATTTAGTAAATGTGAATAATTTATTCAGAGGCTAATTTTTGAATTGACATAAAACTGTACATATTATCAATCATTATACTGTGTAATTTTGGATTGCTTCGTTTAAATTATTTCAACAGATAGAAAGAAAGGGGAATATCACAGCAATTTTAATGGTACGCCCAATCGTGGGGCATTTCATAGCAATCTTAAGGGCACACCAACGTAGAGGCTACTTCATAGCAATATTAATGGCGCTTATCGTAGAGACTTAAATTCTAAAAAAGGCTATTCATAGCAATTTTAATTGCGCACCAATCGTGGGACTTGTAAGGGGCATTTCATAGCAATATATATATATATATATAATGCTGTGATAAGGGGTTGTTTAGGGGTGAATTGAGTAGTAAGGGTCGCGTAGTAACTGTAAATAGCAATGGGAATCAGAAAACTGCATTTATTTAGCAGGTAAATAAATAATTCGCACATTATGTAAATAGCAAGCATTTAACACCCTGTATATGGACCGTAATTAACTTTTAATTAATGCCAGTAAGCATATTTTTCAATAATAGAACGCGTATTCAGCAGAGAAATAATCATACATGTAATTAAGATACGTCAAGAAGCGTTCACTAAGTTATAAAACAGATACGCAGAAGATAATATAAAACCTAGTAAATCTTTATGCAATTACGCTTGTAAGAAAGAAGGAACAATAAGTGCTTTGATAAGAAAACGCATTTTCAATGATGAGTTTAAATAAATACATAAACGAAAATAGCACTGGTGTTACATCACTTATTTTTATACAATTCTCCAAAAGCTTTATCTACACAAAACAACAGACATAAGCTAAAAGTCCAGCAACGATAACAATAGTAAATAACAGCATGGTACGAAACTCCAAAATAGTTTCATCAGAAATCAGCTTGAAAATATACTAGGAATGTCCAGAACAAATATGGTTGGTTGCAAGGCTGCTTGAAAACCAAACCAAATGTAGAGGGCAAAGCTATATAACGCCCAGAGGTGATAAGAACAATCAGTCTCAATTTGACGTCGAATCCCAATACTCTTAATCAAATATTTACGCGTCAGATAAATAAATATTTATATTAATAGTGCTGTAAAATTGCGTTAAGAATATGAAGAGCTTTTGGCCGTTTTGCAGAAAACGTAGAAATTGGTTAATTAATTTAAATTAAATTTTATACGATAGGCTTCTGGTCTCTTCTGGTCCAATTCTAATCCGCTTCAATACAATGCTAGTCCACTTCTAATCCAATTCTATTCCACTTCTAATTCAAGATCCTCAGTCGTTCAATTCTAATTCACGACGATAAGTGGAACAATTCTAAATTCACTAAGAAACCACGAATTCCAAGTGGTATTTAAGTAAAGGTCCAGCGTATCCAAAGAAAGAATAGCACGAGGTGAATTTTAGAAACAAGGGTAACTGACTGAATTATAGGTTCAAACATAAGGTACAAAGCAGCATTGGTTTTCGATTGAAGATGTAGTTGTCCACAACACGAAAGAACTCATCAGAGATCACGGGTCAGAGCTACCTAGTTTTAATTAAATAATCACTATAAATTCAAAGTAGTACAAATCTGAAGATTAAAATAATAGATTGACTTCCATTTGTAAAGGTCGTTTATCTGTACGTTTATAATCATAATTATAAATAATCATAATAATAATATATGAACGTTAGAGAAAACACAGAGCGGTGACGTTCAGCTGGGCGTTTATCACATCGGCGTACGGTGTTATCATATCTATATATATATATATATATATATATATATATAATATATAGATATGTACACCGTTAGAGAAAACACAGAGCGGTGACGTTCAGCTGGGCGTTTATCACATCGGCGTACGGTGTTATCATATCTATATATATATATATATATATATATATATATATATATATATCACCGCTCTGTGTTTTTCTCTAATCTTCTAATTTTATTATGCCACGGCTAACCCTTTTTAATTTACACAGAGTGTACAACGTTACGATGATCAATTTTTGTTTACCCCTTTAACTCTTACCTGTATGAATTGATAAAACGAAGTCAATCAATATTCATATAATGAAAGGAAATAATATTTACACTTGACGATTTTTGTGATCCTTTAAATACACCTTTCAATCAATTAATATTATATGGATTATTTATCCCAAAATTTATATCCTTTTTAATTCAATTTAAAGTCGCCAAAAACGACACCTTTTACAAAAAAATCTGGAACGTTCAAGATCCTTTTATGATTTTTACGTAAGTTTCAACGTATTCAATGTTCTTGTTGACTCCTTACAAATTTGTGAGAAAATTAATATATTCAGTGTTATAATTTGAATTTGAAAAGATTCTTTAAAACTAGGTAGCTCTGACCCGTGATCTCCTGATGAGTTCTTTCGTGTTGTGGACAACACCCCCTTATCATCTTCAATCGAAAACCAATGCTCTGCTTTGTACTCCTTATGTTTGAACCTATAATTCAGTACAGTTACCCTTTGTTTCTAAAATTCACCTCGTGCTTTATTCTATATTTCTTTGGATACGCTTTGGACCTCTTTACTTAAATACCACTTGGAATTCGTAGGTTTCTTAGTATTATGAATTTAGAATTGTTCCACTTATCGTCGTGAATTAGAATTTCTGAATACCAGACTGAGGATCTTGAATTAGAAGTGGAATAGAATTGGATTAGAAGTGGACTAGCATTGTATTAGAAGCGGATTAGAATTGGACTAGAAGTAGACCAGAAGCCCTATATCATTATAAATATTTAATTTAAATTAATTAACCAATTTCTACTCACGTTTTCTGCAAAAACGGCCAAAAGCTCTTCATATATTCTTAACGCAATTCTTACACAGCACTATTTTTCACTATAATATAAAATTTATTTATCTGACGCGTAAATATTTGATTAAGAGTATTGTGGATTCGACGTGCTTCAAATTGAGACTGATTGTTTCTTATCACCTCTGGGCGTTATATAGCTTTTGCCCTCTACATTTGGTTTGGTTTTCCAAGCAGCCTTGCAACCAACCATATTTGTTCTGGACATTCCTAGTATATTATATATATATATATATATATATATATATATATATGCGTTCCGATAAGAGTCGCAGCTTTTCTGGTTCTCTAAACAAACCAGGTATTCGGTCAGAAACTATTTCAGGAGCTGCAGCGGTTGTCGATTAGTTTATCACTTATTGTTTGGCGATTAGTGCACAACTCAGTGTTAGTACTGTCAATAGTTTTAAACGTATTCTTAAAATAATGTAATTCCATTTAATAAAACAATCACAAACGGTGAGTTGAATTAGTTATTATGCATGAAAGTAGTAAATTATTAGACGTAGGTTGTTAACCTGCAATGTATACTGTGATGCAATAGAAATCTTTTGAATTCAATGCAGTTAGTAACTGTTAGTAAATTGATAGGCCTAATAAAATTTAATAGTTGTTAGTTTTACGAAACGCAAGATTTGTAAAATCTCATAAAAGTATTTAATGAGGGTTTATATGGCTCTAGTTAAAGTTCAGGTAATTGATATGAAAGACCAGATATTACTGTGGTTAAAAATATGATTATGGTCGCTACATATTATTTAGGTTAATAAATATTAAAGATATGATTTTCAAATACACGTTAAAAACTATTGCTGCCTTTGCAGATATTATTGGCATTGACCAAGCGTTTCAGACTTTTGACGTAAACAGATGGAGGTGGAGATTTTATAAGACGACTGAATGAAGTTAAGAATAGATTATAATTTTATTCAAAATTCTTTTCGGTGTGAATTAGTATATAATTTGGGTGTCGTTATATTTCATTTATTTTGACGGTAGCTCAATTTACATGTTACGGGCAAAGTGATATATGTGAATTAAGAAGTAGAATTTAAAACATAAATCTTTTTCTTACAATCCGTGTACGTGAGTACCCACGTGTAGATCGGAGTAACATTGTACATTTAAGAAAAATATGTCATATGCATTTTGATATTACTGAGTTAATTGTTATGTGTTCTTAAATAATTTATTTGTTTTCTCTCTTTTTTGTTGACTGTTTACCTAAACTCTCATTAATTTATTTATAGTTATGATATAGAATTGTGTCAATACTATTGGCGCTTTTTAGAATACAATATTTGTTAATTTTGATAATTTTATTAATAGGAAAGACTAGCTAGCCGTGAAATTGGTTTTTGTTATTTGTATAGCATATACTGTTTATGTTTTGAGTAGAAATGTACGGAAGTATTAAGATGATCAGTTCGACCGAAAAGCATTTTTTGATTAATTTTGCTTTAAGTTAGCTTAGTAACATATTTAAAATTCTAGTAACCTATTACTTGCTAATAAAACTGCTGACGGTGGTTTCCTAAGCGCATGTAAAAATATCCACTTTTACCGTTTTCAAAATAATATGCAATGGTTTGGAATATCCATAAGCAATTTTTATAAGTTCGTTGTATTAGATTACCTTAAATAATGTTTCATGAAGCGTTGATTGGGATAATCTGGATACATTATTTTGTTTTAATTAAATATCTCACGCTGCTACTAAACATAATGGAAGATTAGATAAAAACATTTTCAAGTATGTGGAACGGGTAGACTTGAAAATAGGGAGGCAATTTTACAATATGTTAGCATCTGGTGGAAACATATGTTACTTCTGCCTGTCAGAACTTCAATTTCATAATGTATGGCTTTATAAAAGCCTAAAATAGTTAAATTTTGTTCTGGTGTTAGTCATTTCAACTTGTTGATAGTATTATGCAATTCTGCAAAAGGGCAAGAATATGGTTTTTGTAGTGTCTGCAATATTTTATTAGCCAAAATTTATAGAATGTTTGTAATATCCATGTAATGTTTTGTAATCCTAGTTTGTTAGAAATTTTAATATCACTTCAACATTAAAATTTTATTTTTGCGTCTTTTCGTTATTGTTTTGTAAAAAAAGAGTTAAGATTTATTATTTTGATAAAAGCAGATTGCGCCCGTTTAAGGCTTCCTATACTTCATTACCTTTATATGTTCAATTCACACACAAAATATACTACAAAAAAATGTACTTAATGAATGCTTTCAGTTACAGCTTGCGGCCAATAAAATTATTATCGCATCTGATACTAGAACACCATACAAAGGTTTTGTTTGAACCTGCTCATACGACGTTTTTAAGTCCATCCATTTAAAATTGAGTTATACATTCTGAAATAATTATTCGGTACATAAAAATTCTTTCACCAATATCAGCACAATAAAGTATAGAAGGTCGTCAATTTGTATTTGGTTAGGATACAGGGTGATTTACAATTTCATAAAAATATATTAACTGATGCTTAAGAAAAGGACGTAGATTTATATTTACGCATAAAAAATTATTTCTTAAGAAATACAGACTTGTAATTTAAACGCGTGTTTTTAAAAGTGTCTGTAGATGTACGTGTAACGTAAAGAGGCGACACACCGCAGAAAGTGCATTTGCGTGCAACCGAAGCTATTGTTTTTAATCACGCATAAGATTCTTAACTTTGTAGGAATACCTACCTTAACTGATGTTTAAAAAGGGAGTATAGTGATATTTATGTAATAAACATTTTTTAAAAATTAGAAAACTTTAAACAAATGTTTATAGAAGTATGTGTAGTTGTGTACTTAAATTAAGGTAGCTGCTCACCAATGACTGCTTACAAAGGTATACAAATGCCCTCTATTCTGTTGAATACACAAACGTGCTCTTGTGCGCCAGTTTTGTACAATAGTTTGGTAAACATTAACATTATAGTTTCGTATTAGTTCTACTACTTCACCAATACGTTGACGTAACTGCCTCTCATTATCAATGTTTGTATTAATGTCACACACTTTATCTTTTAAGGCACCCCGTAAAAGGAAGTCTATTGGATTGAGGTCGGGCAAACGTACTGGCAACGGCATTAGACCACCACGACCAATCCAGCTTTGGCTAAACTCGCGATTTAAATGTTATCTTACTTGTATAGCGTAATGCGGAAGATCTCCGTCATGTAAAATCCACATGTGACGCCGAACTCGAAATAGAAAGTTTTCAAGCAGATATTCCAAATTGTTTTGAAAAAAAATTTAAATATTTAGCACCATCTCAACGATGTAAATAAACTGGTCCTAGTAATCCGTTGCCTATCAGTCCAGCTCAAACGTTTACAAAAAAACCGTTGAATATGAGTATATTTTGTTACATGTGGATTTTCAGTAGACCAATAATGAGTGTTGTGTCTACTAAATACTGCATTTTGTGTAAACTATGACTTGCTCGTACACAAAATATTTTATGCAAAAATAGGATTACAATAATTTAAATTTACCAACCATTTATAGAATTGAACTCTTCGATGATAGTCCTTAGGTTGTAAGCATCACACACGGTAATAGTGAAACAAATGCAGTGTTTCTTGCTTCAATATTTTCCACATTGTTGGTTGAGAAATGTGAGTCATGGCATCTATTTGCTGTGTACTAAGGTTGGGGGTTGTCCGTAATCAAATATAATACCGCTGCTTCAACATTTTCAATGTACTGCGGTTCGAATTTTGCGGGCGTCGCCGTGGATCAATGTAGTAAGCGTAAGACTACGGATCCCAAGGTCCCGGGTTCAAATCCCGACACGGTCGACTGCTTGAAAAATGGCAGGTGAGCATTTTTCACAAAAATTACGCCCTCGTTTGAATGAGAGGTTAAATGGAGGTCCCGTGTATGAGTGTTGTCACGCACGTTAAAGATCCCTACCTTGCCTGGAACGGCAAGGGTTCGGCAAAATTCTACATTTCTAGGCAACAAAAAACTCGCCTCCTGGCCAATGTAGTACCTACTGGTGGAGCATTGGAAAAGTAAATGAACGGTTCAAATTTTGCCCTACATTTGATTTCCCAATGCTCAACCCAAAGGTACTACATTGGCGAGGAAGCGAATTTTTTTACCTGGATTGAATTTTGCCGAACCCTTGCTGTTACAAGCAAGGTGGGGATCTTTAACACTCACACATTTTACCTTTCATCTGAACGAGTGCGCATTTTTATTAAAAATGCTCGCCTAACATTTTGCAAGCGGACCGTGTCAGTATTTGAATCCGGGATCTGATCGAATTCTACCGCCTTCCATCCCACGATGTTGGCGCACAGTGGTCGTTTCTCCACTACGTCACACCGCGTTTTGAACATTTGAATATTTAGAAACTGTCATCCAGGAAAATGTTCACTATACAGCTCTTGTGCAGCTACTGCATTTTGCATGACTTCTACACAAGTTAGAAAAATGTTTATGATTCCGTATTGGCAAAATCACACAGTTACTAATTAGGAGCTCATGTAACAAACAACAACTTCGGTTATACAGCGAGTAGAACGTAGACTCTCTCTTTCCAACTCAATCGGTATATTAAATCACACAAAAATTATACAAACACAAAATTCCCAAAAATACCAATAATAAAGCAAAATAACTAGCAAGGCAAAGCCAATCACAAAAATTGTTCAAAACTTACTAACATATCAATTTATACTACCTCATATATTGTTTAATTACATATCAGAGTTAGAGTACTCTTACCACCGAACTTTTACTAAAAAATTACCTTAAAACCAAAAAAATTCGTGTAAATTGCTCTTAGTTACAAATCATTCCCTTAATTGATATTGAATTAATGAAATCTTACAACTACTAAGTATTTTAAAATTATTCAATTCAAACACACATTTCCAAGTGTCCTTTACATAAAACACAACTTATAAACTAATCTGACCTTGATTGCAGTAGACTCGAACTATATTCAAATAATCGGTTTCCAATATAGGCGTCTTTTTCTCGCATGGAACTACAAAGTTGCCCAAATTAACATCCAGATTAAAATCCAAATTACAAATTTTATTTAAAGAGCTCCAAGTCAATTAAATTAAAACAATAACTTTCATTGAACGCATTAAATATCGAAGAAATTACTCTGTATTATTATTTTAAAATTCTCTTAGAGTAATAAAACCATTTTAAAGAGAAACATATAACATTTATAGTAGTACTTAAAACTTCGGGTGGTCATTTGAAGTTTGGGTAGTGATTTGAAGTTTGGATTGTGCTTTGAAGTTTATCGATTTTAAGCTTTAGCATTTCCTTTTTAACAAAAAACCTAAGAAAGAAGTACTACGTACAATTGAATCGATTTAGTCGAATTTACACACAATTTAGCTTTCAATTTCTAATTATTATTTAAACGTAGCATTTAATGTATTTATACATTACTTGTTCACTGAAAAACCAATAATCATCTTCTCCTAGTACGTACACTCTTATTTATAAACATCAGCTTCGATAACAGAGCAGTTGCACGAAGAAATTCCGAAACCACGCCTAGTGTAGAACTTGATACATTGCACGAACACGATCACCAATGAGCGAATTCCATTTCAAATCGTTAAAATTGTTGAAAGATTCTAATTTTGCTAGATCAACGTCAACTTCATAGGTAAAACTCCAATAAAGTTTGTATTGATATAATTCAGTTATATCAAACCTTAAATAACATCTTTTGTTTTATTGCCTACAAATGTAGATATTTTTCCATGCTACGTGACCGATTGAATGTAACCAGAATCGGAAGTTCTTAATATAAGGGCTGCGCGATTAGTAATATTTGCATGATCTTTCAAAGTAAATGCAATTTTCCAGTATACATTAATACGTTTATTCCATTAATAATTTTTGTTGCTAAAAATAAAATAATTTTATAAAATGTTGCCCAATTTCTCTAAAACAAACACGCTTTAAGGAAGGTTTCTCAGTTTCATACCTCTAAATACTTTCCAGAGAAATTAATGTATAGTTACATACACACACACACACACACACACACACACACATATATATATATAATGGTAAAAATAAAATGTATCTGTAAATAAACCCTTATGGAAATTAGCTTGATTTGTATGGGTAAATAGCTTTTATTATTTTCATAACAGTTTATTTACAAATACATTATTTTTACTTTTTGTATACAAATTCCTGATCGCGGACTGCAAATAACTTGTCTTATATATATATATATATATATATATATATATTACAGTGCATAAGTTATTAAAAACATTAAAAATAACTTCAATTAATAATTTAAATTAAGAATGCCTTAATTTCAACACACCCAAAAGCGAAATTGTAATTATCTTTTTCAATCTGGGAACATATATAAACAAGTGAAATATTTTATATCAGTCTGTACATGTAAAACCTTAATAACAACGTATACTTAATCATACATACTAAGGGCCTAAAACGTTTTTCACCTTAACTTATAATAACCTCTCCAAGTAACGGTATTTTAAATTAAAAATTCAAGGGTAACATGAAATTCGAGTTCGGGTTAAACATTAGTTTCAATTTTATCTTTACTCAGAAAACAACTAAAAGACGTGCGAAACATCCTTAGCAGTTTTAAATTTCAGAAATTCATCTGTGAGAGTACATCTTTAAAGTGATAACTAACGGCTAGACGATATAGAAGTTTTATGTTTATCAAAAAATGCGAAAAGACAATCTATATCAAAAGATATTACAGGAATATATAATACAGGTGTACATACTAACATTAGAGGAAGCACAAATCTATGAGTTAGAGAGAGTAAAATGTTATTAAGTATTGCAAGGATAAGGTGAGACAGGCTGTAAACAAATGGGGAGACGTTTGACGACTTTGGATCTTAAGTGAGGATTGAATAAGGTTGCTTTTAACAATAATATGAGAATATTGATTTATGATCTGAAAAAGATTTAATGAAGAGTGTGTAGTATGTGAGAGTGTTATTTTGACAAATGGTTCTTTGTAGTCTAGTAAATTTTAGTAGTGGCAAGGGGTTGCACTTAAAAAGAGTGGGATTGAATTTCGTTTTCCCTTTTCGATTTACGCAGCCAAATATACACGTTGACATTTATTCAAGTATTAGTGTGTATATAAAAATTTAGTGAGTTTATAGTCGTGCAGAAACTCTTACGTAATTAACAAATCTTATTTGTTAGGTGCTAAACATTAATTTTACTTAGGATTTTTGGTGTGGACTGGAATAAAAGGACTTATGGTGTTGAATGGAGTAGTATTTCGTGTGAGTGGAGTAATAACCTCTTCGTAAACACTACAACTATCTGTTCCCATGTAATTTAATACCAAAATAATTTAAAATTCGGATGTTGTACATATCTGGAAGGCGCTTTTAAAAATAAAATCAGGTACCAATTAAACTGTTTGTTTTATTATTGTGTATGTGCTAAAGTAAATAAGATGAGGTCATAAACAGTGTAAACGTTGAAGTTCCTAATAAATAACGAATGTCCTTGTTGAAAATATGGTTTTCCTTTAGTCACTATGAGAGTAAATTTGATATTCGTAAAATAACAGTATAAGTAGGGAATGAATTTATTGCGAAGGTCAACACATGTAAAACTTGGATTATGCTAAATAATTTAATTGTACCAGTATCTTCCTACACTGTTGAGTTGGTATGATAATGGTCTCATTAATGAAAGAATTAAGGAAAATAGGTGTGGTGACTAACTAAATAATAAAAAGAATTAATTTATAAATATTTTGAGCACGTTGATTTATGAACTGTGTGAGAAAAAGGTTTTTTTTTATAAGTACTATAATAAAAAAGTTGTACATAACATGCAATTTTAATTTTTAAATTTATTGATTTTTAATAATCAGTTGGCGCTTTCTAACCGAGTGTCCTGTTTCTTTGTGGTAGTATACTTTTTGTGATTTTATTCCACACAGGTTGGAGTAGCATCTACCGAACATAAGCTTGCTACGGTATCCCGTGAAGACAAGAAAGAAAGCAGTAAAGTAAGTAAAGAAAATCGCCTACACCGAATTCCGCAACAAAACAGGGAAAAGGGTACAATAGGAATCCAAAAGAATTAGATTTCGGGATATTCAAAAACGTCGAGAGTGGGGCGGGTGATACAGAAAGAAAAATTGGAAACCTCAGCAAATAGTTATATAACAAACAGTAAGTTAAACTTACAGCCTCAAAAGAAATATTTACAAAAGTCAATAACGCACATTTACATAATCGTCCTGTTATAACGTGATGTAAACAAAGCGTCGCGTCAATTTGCATATAATACAATATAAACCTAAACAATTTAAAATATTGAGAATAAAATCTTATAATCTACATAATAGGTACATATACATGCATACAAAATGCTTACAAAATGTCGCTGGCCCTAAATGCATACAAGAACTAATTAGACATAATATATACAGTAATTGGTACCTGCTTTGGGAAATGCACGTCGTAAGAATCAGAATGTAACATTAGACCTAATTAACGTATCCCTAACTTAAATGAATCAAGTATTAACTAATTTGGTAAGCAATTTGTTGATATTAACATTCATATACAAAAAAAAGAACGCAGTAAAAAGTGCTCGAATGCAAGCTTTGGTTTAACTAGTTGTGACTTTGAGAATAATTACATAATCACTTGTGCATTTGTAACGTTCCAGTTTTGCTTTTAAAATTTACTTGACTAAGATAAGCCATTAATTATTATCTCGTCTATATTCCAAATAAAATCATTGCCTTAGTTCATATCCTGTTCTGGCGAGTCTAGTATTTGAACATTAATCTTCGATCTCCTAATTCTAGTTAGGTGCATGTAAATCATTTATTCTAAGCGATCCCTATTTATACTGGATTATACTATCAATTTGATACGAGTTTCGCGAGTACTTTCGTTGAACATTTGTTGCACAGATAGACTATCAACACTCGTTGCATTGGATTTTATTTATGAATTATTCATTCTGTTTTCTAATACCATCGGTTTACGTTGAAGTACTGATTCTGTCTTTTGTACAATTACCGTGGGGATTGTACATGGAATTATACGAGCTGGTACATGCATCCCCCCCTTCAAAATACTTTCTTTTGTGGGTATCGGGTAGGTATTCTTTAACGGTTGGAGGTAGCACTATTTAAAATCTGCTTTTAGCTCATTTTAGGAAAAATTTTCTAGATCGGTTGGTTGGTTTTCCGCCTACATTCTCGCTCCTCGACGCTACGTGAGATGACTCACTTTTTGTACACTGGGTTTACAACCAAGACTGCTGCTTAAGAAACAAGTTTGGTGACGCCAACTTCTCCGGTTCCGCTTAACTAAAATTTATGGTTGCTGTGTATTGCTACTGGCTATTTAATCTTTGTGAAGGAAACCGTAAGTTTTTGAAAATCTCACACTTTACTAATCTCGTGACTTCCTAAACTTTTTACGGCTGTCACGTTGTATATTGTTACTAACTAACACTACTAATACTGATTAGTGTTAAGAACACCCCAGCGGTGTTGATACGATGTATCATCTAGCCTTCAGCCTGATATAATTTAACTACGCAGGTTTTAAATAACTAAAATGTATGTGGTCCGATACCGACCCGAGATCGTGTGCTTCTTGTCACGCGACTTATACTATCTAAAAGTGTAGAATATTTAAGTATTAGTACTGATTTACAATCATTTATCTAGGTTCTCATTTACTATTAATTAAGTGATATGTTTGTTGTATGTGTTAAGTATACGGTTACGTGGTTGTGTGTTGCATACGAACACTGTTTAGTTTAATCTTTGTCCCATTTGTAACCATATTTTGAAATAATAATATAGAAAAGCAATTACTTATGCCTGATAGGTGTTTTTTTTTTTATTATTTATATCGATATATATATATATATATATATATATATATATTATATGTATTCTTATTTTTCTTTGACAAACTAATGTTCTGTCTTTGTTTGTACTAATCAAATCATTTTTATTTCAAAGAGACGACTCGGTTTTTATTCTTCTTCTTGGGGTTTGTTTTCGTTTACTTTCCTACGCCCAATCTCCGATTGATGTTAGTTCGGCACCTCTTCTTTTGGCTACGTAATTTCGTGCGAGTTTTTACTTCAATTGTTTTTTTTTGTTCTTCCTGACCCGCACGGTTTACCGTAACACATTGTGAACGTCAGTTTGGTAACGTACAGTCTGCAAATTATTGAATAATTATGAATACTAAATCACAGAATCAACCGAAGTGTCTATCTTCCAAAACAGCAACACAAGTATAGAAGCAGAAAAAGCTGTAGCTTAAGCTGTCTGCCTCTCTGGTACCATCTTCAAGAATTTGGAAGTGCGGGCTGCACTTGTCTACGGGATGGGTGCTGGATCAAACAACATAAATATACTAGAACGTTACGCACAACAACGCATTTTAAAATTGCGATTCACATTTCTTTTCGCCCCAAAGGACGTCGTATAGACTTAGCATCGAATTAAGAAGAGAAGAGAAGAGAGCCTTTCAAAAGTTCAGTTTGTATGTATACAGATTGAGAACAAGGAGAAAATAACGAAAAACCATTCCCAACGATATTGTGTGAAAATATTCTGCAAACGCAGGTAATAATATATTCCAGACGACAGCTGCAAAATATTTCTAGAATGCAAGCAATAAGAAATCAAAAAGCTTCGATAATATGATAATCAGTTCCAATGAATTTTGTGTTCGCATGGGAAAGCAACGTATACTTTTAAACGTTCTAGTTAGCATGCAACCTTGCATACAGCCAAAGAAAGCACAACGTATAACCGGTTGCTTAAAGGTTTACAGAAACGATAGGGGTTTATTGTATCGCACTACAATACCTAGAATGAATTAACGAGGTGATGCTTTTATTGCTCGTAAAACTTGAGCAAGCTGAACACCTGTAATATAACGAAAAAGGATTTCTTAATACCATTAGAAGAGTTTATTTTACAATGCGTATTTCAACGAAAAACTATTTGAAATAATAAGCAGCTCTTAGAATGCGTTACAACGAATGTATAAGGCAAGTTTCTGCCTTCTAGCAGTGGTTTAACAATAAGCAATCTTTTAGAGAGTTTATAAACACAATTTAAAATATATTCCACGTATTTCTACATTTAAGGAAATTTTAATATGGGGCGGTTTTTAAATATTTATTTTAATTGGAATAGCATAAAAAGCAGGCGTGGCTTGAATTAGAATTTGTAAGAAGCGCTTAATTAAGGTAGTTGGAAATTAAAATTTACATTAAGGATACAGAAATGGATCGCATACAGCGATTTAACGTAACAAGCTGAGCTAGTGGTGAAGAGGCGTTCTAGGTGAGTTTTGTTTTAATTTATTTTAGGATTTATCGAGAGCACTGCGTGTTATGGATATATATTATATATATATATATATATATATATATATATATATTGCTGTGATAAGGGGTTGTTTAAGGGTGTATTTTAAATAATGACCAACTATTGCGAAACCAAAAATCATTAAAAACTACCCGAGATCATCAGTGTCTCAATATAGTTATGGTTTTTATATAACAATATTTATTTATTACCTTAAATATTCAAGACTTGATATGTAAATTTGCTAAAACTGCTAAAATATATTGTTAATTAATAATTTTTATAGATATCATAATCTTTACTATTATATTTTGAAGGCATTATTTAGTTGTAGTTTATTTTTGTAATCGGTGTTGCTCTTTAAAATAAGTACCTAATCAAAAAGGTTAAAATATATAGTGTTTGTCTTAGTAATAAAACGACTTACAATTTATCCATCTTTTACTTTTAACAAAATTTTGAAAAACAACAATATTTACTTCTAAATTCAAAATCTTTTCATGAGAGAAGTGCGGCGCGTGAAGTTGACCGCACTTATTTTATTTTCCAAAAAATTCATGTGCTATAATTAGTCGCCAGTCAGGCGCCGTTTGAATAAAATTTTGCACCCTTTTAACAAACAATATATTTAAAAAAGAATAATTTTCCAGACACCTTCATGCAGCCGCACTTTTTTAGTATTATACTCAAAAAATTTTATGTCATAATTATGCGCCAAATAGGCACCATTTTGCCCTGCTAAAACAAAATTTTGCTAAGAGGGTGCAAAATTTTGTTCTAGCGGTGGAAAATAGCGCCTAATTATAGCACAAGAATTTTTTGTAAAATCAAAAATGTACGGTCAATTTGAAGCTCCTCGGGAAGAATTTCTAAATAACTTGTTTACAGAAAGGCGTAAAATTTTGTTTTAGCGGTGCAAAATGGCGTTTAATTGGCACCTAATTATGGCACAAAAAATTTTGATAAATTCTAAAAAGCGCGGCTGCGCAAACTGGCGGTTCCGTAGCGTAGTTGGTATGCGTGTGGCTACCATGCCCAAGGTCCTGGGTTCGAATCCCTACATGGTCCGCTTGAACAATGTTAGGTGAGAATTTTTCACAAAAATACGCCCTCCTTTAGATGTTTGGTAAAATATAAGTCCCGTGTGTGAGTGCTGTCAGGCACGGTAAAGACCCCTACCTTGCTTCGAACAGCAAGTGGTCGGCAAAATTCAAAATTTTCCAGGTAAAAAAAACTCGCTTCTTGGCCAATGTAGTACATTCGGGTGGAGTATTGGAAAATCAAATGTAGTGGCTGCGTGAACTTCACCGGAAAAATTTTCTTTTTAAATAACTTGTTTTCTAAGTGGGCGCAAAAATTTCGTTCTAGCGGCGCATAATGGCGCCTAATTACAGCGCAGGAATTTTTTTGAAAAATCAAAAAGTGCGGCCAACAACACGCATAATAGAAGTGCGTCTACAAGCGAAGTGCCTGGGGGCGCCACAATTATTTGGCGTGCCCTGTTCAGAGCATATTTAAGTAAGTAAAATTCATTTAATATAGCAATCTAGGTCAAAATGCCATTCTCTTTTAACTTTGGTTTATAATGTTTTAATTTGGAGTGTTGGGAGATAGGGTAGTTTATTATGTGATTTCATTATGCAGTCAAACGAGGCCCGCATAAACTTGTACAAAATGTGAACTTAAAGGAGATTATCTCCGTTTGCAAAAATAAGTTCATTATTGAATTTCGTAAAAACTCAGTTGTCAAGTAATAATAATAGTCTTAATGATTATGTATTTACCTGAATTTAAAAAGCAGTCTTGTAGATATAACTCAAACGATGATTTAAAAAATTACAATTTTACACTTTGATGGGTTGTGTTTGAAATATAACGGCACATTATTACGAACAAAAAGAAATTTCATGCCACTACAACCGCAGTGCAAACACGTACTGAATATATTATTGCCTTCTACCGTTCAGTTGCTCTAACTTTAAAATAAAAACGATCTTGTAAAAAGCATTGCCGACTTTCATCGAGTCTTTTAATGTTTTATAGCTGATCACCTTGATTTGATGAACTGTTTTTAAACCAAGTTAAATAAATATTTTGAAGGTTACGTTGTTCAATATTTGTGAAGTCCTTCAACATTATAATGTGTAGATTCTATTCTAGGTTAATAGTTCACATGCAGACTGTAAAAATATACCAAGAACAATACTAAAAAAAGATTTAACGATTTTTTAAAGTATCCATAAAGATTATAAGTATTCAGTGTCTTGCTATAACGTGTACTACATAGTGTTAGAGATATCTAATATGTACTGTGATATTACGGTGTATATATATATACATACATACATATACTACAGGGTGTTTCAGAATAAAGTACCGTAAACTGGGGAATACAATTATAGATCTTGACGAGTTATCAAGAAAAGTTAGACAACAGTTTCCTGTAAACTCACCCGTTTCGATTATACAGGGGGATGAAGTGCCATTGAAAAATACATGTTTTTTTATAATATTTTCATTTAGGGTAGAGACTTCAACTTGAAAAACAAATAATAGAATACCATATAGAATGGATGAATCTTTACACCTTAGACGCGTTTTACGGGCTTTTAAGTATGCATAATTGCAATAAAACTTGTTTTTCAGGAGACTAAATATTTACACACAGGTTCTTGAATCAATCAATGTTTTGTATTTTCAAGGATTATACTTGTTTTAAGATTGAATTTCGTTGTTAAATGGTATGTCACAACACAGCGTGTTATTTTCCATGGAATTTCACTTATGTGTTAAAGGAATAATAAGCTTATCTCACTAGACATATTATACAGAGTAAAATTTAAACATTGGAAATTTTTATTTTTCTCATCTTTGGATCTGTTTTTTTTTACAGAATGTGGTGCTCAATAACCTCCTTATCACATCAATATATATATTTAATGCTGTAATTATAAGGTTAATTTAGGGGTAGGTTAAGTCATAGGGGTCGTAGAATAAACAAAAGAAACTCTCAAATAACAAAAGCACATAATTACAGATATTAGAAGAGTAAATATGTCATTATAAATATTATTAGTTTAGAGCACACTGTATATAGCAATACAAGCGATTAAACGCATATCCAAAAGTAGCTGTATGAATTGGCTAGATAAATATTCAAAAAGTGCGTTAATATATCATCATAAACGCAGGCAGAAATTATGCATTATTTGAAAAGCGTACGTGATAGAAAAGTATTACATTTGTTCAAAAATCCAATTTAACTAGGAAATAAACAAACACCAAATTTATTACATTCAGATTAGAATAAAGCCAACAACAATAATACGTGATTTTATGAACGAAGATTCCTGGGATTTCTGAATTAAATGTGAGGTATAAGAATAAATTACCTGACAAATTGAGCATCCTTCCATGCAATTAACCTACACAATTGGTAAAGTTTCCCAAAATAACAAGAGATAAGACATTTAGTATCGCCCAGCACGTGGAGTCAACGAATCGCAAACAAAAAGGGCCGGGCCTATAAATATGTTGACAATTGTATACTTTTGAAACTGGGCAGTCACTATACTCGAAAGTGCTAAATATTCACGCGAACAGTTAATTAAATTAAAGTGAAAATAATTTTAAAAGAGTGTAAAATTGTTTAAGCGACCCGTACTTCTACAGACGTAAGTAAACCAGATTTAATGAAATTATACAATTTCTAATAATGAATAAAACAGGGCTCTTAATAAAGATCTTGTTACGACTCCTGTTAAAACTCTTAATAACGATCATAAATACAATTTTGGATACGAGTCAGGAAGACTCTGGAGAATGCTGCCTGTTAAATTAATTTGGTAATCTCTGAAAATGGTAAATATTCATTAATTACGGAGATGAAAAATTTTTTATTGGAACAATCTCACTAACAACGATTTGTATAGTATTTTGGTTGGATGTCGACTTACAAATTCGACTCAGAACATTCAGACCAGACACGAAAATTCTTGGGGATGCAGAGAACCTACTGAACCAATCCAGGTTAGATATTTTGATATGATTTATTTCTATAAACTGTTTTATGTCAATAATAATTCAAAATGTAAGAGCCGACAAACTGGGGTTTCTTGGATAAATTTATGAAAGGCAATAGGCATCTTGAAACGTTTCAAAAGGTCTCTAAATGTAATGAAAAGCTCGTTTTGCTGGCTTCATTTTCTAAAAATGTGACAGATGTAAATAACTTAAAAGGGGAAGATATTTGAAAAGGTTGTAAATATTTAATCCTTATACTGTGTATTGTAGAATTGCTTTATTTGATTGAATCAGTTAGTTGAGGCAAAGAGATTTAACATTTTTACAAGTGCTTGAGTAAAGGCGTATAACGCAGCAATATATATATATATATATATATATATATATATATATATATTGTCGTGGAAATTATAGATTAAGAAGGGTATATAGGTCTAGATAATAAATTTTTAACAACTGTGTATATAAGAAATAGGAGCAATTTATTTACACTCCAAATTAATCAGTTTAGATAGTGAAAACGGACGGTTATTAAGATATTTGTGTATTTCTAAATCAGAATGTTAAAATTGCATAAAGGGGGGAAGCTTTAGGGAACATGAAAACTCAAGGATACGCATAATCAGGTGTAATATTTTAAATCAAGAAACGGAGCTTTTAAGTATAGAAAATCAATAATTTAAACTTATATTTCCATTTAAATAAACGAAACGTTCGTTATACAATTCCTAAAAAGTGTTAAAACTTGGAATTATAATTTTAAAACGGACAATTTACTTCAAAGAAACACCTGATAGTTAAATGTCAAATTCAAAGAACTGAAATATACGTTGTGACAAAATTCTACAGAATTGTATGTAACGGTCGGTGTGACAAGCTGTTAAAATAACAAATGCTTTGAAGACGAAGTGAAATGAAATATCTATAATGTAAAACAGACAGAGAACACGTATAATAAAACGTTGGTTACAATACACGTCTAAAATATGCAGTAGATTTGGAGGCCAACCACAATATCGATTTTCTGTACCTTGAAAGGGGTTCTAAAAGAGACAATAAATATGGGTGAAACGAAGAAAGGTAGCTAGGGGTTAGACGTTATAACGGGGAAAAGCAATATAATTGGTCGAAGGCTAGAACTTTTAAGAAGCTCTCGTCGGTTAGAGATGTTGAGCAAATTTCTATGTAACAGCCCGGTAAACTTGAAATTTTTCAGACGTTGAAGTTCGTTACGAACAAAATTTTGAGAATCGGTTTGGAAAATAAGCTTTTCGATGAAAAGAGGGTCCGTGAAGGTGTATTCAAAAGCGTATAAATACACTGGGAGAGGTAGGATAGCACTCTTAGTTCTTAGATCTTAGATCTCTTATATCTGTTACGTATTTGCTATTACGTGCTCTTACGTTGTACTGATTGTCGCTTATTAGTTGAATTATTATACAACATCCTATTTTAAAGTGTGTAAAAGCTGTTAGTAACGTACCAGTAATCTATTAAAAGTGTGATATGCACAAGTGGGTGCTAGCTTATCAAACGTGCTGTTACTACACGATACAATCTAAAGATAGGATGGTGCTTGGGTAAGCGAAGTGAGAAGTTTGAAATTAGTATGCGTGAAGTGTAGTGGTTGTGGAAGGTTAAGCTTGGTCGAGACCATTATCCGGGTAGAAATACTAGAGGTGGTTGTAGAGATTTAGATAGCTAGCGGACATGAATTGGATCCAGGTATAATCACGAGGTGTATGGACACAACGACGAGGGTTTTGGAACGCATCTTCAGAGGTAACGATGGACAAAGCTTACTCCAGGTAAAGAAAATTAATTTCTTGCTTTTGCTTGAACATTTGTGCTAATATCTTGTACTTGAGTGTTTTGACTTATTGGGGGTGTATTTTATTACCATAAAAACTCATTTAAAAAGGTATATGTAAAGGACAATTGATATTGATTATTTAAAAATGTTTATTAATGATATAAAAATGATGTTGTAAGGAGTAAACGGGTCTTTAGCTTTGTTTTAAACAAAAATGCGATGTATAAAAGCATTTAGAGTAACTGGGTTATACTGAGCTCAAAATAGACCAGAATTAAAATCAATTTAGAGTTGCACGACAAGCCCATCTACTCGTCTAAAATAAAATTGTTGGAATATATTAAAATCATAAAATTTTAAAAGGATTTAAAGATTGAGATGGTAACATTTTTATCAAACTGTATGTACAAAGGTGTAAATATTTTCTTACTAATGGAAACTTGTTAACATGTGTAAATAAAAAGGTTGTATGTCTTGTTGCATTATTTGAGTGGTAATTTCATTTGACTGTATATGTGAGAAAGAGTGAATTTAGGATGGTTGGCATCCAAAAAGAAGCAGATTTTAGAGCTAGCCAAGGTGTGCAGAAATAAGGAGGCGTTTCAAAGGTATTGTAAGGATTTTTTTATTTTCAGAAAATTTTATGACGACTCAACGATACTAGGGCTCGAATTGGTATAGAGAAATTTACTGCAACTTTTATGGCACCTAATCCGTGGGGCAAGAATTTCTGTAGTGAGATACATTGCAATATATATATATATATATATATATATATATATCACACACATATTTGTATATATACATATATTGATGTAATAATGAGGTCACGAGAGGTCATTGAACGCCAAATTTTGTGAAAAAAACCACCCAAAGCGGAGAAAAGTAAAATTTTCCTAAATTTAATTTTACTCTGTATAAACAAAAGCGTAGTAATGAATTACCGTTTAAAATATGAACGCTTTAAGTTTATATAGTATTGTAATACCATTTAGGTACGAAGCGCAACTTTAATCCGTGTGTAAATAATATTTTCCTGCAAATACAAGTCTTATTGCATTAATAAATTATAAGAACGAAGCCCAATTTTAAAATTAACTATCACTGATTATCTCACTATATAATCTATTTTACAAATTGCTAAATCAAAGTATATTCTAGAAAAATACAGCATTTATTTGCCTAAACAGGCTACGATTTTGAGAAGCTTCGAAAAAATCATAAATCATATACGTCAAAGCAAATGAATTATCTTTTAACAATAAATGCTTTTTAATACATTAAAAAAGAATGGAAGACTTTTCACGACCGCAATTATACAGATGAGGAAGCGAAATCGTGGTAAAATGTTACATTATGTGGATGACTAAACTTCGAGAACTTTAAGGAAATATAGTGTGTGGAGTTTGTTTTAGCATATAAAGACGGAAGTAATTAGGGAGAGCTCATTCATTCCTTCGACAGCAACATGTAAGTTTTGAGTAGTTTGTAATTGATTCATTTATTGATTAATTCTGCCGGCGTTTCAAATAACATAGAAATTGGAAGATATGTTATGAAGCATAATTATTTTAAAGAATGCAACAACAATTAATCGTAAATAATATTAATGCAAAGCTACAAACTAATTTCAATTTATTTAATAAATGTACTTTGCAAACTAACTGATACTTCTAATACATCTGAAGATTGATTAAAAATGGAAATTTGAAATGGAACCAGGAAATTTTCGATGCAGTTAAATTCAAATGGAAACCATATTTTAAATAATAATTATAAGTGAAGCTATGTAGCCAAAATAAGAATTTGAAGATTCATACTGCAAGAACAGATTTGTTTCAAACCTAAAAACTCAATTGGTATATTATTAAGTAGGTTAAGCTAGAATAACCTTATAATTTTTTTATGTATAAAGTTTATTTGGAATTGGATAATTTTATTTCATCAACTTTGAGGTCAGAGCTCGAGGCATTTTGACCCTTACAAACATTTCTGTACGGCGTCGTTGATCAACTAACAAGACTCGGGTAATAATAAATATAATAAAAAATATTCGAATTATTCCGAACATTTTTAATGGAAATCCTGTGAGTCTGATATGTTTAGGAGTTAGCAGATAATTAACGAGAATTATGTGAAGATTATTTTAATACGTAGGTAGTGATAAGGTAAATTTGCTTTCTAAACGTTAGCTGTAAATTGTATCTATAAGCGTTATTGATATCGGTGTATGTGTAAAAACACTAAAAGAATCTTCAATTGCAATTAATAATTAAATAATTGGGTTCAAATACATAGAAGATACTCCAAAAGAATTTTCGTTAGCATTTTTAATTAAAAATCGCATTAAATTAAGTTTAAATCATTAATTTGAGCGATATCCAATAATAGAATGCATAAAAGGTGTGATTTAATTACACTGTTGTTGATTGCGATAGAATATTGAGATAACATGATAGGAAACGGCGCGCTCTATTATTGAATAGCCCGAAGCGGTAGTAAAACAGTGGGGTAAGATCTCGAACTCACTGGATCCGTTTAGAAAATATTACGTTAGAAGGATCTCGTTTACTTGAAGACCAATCTGTGCCTAATTTAGATCAGTATTGCCTGAGGCTCCGATTCAGGTATATTATTTAAGGTACTTACAGTACAGTACGTAATTATTTGCCTACACGAAATATATAACGTTTGGCAGCGATAATTGTTTAAAAGTATTAAAACTAAAAATAGACAATGAATAATAATTAAAACTACTACAAGATAAAGTTTTCTTAAAGATTGAAGATAATTGGAATAGAGGTATATGATTTTAATGGTTTATTATTGATGAGGATGTCAATTTGCAAAAAATTGAATCTTTAAAACGATGTAATAGAAAATGAAGTATTGAGCAGTAATTATTGTCTAAACGTTAGCTGTAAATTGTATCTATAAGCGTTATTTATATGTGTATGTGTAAATACACTAAAAGAATTTTCAGTGGCAATTAATAATTAAAGGATTGTGTTCAAATACATAGAAGATACTCTAAAAGAATTTACATTAGTATTTTTAATTAAAAAGCACATTGACTTAAGTTTAAACCACTAATTTAAGCGATACCCAATAACAGAAGGCATAAAAAGTGTAGTTAATCATATCGTTCTAGAATGCGAGAGAATGTTGAGATAACAGGATAGCTAAACGGCTCGCTCAATTATTGAATAGCCTTAAGCCGTAGTAAAACAATGAAGTGAAAGCTCGAACCTGCTGGACCCGCTTACAAAATATTACTTCAGAAGAAGTTCGTTTATTTGAAGATCTATATGTGCCTAGTTTAAGTTTTTAAACGGATTTGTATTTATAGATTAATTAGTTAAGTTGCATAATAAGATCTTTCTTTGTGCAATTCATTTAATTTAAAAAATTTTGCGGATTTTTTTTGGCATACTTACGCACGGGTTTTGTCATTACACAAAGTAAAGTAAAACCTACCGAATTCAATCAAGTTTCAACACGGTTTCTTTTTAAGGAGGAATGATATTAAATTAGATGACTTAAAATAAATTGGTATAGAAATTAATTATAAGAGAGGTTTAAGTAAGAGGTTATTAATGAGTGATAATCCTATGTTTTAGATAAACTTAATAGAGACTAAATTATGAAATGACTTAGTAAATGTGTTGTATTTACTTATATCATTTCAGCTATTAAGTTCTCCAATTTTTCATTATTAAATTGGTTGGATAAACAAAGTAATGTGCCAGCAAAAATTTTAAACAACTAATAACTTAATTAAGAACAGATTAGTTAATAATGGCAACGAGTAATATCCACAAAATCTGTGCATAACACAATTTGTTTGCACAATAATATGTGTATCAATCGAATCCTCTCGAACTCAAAACAATGATTAAAAAATACCTCCTGCAGTGTGTTAGTATTATACATATTTTCCGCAAAAGCAAACCAGATCTTTGATAGGGACTAATCAATCTTCCATTAGGTAGTATGGAGTTACAATTATCGCACATGTGCTTGATATGTTGGTAGTGCCATTCTTTGTAGTTTTTCAAACACAGTTAAACATAAGTTTGGAAATAATAAAATCGCCATCATCTTCATGAACAAAAATACGTTTACAAAACCACTACGTCCATTTTAATTTTTAACATCCAAATATAAAGAACATCATGGGGAAAGGACATGGAAATTGTAAATCCCACCTTTGATTCTATCATTTCAAACTTAATTCATTGAACCAATAGAAGTAACCAGTGCGATTATGCCGCGTCTTTTAGGCACTACTTAAAGCCACCAAAAGTTAATGTTGTGACCTGTTGAGCTGAATAAATACGGATGTACCCTGTATATTATGATTTCACGAATAGTAGTGTTAATTAGGCATGACAATTAAATAGTCTCATTTCAATAAAAAGATTTCAGGTAATAAACTTAAATTACGAAATTGGAAAGCTATTTTTGTATAATACATAGTTGAACGTAACTTAGGTCAACAGGAAAACAAATTTCAATATTACGCGTTATGAATCCGAATACATAAAATGAAAATATGGGTAATTACCGTAGTTAGCTTGAGTAAACATACCAATTTCGATAGTAAATTTTTATAACGTAATCAAGTTACTGTAAGAAAGATTCTAGAATAATTAATTAGTAAATAACAATGGAATTCAATAATCATGTTTCATACAATAATTGCCCCCATAAATAGAATAACTTTTTTCAATTTATAGTTGAAAGGAGTAAAATTAACGTTACAGTTACAGAACAAACTCCAGGCAAGATAAAAGTAATACTACTGCAATGTAGTTTAATCATCTAGATACAACCGATGATTTAGTAGAATTCACAGATATCATATTATAAATGATCTAATCACACATTACGTAATAATAAAATACAAGGTTAAATGTTACAAAGTACCCATTTACAGAATGCTGAATAGAGCCAACACTAGTCACCTAACAAACCATGGGGAGTCACGCATTTTTACGTGATACAAAGTAAGCTCAATATGAAAATTGTAATATCGTGACATATTCCTCGAAGACACAGAAATAGACTGGGAGCGGAAACAATTAATTAATTACTTGCGAACCACTGATGAAAACATACGTAGAGGCTATCGTTGGGCGGGTCGTCGAGGAAACCTCTTTAGCTATGAAATTAGCCAATGCGAGTTAAACGTGGTGATATCCGCGAATTACTCGACAACGATTCGACAATAAAAAGAAAATTTTGGACGCACTGATTGCAATTTTGTTGATTGTTTTTGAATTTACTGTTTGTGATTCTTTTATTTGAATAGTTTCTAAAAATCCTCTTTTACTGTCTTTTATTTCAGTGTCCAAAATTTCTACATTATTAAAATCAAATTTGTGTAAATCTTTTAAGACATGTGCCGCTGGAGCGGTGCATTTTTTGTTGTTAGTTTTTATTGAATATTATGCTCATATATTCGATTAGGGAGGTCTTGTTCGGAATTTCCGATATACACGCCGGGGTTATAAAAACAAAAATACACAAAATATTTTACAACTATAATAATAAAAAACCAAATGTAATAGAAAACAGGATTAGTATCGAGTACACCGCGGGACTATCCAAAAAACTAAAAAATTGGTTACAGAATCATAACATTCAGGTTGTACACTAAATTTTACAATTTTTTTTTACAAAATTAAGACCAGAAACAGAACAAAAGTACAAAACACACACCATATACAAAATAAATTGCAGCGATTGTTCCGGCGTGTATATCGGAAATTTCAAACAATACCTCTATAAACAAATATACGAGCATAAATATTCAATAAAAACCAACAACAAAAAATGCACCGCTCTAGTGGCACATGTCTTAGAAGATATACACAAATTTGATTTTAATAATGTAGAAATATTAGGTTCTGAAATAAATGACAGTAAAAGAGGATTTTTAGAAATCATCCGAATCAAAAAAACTTCACAAGCAGTAAATTCAAAAAACCACACTTCTACCAAAATTTAATATCATATTTGAACCTTGTTATAAATATCCTTTTGCACATATTTCGTATGTATACCACCAATATTAAACAAGTTTTACTTATCACCACACACTACAATTTATTTTGCTTAACAGTTCAGACTAAATAACTAATATTACATTAATGTACATTTTAAAGTGTTCTTTGCTCTTGTATTTGTAAACGAAAAACTTTTATTTTTATGAAATAACAATTTTTAAAGAATTTTTATCATTATGACTTTACATTAGCTTAAATATACAATTTACAACTAAGTTTTGGGTATGTAATTATTAAAAATATTTTCGTTATTTTATAGATAATAATTTGTAGATCATGATTGATAATGGTTCTGATGACCGAAACGTCTTAAAAATAATAATAAACGCAATTACAAATTGTTATAGTTTTTTTACCACTCTCAGAAATAACTACAGGTATACACTGACCAAGGTGTAAGAAATTTTAATATTATATCTAAGATATTAAAAGATATTAAAAAAAATTTATATATATAGATATAATATAATATAATATAATATATATATATATATATATATATATATATATATATTGCTATGATAATAGGGTCACTAGAATAGTACACTTTATATAAACATCATGAGAGTCCAGAAAACTAGACACTTTACCAAGGAAAAATGCAAAATTTGACGATTAGTCAAAAAGGCAAATACCAACGCCATGTGTATAAACTATAATTATAACTATATTCAAAGAAAGGAAAAGTATTCGTAAAGATTCAACTAAATAAACAACCTTGTAAGTCATAAAACCACATGACCAGAAGCTGTAAAACAATACGCGTGAGTATTGCATCATTATTATACAAGGAATTCCATTTAAACGAGCAGGTTTGTCAATGCGTAAAACGGATAAACGCATATAATTTCGTACATCAATAAATACAAAGCTACGTGTCCAAAAGTATGAAAATCCAACACCTTGATAATTTGGGAATAATAACAGCTTGAGGATAAAGCAAAGTTCAACAAATTTGCTGTACAAACAAAGCGTAGGTGATTTAAAAGACCATGAAGGATGTTAAATTCTAAGTAATTTATACAAATAACCTGAAATCCTACGTGCAATGAAAAGCGTCTCGACTTCGTTATACATGGAAATTTCAAAGGAATACCCAAGCCTGCATGTGAAAAGCAAAGTACAATGCGGTAATCAACGAATGATGCGCTTAACCCATCAATTACAAACAGATAGGCGTTTTCTTTAAATATCACAGGATTTGATTTGAACAAATCAGTTTGACTATAATGAGGGCAAGGTCAACATCACCTAATATAAAATATTTACGTGAAATTGTAAGTGATTTAATAATTAATAATTTAAATGTGGTAATAGTTAAATAAGCGAATAATTAAACAAGGTTCGTTGTTTAATCTTCAAAAACGTAAGTTATAAAAAGTTGCTTTAAATAGGTTTTAAGATTTATATTAACAAAGGACTCCAAATAATTTCTGGATTTGACCTGGAGAAGTTGAACAAGTATGTCAAAACAATTTCTGGATCCGACCTGGCGTATTTAAATAAATACCTGCAAAATCCACCTGGCGCAGAATTTCTAAATTCTGTATGGGTAACTCAAGGAATAACTATAAAATGAAGCTGTACCAGCGAATAAAGAATATACGTGAAGCAAGAGAAGATATACCTAGAAATAACTGGAGCAGAAACTGGTCTGAATTGGGGGAACGAAAGACGCCAAAAAGGGACAGTTCATTTACATTTCCAATGCTCCACCCGAAGGTACTACATTGGCCAGGAGGCGAGTTTTTTGTTGCCTGGAAATTTAGAATTTTGCCGAACCCTTGCCGTTCCAGGCAAGGTAGGGATCTTTAACGTGCGTGACAACACTCACACACGGGACCTCCATTTAACCTCTCATCCGAACGAGGACGTAATTTTTGTGAAAAAACAGGTTAGTCATTATAAATGTTTTGTTGCATTGATAATTTTGTTTCTGAATATTTAGAAATATTGGCTTCACCAAAATTTATGTGAGGGTCAACAAAAATGGTTTTGGCATACGTTATAATTAACGTAAAAATTTAAGGAAGACTGATGAACGTTCACAGGGCTTCAAGTAATAATAAAAAAGGTGATTTTTGCTGGCTTTTTGATCAATTAAAGGGAGTTATAAGTTTTGGCAAAAATTAATTCAATTTTATAAAAGGAGTTCTATTCAACAACATTATAAACGCTTTCTACATTGTATATATTGGGAACATTATATAAATTGTGGTTAATTGTATTTAGCTCAAATATATAGGAAGTAGAGATAAAAAGGGAGATTAAGAATTCTTTGTTGTCGTATCGTCGCAAGCTCCGTGCGTGATTAAAACTGAACTAGCCCAGGCATTACAATTATAATTGATAAAAAAATAATTTTTTGAGATAAAAGAGGGGGGGCACCGGGTTATTGCAACGATATCATAGCAATATATATATATATATATATATATATATATATATTATCGTGTAATTAAAAGGGACAATAAAATACATAAGTTAATTCACAGGGCTGAGAGCGATTAGGTACAGTCAAATAAATTTATTGAGGTAAAAGGTTTTCAACAATTATTTTCTAGCTTAATTAATGGATAGTAGAGGAATATGATCAATATTTAAATATAATAAATAGGAAATAATGTGTTATGCAAGATAGTTCTGACCTGTAGTTTTCCTTGAGCGTCTTTCAGTTGCGTGCTGTGGATCAGTACCCCAATATTGCTTTTAGTTGAGTTGCTTAGTCTCCAAGTTTTACCCCGTTTAATGAGATCTGCCTTAGATTTTCGTAACGTCGTAATGTTCTTTGATTTATTCTTAGATTTTTTCTTAGATTGTCCTTAGAATTTTGTACTTAGAGTGTCCCTCAATTTATCCTTAGAATCGTTCTTGGAGTGTTCTTACTTAGAGCCGTTTTCTAGCAAACTGCCAAGCTTTGTCTCATATATTTTCACTATAATTAATTCAAAATATTTTATAACATTTACTCGACGCGTAAATTCTTAAGTGTCAATGAAGAAGCTTGTGCGTGGTTCAAATTAAGACTGTCCGCTTATCAAACCTGTCACATTATATAGCCTACGCCCCATTTAAATTCATTGGTTTATCTGAGCTGTTGTTCAAAGTGTATGACCAACCATCAGTTGTTTTGGATATTTGTTGGCTTTTACAGGTTTATCACTGATATTGCCTTATAGAAACGGTCCGTTGATCACGTAGGTACTCGTATGTTTCTGGTTTGTATTTAATTTATAGCATCTGTTTTTGATGTTGTTACAGGAATTTTCAATTCGCTTTGACACGTAATTTCACTTATGGCTTTGTTTGTCAAGATAATACTTTTGGAATCTGCACTAACTTCATGTAGAAAATCACGTAGACCAAGTGACGTAAATTAACATATTTCTGTTTACATTTTTGCGTTTCCAAAGCGTATTTATTTTGAAGAATGCGTTTCTTATCAGGAGACTATGCTGTCTGCTTTTATTATCATTTGTTTAATGTGAATGGTATTATGGTTTTCTATGTTTTTAATGCATTTCACGCGTATTAATTTTACAATCTATGAATATTTTTGGTTTAGGACAAGTTTGATTGCGTGTAGAGTTATTTCTTTTGCTGCATATATGGGTATTGTTGAATGATATGCTACTCGGCATTAATTAAAGTCACTCGCGATCCATATTCAGGGTGTTAAATGTTTGCTCTTTGCATAATATACAAATTGCGTATTTTTAATGCTAAATAAATGCGGTTTTCTAACTCCTAGTACTATTTACATGTATAGGGTAACCATTATGACTCAGTATACCCTTAAATAACCCCTTATTACAGCATTATATATATATATATATATACATTTTTTATTGTTTTGTTGGTGGCATTTATGGATGAAGCTTGTGAAATTAGACATTGGAAAAATTATAAAAATCAACCATCAGTGTTAATTTTGTTAGAAACGCAAAACTTAGATATTGAAATGTTATTTGAAAGGGTTGAGGACGTGATTATATTCTTATAATGGGATCGTTACTGTCAAGACTAATCGAAAGTAAATTGATTTATGTGCTGAATGTACCTGTTTACAAGAATAATGATATGATTCTTGTATTCAAATCGATTTAGGTGACACAGTGGGAAGACGTTGGTTGTTTTCTTTATTTAAAAATGTAATTTAAAATTTTGTTAAAAAAACTCCATTCCACGAGGGGAATAATCAGAATTTACTGGTAAAACTCGTCTTCCATAGGATCATTCCTAAATCAGACGAATTGGCGCCAATTCATTTACTACATAAAGAACCTTTCAAAATAAGTGCTAGTGGTAACGTAGTTTCGAAATTGCAACTATTGCTATTTACATTTAGCAACTTTTATTTTCTTTATTTGTTTATACAGTAACCTACTCCCGCACGGCTGTAGTTAGTCGGTGCACCATCAATTTGTTAGGAGATTTCCGTCCCCTCCGGGAAATTCAAAATGTAACTGCCTAACGATTTTTTCACCCGTAACAGCAACAATATATAAAGAGGCCAAGAACAAACAAATTAAAACTAAATCAAATTGTTTACAATTTTAAGGATTCCACATAAATCTTTTATTTCACACAAGCAGCAGATGGTGAAAATAAAACATGCCGTACCATTACGTGAATAGCCTACAAAGATTCAGGCAACTGATGCTAAAAAAGTAAATTCTAAGGAAGCACTTCTTTGAACTCCAATTACTAGTAATGTTTATAAGTCTTTATCTACAAGATTTTACTATTTGGTAAGCACTAGTTATTATTTAAAATCAGTGACTAGTACAAAATCATAGACTAAAAATGTGAGTTTCAATTGATCTTTATCTGTCAACACTTTAATGGATTTTTACAGGTAATTATAAGGAAATTATGTAACATCACATGTGGGTAAACGTTGGATATTACTCCAATGACAAACTCATTTACTCATTTACATTCACGACTGTCACTTAGTTTCAAATAGAATTTCATTGTTCAAAAATGTGTTTATTCGGAAGTTTTTGTTATGTATTGTATTATCACACAATAAAACTAACTTAATTAAGTAGTTATGTCATTTTCAAAATAATTTGATACTATAAATAAATTTGAATAGCCGAAAGAAGTATTTTAAGTCAAGGTTGAATTACACAATGCGTTTGTAGAACAGTTTAAACATATTTAAGCTACCGAGAAGTTACATTAGAACAGGAAGATGTGTGTTAATGTTATGTATTAAAAACACAGTATAGAAATGATCGGAGTGCGTTGCCAACATGATTAAATAACGGGTTAGCAAAGTTTTTCAATACAAAAGTTTTCCGGAAATATCTTTATTGCTTTTAAAATAATTGATAGTTAAAATTTTTAATTAAATACGAAATCAACCTTTAATGCGGTATACTTAAATTGTCAAATGCTCCGTCCGAAGCTACTATACTGGCTAACAAGCAAGTCTTTTTTACTTGAACATTTAGAATTTTGCCCAACCTATCCATACCAAGCAAGGTAAGGATCTATAAGAGCCGTGACAACGCCTACACGCAGGATCTACATTCAATCTCCCATCCAAGACGAAGTATACTTTTTTGAGAAATGTTAGTCCAGCATTTTTCAAGCGGGCTCTATCGAGAATCGTATTTGAAATTTGAGATATGTAGTGCCCCTCGAATCAGCTAAGCCACGGAACTGTGATATTTCTCGCCACTGTACATCTAAATTATCAAATAGTCCATCCTTAGGTATTATATTAGTTAGAGGTGAATTTTTTTGCTTAGAAATATAGAATTTATCCAAACCCTTGTTCAAGCAAAATGAGGATCTTTAAAGTGCGCAACAAAACTCACGCACTGGACTTAATTTAACCTTTCATCCGAACCACGATATATTTTTCTGATAAATGCTCACGGCCAACCGAATTCGGGACATTGAGTTTAGTAGTTGCACGTGAAGCGACTAACCCACAGAACCACTTAGGCATGGTGATACCTTACATATGATTTTTCCAATGCTCCACCCGAAGGTACATTGGCCAGGAGGCGAGTTTTTTGTTGCCTGAAAATTTAGAATTTTGCCTAACCCTTACCGTTCCAGGCAAGGTAGGGATCTTTAAAGTGCGTGACAACACTCAAACACGGGACATCCATTTAACCTCTCATCCGAACGAGGGCGTAATTTTTGTGAAAAATGCTCACCTGCCATTTTTCAAGCAGTCAGGGATGGTGATACCACAAAATGTCAACTGAAAATGTTGGCTTTTATTATTGCTGAAATTTATTGGTTTAGTTTACAGATGGAAAACAGTGGTGATTTTCGAATTCAAGAACAAGTAAAGCTGATATACTTCAATATGTTAAATCGAATAAGATATTATTCTTTTCTTGTAATTAAATATTGAACAAAATACATACATTAAATTACAAAACACAAATAAGTATTAAGACAAAAACACTACTAGAAGCTCCTAATTTTTTTATTTACTATTTAAAAACGCCGCGAATTATTTCATTCTTCGTATTTGCAAACTTGCCAATGTTGTCATGAGCATTATTAAACAAAATAATATGTAAATTTCTTTAAAAATCTTTCTGCTTTCTGTTATTAATTGTATTAAATTTTGTGGTCATACTTCTGTTGTTCTTCCTCACTAATTATTTTTAGTTTATTCTGTAAGCGTTCAATAACGTCTGTATAGCAAAACTTTAAGTTACGCAAGCTTGTAGAAAAATTCTTACCTTCAATCAATTTGCAAGATGTCCATTAATGCGAGAAAATTAAGGTTATCTATAATTTTTACGCGAATGTTAATTTGAGGAGGAATAATTGTTACGATTTTATAAAACAAAACTTAATTTCGGATGATATCTATTTTTCTTTGCCGTTTGTTTAAATGTGTCAGAACCACAGCTTTTGAAACAAGTATCTTAAAAAGTGACTACAAGTTTTTTTCTTGTTTCTGCAACACTACAAAAAACATCAGTCAGGCTAAAACGACCGTTGAAAGCAATTACAAAAAATGCAATTTTGTGGTAATTAGATTTATTTAAAATGCTGTCACTTTATCTAACAGAGCTTTGATCGAAAGCGGAATTACTTATAATTCCGGTAAATATCTATTTTAAGGAACCCCATTCGTATTTACTACTTGTACAAAAAGCAGATACTTGGACTTCAAAAAAAATGCGCCCGTTTGTCAAAATACTGTAGCATTTTCTTGTAGCGCAAAATTTAAGCAGTTTTCTAAGCGGTGAACAAAAATTACTTTTACTCTACTTTTTTAATCTGTAATCGAAGACTAGTTAATTTTTAACGTATCGCACTTGACCAATTAAACTACTGGTAAATTTTTTTAGGCAGTTTGATCAAATTTTAATAATGTATCAGCTGTTATATCTTTAAGAACAACAAAAATTCCATAAATCGTTTCAAGAATTTTCTTTCAAGAATAATATACCTAATCATAGTGATATCTTGAAATTATGGTGTACCTGAGGAGCGATAGATATTTTACACTTTAAAACGCCGTTGTAGGTCATCGCTTCTCTATCTAGAGAAAAGCATTTTGAATAATGTATCCACTGGAATACACTTACAGAATGCAGTAACAAACAAAATACACGGTCACAGATTAACTGGCAAACAAAATCAGAATGCAGTAAACCGCACGAAAACGATAGAGAGGTAAAGAGAATACAGGTTCGTTAACGGGTCACTCATTTCTCATTCTAATCATGCGGTTGCTGGAATACCAACCAAATTCTAACATTCTTTGCACCATTGTCATAGTAATAATATCACAAAGCACAGCAGTATGAAATAGATCATAAGGTGCGTTACCCAAAACGTATAAGTGCGTTTTATTGCTCCACCATATTAGGCAATTTGTGGCGGGCAACTCGTGCTGCAACCTGTTGCCGGTATCATCAACTGCAGTCAAGTATTAGCAACTGGTGGCGCGCCATCGCATAAGAGTGTGGTCATTTTTGTTCATTTGGAAAATGTCAATAAACGTATGAAACCGTGCTATTCCTTGCTCTGTTAATAAAAAGAAGGTAGAAAGTTAGGCAAATGCATATACATACTACGTTATCATCAAGAGAACACAAAGGACTGTATTACACTTTACTCGAAGAACGCATGGCTAAGGTTTAATAATTGCCTCTCAACCTCTGACAGCATAGGAAGTTGAGCAAGGGTCACATTTAGGTGTATTGTTATTTCTTCTGTTTATTTCATGCTTTTAAACTTGTTACTACAGCATTCATGCCGACGATCTAACGGTTTACTACCAAATAACTTGCCGTCAGGTCTGCTTTAAACTTTAGAAGGAACTGGACAACCTTAATCGTACTGTAATTTAAACAAAATTCTTTTAAATATTGACAAATGCTACAGCATTACATTTTATAGACTAAGTAATAAATAACATCGTTTTTCTTTATACTATTTGTAACTAATGTTATAAAAGTTATGTGTCATAAAGACTTAGATTTATTACTAGATTGTAAGCTCTCATTCTCTAATTATGTTGAGTCTGTAGTGAAGAGAGCATTAAGAAATCTTGGATTTATTATTAGAATAACTGAAAATCTTAAGGGCATAGTTCTCCTATGCAATTATCTTGCCTGAAGTCACTTGGAGTACTCATGTACTGTTTGGAATCCGATATATCATAAAAATATTAATCGTATTGAAAAGGTTCCAGTGAACTTAATCAACCACTTAAATTACAAATTTAACAAATGCTGTATCTTTAATATATATGAATCAAATCTTAGAAAATAGAAAATGATCACACTTTCTTTTAGAAGAACCGTTGTCTATCTAATACTGTAGCATAAACTTCTTCATGGTGCTACTGATTTGCCCTATATAACTAGGCAGCTTCAATTTAATGTAAATCCGTATGTTACCTGCTCAAACCATATGTTCGACTTGTCAACAGACTCAACTGACTTTGATAATAATTCACCACTCTCAGTACGGCAAAAAGCAATAACTTTTTTTTCAATTATGTTGATTTATTTCATTTATCATTGTTGGAAACCCGTAACTAGACTATCAGTGCATGCGTTAGATAATGACTGAAGTGGTATGCTTATCTACACATTTATAATTTAGCTTTCACCTTAACATGTCCATCTCTCTGCCTTCTGTTTAAGCTCTATGTTGTTGCGTAGTTTAATTGTATGCAAACAATTTTTATTTTAGATTTAATAAATTTAACGTAGGTTGTATTCTATTCTTTCTTACTTTTTCTTTTTGTAATATCTTCACTGACTGTATACTATGTGCTGTCACGTAATTGGAATTCCTTGAAATTTTGTGGAATAGCCTTGTTGATAAATGAATAAATAGCTAATGAAAAGGCTCGAGTATATAGATCAAATATAGGTACAGATAACATGGCACTGAAAGGGCAAGTTCATGGTAGGAAACAGTGGAGATATATGGCAAACCAAGCTATTGTTTGCGACTAAGATATATATAAATATTTACATATATACAGGGTGAGTTTTTAGTGCGGCAACGGTGGATAACTCCGTTATTATAAAGGCTACGTAAACCAAATTTGGAGGCATATTAGGCATACCTAAAGTGCACATTTTAAAAATATTTGGAAGCATACAGGGTGTTTCATAATTCCAGGACATATTAAACTTATATTTTTTTAAATGAAACAACCTATATATTATTACATTTTTGAAAAGCCCATAAAAAGAGCTTTAATTGATATTAAATTGTATCTGTTTATTTCTTTTAGTTTTTGAGATATTCAACTGTTTTTAGAAAAAAAGCCCCTGATTAGATACATTGCCACTGCACTAATACACAACTCATGTTAATTTTCAAGATGCAGGAAATTTTACTATATACCATAGTATATTTGTAATTATCACTTTTTTGAAATTTCTTCACAGTATACAGGGTGTGTCAGGTTTCGCAAAATGCAATTTTTAAATTTTTTTTTAAATGGCACCCTACCAATTTTATTGCTACAATGGATAGCTGATTAAGTGTCCTTTCATTTTTGTTAAGCATTCCCTATATCTAAATCCATTACTTTCTGAAATATTTTTGATTTTCTTCAAATTTTAAGAAAATTTTCAATTTACATAACTAAAAATAACTTGCTATTGGAGAATATTATAAAACAATTAATACATATTGATTAACAATTAACTATACTTATCCAATAACAATTTTCACTAAAAATATAACAACCTACAATAATACGCTATCAACAGAATTCTGCCAGATCACAATATGCATTTTATAGAAAATGTTCAAACAGGAAATCAGGCAGGTTTTGAAAAAAATAACAATTACAATCAAAATGTCATTTAGGTTTATTAATTGTAGTGTGTTGCCATTTAACACATTATCAGTTCTGTTTTAAATGTAATCTTTGAAGGAGTTTTTAAAAAGGATTTTTACAGTTGAAGAACAAATAAATATGATTTGGGTATTGGTAGCAAGTTTAAGAAATTTCCTACTTGCATCAAGAATATACCAAGAAAGATATTCTGTTAAATGACAACACACTACAATTAATAAACCTAAATGACATTTTGATTGTAATAGTTATTTTTTTCAAAGCCTGCCTGATTTCCTGCTTAAACATTTTCTATAAAATGCATATTCTTGATCTGGCAGAATTCTGTCGATAGCGTATTATTGTAGGTTGTTATATCTTTAGTGAAAATTGTTATTGAATACGTGTAGTTAATTGTTAATCAATATGTATTAATTGTTTTATAATATTCTCCAATAGTAAGTTATTTTTAGTTATGTAAATTAAAAATATTCTTAAAATTTGAAGAAAAACAAAAATATCTCAGAAAGTTATGGATTTAGGTATAGGGAATGGTTAACAAAAATGAAGGGACACTTAATGAACTATCCATTGTAGCAATAAAATTGGTAGGGTGCCATTTAAAAAAATTTTAAAAATTGCATTTTGCGAAACCTGACACACCCTGTAAACTGTGAAAAAATTTCAAAAAAGTGATAATTACAAATATACTATGGTATATAGTAAAATTTCCTGCATTTTAAAAATTAACATAAGTTGTGTATTAGTGCAGTGGCAATGTATCTAATCAGGGTTATTTTTTCTAAGGACAGATGAATATTTCAAAAACTAAAAGGAATAGATAGATACAATTTAATATCAAATTAAAGCTCTTTTTGTGGGCTTTTCAAAAATGTAATAATATTTAGGGTGTTCCATTTAAAAAAATATAAGTTTAATATGTCCTGGAATTATGAAACACCCTGTATGCTTCTAAATATTTTTAAAATGTGCACTTTAGGTATGCCTAATATGCCTCCAAATTTGGTTTACGTAGCTTTTATAATAAATCGACCGTTGCCACACTAAGAACTCACCCTGTATATATATATATATATATATATATATATATATTGCTGTGAAACCTCCTAAATTAACTGGTCCGTCGACTTTCTTCTGTTACTCGCCTCTTTACTCTTTTCCGCCTCGGCTGCTCCCCTAGATAAAACTTTCATCCTCAATCATAAAAAAAACAAACACATTCCTATCACAAACATCAACGTTAACTCTATTTACATCAATATTCACAATACATTAAAATTTCAAAACTAAAATTCAGCATAAATTTCAGTATCAGAAAATTTCAAGATTAAATTTATTATCATTTTAATGTGCTTCCAGAATTAAAGTCTTTGTAGGATGCCTACTAATTAATGTAACAATATATGCAGACCTGAGTCTGAGTACAAAGGGAGCATCTACCACCCCTTTACGTTAATTAACCAGGTTCGTCTAATTGAGCTCAAAGACATACCCAAATTTTCATCAAGAACATAAATACTAAATACTCCTTTCGACTTAAACAAGAAAATGTCACCTTAAAATTAAAATTCTGTTGTTAGTACAATTTCACTACTGTCCATTTTAAGTAAATAAATTATAAAGTTATTCAACACACACTAAAACATCAAAGTTCAAACAAAATAGTATAGTTTACCTGAAGGTTACTGCACTCGTAGCTTCAATGTACATCGTCCCTTTTGTTAATCACACCATTCCAACTGGGTTATATTTACGGCTTCTGATTCTCAACGCTTTTAAAATTTTCTCCACCACCATTCATCTAAAGTTGTTTCAGGGCTTTTCCGGAACTCATCTGTGTATATCTGAACCTTGTTTTGTGGATCCAGTCACGTTTATGAACCATTTAATTATTAACACCCCCGAAAAATAGCAAAGAAATTCATGCTTCTTTCACCAATATACGCCAAAACTGCCTACTTTTGTGTATTCATTTGTCGTTGCAAATTAGACTAATTGGTACAGTGATACTAGACTTTATTACCTTGTATCTTCTTTTCTAAGTGCACTAAAGTACCTTCATTGTAGCACGTAAAGAACAAACTGTTTTTAAATCACCAAAATATATGAGCAAACTGTTTAAATTATTTAATCAAAACCGGAAAACTAAAAAGCACTGTTTAACGCATTGAATCAAGTCGAAAATCTAAGAGAGCTTGTTCATATTAACCTGGGTATATATAGAGGTTAGCCTGTCTGTCGGTCTGGTCCCCAAAACGGACAATTCTTCAGAATTTCGCCTGCTAGGTTCCCATTCCGCAGCCCGGCATGCGATTTTTACGAAATTTGCACTAGCACCAGTTAAATCTCAGAAATTTCGACACGGCTCGCAACGTCTGGAAATAACTAATTAATTTTTATACAGAAATGTTATTTCTACCTCTCAAGTTTGCCTCTTATTTTCAACCAATCGCAACCCAGTGACGTTGCTCCACTCACGCCTTTTACTATATGTGTCTCGGTCTTGCGCATATTATCTGTCTCTATCTACCCTGTTCTCATTGGTGCAAATTGATATTCTTTATTATCGATTATTTCAGTCCATGTGGACTGTGAAATAACCCACCTTTAGCATTTCCCGTAACTATTAAGCTACGGTTTCTCCAAGATTCTCTGTAACCATTTGTTATCTGCCAAATTTACGCAGAATGAGCCTTTTAAAAATACGCAGGTGTTCAAACATAATACTTCTAAATAACACTTCTACGATTTGCATTTTATTGGGTTTTTACAAGTTTTTATAGATATTATATGTTACTAATGGTTCAATTAACTCCAATTAAAATAATACCCTTTAATTTTTAGTGACTCCTAATCAAATATTAATTATTATCGGTACATTTTGTTTAATACCGGTTACTTGAAATTGAGTTAATTAATATAAATTTTGCACATAATTTTCTATTTGTTTCTTTACTAGGAATAATTAAATTACACGCAGAGCTTTTTTAATACTGCTTCCTTTTTTTTTATAGCAAGCGTCTTGTACATAATTTAACTCCCTTATTTTTAATGAAACGAATGAATTTTTATTCTCCACGGTTTTTTAATAACGCGTACCTTTTCCCAAAGCTTCTACACGGTGATTAAAATTATTTGATGTGATTATTTAATTTTCTACCCTGGTCTAAATATGAGTAATATATATACAGGGTGATATATATATATATATATATATATATATATATATATAGAGAGAGAGAGAGTGAGAGAGGAAGAATGAGGGTGAAAGGGAGGATATTATACGGCTAAAAACACAGAAAGTATCCACAGTATTAAAATAGTGGTGCATAATCATCATAAAAAAGACTTGAATATCGCTGTTGTTTGCTATGAACATATTTTGAAATCATTAATGTGTTGTCAACCAATCGGAAAATTTCCTTCTATTTACAAATACTTATAGTACATGCTAGTGTATTATTGGTAAGCATATCAACAAGTAGCAACATTACAGATCTGAGAACCGCATCATAAACCGCAAATATTTTTAATACACTAGTTTTATGATTATTAGATAGTTCTTTTCATAACATCTTATAGTTAGTTCAGAATTAAATTATCTTATATATAAAGCTATTATCTATGGCTACTTTACTAAATTTATGGTTGTAAAGTCAAAAAATGCTACAAAAACAATTTTGATTTAAAAACTAGTAGTTCCATATTAATCAATTGCAACATTTGCTAGCATCAAATAATCATGTTTTCTCTGCAATCTATTTTCATCTATTTAGAGAACAACTCATTATTTAACAACGACGCAAGATATTCGGACCAATTGTCTATTAAGCCAGTGCATTTTCGTGATAAAAATCCTTAGTAGGTACATATCTCATATAGTACAAGTTGGACACGAAACCTAAACATCTGCGGTATGCTTGTTATCCTAAAATATTTTCAATGAAAGACACGATGCTTTAACGCACGTTCCTGTAAATTCCGTTTCACAATTTGCAAAATCTTGACAAGTAGCTATGTGTTCTGTGCATTTCTATTTTCGATTTAGTGGCCACATTCTCTATTTAATCATTAATCCTACACTCTGTTGCGCTTTGTTTTGTCGTCCTCTCTCGATCACCTACTAGTTAATTCATAAGAATGTGAAGAAACAAAACTGGCGAAATCATCTAGCATGTATTAATATATCTGCCATATTCTTCGAAACAAGTTGCTCAGTTAGGATAATCTGGAATTTTTTTAGCAAAAACAGTCTTCGGCGTATAGCTATAGAGACCTATTTTGCACAAGAAACGCGTAAAAACACCTTACAAGAAGAAGTTTCAAATTCTTTTCACGTACCGTGAAATTTTTTGTGCCTTTACAATTGCTACTGCCTGGTTCCAACGAGCAAAGCCGTAAACTTATTGACTAAAATGTTTCAACGAATAAAAGTTTTGTTTTCTGCACTAGGTTTTAAAGATAAACTTTTTACAGTTGAAAACTGAATTTACACATTTTATATCCTCATTTATACGCAGCGAAATTGGTTTAATGTTGTACAAAATTAGTACAAAATTTAAGTCTTGTAATTTAAATATAACGTCTAATATAAATATATAAAGCATTTTAAGGCTAATAAATAAAATATTTTCAATTGCCACGTTCCTTTCGATTTAGAAAACCGCAATAGTACGCGAGGAATTTTTCTAGTTTGACTTAAATTTTAGTAAAATTTGTTTGGTAGCCATTTTTTCATTTAGAAAGTATCATCATGAAGTAATTAAGAAATTATTAGACAGTTTCTTCACTTGAATTTATTATAAAACATCGTGTGCATTAAAAACGATGTTTAAATTTGGTATATTAATTTCATATGCTTTATCTTACGGTAGTCTATTTATTTTCAATTATTTTTCGCCATTTGAAATCATTGTAAGTACTTCAAATAATCTTGCACATTTTCGTGCATTCAAAACACTTTTCCGTCAGTATTTCAATAAAATCGTTTATTATTTGAATTTGAATAAAATACACATGTAAAACAGTAGTAGTTTTATTATGCCTTGTCATCAGGTCCATTGCTTCGTGACGTTTGGATAAAGACTGACCCGCGTTCTTAATTCGGTTATAAAGAAATGAGCCCCTGTGAGGTGAACTTCTAGATCCTTCCGTGTTCTTTTCCGAATCTTCTAATTGGTTGTTGTCAAAAGCGTGTGATGCAACATTCGTAAATTTATCGTTTTAGCGGGGTCGAGCTACGTCGTAATTAATGTCCTTTCCATATCTTACTAGTACTCAAGATTTTATTGCTTAATTTATCGCTTTCACGAACTCTATTGTCGCCCCCACCCCCAGCTATTTCATCATTCCCTTGTTTTATTTTAGCAATTGATTGTTTTAGAATATAGGTCATAAAACACATTCCCAGTTACTTTTCAACTGAAATACAATCGTACTTTTTCTTATAATATGCGACTGATATTAATTGAATAGGCTTTCATCGAAATATCAATGTATGTTTGTTATTAAAAAAACATGAAATTAAAATGTTATACACGCGGTTTACCGTAAAATGAACATCTTTTATAATATGCCCTTGCATTTACGCGTAATTTACACACAATTGAGTAGTTTGATAAAATGCGAATGAATCTCTATTTACTACTATATTAAATTTTTTTTAATACACTACTTTACCTATAATGAATATCTTTGAATGTAAACACCTTATTAAATTATCTAATTAACAATGAGAGATCTTTGAAAAACAACCTCCTACGCGCAGAATATAGTAAATACCATTATTTCTATCTTAAATTACGATTCCGTCATTAAGAATGAAATAAAAACAAGAAGTTTTCAGTCGCGGTCTCTATGCATTTACACTTCAAATACAGAGCGTTTTGGCAAATACGTTTTTCTATGCAAACAAATATCAATATATTTGAGCGTTTTTTTGTATTTTCTTAAGTTTACGGCGTTGAATGTTTATGGTATCATGCAAAATGATTTCTCAATAACCTCTAATCACATCAATATATATATATATATATTTATATATATTATATATATTATATATATTATATTATATATATATACATATATATATATAGTTTTACTAGCGTTTACTTATATCTATTCTGACGAGAAACTGTAGAACAAACGTTGTAAGTTTATTCTCAATTTAGCTTTACTTTGAATTCATTCGACATTGGGTCAAAATGTAAAACTTTTGCCAATTGTTATCGTAAACGTAAATAATTCTAGTTAAAAAACAACCACCCATCCGTTTAGTAAATTCCATTTTCAGTACCAGGTGCACCGAATACTTTAAATTATTTTTTTGGAAAAAAAAAAAAAGTGTTTAAACAAAGGCATAGAATTCTTATCCAATATTATACCTTGCAATCTCTTTAAATTTCTCAAAGATAACAAACTATAATAGAAAAAATTATCCATCTTAGTTGCTTAAAGCATTGTCAAGTATTTCAAACGAAGCCTATGAATCGCAAAATAACCTTTCCTTGCAAACTTCTAAGGCAAAGAGTTTTATTTACATTCCGAATAAAATGTTGACTGATTTGTAAAACGCTCAATCAAAATTTTAGAAAATTGTTATATAAAATGCAGCTCAATTAGCCATTACTTAATAAAATGTAAATTTCACAGGAGTAATAAAAACACTTCCTGTAGTGCTAGTTTAGTTAAAGAACATCGTGCGTAACAAACTAAGACCACAAAACAAACATAACAAAAAGTCTCGACCAAGTTAGAGTCACAAAGTTGAAATAAATTTAGCAGACTGTTTTATTTTCGGCGCAACTTATTATTAGCGTAGTATACATCCAGTTCAGTTATCGTCGGCCGTAAATTTGGCATCGTATTAAACCGGCAAAAGTAGCTAAATATATGTTATTCCAATAAGATAAACTCGTCTAGTGTGTAATTTTAGTTCTATAATGTATCGTTTATAACGCAATCTGCAAGATATAAGAAAGTGACCAATCACCACACGAAACAATTTAGAAGTCGCTGCTAAATATACATAATATCCTAATTTGATGTAGTTAAATCAACTTAATACAAACATTCTTCCATTGCAACCCTGGCGTACATCCCAGTCTATATTTTTCACGTTGCGAAAATTTACAATGAGACGTGGAAATGACGTTATACGACGCTGAAGCAGCAATATATACTACTTGCTGTATGGGCATTATCAAGAGCGTAAAAATTTAACAAATACAGAGTGTTTTTATTTAACATCAACCCACACCCAGTAACCCGCGCATATACACGCGCGCACATGTACACGATATATATATATATATATATATATATATATATATATATATATATATATATATATATATATATAGATTGCTGTGATATGAGAATCGAGCCTCACAAATTGGGCGTCAAGATTTGCTGTGATTCTCGTGTAAAATGCCACGCCAGAGAGAAAACATTCGAGCCCCTACGTTGGGCCGTCATAGATTTGCTGTGATCTTCGTTACTACGGTGAAATCTCCTCTGATATTCAATTTCTTACCTGAATATCGCCTCTTGAATCCTTCCGCCTCGGCTGCTCACCTAGTTAAAACTTTTATCCTCATTCATAAAAGAAAACACATTCCTACCACAAACATCAACGTTAACTCTATTTACACCAATATTCACAATACATTAAAATTTCAAAATTAAATTTCAGCATAAATTTCAGCGTCATAAAATTTCAAGTTCATATTTGTCATCATTTTAATTTGATCCGGAATTAGAGTCCTTGTGGGATGCATACTAATTAAGTTAACAATATTTGCAGACCTGAGTCTGAATAAAAGGGAGCATCTCCCACCCCTTTACGTTAATTTAACAGGTTAGTCTAATTGAGCTCAAAGACAAACCCAAATTTTCATCATAATCAAAAACATAAACCTGATAAATACTCCTTTCTACTTATACAAGAAAATTTTACCTCAAAATTCAAAATTTGTTGTTTATACAAATTTACTACTGTCCATCTTTATCAAACAAATTATAAAGATATTCAACACGCACCAAAACATCAAAGATCGAACAACAAAGCATAAGCTATCTGAAGGTTACTGCACTCGTGGCTCCAATGTACATCGTCCTTGCTAATCCCACCATTCCAGCTGGTTTATGTTTACGTCTTCGGATTTCTAACCGCCGTTAAAATTTTTCTACTCCACCATTCGTCTAAAAAGGTTTCAATGCTTCTCAGGACTTCATCTATGTATATCTAAATCTTGTTTTGTGGATCCAATCACGTTTACGAATAACATTTGATTACTAACATTCCCGTAAAATAGCACTGAAATTCATAATTCTTTCACGGTATACCCAAAACTGCATACTTCTATTTATTTATTTATCGTTATTAATTTGGATAATTGGTACAGTAATACCCGCAAATATAACTAGACTTTATTACCTTCTCTAAGTGCACTAATGCATAATAACTGTTATAGTAGCACGTAATCACCATCTATTCTGCTGGACGTATCGAATAAAATCAAAAAATAAAGAGCAAAACTGTTTGAAGTATCGCATCAAATCAAAAATAAAAGAGAGCTAAACTCCTATCAGCACGGGTTTATATAATGGCTCGTTTGCAAGTCGAATTTGTCCCGCGACGGACGATTTTAAGAAATTCGCATTCTATTTTCCCTTTCGATGGCTCGGCACAATGATTCTACTGAAATTTGCACTTGTCCCGAAAACAACTAACTAATTTTACATAGAAATTGTTATGTTTCCACCTCTCCTGTTTGCATCTTATTTCAACCTTAACCGCCAATCTAGTCTGTTCATTCTATCTACAACCTGTGCTCTTGTTTTACACATTTCCCCTCATTTAACTGCCAATGCATTCCATCTCGCTTGTCTCTATACCACAAACTCGCTTTCTTACTTGCACTCATATAGCTTGGAGCTTATCGACTATCATATACATCGTTATCTTTGCACGTCTTTTATAATTTCTCGATAGTTTTAGTACTTGGAATGATTAAATTAAGTACAAATTGAACATTTCAACTCTGCTTCTTTTTATAGAAAGCGTCTAGTGAATAATTTAAATCCCTTATTTTTAACGAAACGAATAAATTTTTTATGCTGCATGGTTTTAATAATGCTTATTATCTAATGAAATTCTACATTACTTCCTTCTACACGTTGATTATGATTATATACAAAACCTACATTCTAATTGAATGATTTAAATCTACACAGTAGACATTTAATTAAGCGTACTATTTTCCCCTGCTTTAATATACACGGTGTTTAACATTATCTAAACAATATAAACCCTATGTTTAGAAGTAAATGACAAATTTATCCAATATACCTTTAAATGAAGTGTATTATTACCCAAAGAGTCCTTATACACGGTGATTAAAATTATTTGATGTCGTTAATTAATTTTCTACCCTGGCCTAATCTGAGTATGTTATATATATATTTATATATATATATATATATATATATATATTAGGTAGTTATTTACACCAGATAAGTTGATAAATACTAACGTATTACAGTTAGTAGGATGAAATAATAACTTAGACTTTTATGCAAAGTCCAATGATCATTTCAAATCGAGCTAGTAATTAAAAGATGGAAAATATAAGGCCTTAGATACGACACCTGTATCTTACTCTTTCTAAAACCACGCGTTTACCAATTATGCCACCGAGACCGATGACGACAATTAAAAATTTACAAATCTAAATCGTGTACACAACCATACATCAACCTAACTTTCAATTACGTTTGGCATTTTTGTCAATCATATCTGACATTGTCAAGTTTTTGACTTATGTCAGTTATAGACAGAAAGCAATGCTCAAAATTACGGCTATAAGCCAAGTATTAAATATATAAATATTTTAGGTAGTTATTTACACTAGGTAAGTTGATGAATACTAAGGTATTACAATTAATAAGATGAAATAATAACTTAGACCTTTATACCAAGACCAAATGATCATTTAAAATCGAGCTAGTAATTGGTAAACGCATGGTTCTAGAAAGACTAAGATACGAGTTCAAGTCCTGTCCAAGACCCTATATTTACCTTCTATCAATTACTAACTCGATTTAAAATGATCATTTGGGCTTTGCGTAAAAGTCTAAGTTATTATTTCATCTTATTCGCTGTAATACGTTAGTATTTATCAACCTACCTTGTGTAAATCACTATCTAAAATATTTATATATTTAATACTTGGCTTACAGCCGTAATTTTGAGCGTCGCTTCCTGTCTTTTACTGATATGTCAAAACATGACAATGGCAGATATGATTGACAAAAATACCAAACGTAATTGAAAGTTAGGTTGATATATGGTTATATGTACACGATTTAGATTTGTAAATTTTCCAATTGTCGCCATCGCTGGTAGTGGCGTAATTGGTAAATGCATGGTCCTAGAAAGATTAAAATACAGGTTCAAGTTGTGCCCAAGACCTTATATTTTCCATCTTTCAATTATTAGCTCGATTTGTTATGATCATTTACGCTTTGCATAAAAGTCTAAGTTATTATTTCATTTTATTAGCTATAGATATGCATATATATATATATATATATATATATATATCCATTTCGAATGGACCTGTACCTTGCCGAAGTTCTAGATTACTGAGCCAAACTACAGGTCCAACCAAAGTAGTAGGTCCGATAGTGAGGAACCAGAATAAGACAGGTCCCTGAAAGAGGACAGCGGCTTTTTCGGTACTTAGATTGGCAGAGACTATAAGGGTCGCTATGGCAGTCTAAGACGCGCTACCGCGATGCGCAAGGCAAGAGCGGCTCTGTGGCTTAGTGGTATGTGTGTGACTACTACGCCCAAGGTTCCGGGTTCGAATCCCGACACGGTCCGCATGAAAAATGTTAGGCGAGCATTTTTCACAAAAATACACCCTCGTTCGGATGAGAGGTAAAATGGAGGTCCCGTGTGTGAGTGTTGTCACGCACGATAAAGATCACTACCTTGCTTGGAACAGCAAGGGTTCGGCAAAATTCCAAATTTTCCAGGTAAAAAAAATTCGCTTCCTGGCCACTGTAGTACCTTCGGGTGGAACATTGGAAAATCACATGTAAGATGAGGAAGGCAACGGGAAACCACCACATTACCTCCCAAGTACACAGCGTATCTAAATAATAATAAAATGACGGCATTCTCTGGGGTAAAAGATTCTGGAGCTAATATAGTCCCCCATTCGGATCTCCGGGAGAGGACTACTTCGGAGGATGCGATCGGAAAGTCCAGAATAAGAGTCGGGAATATTTTGTGTGCCAGAGCGTGGAATGTTAGAAGCATGAAGCAAGTAGGTTAGCTAGAGAACCTGAGACTCGAAATGGATGGGTTAGTACTAGACATAGTAGGAATCAACGAAGTTCGGCGGCCAGAGGCGGGGGACTTTTGGAGTGGAGACTTCAGGGTAATTCATACACGAGCAGAGGAAGGAAATTTGGGTTTGGGGATTGTTATGCGGAAAATGATAGGATATTGTGTAGAAAATTACTTACATAAGAACGAAAAGTACCCATGGTTAGATTAGAATCTAAACCGGTAAACACAGTAATACTACAAGTATACACGCCCACCTCTAGCTACAGTGACCAAGAGGTAGAAGCGATCTACAAAGATATCAAAGACATATTAAGATACGTAAAAGGACATGAAAATTTAATAATTACGGGGGATTTTAATGCAGTGGTAGGTGAGGGTAGGGAAGAAGCAGTAGTAGGTTTTTTTGTTTTAGGCACGAGAAACGAAAGGAGAAATAGTCTAGTAGAATTTTGCGACAAGAACAATTTAATCATCACAAACACATTATTTCAACATCATGCTAGAAGACGATATACGTGGAAGATGCCGGGAGATATAAAAAGATATCAAATAGATTACACTCTTGTTAGACCACGGTTTAGGAATCAAGTAAAAGACTGTAGAAGCTACCCAGAAGCAGACATAGACACTGACCACAACTTCGTAATTATGAAGACCGCACTTAAATTTAAAAATTTGATAAAAAGAAAGGGAAACAGCCACTTTGACTTAGAGAAATTAAAAGATAAAGATATTCAAGAAAGATTTGAAAAAGTCGAATGAATTGCTGAAAGATATTGGGAAAATATCTGATGCTAGAAACAGAATGGAATAACATTAAATCCAGCCTAGACATGGCGGCCAAAGATATTCTGGGGTATACACAAAAAGAAAATAAGAAACCACGGATAACAAGGGATATCCTGAATTTAATAGAAGGAAGACCCAGATACAAAAATAAATTAGACGAAACAGGAAAACATAGGTACAAAGCCATAAAATGGGAAATTATTCGCAAATGCAGGAAAGCTAAAGAACACTGGATTGATGAAAAGTGTAAAGAGGTACAAACTAAGATGGAAGAAGGAAAGACAGATGAAGCATACAAACTAATTACAATCAATTTTACGGATTTGAAACCGTATAGCAAAAATATAAAGGACGCGGGAAGAAACGTCATTATAGAAAATGCAGAGTAAGTCGGTAGATGGCAAGAATATATAGGAAATTTATATGCAGAAGAGGAACTAACTGCATTAGAACAGGAATCCGACATTGAAAATGATGACTTGGGATATCCTATACTCAAAGATGAGTTTGAATTAGCATTAAAGGGTCTGAAAAATAGTAAGGCGCCGAGTACAGATAAGGTGCAAGCAAAAACTCTAAAAGCCGCTGACCAAGCAGTAACAGAACGTCTCTTCCAACTTGTAAGCTATATGTGTGAGACAGGCGAGATACACAAAGATTTCAAACGTAACATCATAGTAACGATAAGGCGCGGATAGATGTGAAAATTTTCGAACAATATGTTTGACAATAATGGAGAAAAAAGGGAAAGCTACACGCTATAGGGTTTGTAGATCTAGAAAAAGCATTCAACAATATAAAATGGAAAAGTATGTTCGACATACTCAAAAAAATTGGAATGAGACAAAATTAAGAACGAAGTACTAAAAATGGTAAGGGAAGAAAAAAATATGTGGAAAACGGTAAAAAATAGGAGAGATAGGAAGATAGGACACATACTACGGCATGAGAGAATAGTGCGGAATATATTAAACGCAGAGATAGGAAAAGGAGAAGTAGAGGTAGACCTAGGTTAGACTATTTCACACAGATAGTGAAAGATGTAGGCTGCAGGAATTTCAGGGAAATGTGTAGGCCAGCTCAGAATAGAAATCAATGTAGGTACGCATCCAACCAGTCCCAAGATGGATAAATTAATGACGAAAAAAGTAACTGTACTTAAACATGATGATTATTATAAGCAACTACAAGTATTAGTTGGGCAATATTCTCGAATAATGTTAATTGTGTGAAAGGATTTACTAGAAAACTATTAATTCGGCAAATATCTAAGTGTTGGGCGATCTTGGCAGCCACAGGCTGCTTAACCTTCTTCAATGAATCTCGGTGAAATAGGGCATAAACTTAGTAAACGAGAACTGTATACAGGTAGTGTAAGAATTTCAGGGAACCGAGTAGGCTAGCTCAGAATATAAATAAGTGCAGGTACGTGTCCAACCAGTTTTGAGACGGAAAACCTAATGACGAAAAATAAGCGCAGATAAAGCTGAAGATTATTATAAGCAACTGCAGGTGTTAGTTGTGAAATATCTGCAACTAATGTTGACTGTGCGAAAAGATATAGTGGAAAAATATTAAACCGGTAAATGTTCAAGTGCTGGGGGAACTTGGCAGCCACAGGCTGCTTACCCCCCTTCACAACCACTGAATGTCGGAGAATAGGGTATATAATTGTAAAACAATAGAAGGTGAGCGAACAGCATCTAACAAGAAAGAACAGCGCCTATGATCAAAGACAATAAACATAGAAACAAGAAGAAAATTGTTGAAAGTATATGTGTGGAGCACAGCACAGTATGCCCTTGAAATACGGGCAGTAGGAAAAGCAGACAGAAAAACGGTAGCAGACTTTTGAAATGTTGTGCTTCAGATTATGAGGATGATAGCATAGACAGACAGAGTTAATAACAAATAGGTTATAGAAATAGTAGGGGAATAAAGATGTCTGTGAAGAAAAATAGGAGAAATAGAAGGGCAGAATACGTTCTTAGGCATTTTTGGGGAATAGTATTGGATATATTACAAGCAGAGATAGGAAAAAGGAGGTAGATGTAGACCTAGATCAAATAGTGATAGATTCAGACTGTGCAAATTTCAGGGAAATATGTAGGTTAGTTCAAAATAGGAAACAATGAGGGTATGCGTCTAACCAGTTTCAGGACTGAAGACCTAATGATGATGATGAAAAGCATATATAACTATCATCAATTGTTTTGAATCCAGGAAATTTTTTGTCTTCAAAAAGAGTACTTTCAAAGATCATAAAACCGGAATAATAAATATCTTTTCAAAACCCTGTATACCTTGTGTTTCCATAATACCTTCACAAACGTTTATTAATAAAATTAATAATGCAGTCTTCTTGTAGGAAGGGCGAAAAAACGCAAATTGTCAAATTACGCAATTTTTTTTAATTGAGTCCCTAGTTTTTGTATCACGACATGAAAAAGCATAAAATTTTCTTTCACTTGATACCAAACAAGCATAATCAATTATTTGGAAAATCTTGAGTTATTTGTTTCTTTTAAATTTTGTTGACCTGTAAGCTATTGTGGAAATTAAGGTTATGAGCAATCATTATCAAACTGCTTTTCCAACAAACAATATTCAAATAAATTCTAAATACAATATCTTAATTTAGCCTTTTAAAATTTTTTTAGTAAGGTGTTTTATAATTTGAAAGTTAGAATTTTAAGTGCAAAGAGGACTAAGCAATATGAAATAGAAATTAAAAATTATTAACGGTAACTTACAGCTCTTAAAATATTTAGTACTTTCAAATTCTACAGGTTCTAGCAGTTTTCCAAAAACAATAACAGCCTTTATATTCTACTTAACTTTAGCTGTTAGCGTTGCAAGTACTGAGAAATCTTTTTCAAAAATTATTAAAATTTAATTTAGTAATCACACTTCCAAGATATATTAGGTGAATAATCCCTCTAAGCAATATAACACGACACTGGCAAAAGCGTCAATCTCGTTGATGCAATAACTGAATATGCAGCAAAACACACAAGAAAAAAGTATTCTTAAATTAGATTTTGAGTGTCAGCGTTGCATAAGTATATTGCAGTTTGAATGTCAGTTAATTTATAAGTTTTTAATGTAGATAACTTAGTTGCATTATAAATAATCATAATCATTAATATACAATGTATTTAATTTTTCTTTATAAATACTATAATTGGAAAGTCGTTTATTGAGCAGGATACAATCGAACGTGGAATTGTAACACACACATCGCCCAATGGTTATTCCATAAAATACTAATATAGACCGCTTTCAATTTAGAATACACATTTTCCATGGAATAATAACCGAATTAACTTCTTATCCTTTCTGCTTTTTAAAAAGTTTCCACATTTTAAATTAAAATAACTATAAAAATTTGTACTCATCATTAAATAGATAATCAATCAATCCTTGCCAATGCTCCAATGCAGCACAAGTGAACGCGCTCCCGTCAATTTACTCTGGTTTCTTGAAAAGAAAGCAAGAGTTTTATCGTTCAATACCTTGTACTTATACTGTCTACATAGGTAAAGCCATGCTTATAAATTATTAAGAATGAAATAAAGAACATCTAAATTTATTTGGTTGTGATGTACTAGCGACTTATATACAAATAGATTATGATTAAATGTCAAATAAAGCTCCAATATTCTCATCATCAACGACCAAGTTAGTTGAATATGTCTGTGAAAATTCAAATAATGTAGACTTCGTACACTGGTGCAAAAAATTCATTCGTTAAATTAATTTACTATTTACCTAAAGCAGTACGCAAATTGACAGAAATTAGATTTAAAACCCATTAGAGTGGTTTAGCAATTTATTTGAGCATTTATGCAGTCGCGAGTGAACTCTATAGTAGAGTGGACGGTTATTTCGTGTTCTGATGAATTTTAGTATCCAATGCAGCGGTTGCTTTTCATAAAGACCTTCAAGCGCATTTAAATTATCGTAATTGCTAGTAACCCCTTTTGATACAAAGTGGAAATCCAATGGCGTTTCAAATAGTGCATTTTATCACGTAAGTAACACATAAGTGAATATTGGTTTAACCAGTGTAACATTTTTATGTTTCGTACGCATAAAAGATTGCAATTAGATTTAGTTGTACGTCGTTTTGTACCCGGCATACCCTGTAATATATTTAGTTATTTTCTATTAAGCCGAAGTTATAAATTAATGTTCATTGCAAAACAGGTGTTAGCCTTTGTTGTTAAATTCATCGAAAACAAAGTACATAAACTTTAATCTTGACGCGAAACGTTACATTTCTAGCTATGATAGCCGTTGTTAGTAGGTAGGTAAGGCCAGTCCTAATTCAAAACGCGACAGACGTATTTTCCATGTGTAGAACACACCTGCACCGTTTTGAATTAGGATCGGCCCTATATAATTTCAATGTAAAATAGTCGTGAAAACATTTCAATGTAAAATAGTTGTGAAAACATGAATTCTTATATACTTTCAATGTAAAATGCTTGTGGGCACGTTTTGAATTAGGATCTGCTTTATATTACTTTCAATGAAAGATATTTCAAAGCACACGTATGTTGAAAAATGTAAGTGCAGAGAAGAATGTGTGTAGCTGTTTTGAATTCGGTTTTCTAGCGATAAGTTACACGTGCACCGTTTTGAATTAGGATCGGCGTTATATACTTTTAATGTAAAATGTGAAAACCTGAATTCTTTTCAAATGTAAAATACTTGTGGGCACGTTTTGAATTAGGATCGGCTTTATATTACTTTCAATGGAACATACATACTTCAAAACACACGTATGTTGAAAAATGTAAGTGCAGAGAAAATGTGTGTAGATGTTTTGAATTTGGTTTTCTAGCTAGAAGTTATAAAGTATGACAGATGCAAAATATCGCATTCAAGTCAATTGTGTTTAATTAAAGTGGATTCTGATTTATGTTTAGAGGCTGCAAATACACATGGGCCGGTTTCAATTCAAAATGTGTTCACTCTTGTGATAGGTTGAAAAGTGGGTTGGCAAAGTACGCAGATGGTGAAAATCTGCTATATATAAGGAGATTGCTCCTAATATTAATTTAATTAGTCGAAGTTTACTGCATATATTTACATACAAAAATGTATATAATTGATATTCAGGGATTTAAATACAAGAAAAACGAGTTTGTGTGCAAAGAAATTGCGGTTTTGGACTTGTTGGAAGGTGTTGTTTGGCATCAAATTTTTAAACTGCCAATGCAGTCTAGTTGTTTGAGTCAAGATCATATAAAACATAACGACTGGGTGACAAGGAATATTCATGGTCTTTCTTGGGATGAATCTTCAACGGCTGGAATGGTGTTATCATATATAGAGCTTTATTTGAAGCAAATTATCCGACCCGGTGAAGAAGTATTTGTGAAGGGTCTAGAAAAGAAGAAATTGATTGAAACCTATCTAATGCAAAACGTTGTAACTGATATGCTTGCACGAGGTTGTCCTAAGCTATCGGAGTTAAAAATCAACAACCGTTTAAAATATAACATCCATTGTTGTAGACACAGCAATAATAATCTGCAATGTGCAAAACAAAATACCTTGTTATTAAAAGAATGGCTTGATAATAATAAAAAACAATAAAAATATTGTGTTTGTATTATTTATTTTAATATAATTTTACAATGTTAGCCGAAGCAAATTATCCGACCCGGTGAAGAAGTATGTGTGAAGGGTATAGAAAAGAAGAAATGGATGGAAACCTATCTATTGCAAAAACAAAATACTTTGTTATTAAAAGAATGGTTTGATAATAATAAAAAACAATAGAAAAGATTGTGTATGTATTACTATTGTAGTCAGTAAGAAATCTTTAATGCTGATGTCTGCAGAAAAAACAATTAAACTCAGACAGCACGAATGGGACTCTCAACCCTGAAAGCAATTATAATTGATCAACGCAATAGCTCTTTACTGGTTTTTACAACATTTAACAAATTGTACAGATATCTCGAAAAATTTGTCAAAGACAGATAAACAGATAGGCAGACTGACTGCACCAAGTTTCTCATTCTCGCTTTTAAAGAATAACAAGTCGTAGTTATTTAAATCGCGAACTCAGTTTATCTGCAAGAAATATATAAACGTGGAAATTTATGAAATGCTCCAACTTTAAAAAAAAGTAGAAATAAATCTATTGAAATATATGCTAATGTTGCAATTGGTGGATCTGCTCACGGAGTAAACAATTTTTCTAGCACTTCATTTGGATTGACTATAAACTACTCGATAATTTTAACCTAACCACTATCATTATTCTTTCCTGACAAGGATAATTTTAACAAAAGTTTTCATTTTGATTTGTTCTATAGAACACAACTACAACTTGACAATAAAGATTGAGCGATTATCACACACATATCTTGAGTATATATAAAGATATTAAACAATAAGAACAGCAGAAAATTCAACCCATGTCAGACAGCTTTTTCTTGTCAACGATAGTCTAGTCTAATGCTTCTTCAGCATTTGCATTTCCATATTTACGTACTGAAGGCAACTCTGCAATTTTAGATCACATGCATTTCTAATTTCAATTACAAAAAAATATGAAAGTATCTATTTGAAATGCATTTCTAACTTTAATCGCAAAAAATGAGAGCATCTATTCCAAATATGCACTCAGATTAAAAGTCAAAAATTGTTTTACACCGTTCTGTAAACTGAGATTACGTAGTTATTAAATCGGGAGTAATGTGAAATGAAACACACAATGTATTTTTCTTTATTGTAATCTATAAAATACATATATATATATATATATATATATATAATGTTATGTACTCTAGAATAAACATACTATAATTCACTTAAGTTCCCAAATATAAAGAACAGTTCTAACTCACTCCAACTCTGAACGGTTAAAAATATTGCATTATCAATTCTATGAGGACTGTCTTCTTCATCTTTGACGCGCGGTCGTTTTTGGTTGTTCTTCTTCTTCTTCGTGTTAACTAAAAAAAGATTCAAATGAATATTATATCAAGTAAATGCATTAAGAAAATTAAATCTATATATTAAGCTAACGAATACATACTCTGTATTGGTGTCATTAGGTCGTACGTTGCAATTGGTAGATCTGCTCACGGCGTCAACGATTTTTTCTCCAGTACTTAATTTGGATTGACTATAAACTACTCAATAATTTTAACCCAATCACTATCATTATTCTTTCCTGACAAGGACAATTTTTTTTTAAAAAAAGGTTTTCATTTTTGATTTGTTCTATAGAACACACAACTACAACTTGACAATAAAGATTGAACGATTATCACACACACACACACACACACACACACACACACACACACATATCTTGGGTATATAAGGATATTAAACAACAAGAACAGCAGAAAATTCAACTCATGTAAGCAAGAATTTAATGCTAAGGTATTGTCTAGATAGCAATTGTAGAAATATGAAATCTATAGAAAATTTAATAAAGCCAGTCATGTATAAATTTTTTTAATGCTGACATCCACAGGAAAAATAAAAAGCGAGAAATTTAATGCTAACATCAACAGAATAATAAATAAATCCACTTAGTCAGCATTAATGGAAGACCGGTCTGGCTTCGAAACTGTGCACGCGTATATACCATATTTTAAAATTAAAGTTGTCAATTGCATAACAAAAAATTAAATTTTACCTAGAAATCATTTTGAAATATTTACTTGTTTTCAGTACAACTGAAAGAACTTGACTTTATACATTTTTTAATCGATATCATAGACTTTTTCTATACTGTTGGTAAAAATCTACGTGAAGTATTTATATTAAATAATAAACTGACCTGTTAGAAAAAATTAAAATTTGCATCGTTTTCTGAAAAAAATTGCGCACTTTTTCAGTACAACTGAAAGAACTTGAGTTTATACATTTTTTAATCAATATCAGACTGTACAGAAACAGTAATGTTTAATTATATCAGTCAAAAACATGATGTGTTTACTATTAAACAAAACAAAATTGTTCTAAATCCAAGTGATGATAAAGGAATTCTTAGTACCTCAACCACTGATACATACGACCAGCGAGTACTGTGTTAAAATTGTTTTCGTTGCAGAAAGTAACATCAATTCCGTCAATATTACTGTATTAGTCGATTAAGGCATGAGTTAATTTTTTTACGTCTCTTTTTATTCGCTTAGGGCAATGCAGAGAAGAAGTTAGAATTGGCCACATTTTTTTATAATAAAATAAACCTTGATACAAAATCACATTTAGTTTTACTGAAAAGTATAGGTACTGCTCAGCAGAAATAATGAATTACATTCATTGACTGAAAAAGAAATTGCAAGAAGGCGCATAATAAAACCTAAATTAGATTAATTTCGTTTTATATTACTGCTAGCATAATTTATTTTCCATAAAAAATTAACAAAAATTGACTTTATATGCATATATAGGGATATAGTAATTTGTGCGGGTGTATGTTTTACGCGAATCATGCTGAATAAAGAAAAAAATTCTTTAGTTCTATCAACGTACTGGAAAATGTTTTTCTTAATATCGGGTTTTTAAAAAAACCATGAGTGCGTGTAAATTATGATATTTTTCTATAGATTAATTTTTCGTTTAAAAATAATGCAATGCAAATAAATCCTTAAGTAGTAATATTTATAGAATAAGTTTTAGATTACCGCTGACACAATTTACATACACATATAGGTAATTTGTGTGAAATTCTTTAAAGGTACTGTTATATAATAAAACTGCAGAATGTTTTTTAAAAACCATGAGGACTGCATTTATTTAATTAAAATGTAAAATGAATAGTGAAATACTGAACGTGCGTGAAAAAGTTTACTTCGACAATGAAATTGTTAATATTGAAAAAAAACATACTCATCAACCTTATGCTAACACATCTTTAAACAATAACAGACTGGATTATCATTTACCCACATCAAACTTGCAACCAAAATACCAAAATATTCAATTAAAGACAGTGTGAGGATTAGTAAACACAGGGAAGCATTTACGAAAGGTTACACGCCAAACTGGTCAAATGAAATTTTTTAATATTAAAAAGGTAAACGTAACCAATCCGACAACATATATATACTAGCAGATCAAGACGAAATAGAAATCAAAGGTGGATTTTATGAAATGGAGTTGCAAAAGGTTAAACATCCAGGAATTTACCTGGTAGAAAAAAGTCCTAAGAAACAGTGGAAATAAAGTTTTTGTAAAATGGTTAGGCTTCTCTAACGTACACAATAGCTGGATCGATAAAAAATAATGTTTGCTAGAAGTTGTTATAATAATAGTTAATAAGGCTAACATTGTAAAATTATATTAAAATAAATAATACAGACAAAATCTTTCTATTGTTTTTTTTTATTATTATCAATCCATTCTTTTAATAAAAAAAGGTATTTTGTTTTGTGCATTGCAGATTATTAGTGCGGTGTCTACAACAATGCATGTTATATTTTAAACGATTGTTGATTTTTAACTCCGATGGCTTAGGACAACCTAGTGCAAGCATATCAGTTACAATGTTTTTGCATTATATATAGGTTTCAATCAATTTCTTCTTTTCTAAGCCCTTCACAAATACTTCTTTACCGGGTCGGATAATTTGTTTCAAATAAAGCGCTATATATGATAACACTATTCCAGCCGTTGTTTCTACAATCGTTAGGACTGCATTTATTTAATTAAAATGTAAAATCAATAGAGAAATACTGAACGTGCGTGAAAAAGTTTACTTCGACAATGCAATTGTTAATATTGAAAAACATACTCATCAACCTTATGCTAACACATCTTTAAACAATAACAAACTGGATTTTTTAAACAGAACGGTTACTACTACTATTTTTCTCTACAATACATTTATGCTAATATAGTTAAACTCGGGTAGATTGAAAGGTATCCTATTTTTAGATAAATCCAAAACGAAGAAAACTGCGTACTTGTGAAGGTTTCAATCAATTTCTTATTTTCTAAGCCCTTCACAAATACTTCTTCACCGGGTCGGATAATTTGATTCAAATAAAGCGCTATATATATGATAACACCATTCCAGCCGTTTCTTACCTGAACAAAGCACGTTCACCAGCAGAAAAATTAATACTGAATTTTAATTTCCAATAACAACAATCTCACATAATTTTTTTTTCATTCAGCTGAGTTTACGGAAAACGCGTAAGCAAAACAACTGTAAAAGAAACAGCATACAAATCAAAATAATTGCATATCGAATTGCTTTGAATGCAGTTGTTAAAAAAAATCGCCTTTATTTACGTTTTTATTCAAGACGATTTTCAAGCTTGAATCGTGCATGCGATCTAAAAAATTTGCAGAGCTGCCTTCAGTACGTAACTATGACAAACAATTCGCTATGCAAGCATTCCCAATATTTACATACTGAAGGCAACTCTGAGCAAAACAACTGCAAAAAGAATTAGCATACAACATCATTTTTCATTCAGTTTGCGTTTACTACAAAAAATGTTTTATACGACCTTTGATTTATGATGTGTATACAGAAAATACACTATCATTACAGTGCTATTTTTTTATGGATACATATGAAAATCTTTTAATAAACTCACAAAGCGCCAATAATGTAAAAAAATGTGAAAACTTGAATTCTTATATATTTTCAAATGTAAAATACTTGTGGGCACGTTTTGAATTAGGATCGACTTTATATTACTTTCAATGGAACATACATAATCATCTAGAGTAAGCAAAACAACTGTAAAAAGAATTAGCATACAACATCATTTTTTTCATTCAGCTGCGTTTACTACAAAAAAAATTCTTGTTTGCAGTATAATAATAAAAATGTTTTATACGACCTTTGATTTATGATGTGTACAGAAAATACACTATCATTACAGCGCTATTTTTATTATGATTACATATGAAATATTTTTAAATAAAAACAAAGCAAATTTGAAAAAAAGTCTCAGATTAAACCGTCTTTGTTTAATAATTTACACGCACTCATGGTTTTTAAAAAACATTCTGCAGTTTTATTATATAACAGTACCTTTAAAGAATTTCACACAAATGACCTATATGTGCATGTAAATTGTGTCAGCGGTAATCTAAAACTTATTCTATAAATATTACTATTTAAGGATATATTTGCATTGCATTATTTTTAAACGAAAAATTAATCTAAAAAAAAATATCATAATTTACACGCACTCATGTTTTTTTTAAAAACCCGATATTAAGAAAAACATTTTCCAGTACGTTGATAGAACTAAAGAATTTTTTTTCTTTATTCAGCATGATTCGCGTAAAACATACACCCGCACAAATTACTATATCCCTATATATGCATATAAAGTCAATTTTTGTTAATTTTTTATAGAAAATAAATTATGCTAGCAGTAATATAAAACGAAATTAATCTAATTTAGGTTTTATTATGCGCCTTCTTGCAATTTCTTTTTCAGTCAATGAATGTAATTCATTATTTCTGCTGAGCAGTACCTATACTTTTCAGTAAAACTAAATGTGATTTTGTATCAAGGTTTATTTTATTATAAAAAAATGTGGCCAATTCTAACTTCTTCTCTGCATTGCCCTAAGCGAATAAAAAGAAACGTTGTAAAAAAATTAACTCATGCCTTAATCGACAAATACAGTAATATTGACGGGAATTGATGTTACTTTCTGCAACGAAAACAATTTTTAACACAGTACTCGCTGGTCGTATGTATCAGTGGTTGAGGTACTAAGAATTCTTTTATCATCACTTGGATTAAGAACAATTTTGTTTTGTTTAATAGTAAACACATCATGTTTTTGACTGATATAATTAAACATTACTGTTTCTGTACAGTCTGATATCGATTAAAAATGTATAAACTCAAGTTCTTTCAGTTGTACTGAAAAAGTACGCAATTTTTTTCAGAAAACGATGCAAATTTTAATTTTTCTAACAGGTCAGTTTATTATTTAATATAAATACTTCACGTAGATTTTTTACCAACAGTATAGAAAAAAGTCTATGATATCGATTTAAAAAAATGTATAAGAGTCAAGTTCTTTCAGTTGTACTGAAAAAAAGTAAATATTTCAAAATGATTTCTAGGTAAAATTTAATTTTTTGTTATGCAATTGACAACTTTAATTTTAAAATATGGTATATACGCGTGCACAATTTCGAAGCCAGACCGGTCTTCCATTAATGCTGACTAAGTGGATTTATTTATTATTCTGTTGATGTTAGCATTAAATTTCTCGCTTTTTATTTTTCCTGTGGATGTCAGCATTAAAAAAATTTATACATGACTGGCTTTATTAAATTTTCTATAGATTTCATATTTCTACAATTGCTAGATAATACCTTAGCATTAAATTCTTGCTTACATGAGTTGAATTTTCTGCTGTTCTTGTTGTTTACTATCCTTATATACTCAAGATATGTGTGTGTGTGTGTGTGTGTTTGTGTGTGTGTGTGTGTGTGTTTGTGTGTGTGTTTGTGTGTGTGTGTGAGTGTGTGTGTATGTGTGTGTGTGTGTGTGTTTGTGTGTGTGTGTGCGTGTGTGTGTGTATGTGTGTGTGTGCGCGTGTGTGTGTGATAATCGTTCAATCTTTATTGTCAAGTTGTAGTTGTGTGTTCTATAGAACAAATCAAAAATGAAAACCTTTTTTTAAAAAAAAATTGTCCTTGTCAGGAAAGAATAATGATAGTGATTGGGTTAAAATTATTGAGTAGTTTATAGTCAATCCAAATTAAGTACTGGAGAAAAAATCGTTGACGCCGTGAGCAGATCTACCAATTGCAACGTACGACCTAATGACACCAATACAGAGTATGTATTCGTTAGCTTAATATATAGATTTAATTTTCTTAATGCATTTACTTGATATAATATTCATTTGAATCTTTTTTTTAGTTAACACGAAGAAGAACAACCAGAAACGACCGCGCGTCAAAGATGAAGAAGACAGCCCTCATAGAATTGATAATGCAATATTTTTTTTAACCGTTCAGAGTTGGAGTGAGTTAGAACTGTTCTTTTATATTTGGGAACTTAAGTGAATTATAGTATGTTTATTCTAGAGTACATAACAGTATATATATATATATATATATATATATATATATATATATATATATATGTATTTTATAGATTACAATAAAGAAAAATACATTGTGTGTTTCATTTCACATTACTCCCGATTTAATAACTACGTAATCTCAGTTTACAGAACGGTGTAAAACAATTTTTGACTTTTATTCTAAGTGCATATTTCGAATAGATGCTCTCATTTTTTGCGATTAAAGTTAGAAATGCATTTCAAATAGATACTTTCATATTTTTTTGTAATTGAAATTAGAAATGCATGTGATCTAAAATTGCAGAGTTGCCTTCAGTACGTAAATATGGAAATGCAAATGCTGAAGAAGCATTAGACTAGACTATCGTTGACAAGAAAAAAGCTGTCTGACATGGGTTGAATTTTCTGCTGTTCTTATTGTTTAATATCTTTATATATACTCAAGATATGTGTGTGATAATCGCTCAATCTTTATTGTCAAGTTGTAGTTGTGTTCTATAGAACAAATCAAAAATGAAAACTTTTGTTAAAATTATCCTTGTCAGGAAAGAATAATGATAGTGGTTAGGTTAAAATTATCGAGTAGTTTATAGTCAATCCAAATGAAGTGCTAGAAAAAAATTGTTTACTCCGTGAGCAGATCCACCAATTGCAACATTAGCATATATTTCAATAGATTTATTTCTACTTTTTTTTAAAGTTGGAGCATTTCATAAATTTCCACGTTTATATATTTCTTGCAGATAAACTGAGTTCGCGATTTAAATAACTACGACTTGTTATTCTTCAAAAGCGAGAATGAGAAAATTGGTGCAGTCAGTCTACCTATCTGTTTATCTGTCTTTGACAAATTTTTCGAGATATCTGTACAATTTGTTAAATGTTGTAAAAACCAGTAAAGAGCTATTGCGTTAATCAATTATAATTTCTTTCAGGGTTGAGAGTCACATTCGTGCTGTCTGAGTTTAATTGTTTTTTCTGCAGACATCAGCATTAAAGATTTCTTACTGACTACAATAATAATACATACACAATCTTTTCTATTGTTTTTTATTATTATCAAACCATTCTTTTAATAACAAAGTATTTTGTTTTTGCAATAGATAGGTTTCCATCCATTTCTTCTTTTCTATACCCTTCACACATACTTCTTCACCGGGTCGGATAATTTGCTTCGGCTAACATTGTAAAATTATATTAAAATAAATAATACAGACACAATCTTTCTATTGTTTTTTATTATTATCAAGCCATTCTTTTAATAACAAGGTATATTGTTTTGCACATTGCAGATTATTATTGCTGTGTCTACAACAATGGATGTTATATTTTAAACGGTTGTTGATTTTTAACTCCGATAGCTTAGGACAACCTCGTGCAAGCATATCAGTTACAACGTTTTGCATTAGATAGGTTTCAATCAATTTCTTCTTTTCTAGACCCTTCACAAATACTTCTTCACCGGGTCGGATAATTTGCTTCAAATAAAGCGCTATATATGATAACACCATTCCAGCCGTTGAAGATTCATCCCAAGAAAGACCATGAATATTACTTGTCACCCAGTCGTTATGTTTTATATGATCTTGACTCAAACAACTAGACTGCATTGGCAGTTTAAAAATTTGATGCCAAACAACACCTTCCAACAAGTCCAAAACCGCAATTTCTTTGCACACAAACTCGTTTTTCTTGTATTTAAATCCCTGAATATTAATTATATACACGTTTGTATGTAAATATATGCAGTAAACTTCGACTAATTAAATTAATATTAGGAGCAATCGCCTTATATATAGCAGATTACCACCATCTGCGTACTTTGCCAACCCACTTTTCAACCTATCACAAGAGTGAACACATTTTGAATTGAAACCGGCCCATGTGTATTTGCAGCCTCTAAACATAAATCAGAATCCACTTTAATTAAACACAATTGACTTGAATGCGATATTTTGCATCTGTCATACTTTATAACTTCTAGCTAGAAAACCAAATTCAAAACATCTACACACATTTTCTCTGCACTTACATTTTTCAACATACGTGTGTTTTGAAGTATGTATGTTCCATTGAAAGTAATATAAAGCCGATACTAATTCAAAACGTGCCTCTTTAAAGTCCCTCATTACGGATTAAAACTTCATGTCTATTGGATTATGATTTTAGGAGAGGGTGCGCTTTTAACCTCAAAATCTTTTAATGCAAACGTATCAATACATGCTTTCCAGAAAGAAAAAATGTTCTACCATACACATGTTTTTTTTTAATAAAGGATAGCTTTTCGATTCAAGATCTGACAGAAAAGCAAATTTTAAAGATTAGTTTTCAGAATTTATTAACTTCAACAGTTTAGTAATTAGAAATCCGTTAATTTATTGCTTTAGCTCTTTTATGAAGATTTCAAACTTCAGTCACACAAAAGTATAAGTAATTTGTATGTGATTTTCTGAAGGTAGCATATCATAAAAAATATATGATCAATATTTTGTATTTATTGATGAATGGGAAAATTTCCGAAGAGATGCGGAAGTAGGTTATTTTGCAAAACTAGAAATGGCAACTTCGCTTGATTCAATTCTCTATAATTAAGCGATTTGAAAGCAAAAAATATAACTCTACAGGTGAAAACCGAGGTGGCATAGAAAAAGTAATTATTTATAAGGTAGTTACGTTATTTTAGATCATAGCATAAATAAATAACTAATCAATTGGGAGGCTGGAAAAATTAAAAACAGCCATATACAGTGTGTTTCGAATAAGAGTGTCAGCATGGGAAAATCGTAAACCGTAAGATATATAAAATTGATTAAACGGGACAAATGTTACATATTCGATTGTGAAAACATTCTTAAGGTAATTTTTGTGATAAATGATAATGCACATATTGTTTGCTTATTGAGTCATTTGTTTAATGGCAGATACTATAAACTTCTCTTTTTCTTATAGACGCTATCTTTGATTTCTCATGATTTAGATGCTCGTTTTTATGCTAATTTCAAATATGTAATACACTTTACTATTAAAAATTATGACAAAACAACGACAAAACTTATGTCTTGAAAAACAGTATTTGTTCTTAAACAGAAATGTATCTGATTAATAATCTATAGGAACACTGTGGCATGATTTAAATAAAATTAAATAAAAACCCTTAACCACAAAAAATATTTAAATTACTAGATACGCATTTCGACCACTATGTGGTCATCATAAGTAGGAAATCTGTAATTAAATAATAATTAGCTGTTGTTCTGGAACACTTCAGAGGATATTCTCCTTACCACATAGGCTGAAGTGAACCTTCCCAACATACAATTTACTATATTGTTGCTTAAACACTATTGAGGATATTCTCCTCACCCGCAGGCTGGTGTTATTAACAACCAACAAGTGAATTGTGACATCATAACTTAAATCTACATAATTTATACTAATTCTAAATCTACTGAAGCGGAACCAATTTAATCTTGCTTTCTCATTGGTTGTTGACCAATAGGGAAAGCAAAGCAGATGGCTCTATTGGCCCTTTATCAGTGTTTAAGAGAGGTCCTTTATGTTTAACAATTTTAATTGATTCATAGGCATTTAAGGAGGAAAACGTTGGTATCGCTTTTAACAATTTAACGTTTTCTAGTTTAACGGGGTGGCTGGTTTCAAATATATGTTTGGCGACCTGAGACCTTTCGTATTTACCATATTTGAAGTGAGCAATGTGCTCTTTAAATCTTGTTGTTATATTCCTCTTGGTCTGGCCAATATATTTTTGAAAACACCCTGGCCCTGCACAACTAATTTCATAAATACCCGACTTTTGCAATTTTTCCACCTTGTCTTTTGGATTACCTAGCAAATCTTTAATTTTATTAGTATTAGTAAAAGCAATTTTAAAATTAATCTGTTTGAATATTTTATCAAGACCCTTTGTGGTTTTGTGAAATGGAAGTTGAACATATTTAACATTATCTTTAGAGATGGTTGATTGCAAAGTCGTTGATTTACGGATGTTAATTCTACTTTTACACTTTCTAAAAATATTATCTATAATATCAGAAGAGAAACCATTGTAATTCGCTATTTGCTTAATAAGAGCAAATTCCTTATTAAATCTGTTTTATTTAAAGGGAAATTCAATAATCTATTAATTAAAAAGTTAAATGAAGCCAACTTATGTTGCATGCTATGATTGGAGGAAGACAAAATAAAGCGATTTACGTTGTATATGTTTGTATCTGATTAGCTATGAATTTTGTTTAAAAAAGTAATATTTTGATTGTCAAATTATTAAATACAATTAGTTTATTTTATTAATCAATCAAAACAATACCTTAACTTAGCTATAGCAAATGTACAAATCGTAAATCCACTTTTTCTAATCTGTTGTAACTTCTATAGACATATACATGTTTGTCTAATGTTCTAGAGGAAATTGTTCTCAATGCATTTCTTACTGCTATTTCTAAATCAGCTACATTGTTATATTTATACGCGGCATATTTTACCCGCCATTTTATAACATACATCGACCACGCTTTACATGCACAGTTTAAATAAAATCAAATTACTCACGTGGTGGGTATCTCGGAACTTAATCTCAGGATCCAACGGTGATTTGTAGGTTGGGTTACGTCATGTTGAACTTCAAATTTCCATCCGTCCTAACGTAACTTTTGCACTCGTAGGGAGATGAAAGGAGATAAGGTACCAGGTATCACAAAGGAAAAAGTACAAGGAACCTACATACCTATTTCTTCAAAGAAAAAGACACACACCCTCAGATAGATGTTGCTTAGTTTACGTCTCGTGACTTAGTCCCGTTTTTGACACTCGCGCACCCCCGCATTCCTTCTGCGCAGACGCGACTGTCAGCGACGACGAAAGTTGGCGTTATTAATTTAAAAATACGCGATAATTAACTTATAAATTATAACTAAATCTAAAACATGATACATTGCCATTTGGCATGTAACAACATAAAACATTTGTATAAGAAATCAATGGAGGTTAGATCCGGGGATATAACTGCTCAGGATATACTACCATGAATCCCTCTCCACTTATTTGGAAATCTTTCCAGTAAATATTCTCTGACATCTTACGTATTTTATTAACAATTATCAAAAACTCATGTCTTACAAAACCGTAACTATGCAGGTACAAGAATGTATCTTAACGGTGGCTACCAAATTAATTGCTTTATTTTATAAATAAGGTATAAAGTTGATTTGTACCACATATTCTGATATTTGAAACATTTATATTTAATTAGTTAAATTATTATGACAAATTTTACAAACAAAAAAAGATATCTGGTGTAATGCTATAATTTATGTTACAGAAATAGTACTGATACTGGAAGAATGTATTTAAATAGATACACAGAATCAGATATATTTTTGTACATGCACAATTACTGTTTTTTAGGACATAAGTTTTGTTTCTTTTTTGTAATAATTTTAACAATTGTTAATAAAATATGTAATTGAGCTACATACTTGAAGTCAACGTAAAAACGACCATCGGAGTAGTGAGAAATCAAAAATGGTGCCATTAATAATAACATATTATATTATTTGTGTGCTGAAATTGAAAAAATAAGTTGTTTAATGAATTAAAGTAGTTCGCTGCTCTTTATGATGCTCTGAATTCAAAAAAAGTAGTTTAAAGATTGTACACTTGATAATGCACCGGTATATACTGGAACCGCTCGTATTTTGAACAAGGAGGATGACGAGCAAACCCTTTCGCCCGAAATTCACGACCTTTTACATGCAAAGTCTATCGAAATAATCGTAACGGTTTACATTGTACATATAAGTTTCTGTTCCAACTGTCGCCTCAGTCCGGTTTTCTAATAATTTATATTTGGTTTTCAAATACATTCTAACTTTACCTTGCACGCAAGGTACTAGCGTGCGAGTTTTTCTAAAGTGAAAATTGTAAAAGATCAGCCGAAGTCACAGATGAGATAAAAACTCTTCGCTTCTCTGATCATTTTATCTGTATGGAGAGATTACTCTGAAAATATTGATAAACATTTTATTATAGATATAATTGCATTGCAGAGCTTTCTGAGGAACTTAAGCGTTCACTTTCATTTTAATTGTTTTTCTTTATAATTGTATTTTTGGATAAATTTATAAATACCCACATTACTGCAAAAGCTATATTCATTTACATAAAAACCTCACACACGTAAATTTTCTGACGGATAGGGCCGCAGCAGCAACTAACTGCACGACCCAAAGCTTAGAAACCCGGTCCGTTGCTGAATGAAGAGCAAAAATATGTTTGTAAAAAAATTTAGATATAAATTCTAGAACTCCTTCTGTGTGCAGTTCATACCTTAAATTTAGTTTCTAAGGATGCTGCAGAAAGTATTTTTTAGATAACGAATTTTGTTTTGTGGAATTTAGCAAGAGATCTGTCTAATTTTCCGCATAAACTTAACGTTGGCAATCTTTTAAAAAGAAATCTTATACTGTTAAATTCATTTATGATGCTTAAATTCGATATAGAGAAAGTTCACGAGGTTTTGTTTTTCATTTTTAATGATACTTGGAGGGGATAGCATTAGCAGAAATTTAAAAAAATTTTTAGTTATATAAAAGTATAACCTTACTAATTCTTATTCCTTAGTATATGGTATAAAACTTTATCAAAAGTAGATGTTAACAGTAAGACTCTGCAAAAGTCAATTATCAATTTACCAGAGGCTGAAGACGTTACATGAAATAAATATAGATTTATTTCAACAACAGTCTGACGTCTTTAGAGAATGTCTTAACGAGCTAAAATACTGACTGAAGATTAGACTACGTAATCTGCTTTCTGATGAGCCAAGTACAAAAAGAGAAACTACGTTCTTCGGTCATGAACCCAAACAAAATTCTGTTAAGTCTCCCGAAACCTATTTTAAAGTTTACTTTAAATTTTACATTATTAACGTGAATGAACAATTTCAACCAATGACAGAACGCAAGGATTATTTCCGGACTTTAAATGGTTTGTGGGTTACGATAGGTTTAGATAGAATACAAATTTATAATATTGCGTGGATTTACAAATTAATTTAACGGATTTTTTGACTGAGTAACCGAATATTGACGCTTTATAGTAGTCAACTAAATTGAAGTATTAGTTTTTAACAGTAATTTAGCAGCTTATGGAATTTTGCAATCTTTATATTGGAATGAGTTAATTAGTGCAATCCCAAATCTATCAATCGCCTAAGGTTCAATCTTACAATGTCCGTGAATTTGGCTGAATAAAAGCAATCATTTAAAAGTAATAAAAATGCTTTAAAGTGTACTATGGCTCAAAATAGCCTTAGTAATTTAGCAGGCATGAGTATAGAAAGAGATATTCTTAATTTGTTGGATACAAATTAAAAAATTGAAGATTTTGCAAAAATAAAACGAGACAAACGATTTCTGCTACATGGTTGACGCGAGTTAAAGTTCGGGCCTTTGGAGCTGGTTTTTTAAAAACACTTTGAAACTTTAACAATATTTTTATTAGTTAAAATTTGGATAACTTGTACATAATACTAAAATAATTATTGTACTAGTGAGTAGCTCAAACAACGAAGTATGGAGTTTGGAGACTGACTCGGTTGAGTAGCTTGAACAACGAAGTATGGAGTTCGAAGACTGACTGCCGGGCATTGAGCTCCCGGGCCTTTTATAATAACCTGCCCCTCACACGGCTGTGAGAACTTGCAGATCTCATGCTGCGTTTCTCTTTAATTGTACACTTTATTACAATGTAACGACTTAATTCTAAGTAATTGCGGTCTGTTGACCGCCTGTGACCTGCCACCTGCAGTATCACTGCCCTCACGGATGCAAAGCTGCATTCCGTTCTCATGAACTGTCGATAACCTCTCTGGGTTATCCTTGTGTTACAATGTTGCATTGAACTTATACTTTTACTTAATAATTTCTAATAATTCATATTAGATTCAATATATCAATATATATAGGTAATTGGGGGATACATAACTCCTCCCACCGTAAATGAAAAATTAAGGTTTTTCTTAATTTTTAAATACATAAAATTCATTATTTAAATTCATTTAAAATTCATTGTTTCTAATGGTATGCTTATTGTTTCCTTTTTTCTCTTTGTTTCCTTAAATCTAGAACTGTTTCCTTCATTCTTATATCTAAGGTACATTTTGTATAATACATACATGATTACAAAAATTATTAAAATGATTAATACAATTGTCCAAACACTTATATTATTATAATGTAACTTTGGCGTTTTGATTTCACTTAATTGTTCTTTATAACTTTCCACTAATTTCACGGCGTGGTTGAGATCGTCTAAGTCTAGATGCTCTAGCTTCATGGGTTTCTTAATTATTTCTTCGTCTTCTTGTTGTATCTTGAATTGTAGTTCCGGTAGGTTTGCAAGTTTCTTTGTTGCTATGGGATCTTGATAAACTCTGATAACTTCATCTTTCAATTTCACATAACAATCTTCTTTGAGGATAATTAGTTTGCTTCCGATTAATGCTTGGTTATTTTCATCTTGGTTGCAGTGGATGGTTGCTATTACTTCTGTTGGGAAAATTGCTATCCATTTGTTATCTGTAACTTTTTGAATTTTCATATTAGTTATTTGCACTTGTTTGGTTTCACAGTTTTCGTAATGATTTGAGAATTTTAATAGTTGTACTTCACAAGGGCTGTCTTCTTGAATGGTTGTTGTCGTCATCGATTGACATAAATATTGATTTGGTGTTACTTCAGTACATTTTTCGTTTGTATAACCATATCTCAGTTCATTTAGGGATAGGAATTTGGTTTTGGGTATGATTACTTGGTATGTGCTAGTAACCTTTGTTGGAAAAGCAAATAAATGATAATATTGATAATTGTTACTTTCTACTATCTAGATTTCTATTAAAATATTATTTCGTTTTTCTTAATGTTGCTAAAATTTGTTGCGTTAAAGTAAGGGTTGATATTATTTGAGTAAATATTGTAATTTTGTATACTGCCTAGTTTATTGGTAGTATACCGTGGTTGCTTTTTATATGTTATACTATTGGTTTGTCCGTTCTACCTGGGTGGAGGTTGACGGTAAGGGTGATGACTGTCCATCTGAAATTACAGGGTGTCTTAGGTTTTTAAATGAATGTATTTTGTTATTTTACCGTTGTCTACTACTGCTATATTTGTATCTGATATTTTCTTAATTTTGAATGGTCCTAAATTTCTGGGTGCTGTTTTATGTCGCTTGCTTTGAAAGTTTTCTCATATACGGTTTGTCCTATTGAAAATTTATTTGAGTCGGTATTTTTATTTCGGGTTGTGGTGATACGTTCTTTATCGTTCTCTAGTTTATCTTTTACCTTATCGTAAGTTATTTTTAATTTTTGTTTGTGATCTTTCGCATATTGTTGATATACTTCTTTATTGTAGTGTATGTCATAGGGATTTCGTGAATCTGAATGTCCTAATGTTAATTCTAAGGGTGTAAAATTTGTTGATGAGTGAATTGTGTTATTATAGGCGATTAGTGCGTATGACATTAAATTGGTTATATGTTCCTTTTTATAATTTATTCTTAATAATCTAATTTGTTCTAGCAGGGTTAAATGTAATCGTTTGATTAGTCCGTTTGATTCAGGGTGGTTTTCCGTTATGAAATGAATTTTTATTTTGTGAAGTTCTAACGTGTTTTGTATTGTCTCGTTTTTAAATTCGCTACCATTGTCTAAAGTGATTGATTCGGGTGTTCCGTAAAATGTGAAATATTGTAAAAATCCTAGGGTCACGTCAATGCTATTTTTGGATGTGATTGGTATTGCTTGGCCTATTTTTGTGAATGCGTCTATAATTGTTAGATAGTTTTGTGCTTCTACTACTAGAGTATCGGCATGTAGTTTTTGAAATGGTTTGTCGGGTGTTTTGGTTAACATTAAGGGTATCTTTGGGGGTTTCCTATCGTATTTTGCTCTGTCACATAGTTCGCATTGGTCAATAAAATCTGTGGTCAAGTCCTTCATGTCTTTAAAATAATAACGTCTTATGAGTTGTTTTATTGTTTCGTTAATTCCACGATGGTTGGTTTTTCCTTCGTGTTGATTTCTAATTACATCGTTTATTTCGTCAGGGTCGTCTAGTGTTATTAGTTTTCTAGTACATCTGATGAGTTCAGGTCCAGAGTTATTAAATAGTTTAATGTATAATTCTGAAAATCTTTGGTATAAATGTTCGGTATTGAAATAAAAATAAAATCGTTTTTTCTCGGGGGTGTATTCTTTTAGAATTTTAATTATTTGTTCCTCGTTGTCGTCTTTAGTTATTTGAATGTGGTATATTTTTTTATTGTCTACTTTTGTATATTTTACTGGGTTGGGGTTATTTAAAACTTCGGTTATTATAAACTGGTTGGGTTTCATATCGATTGCTTCGTTTAAAATTTTAATCGCGTTTTTTGGTTCTTCGTTTTGTGTCGAATGTATTGTGTCGATCTCGTCTGGATCTTCCCTTATTTCTGTATCGTCTACGTTTCCTATAATGGATTCCGTTTCTAATGCATTGAGTTGGATTCGGCTTAAAGCGTCTGCGTCTGCCTTTTTGTATATAATTTCGTAATCATACTCTTCGAGTCTGATTCTCCATCTCTGTAATTTTGAATTCGGTTCTTTCAGTTTGCATAGCCATACTAGTGGTCTATGGTCGGTGTATATGTAAAATTTTTTTCCGTATAAATAAGGTCTAAAGTATTTTGTTGCCCAAATTATGGCTAATAACTCTTTTTCTATAGTGCTATATTTTTGTTCGGTTTCATTTAGGGTTCTGGATGCGTAGCTGATAGGTTTATCGCTACCTACTTTTCCTTGGCTCAATACTGCGCCTAATGCTACATTCGATGCGTCTGTCGTCAGTATAAATGGTTTTGTAAAGTCTGGGTATTCTAATACAGGGTGATTTGTTAATATGTTTTTAATTTTGTCTACGGCTTTAATGAATTCCGGGTGTGTTCAATTTTGTTTCCCTTTTTAAATAATTTGTCAGGGTTTGGTTATCTGAGCGTAACCTTTAATGAATTTGCGGTAGTAACCACTAAGTCCTAGAAATCCTTTAATTTCTTTGGTTGTTTTTGGTAATGGGTAATTTAGAACTGCATTTGTTTTGTCTGGATTTGGCATTACTCCTTGGGGTGTTATTACATGTCCTAAAATGATACTTCTTTTGTAAAATTCGCTTTTGTCTAATTGTACTTTAAAATGTGCTTGTCTAAGTCTTTCGAATACTTCTTTCAATCTTTCTATGTGTTCTACCAATGATGTGGAATAAACTATGATGTCGTCAAGGTATACAAGGCATTTTTCATTGTGTATTCCTCGTAATATATTGTTCATGACTCTCTGGAAAGTAGCGGGTGCGTTCTTTAGTCCAAATGGCATTCGTTTGTATTCGTAATGTCCTCTAGGTGTGCTGAAGGCTGTTTTTGATATGTCTTTTCTTCCATCTCTACCTGATGGTATCCTGATGCTAGGTCTAATGTTGTAAAATATTGGCATTTGCCTAATTTGTCTAAAATTTCGGTAATATTTGGTAGTGGATATTTGTCATCTACCGTTTTTCATTTAACTTTCTATAATCTATTACCATTCTGTACTTTCTCTTTCCGGTTGCGTCTAATTTCTTAGGTACTATTAACACGGGGCTGCTCCATGGTGAATTGGAGTGCTGGATTATGTCTTGGTCTAATAAGTCTGCTACTTGTCTGTCAGCTTCTTCTTGGCTTGCATGAGGTAGTCTATATGCTTTTGTAAAGATTGGTTTATTGTCTGTCAACTCGATATTATGTTTTACTGTGTTGGTGAATGTTAATGGTATTCCTTCGCAATGGAATATGTCGCGGTATTCAAAACATAAGTTTTTAATTGCTCTTTCTTCTTCTTGATTGATGTCGGTATTGAAGCGGATGTTAGTTAAATTTTCTCTTAACATTTCGTCATGTTCTATTGGGTTGTATTCGTTTTCTAAATTTTCGTCTATTTCCATTTCGTTAAAATTTAGTTCTTCTACGTTAATTGGGTCTGTCAATGATAATTCTACGGGATAGTCGTTTGAATTTAATATTGTTGTGGTTGCATAGTTATCTTTTATTTGTACTAAGGCAGTTGGGGTTTCTACTCCTTGTTGAAATGTCATATGATTTATTATTCCTAAATTTTGTTAGATTTTACTGGGATTTTTATTTTTCTTTCCGTTCGGGGTTCTATAGTGTATTTTTGTTCAACTTGTGTGTTTTGAAATTTAATTGGGATTTTTCCGTATTTCGTCCTTAATAAGCGATTTTTAATGTCAATGTTGGCTCCTAATTTTCTTAGAAGGTCCATTCCGATTAATCCGTCATATTTGTCGTTAACTTCGAATACACAAAATTTATGTTTCATTTTAACATTAAATGTTCTCGGTAAGGGTATATTTGCTACGAATTGGTGTAGTGTCGTTTGATGAGCTGTTTTGATTTTGAATGGTTCTCTTTCTACATAATCTAAATAATGTTTTTGTACGGTTCTGGGGCTAATTAATGTTTTAGATGATCCGGTGTCGATTAATAGTTTGAATTTGGCGTGGGGTATTTCTATATATGGTAATACTAAGTGATTTATATTATTTAAGTTTATTAAGTTTGGTCGGTTATGAATTGGTCCATTTGAAAATTTGAGTTTGAGTTTTCTTCGTCGTACTCCTCGTAAGTTTCGTATTGTTCGTCACGTTCATAAGTTTCTGTAAGATTTGATTCATTGTTCGTAGGTGTCTCAATGTAATTATTCTGGTCAGTGTCAAATTTTTCTATTTCTTGATGAAATAATTCTTCTGATGTAAAATTACGTTTCTGATGAGGGTTTGGTCGGATATGTGTTATTTTTGTGTTTTGTCTGGTGTTACCAGATGAGGTGTCCATTGGTGTTGGTTTGTAATAATTGTTAGGGTTGTTATGAGTATTAGTCATTGGTGTATTTCTATTAGGGTTTGCATTGAATGCTGGTCTTTGTTGGTTTAGGTTTTGATTGAATCTCGGTTGGAATGCGGGTTTCGTAAAAGTTGGGTTGAATGTTGGTCTTGAAAAATGTTTATATTGATTATTAAAATTGGTATTGTTAAAACTTGGGTTGTTACTTCGCGGTTGATTTGTTTGTGCGTTAAAGGGTGTGAATTTTTGTTGAGGGATTGTTTGTCTTGTAGCTTGTATAGTTTTTATTGGTGAATAACTTTTATTCGCGTTGGGATTGTATAGTCTGTTGCGGTAATACATTACATTTTCTTCTTCTATTACTAGGCTCATAGCTTCTTCTAGATTTTGGGGTCGTTGGAATCTGATTTTATCCGATAGTCGTTCTGGTAAAGCGTTTATGTACGTGTCTAGTGCCATTTCGTCGTACATTTTTGTTTTTAAATGTCTAACGTTTTGATCGGGTTCTTCGATTTTTAATTTTGTTAAAATTAAACTTCTCACGTCTTGACATTTTATTCCGAATTGGTAGGGGGATTGATTGTGTTCCATTCTAAGGTTTATTAGGTCTCGGACCAGGCATTTTATATTACGTTGGTCTCCGAAATATGCAATTAGTAGCTGTTTAAACTGGTCCCATTCCGATAAGTCGTCCCCACTGGCGATTAAGGTTAGTGCCCTTCCGGCTAGTTTACTTATTACTAAGCGTATAAGCAATGAATTTCTTGCGTCATCTCCAGGTTTGTAAAAGGTTTTTAGGAACATTTCACATGCTCCAATGAAATTCGAGAGATGGGCCTGCGTGCCATCAAACGTCTGAATTGTCTCTAAATAGAGACGTAAGTCTGTGTTACTCATGTTGATTAGGGGTTGTTTTCGATTTTTGGAAAAATTTAAAATTTTTTTTTTTTTTTTTTTGAATTAAGGTTTTATTTCGTTATTTGTATGGTTACTTTTGCTTCGGATTTATTAATTTTCCGTTTGGGTTGTGAAATTTCAATTTTTGTAAAAATTGGGGTTGATTTTCTATTTGTAACGTTAATTATGCTTTGGATGTATTAGTTTTTTCTTTTGGATGAAATAATTTCGAATTTTGTAAAAATTGGGGATGATTTTCCTTTTTATGACGTTATTTTTGCTTTGGTTTTTTAAATTTTCCTTTTTAGATTGGATAACTTAGAGTTTTGTAAAAATTGATGTTGATTTAGCTATTTGAAACGTTAACTTCGGTTTTGGTTTGTTAATTTTTCAATTAGATTAGGTACATAAAGATTTGGTAAAGGTTGATGTTTATTTCGTTATTTTTCGGCGTTATTTTTTTGTTAGGAATGGTTAATTTTCAGTTTGGATTGGGTGGATAAAATTTTGGTAAGAATTTGAGATTAATTTCGTACTTGTAGTATTAGATTTATTAATTTTAAGTTTATATTGCGTCGAGTTATTTTTAAAATCGTAGTCGTTGTTTATTTATATTTAATTACACAATGCGGTGATGTATTCACGAGATTTGTATTCAATAATGTTGAATTTATTTACCGTAGTCTTGGATTAATTGTTTTTATGCAGCTTTTAGTTCGTCTTGAGTTCCTGTTTCTTAAGGAATCTTAAATGGATAGATTTATTCTCGTTTAGCTTTGTTTTGGTTAAATTCTGTTAATTAATACTCTTTCCGTGGGTTTTACTGAGTTGCGTAAACGTACAGTTCGTCTGTCTTGTGTTCTACTTATAACTTAAGGTTGATTACTCCTGTACTTCATGGTTGAAATTGAATACTTAAGAATGTAATCTTCGTTACTTTGTTACGTACGTTGAGTTAATTGCACTTACAGGTGTTAATAGAAATTATAGGAATTAGATAATTTACTTTCCGTGCTTGCGTAAAGTGTTACGTCTATTTTATTTTTAGATCTCTTGGTATTATAATGCTTGTTGGTAATTGAATCTCTCCGTAATGTAGGTTTTCAGCGTTTTAATTAAAGCTTCTTATGATGACCGTTTTACTGCACTTTATTTATAGAGTGTTGTGGTGTAATTTTCATGCGCTTCTATAATTCCGTGATAGATTAATACTTATGATGCGAATTGCTTTAGTACTGAAAGTTCCTGAAAGCTATTTCTTTAGTACTGTGCAAGGATTCTGAAAACGATTTTCTCCGAGTTTTAATTGTATAATAGATGCGAGCTTTGTTTTCTTAGGTGGTTTTAGGTTACCGTAGCAGAGTGTTTGCTATGATTTATCAGGTCAATGGTTTCAAATAATTGTTTTGTGATTGCTTGTTCGAATTAGCTTTGAAATTGAATTGCGTTCTGTGTTTTTATTTTATCGGATTGAAACGTGGGTTTGAATCGCGGTAATTGATGTTTCTTATTTTGGTGTTAGTGAATGTGCGCCTGTTTATTTTTGGATTATTTTTGAGTTCGTTCTATTTATTATGGTAAGGATTTCTTTTTAAATTCAATTCTTATTTGTTTTAAGAAAATCTCTTTGTAAATAATCAAGTCTCTTTTTTTAAAATTCAAGTTTCATTTGCTTTTTAAAGAAAAAATATTTCTTTAACATTCAAGTTTCATAAAATGTTTTATAGTCTCGTTTTGAAAATAATTCACTTTGAACTATTTTCAAAAAAAATATTCATAATAATAAAATACATAAACAATAGTAATCAATAGTTATAATACTAGCATATATCAATGATAGTTTTTGGTTTGAAGAAAAAATTATGGAAATGAACTTACATTAATTTCATCTGTTTCTTTGGTGGGTTCGATCGATGCTGTATCTTGTCCACCTTGGTTTGTTTTGTTGGCCTTAGACGATTCTTGTTCCTTGTCCAACTTGGTTTGTTGCTGGATTTAGACGATGCTTGTTCTTCCTCCAACTTGGTTTGGGTTCTGCCAAAATTTCGAATAAAAATTCTTGGTCACCAATCTTCCGATTTTTGGATTTTCAGTGCCCTTTTGACATCCGTTACGACTGCGCCAGTTAAAGTTCGGGCCTTTGGAGCTGGTTTTTTAAAAACACTTTGAAACTTTAACAATATTTTTATTAGTTAAAATTTGGATAACTTGTACATAATACTAAAATAATTATTGTACTAGTGAGTAGCTCAAACAACGAAGTATGGAGTTTGGAGACTGACTCGGTTGAGTAGCTTGAACAACGAAGTATGGAGTTCGAAGACTGACTGCCGGGCATTGAGCTCCCGGGCCTTTTATAATAACCTGCCCCTCACACGGCTGTGAGAACTTGCAGATCTCATGTCTGCGTTTCTCTTTAATTGTACACTTTATTACAATGTAACGACTTAATTCTAAGTAATTGCGGTCTGTTGACCGCCTGTGACCTGCCACCTGCAGTATCACTCCCTCACGGATGCAAAGCTGCATTCCGTTCTCATGAACTGTCGATAACCTCTCTGGGTTATCCTTGTGTTACAATGTTGCATTGAACTTATACTTTTACTTAATAATTTCTAATAATTCATATTAGATTCAATATATCAATATATATAGGTAATTGGGGGATACATAACTCGCGTGGTTGATTCTTTTACTTGATGAGTATAATGAGTTATTTGTAAAAACGGTTAAGCACTTTTTCTAATTAAAGCTCATATTGCATAATACGGTAAACTGTATCTTTGTTTCTTAAAGGTATTCTTCTTAGAGACTAATTACCAGTCATACCATGATTAAAAATGAACTTCCTGTTTTTTTAAAAATATATTATACTAGTATGAAATGGGAATCGGGAACATTCTGCGAGTCGGAGTGTGGAGTGTCAGAAGTTTGAAGCAAGTAGGTAAGCTAGAGAACTTAAAAATTGAAATGGATAGGTTAACACTAGACACAATAGAGATCAACAAAGTTCGGTGGGGGGATTTTTAGAGCGGAGACTTTAGGGTAATTCATACAGGATCAGATGCGAAAAAAGATAGGGCACTGTGTAGAAAATTACTTACAAAAGAACGAAAAGGTACTCATGGTTAGATTAGAACCTAAACTGGTAAATACAGTAACAGTACAAGTATACATGCCCACTTCTAGCCAAAGTGAGGAAGAGGTAGAGGCAATCTACAAAAATATCGAAGACATACTAAGATACGTAAAAGAACAAAAATTTAATAATTATGGGGGATTTTAATGCAGTGGTAGGCAAGGGTAGGGAAGGAGCGGTAGTAGATTTATTTGGTTTAGGCACGAGAAACGACAGGGGAAATAGGTTGGTACAATTTTACGACAAAAACAATTTAACCGTCACAAACACATTATTTCAACATCATGCTAGAAGACGATACACGTGGAAGATGCCAGGGGATATAGGAAGATACCAAATAAATTACACTCTTGCTAGACAACGGTTTAGGAATCCAGTAGAAAACACTGATATATACACTGACCGCAACATCGTAATTATGAAGGTCCCTCTTAAATTTAAAAATTTGAGAAAAAGGAACGGAAAAAGGCACTTCGACTTCGAGAAACTAAAAGATATAGATATCCACAAAAGATTTGAAAAAAAGTAAAACGAATTGCTAAAAGATATCGAAAAAATTTCTGATACTAAGGAAGTAGAAAAGAATGGAATAACATTAAATCCAGCCTAGACATGGCGGCCAGAGATATTCTGGGGTATACACAAAAAGAAAATAAGAAACCATTGATAACAAAAAATATCCTGAATTTAATAGAAGAAAGACGAAAATACAAAAATAAATCAGACGAAACAGGAAAACAGAGATATATAGTCATAAAATGGGAAATTATTCGCGAATGCAGGAAAGCTAAAGAACAATAGATTGATGAAAAGTGCAAAAAGGTACAAACTAAGATGGAAGTAGGAAAGACAAATGAAGCATACAAAGTAATTAGAATCAATTTTAGGGATATAACTGCATAGCAAAAATATAAGGGCCGCGAGAGGAAACGTCATTATAGAAAATGTAAAGGAAGTGGTTAGATGGCAGGAATATATAGGTAATCTATATGCAGGAAAAGAACCAACAGCATTAGAACAGGAATCAGACATTGAAAAGAATGACTTGGGATATGCAATACTTAGAGATGAGTTTGAATTAGCATTTAAGAGTCTGGAAAATGGTTAGGCGCCGGGTACAGATAAGGTACAAGTAGAAACTCTAAAAGCCGCTGGACAAGCAGTAACAGAACGTTTTTTCCAACTTGTAAGCTATATGTATGAGACAGGCGAGATACCCAAAGATTTCAAACGTAACATTATAGTCATTATATCAAAAAAGAAAGGCGTGGATAGATGTGAAAATACTAACTAGAATAGTACAAAGACGAATGGAAAAACGAGCTGAAGAAATATTAGGAGAAGATCAATTTGGGTTTAGGCAAAACAGGGGAAAACGGGAGGCTATTTTAGGTCTGAGGGTGATAATGGAGGAAACAATAAAAAAAAGGGGAAAGCGTGTATATAGGGTTTGGAAATCTGGAAAAAGCATTTGACAATGTAAAATAGCAAAAATTTTCGAAATACTCAAAAAGATTGCAATAAAGTTTAGGGATAGACAGATAATACATAGCTTATACAAAGAGCAAGCAGCGGTAATAGAATATGAGCATGAATGTAGAGAAGTAAATATTAGGAAAGGTGTGAGACAGCGAAGTGCCCTATCCCTATTAATTTTTAACTTGTACATCGAAGCGGCAATGAATACTGTCAAATGCAGGAAGATATTTAAAATTACTATGCTGGGACAAAAGATTGATATGCTTAGATTTGCAGATAGTATATAGTGGTATTAGCATCTGGCAAGGAAGAGTTAGAAGCTGCTCTTAATTAAATGGCAATAGTTCTAACAGAGCGATACGGTATGAAAATTGACAAAAATAAAACTAAAGTACTAGTATGCAAAGGAAAGGAAAATAAATCAAAAACAAGAATACCAATAAGTAACGAGAACTTACAAGAAGTTAAGGATTTCTGCTACCTAGCAAGACAAATAACGCGAGATGGGAAGAGCGCAAAAGATATAAAACAAAGATTAGCACAAGGTCGTGCTACAGTTAACAAGAAAACCAATTACTGTGTTTAAAAACAACAAACATAGAGGCAAGGAAGAAATTGCTTAAAACATGTGTGGAGCACAGTACTGTACGTTTGTGAAACCTGGACAGTAAGAGAAGCGAACAGGAAAAAGTAGCCTTTGAAATGTGGTGTTACAGGCGTATGATGAAGATATCATGGACAGACAAAGTTAAGAATAAAGAAGTGCTAGAAATAGTAGGGAAAGAAAGAAATATATGGAAAACACTAAAAAATAGGAGAGATAGGATGATAGGTCACATACTATGGCATGAGGGAATAGTGCGGAATATATTAGAAGCAGAGATAGGAAAAAAGAGAAGTAGAGGTAGACCTAGGTTAGACTATTGTACACAGATAGTTAAAGATGTAAGCTGTGGGAATATCAGGGAAATTTGTAGACTAGCCCAGAATAGACATCAATGGAGGTACGCGTCCAACCAGTTCCAAGAGGAAAAACCTAATGACGATAAAAATGATTGTACTTAAACCTGATAATTATTATAAAAAACTACAGGTATTGGTTTTGCAATATTCTCAACTAATGTTAATTGTGCGAAAGCATTTACTGGAAAACTATTAATTTAATAAATGTCTAAGTGTTGGGGGATCTTGGCAGCCACAGGCTGCTTAACCTTCTTCACACACTATTTAATCTCGGTAAAAGAGGACATATAATTAGAAAACAACAGAAGGGAAAGCGAGTTGTATCTACGCTGTGGAAATTGCTGTGAACTGTGTAGGCTAGCTCAGAATAGAAATAAGTGGAGGTACGCGTCCAACCTGTTTCAATACGATAAACCTTGTTCGAAAGGATATATTGGAAAACTATTAATTCGGCAAATGTTCGAGTATTGGAGGATCTTGGTAGCCGCAGTCTACTTAACCTCCTTACATACCACTGAATATCAGGGAAATAGGGTATACATTTGTAAAACAATAGAAGGCGAACCGAACTGCATCTAACAAGAAAAGCAGTAACTATGTTCGAAGACAACAAACATAGAAACAAGGAGAAAATTGTTGAAAGCATATATGGAAAACAAAAAAAAATAGGAGAAATAGAAGGGCATAATATGTACTAAAGCATTTTTGGGGAATAGTGTGGGATATATTACAAGCAGAGATAGGAAAAAGAAGGTACGAGCAGGCCCAGATCTAACTATTGCACGCAGATAGTGAAAGATGCAGACTGTGGAATTTGAAATGGGATGGTTAGCTCAGAATAGGAAACAATGAGGGTACGCGTTAACCAGTTCCAGGACTGAAGACCTAATGTTGATGTGTAAGAAATGGAATATCCTTTGTATTATTTGAAATTTTTTTTCTATGAGAAAGCTGTGTAATTAAATTTTTCAGATAATGAGTTTTATTGTGGAGACCACAAGTTCAACAAGTTTCACTTCAATTAGATTAAAAAACCGACGTGCCTATCTGCGAAAATTACGGTCAAAGGACTAGACACTGCTGATATGGCTCTGATTGTCATTGGTGCTGTCTTTATTTTCTCACATTATACGAGGCGTATTTTCTAAGTAAGTACCGTTTTGATATTCCGCCGTTGCAAGGCTGCGGTTGGCATTCGGCGCATGCGCGCTATGTACCTGCATCTATTGACAAGGTTGAGACGCCAGTACGCCAACACCCGCCTGTGATTACGTGTGTTAGCAAGCATTTAAAATAGCAACGCCGATTGAGAGTCCCGTCGACTATGAAGTTCGGTCTGTTATTTGTTTTCTGAGTGCAAAAGGCTTAAAAGCGATCGATATGAGATTCGTGCAATTTACGGACAAAACATTATGAGTGATTAAATGGTTAGGAGGTGAGTTCAAGCATTTAAAGATGACCACACAAATGTGCATGATGAAGAACGATGTGGGCGACCTTCAATCATCACTGACGAATTGGTGCAGAAAGTTGACCAAACAGTGAGAGAAAACAGACACTTTACAATTACGTCGTTATCTGATGACTTTCTGACTTTACTGAAGTTTGTCAAAGTGTTCTTCATGTAATACGGACTGAACGATTAAATAACCGAAAGCTGTGCTCACGCTGGGTACCAAAAATGTTGACGGAGGTGCACAAATCCAAACGTACGGGCAGTGCCTTAACTTTTCTTGAGCGGTATCACAAAGAAGGTGATGATTTTTTAAGCCCAATTGTTATGGGCGAAGAATCCTGGGTGGCCTACAGTACACCTGAATCAAAACAGCAATCAATGGAACGTCGGCATTCAACTCCACCCAAGAAAGTGAAGTTTAAGCAATCAATGACAACCCGAAAAATCATGTGTACCGTGTTTTGGGACAGAAAGGGGGTGTTGCTAGTGAACTTTTTGACCAGTGGTGCCACAATCAATTCAACAACGTATTATGAGACTACAAAAATTGCGCATCGCAATTCAGAACAAAAGGCGTGGCGTGCTGAGTAAGATCGTCCTTTTGCTTCACGACAATGCCCGTCCACATACAGCTAATCAAAACCAAAACTTCATTAAATTATTTCGTTGGAAACAACTCGATCACTCTCCATACAGTCCAGATTTGGTGTTCAGTTGTACGATACGAAAAATGCCTGCAATTATGTAGAATAGTAAATTAAAGTACATACAAAAATAAAATTATTAAAAAGCTTTTTGTTTTTTAGTTATTTCAAAACGGTACTTACTTAAAAAGCAAGCCTCGTATATGGGCAATGCATTATAATATAAATATTTGCATTCAGAACAATTTTCCCCAACATTAGATAAAGTGTTTATGTCTACGATACATAGAAGCTACAACAGTTTAGAACATGTGGATTCTCCATTTGAACATTTGCTATAACCTGCTTCATTTTGATAAGTTAAGGTGTTATTTCGTTTCATTTATAGAATAAACTGGTCCGTGTTATTAATTTGACAACCATCGTAGCATTTCTTGAACAAAATTCCTAGCTAATCAGATAGATTTTTGTACATGCACAATTACTGTTTTTCAAGACATAAGTTTTGTTTTCTTTTTGTAATAATTTTAACAATTGTTAATAAAATATGTAAGTGTTACATACTTGAAGTCAACATAAAAACGACTATCAAAATCATGAGAAATCAAAAATGGCTCCAATAAGAAATACAAATGTTGATGGTGTCAGTGTAATGTTGATGATGTCAGTCTAATTTTGATGCCTGGTTTATTTATTCGACGCCTCCCTTGTAGAGCTTCGTCCTTCCCTCAGAAGAGCGAATTTCACAGTTTCAGAACTGCTTACTTAGAGAAAGGTTACTTCTAACAATATTTCGAGTTTTATCAATAACTGAAGTTCCTTTGAAGGTCAACAACGTCGTCTACATAAGAACTTGATTTAAAGAAAGAATCCTCTTATCGAGTAGAGTTGAATAAATTTACGCGCAAAGCTTGTAGATAACAAGATCACATTGAGATAGGCATTATTAACGCAAGAATAATTGCTGGTGGTCATTTAGATTGTAAATTAACTCATAAAAAATGCAATTTACGGTCGGTTAATGGTCTCCGATTTGTATTCATGTGTAAAAGCACTAATTCAGTCAGAATAACAAGAATTCATTATTATAATTTAAATAAAACACAATTAGGATACATTAAAGCACGAAGATGTGATCTTTGATTGCGTGTTAAGTAACAAAGCTCTCCACAAGACTATTAGTGTAATGCGTTGGGTATGCACCCCATCTTCAAACCCTGTTAAAATATTTTTATTAGTAAAAGGAATAGCAGAAAACCTCCCGTACGCTATACTTAAGCTTAACGCAGCTTACAATAATATGTAGTGATGAAAGGTCTTCACTACATATGAGTGGTGAACTCATCAACACATGTCAATACCAGCTTTCGTTTAAACTTTATTATACCCTATTTCAATTAGTTGAGCATTAAAGCGTCAAGTACAAATGACACCTGCAGCATCATACTAGATTCTACTTTTCAACGGCTAAAAACGTCAATCATTACTAATGGAATTTATAGCGAATGATGATCATTGATAGGTAGTTTATTTTCTCTGCCATGCATTGGGAAAACAATACTGAAATTTTTATTGGGATAGAATATAGATTGTACGCAGTTTTAATCCAACATCACGAAACCCATACTTTGGTTGAATACAACTAAACTAGAAATCCCTTAAGCAGACCATTTGGGAAAACTTTTCGAAAATATGAAACATTCCAGTAATGTTAAAGGTCAAGAAAATAGTTGATGCAGGAACAATGCCACCTTTTCCAGCGAACCAGAAATTAAAACGAGTTTAGTGTGCGAATGGCATCTAATAACAAAAACTATGTGCTAGACACAAAGTAATACTTTATGCTGAGATTAAATCTTTTACTGTTTTTTTAGTGATACTAATTGACGTTTATGAATCTATCTCACTATTAAATCCAATCAGCTACAAATATTTCATGCTATTCTAAATATTTTTAATATAAACTGATTAGGCAGAAATGTTTTACACAGTAGAGCTTGTCTTGTTATAGAACGCGCCAGTGCAAGTTTTTCAGAGGTTGCATTATTTCTTTTCAATAACATACGTAAAGATAAATCCATTAAAGTTGAATAATATGCAATAAATTTTTTTTCTCAAGTTGGATTACAAATGATAACAGAAGTAAAAGTAATGTTAGCATAACTTAAGGAAGGAAAGCATTTAAGGTCAAATGCGCAATTCTAAAATTTAGGGTAGCTTTAGCTATTAGGAAAAACCATTTAAGCTTTTATTTAGAGCGTGTAGCACTACACGTTTGTGAAACATGGATATTAGGCAATGAAGAAGTTTGGTTGGAAGCTTTCGAGATTAAGATGCTATAGCAGAAAACTTAGATCAGTTGGGCGCATAAAGTTAGTAACCATAGGGCCCTAGAAATAATTCAGGAACATAGAAGTATTACAAGTGTAATTAAAAAAGGGCGTGGCGGGAAGACAGGTCATATTTTGAGAGATGAAGGAATTGTTGGGGCAGTAATAGAAGACAGAGCAGAAGGTATAGTATGTAGGGAAGTCAAAGGTTCAAAAATGTAAAATACATCAAAGAAAGATAAACATAGATAGTTACAGGGTTCTGAAAGAGTTAGCTCAAGATAGGATATATTGCTACGTTTAATCAACCTTAAGGTTAGGACTAAGGAAAGAACAAAAATTTAGTTTTTTATTGATCAAGTAAGCTAAAGAAGAAATTTCCCTCACAAACAAAAGGTGAGCCAGTCAAACCTGCATTTTTGAAAAGGGCGGGAGAGCCGTGAAAGTGGGCGGAGCGAGTTAGCAAGGTTACCATTGTGTACCTCACAACTAAGCATTTCAGTCGCCATGGAGCAGTGGTCTAAACAACAACGTTTATTCGCTGTAAAAGCGTTTTACCAAAGTTGTAGTTACGCAGCCGAATTTTCAATTTTCAAATTTATCGAAATAAGCCAGTGCCGTCTGTTAATTCAATCAAATTGCGGGTGACAAACTTTGAAGCAATTGGTGAAACGAGAAGCAGAAGGGGTGGCAGTGCAAGATCAGTGCGATCAGCCCTCGGAGATCGACGCGTCGACAGAGTGCTATGCTTGGCATCGCAAACACGAGCGTCGAAGAACCTTGAGGTTAGATGTACACCATCGCCCATACAAAATTCAGGTTGTTCAGGTTATGAATGAAAACGATTTTGCAGCTCGACGGCGTTTTTATCAAACGTTGTTGGACATGTTTGATTGAAAACGAGGACCTTGTTCACAATCTGTGGATGACCGATGAGGCACATTTCCATCTCTCCGGTATTGTGAATAAACAAAATTTCCGATATTGGAGTGATGAAAAATCTTAACAACTTCATCAAAAAGCACTCCATTCAAGCAAGGTAACAGTTTGGTGCGCAATGTCCTCATTGGGAATCATAAGCCCGTATTTTTTTAAAAATGACAGGGGGCAAGCAGTTACTGTAAATGCACAACGCTATTCGGAAATGTTGCATTCGTTCTTCATTCCTCAGCTTTGTCAACATGGAATGTACAATGAAACCTTATTTCAGCAAGACAGTGTCACAAGTCATACAGCCCGTGTGAGCATGAATGTTCTCAACAATGTTTTTTCAAATCGTGTGATATCCCGAAATAGTGCGATTTCTTGGCCTCCCCGATCGCCCGACCTCACAGTGTGCGATTTTTTCTTGTGGGGGTACCTGAAGAGTAAAGTCTTTGAACAACGGCCTCCAACGCTTGGGGAACTCAAGAGGAGAATCCGTTTGGAAATCGAGAGAATTCCTCAGCGTATGCTCCGTGACGTAATGGGCAGTTTCAGAAATCGCCTACAAGAATGTCTCAATCGGGTAGGACACCATCTTACTGGTGTTATTTTTAAACAGTGAATGTTGTTTCTTAAATGTTTTTTAATGTACATTAAGATAGTAACAATAAAATTTTGAAATATCCATCCGTTTATTTTTTACAGTTATTTCAAAAATGTAGGTTTGACTAGCTCACCTTGTATCTACGACAGGCTCAAGTTAAAATTTAATATCTAGGTTTAATAAATTTATGAGGGTCAGTTTAACGTATAGTATAATATTTAAAAGTAAACACGCGCTTAAGTATAACGTGATTACTTATATTAAGCAAGCATGATCTATTATTCATTTTAAATTTGTATTCTTTTGTCAAAACTGCTTGGTTAATTTACATAAAAAAGTCATCCAGCCAACATATCGCTGTATAAAAATAGTTTCTGTACGGAAATGCAGTGCTACTTGCAATTAAACTCATAAATTAGTAAAATTCTGTATTTTATTATTAACAAAATACCCTATGTATTATTTCTTTCTCACACGCGTTTTATGATTGTAATAGCATATCAAACAAAGGTTATCATTAACTTTAATATTATAACAAATTACAAAGCTTGTTACGGGTGTTTGAAGCATGAAGTTTTTAATTTGCAATTGCCCAAAATGGGCGGAAATCCCGTAACAAAATAACGATGTACTATCAAAATAGAGTGGTGCGAGAGTGGGTTCATTAGCAATAAATGGCAGAAAATTGATTAAAATTGGGTAATGATCCGAATTTGACTTAGGTGCGATTTCAAACTACGTTATTACTTATCCTGTTAGGTTTTCAATCGGTCAAATTTAAAGACGTCAACTACGTCTGGGTTAATAGGATTTCCTCTGACCAACGTTTAAACCAGAGGATTGTTAATTACGGGCTACTCTTAGTGAAATAGATTTCCTTACAAAAGGTCATCTGCCTGTTTGAACAAATGAAACTACTCTTCACTCACTTGGCTTAAATCAATTCTAGAATAACATTATTTGAGCATTTCTGTGAACAAATATTAATAGACGAATTAGTGACCTATAAATATTTCTATAACAAAATACATACATTAAACAAAAATTGGCGAAATTCATTTTCCGTTCATTCTTAATACATCTAACCTTGGCTAAATATCTTAATTACTTATCATTAAGCTCACAATGTACATACCTTATATTCCTAAAAATGAACCATTACACATTGAGTAAGACTGTATAAATGCCATCACCCGTACAATCCAAATTACACATCTAACTCTATAGCCATTTTACTATAGAGGTTCTAAATTTCATTAAACCAAGAGATAGCATGTCTCCTTTGGGGCTTTGTATTCCAAAATATTTTGCTGGGAAACAAACCGTACTAATAACTTTTTTGCCTCAAACTGGTGTGCTGTTAATATATACCTAACATGCGTAAGATGGCTGACTGTTATGGGTTATTGGTGTTAACTCCGCGTAACTGTGATATAAATGAATACATTGACCTGTAAAATGTTGTCTGGTTTGTAATTTAATCTCTGTTAGCTTCGTCAACTCATTGTTTTTCCCGTGTATTACATTGTAACAGCTCGGTTTTTATTGCGTCTGGCATACATTATATCTAATAGCTGTTATAATGTTGGTATATTTTTCTATTTATTACAATAGCTTATTAAACACTATTATACTGAAATCAAAACTAACAGGGTACTTCAATAATAAGTTGTCTGTTTTAAATTACTTTCTCGTCTGATTGTGTTATTTTCTGTAACGCCCAAACGTTACAAGCTTGTCTTGGTTTGTGGATTTAAAAACTTAAATAAAAGTTTTGAGGTAATTTTTCTGAAAAAATGCATCCCGATGTCGTTACTAAATTGTGGCACAATAATTTTTGATTGGACGCAAATACCTTTTAAAATTATTAAACTTCCGGTTTGAAAATTTTTGTATATGAATTAGAGATAGCTGTGTTGTGAAATCGTTTTGGTGCCTGTATTCCACAACCGATATTGAAAATGTTTAGTCTAAAATTAGTTGAGTAGGTACCGCGGTGTGGGAGCAGATGATTATCCTTTTTCGTTGTCTAATATATTACACATATACATATAATACTGTTAACAAAAGCTAAATGTATTTAATAGATATAAACCAATAAAATGTACTGAAAGTGATTGCAATGCTGAAAAGTCCACTTTATTACGCCGACGAATCGTTATATCAATAATTTATTAAATACAAACTATACATATGGAATGTAAACTAGTGGCTTGTAAAGTGAACTGTTTTTCGCACAAACGACTTTAGGAATGCCACAAGTTTAAATAACTATATGTACTAAATAAATTCCGCAAAATTGTAATTTACATCGATAGTCATCAATTCCTTTTTTTATTAATACCCTGCCTAAAACGCCGACACGTTTGATTCTGAATGCAGCATATATCAATTTTGGCAAAAGGTAAACATCTTCGAAAGTAACATAAACTTACACGAGAACACAACCAGGTTAGCAGCTTATAATGCTTTTATATGCATATTTTGACCCTGATAACTTTAATTTTGAATTTGTGTATTGATATATTAATTGAATTTTATTTCCTAGTGACAGTTTTGCAATACATATTATATCGGGGACCGCTTTGCAACAAATAGAGCTTTAATTACATAGAACATCATTATATCAAATCCAAACGTCCTTGAGTACTCACAAGCATGCATAGAGTATATTATAAAAAGCAAAAAAGAATCAGTAGATGTATATTGTGACATATGATTTAATTGTAAATTTTGTAACCAATTTATTAAATGAAGTTATTCTTTTAATATTTAATAGAGTTAATAATAATTGAGGGTTTACATAGATTTGTTTTGATGTGAAATTACATCATAAACATTTTTGGCGCAGTATTTTGATAATTTAGTAAGCCCAAAACTGGATAAGCCATGGAAACTGTTTTATCGTTATCAAAATCAATAATTGTGGTAACTCAAATTAATTAAAAGAGAGCAGAGGAAGCTTAAACAATTACTTTTAAATGACATTTTAAACTTTGTATAAGGTAATTACCTTAATAGAATAAATCATAATTAAAGTGTTGCTATGAGAAGCTTTATAGTAACTAAATGCAGTTAGATTTTTACATGACATCAAATTCATAAACTGCTGTTTAATAGATCGTTTTTAAAAAGCTCTACAAGATTTTTAGATGCTAATATGCAAGCTTAGGATTGGACCAAGGTTTATTCAATGCCAAGACAAGGGAGATTACCACTTCCAGTGGTTCGTTGCTAGTTCGTTAGCTGGCCAGGAATTGTTTTGCACTTGGTAGCCTTTAAACGTTATAAGCGGTTAGTAATTGAAGCACGAAATCATTCTATTTGTTATCCTGACATAAAACGTTTAAGTTCGTTTACACTGTACATAGTTTAATAAATAATAAATAATAATAAGCAATTTAAGTGCATTCTAAAAAGTGAAAATGTTCTATTAATTAATATATGTATTTAATGGATCACATTTAATGAGAGTACATTTGAATTTTTAAGATAGTCCTTTATAATTTATTGTTATATATAATCGCAAAGAAAGATTCTCAAAGAATATAAAACCAGGAACGACGCTATAAATACTGAAGCAATAATTCAAAGAATAAATTAAAAACTGTGTCACAAATAAATGAAAGTTGAGGAAGCGGTTCACCACTATCGGTAAATTTAAATTTAAGAAACCGCTTATGAGACATATATAAATATATATATATATAATATATATATATATATATTGTTATGATAATACGGTTATTTAGGGGTATATAGGATCACAAGGCTAGTATACTTCATGTAAACAACACCAAAATCAAGGAAACTAAAGAATTGAATTATAAAAAGTACACAATTCGTTAATTATGCAATAAGCAAAAATCAAACACCCTGTATAAAATCCACAACTAACTTTAATCAATGAAAGGAAGCTCATTCCTTAATAATTTAAGCACATTTAGTAGAATAAATAACTCTAGACGCAATCCAATTTTTTAAAAACAATAATACATTCAGAAACTCTAAATAAATACAAAGCAGGAGCATCTAAAGTAAAACAAACATAAAACGAATATTTTTAAGCCCGACCCATTTGTGTAAGGAAATAATCATACGTGCTTACAATAAACAGCCCTTTCATAAACAAGCATGTCTCATGACGTAAGAAGTCAATAAACGCATCTAACTTACGTCATATGTTAAAAAATCCCATAATAAAATTACGTCTACGTGATAATTTAAATGTAAAATCGCCAGAAATCCAGCATATGAGGAAAATAAAATGTGGAACATAAGTTTGGCTACGTGCCAGTTTCAGAGTAATAGTTAATAAATTCCTATACAAAATACAAATACCTGATATTGAAAGGTGCAAAGTACCACGGCCAACGAACTCTATAACGTAAAGCTTTGGTGTCTACGTGATTTTTGGGAGAATTTCAACAAGGTATAGAATAGGTAACTCCGTGTAAAACCAGAATGCCTGCAAGATAGCGTAGGGCAACACCCCTACCATGCTCAAACAACAAAGATAAAGCGCGGTAAACCAATAACAGCAGGTGGATTGGCTTACCTTTATATATTACACCAAGCTAATAACGGTCAGTCTTTCTATAACTGAAGCACGAACTGTACTTGTCTGAACAAATATACTACGCAAAGTTCAAGTGTGAAATTAAAATACGAATTATAAGTGAAAGTTAGTAATTAAACATTTCAAGTACAAATGTACGTTCAAATATACAAGTGTAATAAAAATACGCTGTTGAAATAAAACGTAAGTCCAAATTTTAGTTAAGGTAAACATGATCTTTAACATTTATTAACTTACAACAAGAAATCTACGAAGAAATCCACTGATAAATCCAGTAAAAATTCCACAAAGAATCCATAGAGAGATTTACTAAGCGATTCGATAAACAATTCACTAAGTATGTTCAATAAGAAATCTAACGTAAAAATCCAATACTACAAGTACCAAACATAATAAAGGGGGAAAACTCTCAATCAGGACGTTAAGCTGAAAGCAACCCAAGGTAACTGGTTAACATTACATTTGATTTTCCAATGCTCCACCCGAAGGTACTACATTGGCCAGAAAGCGAGTTTTTTTTTACCTGGAAAATTTGGAATTTTGCCGAACCCTTGCTGTTCCAAGCAAGGTAGGGATCTTTAACGTGCGTGACAACACTCACACACGGGACCTCCATTTTACCTCTCATCCGAACGAGGGTGTATTTTTGTGAAAAATGCTCGCCTAACATTTTTCAAGCGGACCGTGTCGGGATTCGAACCCGGGACCTTGGGCGTAGTAGTCACACACATACCATTACGCCACGGAGCCGCCTGGTAACTGGTTAACAGCACGTAGCGGCAGTTCAAAGGATTGGGGTTTACGCAGAGCTAGACATTTGAACCAGGACATCAACTGGGAAAATACCAGGTTAGAGATCATAGTAAATTAATAGCATAAAACTTTTCTTTTTGAATATTTAAAACTTGCATATACATTGATATTTATGTAAAGGGTCATCAAAAAAATTTGTTTATACGTAGAAATTACGTTAAGACAAAGAAGGGTCATTTAACGTTCAACGAGGTTTCCAAAATAATACAAAGTTATTTTTGCTGGCTTTAACTGCTTTAATAGGGTTATAATTTGGTAATGAACAGATTTATATTATTTACTTTGATTCAAGGGTTTTAAATAGCAAATAATATTACGAAGGTTGTAGAGTTGCAAATTGTACATATTTCTTGGTTTAATATACAAATGTTTTTTATTTAGTTTATCTTATTCAGGTATGAAGTGTTAGAGAAAAAAGGGGTTAAAAATTTTTCTGTTATCGAATCGTCGTGCCCTCTGTGTGGGGTTGAACTGAGCTAGTCGAAGCATAAATCTAATTGTGCAAAATTTAAAATTTATTCTAGATTATTTAGAAACACAGAGTGGTGGCGAGCAGCAGGCAATTGAGCGTTAAATACATCGGAGTACATCGATATCGTAGGAATATATATATATATATATATATATATATTGAATGTTTTTAATAGGTTTGAGGTCAGCTGGTAAAAAAAAAACTCTTTTATAATGCCTAAATTTTCGGATGTATTTAATCCTTGATCACAGGCTTCTAAAAATGTTACAAACAACTAGGCTAAATTATACAAATATTAATTGCAACTTACAAAATGAGTTGTTTTAAAAATTAACATCACCCTGTGTGATATAGGCTTATTATAAATACCAAATAATGTAAGCAGCATAGTAAAAATAATTAATCGTTAAAATACCTTAAAAACGCATTCAATGCGAACGCAAATCGATCATTTTAAGATAAATACGAAACCATTTATTTTCACTTATTAATTATCAATATATTTTCGATGGATAAAAAATAGTCTTCATTTGCTATAAATAGCATAGAATAAGACTCGCTTTACGCATTTAGCATAAAATTTCAATCAATGTCGTATTTAAAACACTTTTAATCTAAAAATACTTTTTACCGTGAAAGCACATATTTGCTATAAAAATGCAGCCATTTGCATTAAAAAGCAATTAAAGTTTAAATAATTACCCAGTGGATTACATAAATTTATTTAAAACTCTTCTGAAATAGACGAGATTAAGAGAAAGTTTCGGGAGAATACCTCAATTTCGTATGAACTCGTTAATAAATGAAAGTTTATTCCAAGAGGCGGCTCGAACATTAAAAAATAACCGATAAAAATTGACTATCTTTCGCATTAGTATGTAGCATTAGTACGCGATTAGTATGCGACGCGACACAATAACCTTGGATGTTAAACAAAGACGAGGCAGCGCGCGTTACTAATAAGTGAAAGAGATTACGAGGCAATAACGGCGCGATTTTAGACGCTAATGAGTTTTTCTGGGAACCCTTGCATCATAATGTTCCATACTGTACTACTATATTCTAGAAATAGATAATTTGTATATATAAGAAAGCATTTATTAAAAACGGTCATTTTTAAATTCAATCGCGAAATGTTATTTTGATTTAAGTTGCGAGCTGTTGCTTTGCGAAAATGATATTTGAAGTAGGCAGTATCCATACTGTAATTTAATAATTTCATTCTTACAATGAATATAGAAGTGATGTTTTAAACGTAACTTACATAAAGAAAATGGAAATTATTATATACAATAAAAAGGAAAATTTTTTTAATATAACGCTATTTTAAAAATTTTATTAAATAATCGAAAGGAAGATTTAACCAACAATGTACTTTGGTAACTGCTGTTTGAAATGAGGATTTTAAATATGGAAAATCTTGTAAGCTGATTTGATGTTAATTTAAAATAAGCATATATTTAAATACGAGGAGCGTTTTTGTGGATTCTGCAAGTATTACTTTTAGATTTATTTTCAACTGATATTAGAGTATTTGTCATTTAATTTAAGGTAGAATAATAAATGTTAATCATATAATATTTTTTTTGTGAGGATCTTTGCTAGGAAAGTTGTCAAGGATTTTTTGGCCAATCAAATCTTAGAAGCGTGGGAATAAACAAAGTCAGGTAAAATATCCATAAAAGAAGAAATTTAGTTCTGTAAATTTGAAATAAGATAAGGAACATTTTTTTATAATAAATACTTCTTAGAAATTATTTGATGTTTGAAAGAACGATGTTGTAAATGTTGTATATGCTTTTGTATGAGAGAAATTATTTTATACTGTATAAATACTTTAATGTTGCTGTGTTTGATTTCATTTTGAAAACTCCGTCAATTCTGTTGACCTAGCCAGGTAAACTTAGTATGGAAGGTAAGTCAACAATTTCAAGTTTTACAATTTGCTGTATCTGTATCAGAGCACTCTTTTAGCGGCGCTTCCAACGTGCGGTCGTTTTCATAGCACTCTCATATACGATGAAACGATCTGTATTAAGCGTCGTTGGAGATTTGTCTAAACTGGTTTGAAAGAGAGATTGAGGGAGTATTTAATTTAGAAAACACACTATTCACGTATAATATTTACTTTATCTTACTGTTGGATGTTGGTTTTCTGAAAATACATACTATAATAATTGTTAGAAGTTCCACCAATTACTTTAGGCTAAATTTATTTGTTAATTTTGACACTACAGAAATATTGTAAACGGAATTGTCTAATTGAGTCAAACGTATTTATTGAAAGTGAAATTTCTTACTTACAAAGTCGATCGGGACGAACTTTTAAAAAATTTGTGATTGGCATTTGCAGTTGGAATACGACGTTATTAGATTTGCTCTTATTAGTTATATACTCCAAAAGGTATTGTATAGGATGGAAGAATAGAATTTGATAAGTTTTAAAGAAAATCCGAAATGGTGATAGGTGTTTAAAGATATAAAAGTTTTATAAAGATTACTCTTTTGCTTTAAATTGTGCAATTTGTAAATATTGACAAAGAAGATTTATTGATTAAAAATCAAATTTCCTTTGGTATCACATTTGTTTTGAATATTGCATTTTATATTTATCTTGTAGATATAGGTTAAGTGGTAGATATACCCCTAAGATTGAGTAAGTAAAACAAATAAACATTTTATTAAGTTAGCGTGGCAAGTTGATTTTTAATAATACAATACTAGATAATAAGAAAAATTATCAGTTACGTTACTATGCAAAGTATAAATCATCATAACAAATCGAGCTTGTAATTAAAATAAGAAAAATTTAAGGTTATGTATAAAATTTGAATCTGCAACCTTTCAATTTGACAGTACTTAAGACTTCAGTGTTCCCTATAGTAGGGGATAAAGAATACTACTATAGTAAGCCTGCTTATCGTAAAAGGCGATTAAAAGGCGCAGCAAGGGGCAGCAGCCTTGCTGGCTAAAAGATATTGGAGGAGGGTCGGTTGGTCTTGGGCGATCCTCAATAATTTACAAGCTTGTTGGGGGTTGGCCGTGACGGATACGGCTCTTTGCTAAAATCTTTAAAAACTGCGTTGTGGAAAGATATGGGAGCCTACCACAATATTTCCCAGGTGCGCGTGGCCTAAAACGCGAAATACATATGATGGAGTGCTCACAAGTAAAATTCTTGTCCGGAGGTAAAATACTCCCTCATTCGGATCTCCGGGAGGGGGTGCTTGAGGCTCGTCATCGTAAGAATATAAAACAACAGTTTGATTTAGTGATAGGGACTTGGAATGTAAGGTCATTACTTAGAGTAGATATGTTAACGAATTTATTAGTCGAAATGAGAAAGGAAAAGCTGGACATTTTAGGTATTAGTGAGGTGAGATGGCCAGATAATAATGACTTTTGGAAAGATAATTATAGAATAATTACAACTTCTTCAACTAAGGGACAGGCAGGGGTAGGAATAGTGTTAGGTAAAAGATTAGGGCATAAAGTTAAAAAGTACTTACAATTTAGTGATAGAATAATTATGGTTAGATTGAGTACAAAACCCACAGACACTGTTTTAGTACAGGTTTACATGCCAACAACTCAGTACGAGGATGAGGAAGTAGAAAAGGTATACGAAGATATAAATAGTATAGTGAGAAAAGTAAAAGTAGATGAGAATTTTATAGTTATGGGCGATTTTAATGCGCCAGTGGGAGAAGGTAGTGAGGGAAAAATGGTAGGAAAATTTGGGTATGGCAGACGAAATGATAGAGGAGAAAGATTAGTTGAGTTTTGCCAGGAACATAGATTAGTAACTGTAAACACCCTATTCGAACAACATGTTAGGAGAAGATATACCTGGAAAGCGCCAGGTGATAGGGCTAGATACCAAATAGATTATATTTTAGTTAAACAAAGATTTAGAAACCAAGTTAAAAACTGTCGTAGTTATCCAGGGGGCTGACATAGATAGCGATCATAACTTAGTTAAAATGAAGTGTAAACTAAAATTCAAAAAATTGAGAAAGGTTAAAAGAGAGGGATGGGATCTAGGTAAGCTTAATGATAGTAGGGTAAAAGGGGAATATAAACAAGTATTAGATAATAAGAGCAAAGAGATAGCTGTAGGAGGGAACGTAGAAAATAGATGGAAAGAAATAAAACTGACAGTACATGATACAGCAACACAGACTATAGGTAAGAAAAAAATAGAAGCGAGAACACCCTGGGTAACAAAGGAGATATTAGATTTAATAGAGAATAGAAGAAAGCTTAAACCTTTCAGAGAAGTGGATAGTGAAAGTAAGCAAAAATATAATACAGTTAGAAATAAGATAGTACATGAGTGTAGAAAAGTTAGAAATAAATAGATGGAGGGGAATTGTAAGGAAATACAAGATGATTTGAGAGTAGGTAAGACAGACAGGACTTACAGGGCAGTTAAAAAGTTTTTTGGGGAAGATAGGAAAAAATATAATGGTATTAGAGACGAGAATAATGAGCTTCTAATAAATAAAGTTGAGGTAGCAGATGGATGGAAAAGATATTTAGAAGATTTATATAAGGGAGACAATATGGATGAGTTAGAGAACGACCAAGAAGAGGATGTAGAAATAGGGTTCTCAATATTAAGAGAGGAATTTGATAGAGCTGCTCGGAATCTTAAACTAAATAAGGCGCCAGGGATAGACGATATTCCCGCAGAATTAATAAAATATGCAAGTCAGAAAACTTCAGACAGATTATATGAACTAGTAAAAGTAATATATGACACAGGTGAGGTTCCAATAGATTTCGAAAATAATATTGTTATCCCAATCTCAAAAAAGTCAGGAGCTGATAGGTGTGAGAATTTTAGAACGGTTAGTTTAACTTCTCATGCTTCCAAAATACTAACAATAATAATTAAAAATAGAGTAGAAGCTTTGACTGAGAATTATTTAGGCGAAGACCAATATGGTTTTCGTAAAGACAGAGGGACTAGAGAACCGATACTAATTATTAGGGTAATTATCGAAAAAAGGTTACAAAAAAATAAAAAGACTCATTTCGCGTTTGTAGATTTAGAAAAAGCATTTGATAGGGTTAATTGGATTGTTATGCTCAGGGTTTTGCAAAAAATAGGAATCTCTCATAGGGATAGAAAAATTATTTACAGTCTATATAAAAACCAAAGCGTAGTAATTAGATTTGATGAAATAGAAAAGGCAGTTAAGATTAGAAATGGTGTTAGACAGGGTTGTATACTGTCTCCCTTGATTTTTAATGTTTATATTGAGGAAGCTTTAAACTTAGCTAGAGAGAGAAAAGAGATAGGTATTAGTGTACAGGGACAGAAAATAGACATGTTACGTTTTGCAGATGATATAGCCATTATAGCAGAGTCTAGAAAAGAGTTAGGGGAGTTTTTAAATATTTTAAATGGTATACTACAAAGTAACTATAGTATGAGAATTAACTCAGGAAAGACAAAGATAATGACAAGTGAGTTACAGACTAGTTCTAAACCAAAATTAAAAATGGGTAATACCGAGTTAGAGGAGGTAGATAAATTTTGCTATTTAGGTAGTATAATTACAAAGGATAGACGTAGCAGAAGGGATATAGTAGCTAGAATAGCTCAAGCTAGAAAAATGTTTTTAAAAAAGAAAAACTTACTAATAGTTAATAGTATTAGTTTAGATAATAGAAAAAGTTTCTTAAAGTCGTACGTATGGAGCGTTCTACTATACGGTAGTGAGACTTGGACAATTAAAGAAGTAGATAAGAAAAAGATAGAAGCTTTTGAAACTTGGTGTTATAGGAGAATGTTAAAGATTAGTTGGACAGATAGAGTAACAAACGAGGAAGTTTATTGAAGGATAGGTGAGGAACCCTGTATGTGGAAACAATTGAAGGTCAGGAGGGATAGAATAATAGGGCACCAGTTAAGACATGAGGGACTATTTAGTAAAGTCTTAGATTATAGACTACTAAATAAAAATAGAGTAGGAAGGCCTAGACAAAGCTATATTAGTCAAATTATTAGAGATTTAGGTTGTGAAGGATATGTAAACCTTTTTAGACTAGCTCAGAATAGAAAAGAATTTAGAGCTGCGTCAAACCGACTTTAAGTAATTTCGAAAACAAAACAAAAAAAAATAAAAATCAGTTAACTAAATGTCACCATGACATAACTCACAATTAGTTAGCGGTCTGGCATGTTGGCAGCGATTCGTTGCTTAAGCCTTACCATAACATATAATTTAACACTTTTCCTTTTTTGAAGCGGATCACCAGGTTATATTTCATTTCCTTATAAATGGTAATCATGTATACATGTTAGAGTTCTTTAACAACCATCAGGTTGCTAATATCTATGTAGAGCCAGGTGGATAGGAAAAAGATAGAAGGATACAGGAAGACCTAGACCAAACTATATTAGTCAAATCATTAGAAATTTAGGTTGTGAAGGGTATGTAGAACTTTTTAGATTAGCACAGAATAGAAAAGAAATTTGAGCTGCGTCAAACCGACCTTAAGTAAGGTCGAAAACAAAATGATGATGATGATAAGACTTCAGTCTCCTTAAAAGATACAGTTTTTAAATGCCATATACTCTTTAATGTTTTCAATGAATCAGAGTGATTGCAAATTCTATACATATCTTTAAGCAATGGTGATCGCAGTTCCGTAGCACTAGTTTCAATGTAGGTTATACCTTTGGAAGAGATTGTAGTTGTGGCAGTTATGGCGAAGTTTCCTATCAGTTTCCTTCGGAGTTAAGTTATTCAACGGTGGGTTTCACTTGAATATACCACGAACGAATAACTATCGTTTATACAGTAAGTTTTCAAACGTCAGTGAAATAGGTATACACCGGAATACTACATACTACAACCGCCAGAAGCAGTAGATCCTTTTATAATGTGTTTCCATTGATTGAATTTTCTAGCTGTTCTCGTAATAATTAATGCACACGATGAGTAGGTAGGTAGTTTCAAATTCTAATGCATACGTATTTTTATTGGGCGAACATGCAGAGCAAAGTGAAATTTGGAGTAGCTTACGCGACAAGCTCGAGTATGTAATATTAGGAAAGCTCATAATTTTTACAGCATTAAAAGTTTTTTATGCAAGTGAAGAAGCGCAAAACCTAATTCATGCACATTGGTCAAAAATCACGCGTTATACCAAATGCGATTACTAATGCAATTTATTGGCATTAATGAAGACAATTCTCATATATAAATTCGTAAAATTCGTGAAATTAAAATCATTAAAAAGAAAGTTAGGCGGTTGGAATCTAGACAACAACGGAAGATTGAACTATTTCCACTTTATTTCTACAAGGGATGTATCCTAAGCCATGGCACGAATATATTGGCATAGAGAGCAAAAATTACTTTGTAAATAATCGAGTTCAATTAAAATGTTAGGAAACATTTCCGGTTCATATTAACGAAATTATGAAAATGTTTGCATAGATCTGTAGCTTTGTTGTAACAACAAGGCATTTGAATGGGTTTATAAATGATTTGGCATTACAATTTTGCATATCTTAGTTTTCAAATCTATTCAAAGTTATCAATCATAACTTATTACTGTTAATTTAATTATATTTAAACGCGATTTTTTAATAATTTGGGAAGAAATGTATTCAACTGAATTATTCTAAATCAATAAATAACTATACAATTACTATGATTGGTATTGATGTCTTATAAACTGTAGTCAATCACTTTTACAGTGTAATCTTATATAGATGTGGCAGAGTAAAAGCTAAGTAGAATTTATGCCTTTGAACTTCAAATATTGACACTAGCATTAAGTTTGTTTAAGCGGGTCTTATTTATACGTACAAAGAAAATCTTCGTAAAGGTCAAGTTCCTTGAGACTTGCCATATGAGTACACAAAAAAGTAAAGTTAATGCAAGTCCTTTGGGCGGCTTTTAATATTTTGTAGATAAAAGATTGAAAAGCTTTTCGTTCTTTGAAATACGAAGACGCCATTTTGTATCAATTAATTATTAATGTTGAACTCGAAATTGTGGACTTTGCATTACGAAAATACTTACTTATTACAAAGAAGCACTTAAATTTATTCTTTAAGTGTGTACTGTCATATTATTATATCCAGCTTTTGATTAATTACATTGTTAAACCTGCAACTACACCCTACCTTTGGACGAAAAAAAACGTTAAAGATAATCTGAAAGCAATCTATATTTCAGAAAGTGGTATGAAATTCAACACTGAAGTAAACACGCTAAACAGCTAATGTTTGAATTACGTGCACAAAGCTTTGAAGTACGTAAATTACACTCTATTAACAGAAGGAAATTCCGGCAAGTTGTTGTGAAAAGCATTATATTACACTAAAGGCTACAGCATCAAACGCTTTGATCACTTCTGAGTGATTGTATGCCGCTAAAGGAAACCATTAAAGTGTAGGAGATGTAAACCGACGATCAACGAGAAATCCTGAAAAACGATTATGTGCTGCAAAGCGCGATTTTGCATTTATGAATTTAGAACTAGTACGTTTAAGTAAGATTAATATCTTTTGCATATAAGATGTTTAATATCTTCATAAAAATAGATATGCTTAGATTTGCAGATGATACAGTGGTATTAGCGTCTAGCAAGGAAGAGTTAGAAGCTGCTCTTAATGAAATGGAAACAGTTCTAACAGAGAGATACGTTATGAAAATTAACAAAAGTAAAACTAAAGTTCTAGTATGCAAAGGAGAGGAGAATAAACAAAAAACAAGAATACAAATAAGCAAAGAAAACTTACAAGAGGTTAAGGATTTTTTCTACCTAGGAAGCCAAACAACGCAAGATGGAAGGAGCACAAAAGATATAAAACAAACATTAGCACAAGGTCGTGCTATATTTAACAAGAAAAAGCAACTACTGTGTTCAAAGACAACAAACATAGAAACAAGGAAAAGATTGCTGTGAAGCCTGGACAGTAGGAAAAGCGGACAAGAAAAAGGTAGAAGGCTTTGAAATGGAGTGCTACAGACGTATGATGAAGATATTATGGACAGACAAAGTTAAGAACAAAGAGGTACTAGAAATGGTAAGAGAATAAGAAATATGTGGAAAACAGTAAAAAATAGGAGAGATGGGATAATAGGTCACATACTAAGACATGAAGGAATAGTGCGGAATATATTAGAAACAGAGATAGGAAAAAAGAGAGGTAGAAGTAGACCTAGGTTAAACTATTGCACACAGATAGTGAAAAGATGCAGGATGTGGGAATTTCAGGAAAATGTGTAGACTAGCTCAGAATAGATATCGATGGAGGTACGCATCCAACCAGTCTCAAGATGGAAAAACTAATGACGAAAAAAATAAATGTACTTCAAGATGATTATTATAAACAACAGGTATTGATCTTGCAATATTTTCAACTAATGTTAATTGTACGGAAGTATTTTCTGGAAAACTATTAGTTCGGCAAATGTTTAAGTGTTGGGAGATCCTTGGCAGCCACAGGCTGCTTAATCCTCTTCACATACCTTACATGTGATTTTCCAATGCTCTACCTGAAGGTGCTACATTGGCCAGGAAGCGAATTTCTTTTTACCTAAAAAATTTTGAATTTTGCCGAACTCTTGCTGTTCCAAGCAAGGTGGGGAGCTTTAACGTGCGTGCCAACACTCACACACGGGACCTCCATTTTACCTCTCATCCGAACGAGAGCGTATTTTTGTGAAAAATGCTCGCCTAACATTTTTCAAGCGGACCGTGTCGGGATTCAAACCCGGGAAGTTGGCCGTAGTAAAATCACGCCCATACCAACTACGCCCCGGAGCCGCCGCCCCCCTTCATATACCACTGAATCTCGGTGAAACATGGCATATAATTAGAAAACAATAGAAGGGGAACTGAGCTGTATATAGGCTGTTGTGGGGATTTCAGGGAACTGTGTAGGCTAGTTCAGAACATAAATAAGCGGAGGTACGCGTCCAACTAGTTGCAAGATGGAAAATCTAATGACGAAAAAATAAGTGCACTTAAATCTGATGTTTATTATTAACAACTACAGGTGTGGGTTGTGAAATATTTTCAACTAATGTTGATTGTGTGAAATGATATATTGGAAAAACTAGTAATTCGACAAATGTTCAAGTGCAGGGGGAACTTGGCAGTCACAGGCTGCTTATCCCCCTTTACATACTACTGAATATCGGGGAAATAGGTTATATTATTGTAAAACAATAAAAGGTGATCAAACTACATTTAACAGGAAAGAACAGCGGACATGCTCAAAGACAACAAACATAGAGAGAAGAAGAAAATTGTTCAAAGATTATGTGTGGAGCACTGCATAGTACGTCTATGAAATAGGGGCACTAGGAAAAGCAGACAGAAAGAGATAGAAGCCTTCTGAAATGTTGTGCTTCAAGGGTAATAACAAATAGGTTATAGAAATAGTAAAGAAAGAAAGACATCTGTGGAAAATTAAAGAAAAAGAGAAATACAAGGGTAAGATACGTTCTAAGGCATTTTTGGGAATAATACGGGCTATATTACAAGCAAAGATAGGAAAAAAGAAGTAGAGGTAGACCAAGATCAGATTTTTGCACGCAGATAGTGATAGATACAGACCGTGCAAATTTTACGGAAATGTGTAGATTAGTTCGGAATAGGAAACAATGAGGGTACGCGCCTAACCAGTTCCAGAACTGAAGATCTAATGGCGATGATGACCGTATTTGGAAAAATATAAGGTTTATATCTACTCCAAAATACCTTATGAAGTACCATTTTATAAATTGTACCATGTATATGCTCAGTGGCAAATTGAGTTGTTAGTCATTTCCAAAAGTTCCAAGGGCACCAAATTTTTTTATCATGTTTTTAGGCTTGCGTTTATTGTGCTGAACCTATATACAAAGAATAAGTTTTTAGTTCTGGGCACTAATGGGTTAAAGTGTTCATTAAAGTCAGTAAACGTTGTGACAGTTTGGTCAACATATTGACATGGCAACGAGCAAATGATGTGATCGACATACTTGACTAAAAATGACATCTCATACGGTAGTCTAGGTAAAATGATGCAAAGTAGGTTATCCATAATAATTTGAGCAATTATAAATGACAACGGTGTCCCCATTGGAGTTCCAAATAGTTGTAGATAGAATTTATTTTGAAAAACAAAATAAGTCTTATTAAATACCAGGTTAACGGTAGTCAAAAACAAATCTTCTGACAGCTTGCAAAAAGGTTTAACGTTATTTCAGTTTTCTTTGATAATATTGATGACTAAAGGTAAAGGAATATTAGTGAACAAAGAAGCTACATCCAATGAAATAGGAATATGAACATTGGGAAGGTGAAAATTTTTGAATTGTCGTACAAACGAGCAGCTATCTTTTACATTATATACCTCAAGAGAAAAAGCCAGTTGAAGAATGTTAGCTAAGAAGGAAGCAATACCATAGGTGGGTGTATTCACCGTAGAGATTATAGGTCTTAAGGTGAGGACTGGTTTGTGTATTTTAGGTAAGCCATAATATTTACCAGGGGTCAAATAGCAAATACAGAGTTGGTCCTTTTCAAAATCATTCAATATCCCTTTTTTATGCAGTAAGATGTTCGTTCATCTTTTTTTGTGTAATAAACGTAGGATCCCATTGTAAGGGTTTATGTATAGACCTATTGGACAATAGATCGAGAATCTTATCGATATATTGTTGTTTATTCATTATAACTGATACAGCACCTTTATCTGCCTTAGAGACAACAATCTTTGGATGATCAGCTAAGTATTTTTTAACTTTATAATTACTCCTCATTTTGTCGATTATAAAAATTTTATTGTTTCTTGGGTTATTAGCAAAGTTCATGATAACATTAGAGATTTTTCCTCTAAGAAAAAAAATCTCTAATATTATCATGAACTTTGCTAACAACCCAAGAAACAATCAATCGTTACTATCTCAATATGTTGACCAAACTGGAAGTTGATGGCAAATTATTGTTTCTTGATGTTCTTGTCATCAGGGGCTCAGACAATCGTTTAATTTTTGATTGGTACACTAAACCAACTAATTCTGGTAGGTACCAAAATTTCAATCCAATCACTCTACACAGCACATAGTCTACACTGTGAAAGCCCTTCGTTATCGCATTGAGCATATATCAGATCCTCAATTTATTAGGAAAAACAAGAAAATATTGGTAGACACTTTATTAAACAATGGTTATCCAAAAGGAATGTTAAACAAGTTGATTTACAATAATTTCCTAAGTCTGAACACTACTAAAACTGACGTGACATATAAAAACTTCCTTATAAACAAACTTTATCTCCGTTGTTGGCAAGATTGCTTAAACAACCTAACGTGGCGATTGTCTATGAATATAACAATTCCATCCAAAGTTTATTCACAAAGTTAAAGGATCGTACTCTAAAATTATTAATGAGAAACATCATCTACAAAATCGCATGTAGCTGCAATAATAGCTGCATTGGACAGACGAGTCAGTGGTTAAAAAGTCGTTTTATCCAACACAGGAGTGCCTGTCAAAAAAAATCTGCTAAATGTGCATTGTCTTCACACGTTTTTTCAACTAAACATACACCATTATTCGATAATATCATCGACAGCGAACCCAATTATAAGACCAGGTTCTTCATAAAATCGTTTTATATTAATAAGAAAATCAATCTTATTAACAACAAAATGGATGTTGATAAAGTACATAATATTTATTCTGCCTTATACAATAATGATTTTTCCAAACATCGTTAAGGGAACGAATACTCTTTGAAGTGTAACTGCTGTCATTCTTCAGAACGTTCTTCTTTTAAATTTCAAATAATTTTGTTAGATTCGTTCTTTCCGTTTTTAACCGTCACCAATACAAGACGTGCCATTCTGGCACTTAATTTTTATAATCCTAAACCTACTTTTATTATGTACACTTTTTAGAATTTCCTATATATTTGTCTAAATTTAGAGATATTAGAGTAAGTTATCATCGTCTTATTATGTATTTTTACTGTTGAGGTTTCTTTCTATTTTAACTTTTGATAACGGTAGGAAAAACTACCGAAACGTCAAGTTTTGATTAAAACCTTTTATTTAATTGTGATTTATTTCAAGGATGATAGGTATCGATTATTTACAAGAAGGGGGCGCGATGTCAACAACCTCATAAGAAAATCAATATTTTCTACGAATGCAAATAGACGTTAAGGCAAGCAGAGATCGATATGAAAACAAAGACAAATGGGTTATAGCATATAAAGAAGGGAGATGCAAATGTCAGATACGGTTAGACTTGGTAACTAACGAAGGAACAAGGATAAAATCGAACAAGAGTGAGGTAGAAGATGTTTGTGTAAGATATCGATTTAAAATTTGAGACGTTTTTGTTGTTTATGATACGTGTCATTTCGAGAAAAGTTTCTCCTTGTAGCTAACTTCAGTATTCAGAATTTTAACCTTATTAAAGTCCGGGCTGTGATTAGACTTTTTTTAATAACAGGCTGAGCCACACGAATCCTTCCCTATCTTACAGTCACTTCTATGCTAAACAATCCTTGATCGTAACCATTGGAAAGAGTGTCCAATATAGATTTTATCACAGTCATCACAAGCAATAGAATAAATGATATTAGAATTATTCAGCATAGGAGTCCTGTCCTTGATAACAGAAAATAAATGGTTGATCGTGTAAGGATTATATCTGACAATCCTGACGGAGTTATTTTGTAGGACATTCATTAATTTTAAAGTTAAGTTTTTACACTAGGAAATTTCTTGTAAGTAATTTCTTTAGAGGGTGTCATATTTCTGGTAAGTTTTTTGTTGGAGGCTGTGCTGAAAATTAGCTTTTTAGCTAAATTCTTAGGAAAACCATAAATAGTAGAAATTTCTGTATATAAATGTAAATTCTTCAATAGTAAGGACGGATGCGAGATTTTAGTAATTATATTTTTAAACCTAAAAGGGTCTTAATCTTTTGACTGATGCTATAATTATAGAAGATTTCTGGATATCAAACTAATCAGGAACACGGAAAATATAATCATTTTGGTTTGGTACAAAAAAATTACAAGTTTGGGGATATATATTAATTACTTCTCTAATAATAGTATCAGTCGAAAGATTAACACCATTTTAGGTTTAAAAAATAGAATAACTTAGATCTCGCATACGTCCTTACTTCTGAAGAATTTACATTTGTTAACATTAATTCCTATCATTAATAGTTTTCCTAACAATTTAGGTAAAAAGCTAATTTTTAGCACAGCCGCCAACAAAAACTTACCACGAATGTGACACCCTCTAAAAAGGTTACCTACAAGAACTTCCTACCCTAGAAAACTTAACTTTAAAATTAATGAATGTCCTACAAAATGACTTCGTCAGGTATGCCAGATATAATTCTTTCACAATCAATCATTTATTTTCTGTTATCAAAGACAGGACTTCTATGCTGAAAAATTCTAATAGCACTTATTCCATTCCTTATAATAACTGTGGTAAGATCTATGTTGAACAGTCTTCCTAATGGTTACGATCCAGGATTGTTCGGCATAGAAGTGACTGTAAAATAGGGAAGTATTCGTGTGGCCTAACCTGTCATTCAAAAAAGTTTAATCACATCCCAGACTTTAATAAGGTTAAAATTCCGGATACTAAAGTTAGCTACAAGGGGTGACTTTTTCTTGAAATGACACATCAGAAACAACAAAAACGCCTTAAATTTTAAATTGGACACTGAAGGTTAAGTGTGATGTATTGTATGTTTTAAAAATTAGTAATACAAATAAAAATAAATGTAGAATAGGAATATTGAGTTAAACTATGCATTTTTTATAATCCTTTTAGTATTGTATTTAGTTTGTTGGAATATCTGCCCCTAATCAGTCATTTATACTTAAACTGTGATGATGTGTTTTAGGTTTAACGTGTTAGTTTACTTATTTATTGTAATTTACGCTAATTATCTGTGATGTATCTTTGTAATTCTTGTTATTTTTCGGCTTTTTTACTTACTTCAATACTCCAGTTTTTGTAAGTGAAATTGGCTATTATTGTTTTTAGTGATGTTCTAATGTTGACGCAACCTGATAAAGATTTGAATTAAAATGGAAAGCTTGGTTAAAGACAAAGGAAAATGAAATGAAACAAAGGAAACTCAAGAAATATTTATAAACAATTCGTTATACATTCAAAAACATCTTCCTTTTACGCACATTATCCAAGTAATCTACTTCACACACAGAAATAAATAACGTTAATAAATACAATTTACAGCTTAAGTTTAGAAAGAAGTAATATTTTATCACTACTTACGTATTAATATAATCTGCATCTAATCCTTGTTGATTATTAAAAAATCCTAAAATATATTTTATGAAAGTTACAAAATTTTCTTTACAATTTTCATGGATAACTCAAATATTCCCGCATCACTACCTCTAATTGTAGTTGATCAACGACGTTGAGCAGAAATTTTTGTAATGGTCAAAATGCCTCGAGCTCTAACCTCAAAATTGATCAAATGAAAGTATCCATTTACAAATAATTTTTATACGAAATATAAAGAGTAATCCTAGCCTAATTTACTAATAATACACAAATGGATTTTTAGGTTTGAATCAAAGTTATACTTGCGCTTGGTGTCGTCAAATTCTTGTTGATATTCTTATCTTTATAATCACCTGTCTTTGGGTATTTAACAAATCGTTTCCATTGGAATTAAGTGCATCGAAGTTTTTCTGGTTACAAATTTTTAGATTTTCATTCTTTAATCAATCTTTGTACGTAGAAGTATCAGTTAACAAAGAACATTTATTTTTAATAGATTAAAATTAGCAGGTGATCCTGCACCAAGATAATTTATTATTTATATTGAAGCAATAAATTACTCTTTTTTGCACTCTATTCAATAACTATCGAATGCTGAAGTACTTACGTTCAAAACTTCAGAGCTAAATTTTGAATGCAGAAAGAACGAATAACCCGCTCTCATTTGCTTTGTCTTTATATAATAAAATAATCTTAATACATCACCGTTTTCAAATTTCGATTAGGTTCTTGAAGTACTACTCATCCGCCTGATGTACTAATCTACCGCAATTTCGTGTTTTTATATTTTTAATGAGCTGTCAGTTTGAAAATTTATAGCGATCATAAACTCCCACAATCTTTATTAATGAATTAAACTTACAGTTATTATTTGTCTACTATGAACTTCTGTAATAATTAGAGCTATTAAATCTCGTTATCTTATCTGATTTCTGTAGTCTTCTCAGTATTATCGTGTTCCGCGAATTGAACCGTTTATTCTACAAAATAATTAGCTTGTTATTTGCTTATGATTTATGACTTTAGAACACTCTCAAAAGATATTAGTATATTTCATTTTGTATTAAAAAACGACAAGGTATTTAATCCAGAATTTTCCCGAAATTGATTTTTTTAAAAGAAAACTACTTTGCATTAATACTCGCAAAATGTGTTATAACATTTATAGTTGTGTTCCTAAAGAGAATTGAACTCACATTTTAGACTAGTTTTACGATCTTTTCAGTCTGCATAAATGAAAAATAAAACTTTTATTTCTCATTTATTTCATAATATTTTTAACAGCTAATATATATATATATATATATATAAAAGCGGTTAAAAATATTAATATAACCTGCTACAGGATTTACTACTTTCAAGTTGAGTTTGTATTTGGTTGTGCGTATGTTAATTTCTTCAATACAAGTTGAAGGAGTTGGTTTTACGACCAATGATTAGTTAGAATTTGTAACATTAGTTGCATTGACTACTGAATAATTAATGATTTGGAAATAATTAAGTTTAATTTTTCTATAAAAAGTACCTACTGTTCGATTTATATTTTTGTGTTTTTCGTTACAGAGTATATTGCAATAAGTTTTTAAATTTGCTTAAATACAAAGTCATATAGTTGGTGCAGAGATAGAGAGGTCATATTTAAATTATACATTTTTATATAGTTAAACAGTGTTGAAAATCATTTAAAGAATAACAGACATTGCTTTGATTCTCAAACTATTTATGAAATTATTGTCCATTACTATAAAGTGCAGTTATGAAAATTGGAAAGTTCTATAAAAGTTGCATTTGATCCTACCTGTCATAAATTTATATAGTGAATACTATCGGTACAACGAGTTTTATATGCGTAAGTATCAACAGCACTATTTAAACTGGCAGCCGTTGCTCATGTTGCTCAACTACAAACTCCACAAAACTACATTAGATATACGTTGGTAGCGATCGCTGCTGGTTTCACAAAATTGTTTCACAAATATTTTAGCCAGGAAATACTGAAACCTTGAGCACTGCTTGCTTAAGGAATTCTTAAACCTTCTACAAAACTCTAGAACTATTCGATGATAGTACAAAACCCAATCACTTTTTAGAAACATGCGAAATGCTTATATATATTGCTGTGAAATGGGCCTTTGGTCACGGGAACTGGTACTTTCTGCTGATCATTCGAGCCCCACAGATTGGGCCGTCCAGATTGCTGTGATTCTCTTCTGATAATCGCCTCTCTACTCTCTCCGCTTCGGCTGCTCACCTAGTTAAAACTTTCATCCTCATTCATAAAAAAAACAAACACATTCCTACCACAAACATTAACGTTAACTCTATTTACATGAATATTCATAATACATTAAAATTTCAAAATTAAATTTCAGCATAAATTTCAGCATCATAAAATTTCAAGTTCAAATTTGTCTTCATTTTAATTTGCATCCGGAATTAGAGTCCTTGTAGGATGCATACTATTTAAATAAACAATATTTGCAGACCTGAGTCTGAATAAAAGGGAGCATCTCCCACCCCTTTACGTTAATTTAACAGGTTAGTCTAATTGAGCTCAAAGACAGACCCAAATTCTCATCATAATCAAAAACATAAACCTGATAAATACTCCTTTCTACTTATACAAGAAAATTTTAACTTAAAATTGAAAATTTGTTGTTTATACATATTTACTACTGTCCATCTTTATCAAACAAATTATAAAGATATTCAACACACACCAAAACATCAAAGATTGAACAACAATGCATAAGTTACCTGAAGGTTACTGCACTCGTGGCTTCAATGTACATCGGACTTGCTTATCCCACCATTCCAGCTGGTTTATGTTTACGTCCTTGGATTTCGGGTCGCCTTTTAAAATTGTTCTACACCACCATTCAACTAAAAAGTTTCAGAGCTTCTCAGGAACGCATCTATGTATATCTAAATCTTGTTTTGTAGATCCAATCACGTTTACGAATAACACTTAATTGCTCACTCCCGAATAAAATAGCAAAGAAATTCATAATTCTTTCACGCTATACTAAAAACTGCATACTTCAATGTATTTATTTATCACTACTAATTTGGATAATTGGTACAGTAATACCCGCAAATATTACTAGACTTTATTACCTTATCTATCTTCTCTAAGTGTACTAATAACTTTTATTGTAGCACGTAATCACCACGTATTCTACTTAAAGTATCGAATAATCAAAAAATAAAGAGCAAAACTGTTTAAAGTATCGAATAAAATCAAAAATCTAAGAGATCGAAACTCTTATAAACACGGGTTTATATAATGGCCCGCTGGCACGTCGAATTTGTCCCGCAACGGACAATTTTTAGAATTTCGCATTCTTTTTTCTCTATCGGCGGCTCGGCACAGCGATTCTATTAAATTTGCACACGTTCAAGTTGAAAATCTAAGAAATTTCTACACGGCTCGCAAACACGTCCGAGAACAACTAATTAATTTTACATACCAACTGCTATGCTTTCCCCTCTCATGTTTGCATCTTATTTCAACCAATCGTAGCTCTAGTAAAGCTTCACAAATCACGCCATTATTATCGGTGTCTCTGCTTTACGCTTTTATCCATCCCTTTCTACCTTGGTCTGAGTAGTACAAATCGATATTCTTTACTATCTGTTATTTAAATCCACGTGGATTCCTATTTGAGTAAAATAACCTCTCATCTGGCATTTCCTGCTAAAACATCCGACCATTTCCAATATACGTAGAAGCTGCATGTTTATCAGCTCGAATTTATTAGAATTTGACATTTAAAAGTTTGCAGGTGTGCGCTCCTAATGAATGTTTTAAATATAATTCTCCGAGCTTTGTTTTCATGGTATTTTAACCTTAGATTTTCACAGGCTTTTATGCTTATTATATATTACTAATGGTTCAATTAACTCCAATTAAAATAATAATGAATGGCATTGACTTCTACCCTTTAATTTTTAGCGAATACTAATTAAATATTAATTATTATTTGTACATTTTGTATAATACCCGTTACTTAAAATTGAATTAATTAATATAAATTTCGCACGTAATTTCTCGCTAGTTTTAGTACTTGGAACAATTAAATTACATACAAGTTGAGCATTTTAATTCTGCTTCTTTTTATAGAAAGCGTCTAGTGAATAATTTAAATCCCTTATTTTTAATGAAACGAATAAATTTTTATGCTCCACTGTTTTAATAACGCGTATTATCTAATAAAATTCTTACAAACCCTACATTCTAATTGAATGATTTAAATCTTCACAGTAGGCCTTTAATTACGCGTACTTTTCCCAAAGCTTTCTTATACACGGTGATTAAAATTATTTGATGTAATTAATTAATTTTCTACCCTGGTCTAAATTTGAGTAATATATATATATATATATATATATATATATATATATACTTAATAAAAACAATAGTTGTAATTAAATAGTTATATAAACAAAAATGTTAATTGCATATCCTTATGATACCTAAAAAATGAACGGCAACGAAATCCAATTCTAGCAAAAAGAAGCCTATTTTAAGATCCCTTCTAGTAAGATTTACCTATTTTACGGACTATAAGACACCGGACGATAAGATGTATCTCAAATTTATAAGATGATTTTTAGAAAAATATATTTTAATGTTACTTTCGGATCATAATTTTAATTTATTGTTAACATAACTCGTATTAGCAATATTCAGCTCATCTCCACACTCGGTACTATCACTCGTCTAGTTAATGTCACCGTTCGTATTCCTTTCGTTTGAACTATTGTTGTCACTCCTTTCAAAAACTGCGTCATTTCAGTACCATCTATAGCATTATTTATTCCACATTTTTTAAATAACTATAGTCTCTCCTCTTTCGCAGCTTCCCGTGGATTTTTCACCCAGGTACAAACTTTTGAAATTGTTGACCGTTTCATGTTCTGTTGCGGTGACATCATGATTTGGCTTTGTCATCCATTTATTCCACTCTTCTCGCATAAAATTTTTAAATGGTTTATTGATATAGACATCTATCTAAGGATTATATTTGACTTGTGAGGCCTTCAGGAATAACTAATATTTTTCGGACTATAAGACGTAGGTATCTCAAATTTAGTGACGATTTATTTAGAAAAATATTTTAATGTTACCTTCGGACCATAAGACGTACCTAACATTTGAGTCAATTCTTCTATGTAAAAAGGTGCGCCTTATAGTCCGAAGAATACGTTCTATTTCTTTAGTCCTTGATAGCCACTTTGCTAAACAGAATAGTGCCATGTTTTCGATCGCTGCTAATAGTTTTACATCATGAGACTACTAACACTAAGAAAATACAAAGAACGCGTAAAGATCATAGATCTGAAAGTAACATGTAAAAATTGAATAATAACTAAATTGCTCTATTTGTTGCCGTAATTTAATGCTATTTACCTGTTCTTGGGGTAATACAAACTAAAATATCTCCATTAACGTTATATTCTAGAAGTATTAGAACCAATCATAAAAAGGAGACTCACTCAACGATCACAGTAGCTACAACGCCATTATCGTTTAAGTACAATCCCGTGTTGTCTCTGCATTAAATAATTTTCAAAAAAGCAGCGTCGCACCTGAACGCAATACGCATAAAACAAAAGTTTATGTTTGTAGCATTGGTAATGTAAATTTGAAAAATGATACTGTTCTACATGATCCATTTTGAGTATTCTACAATTTAGTATAAAGTTTCAAACTTCTTAGTCTGATAGACTAACGCATCACTTGGTTCCACTATTTTCATCTTTAAATCGTTTTTATCTATTCAATATATGATATCTAGTTATAGCTTCTAATTACCAGTTCTTATAGTTCAGCAGCTAACAATACTAGTTTCTCTACTCTTTATATTAAATTTAACGACTTATAGATGTAACTTCTTTTGTGTATTTCAATTGTAATTGTAGATTAATAATCATTTAACTGCAGATTGGCGGAAGATTTTCAGCTATATTAAGATAACTTCTAAAAATCTAGTTTTGGTTGTGTAATAAATTTTAAGTAAATGGACACGAAAAGTAAATAAAGAGAATAAAACTACATACTTCGTAACAGCAAAATAACATTGCATTTTAAACTTTTCCCCCATTACTATCTGATTTTACTATCTGAAAAATTAACTGCGACCTAAAGTAGAATATCATTTGGCCCATCCCTTACCCATAAATAAACGCAAAACTATTAAACACGCACATCCTAATTCAGCACTCCCAGTTACTGGTATCCGCTACAGAACGCCCAAACTAAATTAAAATCAAACCATCATATTGTTAACAGAAGAGTTTCTTTGTGTGAACTTTCATGTTTTCAATTACACGAGCTAAGGGCAACGTAGGTAGAATATGTCTACACCTTTGACAAGACAAACCTGAAAAATAAACATTTCATTAGTAAAGTTGTTTATCGATTTTGAGGTTAATAGGGTAAACACTAACACGCAATTTATCATTCTTGTTTACAATAGCAAAGTGTTTTGTCAAATTACAAGGCAAGATCAAATTATATATAGAAACGTGAGCATTTTAATTGATTCTGTCAACGCACAGAAACCACTACATGCGACGATTATTTACCTTCCATTCGCTATTCGAAAAACTTTAGTGCAAATCTATTTAGAAACAGAAAAGGGTTTCCATTCAAAATTTAAACAAAGAAATTATTTTTTGTTACTTAGTACAGAGATTTTTAACTTAGGGTTTTTCGAACTTCAAGAGCGTTTCTAGATATGAAGGTTATAAAAAATATTATAGAACAAACTTTTGTTCTAAAATGGCCATCCATGTAATCAGTACAATATCAAAAAGTTTTGTAATTTTCTGGAGTTGGATGTCTGGCGCCCAACGTTTAGTCAAATATTGAAGAGATGGGCATACCTGATATTGCCATCTGTCTTGTTTTAAAAGATTGAGACATGAGTGTGGTGGTAGTCTTTGGTGCCTAACAAGAGATAATACTATAAATGTCTAGATAAATTTCCTGATATGATTGTTAGTCGAGTCTTTCAAGACTGACTCATACATGCAATGGTGGTCTTTAATGTCAACATGGCGGTCAGATCATATAAACGATATAATACATTTTTCTGATGCGGTCGTTACAAATTTGGTTTTTACATAATCTGGTTATATTTTTGCAGAGTTGAGTATCCCTCGCACACAACGTCGAATCAAATATTATGAATACGCCGATGAATTTTCCTGATAGGGGTCGCCTCGTTTCGTACTTTCATAAGGATTGGGTTTTCGAGCTGTATGTTTCTGGTGAGATACGTGGGCTCACGTACATTATTTATTTTTGTTGGGGTTATTATAAATGCAGTGGATCTCACTTGAAATACTGCATAGTACAATTGGTAAGTATTTTTTTAATTTGCAAAAAGAATACATGAGTAAATCTCAAGGCTCTATGTAGTATGTATGTATGTATATATATATATATATATATATATATATTATATATTGATATGATAATAGGGTTATTTAGGGATATATAGAGTCATAAAAGTTGTACACTCCATGTAAACAGCACTAAAGTCCAAAAAACTAAACAATTCTATCATAAATCCGACAATCAAGCAAAAAGCTAATATCAAACACGCTGTATATAAATCACAACTAACTTTAATTAATGAAAGGAAGCTCGTCCTTCAAAAATCAAATCACATTTAGTAAGATAAATAATTTGTACGCCATACAATTCATTTTAAAACAACAATGCGAGCATAAAACTGAAAATAAATACGCATGAATAACATCTTAAACGCGACGAGTCTTATTGAAATAAATACGCATCAGTGTAAGGAAATAACCATGCATATTCACAATAAAAGAACCCATCAAAACAAATATGTTTCATACACGCAGGAAGTGAATAAACGCATTCAAATTACGTCATCATAAAGATTTTACTACGTGGTCTCTCAATTGTAAACATCAGAAAATTTGAATAAAATCCAACAGATTAGAGAAACAAAACCAGAGAACAGACGTTTAGTTATGTGATAAATTAAACGGAAAGTTTGAATAAATTACTATACAGACAAGCGGACATGACTTGAAAAAGGTACAAAGGTTTTATATTTAGAGGAATATACTATACAAAATCAGATGTCTACGTGATGTACTAAGCATTTTGACAAGAATTTGATGGTAACTTTATAGAAAGTCCGAAGGCCTGCATGATAAGGCAAAATACAACGCCTCAATCAACAACGTAAACTCGGGAAACCAATCATACAGGTGAGAAGAAGGATCTTTTATATAGGAAACGAATTTGATAAATAATCAGTCTTTCTTCAACCAAGGCAAGTTTTGTACCAGTTTAACTTAGAATATCACGCGAAGTGAAAATAGTAAATTAAATAAATTTTAGTGAAAGTCATGATAGAAAAATTTTTAAATTATTATACTAGTGCAAGTATACGATAGAAGTTTAACGTTAACTTTGAAACGGCTCTAAACATTCGAACAGAGAACCAAATAAGTACTCTAAATATTCGACTAGATCTAAATGTTCGATTAGATTTAAATATTCGAAAACCAAATACATAATCAACTAAACAAACCACTACACAATCATTTAAGTATTTGTCTTAACATTAGTCTACATAAGCATCTGAGCATTGAAAAGGGAAACTAATTAAGAAAATCAACTAATATTTAAACTGAGCGTTTGGCTGGGCTGTACTACGCAATAAACAAGAGACCTTAACTGAAAACAATCCAGAGGTACTGGTCAATCACATGCACCTGCAGTTCCAAGAATCGGAAACACGCAAGGAAAACACAGGTCAGAAATAAGAACATTTTTAATAGCATAAGGTATTAATTTCATTTTGAATATTACATTTTTGCATATATTGAATTATTTATGTAAACGGTTATCAAAAATCTTTTAAAAATTAAGTAGAGAGAAAGGTTGTTTGAACGTTCAAAAGGTACTTTCAGTAGTATACGGTGTTATTTTTGCTGGCTTTAACTGATTTAAGGGATTTATAATTTGAGGACAAACAGATTTATATAGTTACTTGATTCAGGTTTTTATTTTTGAATAGCGAATCATATTATAAAAGTTGTAAAGCTGTGAAGAGTATATATGTTTTTTTGATCATTATACACATTTTGGTAAGTTCATTTACCTCATTCAAGTAGGAAAATGTTAGAGAAAAAGGGGGGTAAAAACTTCTTTGTTGTCGTACCGTCGTGCACTCTGTGTGGATTGAACTGAGCTAGGCGACGCATATAAAACGAATTGTGTTTAAAATTTAAATTTAATATTATTTAGAGATACAGAGCCGAGGTTCGAGTTACAAGGAGCACAGCAAAGAATTTATGGCAACACGAGCGTAGGGCCAGTACGGCGATATCACAACAATATATATATATATATATATATATATAATAATATATGTATATATATGTATATATATATATATATATATTGCTACGATATCTCCGCTCGCCTCGTGTATGTAACGCTCAGTTGCCTTGCTGACCGCCACCTCTCTGTGCTTCTAAATAGTCTAGAATGATTTCAAAATCCACACAATTAGATTTATGGCTTGGCTAGCTCAGTTATACCCTGCACAGGCTGAACGACAATATGATAACAAAAAATGTTTACACCCTTCCCTTTTTGAGTTTCATACCTGAATAAGATAAACGAAATTCACCAAAATTTGTATAATAAACTAAGAAATACGTACAATTTACACCTCTACAACCTTCGTAATGTCATTTGCTATTTAAAACCTTTGAATCAAAGTAAAAATAAATATTCAATTTGCTCTTTACAAAATTATAACCCCTTTTTAATCAATTAAAGCCAGAAAAATAATTAGGTATTATATCGAATGCTTCGTTGAACGCTCGATAAACCTTTCCCTTTTAACGTATTTTTTACGTGTTAAAAAATCTTTTTGATGAACCTTTACACAAAATATTTAAGTACATGTAAGTTTCCAATATTCAAAAATAAGATTTAAGCTATTTGTTGAAACATAAATGCTAACCTGGTATTTTTCCGATTGATTTCCTTGTTCGAATCAGTTGCTAGATTCGTGGATTCTAAGTTGTGACCCTGTAGCTCTGCGTACACCCCAATGCTTCTAACTGCCTCTCCACAGCGTGTTGCTAACTAGTGACTTCGTGTTGCTTTAAGCTTCAGTTGTACTCTTAACGTCTTGATTTAGATTTTCCCATTTATTGTATTCAGTACCTAAAGCATTGTAGTTTTACGTCCGTACTTAGTTAGATTTCTTATTGAATTATTTAGTGCCCTAATTAATAAGTTGTAAAGATTTGTTTATTACTAAATCAAATTTAGACTTTTATATGCTAACGGCGGATTTCTTATACCCTCGTATGTTTGAACGCGCACCTGACTGTATTCTTCACTTGAAATTTTAATTACTGTGACTTTCACTTATAAAATTTTGTTTAACTTCAGAATTGAACTTTGCGTAATACCGTTATTTCGCTTAGCACAATTCGTGCTTCGGTTAAGGAATCAATGAATGTTATTAAATCAGGTGAGTTAGGTAGACTAAACCTTCCACGCGCTGTCATTGATTGACCGCTTGCTATCTTATAATTCGACCATGGCGAGGCGTTGCCCTGCGCCATCATGCAGTCCGTTGGGTTTTACTTGGAGTTACTTACTATATGTATTGTTCAGACGCTCCAAAAATCAAGTAGACCCAAAGTTTTATATTATGAATTTCGTTTGCCAATGGTACTTTGTACCTTCTAACATCACGTAATTGTAATTTTGCACAGGGATTTATGAACTATTATATTTAATCGTGCACCTACGTCAAAACTTATGGTTTCATATTTTGCTTACCTAATATGCTGGATTTTATTCGAATTGTGGCGATTTCTACATTTAAAACATCACGTAGGCTAAATTTTATAACGGGATTCTTTAACAGACGACGTAAATTAGATGCGTTTCTTGATTTCTTGCGTTATGAAATATGCTTGTTTTGAAAGGCATGTTTATTATAAGCATGCATTGATTATTTTTTTGTGCTAATGCGTCAAGTTTGAAAAAAAATTGTTTAGCGTTTGTTTTACTTTGGATACGCCTAATTTGCATTTGTTTAAAGTTTATGAATGTATTTATGTTTCTAAAATGAATTGGGTTGCGTCCTGAGTTATCTATTTTACTAAATGTGGTTAAATTATTAAAGAATGAGCTTTTTTTATTGACTCTAGTTAGTTGTTGATTTTATACAGGGTGTCTGGTATTTGCTTTTTGCGGAACGAATTGTGCACTTTTATGGTTTAAATGTTTAGTTTTCTTGATTTTTGTCTTGTTTACATGAAATATACCTCCCTTGTGACCATCATATACCCTTAAATAACCCTATTATCAAAGCAATATATATATATATATATATATATATATATATATAAAGACAAGTTATTTGCAGTCCGCAATTAGGAATCTGTATACAACAGAAGTAAGACTAAAATGTATCTGTAAATAAACTCTTATGAAAATAATAAAAGCTTATTCACTTATACAAATCGAGCTAATATTTGTATAGCAATTAACAAAACAATAACTCTATTACTAAATTATCGAAGGTAAGTAAGTAGTTAATATAATAGTTGGTAAAGTCTTGGGATGCAATCGTTCATACAGCAAAAACTACAGTGTCAAATTTAATTTTATTCAACCTTTCGGCACACGAGTTGTGCCTTCTTCAAAGACTAAAAATATGTTGAAGTAGTTACGAGCTCTGAAACAATACAATCAATCTACTTACATAATTGCTTTGACTTTATATGAATGTAAACAACAAAACAAAAAAACGCAGTTCTATACATAACGCACAGCATTAATAAGTAATTACCCAATAACAGAGTTAAAAGTAGCAGATCAAAAATTAAAAATACATTAAACACTATAATCAGAATCATGATTACTCGTCCCCGTTTAATCAATGCAATTTACAGATTTGCCGACATCTAGTAAATGCAATTTAATGTGTAGCCGTCGTAGAAATCTGCATTGAAGTATGTTAAAAAATTGTTCACGAAAATGTGTTGTAGTGGCTTTCAGTGAAGATCGTTGTCTTTGATAAAGCGTCGCTGCGGCCGCGCGTCTGCACGGTCGTATGTAGGCTTTTGTGTTATGAGGTGGTAGGTTTGTATTAAATAAAATTGTTCCGTTTATATTGTAAATAATTTAAAGCTAAATTTTATTTCTGTCGAGTTTGTTGATTATTTACATTCGCCGCGGTATATTTAAATTTATTAGAGTAAAATTCCCATGGTTTTACTTAAAGCACGCGCCAACATGTGCCGCGAGTGATAAACGTTGTTATTCCGCATGTGCAAGAACAGTGTAGTGACTGGAAAATGCACAAAGCTAGAGAATCGATTTGTCGTTCCAACAGTCCGCATCGCTGGTTTATATGTTTTCGTAGAACTCCTAATTGGAAGAACCACTTTTCTTCAAAACCGCTATTGACAGAAATGTGCTTCGCTACACCCGCAAAAAGCAGAGTAGATGTTACATCGTTTTTTTCATTGACACGGCTTCGTGATCAACAGGTGAGTACTTTTAGTAAACGTTTGAACTGATTCAAAACACTACTTATATGTTGTTTGTTAATTATCACTTAATTATATATACAGTCCACTTTTCTTTCCTAGCTATCGTAGTTTGTTACCGCATTTTACAAAAATAAGAATTTTTTTTGACCTTTGCAATTACAAATCAAGGCAAAAGTGGTGTTCCGGTTAAGCTATAAAAAGAAGTGAATAGCTTCAGAATAATCTATTCAGTTGCAGTTCTTTCCTAAGTAGTAATCTACATTGAATTATTACCTTGACATATAACAGTAAGTTTCTTTTGTTTTATTTAATTTGGTTTAATATTAGTTGTGCTTAAAGATAGAGCTTTGTAATTAATTCAAAACATTTTGATATCTATTTTCCTTTTAGATGGATCTCAAGCAACCATATAAAAATTCTCTTTTAGAAAAGGCATTAAAACCTCTGGTTAAGTTAAGCAATCCATCTATTGGCCAGCCATATAAAATCTATAATGCAGCAATAATTAAAACTAAACATGGTGAAGTTGTATTGATAGAACTTAATCAATCTGTTGTGTTTTTACCTATAAGAGTTACTGATGATTATAAGTCTCATTTGTCAGATTTAAATTCAACTAGATACTCGCTAGTCTTTCGAGGTAAGATTGATGTAAGAAAACCACAAGCTGCAAACAGATTCGAAAATATTGAAAATTAACAAGTAAGCGCCTTGCTTTTATGTACTATATGGGTACAGTTAATTTTTAATTTAGTGAATTTTCTGTATGAGTAATTGCGCTTGTTTTAAATTTAGAACTCAGTGAAAATTCATAAAATTTTAACATTTATACAATCTTTTTGGTCGAAACTATATATTGAGTACAATGCAAGTTTGCGCACTTCAGCTATAACAGCTCTCAAACAGAGTTTGTATAAATTAGCAATTAACGTGGTTTTTGGCAAAACTATGGAAAACATTCGAAGGCATTGTATTATAAAGCATGTGAATAGTTTGGAAGGGTACTGTAGTACTAGAAATCTCATTGCGAGTCCAACATTTTGTCAAAGAACCGTTTTTGAGGATAACTTAGTAATATTGAATTGAACAAAACCGAACTGTTGTTTAATAAACCCCTGTATATAGGTATGATTATATTAGACCTTTCAAAAACGTGCATGTATGAGTTTCATTACGGTTTTATGTTAAGTAAATTTGGTGATGATAGATATAGGCTCATGTACACAGATACAGATTCTCTAATTTAAGAGGTTATATGTGACGATGGATTTAATGAAATAATTAAGAAAAATATGTCAACGTTTGATACATTAAATTATCACCCTAATAATCCTTGTAATATTCCCTTAGTAATAAAAAAGTTCTGGGTTTAATAAAGGATGAAACTGGTGGTAAAATTTGTCAGGATTAGGTATCATGGGGAAATAGATAGTGAACTCGTTAACAAGAAGAAATTAAATGCCAGTGCAGTTCAAGATCGTAGAAGAAACTATCGTAGAGCACCACTAAAACGCCGTAATATCCCTGAATCAGTGGTTACCACTAAAAATAAAAATGCAGCATCATGCGGCACTGTTTTGGATGAGAACGCACAAGGATCAACAGAATGGAATCAACTAAATGCTAGTAAAATTCGAGGTTATAGAAAAAAATATTGTAGAGCACCGAATAAACTGCATAATAAACCCGAATCGGCGGTTACCGTTAAAGATGAAAATGCATTATCATGTGGTAGTGTTTGAGATGAGCGTGCACAAAAACCAATAGAATGGAATCTCTTTGTTAACGATAATGATGCAACACAACGTGTACTTTAAGACCTTACCAAATAATAAGTTTGAATTTAAGCTGCAATGGCAGTTCTAGAAATGTACTGGTAATTATCACTTCCTTAAAACTTCTGTATAAATAAAACTTCTATTATAAATGTGGTTAAAAGTATTTTATTTAAAAGAAAAATTGAGTGAGTGTTCATGGCATGTACAATACCAGTGTCTAAGTAGAAGAAAGTTTACCGTAGCACAATTGAAGGATTGATGTTGTGTAGAGTGGTAAAAACACTTGAGAGAACCAAGACCGTCCTGTAATTTGTGTAACGGCAGACATCCCAAATCTTCTATATTTATTACGTTAAGATTTGGAAATTCTTCAAGTAGCCACGTCCGTTTTTCCAATCCCTTAACATACACATACGGTGTAATTTCAAATAGAGGATCCAATATGTGATGTAAGCACGTATAATGTAGGTGTCTCTCATCCCAGGAGATCTCGTGAAAATTCCTGGTAAGCCACAAATTTTGACATTTGTAGCGAGCTGCAAGTTGATTCCAAGTAAAATTGTAGCAACACTTTCGTATTGAAGTGGAATAAGCGCAAGTTCTTTAAATACAAATTCATTATTTGTATTTTTAAAACCTTGAATGTCGACGATTAATGGAGTATTCATTACGCTTCGTGTTCTATATGTGTTGTTGGATTGTACCGCACCACACGATCGTGAAGTATGAGACAATACGCTGTGCTGTGTGCTTTAACAGCTTCTTTCATTGAAAAATCTAATCGTACGTCAACGGCTTCCACTATCACTAGTTTGTTTTGATGCGAACAATCGATAACCACCAATGGAGCTTGAGCTACAAATTCTTGTGGTGTTAATATAGGTTTGCTAACTCATCTATAGTATGATTACTGAAAGTTTGCATCCATTTCATATAATATGGAAAAGCGGTTGGCCTCGAAATCTACATTGAGATTATCGTAATGATACATGGAGGAACCCAGATGTAGTTTCATATTGGTTAATTTACAGTGGTCAAATTGACTACGTCATTTTTTGCGAGAAGTGTCTGATTGAAAGCATACTATAACATAACGTGGTTTTTCGACTGGAGAAGCGGTTTTTACATCTCAGGTATGAGTATGTGTTGTATGAAATTCTGGGTATTCATGTAGTTCTCAATTGCGAAAACTAAGTTCCATAGTTACATTACGTTGAAGATGCTTCAGTAGCTTCAAGCGCTCTGCGTCGGCAACTGTAATGTGCGGAATTCGCCACGATATATGTGTTATAGAAATTTTGATTACCTCTTTGTTATCAGAATTCTGTACAGCTGCATCATCAGAGCTACCTCTAATAAGGATAAGTTCCTGCATAATATTCAAAAGAATCTTTCAATAGTCTTCAACAAATCCTAAAACCATGCGCAAGGGCATACATACATTAAAGCTGCTATTGTTATCAACGAGGTTAATTTTCTCAATGGGTGACCAACCAGCGTTGTGAAAACGACAAATTTCACTCAGGTCGTAAGATAGGTATTTTTTTATTGTTGTGGTTATATCTGAATTACAAACTCTATCGATAACCTTTCCTCCTAGTTCATATCGTATTTAATAAAACAAAAACAAAATTCCATTATTAGCAAAAATAGCTGTGGTTGAAACAGTACCATCAGCTTTATGCATTGTACACTCAATGTAAATTACACTATCCCATGGTAAGGTGTAGACGTCTTCGTTCTCGATTGGAATTCTGATTCCGTCGTTTTTGTCATATGTAGTATTAGAATACGGTGTATGCGTATGCTTCTCGGCACTAATAATGACCGTATCAAATAAAGCTCGTTACGTAACATTTAAAATATCCCTATCCATCTTAGCGACGTAACACTTTGAAGCCAAACGTTTGTAAAAATTTATTGTTTTCAGGTGTTAACCGTGATCTGGGTTGCATGCGACTGGTAATTTGACTGATAAACTGCCCATAAATAGGTTTTGACGGTTTATGTTCATAGCGATATACCATAGCTTAAAGGCGTTTTAGATAAAGTCTTATTGTGATGCTTTCCTGTATTAAGCGGTTTATAAGTGATGTTCATAGGATTTTCAATAATTTTGTAGCCTGGTGCAACTGTAGAAAGGAATTGATGTAAAATGTGTATACGCTCTTACTACTAGATTGCATTCAACGCAAATTGAAGTGATTGGAGAAATCTGCAGTAAATGGTCCGAAATAGCAAGAATGTTAGCAGGTAGTTTACGAGGATCAAAACCCAACAATGGTCTAATTGAATTTGGTTGCGTAAAATCTACTACGCCTGATGCTTTGACTTCTGTTTGCAAACTGTTGTTATATGCTCGAATTTCAATTATATATTGCTTGGAAGTTGTACGTTCGCGTAGATCGTGCACACTACGCCGTACAAACCTATTAATATCCTGCCACTTCATATGTAGCTTCCTGTAATGTAAGTACAATGTCATCTAGATAAAATTTATTGTTGATTTTCGTCACATTTTGAATTGAATAGAACGTATCAAAATTTGCAAGTCCAATAACATAGTCATGTTTATCATCAAGAACAATTGGCAGATTAATTGTTGCTGTCAAAGTTAAACTGATTTCCCATAAAGTAAATGTATACATGTTGAACAAGCGATGAAAAACTTACAACTAGCAATAATATACGCGGGGTTGGAAATAAATGCATTTCTTTCTAATTGTTACTTTTGCATAATAAACGACTAAACAAACGTAAGTTAAATTGAATACGGGACAAGAGATATTTCAAGTAATTGCTAGAGTAGCATTACTTAGTTACATGATTATTTGATATTAAGGACCGTTACATTTCAGAAAATAGAAGTTAAATCTGAGGGTTACTCCATAACAGCAAAATAAGTTTTTGGGCTAATTAGTGACAAGGAAGGCCTTTTTTTACGGATGTAATAAATTGGTATATGCAAAAAGAATTACCTATAACTCGCATCAATTATACTAACTAAAAATCAAAATTTATCCGTTTTTTAAGTCTAAATTTAGAACGGTTTGCATCAACAGGAGTACCAATGCAGCTATTTAGCCTTGTAAGAACATTTGCATAAAAATGAAAGATTTTGCAAGTAGAGCAGATGTTGTCCTACTCTTGCATAAATAAGTTGAATACTTCTATTCTATACCAGGCTAAACCATTATCCAACACTATTGTAACAGTAATTAAGAAGTATATAAAACACTGAAAATTACGTCGATTCTATTTTTACTGAAGCGGACTCATAGCTGTTCAGTGATAAGCGTTAAGATTTGTTTAATATTTAAATTCATTATTTTAGGTCTCGTTGCGCCTTCTAGCGCTATTTTGTACAAGTTTCATTTTACCAACCGCAGTGGTTTGTATAGCTGCGTCAATTTCAGTTCGCATCATCACAAGTTCACAATGTGATTCACAACCTGTTAGCACGTTATTGTAATTAGTAGTTTTAAGTGTAACAATGATAAAAGTTTAATACATGATATACAATTACTGCGTTTACTTCTTTGAATAAGATTTTATGCAGTTGCAAAACCAGCAAAGGTACCGTGCGCTAAATAGTTACTTTCAACAAGAGGATTGACTGACTAATAATCACCTGAATTGCGTCCAACATTTCAAGATGGTGCTTTTCAATTAATTGTCTTATAATCAATCCAACATGTGGGCCTTCGAACCTAGATGTCATTATCCTCAAGCTGCATACAAAATTACGTTGAATATCAACAGGTTAGTAAACGCTTTAATTCAAATTTTAGAAGCAAGGAATCCGTTGCGTTTTTCATGTGCAAACTATACAAGCTTTCGCACAGTTTCATATCCTCAACACCGTTGTATGACGGAGATCGCTATTGTCAACTGTAACTTCCCCGTCTTTCACTACACGAAGCTGTTTGCAATCAAGCTCTTTACAAAGAGAGGGCAAGCATTTGGATTTAGGTAGGTTCAATGGTTGTATACCTGTCTATCATTTCCCTTTCACACATTAAGTGCCTGCCTGGCAATTCGCTCATTATTTCGTTATAATTACTAAAATAAAATAAAAACTGAGTTTTATTTAGGTTTAAGAATTATGCATATGCCAGTTTACTAATTTAACATTTATTTTCATATTTAAATATTAAACACGAAATCTGCATTTTCAAATAACCGGAATTAGTTTCGTTGTAAGCCACCATAAGCGTACGCTTTATCGAGTATTGACGATTTCTGTATTAGCTGCATTTCGGTGGTGTGCAGTAAATAGGCACATTACTCATCAGTGGGATACATTTGGTTGGGTATAACAAATAATCATTTTGTATTCCTGTTCGCAAATAATTTTGTGATATGGATTCCTTTATAAAGTTACGTGGTTACATGAAGGCCAGATTCTTGAATCAACTCCAGATAGTACGGATTCCGATTTGGATTTTGAAGATGCTTATTATTCCATAGTGTCTCGTGCAGAAAATCTTATTCAGCATCATGATGATGAGACTGGACATAGATCTGTTTCACCAAATTTAAGTGTTAAATCGCTTTTGGGAAATTTTAGTGCCCAAATACATGTACCTGCTATATCGATTCCAAAATTCAGCGGGAGGAAACCCATCTGAATGGTTGGAATACTACGAAATCTTTAAAAATTTCATTCATGCGAATGATCCTTTGTCTAACATTCAACACCTTCATTAGTTGAAGGCTAGCCTATGCGGCCTGCGGCCCAAGTCATTGTCTCTAGATTTTTGCTCCAGTAGTTACACAACTGGCTGGAGGGTACTTTGTGAACGTTTCAACGACCTTTATCATCTACGTTGTTTCGAAAAAACTAGATCCTCACACTTTCCGTGAGTGGGAATTTTTAAGAAATTCTGTGGGGTCCAAATTACCTACACTACCAGACTTCAAGGAGTTTTGGAAGAACTCTGCCAATTTGTTAAACGCTCTCGAATCTAAGCAAGACAAAGTTACACTGCCTGAGAAGGTTTCAAAACCTTCAAAGTGGTACATAAAATTGTTTATTTCTAATGGAATCTCATGCTCTTACTGCAAAGATGCTCATACATTATACAGATGCACCGAATTTGCTAATTTGTCTGCAAGCAGTAAAATCTTAAAGGCAAAATCCTTACAAGTGCGTCTGAACTGTCTCCCAAGATACATTTCGTAAATCAATGCCTTTCAATGTTTTCGTGCAGAAAATGCAACGCTAAACACAGCTTGCTTCCTCATGAAGAGAAGCAATCCAAATTGGACGATCAACCAGGACCTGCAAATCCTGCAGCAACACCTGTTGACACAAACCAATTAGTCTCTGCATTTTGTTCAAATGATGGAGTTCTTCTGCCAACACCTATGGCAAAGTTTATTTCAAGTGACGGAAGATGCCACAAGGTCAGAATTCTGCTGGATTCTGGATCACAATCAAGTTTTATTCGTTCAGATGTATGTACTCGATTGAAATTTCATACTCGCAGTACAAATGTCATTGTTTCAGTCCTATCCAAGTCTACTTCGCACATACGTGCACGGTGTGACGTCACACTTCAGGCTCTCCACACAAATTTCAAGTTCAATGTTTCGTGTTTGGTTCTAGAAGAAATCACAGGGGTTTTTGCTAGCTTCAATGTCGAACGAAATAGTATTAGTATTCCGAGTAACAGTTCTAACCGATTTTACTTTTTGCGAATCTTGCACCATTGATATTTTAATAGGTTCTCCAGTATTTTGGAAGCTGTTATGATAGGACAAGTTGAGTTAGGTTCAAACCTCCCCATTTTGCAAAAAAACTTTGTTGGGGTGGATTGTTTCAGGTCCTACGACCACTTTTGCACAAACTATCCAGTGCAATTTCACGTCTGTTGAAAGTCCTGCTGATGCACTCAGCAGATTCTGGAATAGAACATTATCCTGCCGAGAAGGTTCTCACTGCAGAAGAAAGTGCCTGCGAAGCACACTTTGCACAAACCGCCTTTCGTGATTTGGATGGCAGATTCATAGTCTTTATTCCTCTCAAGCAACCTCCCGAGGTTTTAGGAGATTCGTTTCGGACTGCTCAAAAGACGTTTTTGCTTTGAAAAGGCGATTGCGTGCCAATCCTGACTGGGCTACTGGTTACAACCAATTTATACAAGAATATATTGATCTGGGGCACGTGTCTTTTACTGATTCCCAGTCGCCTGATATTTCTTATTATCTTCCACATCATGGTGTCCTAAAGGAGGACATTATAATTTGAATAAGGACCGCTATGCCTGCGGCCACGTCCCCAATGCTCCACCCGAAGGTCACTGGGTTTAAACGCGAAATTAAACGTGCTTCAAATGTAATCTAACTTCAAAATTAATCCATCCTAACTAAAAATCTAACAAACTAAAATAAAAACTAAAAATAGGGTTTGAATAATGGTATCCCTAGCGTTGATTTTGGAGTGTGTCCGATCAACAAAACCCACGCGAAATTAAAAGGGGAGGGATCCGTAATACCGGATAGCAGTCGCCAGCTCTACTTGCCGGTGTGACCTGAAGGATCGACTTAAAACTATCCAAAGCTAGCTAACTAATTAAAAATAGATTCAAACCTAAAGAAAAACAGCTTAACAACCAAACTTCGCTTTGTTTTTAATAGTTCACAAGAGACCAGGTCTGGTTATTCTTTGAACGACATTTGAATGGTTGGTCCCACAATCCAACAAGATCTATTTTCAATACTCGTACGGTTTCGCAAACATGATATTGCTATAGCAAGCGACGTTGGGAAGATGTATAGACAGGTTCGGGTGGTGCCTGAACAAAGGTCTTTACAAAGCATTCTGTGGCGATTTTCTCCTGCAGATCCAATTTCTTCATATAACCTGAACACGGTTACTTATGGCACAGCTTTGGCTTCTTTCCTTGCTATTCGTAGTCTTACACAGTTAAGCTATGATCATGCAAATTCTTTTCCTGATGTATTCAAGATAATCAAGGAAGATTTTTATGTCGATGTATTAACGGGTACTAGCACGCTTGCAGGCGCTCGCAACCTGTGTTCTACGTTAAGTGACATTCTAATTTCAAACTACGTAAATGGATATCTAATCATCCACGGGTTTTGGAAGGGATTCCCAGATCTGATATTCATCCTGGTGTTCTTAGGCTCAGCGAGCATGATCACACAAGAACTTTAGGTTTGATCTGGTCTTTTCAGTAACATCATTTCAAGTTTACTATTTCAAACACCTTTCTATAAGAAGGCACTACGCGTAGCATGCTTTCTGAGATTTTTCAGATCTTTGATTCTTTGGGTCTCCTTGGTCCATGTACCTTGGGAGCCAAAATTCTAATTCAACAACTGTGGCTAGAAAAGTTGGATTGCGACGATCTTGTTTCCAAGAGTATCTAAGTCAAATGGTGTTCATATCGTAGTAAATTAAATGGTCTCAACGACCTGAAGATTCCAATACACTGAGGTTGAGTTCCGCGGGTTTTCGATGCTTCCATGCAAGGTTATAGTGCATGCATCTTTTTGCGTTCAAAGGACAAGGAAGGCTCATGCCATGTTAGACTTCTATGCTCCAAATCCAAGGTTTCTCCTCTGAAGCCACTTACGATTCCGAAGTTAGAACTCTGTGGAGCTGTTCTCTTAGCAAAACTTTCAAAGCAAGTTCTAAAAGTATTAGATTTGAAAATCACTCATTGTTTTTTCTGGTTTGATTTGACTATTGTTCTGGGATAGTTGAAAACTAATCCCAATCTACTAAAATTTTTTGTGTGTAACAGAGTTGCTGACATACAGCATCTCACACAGCATGGTACCTGGCGACATGTACCAAAAAAACGTAATCCTGCAGATTTATTGTCACTAGGGATAAGTCCTCTGGCACTAAAAGATTTGAATCTTTGGTGGCAAGGTCCACCATGGCTTCTCGAAGATGAGCCTTCTTGGCCTAATTCACGCCATGCAAGTGAAGATCTTCCTGAAACAAAAAGGGAATCTCCTTGCAATCTGATTAATTCACAACAACCATTTCCATTCAATCGCTATTCTAGGTTGTCTCGTTTGGTACGAGTCAATGCTTACTGCTTTTGCTTTCGGAACAACTACTTGAAGCCTAAAGCAAATCGTTGTTTTAGCCCTCTGTCTTCTAATGAGTTTCAAGAATTTCTCCTTTTTCTCATAAAGCTTTCATAGCAAGAATCTTTCTCTTCTGAATTAAAAATGCTATCGCAAGGTAAACCCTTAAAATCTTCAGCGTTGTTGTCTCTTAATCCCTTTCTGGATCCAAGCGGCATGTTTCGAGTTGGTGGCAGGCTCCAGATCTTTCAATCTGATTATAACCGAAAGTTTCCATTGTTAATTTCTGGTAAACACCCACTCTCGAAGCTTCTTGTTTCGCACGAGCATCTGCGACTGCTTCATGCTGGTCCTCAGTTGCTGATATCCAGTCTACAAAAAAAAAATTGAATTATAGCTTGCAAGAAATCTCGCCAAACAGGTGGTTAACAACTGATTACAATGTTTTCGGTTTTCTCCAAGACTTGTTGAGCCTATTATGGGTAATTTGCCTGCTTCGCGTGTTCAGCCTGCCCATCTGTTTCACTCTACTGGAGTGGATTATGGTGGACCCTTTTTAATTAAAACCTGCAAGAGTCGAGGTTTAAGAGCCCTCAAATCTTATTTGTGCTTTTCATTTGTTTTGCCATAAAGGCAGTTCACTTGGAACTGGTTACAGACCTTTCGACGGAAGCATTGTTAATGGTCTTTCGCCGGTTTGTTACTAGACGGGGAAAGCCTTTACATGTCTACTCAGACAATGGCACCAATTTTGTGGCGCTAACTCCGAGCCCAATGATCAACAAGTTACTATTACCGATTCTGTAAATGGTGAAGGGGTCAACTGGCATTACATTCCTGCATACAGCCCGCATTTTGGTGGACTGTGGGAGGCATCATCACCAGTTCACAATGTGAGTCACAACCTGTTAGCACGTTATTGTAATTAGTAATTTTAAGTGTAACAATGATAAACGTTTAATACAATATACTTACTGCGTTTACTTCTTTGAATCAGATTTTATGCAGTTGCAAAACCAGCAAAATTACAGTCCGCTAAATAGCTAGTTTCAACAGCCAAGAGAATTGACTAATAATCAGTAGAATTGCCGCCAACATTTCAAGATGGCGTTTTTCAATTAATTGTTTTTTAATCAATCCAACAATAAGAAAGGATGATTTATAGGTATTGTACTACAATCATATCTTTCTAGCGGTAAAAATGGTGATCAATATTGTAATACAATAAGGTTGTTCTCGAAAGTTTGATGACTCACATTCTGGGTCTCTATGTATTTTTCTTAAACAAAAGAGTATTGTATATAAAAACGAAACCCGTTGCGATAGAGCAGTATTAGTTTGAACTTGGTCTTAATAAACGTTTGATATACATAAATTAATGTAAATTTGCATACGTGATATTAATGGGTTAGAAAAATAAATTACAAGTAAGATTAGTGATATAATAGTATTTAGTTTGTCGTATGTAGAAAATTAAATTAGTGTCCACAAACAGTAGTTAGTACTAATGTAAATAAGACTTTGTAAATATTTGTGATTGTGAAGAATAATTATTAGACTTATATTTACTGAGAATAAAGTTTAAAGGACAATTAAAGAATACGTTACACTATTAAATACTAACATTACTTTGAACTTTTGGTTTGTTAAAATTGAATTAAATATTGTGAATCTATGTACGTTTTAGATCCAAATCTGAGTCCTAAGGATACGGTATTTTAATAACTTTATTTGGTTAAATATTTTAATAACTTGAAGAAATCGCAATAAAAAGCGATATGGTATCATACGGCCTACAGCCAGATGTATACAATATTTCACTTTCGGTTTATTACTAGATCTTCAAGGAGCGTATTCGCTAGCTAACCTGATTAATTGTGATAAATAATCTTCTTTAATTACAAGAAAGATGTAACTTCCATTAATTTTTTAGGAATAATATGTATTAGATACGCAATTAATCGATGTACCCATATACACTATTTAAAGTTTATCAAAATAATGCTACTGCTCTATTTTACCAAACACACTCAGTAACAAGTTGATCGATGTCAATTCTGGATTTACATAAATACGAAATACACGTGAGAAACTTTGTCAACTTAAGATAACATAAAAGTCAAGATTTTAAATGTGCTGACGGTGCTTTACAAAAATAAAGTTAGGCAAAGCATTTCGGTTGATTCTTCATAAAAGTATCATAATAATCATTTACAAACAACGGGTTATTAGGTCAAATAATTTATGAAATTTTAGTAACTAAATATCAAAGAAGTTGTAGTTATCCGTAGTGTTTCTAAGTCGATTTCTTATTGGTTGATAAGTATTGCAAATGTTATAGTGTACATTTCGATATTTGAAGGTATTTGTTAGAATAGCTCGGTAACCACTTGCAGGTTTCTGAACGCATTCCGTGACGTCAGAATTTACATTATAAAGGGCGCATGTGTAGGGACGATTGATCTAGTCGACAGGGTTAAAACGACTTTGGTTTTAGCTTTCAAGATGGCAGGTTGAAAGATATCACTTGGCGGTTTTTATTAAAGGTAATGTTTTATGTTGATAATGTAGTTGCTATTTAAGGTAATCTGATTACATCTGGTAATTCCAGCCTTGTTTTGAGTGTGATGTTGGTATTTATTTTAAAATTGTTTGTTAGTTAATCATTGAAGGAAATATTTATGTGGTACCTGTTGCTTCTGACTTAGAATTTGATGTGGATTGTTTAATATGTAATTTCAGGTGAATTTACTATTTTATTGAATATGTTTTATGTATAAAGGTGTGTTGTTTGGTTTAACAACCGAAAACTAATATTTATTTATTTAAATTGTTTATTTAGTATTTAAATCAGAGTAAAACTAATATTTATTTGAAATAATGTTGATTTTGTATTTAATGCAGAGTTGGAACTACAATTGCGTTGCACTTATTACAGAATCAATAGCAGAGGTACCGTTACTGTAATTTTATGACAGACAATGAAAAGTACTGACATCATATTAAATCAAATTATTATATTTCTATATTATCTTTGTTTGATATTTGTGATGCATTTGACATTTTATTTATGTGTAATTGTTTTATTTCAGCATATTAAGCCCATATTCCACTGCCCTGCTCACATCTGGGTTTAACTTAATGATATGTTTGTTGTTTTGTTTATCTTATTATCTAGCCGATGTTCTTATATGATTAACTAGTATTTAACGTTTGTGATAATTGTTGTGATGTAATTAAATTGAACCTCTCGTATGGCCGACCATCTCGTGCCTTCGCGTTTGCATTTATGAGTATGTTGGAGATATTCTATTCAATAATAAGCGCCTTTTTAATCATGCGCAATCATACCATAAGTTCATATCAACGATTTATGTCGTCTTGTCAAGGTACTTGTAGTTGTATTCTTTTGCAAATAATAGGAATTTGGCTAGCCTTTGTGAAATATTATGTAGCATGAGCTGGAAACTATTAATGTAGCTATGTGGGCGGGTGTAATCGAGCCTTGTTGAATATTACTAACATTTTATGTTCGTGCGTAGAGGAACATTGGTAGTCAAGGTGCAGGTCATCTTCCTGGTGTCGCCCACCCTCTTTAATTTTAGCTGGGTAGTATTGGCCTAGCCGACCTCAGTACCTACCAGAAAAGACTAGCTGGTGTACACTAATGTTTCTTCAGTTGTTAGGTGTGGTATGTCTGGGTAACAGTTGACATCCCGTCAATTTCAGTGTTGGTGATCTGGGTACTTGTACGTTACCCGTCCTTGTCGAGATGTGCCAAAATAAGTTGGAAGTGTGAAGGCAGTTTGGGATTTTCTCTGTCGTGCTCTTTCCCCAATCGCCCAGGTTTGCTTTAAATGTAAGTTTTCTATGCCTTCATGCGAATGCCCTATTTAGTGGTCATTGTTTTGATTAAAAGTAAAGTTAGGTAAATGCTGTAGTTTTATTTCAAATCTTCTCGCCTTAACGCCATCTTCCCAGTGTGAATTTGGGTTACATTATAACAACACAACGTAGGTATCGTCGAGCCACTGCCACTAGATGTTAGATCATGGAGCCCGGTGTGCCGTTTATAGAGGGCGTTTGGGTCAATTTTCAGGTTGGTTATACTACAAAGTTAAATTTCCCATAACAGTTCAGGAAATGTTTTAAATTCCCAAAGAAAGCCAAGAATTTAGAACCTGGAAATAATTAAATACCTGAGTAAAGTTTGTGAAATTTGTCACTAGTACGTAACTATAACAGATTAGTAAAAAAAACGTATGTGGGTATTTAGATTGTTGATGTTATAGGTACAGTATCGATTGTATAAATAATATTCTATACTATGCAAAACTCTATAGATAGACGTCTCAGTAAATCTAATAATGCGTTGATAGGAAATCATGTACTTTGCAAATGATATATCAGTTTTATATTTGCTTGACTTCTTAGCCAGAAAATGTGAAGTACGTTTGAATAATAATACTACTCACTAAAACATTAAGCTTGAATCGTTCAGATGTATTCCGGAATGTGCTCGAATAATATAAAAATTGATCTGTGAACTTGATTTATAAATACCGTATTCCGTATTAGTAACTAATAGACCAAAAGTAAAGTAATTGGTTAATGAGTGTTTCAATTCTTAAACTTGAAGCCTAAAATGTTTAATCTTTAATTTAAAAAAGTTTATGTTCTTTGTTTTTAATTTGATAAGACCAATATATCGATTTAGGGCCAAAAATACGTTTTCGATTTTGACATTTTTGTTAGCGTTATATATTTGATTCGAGAAATAGAAAGTGCATATTTTGGGAGAAAGTAATCTAAGATCTTAGATATTACCAACACAACAGAGCATAAACCTGAAAGTGACAGTCAGCTACAAACAACTATATGGAATTTTCAATAATGATTTACTGACGACAAGCAAGTACACAAAAACTTTAATTATATTTTAGAAATAGAAAATTAGAAATACAGACTTGCGATGGTATACATAACACTCTTTATGATAAGATATTCTTTAATTCCAACGAGACATCTGTAACATAAGCTAAAATAATTCTATATATTACGAGTCAATAGATACATGTTTTAATTTTTAAACTGCTTTGGATTTATTTTGGTATACATTGCTACATTATTCACGAAGCCTTTGGTTATATACAGCAACAGAAATGTCGTAAAAATATGTTAAGCAGAGATTTATAAAATTCTTACTAACAATATCGGGCTTCTAATCAATTGCAGCTTATAAAGTAAGTAGCCAGAGTCCAAAATCTGCTCTTAATCAAGTTCGGACATCTATATATCACCGCAAATGGAAGCATTAGTAATGCGGGTCGTGAAAGCGGCTTTAGTGAGGACGCAATTTCAGAGTTGAGAAACCATTCAAGTATTGGCTATGTTAATATTTTATAGAAACGAACTTCACAAATAAATAAACCACACTATTGGAATACATCTAGGTTAAAAACTTTCAAGCTCAAACGAACAACAATTTAACGATATTTGCGTATAAAGCGTTCATAATTATGTTATCTTAGTCTGCAGTTGAACATATATTATTCTGATTAAAGGTTATATCAAAAGTTATATTCTACCTTACATGTGATTTTCCAATGCTTCACTTAAATGTACTACTTTGGCCAGGAAGCGAGTTTTTTTTACTTGGAAAATTTTGAATTTTGCCGAACCCTTACTGTTCCAAGCAAGGTAGGGATCTTTAACGTGCATAACAACACTCACACACGGGACCTCCATTTTACCTCTCATCCGAACAAGGGTGTATTTTTGTGAAAAATGCTCACTTAACATTTTTCAAGCGGACCATGTCGGGATTCGAGCCCGGGACCTAGGGCGTTGTAGTCACACATACCACAACGCCACGGAGCCGCCAGTTATATTCTACCGCATGACGAGGATTTCACTTTTAATAACCGAGAAAATGCGAAAAAGCAGCAAACTGTTTAGTCATTTATGTGCATATAGGATATTGAGGACTTATTTTTGAGATGAACTACATAAACGTGTATTAGTTACCCTTAAGCCTAAAACACGGTTCTAAAAGGAAATTCCATTCATATTTAATAATTGAAGATTCGTATTTTAAAGATACTTACGTTTAGTGCATTAAGGCAAAATTTTAAATAAGAACTTTCATTCATATCCAATAACAAAAGTTCGTATTTCTGCATGAACGTGTTAAATTTAATTAATTTAGAGATTTATATTTATCGAAAAGTTCAAATTACTAAATCTAGGTGTATATTCAATATAAAATGTATTGCAAAACGTATAGTATGTTTTAGAATGGACGCGAGGATACGCGAAGGAATGACGTAAGAACTGGGATTGTCAGTGAACGTATGCACCCAGTCTACGGGATGTCAGTAATTATTTAGATGCCGCCAGTTGAGATACGTTAGGTATTTTCAAGCGTAAAACAAACAATATTTTGCAGCGAGTTGTTTAAAGTGTAGTATTTTAAAATGGAAGATCTACAATTTGATGCATATAATAAAATATTTTGAAAACTGGAGTTCGATTCATACAATCAAAAATTTGAAGATCAGTTTTTGCAATTTAAGTCTATGGACGCCTACAGTGTAAAGCGATTTAAGGCTAGTTAACAAGAAGAATGGATTATCGTTATTGAATTTATAATAATTAAGTAATCATTGTACTTGAATTTTTAAAAAGCAAAATCTTGGACATTAGAAATTTGAAAGTAACCACAACACTTGGCTGTTAAAGATAATAAGAGATATAAACTATTTTGTTTTAATTAAATGATTTTATAAAAGACTTCTTTATTAGGATAAAAAATTAACTTATAGTAGATGATTGTGTATAAAATTTAACTAAAATAATTTCATTTGAAGTTGCAAATTTTCGTAAAAATTTTTTGATAATATAGAAGGAAATGAACTACTGAATTCGGCAGGTTTAATGTAATATTAAAGGAGGGATACTAAATTCGATGACTTTTTACAGGACTGATTTTTTAAAAAGGGATTTAAACAAAAAGTGACCTATAAATATTTATGGTTCCGGGTTGGGACCGTGTCATTTTATAAACTAAGATCGACGTTTTGCCCACTTTTGAAAGCGTTTCATCAGGACAAGGAAAAGAGTAATAAAATAAAAAATAATAATAAAGATAAAAATGATAATATTAAGTAGACAAGTTAAAATGTAAAGAGTAGAGTTACTCCTGAACTAGCAGACTCACTAGCCCATTCAAAGCCAAAATGTGTCTTGTAGCGAAGTAACTGGTTAAAGTAGCAAAAGTGGTAGTTTATATACGGCATGAGTGATCATGAATAGAGAGGAGTGTCGTAGCGGATCAGTGAACGTCATGGTTCCGCTGTTGTGAACATAGCCTTCTTTTCCAAATGGGGGAAAGGTAATGGCCATCGTCTTTGTTTAAATTACTAGAATTTATATTGATTTTATGGATTCTCTAATTTTTCTATTGTAGAAAAATGGAATTTTGGCAATTAGTTTTCGTCTTGTCAAAGTTAATGGTATAGCTGTTTCATGTAGGTGTTCCGCCGCCGCTGAGCGATTGTATAGTGGCTTGTTCTTAAGCATCGCCTATGCTCGTTTAGTCTAGTCTGTACTGACCGTCCTGTATCTCCTATGTATACTAAACCGGAGCTGTAAGGTATGCTTTATACGCTAGGGCTTTAAGATTATTTTCGGAATCTTTTGGGGTTGGTAATATTTATGAAATTGTATTAGTGGGTTTATAGATTGTTTTGATGCTGTGTTTACGTAGAATTTTGCCAATTCGGTCTGTTACTCTGTGTATATATGGAAGGATTGTTAAAGATCGTGTATCGGAATACCCCGAAAGAGGCCATACCATTAACTTTGACAATACGAAACTAAATGCCCAAATTCCATTTTTCTACAATAGAAAAATTAGAGAATCCATAGAAATCGATAAAAATTTTAATAATCTAAACAAAGACGATGGCTATTACCTTTCCCCCATTTGGAAAACAAGCCTATGTTCACAACAGCGAAACTATGACGTTCACTGATCCGCTACGACAATCCTCTCTATCTAGTCATCTTCAGAGAAATCTGCTATCAACTATATTAAAATAGATAAATTAAAACCTGTCAAATGTCAAAAGAAAAACCTTTAACATGTTTTAATTTATCTATTTTAATATTGTTGATGATAGATTGAGTTCTTTCCTACAAGAAACAACACCGAAGATTAGTTTATAGTCGAAAGCGCTCTGTTTTTAATTTAATACACGTTGACAATATTCTTTTCAAACGCTTTCTGACCACGTCTTTGCCTTGTTAGTAGGCGGAGGTCCGTACATTGGCTGCGACTCGACGCGACATTGTCTCGAGATAAAAAAATCTTTTTGCAAGGTGTTTGTCGATGTCTCTTCCAATTCTTGTCTCAAGCCAAACGCTTGCAACATAATCAACTACACATGCGACGAATATACATCAAGTGTTTGTTACTTTCTTGTAAAATATTTGTACGGTTTGTTATTATTACTGTTCGTGTAGTGTTTTCTATAAACATATTTTATTACTCTGGATGTGTAGCAGTTACAAGACAATCAATTGTAAGTAGATTTGGACAAATTGATTGTTTTAGTAAAATCACGGCCAGAAATTTACGACATAACATTAAAATCTCATCATTTTGTCCAAGGTATCGCAAATCATCGCCCACTGGACGCGATTCGAAGCAACATTTTATATCGAGGCAAAACTGTTTCGAAACAAAATGTTGCGTCGTGCTGCATTCGGTGTGCGCCCAGCCATAGTATTTATTTACTATTGCTCATATAAGATGACTTTGCACAATATAAGTATGGGTTTCTTCTTTTTTTATACAAAGCTTAGGTTTAATGCATAGAGAGCGAATGTTACAAATGCTTGTGTCATAAAGTTGATGCGTTCAACTGATCCTTGACCTTTTACGTATAATTTTTAGAATTGTATTTTGTACAATATCAGGTTTTTGTAAATTATTCTTGTAAAGACAGCCCCAAATCAATAGTAAGTAAAGGCATGTATCGAAGTCCTTCTTTTATTAGAGAGATGTGAAACATGTATATCCCATTTCAAGTACTTATCTAGAAAGATAGCCAGATATTTAGAATGAGACATTTTTTGTAATTGAATTTTCAAAATTTCCAATTTGGATTGATTTATGTGTTGGTCTACCTGAGACATTAATTGAGAAGGCTATATAGTGTATTTTGGTTAGGTTTAGCTATAATTTCAATGAATTTCCACTTTCGTACGGACTTTTTCTTTTAGCTTTTGCAGTCCATATCTTGAAGTAATACGATTTGCATCAATTTCAAGACTCAGTAAGGAGTTAATATAGATGTTGAAGGGCACTGCACCCAATACTGATCCTTGCGGCATACCACTCATAAGGTTTCTAAGGTTTACCTAGAACATGATTCATTCGAACGTACTGTAGCCGTCCAGTTAAATAGCTCTTGAAAATCTTTAAAATCGTGGTATGTCTTGAGATACAGTGTCAGCGGCCTTCGCAAAATCTAACAACATGACGATACATTTTTTATTTTCGTCCAAAGTACTGATAATTTGATTAGTAAGTTATACCATGGCATTTTTTGTGCACTTGTCTGCAGTGAAGTCAAATTCGTTAAGACCTATTGTGTTGATTAGTGTCAAGAATGCAGTCAGTCTTTCACAGAAACATTTTTCAGAATATTAGCAATATTGCTAATAACATTAAAGTTAAAAATGCCATATGTATTACCAGATTTGTGAACAGAGGTGACTATTGAGGTTTTAAATTGTTTTGGAATAGTTCCTGTTTCAAACATAAGATTAACAATGTGGCATAGAGGTTTAATTATATGCATGTGTATAGTTTTTACGATTTCCACACTTATTCCATCATTACCGAAGCTACAGTTGTTTTGTAGAGAGTTAATATGCTTAGTTAGCTCATATGAGATAGGAATATGAGCACTTACTATATGAGTGCCCTATAAGTTCTTTTTGAGGTGGCTTTTGTATTAACTTTTGACCTAATTAAAGACAAATAATGATTACAACCGCCAGCGTATTCTTTGTCTGATTTAAATTTTTCATTTTGGTAATTTTTATTTCTATGGCAGTGTTCTTCGGTTTGGTTTGTTTATCAACAATTTTTGAGACGAGTTCGTAAGTGTTTTTAACATCTTTCATAATTTCATTAATTTTGAATTCGTAATAGAAGTTTTTGACAGTATATAACATTGTTTTCAAATAGTTTCGGTACCGTTTATACTCCTTTTCTTTTGCAGTTTAATAATTATTCTTTAGGGATCTGTACACCTGGTTTCTAGTTTTTATAGGTTTTATTAGGTCAGTAGTAAACTTATTTCCTATACTTCCGAATCTGCTAATTTCATGTTGGGAGGATATTATTATTTTTTTATAGTAGATCGCAATTTGTGAGTATGTTCAGGGTAGTTTATGTTCATCATATTATTCCAATTCTCTTTACAAACTAGCCTAGCAACCTTTTTACTTACATATTGGCGAGGTTACTTTGTATTTGTAAAAGATTGTATTATAAAAAAATAAGAATTTGTAAGTGGTCTGTAATGTCGTAATTGATTATGGTTGCAAATATTTCATTGGAGAAGTTTTGATTGTTTATTTCAACAAATAAATAGTCAATACAGGAAGATGAGTTGTCAGCATTTCGAGTAGGTTTATTAAATAGAGATTGAAAATCTTGTGAACTAAGTATAAATAAATATTCTGTAGTAATTATACTATTTGTATCTGAGATATTAATATATTAATATATAGGATACATTTTCCAGCCTAAAAATACTTTATTCATTTGCTAATGATTATGAATTGTATTGGAGGAGTATTATAAGTGAACACCATTTTTGTCATTATGTGTGCGTCGAATAAAAGTAACTTCACACTAATTAATCTTGTTTCCCGCAAGACAAGCGGGCTAGTAAGAAAAATACGAAGTTAATAACAGAATGATCACTCGAATTATTATAATTAAAGAAGGGAAAAAAAACGAATGCCATGTTGAACACGGCCGGCAATGGGAGAAGGGGTCTAAAGGACGAAACAACTGAACACACAAACAAATTGCCTTTTTCTTATAATATCTGTACTAAAACACCAGATACATATAAAATATAACCCTAATAAATAACTTTCATGAATTTAAAAGGCAAAACCATGTTAAATTACAGATTTAACAACAAACATCTGAATTCTTCACTTCTCATGTAGTAACATGAAATGTTAATTATACCTAAGTAACAAATAAACTGAAGGGTGTTTTGTAAATAGAAAAACTACTCCAGTATACACCCCTTAAATATTGCCGCATAATTTAGGATAACCCAAACTAAGTGGCACTTAATTACTGTAAATGATAACAATCTGTATTGAACAACAAACAACTAATTAATCATATTTACATGGCGGGCCAAACATACATATAGTAAATATCCTTGAAATTTTAATTACTTACGCTATATTAATGCCAAACCTTACTATATTGATTTACACCGAGCACATTATAATTAGAACACATTATAAATAGAACTGACACATAAAAGCACACCAAAAAAGTACATATTTACAATAGTACATTTAAATATAAATCATCAAATTGTTTGACAGATCTTACAGCATAAAATATTTCTCTTAACATTTCGAGAATGTAAGCTATGTAGATATTGTCAAAGAGTCAAGTAAACAGTATTCGGTTACCATAATATAATATTCCTTCACGAGTTACGTTTCGGGCCTTGGCAGCGGTGTTTTTAAAAACTACTTCCAAAACTTGTAACAAAATTTTATTAGTTTAAACAAACATTAATTGTGGAATTTGGACAAACTGTTGTAAATTATTCTAAGTCGAAATAAAATAATTAATTGAACTAATATTAGGGCGAGTAGCGTAGGTAAACAACAATGTTAAAGCTGAAATACTCAGACTGACTGACTGGTTTTGGAGCTCCCGGGGTATTTATGTTGTCCCTGCCCCTCACATTTCTGTGGGAACTGCAGAGCTCATGTTTGCTTATTTCTTAATACTATTCATAATACATTGTAGCAATCTTACTTTCTAGGTAATCACGGTTCTTAACTGTCTGTAACCTGCCACCTGCAGTATCACTATCGTCTGGAACATATTGTATTGCATCCGTTCCCATAAACTGTTAATAACCTTTTTATATTTATTTTTGAATTACATTGTTGTACTTGACTTAATAATTTCTTAATGATTTTTAATAATTTCCTATTAGATTCTATTTTATAATACATATAAAGATTGGGGGATACATAACTCACGCAGGATGTGAATTTTGTAACTCCTAAAATATATCTTTGATATCGGTTTACAACTATATTTCGATCTTGTATGAGCATATTACGTTCATAGTTAATAAATAGTACAGCAATGAGAAAATAATTCACAATATTTATTTAAACCACGCGTTCCATATACATAAACGTGAAGTACACTCTATATATAAATCTCTAACAACGTCTTAGTAAGAACGTTGCATTGCAAAAAAACCCAAGACACGAAATTATTATTACAATAGAGCAACAGAACCAACAATAGCGATGATCAATTGTATTTTAAACTAGTAAAATTCAAAACACATGCCGAGATAAGAAACCAGAAAGTGTAATAAAACCATGTAGACTTGTGAAATAAATATAGGACGAACAATGGTTGCCTCACTGAGGTAGCTTGAAATAATAAAAGTGCATTCATATATTTAAATACGCAGAATTGAAATAGTTTTCAAATTAAGGAGGTAGCAAATTTACAAGTATGAAATGGAACGTAAGAACTCCACTGTTGATGTTATTTTGATTAAGTAATGCAAATTCGTTTTTCATGTTGTAATCGACCTCTGAAATTTTTAATTTTGGTTGTTAGTCCTTCCAAGTAGTTATTACCGAAGTTAGTTGAAATAACTTCCTTAAGTTTGTTGGTATCTTCAGCATATTTACATTTTATAAATATGGTACCATTTCTTTCCTTTTTAGTGCTTAAAATGCTTACACCTATTTTTATTGGATTCATGTAATTGCCGTATAACTAACTGATTTTTCTGGATTTTTGATTTTAATATCGAGCTTGGTGCATGGAAATGGTTATTCAATTTATGTTTCCATTGGAATTTGCTTTTATGCATTTACATATTTATAATTTAAACAGGTGCTTGATTTGACATTAAAGGCACTTTCTTTTAATGGAAGAATGCTTCCTTTCAATTCTGTATTTAATTTCTTTAGGAAATGTATTTCAGTTTTAACAAAGTCTACATTACGTATTAGAGAGCTTATAAACTAAAAAGTCCCTTGTTCATTGGCTGGTTGTAAACAACATAACCCTACATCTTGGTTAAACGTTTTAAATGACTACCCGAGTATCACAAGCGTTATGGTAGACACTTACACATTTTACACATTTAAAGATCTTTTCAATTGCGTTGTTTTTACAATATCCACATTTTTTATTTGTTTATGTTTATTTTCATTCTCTGAATTTTCAGTCATCTAATTCGTCGGCCATCTTAATAACATTACCTCAAATACTCCAAAATAAAAATGTACCGATATATAATTAAGCTCTTGCATTATTCCTACAAACATTTTAATTTTAAACGCTAATTTGTGTACTATTTTAGTATTAATTACAAGAAAGATTTAGTTATTTAGCAAGTATTGTATAAAGTTGTACATAAAAATTAAAAGAAGGGATGTTGTCTTCATAAAAGTAGCCCTTTCTAAATTTTTATACGCATTTTTACAAATTTTACTAGTACTTTGCGCCTTTTTATAACAAAAAAATTACGACATTAAGTAGCAAGTAAAAATAAAATACCCTTGTAATCCGCTTACCTTCCATTACCTTGTTTGCCATAGTCACCCCAGAGGAATTTTAGATAAAACGAAGTATATAAAACGTACTTCAGTATTTTATTATTCAATAAATATCTCAGTGTGATTTAGTATTCGACTTTCAATAAGATACTTGAATAAGAGCATTAATATTTTTCTTGTTATCGTATCTTATGTTACCTGTACAAAAAATTAATTCCGTCTATGAGTTTCAATCTATTACATCGCATCGCTTGTGAACGAATTACGTAGGAAAGCTGCTTATTTGTCGTTATACAATATAATATTGAATTATTAAGATTAAGGAAAACAGTCTTTTCTGCAAATCGTTCAGAAATTTTGACATTTCTGATAAAATTTCTTACAAAGTTGAATATTTCCAAGTGTTTAGTCGTTGCCAAACAACGACAAATCACTTTAAGGAAATATTCATTACTGTACTGTACAGAAATAATATGTGTATACACAAGGACTACAAAAATGACTGAGAACATGCTTTCATGGTAAGTTCTATTTAAACAATCTTAACACATTATGTGAATATAACAAACAACTAACTTCAGAATGTATTTGATTCTGAAGTATAGTTGCGTGTGATATTTTCAGGTATTTTACAATTAATACAATTATAGAATTTGTATTGTTACTTTCAAAAATACCAGCGATCATATTTCAATGTGTCAGGTTTGACAATTCAATATCTTGATAGGAAAGTTTTCACGGTTACGCAAAAATTTTTACTAAGAATTTGACAGCACCATTTATTTATAAATAAAATTAATCAGGTTTTTTAAAATTAGTATTTTAATTTCTGTATACCACATAGGAAAAACAACATTCCTGGACTCCGTGTTGCTTGTCTCGGTTTGCACGTCGACAAGCAATCTTCACGTCGTCCGGGAATGTTGACCTTTTCCTCCTGGGTATACAATATACTATTATTCATCTATGTATACCTGTGCGCCAGTGAACATAAGCATTTGCTACGAAACTTCCCATCTGTCGCGATTCCTACATATTTGTTACATGGAATTGTGGAATTGTTTGTACATTTTTTTTCTTTTAGTGACACTATTGGTCGCAAGCAAAGGAAAAATAATTAAAACGCTGGAAACTGTTAGTAGCGGAAACTTTTATTTTTTGTGCTGGCAATCGTATACCATAATGTACAAATAAAAATAAGTTAATTTACAATTAAGATTTTTTAAATAGACCGTGTACCTAGATAATTATAAAAAATATCCATCAAAACCTGAATATCTGTGGTTATATTTGTAACTTCCTAAAATACTTTTTTGTATTCATTTCATTTTCCATGGAGAAAATGAACGTAACTATAGTAATTAGAACATCAATACTTAAGACATTTACAAGTACAGGCAAATTTTTCTGGGCAACCTTCATCAATGTACTATCCGATCAGCAACCTTCAAATACGGCTACTATATAGATTAATAAGATATTCAATAAGAGAATATAATAAAATTCAAGATTAAAAATTGTACTTTTAATTAGCAATAACAGACTAAAGTACTCAGATGCAGACGAATTAAATATCTAAAATATGTCTAGGCCACTGTTACAATAATGATGCAAATATGGCAGATAAATATAAAAGAGTGCAAAACAGGATACTAGAAATAAACAATACCGCTTACTTTGTGCCACGTTCTACGCACAGCCTCAATATGGTAGGAATTAATGCGGCTAAGATGCCCGTAAATTTGACTTCATATTTGTTGCCATTCAGAATCTATTCGTATTTTTCATCTCTTCGACTTATAGATAGGATTTGCTAGGTCTACAGTAGCAATGGCTCTGAGTCAATACGATATACGCTGGTCATAAAAAAACAATAGCTTCAGCAATCTGTGATAACTTGCCCAAAAGATTAGAAGTTTTAAATGATTTAATCGAGGAAAACTACTATGAAGAAACATTTGATGCGGCAACATCATATTTAAAGAAATGGAAGAACTTCAGTTTAAAAAGTATATTAACATTATGAAATGCAGTATTATCAGAGATAGACAATGTCAATATATTGTTCAAAAAAAAAACAGCATACGTATATCAAGTGCTAGTTAGCTTATTGCGACTGTACGCGATTCGATGAAGAATATTCGTTCTGAAAAATGAGAAATTTTACTTCAGAAAAGGAAAAAATTGCCTAAATCGGTAAAAGTGGAACCCAAATTTAATAAGTAGCGAAAAAAAGTTAAGAAGTAATTTGATTATGAAGCAGATGACGTAATTCTGGATGAATCGGAGAAGCTACGTATCAATTACACGAAAGCTTTAGATGTAATTGTCAACAACTTGGTTGGAGGTTTGAAAAACTTAGGAATGTAAAAGAAGACTTCGCGTTTTTAATGGGGGGAAAACCTCACTACTTTTACTGAGAAACGTTGTTGAAGCGTTAAATGGTTTTATCAATAAAATACACAATTGATTTGAATGGTTCGGAATTGTACATTGTCTTACTAAATGCCAAAATTGTATTTCATCCCTTGGTGAACATTTTGCAAAATTGAATCACCTGGTGTTGCGTCAGTTCATGTATAATTTATAAACAAAATCAAATTACAGAAATTTAGAAAATGCAATAAGAGTATTTCTGTGCATGCTAGTTTCAACAGTTTTGGCAGAAAGATCTTTTAGCAAGTTTCTTAAGATCAAAGTGCCTCGAGACAAACTGACTAGCATATGTTTGATAGCAATTGAAAACGATATAGTCAAGTTACTCGATGTAATCAACATTATAGATACATTTGCAACCAAGAAATCAAGAAACGTTTTATTATAAAGTGAGGCAGAACCATTTACTTTCTATTATTTTAAGTTATGAATATATAACTAGGAACTATGTTGTTCCCTTATCCCTTAAGTAAAGAAGAAATGAATTCAAATCGTCTTGCTGAAGTTTATTTCCTTGTGTCTCCATCAAACAAATTTGGTCATTTATATACATAAGTGAATTGAGGTCGATAGAAAATGATGACGCCTGTACTATACAATAAAGTATTTTTGTGCTCCAACTACTCTTCAGACAATTAACTTTAACAGCCATTTAGTCAGTTTAAGCAATTTCATTTTACAAAAACTAAATCGAAAAAATGTCAGTGCTTCACCTCCTAACACATATGTTTTGCAAGCGCTGGTTAAGGTTTCGATTTCAGAGCAGGTTTAGGCGAAAAAATTACAATATAACCCTGTACAATTAGAAACTATGTCAGTGCCAAATAGATGTATAATCCCTTAAAAGACTGTTTAACCTTATTGGAAGATAGTAAGTTATGCTTCCTAAAAGCGGCAATGTACTCGGCACCACTTGTCAAAAGGTGGAGTAAGCTATCGGACAAGCTACAAAATAGCTGCTGTGTATAATAACCTACTGCAGTACGTGTGTTGGGGGAATGGCAATACAATGAAATTGACTGGCTTGCAAATTAAGTTGTACGAAAAACCAGAGGAAAGGGAAAAATTGATAAAGTATGTGCTTTCGGCTTTTAGTTTTAACTATTTACCAGTAAATTATTTAGAGATAGTAGAGAAGGAAGACAGCCAAGATAAAGTAAAAATCTTACACAAGTGCTACATTAAAGTAGGTAGTACATATTTTACACAATCTGCAACACCATATTCCACAATTCCTAAAGAAATAATCATTTCGGAATTAGGGTTGATAAATACGCTTAACATTCGCCCAGAGGTTGTACGACAACGCGTAAATATTGGCAGTAAACTCTATCCGTTTATGCTAAAGGAAATTGCCCCATTATGCACACCATACGCTGCAAGTGGAAGAAAAAGACAGCTGGAATTAGAGGAAATGGATGCAAAAAGGCTAAAATTGGACTACATGGAAAACACTGTGACAATACGCGAACAATACAAAGATGTGTTAGACAAAAAACATCTTATTAGAGAAAATGAGGAAGAATTAAAAGATTATTTTATGTGCCGATGGACTGACTTAGATACATCCGGGTTCTACAAGCTGTACGCATTTGTGGTTAGTAAGAAAAACTCTTTTAGTTATGTAGGCGTCCTTGCGTAAAAGGATGGTACTAAATCCGTATACTTTTTAAAAGGTTATTCTAAAAACGTATTTATCGAAATAGCAGATAACATAGACAAACTAAGGAATGCGGATTTCGTAACCTTGGCGTACACCACACGCAAAGGGGTTCCGCTAAACATTGTATATTTGCCTAGTAAAAAACCTTTCGGATCATTTAAAACCGAGGGTCCTACAACCTATAACGACCATATATTCCCAAAAGTGGTGGACATGTAACTACGCAACAGTGAGTGGGAGAATAAAAATTCTCTCCAATACCGACAAGAAGAAGTCGATCAAGCTAACAAGATACGTAAGCAGGATACAGTGGGAGAGCCGCGATTAAAAGATTGTCACAAGCAGCAAGAATTACACGAAGGGATGGATCTGGTTGTCGGTGGAATCAAAGACTTTATATATAGAGACAAACTTCGGTACACTTTACATTTCGAAAGCCTAGACGGTCTCTATGTATCAAACGATTGGCTAGAAAAGGAGATAGAGGACCTGGGTGTCGATTTAAATTTTATGCTGCGAATAAGATTAAATAAAATAAAATCGCTCCAAACAAACATAAAGAAAGGACTGTTTGCTGTGTATAGCTTTGTATTGAAATTAAGTTTAAATGGCTTCATGCTTGGCATTAAATATTTTTAAATTTTGTTTATGTATAATGTCAGAATAAAAATTTTAGAATAGTATTACATTGCTCTTTATTTATAAAAGGTTACGACGTCTCCACGACCTTGGAAAAGTAGCCGAAACTAGGTAACCGAAAGCATAGCGAAGTGGTGATTTTACCTATATGAAAATAGATCTTAAGTGTACACTGTATATTTATAATTAAATAAAATTGTTTTAAAGGAATGCGTACTACTTTTTTGCTTACACCAATTTATTAAATCGAGTTGTCCTAAGGTTAAATTAATGGTAGATTCGAACTTCCAAGAAAAACTAAATCGGAATTACCATACACGATTAGAAACTGTTTATAAATAAAAACGTTATTAAATTTGGGTTTGGTGGTTGTAAGGGTGGTTGGTCTTAAATTTTAGGGGTTAGGTTACCGATTTTTTAGGGTAGGAATGGTGGGAGTAAAAATGAAGCAAGGAACGAGCAAGGTGCAAGCAAGGAGAGAGCAGGGAGGAAATCCTAAAATAAGAATTTATAGTGCGAATTTACATGTAAAACCTAGGTTTGATGGTGGCGCGGTGGCGGTGGCGCTGCGCTCGGACCAACCTATCCTACTACTCTTACACATTTTAGCCCAAAATAGTTACCATTTGCGGTAAAACAAAACTAGTATTTAATAATTTGTTAGGTGACGCATACTTCCACGCCGCCACCTTAAAGGTGGATAAATACGCTTTAATTACACACTTATTAAGTTTGTACCTGATAATACATTTATGAATTACGAAAAACGGATTATGTCTGCTTGTAATGATATCAAAAATATCGATGTGTTATCAGCAGATATACAAATATACCGTCTACTGTACTATATAAATAATTTTATTTACTAAAGAAACTCACCGTCAAGTCCTTGAAAGCCAAAGATTCAGATACTATATCTTTTGGTAGATTGTGCAAATGGTATAGCTAAAAAGAATTCTTGTTTTTTAACTTGTGCTGATTTATTATAAGTTCCATTGCCAATTTCTTCACGAATATTTCTGGAGTGACTTTTTTGATCAAAAATAAAATAATCTTCTAAATAAGTAAACAAACAAGAGTCTTGCAGAAATATTTGAACTTTTTGTCGTCGTGTAAGATTTACTGTATACAGCTTGTATTTAATATGTATCAACCAACGTACACACACGTCTACACTAACAGTGACACACGACCCAAACGTACAAAGACAACGAACAGATTAGATTAGCTCAAACTAGATGTACATAATTCAAAATTAGAAAGTGTAAAGTGCAACTGGGAAATGATACTGCCTGCACATGTTAAATAAGCGTTAAATTCTTTGTTTTTAGTATTCTTTTAAAATTAAAACATAAGTTGCACAAAAGTGCAAATTAGTAATAGTAACTGTTGGACTGGGTAACTGTTCTAATTTGGTTCTTATATTTAATTAGATTTGCAGCTATATGATTAGAATAATAGCTCTTCATATAGGTGCTTGGATAATTGTCACATCTTAAAGCTAATGTATGAAAAAAATGCAAATAAGATTGTATCAGGCCTACATAAATTCTGAAAATTACTTTTGTCCTGCAAGAAACAACATTTCTAATCACAGTATTAAGACGTACGGATGTTTACGACAACCATTTAGTTGCGCCATAAAATATAATCCAACGAACTTTAAAATAACTCGCTAACATACTTAATAAGGATATGCTCATAAACATCGAATGCGGGTTTATTATGGATTTTAATGTTCAATAGTAAAACTTTCAGAAAACAATTCAATTATGCACGCACTTGTGTCATACTTTGCTACAAAACGCACGTACAAGTAAGAGCTATAAAACCAACGTATAATAATGGAAAGAACTCGATGCTTAACACAGGAGAAATTATTTTCATATTCTTCTGGTACAATCTTAGATATGCCTACTTTTTTTTAATTGTGAACGTGATTTTCGGTTTTAAATAGATCACAAGAAGATAATGACAAAATGAAAATTTTTTAGTTATTTTTGAATATTTTGGAAATTGTTTATAACAAAATTTAAATAAATTATTGTTGTAAATTTTATGTCAACATTTTCAGCACGTTTCATAGTTTAAGAATAAAACATAAAATTTTTTTTTCGTTTAGCTTATCTATCTAAAATTGTGCCCAAAGTATTTCTCCATAAGTGCAATGTAAATTTAAATTTGCCGGTAATCTCGCGCATCCCTAATAGTTCAGCAAGGCTTATTTAGGTGTCGTCACACTGTTTTTATCACATGGGATTACCGACAAACGTGTCACTTAATAATAGTGTAACAAACGTTCTCTACATTCTGTTTGAGAGGTGTTTTAACGCTTATTCTCATTGGATGTGAAACGTAAGAACGATTGATATCACTTTTCAACTTCACGTGGATCGCATATTACAAGACAACCTGATATTTAGTTTTATCTAGCTGTTTCTTTTTATGTTACATAAGTATATTGCTTAAATAGAAGATCATCACTACCTAGGTTTAGTTATTGGTACAGATTTATATCGCTACTTTAATATAAAATCGTACATTGGGTATATAAAATTAAAATCATGTTACGGTGGAAAGTGCGTGAAGTTGACCGCATTTTTTTCATTTTTCAAAAATTCTGAATTATAATTAGGCTCCAATTGGCGCGATTTTGCACTGGTAGAACGAAATTTTGTGCCTTCTTAGTAAAGAAGTTATTTAAAAAGAAAAATTTGCCGACCAAGTTCACGCAGCCACATCTTTTTGGTATTTTCCAAAAAACTTATGTCAAAACTAGGGGATAAGTAGGCACCAAGTAGTCGTTGTGCCCGCTTGACAAGTAAACTATATTAAAAGGATTATGCGTACGGCCAAGTTCACGCAGCCGCACTCTTTTTGGAAACTTCCAAAATTTTTTTGGCCATAATTACATGTCATTTTAGCGCCATTTTGCTTCCTTAAAACAACTTTTTTTACTCTTTTCGCAAACAAGTTATTTAGAAATCTTTCCGAAGAGCGTAAAATTTTTCTTTTTTAAATAACTTGTTTGCTAGTAGGACGCAAAATTTTGTTTTAGCGGCGCAAGAAAGTTTGAAAGATCAAAAATCGTGCGGCCAAGTTATAGTATGAGCGGCTCCGTGGCGTAGTTGGTATGCGTGTGACTACTACGTCCAAGGTCCCAGGTTCGAATCCCGATAAGGTCCGCTTGAAAAATGTTAGGCGAGCATTTTTCACAAAAATACACCCTCGTTCGGATGAGAGGTAAAATGGAGGTCCCGTGTGTGAATCTTTTCACGCACGTTAAAGACCCATATCTTACTTGGAACAGCAAGGGTTCAGCAAAATTCAAAATTTTTCAGGTAAAAAAACTCGTCTCCTGGCCAATGTAGTACCTTCGGGCAAAGCATTGGAAAATCACATGTAGGGGGGCCAGGTTCTAGTATGCAAAGTAGGGGAAAATAAATCAAAAACAAGAATACAAATAGGTAACGAGAACTTACAAGAGGTTAATGATTTCTGCTACCTAGGAAGCCAAATAACGCGCGATGGGAAAAGCGCAAAAGATATAAAACAAAGATTAGCACAAGGTCGTGCTATATTTACCAAGAAAAAGCAACTTCTGTATTCAAAGACAACAAACATAGAAACATGGAGAATGTAACGTGCATTTTTGTAGTTTAACATTTTACGCTTTTTCCCAATTAGTAAATACATCGTTTCTTTGGGATCGCTGTTTGTATAAAGTAAATACTTCAGAATAATTCAGAATTGTATGCAATTTAACTCGTGTGTATTAATTAAAGATAGTTTAATTGAAGATTGATTTTCAATTAATAAATAAATTGCAAGGAACGAATTTTAAATAGGATTATTCGTAAATTACTTTCCAACTTATCGAAAATGATAAACAGCTCGTAATTAATTAGTAGATATGATTGCTGCATTCATTTATTGGATGTTCCTTATGTTATTAACGAAGTCGAGATAATAGTCCATAAGAGGTTATGGTAACAACTATTAAATATAAACAGATTAGAGTGCAGTGTAGTTCTGATTACATTTGAAGAAAGTATGCTTTATAGGTAACGTGTTTTGATTGACCACAAGTGCGGTTGTAAAGTCTTTGACGGACGGTTTTAGTGATGCGCGTTGCTCTACTAATTGTTTTTTTGTTGTTTTTCTGTTGGAAATAAAAGTAGTAGAGCTTGTTGTACTCGACCTGCACGTGCGTTTTACGGAACATTGACTTGACTTAGTGATACGCGTTGCTTTATTGATTGTGTTTTTTTAGTTGATTTGTCTTTTTATATTTGAACTGTGTGTGCAATCTAGTCTTCGTGGTCCTTTTTATCAGAGTAGTGCATACTTTGGATTATCCAAATACAGTTTTAAGCTTGAGTGTTTCTAAAAAAAAACAAGGATGATACAGTTGTAGCGGGTTTAGTAGAAAAAAAGGTTGCTTCTTATAAACATGTATCTCATTCACATGTAAAGACAGTTGATACTGTAGTTTCTGAATTTTCTAACCCCAAAGAATCCAAAATAGATCATTGTTTGCTCAAATTTCGTTATTCAAAAGCATTAGATTTTTCTTTGTTACCATAGGTAGCAAATAGAACACCTCACGTTACTGTTAGTTTAAGGCATTACATCGTGCCTTGAAAGCCCGTGATTCTAAATTTTTATTACCATTTTCTTTTACGATTTGTGATACAAAATATTTCGAAATTATTGTCTCAGGAAATAGAATTAACAAGAAATTTATCAATGCTACATAGTTCCATCAGCATGATAATGTCTGCTGCTAACACCAGTGAAATACGTAGGTGTGATTAGTGTAAAGTGTAAGAAATTCCATCAACACCCTCACAGTCAAGGGTGAAGTGCTTCGTTAGTGCAGGACATCGTGAATCCCACACTTCAATTGCAAGGAAGCGTTACTGAAGGACTTTTTGTAAGTTGAACTATTTCCTACTTGTTATTACTTTAAATATCTATCTGTTGTTTTGCCATGTCTTCGTCGTTCTGATACCTTTTACAATAAACTTGCCTACTAGTAAGAAAAAAAAAGAAAGAAAAAAAAATCAATACTACTGAATTACTCATATCAATTGTGACTTACCTATTTATCTTTTGTTAACATTTTGTCTGATTTATGTTTAATTGGTGTGTGAGGAAACGTTTCTGCTACTTCCCAATATTACCTCACTTTGTGATAAAAATTTTTGTAATGCTTTTATCGTGATTATATTATATAGTTTATCTAAACAGTTTTATTTACATTCTACAAAGTACTGAATAATTTAGACTTTTTATTGCTGCTATGCTTATTCTTTTTTTTTTCAGGTTTGCTTAACTAATTTTCTTGCAGGTATTGTCACTAACTCCTTACCGCCGCATACATTATATGTCAGTCTGCTTTCTACAACCCCCCTAATCTCCGATTGAGCCCGGTCATTCCGTGATATCTTTGTGTTACGCACGGCTACGAGCCAACGTAGCATAAATTTGGCGCCCAACGTTTGCTGCCACGATTAACGTAACAAGAAGATTGCTTAAAAGATATGTGTGGGGCACAGCACCGTACGGCTGTAAAGCCTGGACGGTAGGAGAAGCGAACAAGAAAAAGGTAGAAGCCTTTGAAGTGTGGTGCTACAGACGTATGATGAAGATATTATGGACAGGCAAAGTTATGAACAAAGAGGTACTAAAAATGGTAGGGGAAGGAAGAAAAATGTGGAAAACAGTAACGAATAGGAGAGATAGGATGATAGGCCACATACTAAGGCATGAGCGAATAGTGCGAAATATATTAGAAGCAGATATAGGAAAAAAGAAGTAAAGGTACACCTAGGTTAGACTACTGCACACAGAGGCAAATAATACAGCAAACAAATCCTTTCCTTTGAAAGAACCAAACTTTTTTATGTAATAGTATAAGTTCAAACGTGTACAAAATTATACTAATTCAATCCAACCTTTTGGTAACCTGGGCAAACATAAACACAAATTAACATATCAAACACACTTCAAACACACACACACACACACACACACACACACACACACATTCCCACACTCACACACACATACACACACACACACACACACACACACATAAACACACAAAACACCTCTTATGCACTGTGCAAACACAAAACACCATTCACACACTTACATTGCCTTTTCAACATCTGGATTTCCGGCTGCCGATGGTCCGGACTGACAAGGCAATGTCCGTTGTGCGTTCTCCCTTGACGACTGGGATATCCGGCTGCCGATGGTCCTGGTCCTAGAGGGAAACGCAACACGGACCAACATCACACACAAAACACACATACACACAACCATCCCCCCCCCACACACATACACATACATAACACATGACGGTTACTTTCTGTGGGGAAGCCAGGTCTGCTTAAATTTCAGGTAGCAGACTACTGAAACGTTGGAACAAATAAATAAAAAATAAATAAATACTGTACACAGATAGTGAAAGATGTAGGCTGTAGGAATATCAGGGAAATGAGTAGGTTAGCTCAGAATAGAAATTAATGGAAGTATGCATCCAGCCAGTCCTAAGATGGATAAATTAATGACGAAAAAAGTAACTGTACTTAAACATGATGATTATTATAAGCAACTACAAGTACTGGTTGGGCAATATTCTCGAATAATGTTAATTGTGTGAAAGGATTTACTGGAAAACTGTTAATTCGGCAAATGTTTAAGTGTTGGGGGATCTAGGCAACCACAGGCCGCTTAACCATTTTCACTGAATCTCGGTGAAATAAGGCATAAAATTAGAAAACAGTAGAAAGGGAACCGAGCTGAATACAGGCTGTGTAAGAATTTCAAGGAACTGTGTAGGCTAGTTCAGAATATAAATAAGTGCGGGTACGTGTCCAACCAGCTTTGAGACGGAAAACCTAATGACGAAAAATAAGCGCAGATAAATCTGATGGTTATTACAAACAACTACAGGTGTTGATTGTGAAATATCTGCAACTAATGTTGACTGTGCGAAAAGATATATTGGAAAAAATATTAAATCGGTAAATGTTCAAGTGCTGGGGGAACTTTGCAGCCACAGGCTGCTTACTTCCCTTCAGAACCACTGAATGTCGGAGAAATAGGGTATATAATTTTAAAACAATAGAAGGGGATCGAACCATCTAACAAGAAAGAACAGCACTTATAATGAAAGACAACAAACCTAAAAACAAGAAGAAAATTGTTGAAAGCACATATGTGGAGTACAGCACAGTATGCCTATGAAATACGTGCAGTCGGAAAAGCAGAAATAAAAACGGTAGCATCCTTTTGGAATGCTGTACTTCAGATGTGTGAGAATGACAGCATGGGCAGACAAAGTTAATAACAAATAGGTTATAGAAATAGTAGGGGAACAAGAATATCCGTGGAAAAAAAATAGGAGAAATAGAAGGGCAGAATACGTTCCAAGGCATTTTTGGAAAACAGAATGGGATATATTACAAGCAGAGATAAGAAAAAGAGGTAGATGTAGACCTAGATCAGATAGTGATAGATGTAGTCTGTAAATTTCAGGGAAATGTATAGGTTAGTTCAGAATAGGAAACAATGATGGTACGCGTCTAACCAGTTCCAGGACTGAAGACTTAATGATGATGATGATGATGATGATGTGACGTAGCCTTTCGTATTCACCCATAAAGTTAACGTAATGTGATTTTAAGTCACTATTTTTTGTAAATTTATGGTCTAAAGATCTGAACCCATTTGATGCGATTTTAAGAGAATCGCCCAATTCGTTAAATTTGTTGCGCGTGGGCAATGATACTACAAAGTGACCACTTTTAATGCGGGTAGTCGTTTGCACAAAGTGTTCCTCACAATCAGTTTCTTCTTTAGAAAGATTTGATTTCACAGATCGTTTTTCGATTTTCCAGAAATTTTGCAGTTGATTGCTTAATATCTCGATCGCTAAATGACAAACATCACGGTTAGTTTTATTCGAATTTAATGCAATCTTTCTAGAGACGGTCCAACCTAATTTTGTTTCTTGCAAAGTTGGTTGACACCTGCCCATAGAGATTGCTATTAGTTTGAAGAATATATTTGCACCGAGCAATACACTTATTGGTGGTGGAATTCCGAAGTCTATATCTGCTAGCTTAATATTTTTAGGTATGGTTAAGTTTTCAATATTGATTGGTCGAGTAGGCAATAGTGTAGTAATGTTTTGTATAACTAAAAGGATAAAGACGCACCGAAATCATTAAAGCGCGATTTGATAGCCGCATTGGTTTCCACCTTCACATTTGTACCGGCGTGGTTAATACCTGCGATAAGAATGAAACATTTGTGTTTGTTCAGACGTAAAGTTTCACATAGCCCTTTCGTCATAAAATTGGATTGTGATCCAGAATCTAAAAAAGTCCGACATTGATGAATTTGGCCGTCTTTATCAAACATATGGATTGTCGCTGTGGGTAACAATACTTCCGACTTGACACTGCAATATGCATTTAATGATTGTGTTTCAGTGGTCGTACTATCTTCGACGCTAGTGATTGTTGGCTGTTTGGAGGCGTTCACTGGTTCGATAGTCGGATTTGCAATGTCAATGTGTAGCAACGAATTATGCCGTTTGCTGCATTTTTTGCAACCTTTTTGAGATGAACACTCACTTAAAACATGATTTGGACGTAGGCAATTTATACATAATTTTAACTTCTTCACTTCGTTAATGCGTTCTTTAATAGGGATACCTTGGAATGTGTGCAATTATATATATGATACAAACCCTTACAACAAGGACAGCAAAGCACGTAATTTGAAACGTGGACGACTGTACTTAGCGGGGCGCTTATTGGCTACCGTGGTATCTATTGATTCCACAAGTTGACATCTTTTTGTTAAGAATGTGGTAAATTGTTCTAATGTCGGATTATCAAGTTGGGATGAGTTTTCTTGCCACTGCTTTTTCGATTTGTGATCCAATTTTCCAGCGAATGAAAATATTATAAAAGTGTCCTAATGATCTGTGTTTTCACTCAAAACTTCCAAAACCTTTACGTGTAATGTGATACCAACTAGCATTGTACGTAAATGAAGATAGGATTCTTTTGAATTATTGACCAATCAAAAAGTGCTGTAAAGTGGGTCTTTTTAATAGCCCGTTTATTTTCAAACCCTTTTTTAACAACTGCCACGCGATTTCATAATTGCTGTCAATAACCTCTAAGGACCTGATTAATTCTCCGCGTACCCGCAAACACGATTTTAAATACTGAAATTTAGTCACGTTATTTATAGAATTATCAGAATGAATTAAAGCGTTGTAGCTATCTTTAAAGGAATACCATATTTCATACTCGCCTTAATAAATAGGCAAATTAAAAACAGGAAGTTTTACGTTTTTGATTGGTTACTAACTACCTCGCTACTAAAGGAGGCATTCATTATTCCCAATTACCTGTGGTAATGATGGACTTTTACGTTGTTTAAAGTCTGAAAGCTTTGCGTTTGCTGCTGCTGTAATGCTAAAAAATAGATTTTCAAATTGAGACTGTTCGTCCTCATGAAAATCGGGCGGACTTAATGATTCTATTTCAAATTGTGCGTTATCAAATTCCGCATACAACGGCTCCACCTTTAATAATCTGCATTCTAATTTAAATAGCTTATCGCTACTGTCGCATTTACTTAAAAAGGTTGAAAATCCTGTCAGAAGTGATTTGATTTGACCTATTCTTTGAGTTAATGTGCTCAAAGTATTGCTTTCGCTCTTTGTTATTTTTTTTTATGAATTAAAATGCAGGATTTAAAATCACAGAAACGATTTAGTTGATGCGAATACTGTTAATAAATGATAAATTATTTTATTAATTGATTAAATAAATCACGCAAACAGCCTTTGGGTGTTTGAATGCTTCTGTTAAAAATACAGCTTCAAGTGCCTTAAGTTTGATTGAATTTGAATAATAGGTTATTCTCATTTACCTGCCTCTCTGGGTTACCAAAGTAACTTGAAAATGTTTTACGCGCATGCTTTAAAATACATACAAATATATTTCCAACAAACCCAAGTAGTGTCTATTTTAACTGAAAGTGAAATGATTAGGAAACTAAGACTTACGAACTGCATAGACTTATGTTGTCCGGGTCTGCAAATCGCTTGTTCCGTGCTGATACTTGATGAATTGTTTGATACCTGATACGGGTCTCCAGAATGTATCCGCTATTGTGTTTCAGGTTTCACAATGATGCCTACTACCCAATATGCGTGTTTAAATCCTTCACAGAGCTTTTCGTCACATACGCGCTCGAAACCATTTGTTTATGTTGGATATAAATGAATATCTGTATTATCTCTTCTATGCGTGATCTTGTGATTAAGTGGACTGTAATTGCCTTGTTATTGATTTATTTACATCATAAGTTAAAATGTACACAATACAGAAAATATACGATAATGGTCATTCCGAAACAAACTACATTCTCTCCGAATAACCGGACTAATACTGCTGTTGCTACCCTTGCTTAAATACAAAAATCCCCCTACTTGGCAAACACGATATGTCCCTTAACTAACTAAAAATAAGCATTTCATATTATATACTGATTCCAAACAACATGTTTTAGGATTTTTATATATGCAATAAACACTTGGTTTAAAGATATATTTCTAGAAAATCATTATTTACACACGGATTAATCCATTAATGCTTGATTTTCACAGATTTTAAAGTTGGGCTCTGTTCTTAAATAATATCTCACACCACTATATGTACTTAAAGAGTTTTATTTTGCATGGGAATCTTCGCTTATACGTTAAATAAATCTTAGTAAAATATTAGTCAGGGTAAAAATTAAATATTGGAAAATTCTATTTTCGGGTATGTTTTCTCACAGAATGTGGTGCTCAATGGACTTTTGTGACCTCATTATCACATCAATATATATATATATATATATATATATATATATATAAAATATATATAAATTTTAATACAAACAGTTTCTCATGCGCCCTCAACTAACCATCGGTAACTTTTACAAGTCCATGATGATCAACATAGATGGAGTTGCCAGACAAAATTTTTAAAACTTAGTCAAAAGACAAGATGAAAGTAGCTAGAAACGTATTGGTTTTAGTAGGCCAATATCCTCAATTAGCATTGTGTGTAGTACCTTCTTGGAAGGTCCGGCCATTTGTTTATTTATTATTCATCTTGTCTTTTGACTAAGTTTTATGGATTTAATTATTTACCAGTTACTTAATGTGTTAACCAATAACTTCGTGTATTATTCAGTAACTTAGTGAGTTAATCAATAACTTCGTGTATTGTTCAGTAACTTTGTGCCCTAAATCAATAAAATTGCAAAAATTTGTATTTATATTAACTATTTCTAGACCTCCGTTTATATCAACTGCAAAATTATATATAAATTTATTACAACACGCACCTCTACTGTTTGTGTTACTTTACCTTGAAATTTTACTACGTTCATTTTTTAAAATTATAAACTTTCACTAAAATTTGTATTTACGTAATAATCTTCTTTCAAAATAGCAGAGTCAGCGCGTGTATTACATAATGAATCTCCTTTATCTGCTTCGTTAGTTTTGTAGAAACAAGTTCCTCCTCGAATGTTGCACGCGTTCTCATTGGTTGGCGGAAAGCTATCAGTTACTCATACGTGGACAAGGCGTTTCAATTATAGTTGTATCTGCAAGGTGTTGGATTTTGGATGATCTAATATCGGAACTTTTTAAAGGGACATGATTAACAAATGGTATTAAATAGGTAAGTTCTAAATTGTACGTATATAGCATTTTATGTACGTTCTATATTGCACGTATTATGATGATTTACCGTCGGCTCAAATATCCAAACTTTATTCAAAAGTGCTTGTTTTTGAGTGTTTGACTATCACATATTGGTATAATTTACACGCATTTATTAATTTCTTTACGCAAATATGCTTAGATTGAAAAAATTGTCATTTCACAGGTTATTTTTTTCAAATATGTTGAATTTGAATCTGTTTTGAGCTTAAGAATCTCCTTAAATGTTCTAAAATGATTGAATTGCTTCAGCCATTATTTATTTTAATAAAATGTAGTGAAGTTATTACGGAATAAGCTTTCTTTAATTAATTGTATCTAGTTATTGATTTTATACAGGGTGACTTGTATTTGCTTTTCCATAATGAATGAAATATGTATATTTTTGGGTTTAAATGTTTGGTTTTCGTGGTTTTTATGATATTTACATGAGGTATTTCTCCATTGTGACCGTATATGACCTTATATGACCTTAAATAACTTATAATCTTAGCAATATGTATATACATATTGTCGTGATAAGAAGGTCGCAAGAGGTCATTGAAACCTAGGCGGCTCCGTGGCGTAGTTGGTATGTGTGTGGCTACTATGCCCAAAGTCCTGGTTTCAAATCTCGACACGGTCCGCTTGCAAAATGTTAGGCGAGCAATTTTCACAAAAATACACCCTCGTTTGGATGAGAGGTAAAATGGAGGTCCCGTGTGTGTGTTGTCATGCACGTTAAAGATCCTCACCTTGCTCGGAACAGCAAGGGCTCGGCAAAATTCAAAATTTTCCAGGTTAAAAAAACTCGCTTTCTGACCAATGTAGTACCTTCGGGTGGAACATTGGAAAATCAAATGTAAGGTCTTTGATACCCAAAGCCTATAAATAAAGTCCACTCAAATATAAAAGAAACCGGAAATAATAGAAATTTCATAAGATTTATTGTTCCTCACTGTATATGAATAAAAGCGCATTGTAAATATAAAACCATTAAAATACTCAGCAAAACACACTTTCTATGTATTTAAAAGCCCCAATTTTAAATAAATAATACAGCCATGTGTACAAATTTTAGCCGTATATGTAGAAATAACTATTTTGAGATACCTTAAAACGCATTATATGCGAAATGTATTAAAAATGCAAATCGATCATTTTCAAGCGTATTATAAATACAAAGCCATTTATTTTATTACCATAGAGATATATTCGTTTTATTCGCCGTAACTGGCATGGAATAATGTAAGTAATTACTTTAAGAAATAAGTACAAATCCATTCACTTTTATTTAACGTGAAAACAATGCAAATTTTATTGCATTTTTATTAAATATGTGTGTGAAATATGCATTAGAACACGTTCTATTTACAATTATAAAGTTTCAAACCGTTTGCATTTGAAAGCAATCAAAAGCGTTAATTATTTATTTAATAAATAATTACCCCATGTGTAAAATATCCGTGTAAAAACAATGCAAACCTCATTGCCTTTTCAAAACACAAATAAAGCAATTAAAGCTTTAATTAATTAGTTAAATAGACTTTCGTGTAACAATTTAAATAAAACATGTTTTAGAAGCTTTGGGAGAAAATAGAGAAAAGTAATAGATAAACATTTATTCAAAGAACTCGTACGTTATCATTAAAACCTATAAAATCGATAAAAATCAGTTTTATAGCTTTTGCATTACTATAAGAAGGAATAGAACGCGACTATTAATCTCGTGCGTTGGACAAATATAAAACAGTGATTACTGTGCTCGTAAATCATTCGACCGCGGCGATTTGACACTAATTAAACGATAAAACGTTTTGAATTTCTAGAAATATTACATCACGCATGTGACTAACATTCGAATTAGATCGGGAAAACTTTGGGGAACTATGATATAATTAGATAAACTGTATATAAGCGGGAACTTTATTAGAGGGTCATTCATTCAGTTCATTCATAAAGTCACGAACATGTTACTTTGAGAAAAGTCGTTTATTAAGTATACCGCGGTATGCATACAGTATTTAATATTTAAGATGTAACTTTGAATAAAGATATAATTATAAAAACGTAACTATGCATAAATATAGAACGTAATTATTTTAAAACATTACGAGAATTGAATAATCTTCGACATAGATAGTCCTGATACAAAAGCTACTTTAAATTAATTAATTAAAAGGTAGATGCACTTTTGGTAATCTATGTTTTAGATAGAGATATTAAATAATATGAAAAATCTTGTAAGCTGAGCGTTTGATATCAATTTAAAATGGAAGCAAGAGGTATATTTAATACTGTTAATTACTAATTGGATAAGCGCTTTTCGGATTTCATAACTATTAATTTGAGATTGCTTTTTCTGTAACTGAGATTTCAGTATTTTTGTCATTTTCATTTAAGTTAGAATAAGTTTTAATCATATAATTTTTTTCTGCAAGAATATTTACCAGAAAGTTTAGAAGTCAGGGTTTGAAATATTTTGAGGTTTGATGGATTATCTGGAACATCATTGGCCAATTATACTCTGTACTATATTCTTTTGTATGAGAGAAAATTGTTTATGAATGTATAGATGCTTTATGCTATTGCTGTGTTTGATTTCATTTTATAAATTTCATAACTTCCATTTGGCTAGCCAGGCAAAGAAAATTTAGAAAGGAAAGTAGGTCAGTAATTTTAAATTTACAATTTTTGTACCTGTCACAGCACTCTTTTAGTGACGTTACTCTGCACAGACGTTATCACAGCAAATTTGGCGACGTTACAACCCAATATATATTGTATTATTGATGTCGATTGGATTGCTTCTGATATGCTTCAAATTTGCGCGTTACCGAATTATTTTTGACAGCTTTCTTCAAATAGAACCACTGAAATCATACATCCGATTTATGATAATAGTAATAATACAAAACATTCCTTTACAAACAATTTTTCAAATGCTAATCATTACATCCACAACAGCTTTCTCAAACAAACAATATCTTAAATATAACATCTACGAAAAATAACTTCCTCATGACAAATCTTATATACTAAGAATTGAGTAAAAAATTTCCACGATAGGTTTGCCTTACGGACAATATCTTAAATATAATATCAAAATAAGGTATAACTTTTGGAAGTCACGCATTTATACTAAAAAAAGAGTTAAAAATTTTTTCTTTAGAACTAATATGATCACTTACAAATCTTAATCTAGTAGCTTTCATTCATAAACAGCTTCTGAAGTAAATCTTATATGTACAAAATTTATCACAATAAATCGTATAATTTAATACTTTCCCCTTTAAAAGTTGCATTTAAACGTAACCGATCAGTTAGGTTCAATGAGTTCCTTATATGCTGGCGAAAACCTCTACCTAATGCTTGCCAGCCCTTTTAATCAAATTATTAACTTTTACACACTCTCTACTCTAAATTCAAATACTAGCATACCCAAGAATTTTATCATACAACTTAATTAATCAATGGATATGCCTTTCTAAAAAATTAAACAATACATTTTTATTCAACCGTTACGGTCTACTTGTTGTTGACTTTGTCCAGCACGTGGTCATCAATCCGTGCTTCAAAATTGTTCAAATCGTTTTAAAAATACCATACAGCGAAATATTTCAATATACATGTTTTCATTCCAACTAACAGGCTTTATCTTGCGATGGTTTAATTATTCTAATTATATATTCTCCATTTTAAAACCATTGTAAGTACTTCAAATAACCTACTCACTTCTGAGTATTCAAAATAGTTTTCCATCGCTATTTTAATAACACACCTCTTATTTGAATACATTCAAATACTAAAGACAATATATGTTTAATAGCACTTTAAAATGCGTGATGTATTTTGTAATTTCATCAATCATGTGCCAACATCAAGGCATCATTCAGAATTGATCTTCGTTCTCAACATCCATTGCGTTTTAAAGGCGAGTCTCTTACGACGTCAGGACTTTTAGATTTTTCAGGTCTTTCCGGAACCTTCTAATTGAGTTGTTCTCGAAAGCGTGTGATACAACATTTAAAACTATATCGTTTTACTACCACAAGCTATATAATAATTGATGCCGTTTACCTGTCTTACCAATATTCAAGATTTTGTTGCTTCATTTTCCTTGGGTTATATTAAAATTAAATGAACATTTACCTTTGCGTTATCTTATCTTATCGCTTTCGCGAATTTTAAGTTCATCATGAATTAGAAGTACAATTGATGTTTAAAGCTTAATTGAATACGCGTTTGTCGTACGTTTGTTACTAAATAAAAATTTCTTCTTTACATAAAAATTAAAATATTATACACGCAGCTTCATGTAAAAATGTGCCTGTTAATTTATTGTAAGAATGTTTTCTTGAAATTTAAATACGAACCTTTTATTAATTTCCAATTAAAAATCTCTTAGAATATGTTGGTGTATTTACGCGTATTTTACAGAGAAATAAGAAACGAATACCGTTATTCTTATGTAAATTAAAAAATTAAACCATATAACTATCACAGTTTTTTTACGTATTTATACTTTTTATACTCTTGCGGTGGTTTAATTATTTTAAATATATATTCTCCATTTTGAAACCATTGTAAGTACTTCAAATAATCTGCTCACTTCTGGGTTTTCAAAATACTTCTCCATCGCTATTTCAATAACACACCTCTTGTTTGAATACATTCAACTACTAAAGATATATGTTAAATAGCACTTTAAAATGCGTGACGTATTTTATAATCTTATCAATCATGTGCCAACACCTTTGCGTTATCTTATCTTATCGCTTTCACGAATTTTAAGTTCATCATTAATTAGAAGTACGATTGATGTTTAAAGCTTTTATTCCCGCGCTTCAAAAATACAAATTAATATCTACATAACTGGTCTTTTTCTTGAATTTTTCTAAATTTCTTCTGGTATACGACGTCGGATGTTTATGAGATGATGCAATATGACCTATCCATGACTTTTAGTCATATCAACATTATTTCATCCTATTAACAGTAATACATTAGTATTTTTCAACCTACCTTGTGTAAATAACTACCTATATATATATATATATATATATATATATATATATATATATATATATCTCAGTATCCCAGTACTTTTGTATTCGAGTACTGTACTCGAGTGCTTTTTGTGTACCCAATACTCTGTATTCGAATACTTTCAAAATTTTGTATCCGGTATCTGTATCTGAGACTAAAAATGAAAGTATCCGGTACTCGAGTATTTTTTCAGAGCTTCGGATACTTTAATAAAAATTATTTACTTGAAATCTTGAATAGTTAGCGCCGACGACACAACAGAATAGCAAACTAATCCACAAGATATAAACTTGCAATATATTGTCTACAACTTTCATTTATGTTCCTCTCATTCGTCTATTAGCTAATGTAACTACAGATACAGAAAATATCTAAACGCCAAAGGTGCAATTGTGTCGTGTTTTGTTTTGTGTGAAATGTTGTATATGCAGTAAGTATTGGAAACCAAAAAGTAAGTTTCTTTTTATTTTTACAAACTTAAATTACCTACACTATTTAAAAATTACCGTAAATAACGAAGTACAATTTCAAATAACAAAAACAAAAAATGTTGGTTATTTTATTGGTAGCAGTTACAAGTTAGCAGTAATGTGTACAATATGCCTGGATTTACTACTTTTATTGGGTTATTTATCCAGAAATATATATTTAGGTAAATAAATACCTATAGCGGCTATAAACTATAAATACTATAAATATATGAAACTAAAACCGATATAGGCACCAAATGTTATGCTTATGACTAGTTTATAAAGCTAATGATACACACGTATATTGTGTGTGTTACTGTGTTAGCATTCGGTTTTGCGCCTACTTATTTGAAGTGTTATATGCACGTTTCTAAAGGGTTGTGGAAACAATTATTTTTCCTATTGAATTCTCAAAGTATCCGTACTTAGTATCCGAAAAAAGTGTTCGAATACTTGTATTCGAGTAAATTTTTAAGGTAAAGTACTCGGACTTTTTTAAGAAGTATTCGAATACATATTGAGTATCCGGTACTCGGTATCAGAGTACATTTTCGTTGTATCCGTCCCAACTATGCTAACTCTGCACTTTAAGTATCATGCCATTTATTTAGAGTTTTATCCCATTAGTCGAGTGTTTTAGCGTCGTAGTTTAGTCTTATTTATTTAATTATTTAGTTGGTTTAGTTTAACACTCAGTATTTAGTGTTCGTACTTAGAGTCGATTTTAATTTCCCGTACTTAGAGTCGTTATATAGTTTTGTCCTTACTTAGAGCATTAAATTAATATATTGTAAACTTTATTCATATTAATTCAATCAAGATTTACGTTTTATATCAACGGCAGAGTTTTATATACACGTATTTCAATCGCGCACTTTTACTGTTTTTCACTTGGAATTTTTAATTAATATGACTTTCACTTAAAACTTTTAACTTAACTTTATTAAATTGAAATTTACGTAATACTTTTGTGTCGACTATTACAAACCATGCGTCGATCTCGGAATAAATGTCCTTTATCGGCCTAAGTTTGTTTTATAGACAAATTCGTTTCCTCCTTTTATCTTAACATGTTGGGTTTTATTCTATATTGCATGTTATAGACGCTTGATTTTGCACATACATCAGAGATTTGTATTATGGAATTTGCTATTTTTGTACCTTTGAACTGCACGTAGTTTCAATTTTAATGTCCATACTTTGTTTACATATGCTGGGTTTTATTAAAATGTGGCAATTCCTACATTTGAAACGGCACGTACGCTTTCGCCTCAATTCTTTATACTTTATGAAATATGCCCGCTTTCAAATGTTTGCTTCTACAAACTGGTATAAATTATATGCGTTTTATTGACTTGGATTTCTTACGCAAATGTATCTGGGTTTAAAGATATTTCATTTTACGTTTATTTTACTTTAAATATGCCGAATTTGTATTTATTTTGAGCTTAGGAATGTTTTAAACATTTTAAAATGGATTGGATTGCGACCGCAATTATTTGTTTTGATGGATGTGGTTAAGTTATTATTGAATGTACTTCCTTTAATTAACTGTAGCTTGTTCTTGATTTTATACAGGGAGATTTGTATCTGCTTTTGTATAATAAACGAAGTATTTACTTTTTATTGTATTGTATTGTATTGTATATCTTTATTATTTGAAAAGAATTTATACAAATAACTATTAACTCTAGAAGTAACTCTAACGAGATTTGGACTATAAAGTCCACTCTTACACTTAACTAGAAATTACTTCAAAATTTACAGAAAAATAACTAAAAATATTAAAAATAAAAATAAAAATAAGTATTTTTACAGTGTTTAAATAAATAAATAAATTTTCTTTTGCCATACACATACATACTCGCGCGTATGCGTACTCGCACTCATGCTCATACATACAGATAACAAAAACACTCAGTCACACAACAGGCACTTAATAAATAAATAAATATAAATAAATAAATATAAGTATAAATAAATAAATAATTAAATAAATAGATATACCTTTGACATACACACACACGCGGGCGCGTATGCGCACTCGCACCCATGCTCATACTTACACATAGCAAAAACACTCAATCACACAACAGGCACTTAATCTCGGAACCCATGCATCCTAAAAGTAACTACTGTTGCGATAGTAGATACTCCCGATACGTTTGTCGGAACTTAGAGATTGTCGTAGAATTTCATATAATGGCAGGAATCGAGTTCCACGGTGAACAACTGGAAACCACAAAAGAGGAATAATACATTTCAGTTCGATGATGTGGTATTTTCAACCGGTTATCATCTCTGATGTTGTAGTGGCCGTTAGATAAAGGCGAAAATTTGTAGTAAGGTAGTTTGGACCAATCCTGCGTAAAAACTTAAACAAAATTATCGCTTGATGTAATTTTTTTTGGTTATGCAGCTTCAACCAGGATAATTTCTTTAAAAAGGGTGAGATGTGATCATAGCGCTTAGTATCAAATATAAAGCGAATGCAGCTATTATGAACTTTTTGCAAACAATCCCCACTAATCTAGGGTAGATTATTATACACAGCATCTCCATAATCGAAAATGGGCTGGATTAGGGCCTGGGCCAATTTAATTTTTAAGCTAATTGGTAAAAATCGTCTAATTCTATTGAGACCATGCAGCGAAGCAAAAACTTGTTGACATATGTATAGTGTGTGGTTCTTCCAAGATAGGGTCACGTCAATAACAACTCCAAGACTTTCAACGACCGGACAAAGTTTGATTTGCGACCCACCCAATTGAAGAGGCGGGAGTATCGATTGGTCAGTTTTACCTAACAATTTGGAAGATCCGACTACAATTGATTCACATTTAAAAGGATTTATTGTTAGTTGGTTTTCGTCTCCCCACGATTTTATTCTAGGAAGATCAGAATTAATATTGATAAATGTATTTGGTAAATCATTAGGATGACAGTGACAATATATTTGAATGTCGTCGGTAGAACAATGGTACTTACTAAATTTGAGAACCTTATTAATATCTTGAATATACAAGGAAAACAGAAAAGGACCAAGCACACTTCTCTGTGGAACCCCCGCCTGTAGATTCGCCCAATTAGAAAATTGATTTCCTTCATCATTAACAACACGTTGTTCACGGCCGTTTAGGTATGATTTAAACCATTCGAGAGCGCTATTGGAAAAGTTATATAGCATTTTAAGCTTCTCAAGTAATATTGCAGAATTAACATTATTAAATGCTGAGCTAAAATCTAATTGCACAAGAACGGTAAGTTGTTTTTTATCCATGGCTTGCTTAGCATCATCAATTATACAAATTAAGTCTGTAGAGGTACTATGGAATTTGCGAAAACCAGACTGGTATTTATCAAAAAGGTTATTTAGGTGAAAATAGTCAAGTAGTTCATCAAGAGCTATATATTCAATTAATTTAGAGAGGGTTGGAAGGATACCAATTGGGCAAAAGTCAGAGGGAGATAAAGGACTGTTCTTCTTACGTAATGGACGAACCAGCGCTTGTTTCCAGCATTCAGGAAAAGTACTTGTTAAGAATGAACAGTTTACAATAGACAGAAGAGTCTCCATTAGACTAGGAAGTATATATATAATCATTGATTTAGATATTCCATCGACCCCTATTGCGCTCGATTTGATGCGCTTAAACGCTTTATGGACAGTATGTTTATTTACAGTTTGAAAATAAAATTTAGGATATACAGGAGAATTTAACGAAGTGATATTTTTAATATTTCTTTCAATAAGAATCGGGTCTGCACAGATTATAGCTACAAAGTGATCGTTTAAGTCATTTAAACTTAACACATTTGGTGAACGAGTGGAATGTTTACCAACTTCCTACGTTTGTAACACTTTCCAGGTTTTGGCAGAACTTATATTTGACGGCAGCGAGTACAAACGCTGTAACTTAGAATTACGGATTAATTGTTTATTTTTATTACGAAATAACTTATAACGTGAATGATTTTCCAACGTGGGTAGTCGTTGAAACTAAACTGTAGCAGCGTCTCCTAAACGTCTCATTTCCTGTATTTTATCGTTTAGCCACGGTGCTTTAGGCTTTGTGATCCGAACTATTTTAATTGGAGCATGGAGATTGTAGAGGTCAGTAAAAAAAGTAGTTAAATGATTGTAGTTTGCAGTTGATATTAGGCAAAAGGTCAATTTGATTCCACGGTATTTCATGAGTATCTTTTGTAATTTGTTTAATATCCATATGTTTAAAATCTCTGTATGTTTTATATTTTGGAATAAATTTCGGTAGTTTTGCCGAATAACATACATATATAAGATCATGTTTAGACAGTTCAAGAATGGGGAATTGGCCAAATTGAATTGATTTTTCTTTCTTTAGCAGTATTATATGATCTATACTTAAATGCACCTCATGAGTGGCAGTGACTAGATGGTGAGTTGGCATAAGAGGCAGTAAACTTAAGTTGCACGAATTTATAATATTTCGTAAACACCGAACGTCATAAGTGTCCATAGTGATATTTATATTGAAATCATCTAGTACAATGATATCACTTTATACTGATATGAATTGAAATAGAATATCCTCTATGTCGGACAAATAGCCAGTATTTGGTGGACGGTATATAGTGCCAATCAGGATTTTCTGATGCATGAACGAAATCTCAACAAACATGTATTCGGGCCTAGCATGATATGCAGATTGCGGGCTAGCTATCAACTTAGCAGATAGGTCCTCCCTTACATATAAAGCTACTCCGTCGCCACGTTGTTTGGTTCTATCATTTCTTAATATACGATATCCGTGCAGATTCACTAGGGTATCTGGGAGTGAAGGTTTGAGCCAAGTTTCGGATATTGCAATGCAATGTGCACCACTAAATTCAAAGGCATTAGAAAAATCATCGAATTTGCTTAATAACGACTCCGAGTTCACATGACAGCAATGAAAAGTCCTTGAATGTCGTCATAATGCCTGTTGTAGACGAGTCGAAGCAGATGATACGCTAGGCAGAAGAGACAGAACATCAGGTTCCTCATCTGGGGTATCTACATCGATTCTACAAAGGTCTGAAAAGTATTTAGCCATTGCAAAAGGAAAAGTTAAAAGAGAGAATAAAAGAGGGTTTACAGATTAAGCGTCCGCAGCTCACACAAGGAATCATACAAAAGTATAGAAAAACAACTAAATACATAACTAAACTTAAACCTAATGGGTACATAATTGAAGTAAGAGTGCTATAGTATTTAGGCTCCGAACAAATAGGCCGTATAGAGGATAAATGAATAATTATTATCCAAAATGCAAAAAAAGGAAAAATTAAAATAATTTAATCAGATAATATTACACAACCATAACGATATAGATGTAATAGTAATAAGACCTAGTTATGTAGATTTTTGTAATCCGTGCTGTTGGCTACGGGTATTGTAATGCTTAGTCATGTTGTCCGAAGCCTTACGGGAATCGCGAGCTGCCGCCTTAAGAGGTTCCATAGTGGTGATGAAAAATTTTTTTCCTGCTTGAGAAACATGTATTTTTCGGTCTTGAATTCAAGTATGCCTAAGACCAAAAGTTTCCTTACAGAAGTTATAGAGTGCTAACCGTCGTCTAGTGAAGGACTCGGTTATGAGATATGGCATACCTTTAAGGCACTTTTTCTTCTCCCATACACAACGTCTAATTTGATAAGACATACATTTCACGATAATAGAGCGTGGTTTTTTACCATCATTACTTTGTGTGCCTAGGCGATGAAACCGATCAATACTATTCAACGAAAAATCGTTGATCTTTAACGTAGTGTTTACGAAATTAACTATTATATTATTGACGTCGATCTTGGAGTTGCCTTTCTTAATACCGTGGAACAGCAAGCAATTATTTCGTGAGCAAGCTTCTAGAGCATCAATTTGTTTACCAACGTCAACGATCAGTCCATAGAGGCAACTTTTCATTGTTGACATGCAATCAATAATATCATTTTTGAAACTATAAAATTCTTTGCACAAACTTTCTAAGCTAATTGATGTACCGTCTTCTCTGCTGTCTTTGGAATTATTAGAAGATGCAATAAGCAGTTTATTTTCGAAATCGCTCATTTTTTTAAGAAATGTACGTTCAAATGTTTCGAAATATACGCGCGAATCTATCCTAGCCTACAACTTATAAAATGAATACACTAGCACGATATTAAAGTTCAATACCGATATTGATAAGCGGTAGCTGCTATACAACAGATTGCGCTATTTAAATGGATGTCTGGTATATTACACTAAAGTAAATCGATCACAATACTCTGTTCACTCACTGTAGTAGCAATTAATAATTAATTAACTGGGAATTACTGAGTTATATGAATTTATATTTGGAGGTTGAGCACGTAGCTTTAGTCAGTCAACCATTTTGTCTTGAACTATGATTTAAATGTTTGGTTTTCTTGATTTTTTTTATGTTTACATGAAGTATTCCTCCCTTGTGACTTGTATATCCTTAAATAACCCTATTACCATAGCAATATATATATATATATATATATATATATATATATATATATATAACATTTGCGTTTGAAGATTAAATTACAACTTGACTAAAACAGTTTTAAATAGAAAACTTTGAACGTCGTCTGTGTTTTTTTAATTATGAATCACTACTGTATTGGTTTAAGCGCAAACTAATATTTTTTTCTTTTAGACGTTTTGGTTAACGTCATGTATTTGATAAATGAGAAAGAAATATGTACCTTGGGTAGAAGTAATCCAGGATAATTGAGTTAAATATTACTGGAATGCTAGTCTTATATCTTTTTAAGAGCCTCAATTCCAAATTCATCTCTAACAATATCATATCGATCTTGGGTTCGACAAGTAAAGCCTCTACTGTAGGGTAGAAAGCGAAGTTTACAATAATGACGCTTATGATAACCATGCTCGTCATTCCGGCGTGACAGACGATTTTTAATTTTTGCGAATGTAAGTTACAATATAATCCTGAATAATTCTCTGAGTTAGAATATAATAAATACGTTGTAATCCTACGAAAGATAACTATATACACATGAATTAATTTTGAATTCACGATGATGTACATCCCTACATCACCAACGAAGCATTCAGTTGTATCTAAAGATATATTCTCGCCGTTAAAGTGTGTTAAGTAGAGATTTAGAAAATCCTTGTCGACTATATCAAGCTTTCAAGTAATTGCAGCTTACAAAGTAAGAACTTCTAGTGCAAAATGTTCTCCTGAAATTGAATTCTCTGTTAAAGTATCTCAACAAAAAGTGACTATAATGGAAGCATTAGCAATAAGCATCGCTGGAAGCAGCTTTAGTAAAGACGCAATTGTATAGTACAAACACCCTAAGTATTTGCCGAATTCATATTGTATACAGACAACGGAAATACAGTAAACACTCTTTTAGAAGAAATTCACGTTTGGACATTCCAAACAAACTAACACAATAATTGCGATATGTGCCTCAAAGATATTTATTAATGAATGCTACTTTAGTTAGTTGTTGGAAACATTAGGAGAAATGCCATTAATAATAACATCTGAGTGAGAAACGATTTAATTCTTTTAAAGGAACAGATAAAATTAGACCATTAATGAGGTGATAGTCTAGCTGCGGTAATGAAATAAACAACCTTGTTGTAAAATTCCATCAGGTAATTTCTATTAACTTCTTCATATCTTAATACTATATGATATTAATTAAAGTTTAGATATTGAATCAGTGGCGAAACTAAGAATTGACGGGTCCCCTGTAAGAAAAAATGAGACACCTTTGACTAACTTGCAAAATTTTAAAAACACTTATGCAATATTTGAAATACTATAGAGTTTTATACAAACCAAATGCTTGGGTTTTAATTATAATATAGGACTTAGTAAACATATAACGAAACAAAATTTCAGTTATAACTTCCCAAAAATGGCTTTTTTTTTGTTGATAAAAACACATGAACTACACTTTCCACTACAATGTTTTTCGATCCCTCATTTTCAATAGAAAGGAGTGCCAATCAACTGTCTAATTTGGGACATGGTACTATGCAAGTAGATCTTAATGAACTTAAGATTACTGAACGACCTTTCGGAAGAAGCGGTGGTAACCGGCAAAGTTAAATACAATTGTAATACCGTACACAAATCCGGCACACTACTAGCGATAGAACAGCTTTCTACCATCACTAATACGGCCAGTTCTTTTACTGAAGAAAGATTTTGATTTTCTCATCCATTATCGTTCGAAAACGAAAAATTTGTTAAGGAAATGTAGAAGACAATTCATCTGGATAAAATTCACAGTGTCTATTTGTTTTTTTAAATAATTTCTTCAACAGGCCAAACGCTGAGATGTTCTGGTTGTAGAATTGCGAATTTGGTAAAAATATCGTTCATGCTAACAAAACGTGTTGTTAGTTGTTGAATTATGAAGTATATACATACATTGAACGCGGTTATTCTAAACTTTTCTTCTGGCTTTTTATGTGTTCATCTACCGCCAACTCATCAAAAAAATTTTTAGTGTGATGTTGTCGTTTAGTTACAAAAGTTGGTGTTATTTTTAAGGTATTTGCAACGTGTTTGGATTCTTTCAAAACATCGCTGAAAAATTGCGTTCTTCATCTTATTTTGAAGTGTACGTAAAGGTGATGCGGCGGTTAACAAACTAATTGAGAGTTGTAAATATTTTAAAATTGTTAGTAGATTGTAATATTTTACACTGGAAAACCAGAATCACAATGAACTCGAGGAATTTACTTCATTTTTATTCATTAAATTTTCTTTTTTCAGACGTTTTATTTGATATAAAAATTATTTTTTGAGACGTATCACGAAGAAAACAGGCAATCAAATCTTTTTAGTGTACATTTCGTATTCTTTATTTCGTTTAACCTATGCGAACATGGCAAGTTTTCACTATAGTAAATGTAAATTTGTTCCACGGTAGTGTAAAATTTGCGAATTTCCAAAATATCACTGACAACATCATTTAATACTAGATTTAAATTGTGCGAGGTGCAATGTGCGTAAGCAGCCGCTGGATTCCGGTTTTTGATACGCGCCTGGAGACTTCCATATTTACCGCTTATATTTGCAAGACCATCATTACCTTGCTCACGACAGTTTTACAAATCAATATTATTGTTCTCAAGGATACTTATTATATCTTCGTTTTCGAATGACTGTTCGGATTGATTTTATAGTTCAAAAAATCTTAAAAGGTTTTGAAAATGATTTACTTATTTTTCGGATCTGCTTTAACATATCGAATTACAACACTTAATTGATCTATTCTACTGGAATCTTAAGTCAATGGGATTCATGTCAGGACTGAGGAATGGCGAATCGAAACGCATAATTTCCACCTCATCTAGATATACTCCGACAACTCTAGCTGTGTGAGGTTCAGCATTATCGTGAATGAAAATGCCATTCTCGCCCATAGTGATCATGAAAGGCACAACATGATCTGCAAGCACGTAATGTACCTGTGAGCCGTTAGGGAACCATTCTGTATGAAAATCACCTCTGTGCGTGCTTGTGAAACGATTCCTGTCTAAACCATAGTAGTCCCACCGCCAAATAGAAATCTCTCGTCAATACAAGCTTGAGCGTGTCTCTCTTCGGGTCTTTTCCATACTCACCCAGGTCCGTCGGACCGAGTGAGACAAGTATGCGGCTTGTCTAAAAACACTACCTGCTCCAGTCCTTACTAATCCATGCAACGTGAGCAAAAGTTAATCTTGCAACTTGATGGTGACGTTGCAATGATGGACCTGTAGCCATCCTTTTACAAGACAATTAAGAAACGCAAAGTTTTTTCTTAACGGTCCATTCACTAACGTTTAGAGTTGATTTGACAACAAAACTGCAGAAGTTGTATTGTTCCGCAAATTATGGGACACCAAAAATCGGTCATCTCTTTGAGTAGTGACTCTTTTTCGCCCAGATCGTGGTGTTCTGGTTACCAGGCCAGTCTCCTCATAGGGTTGGTACACCTTTTGTACAGCATAAACCACAATTCTTGCAGTTTCACGTTGTCCTCGGCTATCCTGCAACAACGCTACAATTCTTACCACAACAATGGGATTTAAAAGCATTATTGTAAACGCAATAATTATTACAAACACTACATCCTCCTGATAGGTTCAACAGAGAGAAGTCAACGCAAACTTCAAAATGACACCTAAACGTGAATTAGAGCGAATGTATGTTATTTTAAAGAAGTAATTACAGTGATAATGTATGACATAACCAATATGACTAAAAATATTTCTCGAAAAACAAATCATTTAACACCTGCTATGATTTATAGGCCAGTATAAGCTTAAAACAGAAAATTCCGCCAAGATATAACTATACGTTGACCTCATATTTTTCCTCGCTAGTGTATAATCAATGTTTTGGGCTGTTAAAAAAATGGGTTCTTCCATGTGATGTTAGGAAGTTTTTATCTTTATATAATGAAATTGTTTATTATTGCTCAGGCAAACGTCGAACAATACATCTCGATAATGTGTCCGGATTGGACGGAAATAGATATCCAATATACACAGTACTATTCAACTCTCGTGATGTAATATAGGAAATTTTATAATTACTATTTTCCTGTTTGATATATTATGCATGAATTTTAAAGATGAATAAATTCTTGCATTTGAATCCTTGTTATAATAAATAAGAACGTACTTTTAATACACAGAAGAAATTAATATTTTTTGTATGTTCGGCGAGTGTCCGTCAACGACAAAATTTACGCTTCTGCATAATGAAAAATGAAATTTCTTTTTTTTGTACTCTGTGCATATTTCTATCGGATAGTTTTGCCCATTATGCGACAGAATGCTAATGTTTTTAAAGTATTGAATCAATTATTTATCGTTCATGCAGTTTTGTGCATTTGATTGTTTTTATTACAAATGCTTTTTGTGTAGAATCTAGATAACATTTAAATTTTTTGTTACGTTTACTTTAACTTTATTGGCCAAACCAACATTTGAAGTACACACTGTATGTATTTTATTTTAAATGTCCTGGCAATTCCTCATTTATTCAATACGTATATTCGTGCAACTCATAGTCAACACCTTTTTAGATCATTAGATATTGCAACTAGGATTTATTTATCTTTTAAAGTATACCAAATTACTTGCAATGGTTTATATTAGGTACTAAAGATCTTTCTTAAGTTATTCTGAAGTTATTTAACTGTGCCTTTGTGGTTTAGACTGTTACCGACTACAATCTGCTTTAATTGAATCCTATTGGCAGAGCTACTTATTTCCTTATTAATTAGTAAACCTTTTTACTTAAGTGTGTCAATTGTACAGAAAAGGTCATTTTAGGTTTGCTGTATGCAAACGAAGTTATTTCTACTGCCTTTTAGCTAAAATGGCATCAATCTATTATTGAACAAAGTTTAGAAAATTTACTAGTATAACCAATTTTTGAATTTTGCTTTAAGCTATATACGCCACACTTTATTTACTGATTGAACAAATCAGGGTAGTTCACAGGGAATCATTATCGGACTTTACATCATCCGAGAAATAAAATGTAGTTTTGGTCAACAGCTGTTTGGATCTATTTAGTTATATAAATTTGATTCAAATCCTCGATGGTCCTTACTAGTTACTCGGGATATTTTTTAAGTTACTTCGCAGGTTATTCAAACAATGCTACGCAAGGTGGCATGTTGTCTTACAACCTCCTTTAATCGAATAATAATAGCATAGTTGCTGTGTTTATCAATCCTCATACTCTTGTATTACGTTTGCGTTACTTCAGATATAAACCATTTAGCGAAGGCAAATTATAATTTTGAACGAGACAAATGTACACTATATTATAATTTCACGAATAGTAATGTTCACTAAGCATGACATTTTAATAATTTTTAGTTCTATTAAGAAAATCCAAGTTATAAATTAAGACCACAAAATTATAACTATTATTTTTTGTACTATGTATAGTTGAATGTAACTCAGATGAATAATTTCTACAAAACCGCAAAAAGAAACACAGACTTCAATATTACGCCTTACCAATTCAAATATAAAGACACAAACTTAAGTAATTACCGTAGTTAGTTGCGTATACAGACTAGTTACAACAGTAAGTGTTTATAACTGAATCAGGTTACTTTAAAAAAGCTTCTAGAAAAATTAATTAGTGAAGCAACAGTAAGATTATTAAGATTCATGTTTCATACAATAATTACCCTATAACTAGAAGAGATTTTAAGATTGTCAGTACAAATGAGTAAAATAAAATATTTACTAGATAAAGTAACGCCAGAGAAGATAAAAGTAATGTGATTACAATGCAGTTAAATAACCAGATACAGCCTATGACTTAGCGGAATTTACACATATGTTACAAATGATTTAACTAGATATAACAATATAATACAATGTTAAATGCTACAATGTACCCAGTTTCAAAATAGCTAAATACATAAAGTAATAATCACGCATTTCTCGCGTGATTTAATAGAAAATCGTAATGCAATGATATATCCTTCGAAGGCATACGAAGTGAGGAGTAGGATGATAAATACTAGACCACGGACGGAAATAATAAATTAATTGCTTGTAAACCACCAACAAAGGCATAGGTAGATGTGTAACGATGCTAGGGCTGCCGAGGAAACATGTTTTGCTATAAGATTAGCCAAATGGAGTTAAACGCTGTGATATCCGCGAGCTATTTAAGAGCAACCCGACAACCAAGAGACAAATTTAAACAAACTGGTTGTAATACCGCATAGGCGGAAATAAAGTACCCGTTTGAAAAGAAATTCAATTATGTTTTAATAAAGCTCTTTAGTCACACGAAGTTTAGCTGTGAGTTTATTACTTAGTTGACACTGGTGAAATTATAAAGCTCCCGTAGTCATTGTAGGATATAGTGTTTATTTTATTAGATATATTAACCTAGACATTGAAAGTTTATTTGAGAAAATTTAGGACGTGATACAATGACTATAATTGAATAATAACGCTATGACTAACTGAATGTGAACCGATCTATGTAATTTTAAAATTTTTGTTGGTATATCTGTTTATAAGAATAATATTATTGTGGTGTGTGTATTAAATAGATATAGGTGACGCACTGATGTGTTTTACTTTATTGAGAATTTAGACTAATTGTAAAAGAATCTACATTTTACCAGGAGGTCGACCTAATTAACACCTCCTTGAAAAAATCGTTATCCAGAGAATCAACCATAGACCAAACAAGGTGGCACTCCTTTGTTTAGTACAGAAAAAAGCCTTCCGAGGTAACTGGTAGTGGTAACGTAGCCTGTAGTTGCCATCTTTCCTCTTCGCCTTTAGCGATTTACTATATTGTGTTATTTGTTTATATAGCAACTCACTCCCGCACCCCTGTAGTTAGCCGGTGTACCCATAATTCGTTACGGGATTCCCGTTCCTTCTGGGCAATTTAAAATTTAACAATATCGTTCTAGAAACAAGACGATTGTATATGTTGATTAGACTAAATAATATAGATTTGATAGCTATACAGCTTTCACGGCTTTTCAGTATTTATCGAGTCGCTTATTATTTTATTGTGCCCAATTTTACACTCCTAAAGATTTGGTTCTCCGCATGTGTTACCGGAAAAATTTGCCCTGTCTAATATTTTCTTAATTTAAATTGATACCACACCAGCAGAGTAATAATTAGAATACCGCCAGATATAAGAATTTAACTATGGCCATGCATTGTGTGGCCAATATTTGAACAAACTTCAACTATATTATAGCTAAATAAAAACATATTGATTAATGAGTATAGTTCACCATACATTAAACATTGTTTAGTAGAAAAGCTGAATGGGTTAGTTCATTCTTGCATTTTATGTCCATAACTAGACTGGATTCGTATTCAAATTTCCTGAGCTTATATAGCGTATATACGAGTATAACCCATATAACTATAGTCTGCGCATTATAAGAAGGCTTACTGTCAGAATATGTCAATTTATGAACAAAATGAACAAAATATCTGAATTACTGTGATTAAAAACATCGTATTGTTGTGTTGTATTTAATTTTAATGGCTAAATCGTGATCATTTTTAAATTGTATGATACATTCAATTTATGATATTCAAGAACGAATTGCACAAGTGTGCAAAATAAGTAAAATGTGAACTACGTTCAAAGTGTACCCATTTTGAAAGATTTTACAATATTTGAATATTGCTGGTAAATAGTACAACTACTAACTGAATACAATAAATAACGACAAAGTTCAAATGTGGACTAAGTAAAGGACTTATGCAACAAATGAACGAAGCCACCAATTCAAGAGCAGTATCTGTTATCTGCAACGGATCAATTTTCAAAGGGTTGTAAACAAAATACAAGGGACTTAAAAATAAGCGAACTATAAAAAAACGGATAATGTTATGTGTACTTCAATATGCAAACGTCATTATTCGACATATAAGAAAAGTGGCACGCAAACTAATTGACCTATGGTAAAACAGCTTTAATAATTGTCGAGGCATTAGAAATTCTATAGTAATTTTATGCGTAATAAAATACGTCAGTAAAACTACATGCATAGAAATGACTTGTTCTATAGAATACAAATTTTATTTAAAAAAGCGTCAAGCGGCATGCACGAAAGAACTAAGACGCTATAAACGAATAATTTACCGTAATAAAATTTGCATGACTTCATGAACTTCTTGAAGCGGATTTAATAAAATAATAACTTCAAATGTAAAAATAGTTTAAATGTACTGTAGCGAAAACTCTTTTTGCAATAACTACAGTTCTTTGTCTTTAAACTGATTATTCAAGCCTTTTTAGCAACCCGTAATCACAATGGAATTTGGTAAAAGCTCTCCCAACGCTTTACTTTCAACTAATCACTAACAGTACAATTACTAACTTCTTAAACTAAGATGCTATCTTTTTAATAAACTTAATACCGAAGCACTACAATTAACTATCCAAGCACCAATTATTAATTTATATACGAAGGCACTATAATTAATTTATATCGAATAGGACGATTTATATCAACAGTAATTTATATTACACCTTTCAAAGCTTTAAACTGCAACATGTTGTAATCGAATTATCGATCGGAACTGACTTCCAATATCCATGACGGCAATTTGAATACATTTCAATTGTACTATTTAATTCGGGAACATGCTAGATATTATACGAATAATATTCCCGAGATTTCCTGTTGTAATCTAAATAATTGTTGAATGCAAAACCCTTGTATCTGTCAATCAAATTCATCAACCGCAGGGGCTTGTTAATCATCTTTTGTGTACAAACGCCTAGCTTACATTCCATTGTAATTATTCTGGTTAGAGGCAGACCGCTCGGCGTTACAATACTTATTTTAAATTGTTTTGTTAATGCGACTGCATGCGTTAATTTACTAGAAAGAGTGTGCAACTAGCTCATAATATGCAATGGGTATATACTTGGCGCAAGGCGGTCGTATTCTACAAATTAAAATGGAGTAATACCAAAAGCGTAACTATTACTTTCTCACTTGGCAAATTCCCAACTGACGGTGTTAAGTCTGATAAACGCATAGTACATGAATAATGCCCCAAATGGGATGCCATTCTATAAAACGTGATTTAATTTTGTATCTTATGTAAAATCACTACAGATACCCTTTGCAAAAGAGAGTAGGTTGATAACAGAAACTGAACCATGTACTATAGGCAAGAATAGCATAATTAACAAATATGCAGAACAATGGTGGTGCAATAGAGGAGGAGTGCAATCGATGTAAAATTCTTTTGAAGTAATTAATAAAATGCCCACAGTGAAATCGAATGCAGAAAAATTACTATCAGTTTCCATAAAATATATTTTTCCCTGAGTAATATTTATTCACACAGTTGGAGGTCAATGTTTATTTTATGATATGGGGTTGTGTGGCTACGACAGCAAAGAGAATATTTCAATCTCCACATTTTGTGATGGAATAACAAATACTTATCTATAGAACTTTATGGATTCAGATTTTGATCACCAGGGATGCTAGACGTCGTGAACTTTGCAATACAGTAACATACCATTGAAGCTTGTTCCGTTTCCCCTTAAATATACCGCATACTAAACGTTTACTACACAGCAGGTGTAGAGGATGGAATTAGTTTTGTCATTAATTTAAAGGGATCGTAAGGATCAATAAGACAAACAGAAATTTTTAATCTACGTGGTTTAAAGCGAATGGTTGAGCTACAAACTGACACAAAAAAGTATCCAAACTACTGTAGAACATTAGCAATTTTAGCTAGGACACGATTCAAATATAGGATAGTACCATCCTATAGAGTCAACCAACAAAATTGTATCTTTATGCAAACATAAATTAGTGAAATATGGTGTCTCTGAACTGTAAAACGATTTGGTCGACCGTATTAGGTTTCTGACCCTATAGTCTAGAAGTTCCAGCAATTCCGAAATAATCCACTTTAGGTTGATTGCACTTTTTCACTGAACAGTGCACTTGCATTACCTGCTTTGGTAATACACTTAAACGTAGTGGGCTGACTTAATTGTAGTTATACTAGGTTTTAGGTAGTTAAAGATATTATGTAGTTTGGTGAATTGTGTGAAGGGGATGGTTAGTTTGATGGCTTGTTGGGAAATCAATTCATGTGCGTGATATGATTCAAGATAACACTAGTATAGGTGACTTATTTTTGTAAACATACAACAAAGCGGCAGTCCTAAAATTTTTACTTAAGTTGACCTGAGTCTACATTTAAAAATCGGCCCCAGAGTAAAATGCCTTATAGGGTTTTTTGTTTAGTCAATCAATTTCTATCATCTCTCAATCTAATGAAATAAAACTAATGCCACCCTGTGTAATTATCAGTATCCTAACAATCCGACTGTCAACATACAACAATTTTAATGCTAATCAACTTACCGGCCATAATCTTGGCTTAAACCTTGAGTTATCCATTTTTTACATCGTGATTGACCACGGCAATTATACTGAATTGCAGTTATTTTTCGTACTTACTTTTAGGGCTGTCCTGCACAAAATATTTGAATGTCAGACAACCCTGTAATGCACATGTGTCGTGGTAATGGTTTTATTGCCATTTTTATCATGTCTTTAAAATTTCGTTCTTTTTATTATAGCTTTTAAGGTTCTAGAATCGGCATCAGTAAATAAAGAACGAAGTTTGAATTACCTCATTTTGGGTTTATGTTATTATTAGTCATTGAACTTTACTGGTGCCGTGGTTCAGCATCCAAAGTGTTGTGCTCTAATTTCGTAGTAACTGTTGATCTCATTTTTGAAAATGATATTTATTCTGATCCCTTTTTCGTCTACAACACCAGCTGCTTTATTTGCTTACTTCAGTTTTGAAGAAACTACAGCAATATGGCACGGGCTTTTCATAAGGAAGGGTTATATCAACAGCTCAGCATAGCTAATCCACTCAATGGAAACGACTTTAATATGCAATTGTTGTATAAAGCATAGATTAGTTGCATTATCAGGATATAAGTAGCTTCTCTTGGTTTTCGAATCAGAGTACTGATATACGTGCAAATTTAAACGTATAGAGTATGCAATGTTGAATAAAATCCAACAGGTTGCAGATATCACAAATAATTGCAACGCCTTTGCCATGGTATAATAACAGATAGCGGGCTGTCAACCAATAAGAGCACGTGGAACGTTCGGGCAGGAATTTGTCTATAAAACCAACCGGTGCAGATAGGGGGGAGGCATTCCATAATTGACGCTCTGATTGTAATAGTTGAAATCAAATTATTACGTAAAAGAAATTTAATGAAAGTAATAAGTAATGAAATATAATAGAAATGAAAAAATTACAAGTGAAGTACATAGTAAAAGTGCGCGTTGAAATACGTGTGTAGAAAACTCTGCCATTGATATAAAACGTAACTCTAGATTTAATTAATATAAACAACGTCTTTACAATTTATTTAAGGCTCTAAGTACGGACACAATAAATGGGAAACAAAATCAGAACCAAATTAAGACTAAATTACGACGTTAAAAATTAATTTCTGGGTTAAAACTCTACATAATAAATGGTATAATACTCGAAGTACAGGGTAAGTACTTCAAACCATCGATTTAGGTCAGGAAGCTCTAGTGAGAAAGTACAGGAGGAACATAAGGTCAGGATTAATCTTTTTATTTATAGTATGTAACATTTATTATTTTAAATATTTGCTGAGCTTACAATTTGCATGTAATTTAAATCTTTGCGTAAAAGATCAATAAAATTTTGGTTGGTATGCAGAAGTACGTTTTAAAAGGCGAATAGTTCTTTGAACGTTTAACGAAGCATTCATGGTAAAATACAATTTTTTTTGCTGGCTTTAATTGATATAAAAAGGTGTAACAAGGGCTATAATCTTTGTAATGAACAAGTTTGTTAGGTATATTTATTTTAATTTTGATTCAAAAGTTATGTAAATAGTACATTGTAAATTTTCTTCGCTTATATATAGTTTGGTGAATTTCGCTTGTCTTATTCAGGTAGATGGAGTGTTAGAAGGGAGTGAATAAAAATTCTCTGCTATCATATCGTCGTTCACGCTGTGTGGAGTATCACTAAGCTAGTCGGAGCATAAAAATAATTGTGTTAATTTTAAATTATTTTAAAGGCACAGAGAGGTAGCGATCAGCAGGCAATTGATTGTTGTACATCCGACGAAGGGTGTTATTGTAGCAATATATATATATATATATATATATATATATATATATTGCTGTGATTGGGTAGGCTTTGATAGGTGTAAATAGGTCAAACATTTATGTATTTATAGGTACCCTGTATATAAAAATTAATAATTTATTTAAAACGCTTAAATATAATTAGAGTGGGATAAAATTACATATTATAATGTAGGTTTAATTTGTTTGCGTTAATTTAGTGCAAGGACAACAATTAAGATCGATGACAAGGTCGAAAATTGTGTATAAAAATTATTAGTATTAAAGCTTTTCAGTAAAAATCTATAATTTAAGCAACGAATATTTATTAAATACAGCACAAGCTAAAGCTTTCAACAAACGTTAAAACAGTCGAGGATTTCCACGAAACCCATTTGGGGTAAATAAACGATTCTTATAAAGCTAGTTTACGTTGAGAATATAATTTCAGGTAAATAATGTTAACGGAAAAACGCAAGGCCAACAGCAACGGTCTACGAGTGCAAAACAGATCAATAAAATTAGGAAACAGACAACATTTGATACGTAACAGAGGCACATGAAAGATAAAAGGTATTTAAATGACAAACATTTTCAAGCGCGTGTCAGACAAATATACTTTACAAAGCAATAAGTGGGACAAAGATGCAACATGTTTATAGACGGTATCGATTTTTCAAGGCACACATAAAAGAATGGAGAATTAACCGTGAACAATATAATAATAGAGGGGCTACAAGCAAGACAGAAAACACGAGACAGAATGAGATACCAGTAAGGCAGAAATAACGTAGACACTTTAGGTAGGAAAAAAAGGCAAAGCTGAGAAATGTTATTATGAGAGTGCAAGGGAGATAATTTGATGAACGCGCACACGAGAGGCTAGATTGTATTTGTGCGGGGTAAATAGAAGGGTGGAAATTCAAGGAATATTTAGACCGTTGGCACGGTTAGACACTTTTTCGCGGTAATGAAGTGTTTGTATTGACGATTTCTGAGCTTTGAAAGACCGTTGTGTTTACGTGCAAGTGGATTTTGTAGAATTGAGTGGCCGTTAGCCGTTTTACAAGGAATGGGTAAGAAAAATACAGGTAACTCAAGTGTAATCATATAAGCGCTGCTGGAGGCGGAATTCGCTTTCTCCTATTTTCCAAGTCTACAGAAGAACATCCTAGCTTTAAACCACGTGACTAGTGCAGTCCGATTTACAATTTACAAGTGTTTTGATGCACAAGTAGGTGCAACTAAGTTTTAACGGAGTGAACGGTAGTAAATCATAATAGTAATACTTGAAGCAGGATGACTTGTAAGTAGCGAATTATTTGCAAATTGAATGTGGATGCTTGTTGCACATTGATTAGAAGAAGACGTGATGTTTGGACCTGGAGCAGCAGTCTAGAGGGATTGTTGAGGAATAGGGGTGCACAACGAGTTCGAGATGGGATTGCTGTTCACAATAGAAGGCAGCAACATGGAGTGATCCAGGTACGTGCAGTCATTTTGGAAGGCATCTACAGAGGCGGTGATCTGGAAGAAGAAAAACATTCTCCAGGTAACGAATTTTTTGTTGAAACTGTTGTGCTTGTGATGATTTATTTAAACTATTAGTGATTTGAGTTTTATTTGGTAAATTTTTTTATGAACCGAAAAGCAATTTTATTGACATATATAAAGGATAATTTTTTTATTATAAATCTGAGGGTGTAAATGCTCGTATAATATTTCACAGATGTAAGAGGTAAACGGGTCTTTTGTATGATTTTAAGTGCAAAAATTTGTGCACACACATAAAAAGGTTTATACTGAGCTCACCATAGACCAGGGAAAAATAAATTAAGGTTCTGGGATAGGCCCACCTACTTTAAAATAAAACAATGAACGTGGAGGGGCATAAATTCACGGATATAGTTGATTGATTACTTTATTACCAAGTAGGGGTATGAAATATTTAACGTGGATAAATATTGTAAATATTGAGATTGTGTGAATTTATTATTTATGTTGTCAGAATAAACAGGTTTTATGTTTTTGTCAAATTATTTTTTTATTTTTTTTTATTAATTATAAAGGTTGTTGAGAGAATGAGTAGCTGTGGTGAGTATCTGTGAAGAAGCAGTGGGCAGAGCTAGCCGTGGAATGTCAGCTTGGAGAGCATCTTCAGAAGGTACGCAACTAGAACATTTTGTAATCAATTGAACTCAAAAATTTATTTAGTTAAAATTTAGTGGAGTTGTTTTAAATTTTCAGCAAGTAGGTATAGCAACTCAAATAGGGGCACGAAGAAATCACCAAGGTTCCCAAGAAAGCAGAGCAATATATATATATATATATATATATATATATATATATATATATATATTAGTAAATTTTGATTTCTGGAATTAAGGTCTAAGGTTATATGACAAGTAAAATGCTACTAGAAATAACATTGAGTATACTTTTTTTTATTCTATTCAAATGTTTCGAACGAGGCTGCCAGGCCTTTGTCAATAAAAATGATATGCTTTACATTAATTTTTAGGTCTGAATAATATTACAACATAAAATAGAAAATTTTACGAAAAGAATGTTTTCCTGTCTCAAATGCAAATTTGGTGTACATAATTCATTGTATAACAGCCACTTTTCAAAATGCGTATTTTGTTCAAAGGATAAATAAAAGACTGTTGATATTATCAACTACTACAAAATTTTACACAAATTAACAGTTCAACGGGTTTGGTCTATATCAGAGTATTAAACATTTATTAAATTACGCATTTAATCTGAAATTGTTGTTTGTATAGACAAAATACGTCAAATTTCACAGATAATCGACTAGTGTTGTAAAGCACTGCATTAGGTTAACAGATGTATTATTAGAAAAGACATTGTGACTTTTTGTTATCAACAGGCATTGAGAAAGCTCTGGTTTATCTATTGAAATAACTGGAGGTTTGCATGATGTTTTTATTTTGGTTTGACTGTGTTACTTTATAATATTGTGGTTTATTTTGCTTAAGTTTTGTATATCTGGAACAGTCATTAATAGGAGGAGTTTCAATTTAGAAATTATTTCGAGGAACGTTCTCTTTTTTTAGTTTGCTCAATTTTTAAAATTGCGGTTTCATTATAATTAAATTTATGCTTTTGTTTGGGCTTCGTATTTAGTTAATGTGGTTTTGTTCGTTTTATCATATCTACTATCTATTTTCAGGGAGTTGCATACTTTTGCCTATGTATACATTCTTGTAATGTTTTTGGCAGAATACCTTGTATACTGCTCAAGTTTTTTATTTTGGGGTGTTTGATCTGTTAGTTTACCGTAACAGATTTTCATTAAACTTTCCTTTATGGGTTAATGTAAAATGATTAAGTAAAGTTTTTGGGGAATATTTGGATAGGTTGGTTATATAAGGCATAGCCACGCATTTTGTGTTAAGTTCGTTGTCATTAGTGTTTTTGATTTGGCTACCATTGTAATATTTTACGATTTGATTTTTGAATATATTGTTGATAAGATGCTGAGAATAGTTATTAGCATGTAGGGTGCTTTTACTTAGATATTTCCTTGGGCCTGTATTCTGGGTCTGATAATTTTATTGCAATAAAATCGTGTGCGTGCGTACGTGCGTGCGTAACCGCATGCCTGCACACGTGCATGCATCTATGCGTGCGTGCGTGCGTGCGTGCGTGCGTACGGGCGTGTGCGTGCGTGAGCGCGCGCGTACGTGCGTGCGTACGTGCGCGCGTGCGTGCGTGCATACGCGCGTGCATACCTACATACGTTCGATCGTACGTGCGTACGTACGTATGTATGTAGTTAAAACATTCAATGCTTGTGTTATAGCAATGTAAACTAAGTGATTCATAATAATATTTTAGACAAAAATAGTACTTTTGTTTAGTGTAGAAGTTTTTTACTCAACTTTTCAGCAAATGCCAGCACATGCAGCTCATTGATGTTTTAACTAAATTTTCAAACACAAGCTCTTTCTAGCGTTTGTTGTATGTACCATAATATACGATATACATTCACCCATCCCTAAGATTACTTAGCACTCTTAATTTTATATATTTTAAATATAAATGTTTACTTACGTAATAGTTTAAAATGCGGACATACCAACTCTGCTTTAAACAGTGAAACTAAAGTGAATATTTCCGCCAATTTTTGTCTGGTAAAAAATATTTAAGATGCCCGTCAGAACAAACTGTACATTCACGCTGCCGGATTTGGCACTGTGGAAGCGCACATTTCTAGGGTTATGTAGAAACAAGGTCTACCCTACCCGGTCTTTACTAACGTCCTAAGTAAATTCGTATCTTGAAAGCTTCTATAGCGTTTTACAACATAAGCATAATATTTTGTGACAATGTTATTGATTGTTTCAAACTTTGGTTATATGAAAAGTTTTTGATTAATTAGAAAAGCTTACTCGTTAAGGAGTTGTAACTTCTGAAACTTTTACAGTAACAGCTCTGTAAAAGTATAATACACTGATATGAATCTGAAACAAAAGCTATTTGTATATTTCTAAAATTAAGTATATAATTGGTGCTAAGTGCTTAAAAACATTTTTGTACAGCATAGTGACGTAGCAAGTTACTAAATTACTAGCCTGGTGGTTTGTAGTCGAAAATTTTCGTTTCCAAATTGATAATAACTCTTGATTATCACAATAGGAACTAATAAGTTATACACTCACGTCAACTTCAGTGATTTATGGTTAAGTTCTGTCCACGGGCTAAAATCGAAGCTGACCTAGATAACTGTAGCCCATGGGGCTTTCAATGAACTTAGCCAAGCTTAAAACGATATCCAGAAATAAAACGTTGAAATGATCAAATAGCGTAGTTCAAGGTTTGTCTGTCTACTTCCTACAGTTCGCATATTTATTTTTACCGACATGTTTATTGTCGTATTCATGACGTATTCAAAAAAAATTTGAATGCTTGATTAAATGTCAAATTCCTTTGAGCGCAGACGGTTTAAAGCCTAAATATCCAAGGTAAAACGAAAATTTTAACTTTATTTTTAGAATGTAACAAATTTGATCAGAAACTGATTTAGCAAGCTACTACGTGTAACAACCATGAATGTGGCATTTTAATAACCTAAACGTTTGTTAAAATGGAATAAGATCTATACATACTTTTGGGGAATTATCGATGACTTTATAGTAGTCTCGATAGTTGTAACAAGCAATTTGCTAAAGTTTATGGTAACAGTCAAGTTTATTAGCAAAATATATCTGGAATATTTTAAACGTACTGTAAACAGCCACAGACGTGTAAAACACATTGCACGATGCATGGCTGGTGCTGAGTTAAATTTAGTAGTTGGCAGGACGGCAAGGTAGTATAATTTTTAAATGGGTTCTATTTTAGAATTCTTTTGTTAGATGTTTCACCATCACAGCGGTTGTCACTAATTGCGTTAAAGCCTATCTGTAGTAATACGCGATACTCGATTTTTCCTAAAACTAATCGGGGTCGATTGATATTTACTGTAAACCTATAGTTTGAAATTAATTATCCTTTGTCACGTTCACTGAAATACCTAGAGTCCAATTACACATTCACAGAAATAAAAGTTCATTGCACAACATGTGTAAGGAATTTTTAAAATTAATAGTCAATGAATGGTTTACCTAGTCACTAGTTTGTTTGGGACGAGATCCAAAAAGTTCAGTTATAATAAGATAAAAATGAAAACCGGTGAAGCACGAGTCGAAGTCGAACTGGAGCAGAGAAGTTACTGTAACACTATATCGCGCAAAATTGCCTCTTTGTTTTGATTTAACCATCATAGAAATGTTTGTTAATTTCTTGTAAATGAATTCCAAAATAAATAAGGCAAATTTATATTTCAAGTCACTGACGTAGTTTATGAAGACAGGTAGGCCTCGCGTTATTATAGAATATGGCTGCAAAATTTATATTCTTATACATCTATAGAATTAATTTTTAACACAAAAAACCATCTCCAGGAATTCCAATTTTGTTTTGTTTGTATTAGTCATTACTAACTCCGCACTATACCGATGTCACAGTGCTATTTTAGCATATCACAAAATATTCCTGAAGTCGAATTTCGTCTTTTTCATAAGATATTTTTTTAGATACAACTGGTAACAATATGAGTATTAGAGCGAAAACTTTGGTGGTCATCATATTATTATTTCGGACAGACTTTTACAAAGCTTCGCTTCTTCCTCTTGTTCGGAAAGTGATTTTTAGCACTATTGCATAAGCCTAGGTAAGCAATATAAAGTTTCTTAGATCTTCGTTCCGCATAATAGAGTTTCCGTGGAATAAAATTGCTACGATTTTAAATACAAATTTTGGTTTTGAGTCGAGAAACTAGATATAGTGCATAAATTTTAAGACTATTTCATACAGTTTAGACGATAACAGTAATAAAGCGAAGGTGCATTCAGTTAGGATTGTCACAACAATGATGTTCCGTTCTCGCATTTTGGTTTTTGTATGAAAACAAAAACGAAAGATAGTTATCCTTGAAATTGTAGTTCTTATGGTTTCTCAAATGTATTACTTATCACCCTATGCGTTTAAATGTTTCCCATAGAACCCATTTCAAAAGAGGACACAAAAACAAACATGAAATTGACTTGTAGCATATAAACAGTATATTGGGTAAAATATAGTTTTACAATCTCATTTTATTTCGGTAGGCCGTTCCTACTCAACTTTTAGAAAGAAACAGAAAAGTTACTAGAAAACATTGAGAAGCAAGAAAAAAGAAAAAACTATCAGGAAGGAATGGTGCTCTAGGAATTGAAGCGTGGAATAGTTGAAGTCTAGTGAGAATATAGAAATTAGAAAGTTTGGAATTGGAAATGGCTAGGTTGAAACTAAATTTGGTAAGGTTTTGTGAAGTCTGATGGTAAAAGAAAGGGCGACTTTGGTAACAAGAGATGTTACATTCCAAATTTGGCAATGTACATTCTTATAATTTGTAAATAAATTCCCGCGAATTTTTTTAAATGAACCTGCCAATTTCCATCATTCCGGGCAGTTGCGTTTGCGCAAAAAAATGCGCAGGCGCGGAGTGTGTGGAAGCAGGCATTAAGCTACGAGACCTGAAGCCAAAAACATCTACCGGTGTTGTGTGTGTTTTTTTCTCTTTTTAAGGGCGTAGGTTCCTTATCTTTATCTTTGTGTTCCTCATACCTAGTTGTTCCTATCATTCCGCTACGAGGGAAAAGTGGTTTAGGACGGATTGGCAATCTAACTCAGCCATGGCGTGATGTAACCAACAAAGAGATCGCCCTGGGATTTGGCTGTAAGGTGCGATTTAATGAGTGCATTGCTTTGATTTACATTGGGCTTAAAATTTGATCATTGCATCACTTTTAAACGTGTTTGATAATTGATATAAAATGGCGCGTAATTTCTCGCGTAATTATACGTTATATTAAACAATTGCGCAATAGTAAGAAACGCGGGAAAGCGCAATAGAGAATAGCAAAAATGTAAGAACTGTTCAACAAGTTAGTGGTTGGATGATATCAGGCGGCTACGTGGCTTAGTTGGTATGCGTGTTCGAATCCCCACACGGTCCGATTAAAAAACGTTAGGCGAGCATTTTTCAGAAAAATATGCCCTCGTTCGGATGAGAGGTAGAATGTAGGCCTCGCGTGTGAGTATTGTTACGCACGTTGAAGATTCTTACCTTGCTTGCAACATCAAAGATTTGGTAAAATTCAAAATTTCCAGTTAAAAAACTCGCTTCCTCTCCAATAAAGTACCTTTGAGTGGAGCCGGAAAATCATATGTAGTGATAGGACAATAGCATTTAGATTTGGTACTAAACCAATAGACATATTGATAATTCGGTTATGCATGTCCGAATCAGATCAGATGAAAGAGGAGAATCAAAGGATGTGTGGAAAAAATCTAATATTATTTAGGGCTGTTAGAAAGGGAGAGGGATTGCCAGTTACAGGAGATTTATACACAGTTGTGGATCAAAGTAGAGAGAAAAAATGGTAGGTGGGTATAGTTTTAAGAGTGAAAAGTGAAAGAAACCATAAGTTCAGTATCACACGGGTATAAAATGTTCCGTAATATACCAGATTACATATGCGCTATATGATAGTTAAGATTAAATCCAAAAGCAAGTGCAAGATAGTAGAAGCTACCCGGATGAACATATACATGGTGTGTACAATTCAGTAGCAGCAAAATGTGTATTAAGGTTATACAAAAAAAATATATAAGTTTCACAGAATACAGAAAATAAACTAAACATCAAAACTAGTGAGGAATATAAAACTAAGGTAGATAGTTAAAATTACAAAAATTGACAAAAGCCTAGAAGACATTTGGCGGTTCTTTTCAAAAGTAGAATTAAAGGAATTGCGCATAATATTAGGATGTTACGTTTAATGGAAAAATAAAGGAGATAGAAAGGTGTTGCAATAGAGGCGCCGATTAATAAAAACATAGAAGAAAACTGATAGTTCCTTAAGGAAGTAGTATTAGAGGAAGCACACATTATATTAGGGGTTAACGGAGCTTGTAGCTAGGAAATAATGGACAACGCAGCAAACGTTACATTTAGTAGAATGAAACTAAGAAAAGTGTTCCAACAGAGAAAGGTAGGCAACAATAATTAGACTGTATAGGCAGATAAAATAGTAATGGATACAGGGTAACTGTAAGTCGATCAAATACTTGCTTGATTACACAGGTTTAAAAGCGGAAGATAGACGTAATTTGTTCATTGGTAATATCTGAATTAGTAATTTCTGATTTGATTAAGGTGAACTAGGAAACAGATTGTTGACATCAAATGAGAATTGTGTACTGAGAAGATAAATTTACGTCTTTAATTTTACTGATTCGGGTTGAAATTCTAAAGAAGATCTGAGGATGTTATGTAGCCATTTGGTAATTTTATTCACCAGAGTGTTGGAAAATGAAACCACCAGTCTGATGGGAATATCTCTCTTACGGATTTTCGATGAACCGTTTACAGAGGTGACTGAGGGTTCATACGTAATAAACTTTTGTAATCAATATTGAACGAATGTAATATCTTATGTAATATCTTATCATAAACAGTTTTCTCACTTCGGGTAACAAATTTAGGTAAAGGAATTTTGGTAATATTTTTAAAATCATTAGAGTTCAAAAAGAGCATGAACCTTCCCTTTATGGTCTGATTTGTTTAGTATTACAATGGTATTGCCTCTGTCAGGTTTGGAAAGATAATTGTAAAATTGGAATTGCTGAACTTCTTTGTCAAGATTTTAACGTTGTATTGAAGGTTGCCGTGGTTGAAAAAGAACTGTCTGTGGATTTAAATTTTTGAAGGTTTTTATAAATTTCTAGTCTAAGTCATCACAGTTGTATAGTTTAATAGAATATAATAGTTTCAGTTAGTATTGAAAGGTTTTGTATAACTTTTTCGGATTTTCTTTTAGTCGGTGGAACGAACTTGAGGCCTGAGTTTAACAACTTTAGTTCTTTTATTAAAAGTTACATCTCAAGGGTTAAATATTCTGCCGTAAAGTTATAATCAGAAAATTTTGTATTTACTTTTAAACTATAATCTTTTAGTTTTTGTTAAAGTACTTTAATTTTATTGAGTAGTTTGGAAAAGATAGTAACACCAAACCTTTCTATGTTGTTTTTGATGACACGTAAAATTTCTTGCCATACCATATTCTGTAACGAGTTGTATAGAAATAAGTGTATTTTGTATAATTGTAAAATGATAGAATCTAGTTTTGCTAAAATCTGTTGTTCTCTGATTTAATCCATACCGTGGTAGCCACTGCGATGGCTCTTCTCGAGCTTGCAGTGTGAAGATTGGCGTGCAGACTGATATAATTAGGGGCGAACACTCCTTCTAGGCAAATTCTATTAAACCAAATACTCAATTCTATTATGCTTATGATTTCTTGATAGCGATTCAAAGTTACGTATTACTGTAGCATGGTTGAAGATATTATCAGTGTTGTCCATAATATGAATTAAACCGCTATAACGAGAGTGCTATATACTAATGTAAAATTGTTACTTTTAAGTTATGTTCCTTCAGGAGACGATAGTTGAATGTTCGGTGAAAAGTACATAAATTTATTCAAATCGTCGTTAGAGAAATTCTCATAATGAGTTAGTTTAGATGTTTATTAATGTAAGAAAATTCATAACCATTCCCATGCACAATTATATTTTTGTTGTTGAAAAAAGCGAAACTTTAACAATACAACCGAGCATGATCAGTTTCAGCACCAAATAATGCTACCATCATCGGCTATAAGAAAGTAATTAAATTAATACATAGGGAACATCTAAATTCTACAAGTCGTTATAAAAATACCTCAATATTTAGAATGAATTGTTCATTCTGGACGAATTGTCATTTGCTTTCAAGGATTTCAAAAATTTAATATCTTGTACAATTTAGTTGTTCCTTATTGTAAGTCATATTGCACTAATTTATTACTGATATGTTACATTTAGTATTAATTTAATTATTTTTTTAATTGATTTACAGATATGAACCTAAAAGAAATTAAAACCTTGACTATACCGAAACAGCTCGTAATTAATCCAGTGCAAATCGTTTAAAACGTTATATGAAATCAAAAGCTACCTTTAATTAATTAATTTTTTATTAAATGTGAATTTCTGATCACACAAATTTATCTGCGTTTATTAAAACTGTCAAAAGTTTAAAGCTAGTTTTATAGCATTGAATTTCCAAGCACGATACGAGGTCACTTTTGTGAAAAATGACTAATTTAGTGTTGCATGGTAGTTTCATAATAAAGCGAGTAAGTAGAACTTTACGTAGATATTTGTTATATCGATAATGTGTTGGTGATAGATTGAGTAGAAGAAACATACGCAAAAAATGCCGTATAAAATCAAAAAGTCGTGTAAATGTATATAATCCTTAAGCAAAATTATATCCTTTTCTTTATAGGCAAACTCTTCGAGTTCGTAACTACTTTCAAGACAGTAAAAGTGGCAAGCTACAAATGCAAAGGTTCATTATTTGCTTAATTGTTTACTTAAATATTTGATTATTGATTTGTTTTGAGTTTAACACGTATATTTATCGGTATGATACAGTTAAAATGCAAATAATAAAACTTGCATACTGCTAATTACACGGATTCAATCAAGAATAAACAATAATTATGCCAATACTTGCATAACGCAACACTCAACAAATACAGCAATATAACTAACTTCTAAATATACAACCTGGAGTCGGGATCACATATCAATGCTTTCTGCTTCCAACGATTCTTCAGTACCTAAGCCACTGAATGAAGTAATATTTAATATTGAATTTAAACAGGAATCCAAACGGATGATTAGTACAGAATTGAAGTGGGCTCACAAGGAGCACCCAAGAGCTGGTATAAGGATCTGTTGCTGGATCACTTATACATGAAACTAAATCTAAAAATCAGACTGAATAGCACAAGATTAAAACCAGGCTTAATACTAAGATTAAAACCACGATTAAAAAATCCAGATATAAATAATATTAGGGTTGAAATTTCTGAAAGTTATACTTTACCACAGAAGTGGGTTTCAATGAATTAATAGCTAACAATGAGCAACTTTGTTATTCGTACAATACAAGATTCTGAAAGATAAATAATTAATATCAGAAAAACACAAAACCAAAAAAACGTGGCTTATTTAATATAAGTAAAAGCAGTAATATCCGCAAGGCGGTATTGTGAGTAGAAAATAAACGTATAAACCAATGTAATACCAAAATCTACTCCACAAATATATCATTTAATACATCCAAAACCGCTATAAATCGAGAAGGAAAATGGACGCATCAAAAGATTGCTTGTTAATAGCGGCGTTCGTTAAAAGAAGAACAATGGCTTCCTCGACAGGTTCTTGTCAACCACCTCCAAATTGAAGTTATCAATTTAGCCAACGTAAAAGGTATTACAGACCATGAAAATCTGAGCACAGAAATAATATTACATTACATGAATAATGGCAAATGTAGAAATTACAAAACCAACCGTTTCAATAAAAGCAGAGACGAGAAGAGCACTTTAAATTCAAAATAGGCCGCAAAACTTTATCCATCTCGGCAATCTGAGTGTAATTAGGAAAGACTGTTTTGTTAGAAAGATTTTATTCGTTTCTAAAATCGAGTTTAACGAAACTCTTCTACCGAGTAACTTTAGAGTATAAAAGAAATTGAACTGATGAAAGGGGATCACTTCTATATTTTGTAAAATCACTTTCATTTCCCGGTTCATTATATGCTCTTTAAATATAGGTTGGAATCCCGGCATATTCCCTAAATTTTAAAAGTTCAACGCGACTGAAGCAAATTATAGACGTCGTCTGGGAATATGTTGATTGTTTGATTAAAGTTGTAGTAATAACTATTATTAAAAGGTGCAAAAAAATGGTACGCCTCGTTAAAGTTAGATACTTGTGAGAAAGCTAGTAAACGCTATTCTGAGTAGAAGCACTAGTTTCTTTTATCCAGCTCGGAGGTTTTACATTAGCAAGAATAATTCTTTACGTATATTCGCTTTTCAATCATTATCGCTCATTTCAAACCATTTTTAAAAAACGTTAAAGTTACAAAGTTTTAAACATTTCTAGATTTTGATGGTGAACTACAGTGTGAAACTATAAAATGCGTTTATATAATCGATCCAATTGTTTTATTCAAACAAAAATTTGCAAACTTTATAGTTAAAATCCTGATATACTATTGAAACATTTATCTTTTGATTTGCGTCGCTGTTAATAAAGAATTAAATCTTTAGGAGTACCAGCTATCGACAGCGAAAGCACGATCATTGCTTCTAATTTTGTGTTTGCTACGGTAAAACGCGCGGATCAAGCAGAAACCGAAAGAAAAGTAAAGTAAGGACCCGCACGAATCACGATAACGTATAAAAAGATAAAAAGAAACTTAGAAATGCCGTGCTAACTACAAAAGCGGAGAGAGGGGTCCAAAGACAAGGAAAGGACATTGCCATCGATTTTTTATTTACAATAAACCAAAAATTACTATTTAAAAAAATTATATTCTACGGACAATTTTTAATAATTGATCTACAAAGTGTGCATTTCGTATTGTAATATGTAAAATTGGTCGGTAATAAACAAAAAAGTTAATGCTTATGCTTTCTTCTAAACAAGCATTTTAAATTAAACATAGTAAATTTAGAACAATTTCTAGTAAGCAATTTAAAAGTAACAAGAAACACTAGAGAAGCTAGTTTCGAAGCGAGTTTTGTAAACTTACTCCGCCCGCCGTAGTAATATGACGAATTTATTTGTGGTTCATTTGTTACGCACCAACATCAAATGCTGATAAACAATAATTCTTTAATATGCAAAAAACATGGTAACAAACCTCCATGTGCCGAAATAGTTATCTTTCACCTAAAACAGATGAAGTAAAACAGCTAAACATCTTGATCTGGCTCAATAATGAATCGTCACAATGAAAGCAAGATCCTTTAATGTTGCAAACATAGTTGAACTAGTGTGCCTATGCAAAAAAACAAAGCACGGGGTATATAAACTTATACGAGGAGTCGTGCATTGCTCTCAAATTAACAGCATCAAGAACGCAGAAAATACATGTCAGGACAAAAAGCAGAACAAAAGAGAACCCAGTTTAAGAAACGATATGATAATCGATTAAAATATTTAGATACCACATGTTAAAGAACACTTCTAGAGTATTTGTAATGCATATATAGATAAAGAAACCGGCAAATTCGAATTTAATCGCCTTCACTAATCACACATGTAGAAAACCTATTCTATACAAAACTATGGTACTACTTTTAATAAATCGAGCATATCCTTTCAAAAAGCAAAGATTGTGGATCACTGGCTACATTTACGATGCTATATTAAACAATAGAGATCAATTGAGGTACTTTGACTTACACTATACTAATAACATTCTACAGGGTGTTCCATACGCATTTATTTCAATTGTATTAGAATTAATTTTATAGGAACAAATCCAGTTATTAAATTATAATACGTAATCAGGGCGTCTCCCATAACAGGTAGTTATACAAAATGTCAAAGTCGAAGTGTGGGAATATTTGAAAAAGTCGTAAACCGAACGAAAATATTTAGAAGGGTAAAATTGAACATAACATATTTTAGAGAAAAAATGTCCATCAGAAAAAATTTCCTAATAATATTAAAACATGTTTCCTTATACGAACTACGATATTATTTTTTGGTAAATTAAAAATGAAATTCTTTATTTCTATAAAATTTAAATACAATTATATGATTTTAATCATATAAAAGTAGTGTATTTTATGCGTTAAAACGTAACATTTCTACGTTTTATTACCCAATAAGATTTGACTAAAATGCTTACGTCAATGGTAAATAAGCAGTGAGACCGTGTTTTGCATTGAGAAAAGCTGTGCAACCTCAAAGTATAACATACTATCAAGCTTTCCATGCAATTTCTTGCTGAATTAAATTTTTAAACCTTTTACAAGTTTAGCCACTTGCATGGTTTACACCGGACACACATTTTATCGCAAAATAAATCATTCGTTAAAGAATACAGAGCTTTTTGTACGACCCAACGAAAGTGTAGTAAGGAAGTAGCGATGTGGAAATTCACGTGCCTGTCGAGAATAAGGTACTGAAGCACTTGCATTCATCCTAGAAATATTTATTTCGTGGAGAATTCGTTCTAGAAGTTGTATAATAGTTCTGCTGAAGTTCAAATTTAAGTGTGAAAACTACTTAATTTTCCTGTCAAGCTTATAAAATTCGCTGTATAGAAAAGTTGTCAACTAACTTAAAATTACGACGAACTTTGTATGGATTTCCAAGTATAATTTAAATAGACGGAATGCAAATTTCTTACTAAATTTATATGAAAATGCAAACAACTTGGTAGCGTAATAAGGAGTGATCAGAAAAGGAAATCGGAGAGAACTTAATTCTGTTCTTTCAATTCCGTGAATACCGTTAGAAATGGAGCAGATCAGTAAACGCTCAAACAAGATCATTATAGATTAGTCCCTGGTTTAAGCTAAGAAATAACCGTCGACAATTAAAATAAGCGCACAGTTTGTAATGAGCGTTAGTCATTCAACTACAACCTTTCTATATTTAAATATATCAATTAACGCTCTTGCCTAAACTATTAGCTTGGTGGATGAGGAGGTAAGGCAAGTGAAGACTGTGCCATTATTGTCAGAAAAAATAGAATATTGAATACTGTTATTTTAATGATCATGTTTTTTACCCCAGAATTGTGCAAAAAAGTATGTGCACAAGTTGCGTACGTCACATTTTGTCAATTACTTTCCTGGTAACTATTGTAATTCGGCCTTTGTAACTTTTTCTAAAAATATATTTCAAATTTGAGAAAGATTAACGGTATTGCGTTATTTTAAAGAGAATATAAGTGTTGTTGGAGTTTCATGTGGGTTCTTTTGTATTTTAAACGTCATAACAATTTATTAAATAATTTCATTTTCAAACTCAAGTTTTCTATATCATTAATTACATTTACAAGCTTTAAATCCTATATTTATTCTATTTAACAAACCAAATATTAACCTTGACAGGACGTTCCGCGTATTATCACGTTCATCTGTCTGTATGTGAAACAATAACGATACTTTCTTCAATAGCCGTCCAGTTCAGTTCGTTTCTAAACGCTCTTTCAATAACCGTATCCCTTATTATTCATTAGGGTGCGAGTTACAAATCCCCCAAATTAGGATACATAGGTAAATAAAGGGAATTATTAAATTTGAAGTTAGATTGTTAAATTGTATAATCAATTGAAGGACAAGTAATAAAAGGTTAATGGAAGTTTATAAACCAGACATGAGAGCAGGTGTGAATACATTGTATTCCAGACATAATACGACACTGCAGGTGTAGGTCACATCAGATAATAAGATTGCAATTATTAGAATTAAGATTGTTACTTTGTATTGTATAAATGAATAAAGAAATAAGCAGACATGAGCTCTGCAATTCCCACAAGCAATGTGAGGGGCAGGGACAACATAAATACCTTAGAGAGCCCAAGATGGCTGTAAGTCTTGAATTTCATAGCTTAACCTTGTTGGTTCTTCGGCTACTCATCCTAATTTTTGTACATTTAATTCAGTGAATATGAACTTACAGTGATTTTGATCTCAATACGTTAATGAATATAATGTACTTGTAATTGAAAATTCAACTTGTAAATCTGTATAAATAAAAATCGATAGAAGAGTTTTTTTGAACATACTTTTTAAAAAGTCGCTCAAAAAGGCCCAAATTTGAACTTGCGGGCTTCTTTAATTATATTAAGGTCGTAACTGTACATAATTAGTTTCAGTTATACTAAGTAAATGTAGGTTGTGCACTGTAGAAAGATCGTGCTGCTCTTTACAATTTTTGCTGCTTTCTCTTATAAAGATTACTGATTGACTTCAAACAGGGCGACCGGTGTTCTTAAATAGTTTCTGCTCATTCTTAACGCAAATGCGTGCTTCTGGATATATATTTCTGTAATTATAGGGTTAATTTAGGGGTAGGTTAAGTCATTTGGGTCGTAGAATAAGCAAGGGAAACTCCCAAGTAACAGAAGCAAGGAATTATAGATATTAGAAGAGTATACTTAAAACTGGGCAGTTACTATACTTGAAAGTGCTAAATATTTACGTTAATAATAAATTAAATTAACAATGAAATTCTAGAGTGTATAATTGTGCAAAAAGTGCTGTACTTTGAGACAACTTTAAATTACGAGCCATTACGATCAAAAATACAATTTTGGAGAATGCTACCTGTACAAGCAAATTGATGGTAAATATTCTATTGCGGAAATGAAAAACCTTTCATTGGAATAAACGCACCAATAACGATTTGGATGTCGACTTCAATTCTTAGGAGCACCGACAAAACCACTTCAGGTTAGAGATTTTCATATGACTTATTTTTAAGACTGCTTTATCTCAAATATTTTAGATATGATTTATTTTTTTGTTTTATCTCAATAATAATTTAAAGTGTAAGAGTCGACAAATTGGGGTTTCTTGTGTAAATTTATGAAAAGCATAGACATCTTGAAACGTTTCAATAGGTCTTTAAAGATAAATAAAAAATCTTGTTTTGCTGGTTTGATTTTCTAAAAATTTGACAGATGTATATGATTTAAAAATGGAGAAGATATTTAAAATGGTTGTAAATATTCATTCATTATACTGTGTATTATAGAAGTGCTTTATTTAATTGAATCAGATAGTTGAGGCAAAAGAAAATTATAAATTAACATTTTTACAAGTGCTTGAGTGTCATAAGAGTATATAACAGCGTTTTATGGCCTGTCCAAGCTGTGGAGCGAGAATATCACAGCATTTTATTGCACTCAATCGTAGGGGCTGCAAGTAACACAGCAAAATATATATATATATATATATATATATATATATATATTGCTATGATAATAGGGTGATCTAGGGGTGTATTAAGTCATAAGGGTCGTACGATACATGTAAATATCATTAAAGTTTAGAAAACCAAACAATTTCATCATAAAATGGAAGTAACTCGACAATTAAGCAAAAATCCAATTTTGAGCACGCTGTATATAAATCACAACTAACTTTAATTCACGAAAGGAAGCTCATTCTTCAAAAATCACATCATATTAAGTAAGACAAATAACTTGTACGGCGGTTAATGTATTTTGAATTAAATATACAAACTTAAAATTGAAAAGAAATACGCAGGAATAACGGTTTAAACGCAACAAGTTTTATTAAAATAAATACGTAATTATTGAAAGGAAATAACCTGGCATGCTAGCTATAAACAAATCACATTCAAAATATTAACGCATAAATAAATAAACGCATTCAAATACGTCATCATAGAAAAATTACTACGTGACCAACAACATTGTATTTTTATAAAATCCAACAGATTTTGGAGTACTAAATAACAAATAGTAAATGCTTGGATACACGATAAAATTTGAATAATAGCAAATATAAATAAGAGGACGTGATTTAAACAAAGGTAAAAGTTTGATTTTCAGAGAAATGCGCTATGCAAAGTACGTGCCTACGTGAGAATATACATCACTTCGACACGGGTCTGAATGGTAAATTTGTAGAAAGTCCAAAGGCTGCAATGATAAAGGCAAAGTACAACGCCTCAATCAACAAAATGCGCGAGTAAAACCAATAGCACAGGTGGAAGAAAGAGTTTATATAGAATACACACTTAGTAAACAATCAGTATAACTTCGACCAAGTCACAAACTATACCAATTCAAAGCCGAATATCACGCGAGTGAAAATAAAAAAATTTAAATAATTATTTAGTGACAGAAATATTTTAAAAGTCGTGATAATTCAAGTGCCAATAAATATAATAATATAATAAATATAATAGTTGCCGTTTACTGTGAAAAATGTAAGTAATAATTGTTAATTAATCCCAATATTAATGTTAACCCGGTTGGGTTATACTTGGAGTTACTTACTATATGTATTGTTCAGACGCTCCAAAAATTACGTAGACCCAAAGCTTTGTATTATGGATTTCGTTCGGCAATGGTACTTTGTGCCTTTTAACATCACGTAATTGTAATTTTACACCGGGATTTATAAACTCTTATATTTAAACTTGCACGTACCCCAAAATTTATGGTTCTATATGTTGTTTATCTACTATGCTGGATTTTATTCGAATTGTGGCGATTCTTACATTTACAACATCACGTAGACTAAATTTTATGATGGGATTCTTTAACAAATGACGTAAATTAGACGCGTTTATTGATTTCTTGCGTTATGAAATATGATTGCTTTGAAAAGCCTGTCTATTATAAGTATGTATTGAGTATTTTCTTGTGCTAATGCGTCGAGTTTGAAAAAAAATTGTTTCGCGTTTGTTTTACTTTGGATACGCCTAATTTGCATTTGTCTAAAGTTTATGAATGTACTAATGCTTCTAAATGAATTGGGTTGCATCCAGAGTTATTTATTTTACTAAATGTGGTTAAATTATTAAAGAATGAGCTTCTTTTCATTGACTATAGTTAGTTATTGATTTTATACAGAATGTCTGGTATTTGTTTTTTGCACAATGAATGAATTGTGTACTGTTTATGGTTTAAATGTTTAGTTTTCTTGGTTTTTGTGTTGTTTTCATGAAGTACACCTCCCTTGTGACCTTATATACCTTTAAATAACCGTATTATCATAGTTATATATATATATATATTATATATATATATACGATTGTGTTGAAATTAGAAGGTTTTAGGTCGGCTGGTAATAAAAAAAACTCTTTTTTATGGCCTAAATTTTCGCATATATTTTTATGCTTGATCACAGGCAATAACTAAAACGTACAAACTATTAACAAACTACTAAAGTGAATAAAATAACTACTTACAGTGAGGGTATTTACATTAGCTTATTCTGAAGAATTTTTAGAACAATTTTCTTTAATAATTAAAAGAAATAATGTATATAAATAATAAATTTGATGAAATAAAATATTGGTTTGATAGAAGTAAAAGTCAATTTTGATTAAATGATTTTTATATATATCTTGATCTTTTTGTTTAACTTGCATGTGTTTATGTATGTTATGTATATATTAATTTTTTTTTTTTTTGTTTTAATTTTTAATATGATACATATAATAGCGTCCCCATGTGTATGTTTATATTAGGAGGAGGGTGAATATTGAATGTATCATATTGTTTGGTGTTTTGTGTATTGTGAGTATTTATTTAGTGTGTGTGTGTGTGTGTGTGTGTGTGTGTGTGATGTGTGTGTGTGTGTGAGAGAGAGAGAGAAAGGAGAGAGAGAAAGGAGTGGGTTTGTATATATATATATATATATATATATAAACATACACATGAGGACGCTATTATATGTATCATATTAAAAATTAAAAAAAAAAAATATATATATACATAACATACATACACACATGCAAGTTAAACAAAAAGATCAAGATATATATAAAAATCATTTAATCAAAATTGACTTTTACTTCTATCAAACTAATATTTTATTTCATCAAATTTTTTATATATACACATTATTTCTTTTTAATTATTAAAGAAAATTGTTCTAAAAATTCTTCAGAATAAGCTAATGTAAATACCCTCACTGTAAGTAGTTATTTTATTCACTTTAGCAGTTTGTTAATAGTTTGTACGTTTTAGTTATTGCCTGTGATCAAGCATAAAAATATATGCAAAATTTAGGCCATAAAAAAGAGTTTTCTTTATTACCAGCCGACCTAAAACCTGCTAATTTCAACATAATCGTATAAAAAGAAGGTCGTTACAATAAAATATATATATATATATATATATATATATATATATATATATATATATACTACAACGCTTGAATCACTGCAGCAATATGAAAAGACGTTGCTTAAAAACATCGCCAATCAATAACTATTCTGCGAATAATATTTTACTCTTTTATAAAAGACCGACTTTAACAAGCTTCAATAAAGTATACGATTTAAAATTCATAGTATTTTCATCCTGAGAGAGAAAGGCTCAGGGTCTCGTATCAAATCAACATACTAGAGAACAACACAAAGCTATCCAAGAATAACTTAACTTGGTCGTTCAAGTTTGTAAGTTGTTAGAATTTAATTAATACAATATCTAAAACTTTTAATGAGTTGATATGAACGGATTTTTGAATATCAAAGTTCAAAGAAAAATAATTCAAAGCATTATAATATACTCTTGCTCACAAATAACAAACCGGTATGTATAAGGATTTGCGAAAAAATGTAATGAGAGACTTGATTATATTTGTACCACACTGTAGTAAAGGGATTGGAGTCTTGGATTTCGTTAATGCAAGTGATTGATAAAAAATTATCTTTTCTATATAAATGTGGAGAAATAAAAAGCGCCGGTTTATGATGCCGTTATTTTTTAAATATACAGCTGGGAATTTATAAAATCGTCATTAAACTTCTTTTGTATTCTGCTGCTTTTTGATATTGATCGTTGGCGAACAAAGTTCTAATTAAAGTATAAGTCGTTATAAGTATAAACGGATAGTTTTTTTAATCTAATATCATATGTGAATAGAGCTTATATAAATGAAAAACAAATTTGGAGTATTCTATGCATTATGTATACAGAACGGAAATATTGAAGAACACTCTAAAATAGCATTGGGTATTTTAACAACTCGAAAAACAATTGCCTTTTATTGGGTCAATTTGCATAACAATTTATGTACATTGCATAATCATCATACTGTAATATACACCTTAATATAACTTAATATTATCGAGAGGACTCGCCATTTGAGTTAATAGCTAATTGATTCCTAATAGGACGAAGTTCAGAAATTTTAATGAAATAATAAGATTTTGCTTTTCCACTCAACCCTTTTTATTTTATATCAGCAACTGTATGTATATGTATGTATGCATATACACATACATAATCACACACATACATACACACACACGCACTCACGCAAGCACGCACACGCACATGCACACCTCATGCTCTCACCCACACCCACACCCACGCTCACGCCCACGCGCACCCCCACGCGCACGCGCGTCCCATATAGACAACAACATGCGATTTATTTTCTAGTTTGGTTCAACGACAAAGCCAAGTCCAACATTTTGTACCCACAATCATGTAGAAAACAATTTCGCTACTTTACCTGGTTTGCAGAGTCGTATATAACAATTTAATTTTTCAAAAGTTTGTGTAAACACCTTATTGTTTACCCAGTAGGACAACAATAAAACCTTGTAAGGTCAACAAAAATATGTAAAACTGGCAAAATACTGTAGAACCAAGAAATACCTACTAGGCCACATGTATCCTATAGCCAACCAACATCGTTAATCATCCTCGACCTCATGCATCACGTATTACATCAGTCTTGGGTCATTCCCTTTGTCACTGTAAGCAACCAGCTGCAATCTGTGCCTAACCAATCAAAGGGTAGCAGCCAGCGGCCAGTGATTAAAAGCGAGTGATTTTTATATGGTCCTATAAGGACTTTTTACAATCCCCTTTACTACAACGGCAAAGTTTTGAGCAGCAAGAACCTCTATCGTTCCAGTCTGTAAGACCCACACCCAATTGTGACGAAATAATAATTTTTTGTTGATTATATAATATTTTATTTAAAATGTATATTTTCTTGAAAGTATTATTTATCCTAAATTTGGTATATTTGAATTTTCACTAATAACTATTTTAATTTGAATTATTGATTTTGATTAAATTTGCACGTGATTATCAGGTTTGATGCTCATATAAATCTTAAGAAATAACATTTTTTTTAATTAATAATTTTTGATATGAATAACACGTGTGAAGTTATTTATTTCTTTGTATAATCATGATTGGATAAAAATTATTTGTTATATAATGAATACCTTTTGATTTTAATGTTCAATTTTTTAAAAAAGATAAATTAAAAATTTTAAAATTATCTACTCCGATAAGGTTTCTGTGTCTACCCTAAAGTCATATCCTTTTAATTTTTGTTGGATACAGTGGCGTCCAACTTAACCTTATTGTTCTCCGTTTAACAAAGAATATTTCAACCCTGTTCTTTTTATGATCTCCCATGGGATAATAACCAAGCTAGCCGCCGGTTTTCATAGTTCCATCTCGTATGCGTAAAAATTTTAAGTTCCTTTAAAACTCTGAATTGTTGATCTATGTTCTTCTTAGGGGCAAAATCATAAAACGCATTTTATAAATAATTAAAACCGTTACACTGACGTCTAACGCCTTGGGGCACAAAATGTGTAACAATTTACGCTCAACCTATATATATATATATATATATATATATATATATATATATATATTACAGTGAATAAGATGAAATAATAACTTAGACCTTTATGCAAAGCCCAAATGATCATTTCAAATCGAGCTAGTAATTGAAAGATAGAAGATATAAGGTCTTGGACAGGACTTGAACCTATATATATATATATATATATATATATATATATATATATATATATATATAGTGATATTTGGTACGCTGAAAGTGTGTTATTTTGCAGTTTGAATGTGATTTTTAGATTCAGCATTTTAAAATACATCTAAAACAAATTTAAAAGCTTTTAAAAATAAATGTTGAAAACTGAATTTTCTTTTTCAGGAATTTTCAGGAATTTCAGATATATTTTCATAATCAAAGCAAGTTGATTAATACTAAGGTATTAGTTAATAAGATATAAAATTATCTAGACTTTTATGCAAAGCCTAAATGATTATTTTCCATCTTTTAGTTACTAGCTCAATTTGAAATGGTCATTTGGACTTTGCATAAAGCCTAAGCTATTATTTCAATTTATTAACTAATACATTAAAATTAATCAACTTGCCTTGTACAAGTATCCAGTATGTCTGTTTAATAGTTGGCTTACAGCCGTTATTTTGAGCGTTCTGTCTATATCTGACTTAAATAAAAAACTTGACAGTCAGATATGACTGACAAAAATGCCAAACGTAATAGAAAGTTAAGTCGATACATGTTTACATACATTATTTAGATTTGTAAAATTTTCTAATTGTCGTCACCCGTGACGTTGAAGTAATTGATAAACGCCTCGGCCACAAAAGCCGAAACTACAGGTTCAAATCCTCTCCGGAACCCTATCTTCCATCTTGTAATTGGGTTTTTGGGTTTTTGCATAAAAGTCTGTCGTCTTATTTACTAGTATATATATATATATATATATATATATATATATATATATTGTTGTGGATTGAAGGGGCCCGTCGTAGAGCGTCAATAAAAGCGCATTGGACTGAAGAAACCGCACGTTGGGCGCCAATAAAAGTGCTGTGAACGACCCGAATAAATGATAATTTTGATAAAAGTTTTCAATTTTCCTTCTGTCTAATTCTTTTTGGCCGGCTCTCTTCAAATAAAACTACTTTAATCATACATCAAATTTATAATGATAATACGAAATATTCTTTTACAAAATATTTTTCAATGCTAAGTACTACATCCACAACAGCTTTCTCTTATAAACAATATCTTAAATATAAAATCTATAAAAAATACTTCCTTTCATTGCAAATGTTCTGCATTAAAAGCAGAGTCCAAAATTTTCACAACAGTTTTGTCTTACGAACAGTATCTTAAATCTAACATCAAGAAACAAATAACCCTTGAATAATCACTCATTTATACTATAACAGAGTCCAAAGAACCCCTTTTTTATAATTAGGAAGAGCACTTACACATCATAGTCTTGTAATTTTTATTCACAAATAACTCTCTAATTAATTCTTGTTATGTACAAAATTTATCGAAATAAATTCCATAATTTACATTTCCTTAAAAATCGTATTTAAACGTATCTGATTAGATAGGTTTAATTATTTTCTTATATACAGGCAAAAATCTAGACCGAAGGCTTGTTTACCCTTTTAATCAAATTACTGACTTGTACATTCTCCTCTCACTCAAAGACTTGCACACAAAAATAATCTTAACTGACTGCTCTATAAATATGAGTTTTTATCTAAATTTAAACAATATTTATGTAACCGTTACAAATCTGCTTGTCGTTGTCTTTGTCCAAAACGGAGTCATGCATCCATGTACCAAAATGATTTAAATCATTTAAAAATACCGTTAAATACCAATAAACACCAAAAAATACCTTTCCAATCATATATGCTTTTATTCGAATTAAGAACCTTTATCTTGTAGTTCAATTATTATTCAATTGTTTATTATTCATTATTAAAACCATTGTAAGCACTCTCCCTTCTGAATTTCAAAAACACATCGACTTTGACTGTTTCAATTAAATCGTCTCGTACACCATATTTAGATAAATTTTACCTTTAAAACCGTAGTATTTTTACTACGCGACTAAAAATCGTTCTCAACATCCATTGGGTTATATAAAAGTGATCCCGCATAACATTAGCATCTAGAAATTTCGCCGTAACTCTAGTTGTTGTTTCCATGTTCTAATTGGATTGTTTTAGAAGGCGTGTAAGGCAACATTTGAAGGTTTATCGCTTTGTTGCTTCAAGCTGTACCGTATTTGATGTCCTTATCCTATCTCAACAATATCTAAGAGCTTATTGCTTAGTTTATCGCTTTTACAAATTCTATTGTTGCCCTCACTTATTTGTGTCATGCATTTTATGTATTGTGTTAGCAGCTGATTGTTCTAGCATATAAGTCAATAACATTTTCCTTACTTTAAGACGTAATATGCTTGGTCGTACGTTTGTTATTAAATGAAAATTCGTTCTGCATACGAATTTTATACGCACGACTTTACATAAATTGAGAATTTATAGTCTTTCGAAAAAGACGTACGATTTTTTTAATAATTGTTAAAATGAAAATTTTTTTATATGTCCACGCATTTATACACACGGCATTGAAAACAAAATGTAGATAAAACCCTTTGAAAAGCGCCTTCCTACGCGCAGAATATAGTAAATGCCAGTATTCTTATCTTAGAACACGATTCCTTCATCGCTAAGTTATGTAATAGGAATGAAAAATATTTTCAATCACAGTCCCTATGCATTTATACTGTCTATATCGAGAGTTTTCACAAAAGCTTTTTGCATGATCAATGTAACTCCTGTCTACTGTATGCGTAGCTGTGAAATTATTTTATCGTTATTTTTATACCTGTAGCTTTTACTAGCGGTAGATGTTAAGCTAAGTTTTCTCTGGTAACCCTATTTGCTGTTTGTTGAGCAAAATAAAAGTGTTTAATAAATCACAAAACGTTGCTTGTTTAAGTGAATATAGTATATAAACACCAAACTTTTATAAAATTAAAAGCAGGTTTAAAGCATCGATTATTGTGGGTTCAATTTTATATTGAAGAACAAATTGCAATCGCACTGGATAGTTAGCTGAAAGAAAATTTGTAAAATACTTGCAGGTTGGAAGCCTACGTAACCTAGGAATAGTGTAAAACTACTATCATCACCATGTTTCGAATACTGTGTTGACTGCCATCGGTGTGGCTGACTTGCGCGGTGTTTTAGAGCTTTTGTTTAGCAAAGCGCTATTAATAAATTGACATACAGCTACTTAATGATATTAGTGCTTTATTAATACCCATGGAAAAACAAAAACTCTGCTCGATTTTTTTTCCATTTTGAACGTCAAATATGTGTAATTTGTAATAGTGCAAGTTCTTTTGGAGCAGTAAAAGTGTTAAGATTTGAAGTACATGAATGCTGAAAAAAGAATACTTTTTATAACACATTTATTTAAAGATATTACATAGACGACGCTGTCGTGAATTTATTTCCTCAGTAAAGATTCCAAAATGGCTGCTCTAAAAATCGATATCTAAATGAATAGAAATGATATTGAATATTACCTGCTGATGAGTGCACCTCTAAGAAGTAGAAATTTGTCCACCGTTCATAAAGGGCTTGAAAATTTTAAACCTTTCAATTATAGAATGGTTCCTTCGTGTTAAGTTTCTAAATTATTTTTTATTCGTGTAGTTCGAATTAAAAAATCTACAATATCAAACCCGCTGTTATGTTAGTCCTAGAGTGTAGAAAATTATAACAATTTCCATTACTTTACTTTCAATTTTATTGGAAATACGTGTTGTGAATACTCCGCACAAGGTTAATTCAAAGTTTGATTTTAATAGATGGTGAGTTAGTTACGAATAACGACTTTCTTAAACATGACTTGGTTAAAAGGAAATCTCTTGATCCGTATTATAACAGTTTTAAAAATAACTTGAAAATCGATAAAAGATTATTAGACTTTTTCACGGTTATAGGAACAGATTTTTAAATAATTTTGATTATATTTTGTTGTAAGTATACGGATTTTATAAAAGCCCGTGCACGTAGAAGCTTTTTTATACGCTTCTAAGTTCACAAAACTATCCTACAGCATGAAAACTAATTACACTCAACTTTATAGTGAAAGCAATCCTTCTGCCTCAGAAAGACGGTGTCTCTGTAATCATGTAGGATGCCTTTTAAAGCGCCTAGCGAGCTTTATAATTTTAGTAAATGTCAGACTTCGTATAACCCTGTGAGTTCGAAAAGATTTTCCGTAGTATATAAGCTTTTGTATAAAGATCGCAATGGTATAACTGCTTTTAAAAACTATCCCTTTGGAATCGTAACATGTTTGACTTTGAATTTCTATTTGAGCGGTAACTGTTTCTCCATTTCTTGCCGCTTCCTATGATTTCTACTACTTCAAAAGATTAATTAACAATTTTGGGTCTTCTTAAGTATTTAAATGCAGCAAGAGATATTTTCTACATTTATTTTCTTCAAATACTTTTTACAAATCTTGTGAATTTCTATTAGTTAAACTTTCTTGATCTATAAATTACCTTATGGTAGACATTAGTTTTGTCATTATAGGAAGAAAAGAGTTTGATCTTTATTCTGTACCTGAAACTTCATGATACAATGGTGTTCTTTAATGACGTGCTAATATATTAGGATGTGTTTTCTCAGGTCATTTTATGAAGAAAAGTTCATATCCACATGTGTTCGCAACTTTGAAATTTTTTGTTTTAGATCGTTATTTTTAAAATTTCCCAAAGCACTTTGGATATTGTTTATAATTTTGATATTTGTTAATAGGATATAAAATATATTTTAGTTGGAAAAGTTTGTTACGAGTACGCGTTACTGTAAATATTAATTGAATAAGATGTAAATAATGAATTTTCGACGGACGGACTAAATATGAACGTACCCTATATAGCAGATTTTACGAAAAATTAACATTAATTAAGTATGTATAGCAGATTTCACGAAAAACTAATATTAATTAAGTATGATATTTTAATTCCTTAATTAGGGTGGTTAGTATAATTAAAGCAATAAAAATAAATTTTGTTAAAATAAATTGGTACATTTTAACGTAATACTAAGACAACGCATTAGTCATTCAATAGGATAAACGTTGCGATAATAAAAATTTTGGAAGTAAAAGATTTCATGAAGCCTACAATGTAATAAATATGTAATACAAGAATGTTAAATATGCGAGACTGAGCATTCGATGAAAATAGGTTGCAGAGAGTCGTGCAATAAACAAATCCACAAAGCATATATTAATGAAATGAATTAGTACGTGAGAAACTCAGAAACCGCTAAAAGGCAAGTTGTGTTAAGGGAACTGTGTTAGTTGAAAAAAGACAATTAGAATGCTGGTGTTTTGGACATAACTCAGTTTAAGTATATATTAAATGATGAGTAAAATATAAACTTCTATATTTATAATTCCTAATTATTTACAAGTGGATTCTAAATATAAACGGGTTTTTGCTATTGTAGTAGAAAATTAACAGAACGTGAAAGTAATTATTTTGTTGGACTATGAATTAACGACGGAACTAGTTTTGGTTAAATCTAAGCATGATGTTAACTTGAATGGAAGTTTGGAGCATTTGAAAATATTAAGAAATATGGGATATTGATTTTAAATGCAGTGTACAATGAAATGATAAACGGTAAAGTTGGTACTTAACTGTATTGCTATTAAAGAAATTTCCAGAAATGGAATATAGGATACCATGAATATCATGAAAAATGGTTTGATAGTATTATTGATTGATTTCTGTTAGTAACCTTTGCCAGTATGATGTTAGGAAATAAGTTTCTCTTTAAGGAAGTATATTTATATTCAGATTACAATTATATAAGCTTAATAGAAGCTAAATTTAGGATAAATTTTATTTAAAATTAGTTATGAATTAGGTAAACACAGACCAATTGTGAAAGGATATCCAGTCACCCTAATGATGAAGTTGTATTTGGGATAGGTGGTTTATTTTAAAAATTTCTTTGCTATGACAAAATTTAATGTGTTTTTAAGGGATTGTAGAAAAAGGTAACATATAATATGATAAACTTGGGAAACTAAAAGCAAAAAAGATCTATCTATTGGGAAAATATCCAAAATATCGCTGCTTAACTATGACAATAAAAAAAGCCTTTCAGAGCAAGTGGTTATAGTAGCGTAGTTTTTTTTTCATTTCGGCCATTTCAACTGTTCCTTTTTACTATATTTTTTATTGTTATTTTTCTATCGGAACCCACTTCCACACCCCTATAGTAAGCCGGTGCACTATTAAAATTGTTACAGCGTTCCAGCCCTTTTATGGCAAATCTAAACTGATAACGTAACGCCTACTTTACCTGTAGCAAATTATTCTACAGCACTACCAGTGGCGTGTCTGTCAACGCGACGTAAAGAGAGTGCTTCACCACTGACATTTTTCAATGATATTTTTTCCGATTAGCCTGGTCAGTTTTACGTGAAAGCGGCCTCCTGCGTTTTTCTGCTCAAACGCACCGTCCTTGATTAGAGTAATAAAAATGAATTGCTTTAATAAGCAGTATTAAAGCACAATTTTTGAACACATAAATGAATCCTGAAATAGATAAATCTCCTACTAATATCATTTTAAAACAATATTTGATTACAAAAAGTAAGTTGTTGGCGTTGAAAATCATCTCATCGTATTATTTCAACGACTTTTAATGTTTAGTTTGTTATTCGCTGTTTTTATTCGAATATTTCACAATAGTGTGAATTATACAATGCGGATATGGCCATAATGCATTACGTATATGGTCTTACAGATGGTAATTCAACAATAGAAGCGTATTTATCAGGAAAGATATCCTAATCGTGCCTCGGCAGATAACCGAATCTTTTCGAATATTCATCGCCGTCTTAGTAAAACTGATAGTTTCCATAAGGGTACTTCAAAAGGTAGATCTAAAACTGTTAGAACGTCGGAAATTGAAAAAGCGGCGATGCAGGAAATCGACGAACGTACCGAAACGAGCACAAGAAAGACTGCTCGAATTCCGAATGGTTGTTATTAACTTGTTTGGCAAATTCTGGCTGATTTTTGTTATATCAATACTATATTCTGATTGTGCAAGTATCACTTCCTAGCGATTTTTCACAGCGTGTAGACGTGTCCCAGTGTTATCTTCAGAATGTTTCACTAAATACGCAGTTTCCAAAAGCATTTTTCGGTTAAGGTATGAGCAGCAATTATTGGTAATAATCTTATAAGCCCATTTTTTCTACAAGGACACCTTGATGGACAGTCAAACCTGCATTTCCTTCAAGAAGAACTACCTGTACTGGTTGCAGATGCACCAATGTGTGTTAGGGAATGAAATCTGGTAAATGCACGATAGAGCTCTTACTCATTTCAGTATAATTGTTCCTGACCATTTACATTTACATTTGGATAGGTCACAGATGATCTAAGCAATAACCCACTAAATCCCTCAAACTCAATGGTTTGGATTTTTGTTGGGTCATCTTAGAACTGTCGTGTACGGAACTATTAACGGTTCAGAAGATATAAGAGATAGAATAGTTGTCTCGTGAAAAAATATGGAATACGCCGAGAATATATGAGCAAGTGTGCAATTCGAAGCGCAGATAGACGGAAGCATGTGTATTAAGCGGAGGTGGCCATTTGCAACAGTTGTTATACAACAAAATTTATTATTATCAATCTTAAAAGAAATGGACCTTTAACTTCAATTTAATCGTTTGATTCGAGAAGGATAAAGAACGCAAAAGAGGCCGCTTTCATATAAAGTTGACCAAGTTAATCAGATAAAATATCAACATTAAAAAATGTCAGTGACGTAATACTTTCTTTGTAAAAAATATTTGAGGAAATTTTTATAGGAACGCTACCGGTGGTGAAGAAGAATAAACTTTCCAAGTAAAATATGTGGTTTTATATCCTATTAACACATACCAAAATGAAAAATAATTTCTAAAGTACCTTGGAAGATATTATAAGATATGGATTTAAAACAGAAAATTTCAACATTTGTAGTAAAAAGTCTAAGTCGTTGCGGACATAAGTTTATATAAAATTTCTTCATAAAATGATCTTAGGAAACATACCCTAAAAAATACTACCATGTCATTAAAGAACACCCTATATATTCCTTTTTAAGCGTAGGTTAAAATAGTAAGATGAAGAGGTTACCTGTACCATTTTTGAAAGCTCCATTAAAGTCTTTGTAGTAATTCCTGACTAAATCCCAAATATTTTATATCACTTTTTGGCAGCTGAAGTTTTATGCACACATTTAACTTATTCCACTAATTCAATTTGAGGCTGATTTAGCACATTTAAGTCATTTACATAACAGTATTTACAGTACAGAATAATCCTGGCGAGAAAATGTAAAACAATTTTGATAATAATTTGATGTAAGAGTTCTTCTTTACCAAGGTCCCGTTTGTCGAACTTCAGTTGCATTGTCAAGACCTGGGAACTTGACGAGGCGTTATAAAACCATTCACAAAAGCTATAGAAATGTTTTTTTAGCAGAATTTTGTAAGAAGGTAAAAAGTTAAAGATATGAAAAGTGGTTTGAAAGCAGATCTAGCAGCGTTCACTAGACCAGGTGAACAATTAAACATTCAGTCCATTAAAATTATCTATATACTGTCAATACGCAAGAAACTTTTCAAAGATGCGACGGTAGTAAAGGACACATTTCTTGCAACAGTGGAGGTGTTATTTGGGGACTTCAAAAATAAAACTGAGTTCATATCTGCTATTATAGATTTCTAGCTATCTCGTCAGACTGTCACTGGACGTTTAGATTATGAGCAAGAATATGGAAAGCAAACTGAAAAATGATATCGTTGAATGTGCATACCTCTCATTGTAGTTTTATAAGTCCAACGTCCAACCATATGACAGATTCTGTCCATTAGGTATTGTTATTCGGATGACACTTTCTGATATGCCGACTAAAGAAGAACTTTTAGCAATGATTTTTCTGAACAAATAAATTTACGGTTTTTGTAAAAACTATAATCTATCGGTTTATAAACTCGTGTGCGTTATAACAGAAGATTCTTCAGCTATGATTGGTAATCAAAATGGATTTGTGCCGTTGTGTATAGTTAATGATGATGTTTCATCGTTTTTCTTATTCCATGACATCATTAGTCCATAAGTTCTATGTTCAAAATCACTAACTATGAAGGATGTTATAAACTCTGCAATGAAAATTGCAAACTCCCGCTGTGTTCAAAACGTGCAACAGGACTCTTCAAAGTACAATTGGAATTTAGCATGTTTGCTAAACACCTCGATTTACTTCATGCAGACATTAGGTGGTTGCGTTATAGAATGTTTTTAAAAAATTTTAGGAATTACCATCTGAATGAACATGCGTTCTAGATGAAACAGGCGATGACGCTGAGATACTTAAAAAGGAAATATACTTTTATAATTTAACTTTTTTTAACACATGCGATACGTCGTTTCAGTAGTATTGGTTTGGTGATAGAAGGGAAAAGTAAAGCGAATACAAATATGATTAGGGCAATAAATGCTCATAAAAGTAAATCGCAGCTGTTAATTACTCAACTTAATAGATATTATTTGGAATTTTCCGCTATGGAATGAAAGGCAAGTCATCAGCTAATTTATATTGTTACGAGACAGAAATAAGAAGTATTCTGAGTAATTTAGAAGCCATTATTTTGTTTTTTTGTGCAGACGTTGAAAAAACGGATACTGAAGTATCACGCACTTTAAATAAAGACTTGTCTTCTTTCGAAAATGATGCATTGCAGACGATTTCCCATATAAATCTCAAAGCCAAGACAAGGGATACAAATATTTGATTCTTTTATATCTGAAGACGAACATAGAAAACGAATTGCCTTTCAAACTATTTCCATAAATCAACGCACTTAAATGTTATAAGAAAAAATATTTTATGTTGCTCCTGATGGTGATACCGCAAGCAAAAAAAGAAATGACTGGCGCGGCGATATGACGCCAGTGGGGCTACTAAAAGCAACTACAAACTAAAGCAGCACATTTACGTATTTCTCTAGATCATCTTTAAAATAAACCACAGGAGAAAAGAGTTTTGTAAGAGGTAGAAATATACGTATACACCGCAGTTACAACAAAAACCTATATCTAAATTTAAGTTAACTTACCTGAAATTTACTGCTATATACAAAACACCCAGAAAATTTAAAACAGTAGCTAACACATGATATAAAAACACGCTTCTTCTTGTTTAAGAAATTCAGAACAGGATTTTTAAATGCAGTATGTATATACTACGCGAATATTAAAGTAGAACTTGAGAAGCTTTATCCCCGCTTGCACAGATAAAAATAAGATGGACTAAAGTTGGCGTAGAATACCTATAATGCAGAGGATTTTATGTAGCGTTACTTTTAAGCTATGCTTGAATTTTTTAATAGACACAAATCAATATTGATTTTACGTTGCTGACCGTTTTTATTCCTAAACAATGTCGTTGCCGTCGTTAAGTATTTGAACTATCGGGGCTTGTATGTAAAGGGGATTGTGGTATTGCACTGTGGTATTGCATCTTTAATACTATCATCAAACACAAAAGATTCTGCGCCAAAACTTAACATTAGACTAAAAGTCAATACAGATGAAGTTGTCCAATTGCCTCGTCTTCAGTTACATTCACAAAAGCCTCGTGAATTGGAAAGCTAAAATGTACTTCAATAGAATCCGTCCAAAAAATTACAAAAGCCCTGAAAATGTTGTCACGAGTTATAGAACAACGATCCGCGGTCAAATCAACCAAATGGTTTTTGATGCGATTCTGACGCTTATTTAGGAATACAGTGTTGACATCCATTACTTTCTCAAAGTTAAACCCTTTTTTGTTTCCTTATATGATTTTAAGTTTCCCAAGTTTCTTTTAGCTTTTGAAAGAGCAGCTGCTACTTTACTTAAATTGATTTTCGTCATCTGCTATAACTTTGACATCTAACTTATTTCAAGTAAAGCTTTATATAATAACACAACGTAACGAATACAAAATGGTAGAAACTTTTTTTAGGTGTTCTGCCTTATCCATTTCCTCATTTTTCTCATTATTTAGAATATCTGTTGGAGCCTTAAACATTTAGAAAACCAAATTAATTTCTGTAAATGAACGAGTAGTTTAATATAGAAGCGGTTGAATAACTTTAATACGCAACTATACTTTTATCTAGGTATGGTGCAAATACAATTACCATCATACGTATAGAAAAATTATATTGGAAATTGTAGCTGTATTATTTGTGTTTCTAGTTTTTCTCGACTATTTGTGCAATCACACTAGAAAACGCCATACTCACTGCATATCCGTTAATTTGTTGGAAGAATGGTTTTTATGTGATAAATATGAGAACGTAAGAGTTATTTCAACCGCTCTTAGAATTTTGTTTAAAGGGATGTTTGTGTGCGATTGAATTTCTTGTCAATTAGTTGTAATAATGCGTATGGCTAGTTCTGTAGGTATATTTGTATATGGCGAAGTGACGTTTGACGAAACCAATAATCCTTTGGTATATAAATATAAAGGTCCCGGGTTCGAATCCCGACACGGTCCGTTTGAAAAATGTTAGGCGAGCATTTTTCACAAAAATACACTCTCGTTTGGATAAGAGGTAAAATGGAGGTCCCGTGTGTGACTGTTATTACGCACGTTAAAGATCCCTACCTTGGTTGGAACAGCAAGGGTTCGGCAAAATTCCAAATTTTCCAGGTAATAAAAACTTGCTTCCTGGCCAATGTAGTACCTTCGGGTGGAGCATTGGAAAATCACATGTAAGGTATATAAATATATATTGGCGGCTCCGTGGTGTAGTTGGTATGTGTGTGACAACTATGCCCAAGGTCCCGGGTTCAAATTCCGACACGGTCCGCTTGAAAAATGTTAGGCGAGCATTTTTCACAAAAATACACCAGGTAAAATAGAGGTCCCGTGTGTGAGTGTTGTCACGCACGTTAAAGATTCCTACCTTGCTTGCAACAGCAAGGGTTCTGCAAAATTCAAAATTTCCAGGTAAAAAAACCTCGCTTCCTGACCAATGTAGTACCTTCTGGTGGAGCGTTGGAAAATCAAATGTAGAGGTATATAAATATTTTTATTTTTGTTTTTAAATTACCAGTAATCTTTAATATATAATTGTTTTTGTTAATTATATTTCTAAGTACGTTTTTAAGAATATAAATAGACCATTAAACGGAGATTGTATTCGAGATATAATCGGTCCCATCGGGATTCGTTTTTCTGTAATTTTGAGAGCCCGTATAGTTTAGGTGGGTATACATTGCTTACAGTTAATTGGTCTTGTGTATTTGAGGAAATGTAGCTTTTTCTTCCGTTTTAATTAATTCATTGTTATTTTTTAAAATTTGTTTGTTTCGTCACGTTTAACCTTTTTTTTTTATTTTTCGTCCATTAAGAGATCTCTAATTTTTCTGTCGTTGGTTTTCGACTTATTATTACACTTTTGCTTGTTTTATTTAGTTTTAGGACTACTTTAGGATTTTCTCCAAAATATTGTTTGACTTTCTTTAATTTTTTGTATTATATTCTTATTTAAATTAATATTTAATATGGTGCTTTTATTCTTAAAAATACTTTTGCGGTTTGTCAATATATTAAAAGTTAGTGCTCTAATCTCATTGCATTTTTTGGTACTAAAGTTGGTTGTTGTACTTTTTATACTGGCAATTATTTCTGGATGCGGCAATGTTTTTAGCGTACAATGCTGCTGCAAAAAACCGCCCGAAGATTAGTATTACCGGTGCAAACTCCGGTGTTCTATGTTTTGTAAAATTTTCAATTCAGCTGTATTGGGTGGTTAGTTCCCTTGATAACCATTCTAACGAAGTTTGTAATTTTTTAAACTTTGTCTTTCATTCTCTTTAAATTTAATTTCGTATGCTGAAATTTTTATTATGTTATGTTGAATTTTTTCGGGCGTATTATAAGACTTAGTATTTCTTTTTCGAATGTTTTTGTTTCTAAAATTGTTTGCGTTGCCGATATGTTACAATTTACATTCGAAATTGCAAAAATTGAGTATTGTTGATAACGACAATAAAAGAATAAAACAGAATGGTTTATTGAAAAAATCTTGGACAGTAAGTTGTCTGATCTACGGCTCACGATATTCCCTTTTCAAAGAAAATAATCAGTAATAGTAGGCTTAGCTGACATAGCGATTAAGCCAGTGCAACCAGAATTTAGAAAACCGACATTAGAAGAAATTGAATTCACCCTCATAAAAATAATTGTTCACAAAGCTTAATAGAAAGCAATTTTAAGAAACGAATATTTAAACATGATATAACTATAAATTCTAATAACACAAAAACCAACAAAATATGAAATATGTCGCGATACTGAATATATCAATGTGTAACAGAAAAATAAAAAGTGTAGGAAAATCTCAATACGCCTATTTTAGCACATTAGAAGATCTGACACCCAATAAAATAGTATATTACATTACTAGCGTGTGAAATGTCACTTTCCACGCGAGTACTGTACACTATTTTTCCGACGACCACCACTAGAAACAAAAACGAAATAATTATTTTTATGTTTATTTGCAATAAATGTGTACACAATAATGCAAGACAGACAGACAGCTATAAAATTTATTTGACGTTTTGATGTTGAAAATTCGAACGCCTACTTTGTTTTGTCTTTATAAAATCTGCGACTCTGTTGCTTTAAGCGTATACATTTTCAATTTTTATTGAAGAAATCATTTCAATTACAAACTAATATGAGTAATTACATCTTTAAGTAAAACGGAAACTCTTAGTATCAATTTAACTCTGAATATTTTAAACTGTTACTTGCTAAAACGAAACAAATAAATACAAACAGTTAGAAACCGGTAGTCGTTTGGATTGCCTAGGTAACTAGCGCACTAACACCAGTCATATCACTCTAGAGTTGAAAAGTATTTCAACACTAGAGTGATATGTACTTTCGCACTCTAGAGTGATATACTTTACTTTTACATAAATAAGTAGTGTGTAATCTGTTGTTTTCACAAGTGGTCGTCGGAAAAATATACATTCTACCAAATGCTATACCAAAACAATTGCAAACACGTTCAAATTGGACAGTTCTCTACTCTTACAAAAACAAGAATGAACAGATAAAAGTATAATAAAAGCATGAACACAAATCTAACCACAAGCTTGACTATAGGTTTCCAAAAATTATTTAATCTGAAAAAAAAAACCGAAAGAGAGTGTGTGGAAATGATTTGTATTTTCGTACATCCATAGGCGGTAAATGTTAAAATTGACGCTCAAAGATTAAGCAGAATCTATTAATCTACTAAAGAAAAAAGAACTAAATAAATATTTTTTACAGTTAAAGTTAAGTAAAATAATTCCAAGTGGATAGGTATATTGATAAAACAAAATACTTTTACCAGTTAGCAAACTACTTATACATTAATTCTTATAATAGGATTACAATTGTTTATTTTAATACTTACGACTTACAGTATCAATACCATAATTAATAGTATGTTGTAAATAAAATTGACTAAAGGATACAAAATGTCCTTTTTTAAAAATTTTCTTAAAGGTTTTGTAACATTTTAAGTGTTTTAATGTTTATAACTGTAAGTTTTAAATGGTAAATATTTAACAAGGAACCCAAAGTTTGATTAAAATAATAACTAAGAGGTTTTACCTTATGTAATTTATAAAATAGCAACGTCGTATATGCACATATAGTCTATTAAAAGATAGCAAATATTTTAGCTAAATATCATAGACACCGGCCTAATGCGTTAGGTCGAAACGTTTGGTATAAAGAAACAATATATTAAATAAACTAGAGCAAATATTTGTATTAATTGAACACGAAAATCCCAAGACTCATACGTCGTATAATAAAAATTAATCAAGATGAGCCGCTACTCTGCAAAAGTTGCTATTACACCCTCATTATTCAAACAAACGTATTAACGTGCCAATGCGTTTTGAATGCTTGAAGATATTAGCAAACGTTGTACTATAGTATCATCCTACTCGGAAAGTAATTCATTTTGGCTAAAGAGTTTCCATTGCCATGGTCAATTCTAGTGTCATCTCAATGTCGCCGAAAAGCTTCAAAGCCTTTGGCTAGTAAAAAGGTTTTATTAACCAACTAATCTAAAGTCCTTTTCTAAAACGATGCCTATGTACACCGTTCCTTCTTTTACCACTTTGCCAATAAAACTTGGTGTCATAATTCCTGTTTACTCTCGTTATTTAGCAATTACGCCACTGAACACCTATTTTGCGTGTTATAACAGGCAAAGAAGTAAATAAACATGAAAAATTGTAAAAATTTCTTTAAAGCAGTTTTGGTGTATATTTTACAAAGCTAACGGGACCTTATTTTTATTATGGTCGATGTTTTGTCTATAATATACAATTTTAGCAAAGTTATTAAGTATAGTTAATTAATTGCTAGACATGACAATTCAATATCTGACTTCTGTAACAGTTAGAGGCAAGATGCAAGCACTTTCTTGCTTTTATGGGCATAAGTTTAAGTTAATCTTTAAAATGCCCATGTCCGTCTCATAAAGACTGTTTAACTACTTTTAAACACATTTCAAACTATGATAAGGGCTATAAAAGAGTCTATTAAATTCTCTTAATAACTGTCCCTTAATAGCAATTTCTTTTCAACCATTATTGGCTTATCTAACATACTCAGACACCACTCTAAACTTAGTTTTAATAATAACTTACTCTGTAAATATGCACCTAAGATATTGGTTATAACGACGACGAGGCACCAACTGCATTATCGTGATACATCCATAGCATATATAACACGACTTCGTTAAGGCGATGTCGTTATAATCAATATCTGCATCATCGACGTTAAAGAATTTTCACCCTGAAACAAAAGGAAACCTTAATTGCTATACACCACCGAATAACCTATTTTATGCCGAGATGAAACTTTTGCACCCAACTTGCAAGAATATTGATTCGCTATATGCTGTTTTTTACCGGAAACCATTTAGAAATTTATTTCTGTAAAGCTGTTAATCACGATCCTGAAAGCGCATTTTCTTATAACACGAAATTTCGACTTTAGTTGGCTTTACATATTTTAAAATAAGTCACACACATTTATTGAGTGCTTTAGATATTTGGGTACGAATGAACAAATTTTGGCAAAGATTTGTTAACCAATGAACATTTCGGAACAAACCCTAAATAGTTGTTCAACAAAAATTTATAAAACACGAATACATATAAACTTTAAACTATACAAAACTCTAGAACCTAATAGAGTAAAATCGACGCCGTTTTACGGCGAAACGTTACTCCTTTACATATAAATCTTAATTTAATGGGATTTTAGATTGCTTTAGATTTGCATTCCTTTATCCCACTTTGGTAAAAATAAATTGTTTTGTTAGCATTTGGTTTTTATCTGTGAACGAGGTTTGAATTCAAAAACGTTAAAATACCTTAAAGGTGTGTACTAAAATCATAAACGGTTTCTAAAATTAATCATCGTCATCATCATTCGATTTTCAGTCCTGGAACAGGTTGAACGCCTTCAATGTTTCCCATCTTGAACTAATCTACATATTTCCATGATATTTTCACTATTTTCGCTATCTGAGTGCAATAGTCTAATCTAGATCTATCTCTATTTTTTCCTTTTTTCTCTGTCTGTTTCTAATATATCCCGCACTATTCTCTCTTGCTTTAGAACGTAACCTATCGTCCTATGTATCCCATTTTTTACATATTTCTTTCTTCCCCTACCATTTCAAGTACATCTTTATTTTTAATCTTTCTGTCCAAAATTTTTTCATCCTACTTCTGTAGCACCACATTTCAAAGGTTTTTATTTTTTCCCTATCGGCTACCTTTACTCTCAATCTTTCACAGCCGTACAGTGCTGTGCTCTATAGATATGCTTTTTCTTATTAAATGCAACACTACCTTGTACTGATCTTTGTCTTATATCTTTTGCACTTTTAATCTTGTGTTATTTAGCTTCCTACGTAGCAGATATCCTTAACCCCTTGAAAGTTATCGATTCCTATTTGTATTTTTGTTTTTGACCTTTGTTCCCTTTTTTACATTCTAATGTTATAGTCTTATCTTTGTTAATTTTCAAACCGTATCACTCTGTTAGTGCTGTTTTCATTTCATTAAGAGCTGCTTGTAATTCTTCCCTGATAGATGTTAGTAACGCTATATCATCAGCAAATCTATACATATCAATGGTTTGCCCCTGTATAATAATTCCACATATCTCTCTGCATTTGAGAGTATTCGCTGTCTCTTCGATATACAAGTTAAAAATTAATGGGGATATTGCGCGTCCCTGTCTTACACCTTTTCTCATGTTTATGTCTTTATGTTCTTGCTTTAATTCTATCACGGCAACCTCTTTTTAAAGAAATTTATTATCCGTTTATCCATATAACTTATTGCAATCTTTTTTAGTATTTCGAACACTTTTTCCAATTTTACATTGTCGAATGGTTTTTCCATATCCACAAACCTCATTCACGTATGCTACTTTTGCAATTGTTTTCTCCATTATCACTATTAAAGCTAAAATGGCCTGTCGTGTTACTCTGTTTTGCCTAAAGCCAAACTGATCTTCTTCTAATATTTCTGTAGCCCGATTTTCCATCCGTCCGTGTACAATTCTAGTTAATATATTTGACGCGTGTGCTGTCAAACTTATTGTGTGAACACTTTCATGTTTATACGCATCTTTCTTTTTTGGTATAGTGGCTATGGTGTTACGTTTGAAATCTTTTCGTATCTTGCCTGTTTCATACATATATTTACAGGTTGGAAGAAACGTTCTGTTACTGATTGTTCAGCGGTTTTCTGATTTTTTGCTTATACTGTATCACCCGATGCCTAACTATTTTTCAGCCCCTTTAGCGCAAGTTCAAACTCATTTTATGGTTTTGTACCTCTGTTTTTGTGCTTCGTCTTGTCAGTTTTTATTTTCGTGTTTTATATATTAATTTCAGAATATTTTTGTCATTTATGGTTTCTTATTTTCTTTTTGTTTATACTTCAGAATATATCTGGCTGCCGTGTTTATGCTGGATTTAATGTTATTCCACTTTGCTTCGACTTCCTTAGTATCAGAAATTTTTCCGACATATTTCAACAATTCATTTGACTTGTTCTCAAACCTTTGTGGACATCTTTATCTTCTAGTTTCTTAAAGTCAAAATGCCTTTTTTCGTTTCTTTCTTTTACAAATTTTTTAATTTAAGCGCGGCTTTTATAATTACTACTCTGTAATCGGTGCCCATATCTGCTTCAGGGTAGTTTCCACGCTCTTTTGCTTAAATCCTAAACAGTTGTCTAACACTAATGTAATATATTTGATATCTCTTGACATTTTCCACATAAAAAGTCTTCTAAAATGATGTTGAAATAATATGTTTGCAAAGCTTTAATTGTTTTTGTTGCAAAATTCTACCAGCTTATTTCACCTGTCGCTTCTCGTGCCTAAACCCATTAAACCTACTACCGCTCCCTCCCCATCCTCACTTACAACTGCACTAAAATCTTCCGTAACTAATAAACTTTTGTGCTTTTTTACGAATCTTAGTATGCCTTGGATATCTTTATAAATTGATTTTATTTTTTGCTCACTATAGCTAGACTTGGGCATGTATACTTGTATTATTACCGTATTTACCGGTCTAGGTTCTAATCTAACCATGCGTACTTTTTGGTTCTTTTGTAAGTAATTTTCTACACAGTATCCTATCTGTTTACGCATAACTATCCCCATTTCCGGATTTCTTTCCTCCAATTCTGTATGAATTGCCCTCTCTCCTATCTAAAGATTCCCGCTTCTGGCCACTGAACTTCGCTAATCTCTACTATATATCATGCTAACCTATCCATTTCAATTTTCAAATTCTTTAACTTGCGCACTTGCTTCATTCATGCTTCTAGCATTCCACGCTCCAACTCGCAACATGTACCGGGTTCTTCTTTTCTTCTTATTAATCTCGTCGAACAGAACCGCGAAGTAGTCTCCTTCCGGAGATACGATTGAAGGACTACCTTAACTTCGGAATCTTTTATCCCATATGATGGCATCATTTTTAAAATAGTTTTTGGTATGCTATGTACTTGGGAGGCAATGTGGTGGTGTTCGCTTGCTTTCCACATCGCAATAGTGAGTTTTAGAATGTCATTCCGATCTCAATGGTCCCGGCCACTCTAAGTACCTAAAGAGCTGCTGTCCTCTTTTGAGGATCTGTGTTAGTCTGATTCCTCACTAAAGACCCCATTTATTTAGTTAAATCTATAGTTCGGCTCCTCAGCTCACTAAAACACGCATGCCATTATACCCGTTCTAGTATTATAGAACTTGTTCAAGGTACGAGTTGGTTCAGAACGGTCTATAACTAAAAAATAAAAATTTTTGTAATACTATTTATGACACGCTTCATGTGGTCATGTACAGTGTGAAATTTTTCTGATGTTTAGTATGGGGATGTCAGAAACCATTAGAAGTAGAGATTCGGTTAAGTAGGCAAAGAATTGCTTACTTGTAGGAGCAACAAGAATACAAAAAAGAAGTTAGTGCTCTCTTGTACCGTTCCCAAACTGGAACAAACCGAAAATTTCATATGCCTCTAGCGCCTACGTTTTCAAAATTTTAAAAACATAAGAGAGCAACCCTTTATTTTAAATTTCCAAAGTTATTAGTGCAATTATTTAAATTAAGAAGACATGTTTTGTCTCTTCAGGGATATCATGAATTTAAAATTTTTAAATACAAATTTGGATTTCTTATTTTAGACTTCGAAAATACTCCTAATTCCTAATTTAACGGTATATGACACTTTTACGTTTATTACAAATTTTGTTGAGAGAAAGCGATCATTTTTAAGAAAATTTTTAAACACGGACCTGTATCTTTTATTTCGTTGAAGCTACAAATAGAAATAATTTATGAGAAACTAATAAATAGAGAATTACAAACGATAAATCAAGAAACAATAAAGAAATTAGGATATAAATGAAATAGTATCACAACGTAACTCAAGTAAATTATTAAGTGAACAAACCACTGTTCGATAGAAATAGGTACTTCGCTCATAAATCCAATTACAACGTAGTAAGATATGCAAATAACGGTTATTGACCCGTCCAAACTAGCTAGTGTATAATTAACGTTGGTTGAGGTTTGGTAAATTATCAATATGAATTTTACTAATCAATAAAAGCCTGATATGATTAAGTGTTACATTTTGAACCATAAAAATGCCATACAAGCTCCACAAAAGTATTTCCATCGGTATTTTAATCAACGTTACCGATCATTGCCTAGCTTTAAGAGATTATGATAATTCAATAGAATACAGTTCTTATTGTAACTCAAACGAGACTGCAAGAAGCCATTAATAAAAGAAGAGGTAAATGTATTGGCAGGTGTAATGCAAAATCCATCGGTTTCAACCCGAGCAATTGAAACGAAAGCAGGCACGTTACTACGAACTATTGTACGAGTACTGAAAAAGCATATCCTACGGGTAAAAGTGACGTTACCTTACACATTTAGATTTGTCCTAAAAGAGCGGAAACCCCGTAACAATTTTAAGGGAGTACGGGCTACATTCAGCGGTGCGGGAGTGAATTTTAAGGGAAAAAATAAAACAATAAAAAATTAAACATTTGAAAAGATTGAAATACAAAACTATGTAACAATAAATACTTACCTTAAAAGACTTTACCGGCTGTCATAATTAAAGGGCGCCAAACCTTCTTGTCTCAATAATCCCTTTCGATATTTTCTCTACACGGAAGACAGTTATTCTAAATAAGTCTCTTTTGCTTTCGGTTTTCTAAATACTTCACCTCACACTTTAACTTTTTCTACTATATCTTAAAAACACTCACTAGATTTTGCCATATGAGAAGAATTTTTAAAATAAAGGGCCTCTCCCAAATACGACTTCATCACTGGGGTGGCTGGATATCCTTTCACAAACTTATCCATTTTTAACTAGTTTTTAAATGAGTCCAAATAATACTAACCAGGTATTACTGAAAGAAATCTTAAAGGTAAAACGTTTATCAATTAATAATACTACTACACCGTTGTTCCAGTTTCCAATGTTGAAATGTATGAAATTCTAAATCCCATTTTTGGAAATGCCCTTAATAACAATACATAGAAAATAGTGCAATGCCAACTTTTCCTTTCATCTTTCAATTGTATACAAAAAAAATTATTTTATATTGATGCGCACCTATATCCTTATTTTTCTAAATATTTAACCGTTATTTCCCAACAATATACTTAAATTTAAAACAAAACAAGTTGCGTTGTCATTCTATAGTCCAAAAAGTAATTCCCTTCAACTTCTGTTAATTTCCCACTACATAGATATAAAACTTTTACAACTGACATTTAAAATTTCACAAATACACATTTATAGATTAAAAACAAAAAAGCACAAACTCTATTCACGCTTAATTCGTCTTTAGAATTTAAGGACATTCAGTAATAACATTAATTCACTTTTTACTTACTCGTCACGTTATGCAACGCCATTCCATCTATCTAATCTTCAACACTTTGTTGTAGAGTGAAACTAGTCTATCACACTTGTATTGAATAATTCCATTGTTTGATGCATGGCCAATAAATTCCACGCTACACAAGTGTTTGAACTTTTTTGAACTTATCTGTAATGCTCAAAAACATTTTGACGTCGGCCTCCAACACCGAGGGTCCTACGACCCACCGTCTGCACAAATTTGTGGCTACTTAACAATTTTTAACTTTCGCTCTTTTTGTCGAAATTAGTCATTACACAACAATCCCTTTTTTCTGCTAATTCCTATTAATTGCGGTCAAAATTCGTTAACATAAGATAACGCTGAATAAAAGATACTTTCAAGTTAATTACACAAAAGTCACGTACTTTGTGTTGTTGCAATGATGATATTCTACATGTCCTTAAACGTCCAGTGCAAGATTTGTTTTGGCCAAAAAAATTCTTGGCAGATAATCTATTAAAAGGTCAGAGTAGAACTCTGAACACAAACTTTCGTGGCAAAAAATCCTCACAAAAAGATATTATATGATTAAAACGTATTATTCTACCTTAAATTAAATACAAATACTCCAATATCAGTTAAAAATAGATCTATAAGTAATACTTGCAGAATCCACAAAAACATTCCTTGTAATTAAATATTTTCTTATTTTAAATTGACGTCAAATCAGCTTACAAGATTTTCCATATTTAAAATCCTCCTTTCAAATAGCAGTTACCAAAGTACATTTTGCTTAAATATTCCTTTCAACTACTTAATAAAATGTTTAAAATAGCGTTATATTGAAGAATTTTCCCTCTTCATTGTAATGAATAATTTAAATTTATTTATGTAACTTGCGTTTAAAACATTACTTCTATATTCATTGTACCATCGTAATTACTAAATTACAGTACGGTTACTGCATACTTCAAATATTATCTTCGCAAGGCAACAGCTGGCGATCTAAATCAAAATAACATTTGGCGATCGAATTTAAGAATCGAATCAATTCCTTGATTAATAAACGCTTCCTTATATATACAAATTATCTATTTTCTAGAACCTAGTAGAATGTGTATGGAACATTATGATGTAAGTTTCGCAGAAAAACTCATTAGCGTGGGAAATCGCGGCGTTTATTACCTCGTAATTTCGTTCCATTTATTCGTGATGCGCGCTGTTTGTTATTGTTTAACACATATATGACTATAGTGGCGTATCGCTTCTCCCCAACAGTGAATGCAAATATCATAAATATTTCTTATCAATTTCTATTACATTTTCTGGGTTTTTAGTGTTCCGGCTGCTTTTTGGAAAAATTTTTTATTTATTAATTAGTTTATTTACGTAGTTTTAAATACGTATGACTAACATTCTAGAAAATTCTTCTGCAATCCACAAGGTAATTAATTTAAACTTTAATTGCTTTTTAATGCACAAGGGGTTGCATTTTATAGAAAATATTTACTTTTAACACCAAGACGTGTTTATTAATACACGTATTAAGGTTAGAATTTGGGTTTCAAATACACAAAATTACTTATTTTTGTCCAAATGCGTAAAGCTAGTACTATTCTATGCTATTTACAACAAATGAAAAGCATTTTTATCAAAAATGTATTGATAAATAATAAGTAAAAATAAATGGCTTTGTATTTATCTTAAAATGATCGATTTGCGTTTGCATTAAATGCGTTTTACTGTATCTTACAGTTAATTATTTTTACATATACAACTGACGTTACTTGCTGTTTATATACAATACGCTTATGTCTTACAGGATGATTATTTATACACGTGCAATTGCATTTTTTTGCTTGTAAATGAAGGAATAAAGGTACGCCTGTATTATGCAGAGCGTAACCATGAACTTACGGAAATTCCAATTTTTTCCGGATTCTTTTATATTTTGGTGGTATTTATTTGTAGAATTTGGATTTTATTGACCTCTTGTTACCCCTTACCACGTCAATATATATATATATATATATATATATATATATATATATATACTTTTTCTTTGTAGGTTTTTTTAGGTCTGCTGGATTTAAATAAATACTTTTTTCATGGCCTGCTAGTTTGACGCTTTATGTATTGAGCACTAATTATTCCAAAACTTCTGAATTCTACAAGACCATAATTTAAAACCTTTGTTGTTTGCTTTATATTGGTTCTTTAAATACACCTTTGCAACTTTTAATGAATTCATTGTTTGCTTAATAACTTTATCCTTTTCAGTTCTACACTCTTTAGCGTCCGTGCTACACTAGCGTAAATTAAAAAGATGCTTAAACTATTTCGATACCCTATATACGGACTAACATTGGTAATATGTGAAAAATTATATTATTCTTTCTTTAATATTGACGGAATATATTAACGTGTTGAAAAAACCTAATTTTTGTTAGCGCCAACTTTTGTTTTTCAGCACTTACTCCGATTATTGCACATGTGATCCGTCGATTAAAAGGTTTACATGCACCACAACAAGCGGCATAAGGGGGATCATTTCAGGTCAACACTTTCTATAAAAAAGTTTCGCTGAAGGTTTAGGGCTGAAAGCTTGGTATGGCCACGGGGAATAAAACCATTACAAAAAAATTAGCCAAACATGATTAAATTATCGAGAAAAGAGACAAGTTGCGAACATCGAAGGTAAACACCCTAAATGAATGTCGGAGTTAAATTGGTGGTTTGCTGCTCTTGCAAACTTCGTACTCGTAAATTCACTCGCGGCCCGTTACTTCTTTGTTCGATCCAATATAAGCTTGATTATTCCCAAATAATGTATAATAAACTCAAATGCCGCTCCACAGATCACTGATTGTAATTGCTACTATAATTGCTAAAGTAATTTCTTTCTTAACACGACGATTACACTATAATTAATAGTAATTTATCTCAACAGGCACTAACCGTTCTATCCCAATATATATATATATATATATATATATATATATATATATTGGGATAGAACGGTTAGTGCCTGTTGAGATAAATATATATATATATATATATATATATATATATATATATAATTATAGTGTAATCGTCGTGTTAAGAAAGAAATATATAGAAATTAAGCTTATTTATGCTACCAACTGAAATAATAACCTTTTTCATACCACTTGCAGATTAATACCCGGACTAGACTGCCTGTTGGGTCGACGATTTATGTATTGATCAATTATTGTTCCAAAACTTCCAAATTTTATGCGACAATAATTTAACTCCTCTCTTGTTTGTTTTATATAGTTTCTTTAAATACACTTTTGCAGTTTTCAAATTGTTTGTTTAATAGCGTTATCCTTCTCAAATCTACATTTTATAGCGTCATTAAAAGAATAGCATAAATTATAGAGATGCTTGGAAAAACCTTTTTGATACCCTGCATATGGACTAATATTGGTAGTGTGTGAAGAATCACATTATTCTTTTTTTAATGTTAACGAAATGCATTAGCATGTTAAAGAAAACTAATTTTTGTTAGCACCAACTTTTGTTATTAAGCACTAACTCCGATTATTGCAAATGTAATCGCCGATTAAAAGGTTTTAATTTGGGTAACTGTTAATGAGGGTACTACTAAATTCTGTGACGATCATCGCTTAGGTACGCATTAGTGAATATCCATAAGTCGTCGACCTGCACCAAAACAAGCGGCATAAGGGGGGGTTGTTTCAGGTCAACACTATCTACAAAAATATTTCGCTGGGGTTTTAGGATGAAATCTTGCTATCGCCACAGGAAAAAAAATCATTACAAATAAACCTATTAAAATTAGCCAAACATGATTCAATTATCGAGAAAAGAAATAAGTTCCGAACGTCGGAGATAAAAACCCTAGATGAATGCAGGAGTTAGATTGGTGGTTTTCTCGTCTTGTAAACTTCATACTTATAAATTCATTTCTGTAATTCGGCCCAGCTGCTTTCAGATCGCGCACTAGATCCGAATGCCATTTGAAATCTAATCTAGATAAAGTCCGTGTCCGGATCTACTATAAAAAAATACCTTAGGTAGGTATCGATACAAATAGATACCATAGATGTAGCAACTACTAAGTGTCTAGATAGCTTTGCAGACTTCACCTAGATTTTTTTGTAAAATGAAATAGAATGCGAAATATGTTTCAAAAATATTTGATTGAATCTAATTGTATATACAAGCCCTAATAACTATATATCGGGACAAAATAAAATACATATATAACTCATTTATTTAACAGTTTATTTGTTTTTATAGTATTTTTTTTAATTTGATACTAATTAACTAATTAATTAACAACAATTGGAGCCATTTAGCAACACAAAAACAAAATACTTATTCTATCATTTTTAGTTAACACAAAAAATGTTCAAATTGTATAGCAACTAAATATTGAGACAGTGTAAAGTAACTGTTTCAAATGAAACAAGTACAAGATAAGAACAGTAGCCTGTGAAAACAATGGAGAGCAAAACGTCAAATAAATTCGCAATACTTTTCTTACCGTATTGAGTGGATCGTTGTGTTTATTGAACAAAATGGTGCGTGGTATCTCTACAAATTCAAAAATGCGTGAGTTAGTGCTTAAAAAGTATTGACACAATAAAACAATACGTAAAGTTGCGGATGAACTCAATATTTCTAAAACTACAGTGTGTAATATAACAAAGCATTACGGAGAAACGGGAAATATCCTAGATAAATAACGTAAAAGTCCGAGTCGACCAAAAACAGTTTGTGATAGGAATAAAAGACTCTTAGTAAAACTATGCAAAAAAGGCCGAAGAAATACTATACGGCTGAATGAAATTACGAAACTGGATTAAATCTGTCAAGGGAATGCTCTCGCCAGTGGATTCATAAAAGTGAACTCAAAGTTTTATAAGGTCGAATTACAAGTAACAATTTAAAAGTATAATTTTAAACAAAATTGTTTTCTTATAGGCAAAGGAAAAGCCACCGTTGACGGAAAAACAAAAGAAAACCAAGCTCGCTTGGGCAAAATCTAAACTATCATCGTCGGTAGAAGATTGGTCCAGAGTAATTTTTAGTAACGAATCAAAATTCGACGTATGTGTTGGTGATCACCGCAAACGTGTGATTCGCACTAAACATGAGACTTCCCACAAGTATTGTCTAAAGCGTACGGTAAAATTTCTTACAGGGGTGATGATTTGGGGTTGCATGGCAGCTTTAAAATTAGAATGCTTTGAATTTATTGATGGTATCGTGAATGCTGCGAAATATCAACAAATACTGCAAAACAGTTTGCTACCAAGTATCGCGAAATTAAATGTTGGTAAAAGTTACATTTTCCAGCAAGATGTGGCGCTCTGCCATACGGCCAAAACCACAAAAACGTGGATGGACGACTACAACATCTGTGTTTTTTCTTGGCTTTCTAACAGTCCTGACTCAATGTCATTGAAACAGTGTGGTTAAAATGAAATAAACATTGAGGACATTACCGGAACTTAGAACCAAAATAGAGCAAAATTGGAATGGATTTACTCCTGAAAAGTACAGAACCTTAGTTGAGCCAATGCCCAACCGAATTCTAGCGGTCATAAAATCTAAGGGCAATATTACTCCATATTAGACGTAAAAATTCTTGCTATTTCCCAATATTTAGTTGCCACACAATTTACACATTTTTCTAGTTAATTAGAGTTTGTAGAATAAGTATCTTGTTTTTTTGTGTTGCTCAGTGGCCCCGATTATTGTTAATTAGTTAGTTAATTAGTATCAAATTAAAAAAATTACTATAAAAACAAATAAACTGTTAAATAAGGGAGTTATATATGTATTTTATTTTGTCTCAATATATAGTTGTTAGGGCTCGTAGGTATAAAAAGTACTTGGAACGAAGTCTTAGTTTAGAACAATTGTGAGGCTTACTAGTTATGTATATCTAAAATCACATCGCTTGATAAACTGTGATCTTGATGAAGTTAAAATACTTATGGAAAATAAATCTGAAAGGTTATGCTAACTACAAATACTTAAGGTGTTTAAATATTTTCTTTAAATATATTTGTAAAACAAAAATTTTTTAAAGTGGTAAGCAAGAATAAAACAAGAAGTTCTAAGCCTATTATAGTTAAAGTTTCAAATATTGTCAGTATAATAGTATTTAAGATATGTATTTTAGAGAAGTGCTTTTACATTTAATATTATTGACTTACCTTAAGCAAATGCATTTATTGTGGTTTCTGAAGGTATAGGTAAATATAAAACAAAGTAGAATTTAATTAGAGGGGGATTATGAACTGTCTTCATTTAAATTCGGTCTTTGTACGATTTAAAATATTTAATATGTGAAATTCAGGCGTGCTGCAAAAGTTTCTACTCCGCCCAAGAATGCATATAAAATTGTTTTAAAAATTGTTAGAAAATTTAATAGTGGTCAATGTGTTCATCTGGAAAATTTCGAACAGCTTATTCAGATTCCATCATAGATTTTGATCTGATTTTCCGCTTAACTGACTTGTCTAACGTCATGTGTGTTTTTAAATTTTCAGTAAATTTTAGTAGTGAGTTAGCTTATCACAGTTATGTGTGTTCCTATATAGGTAAGACTCTAAATCTGAAATTGCTTGTTAGGTAATCTGCAAAGCACCCACGGGATATCAAAATACAAAATATCCGAGTCACTGCCTTAAACATTTTATGTTATATTCCTGCTAAATCCAATTTAAAAAGTAAACCAAATACTTTTAAATTCACCAATTGAAAATTATGAATATGGTTGGTTGAAAAGTAATTTATTTTATACATAGGTAAACTGAAACATTTATTGGAAACGTTTCTTGTACGCTTTATGTCTACTATTTTACTTGAAATTTGTCGATCACGCTACGTATTTCAAAATGTTAATAAATTTACAGTTTCAGGGAAATTTATTCCCTTTAAAAGAATCACAGCACGCTGTTCATTATCTAAATCGCAAAGGAAAAAAATCTTAACTTCGATAAAAATCATATTAATTACAGGAAATGTCGGCAAGGTACATGTATATTTTGGTGCTTCGATTATAAAGTTAAAGGTTGAAATTTAACCAGATTTCCCTTTTTCATTCTATAAATAGCAACCTTTATTAGCGATGGCCAATGAGCGAGTGTGTGTGCGCGAGGGGGTGGAGTTGGGGGTGCATGTAGACGTTTGCACATGCGTGCGTGCACGTAGTGCGTGTGTGTAGTGTGGGTGGAGGATGCGTTCGTGTATGTGTGTGTATAAAAGGTCTAAGTTATTATTTCATCTTTTTAACTGTAATACGTTAGTATTTATCAACTTACTTTGTGCAATTAACTATATTTGTATATATATTGCTATGATAATAGCGTAGTTTAAGGGTAGGTTAAGTCATAGGGGTCGCAGAATAAATATAAACAACTTCCACTTTAAGAAAAGCAAATAATTCCAGAAATTATAAGAGTAAATTGGTCATTCTACATAATGTTAATTAAGAGGACACTGTACATAAAATATGCGGAATTAAATGCATGAGAACATAAATACGTCTAAGTGTAGTTTACAAGTAAAGATAAGATTTTAAAACGCAATAAATTGCATCAAAATTAAATCACCGGGAAGCATAGGTAAATTGGCATTGCAAATATTTAACAATTGCGTCAAAAATATCAACGTACACGCATTCTAAATAATTCATTATTAGAAAATCGTTACATGACACATTTGTTCAGAAAACCAATATTCTGTAGAAACAAATAAACACCAGGCGGTTTAATTATACGATAAAATTGGCAAATATAAATACGTAAGTTAATGAAAGTCAAAAGTTGGAAATTCTCGAATAATATTACAATATGTGGGATGCGGACGTGACGAACAGAGCTTGCATCGAAGATTTAAACTAAGTAATTTGTAAAAATTCCGAGTTATGCGAGATAAGGCAAAAGTATCAGCCTAGAATGTAAACAAGCCAATAAAAACAATTGGAAGAAGGGCTTATATATATATATACGATAGTAACGGAACGACATTTTAGTCTATATTTAAACTGAGCAACGACTATGTTCAAAAGTGTTAAAAACTCACGTAAGTAGTGAAGTATAAATCAAAACAAATCAGAATTAAAAGTGCAAGAATTTGTGCAACGAAAAATAAGCCGATCTATAGATAGACGTAAGTTAAACAACTTGATTAAATTCATTTCTAATATTAATGAAACAGGGCTTTAATTTGGGCTGTAATTTGGGACATATTTGATTGAGATGGCTTTAATTTGGGATCTTTAATTGAGACGATTTTAATTTGGGACTTCTAACTTTGAACATACTCTAATTTTGGAGATAATTTAAAAATGAACATATTCTAATTTGGACATATTCCGATTTGGTTTGATTTTAATTGGAAGCGATTTATGGGAGGCGATTCTTATATGGGGCCGGTATATTAATAAGCAAAGCGGACACAGAAAGGGGATGCAGATCATAGACTAAGATAGAACTACAGAATCCATTCCAGGTTAGCAATCTCAATATACTTTATTATTGAAAACTGTTTTTGATTTAATATTTGCCACATTGTATATTTGTAAGAGTCATCAAAAATGTCACCTAAGAATTTATAAAATGGAATAGGTATCTTGGAACGTTCGAAGGTCCCTGAATATAATTAAAAGATATTTTTGCTGGCTTTCAGAAAAAGCATAAATTTGGTATTTTGCACAAAAAGAAAAATTTTGAGTGTTGTAAATATTATCGATTATTATATTGTGTATTCTAGAATTGCTTTATTTGATTCAATAAGATTTAATCAGTAAGCTAGTTGGGGTAAAAATCCTGATTTAACATTTCATAACATTGGGACTTAAAATAATAATAAGGCAAATCACAGCAATATATATATATATATATATATATATATATATATATATATGTATACATATATGTCATTCCGGGTTTCCGAAAGGACTGTCGGTCTAATGACGTTTCGACCGAACCTATCACTCTCACTTTTAGATCTATAGTATATGCCGGCTCGTGCTTCTAATTGCTATAGGTAGCTACTTTGTTAATTTTGACAAAACAGTTTACCAATTCTTTGATTTTGACTATTAGCCTTTAGTAGATTTCAAGTAGGTGATTAAACTAATCAAAACACAATAGTTTAAAAACTACTGTAATACACAACTGACGCGACTATCTCCTCAACTCCCTTTCATAAATTCAACTAAACCTTTACTCACTAATAACCTGTATTTACAGCACCGTTAGTAGTAATCAAATTAATGGAAAACGACATCAAATAAAAAATATTATCAATGTTAATGATTTTACTTACCTACTAATTGCTATTTTTCTTCCAAAGGTGAGGATTCTAATCAAGTAGAGCTCTGTAATTCTATAGAATTCAATAACTTGCAGTAAGTTCTCTACCTATCTAGGTATTTATGTTAGTATTATTCCACTTCTAATATTAATAGTAATCATACAGCTAATCTCATTTTACTATAAGCGACAGCAAACTTTGTTTTAAACATATATGTAGTTATTGCAAAATAGAACATTCGATGCTCATCTTTTAGCAATAAAAGCTTAAACTTACTTACAGCAATTTTTTACGTACTCGAAAATATTAATACGTGCCATTAGTTCAGGATTTAAAAAGTTTAAGATAATAGAAAGAATGAAAAAAAATCAAAATAATTACACCTACCACTAGGTAGTGTTTTGATCTTAAAGTGAATCAGAGGCGGCATATAATATCTACTACTGTTTCCACCAAGTTAAACCTAAAAAATGTATTTATCTCTATATTTGAAGATCAACAATAGCGTTTATTATAAAACTTTATTTCTATCCAAGAGTACGTTGTGTATCGAAGCTGAATTAGAACCAAAGGAAAAGTTACTCAGACAGCAAATTTGTAAATAACGGAGTTTTATTGCTATCAGCGCTGAAACGTTTACAACAAAAAAAGGTAATCAATTACTGAATTACGTTATATTGTAATCAATAACTAATTAATTTTACGAATTGAAAAGATTTAATAAAGTCTGATTACGAAGACTACTACTCTTCAGTGTGTAGAGATAAGCCAGTGTAAATAATGAATATAGCCTGATAAAGAAGGCTCCTTGATAAAACTTACACATATAAGTGTAGAGGATGATTAGCCCAAATAGAGTACTAGCTTTGCCAATTACATAAGCAGCACAAACTTGAAACTTTCTCGCGTACTACGTAGTCGTCGAGCAATTTATTAAATCTTCAGCTGTTTACGACTTTCAGCTTAACCAGAAGTGAAGCAACATTATCATTTTAAGTGGAAACTTCGGAGTTTTAGTACAAACTTAAAGTGCCCATAGCAATATAATGTTTCGTTAATGGATTATCCTTCAGTGACCTAAAATTTTTCGAGATGATTGCTTTTAGTAAAGAGATGCTATAAGTCTGATACTTTTCAATAAATGCTGAACATATATGAAATTGGCTTAAAGAAATATATTTTACCTAATTTTCGATTATTATGTTATGTATTTTCAGATATCAGTTGCTGAAGGTTTGATCTTGTCGGGTTGGTGAATAAATCAACTGACGTTTCTAGCAGAATTAACTATTTGCTAGGAATATCCCCTACCCTTAGCCGAAATATGTGAATGCTATATTTCCGCCCAACAAAAACGTAAGAAAGACCCAGAAATGATATTTTTTTTGTTTCTAACTCATTCGCATATAAATGGCTAAGAGAAAACCTTAATATTGAAACAGGTAATGTAATAAACCTAAAATCAGTCAACAAATGTACTCACATAAAAATTGCCGAAGGCGTAAATTGTAATTAAAATAACTTAAGTTCACCTAATATACTTAAAACTAGACCGATAGTTGCCGGAAACTCGAACATAAATTGGACACTGATATGGTTTGATATTCCAAATATTCTGAGTATATAGAGGCATACCTGTGAAATCTTCCATCACTCGATATTCATTATTATTTATCTTTTCTGGTATGGTACAAGCTCATCGGAAAATTAGGAAATGCTTTTTAATTTGATGATTTTCAACCGAGGACACCTGGTGGCTTCTAATCAGCACTTTATCCCCACCTTAAAATAAATCAATTTATGAGAAAAATCGTGTTTAGTTTTCGCCATTTTGCCTGCGATACTAATTTAGATCGAGCAAGCGTTATCACATTTACGGGCGGCTCCGTGGCGTAGTTGGTATGCGTGTAACTACTATGCCCAAGGTCGCGGGTTCAAATCCCGACACGGCCCACTTGAAACATGTTAGGCAACCATTTTTCACAAAAATACGCCTTCGTTCGGATGAGAGGTAAAAATGGAGGTCCGTGTGTGAGTGTTGTTATGCATGTTAAAGATCCCTACCTTGCTTGGAACAGCAAGGGTTCGGCAAAATTCCAAATTTTCCAAGTAAAAAAAACCCGCTAGGAGCATCATATGTAAGGTTTTCACATTTACGACATCCACATTATAATTTTGAAACGAAACAACACCCAAGTTATTCAATTTCATAGTTCTGGCTTTCATAAAACTCTAAGGGAGTAAAACCTGTACTAGAATGAATGACTTAATTCAAATAGGTGGCAATTTTAAAATCAAATACGGCCACTTTTGATGTCAAAAAACAAAACGTCGAAGTTAATGGACTTATCTCTCGATTCGCACGTTCGCCCATATCTCCTTGCGAGAAATACACTGACATGTGAGCTACCGTCACACCTTACTCTTTCTATTTTGGTCAAATATAGTCTACTGCCAAATTGAGACCCATTGTCAAATAGAATCAACTTAGGTTTATTCACTTTATCAAAATAGTTCGATAAACACCTCATAGTGGACACAGACGATGCTTTTTTCAACTGATGCCAATGCACCAGTTTTCTGTAAAATATTCAAAACAATAAAAAGCTTCGCATCTCCGCCTCGAAACACTGACAGCGGACTCATCAAATTTATAATCAACGTATGATTGGGTTCTTCAACCAAACGGGAAGCATTTTCCCGTTACACTTTCTTGAGATCTTTGCCTTCTGGTAAATATCACACTCGCTAACCATCCTATTAATTATCTCTCTCATTTTCGGCCAGCAGAAGTCACGACAAAGACTTTTTTTAACGTTTTTCTGAACCGAAATGGCGATTATTGATATGATAGATGTGCTGCTCAACATTACCAGATAATGTCAACAGATCGTCCACATAAGGAATAACAAATTCCCAACCTCTTCTCCTAATACGGATTTTATGGCTCTAATAAAACTGGCTGCAGTAGTTGTCAAGCCAAGGCGTAGCACTTGAAACACCGACAACGCCCGCAAATATGAAACCTGTATATTTTTAACGGGGTTTATAAATTAGCACCTGTCAATAGGACATACACAATCCAGTCTACTGAGAAAAGCACCAGGTAGAATTCTATACTACTTTGACGCATTGAATGGGATTACGTGGTTTTCTCCATTTGTCGATAGGAATCGTGCATCAATACACACCCTAAGGATGTCATCCGTATTCTAACAAATTCGGTTTGCCGTTCTCCAACAAACTCCCACTGAACCATTCCTTCTTTCTGATTCTTCATATGCGGATAATATACGTGCGGAATAGAGTGAAGTTTGTGAAAAACGGAGACGTCCATTTTACTTTTATGTATGGTTCTTGATTTGACCGGGTTCATTCGAATACTTCTCCGAAAATTCTAAAACTGTTTCCATTGGTCTTACTTTCTAAACGTCTGCTAACATTTTAGCTGTCCCAACGAGATTCATTATTCTATCCACTATATTTTCCGTTGTTTCCACGGAACACCCAAACGTTTGGACATTATCATATCGTACATTGGTTTCAGCTATACAAAAGTCCGCTGCTTGCGATTTTTCTTGATCAGAACTTTTGACATTCAATTTCCCTGAACATGGCGGCCTATTAAACACAACGAATCAAAACATTTTTATTTTATGGTGAACCAGCCATTCGCAACCCATATAACGTTTCACTTTATTGAGGGTACTACCACGTATTCAAACTCAAAAATACAATCATTTACCCGAAACTCAAACCACGTTTGTTACTTAATCTTTTTTCCTTTACTGTGCTCAGTACGGACGTTAGCAGTATTATAAATAGGCATGATGGGGATATATGGATTCCCTCTTGAAAGAAATTGTGCGATACACATAACAGCTGACTGCCACTATTTCCCAAAATAGATGTGACAACATTTTCCACATACCTCTTTATAATCGGCAATCCATTTTTGTACTGGTTGTTGCCCTCTTCACTTTCCTGTAACAACGCATTACTCTGAGTAAATAACATATCTACTTGTATATCTCCCATTACGCTATCCTGATTTTTTCCCATAAACCCTACTGATTTTTTTATCATTCTGAACCATTAATTTCCCTTTTCTTTGGCCCTTCTTGTATTTCTCTTTCCTCCATTTTATTATCCACTCGATACATATATCCCGCTCAATGTCTGTCATCAGCCTATTCCAATCATTTTCAATTCGATTTTCCAGATCTTCTACCCAGTTCTCCCTCGAACTTCGATCAACTGTCAAATTCCTTCCGAACGCAGAGAAGCTACGTTCTCGTTGAATCCGACCATTAATCGCCCTTGTTTGGTTATATATTTTATCTAACTGCCTTAAAAGTCTTCAGTTTTATGTAAAAATTGGCAACTCCCCCTCCTCCCCATATAAATTATCCGCTTAGTTTGAAAATCGAAATGTGAAGAAATTAATTTCTTTAGATTATACTCAGATAATTCTTCATCTAAATATTCAACATTTCCTAACAGTTTTCATAAAGTAGTCGGACCTTAGTCCAGACTTGTGTTCCTCAAATTTTCAAAAATAAAAGACGAAGAATAACGAAGCGCCTTTTTGACGAACAGTTGGAAGATAAAATAATTCTTGATTCAGAATCGTACTTCAGAGTCAACGCATATTGCTGCAACCTTGATATATTAATATCTCAAAAAGTTTTCAGAACTTCTGTGATATGAGTAGCACATTCGAAATTTATAAACCCGATAAACGATTTTCCTTTTCAAATGAAGCAATAAAAGAGGAAGCAGTAGGATTAGTTAGTAAAAATCATAACAACTTGCTTGGAAAAGCTGTTTGAAATCAGATATTCAAAAAGTTCAAAGCATTAAGGAACTAGCATAGTTATTACTGACAAATTTCGTTAGCTTTGTCTCTAATTTCCCAGAGGTTATTCTAGTATGTTTACTACTTTTGATCATTCCGGTTAAAACCATACGAGGTGAACTTCTTAGAAATTCTAAACGACAAGAACTGCTATCGGACTTACAATACTGTACATAAAGAATAATGAACTCGAGGAACTAAAACATTCTTCAGTTAATACTTCAGTAAATACGTTCGCTGAGAAAGAACTACGAAAAGTGCCTATTTAATCACCGAGATATTTTTTAGAGCTGCATTTAACCTGTACGATCGCTTTTATTATTTTCAAGTAAATTTTCAATTATGGATGTCTTTGTTTATTGTTCAAAAAATGCCACCAAGAAATTTTCATAGAGAATCCACTTAGGACTAGCTACGTTTTTGAAATTTACTTCAACTCATAGCAGGAATGTGCTTTTGTATTTTTCATATACTTCTAAATTATGTAGGTTCCATAAGATTGTAGTTACATGAGTAAATAAGCCGTTTCAAACGGGCCTACACCCTGAAGAAGTTCTAGAATACTAGAACGGGTAGAATGGTTTGCATGTTCCAGTGAGCTAAACAGCCGAACTATAGGTTTAACCAAATTAGTAGGGCCTCTAACAAGGAACCAGATTAAGATTGGTCCCCGAAAAAGAGCAGCAGCTTTTTCAATACTTAGAATGGCAGAGGCTAGTATGGAATTCTAAGACACGCTACTGCGATGTGGAAGGCAACGGGAAACCATCACATTACCTTCCTAGTTCGCAAACTACCAAAAACGTTTCTTGAATTAGTGGAGTAAAATATTCCTGAGGTAAAAGTTCCTTATTCAGATCTCCGAGAGGGGACTACTTCGGAGGATGTGATCGGCAAGTTTAAAGATGAACCGGGAACATTTTGCAAGTCGGGGCATGGATTGTTAGAAACATCAAGCAAGTAAGTAAGCTAGACAATTTGAAAACTGAAATGGATAGGTTAGCATTAGATATAGTAGGGATTAGCGAAGTTCGCTAGCTAGAGACGGGGGATTTTTTGAGCGAGGACCTTTGGGTGATCCATACAGGATCGAACGAAGCAAATTGCCGGTGTCTGGATAGCTATACGAGAAAAGGTAGGACAATGTGTAGAAAACTACTTACAAAAGGACTCATGGTTAGATTAGAATCTAAACCGGTAATACGGTAAAAGTACAGGTATGCATGATCACCTATAGCTACATGAAGAGGTAGAGGCACTCTACAAAGATATCAAAGACTTATTGAGATTTATTAAAGGGCATGAAAATTTAATAATTACAGATCTTAATGCAGTTGTAGGCGAGGTTAAGGAAGAAACAGTAGTAGTTTTTTTTAATTTAAGAACGAGAAATGAAAGGGGACATAGTTGGCAGAATCTTGCGACAAAAATAATTTAAGCATGACAAACACATTATTTCAACATCATGCTAAAAAACGATACGAATAAAAGGTGCCAGGAGAGGAGTCAAATATCAAATAGATAATATTCTTGTTATACAATGGTATATGAATCAAGTAAAGGACTGTAAAAACTACCTAGAAGCAGATATACATTATGACAACAACGTAGTAATGGTGAAAGCTGCGCTTATATTTGTAAATTTAGAAGAAAGAACGGAAACAGTCACTCTGATCTTAAGAAACTAAAAGATAAAGATAGCCACAAAAGGATCGAGAAAAAGTCAAACCAATTGTTGAAAGACATTGAGAAAGTTTCTGATACCAAAGAAGTAGAAGTAGATTGGAATAACATTGAAATCAGCTCAGACAATGTGGTCAGAGATATTCTAGGGTATAAAGAAAAAGAGAGTAACAAACCATGGGCGACAAAAGATATTCTAAATTCAATAGAAGAAAGACAATATATAAAGACAGACCAGACGAAGCAGAAAAGCTAACATACAAGGCCATAAAATGGAAAATGATTCGCAAATGCAAGTTAACTTAAAGAAGAATGGATTGAGGAAGGGTGCAAGGAGGTAAAAGTAAAGATGGAAATTGAAAAGACAGACGAAGCAAACACACCAATTAGAATAAATTATAGCGATATAGAGCCATATAGCAAAAATATAAGAGGCGAAGGAGTGGATAGATAGGTGGCAAGAATATACAGGGAATTTTTATGCAGGACTGGAACTAGAGGCGACACTTCTTAATGAAATAGAGACAGTACCGACAGAGAGATACAGTATAAAAATTAACAGAAATATAATTAAGTACTATTGTATAAAGGAGGAAAAATAAGTCAAAATCCAGAATACAAACAGGACACCGAAATTTACAAGATGTTAAAAATTTCTGCTACCTAGTAATTCAAATAACGCAAAATGGGGAAAAAGCAAAAGATATAAAACAAAGATTAGCACAAGATCGTACCGCATATAAAAAGAAAAAGCAACCACTATGTTCAAAGACGACAAACGTGGAAGTAAGGAAAAGACTGCTTCAAGCATAGTATGGCGCACAGCACTGTACGGTTTTGGAACGTGAACTATAGAAGAAACGGACGAGAGAAAGATAGAAGCCTTCGAAATGTGGGCTATAGATGTATGATGAAAATATCACAAACACACGAAGTTAAGGATAGAAAGGTATTAGAAATGGTAGAGGTACAAAGACATGTGTCGAAAGCAGTAAAAAATACTAGAAATAGAATAATAAAACACGTTATAAGATACGAGGGAATAGTGCGGAATATATTAAAAGCAGAGAAAGAAAAAAGAGAACAAAAGTTTTACCTAGATTAAATTATTGAACGCAGCCAGTGAAAGATGTAAGCTCTGGAAGTTACATGGAAATGTGTAGTTTAGCTCAAAATGGGAAACAACCACGATATCTGTCCAACTGGATGATGAGTAAGTACAGGTGTTGATAATAAAATGTATTTATCAAAGATGCAGACTACGAAGTTAAAAATCATCCTATTGATTACTTTAAAATCATTGTGTACCCACAGTAATAGCAAAATCATTTACTTATTAATCGTAATACAGATACCTAAGAAATTAAAAATCTAGTTGCATTTCAAGTACGTCAACAAATATTTATCTTCTATTTAAAGTTTTGTACCTTTTAAGAAAATATTTGCAAAATATTGAAGCAGACCTACGTTTCCTGAAATATTTTGTACTTTAACGAACTTTAATTTGCAGTTCTTTATTCGATCCAATATAAGCACGATTATTTCAAAATAATTTATAATAAACTCAAATGCCACTTCAGAGATCACTTATTGTAATTACGACTATAACTACTGAACTAATTTTTTTCTTAACACGACGATTACACTATATTTATCACTAATTTATATAAACAAACACTAACCGGTCTATCCTAATTTATATAGACATTAAGCTTATTTATTCTACCCACTGAAATAATAATTTTTCTCACACTATTTGTGAATGCATACCCTGGCTAGACTCCCTGTTGGGTTAACGATTTATGTATTGAGCAATTATTATTCCAAAACTTTTAAATTTTACCATAATTTAACACCTCTTTTGTTTGCTTTAATTTGTTTCTTTAAATACACTCTTGCAGCTTTCAATGAATTCATTGTTCGTTTAATAGCGTTATTCTATTCAATTAATACAAAAGTTAAATTATAAGAATGCTTGGAAAAACCATTTCGATACCCTATATACGGACTAACATTGATATTGTGTGCAAAATTAGATTGTTCTTTTGTTAATATTGACGGAATATATTATCATGTTAAAGAAACTTAATTTTTGTTAGCGCCATCTTTTGTTATTCAACACTAACTCCGATTATTGCACATGTGATCCGGCGATTAAAAAGTTATATTATGGTCAAGCGTTAGTGCGAGTATAGCTGAATCCTGTGACAATTATCGCGTAATTACACATCAGTGAATATCCGTAACTCGTTCGCCTGCACCAAAACAAGCGGCATAATGGGAGTCATTTCAGGTCAACACTTTCTACCAAAAAATTTCGCTGGGAGTTTTGGGATGAAATCTTGCTATCGCCACCGAGAATAAAATAATTACAAAAAACCTATTAAAATTAGCCAAAGATGATTAAATTATTGAGAAAAGAAACAAGCTCCGAACGTCGGAGATAAAGACCCTAAATGAATGTAGGAGTTAAGTTGCTAGTTTTCTCGTCTTGCAGACTTCATACTCATAAATTCACTCTTCTAGTTAAAGAAAAATTTGGCCCGTCAGCTGTTCACTGGATCCGAATGCTATTTGAAATCTAATCAAGATAAAATTCGTGTCCTATTGATCTACTATAAAAATACAATAGGAAGGTATGCAAATAGATTCATCAGACTTTTCCGAGGTTTTTGCAAAACTAAATAGAATGCGAAATATGTTTCAAAGATATTTGATTGAAGCTAATTGTATATAGGTATAAAAAGTATTAGGAATGAAAAGTCTTAGTTTTGAACAGTTGCGAAGCTTACTAGTTATGTATACCTAAAATCATCATCGTTTGATAAACTGTGGTCGTGTTGTACTTAAAATACTTATGAGAAATAAATCTGAAACTTTATGCGAGCTATAAATGCTTAAAAACTTAAGAATGGCATACATAAAGATATTTAAATAAATTCAAAGCTTAGTGATACCTATGGTGTTTAAATATTCTCTTTAAACATATTTGCAAAAGAAAATTTTCTTTGAAGTGGAAAGTAATAATAAAACAAGAAGTTCTAAACCCATTATGGTTAAAGTTTTAAATATTGTCAATATAATAGAATTTAAGACGTGTATTTTAGAGAAGCGCTTATACATTTAATAGGATTATTGGTTTACATTAATGCGCTTTCTTCATTTTTGGGTAAATATAAAACAAAATGGAAATTAATTAGGGGGATGACTACTAAACTGTCCTCATTTAATTCGGCCTCTGTATGACTTAAAACTTTTAATAAGTAAAATTGAGGAGTACTGGAAAAGTTTCTACTCTGCCCAAGCATGCATATAAAATTGGTTTAAAAATTGTTAGAAATTCAATAGTAGTCAATGCCACCATCTGGAAAAATTTTAACAGTTTATTTAGATTCCATCTTAGATTTTGGTGTAAATTTCTGCTTAATTAGCTTGTATAACGTCATATGTGTTGCATTTAACGTCATGCATATTTTCTAAATTTTCGGCGAATTTTAGTAGTGAGTTGGTATATCACGGTTATGCGTGTTCATACATAGGTAAGACTAATAAGATTTTCATAAATGCAAATTTCTATTAAACCTGAAATTGCCTGTTAAGTAATCTGTAAAGCACCTATGGGGTATCAAAATAAAAACATCTGGGTCAATGCCTTAAACGTTTTATGTTATATTCCTACTAAACCCAATTTAAAAAAGTAAACGGAATGATTTTAAATTTTCCAACTGAAAATTATGAATGTGGTTGGTTAAAAAGTAATTTATTTTATGCAGAGGTAAAATGAAACGTTTATTGGAAACGTTTCGTGAACACTTTGATGTCTGCCATTTTCACTTCAATTTGGTGAATTACGTTGCGTATTTCGAAATATTTTATAAATTTACACTTTCAAGGAAATACTTTCAAGGAAATTCTTTTCCTTTAGAAGAAATTACAGCACGTTGTTCATATATATATATATATAAATCGTAAAGAAAAAATTAACTTCGATAAATTACGTAATAATTACAGGAAATGTCGTCAACGTACATATATTGGTGCTTCGACCACAAGGTTAGGGTTCAATTTTAATCAGGTTTCCTTTTTTCGTTCTTTAAATAGCAATCCTTATTAATGATAGCCATGAGTGTGTGTGTGTGTGTGCGACGCGCTCGCGCGCGCGTATGTGTGTGCATGTGTTTGTAAATTTCAGGGGTTCCGAAAGTACGGTCAGTCTAACGACGTTTCGACTAAACCATATCAGTCACCTTCAGATAAGCTATTCCTGTATTACTTTGTACATCATTTTTTGTAATCATTTGGCCCTAAATGCAATGGCTCAGCGGAATTTTTCCCTGTATTCCAGTAGACCAGTCCGCCCCTGATTCTAGGATGTAAATTTTTTAATGTTATCACAAAAGAATGATACGTTCTAATTTCTTTAATTGTTTGGAATTGATTTGACTGCTCACTGAAAAACCATTTGTATGATTTAAAACTCTTAGCGCAACTCCATGTAACAGTCACTCAGTTTCAAAATTAGAGGGAATCGCGTTTTTGAGATATCTGGAATAAATGCAATATGTATCGAAAATACAAAAAAAGATTAACCAAACCTTTAAAATTATAATGAAAGTTCTAAATCGCCATATGCATATTACTAAGTGCCGTAGATTGAAAGAAACAAATAAAGCCATAGAACATGTCACTAAGGGTATTAACGAAATGAAGCATATAAACTCAATCGGCTACATTGTAGAGATCGAAGACTAGGACACACTGTATATATTGAACTACTTGTTAAAAAAGGAATTACAATAGAAAATGATAAAATTAGAATAAAGTTGTACATGTTAAAAATAATTCTATGTAAACATAAGCAAATGATATCTTTTGTGTGAAGAAATTTATTTTATATCCTGCAAGTAAAACTTCAGACTAAATGTTGCTTGCTAACAACCACAGATTTATAGTAAAAAATGATACCAAGAAAATCAGTTAAAAACAAGATACTTAAGTAGCCACTTTGGGAGTTAGCCAAAGCATGGTAGCTACAAGAATACATTTCTATTTTTTAATGTATATGCAGAAACTATTATTTTTGGTACAAAGGAAATGGTAGACCTTACAGCACCTGAGGCTGTAGATGACAGACTGTGGAAAAACAGCATGTTGTAAATCTTGTACATGTAACGTTTGACCACTGTTTTAAAACTACAGAGAGGTTAACAGTAAACCCCAAGTTTGCAATGTAGTAAATTAGGTCATTGTCAGTGTTGGTCATCTAGTTAGATAGTACAGATTAAGCGAGTAGGCAATATTTCGACACCAACAATTGCTTAGGATGCATACACTAGTTTAAGCTATAAAAGTGGATACACTCTTGTGAGACTCAATCGCATTATAAAAAATGGTTTTGACCGTTTAAAAAAAATGGAATGCACATTAGAGATACAGCTAACAGTATGCTGAATAAAATGCTGCATGAAAAAGAAAATTTTCGCAAAGGTTAATTTATTAATAAAGATCAGAACGAGTTAAAAAAAGCAAAAGAAATTTATGAAAGTGTGAGATATATGGTTTATTCTACGTTACTCGCTATCTAGCCTCTATATTATTATTATGTATATTAGAAATATAAACAGTTTTATATTTAAGTTGATTCTATGCGCATATAAAACATCGGCTTTGTAATTATCAAATTTTATATGGAAGTATTAATATATAATGTTAGCAGGTATTATAGCGTCATTACCCTTAGACTAGAACAAATAATAAATTTTGCAATGGAAATGCGACTTTTAAGGAAATATCTCAAAAGTGATGGAAGTGTTAATTAGATTTACATAGAATTGAGTGCACGTGCGTGTGAACTGTTGTTAGGCAAAATCTAGAATAATATTGTAAATCAGGAATGCCAGTGACTTCGAAATAAAGAAATGAAACGGTTTCAGTTAGTTAATATCTGAACTTCAACGCATTCGCATTGCTGTATATTGAAGCTGCTAAAATTAACTAAGATCTTCAAGAAATCATTATTTTTACTGGCGCTTAAATATATCTTACGTAGGTAGATAAGTGTGAAACTAAAACTCAATTAAAATATTGATTGGTATATTATTATAAATTTTGATAAGTTGTAATTCCTTCAAATAAATCTTTCTTAAAAAGACTATCCCCAGGAAACATAATTTATATGACTTCGGAACCAAGTCCAGTATAGTTGAAGACTTATTAAGATAATAAACAAGTTGCTGAGAAGATTTTAGTTGCAAGGCAGTGACTGCTTAGTTGACATATTAGGCGGCTCCCTGACGTAGTTGGTATACGTGTGACTACTATGTCCAAGGCCCCGGGTTCGAATCCCAAAACGGTCCGCTTGAAAAATGTTAGGCGAGCATTTTTCATAAAAATACGCCCTCGTTCGAACGACAGGTAAAATGTAGGTTCCGTGTGTAAGTGTTGTCACGCACGTTATAGATCCCCAATTTACTTGAAACACCTAGGATTCGGCAAAATTCAAAATTTCTAGGTAAAAAGACTCGCTTCCTGGCAAATCTAGTACCTTCGAGTGCAGCATTGAAAAATCAAATGTAGCGTTGACATTTTATCTAAAATGGTGGGCGGCTCCGTGGTTGAGTTGGTATGCGTGTGACTACTATGCCCAAGGTCTCGGGTTTGAATCAGGACACGATCCGCTTGAAAAATGTTAGGCGCTCGTTTTTCACAAAAAAATACGCCCTCGTTTGATTTATTTCTTGAGTACGCCTTAAATAATATTTAAAACCGGATAAGTTTAAGTTGGTAATTATCAGGTTAACACTAAGGTTCGATTTTTTTTATATACATTTTTAAATAGTTCACAATGTATAGTTGAAAATTTAACGTTGTTACAAGGTTAGTTCAACTTATAATAAAAAGCAATATTCGAATAATTTACTTGATGTTAGTGTAAGATAAAATGATGACGTGGTGGATACCTCTTAGAGTTGATGCAAACATACATGCACGAATAACCGTCGCACACACATGCGCATGCACATTCACACGTACATGTAAACATTGAGGTCAAAATAATTGCATTTGCGAATGCATGCGACGCACATGCAACCGGCAGCTCATGCGCAAGCGCACGCGCAAGCGTACGCATACAAACATGCCTACACACACCAACATGCACATGAATACGTGCATGTACAAACACGCGGGTACACGTGCACTCTCACTTATATACATACAAAGTATGGTTTACGGTATACGATTGAAAGAAATTTAGGCAATAAAAGTATCGCCTATATGAAGAAATGATGTTTTAACCTTAGGCCTAAAAAAGCTGAAAGGCTCTACAAATATAATAACAAAACTGAGCGTAATATTTATGAGTAATTTTTAGACAAGTGACCGAAGTCGTCAGACTCCAATATGTGAGTATATAAATGGGGGCATGGGTAAAGAAAAGGCTACGATCCAGCTAACAAATAAAGTGCAGGGTGGGCATGCATAATTAATATTATTTAAAGCCTAGAATGGGCATAGTAAGATATATGTGAATCTGTGTACTGATTATTTAATAGAGTTAAGCAGAATTTTGAAGGGAAACTATAAACTTTGAGTTTGTGATGTTTAAATATTGAAGGTTGTGTAATTGTAACAATAACTGCTCTTTAGTAATCATCATACTTTGCTGCAATCCTAATCTAACATAAGGTATGTGCCGCACTGTTGCATTTATGTATCAATAATTCAAAAGTTTTTAATTTTAGCGCTAAACCTTTAAAGGATTTTTTGTAATTGGTAAATATGTCATTATTTCAAATAAAGCATATTGCTTCAAAAGAAAGCATGCATATTATATTAATCATGTTGTATATGTGCGTGTTAAATACAACAGATGGAAGTACCCATACGAATTTTTTTTTTGCAAATTCGTACATGTTTAAGAACTAAATATAAAAACTAAAAGTTTGTTTTAGAAAAATATGTTTAATCGAAAACTAAAGTGTAAAACATCAACTCTTTCTGCACATTTCTACACACATTAGTGCATATAAAACGTATGGACAATTATTAATGTTTTACTGAAGAATCCAATGCATTTGAATTGGCTGTAGGATGCCACATATAAAATATTTTGTATATCACGATGCAGATGCGTGACCACTTCGTGAAACGTTAATTACAGTCCACTATATCGATTTGAGCCTGATATAGCATAGAACATTGGCCTTCGAGCCGGATAATTCGCAACCTGTTATTGCAAGTGCGAATTAGAAATGGAAAGTAATTTTGACTACTTACGGTTTGGGGTGACTGTACACACCAACAGATTTAAAGTGAGTCTTTTCCAATTTTTTTGTTAAAATTGTTGATTTAATACCTAAATTTCAGTATTCATTAATTACTGGAGTTGCATCTTCTTTACAATTTATGTATGAATACTTTAATTGTACCTTGTTATACACAATTTAAGTACAAAGCGCACATATTTTGCATGATTTAATTATTAATAATTACGGTATTTTAACGATTTATAATTGAATAAATGTTGTGTAATTCATTATGCGCTAAAGCTAACAGGCCAATTGTATTAAGTTTTATCAAATGTAGTAACATTAATATTAGTTTTTTGATTGCATTGTTGCAAAATTTGATTGCATGTTTCTTAATAAATTATTTTAACGGTTAAAAAGATTTAAAATGGCAAGTAAGCAAAGCAATTTAAAACAATTAATTCGAAAATGCAATTCAATTGAACAAATGATTAACACCTTTTCAAGATATTTAGAGAAAATAAAGAATGCCTCTGATCTGTCTAGTCGGATTGACAATGTAACAATTGATGAATTGCAATTAAAAAGTGACAAATTCTTAGTGTTGTAACAGAAATTTGAAGGCATTCAGCTAGAGACTGAAGTATCGTGTGCAAACAAAGATTTACAAACCGAATATGAAAAGCGTTCAAAGAGTTGCTTAAATCGGTACCCAAACCGGAAATTACCAGCGACAGCGATTCATGTACAAGTGACACCATCTCGAAACAATTAATAGGGAGTAATTTTGAATGGTGTAGTTACCTGCGATTACGTTGCCGACATTTAATTCTGATTACCTATTGTGGATCGAAATTAAGAAAAACTTTTGAAACTCTAATTCGCCAAAATGATTCATTATCGGACATACAAAAGTATCATTATTTGCGCGCCAGTCTAGGACAAGAAAGTTTAAAAATATTCCAAAATTTAGAGTTTAGCTCAAATAATTATATACATGCGTGGAATATGTTATGCGGTAAATTTGATAACTCAAGAATGCTTGTGAATAAATATCTAAAAGGATTATTTAATATGGAATCTATAAACAAAGAATCGGCAAATGGATTAAGAAATCTAGTAGATAACGTAAGTAAGCATTTGAGATCTTTAAAACCATTAGATGTCATGGGATGTGATCATTATTTAACATGGTTACCCTAAAATTAGACAAGGTTACTTCTAAAGAATGGCAGCGTTATAAAAAAGACAACAAATTGCCAGAATTGTCAGAAATGTTTGATTTCTTGCAAAATCGTGCCGTTTTCTTGGAAACATTAGAGTTATATACTAGTGATGCCAAGGAGACTGACTACTGAATGTAAAAAAAAGCCAAAGCAATTGTCATTGGTAGTTAATAACACTCCATAAAGATAATGTAATTTGTGCAAAGATTCACATGTAATTTACGATTGTAAACAATTTTTAAAACTTTCCATTACCGAAAGATGGGATAAGATTATATCACTAAACTGATGTCGTAATTGTTTATGTACTGGGCATTTTATAGGGCAGTGTAAACGTAAGAGATTGCAAAATATGCCATAAACGACACAGTAGTTTATTGCACGAACAGCCTGCAAATCCAGAAGGTTTCGCTAACCTAATTCAAACGGCTTCTGAACCTTCAACCCCCCCCCCACACACTTCAGCTTCAAACATGTAGACAAATTCTGTTTCGAATTCCAATGAAAGTCAAAATTTTGATGCTGGAGTTACCTCCTTTGTCGTAAATTCGGAGTCAGATTATGTTCTTTTGTCAACCGCAGAAATTTTAGTGTATGACAAAAATGGAAAGTCGCATACAGCTTTAGCTATTCTGGATTCTGGAAGTGAATCATGGACTGGCAAGTTGTGTAAACAACTAGATTTAAAACACTAGGACATTAACATCTGTGTATCTGGGATTAATAATATTGCTTCAAATTTAAGAAAAACGTGCGAGATCATGATAAATTCATTGTATAATAGATTTACGCTACGGTTTCTTGTTACATTGTTCTACAAATTACTGGAAATCTCCCAACTTATGATTTTCAGATTTTAAATCTGAAGATTCCTCCAATCATCCAATTAGCCGATCCTATTTTTCATTTAAGTAAGCCCATTGATTTGTTGATTTGTGCAACTTTCTTTTTGGACTTTGCTCAATAAATGCAAAATTTCGTTAGGAAAAAAACTACCTATTCTTTAGAATACAGTTCTGGGTTATGTAGTATCAGAAGTATTATCTCATCCAATAAAATCTATTCAGTGGTGTTTTGTGATGCAGTCTATTGAAAATGATCTGCAAAAGTTCTGGGTCATAGAAGAACTCAAGCAAAAGGCATATTTGTCGAAATATGATAAATATTGTAAGGAATTTTATAAAAAAAAACGTTTTTCGATGGGAAGTTTGAAAATCCGTTAAAAGATTCCTTTCTAGAACTAGAGAATTCTAAAACCTCTCTAATTAACTACATGTTACTATTAGAGAGAAGATTTTTAAAAAATGTTCAATTTAAAACTGAGTATGTATTCTTTATGAAAGAATATAGCGATTTAGGGCATATGACTATATCAAACGAGTTGTGTGGAAATAACATTAGGTATTCTCTACATCACCATGGAATAATGCAAGAAAACAGTTTAAAAACCAAATTAAAAGATTTTTTAGTAGCGTTAAGACGATTTGCATCCGGTAGTGGAAAGCCAACTCACATATATTCGGACAATGCATCAAATTTTGTCGATGCGTCTAGAGATTAAAGATTTTGTTTGAATTTATAAAAAATGATCAAGAAAACATAGTTAGTTTTTTCGCAGGAGAAGGATTTACGTGGCATTTCATTCCTCCAAGAACCCCACATTTCAGTGGATTATGGGAAAGTAATGTCAAGGATATTAAGCCACATTTATACCTTGTGATTGGAGAGACAATCTTATTTTATGAAGAGTTTTATACGTTACTGGTATATTTTGAGGCAACCTTAAATTCTAGGCCGCTTCATACAATGTGGTCCGATCCAAACAATTATATATCCCTGACACCGTCTCATGTTTTGATCGGAAAGACTATTGACACCGTACCAGATCTGTTGTTTTCGGATCTTAGCTTGTTATCAATCTGACTCAATAGTTAAATCAGAATTTTTGAAAATTATGTTCTAAATTTTACAACACGTCGTAAGTGGAAACGTGGGGTTTGAAAATTGCAAACGGGAGTGCTTGCTTAGGTAAAAAAATTATAATTTACCTTCTTGTAAGTGGTTGTTGGGAAGAATTACACAAACTCGTCCTTGGAAGGATAATGTTGTGCGTGTGGTTACGATTAAGACTCCCAGTGGATTGTTAAAAAGTGGTATTGCAAAAGTGTGCCCATTGCACATCATTATGTGATAATTATGTTGTATAACTTCGTGTATTGTCTACTGTGACAATATATTTTGCTAGAAGTTTATATTAATACTTTAACTGTATTATGTTTGTTTCGTATTGTTTATTATATTGAACGCATTCGAGCACTCTTTCAAGGCGGAGAGTATAGACAAAAATTATTAATGTTTTACTCAAGAATGCAGTGTATTTGAATTGCCTGTAGGATGCCACATACAAAATATTTTGTATATCGCGATACAACTGCGTCACCACTTCGTAAAACGTTAGGGCGCAGTGATCATCGCACTCAACAACCCTACGCCTAAAACTAGCCTGGTATAAAAGTTCAACGCGAGAACACCTATTATATAATGACACCTCAAGTTATATATAATTTATTGACATTAATCTAATATGTATTTTCTTTATTGCATTATAGTGTGTCTTTTTTTTTTAATAAAGCGTGATTCTATAATATCAGTAGTGATTAATTACAGACCACTTTATCGATTCAAGTCTGATATGGTATAAGAACAGCGTTCATATATTAAAAAAATGTTTTAGCTAGCATAAATGTTATAATAGTAATTTATCTGACAGGGTATATATATATAAAATGCTGTGTTAATAAGGTCATTTAAGGGTAGATAGGACCACTAGTATAGTGCACTTCATGAAAACTACATGAGGGTTTTGAAAACTAGATATTTCTACGAAGAAAATAAGAAATACAACGATTAGGTAGGAAAGTAAATGACAACCCCTTGTATATAAACTATAGTCATAATTAATTTAAGAAATGAAGGGTACTTTAGAAGATCTGATTAATTAAATGATTTGGCAAGTTATAAGACAACGTGAACGGAAACTGAAACACAACGCGCATGAATAATGCATCATCATTACGCTAAGAATCTCAATTGAACGAGCAGGTTTAAAGATGCGTAATAGAAAACGCATATAATTGAAAATACATAAATTATATTAAGAATATGTGACCAGAAAGGAAAAACCCAACACCTGATAAATTCAAAATAAACACGGTTTGGTGATAAATGCAAAGTTCATCAAATTTATTGTAGAAGCAATAATTTACGTGAACAAGAAATGAAAAAATCCAATAAAACGAATGCATTAACTTGAAGTAGCGCATCAATTTAAAGGGAGAAACAATTTTAGAGATAAATAATTTAAATATTATAAATTGATTCAAGGGTTTTTTTTTCATATAGCAAAACTGCGAAGTGTAGAAATTATTTTCTTCTCATTATACAAATATTGATCGACTTCGTTTAATCCTCCTAAACGCGAAAAGTTTTAGAGAAAAGGAGTTAACTTATTTGATTATCGTAACGTTGTGCAATCTGTGTAAGTTGAACTGAGCTAGCCGTGGCATAATTAAAATTAGAATATTTCAGAGAGACACAGAGCGGTGACGGCAGGCAGGAAACTGGACGTTTATTACATCGGTGGGCAGCGTTATCATATCAATATATATATATATATATATATATATATATATATATAGCTGTGTTAATAGGATCATTTAGGGGTAGTTAGGACCAATAGTATAGCGCACTCCACATAAAATACATAAGGGCTCAGAAAACGACATAGTTTTCCAAAGAAAACAAGAAATACAATGATTAGACTGGAAAGTAAATCACAACGCCCTGTATATAAATAATAATCATAATTAATTTAATTAATGAAAAATATTTTGAAGATGTATTTGAATAAAACAAATCCGCAAGTCGTTATACAAGATAATTGCAAGCTGAAACGCGACACACGTGGATAACGCAACATTATTACGACAAGAATTCTAATTAAAACAAGGAGGTTTAAAAATGCGTAAGATAGCAAACGCATATAATTTAAAGCATAACTTGTATTTAGTCTACGTGACTAGAGAATTAAAATCGACACCTGATTAATTGGAAACAAACAAGGCATGGTAATTAAAATCAAAGTTCACCAAATTTATTTGAACAAGCAATGGTTTACTTATCTAAAAGTATGAAAATCCAAGCGAATCAATGCTATTAACTGGAAATCGTACGTGACAAAAAGAACGCGTTGATGTTAATATACAACAATAATACCATGGGATATCTGAAAACCTGGTATGAAAGTTTATACAAACGAACTTTGCGCTTGTCAATAGATAGACGGTGCATTTAAATATGACCAGATTTGTAAACAAATCAGTTCATCATGAAGTAAAATATAGTTCACGTCTCTGAAAACGAAAATATCCACGTAAAGTGAGTAATTGTAAAGTGTAAAATAATACCGCTAAATATGGGAAATTGATGGGTTTGTTGTTTTATCCTTAAATAGAAAAAAGCGTAAGTAACTGAAAGTTGTTTTAATTTAAATTCTAATATTAACCTTAATAAAAAAAACCTTAAAAATCGCTGGAGACAATTCTAAATGATTACGGGAGACAGCTCTAAATAAATGCTGAAGCGATTATTACTGGAACAAATGAGGAAATGCAACACGCATTTACTTCAATGATTAATGGTTTAATGAAGCACGCTAATGTGTTTAAGGCGATGCACAATATCGAATACGGTTGGACCAGAGACTGATTTAAGCTGAAAAACAACAGGTTAGCCAATCTGAATGTTTATTATTTTATTTGTGGATATTTCATTGCACTTCGCTAAACTGAATAACTTAAGATTTAACATTTAATTAAATATTACTAATTTAAATACTGTAAAAATTGCTTTCATGATAATTTATGTAAGTCGGCAAGATTTAATTTTTGGGTATACGTTGTAGATTACATAAATAGTAAAAGAGGTTAAATGCACGTTCATCAGGCTTCAGTCGATAATTAATAATAATAATAGGGATTTTACTGGCCTTTTGATCATCTTTGGGAATGATAATGTTAATAAAAGTTTTGCATTTTAGGATATCACCTACATACCTTCCTATTACCCAGTTCGATAATATGTCAAGACACAGGGAATATGAAAAAGATGATTTTATCCGAGCAAGTCAAATGGTTCGCAACAGGAGATGTTAATTTATCGAGCATCTAAGCAAATGAAGATTTATTGGTCATCTTTAAAAGGATATTTGAAAAACACTAAAAGTGGAAACCAAGGTAAAGTTTATGATTTGCCAAAATTAGGTAGACTGTTTGCTTTACCGGCGGATTTAGAAATAAGAATATTTAATCATATTATAACTATGCAAAAATTGGGATTTGGTCTCATCGTTGTTCAGATAAGAAGATTAGCATTTTCCCTGGCCAAAACTGTGGGTAGGGTATTAAATTGTCTGAACCAGCTGAGCCAGATTATCCTGTGAATTCTTTTTTGCTGGAAACAAAGATTAATGAATTATTAGTAAGCCCTAAGCCGTTGTCAAAATCTTTAGCTGTGAACAAAAAAAGTAGACCCAAATGTCAAGTGTTCAACGAAGCCCGCTTTTGTAACGAACAGCACGGGATAAGTAACCGGATGTTCAACAGCGCTAACTTTCCAAAATACAAGACCCATAAATTTGAAAAACATTGAAAAAATCGCCTACAACTACGAAAGGACAAAGATGATGATTAGTAGTGTAGTGTTTGTAGCATCAGTTACGAAGTTGACTTCAAGAGAAAAAAATGGTGCTACATGGGTACAGTGTTCATTTTGTTGCGTTCCTTATTATACCAACTATCAGTCAACATCTGACGACAAAGATATTTTTATGTGTGAAAGTTGTGGAGAAACAACGTCTGATTCAGATTACCTATACAAACGAGTAGGTTAATAGTGTTGTATATAGAGAATCCATTATTTTAGATTACTTTTAGAAAAGCAACATTGTAACAATCAATACATTTAGCATCCTGTATTTTAGGAAACTTTGTCATTATCTTCTTCAAACCAAACCGTAATGTTTCATGTTATTTCCTCTTAATCTGTACCACATTAGTTAGTTACTTTGTAATTTTCATAATCAGTTTTCCTGTAAAATTGTTACAAACTAGGAAGTTTTGGTTAACCTCTGTACTGATTATCATATGCCAAAACCTTCCGTAGAAACCAGTATCCTTGGGTCAGCATGTATAAAAGGCCAAGACACCCTTCCACTCATCGGTAGTTTGTGGGCAGCTAGACAGCTAGCCAAGTCATTGGTAATCTGCTGAAGAGCAAGTTGGCTCTTATCGAAATGGTGACTTAACCCTTTATAGATGCTGAGAAACCCTAACCAAGATGGTCACTTAGAATTCTAACCGTAAGTTAACTTTTCATTATTATAACTGTTTAACTCTTTCACTGCTTCGTATTTTATTAACATGTTGTTTAGTTTTAAGTTTGTTCATTATTAAATACTGTTGTTTGATTTCATCGTTTCATTACTTATATTCAGGTAATTGTTACTTTCACTTAACATTTCTCAATAGATTCCTAGGTCCCTAGGACCTGAGTTAAGTACCACCTCTCGCAACTAAAGACTCTACCATCACATTACCATAGCTACGCCAATATCCCAAAAAATATATCTAACAACCATTCAAAGTGTACTTAACATTTGGTGGAAGCGCCGTCTTCTCAATTTGATTTTTGGTGGCAGACATATATTTTTTTAGGGTCACATTAACATTCCATATCCTTACAAGAATGTCGTGTCCAAAACCCCATCGCGGTTCCTAAAGACCCCTCTCAATCCCAAGGTCCAAGACCTGAGTTAAGTACCACCTCTCGCTACAAAAGACTCTACCTAGCTACGTCAAAAGCATATCTAACCATCAACAAAAGTGTACTTAACATTAGCAAAGAAAGACTTTTATTACTTAGGCATACGTATGTGTAAAATATTTCGAAGCAAATGAATATATTGGTATTGTATCACCAAATTAACTTTCCAATATTGATTTACCCTACCTATTGTCAAATTACCTTAATATTTTTAGTAATCTTTAGGGGTAGTTTTTACCCATACCGTTATTACTTTTAGGTTATATGTGTATAGAAGTTATTAGCACATATACAGAGTAATTTAATGAATTGAAATACTTCTCAAAAATATACATAAATATCAAGTTACTTACGAATTTCAAATAAATTTCACCAACATACCTTACTTTACCCTATTTAAAAACCTGTAAAACTTTTAACTGCAAAGTTCAAACAGAGTATTTCCAGAAACATTCAAGCAACTAGTCACGAGAACTGAATTTATTTATTAAGACTTTAATACTTTAAAACTGTTAGTTGTAAAAGCGTTTACTTGTCCACCCCTTGCGTTAAGGATAATTAGGCTTTGAAAACAAAACCCCTACTTAAATTAACGAAATGGACTTATTAATGTATTTTCTGGCAGTGTATCCTCTTGGGATTAACTGTGTTGAAAAACCAAAGGAACGCTGTTTTAAAAATAGCTTTTTTAAATTAAATGTTTGAGGACGCACTGTACTTATAAGGTAATAATTAATTCATTTAATACAAAACCTTTTAGCGGTAAGTATTTCTACATTAGTAGCCATTGCCAATTAGCACTTTCAGTGAATGATAGTATGTATTGAGGGGAAATAAAATCAATGTTTTAAAAGGACGTTACTCTAGTACACTAGCGAAAGTTGCACACATACCCTCTGATATTATATTACCAATTTATTCTCTGTAAAATGTTGTACACGCAACTATTGTTAAGCGGTCACACCTTCATAGCGACTACTGAAAGTAACAGAACGCGTGGCGTAAGGTTCAACACGTACAGTAGACTGCTCAATAACAATTTATTCCGTCTATTTAAATATTACACTAATGGTATAAAAATAGAATGCATAGGAATGACGAAAGGAGCTGTTACTGTTAGTGCTTTCTAACTACAACTTACACTCGCAGCTTTACTTGTCAACCCTTAAGACCTAGTTTCCAAACTTTTATATTTTGTATATTTACATAAAATTACGAATAAGACTACATAATATTGAGAACCTAACAAGCAAATTTTTGTGGTCGTTAATGCTCAATGGCGTTTGAACATCAAAGTTTAGAAATAAGGGAGACGACTATTTAAGCCCATTAAACTTTGTTAAGTTAAATTTCAGAACAACGGGATGACATGAAGCGCTTGTCCATGAACGGAAACTAACAGAGCGTGCATTTCATTTAAAGCTAATTAAAATTGTATTAAATGCCACTTTCTAAACATTTATTTTAGAAGCTATTTTATATTCGATCGCGACTAGTGTTCATGTAATTATACCACATCTAACCTCCAGATCGATTGACATTCAAACGGAAAGCCACTGGAAAGTATGATAATTACAATTTCGAGAATTGTTAAGGATTTTAGTGCTAATCTAAAAATAACGTTAATAAACCTAAAAACGTAATTCCAAATTCCAATTAAAAATATCGAATTTTTAAGATGCGCGCTATCTACTTATATTTTTCGCAAAAACGAATTTTCTACAAACACCGCTATGCAACATATATTCGATTTTTAACTAATTTTATACCTGCCGCTTCTGAAAATCAATTTAAATTTTAATTTTAGAAATCAATTCATACTAAATTCCTGCACCAGTCATTGAAGCTTTATGATCCTATCCTATGAATAATGGCAGTAAAACACAATTTTTGATGCCTTCAGCTTGAGTACAACAATAAAATGTTCTGAGTCAGTGCAGACGCAACGTATCTATAAATATAAAAGTTATTTCCTGCTTCAACGAATTGCTGGTTTATTGAAGTTACACTAGACTTTTACAATATATAATGTAGGAATGCATGGGTATTTAACGCACTTCAATTATAGTTTTAAATTTGGCAACTCACATAGGTGACGTAAAACGCACGCTAATAGGAACGGCCCCTGAAAAATTAATTTGGTGTACCCGAGAATTTTACAAATTAACCAAGCGATGCATTTTAGATGTAGAAATCTTAAAATATCTCAGAAAATATAATCAATATTCCTATATTATTTACCCTAACCAAACTGTATTAAGTATATATTACAGTGGCGGTTTGTGACCTCAAGAACAGGTGAAACAAATTTGGGTAAAAACTCAGCTTTCAATTTTTTAATGTAATACAACAAATAAGCCATTTTTGAACTCTTGCAAATAAATATTAAACATAATACATACCTTAAATTACAAAAACACAAGCTTGTAAATACTAAGCAGAAAATACTACTAGAACCCGACGAATTAATTTTTTTTACTTCTTAGAAATAAGATCAATTCTTCTATCCTTCATACATGTAAACTTGATGATGTTATCATAAAATGACTGCGTATTTACTACTTCAATTAAAAGTTTTTTCAATTGAAATTGTTGCCAAGTTTGTTAGTATGTCTTCTGTCATTGTATTTCGCTTATGCGTTTTAATTCTCTTCAAACAAGAAAAACTTCCCTCTACTGAGACACTAGTTGATGTAGTGGTGATTATTAAGCACAATAACCTGTAAACATCTTTAAAAAGGTATCTGTTTTCTGCTAAGAATGCAATTAAATTTTTGGAGGGCATATCTTTATGTTGTTCATCCACATAAATGAATTGCAGTTCATTTTTGAAGCGTTGTGTATCATTCAATAGATTTGGATAACATAGTTTTAAATTACTTACAGCGTCTGTGAGATAATTTTTGTTATGGCAATCAACCAATTTTAATGAACCTCCACCTTGCCGAAGTTCTAGGTTACTAGAACAGATGAAATGGTTTGCGTGTTCTAATGAGCTAAGGAACCAAACTACAGGTCCAACCAAAGTAGTAGGGTCGTTAGTGAGGAACCAGACTAAGACAGGTCCCCGAAAGAGGACAGCGGCTCTTTCGGTATTTAAATTGGCAGACTATAGGGATTGGTATGGCAGTCTAAGACACACTACCGCGATGTGGAAGGCAACGGGAAACCAACACATTACCTCCCAAATACACAGCGTACTTAAATCGTAATTAACATGATGGCATTCTCTGGGGTAAAAGATTCCTGAGTTAAAATAGTCCCCCATTTGGATCTCCGGGAGAAGACTATTTCGGAGGTTGCGATCGGAAAGTCAAGAATAAGAATCGGGAACATTTTGCGAGTTGGGGCGTGAAATGTTAGAAGTATGAAGCAAGTAGGTAAGCTAGAGAACACAGTAGGCATCAGCGAAGTACGTAAAAGGACATGAAAATTTAATAATTACGGGGGACTTTAATGCAGTGGTAGGTGAGGATAGGAAAGGAGCTGTAGTAGGTTTATTTGGTTTAGGCACGAAAACGACAGGGGAAATAGGCTGGTAGAATTTTGCGACAAGAACAATTTAATCATCACAAACACATTATTACAAAATAATGCTAGAAGACGATATACGTGGAAGATGCCAGGAGATATAAGAAGATATCAAATAGATTACATTCTTGTTAGACAACGGTTTAGGAATCAAGTAAAAGACTGTAGAATATATCCAGAAGCAGGTATGGACACAGACCAAACATCGTAATTATGAAGGCCGCACTTAAATTTAAAACTTTTTTTAAAAAAACGGAAAAAGTTACTTGACTTTGAGAAACTAAAAGATAAAGATAATGAAGAGAGATTCGGAAAAACGTCAAGTGAATTACTAAAAAATATCGCGAAAATATTTGATACTAAGGAAGTAGAAACAAAATGGAGTAACATTAAACCCAGCTTAGACATAGCGGCCAGGGATATTCTGGGGTATACACAAAAAGAAAATAAGAAACCATTGATAACAAAGGACATCCTGAATTTAATAGAAAAAAGACGAAAATACAAAAATATATCAGACGAAACAGGAAAACAGAGATACAAAGCCTTAAAATGGGAAATTATTCGCAAATGCATGAGAGCTAAAGAACAATGGATTGATGAAAAGTGCAAATAGGTACAAACTAAGATGGAAATTGAAAAGACAGATGAAGCATACAAACTAAGTAAAATCAATTTTAGGGATATAAAACTGTATAGCAAAAATATAAAGGATGCGAGAAGAAACGTCATCATGGAAAATGTAAAGAAAGTGGGTAGATGGCAAGAATATACAGGGAATTTATATGCAGGAGAGTAACTAACAGCACTAAATAAGAATAAAACATTGAAAATGATGACTTGGGATATCCTATACTTAGAGATGAGGTCTGAAAAATGGTAAGGCGTCGGGTACAGATAAGGTGCAAGCAAAATCTCTAAAAGCCGCTTGACAAGCAGTAACAAAACGTCTCTTCCAACTTGTAAGCAATATGTATGAGACAGGCGAGATACCCAAAGATCTCAAACGTAACATCATAGTAACTATACCAAAAACGAAAGGCGCGGATAGATGTGAAAATTTTCGAACAATAAGTTTGACAGCACACGTGTCAAAAATATTAACTAGAATTGTACAAAGACGGATGGAAAAACAAGCTGAAGAAATACTAGGAGAAGATCAATTTGGGTTTAGACGAAACAGGGGAACACAGTAGGCTATTTTAGCTCTGTCTAAGACATTTCTGGGGAATAGTATGGGATGTATTACAAGCTGAGATAGGAAAAAAGAGGTTGATGTAGTCCTAGATCAGATAGTTATTGATGCAGGCTGTGCAAATTTCAGGGAAATGTGTAGGTTGCTTCAGAATAGGAAACAATGAGGGTACGCGTCTAACCAGTTCCAGGACTGAAGACCTAATGATGATGATGGCAATCAAATTGTGTAATACCCATTAGTGTCAAAAAAATTAAGTTTTTCCATATCTTGGAAACGAGAGTTAATTTCAAGAAAGATAGTGTCCAAGTTTCTGTAATATAAAATTTTATATACAGAAACTTGGACACTATCTTTCTTGAAATTAACTCTCGTTTCTAAGATATAAAAAAACTTAATGGTTGGACACGTACCTCCACTTATTTATATTCTGAGATAGCCTACATAGCTCTCTGAAACTCCCACACAGTCTATATACACCTCGGATCCCCTTCTATTGTTTTCTAATTATATGCCCTATTTCACCGAGATTCAGCGGTATGTGAAGGACGACACGGTTCGCTTGAAAAATGTTAGGCAAACAACCAGTACCGGTAGTTTCTTATAATAATCATCATGTTTAAGTACATTTATATTTTTCGTCATTAGTCTATCCATCTTGGGACTGGTTGGATGCGTACCTCCATTGATTTCTATTCTGAACTAGACTACACATTTCCCTGAAATTCCTACAGCCTACATCTTACACTATCTGTGTGCAATAGTCTACCTAGGTCAACCTCTACTTCCCTTTTTTAACAATCTCTGCTTCTAATATATTCCGCACTATTTCCTCATGCCGTAGTATGCGGCCTACCATCCTGTCTCTCCTATTTCTTACCGCTTTTCACGTATTTCTTTTTTCCCCTACCATTTTTAGTACCTCTTTGTTCTTAACCTTGTCTGTCCATGATATCTTCATCATACGTCTGTAGCACCACATTTCAAAGACTTCTACCTATTTCTTGTCCGCTTCTCCTACTGTCCAGGCTTCACAGCCGTATGTTTGTTGTCTTTAAACACAGTAGTTGCTTTTTCTTGTTAAATGTAGCACGACCTTGTGCTAAATTTTGTTTTATATCTCTTGCGCTTTTCCCATATTGCGTTATTTGACTTTCTAGGTAGCAGAAATCCTTAACCTCTTGTAAGTTCTTGCTACCTATTTGTATTCTTGTTTTTAATTTATTTTCCCCTCCTTTGCATACTAGTACTTTATTTTTATTTTTGCTAATTTTCATACCATATCTCTCTGTTAGAACCGTTTCTTACTTGTTTGATGTTAGTACCGCTATATTATCTGCAAATCTAAGCATATCAGTTTTTTGTCCCTGTATAGTAATTTCAAATGTCTCCCTGCATTTGACAGCATTCATTGCCTCCTCAGTGTTCTAGATCAACATTAATGGGGACAAGGCACGTCCCTGTGTCACCCTTTTCTAATGTTTACTTCTCTACGTTCCTGCTCTAATTCTATTACTGCTGTTTGATCCTTGTATAAGCTATGTACTATTCGTCTATCCATATAACTCATTCCAATCGTTTTGAGTATTTCGAACATTTTCCATTGTCGAATGTTTTTTCTAGATCTACAAACCCTATATACACGCTTTTCCCTTTTTCTATTATTTTCTCCATTATCACCCTCAGAGCTAAAATAGCCTACTGTGTTCCCCTGTTTCGTCTAAACCCAAATTGATCTTCTCCTAGTATTCCTTCAGCTCGTTTTTGCATTCGTCTTTGTACAATTCTAGTTGATATTTTTGACACGTGTCCTGTCAAACTAATTGTTCGAAAATTTTCACATCTATCCGCTCCTTTCGTTTTTGGTATAGTTACTATGATGTTACGTTTGAGATCTTTGGGTATCTCGCCTGTCTCACACATATTGCTTACAAATTGGAAGAGACGTTTTGTTACTGCTTGTCCAGCGGATTTTAGAGATTTTGCTTGCACCTTATCTGTACCCGACGCCTTACCATTTTCAGACCTCATCTCTAAGTATAGGATATCCCAAGTCATCATTTTCAATGTTTTATTCTTATTTAGTGCTGTTAGTTACTCTCTGCATATAAATTCCCTATATATTCTTGCCTACTACCCACTTTCTTTACATTTTCCGTGATGACGTTTCTTCTCGCATCCTTTATATTTTTGCTATACAGTTTTATATCCCTAAAATTGATTTTAATTAGTTTGTATGCTTCATCTGTCTTTCCAATTTCCATCTTAGTTTGTACCTATTTGCACTTTTCATCAATCCATCGTTCTTTAGCTTTCCTGCATTTGCGAATAATTTCCCATTTTATGGCTTTGTATCTGTTTTCCTGTTTCGTCTGATATATTTTTGTATTTTCGTCTTTTTTCTATTAAATTTAGGATATCCTTTGTTATCAATGGTTTCTTATTTTCTTTTTGTGTATACCCCAGAATATCTCTGGCCGCTATGTCTAAGCTGGGTTTAATGTTACTCCATTCTGTTTCTACTTCCTTAGTATCAAATATGTTCCCGATATTTTTCAGCAATTCACTTGACGTTTTTCCGAATCTCTCTTCATTATCTTTATCTTTTAGTTTCTCAAAGTCAAGTAACTTTTTCCGTTTTTTTAAAAAAAGTTTTAAATTTAAGTGCGGCCTTCATAATTACGATTTTTGGTCTGTGTCCATACCTGCTTCTGGATATATTCTACAGTCTTTTACTTGATTCCTAAACCGTTGTCTAACAAGAATGTAATCTATTTGATATCTTCTTATATCTCCTGGCCTCTTCCACGTATATCGTCTTCTAGCATTATTTTGCATTAAATTGTTCTTGTCGCAAAATTCTACCAGCCTATTTCCCCTGTCGTTTCTCGTGCCTAAACCAAATAAACCTACTACCGCTCCTTTCCTATCCTCACATACCACTGCATTAAAATCCTCCGTAATTATTAAATTTTCATGTCCTTTTACGTATCTTAGTATGTCTTCGATATCTTGATAGATCGCTTCTACCTCTTCGTCACTTGCTAGAGGTGAGCATGTAAACTTGTATTATTACTGTGTTTACCGGTTTAGATTCTAATCTAACCATGAGTACTCTTTCGTTCTTTTGTAAGTAATTTTCTACATAATATTCTATCCTTTTTCGCAGAACTATACTCACACCCAAATTTTTTTCCTCTGCTCCTGTATGAATTACCCTGAAGTCTCCACTCCATAAAAACTTCAAAAACTTTGTTTGGTGTGAACGTATTTTTCGGAACTGCAGTTTTTCAAACAGTTAGATCTGAAATATCTCTAAAAGTTTCGTCACTTCTTTTTTGTTTATAAATATTTGCATAGTTTCAATACTTGATATGCAAAAGCAAATTTGTTATGATTTTTTCGGCAGCACATCAAAAACCACATTAGTCGGGCCAAAAATATGGTTCAAAACAACTGCATAAAATGCAACTTCAAAGTCAATTAATTTGTTGAGAAAAGCATCCCACTGTCTAATAAAATTTTGCTCAGGAGTCTCATTGTTTATAATATCAGTAAAAATTTCTTTTAGGGAATCCCATTTATTATTTATTACTTTAAGAATTTTAGAGTTTGACGTCCACGGTGTATTGGCAAACGCAAGTATTCGAGATCCAAATATTATTTCGGCCACAAGCGTTCGGTTTGCAGACTAGTAGAAAAAAGAACGTAAACTACTAACAGTTGCAAACAATATGCTGCATTTTGAAATGCTGATGCAGCTTTGTTGGGATTTTTGTGCAAAATCTATGGACTCGTCTACATCAATGGAAAAAAAGTTAAAGCTGTTGACCCCAGTTTTCTCGTATTTATCGGTATAATTGATAAATACAATCAATCGATTCTTTTTATATAGTTTTAGAACTGTCAGCAATAATGGGTGCAATTTTTAAATAATGCTCTTGAATATCTTGATCTTGAATATCTACTTGAATATCAAATTGAAAGCGTTCAAGGGTTCCTCAAAGTTTTCACGATTAGTAGAAGAAACATCTTCACGATGAGTACAAAATGCTAATTGTTCTCTATCTAAATAAAGAACTGCTCGAATAGGTAGCTGCATGAACTGTTTGTTCAACTGCACGTTGTCATTGCAGTTTTTTATATACAGTCTGAAATTCTCTTATAATGTATTCTCAAAGTTGCTTAAACTTTTCTTAATTTAACATTACGAATGTAGAGCATTACGAATGTGTTCAGAAAAACCTTCATATTTGTGAAAAGCACGAGTCGCATTGTCAAAGTCATTACAACCTGTCTTATACAAGCCCCTGGTTTAAAACTAATTACTAAGCATGGCAAACAAAAAGTTAATTTAAATAATAACCATCACACAACCACTCATACTCCGAATATCACTATTTCTTAAAGTTTCTGGTATATTCTTTATTCTTAATTTTTTCAATCTTACTTACGCTTAAAAGAGGTATACGTCTTTTACAACTAAAAAAGTCTTTTTGTCATCGTTTTTTTATTTAGAAAAAGGCGTTTCAAGAAAAAAACACACTGGATCATTTATAGGATACATTATCAAACAAATTATTACACAGTCAGTAGTCACAGATTTAACTGGCAAAGTAAACAATATCAGATTATCGGCATAAATACACTAAAAATAAACCGTAGCAAACCCCAACGGCACAATGAGAATACAAGTCTGCCAACACTTCACTTATTAATTGTGCTGTTACTGGAATACATAACAAATTTCAATGTCGTCTTCTAGGCTCGCACGACAACGTTTAAATTCCGTCACCCACTTGTGCACAATTGTAAATGATGGAGCGGAGTGTCTTAATGTATCCTGCATATCTATATGTATTTCTATTGCATTCCAACCTTTTTATACAAAATATTTGATAACAGCGCGGTTTCAGTTTTATTCATTTTGAAAAACTCACAAAACTAACTATTCTTCATATAGCACCAAATTAGTACTACTCGACAGAATAATGTCAAATTTAACATCTGCGCACTAGATAGTTGAATCCATCTTGCATATATTTTATTCGAAGTGATGCTGCCATTTGTGCTCCGTTTCGCGAACTTTTCAAACCACCCTCGTACATAAGACTGAATGTAAACGTCTGAATAATAATCATAATTATAAGTATTGTTATTGTTCATATGTAAGAAGAAAATTCTAATCTAGTAAAAGTAATTTTTATGTGTTTTTATTAAATCTAGGTGAATCAAACTTTCACCTACATCACCCGACAAGCTGCAACTTATATATTGAAAATTGAACAGTTTCAGGCTTGTAAAAAACAAACTTTCAGCTTATTCCCATATGCGGATCCTCATTGTATTTAAGGTGACTAAAATTGTACATGCATTATGATTCAAGCTAAATTCCAGTATTTCCACCGCCTGTTGATAAGTGTTGCAGCAATTGGAAGAATACTACAAAATCAAGCAATTCCACGTTTTATTGAAGCGGTTGAGCTTTAAAGGTTTCCTCATTAAATTCTACAAAAATACTTTATTAAAAACTGCTTTGGATTCCTTATTTCCTGTCATCTACCTATCAGTGTTTCTTTTATCCATTAGAAATATAGGGGTGGAGCTGAATATTTGAATACTGCATTCCTTATCAGTGATCAATGACTTTTCTTGCGAAAAACTTTTTAAATAGTTCTAAGTTTGATGTCATATGCAAAGGGAACGTTAAATTGGGCTAGACGGCGTGTTTAAGAATGGTGCGATTAGTCTCTTGGTTCCGCCTATAGAAAAAATTAAGTAAATGACGTAACCAATAACCGGTAGTTTTCGAAACCCGGCTAAATTAGAAAATATAACAAATACTCATCTGCAGCCAGGATTTATAAAAATCCTTGTAAGCACTTTTAACTTTTATATTGAGAACAGAGAATTTTTTGGTAAGAAGTAACATCTTGGGCACAACCATGAATCAGTGTAACACTGCATTCATTCACAGTTTCTACTGTTGAATTCTTAATTGGTTTTGTATTTGATACTATTGCGCCTAAAATTAAACTAGAGTAAATATAAAATCAAATGTTGATCAGTAACAAAAATCTTGTTGTTGTGGGTTACGTAAAGTTTCTGAAGCTAAATCCTGTAGACCATCAAAAGTAATTGACATATTTTCTGTCAATCAGCTCGAAGTTTTCCTCAGCGACTAAAACAATATATTATCACTAAAACAAGTTATGATTATGTCAATTTCTTATGTGGTAATTCTTCATCTTCATTGATCATAAGAACTCGATCTTTTACCCTACTTTTATAGCAATTCTAACATCTTGTTACGGCAACTTTTTGAAATAGAGTGATTCTGCATTAAATTGCAACTACCTTAATTAAAAACTTTAATCTAAACCTTGTTTGTTTTATTCTCAAATTATACAAACTAAACAAATACGTCCTGTATAAATTTTCTTCAGTACGTGGAATATATTATTTAACCGTTTATAAATTCGTTAAAACAGCAACCACTTGATTCTTTTAAACACTTTAATTTTTTGAAATACATGATAGTTATTTCCAATAGTGTATTCTACAAAAACATGTTTAAAAACACCTGCTTTGTATAAAAGCTTCTCGCTCATTAAGTATTCCAATTGGGTTGGTTTTCTCTTTCGTTTACTGTGAAATTTTATTTTGTTATCAGCACGTCAGAGTTTTCATAAGTTTTATGAGTAATAAAATCGTTCCTTCTAATTAAGTTATTTTGTGGGTTTTCGTAGCGTGGATCGATAATCATGCAAACCTCTATTCCTTTTTAAATAGTAAGTCAACTGATTGGATTGTCTGTGTGTCTGGTTACCTCAATGGCGGGAAAGTTTTAAAATGTATTTTACCTTCCCATTCGAACAACGAAATTCAAAGGAGTTAATTATCGTATTTTGCCTTCTTTGTTGCTTGCATTTTACGAAAGGTTTTCGCCATTGTTGTTTGGAATATATATTTTCGCTTGCTTTCGCAGAATATTTTACACCAATGTCGGTGAGAATGGTTCTTCGTTACGAACCCTATCATTCTAAAGTTGCATAAATAAAAGTTCAACTTTTGAAAATCTCTCTTACTTCTTCGTTCTCTTACTGTTACACAACGTCCTGTGAGCGTTGTAAAGTCACGCTTTTGAAACGCGTTTTATGCTAGTACAGTTAATTTTGTGATTCCAGTGCCCAGCTGCATATCCTTATCCTAAGATGGTACAGCTCCAGGCACAGTGTATCTTTCTGTTTGCTTTATTTGTGTTGCTGTTCTGGAAGATAAACACTTTCTTCTTTTTGGTTGATTCCGCAATAAATTGCAGATCGTACGTTACCAAATTCACGCTCACAACACGAGCAATTGTTTACCTTATTCTTAAAGCTTGCTGTTTAAAATTTTAGTGTGTTAGAGCACTTTCCACTGTTTATCTTTCTGTATAAATTAATGTTACGTCAACAACTTGCTGTTTAAAATTTTAATGTTACGAGGTGCGCTTCCAAAAACAGATGTTACTGTAGTATTTCTTAGTTTCTTGTACATATTTAGGGCTGGAACACGTTATAAGTATTGTATTTAGATAATAAGATTTTATTCGCAATATTTTAAAATGTTTAGGTTTATACTGTATTATATGTACATCGACGCTTTATGTACATCACCTTATAACAAATAATTACGTAAATGTGTTTCTGGTGTTTGTAAATATTCTTTTGGGACTGTATATTGTACTTACAGTTTGTAATATAGTTTTTACTGAGGTTTTCAATTTTTTTTCTTTCTATTTCACCCATCCCCCTCCATGTAGTTTCTGAACTAGCCCAAACTCTAATTTTTTTGGAGTTCGATTCTAACATTCTGTCCTTGTTTCTGTTGCGGTATTTGGTGTAGGCGATTTTCTTTACTTTGCTGATTTCTTTCCTGTCTCATGGAATATCGTAACAATGTTAAGGGTACAAATTCTTTCATCAAATGATTCATAGCTTGACATTGTAATGAAAGTAGCGAGTAAATCAGTTGTTACTAATACCTCTCTTTTTTCTGGCCATGTTTTCAAAAATGTCGTTCACATCAGATGCATTACTACTGTGTGCTAAACATATTTGAGTAGTTATTTTGTATATATTATATATTTACAAACAGCAAAAATATGACTGCAAGGAAGTAGCATAAAAGAATTAAAATTACAACTGTATTTATTTGCATCACATTACAATTGTCCTTCTGTGCTGCTGGTTACGAAAAAGGACATATACGTTTCTTGTATTCGATGTGATTCTGTACTAATTTGTTAGATTCACGTGTTAAAAATCTAGGTATTTTTTGGTCGCTTTTTAAAGCAATTTGTTACCAACTTTTTTTGTAACTGGTACAGTGCCTTCAAATCTCTTTCGCTTTCAAGTGCTTGTAAAGTATCAAAAAATGAATGTACAATCCCTTCTAATGTACTATTTTTTGTGATCATTGATTTAAGTTTTGCATTTATTGACTCTATGCTATTATTCGTTGTATTTTCGAATTTTATTGTTTTTTTCTAAATTCTAAAAATCAGGTAAAACTAACTCTATCTTCATAGGTTAATGTATAAAAAGCAACAATCTCAGTTTGCCAATTATCATTCTCTCCTGCAATTAAAAGCACCGGTATTCCTGTATTTACTAACTTATGGTTACCATCTATGCTCAAAAATTAGGAATACGTTTTCAAAGTTGGGGTTTAAATAAACATTCCCTTGAAATAATTTTCTTCATCTTTAAGTACGCTTACTTTAGAATATATTTATTTTCTAAGATTTTGACACATCCATTTAAATTTTCAGATGTTTCTAATTGTTTGTTTAATATTCGATAAATCCTTTGGTGTTAATAGTTTTGCGGTTGCCTTTTTTAGTTTTTGCTTGAATAATTTACTGTCCGCCTTTAAAGCTAGTAATTCTTTTGCATTTTCCTTATCTTTGGTATCCAGACTTCTTTGATGCTGCACGTATTGAAATTGTGTTTCTATGATTGTGGTGTTCGAAAATACCTTTATCGTCAAAGATACATTAAAGATAATGGACAGTACAAGATGGTTCTTTTTAAAAGTTTTTGTATCTCGTTTCTCTTTACCGGAAAACCTAAATTTCTGCCCACCATAAATGCGACAATATTTTATTTCAACATATTTAAGTTTCTTCCTAATTGGGCGTTGAATTCTCAAAAAGCAATAAGTAAGGCATCTCGTTTCCAAAATTTAGAACACGTTTGTTCTTCATACAACTTTAACAAATTTCAACTTTCATATAAGTGTTAAATTACTTTCCAACTACAAAAGTATTCATGGTAGGTAACTAAAATGTAAACTAAAAATAATACAGTAGCGTGTAAAGTAGTCTACGTAGTTATGGTATAATAATAAATATACCTGTGTATTTTTTAAAGCAATTTAAGCAATATAACACTCATCCAATAAGTAAATTTTTTTAACACCGGCACCATAAACAAAAAACAATAATATTCGCAACAGTGGATCTATAATCACAAAATGACCGAAAACGCCATACACAAATGCAGAAACATGCGAGTAGTTAAATGTGCATACGGTATTTACACAAATCCCGACTGCGGCACATTAGCCGAGATTTTCCGGTTGCTGGTGACGGGATTGGTATAGATACCGGATCCGGAAGGCTAGTCGCACCGACTTAAGAAATTTTATACTCAGAGACTTGAAAACATTGCTAATGATTGCTAATTTTGGTTTTATCGTCTAATGGGTTCACAGAAGCAACATTATTTACAAATTAATATAGGATGCTGAAAACTTGAAAAACAATTCATCAAAGTCAAAATATCTTATTTTTAAATTTTCGGGAAAAGCATTGGTGGTGTCATTGGCATATAAATTAAGCCTCTTTGTTACACATAAATAGTAAACGAAGAAACGAAGTATTACAATTACATTAGATATAAGTATAAACATGAATTTATGAACATAGTTGCCGCGAAGGGGATTGTGGTTCTCTTGAGGGTCTTATTTTAAATGCCCTGGTTGGCCTCTTTGGTCGCACCAGCTACTCTTCTACTCAGGGTACATAACTGAATGTGACAAATAAAAGCCTTGTCCTTGTCCATTTAATATTTGTACATAATATAATGAATACCTAATATATCCTGAGCATTGCAAATATTAAAAAATTTTATAATTAGAAAAACGAAGAGCTTAACTAGATACTAAAGATAATGAATTACAAAATTAAACATGAAAAATAACTTATACTACTCAATACTGGTAATTACCGTTAACAAAATACAAACAGATATAAAACTTACGCTAAACTAGAACTACACGACACTATTTGTCATTCACCGAAAAGCCTACAGGTAAAACGCACAATTTTAAAAACGAGCGAAATACAACTCCTGTGGAAGTGTTTACCGATGTCACACGGTTAACACCATCAGACCCAGGATGTACCTGAACAATTCTACCTAGTTTCCTTTGCAGAGGAGGCAAGTTACAGTCGTTTATCTAAACGAGAGCCCCCTTTGACAGATCCGAGTGTTGTTTTTGTCACTTCTGGATTTGTTGTAGCTGTGGATTATTTTCCTTACTCCAACGATCCCATTCATGTTGGTCCATCTGCGAAATCCTTCGACAAGTAGATAACCTCGGATCTGAAATGGTAACCACGTCGGGATCAGGTAATGCTGTTAATGGTTTATTAATCAAGAAATGTTGGGATGTAAGAGGTGGTAAATCATTACGATCGGATAAAAGGGGGCACAAAGGTCTTGAATTTAAGGTAGATTCTGCCTGCGAAAACAACGTGCACAGCACTCTAAATTGTCTACTCATGACAAGTTTAAGGTGAAATTTACAATACTTATTGCCTGCTTTCCATAAACAGCTAAAATGGAATCATGTGGAAGAATAAAATGCAAAGTGAGTCCTATACGCAATGCTTCGGAAATGTTGTATTGTTTTTTTAAGAAATTTTCAAGCTCATGAAGTTCTGCGTTTGCGCCGATAAAATTTGTACCATGGTTAGAGTATATATGGAGGGGCTTGCCGCGACGAGCTATACAACTATGAATTAAAGCAGAAATGATTCTATAGATTAATCAGTCACCAGCTCAAGATGAACAACCTTAGTGGAACATATATATTGCTACGATAACGCCCTTCGTCAGATGTACAACGATCAATTGCCTGCTGATCACCACCTCTTTGTGTCTTTAAAATAATTTAAAATTGACACAATTAAGTTTTATGCTTCGACTAGCTCAGTGACACCCCGCACAGAGTGAACGACGATATAATAACAGAGAATTTTTGCCCACTTCTTTCTAACACTCCATATACCTGAATAAGACAAGCGAAATTCACCAAAATTTGTATAATAAGCGCAGAAAATTTACAATGTACTATTTACATAACTTTTGAATAAGAATTAAAATAAATATTCCTCTCAAATTTGTTCATTACCTAGATTATAACCCTTTTTACACAATTCTATATCAATTAAAGCCAGCAAAAAATTGTATTTTATTATGAATGTTTCGTTGAACGTTAAAAGAACTATTCCCTTTTCAAGATGTACTTCTGCGTACCGACCAACATTTTGTTGACTTTTTACATAAAGATTTAAATTACATGCAAATTTTAAGCTCAGCAGATATTTAAAATAATAAATGTAACATACTATAAATAAAGAAAATTAATCCTGACTTTATGTTCCTCCTGTAATTACTCACTAGTGCTTCCTGACCCAAATCGGTTATTTGTTCAGTGGTTTCGAGTCACTAACCCGCAGCTTGGCGTGCTCCCCAGTACTTCGAAATGCTTACCAGCCTGCCTAATGGTTTGAAGTACTAACCCTGTATTTCGAGTATTATACCATTTATTATGTAGAGTTTTAACCCAGTAAATAAGTTTTAACGTCGTAATTTAGTCATAATTTAGTTCTGATTTAGTTTCCCATTTATTGTGTCCGAAACGTTAAGTTGAAATAAAACTATTTCAAATTAATCATCTATTTTAATCATTTTGGACTATATACCCTAGAAAATTACACAACCTTTTACGATATATATATATATATATATATATATATATATATTGCTATGTATAAACAAGAATTGGAATTATCGTTCGCCGACGTTGGGCTGTCTTATTAATATTGCTATAAATCTCCCTCCAGGAACTTGACTGGATTTTATCTTGAACCTACCTTGTCGACCAATAACAAAATTTGTTATGTTACCGCCTTACTCGTTATCAATTTCGTATTCAACTTATAGCTCCTTGATTGTTTAAATTATCAAATCACTCCCATTAACTTTATCTTATAACCTCGACTAGCATTTATTTGGAATTATAAAATTCAGTTAATTCGATTCTATATAATGAACCAAATATTATGTACAGTTTTTGTAAATTACTTAAAATACACTTTTCAATTAATTAATGTTGTAAATCTCATTTATCAAAAATCATATACTTTTTAATCAAACCCAAAGTCACAAAAAAACCTATTATTTTTATAAAAAAAGAAGTGTGGAACGTTTAAAACCTCTTATCATATCACGCACTTTATACGTATGCAAGTCCTCTTTTTGTTGACTTTTTCACATTCATTTATACTAAGCAAATTCAATATTCAAATAAAAAAATAGAAAAAAAAGTCTTATAACTAAAAATCTGACCTGGTCTATTTTATTCGCATTGACGCATCCATAATCAGCTAGTATTTCCCATGCATTAAGCCATCTATTTGAATAAAATTTATCTTCCCCCAATTCAGGATTATTACATGCCCATTCGAAATGTTGTCTATCCACACGCTTGAACCATTGCATTTAAATTATTGCCATCACCCTCTGGACTACCATTATTAACTTATACTTATGTACCCCAGTTTATTGTCATCTCATTCAGACTTATTACTTCTTATCAATTTCCCCAAACTTAGAATTGGATTATCATCCTCACTAAACTCGAATTTGTATTATTATTTTTCCAGGACTCGGAATTCTCATCATTTATTTTCCCCTGACTCGGAATTGCATTATTCTCCCCGGACTCAGAACCGTTTAATCGGCAATCACAATGTTCATCTTCCCACTTATACAATTTTTCACTTTAAATTATTATTACGTATCACACTTTATTTCATAGTGGCGCACCTCGGCCTTTGTTGAGTTGAAGACTGCCTTTGTTCTCACTGTACCTGTTAATATATCATTGCTCTCCTACTCCGTCAGTGAGTATGGTCTACAAACTCGTCGCTCATTTTAACGAATCAAATTTTCGCATTTAAAGTAGTTTATGATGTAATTTTCTATGCTTTCAAATAATTGTGGCCTGCTCGCAGCTGTCTTGTTATCAAACATGCGGTGTTTTGACGAATCTAATCGCTTTTCCATAAACAACTGATGCAATTCGACTTTTAGTTTTCATATATGCATGTTATTTACGCAATTTTTAATCTCCTTTCTTATTAAAAATGGTTAACTATTTTGTACGCATTTACACTATGCTTCCTGAAGCTCTACTTCTTATCTCCGTATTAACCTAATTGTTTGGAACTCTTTTGAATGCGTGTTTAATTACACTTTATTATGTTTACTTACAAAATACGCGTGCTTCCACTAAAAATATTATTACTCGCCTTACCTAAATTAACTAAAACTTTATCTACATGGTGTTAAATATCTCCTATTCATCTAATGCATGTCTTCCTTATTCCTACGCTAACTATGCGTCTTCCTATGTCTATCTGCGTCGCTTAAAACTATTTATACTTTATATACAGGGTGTTGACTGCTTACTATTTACAAACTATCTCCATTTCTCGATTTTCTATTATATAACTGCAGTTTTCTGCTTCCTATTATAATTTCCAGTTCCTAAACGACCTTTACTATAAAGTACACCCTTAAACAATCCCTTATCACAGCAATATATATATATATATATATATATATATATATAATATATATACACACAAATGTAATTTTCGAAATTTTAAAACCACGGCTTTTGAGGTCTTTGGGTAACACAGGGCCAGCTTAGTCGACGCCTGCAACTTTAATGGGACATGAAGATTTAACTCGGGCGAAAGGTAAATTGCCCATAGCAGGTTGCGGTAATTTAAGGGAAAAACGAAAACATGCAACACATTTATGACGCGCTAGTTTGGCGAAATTTCAACCAGAAGTGATCCAAAATCAATCACACAAGGATGACAATAATAATTGAGGACCAGCGTGTAATAAACAACCATGTTTACATTCCACAAAAAGTTTCGACACATAATGTTTTCCTAAAATAAGAAATGTTGTCGTATGAAAATCGTAAACTTTGGAGTCAACTTCCAACACGAATGATTCTATTATAATCTATAAAGAGACTATGAGGTAATAAGGATGAAGTAGATTTCAACGGCTTTTGCAAAAGTTGCTTAAGCTCATCTGAAAATAATACTGCTTGGGTGATTTTTGTTAACCTAAATGGTGATTTTCGATTTTTCTTTTGGATGGGGGGACTTGTTTTGATGTCTTTTAGAGGACCAACAATTGTGATAAAATCCTAGACCATAAGCGATAGTTTTCTCGAGGCGACTAGGGTTAGAAAAATCCGTACAAGCAAATGATGGGGTAACAACCAACAGACATTAAAACTGCCTTTTAGGTATGGCACCTCCGAGACACAAGAACTAGATTTTGGCCAAGAAGTAAATTCTTCAACAAGCAGAATGGACCATGCCACTAAAGATAAGAAACTTTCAACAAATGCGGGGTGGTTCTTCGAACTAATAAGTCATCGGGATTTGATTTGGGCGGAACGCGACGCCACTATGCGTCCAACAATAATTTTTGAATATCCAAAACTCTATTTGCAACAGGGGTTTTTTAACAGATTTAGATTAATCTTTAACCATCCCAGAGCAATTGTGGAATTAAATCAAAGGACACTATTTGAAATTCTTAAACACAAAACTTTTAGAACTTTTGTAAGCTTAGTAAGAAGTAGTCCCCCACAAAGCTCGAGTTTTAGCACTGCTGCAGGTTTAAGAGGAAGAACTTTTAATTTGGCATATAAAAAATGAACTTGAACATGGTTATCATTATCCATGGAATGAAGATATATGCAAGAATAGCTGAAAAGGAGGCAACAGCGGTGTTCTCGCTTATGATCAAATTGGACGAGAGTTTTTTATGAATGATGGTGGACTGTAGTTTGAATACTATGTGCAATGAAACTTGAATCACAAGTTAAGCGTTTTTATTCCACATTAATAGTATAATTGAATTTACCATAAAGCGCTTCCAGACAACCACTAATACAAGTATCAAATAAAATCACAACAATGTAGTGAATGATTCCAAGCACGTATATACAAACTATAGTAAGTTAATAAGAATTGGTTTGCTACAAGTTATTATAAATGCCATGGAAATTACACGAATATTTCATACGAAAATGGGTTTTTTGAGAGGAGCGCCTTGTAAAACAAAGACGAATTTTAATTTGAATAGCAAATTTTAAATAAAAGGCCGTCTGTAAATGAACTTTTGAGATGTGAAAAGCTAACATTGAGTGATACTCAAGTTGCACAAGTCCTTCATGGGAATCAAAACGTAGCCAATTAAATCCACTTCGAACCAGTAGTGTGAAATCAATATCAAAAAATTGCAGGTGTCGTTCACCACTGTTTGGAGAAGTTTGATTGTAATCTTAAATATGTATGCTTATACATTCGTTTGCTATTTGAATCAAACAAGAATTTCGTTGTTAAGTATGCTTTTTCTCTACGGGCGTTGAGTCAGATGGAAATTTAACCTGAATTATTATTCGGCATTTTATATATACAGATGTTTTTTAACACTTTTCCTTTTTTGGAGGGGATAACCAGCTAATATTTCATTTCCTTATAAATGGGAATCATGTAAACATGTTGGAGTTCTTTCACAACCATCAGGTTGCTAATATCTATGTAGAGCCAGGTAGATTAGAAAAATATAGACGAGTATAGGAAGACCTAGACCAAGCTATATTAGTCAAATTATTTGAAATTTAGGTTGTGAAGGGTATGTAGAATTTTTTAGATTAGCACAGAATAGAAAAGAAGTTAGAGCTGCGTCAAACCGACCTTAAGTAAGGTCGAAAACAAAATGATGATGAAAATTCGTATGAAATCGTTCATAAAGGTCTTCATGAAAGTCAGCGTTTGGTGTAGTTTCACAGGTAACTTCATCATCGGGATATATTTATCCGAATGAAGATGGTATCTGCAACCGTTGCTGCTGAACGATAAATGTAAGGAATTGTGTAATTCCACAGTTACAAAACAAGCATGAAGGAAATGAGAACACGATTTTTAAGCAAGATAGAGTACCTCAGCGCATATATCGACCAGTTATGGAAATGCTAACTACTATTTTTCAAGTACGTATTATAAGCAGACATTTTAAAAACTCATGGCCGTCAATATCACCCGATATTGTTAACAGGGCGGATTACTGATTGTAGGGCTATTTGAAGGATATGGTATTTAGAACTCGACCAACAGCACTGGAGAAGTTAAAGCGCTGTGCTGGGAAGCAAATTTGTGCAATTCAACCAGAAATATCAAATATAGCTGTTTACAATTTGGAACAGTGGTTGGTGAATCAACAATATTTGTGATACAAACTCATTAGTTATGCCACTAAAAACTTCCGTGCTACAAGTGGTGCTTTATTTCTATTATGGAATAAAGTCACAAGCAAAGAATATTATAAGTCCACTTGTACAAGGTTATAATGAAAATTAGTTTCAACTTTTTATAAGGTAATTCGTTTACTTGTACCATAATTTCTTGTTTGATAGTTATGATATTAGTCAAACGAAGACCTTTACTCAATCAGAAACGAAAGAAGAACTGTTTAATATGGGCTAAATTGCGCAAAAACTGAACGCAAAAACAGTGGAACCCGTGTCATCTAGACTGATAAATCTATATTTAGATGACGTGTAGGTAATTCTAGAAGTAAGGTAATTGCTAAGAAAATTGAAGCGTAAAATACGGACTGCTTTGGAGAAAGTTAAGGTTTCTGCCTCAGTTATGGTATGGGGATGTATGTTAACCAAAGGTGTTGGTAGCCTTTACTTCCTTGAAGATGTTGTTAATGCCGAAAGGTTGTACTTTTCGACATTTCAAATCAACATCTTCTTAAGACACCTGAGTCGCTAAAATCGAACGTCAATGGAATTATCTTCCAAAAAGGTGACGTTTTTTTCCATCAGAAAAGCGCTTTAGTTCGTGACTGTCTATCAACAGTATTCGTTTATTGGACTGGTATTCCAGCAGACCATACGTATCCGCAACAGGTACATTGTGGAACCAAAAAGAAAAAGCTGCTGAATCTTTCCGATAGGAAAGTTAGTTGCGTTACGAGACCATCTTCAGGAAATAAAGGACTTTCTTCTCCGACGCTTTCAGGCCGTTTTAGAAAGTGAAAGTGACGTTGCTTGTTATTGTCAGTTGGAGTAAACAACTGAACTTTAAAAAAATACATCACAAATTTAACATCACATTTTTTTCTGTGAGTGTTATTTTAGTTTCTTTTTATATTAAATTATGTGAAATCAATCAGAGTTTATAGTTAAAAAGATCATTATGTCATTCAATTTGTGATTTCATTATTATTTCTACTTTCGTAGAGTATTAAATCGAAATCGAAGAGAGCCAATCCATGCAATTTTGGTCTCATAATAGTTGAGATTTCTGAATGCATATCGATTACTATAGACATATTTGCATTAACATAACGAGCTTTTAATCATACCACATTCATATGATAATGAACTACTACTTCTCGCGGTTAATTTGTTACATTCTATATACCTAATTCTAATGTAGACATATAATGCTGATGTATCTTGTTCTCGTATCGGTGCTGACTTTATGGGAATTGACAATGAACCCACTTTATTGTGACAGTAAAAATTTCAAGTAGGAGAACTAAGCTTCATAGTACACAGGGCGATTACTTCGATATTTTACTGCATCGTGACTAGCTGTATTATTTGAATCATTAATCTAAGTCATATTCAAGTGTACAAGTTTTTAAATAAATAATAACTGTCTGCCAAAATAGTTTTTAAAAACCTTCCAACAAACTCTTTAAGCATTTTTAGCGTTTTAGCGTTTCTGTTTGAGGCCATACAATATGCTTCAAAAACGTTTTCCAATTATTAAAATGTAACACGTGCGCGCAATTCAGTTTTTGCTTGGTTGCTTTTTCTGCAAACATAAACACAAAGCATAATCAATAATATATAAATTTGCAGTGCTATGTTGTTTCCGCTTTCAATCATTATGTAAACAATGGTTATTCAACGATGTTGTTGCCCTACGGGAGGTAAACGTATTTCTGAAAATTGGATAACGCACAAAAAGTTCAAATCTATATAACGAATATAAATGCCAATACGAAGACCACAAACATTTTTTCTATTAATAGAGATTTTGTGTATATTTATATATATATATATATATATATATATATATATATATATGAGTTCATTTTACATAAGTTTCCCAATATATAAAGGCTTTTTAGCAGATGCTAGTGAAAGTATGTCTCGACAGTAATCTTTGGCTTTTTGCTGAATTTCAAAGTTTGGTAAATAAAAACTAAACACCTAAACATTATAGCGAGTTTATTTTTGTTTTTCTAACTCGAGACTCACGATGCGGTGCCAATGTTGAAAATTCGATTCTTTTTATTTAGATGGGGTACGTAATTGGTTACTCAGTTCGAGCTCCAAAGCGTTGGGCGTTAATGTAGCAGATTTTATTTTTAGCCCCACGTTGTTGCACCAATGTAGCTGTTTTTGTTTTTAATTCATCTCGGAATTTAAAGTGACTTGAACTTTTTAGGCGTGCCGGGTGGCACTATAAAAACTTGCCGAGCCGGCGGCTAGCTTGGCTATTATTCACTGGGAGATCATAAGAAGGGTAGGGTTGAAATTTTCTGCGTGAAACGGAAAACTAAATAAAGTGAAGTTGAACCCGTTGTATCTAGCAAGCATTAAAATATAAAATTTTAGGGTAGATACAGAAATCCTACCGGAGTGGATGATTTTAAATTTACTCTTTATAGAAAATGGAACATTTAAATCAGAGTTATTTGTTGTATAACAAATAACTTCTATCCAACACTAAAAAAATTAAATAAATTGACATGTGTTAGTGATATCAAAAAATTATTATTTAAACAACATTTTTGTCTTTTATTATTCAAATAAGCATCAGATCTGATAATCACGTACGAACTTATGCAAAACTGTAATTCGAATTATTTTATAATGGATGTTATTAAAAATTTCACACATACAAGATTTGAAGCAATAATTACTTTCAAGAAAATTATACCCTTTATAAAAAATTTAAATAGTCTATATAAGATTATTATTTGTAACAGTGGGGTGCTGAGTCTTACTGACTGGAATGATTAAAATCGTTCTTGGCGGCTCAAGACATATCCGTTGTAGAAAGGGGTTTGCAAAAGTAATTATCAGACTCTTTTAGGGTCCAGCAAAACTCACTCTTAACTATTGGCTGCTGACGACTACCTTTAGGCTAGTTAGGCACATACTCCAGACGGATAACAAAAGACGTCGACCCCAGACTAATATTGTATGTGATAGATACGCTCTAGAATGTTTAATAGTGGCGGTCGACTAGAGGGTACATGAAGACTAGCAAGTGGCTTTCGTTCCTACGACCTATTGTCTGGCTATTTCATGATAGTGGTTGGCACTATAAAGTCTTTGTGGTTGTTAACCTTACTGGAAGTTTGCGCTGTAATAAAAATCGATTAAAGCACTTAAAGTCTTGACCGTAAATTTCACCATCAACAACTTTCCAATCTGCTTGAATCGAAGATGATGTGGAAGTGAGCGGATTTAGAAAATTACTTGCAAGGACAGTTCAAGCGCGGGAAGTCTTACCTAAACAAATGTTTAACGCTCTCGTGCCGTGTGTATGAAACAAGTTGAAAGCAATAAAATATTTCTTGAAGAATAAGTTGTTTACACGGGTTTTTGGAAGAATAAATTGCAATTTATGACTATACAAACTAGGTTTCATAACAGCTGAATTGTTTTCCATAAGATTGTGGGTACACAGTGTTGACCTTAGCCTTGAAATTGAACCAACTTAGAAAATAATAACTCGCACGTTGTTTTCCTTATGGGACTAAGGGCTTGTTAAAAATTGAGAATCTACCTAATTTTGCAAACAAATATTCTTAGCGAATTTTTTTAATTTCTTTCTTTTCTCTCTTGCCTTTATACTTCTAATTTGTTACAACTAGCAATTTCTTTTACAAACAAAAAAAATTGTTACAATGCCTTAAAAAAAATATAAAAGTTTCCGAGTTCTAGAAAAAGGAAAACGACATCATCACGTCAATTTAAAGTGAAAATTACGTACCAGTAATAATTAGTGAAAGTAAATAATTTATTAAAACTAAAAATTTGAAAGTGTTAAAATGTGCAACGAAGAATAGGCCGTTTTTACGCGTAAAAGTAAGATAAACTATTAATTGTATTTGATTTTAAATATTTAACAAATTTAGGGCTTCGAATAAACATCCAAAAAAAGTAAACGGATTCGAGTAAACATCCAAGTAAACGTATTTGAATAAAGATCCAAAAAAGGGGTCCGTCTGGATAAATACTCTGAAGGCATATTTAACTGTACGTCTGAAATTACATGAAGATACTCAAAGGTATTCCAGAAATCCAAGGGGAAAAATACAAGCAACCATAATTCATCATTCTGGTAAATCAAGTGAAGCAGGTCGAGCCATAACAATCAAGGGGTGCTAACCACATACACTCTGAGGCAATTCCAGTGACGAGCAAGGCCGATTCTCGGGATAGAAAAAAAGCAAAATAAAACGCGAATTTTTTTACAAACTAAATCTAAGTTTGAGAAAGAAACAAGAAAAAAAATTAGTTTTCTAAAGGAAGGGGTATTATTTTATTTACCGACCGAGTGAGGGAACCGTGGGTGGTTTTTACCGACACCACGCGAACAACACCATCGCTACCGGGAAATAATTGCTCGACGCGTCCTAACGGCCACGATAGAGGAGAAGTTTTAATTCCGGGAAGAAAAACAACTTGACCCACTTTGGGTACACCGGAGGAGCGATTCCATTTGGGTCGTTGAGATAAAGTGGGCAAATACTCATTGGACCATCGCCGCCAGAACGACTGGGTAATTTGGCGCAATAGTAGCCAGCGCGAATGCAAATTTATATTTTCTGGCAGAGTTATCTCTGGCATACTTAATATAGGGCCTCCAATAAGGAAATGACCGGGAGTCAAATAATCGGGGTTGTCTTTAGTGTCCAAGGAAAAGAAACACAAAGGTCGGCTATTCAATACGGCCTCTATGCGAGTGAAAACAGTAGACAACTCTTCAAAAGTAAGAGGTTGTTTGCCAAGAGTGCGTAGCAATAGAGATTTTGCAGATTTTACCGATGCTTCCCACATACCCCCAAAATTAGGAGCATATGGTGGATTAAACTGCCATTTAACTTGGCGGGAAACCAATGCGGAAAATATTTCATCTTGGTTTTGATGAAGAAACGCACTAGCTTCCTTTAACATACGAGCTGCACCAATAAAATTCTTTCCAGAATCTGAATAGATAGTGTCAGGAGCACCTTTCCGAGAAGCAAATCGATCAAAACACGCCATAAAAGCATTAGTAGTAAGTTCGGAAACTAATTCCAAGTGAACTGCTCTCGTGCACATGCACACGAAAACACAAAGATATGATTTGAAAGAAGAAGCATTACGCCGAATGGAAGACTTAACAAGCAACGGTCCAGCAAAGTCAACTCCAACATGAGTAAAGGCACGAGTTAATTGTACACGGGACGGAGGCAAATTAGACATAATGGGTTGAGAAGGCTTGGAATTAAATCGGAAACATGGTATGCATTGATGTATTCGTTGTCGTATTAACGATCGTGATCCTAAAATCAAGTATTTTCTTAGAATAAGAGCTTGTGTGGTAAGAGGTCCGGAATGCAAAGATAACGCATGATAGTGGTCGCAAATAAGTTTAGATAAAGCTGCCCTTTTAGGCAATAACAGAGGATGTTTGCTATCATAGTTCAATTGTGAATGCTGTAGGCGACCGCCCACCCTAAGCAAATCTAGAGTATCGATAAACGGCGATAATTTTCTAAAAGAGGCGGAGAGAGGTTTTTTATTTTTTATTTGCAACAATTCTACTGCAAAAAATTGTTGTTGAACAAGTTTCACGCATGTTTGTGATGCATTATGTAATTTATCACGAGAAATAGGACCTAGAATTTTTCCCATGGGGTGACGGCAATTATAAATAAAACGAATAATATATGCCGTTGCATATTGCAAGCGACTTAAAGAAGAAAAATTTCCCATGAATTCAGCAAAATCGCACTGTTCTAATGCAACCAGTAGTGTAGTAATTGATTTTAATTCAGGTACTTCACTCAAAGGAACAAAAGAATAGTTGAGGTTAAAACAAACATCATTTAAATTAGATGCACCTTTCCACCACAAATCGTGGCGTAATAATTGAAGAGGGGTGAGTCCACGAGAAGCGACGTCAGCAGGGTTAAGTTCTCCGGAAACATGGCTCCATTGATCAATGGAGGTATATTCTAGAATTTGGCTTACTCGATTTCCCACAAAAGGTTTTAACAAATATGTAGGCGTACGCAACCATGTACGACTTGAGAGTCTGAATAAAGTTTAGTTTCCGAAATAGGGTATGGAAATTTATTTGAACGCATAGAATGAATTAATTTGGCTAATAAAAGAGCTCCAGAAAGTTCTAAGCGTGGGATAGTAAGATGCTTTACAGGAGCAACCTTGCTTTTGGCTTGTAGAAGATTACAATTTACCGATTTATCACTAACAACATACAAGTAGACACAAGCGCCGTATCCCCTTTCGCTTACATCGCAAAATCCTAGTAATCGATAAGTGCCGTGGAAATGAGACAAAATTTGAGTAATTTTTAGCTGGGATAACATAGTAATTTGGTTACAAAAGCCTTGCCATTCCTGACACCACTTATGATCAGGGGTATCATCCCAATCAATTTGTTGAACTCACAGTCGTTGTAACATATGCTTTACTACAAATATTACTGGAGTTAACCACCCTAAAGGGTCAAGTATGCGGGCCATATAAGAAAGTACAGAGCGTTTTGTAAATTCACCTTTAAAGGGTATCACGTTATAAGTGAACACGTCTATTCCAGGGATTCAGACTAAACCTAGTATCTTTATACCACTAACGTGATCAGAAAAAGGAATTAGAGTTTCTAATTCAGTTTGTTCGAAATCCTGTAACAAATCCTCAGAGTTACTAGACCATTTGCACAAATCTAACTGGCCTAGAGAAAGAAGTTTTACTAGCTCGTGCTGTAGTTGCTTCGCTTCAGCAATACTTTCAGCACCGCTAATTACGTCATCCATATAGGTATGATACATAATAGCTTCAGAAGCCATGGGGTAAGAGTTTCCTTCGTCTATAACCAATTGCCGAAAAACTCTTTGAGCTAAGAAAGCGGAAGGAGCTAACTCACATGTAAGAGTTCTAAGCTCGTACTTAGATATGTTGTCTTGTGGAGTTGGTCTCCAAAATATATGCTGAAATTGACAATCTTGCTTACGAAGTAATATCTGCCGATACATCATGCGAATGACCGCACAAACAGCAATTTTATGCGATCTAAATGTATTTATTATATCTGGTAAATTGCACTGTAATTTGGGACCAGCATACAATCTATTGTTGAGAGAAAGACCTAATGAATCCACGGCAGATCCATTAAAAACAACGCGTAGTTTGGTAGTACTACTTGTTATTTTCGAGATGGCATGATGTGGTAGAATATAATCGGATGGATTTTCGGCTAAAATCATATGACCAAGATCAAAATATTCTTGTAAAAACATATTATAAGAATTTTGTTTTTCAAGAGAACATGAAAGACGTTTTTCTAAATTTAGATAACATTTATAAGCAATATGTCGATTGCTACCGAGAGGTTCAATATTGTTATTGAAAGGGAGAGCGACAGTAAAACGACCAGAGGCGTTTCGAGAATAATTTTCTAGAAAATGAGATTCACAAATAACATCTTCTTGAGAGGGAACTTTGGGCATTTTGACTTCTTCTAATTTCCAGAAATTCCTTATATCATTATCTTCCGAATAAGAAATAAAAAGAGAAGTTGCATTAACTGCGGTGTTAACATTAGGAACCTGTCCCAATAGCACGTAACCGAATACTGTTTCAATTGCTACTGGTTGGCCAGGAATGATTCTAGTGCGATCAGAAAATAGCACTTTGGAACATATTTCAGCACCCTGCAGTATATCTACGGGCAATGATTTATGAAAATTTTTATCAGCAAGCTGCAAACATTTAAATTTATGGTAAATACGAGAAGACAGTGAGCAACCGGGAACGTTTCCCGTTATTTTAGGAAAGATTGAAGCACAGAATTGAAATTGATGCTTCGAGTGATTAGAAAACAAAATGCATATTACAGCTCCTTTGGATTTAATTGCAGAACCTGAAATGCCACCAACTTAGCGAAAATCATGTTGACGCTCCAACCCTAAGCGTTGGACACAAGAACTTGAAATTGCGTTGATTTGAGATCCGGAATCTAAAATGCATCTCACAGATTGTAACTTATTGTTTATATCTAAAACAGGAGCTTCTACCGTACCTAATAAAACAGTGTAATTTTCTAGTGAATTTGTGACGTTGCATGTCGAAACAACTTCAGTTGTGAGTGCGGCTTTCGAATCGTTAGATTCAGTAATGTGTTCCCTAGCAAGTGGTTTATGCAACAGAGTATGATGAGAAGAGAAATGGCACAACTTACATTTACCATCAGAATTACAATCACGAGGAGTATGACTGCCGAGGCATTTAAAACATCGATTTAAAGATTTAATAGCAACTTGACGATCGGCAACGCTAAGTTTTTTAAATGCCAAACATCCATAGATTTTATAGACTTCTCCACAATAGGGACAAATTATACTAGCGGTTTTAGTCGCCACTGAAGTCTGCGAATTTTTAACGAAGAGGGATTGGTTTAAACTAGATTTAAAGCGAAGGGGTGCACCTGGCTTTGGCGCTCTTTCCTTTTTAATATCTTCATAAAGTTCTGAAGTTTTGCTTTGCAAGGTTAAGAAATCGAACAGTTGAGTACAAGTAGGAACTACCGAACCTATGTTTGAATCAAATGCGTTTTGAGTTTTGAATTCTACGTTGCGATAGCATAAAGAAAACAATAAAAAATCGGCCAAATCTTCAACTTTATTCGCTACCTTTAACGTGTTAACAGCATTAACATGAATATTAATAAAGTTTGAGAGCGATTTAGAGTTTTTAAATTGAAGTATTTTATTTAATTAGTAGCTCGTAATTCTACGAGGTGAATTGTAGCGATCTTGAAGTTTCGTAAACGCTTGTTCATATAAATTGGCATCTAGAGCTAAATCCGAAATTAAAGCCAATGGTTCTCCTTTAAGAAGCATTCTCATGTAATGATACTTCTGGATTACGGGAATGTGATCGTTTTCATGGACTAAACTTTTGTATAACGTAATGAAATTTTGCCAATTGTCTAAACAACCATCAAACGGATTTATACTAAGAGGTTTTAAATAACTGGTAACAGGTTGAGATGCACTTGCGATAACTGCTGTATCGCCGGCAGAAGTAGAAGCCTTTTGCTTCATATCGAAAAATCGAGAACGAATAACATCGATTAAATTATCGAATGAAGATCTTTGAGAATTTATCTCATCCTTTTCTTCTACAGTGGAATTATAACTTAAAATTTTATCGTAAAGAGTATCGAGTTGTTGCTCAATACTTTGCATTCGAACATATCTCGCTTCGACTGCTGAAAAGCAAGTAGCCGTTTTGATATAGTCTTGGATTTCCGTTAAACGAGAAAAATAATCCTCTAATTTTTTTTGTAGAATGTTTCTGGTAGTCATGATTAAATGTTTGTTACGCACAAATAATACTTGCACGAATTTTAGATTAAGAGTACTTCCAAAGAAGAGTTTATTGTTTGTATACAAATACAAATGTTATTGTTTTAAAACGTGTTGAATGGCAACGCGATAACGAAGTTATCTGACTAAAGTATAAATGCAGTATTTTTAAAAGTACACATGTGCAATTCAAACTGGAAAATTTTATAGCAATTTAAATATCTTTAGAATTGAAGTGTTATGATTATTCGAAATTACAATTAATGTTGGACATACGTATTTATGTGCTTGAATTGAGGATGTGAGACGAAAAACGAGATATCACGTACTTCTTAATTCGGCTCGTACGGATCAAGAAACTTATGTACACGCCTCTTGGAAAGACAGGGGACGCAAATAGAAATTGCCTGGAGTGCAGTAGGCAGTAAACCAGGGTTTGTAAGGTAGAGCGTGGACTGTATAGAGTAGAAGGAAGGAAACATAAAATTTGAAAACAAAGTCACATAAATACTTAAAACACTTACCGAAGCACAACATCTGGAGCACTAACGCGGCACCTTTCAGTACTGTCTCTGGCCAGAGGTAAATAGGAAACGGAGTAAGGAAATGATTATTTTAGGAAAGACATTAGAGGCAGCAATATTGAGAATTGAAGGAAACACGTTCGCGTTTGCGGATGGTTGTTAATCGACTCTTTTAAATTATGTTATTCCTTATCTAGTCTGGCTTGATAACGAATACAACGTCGGAAGAGCGAAATGGCGCGAACATTTGCTAAATATTATATATTGCAAGAGTCAACAAAAAGGTCATTTGAGAATTTGAAAATAAGGAAAAGCATCTTTGAACATTCGAAAAGTACTTTAGAGTAATTACATATATATTTTTGCTGGCTTTCAGGAAAATTAAATTTGGTGAATGTGAATAATTTATTCAGAGGCTAATTTTTGAATTGATATAAAACTGTTATATTACCAATCATTATACTGAGTAATTTTGGATTGTTTCATTTAAATTATTTCAATAGATAGAAAAAAAGGGGAATTTCATAGCAATTTTAATGGTACGCATCGTAGAAGCTTAATCCTAAAAAGGAGGTTTAATAGCAATATTAATGGCACACAAAAAGGGGATTTCACAGCAATATTAATTGCGCACCAATCGTCGGGGTTGTAAAGGGGATTTCACAGCAATAATAATGGTACGTCCAATTGTGGGGCATTTCACAGTAATATTAAGGACACCCAACGTAAGGGCGATATCACAGCAATATATATATATATATATATATATATAACATATATATTATAGTGGTTTTAAAAGATCAAAAATAAATATAAAAGAAACAATTTCAAACCACCCTGTCTAAAGGAACAACCAGAAATTACGTGCGAAAGTTATATTAGTTAATTCCTTTTTAAGTAACGGGTATTAATCAAATTGTACAAATAATGATAAATATTTAGTAGGTTTGCAAAGAAATTAAATGGTAGAAGCCAATGCCATTAATTTATTAATTTAATTGAATTTAATTGAACGATTATTGATGTATAATATGCCTAAAAGCGTGTAAAAACTCAATAATACCAAGGTGAGACGCGTTGCTAACAAACAAATATATCGGTAGGGTGGAAATACCATGAAAAGAAGCTCGGAGAAATATATTTAAAACGCTCGTTAAGATTGAACACCTGCGTGGTTTGGAAATGTCAAGTTCCAATAATTTTGTATAGATAAAGATAAAGATTCTACGTATATTGTAAACCGTCGAATGCGTTCTCTGGAAATACTAATGAGGGGTTATTTAAATCACGTAGTAAGTTCACGTGGTGTAGATAGCAAATAAACAGAAATATCGATTTTGTACCACTCAAACCAGGTTACAAAGAGACGTAGAAAACGCATAAGCAAGAGATGACGATAGTATAGGAGGGACTTATAGGACGTCAGTAAATATACGATTGGTCGATATAGTTAGTTGAACGCGAGACAAATACCAGCATAGTGTATATTAATTTTCTAAAAATAGTATAACGGCGTGCTGAAATTCGCGGGATTAAATATTGGTTGAGTATAAAATTTTAAGAATGTGTTGTTGTAGATGGGGATTTCGGATCAATAGGCGGCCAGGAGGTGGCAGCCTAAGTGTATAAATGTTTTTGGACAACGTGGTGAAGGCCCTTAATATTTCGATCGCTCCAAACGACGTATGAAAGTTAACACGAGTTGTAAGTATTATAAAATCATTTAAATTATATTGCATGGTGATAGCCTCTTAATTACTACGCGGTTAGTGTGCCGAGAGTACATTTTTTAATTGAGGTATCACCTATAATTTTAATCAACACGTGTCGGGACATTAAGTAACGTGTTTTGAAGCAACTAATTGAGAAAGACGTATGTTTAAATAGAATTTGGTTACACCGTGGAGGCGGCGTTGGCGGATCGGCTTAGATGGAGTTCGTCTAGTAACAGCTAGAAACGGCCTGCAGAACAGATAGAAGAAATACATGGCATCGTCCACAGAGCAGAGATCTCCTAGAAATTTTCAGGTAACGATTTGAAATTTTGATTCTTATAAACTGTGAATATTGGGTGACGTATGAGAGTGAAATTTGAAGGTATTGTGGATTATTTGCGTATTGAACACAATACGTGTAAATAACTTTATTATGGTATTTAACTAGAAATTTCTAGGTGTCTATAAAGCTTTTAACGTTCCATCAGAACGTGAAATTTTGTGAAGAGTACATTGCTTTGTTTTTTTTATTTTAAGAGTATGCAAAGTTGTTAGGCATACATTATGCATAATTAGCTGGGTTATCATGAGCTCACCCTACCCCAGAGTTTACTTAGATTAAAAAACAAAATAAATTATAAAGAAGGAATTTTAGAGAAGGTATTATTCAAGGCCCATTTATTCCGGGTACATTTTATGTGTTTGATGATTTTAAAATAAAATCCAGGACATTACAAAATAAGATTTACTGAAGTGTAACGTGATCAATGAAATATGGACAATATTGTATTTCATTTGTAAATAGTAATAAATAAAAGATTGTATGTTGGTTGTATTTTGTGGTTTTATTGCGAGTGTGTGTGTACGATTGAGAATATGCGAGTGAATCTAGATACCCAAGAGGAGGTCCAAATGAGCTAGCCGGAAGCAGGTGCAGAAAATTGGCAATTCAACCGAGGAAGAGAGGAAAACGGGTAAGAAAATTTTTTTTTGACTTATTTAAATTTTTGGAAATTTTTCTATTTTCGAATTTGAGAATTTAATAAAATTTTCGAATATATTTTTGTTAGTGAGGATTTTACCCAAGATCTACGGCAATTTTATGACGTCCCAATGTTGGGGCTCGAATGTTTTTGAGATAGTACTAATTTAGAGCGTAGTGCCACGGCAATTTTATGGCGACCCAAAAGTGAGGCTCGAGTTCCAAGTAGAATTTTAGTGATTTTATTCCAGGAAACTGGCGATCTGAGAGAGAGAGAGTTTCAGTTTTTTTTTTTGTATAAATTTGAGAGTATTTGAGTGTGTGTGAGAGTGATTTGAACGTATGCAGAGAAAGGAGTGGTTAAGGAGTCAAGAAGTGGAAATTGGAAGTGACGATAGTGCCTTGTGTGAGAAAAATTCGAAAATGGAAGAAGCTGGAGGTAGTAGGGATTAGTCGAAGACGGAATCGGGAGAAGCTGGAAATGAATTAATTTTGAGAATGCTAGAGAGGATGAATGAAGAATCTAACAGAACATTAGAGGAAATGATATTAAGTAGGGAAGAATCAAACAGGAAATTGGAGCAGATGATGTCGAATCGAATAGGAAATTTGATCAGAAGAGTGAGACGTTAAGCGGGGTGAGAGAAATGTGTGCTGAATCAAATAGGAAAGTTGACCGAATGAATGAGACATTAACAGGAGTTAGGGAAACCCTAAGTGAGAAAATAGATAAGACGAATAAAGAAGTTTCTCAATTCAAAAATAGTTTGACGGTAAAGATGGGGGAAGTTGAAAATAGGGTTGATAAAAATGAGCGTGATATTAGAGGTTTAAATTTGGAAATGGGACAATTAAGGACTGATGTAAGGATTTTCTGTGAGGACGAGATTAATGCGAAAATGGCTGAGGTAACGGACTCGTGTAAGGATCAGTTAGGTCGGGTTGAGAGAGAAGTGACTGGGATTAAGCATAATGTAGCGACTTTAATGGGGGATGGTTCAAGGTTTGTAACAGGTAATGTTTCTTTAGAGCAATATATATATATATATATATATATATATATATATATATATATATATATATATATATATATATATATATATATATATATGTATCTTGTTGATCTAATATTTCAAAATTAAAATACCGTAATGTTGGTTCATCCATTTGCAGTTGCGATCAGGAACAACCCTTACGAGTAAAAAACTTAAACTCCATATTTTGAACCCAAATTATTAATACACAAAATGTTGGGAGAAAATTTCCATCGCACACAAATCCCAGAGCTTTATCCACCTGTAACTATGATCGATTTATGATTTTCAAGCTTATGTTAGAAACGTAAAAAGTTTGTAAATTGTACAAATTTGGCAGTCATTAGATCCATATAATGAGCAAAAACCGAAACTAAATTTTGATATTTTATTTTCGTCGTCACCATACAACATAGTAAAACAGATTACTTATATTTTGCTCTCTTTTTTCACAACAGCTAACCACAGATAATATTTAGCATATATTCCAGTACGCATCTTCTTTGTATTGAATGTATTTTAAAATTTGTAATTTTTACAAAAATAATTGAATATAGTCAAGTCCAAATAAAGTTGAATGTGAATCATTAGTGCAAAGCTATTACATAATCTTATCGTAAACGTAAACAACATTATTCTCGCAGTTAAAGGTTAAAATGTTTGCATCAAACTGGTAAGGGTTTCCTATTATTATTTATTGGTATATTGCGAGAATCACCCTCAACTTTATTTGAGCCATGCCTATAAAATTTAAGACTAATATAATGGTTAATAAAATTTTATTAGTGTGTTGGGTTGCTTAATTCAACTTTCAGTTTAATAAAACTTATTTACCCTGCAAAAGCTTAATAGAATCAAATGCCTGGATATTCACAATAAATTGATATGGTATACAAACAGTTGCTAATAAAGTATTAAATGACGTCACTATAATTAATTGATGCGATAAGATTTTAAATTATTTAAGAAGCTGAAAGCGTGTTCTGCTGGTTGTTGGATTTCGCCCGGCAACTCGGCGTCAGTAACGAAGCAAGGACGCAGTACGCAAACGCAAGCGTAAAATGTTTCCAAAAAAATCACTATTTCCACTCCTGTGGTATACAGGTGGAATATTACGAGTTACAATACACACGCGCGCGCGCGCACACACTCACACACATTGCAGTGAATTTGTAGCTTTATGTGCCCAGACGTTGGGAGCTAATAAAAGGTGCTTCATTAAAACAAAAATTATCTGACGTGGGTTATTACCTGAAGATTCTCGTATTATTTTGTTAGCTCAGATCTAATGAAACAAGGAAACTCCGACATCAAAACTATAATTTCACGAATATTCATTAACAAACAAAATCATGACAATAGCTACATCCACAAACATCTTTTTTCAACACTCAATATTCAAAAGATTACTTACGCACAAGCATTAAAACCTACAAATGCAATTTACAACTTATGTCTAAAAACAATATTTCATAACTACTAAACATTAATATAGAGTTTACCCAGTCTTAGTTTATAATTAATAATCCCAAAACTCTTCTTATGCGCCACAAAAATTTTATTTTTTAAAGAGGTATGGATAATTTGAATACTCTCAATTAACCCGTCAAAATTGTTTAAACCAAGTCGTTTTGAACTTCCATCTCTACTGTGTACCATAATAACTGCATCGGAAAATCAATTTTCAATTTCTCCATTTACGTTTTCATTGATGCGTTAATTAACCCCATGATCCTTTTTCTCGTTTAAGTCGTTCCTATTTCAACATAATTCATTTTTGTACGTTGAATTTTACCCCATACGTTTTAAAAAACATTGTTCTAACCAATATTTTAAAAATAGAACGTGACCTTGCATATAATTTAAATTACAACTCTTAGTTAATCGTTAAACACATTGTCGACAAGTGCCTTTATAAACAGAGCATTAGTAACTACTCGACCAACCAATATTGAATAACCTTGTTTTAATTGCTTCTCCGTTTTACATAATAAAGAGGTTTTACGTCATTAGTTTCCTGAAGTTTCTATATTTCTCTAGTTGACACGGGCTGATGTAGTTCCGTTGAAAATATTGTTAGTGGCTACTTTACGTTATCTATATTGCTTCTCGGTTTTAGTTTATTAGTTCGTTAATTGGTGTGGTTAAAAGAATGAATGGTAGGGTTAACTGTTATCACGGTTATCTTCTCTCTCTCCCCCTCTCTCTTTCTCTCACCCTCTCTCTCTCTCTCACGTTTATCTTATCTAAATAGCTAATTTATGAGGTCGTATTTGTTTTACTTGCTAATTCGAACGTTTTCATTCATGTTATGTGTAATCGTAAAGATAATTCTCTGTCGCATGTGATTTATGGGTATATTAGTTCTTACTACCGAATGAAATTTACCGGTAAGTGAATGTTTGTTCTCTTTATGAAGTAATAAAGGTATTGTTTTGTTAATGGCTATACAACTATTAGCTCAATTTGTATAGGTGAACAAGCGTGAATTTGTTTACAGATACATCTTATGTTTTATTTTGTTTTATACAAATTACTTATTGAGAACTACAAATAACTTGTTCGTTCTTTTATATTATATTATATATATATATATATATATATATATATATATTGCTGTGATTTTGCCCTATTATTATTATGAGATTAACGAGCCCCTACGATGGGCGTCATAAAATTGCTGTGATATTCGCCCTACGATTGGGTGTACCATAAAATTGCTATGTTTTGCCCTATTATTATTTTGGGATTAACGAGCCCCTACGATGGGCGCCATAAAATTTGCTGTGAAATCCCCCCTGATATTATTTTTAGCCCTTATGTTGTGAAATGTTAAATTAAGTTTTTACCCCGAATGAATCTTATTGAATCAAATAAAGCAATTCTATAATACACAATATAATCATTGATAATATTTACAACTCTCAAAATTTTCCTTTTTTACAGAATATCTACATATACCAGATTTATGGTTTTCTGAAAGCAAAATATCTTTTACTTATTCAGGGACTTTCGAACGTTCCAAGATACCTATTTCATTGTCATAACTTGTTAAGTGACCCTTTTTGTCGACTCTTACAAATACACAATGTACCAAATATTAAATCAAAAACAGTTTTCAATAATAAAGTGTATTAAGGTTGCTAACCTGGAATGGGTTCTGTAGTTCCATCCTAATCTATTATCTGCATCCCCTTTCTGTGTCCTCTTTCCTTATTACTGTGCCTGCCCCATAAATTGTTTCTAATTAACAAGTCAAAATATGTCTAAATTAGAATACTCTCCAAAGTTTTAGTATGTTTAAAGTTCGAAGTCCCAAATTAAAGTCGTCTTAAATATCCCAAATTAAAGTCATCTCAATCAAAATATATCTCCAATTGAAAGTCGAAATTAAAACCCGATATTAAAAGCCAAAATTAAAGTCCAGATTGAAATTAAAAGCCCTGTTTCATTAATATTAAAAAAGGATTTAATTAAGTCGTTTTACTTACGTCTATTTATAGATAGGCTTATTTTCCTTGCATAAATTCTCGCACTTTTTAATTCTTATTTACTTTGATTTTTAATTTACTGTTTACGTAAATTTTTAACACTTTTGAACATAGTGGTAGATCAGCTTGAATATAGACTAACTTGTCGCTTTGTCATTATCGTATATATAAGCCGTAGCACCACCCGACTTCATTGGCTTATTTACGTTTTGGGACGATACTTTTGCTTTATTTCGCATACCTTGGAATTTTCACCAATTATTTAGTTCAAATCTTTCAATGCATGCATTGACTGTCACGTGCGCCTCTCGCATATCGTGGTATTATTTGAGAAATTCCAACTTTTGCGTTCTATCAGTTCACGTATTCGGATGTTTGTTAAATTTTATCGTCTAAATTGAATCGCCTGGTGCTTGTTTATTTCTACAGAATATTGGATTTTGGAACAAATGTGATTTCTTCCAGTTACGTAACGATTTTCTAATAATGAATTATTTAGAATGCGTGTACGATGATATTTTTAACGCAACTGTTACATCTTTGCAATGCCAATTTATCTAGGTTTCCCGGTGTTTTAATTTTGATGCAATTTGTTGAGTTTTAAAATCTCATCTATACTTGTAAACTACTCTTAGACCACTTTATGTTCTCATGCATTTAATCCCGTGTATTTTATATACAGTGTGCTCTCAATTAACAATATGTAGGGTGACCTATTTACTCTTATAATTTCTGAAATTGTTTGCCTTTCTTAATGTGGAAGTTGTTTTTATTTATTCTACGACCCCGATGACTTAACCTACCACTAAACTACCCTATTATCATAGCAATATATATATATACATATATTATCCTACAATAAAATGTAAATAGCTATATTACGAGGCTTGTTCAATTGAAACCCATCTTTGGTCAGGTTAGCCTTGGAAAGAATTGTAATCACTCAGCTGACGTTTTGCAACGTTAGTGGTGTTTGCAAACTTCCCATTAGTCAGTTTCTCTCGTATATATTTGACAGCGATTTTAAGTATTGTGACTTTGAAATGACGTTTGTTGTTAACAATCCGAACAAATGTGATCAGCGTGCGGTCATTCAATTTCTGTATGCTGAAGGTTTGCAATCATTGGAAATTCATACACAAATGCAAGCAGTGTATGAAAGCGCATGTTTTGCGTATCCAACTGTCAAGGAATAGAGTCGAAAATTTAAGATTGGTCCCGAAGGGACGAATGATAAGCCGCGACCAGGTGCAATGCGTACTGCGTCAAGAGACAGAAATATGGCATGTGTGAAAGACCTGATTAGCGAAAATTGTCGAGTTTCAATCAGAATAATTTCAGAAAATGTTGGTGTGAGTATCGGATCTGTTCATAGCATTGTACACAAACTAGGCTACAACAAAGTTTGTGCGCAATGAATTCCTAGCCTTTTGTCAGAAAACCAAAAAAGGTTGCGAATGGGCTTATCTTTGCAACACCTCACGGAATACAGACAAAATGGTAAAGATTTTCTCTCGTCAAGAATTGCTGGCGACGAATTTTGGTGTCATTATTTTGAATCATCCAGTAAACTGTCATCGATGCAATAGAAACACGCAAATTCTTCGCCACCAAAGAAGTTTAATGTTCAACCTTCTGCCGGTTAGGTCATGTTGACATTTTTTCGACCATGAAGGACCCTTGTTGATAGAATTTACAGAACCTCGGGTGCATATCAACGCAAATCTGTATAATGAAACTTTGAACAAGCTCCATCAAGCAATAAGACGAAAACATCCAGGGAAGCTTTCACGTGGTGTCGTTCTGCTTTACGACATTGCTCGATCTCATGTTGTTAACGCAGTGAAAAAAAATCTACAGCGAAAGAAATGGAGGATATTAGAGCATCCATCCTAAAGTCCCGATTTATCGCCTTGTAATTTTCACATCTTTGGGCCACTGAAAGAAGCGTTAAAAGGTAACCGTTTACAATCGGACAAAGAAGTACAAAACGCCGTGAAAGAATTCTTCGAGAAGCAGCCACAAGATTTCTTGAGGCAGGGTATACATGGGTTGACGGAACCACGTGATATGTGCCTTAATCGTGGTGGTAATTATTTGTAAATTTAGTTTTCAATAAATTTTTCCTGAACCACAAAAATGGGTTTCAATTGAACAAGCCTTGTAATAAATATTTGAGGAATATTCTAGGAAACCATTTCGAATGGACCTGCACCTTGCCGAAGTTCTAAATTACTAGAATAGGTGAAATGGCTTGCGTGTTCTAATGAGCTAAAGAGCCAAACTACAGGTCCAACCAAAGTAATAGGGTCGTTAGTGAGGAACCAGACTAAGACAGGTCCCCGAAAGAGGGCAGAGGCTCTTTCGGTACTTAGATTGGCAGAGACCATAGGGGTCGGTATGGCAGTCTAAGACACACTACCGCGATGTGGAAGGCAACGGGAAACCACCACATTATCTCTTAAGTACACAGCGTACTTAAGTTGTTACAAACATGATGTCATTCTCTGGGGTAAAAGATTCCGGAGTTAAAATAGTCCCCCATTCGGATCTCCGGGAGGGGACTACTTCGGAGGATGCGACCGGAAAGTTAAAAATAAGAGCCGGGAACATTCTGCGAGTCGGAGCGTGGAATGTTAGAAGTATGAAGCAAGCATTTAAGCTAGAGAACCTAAAAATCGAAATGAATAGGTAATCATTAGACATAGTAGGGATCAGCGAAGTTCGGTGGCCAGAAGTGGGAGATTTTTGAAGTAGAGACTTCATGGTAATTCATACAGGAGCAGAGGAAGGAAATTTGGGTGTGGGGATAGTTATGCGGAAAAAGATAGGATACTGTGTAGAAAATTACTTACAAAAGAACGAAAAAGTACTCATGGTTAGATTAGAATCTAAACCGGTAAACACAGTAATAATGCAAGTATACATGGCCACCTCTAGCTACAGTGACGAAGAGGTAGAAGCGATCTACAAAGATATCGAAAACATATTAAGATACGTAAAAGGACATGAAAATTTAATAATTACGGGGGATTTTAATACAGTGGTAGGTGAGGGTAGGGTAGGAGCGGTAGTAGGTTTATTTGGTTTAGGCACGAGGAACAACAGGGGAAATAGACTGGTAGAATTTTGCGACAAGAACAATTTAATCATCATAAACACGTTATTTCAACATCATGCTAGAAGACGATACACGTGGAAGATACCAGGAGATATAGGAAGATATCAAATAGATTACATTCTTGTTAGACAACGGTTTAGGAATCAGGTAAAAAACTGTAGAAGCTACCCAGAAGCAGATATAGATACTGACCACAACATCATAATTATGAAGGCCGCACTTAAATTTAAAAATCTGAAAAAAAGGAACGGAAAAAAGCACTTGGACTTAAAGAAACTAAAAGATAAAGATATTCCAGAAAGATTCGAAAAAAAGTCAAATAAATTGCTGAATGATATCGGGAAAATATCTGATACCAAGTAAGTAGAAACAGAATGGAATGACATTAAATCCAGCCTAGACATGGCGGCCAGAGATATTCTGGGGTATACACAAAAAGAAAATAATAAACCATGGATAACAAAGGATATCCGGAATTTAATAGAAGAAAGACGAAAATACAAAAATAAATCAGACGAAACAGGAAAACAGAGATACATACAAAGCCATAAAATGGAAAATTATTCGAAAATGCAGGAAAGCTAAAGAACAATGGATTAATAAAAAGTGCAAAGAGGTACAAACGAAGATGGAAATAGGAAAGACAGACGAAGCATACACATTAATTAGAATGAATTTTAGGGATATAAAATCGTATAGCAAAAATATAAGGGACGCACAAGGAAACGTCATTGTAGAAAACGTAGAGAAAGTGGGTAGAGGGCAAGAATATATAGGGAATTTATTTGCAGGAGAGGAACTAACTGCATTAGAACAGGAATCAGACATTGAAAATGATGACTTGGGATATCCTATACTTAGAGACGAGTTTGAACTAGCATTAAAGAGTGGGAAAAATGGTAAGACGCCGGGTACAGATAAGGTGCAAGCAGAAACTCTAAAAGCCGCTGGACAAGCAGTAACAGAACGTCTCTTCCAAATTGTAAGCTATATGTATGAGACAGGCGAGATACCCAAAGATTTCAAATGTAGCATCATAGTAACTATACCAAAAAAGAAAGGCGCGGATAGATGTGAAAATTTTGAACAATAAGTTTGACAGCACACGTGTCAAAAATATTAACTAGAATTGTGCGAAAACGAATGGAAAAACGGGCGGAAGAAATACTAGGAAAAGACCAGTTTGGGCTTAGGCGAAACAGGGGAACACGAGAGGCTATTTTAGCTCTGAGAGTGATAATGGAGAAAACAATAGAAAAGGGGAAAGCATGTATATAGGGTTTGTAGATCTGGAAAAAGTATTCGACAATGTAAATTGGAAAAAAATGTTTGAAATACTCAAGAAGATTGGAATGAGTTATAGGGATAGACGAATAGTACATAGCTTAAACAAAGAGCAAACAGCAGTAATAAAATTAGAGCAGGAACGTAGAGAAGTAAACATTAGGAAAGGGGTGAGACAGGGATATGCCCTATCCCCATTGATTTTTAACTTGTACATAGAAGAGGCAATTAATACTGTCAAATGCAGGAGGACATTTGGAATTAATATGCAGGGACAAAAAATTGACATGCTTAGATTTGCAGATGATATAGCGGTATTAGCGTCTAGCAAGGAAGAGTTAGAAGGTGCTCTTAATGAAATGGAAACGGTTCTAACAGAGAGATACGGTATGCAAATTAACAAAACTAAAACTAAGGTTCTAGTATGCAAAGGTGGGAAAAATAAATCAAAAACAAGAATACAAGTATGTAACAGGAACTTACAAGAGGTTAAGGATTTCTGCTACCTAGGAAGCCAAATAACGCAAGATGGGAAAAGCACAAAAGATATAAAACAAAGATTAGCACAAGGTCGTGCTACATTTAACAAGAAAAAGCTACTACTGTGCTCAAAGACCACAAACATAGAAACAAGGAAATGATGCTTAAAACATATGTGTGGAGCACAGCACTGTACGGCTGTGAAGCTTGGACAGTAGGAGAAGCGGACAAGAAAAAGATAGAAGCCTTTGAAATGTGGTGCTACAGACGTATGAGGAAGATATCATGGACAGACAAAGTTAAGAAAGAAGAGGTACTAAAAATGGTAGGGGAAGAAAGAAATATCTGGAAATCTGTAAAAAATAGGAGAGATAGGATGATAGGCCACATACTACGACATGAGGAGATAGTGCGGAATATATTAGAAGCAGAGATAGGAAAAAGAGAAGAAGAGGCAGACCTAGGTTAGACTACTGCACACAGATAGTAAAAGATGTAGGCTGTAGGAGTTTCAGGGAGATGTGTAGGCTAGCCTAGAATAGAAATTAATGGAGGTACGCATCCAACCAATCCCAAGATGGATAAACTAATGACGAAAAAATAACTGTGCTTAAACATGATCAGTATTATAAGTAACTACAAGATTTGGTTGGGCAATATTCTCGAATAATGTTAAGTGGTGAAAGGATTTACTGGAAAACCATTATTTCGGCAAATGTCTAAGTGTTGGGGGATCTTGGTAGCCACAGGTTGTTTAACCCCCTCCACTGAATCTCGGTGAAATAGGGCATAAAATTAGAAAGCAATAGAAGGGGAACGATCTGAATACACATGCTGTGTGAGAATTTCAGGAAACTATGTAGGCTAGCTCAGAATATAAATTAGTGCAGGTACGTGTCCAACCAGTTTTGAGACGGAAAACCTAATGACGAAAAAGTAAGCGCAAATAAATCTGATGATTAGTATAAACAACTAGTTGTTGGTTGTGAAATACGTGCAACTAATGTTGACTGTGCAAAAAGATAACTTCGAAAATATATTAAATCGTTAAATGGTTAAGTGTTGGGGGAACTTGGCAGCCACAGGTTGCTTATCTCCCTTCACAACCACTGAAGGTCGCAGAAATAGGGCATATAACTATAAAACAATAGAAGGTGATCCAACTGAATCTAACAAGAAAGAACAGCGCCTATGAGGAAAGAACAAACATAGAATAAGAAGAAAATTGTTGAAAGCATATGTGTGGAGCACAGCACAGTATGCCTATGAAATACGGGCAGTCTGAAACGCAGACAGAAAAACGGTAGCAGCCTTTTGAAATGCTGTGCTTCAGATGTATGAGGACGATAGCATGGACAGACAAAGATAATAACAAATAAGTTATAGAAATAGTAGGGGAACAAAGATATCTGGGGAAAAAGAGAAATAGAAGGGCGGAATACGTTCTAAGGCATTTTTGGGGAATAGTATGGGATATATTACAAGCAGAGATAGGAAAAAAGAGGTAGATGTAGACCTAGATCAGATAGTTATAGATGCAGACTGAAAATTTCAGGGAAATCTGTAGGTTAGTTCAGAATAGGAAACAATAATGGTACGCGTCTAACCAGTTCTAGGACTGAAGACCTAATGATGATGATGATTCTAGAAAATGCGTATAAACCGTTCTATTGTAATACCTGCCAAATATGCCAAGAATATACGGATATACTGATTGTGGAATATTACAAACAGTATATTCGTAGAACAAACTGAAGAAATAAATATATTCTTGACCTATTATAAGAATATACAGAATATTTTCATGTATAAAGTACATTTAGAAAATATTCTGGGAATATACACTGCTGTTGGGATCTATTAGAACCAAGGTAATTAATATTAAACTCACTTCAGTTTTTGTGTACAGCTATTGTGCGGTACGAAATTTTACACAATGTCAACATTGCCACCAAAATGATGCAAATATCTACCTAAAAACCGACGGCGTACAATAAAATATCAATAAGAATAAAACACTTAGAATCATTAGGACTGTATAGATTTGAAGATATCTTAGTTGGTGCAAAATATTTGACAGGGCGGATTGAAGTAACGACAAACTCTATAATAACATTTATTTGCGAAGCAAAGAAAATGCAATTTGATTACGAACAGAAAGATGAACATATACAAGGTCTGAAATAGAAGATTAAAATCGATTATTATATTTTTGGTACTTCATATTGTTGTAGTTTAAGTTGTAACAAAATTTTTTTACTACTGTATTTTCCGGTTAGTATATCTTGAAATCTTTACTTTTTTCAAGACTTTTATTAGCATTTCCTCATTACGTCTAATAATTTGCAAATATATAAAACGGTAGTAATAGGTATATCAGGTGTATCTGACGTGTCTCGTTCAGCTTAGACTTTTATTCTTAACTCTGGATTTGAGTACTTCGTGTTGAACAAGCAATTATCATTTTTAAACTTTAAATGGTGAATATATGCAACATAGTTTTACAGAACATATGCTAAAACAGTACATGCTGGAACGGGTAAAATGAGCGATTAGTTACTAAATTTTGGTTTGCGTTGAAGAGACGGGAACCTCGTAACAATATAAGGGTGCATCAGCTAACTCAGTGTTGCGGCAGTGGGTTTCTATGGAGGAAAACAGAAAAATTCCAAATAAAAGTAATAAATAAAGGGGCGGAAATATAAAAAACTGCGTTATACTAATCACTTTCTCCGAAAGGCTCCTTCTCTGTCAAAATTGAAAGGCGCCAAATTGTCTGGCACAACAATCTCTCCGATATTACTTCTACACGGAAGGCGGCTATTTTGCATAAATCTCGCTTTCTTCCCTAAATTTTATCATCTTAAATTTACCTTTCTCGACACTTAATAATTCTGTCATATTTAAAGAAATTTTTTAAAATAGAATGCCTTCTCTAAGGTTACATCTTTCGTGTAGTTGAATATCTTCAATAATTCGCTTACCTTACCTAGTTCCTAAATAAATTAAAATAAATTTCTACCTAAATCTAAGCTCTATCAACAGAAAATAATTTCAAGTAAAATTACAATTTTACTTTCCTAAATACATTGTCTTAACCGCAACTCAGGCCAGGTATTGCTAAAAAAATTCTAGAAAGACTTACATTTAATCCGTGGACAAACCTATTCGTCACTCCAAATATTCCTGTATTCAATATTCTATTACATGACATTTATAAAACCCAATTACTAGAAATCCTGTACATAACAGTTATAGCAAACAAATAAATCCACGCTTTTTTGTTATATCATTTTATTGTCCATTCCAAAACACTAATTTTTTGTGTTTTAACTAACACTAAACTCTATAACCAAAATTTTCATTTAAAATCGATACACATTACTTCCATTCTTAAATTGGTTTAACAAAACAATTTCACTTTAATTTCTTAATACATAAATACTAACAATGAACTTTTTCAGTCCACAAATGCATAATTAATAATTCTAAACATAAAAGCTCATTCTAGTCACAGTTTAAGTTTATTGTTTAAGACTTTCGCGTTGTCCAGAAACCTCCAGTATCTTCCGTTTTTTCGTACTATAAACTACAACCCTTTGACATATCATAATCCAAAATTCCAAATTAATGGTGGCGTGAACTATCCAAGTCTTAATTCCCTTAACTGGTCACAGCGACAACAATTCAACCAACAGGTAATTTGAAAATACCTTGCTCGTGCAAGCGTACGTTCAAACGTTTATCGTATGCCGCGTTTACTATCCCAGCGGGAACATCCGTCTTTAATTCTCTTTAAGGCTGTATACCTTCAACTTTACCTTTAACTTAGCATTATATCAACCATTCGACCCTGTAATCCCATCTGTCTTTTACAATTTCGTATTGCACCGTGCCCTTTTCCGATGAGATACAAAGAGTAGATGTACTACAAAGTATAAAGTAAATATACTTTGGCGGAGCTAGCATTGACCTTTAATGTCTGCGGAGTTTGCAAAAAACAAATCTCAGAGGAGGAAAGCTATTCACAGATAAAACTCTTTAGATTTTTGATATAATTATTTTTATTTCCTTTCTCACTTGAAATAAAAAATAATAAAGATCAAACGCATGTTAGAGCAAAAAAAAAGCTAAACTTGGTACATTGAAATTTAGGTTCTTAAGATTTGAAAAATTATTTCTATAAAGTGTTAAACGATCTATAATCGTTGTGTGGAAATGGAATTGGAAATACAGAGTTTTTATAACATTTAAGCAAAGCTTTTTGTAAACAAAATAAAATAATTGTTTCAATTTTAAACTATTTGCTTGTAGACCGTTAACCATAAAAAATTTCATCAAATTCTGTATGTTTACAGAGCTAGGTTATAAGCAGTAAAAAGTTTAAGAACAAATTTTAGTTAAGTGCAAGTTATGCAAAAGGCAGCATACTGTTGTGTATTAGCGCATAGATAATTTAGATATGTGTAAAAGTTAGGTTATAATATTTATAACGTTTATGTACTACCTCTACACTAAAAGTAGGTACAGTAAAACTCATACCTGGAATAAGTAACTCTTAATAAAGTGTCACATATTTTAGTTTCCGCGAGTTTCACGCGGCATTTTGACTGCAAATATCTGCGGTGTCGTTCCTGGTGCTAATAGCTGCTGACAAAGTTTCGACATTCTGAGTCGACTAAACGTCTTGCCCGCTAAATATATGTAGTTATAGATAAATACATTCCATCAAATTAAAACACTGGCATCCAGATCTTTCATATGATGTAGTGAATATTATTGCACTTATAGCAGTTTTATATAGAACGTTGAGAGAAATTAATGAAGAAAAGCAACGTTATTTAACGTAAAATATAAAACTAAAAACATGATCGTAGATATGTAAAAGTATTGATGTAGGTAAAGATAGGTAAAGATAAAGGTACGGAACTTGAAGTCACACTTGAAGATAAACTTGAATTGAAAGTTGAAAATAAACTTGAATTAAAAGTTGAACTTGGAGTTAAAATGAACTTGTCTTAAAAACCTGCAAAAACAATTGAGTTATGATTCGACGAATCAAACACAAATTATCTGTTAATATCTTAGCATCTTTAATTTATGGGACGGGTTTAAATATGTCAGACTTCATCTTATGCCTTAGATAAAACGCCTAAAGCATTATTTTTTAGCAAAACGTTATAAGTTTAAATAGAAAATGCGTACCACAAGGGAGTCAGATATTAAAAGACAAACGTTACTTGAACGCTACAGATATCCAACAAAATAAAGGAAGAGGTTGAGTGTAATAAAGGAAAGAATAAATGAAATGGATTCCGATCCACACTAGTTGTGTTTTGAGAGAAGCTTAAAGAAATCAAGCAATCAGAAAATTACTTGTATACGTATTTATTTATTTAACATAAATAAAGGAGAAAAATTGTGAATGAATTTAATACTTTTTTTCTAGCTTTATTTATTAGAACAAAGTAAAGAATGATAAATATTCAAAATCAAACGTAATTCCAAGTGGTAGTAAAATGTGTTTTTGGAGTAAGAAAAAATACGAGTATTTTATAAATTGCGAAGCATGTTGTAACATGACTAGGCTTCGACCAAATGACTTGTTACAATAAAACTCCATTTTGACGTGTTTTTATTACCGATTCGCAAATAATTCATTTTTTCCTCGTCGGATGTAGGTATTAATTTCTACCACTTAAAAATTCTATCACGAGATACATGATTTCCTATGGTTTATACGAGGTGGTTAATTTTTCTTTATGAAACTAGTTTAATACATCGCAACGTATTGTATGAAAAAATTAAATCATCTGCAGTTTATTATCCGTGCATTTCAATACGATGCGTTTGGGTTTTTGACTACATTGTAAACTATAATCGTAATTATTTTGGTGTATTATTAAATGTAATTATTTCTAATAGAAGCTATCAAAATTTTATGTGATAAATGCATAACATTGAAATCTATTTTTCCTATTTGTAGTCTTAAAATAATTTATGAACCTAAGTTCCGTTTCAATATGTATTTAGCAATGATAAAACCATTATTTTGTGGTTTGAGTTTATTGCATGGAGACGTTTATTCTATACCTATTTATTACATTGTGTGATTTAAGATAAATGCTATTTCAGCGGTTTTCGTTGTCGCTATATTTATCTGTTGAATGACTAATGTGATAAATTTTACCAATTTATTTTAAGAAACTTCTTTTCGTATTGCTTTAATGATATTAACTGTCCCAATTTGAAGTTATATTTTCTAAAACCAAAAGAATTAAAATATCATGCTTAATTAATCTTAGCTATTTCTGAAATTTACTATCAAGGTGCGTCATATTTAATTTGTCAATTCAACTTTACTAGATTTTTCTTACCCCTTTAATTTTATAGTTAGCATAACGCGCCTGCGTTATAATGCTTAATTTGTCAAGAATGTAAAGAGACACAGCTTACGTCTTAACGTTTGACATTGAAATACCCAAAACGCAAGCATTTGTATTATAACAATAGAGTTTTAACCTACCATGTACTTTATTTTTAACATACATCAGCAAATAAAAGCCACTTTCAGAAATTCTGCAACAAGAAGCCTGCCTGCGTAATTTATATAACACCATTGCTGTCTTAAAGAAATAGACACTGATTATACTTTTAGGTGGCGTCTTTGGCTTGATATAGTTTAAAAGCGGCACATCCATTTCTACCTATTCCCTATTACATATTATGTCCGACAATTCACTTGTTTGTTGTTGAGAACACCAGCCTGCGGGTGAGGAGAATATCCTCGATAGTGTTTAAAGCAACAATATAGTAAATTATAGGTTGGGAAGGTTCACTTCAGCCTAAGTGGTGAGGAGAATATCCTCTGAAGTGTTCCAGAACAACAGCTTTTTTTTTTTTTTTTAAATTATTCTACTGATGATGACCACATAGTGGTCGAAATACGTATTTAGTAATTTAAATATTTTTTGTGGTTAAGGGTTTTTATTTAATTTTATTTTATATAAAATAAATAACAAACATTCTAAAGGCAGAAAAATTGTAACCCTATAAAATTAATATTATGCAAGGGATAGTGAAGTAGTATTTCAACAGGATATTCCAGTTATGCGAACACAGTTTGTTTAATAGTATTAAGAAAAATTTTCTAAACGGTAGCGTGTTTTGAGAAGAATGCTCTCACATAAATCGGAGCGTTAATCGACAAGTTATTCTTCTTGGTGGTTTACTAAAGTGCATACGAAATTTTTACACAAACAAATGTGTGCACGGAAATTCAATTGAAAACAAAACATGGATTGTTCCTTTTACAAAATATTGATTTTCCACTGAATTACTAAGCATATGTGAATAGGGCATTTCGCATAAAAGGATAAGGATTCAATGAATCGTCCGGCATCTCATTATTATTTACCTTTATGACAAAATTTCGATTAAGTGTATTAGAGTCGGTGGTTGAGAAGGGGAGAAGGAATTGTCTGTTGTTCGATCTCCCTCATGTTATACGATTAAGCTTCAACGTATGGAGATACATAAATACAGTCTACAACGCTGAAATACTGAATGATATTGACCGTAAAGTTAGCATCAGACGACAGGTAGCGAAAATAAGACCAGACTTTTCTGGTGAATGTCTTAATAGTTATTTACTACGTCTAGAACGCTGCCAAATTGCTACTGGCAAATAGTTTGAACTTTTTAATTTAAATTTCCAAAGCTTATTAATTCATAATTTTCCTGGCCATTTTTATACAGTTTAAACCTTGTAAGTTATTGTTATTTATGTTTATTGGTTACTATAAACCGTTCCTTTTAAAATGTTGTAATACGGCCCTGTAAATTATTTAGATAGTGCCGAAACGTAACAAAGCCCTATTTAGCACATCAAACCTCCCTATATTAATATGCTAAAAGCATGTGATGATGTCTCCCAGCGAAAAGAATTGAGCTAAAAGCAGTAGAAGATTACAAAGCAATACCGTTTAGTCTAACTGCCTCTAATTTGAATTTTCTGAATAATATTTTGCATACTGATTCTACTGCAACGTTTATTCTCGTGCCTTAATGTAAACAAATGCCTGAAGGAAATATTCATTCCAAGCAAATATAAAGAACAATTGCATCACTGAATTTTTCGTATCCTCCATTCGATAACGAGCTCGGGGAGAATACATTCCTTTTAATGCATTTCAACTCCAATTTAAAGTTTGAACAAAGAATATTTTGTACGATGAAGTGCGTTGACCCCTTGTTGACGGAGTTGACATTTATTTTAAGAAATCCAAGTTTATAGTTGTAAATAGTTGGCAAGACAAAAACTAAGGAGCATGAAAATGTCAGTAAATTCCGCCAATGATAGGGCATGAGTGACATACTGAATAAAAGTAAAGCTGCTAGTTTGTTTGTGGACTGCAATCGCAAAGAGAAAGTCAAGAAATTTTTCCTCAACATGCAAGTTGTAATTTGAATAATCTTGTTTTATAAACAAATTTTAAGAGCTTCTGTTGGCAACAGCATTAAAAGAGCGGGCAATAACTTCTATGAAGAGAGAAAACTTTATTACTTCCAAACCGGAAGTTTTTGTAGAGCAGATAGCTTTTTATGGTGTCTTCATTACTAAACATATAAACTGTAGCTTCGTTGCACTTCTTTAAATCCTTATCGATTCTTAATTTACTAGTGCTTCACGAAACTAGCACTAGAACTTTTAATTAGTGGAAACAACTACAAAAGTTAATTTCACTTTCTGTTATATTACACAGCACTAGAATACATAATTTAATATCTGAACTCAATGAAATCGACAACCGGATATTAAAAACAGAAGATATTGATTTGTCGCTTAAGTTTATACCACCATTGGCGACAGGTTTCCAAATTTAACTTCAACTGTTTATAGATTTTGTTATTTTCTAACTTTAATTGCTGTCTTCACATTTTAGTGATAAACGCAAGAATTCAATATGGTGTTTAAATATCTTTTAGTTTAAGCAAAAATTTGAAATTAAATTTTTTGGTCATTATTGCACCCTGTAAGATATTCAGGATAAAGTGAATATGCATTGACGCCTTTAAACATTTACCTTATACTTCAATTTTGTATTATGAGTGCTTTTGAATTACAGTTTCTTTAAACCCTATATGAACGAGTTCTACACAAAAAATAATGTCACTGGCCTTTGTTACTTTTGGTAATCTAATTTTGTCTGGAGATGAATGGTTCAAGTATAGCAAACAAAAATTAAATTTGTTGGTCATTTTACAAGAGGAATAGCCAATGACCGTTTCGCTGTGTTTGCAGCCCCACAGATTTACGCGTCCCTCCTTGCAAAACCTACCAACAAAGGTATTGAATTATGTAGGAATCGTAGTGTATTTTTATATACAAAACATTTCCCATACAGCCTCTATACTTGAATATAAACAACTAATTATCGGAAACTTTATCAAATTTTCGATATTTTACATTTTAGTAAAGATGGCATTGCCAGACAGAATTTAATAATAACTATTAGTATACGACAACTAAGGTGAAAAATTGGCTATTCCTCTTTGTAAAATAACCAACAAATTCAATTTTCGTTCGCTATACTTGTACTAAACGTCTCCAGACAAAATTAGATCACCATTAAGCTAAAAGCGCATTAGCTTTTGTCGACCGAGATCCCCAGTAACATTAGGTACAGTACTTTCTTAGAAAATGCGCTAGTGTTATAGAGGGTAACAGGTCATTTGCTTTTCCCATATTAATTGTCATATACTAGTAGTTATTATTAAATTTTGTCTGGCAATGCCATTTTCACTAAAATATCGAAAATTTGAAAAGTTTCCGATAGTTAGTTGTTTATATTCCAGTACAAAGAACGAATGGGAAATATTTTGTATATAAAAATACACTATGATTTCCATATCATTCAAGATCTTTGTTGATTGTTTTGCAAAGAGGGACGCGCCAATCTGATGAGCTGCAAACACAGCGAAACCGGTCATTGGCTATTCCTCTTTGTAAAATAACCAACAAATTGAATTTTCGTTGGCTATACTTGAACTACTCATCTCCAGACAAAATTATATCACCATTAAGCTAGAAGCGTATTAGCTTCTGTCGACCGAGGCCCCCAGTAACATTAGGTGCAGCACATTCTTAGAAAGTTCGCTAATGTTATAGTGGGTAACAGGTCATTTGCTTTCTCCACTTTATTACTGTAGTATACAACAACGTTTCAGAAAAATCGACCAAATTGTTTTATTTATCGAGAACCAACTAAACCAAAATTTAAAAAGGTTTAAGTTTTCTGTACGTTTTTCGTGCATAAACTAAGTTTATTGCCGATCAGCGCTTGTGTCTTGCAGAATTTAGTGTCTGTACAAAAGTTCACAAACAGCAGTGTGGTAACTGCTGGCATATTACAGAAGATTGAAGTTTTATTTTTTTACGAAGGATTTTCTCCAATAGAATAGGTTAGAGGGAGTATGTATGGTTGTAAAGCTTATCAAAAAAGTTGACAAAAATTTTGGCTAGAAATCGATTTGTTAATTGTTTGACTAAAAAAACGCGTATTAAATTACCTTTCGTTTGTATGCTAAAGCAAACAGCAAAAACGTTTCAGAAAGTATGATATAAGATCAACCTTCGAAGTGTTCAGGACTAAACACTACAGATTATACAAATTATACTTTTAAACTCTTTTATACCATTATTTGGTGTTAAAAATTGTTGATCACAAAGTCACTAGGACTTAAGTCAGGACTGCACGTTACATTTAACACTAATTCCCCCATTTATCTGACTAAATAAATTTTGTTTGATGTGCTGTGTGGAAGTCTACGTTGCCTGGCGCAGATTGATATAAACATAGATCAATACCAATTCTATATTTGCAGTTCTGCAATTTTCTAAAGGTATAGTAGTTTATAAAGCTGGACAAAATTTTTTTGCAAAATTCCTGAGACACGTTGATTTAAGTTTGCAATTTGCAACATTATAGGCTGGTTTTATGTTTTCTCTTACAGGAGTGGGGGGATAGGAAGAAAACTGACAATAATCTTTTTAATGAAAAAGGAATTACAGCGCAACTACTTTTGTTATTATCAAAAGGAAAGATGACGAAACAGAGCAAATAAAAATTTTTAAAAGTAAGTTGTAGTGTAAAGGATCACTAAAATATGCACCGTTACATTTTGGCATAGTTCAAACCAATGATAGAATTAATTTCTAACATGCAGATATTTGTCGGATTCCTTGCCTAATACGTTTTTTATGTTCCTTGGGGTTTTCTGTTTTTTTTTCTTCATATAAGTTTTGGTTGTCAAACATCACAATAAAAAAACATCGAGTGGAAGGAGATCAAGAAATTCTGCTGACCACTCAATTACACGCATTTAGACAATCCAAATATTGACGCACATCTCACACATAATGCCAGCACACCCCGTCTTGTTGCAACCATGTTCGTTCATCATCAAAATCTCGAACTAACCGATTTAGTATGACACATAAGGCCGGACGGAATTCGTACTAAAGAAATTCTTGAAACTTTTCTCCCTGTAAATTATTATCGGCGTATATAGATCCTCATGACTCGACCACCAATTATGCCACTCCAAACATTGGTTTTCAATGAGTGCTGAAAATTGGTTCATCTTATCTAGTGAGGTTTCCTTAAAACTGCAACACTTTATTTATTATATATAATCATTTATAGTGAATGTGGCCTCATCAGGAAATTATCTATTCCGTTCATGATTATCGAACTCTGCTATTTCTACCGTCTTTAAGTACATTTTGTAATACCATTTGTTTGCACTTTTAACTATTTTTAGCTCAGATTTAGGGCTAATATGATCTTCTTGTCTTGACACACTTGGTTGCAGCTGCTTGATTTTCTTCAAACGAGCTTTTATCGGTTTTAAAAAGACGTTGTCTAGAAACATCTCTCAAATGGCTAACTTCTTGGAACCTCTTTTTGAATTTACTAATCGTACATTTGCAGATAGGTGATGAATCTGGCTCTGTTGCATAAACAACTCAAACTCTCGTTTTGAATTTGAATTTTGTTTCCGTAACCAATCATTATTAGTATTTCAATTAGTGGAACTTTGATAAGTAAGGTACCGTCCCACAAAATTTTAACTAAGTGATAATAACTGTCAGAAAGCTTCTTTTTTATTTGAAAAAAAATATGTGGTAGTATTCACCCACCTGTAGCGGGAAAAAAGCAAATATTTAAAAATGCGATAAATTTTAATCAAAAATCAATGTATTGTGAAATTTTGAAAAACAAATTTTGTTTTAGTTTTAAGAAATTTACTCTAGTTTAAGAGACAAAATAAGCAACCTCTTACTTAGAAACATCACATCTATAGATAGCTTTTGTTGGATTTGGTTTTCCTTGAAATATCCGAACAGTTGATTGCTGTTTTGTTTAAGATTTAAATACACGTATCCAACTTTCATCACCCCTAACGATTTTATATTCCAAATTTGATGTCGCTAAGCTGAATCGTGTAAGCATTTGTCGATGCCATTCGACTCGAGCTTTTTTTCGACTTTGAGTTGAATTATGGAGAATCCAGTAGTGATCATAATGTAAGGCGGCTTGTGTGTGACTACTAAGCCCAACGTCCAGAATTTGATTTCCGACACGAACCGATTGAAAAATGATATATAACCATTTGTCATAAAAAACGCCCTCGTTCGGACGAGAGGTAAAATGTAGCTCCCGTGTGAGTGTTGCCCCGCATATTAAAGATCCATACCTTACTTGGATATTAAGGGTTCGGCAAAATACAAAATTTCCAGGTAGAAAAAAACTCGCTTCCTGGTCAATGTAGTACCTTCGGATAGAGAAGTGGAAAGTTAAGTGTAGGGTGATCATAATGTTTTAATACATAAGCGCTTATGTAAGGTATAATTGTTTCGTTTCGTTGACTAATTGGTACTCGGCTTCGTTGTACGTTATATACGCGTATCTGTTACCATTATTCCTTGAACAATATCAATATTTTCTCGTTTTCAGTGTCCTTGGTTATCTTTCGGAAATTCGTTATTAAAGCTATGAGGACCAAATTTAAATATTTAGCATCACCGAAATACGGTTAGTAGTCTTTAAGAGTGTTTCATCACAAAAGTGAATTTTAAATCTTCTTGCATCCATTTAAAATTTTTTTCAGTCGAAAATAAAACGAAATCATTACTCAAAGATGCTCATGGTTTAAATCAATGTTTTTTCTAATATTATTAATTTTAAAACTATGCTATAATCAAATTCTTCAATATTTTTTCAATCTGGTATTTTTCTTCCATAACATAGATTTGAACTTTATGTCAAACATCTGATGATTACACTTTTACCTCATTCCAAAGCTTTAGCATAGCAGCACTTGCAATGTGTTGATCACCTTGGAAAATTATATCCTTGCAGTTTTCTACGACACCGAGTTTTTAATCTCCTCCTTTAGTATTAAACCCTCAAATCCCTAAATTTTATAGTAAATGTGAAAAACAATTGCCAAGAATGTAAATAAGTACGTACGCAGTATTTTTGTCCTGACACTTCTCTCATCTCTTAAATTTAGAAACCTAAACTCAATAATATATTTATTAAATAAATTATCAAAATTTTTGCTTAAATTAGCATCATTCCAGGAAAGAAACTCAATTAGTTGACGAAAGTATGAGAAATGGACCGCATGAGTGGAGCACACTGTCAGCTACTCAAACAGGTTAACAAAATTGTTATTTGCGACTGAGTTTGTATCATCTACATAAAACTTAAGCGACTCAAAGTTTCAATCGGACTTAATGATATATTGCAACGCTGTAACCAAGACGGATCCTGCCAGCGAATTGCCTCCACTAATTCTAATTAAAGAGCCATATTGTATACCAATCTGTAATGTATTTTTTCCGTCAAGGTTTTTAATTTTGAGATTGATAGTTCCTAGTATAAGTATATGCATCGACTTTTATCACTGATATGCCAAAGTTTTCATCATTAACTTCATAAACTGATAGCGCTTATAAAACTATAACAATGTTTGACCATAAAACGATTCTTTGTGTAACCAGTAATTGCTGAAACGTGATTAATTGTAAATGTTTGTTTTTTTTAGTAGAATGGTTGAAAATGCTTTTGTAAGATATTGCATTAAGATAACTTTGGGTACGATATCAACATTGAGTCACAGGGTGCCATTAAATCCGGGCGTAACATTAGGTTAACACGATTCAAGCTTCGCGACTGTGTCAAACTGTCATTCGGCTAAGTTGGCTCACTGGTTCTAAATAGGTCACTGGACTAGATTATGTTCCTGGAAAAAATTGAAGCATTTCGATAGCAGGTTAGAAATCACATTCATGCGTCCACAGGATAAAACTGTATCTGTATAAACGAACAATAAGTGAGATCCGTCACAGCAAGAATTTACAGGAAACATAAATGATTAGGTTTTTAACTAAGCCAGCTAGACATTGATGGTTTTCTAAACACATCTAATGTTTTAGAATTTTGCATTTTTCATAGTCGCTTTCAACGATTCCTTTATCTCGGTGTGTAGTTAAAATGTCATTCGATATTAGCCTTGGCACACCAGATATTAAAAATACCCAAAAGTAGTAAAACACAAGTAAAAGTAAGATACCTATAAAGACGCTTTTAATTTGGAAGTAGCACGTATGTAATATTGCAAGTGGTAGAAGAAAATAATGCTTTGTCAAATAAAGTTTTTGAAAAATAAATTTACTATCCTAACTGATACAATTCATAGCCCTAAAAAAATGAGAAGGAACTAGTTTCCGCAGATGAGCGGCATAAAAATACATATCCCTCAACGTTCTAAAAAGTTTTCAACCTAAAACAAAACCAGTTTTAAACAAGTCTATAAGATATTCTATTTAATAATCACGTAGTGCTGCAGTAGAGAGAAGTTTTTCTTGGTTGAAAACTATTTAAATATATTTGCAAAGTACTGACCGAAAATAGGTCATTAAATTTAACAAAAATTTCGACTAAATAAATTGTGAATTAATAAATGGACGTGCGTTCTCTAATGACATAATTGAGAAATTTGCAAATATAAAAGAAGGGAGTATTTCTAATGTTCTTCGTCAGCTATTTATTTGTGTTTTTGCAATGAAATGTAAGCATTATGTATAGTACTTATTTTTAAAAAATGAAAATGGCTTATTCAATGTCCACTCGAAACACAGACCTCTTACAAAAGTTTGCGTCATCCATTTATGGAGTTCCAAACCGTCATAGCAGCTTAAGTAGCTAGGTGCCAATCACAAGAAGAAAATAAAATGGCAAAAATAAAATAATGCAAGGAAGAAACTGCCATATTCAACTCGAGCAAAGCTCAAGATGTTGATAAAAAACTGTTAAAATCTACGGCTTAAACGCATTACAACAACACGAAAGCGGTAGGCACAAAAAAAGAAATTAGGACATAAAAAGCTTTGCAGATGGGATGCGATCAAATAACGCTGAAAATTAGCAAAAAGGTAAAACAAGTAGCGATATGTTATAAGTGTGATAAAATCGTTGATAATACTTCGAGGTTTGAAGCAATAGCTAATATAGCTGTTGAGAACAGGACAAAACGTGAAATCAGTGGAGGAAAAAAATAACCCGAGTACATAGGCACGATTTCGAATCATGTAGGTAAAGTACTAAATCAAAATAGGAAACAGTGGACACTGTACTGTATTAAACCAAATTTAAGGTTGAGAGAAAGAAAATGAATTATGTCTATGATATTGTCAAAAACTTCCACGGCAGGAGTCAGGATTAATAATACATGTTTCGGGATTTGATCCTATCACATTAAATATTACTAAAGTGAATTACTTTCATAAGAAATATCATCAGAGGATGCTATTGATCACTCTTACTGAATGTGAAGACCCAATTAAGCCGGATTAGTATCAGTAGCTAGGTAATGGTTACAAAGAAAGTTACTTTTGATAAACAGATTCTATCCAGCTTTAACGTGCGTATAGCAAAGTACTTTCCGAAAGAGACAGCTTCTAGCTTAACAGACCGAGAGAATATACTAGTTCCATAGTAACTCTTCTTGCAACTACTATATTGCTACCTACACTAATCCAGCTTAATTGGGCGTGTGACTTTACATATTTAAAACAAGCGATACAGATCTTGTCCTGATGATGCCCTTTACGAAAGTACGAAAAACGTCTACTTTATTAGTGTTTGATATGACACGGTTCCAACCCGGAACACGTATCATTATCGCGTTATTTCTAATATTTAACTCTTTTTTATTGGCTTTTAGAAACTATAGTTTGAACATCAATGTGGGACACTAAAATGGTATAAAACTAAGATTAGCTGCAAAGAATCGCGTTGGGATAATATCTTGAAGCAAAACGTCAGAAAAAAACCAACAAACATGTGTTTGACAAATGTGTCCCTTACAGCTACCAGAAGCAGGCAAACTAAGAATAAGCTAAGTGCGCATATTGTATACCTACTAACGCAACTACAAAAAATTAATTTGTTAACATACTGTTTCAGAAAATCGAATCACATTTTGTTTCAACACAAGATACGACGAATAGCAATTCCTGTAATATTTCATCTAATAAACTAACAAGATTCCTTAAATATTTGGCATCTACGGGGAGAAGTACTAGAAGAATTTCATTAGTTAAGAATTTTTATTATTAAAGGTCAGAATTTTTATTATTAAAGGTCAGCCAAGATTAAGGGCTTTTTTCAAGTATCTTAAAGATACCTTGTGTTTTTTTTTAGAGAAAATAAGTTCGCGTTTAATTGCAGGAGAACCGTAATTAGAAAAAGAGTGAAATATCAGTGTAGAATAATTTCCTGACTAAGAAAAATGAATAATCAGTTTGTTCATATCTGCAAGAAACCATTTTACTTAAAAAATTTAATATTGGAATAAAATGAATAAAAATCTTATCTTTTTTAATGGAAAAGCTTATGCTGTTTTTATGAAATTATGTAAAGGAGATGATAGTCTCTTGAACTCATCAGCGATGAGCGAGAAGCAGTTTAAATTTTCTCAATCAATACTTGCTACAAAATTTGCTCTCGTATCTTAACGTATCAGCACTTAGTGGGTAAAACTTCATATTTGAATTTATAATATCATTGGAGATGATTCAAATTGCATGTTTGAAAGCTGGGAACAGGTATAGTATAATTCAATTATCGCTAATGTAGTTACTAAACTACACACACCAGCATGAGTGTATGTATAACATGGTTTTGAACTGTCTCGCTCAATATTTACTACAACATGCAAACAACACTAATAGGTTTATACATAGAATTCACTTACACATTACCTTGTGAATTACAATGGACTCGTGCTTTTATGATATAAAATAAATTTCTACAATTAAAAATGTTAACTCAGAGTAAAATTAATGGGATGGAAAAATTTGAGGAATAGGTGTGATATAGTAAGTTACCTTGATGGCAAACTAATTTAAAAGCGAACGGGTAGTAACTCTAAGTTTTGGCAACTACATGAGTATACATGGCAAAAGTGCCTTAGAACGTGGTAGAATAGCACCGGAGACACAATAATAACATTACTCTTTGATATTCTTACTTTCAGTGTCAGTATAAAGTACTACAGAGTTGTAGTCTGAAAATAATACAGGGTGCTAATGAAACACGTTAACAAACTTAACTAATCAAAATAAACTAAAGAGTTTTTATCAACATATGCCTCTTTCTAATACTCAGAATTACCGCTAAAGATAAGTTGTGAAATTTCAGCTATTCGAATTTCTACATAAACGGGGTGCTCTTAATTGAAGACAACATCTGCAGACGTATTCGAGTAAATTGAGGTAGCAACTTTTATAATATCTTGATTAAATCTTTTAATTCTAATATAAACTTGCCAATGAAAAATAAAAGAGTTTCATACTATATCATAATTGTCAAGTTTTACAGTTTCGTATAAATCCATAAAATCTAGGGGGTCGGTTGTTTTGATTTATTACTAGTCTCTTTAGGTTAATTTTAGAAACGACTATTTATTCATGCTGAAATGACCGATATGCATTTTATATAGAGACAAGGGTTTGAAAATGCAACTCGGGCAGGGTTGCAACCTATGCAACAGAAGACTGTCAAGTTCGGAAATTTTCCTAAATATTTATAAACGCCTAAAGGAAAACTACTTTGAAATCACTAGTAAATGATCGATGAAGACAGATTTGTAACACACTGGTGACTGAAGAGGGAATTCTTAGAATGGTATACGAAAATCTTAGACGACGTGAGCAGAATTAGACAAATGTTTAAGCTCGGTTTCTCCACTGTATGAATCATTCGCTTTGAACAACTTTTTTAGCCGTTTTATATTCAACGCTGCAAACGTAAATGAAACTGATTATGCATCAAATTTCTAGTTTAGCTGTTGGATTTTACGAAAGCTTCCGATTCTCATATCAGCTTAAGGATTTTGTATATAGATGAAACAACAGCGCCGGATTTAGCTAGCGCAAGACCTTTGCAACCTTTCTACTTTTAGTTCTTATTATGTTAGATTTAGGACACACCTAGTCGAACATATTTCTAACAAAAGTCGTGCAGAAGATGTTGATTTATCCGTATTAACACAAACTGACTTTTGTAGACTTTTGTACTAACTCTAAACTCTATCTTCAGCGGTTTTAGGGACTATCAGGGGGGTCGTTAAATAAATACGGATGGGTCGAGCGCCAATGTACTTATGAAAGTATAGAAACAAGGAGTATCGCCAAGAAAAATACAGGAACCTCAACGAATATATTCTGTTATTGGAATACAAGATTTTGTATTCATAGATGGTACAAACGTATATCCTGAAATGTATCTAAATCTAATACACAATTCTGTGCAATCATTGTACATAAGTTATTGACCAATTGAAATGACATTTCTGTCGAACTCTAATCTTTGATCTTTGATTTATAGTTGGGAAATTTTATAAAGTTTTTATCATCCTTCTCACCTTTTAAATACAATTTTCACGGATTTAATTTTCTAAAGAAATTGAAAATATACAGCTAGATTGTTTTAAAACTTAGTGCTTTTACAAATTTATTTTATGACCATCATATAATATAGAAATTTTAAAATATTAGATTTTTGATAAAGTCCTTTTCTAATTGCGCACAGTAATGAGTCTTAGATGAAATAATAGCTTAGATTTTTATGCAAAGCCCAAATGATAATTTCAAATCGAGCTAGTAATTGAAAGATGGAAAATATAAGGGTTTGTACAGGACTTGAACCTGTATCTTAGTCTTTCTAGGACCATGTGTAATTTTGAGGGTTGCCTCCTGTCTATAATTGACATAAGTCAAAAATTTGACAATGTCAGATATGATGAACAAAATTGCTAAAAATAATTGAAAGTTAGGTTTATGTATAGTTGTGTACACGATTTAGATTTGTGGATTTTCCTATTATTGTCATCGGACTTGGCGTAATTGGTAAACGCATGGTCCCGGAAAGACTAAGATGCAGGTTCAAGTCCTGTTCAAGACCTTATATTTTTCTTCTTTTAATTACTAGCTCGATTTGAAATGATCATTTGGGCTTTGCATAAAAAGTCTAAGTTATTAACTGTAATACGTTAGTATTATCAGCTAAGCTTGTGTAAAAAAACTACCTAGTATATACATATATATATATATATATATATATATATATATATATATATATAATTAGGGCAAAAAGCGTGAACGTTCATTAAGAATACGCGGTGTATGAGGATACGTTTTATATTAGTTAAAGGGATCAATGCTATACTCATATCGTTCATTCAGTATCATGGTGAAGTTGTTAATAATAAAGAATTATTTATTTCACTGAAAAATTGCATTTACTTTACTATAAAGTGCTATTGAAAAAAGTCACATAATTTTTAGTTATTCTAACCAATAAGAGCCAACACGCATAATAATCCAAGATATAACAAGCAAACACTTTATTAATGAGGGAAACATTTCGATAGGAAATTACGTATAGCAAATGAAGTCGATTTCGCATTTTGAGAGCGATCAAAGGATCAGATACTTTGATATGAACCTTAACGTTTATTATTCGTTTGTGTTACGTGATTTGTAGCAAATCCTATACTTGTATAATACAGCGGATTTCCTGAAGATATTGTTGTTTATAATCTGAATGTAAGGTTATATATACGACAAAAGTAACTCTAAAAAGATTTATACTTGTTATTCTGCAAATACTTAAGGTAATTTGAAAATGACTGTGCTTAATAAAAATTAGTGCAAGTAAAGTACTGTAATTGAAAAGCGATGGCAGGTAGTTGATTTCACCCGATTTTGGGAAGTTGTAAGTACACCTGCATATATTAAAGTAGCCTAAATAATAAGAGTACTTTAGGGCTTCAAATTCTGTTCAAGGTTTATGCAACTTCATTTAAATTTTATTTGAGTTAATGCTGGCCCAATTTCGTTGCAAATTAGTTTTTTTTTGGCAATGTGCTGGGTAGGTATTATGTAATTTTATTTAATAAGCTATCACGCCGTGAAAAAAGTATGTGTTTAAATTTTGAAGTATTGAGAGCTGGCGACTCAGAAATTATTTTAAGGCACTAGAGATCAATATTTAGATTAGTTTAAAGATTTAATTTTTTTGTATAAGGGACTTTATGAAGGTATTCAAATCCGCATTTAGTATTTAATAGCTATATTGTGAGAAGTAGTAACTTCAAAGTTCCATTAATTCAAATTTCAAGATTTCACTTATGAAATTTACTTATATAGCAAAGGACAATTTACGCGTATTGGATTATATAGAATGTTTAATTGGTTGCTGCTTCGTGATTTTAATGAAGCCGTTAACAACAAATTTTGAAGATTATAGGTTCAAGTGGTATTACTGCGTTGTCCCCTGGGTTTTTCCTTCTTAACCAAATGAAGCAAACTAAATCCAGCAATGTCATTTTAGGATTTATCCACATAATCAGAATAGGATAAAACTCTTTTGTGTTATTTTACTATACAAATGGAAACCCAGTGAGCGTGTAACGCTTACAAAACGCATAGAAATGAAGCGCCAACCAAGCTAAGGCAATCGCTTTCCACAACCAGATTACTAATACATACTAAGGCAAAGCTTATCGTTGTATCAAAATAAATAATATAAGGTACTAGTGCAAGTTACGAAATAATTACAAAATGATCTAAATTGATAAAATAAACTTGTTTTACTGAATACAAGACACAATTTGTATTTCTCAGTATATAACATAAAAATCATTACAGAAACCGATGTAGTAATTGAAGAGGGCTAAAGTGGTCTATCAGAACCATTTAATTTTATTGAAAACTATAGAAAAGCTATAATTTAAGATAATTTCTTAACACAGTACTTTTCTCTCTGTCTCTCTCTCTCTCTTTCTCCTCCCCCTCACTTCCCGCTCTCTCGCTCCCTCTCTCTTTCGCTCTCTCTCTTTTTCTCTACGCCACCGTCTCCCTCTCTTCTTTCTCGTCCCTCTCTCTTTCTTCTCTCTTCTGGCTCTCTCTCTCTCTCCTATGATATTTTGTTCGTGGTACTTAACAAAATAATCATGTTCCATCAAACGACTGCATTTAACAACTTCCATATTTATGCAGAGTTATGTTTTAAGAATTACCTCTTTATTTACATTTGCATAGTACACTAAAATAATGTAAGATTTCTGAGAATAACTCTGTTTATTTCCTTATTAGTCTCGAATAGCGTATACTGTGTGTCTTCTAACACAACGAGGTCAATGGTCGAGTCGCATTCCTCCTACAGCACTGCGAAAGCTATAGAATTAATTCTTATCGATTTTACAATATTTTTATTACATGTTAATGTTCGCGCTCTTCTTTGAATAAATGTTTATTTATTAATTAGGCATTTAAGTAGTTTTAAGCACAATTGACGCATTTTGTCTATTTTCTCCCGAGAATTCGAGAACATGTTTTACTTAAAATGCTATACAGAACTTAATTTATAGGATTACCTAAAGCTTTAATTGCTTTTACAACGGGTTTTGCACATGCAAAAGATTTGCATTCTTGACGATTGAGAAGTATTTGCTTTCATGGTAACTAAAACGTGTTTTTAATGCATGCTTATAAAGATTAAAGTGTTATCAAGATTGATATGGTTTTTACGCTAAATAAAGCGAATGTTTTATGCACGGGAAATGTATTTTTATAACAAACGAATGACTTTGTATTTATACCTTAAAAATGATCGATTTGCATTCGCATGTAATACGTTTTAAGTATCTCAAAAGTAATTATTTTTACATATACGGCGTAAGTTTGTACTCACGACTGTATATTGATTTAAAACTGGAAGTTTTAAATACATGGAAAGTGTGTTTTACTTTCCCCTTTTAATACCTTTGTATTTACAGTACGCTTTTATTTATAAACTAGAGTGATTATTCACACGCACAGAATTGTATTTTTGTTTTGTATTTTTAATGGCTAAAAAATACGGTTGTATTATATACAAGGTGGAACAATGAATCTTTGGAAATTGTTATTCTTCTAGTGGGCTTTAGTTTTAGAATTTGGTTTTCAATGACATCTCGGACCACTTTACCACGTCAGTATATATATATATATATATATATATATGTATATATATATATATATATATATATATATATAAATATTGACGTGATAAGGGTCACGAAAAGTTCAGACCAAGATATAAAAGAATCCATAAAAATAGAAAATTCGTAGGTTTATGGTTACGCCCTATATAGTACAAGCTTGCTCTTATTCATTGAAGCACAAGCAAAAATCAAATTCCCGTGAATAATTACCTTGTATGGTATAAGTATATTGTAAATACATAGCAAGTAACGTAAGCAGTATAGTAAAAATAATTAATTGTAAGATACTGTAAAACGCATTTAATGCGAACGCAAATCGATCGTTTTAAGATAAATACAAAGCCATTTATTTTCACTTATTAATTATCAATACATTTTGTATAAAAATGCTTTTAATTTGGTTTGAATAGCATAGAATAGTACTAGATTTACGCATTTAGCATAAAAACTGCACTCTTGTTAAAAAAGTCCAATTCTAACCTTAATAGGTGTATTAAAAACACGTTTTGATGTTAAAAGCAAATATGTCTATAAAATGCAACTCCTCTTGAAATAAAAAGCAATTAAAGTTTAAATTAATTTACCCTGCGGATTACAGAAATTTATTTTAAATAAAGAATTTTCTAGAATATTAGGAATATAAAGAGATGACTCATTAGTATTTAGAACTACTTTAATATAAAAGAAACATTTATTCCAAGAAGCGACCGGAACACAAAAAACCCACAAAATCGCAGAAATATCCGATAAAATTGATTATCTTTCTCATTAGTATGCGACGCCTCAATAATCGTATATGTGTTAAACGATGACAAACAGCACGCGTCACGAATAAGTCGAACGGGATTACGCCGCGATTTTAGACGCAAAAGAGTTTTCTGTGAAATCTTGCATTATAATTTCCATACTATTTTACAACCTTCTGAATACAGATAACTTGGTATATAAAAAAGCGTTTATTAATTAAAGGATTCATTTGATTCATTCGATTCATTCGATTCGTTCGATTTGTTCCATTCGTTCGATTTGTTCGATTCGTTCGATTCGTTCGATTCATTCGATTCATTCGATTCATTCGATTCAATCGATTTATTCGATCCATTCGATTTATTCGATTCTTAATTTCGATCGCGAAATGTTATTTTGATTTATGTCGGAAACTGTTTCTTTGCGAAGATGATATTTGAAGTATGCAGTAAGCATACTGTAATTTAATAATTACGACGGTACAATGAATTAAAAAGTGATTTTAAATGCAAATTTTATAAAAAATAAAATTTATTAAATTGCAATGAAGAGGGAAAATTCTCCAACTTAACGCTACTTTTTATTAAATAATTGAAAGGAAGATTTAAGCATAATGTACTTTGGAAATTGCTGTTTCAAACAAGGATTTTAATAATGGAAAATCCTGTAAGCTGCTTTGACGTCAATAGAAAATAAGAACATATTCAATTACGAGTAGTGTTTTTGTGGATTCTGCAAGTATTACTTTTAGATTTATTTTTAACTGATATTTGAGTATTTGTACTTAACTTAAGGTAGAATAATAAATGTTAATCATATAATAATTTTTTTTGTAAAGAATTTTTTTTTACTAGGAAAGTTTGTGTTGAGAGTTCAAAACACTCTGACCCTTTAATAAATTATTTGTCAAGTATTTTTTTGCTAAACAAACCTTACATGCGTGGCAATAAACGTAACCATTCATAAAAAAGGAAGTTTAGTTGTAAATTTAAAATAAGGTAAGGAACAATTTTTTTTATAATAAGTGCTCCTTAGAAATTCTTTTATGTTTGAAAGAAACCATGTTGTAAATGCTTTTGTATGAGAGAAAATATTTCATACTGTATAAATGCTTCGTGTTATTGCTGTGTTTTATTACATTTTGAAAACTCAGTTAGTTCTGTCGAGCTAGCCAGACAAAGTTAGAAAGGAAAACAAGTGAACAATTTCAAGTTTTATAAATTGCTGTATAAGCATGACAGCACTTTTTTAGGGACGCTCACAACGCGGGTTTTACTACATTACTCTTTTAGTGACGCTCACAACGCGGACCATTATCATATCACTCTTTTAGTAATGCCCCAAAGCGCGGCCCTTACTACATCAATATATATATATATATATTGCTGTGACTCGGCTGTCTAAACGTAGGGAACCACAAAAAATGCTGCGATTGGGGTACAGCCAAATTTTATTAATGAAGATGCAATAGAAAATATGCAATTTCTATCTAACCGTGCCATTTTTGCTTGCCTGGCTAGCTCAGCGGAAAATATGTTGCGGATTTTAACAAAAGGAAATAAAACACAAAAATTTAAAAAAACGTCTATGAAAAATCTTCTATGCGTTTAAAAACATCTTTCTTTTATACACATTATCTAAAAAAATTTTTACATACACAGATATAAATAACGCTTATAACAACAATTTAGAGCTTAAGCTTAAACAGAAGGTTTTCCTAATGACTACTTACGTATTAAAATAACCTTTATCTAATCCTTTTTACAAACACATAACCCAAACATCTCATATGTGAATCACAAAATTTTCCTTTAAAATTCTTGGGATAATTTACCTATTCTTGTATTACCCCGTTTGTCAATGTAGTTGGCCAACGACGTTGGGCAGAAAATTTTGTAAAAGACAAAATGCTTTGAGCTCTGGCCTCAAAATTGCTGGAATAAATTATCCCTTGACAAATAATTTTAATAAAAATAAGAACTTATTCTAGCATAATATACTGAATGATACTTAAATATCTTTTTCGGTTACAAAAGGAACAAAATTATACTTGCAGTTGGTATCGTCAAATAGTGCTTATAAAAATGTCATGTCCATTGTAATTAAAGGCATTAAAAACTTCCTGGTCTCACTTTAAATCTCCATTTACTATCAATCCTAACGTAGAAATATCAGTTTGCAAAGTGCATTTATTTTTAATCGATTAAAAGCAGCAGTTAATATTGTACCACGATTATTAATGTGATTAATCTTTGTTATACTTTTTCAAATAACCATCTTTCATAACTTCTGTTACTTGTAAAACGCCGACGGAATAGATTACCACAATGAATGAATTATAAATTACTCGGAACTTACATGTTCGGTGTCGAAGAAATGAATGACGCATCCTAGAATACTTCTGTTTCATTTACTAAAATTTTAATTACGTCAGAGGTCTAGATTCTTTTAGGTCCTATTTCGAAGCATTAGTCACTCAACTGAAGCAACAATTACCCCAATTTTGCGTTTTCAAACGCCGTCAGCTCAATTCATGGCTACGGTAAAGTGTCTTGCATTCTCTTTTTAGTGCACATAATCAATGATCGCTGTCTCCTTCTTGTGATATAATTGGAGCTACTAAACTTGTTATCTCGGTTATATGACTTTTCCAATAGTAGTGCTTCTTCAAATTAGGGCGTTTATTCATTGATTGAAAACAATTAGCTTATTTAGTAGCTTTTAGAATAGTTCTAGATAAATTGACGTATTCTTTTATTAAATAAAGCGAAACAAGTTTGTTTTATAATTGTTTCTAAATATGCTTCTTTGAAATAAAGCTATTCTTTATTAGAAACTCATAAAAATGGTATTTATAACAAGGATTCATTACTTTATGCAATTCACCTTTCAGAAACGTACGAATTGAAATGTGTTCAGTACTTTAAAAGTGTATGCGACCTTTTCAGTTTGCAATAAATGCCTATACATAATTAATAAATGCCCTTACGTTGTCACTAATAGAAATTTGCTTCGTATTTCAAACGTGCATCACACTCGTTTTACAACAAAAACTTGTTTTAAAAGCTATTTCGTAGAGAGTAATTATATACACACGGTTGAAATAAATTAATGAATGCTAATTTTATAAATGCAATAAAATTTGTTATACGCTTAATGAAACGTGTTCTAGGGAATATCTACATACAGATTTAAATGTTGTTATTTTTACGGTATTTAAACTAACACATCAATAAATTTAAAATTTGGCTTTGTTCTTAAATGGTATTACAATACTATATGTACTTGAAAGCGCATTTGTTTTGCCCGGGAATAGATTAATTTGGTTGAGGCAATACGCTTTTATGTTTATACAGGGTACAAATTATATATTAAGAAATTTTACTTTTCGCCGTTTTTTTGCTGTGATAAGGGGTTGTTTAGGGGTGTATTGAGTAGTAAGGGTAGTGTAGTAACTGTAAATAGCGATAAGAATCAGAAAACTGCATTTATTTAGCAGAAAAATAAGTAATTTGTAGATTATGTAAATAGCGAGCATTTAACACCCTGTATATAGACCGTAATTGACTTTAAGCAATGCCAGCAAGCACATCTTTCAATAATGGAACGCGTATTCAGCAGAGAAGTAGTCGTACATGTAATTAAACTACGCTAAGGAGTGTTTAACAAGTTTATAAAATAAAGACGCAGAAGATAAAACAAAACCTAATAAATCTTCATGCAATTACGCTTGTGATAAAGAAGGAACAGTAAACGCTTTGATAAGAAAACGCACTTTCAAAAATCAGTTTAAATAAATAAATACGAAAACAGCATTCGTGTTACATTATTTAATTTGTACAATTCTCCAAAAGCTTTATCTATACAAAACAACAGACATAAGTTAAAAGTCCGGCCAGGATAACAATAGCAAATAACAAGCATGATCTGAGAATCCGAAAGAGTTTCATCAGGGATCAGCTTGAAATATTAAAGACAAACGTGATTGGTCGCGACAATCTGCAAGACTGCTTGGAAAACCAATCCAAATGTAGTGGAAAAAGCTATATAACACCCACCGACGATAAGGCACTTGAGTCTCAACTTGAAGCACGTCGAATTCGCAACACTTTTAATCAGAAATTCACGCGTCAGTTAAATAAAATTTATATTATAGTGAAAATAGTGCTGCGTTAAGAATACATGAAGTGTTTTGTGTTTTTTTTAGAAAACGGCTTCTGGACTATTTCTCGTTCAATTCTAATCCGCGTCAGAAATAATTGTAATTCTAATCCATGGTCCTAAGGCGATAATTTTAATTATGGGACAATTCTAATACGCTGTTAATTTATGATCCGAAGTCTGGAATTTCAAAAGAAGAGATTCAAAGCATATACAGAGAAATATCGAATAAAGTAAGATGTGATTTTGGAAACAAGGGGTAACCGTACTGAATTATTGGTTCAACATAAAGAGTACAAAGCAGGGGATTGGTTTCGATTGAAGATAATGAGGGGGTGTTGATCCACAACACGAAACAAATCAGGTCAGATCTACCTAGTTTTAAGGAATCTTTTCTAACTTAAATTTTAATACTGAATATATTAATTTTCTCACTAATTTGTAAAGAGTCAACAAGGACATTGAGTACGTTGAAACGTACGTTCCAGATTTTTTTGTAAAGGTATCGTTTTTGGTGACTTTGTTTTGAATTAAAAGAATATAAATTTTGGGATAAATAATCCATATTATATTAATTAATTGAAGGGTGTATTTAAAGAATTTCAAAAATTGTGAAGTGTAAATATTATTTCTTTCCATTATATGAATGTTGATTGACTTCGTTTTATCAATTCAAACAGGTAATCATAAAGGGGTATATGAAAATTGATCATCGTAGCGTTGTGCACTCTGTGTAAATTATAAAGGGCTAGCCGTGGCATAATAAAAGTAAAAGATTAATTTGAGAAATACACAGAGAAGTGGCGTTCAGTAGAACGTTTATTACACGGAGTACGGCGTTATCATATCAATATATATATATATATATTCATTAGATTTATTCTTTCTTGACCTTTCTTGATAAGTATCAATATTTTCAATTGTTCTTGGGAATTTTAGGTCTTTCAATACACGCTACAATCAATAACTATTTCATACTTGTCAATACATATCTATTTGTTATCGTTCCCAAACGTTTCAACCTCATTACACAGGTCTTTATCAATGGTTACTATAACAGAAAGTACATACAATTTTATTTACGTATATATTTTTACTGTTACCTTAAAACGAAATTCAAAAGCACAATTAAATTTTTAATTTACACAGGTATACATTACACATACCAATTAAATATTTATCAAATATTTGTTTACACATAGGTAGGTTGGTTCGTTACAACCGTTAACGGTTTGTAACGAACTAACCTATATATAAATATTGATAAATATTCTGTTATTGTAAATTGTGTAAATATGCTGTAATTGTATAAAGTGAATAAATATGTATATTATATATATATGATAATATAGTTGTATATATAAGTGATGTGTATGTGTGTATAGTATGATATATATATATATATGATATATGTGTATTGTTGTGTGTATTGATGTATATATATATGTATATATATATATATATATATATTATGTTATATATATATATATATATATATATATATATATATATATATATATATATATATATATATATATATATATATATATATATATATATATATATATATATATATATATATATATATATATATATATATATATATATATATATATATATATATATATATATATATATATATATATATATATATATATATATATATATATATATATATATATATATATATATATATATATATATATATATATATATATATATATATATATATATATATATATATATATATATATATATATATATATATATATATATATATATATATATATATATATATATATATATATATATATATATATATATATATATATATATATATATATATATATATATATATATATATATATATATATATATATATATATATATATATATATATATATATATATATATATATATATATATATATATATATATATATATATATATATATATATATATATATATATATATATATATATATATATATATATATATATATATATATATATATATATATATATATATATATATATATATATATATATATATATATATATATATATATATATATATATATATATATATATATATATATATATATATATATATATATATATATATATATATATATATATATATATATATATATATATATATATATATATATATATATATATATATATATATATATATATATATATATATATATATATATATATATATATATATATATATATATATATATATATATATATATATATATATATATATATATATATATATATATATATATATATATATATATATATATATATATATATATATATATATATATATATATATATATATATATATATATATATATATATATATATATATATATATATATATATATATATATATATATATATATATATATATATATATATATATATATATATATATATATATATATATATATATATATATATATATATATATATATATATATATATATATATATATATATATATATATATATATATATATATATATATATATATATATATATATATATATATATATATATATATATATATATATATATATATATATATATATATATATATATATATATATATATATATATATATATATATATATATATATATATATATATATATATATATATATATATATATATATATATATATATATATATATATATATATATATATATATATATATATATATATATATATATATATATATATATATATATATATATATATATATATATATATATATATATATATATATATATATATATATATATATATATATATATATATATATATATATATATATATATATATATATATATATATATATATATATATATATATATATATATATATATATATATATATATATATATATATATATATATATATATATATATATATATATATATATATATATATATATATATATATATATATATATATATATATATATATATATATATATATATATATATATATATATATATATATATATATGTTGTGTGGATTGATGTGTGTGTGTGTGTGTGTGTGTGTGTGTGTGTGTGTGTGTGTGTGTGTGTGTGTGTGTGTGTGTGTGTGTGTGTGTGTGTGTGTGTGTGTGTGTGTGTGTGTGTGTTGCTTGCTAAGACAGATAAACGCCATTTTGTAGATTATGGTATAACCTTAGATTATAGTTTAAAATAAAATTTGAATTTCTTTTTCGAAAACACCTTGTAAATGGAACTACCCTCTATTTTATTCGAATAGATCGATATTTTGCTGGTATTATTAGTTTAATAACAAGTAAAATTAAAAAAAAAGATTTTTCAGTTTTTCTGAAAATTGGTTTATTATTATTGAATATCCTTACAAGCATATTGGTATTTTACCTTAAGAGTTCATTGTTCAATTTGATAAAACAACATTTACAGTGATATGCTAAAATATCAAGGTAAATGTATCTATGAGAAAACATTTGTGATTCATGTGTGAGACTTAAATTTTGGAAATTTACATATTGTCAATAAAGATGATTTAAATATTTTTGTATACGCTAGAGCAATCGTGTGCTTTGGTGAGGATATAAACCGTCATCATCGGAGGTGTTTATGTGATTTTTTGGGATTCTTTGAGAATTGTAAAATTCTTGAACCATATCATGTTGTTATGAAATGGCATAATTCTGGATCCTTCAAACTCAAAGATGCCAACAAACCCCGAGTGCCAACAAAGTTACGACTACTTTGTTTTGGGATCTAAAAAGGGTTCTCCATGTCGAGTGCATACCAAGAGGAATAGCATTTGCAGCAATTCACTACAAAATGCTTTACCGGATCTGCCGCGGCTTATAAAACACACAACATGGGTTACTGTCCATTGACATCGTGCTGCTCCACGATAACGCAATTAGCACGTCGCCGTACTAAACCACTACTTTTTTCGGCAGTTTGAGTGCGAATTTTTTTAGCATTAACCCTACAGCACAGACCTAGCGCCCTTTGATGATGACATTTTTCTGAAATTGGAAGGGGGCAAACAATACGATAGTGACGCTGAACTGAATGATACTGTGCACTAACGGTTCCAGATTTTGCCAATCAATAAGTATGATGAGGACATATAAAAACTGGTAAAAAGCTATGACAAATGGTTAAACTTAAGTAGGTTAGGCATTTGATTAATTGTAAAAGAAATTTTTCTTTTATTTTTCGTAAACAATAAAATGCACAAACAAAAATGTTCTATCCTCTCCGGATGACCTTCGTTGATTTGTGAGGATGAGGAAAAGGTGCAACATTGATAAACAAAGAGCAACCGAATTCCAGTAAAAATTTTGCAAAAAAGGGAAAGGAGGTTACTAGCAGCAAATTAGATTCAGAAACGCACATTACAACACATTCTAAAAATTTGCAAAGTGAACGAAATTAAAATAATGCCAGAATAGATATAACGGTAGAATTACACTACCAAAAAAATACAGTAAGCTGAGAAATAGCTAAACCCATCCGCAAAAGTTTAAACATTAAATTTGCTGAAATTAAAAAGAAATTGAAAAGTAGAAGAAAGAATATTGATGAGACCAATCCGAAATTGAAAAACACTATCAAGTGGTATCACTAAAGTTAGGGAAGAATTTAACAGAGAATTAATTCCGTCGTAAGAAGAGACCGAAAAACAATTGAGCAAATAAGAGAAAGAAGTATACAAAGTGTTTTATGATTTAAATGATTTTATGAAGTTAAGATTAGGAAAAGCTGGATGAATTTCAAACAGAGTATATCACTTTAAATTGTAACATGACTTCATGTCAGGCGGAGATAAAACAATGAGTATATAAACTGGGAATTAAAGTACATAATTTAAAACCAATAGACCCTTAGAATGTAGTAGAACCAAATAACGATTTGTTGGACCAATGGTCAAATGGTATGGAGATAACAAAGTAATTTGAAAAACACTTATCAAAGCTTCAAGATGCAGAATGTACAACAAAATCTTATTGTAAATAGATCAGAGTTAAATGAAAATGCAGTGATTTGATTTAATCTGATGTAGATAGAGATAGAACCTTTTGATAAACTTGAAATTGAAATTTTTAGTTATTATAGAATCGACTATGTTCAATTTAAAATCAGGGATAATTAATAACAAGTAGGTAAGTCAGCTTCAAATATGGAACAAGAAGAAGATTTTATGTTGTACGGAAATTCGGTATGGCAAAGCAATTAGATCCTTCTTTAGAAAAAAAGAAGTAATCAAATGCGCTACTAGTTGTTTTGCGGGGGAACTAGACAATTTGTGGAGCTTCAAAGTATAAGCAATAGAGATGAATGTCTTTTTGATATATTTAAATCGATATGATGATTTGAACAACAGAATCGGCCATATAAAGGGAAAATGCTGAATTAAATCCAGTAAGAGTACTAATATATGCGGATATAAAATAGGAACGTTGGTGTAGAAAATGAAAACGCGAATTGAGAACAGAATCTAAGCCAAAAGAGGGAAATTGAAAACCTAGGTCTTTCTACAAACAATGCTAGTGCAAGGACAAAAATGTAGATATATAATCGCGAGTCAACCGTGTGCATCAAAATAGCGTCAAAATTTCTAAATGCTGACATGTCTAACAATTCTCTTAACATTAATGTTATGTTGCGATTTTTATTTAACACCAGAATGTAACATTACGGACTGTAAACCCATATAAATGCACGCATTAGACTAAATTAACAGTCAATTTATCTAACTTGTGCTTACCCGGCAGTGCAATTTAGTGCGCGTTGCAAAATAAACAATTCATTAACTTTAAATTTGCTGAACATAGTTTCAATGTGTATACTGAAGGTTGCATAAATATAAATCGAATAATCAGCCAGAGTATAACGCTAGAAAAACTTCCTGCGTGACAACTTTGTTAGTTTACAGTCTTTTTATAACAAGCACTACTTATATTAAATACGTTGGAATAAATGTTCAAGACCGTAAAAATTTTGTAAGGGGTTTTGATATGCAAATATATTGAATGCGGGTAGCTTGAACAACAAGGTTGCGCACAATTTTTATGCCAAACATAAGGTTTTTATTTTCCTTAGTTTTACCTAAAGGACATAATTTAGAGGTTTTGCAAGGATCGCTGTACGTACTCAACTCTACTTAAAGTGTAAATTTTTTAGAATTTTTTTTTTATTGGTTTGAGACGATCAATATACACCATAACATATGTAAAATATAATGCAAATGATGTTTGAATGTTAATGAAGCGCAGGGAAAAGCGAATGCTGATACATAATATTACTTGGCTTTAGCAGCTATGCTATTCATATGGTTTTGAAAAGAAAGATTACTATATTTTATTGCACCTAATTCTTGTATATTGTTCAATACATAAAAAGATACTCAGGAGAGAAAAGCGGGTGTATCACCAAACAGATATTAAACAAATGCGGCCTTCAATATACTTACCCGATGTCCAGTTAGAGCGGTGAAGATTCTTGGATTGGGAACACTTCTTATTGCACTCGAAAAGTAATATAAAGCGCTGAGGTAGTCCTATACGGGGACTGACCTCCGAAACAGAAACTTATTGTTCAAGCAGTGACTGTGTTAGGCCGCACAATCACCAAATATACGGCAAACAAGATAGAATATTGAAGGTGACAACGTGACCGGGTTTATTAAGTTTTGATAAACGAGCAGATATTACCATTAATTAATAAACTTAAACTTTATAGTAATAATATAAAGAAACTGAATGAACATATACAGAGTTGAGCAGAACATACCGCCCACCAAAATGAAAACATTTAAATTTTTATCTAGAAGAAGGGGCAGAGTTTAACCACAGGACGCCTAAACTTACCACGCGCTGTTCTAACGGTGGCAACGCGGACAATCCCGCCGGCGCCAGGATGCACGGAAATAAATCGCCGAAGTGACCACTGAAGAGGAGGAAGAGAATCGGCTTTAATTAGAACTAAGTCTCCCAGTTGAATATTACTTTTGGCTACATGCCATTTGGATTCTACTTGAAGGGTATGCAAGTATTCCCGGGACCAGCGCGTTCAAAAGTCCTGGTAAATACGCTGCAATAATTGCTATCAGGACAAACGATTTAAAGGAAGTGCCGTCAGTGCGGGACCAGGCGGGGCGGAAAGAGCGGAAAGAGTCAAAAAATAACCTGGCCTTAAACAACCAAGGTCGTTAGGATCATTACTAACTGGGATCAGCGGGCGTGAATTGAAAGCAGCTTCAATTAAGATGAAAACGGTTGACAACTCTTCAAAGATTAGAACTTGCTCTCCTACAACACAAAGTAGCAGGGTCTTGAGGGATTTGACGCGAGCTTCCCAAAAACTCTCAAAATGAGGCGTGGAGGTGGGTTAAAATGCCTAGTAATTAGTTTTTGGGAAGCTGCGGCTTTAGCAAAGGAAACCAGTTGGAGATGGGCACTGACAAAGTTTGTACCACAGTCGCTGTACAAATGTTGACATCGACCACGACGAGCAAGAAACCGACGAAACGCGCTCAAAAAAGCGTTAGCGGTTAAATCGGAAACTAGCTGCACGTAAAACGCCTTGGTACACATACAAATAAAAATGCAGGGGTAGGCTTTTAAAGTTTTAGCGCGGCCGAATCGGTTCATGGTTGTTGTAAACGACCCGCAAAAGTCTACACCGGTATGCAAAAATGGTTTAACTTGAGTTATTCTAGCAGATGGAAGATTGCCCATGGGGGGCAGAAAGACTTAGGATGAATTTTCCAACAAGGAATACAAGAGCGAAGTACTCGGCGAATAGATCTTCTCGCAGAAACTATCCAAAATTTTTGGCATATAAGGAATTGTGTTGTTTGAATACCTGCGTGATAATATTTGTGATGAATGTATTGAATATACAGTTCCGTAAAACGGCCCTTACTGGGCAATAAAGCGGGGAATCGTTTATCGTAAGAAATAGGGGCGTAACATAATGGGCTACCTACACGAAGCACGTCATTTTAAAAAAAAGGGGATAATTTTTAGAACTTTTTAGCAAGTGGGGTCCCGGATTGAAGGGCCTTGATCTCAACCGTAAAAGGTGCTTGTTGGGTATGTTCAACAGGGCATTCCAAAGCAAGCTCGAACTCATGAGCGGATACAGATCCAGTACGCTTAGTTAAAGGATGGCTGACATTATTAATAAAGCGGAAGATATAAGCGGTTATATGAACGACAGAAAGAAAAGGAGACTGATGTTTAAGTAGAACATCCAATACATTACAGGACAACGTAGTAGTGAGTGTAACGGACTGTTCTTCACTTAGTACCTGTTGCGGTTCCAGAGAACAAGAACGTGAAACGTGATTTATTTCTTGAAAATCTACTAAAATGGGTGAAGCCGACTACCATAACGAACATTGGAGCAATTCGGCGAGTAACAAACCACGTGACCCAACGTCAGCGGGATTTTCGTTAGAAAACACGTGAAGCCACATGGCGTTAAAACCTTTATCTTGGATATAGACTACTCTGTTGGCCACGAAAGCATCCATCGTTGGGGCGGGGCGGAAATCCATAAATGTACAACCATCAAATCGGACCAACAGTATATTCTATTAAAAATGAGATGAGAAAAAAACACATTCAGAACAAAATCTAGTAATTTAGCAAATAAGGCAGCGGCTGGCAATTCTAACCTTGGCAGGGAAAGGGATCGCAATGGAGCTACTTTAGATTTCGCACATACTAAACGAACTATAGGTTCTTTAGAACCGTTTAGAAAACGAAAATGAACGACGGCCAGTAGCCGCGTTCCGAAGCGTCCCCAAAACAATATACCTTACCCAAATCGTAGTGAAAAGGGACTAGAAGGCGCGGTAAGAAAAATCTGCAAGAAAAGGAAGGCTCTTGACATATCTTTCCCATAAACGACAAAACTTCGGTGGTGGAAGGGCATCTCAATCTAGTTTGAGAGTCCAAAGACGTTGGAGGAAATGTTTTATTAAAAAGGAAAGGGGAAGCATTCCTAACGGGTTAAAAATGCGGGCTAGATTAGAAAGAATAATAGGTTTTGTACAAGGAGTATGTATAGGGTTGACCACTAAAAGGAAATTATCTGAAGAGGGGTTCCACTGGATACCCAAAACTTTCGCGGTAGAATCAGAAGGATCCTCAAAGCAATGCGGTTGCAAACGTCGATGAGGGGCGAGAATGCCGTTAAGCAAATTGGGATCATTACTAGACCACTTGTGCAGGTCGAACCCATCTCGTTTTAAAAGGGCTACAAGCTGCTCTGTTAAATCCAAGGCGGATTGAAAAGTATCTCAACCTGTCATTACGTCATCAATATAGGTATGATGACGAAGAGCGAAAGCGGCTAGAGGAAAAAGTCCACCTTCATCATCGCCAAGTTGCAAAAGAGTACGTATGTCAAGAAATGGAGCGCAGTTGACCCCATAAGTAACGGTATTAAGATGAAAATCCTGGATAGGATCATCAGTAGAGAAACACCACACAATACGTTGATAATCTCGCTGATCGGGTGCGATAAGAATTTGTTGATACATCTGACGAATATCTGCAGTGATGACGTAACGATGCAGACGAAGTTGCAGTAACAGTGTAATGACGTCGCTTTGCAATTTGGGACCAATTAATAAATGATTATTCAGTGAACCACTGGAAATACATTGAGCGGAGGCATTAAAAACCACGCGAAGTTTAGTGCTAACACTGTTAGGTTTTATAACACAATGATGAGGTATAATAAGAATGATTAAAGTGACCCTTATTAGTGATAGGCTGCATATGTTGAAGATCGATGTATTCTTGAAGAAAATCTTTATATTGTTGATATACAAGGGGCTGTTTGAGAAGGCTTCGTTCTAAGAAAAGAAATATTTGCGTTGCTAAATCGCGGCTTCTGGCAAACGTGGGAGCAGCATCCTTAAAGGGCAAAAAAACTACATAACGGCTCTGATCTGTCCGCGTATGAGTTTCTTTGAAAACAATTTCAGCTTTCTTTTCCGCTACTGAAAGGGTTTCGGCGTCGGGAATTGATTCGGCCTTCCAAAATTTAGAAACAATTTTTCCCAGGGAGGGTACTTGGTCTGTAGAGCAAAGTAAAGAGGTAAACCTGCGTTGTGCTTGACGCGGGAATCGATCCCATTAAAATATATCCGAAAACAGTATTCATGTCAATGGGTGTATGGTGTTCAAGAGCAACACGATCATTTATTAGAATTTGTGGAAATACATCGGCCCCTAGTAATAAATGTAAAGGACCGGGTTTTGAAACCTGTGGGTCAGCTAACTGAATATTATGTAATGGCGGTAACTGGTTGACGTTGACGCAAGTAGTAGGCAGGTTTTCTCAAATCTGAATTAGGACTATTGCTTCAATGTTAAAAAAGGCTTCATTTTGTTCATTGGTTTAATAAATACGGAAACAGCGCCGTGAGTAACCACGGTCTGCATAGAGCCAAGCTCGTTGAGGGTAAGAGGTAGCGGGATAGGTTTTACACCTAAGCGCTTAACACATTGTTGAGTAATAAATGAAGTCATACTACCGGAATCCACAAGCAGGGAAAGTTTTAAAAATTACCAAAACGATCACGAACTTGAATTTGCGCAGCATACAATAAAACCGCCCTTTTTTGGGGATTCGTGTTAAATAATTAACATTGGAATTATTGGAAGCAGAAGAGAAACGATTTACTTGTGAGAAATCGCCGGTACTCAAAGCGGGGGAACAGTTGGCTTGCAAATATATTGTTCGGCGTTATCAGACGAGGCGGTATAAACTCTAGTAGAAACGGTACTTTTTGAAAGCGATTCTAACGGGGTTTAAAGTGTAACGAGGTATGATGCCGCTGGCGACAAGTGCGACAAGTCATAATCGAAAAAGTATGCGAACTGCTTAGACAGTTAATGCAAAGTTTGCGTTCTTTTACAACATTATAGCGCTTTGCAATTCGGGCACTTAGCAACACGATTGGTAGTACGGACTAACATTGAAACACTGGCACGTGAACCCCGTCGGCTCTGCGCGTGAACAATTTTGTTCATGTCTGATTTGTGATTTAAAGATAAGTTGCTCAGGGATTTACATATTTTGTCTAGAAATGTAATGATTTCAGTATAAGTAGGAATGGTGGCGGGATCATGCTGCAACTCAAAACCTCGAGCTGTGTGTACGTCCAGTCGATTTATGAGCATGTGAGCTAAAATAAAGCTTCACTCTTCAACCGGAGATTAAACATTTTTAAGGCTTCCAAATTATCGGTAAAAATATCGACTAATTTTTGTAAACCAGAGGGGTTATAGAGTGCAGTTTTGGAAAATTGTACAAATTTGCCCAACACGCTATCGTAATTTGGCGGATATTTTCAAATTTACTGCGCAGTTTATTGTAAGCGAGTGTATAATGACTTTCAAACAAATTTTCCGCGTTTTCATCCGTGGCGATTAAGGAGATAATGATATTGTGACTTAGATAGAAGGCTTCTTCTAATTTAACCATATGCTCAATAAATTATGATATTATGCATTAGAAACGGTCGATTGCGCGATTTCTTGTATCTCTTGTAAACTTTGAATCTGCGTATATCGTAAAAATTTCGCTTCAAAAGTGTATTTATTTACATAAAATATTTGATCAATCAGTAATATTTGTCCATTTTGCTCAATAACTATTCGCCATCTTTCAGCAGGTTTCATAATTTCTGGTTCATAAAAACACCCTCTTTTGTCAGCAAAAATTGAACAAGTTGCCGATTTACAGCCTCATTTGAAACAAATGTTATGTCATGCAATAAGTTTTGCAGAGATCAAAACTAATGAAAAATTCGATCGAGCAAAATCTAGCAAGTATGCTGGAAGTGGCTACACACCCCATCCAAGGTAAAATTTCTATTCTAAGTGAGCAAACTCGACCGTTTCCGTGACGGAAAACAACTTCTTTACAATTTACGAGTTTTGAACGTTTCTGAATGACGCATTCATTTAAACTATTCAATTGCTGACAGTATTCTTCTGATTTAATTGTTTGTTCCTTGGTAGAGAATTGAAATTCACGACCCCCTCTGAATTCCTGCACGCTGATGGCATATTCTTTTTCTGATAAATGTTTGCTTCGGCTGTCGTTCGAGGAAGATTACCAAACCGGGTCCAAAGTCATTTGCGAAGGGCATTCGTATAAACAATCCATTTTTCATTACTAGCAATACGCGCTTCAAAAAGGGATTGTTTTTCTCACGTTAATGACCATGTCGGAGATTCTGATGAGTGTCGTCAAACGAACTTCATTGAGTTCATGTGAAACACAAGCATCGAACTTGCTAACGTATCCTAGCTTCGTCAGATAGTCATGAACGGTTGAATGGTAAATATTCAATCTAGCAGCAATCTTTTGAGTTGTGTAACGCTGGTTTGACTCCATATATGCCTTTAATTGATCGCCTTTAAGATCAAAAGCACCAGCACGGAATTTTGTGAACCATGGTTGGCATTGACGTTCTTGTAAAACGTTATCACCGCCAACTTCACACAACTTTTGGTAAGCTTGAAGGGAAACAATGAAATATGAAGAGAGTACAAAGTTTGATCTTCGATTTTCAGCTTGTAAAATTCACAAACCACAAAATGAATAGATTCATGTTTCGCAAATATATTCTTAAATCCTGGATGGTTAAATGATAAAATAAAAACATAAATATACACAAACTGAGTTTTGTCGATAATGAGTATTCGTTACTGTTACCAGAATACGCCATGCCTTTATCCGACAACCTTATATTTAGACATTTCTTTTATAAAATCCTCTCTTTCCAGCTTGATGCTTTGGTTATTATTACTTGTCCAATACAGAGATTTCTACGACCGATTGCGCGATTTCTTGTATCTCTTGTAAACTTTGAGTATGCTTGTATCGTAAAAATTTCAACTTTTCAAGTTACTCTGCCATTTTAAATAATAACTAAAGCACAAATTTTATAGAAAATTAGTACTGCATTTAAGCTTTATCAATTTAGGCACAAATTAAAAATTGTAGGTAAATATAAATAGATGTACATACACACACAGTAATGAACTTTGTATCAAACACGATAACAAATGGGAATTCAAGTAATATAAAATTTGTATTATCAAGACAATGTGTTTGATAACACAAACTTGACTTCAAGTAAATGATTAATAATTTTGTTGTAAATTATAGTGCTTATATCTGCTACTGATAATATCCGACTCGACAAGGATCAAATTGAATGTTGAATACATAAAAAGATACTCAGCAGAGAAAAGTGGGTGTATCACCAAACAGATATTAAACAAATGCGGCCTTCAATATTCTTACCTGATGTCCAGTTAGAGCGGTGCAGATTCTTGGATCCAGAACACTTATTACTACACTCGAAAAGTAATATAAAGCGGTGAGGTAGTCCTATACGGAGACTGACCTCCGAAACAGAAACTTATTGTTCAAGCGGTGACAATGGATTGTGTTAGAACGCGCAATCACCAAACATACGGCAAACAAGATAGAACATTGAAGGTGAAACGTGTATTAAATTTAGATAAAAGAGCAGATATTACCATTAACAAATAAACTTAAACTTTATAGTAATAATATAAGGAAACTGAATGAATATATACAGGGTTGGACGGAACATATGTGGTCTACGCTCATAAGCATAGTACTATCGAGATGGTATTTATAGTAACTTTGTACATATTTCTCGCGAAGCTGAATATGTTACATTTATCATAGTTTAAAAAGAATTGTTCTGCTCACAATACTGTTGTAGCTGTATTAAAACTTGTTGCAACAGTTCATATTCACAAGTGCTATTTAAACCATTCAGTCGTCAGCCAACATTAAGAATTTTTATTTAAAAACCCTTTTTATGTCATTGTCATAAATGCTGAAAGGTAATGACCCTAGATGGGAGCCCTGAAATCTAAGTATACTGAATCAACTCGCGTTCCACTGTCAAAAGATTTTAATAAATATTTCGTATATAAGATTACATTTGATTCTACTGATCCGTCCATTAATAAGCCATGCTGTTAACTTAAAATATACTGTTCAGGAGTAAAAGACAAGGAATTGTAAATTGATTTTCCGAAAGTTTTAGCAAAAATATTTAATTTGGCGATTGGTTTATAGTTGGTTGCTTTGATTCTATTTTCGCTTTTAAAAATTGGGACGATAAATGCCTTCATCATTTTTCTGAAAATGCATCAGTTAATGATTTATTAAGAAAAAGAGTTAGTTGGTTTATATAAGCTTCTTGTGCAATTTTTTGTAAACATTCTAGGAATGTCATCCCCACCTGAGGTTTCAGATACATCATCCAGTATTGCCCGAAATAAACAGTACTGAAATTGTAATTGTTTTGTATATTTAAAAAATACATATTATTGACACTTTATTATATGTTCTAAATGTGCACCTCCTCGTTCGAGACAGACTTCATAACGATGTTCTAAGTTTCTGGTCATGTTATTGAATAAGGGTTGTCTCAGGGCTGCGAAGAAGACTCTAACGGCATCCTTTAATTCATCGATGGTTTGTGGTGCCCGTTTGAAAACGGCATTTTTAGCCATGCCCCAAATGTATGCGTCTGGAGGTGTGAGGTCTGGAGAATGTGAAGGATAAGGAAGTCAGTAAATCGTGATATGAATTTGCTTGGAAAATGTTCTTGAAGAAATTGACGAATTGCGGCAGCAGTATGGCAAGTTGCCCCGTCCTGCTGAAAAATTGGTTTCGAAATGCCAAGTTACGTGCACGACAGAATTGACGTAGATCAGGGATAAATCGTGTTAAAATTTGTCTGTACCTCTGTTGATTAAGTGTGACTTGCCTACCATTCTCTTCGATTAAGTACGGACCAATGATTCCGTGTCCGGAAACAGCACACCAGACACTCACTTTTTCACTATGTAAAGGAACCTCTTGAACCTCATCGGGTCTGGCAAAGCCCAGAAATCGATTTGTGCGACGATTCACATAGCCTAACAAGTGAAAATGTGCTTTGTCTGAAAACCAAACATTTTCAAAAATTCAGGATTTTCATACTGTAACGCGAGAATTCTGGCGCAATATTCCACTCTACTGCGATAATCCGAGGATGTAGTTGTTGATGTACCTGAATCACATACGAAAATGTACCCAGCTCCTTCAGGATTCTTTGAAAGGAAGTTCTTTTAAATCAAGTTGTAACGCTGTCCTTGCCTGGCTGACTTTCGGATTTTCTAAGATTTGCTCAAAAACACGTTCATGGTTATTGTTGTTGTTAACTGTCCTGGGACGCCCCGAGTTTCCTTTTCGTTGGCACAATACACTACCTGTATTTCTAAACTTTTCAATAACCTTCAAAATTACAGCATTACTTGGAGAACGTTTATTAAACCTTTGTGTGAATTGATCAGACACGTATAGCAAACTTGCACCATTACGTCGGCCGATTCCGTATGAACGAAAATAATGCTCTACCAGAAACACTTTCTCCTCTGTACTTAACACCATTTTTAACAATTAGGCCCTACTAATTACTTGTTTGAGGTTTACTTGACAGGTCTATACTAGCTAACTTGAGTGTGACAGCGCACGCATAAAAACACCGCCAACTTAGTTTCAGTACTGTTTATTTCGGGCAATACTGTCGCTACATGACATTTTGAACATGCCATTTTCATTAACATTAAGATAATTTATTAAAGAGTAAACTAAGAATTTAGCGTGACAATAAGCCTTACTATTCATTCTGTAAGACAAATTGAATAAAAATATTTTGCAAAAATTTTGGCGACTTCAATATTTATATTAGCCGATTTATTGTTGAGTGTAATATTATTAGGTAATAAACTAGCAGACTTTATCACAGATATATAACGTCAAATGATTTTTGAATTAGTTTTTAGTCCCTTTTTGACTTTCAAAAAATGATTTTTGTGGTCTCGATTGATCAATAATTTTGTATGATGGCGATACTATGTGAAAAGGTAGTGGTCGGACATATTACTATATACCTTGTGGCGTTTGTGAAATTTCTGTTTGAGTTTAAAAATATTTATAGTTTGCAAAGGAATAAGAAGAAAGTTTGCAGGTCCTAATTGTTTCTCATACTGGCTTTCACATGGTTAGTGATTATTGTGTAGTCGACTACGTAAAATTTCGTGATTAACAAACTGATATCAGATCCATATGTTACCTCATCGCAATTTATTAAAAAGCCTCGAGTAATGTTTTCATAATTAGCTTCACTAAAATAATATGTTATACGTTTGTTTGTTATTTTTAAGCTTATTGAGTTAGTAAGTGTGATATAAATTTCAAGTAATAGATGATGAGAATCCTCATTTACACTACGTCTGATCGTAGTCACAATTTCAAACATATTATAAAGCACTTAGTCTAGTAATACACCATTAACATTATACTATTCGAGTTGATTTTTGATAAATACTAACAAGGAGTATAGTCCAGTAGGCGAGCGTTACAATAAGTAGGTGTTTTACAAAATTTTAATATTTGCTTAATATCTATTATTAACGTTCCAATCGAAAGTCGCGGTTAGTATTGTAACATACTGTTTTATGACGCTCTAATAGTTTTATTATTTCTAAAAACAGTTATTTTCTAGTATAATTTTAGCATCCTAATTATTAGAATAAAGGTCTTGTAGCATAAGTATGTCTGCAATCGTAAACGGCTGCAAGATTACACAAGTAGCGTCCTCGCGAAGTTCCAGGAAGATATAATCCAAGAGTTAATTAATTTTTCTAAAGGCACTTTACTTGAAAGGCACTAAACATGTCAGATTAATTGCTATCTATGATTAGATGTCAATCATGTTCTAGGACCCTATTTATGTCTGGGTGGTCGGAAGGAATTTTTCAATTAGCGGAGTACTCAACTAAAAATTAGTCCCGAGATCTACTTGTGTGGCTATCTTAGTGCAATTGGCAGTTTAATTAATTTTAAAGATTTACGACCGGCGTATCCTAAGTCGAGTATGAGAGCTAGGCAAGGGGTTATTTTTCAATTAACTTAAATGTATATAAGGATGCCAGCCGGGTGTAATGGGGGTTGTTTATTTCCAGACGCGTTAGAGTTTAAAGCTGGCGGTTATTTAAACGATTGAGTGAAGTGTTTTATTTTTCTGAATTCAAGTGCGTGCCGTTATGTTCTAAGTTAGTTATTTCTCTGAGTAAGTATTTAGTATATGTGTTATTACCATGAACTCAAGGCTGTGTTATGCAGCATAAGTCAGTTATTTGTTTAAATACAGTACTTGTCGACTTCCATAAAATACAATTCCGGGTTAAAGCTCAGTTCAAGTAAATTGATCCGTTAGATTATTGTTTTAGAGACCGCATCACTTTAGAAGGGTCTTCTATTATATTGTGTTTCGACGGTGTCAGAGGCCGTTAATCACTAAGCCACGAGATTACCTGAGTATGCAAAGCTCAGGTCAGGAGTCACGTTACTGTACTATTTGACCCTTGAGAAGGTCGTATTTTTCCTGGTGTTGATGACCCCGTGGTTAAAGGAGGGTCGTCGCCATATGCAAGTTAAGTAGACTACGTTAGAATTAATTGATTATTGTATTGGGGGTGGTTTCACCCAGAACTGTTATTTATATTCATAAAATAAGGATTTTAGTTTTGTTTAGTTAAGTTGTGTTTGTGTTAGCTGGAGACTTTAAAAGATTAGCCCCTGTGAAGTGATTTATTTTCTGTCCTGCAATCTTGGTTCATCGCCCACGAACAAAGTGCGACGAGAGCTATTACCGCGATTGGTCCATGGGCCGTTTAATTCCCATGGTGGCGCCCTATTAATAATAATGTTAATTAGTGTATATTTTGTATGCATATGTAATTAGGTGAAGTTTTAGTTAGTAGCCCATTTAATAAAACAATCGGAATTTCGTCTTAGTGTGTTTGTTTAATGAACCCCTCCTCTCACCGACTGCTGCAGCTTGCGAGGCAATGTCCCGAAACGTGAGGGTACGATAGTGCTAGAGGTCCTTCCCATTTATTATTTATTGTTAATTGGATACCCTCACGCGGTAGGTAAATATTTTAATTACAGTATGTGCGGCATTAGAACCGGCGGGCGTACCTTTAAATTTTGTATAAAATCTTGAAAACTCATGTGAATCAAATAAACCCTTACATTTGATTTTCCATTGCTCCACCTGAAGGTACTACATTGGCCAGAAAGCGAGTTTTTTTTAACTTGGAAATTTTGAATTTTGTCAAACCCTTGCTGTTCCAAGCAAGGTATGGATCTTCAACGTGCGTGGCAATACTCACACACGGGACCTACATTTTACCTCTCTTACAAACGAGGGCGAATTTTTGTTAAAAATTTAAGATTTTTAAGCGGTCCGTGCCGGGAAGTGAACCCTTGACACTGGTCATGCATAGCAACTAAACCACCTATTCGCGTGGATCGTATAAACCCCAAAAAATATATAACCGCTGATCAGACAGCGCTACCTTAGAACGGGACCGGGAAGCACTTCTTCGAAGGTACTGTAAAAAGTGTGACGCCGTAATCATTTTTTATAAACTGAAAAAAATTTACAGGCATTTTCTACATTGTTTTAGACACGAAACCGGTAGTCATGCAGTCCGTAAATTACTTAAAGTATTACAAATAATATTTGTAACGTGTAGCAAACTAATATTTTATCAATTAAAGGAATAATAGTCTTATTGCAGATCGCACAAAGTGTACAGTATTATACAGGTACTATTATCGCTGTACTATATAACTATACTATATCGTTATAATTTTTAACTGCTACTGTTAGCCATCAATTAAAGGTAGCGAACACGCTCTAAGTGAAGCTTCTGAAGACCCTAAATATCGCATTTCTAGAGTTCAGCAGCTTCGGTTGGCGGATTTTTCTAAAGAGACGGCTCTGTGGATCAGATAGGTTTGCATACGACTGCAGATCTCAAAGTCCCAGGTTCGGTTCAACACGCGGATTAAGGGAGCATTTTTATACAAAAATACGCCCTCGTTTGGGTGAAAGGTATAATATAGTTCACGTGTGTGTGTGTGTGTGTGTGTGTGTGTGTGTGTGTGTGTGTGTGTGTGTGTGTGTGTGTGCCGAAACGCACGTTAACGAACCCTACTTTGCTTGGAATAGCAAAAGTTAGGAAAAATTCAATATTTCCAGGTAAAAAATATTCGCTTTTGGGTGTGGCATTGAGAAAAATTCAAATGTAGGGATTTTTTTTGAAAAAGCTTTAAAATAACCAATTCAAAGATGCATTAGTGAAATTTTTATTACGGGGGGAGGGGGGGGGTAGCTCCGCACTTAGGTGCGAATACTGTGCAAATTAATTATGATGCAACCTATCACTACAAAGTTAATGACGGAAAAATCATAAACAGTACTACCCTCAGTTTTACATGCACCCTGCACGAAGAAGCGGACACTAAAATTATTTACAATGCAAGTATTATCAAATACGATGCGAACGTATTAATTAGAACTTCAGACATTGACGTTTTAATTATAATGCTGGGTAATATGATTGATGTAAAATCTTCCATTAATATTTGGATGAGAGTTTTCAATATTACATAACCATACTGAAGCTTAGCACCGCTGTTATGTACTGCTCTACCGGCATTTCATGCTGTAACTTAATGCGACTACAACGCGGCGTTTTACAAAAAAAAAGGAAGTCAGACCACTGAAATTGCTGCGAAAAAGCGAAAAATACCAGCAAGCGTTTAATAATCTAGCAAATTAAATGAAAGTTATTGAATAGAATCGAAGAATTTGTGCGTATGTTATATGCTAGGAAAAACACCAACCAAGTGAATGAAACAAGATTTCGGCTTTTTTGTACCGCTTACTCGTTGAAAGGTGCAAATGATTATTTTATAATTGAAACAAAAGATGCCGATGCGCCAAATTTACCACCCTGTAAATTTGAGTTCAAAATGCACTTATAAAAAGATTCTCACACCTACGTCGCTGAAAGGTTACTGTTGGGAGGAACATGAAGGCAAATACAATTTCAGTTAGTTTAAAAGAGAAAAATTGCCTATATTTGTTTCCGAAGTTATCATAAGCTCGAAGAGAAAACAAGGTGAATTTAAATTACATTATTTATAATTTGCAGATTTAACATCTCAATCAACCAAATATGATGCGAGTGATAGTTCGGATGACGACAATTAGCGTTTTTTAAAAATATTGTATGTTATTTTTAAATTTAATGGTTTGAAAGATTTACACAATGCAAAAACTAATAACTGGAATTTCTTTGTAAAGAAGCATTGGTTTGAAGTCGCAAAACAGAATGACGTGAGTGATACTTTGTCATTTTGTCGAGTCTGACGGTATGTTAATTTCATCAAATAAAAGTCTAACTGTTTGTTGCGTCTTTAAAGTAATGTAGAAAATGCCGGTGATAGTTTTTGGATTTTAGAAAATGCTTACGACGTCTTAATTTTTTATGCATCTTTAAACAAGTGCGGATCGCTAACGCAGCCTGTCTGATTAGCGGTTTATACTATTTGAGGTTTATTTGATCCACATGATTTTCTTTTGAGATTTTATAAAATACTTAAAAGTCTCTAATCTTTTCCTAAAACTTTCGAAACCTGCTAACGCCGCCTGTTCTAACGCCGCACATGCTGATAGCAGCCTATCCATTATGATGCCAATAGTAGACATAAGGCAAAATTATGAGATTTTAGAAAATATTTACCGATTTTAATACTGGCCTCCTGAACTATAATGTATCTATCAATTCAGAGTGCTTGTATGCAAATTTTATGAGAGTTATTTTGTTACCGTATGTTTTGCCTACCGTTAAATCCCCCTACTATTACAAGTGTTTCAATAGGAAATTGGGTAGCAATCCATAACCGTTTATTCAGAAAAAGGCAATACTGACGTCATCCCCTGGTGAGAGGTAGACGTGACTCACGTGAAACTTTACGTTGTCTGTACGTACTGTTACGCATACATCCTTTGCATTACTAAACCACTCATACTTAAAGTTGGTTGTAAAGTCGACAGAAATACGAATTGCTATTTTTACGCCGCCACCTTCCTTAGCTTTATTAGCTGTGGCGCCCCTATCCCTATTATGGACATTGAAATCTCTTAAAAACAGTTCAGACGACAGAATATTACACTATGCGATACTAAAAAATGTACAAGTATCTCGAATAATGACTTGTATTTGGTGTACCTAGTCTATGAAAAAAAAATAGTTTTACTTAGATATCACGTCTCAGAACATAGATCGGTAGTGTTTTGTTTTTTTGCTCTTGACACACTTTTTCTAGGTTAGTTATAAAACCGTTCCTTCTCTGCATACAAAAGTCATTAAGACATTTAGATTTTTTATAGATTTACAAAATTCTGAGCGTTTGTGCTAATTCTACTTGCGTATTTTGTTACGTTTGTGATAAATTCACTCCTAAAAGTGAAAAAAGCCAATTCTTTCGCTGCTTGAGAAGTGTTATAGAGCTTATTTTAAAACTGCTTTAAAAAAATATTTTACCGCTATTGCATATCAAACTGGTTTGGTGAACAATTTCGTCTAAGCACTACATAAGTATGGGCATGAATATTAGTTACTAGAAAAAAAGTTTTCTACGCCAGGCAATGCCAATTTTAAAGAAAATATTTTTGAAGGGCCTGATATATAACAATTAATCGTTGATCATTCTTTCTTATCCGGCCTCAGTAGAACAAAGAAGCATGGTTGGCTTTTGTTGATGCCAGATAGGATTTTCTAGGCAACCAGTAGTCACCAGATTTCCGTAAAAGAATAAAACTAATGCTACATGCCTATCATGAACTCGGATGCAATATGTCGCTAAATATTTATTTAAGCTTTTTCTGAAAAATATTGGCTTAGTTAGCGATCAACATTACGAAGGGTTTCATCGGGAAATAGCAGAGTTTAAGAAGAGTTATCAGGTTAGATGGGAACTAGTCATGTTTGCAGACTTTGGTGCCTTCAGAGAGATACTACGAGGACTGACTACAACAGGAAAGTCAACCGTTAAAAATATAAGTTTTATAAGGAAAAATAGAACTTTTATATCGCTAATTTTGTATAATTTAAAAATCGAATTTGAAGTGAAATGTCATTATTACATACTATAAACCAAGCAAAAAAATTTTTTTTAATTTGTTAAATACTGATTATTTAACGTCATTCGGCAATTAGTTTAAAAATCTGCCTCACAGACTAACATTTTACTGTGTGCGTAAGCCTATGGCATTTTGATAAAACATAGGTACACAGATTGATGTTCACAACCATTTTACAGTGAGGTTCGCATCTGTGGCATATATTTTATAAGTGTCGAATAAAAAAGATTCGGATTAGTTTATAAAAATCAATTCTGATTCAGTTCCTATTGTAAGAATTCCACTAGCATAATCTTTGCGAACATAAACCAAACCATTTTTGACAAAGCGTATTTAAATCTAGCAATTTTTTCTGCTTTTCTGGGTTTTTTTTAATAAGTACTTGATTTCCGACAAAGATGTTCATTTAAATAAATATTTTTTTCTTAGTTGGGAACGGAGAGTTCACTAAATTGACCTTTTAGAGTTCCCTTCTTAGCTCGATAAGAGTTCACCGTGACTCACTCAGTTTGTCCGGATATAAATTTTACAATTATATTAGAGGGGTTTAGATGCGTTTTTGTCACAGTTTGGAGCCCGGTGTGCAATATCGACATCACATTGAGCGATCAGTAGATTTAAATCTTTACCTATATTATCCAATTTGCTATAAACATTTTCTGCATCTTTTTCAGTCGCCCCATGAATTTTGATATAGTTTGCTATACCGATCTACAAGTTTTAATTTACTTTAAACGCCAACCAATTCTTCTTTTAATAAGTTGATTTTAATTTCCACAACGATATCTTTTTCTAAAATCGAATATTTTACCTGTACCTACAGAATGAAACTGATTTAATAAGTTCATCAAACCTATCATTCATATGTTTTATAATTGCGCTGGTTTTAGAATCTAATTTGTTATCACTAATGATTTCTTCATTAACTATGATAATAGGATGGTCGTAATCTGCTCTGCAGTTCGCACATCTTCATGTGGATTTTGCAGTTTTCAAAGTCGACAGTACTTTGGTGGAGAAAACACATTTGCATGCAAGTATAGAACCATATGGACCGAAATAGCGAAGAACATGCGATTTATTATTGATACGTTTAGTACACTAATTGTACGTCGACGTGTTTACTAATCAAAGTATTTACATGAATTATTCAATAAACAGCTTTTGCAGATGGAATTCGAAATATAAATATAATAGTGAGAAGCAACACACGTGACTGCTTGCGACCACACGCGACACTCAGCTGTTTGCGAACATTAAAGGAGCTCATAAAATTCAAATACAAATCCGGCAATGACAATGCAATATTAAAAATTTATTATCAGTAAGTTATGTTTTAATAGAAACTAAAGCAGATAGTACATTCATTGATGCAGTAGTGGAAACGCTTTTAAACTCCGAACTATTTATAAAACACGATAAAGATTTATTAAAATATTGCATGACAGCTGAAGAACTAAAGTTTGCAGTATTCAATAGAATGGTTAATGTAGAATTTTGAGTAAGGCTAGACTGGATATTAGATGGTTTTCTGATCGTACCTACCTGGGATAATTATAAGATACCTTATGGGTGTGAGTAATAAGTAAATTGAGAATAAAGTTAGATGCGAGACGAAAAACAATCATAATTAAAGAAAATATAATAATTAAATTGATGAGATGAATATGAGGAAGGTAATGAATTCCTTAAACTGGTTTAAGTTGGATTACATACAAGAAGAATCAGTTGTAGATAGTATTAATTGTTCAAGTGAACAAGAGAGAGAAATTAAGTTACTATTGTGGAAACATTTCGAGGGAACAATAACTGCTTTGAGGAATAATCAGAAATTAGATATTAGTAGTACATATCTTTTTTATTCAATGATTTATTCAATACCAGCAGCATACAGAGATAAAGTTGAGGACGAGATTACTTAAATTTAGGAGTATGGTATTGTAGAGATCAAACACTCACTTCGTAAACCCGTTAGCGATTGTAAACGAAGGAAATGTCAATATTCGTTTGTGTTTTGATGTAAGAAAATTAATCAACGTGCTAAAACACAGTTTACTGTTCTTCTGAAAAGGACAGTGTTTTAGCTAGATTGGAGGTAAGGTGGTTCTTTCAAAATTAGATTTAAAAAATTCATTCTGGTTAATTCTTTTGAACAATGATTTGAAGAAATATACTTTTAAGAAGCAGATTTATCAATTTATGGAGATTTGTTTTGACTTGTCGTTATCTACCGAGGCCATGCAATGAATTCCGATATCGTTAGAAAAGTTTTGTGTAAATAAGTCGATGTCGAATTAGTATTTAATGGAGGTTGCCATGAATACGTGTTTCATACAGTTAGATTTTCAGATGAACCAAACAACGGGATTTAAATTTCGAGATGTGCGAGATCTTCAAAAAGAGTAAACAGATGTTGAGGTATAAAGTAAACTATGAAAGTACGTTCTTAAATGAAAAGGGGTTATTTGAAGCTTTAGAACTTTCGTGGCTCATTGTAATATCAAGGACCTTGAAAGCATTTTTAGTGATTATGAATCTCGATAAAAAGTTCATTCCATCTTTTTAGTATAAATCAGTGCCTTTATTGCAGTTGTTGAAAAAGAATGTAAAGTGGTTATGTGAAGGAAAATATAAAAAGCTTATTTGAAACATTTTGATAAAACACTTTCACAAGAATGTAGTTTTTATATATTCAGATCCTTTTAAGGAATATATTTTTCGCACGGATGCATCGCATAATGACTTAGAGATCAAATTGTATCAGGTACAGGATGTGATGAAGGTGCTCATTTCTGTTAATTAAAAAACTTCGAAAGTACAGGAATTAAATAATACATGAAAATGAGATCGCACTTGTGATGTTTGCAGCTATAAAACTGAGTATGAATATGATGACAGACATCTCATCGTGGAGACAGATTATTTATATCGGGGTTCACGATTTTACAACAGATATTTCAATAATTTGGTAAATGTGTGTTGTGCGTGTGTGTGTACGTGGGTGAGTACGTGCGTGCGTGTGTGTGCGTATATGTGTGTGTGTGTATAGTGTGCTTGTGTGTGGGTGTGTGGGTGTGTGTGTGTGTGTGAATGTGTGTTTGTGTGTATGTGAGCGTGTGTGTACTTGCGACCGTTTAAACAAAAGTGCGTGCTTACGTGCATACCCCTCTACGTACGTACGTGCGTGTGCATTCGTTTGTGTGAGTGCATACGCGGATGCGTGCGAACATGTTTGGTATCGTGATTGTGAATGTGCATGTTTTCGCGAGTGGTGGTGGTACATTTGCCTGTGTGTACGAGGGTGGTCCGATAAGTACTTGGCCTACAAATGAAAAACGAAGATTTTGGAAAAGTGGCGATTTATTTCTCAACATAGTCTGCTTTTAGCTTGATACACTTGACTCAGCAATGCTCCAACTTCTTTAACCCGTCTGAAATATACCTTTCCTCGAGGTCTGCAAAGTAGGCTTCCGTGGCGGCTATGACCTTCTCATTCGACTAAAATTTCTGCCCGGCGAATGACTTTTTCAAGTTTGGAAACAAAAAGAAGTCGCACGGTGCCAAATCTGGAGAATACTGTGGATGGGGTAGCAGTTCGTATCCCAATTCGACTTGGCCGTGGCGAGGGCGGTTGCGCTTGTTGTCCTGAGTAAGTAAACGCGGCACCCATCACGCCTATAGTTTCTCATTTCATGCAGGATATGACCCACGCGGTCTTTTGAAATGCGTGCTGTCTCAGCTATCTCGAGCACCTTCAATCGGCAGTCTGCCAATATGAGCTGGCGCCGTGGCGTAGTTGATATGTGTGTCACTACTACGCCCAAAGTCCCAGGTTCGAATCCCAACACAGTAAGCTTGAAAAATTTTAGGCGAGCATTTTTCACAAAACTACACCCTCGTTCGGATGAGAGGTAAAATGGAGGTCCCGTGTGTGGGTGTTGTCACGCACGTTAAAGATCCCTACCTTGCTTGGAACAGCAAGGGTTCGGCAAAATTCCAAATTTTCCAGGTAAAAAAAACTCGCTTCGTGGCCAATGTAGTACCTTCGGGTGAAGCATTGAAAAATCACATGTAGGGCCTGCCCATACAAGATCGTGGGTTTTTGTCATATTATCCTCCGTGGTATTTTTTTATTTATTTATTTATTTGTACCAACGTTTCAGTAGTCTGCTACCTGAAACTTAAGCAGACCTGGCTTCCTTACAGAAAGTAATTGTCAGTAAGGCGCGTGTGTGTGTGTGTGTGTGTGTGTGCGCGCGCTGGAGGGCATGTGTTATGTGTGTGTATGTGTGTGTGGGGGTTGTGTGTATGTGTGCTATGTGTATGATGTTGATGTCCGTCTTACGTTTCCCCTCTAAAACCAGGACCATCGGCAGCCGGATATCCCAATCGTCAAGGAAGAAGGCTCAACGGACATTGCCTTGTCAGTCCGCATCATCGGCAGCCGGAAATCCAGATGTTGAAAAGGCAATGTAAGTGGGTGAATAGGCATGTGCGTTTGTAAGGTATGTGTGTGTGTATGTGTGTGCGGGGTGGTTGTGTGTATGTGTGTCCTCCGTGGTAGCCGTTTTCGGGGCACCTGAGCGTGGCTCATCAAAAAACGACGTGCGACCACGTTGAAAATCGTTAAATCAATTTTTGACGGTCGCCATCGAAGGAGAAAGGTCACCGTACACAGCATCAAAGCGCTCTATCATTTCCCTGTGCGAGTTTCTTTCCAAAAACAAGAATGGAATCACCCACCGATATTGCTATTTTCCATTTTTCTAAAATCCGTGGACACGCCCGCTTCCACACACGATCAAAACAAAACTACGAGTCTGATTCGGCTGAAATTTTGACAGTAGCCTTCTACGAGAATGTACTACACTATAGTAAATTTCTCTTGCGATAGTGGCGCCATCGGGCGGTGAGACTAAGTACTTATCCGACCGGGCTCGTATGTATATGAGTTCGTATATAACTGTGTGCATTCGTAAATGCGTACGTGTGCGTGTATGCATACTTGCATGAATGTGTGCGTGCGAGTGTAAGTGCATACGTGTGTGTTACAGCGTGCATTGCATGCGTGCGATTATTAATGCTTACGTGCGTGAGAGCAAAGCACGTGCGTGTATTGCGTATGTACTAGGAGGAAAATTTTCATACTTTGTTTTACAAATATTGATTTCGAAATGGTACCACTTCTAATTATAACACAAGTAGCCACGAACTATTATTTTAAATTGAATTTGCTGTATATTATTGCGTTTTTGAATTCTTTAAATAAAATTAAATAAAAACCCTTAACCACAAAAAATATTTAAATTACTAGATACGTATTTCGACCACTATGTGGTCATCATCAGTAGAAAAAAAAATAGCTGTTGTTCTGGAACACTTCAGAGGATATTCTCCTCACCACTTAGGCTGAAGTGAACCTTTCCAACCTATAATTTACTATATTGTTGCTTTAAACACTATCGAGGATATTCTCCTCACCCGCAGGCTGGTGTTCTCAACAACAAACAAGTGGTGTGACATTATAACAAATCTACTTAATTTGTACTAATTCTAAATCTACTGAAGCGGAACCAATTTAATCTTGCTTTCTCATTGGTTGTTGACCAATAGGAAAAGCAAAGCAGATGACTCTATTGGCCCTTTATCGGTGTTTAAGAGGGGTCCTTTATGTTTAACAATTTTAATTGATTCATAGGCATTTAAGGAGGAAAACGTTGGTAGCGCTTTTAACAATTTAACATTTTCTAGTTTAACGGGGTGGCTGGTTTCAAATATATGTTTGGCGACCTAAGACCTTTCATATTTACCATATTTGAAGTGAGCAATGTGTTCTTTAAATCTTGTTGTTATATTCCTCTTGGTCTGACCAATATATTTTTGAAAACACCCTGGCCCTGCACAACTAATTTCATAAATCCCCGACTTTTGCAATTTTTCCACCTTGTCTTTTGGATTACCTAGCAAATCTTTAATTTTATTAGAATTAGTGAAAGCAATTTTGAAATTATACTGTTTGAATATTTTATCAAGACCCTTTGTGGTTTTGTGAAACGGAAGTTTAACATATTTAACATTATCGTTAGAGGTGGTTGATTGCAAAGTCGTTGATTTACGGATGTTGATCCTATTTTACACTTTCTAAAAATATTATCTATAATATCAGAAGAGAAACCATTGTAATTCGCTATTTGTTTAATAAAACAAATTCCTTATTAAATCTGTTTTTATTTAAAGGAAATTCAATAATCTATTAATTAAAAAGTTAAATGAACCAACTTATGTTGTATGCTATGATTAGAGGAAGACAAAATAAAGCGATTTACATTGGTTTCTTTTCTATAAATGTCAAATTCTAATTTATTACCATTTCTAATTACTAATGTATCTAAAAGGGTAATTGTCCATTATTCTCTAGTTCATACGTAAATTTTATGCTTTGAAATTTTGAATTCATTTCTTTAGAAAATCATCAACATTTGATTTAGAAGTGTCAAAACTGCAAAATATCATCCACGTACCTTAACCATATTCTTGGGAGTATTTGGAGTTTTCTTTTAACTCGGTTTCAAAACGAGACATAAATAAATTTGCTATGAAAGGTGATAAGCTGTTTCCCATTGTTGTGCCTTCATGTTGTTCGTACAACTTGTTGTTGAATTGAAAACAGTTCTGGGACATGCAATGCGAAACAAGCGATATAGTCCTCAACTTTATCATCATCAATATCACTATCTATAAGAACATCCTTTAAATATGTTAAAGTACGTGGTATTGGAACACTAGGGAATAATGAACTGACATCAAATGAAATTAAGATTTCGTTCTCTTCTAATGTGATATTTTAATTTTATTAATGAACTCTAAAGAGTTTTGTACAGACAAACTATTAAACTTTAAATTCTTAAATTCATTTGACAGCCATCGTGATAAATAGTAAGTCGGTGAGTTGATACCTGAAACTATTGGTCTCATCGATTTATTATTTTTGTGAATCTTTGGTAAACAGTAAAGTTTTGGCATTTCAGGATTTGAAATTTTAATTTTAATTTTAGTGTGGGCGAAATTAGGTTTGGACATTCTTTCTAAACAGACTCTGTTGATTCAATCATTTTATTTAAAGGAACTTCATTTTACGTTTTTGACTATTGGTCTGTAAGGACCCTCAGACAGCAAAGTCTCTACTCTATCAACATAGTCTTGTTTATCCAGAATAACCAACCTATTCCCCTTATCAGCCTTTTGTCGTAAAACTTTAATAATCAGATGATCTTTCCTTGATAGAGTAGAGACTTTGCTGTCTGAGGGTCCTTACAGACCAATAGTCAAAAAACGTAAAAATGAAGCTCCTTTAAATAAAATGATTAAATCAACAGAGTCTGTTTTGAAAGAATGTCCAAACCTAATTTCGCCCACACTAAAATTAAAATTAACAATTTCAAATCCTGAAATGCCAAAACTTTACTGTTTACCAAAGATTCACAAAAATAATAAATCGATGAGACCAATAGTTTCAGGTATCAACTCACCGACTTACTATTTATCACGATGGCTGTCAAATGAATTTAAGAATTTAAAGTTTAATAGTTTGTCTGTACAAAACTCTTTAGAGTTCATTAATAAAATTAAAAATATCACATTAGAAGAGAACGAAATCTTAATTTCATTTGATGTCAGTTCATTATTCCTAGTGTTCCAATATCACGTACTTTAACATATTTAAAGGATGTTCTTATAGATAGTGATATTGATGATGATAAAGTTGAGGACTATATCAAGCTTGTTTCGCATTGCATGTCCCAGAACTGTTTTCAATTCAACAACAAGTTGTACGAACAACATGAAGGCACAGCAATGGGAAATAGCTTATCACCTTTCATAGCAAATTTATTTATGTCTCGTTTTGAAACCGAGTTAAAAGAAAACTCAAATACTTCCCAAGAATATGGTTAAGGTACGTGGATGATATTTTGCAGTTTTTGACACTTCTAAATCAAATGTTGATGATTTTCTTAAAGAAATGAATTCAAAATTTCAAAGCATAAAATTTACATATGAACAAGAGAATAATGGACAATTACCCTTTTTAGATACATTAGTAATTAGAAATGGTAATAAATTAGAATTTGACATTTATAGAAAAGAAACCAATGTAAATCGCTTTATTTTGTCTTCCTCTAATCATAGCATACAACATAAGTTGGCTTCATTTAACTTTTTAATTAATAGATTATTGAATTTCCCTTTAAATAAAAACAGATTTAATAAGGAATTTGCTCTTATTAAACAAATAGCGAATTACAATGGTTTCTCTTCTGATATTATAGATAATATTTTTAGAAAGTGTAAAAATAGGATCAACATCCGTAAATCAACGACTTTGCAATCAACCACCTCTAACGATAATGTTAAATATGTTAAACTTCCGTTTCACAAAACCACAAAGGGTCTTGATAAAATATTCAAACAGTATAATTTCAAAATTGCTTTCACTAATACTAATAAAATTAAAGATTTGCTAGGTAATCCAAAAGACAAGGTGGAAAAATTGCAAAAGTCGGGGATTTATGAAATTAGTTGTGCAGGGCCAGGGTGTTTTCAAAAATATATTGGTCAGACCAAGAGGAATATAACAACAAGATTTAAAGAACACATTGCTCACTTCAAATATGGTAAATATGAAAGGTCTCAGGTCGCCAAACATATATTTGAAACCAGCCACCCCGTTAAACTAGAAAATGTTAAATTGTTAAAAGCGCTACCAACGTTTTCCTCCTTAAATGCCTATGAATCAATTAAAATTGTTAAACATAAAGGACCCCTCTTAAACACCGATAAAGGGCCAATAGAGTCATCTGCTTTGCTTCCCCTATTGGTCAACAACCAATGAGAAAGCAGGATTAGTTGGTTCCGCTTCGGTAGATTTAGAATTAGTATAAATTAAGTAGATTTAAGTTATAATGTCACAATTCACTTGTTTGTTGTTGAGAACACCAGCCTGCGGGTGAGGAGAATATCCTCGATAGTGTTTAAAGCAACAATATAGTAAATTATAGGTTGGAAAGGTTCACTTCAGCCTAAGTGGTGAGGAGAATATCCTCTGAAGTGTTCCAGAGCTTTTTTTTTTCTTCTACTGATGATGACCACATAGTGGTCGAAATACGTATCTAGTAATTTAAATATTTTTTGTGGTTAAGGGTTTTTATTTAATTTTATTTAAATCGTGCCACAGTGTTCCTATAGATTATTTGAATTCTTTGTTAAATTACAGATAAGCTTGGATTAAACAACCTAGTATATAGATTAAAATATGGACGGACTTAATACACCCAGACAACTGATATTTGCGCATCTTTCTGATTTGACACTATAGCAAAGCAAAATATATAAAAAAGGAGCGCATTAGGTTTTTAAAATTCATTTTAATACATGGGGAAATAGTATTAAAATATCGCTCTTATTAAATATAAATCTTTATATTTTATACACTAAACTATTTTACGTAGGAAATATTATGAAGATCTAATTAATATTACTCAACTGAATTCATCCATGGTTCAGTTATTGGCAATTAAATGGTAATTGCGCATGTGCATGGTTGTTATAGCGATAGTAATAAAAGTGATCAGCATGGTGATTGTAATTCTAATTTAGCAGAATAATTATTGAAATAAGTGTAAGTTACAGTGTGTATTACATCTATTCTTTCAATGCTTCGTTAGTGCGGAATCGCCAAGCGCTAGGTACTACCATAACCTGGAAATTATAATTTACGCTATGTAACAAAGTGGTTCAAGAAAACGTGATGATTCTTATGAAATATTATCATACAGATCAGACTGAGTTAGGAATTATTTGCGGTAAAAGATTTATTATTAGTTTGTTCAACTTTCTTAATATGAGCTAAATTTTAAAAATAAAATGTTCATTATATATACTACCTCCTGAATTTCTTATATGTGCAAAATCGAAGCCACTGGTTTGCCAGCTTACCTGAAACAAGAAAATGTGTAAATATTGATGTATAAACTGCTACTTAAATTAAAAAACAATTAACCAAGGTTTTTGGTACAGAAAATTTTCTTATAAAATATTTTAATGTACTCTTTTCTTAACTGCAAGAAGAACAAGTTTCGCGATAATCCATTTTACTTTACCGGAGAGTTTTTAATAAATGATAACAGTTCGTTCTAGATACTAAACTTCATGACAGCGTTTCTAAACTTAAGAACGTGCAAAATAATGTTGCCAAAGCCACAAATATTTTGTCATTTACACTGGGCATCACCCTATCTATCTGAAATATGAGAATCATGTTGTAAAAGCCTTCAAATGAGATACCTACACTAACAGATTTACTACCTTACCTGTACTCTAATCGTCTTAAGGAACATGCCATATTGTGAGCAGATGTCTAACAATAACTACACGTTAACTTTGTAATACACTTCCGCTTGAAGCTAAAATGTTGAACTTTTATTAAGTATTCAAGATTAAAATTCAACTTTTGCAAGTTTGTGATGAACTTCCAGAAGTTTGTTCCCTAGACTGACGTTAATACTCAGCGGATTAGACTCTTCCTACTTGTATTTTACATATAAAGCCGAGTTTGCTAGAAACCATATAAACTCTATGAACTTTAAGACCTCGTTAAAAAGCCAAACAAATGTTGACACCTAAAGGTTTTGTTTACGCTGACTAATAAGTTTGAATATACTGTCTCAAAATTTAATGCAGCAAAAAAAAAAGATAGTTTTACACGTCTTCTTACTACTTAACTAGACATTAATAGAAATATTAAATAATCTCAATGCTCGACCAAACCAGAGACCAAAGAAATTAATTTTGCATTTACGCTGAAAGCAACTTGATTCTTATTAAAAACAAAATCACTTAAGGATGAATTAGTAATAAAGATATTGTAGTAGAACTTTATTCGACAAAATTCTATTTTTGTGATCGCATGTTTATATTATTGAGCTAAAGCTCACTCAGAAGCTAACAAAAATTTGTACCAGGAAATAAGTTGCGTTCAATTGTTAATCTTTGATCATCCATCACATTCTAAGTTACAATAACGAAAACTTTATTTGCAACAACAACAGTTCTTTTATTTTCAAATAGATTATTCAAGAATGCTCAACAACCCGTAGTTACAATAGAATTTCTAAAAGCTCTCCTAACGCTTTATTCACTTTTCGAACTAATCGCTAATAGGGCATGTATTATCTTCTTAAACTACGATGCTAGTATTCTTAACTTATAGCGATGCACTGTGATTATTCTATATTAATCTATATTATTGCTACCTTAAATTTATATAAATCTCTACAATAATGTATCTCACATAGTGTGCTTCAATTTAGACCAATAATTTACATCACGTCACGACTTTTAAAGCTTTAATCGAAACTTAACTTGGGAACTAACATCGTGATCAAAGTCAATCGAAACTGCAATTGGAACTGAGCTGCGGAACCCCTTAACGTAGATTTATACCTTATCCAATTGTTCTAAATTAATCTACAAAAACCAGAATATGCAAATAACTTTTAGAAATTTCTTATTGTAATTTTTAAATGCAAAGTCATGTACCTATCAATTAAGATATCTAGCACCGCAGGACCTGTCAATCGTCTTTTGTGCATTCAAACCCTCCGTTTACATTTCTATGTATTATTCTGGCCATAGACAGATCGATAGGCGCTGCACTGTTTCCTCTTAAAGCAGTTCAGTCACAGAATACTCTGTGACCCAAACACTGGAAGTCACCGTGGCTGCAAGGACAGTCGAAACTATTTCTGCAGTTTCCATGTTGATAGAAGTAAAGATAAACATTTTTTATGGTAGGCGCCGTACCATTTCGATTGTAACCACATACCAAAATCTGGACCCTGGTATTTTGGAACAGCGCCCCTAGCATATATTGTACTACTCTCCAGTCCAACCTCCCAAGCTCAAAACCGTATTAGGTATGGCCGACTTCTTGTTTTCAAACTTGATCATCTGGCTCTTGAGGTGCACTAACGCTTCCCACAGATCCTAGTAATTCGGTTTAGCAGAAGGCTGCTGCTTAGTTAACAAGTAGCTGTATGCTCCTTCCAATCTCTGGTTGTTGTCGGCGAAGTTGAACCACCAAATTTATTTTTAAACTCTCAGGCAAGTTCTCAGGACATATCAAAGTCTGTCGCTACGCAATGTGCTGGGAGCATTCAGATGGCAGACCGAATAATCACCTTGAATCTATTGCGTGACTCTAAATTTTGCTTTGCTTGTGCCGCTGTAAGGTGCTAACCGGATAATGTGTTCTAGTATTGTCTTTCTTTTTGGGAGCTTACGAAATTGATATAGCACTTCATTGATGCTCTTTACATCTTTCGACGGACCCTCTGTAACTTTGGTGACAGTTCACACTTGTTTGGGATTGTATGACCAAACGTGGCCACGTTCTTGAAAACCAGTCTCCTAAGCCTCGATGTCATATCTGGTCTTCATTCGATAACTTGCGATCTGGATATTTTTCTTAGTGTCCCCACAGATGTCTTGAATAATGTGTTTGAGCTTGTTGACGTAGTGACGAAGTTGGTATGCGCGCGACTACTATGCCTAAGGTCTCTGGTTTAAATCCCAACACAGTCCGCTTGAAAAATCTTAGGCAAGCATTTTTCACAAAAATATGCATTCGTTCCGATTAAAAGTGAAACCCTGTTTGGAACATCAATGGTACGGCAAAATTCAAAATTACTAGGTAAAGAACTTGCTTCCTGACCAATGTAGTACCTTCCGGTGGAGCATTGGAAAATTAAATGCAGTGTTTGTCGAGTGCTCTCATGAACCGAAACCCGATAAACCAATAAAAAGAAATGTAAATAGTAGTCCCAGTCTCTCTGATGTTGGAAAGGTACTTGCACAAAATGCGGTTCTTGCGTTCTACCATAGCACCTGATTGCGGGTGTAATGTTGTTGTTAGGGTCTTTCTCATTCCCAACAAACTTCATGGAATAACACTGACTCAAAATTTCTTAGTTAGTCGGCGTACAATTCAATAGGAACTTCGAGACTTAGAACAGTTCTTTTACCAACACGTCAGCTACGGTTGCAGCTTCTTGGTTTGGTATAGCATACGCTTCGGTCCGCTTTGTAAAATAATCTATGGTCATCAACATGTAATTATTTCCGAAGTCGATCTCCAGGAATTGACCGGCAATAACGATTACCACTCTCTCAAAGGGTATCCCCACGTGGTTTCATCGCGTCGGAGCCTTATAGTTTTCCAATGGTGCGCACAGCGGACAATTGCAGCACCTTTATTTTACATCATCCTTACAACCTGCCAGAAGCATTTTGCTCTTATTTTCTCTATAGTCTTCTCATTGCCGAAGAATCCTCCCGAAATCCTATTATGCAGATGTCCTAAAACCCTCAATATTCGACTTTTAGGAACCACCAGTTGAGGCGTACTTACGGATCTATAATCATTCTCCAAGTATCGTGCCACCTTCGGGTGAAGCATTGGAAAATCAAATGTAGCGGTTACTGTACTCAGATCAACAAGATCACATTTTACTTACGCGACACAGACGACCATTTTCGGGGCAGAATTAGTGCAGGTCGATTTTTGCCCCATCCGGTCGACCCCCTTTTGTTTTTTCGTTTTCCGAATTCTCTGCTTCTTTCTTGGGCTGTTTACATTTGGACTATATATGCACAAAATCGCCAATATTCCAACATCTGGGTTCATTCTTCTTTGCTGGGTGTTCACAAAGTACCAGTCGAATTACCTCCTTCATACTTTCTTTGCTCTGCTTCTCTATAGAGCATCCTATTATGCCACTACTACGAAGTGGAGCTTGCGTTGTCGCTTCAAATGGTATCGCATGAGCTAATGCATTATCAAGGGTCCTTGGTAGAGCTAGCCGAAACAGTTTCTGGATCTTTCCGTCGCGTGTCCCGTTAACAAAAGCCTGTGCTGCTAACCGTTCTAGGAAGTTATTTGATGCTGTTGGATAGACTAGTCTCACCAAGCGAACAATATTTGCTCTTAATTTCTGCAAATTTTCGTTGGCCTTTTGGTAACGGTTCTTTATTTGAACTTGGTACATTAATTGCAGATGAGCGTCACCAAGCCTCATTACCAGCTTTAATTTGCAGAATATTCAATGTCTGATCTCGTATTGCGACAATCAACATGGGTGCCCTTTCACAATCGTTCCAGCTCTTAGCGCTCGCACCTGCCCCAAATTGTTTAAAAGATGTCTCCCAGGGTAAATTTCTATCAAATACAGGTGCTTTTACTCTAAACCTTGACGTCTGTTTGCATTCCTCTATATTCTTAAATTTTGTGGGGTGCTGTTGTATCACTGGCACTGAGGGCTTTAGTGCCTGCACTGTTATAGAATTTAACCGTTTCTCCAACCTAGTACCGCTTTTTCAATTTTATGCTATTCTTCAAACAATTTTTCAGAAAATTTCTTTTCCAACTTGGTTTCCAATTTCTGTATACAGCCGGTAAATTTGGTGTCCAGTGTTTGCAGGCTCTCTGAAACTTTTGCATCAAGTTTTTCCCCGTAATGTTGAGGTGAAAGTTCGCGCGTGCTGATGCGAGATTTTCAGTAACTGCTGTCAGTATATCAAATTCTTTTCCTTTTGTTGTAGTATTATTGACCCCTTTTATGTTTATGATATACGATTGATCCGTACGAATAAAAGGACCCACCAATCATTCTAACTGTTTTGGATTCGGATACCTTTGTCCAGAATATTTTTGTTGATGTATTCTTGATGCATCAAAGCAATTTCTCAAACTTTCTTTCAATATCCAAATTATATCTGTTTATTCCTCCACAGAAAAACCATTTTTGAACCTTCGGAGATCAAGTACTTAGCAAAAACACAGTGTTACTAATACCACGTTAAATAAGAGCACTGCTATAAATACATACTTAAATGACAGTTTAGTTATATTTTAATTGTAATTTTTTTCACAGCGTGTATTATGTTTTGTTAGAATTTTACGAACATTGTCTATAAAATTCATATTGCGATTTGGCAGATTTCTGTTGACATATTATTGAAGGTTGCTACCTAAATCTTCTATAAAAATTCTTATTGAATAATTGTATTATAGTGTTTATTGACTTGTCACTGTGAGCCACTGCGGTACAACACTATGATACCGTAGCTAGCAACGATCGTAGATTGGGAGTAGTGAACCAAAGAAAACTCTAGAAAACAATTCGTCCCGCTAAGATAAGAAAATTATCTCTTGTTGATCTTTTTATTTAAGAAATTTTGACTGAAAGCTTTTTAGTATAAAAATAAGTAGAAGTAACACGTATAAGACAGGGTTACAATAGATGCGCAGTTTAAAACACATATGCGGGTACGCTACTATAAAATATGAAAAGTGCACTACGGATAAAGCCAATACTGAAATTAACTTAATCACTATTAAAATTAATGAACTAGTAGAGTGGCAGCTTTAGACCTTATTTAAAAAAGAGTAGAATATTTTATAAGCAAGATACTGTACCTTATAGACGTACCAAAAATTTTAAGTTTTCGAACGTAGACCACAAATTTTCTGTTCAATATTATTTTAAAGAAATATTATATGATTAAGACTTATTCTACCTTAAATTAGAATAACAAATACTCAAACACCAGTTACAAACAAAAAATTCTAAAAGTAATACTTGCAAAATCCACAAAGCACTTATCTAATTCTATTCTATTTTTAAATTGACCTTAAAATCAGCTTACGGGATTTTTCATATTATTTAACTCTCTATTTAAAAACATCAGTTACCAAAGTGCATCTTAGATTTACCTATTTAATTAAATTTGAAAGTAGTTCTTTGTCTCAAAGAATTTCCATCTTTATTGTATATTTCAAATTCAAATAACTGCATTTAACAACTTTTATATTTATGCAGAGTAACGTTTTAGAATTACTTCTTTATTCACTGTTACATCGTAGTTATTAAATACTGTATGCACACTGCATACTTTTACTCGGTTGACGCGTAACTACATTGTCGATCGCGTAAATCGACATGAATCAAATTAAAGGATCCCCTTTTTAGTAAAGTTCTTTATTTATATACAATTTATTTTGACTGCATCACTCTTTCTAGATTGTACGAGACTCCAATCAAAAGATTATTTACCTATTTGACGCAAGGTTGCTGAGAATTCATGTTTTTATTACCTCACTAGCGTGATTTATTTCTTAGTGACGTTGCGCCGTCCATTTTTCTCTAACACATAAGGTTAATGGTCCGTGGTCTCATTTACTAATATATAACGCTATTAAACAGCGTTCTCATCAACATTCTTATTTTCTTTTTAGTATACCCGCTTCTTAGAATAAATGTTTATTTATTTAATTAGTTTATACCACATTTCTTATTAATTGACGTATTCTACCTAAAATTTTTTCTTAATCTCAAACCTTCAAGAACTCTATATTCAAAAATGAATTTATGTTATACACGTACTGGAGTCAATTTATATGATTACTTAATTAAAGCTATAATTGATTTATAATGCCAACTCTTTTCATTGTTAACGATTGTAAAAGAAAATATTTGTTTTCACGGTAGCTAAAACGAGTTTTTAATAAACATTTTATAAAGACTAAAGCTTTATCAAGATTGAATGCTGTTTAAGTGAAATACGTAAAGCTGGCACTATTCTATGCTATTTACAGTAAATGTAGAGCATGCACGGGAAATATTTTTTATGATAGTTAAGTGAGAATAAATTGCTTTTTATTTACGCTTGAAATTGATTGATTATAAGGTATAAAGTTTGCATTTAATGGCTATGTCTTTTATTATACAGGGTGATTATTTACACGCACGGACATGCATTTACGCTTGGCACTTTAATGGCTAAAAAGTACCCTTGTATTATACAAGGTGTAACCATGAATCTTAGGAAATTTCTATTTTTGCGGTTTCTTTTATATTTGGTGGGTTTTATTTGTAGGCTTTGAGTTTCAATGACCTCTCGTGACTCCTTATGACATCAATATATTAAGCATTTTATGTTAATCTTTTAAAACAACCAACGTATAAGGAGAGAACCTCCGTGTACGTGGCTGGCTTTGATGTTTTTGTAGGATCATAAAGCAAGCAACTTCTTTTTGCTTATAAATTGCTAGTTTTGTGTAAACTACGATCTAAATCATTCAGCCCCTTAAAAGGTCGTTGAAAATATTCACAGAAGTATAAATCTCACGTAAAACTTTTCTCTCAAATCTATCAGAGTATGCAGCAATAAATACTTAAAATTAAAATCCATAGTCTCATAGAACGATGCTAAAAAAGACAATAACCGCGCGATTAAATTTTCTGAATTTTAACACTTTAATATCGTTGTAGGATGAGATGCGGTAGCGATTTTAATACACAGCATTGAGGTAATTCCGCAGCGAACGATAATAAATTGTTTTGTAGTACGGAAAACTGGAGCCACTTTAATGTCAAATAGCGGACTGCCTCAAGTGCAAATGTCAACCATAGTTTACTATGACTTCCTCTCGATGCGAACTTTGACATACCCATGCAGATTTAATATTTGTAAAGTGGTTGAAAATTTGTCAGAGCAATTTATACGAATATATCTCAATATGGAATGCGGCCTTGCAACTCGACGAACGTTGAATAAGTAATTCGTTGCTACAAAGGAATTTAATATAATAGAAGAAAAGTATTTAGACAATTTATTTGTCACGTTTTACTATTGAAAGGCAGGAAGTTCTCTTTTTTGACCAATTACCATTTTTGTGTATATGTAACTTCTGAATCAGTTTGGTTTTAAATAATTTGGAATATAGGCATAACCGATTACTTGAACCATCAGGCCTGTTGCAAGTGCAAGATAAAACTGAGTTATAACTTTCACACTTGATGATTCCTAGAATTTAAGCTTTATTGCTGTCAAAAATAATAACTTATGACACAAAAAAGATTATCTAAGTCATTGTGGTCATCAATATCTTGCAAAATGCCACTGTTACAAAGAGTCGTTTTTTATTTATTTAAATGCGTCATAAATTCCACTGCACAATACAAACTGAAACTAACGTTTGCCGTATTAAAACGAAGCTCTTTTTGTTAAATTATTAAGAATAAGAACGAAGCTTTTTAGGTATAAGCATTGCCCCTATGTTTCTAGTGTCAATAAAATGCTGCAATATTAGTCTAACGAAAACGTTAGAACTCTTACACAGCAATCCCTTACCTTACGTGCTAATTTTCTTCTACCTCTGAACTCGTGGTTACCTCCACTGTCTAACAATCGCAAAATCTTCTACTTAACTAAAGGAAACAACCACTTCGACCATTCAGTGAGTAGAACACAGACTTTTTCAACTTAATTGGTATATTAATTCTCACAAAAGTTTTAGAAATATAAATACTCACAACAAGTACCAATAGTAAAGCAAAATGAATAAGCAGAGCAAGTCAAATCATATAAAATATTCAAAATTTACCAAAGTAATAATTTACACTACCGCATGTATAGATAATTACTTCGCAGGTTAAAGCACTTTTAGCTTCGCCTATTATGTAAAAAATACCTTTGAAGCAAAAACTCGTGTAAATTGTTCTTCGTTATAAATTACTCCTTAAATATATATTGAAATAATGAAATCTAACAACTATAAAAATATTATCATAAAATTATTTAATACAGAATGCATATTTTCAATTGTCCTTTATAGAAAACATAAAACTTATAAATTAATCTGACTTTAATAATAGTAGTCTTGAATTATATGCAGATAAACAGTTTCCCAATATCAGCGTCTTTCTCAGGAAGTCAAATCCAACCAAAGTTAGAGGAACTGACATCTAGTTTAAATCCAAAACCTAAATTGACACAAATCTTATTTCAGCATCTCCAAACCAATTAGATTAAAACAATTATTTTAAGTAAACGCATTAATTCTAGAAAAAGTGGCTTTGTAGTAGTATTTAAAATTTTCAATTGTAGTAAATAAATCATTTAATGTGGTACTTAAAATACTTAAGGAGGTGCTTAAAATTACTTAGGGCAGCACTAAAATAATCCTTTTTACCAAAAATAATTTATACAATCAAAATATTAGCTACAATTTGAATTGGCTAAGCCGAATTACACTTTATTTTAACTTTTCAACATATAATTATTTTGGTTCTTACTTAAATGCAGCACTTTATGTATTTTTACTTTACTGCCTCTTCTGAAAGCTTAATAGTCATCCTCTCGTAGTACATCTACTGTTATTTATGAATATTAGTTTCTATAACAGAGCATTTCTTGAAGGAATTTTCACGTCATAGGTAAATTCCAATAATGTTCATATTGAATTAGCTCTGTAACCTCAAATGCAAATAACAACTTTGTCTTGCTAGCATGTTTATTATCAACTGCACAGGCTTGAACAACTAAGGTCTGCTATCTCACGTGACCGATAGAATGTAATAAGAATTCTAAGTTCCCAATTTAACATTTTCGCGATTATTAATATTTCCATGGTTTTTCAAAATAACTGCAAATTTTTCTGTTTACAATAATACGCTTATTTTATTAATAACGTTTGATGTTAATGTATAAAATGACTTACAAAATGTTACTCAATTTCTCTAAAATAAAGCGCATTTTAATATAAGTTTCACTGCTTTGTGCTTACGAATACTTTTTATACTGAATAAATGAAATGATGTATAAAATCATCTCCAATTTTGTTCATATAAAGCGCATTTTACACATCAAACGTATTTAATCATAGTTTCTTTATTGTGTTTGCTGAATCAACCCTCTTAAATGAAAATATGAAATTTTGAAATAAAAAATTTAATCATTCTAATTTTCTTTTACTCTTTTCCTTTACTGTTATCGACCATGTCCTTAACGACGTGTGTCGCGCCTCATAAATTTTACTTTTTGTTTTAAAATTTTACAATCTTTTGCGAAATTCAATTCTAACAACAGCCTTTCTAAATATATTTAGTGTTGTTCTAAATTAGTAGAAGGACACAATACGTTCTAAGGCATTTTTGGGCAATAGTTTGGGCTATATGACAAGCAGATATATAAAAAAAGAGATAGATGTAGACTTAGATCAAAATATTGCACGTAGACAGTGAAAGATACAGACTGTGGGAATTTCAAGGAAATGTATAGGTTAGCTCAGAAAAGGAAACAATGGAGGTACGCCTCTATCCAGCTCCAGGATTGAAGACTTATTGATGATGATGATAATGTTCTAAATTGTCGCTATAAATCAGTTCATCGTCCACATAGTGGATGTACAAATTTTCAAATAGTCCCAAGATACACTGCATCGCAAATCGAAAGCTGCAGCAGGCGAAGATAGGTCATGAGAGACAACTTTAAATTGATGGATCTTAATTTTAATAGAAAACTTCGTATATTTTTTACAGCCGCTCTCTTGCGGAATCAACCAAAATGAATTTCTTAAATCTAACTTCGAAACAATTGTCTTCTCCTTTAATCTAGCTTAAATAGGGACTATCGTGGAAATACTATGATATTGTAGTTTCGTTTTTTTGATTTATCTTTCTGGCAGCTAAGCATAGACGAATGCTGCCGTCATTCATCTTCACAACTACAAGCGTATTTATAAAATGAGTCAACGGTCTTTCTATGATACCCTGTTCCAACATGTTCAGTTCTGAATTAGCCTATTTCCTATACGCCGCTGGCATCGGATGTATTTTAGATTAAAAAGGTTCTGTATTTACTACCTCCAATTTGTGCGCACAGCCTTTAACAATTCATGACTTCCGCCCCGATGTCAACTAACGTTTTAACCACCTTATCTTCGATAACTACTTTTATAGTGGAAAATACATTTTCATAACTAGCTTTCTTTTCATTTCCTGTATCAAATTTAATTAACTATTGCTGATGTACGTATTTGTTTATGTTGAAGGTATAACATGGCTTGTCTCTTACCACAAACACTGTTTCGTCGAAGGTATTGGTCGATTAAGTATGTCCGCGTAGGAAGTTTGGTTCGTGTGACTTTTGTGTTTTCCGTCGTGCAATGCTGTCTTGTATTTTCCCTAATTTGTTCGTAATTCGTATTTTCCCTAGCTCGTTCTTGAGTCATATTTACTCTAGTGTGTTTCTGTTTTGTATTTTTCCTTCGGCCCGTGTCTCTATCAAGATCATGGTTATATTCGTATCTGTGACTTGGCGTCCGGTCTCTAAAGTTCGTCCAGTTATTTTGTCGTTCAATGTGCTAGGTTTATATAAAACTATTTATTTGGTTATCTCTGGTCCTGTTTTTCGTTAGTTGTCCTTGTACCAAACTGCCGTGTCCCCTGAGGTACTCTAAGAAAATATCCCTATCAGTGGTGTTTAGCAGTGTCACGTATTGTCTCACCTCATGTTCAAAATGCTTAGCTAGATACCTCATGATTTGTTTGTCACCTAGTGAAAGGTCAAGTTATCTGGTGACGTTAATTTTTTTATGGCGTACTGTTCCCTCATCTGTTCATAGTCACTACAGAGTTTTCTCATTAATAAATTGTCCCCGACTTCATATTGCTCATCATCTCTCCAGTAGTAGTTCAATAATTTTCTTTCAAACTCTTAGAACGTCTCTATTTCTGCTTCTGCTAGACTGAACCAGATTTCCGCGTTGCTTTTAAACATATAACGCATAACATTTAATTTCTTTTGTACATCCCCACTATTGGTTAAGATAACCTTTAAGTTGTTCGCCATAATATTTTGAGAATTGTTCCAACAGAATGACGTTAATACTGTACTTGACATCATTTGGATGAGTTTGTTCTGCTCCCCTTTTCAAAATTTCTACCTCCAATTTACTAAGATTTCTACCAATTTCTCCAAATGCTACCCTCGTATTTTGTTTGTTTTTTTACGGTTTCTTGTAGATTACTTACAGTACGATCAGCATTATCTGTCCTAATATGTATATCTGTCTTCGCCTTCGATGTACTCGAGTTAGCCACTTTTTGAACGTCTTGTTTCATGAGCAATGTACAATTATCAAATTTGTGTTTAATTAATAATATTTCTTGACGGAATTCCTGCTTTTCTTGTTTTAATTCAATGCAGAATTTTTCGTCATTTTCTTTTAATTTCTGGTCCATTTTTTAACCCAACACTTCTAAATTTCGACTAGAGTTTTGACCTCTTACAGATTTTTTGTTAGAAAGTATATCATGCTCAACATAATAGGTAAAATAAGTAAAATAAGACATAAAATCAGAAATTTCTCAATTGTATAAATAGAAACATGTTAAAAAATGCCAATTTCCAAGTTATTGAATTTATATAAAATTCACCAATAAAAATTAATCAGCTGATTTCACGTTAAGCGTATTGGCTACCATAGGAAAGTCGATTCCAGGTCGCAACACAAATTGAAGGCAATCATTCTTTTAAACTTTAAAAATTTTTGCTTAGTGTACTCAAACCAAATATTTCAAACATCAATAAATCAAAGTAACCTTCAATTTATGTCATAAACGTCAAAATTGAAGTTTTTATTATTTTGACCACAATCCTAGGTCATGGATCGAAACGTAAATAAAATAGATTTTAAAAACTATGAGTGGTTTCATTCCCAAAGAAGATTAAGAATAATAGGTTCTGCTTTTTCTTAAATTTCTCTGTCTTTTGTTTGCTTAATTAAATCTTTTTTCTTTCTGTCTGCACGATAAAAAAAAACTATCATCAGATCCTATCAGCACTTTTTCTGATACAAGCAAATCTTTTGTGCCCTTCCCTCCTTTCATCTTATTAAAGAAAAATTTTCAAAAAGAGATAATCTACCCTAACCAAGAAAAATGTTACCAATGAGCTATTTTCTATGCGAGTTTTTTAGTTTCGAGGATTTCGAAATTTTCAAGCACCTATGTTGGATCACCAATAAAATGTTGTGATATTAAGAGTGCGTCGAGCCCCTATGTTGCTATCGTCTATAAAATGCCGTGATATTAGCCTAACAAAGATGTTAGAAGTCTTACAAAGATATCGCTTACTTTGAGCGCCAATTGTCCTCTGCTTCTGAACTCTTACTCACTTTCTTAAATAAGGGAAACCAGCACCACGGCTATTCAGTGAGTTGAACGCAAACTCTTTCCAACTCTAGTGGAATATTAAAACTTACAAAAGTTTTAGAAATAAAAACATTCACAACAAATACCAATAATAAAGCAAAATGAGTAGGCAGAGCAAATCAAATCATATAAAATATCCAAAATTTACCGAAGAATTAATCTACACTACCGCATGTACAAATAATTACCTCACGGAGTTGGAGCAACCTTACCTCCGCCTACTTAAACAAATACCTTTGAACCATTAACTCATGTAAATTGTTTTTCGTTATAAATTATACAAGCTAAAGAATCTAAGTTAAAAATTAACGAGGATAGGGCATATTCCTGTCTTACTCCTATCCTAATACTAATTTCTCTACGTACCTGCTTTAATTTTATTATAGCTGTTTGATTTTTATATATGCTATGTACTATCTGTCTATCCCTATAACACATTCCAACCTTTTTGAGTATTTTGAATATTTTCCCATTTTACATTGTCAAACGCTTTTTCTAGATCCACGCTCTACACACACCTACGCACGTACGCACGCACGCACTTATGCACACACGCACGTACGAACGCACGCACGCACACACGCACACACGCACGCACGTACGCACACACACGCACACACACATATATGTACATACAAATACAATATCTCCCATTTCTATTGTTTTTTCTATTACGACCCTTAAAGCCTCCCGTGTGCCCCTTTCATCTAAACCCAATTTAATCTTTTCCTAGTATTTCTTCAGCTCGTTTTTCCATCTGTTTAAAACGTGTGCTGTCAAATTTATTGTTCAAAAATTTTTAGATCTATCCGCGCCTTTCTTTTGATGTTTTGAGAACGTGGTGATACGTTTTAAATCGCTAGGTATCGCGTCTGTCTCATACATATAAGTTACAAGTTGGAAGATACGTTCCATTGCTGTCTGTCCAGCAATTCTTAGAGTTTCTGCTTTTACTTTATCTATACCAGGTGTCTTATTAGTTTTCAGACTTTTCAGAACTAATTCAAACTCAACTCGAAGTATATGATATCCCAAGCCATCATTTTCATTTGATTCCTGTTCAAGTGCTTCTAGTTCCCGTGTAACATATACATTCTTAATATATTCTTCCCATCTAACCACTTTCTTTACATTTTCTGTAATGATGTCTCTTCCCACGCTTCTTATATTTTTGCTGTATAGTTTTATTTTTCTAAAAATTATTCTAATTAGTTTGTATGCTTCGTGTGTCTTTCATGTTTCTACCTTAGTTTATATCCCTTTGCACTTTTCATCAATTCGTTGTTCTTTAGATTTCCTGCATTTGCGAATAATTTCCTATTTTATGGCTTTGTATCTCTGTATTCCTGCTTCATCTGGTCCGTTTTTGTATTTTCGTCTTACTTCTAATAAATTCAGAATATTCTATGTTATACATGGCTTCTTATTCTTTTTTTGTGTATACCCCAGAATATCTCTGGCCACCACGTCTTAGCTGGATTTAATGTTATTCCATTCTGTTTCTACTTTCTTAGTATTAGAAATTTTCCGGATGTCAATCAGCAATTCGTTTGACTTTTTCTCAAATCTTTTGTGGATATCTTTACCTTATAGTTTCCTAAAGTCAAAGTGCTTTTTTCCGTTCCTTTTTTAAATTTTTTAAATATAAGTGCTGTTTTAATAATTACTATGTTGGGACCAGTGTCTATAGCTGCATCTGGGTAGCTTCTACGGTCGTTTACTTGATTCCTAAACCTTTGTTTAACAAGAATGTAATCTATTTGAGATCTCCCTATGCCTCTTACCATTTTCCACGTGTATGGTTTTCTAGTCTGATGTTACAATAATGTGTTTGTGATGGTTAAATTGGTTTGTCGCAAAATTCAATCCTGCCTATTTTCCCTGTTGTAACGGTTGAAATTTTCACTACGACTTTCGCATATTAGCAGAGTATTAAATAATTAATTCTTTCCGTACTAGATTGTACACACTTCAATATTGATAGCGCATCGCGCTATCAGGTACCAGTTTGCAAACCAGCTTTAGTGGTATCACCTTCACATGATATTTAATTCAAAGCGTACACTTTTGATTTATGCTTTGGATTCGTATATATACCCGCCCGAAGGCTTCAAGGAATTGAAGGGAATTTAGCGAATTAATTTGAAAAGAAATTATTCTGAGGTGATTTAATATAATTTTCCTTCTTACCTTATTGGGATTACAGCGATTCATCTAAAGTTGAGCCCTCGACTGCTATCTGGTAACCACCTGTTATACATTTTGTTTGTTTGTGCATTGAACCCGATTGTGGATCGGCTTCTACGCTCTACGTTCTACGTTCTACTGTGCTAGGTTTAAGTACCGTTGTAAACTATATGTTGAATTTCGAGTTCTAGAGGTGGCATCTGTAATTAAAAGGAGAAGAAGTTTACTAGTAAGGATCCAGTGGACCCATGTGAATATAATTGGTAGCCATATTCTACCTGCACGCGCCATTTGAGCTGGAACAACACCATCCACGCTTTATATCTATTTTATCATCGCAACCGTTTGGTTGACTTTGCATGCTGGTAAATTACATTGTAATATTATTGGATTTAAGGTTGCTGTGTCCATACAATTATAATAGGGTTGGGTTCTAAGTTAGGGTGTTGAATACTGCATATTTACAATACTTAATAGAGTATGTACAAATAGGCCAATGATCCGCCTATTATTATTACAGGTATTACTACAGATACCCTCAGTAGTTAAGAGTTATCCTACTAGGATCCTAGTGCAACCCCTTATTTGCCTATAGTCATTTAAATCGGCCGTCTGGTCGCAAATTTATGTTGCCTTGTTGGCTGTGTTAATATTTAAATTCAAAGTAAAATCCTAATTAGACAATCGGTGTATTGGTATACGTATTATTAGAATTGCACCATAATAAGTGCGTGGGTCCAGTTATTTAAACTATAGTGTATGTGTTTATTGTTATTAACTCGATTTATTCTTGTATAGTAAACGTATTGATTAGATATGAGGTTTACATTACTGTGTGTCTACGTATGTTAGCTGGATTGTATGCTGTGTGGGTATTATTTGTGACCGTGAGGAATTTCCTATCTCAGTTCCGTCGGAGCCCAGCTGTTAGAGTTAGGCTTACCCCACCCCCCACCTCGATACTGGGTTAGCTCAGGGTAGATTGAAGCTGCTTGCTCCGACTGCCCCGATAAGCATTTACTTTGTATTCTATTCATCTTTTTTCGCGTAACTATCCACACACCAGCATTTCATTCCTCCGATTCTGTATGAATTACCTTACAGCTTGCGCTTAAGAAATGCCCCGCTTCTGGCCAACGAAGTTTGCTAATCAGTACAATGTCAAATGCTAACCTATTCATTTCAATTTTCAAATTCTCTAGCATACCTACTTGCTCTAGGTTTCTGTCATTCTAGGATCCTTCTTTTAAACTTGCCGATAACATTCTTCAAAGTAATCCCTTCCCGGATATCCTAAGGGGACTGCTTTAACTCCAGAATCTTTTACTCTAGAAGATGCCATCATATTAAAAAACATTTTTAGTACGCTGTGTACTTGTGAGGTAATGTGGTGGTTTCGCGTTACCCTTCTCATCGCAATAGTGTGTTTTAGAATGCCATACCGACTCCTATGGTCTCTGCCACTGTAAGTGCCGAAAGAGCTGCCGCCTTCCCTCGGGGACCTGTCTTAGTCTGATTCCTCAATATAGACCCCACTAATCTGGTTAAACCTTTGGTTCGCATCTGTAGCTCACTGAAACACGCAAGCCATTCAGCCCGTTCTAGTTTTCTAAAACTCTTTCAAAGTGCAGGTCCGTTCAGAAGATATATATATATATATATATATATATTATATATATATATATATATATATATATTGCTGTGGTTGGTGTGGTCCTACGTTGGGAGTCAATAAAAGTGCTATGGATTGCCCGTGGCCTTATGAGGATTGCTAAGAATTGATTCTAAGCGATCCCGAATAATTGCTTTATTCAGATCAATGTTTCAAATTTGCTTGCTATGTAATTATTTTTGCTAGCTCTCATCACATACGGTATATAATAATAATACGAAATATACTTTTACAAACAATTTCACAGATGCTAATTACTACATCCACAACAGGTTTCTTTTACAAACATGGTAGCATCAGTAAAAAAACAAATTCCTCTCATCACAAACCTTATATACTAAAAATAGTCCAAAGTTCTCACAATAACTTTGCTTTATGAACAATATATTAAATACAACATCATAAAATGTAACTTCTGGATGGTCAATTACTTATACAAAATGGAGTTCAAAAATTTCTCTTTAGAACTAAGATGACCACTCACTCACAAATCTTAATCTCATAATTTTCTTTCCAAACAACTTCTTAATTGAATCTCATTAGGTACAAGATGTATACTAGCGAAAACTTGTACTGAATGCTTGCCTACCCTTTTATTCAAATTATTGACTTGTACATTCATCTCTCACTAAAAGACTTGCACACAAATAAAGTCTTAACTTACTACTCAATAAATATAAAACGTTTTAGGAATTTAAACAAGTTATTTTTATTTTACGGCCACAAATCTGCTTGTTCTTGTCTTTTTACAGAACCTAATAATCAATCCATGCTCCAAAATCATGCAAATAGTTTTGAAAATACGACTATATACCGTTAAACACCATTTAACATACCATTACAATCATATACGCCTTTATTCGAATTAAAAAGCTATATTCTGCGATAGTTTAATTATTTTTAATTATCTAATTCACTATTTTGAAACCATTGTAAGTACTTTAAATAATCTTCTCACTTCTGAATATCCAAAAACACTTTTCCTAAGCTATTTCAATAATATACCTCTTAAAACTATATTTGAATAAATTTCACTATTAAATACAGTACATGTTAAATAGCACTTTAAAGTACGTGACGCAGTATCTAATTTCATCAATTAAATGCCTACATCGAAGCTTCATTCAGGTCTGAACTGCGTTCTCAACATTTGTTGATTTTATAAACCCAACCTCTTTTATGACGTTAGCATCTATATAGTTCTCGGTCAAAATAGTTACTTCTATGTTCGATTTGGTTGGTTCTCGAAGTAAGCTTATCATTCCGATTTGTTCTGGAAGGTGTGTTATATGTCAGTTATCAACGTTCGAAAATTTATTACTTATAATATTGTCTTTAGGTTACACTATAATTGGACGCGTTGTCTTATTTTATTGTCTTCACGAACTTTATCGTCGCTCAGGGTATGTACATCATACACTTTGGTTTACTTTAGCATTTGATTGTTATAAAACACGGTCATAGAACACTTCCTCACTACTAAAGAATACGTATGATGTTTAAAACTTATACGCTTTCATTAAAATACTAACATACGTATTTAAATGAAAATGAAAATTAAAATATTATACATGCGGTTTCACGTGAAATTGAGCATATACAATTTTTAGAAAAACGCTCGTTTCTGTTGAACGTAAATACAATATCTCTATTAATTGCAGAATTAAATCTTTTATAATATGTCCGTGTATTTACGCTTATTTTAGTTGAGTACTCCTATAAATACCATGCTTCCATAACTAAACTCATTTGGAAACGTTCGTTTACGCAAAACAAACGTCGATATTCTTATCTAAATTAAACTATATAATCATTACAGTATAATTTCCGTTGAGCTAGCCAGGCAAAGCAAAGTAAAGAAAAGGAAGGTAAGATAATACTTTCAAATTTCACATCGCAGTACCTTAGTTACAACATTAGTTTTGCCAAACCCGTAGACCCGAGGGTTTACACAGCCGAAATATTTATGTATGTGTGTGTGTGTGCGTGCGTGCGTGCGTGCGTGTGCTTGAGTGTGTGTGTGTGTTTGTGTATTTATTTTTATTCTTATATAACGTCGGATATACAGCTATCCAGGAATAAAATCTCTATAAGCCACTACTGACTACAGTACCCCTTCTATTTTTTAAAGTGTACAAAATAAGAACTAAAAGCTAGTCATATTCCTTAAAGCGCAAATTCTAACTAAAGGTTCTCGATCTAACTACGATGTCTCAGGTTTGGCAGAGAGCAAATTACAAGCAACTTTCAAAATAATTACAGATTTTCTAATACGAAGTTAACTTAAAATATAATTACCTCTACAACCTAATTAACTTTGAAGTTTACAAATTTTGTACATTTACTTTTAATTAAATTCAATTGAATAGCAGAGCCCCATTGTGTAATCACTATTTAAATTTGAAAAACTCCCTAAAGGAAATTGGATTTTCTGTAATTAAATAGCTGCTGCTAAAAGTAATTATAGTAATAGCCGTTGGGTGTTCTTTGTATACAACGGTGAATAACTGAATACCGAAAAGAAAAGTTTCTTGGACTTATAGCATTATGGAGTAATCTCGCCTTGCTTGTATATATTTAACTTCCTCTGAATATTTAATATATTACTTTAGGCACTTTATTTTTGTCAGTCCTTTCTGTGTAACGCAGTAGTACCTTGAATTTTTATCTACCAAGTATAATTCACGGTGATCCAATTTTGTTGTTGCGTCGTATTTGCAAGGTTTAGAATGCTTGGACATAAAGCTAGTACGTGGCTGCACTGTAGAATTTAGTCCAATGGTAACTAAACTATTTGAACCCACAAAAAGAAGGCAACTAGATTACATATCTCTAAAACAATAATGTTTTAAATTTTGGAAATTGATTGCCTATGCAGAAGGAGGTTTACGCGCATATATATTTTACTATTCACGTCTTTGTTCTCAAACACATTAACATAGAATTGGCGGGCTAACCAAAACTAGAAAATATCCGGGCATTTACATGTTTGCACACCAATTGATGCAGGAAACTTAGTAATGCAAGAGACTAAGAGTGGTACAAGGCGATTGTCTCTTACTTTGGTTACGGTTCTAAAAATTATTTAGTCGTTTGTACGATTTGATGATATATATTTGGTAATCAACATAGGTGATATAGCATTCTTCTTAATCTTCTTTGGGAATGAAACCACTCATAAAAGCAATTCGCAATCTAAAAAACGATAACTCAATTATAATTCTACCTGCTGGCAAAGGCAATGCAACAGTAATAATGAATAAAAACGATTACAACACAAAAGTCAACGAACTATTGAACACTGAGAATTACACCAGTTTAGAAACGGACCCAACAAAATCAATTGAAAATAAAATATACAAAACTCTATTTAAATTTAAAAATGAATTCGAAGACAAAGAAAGAAGTAAACTAGTCCCACATTACAGTAAACCACCCCACTTTTACGGTCTACCAAAATTCATAAAAAGACATTCCTTTAAGACCTATTGTAAGCTCAATAGATTCACCATGCCATAATTTAGCAAAATTTCTACTAAAATTATAAATCCATTAGCAGGCAAAACGGATTCTTTCATTAAAACAACCAACACTTTTAGAAAAACTATCAAACATAAAAATCGAAAATACACACACAATGGTAAGCTTTGATGTAGTAAATCTCTTTACAAATGTCCCTATAAACAAAACGCTTAATATTATAAAAACAAACTCGAAAAGATGGCAATCTTAAAGAAAGAACAAAACTAAGTATATCATCGATTATGGAATTACTTGGTTTATGCGTAAATATAACATATTTTCAAATAAATGATCAATTTTACAAACAAAGCTTCGGAATGGCAATGGGAAGTCCACTATCCCCAATCTTCAGTAATATATTTATGGAGGAATTCGAAAAAGATGTGATATTCACACAAGAATTGAAACCATTGTTCTGGTGGAGATACGTTGATGATGTTTATGCTATTTGGCCTCATAATATAGAATTAATTAAAAACTTTATACAGTCAATTAACGAAATAGAACCAACTATTAAATTCACATATGAATTAGAACCACATGAAAAACTTCCGTTTTTAGATATTCTAGTTAGCAAAAACGATACAACAATTAATACATCGGTATATAGAAAACCAACGCACACAAACAGATACTTAAACTTCGATTCAAAACACCCACAATGTGTCAAACGAGGAATTATCAAAACCATGTATGATAGAGCAAAATTAATATCATCAAACGAAGAAATTTTAAAGAAAGAGAAAGACCTAATCAGATATACACTAATAGAAAACAAATATCCTAAAAGAATAATAGAGAAAGAAATGAATAAAAACCCTAAAAATAAAGAAAAAGAAAACAAAAACAACGATACACACCACAAAATGCTCTCAATACCATACATAAAAGGATTCTCCGAAAAAATTCAAAGAATAGGAAACAAATTTAGAATTAAAACAGTATTTAGAACCAACAATACACTACGAGCACAATTAACAAAAAAAACCAAAAACGCAATACAAAATTCAAAAAACTGTATCTACAAAATACCGTGCGAATGTAATAAGTTTTATATAGGAGAAACTTCCAGACCATTTGAAGTTCGATTAAGAGAACATAAATCATATATAAAAAATAGAAAATTTGAAAATCCATGATTTGCCAACATGCATGGGACTCCAGTCATAAAATAAAATGGGAAGATGCAAAATTATCGACAAAGAAGAAAACCACCAAAACGCAAAATCAAAGAAGCTGCCTATATAACCCTACATAAAAATAACTGCGTTGCAAACGAATCCGTGACTTTCAGTAAACAATGGATTCCATTACTAAAAGAAATAACAAAAGAAATAACAAATGAAGATCAAATGCCCACAATATCTAGGTAGCATTGCAAGTTTTTCCTGGGTTTTGCTTGCGATATTAACATGAAATACAGCCTACATACATGATTTCTATTTATACATACAATAACTAATTACATAACAATAAGCATATTAACTAGAAAACCATTATTTCGGCAAATTATAAATGTTGGGGATCTTGGTAGCCACAGGTTGCTTAACCCCTTCACTGAATCTCGGTAAAATAAGACATAAAATTAGAAATCTCTCAATTGTATAAATAGAAACATGTTAAAAATGTTTCCCAAATTATTGAATTTATATAAAATTCACCAATAAAATTAATCAGCTGATTTCACGTTAAGCGTATTGGCTACCATAGGAAAGTCGATCCCAGGTCGCAACACAAATTGAAGGCAATCATTCTTTAAACTTTAAAAATTTTTGCTTAGTGTACTCAAACCAAATATTTCAAACATCAATAAATCAAAGTAACCTTCAATTTACGTCATAAACGTCAAACTTGAAGTTTTTATTATTTTGACAACGATCCTAGGTCATGGATCGAAACGTAAATAAAATAGATTTTAAAAACTATGAGTGGTTTCATTCCCAAAGAAGATTAAGAAGAATGCTAAACAAACCACAACAAACATACATAGCTGATATAGGTTAGGGGTATCTAGGATACCAGGTGGTTTTGTTTTTTATGTATGGGAGCATAAGTATTTTTGCACATAATTAATAAAGGTTTCTGGTTAATCTCTGTTATTACTAAACTACTGCAACTATACACCATACACAACATAGAATTTGGGACCAGCTGCAAGATTACGAAACCTACAAGAATGAACACTCCCAAAACATTAAAAGAATTAAGGAACTAGTTACTTACTACCTCATCCTTTACAGAAGAAACATTCAATGCAAGTATTGCAAGATGGGTCAAATGGATGAAAAGATTAGAAGTTGCATTTACGGTATTTCAAATAGTAGAACATTTAAAACTTACTACATTTCATAGGAGCAGAGTCATATGACACTGTCCGATAAAGTGGCGTCGGATTTTCCAGAAACATTAACTTATAATCAAGTGGTAATTGTAATGTACAGTTTTATGAACCCGTACCATTGAAGATTGCTGAAATTTTTAGATTTGATTGAAGGAAACAACAGGAGGAAAACTGATACAAGAAATTTTAACACACATTACAAAAACTTTCCTTAAACTGTAAGTTGGGTGATTTTTTGCAAACAATATTACGGAACCAATTTGTGTAATGTAACCAATTGTGTAATTTGTGTATAATAGGGAAATTTACAAATCTAAATCGTGTACAGAACTATACATAAACCTAACTTTCAATTACGTTTAGCATTCTTGTCAATCATATCTGACATTGTCAAGTTTGTGACTTGTTAGTTATAGACAGGAAGCAACGCTCAGAATTACGGCTATAGAAGAAGTATTAAATATATAAATATTTTACGTAGTTATTTACACAAGGTAAGTTGATAAATATTATCCTATTATAGTTAATAAGATGAAATAATAACTTGGACTTTTATGCAAAGCCCAAAAGATCATTTCAAATCGAGCTAGTAATTGAAAGATGGTAAATATAAGGTCTTGGTCAGGACTTGATCCTGTATCTTAGTCTTTCCGGAACCATGCGTTTATGTATGGCTGTGTACACGATTTAAATGTGTAAATTTCCCAATTGTCGTCATCGGTCTCGGTGGCCTAATTGGTAAACGCTTGGTCCCGGAAAGACTAAGATACAGGTTCAAGTCTTGTCCCAGACCTTATATTTTCCATCTTTCAATTACTAGCTCGATTTGAAATGATCATTTGGGCTTTGCATAAAACTCACGTTTTTGCTAAGTATTTACAGTACGCTCATATCACACAGGGTGATTATTTATACACGCACAATTGAAATTTTACTTGGTACTTTAATGAATAAAGGTACGCTTGTATTATACAGGGCGTCACCATGAATTTACGAAAATTTCTATTTTTCAGGATACCTTTATATTTTGGTGAGATTTATTTGTAGAATTTGGGTTTCAATGACCTCTATATATATATATATATATATATATATATATATATATATATACAGTGTGTCCAAATTTCGAGTCTCTACATTGTGATTTCAGTTATTATAAGAGATAGAAATTGGGTTAAATGGGGAAAGATTTGGAGGAATCCAGGCCAGTTATGTATCCGTTTACAAAATTGCTGTAAGTTGTCTGGTTTTGGGGATATTCGAAGAAAGCTAAAAATGGCGGATTTTGTTTTTTGATAATAAAACATGAATCATAAGTCGCACCATCACAAGACTTGCACATTATTAAGACACTTTTCTAAAACGAGTATTTTAGCATAAACAGAATCATTCGACTGTCTTTTGTTTTCGAGGAACGCCCACAACTTTTGTTTTTCTTATGGCCGCCATTTTGAATATTAAGTGAATATTATGCGCCTTAAAATTACCTTTTCAAAAATATGCCACATGTCTATAAAAAATGCAAAACTATCCTAAATTTGAAAAATAACTAAATTTGTATGTTCTATAACGTTTGGTAATCCCAACAGGGCAAAAATTTGATTTCTACTTTCCAAACAGTAGTAGTAGTAGTAGTACCACATACATTTTGTTAAGTAGAACTCGTAAAGTATTGGATATAAATCTTAAAACTAACTTAAGCATAAAACTTTAGCCTATCTTATTTAATTTAGGGAACAAAATTAAATGTGACCGAAACAGCAAACTATCATCTAAATTCCTTCCCGTAGATGCTGAAAATGCTGTCCGTTTGCATCACGGCACATTCGACAATTAATTAAAACTTTCCGTACAACTCTGCTTAACGTGCGCCTATTTATAGAGTTAAGAATGTCACGGACTCTTTCCTGCAGTTCGTTTATATTATAAGGCGGTTCAAACTCATATACCTCATTTTTAGCAAAACCCCATAAATAAAAATCAAGTGGTGTAAGATCTGGTGATCTTGCCGGCCACATAATTGGTCCACTATTGCATATAATATTTTGGCCAAAATGTTCAGCTAAAAGGGCGCTAACTTCTCGGGAATTGTGAGCTGGACAACCATCTTGCTGAAACCATAGTTTTCGAAAATCATCATCATTTGGTACAAGTCCTCTAATAGCCGGAATTATTTGGTCTCTTAACAATTCCCTATATCTGGCGCCATTGAGGTTATTGACAAAATAAAAGGGTCCAATCAAATTATTACCCATAAAAGTATTAATTACATTGGTTAATTTACTAAAATATTTATATCATAATTAACTACCTAAGATACCACACGAAACGTTAAATCCATATCTCGTTTGAAATTTGCGTTGCGTCGTCAGATGATGATTTTCAGTGCTTCAGTGATGCGTGTTATGTTTATTGAACACCCCGCAATTGGTAAACCGCGTTTCGTCTGTCCATATTATCAATTCTGGAAAGTGCGGTTCTTCCTCGCATTTTTGGATGTACCAATTACAAAAACGCATTCGTCTGGCGAAATCTTCTCTTTTGAAGCCTTGGACAATAGTAGGTTTATAAGGATGAAACTTTTCCTTTTTAAAAATATTATGAACAGTTGATTTTGGAATATTAAGTTCACGGCTTACAGATCTTACGGATGTGGATGGATTTCGTGTTACCGCCTCAGTAATGCTTAGAACACGTTCCCTATTGTTTAAGTCGTATTGTTCCCTAGTCTGTTCAAAAGCACCATAATTCAGTAAATTCAATACAATTTTTCTGAAGTATGTTTTATGCGGTTGTCGTCTTTCTGGATACAATTCCAAATATCTGGCGGATGCCGTATCAGCGTTCCGAAATGATTGTAAATAAGTATTTAGAATATCAAACTTTTCCTCATTCGAAAACTTGTAGACATGTGCCATTTTTTAAATTAAAAATGCAGCACCACCGGCACCAAAACTTTCAACACACACAAGTTTATCTAAATTTTAGAATTTGTTTGACATATAACTGTAATTCAATTGTTTGGTTTTGGCACATACCACCGCCTACTATTATAAAATGATATCATTTTAACTCTAGTACCACCATAATTAATAATTTGTAACAAATGCTGTTTGTGAACATTATAAAATGTGTATTGTACTTTTCATAAAGTAGAAATCAAATTTTTGCCCTGTTGGGATTACCAAACGTTATAGAACATACAAATTTAGTTATTTTTAAAATTTAGGATAGTTTTGCATTTTTTTATAGACATGTGGCATATTTTTGAAAAGGTAATTTTAAGGCGCATAATACTCACTTAATATTCAAAATGGCGGCCATAAGAAAAACAAAAGTTGTGGGCGTTTCCTCGAAAACAAAAGACAGTCGAATGATTCTGTTTATGCTAAAATACTCCTTTTAGAAAAGTGTCTTAATAATATGCAAGTTTTGTGATAGTGCGACTTATGATTCATGTTTTATTATCAAAAAACAAAATCCGCCATTTTTAGTTTTCTTCGAATATCTCCAAAACCAGACAACTTACACCAATTTTGTAAACGGATACAAAACTGGCCTGGATTCCTCCAAATCTTTCCCCATTTAACCCAATTTCTATCTCTTATAATAACTGAAATCACAATGTAGAGACTCGAAATTTGGACACACTATATATATATATATATATATATATATATATATATATATATATATAACAGGGTGTTTCAAAATTGCACGGCACTATTTTAAGTGAGTGTTTTTTAGCACAAAATAAACAAAACTTCTAATAAACGTATGCCCTAAAATGTACCCCTATGGAGTTATAACCCTTTTAAGGGGGCTAGGTGAAATTGAGTTTTTTTAATTAAGTGAAGAACCACAAAAAATATTTATTTCAGATTTTTGTTGCCTACCCATGTTTTTATGTCAAATAAGATAGGTTTATCCATTTTTCGATAATAAGATCAGGAGCGTCCTATTCGGGGGGGGGGGGGGCAATCACGTTTAGCCCTGTAATTTTTTTGTGTGTAAGCTTTTATAAATTATAATGCCAGAATTAAAATCTTTTGACATTTCTGAGTAAAAAAGTCACTCTTGTTTGAAGTCGATATCTGTAGCCGTTTTTGAGTTAATTGGGGTGAAGCATTCAGGATGCCCTATGATACTTTACATACCTACATAGATGTTGAGAGTTGAAAATATTTATTACAATTAAACATTTAAAGTAACTGTTCAAAATGCCCACGATTTTGTTGTATGCAGCATCCAGCACGGCGAATCCATTGCTCTCTGGCAAGTCTTATAACATCAGGACGATTCTTAATAGTATCAGCAGCCTCCACGATCCGATTATTTAACTCCTCTTGCGTGTAGATAGGCTTAGAATAAACTATAGTCTTCATTCAACTTCAAACAAAATAATCTAACGGTGTTAAATCGGAAAATCGAGGTGGCCATTTAACAGGTCCATTTCGGCCAATCCATCGGTTACCATATGCTGCGTTTAAATAGTCAGTGACAATATGACAGAAGTGGGCTGGGGCACCGTCATGCATAAACCAAATCCCACATCTATCGGGAATTGGAATATCCTCTAACAGCTCATAAAGATTATTTTGCAGAAAATTCAAATAAAACACTCCTGAAAGTCTTCGTGGTAAAAAGAAGGGGCCGATGAGATTGTCACCAACAAGTCCACACCAAACATTTAATGAAAATGTATGCTGATAATGATTTGTGACAGTGGTATGGAGGTTTTCTTCAAGCCCAAGTATGGGTATAACAAAAATTGGAAATTCCATTTCTTGTAAAGGTAGATTCATCAGTCACCAGCAAGCGGGTCAAGAAGTTACGATGTCGTGTGCATTTTCAAATTAACCACTGCGAAAAATTGGTTCGTTTGATGTAATCTTGTGGTAACAAATCTTGCACAGATGTCACGTGAAATGGGTACAGTTGCTGCTCGTGCAATGTTCGCCAAACGCTTGCAGATGAAACACCAAAACGAAGAGACAATCTTCTGGTGCTAGTACTAAAAGATAACTAAACAGCATTGAGTATTTGTTCTTCAACATTTACATCTCGTCGAAATCTTTGTTGACCAGCATTTACTCGTGTAGGTTTTAGCGTGCCAGTTTCCCTAAGACGTGTTTCAATGGATTTAAATGTTTTACGATTTGACATTTAGCTATAGTCTTCAACATCTAAGTAATACATTGATTAATTTGAGACATATGTATAGTTTATACATATGCCAAGTTGTTACAGAGATATTGAAGGCATATGTTTATTAGGTTTATACCTATACATATGGGAAGTTCATATTAAAACTAAACGAATAAGGTATGTATCATAGGGCATCCTGAATGGTTCACCTCAATTAACTCGAAAACGGCTACAGATATCGACTTCAAACAAGAGTGACATTTTTACTCAGAAATGTCAAAAGATTCTAATTCTGGCATTATAATTTATAAAAGCTTACACACAAAAAAATTACAGGGTTAAACGTGATTGCCCCCCCCCTCCCCCCGAATGGGGCGCTCCTGATCTTATTATCGAAAAATGGATAAGCTTATCTTATTTGGCATAAAAACATGGGTAGGCAACAAAAATCTGAATAAAATATCTTTTGTGGTTCCTCAGATAATTAAAAAAACTAAATTTCACCTAGCCCCCTTAAAGGGGTTATAACTCCACGGGGGTACATTTTAGGGCATATGTTTATTAAAAGTTTTATGTTTTTGTGCTAAAAAACACTCCCTTAAAATAGTGCCGTGCAATTTTGAAACACCCTGTATATATGTAGAGGAATAGTTCTTAGTATTTAAAACGTTTAATTTTAATGTTTAAACTCAAAAACATCCAAAAACAGTTCAAAAGTCAAAAACAGCATAATTAAGGGAATATATATATAACATATTAATATTTCTAGTAAACACAAATCAATTGAACACGTGCAAATAAATCTTAAATAATTAATTTTATGCGTCAAATTAATCTACATTACAATGCTGTTCTTCTACTTATTAAAATTTGATCAATTTCGATACTCACACATAAGGTTAACAAATGTAATTGCTTTGTGATATTATAAGCACATAATATTTGATTTTTAAATAGCAAAAGCATAATACGTTTAGAAATATGTACCGAACCAAAACATTTTATAATTAATCAAATTTAAATTATTTAAAGTGCCTATTAAAATCAAAAGCTATCTTACATTAATTCATATCCTATTAAATGATGATTTTCGGTCACGTAGATTCATTTGAATCATTATCTCATATAGAAGAACGAAATTTAATCAACTATATTATATTTCTAAACATAATACGACGCCACGTTCCTGGAATATAAATAATTTAGTGCTGCTAAGCTATTGTTGTATTAAATGGGCGAGTTTGGGTACTACGTATGACGTCAAGCCTAAGAGTGGCACCAAAAGACATTAAGAACAGAAAGAAAATGCTCTCGGCTAAATTTGAATTGTAATGAAGATCTTTAGTGCACCACCTGACAGGCTGTTTCGACCACGCAGAAAATATACTGTCAAGTGATAAATAGGCGGCTAGTTATTTGCTAAGATGATTATACAAATACTTGAGTAAGATTCTTTGAGTAGGTACCGCACGCAAAGTAAATGGTAAACGATTAAGTACATCGAATTGTACATTTTTCAAACAAATTAATTAAAGTTGTAAATTTAATTTATGCGGGTACACTGAGTATAGCTAATTAATTCCGATTAGAAATTACAACTTTGGACACCGCCGTTAAAACATAAGGAACCTTTACTAAAGATACATCTAGTGACTACCGGAATATATACGCCGTTAATGTTTTATTTAAGATAGTTTATCTCAAACGAGTTTTCTCGAGTTTTTCTTGAAACCTGTTACTAGGTGGCTTGTTGGAATGATAAAGGTGATATAGATATGCTAATTATAGGGAAGGACCAATTGCTTTTGTAGCAATACCAATGGCGGTGGAGCGGTTATGTAATAACTAAAAACAACTACACCAAACTACTTAATGAAGGGTATAAATACTTTAAAGCCTGTGCCGCCGTGGGCAATAAAAGTTCACACACAAAAGCTTGCGGACAACCAATAACACGCACGATTGGGTGTCGGTGTCGCTTTCAAAAGCTTTCACACAACCGTCTTCTGCAAGGGTTCGAATGCGACTGTATTCACGCACTTCCACTGTCGGTATATAATGTTTCACTAATAACTATAGGATACCCGCACTAAGTATTTATTGTCACCAATTCCAGTAAATGTTCGATGATGACGTAACATACCGCCCACCAAATTCATAGAATTTTGAAAAGGAGGGAAGTAGGTTGGGTGACGGAAATCACATGGGATTTGACCTTGCTAGGAAAACAGGTAACGAAAGATAGGGTAGTACACTACAGCGAGCGATATTACCAACTATGCAAAATATAAAAAATATATATATATATATATATATATATATATATGAAAATAAACAAATATGTAAAAATAATATACTACTATACATGTAAGAAATGTGTATATACATCTAAACATAAAAATAAAATTAAAATACCGGTAGCGGCGCTAGTTTGACCAAAGGTCGTTTTAGTGTGCCATGTGCCGTTTTGATTTCAGCGACACGTATAATACCGTCTGCACCGGGAAAAGTATTAATAATACGACCAAACTTCCATTGAAGTGGAGAAAGCTGGTCGTCCTTGACGAGGACAATAGTGTCCTTTTCAACTTGTCGGACACCTACCTTAGAGTGCCATTTAACTTTCTGATTCAGAGTATGTAAGTACTCATGGCTCCAGCGAGCCCAAAAATCTTGGTGGAGTTTTTGCAGGAGTTTCCACCTGCTTTTTAATGGTAAAACGTTGGTTGAATGGTCCTCATCTGGTGGTGCAGAAAGAGGCTCCATAGTTAGGAAATGACCTGGTGGTAGGCAACGCAAGTCATTTGGATCCGAACTCAAAGCGCAGAGTGGTCTTGAATTTAGAACAGATTCAATTTGCGTAAGAACTGTGTAAAGTTCCTCAAAGGTAAGTTTTTGTTCGCCGATTACGCGAGCTAGGTGTGTCTTTACCGACTTAACACCGCTTTCCCACAAGCCACCGAAGTGAGGAGCGCTAGGTGGATTAAACGACCATTTTATCTTTTCTGAGGTTACTGCACTATGCAGATAACTCATAAGCTGACGATAGGCACCTACAAAATTAGTACTGCAATCACTAAAGATTTGAGAACAGCGTCCTCGACGTGCTATAAATCGTCGCAAAGCGGCAAGAAACGCGTCTGCCGACAAATCCGAAACAAGTTCAATATGTGCGGCCTTAGTGGCAAAACAAACAAAAATGCAAATTTAGGCCTTAAAAGTTTTAGAACCTCGTAGGCGGTTAGCCTTTATTAAAAGAGGGCCAGCAAAATCAACACCCACAATACTGAATGGTTTGATTTGGGTAATACATGCTGCCGGTAGGTCTCCCATAGGAGGAGTTATCAGGACCGGTTTGGTACGAAAACATCTATGACATGATGATAAATAACTTCGGATTGAATTTTTAATGGATAGGATTCAGAAATTCTGTTGGATAAGATACGCTGTGGTATTAACACCGGGATGGTAATACCTTTCATGAGTTGACCGAATGATAAGTTCGGTTAATCGGTGCCGCTGAGGCAATAACGCAGGAAACTTTTCGAAATAGGAAAGCGAAGAATGTGTCAAGCGCCCACCTACTCTTAAGATATTTTGTGGATCAACAAATGGAGAAAGTTTTCGCAAGCTTTTAGGTAATTTACGGTTTGCCTTGATCGAAGCTATTTCCTTTGAAAATGTAATATTTTGTACATGCCGAACGATAATCATGAGAGCATTGTGTAATTCAATGTCTGTTAAGGGACCCGTATGACGTTGAGCCATGGGTTTAGAAAATCTATAAATGTAAGCCACGATGCCTTGGATTTTATATAACGATGAAAAGCGACTTAGTAAAATGTTAATGACGTTTGGATCTGTTTGAGCGACAAATGTTAGGATCTTCTTTTCCGTAGTTACCTCAGCAATTGAGGTTGACAATGTTGGTTGAGGCGGCCACGAGTCACTAGGGTAGTGAAGCCATTCAGGCCCCGCCCACCATAGCGAACATGAAATAACCGCGCTTGGCATTAATCCCCGAGATGCAGGATCAGCCGGATTATGCGAAGATTTAATATAAAACCATCGGCTAGGTGCAATGATTTCTTGAATGTGGCTAAAACGGTTTGCCACAAAAGTTTTCCACCGAAAAGGTGGAGAACGTATAAAACGGCGGCACATAATTCCAAACGTGGAATGGAAATGCGCTTAATTGGAGCTACTTTTGTTTTAGCGGTTACAAATTGTACAGTTATTTCTCCAGTAGTTTGATTTATGAACTGGAAATACACTACCGCTGCATACCCTACCTCGCTAGCATCGCAAAACCCATGCAAATGACAAGTAAAATGATCCGAAGGGGGTAAACAACGTGGTAACTTTAATGACGATAATAACGGCAACTCTTCTTGGTATTGCTGCCATTGAGACGAAATGTCTGCTGGTGGGATGTCATCCCAATTTAAACCTAACATCCACAGATGCTGGATTAGGCGTTTTGCAAAAAGTGTTAGTGGTGCTAAAAATCCTAATGGATCATATATTCTGGCAACTTGCGAAAGTATGTTGCGCTTTGTACATATTGGGTTTAATGGTTTAACCCGAAATGAGAAAATATCTTCTGTAGGTGACCATTGTAGACCTAATATTTTTATTGATTCGTCAGAATCGAAATCGAGAGAAGTATATTGGCAAAAATCTGACGGAATGCCTTCCAAAATAGAAACTGAATTAGAACTCCATTTTCGAAGTTCAAAACCAGCCAAATGTAAAAGTCGGATGAGTTGATCTTTAATTTCGCGGGCCGATTGTATAGAATCTCCACCGGCGACGAAATCGTCAATATATAGATTTGACCGTATAGCCTCAGCGGCTAACGGAAACCTTTTGCCTTCGTCAATGGCTAATTGCTGAAGAGTTTTTAATGCTAGATAAGGCGATGACTTAATACCATAGGTCACTGTATTAAGCTGATAAGTTTGAATGGGTTCTTCTGCGGAGAACCGCCAAACAATTAATTGAAACCTTCGATGTTCTTCGGTAACCAAAATTTGTCGATACATTTGGCGAACATCACAAGTAAAAACGAAACGATGAGTACGAAATTTCAATAAGATTGACGAAATATCATTTTGGAGACTAGATCCAGCCAATTGAGTGTCATTAAGTGACACGTTGTTTTTAGCCTTTGCAGAGGCGTCAAAAACCACACGAATTTTAGAAGTATGACCTTCCTCTTTAAACACAGGGTGATGGGGTAAAAAATAATTATCGTTCCCAACGGGCGGAGAATCGAGTAATGCCATATGACCCGCATCAAGATAGTCCTGCATGAAATTGTTGTATTGGGCGCGTAGCTCCGGTTGAGCATGCAATTTGCGCTCCAACGAAAATAGTCGTTTTTTAGCCATTTCAAAGCAATTATCAAAAACGGGCAAAGTATCGTTGAACGGTAACGCAACAATAAAACGACCGCTAGGGTCACGAGAAAACGTGTTTTCAAAAATCAAGTCTGCCTTTTCTTCTTCTGGAGAAGTATAAGGCTTGGATGGCAACTCTTCTATCTCCCAAAACCGCCTTAGGGTCTGGTCGATAGGATCTTCTACAGAAGTAAAAAATGCTTGGACAGTATCAGACTGCAAGCTTTTTGTGGGACCAATAATAGTCCAACCAAAAATTGTATTTATGGCGGCAGGCTGAAGAAATTTGCCATGTATAACACCGCCATTGATGATGAACGGATAAACATCTGCTCCAAGGAGCATGTCAATAGTTCCTGGAGAGTTCCAGGTCGGGCCGCATAAGTGTTCCCAATTATTAGGAACTTCAACGCTGGGTAATTTGCCAGATATTGACGAAAGCACAAAAGTTGTGACTTCTAGAGATTTTTCAGAGTCTAACATAGAGCGAATGGTGCAGCTGACGGCACCCCTATTGACTGCTGAAGTTGTCTGTCCAAGTCCATAAATCGGAACTTAAGAACGTATGCGTGGAAGCCAAAGTTTGCCCACGCAATCGTCTCGAATAAAGCTAGCTTGAGAGCCAGGGTCTAAGAGTACCCTGATCTGTTTGTATCTACCAGACCGGTCTTGAACTTCCACAACAGCAGTGGAGAGTAAGACAGTAACCCCAGAATTTAAATTCGTCTGTGAAGACAAAACATTTGCCGGAATAGGAGAGGCTGACTGCGTCCTATTGGCATTTTTATGCAAAGGTGTAGCGATCGGTTCAGCTGAACGGCTAGAAGCAGGTTGCGCTTCAAAATGTAGCAAGGTATGATGCGGCTTGGCGCAAGTTCGACAGGAATTATAAGATTTGCATTGCATGGACGCATGGTCTGTTCGTAAGCAATTTAAACAAAGGCGTAAGCGTTTGACAATGTCGAAACGTTCTGTCGGAGTTTTCTTTAGAAACGATTGACATCTGTAAATTAAGTGATTGCTCTTGCAAGAAGGACAATGGTGCGAAAATGAATTCTTTGAGTCACTGGAGCTACTTGGTGTAATCAGTGAAACTACGTTAGAAGAAACCTTTGGTTTAAATTGAAACGCTGAGGATTTCTTAGGCACTGATGTGTGAGATGTATGGACAGTCGTTGAATAAGAAACAGGTGCGGTTGAAGAAAAGGTTTCCAACGCTGCACATTGTTGAGTTAAAAAATATCTCAAATCATCGAAATTGGGTATTTGCTTCGGATCCGATTGGAGTTCAAAGCGTTTTCTAGTGAACGGATCGAGTTTTTCTAAAAGACAATCGACCAGAATAAAGTTCCAATGTTCCGTGGGAAACTTTAAGTTAGTTAGAACAGCAAGGTTCTCTGAAAAACAATCAATAAGTGCCCTAAGTTTCTTAGGGTCTTCTGATTTTAAAGGTGGAAAGTCTTTCATAGCTTTCCAATGCAAAGTTGCCAATAAACGCGGATTGCTAAATCTCTCACGCAAGGCATTATATGAAATGATAAAATTATCTCCCGAAATGGGTACCGATTTAATGATTTTCAAAGACTCCCAGCTACAGCAACTGATAAGATAATTTAATTTTTCGATATTGGACAGCGACGCGTTATTATAGACCAGACTGTCAAATAAATCGATAAAAGACGAAAATCCGTTACCTCATTATTAAAACTTGGGAGCTTTAACGGTACCAATTTTGATCCCGTGCTGCTTGGAGCATTTTCAATGATTTGTGGTGCTTTCATTTCTTGCATCGTTTCGAGATGCAGCAGTATGCAATAATAAGCGGAATCTACTTCCTTCCGTAAAGCGTTGTAATTTAATAATTCTGCCTCGTCACAGGACGCCAAGACAGCAACTAAAATTGTATTGAAATCTCTGTAAAGGTCATTTACTCCCCTTGTTTGAATAAGGAACAACGTTTTTAAAGTTAGGTCACTTTGTATAGCGTTACCCAATTCCCACATTTCTATAATGCGTATTTTCAGTAATCCGATCTCGGCTACCTGTATTTTCTTGGGAGCCATTCTGAAAGTTATTCTGAAAGGCCTACACTATAAAAATGCTGTAAAACGGTAACGCTAAGATGTGCGCTGAAAAATATTAAATATTATGGGTTGTTGGTCAAGGCACGAAAAATGTCCAATAGCGTATAAACCAATAAATCATGTTTTATGACTATTAGCCTGCAATGTGGTCTTTAATGCTAGACGTCGAAAACCTAACGGTTTGTCAAACAAAGCGTTTAGATAAGATGTACCGTTTACAACCCGGGCGGCTTTACATCAAGGCTCACAGGATCCACCAACATTTAAAAACATGTGGTTATCATATTTGCAAGATGCAGCTTTACAACTTTATTACCATGCAGATGTATTCAATATTTTACGTTGTAAAATGACTGAAAGGGTTGTATGTGAAAACTAAAAACGCGCAATGGCTTTTAGTGCAAATTAACAAATTTTATATTAAGGATTTGTTTGTAATTAAACGCTGGTTTAATTACGGCGAAATCACTTAATTTAGTCTAACGAAAGTATGTAGCTAATATTGTACATATTTTAACCCGCTAAATATGTAACTTGAACACAAATTTAAAAGCTAAAATAATTACTTAAAAGCTCGCTGGTGTGCAAAATGATATTTAATTTAGGACATGCGTATACCATAGAACTAGTGAATGCGGATCGTATTAAGGACCAATGGCTTGTTGGGATGATAAAGGTGATATAGATATGCTAATTATAGGGAAGGACCAATTGCTTTTGTAGCAATACCAATGGCGGTGGAACGGTTATGTAATAACTAAAAACAACTACACCAAACTACTTAATGAAGGGTATAAATACCTTAAAGCCTGTGCCGCCGTGGGCAATAAAAGTTCACACACAAAAGCTTGCGGACAACCAATAACACGCACGATTGGGTGTCGGTGTCGCTTTCAAAAGCTCTCACACAACCGTCTTCTGCAAGGGTTCGAATGCGACTGTATTCACGCACTTCCACTGTCGGTATATAATGTTTCACTAAAAACTATAGGATACCCGCACTAAGTATTTATTGTCACCAATTCCAGTAAATGTTCGATGATGACGTAACACTAGGTATAGCTAATTTTAAAAAGCGATCATTTTGTCTAGAAAATGTTTTAGAGTTTTACGGATTTTTAGGACAAAGTTTTTCCAATTGGTTATGGTTTCTGTTGTTAATTCGAATATTGCTCAAGCACTCATACGAAGGAAATGGTTTTCAAGGAAAGCAATGCTTAATATAACTACTTGTTTAGCTTTGCTACAGGAATTAAAACCCTACTAGTTTATTCCCTGTTATTCCCTCGTTCAAATTATGTTGTTGTTAAAGCTTTGTTTTACAGCGTGACCGTTTCTACAAAGTAATGTTTTGAGGAAGTGTTTCATATTAGGGTCGTGCTTATCAATAGTAGTTTTAGTTTCTGTTGTAATCTAGAAAACAAATATATTCCTATATAGTACTGCATGTAGAAAAAGTTTAAAGCATGAGAAAGTAATGAGCAAAACTAAGATTTGTATCAGCACAAACATAAATGATTTCACATAATGCTCCTTTCATTCAACATAACTACCAAACGGGTTGAGTTTAACAAAACAGCTAAAGTAAATGAAATTGAAAACTTTCCCAATATAAGCTCTTTACTGCAGAAGACCATGCCTTCTCTTCCCATCCGTAAGGGCACTTAAAAGGTATTTGTACTAAAAGCAAGGAATTAAATGCTTTCTGTAAAATTGCCCTCATTAAGATTAAAACTTTTTACAAAGATTATTCCCTGTAAAGATAATCGTACCTTCTGATAAGAATTAATATTACGAAATAAACCATATTTAATATCCTTACCGATAGTACAATAAAACGGAATTTATTATTACACGAAGCTGCTCATTGAGATCTCAATCCCACAACATTAAGCAGCATTATATACTATATATATATATATATATATATATATATATATATATATTGTTGTGGATTTAGAGGGTAAATAGGTGTAGACAATCAAATTTTAGCAACCGTGTATATAGAAACAGGAGCGAATTATTTACGCGCCAAATTAATTAATTTATATAGTGAAAACGGACGGGTATTAAGGTATTTTTCTATATTTAAATTAGAATGTTAAAATTGCATAAGGGAAGAAAGTTTTTGAGTACATAAACAACTCAAGGATACGCATAAGAAATTATAATAAGTTTATCAAACGCATAGAAGCAAAAAGAAAGCTTGCATGCACAAAAAAATCAATAATTTCAAACGCAAATGTTCATTTTAAAAACCAACGTTCGTTTATACAAATACTAAGAAGGGAAGAAACCGAGAATTGTTATTTCTTTCAAACGGGCAGTTGTTTCAAAGAACACCTGCTCATTAAATGTCACGTTCAGGGAACTTAAATAAACGTTAAGATAAAATTCTATAGAAGTTTGTTTGCAACATCTTACTTCAACAACATTATTCAAAAGGGTCACTAACATACAAGAATTAAAATCTATAAATAAAAAGTACATCTTAAGTCTAAAAGAATATTTTATAACTATTAGATATAAATATAAAGTTTATATAATCTCTCTTTGTAATTCATATTCCCAAATTTTTTTATATAAGTCACGGTATGTAAAAGTTTTTAGAAATATTTATGGATAATTTTTAATAATCTTTTTTACCTTTGTAAAAGAAATGTAGCTGATCAGGTAGATTTACCAAAACCTTCTGTAATGTTCAAATTAAGTCCAAATTCGACCTTAAAAAGAATCTGAAATTATCCATTTACAAGATAACATGTATATGCCAAACTCTTACGCAATTTAACGCTACTTAAAATAAATAGAGCAAGCAAAATGTCTTTCAAAATATTTTAAACCATGCTATACTTGCGGTTTACCACTAAATTATCCTGGAATTTGTAGATTCATCCTTGTCCAAATTGCTGATTAAATTTCGATGCTGTTCCATTTTTAAAAGTGTTTGACCAATAAATGGATTGAAAATCTATGTCGTTCCATTTTTATTTAAATATATCATACAGGAATGTACTTTATTATTTCCATTAAACTAACTTTATTATTTGACTTACACTCTGAATTGTTCATATTTTAATAACATTTTACTTTGGATACCGACCGTTATACTTTATAACTTTAAAATATATTGTTTCTAACACATATTTAAACATGAACTTTAACTTTATTTATTGACCAAAGAATATTCGTAATTGACCGACAAACAAACAATTGGTAACTAATCCTTTCCAATTATTTCACCGGCTTTCATATAGTATAAATTTCTACGTCATTATTATCTAGAAAAATTGATAAGCTTTTGGGTGAGTTGATTCATACAGGATGACGCTATTTTGTTGTAAATGTTAATTAGTATATCTAAATTTCTGTCAGTTTCGATTTATTAAATCGTAAAAATAATCCATAAGTTACTGTAATTTAAAAAATAGAGTAGAATACTTATCAGTGAGTTTGTTACCGCGTCACCTTATCTGATCTATGAGTCTTAATACCGCTTCTCGTTTTGCTAATTCGAGTGTTCATTCATATTATTCGTTTTAATTACCTGTCACGGTTGTGTTGTAACAGTTTTTTTTGACCGCAGTAGAACATCAACGATTTTTTAGTCCTAATAACTCTAGTATAATCATTAATATCATGCGAACAATTTTTAAACAAATAAATACCAGTATTGATATTGTATGTGCTAACCGCCATACAGAAATGCTAGTTTGGTTGCTAACATCAGGCGCCGAATGTTAATACAATTATTATCAAGGTCAAGCAGCTTTCCTGTTTCGTGCATAGCACATTTGCACTCACATTAGCTAGAGCTCTTGTCGAGAACGATAATGGAACTATTAAGGGTTCTGGCATGTAACTTGCGTCTGACTTTTTGTGCGGTAGTTGAACCCTAGTGCGCTAAACACTAGGCCTCGATGTTTTAACAATGGTAAGAATTAAAACAATAATTAATTAGACCAACTGAATAATTTTGTTGTAGCGCTCTTTTAGTATTTCCTCTTTTCGTAATTTTTCTTTTAGTATTTTTTCATTTCTTCTGTTATAACGTTCCTTTTAAAGACGTTTTTAAATGACTTCTAATAAGTAACTTCGTTTGGATAATTCCTTAGATAAATTCATTTAATAATTCTTTGGACATTTGTGTAAATAACACATAAAATATTCCTTTAATGATTTCGTAAAAGTACGACAAAACATGTTTTTCAACGCTTCGTAGAAGTCCTCAATTAGATTTTTATTATTATAATTATCAACTTTAAGAAATCGTTTTGTATTATCTGGTCTTCTAAAACTAAGGCAGCGAGTATGCTGTATTTAAAAGAAGATAAAATTCTACTTTTGCACCTGCGAATATCAACCTATGGTTCATTCACGTCAACGTTGCGATACGGTATCGATCCAATATGAACGTCCTTCAACCGTACGATAGACAGTTGGATTTTATGTAATGTTATGGAGAAAACAGTAAGCTCAAATTTTAAGGAAACGTTCTACAAAGTATGTAAAAATTTTTATGGTTTGTAAATTAAGTCCGATGATGCATTGGAATGGTACTGTTGAAACTTTCGTTCAAGATTTACACACAGAAGAACATGTAAGTCTAGTATTGGAATTTGGTTGGTCCAGTTTGTGCGTATAACAAAAACGCATAGAAGCTAGCATGTTCCGGTCCAAGGGTCACGCAGCTGTTCGTGTCCTGTGGAACATGTGGATTTTACGTCACTTGTTTTCTGAAAAATGTATGTATAAACACCCGCCCTAACATGTTGTGACGATAACATATAAAGAACACCTGCAGAGCCAAGGTAAGAGTTTAGAATTATTCTTGCATCACGTCTACATTTGGTGATCTTTGATACGAGGCTGCTTCAGAAAATATTTTTGTAACTATCTATTTTGATAAATCCGTTTCGCATATTAAGAAGGACCTTAGTAAATTTTTGTTGTTAATACTAGTTCGGTATAATTACAGTTATTAAATTTTATGAAATTAGGCAAACTTAAAGAGTTCTTATTGATGTTTCATTTACGCATGATTTCACTTACAATTTTTGAATAATGAATTAATAGAAAAAGTACTTAAAAGTTTTATAAATATGTAAACAGAAAAAGCAGATCTGATATTTCTGGTATAAATTCAAGTTAAACTCTTGTAACTAAAGCAACATTTAAAGTTTTGGATATTTTTCTTTGAGTATATAATCCTACCTTATGAGTAGATGAAACTTGTATTATCTTTTCTTAAACATGAATTTTATATTTACAATTTTTATGAAGGCCAATTTTAATTAAAGAAGCAACATTTAATTTTCTTAATTAATTGTTTTATTCTGAACAAGTACGTTCAGAAGTATAGTAACAAAGTAAAAGATCAAATAGAGTAAAGTGATAAACCCAATTTAACAAGAAGCTTTAATAGCCTTTTCGGTATTTGAAGCATAAAATCTGTGTTCATATTATTGTTGCTTGATTAATCTTTGTTGTTTTTTTATATGAGGTAGCAAGAGAATACTTCTTGTGTCCTCATTTTTGTATATTTAATTAAATTTTCTTTACAGCTCCTGCGTTAGCAGTTAATACGGTATTCCTCCCTAAAAACGTCCAAGTCCCCCTTAGGGAAACCCTGTGTTTAATGTTAATGACTTGGTGGCGCCCTATTCAAACCCCTGTTTTGTCGAGAATCTAGCCCTAGTAATAAAATAATGCTTTGTAAAAAGAACCACGACCAATCCTCATAAGCTCTGCCCAAGGAATAGACCCCTAGCATAGTCGGAAGATATTTGCGTTCCATCATTTTAAGGAAATCCTTCCTTAAAAGTTACTGGTCACATTTGGGGATATAAAAATAACCCCTAACTAGTTACCCCAACCAGTAATTTAAAAAATAAGTTACGTGATAGTGTTTTGAAACGGATTGGAGTGGTTAAGAACGTTATGCGTATATTTCATAGAAATAAATGACCTACGAGCTCAATCTAAAAATAATTTTTAAAATAATTAATTTTTAGAAGGTAAATAAAAATACATTTAAGTTGCCTCAATATTTAACAAATTATAAATTGAAAAGTTCAAATAGTTAAAACTATATACTATGATTGGTTTATTTCCACTAAAAACAGGAATTTAGTGAACAAACAGTTATAGCACGACTGATATCACATTGCATTAATAACTTTTTGTATGGTTCCACGGCGACTCATTCTAAGCATGTCTCGCTTCTTTTCCAAAGTTCTTAAAGGAACATTTCGTCAGTTTAACGTTTTGGTAGAATCACATCCGCCATCTTTATCCTTATCTAAGCATTTGTTGTGCTTCTGATTATGATAGAACTTATTTGAAAAGACGTTGGTTCTATAGTACCTAATTGCTAAAATTAATCTCCAAAGTTCAATTTGTGAAAATTTGATTTTAATATACCTTTCTCCTGTCGGTGGACGTTTTAATATAAAAGTTTGGCTAACACTGAAGGTTTGGGTTGCCGCACCCAAAATAATAGCTCGGAGATCACTATATACCTCAGATAAAATAGCAGAGGCTTTTTTTGGATATACGCGCTATCTCCAGCTTGAAAATTCTATCAGAAGTTAAATCTAAGTTTTTGGTTTTTGGGAAATAGTATACTGCATGCATAAAAATTCCAACGCAAGATTTTTCTTTACGTTTGTGATGAGATTGATCTTGGGATGAAAATTTAGCAGCGCAGCAAGTCGTATCTCAGCTTTTGTGATTGTTTTTTGATCGTTTAGGTCACAGATCTAAACTTTTTTATGAAATATTATCGAGAATACTGTTTACGAACAAAACTAGCAAGCTCATTAGACATTTGACGAATGTAAACTACCCGTATGTATTAGAATAAAAGTATCTTTAATAAATGATATTCTAATCTTTTACTAAGTTCCTATTTTATCATAGGTGATTAAAATTCCCTATACTTTGTTACAACACTGGTCAGTGAATTTTGTTCTTCTTTTCCTAGAGAAAACAATTTTATAATAGGAATGAATAGATGTGTTTAATAATCTATGAGCTACATATCTTGATACTACTCATATGATAAACTGAATCTGAAGCGAGGTATAATTTTTAAAATATTCTATTCGTCTTTTGCCTTACCTCCATTTACACGTGGTGAGGAAAGGCTTGTTTTAGTAATAACTTATAAAAAGTCTAACTAAGCGTATTTTTCTAAAAAACATGGTCTACTAAAATAAATGGACACAGATTGTCATACAATTCTTGAATTTTTACAAATGAAATGAATAGAACCCTTTTTTCACAGATCGTAAAAGATCACTTATCCAAAGTGTAGCACTTGGGTTTGAGTGTTTCGATTTATATACTTAAATTTGGAATAATATGGTATTTTGTCAAATTGTGAATTTGTACTGTAAATGACCCATACTTTACTAGTACAGCAGCCATACAAAAATATTTTTAATACATAAAAATTCTTAGCTTGTAAGTATCTACAAAGCTGTCATTCGTTCGGAATTTCCTCACAACTACTAAATAAAAGAAAAATTCATTTTTAAACTAAATATTTAGAGAAAAACCGGGTATGTGATTCTATTTCAAAGTTCAAAGAATAAGATGCGCTACTAATAAAAGCCGAGAAAAACCTTTGATCGAATGGTGTGGGATGATTTCACTGACAGTTTAAACAACAATTTTATCGAAATGCTTTTATCGTGTTATAATACTAATGATAAATAAGGGACTTTTTCAGTTGATTTAGTAGACTTTGTTTAAAGTTTACAGTTTAATTAAACATCCGTGTTTAAATTTCGATATTGATTTAGGCCAAGAATAAACCCTATCAATATTCTATAAACTTTGCTTTAATTAATGTGACCCTAAACGATTTCAAAGCATGTTGTAAATGGATTTCAATAACCTTAATTTGTAAATTAACCACTATTTTCCTTGACGTTACTACTATGTTATTATTACATTAGTAAACCAGTAGTTGTAAATTATAAAGTGCTGCTGATCCCTAAAATAGATTCCAAGTAGATATAAGATTTACTTACGTCGAACAATTTAGACTGTCTACTAAAGTCAATGACAAAAAATTGGTCTGATTTTAGAACAAGCAATTAATAAATCATATTTAAGCAATTTAATTCTACTATACTGTTCGTTTCAAAAAGACTTGCAATATATTTCCAAAATGGTAGATACAACTTAAAACACTTCAAACAAATGCTATGTGTTCAAACGAAAAAAAAAGAATAAATTACCAGTAGTAATATAACGGGCCTTATAGCAATCATGTATAGAATAAACTGCTTTTTTATAGAAACTTCATAATGATATTATCAGAGACTTTTAAGGTTGGAGTCATTATTAATAATACATCTTACAGATTTAGACTGTGCCATACTAAATACTAATGAAATCGATGTTCAGCCCATTTTTCTAAGAGGTATTATCAGAACAAGATCTGAATTACTACTTCTGAACGTGCAGATTCACGCTCACTTAACCCGAATTAGTTTCGTAGTAAAGTTGTAGTTGCAGAAAGTTACTCACACACCTAGTTAAACTAAAATGCGTCGTACAGTAAAGTTACCGAAAAATAATAAAAATGGTCAGGACCTCATTTCTCTTAATGTTGGGATTTTTATCGATTTTCATAGCTTGACTACCAAATTTGTTCGATTGAAATTAATAGTATGGGCTAGTCTGTACGTTATTACTGTTCGGCTACTACTGAGTGATTGCACCGTTTATATTTCATTATTCAGTTCCGTATCGATGCCGGGTTTTTTAAATGTATACCGGACAACAATTGTATGGTGTGTATATATATATATATATATATATATATATATATATTTGTTGTGGATTTAAAGGGGTAAATAGGTGTATACAATAAAATTTTAGCAACCATGCATATAGAAAAGTGCAAATTATTTACGCGCCAAATTAATTTAATTCATACAGTGAAAACGGACGAGTATTTAGGTATTTTTATATTAAATAAGTGGAATGTTATAATTACATAAAGGAAGAAAGCTTTAAAGTACACAGAAGCTCAAGGATATGCATAATTAATCACAATTTCTTTTAATCAAACGCACGAAAGCAAAAAGGGGAGCGTGCTTGCATAAGAAAATCAACAATTTCTAACGCAAATATATTCGTTAAAAGCCAACGTTCATTTACACAGATAGAGAATCTAGGAATTGTTATTTTCAAACGATAATTACAAGAAACACTTGTTTGTTAAATGCTACGTTCAGAGAATATTGGACGGACGTTAATATAGAATTCATAGAAATTGTTTTCAACAGTCAATTTGTACAAACAGCTAGAGTAACAAATATCTTGAAGAGTGAGTGGAATGAATAATCGATAATATACAACAGATAGAGATAAATATAAATGAAGCGTTGGATTGAAAGTCCCGTAAGATATACACGTAGAGTTGATAAAGGACGTCGACAATATCGATTTTCCGTAACTCAAGTGGGGTTTGAAAGGAGACGACGAACATGCATAGAACAAAGATGAATAGCGGTTCGGTGGAGCTTTGTGACGACAGAGAATTTTGTCATTGGTTGAGGGTCAACAGTTTTCAAAAAAAAAAACGCACACGGTAAGGTAGAAAACGAATTCTAGGTAAACAGCACGTAGGACGGGAGAAATTTTGCAGAATTTAGTGTCGGTTACGTTCAAAATTTTAAGAAGCCGCTTTGGAAAATAGGCTTTTCAAATCAAACGGGTCCAATAGGTGGTTTGGATAATAATATAAATACCCGAGCGAAGATATTAAAGCTCTCTTCTCTTTTACTTCCATCAAGTTTCAAATACGGATTCAGACCAACATAATAATAAAGCTTTTGGTTAGTATTTTGTGCGTGTAGTAAAGTTACATTTAATATCTCATTTGAAAGTATGAAGCTGTAGTAGCGGAGCGTAAGTTATTAACGTGATGCACGAGTTAGTGCTTATTTAAATAAAAGGTCCGGCTATTACGACAAAATTATTAAATGGATGTATGATATTTGGGGTAAGCAGAACTGAAAATCAATTTTGTATGCGTGAAATATCTAGTATAGAATGGTACTGTGAGACGAAGCGTATATCGCAGGGAACAGGAGTGGTAGCGGAGATATCAGATGGTAGAGGTATGTTTATCCGGCAATCAGCGTAGTAGATAAGCGCAACGAAGAGGGGTTTCGGGTAGCCATCTCCGACGATAATAAAGAGTGAAGATGTTTCCAGGTAGTTAATTTCAAATTTCTGTTTTATATAAACAATTGTGGATATTTTGTGTTTGTGTGGTTGACTTATTGGTGGCATATTTATTGTTTTAAAAACGTGTTTAAAAGGATACTGTACAGGACAATTTAATAATTTCGAGTATTAAAAAAGGGTTTATTTAGGATATATTAACAATTTATTCAAGCTATAAATTGTGTTGTAAAGGGTAAACGGGTCTGTAAATTTGTTTTCATTAATGCAAGGTTTAAAAAGCATATACAAAAAAACTGGGTTATAATGAGCTCACAATACACCAGTGTGAAGTCAAATTAGGGCTACATGTGGGGCCCATCTACTCATATCCACTTGAATTTGTTTAAAATCATTTAAAAATCAAGGACTTTAAGACATTCAATTAATTGAGCTGGTAATTAGTGTACCAAGCTGTTTGTACACATGTGTAAATATATTTTATCTGTTAACATAATTTGTGGGGCTCGATGTTTAAGCTAAGTACCGACTTCCCCGGCAATATATATATATATATATATATATATATATATTTCTTATTGCGGACTGCAAATAACCTGTCTTATATATATATATATATATATATATGTATACATATACATCATCAATGTGACATCTTCATCCGAAAAGGGTTAAGGATTCTAGAGCCAAAACTCGAATGACTCTGTCACGGTAAAACCAGCGACATATCAAAAAGGACGAACTAGTTAGACACAGTTGGTGATTGTGGTGGGAAGTAGCAGAAACTTGACACCTCAAACTATCTAGCTGAAAGAGAGAAATATTAGAGTACCTGTAAAAACAAGTATATCAAGAATAGAACGTTAATCTGTCCAATAAAAGCAACGTATGAAATAAACAAAAATAATATAAGTAATGGTTTTATCAATTTTTTTTATTTAGAAAATTTGTTTAACTGTAAAGTTTTCAGTAACAACAGTTTATATGATATAGAGCAAGCTCGCAATAATTAAAGAGCACAATTTAACACAAAGGTCTTTGGTGCTTCTGTTGTAACATAAACTACAAACACTAGTAGTGTACCACCAACGAAATTAACACAAAAGTATATGTTAAACACTACTAGTCTATCAACCTTGATTGCAATCAGGAACCTACAAATCTTTCAAAATTAGAACTATTATAAAATCCAAACCCCAATTGTTAGGAGTAAAAGTGACGTTAAAATTTTGCTAAAAAGGAAGGGGGTTACCATAGGACTTACTTTAGCTTGAGCTAAATTATTTAGAAAAATGTTTTTTTAACAAATACCGGTTAATTCTTGTGTTAATTAAATTACCATTATTGCATACCTTAAAAACTTTGGCACCAAATGCGTGCAATACTTTTCATAAAGTTAATTTCATAGAAAATGAAATCTATACTTATGTAATTTCAAAGAATATGTTCTATACCAGTAATGGGGTTCTTATGTCAATTCGGGAAGTGACTTGTGATGTATATAATGCTACCAATGACGGTAATAACGGCAGAAATAACGGAAGCACTTATTTCTCTGCCAAATTACCAAATTATGGACTCATATGTAGAAGGATATACATTTCAAGCTTAATCGGATAATTTAATAATAGGATAAAATTAACTCATTTACCACTACTGTCCTTTTAAAAGTACAGTGATCTTTAATTCTTTATTTAGGGTTTGATTACTGTTACAATGATGGCACTACTGTAAACTGAAACGGCAAGAACAGCTCTCTGTAATTTGATTTTAGTTCACTTTTATAGTTAGAGGTTAAATATTGCAGCAGGTGCTTTTAAAAATGAATTTATTTTTGTCACATCATGGATTACTGGACGTAAGTATATTGTTATTATTATTCTTTTTTGAAAATAGTTAGTAAACACATTTATTAGCTAAAGCTGTATATTTTCATTGGCTAACACTTATTTTCACATAACCTCAATAGTATTAGCAAAATTCACCTCTAATGATGCCTGTTTTTTTTTAAAGGACGGCAGTAAAATACGCAATGATTTTCTAATCTAAAATTATTAAAACATTTTGTATTCTCTGTGTGGTAAAGGTATTAGTTAACTTATTAATACAATATAGCTTTATTTTGTGATAACTAATTGGGTTATGTTTGTAATTACGGTACTGATGTCTTACTGGCGACCATTGAAGCTTCATGAAATCTTAGAGGAACTTGAAAATCCAACAATCTTCTGACGATGAATATGACTCTGAGGACAACCTACCACTATCACATATTGTAAAGAAAAAACGTAATTTAACAAAACCTAAACAACATCGTCATGGAAGAAACGCGATCTTAGTCCTATAAAGCTTCAATATTTTGATGCTGTTCCTGGGTCTACGAATAACTTAACACCGTTGCAATTGTTGGAACTATTCTTCAATGAGGCTTTGTTCTTGATACTTCATTATACTAATATGTATGCGGCTCAACATAATGCAGTTGATGACATAAGTATATATGAACTGAAATGCTTTGTGGGGGTGATAATTCTCAGTGGTTATATAGTTTTTCCACGACGACAAATGTTATTGGAAAATATAAATGATACTAGTAACAAACATGCTACCTGGGCAATTTAACGAGATCGGTTTTTATTTATTATGAAAAATGTGCACTGCTGTGATACTAATAGTCTTGAAATTGCTGATAAGTTTGCAAAAGTCCGAACACTAATCACTATACTAAACAAAAAGTTTATGGAATATGCACTTTTAGAAATAAATCCCAGTATACATGAATCTATGATTTCTTACTATGGCCGACATACTTGCAAACAATTCATCAAAGGTAAACCCATAAGATGGGGATATAAGTTTAGGGTTGCTACTACTCGACTAGGCTATGTAAATTGGTGCGACCCTAACCAAGGAGCATCAACGATTTTACCAGATAATTATAAAGTAATTGGTTTAGGTCCTAGTGTCATTCTACAATATGCAGATACTTTACAGAACCGTTGGCCAACTGTGCCGTTTAATGTTTTTTTGACAATTTTTTCACATCTTTTCCTCTTCTGAATGAACTTAAAAATCGAGGTATAAAAGGTACTGGAACTGTACGCGATAACAGAACTAGGAAATGTCCTTTAACCGAATCCAAAGTAACGAAGAAATCAAAGAGAGAGACATTTAAGTTTGCTTGTTCAAACACTGATATCATCGTTTGCAATTGGAACGACAATAGTATTGTAAATGTTGCATTTAATTATTTACAAGTTTACCCAATCAATCAAGTCAAAAGATATTCTCAAACTGAAAAACGCAACATCGCAATTGATCAGCCTGGTCTTATTAAATCTTATAATGCTTATATGAGCGGTGTGGATAGATGTGATCAAAACATCAGTGTGTACCGCACACCTGTTCGTGGCAAGAAATGGTACCTTCCGTTGATTTGTCAATGCATTGACATGGGTGTACAAAATGCTTGGCAATTAGACAGAATTAACAAAGGACCAAAAGATCAGTTAAGTTTTAGGAGAACACTTGCCATGAATTTGCTTGAAACTTATAAGAAATCAACAAGAAAGGGAGTGACCAAAACTTCCAGTTTGGCACACGAATTTTCACGATATGACCGAATCGATCATTTAATTACATACCCAGATAAGCAGTTCCGGTGTGGACAGTGTCACAGGAAAGTGCAATTTAGGTGTGAAAAATGTGGGGTTGCATTACATCCAAAAGAGTGCTTCAAATTACATCATCGCAAATAAATTTACACAGACGATAAACTTATTCATTTTTTAGCACTTAGGATTTAATTCAGATTCATTCTGACTTAGTTTAGTACTATTTTCAATTTGATTATTTTCGCAATTCAATCCTCCTGTAACAATAAAAAAACACTTCAGTAATATCTGGGTTAAATTCTAGAATAAAAAAGCTATAACAGAATGTGCTTATGAGGTCTTCAGCACCGTGCATAAATACTATAGTTACACCAGGAGGAATATTTAAAAAGGTATTTATGTAACTCGCCCTGTTGAAATTATTCAGAAAACGTTGCCAAAGAATAATTGTGCGTTCATTTCTAAAACACAAAAGAAAGTGTGAAACAATACAAATAATGACTTTTTATCAATTTTAGATAACAACCATTGAGCAACCAAATGTGGTTTGATGAATGAAAGTCAGACTTCAAATTGTGAAAGAACACAGCGTAAAGGGTGTTGCCTAGTTTAGAATTTGGAATAGTCAAAAATAGTAATTGAAGCGCTTTTTTAATATTCTGCAAGGAAATTTAGTAGTAGTACGAAAATTGAATGCGATAACTGCATAAAGATATTCGCGGCAGGAGATAAGATTAAGTTCATGGTTGTGTCAGAAGTGTGTGCAAAATTGCAAACAAAGGTAAAGTACCTGGATGTAAAACTTTTTCTGATAGAGTAATTAGATGTTCAGGCTAGTCGTCTTCTTGTAAAAGTTCTTTTATTATGGTGACAATATGCGTGCAGGTATCTTAATAAGTAGAGATGTGGCGTTAAAATTGGCGAGTAAGTGACACTGATTAAGGATGATATGTATAATGACTTAAATAGAATGGATAAAGTTTAAAATATTAGATGAACTATTGCCAGCACAGGTTTTATAAAGATTGCCATAAATTTTGCAAGAAAAAGCTAATGGATTCATGCGCTAAATATTGTGAGAATGAGACATCACTAACGCGATAGTTTAGACTCGCACGGTAGGATGCGCTTTTTCAACGTTATTGGAAATATTGGACGACTTTTTGAGGTAGAAAATTGTGTATTCAAGTTTGTGAAAGGTTTTCTAGGCTATTATTGTATACAAACTATAAATACTTAACCAATAACCTTTATTTATATTCTGCCCAGTTTAGAATCACGATGACATTGAATTTTCCTGAAGAAAGTATTACAGTTTGAAGATGTGCACCTAGCAGTTTTAATGAAGTATTCTTTCCTCTTGTTGTGTTTCTGGTGGGAGTTGGCGCAACGTAGATGTTTTCCTATTTCCAGGCGTATTATATGAGCATCTCCTAACTTTATATAGCCTATCGTCAAGCTTAAAAGGGTAGGGTTCAGATTTGATATTTGTTGCATAGAAAAGATCTTTATTATAATTCATCTATGCTCGATTGCAATAAAGAAAGATTCTAGATACTAAATATCATTTCTTCTTACATCACTACACTTCTCAATATTTTTCTAAATTGGCCCATTGTAAGCAATTTCATAGTACTAGACTCTATAGTGTCCAAAAAATATTCGATCTTTTACACAACTAACGCTTGCTAGTTTTGTTCGTAAACAGTATTCTCGATGATACTTCGTGAAAAACTTTAGATCTGTGATCTAAGCGATCAAAAAACAATCACAAAAGCTCTGATACGGTTGCCACGATGCTGAATTTCCATCCCAAGATCAATTTCATCACAAACTCAAAGAAAAATCCTGCGTTGGAATTTTTATGCATGCAGTATACTGCTTCTCAAAAACCAAAAACTTAGCTTTGATTTTTGGTGGGATTATCAAGCTAGAGGTAGCACTTATATCCAAAAAAAGCCTCTCAAATTTTATTTGAGGTATATAGCGAACTCCGAGCTTTTATTTTAAGTGCGGCAACCCAAACTTTCAGTGTTAGTCAGCTTTTATATTAAAATGTCCACCGATAGGAAAAAGGCATATTAAAATCAAGTTTTCACAAATTGAACTTTTTAGGTTAATTTTAACAATTAGGTACTATAAAACCAACACCTTTTCAAATAATCAGAAGCACAATTAAATGCTTAAAAAAGAATTAAGGTAGCGGATGTGATTCCACCAAAACGTTGCAAACTGACGAAACGTTCCTTTAAGAACTTGGAAAACAAGCTAGAGATGCTTAGAATGAGTCGCCGTGAATCATAGAAGAAGTTAGTGATGCAATGTGCTATCAGTCGCGCTATAATTGTTTGTTCACTAGACTCCTGTCTTTAGCAGAAACAAACCAGTCGTTGTTTATAGTTATAACTATTTGAACTTGTCAATTTATAATTTGTTAGATGTTGAGGTAGATTAATTAAATGTATTGGAATATTCGGCAACTCAAATGTATTTTTATTTACCTTATAAAAATTAATTATTTTAATAGTTATTTGTAGATTGAGCTAGGGAGTTATTTATTTTTATGAAATACATGCATAACGTTCTTAACCACTCCAATCCGTTATAAACCACAACCGTGACAAGTAATTAAAACAAATAATATGAATGAACACTCGAATTAGCAAAGCGGAAAGCGGTTTTACGACTCATAAATCAGATAAGGTGACGCGGTAACAAGCTCAGTGATTGGCATTTTACCATTTTTTAAACTACAGTAACTTAGGAACCATTTTTACGACTTGATAGATCAAAACTGACAGCAATTTAGATGTACTAATTAACATTTCCAACAAAATAGCGTCATCATGTATGAATCAGCTCAACCAGAAGCTTATCAATTTTTCTAGATGATGACGATGTAGAAACTTATACTATATGAAACTCGGTGAAATAATTAGAAAATATTTTAAAGTTATAAAGTATAACGGTTGACATCCAAAGTAAAATGTTATTAAAATATGAAGAACTCAGAGTGTAAGTCAAATAATGAAATAAGTTTAATGCAAACAATGAATTACATTCCTGTATGATATATTTAAATAAAAATGAAACGACGTGAATCCAATTATTGGTCAAAAACTTTTAAAAATGGAACGGCATTGAAAATTAATTAACAATTTGGACAAGGATGAATTTACAATTCCCAAGATAATTTAATGGTAAAACGCAAGTATACTATTGTTTAAAATATTTTAAAAGACATTTTGCTTGCTCTATTTATTTTAAGTAGCGTTAAATTGCGTAAGAGTTTGACATATACATGTTATCTTGTAAAAGAATAATTTCAGATTTTTCTGAGGTTGAATTTGGACTTAACTTGAACATTACAGAAGGTTTTGGTAAATGTACCTGACCAGCTACATTTCTTTTACGGTGGTAGAAAAGATTATTAAAAATTATCTATAGATATTTCTAAAAACTTTTACATAGCGTGACTTACATAAAGAAAAGTTTGGGAATATGAATTACAAAGAGAGATTATATAAACTTTACATTTATATGTAATAGTTATAAAATATTCTTTTAAACTTAAGATGCACTTATCATTTATAGATTTTAATGCTTGTATGTTAGTGTTCCTTTCGAATGATGTTGTTAGAGTAAGATACTGTGGATGTAGCATTTATTATTATTTGAAAGACTGTTAATTAATGAATATTTGATGTTATTATAAATTTGATGTTGTATCTTAGTTGTTTCAATTGTAACAATTATTTACACCAGTTTTAGTGACACTAAACAAAAAGAGTTCAATTTAGTTCATCATTTTTATATAGCTTCCATCCACAGTTATATATATATATATATATATATATATATATATGTGTATCTAATTATTTATATATATATATATATAATCATATATATATATATATATATATATATTACTCAAATTTAGACCAGGGTAGAAAATTAATTAACGACGTCAAATATTTACTTCTAAACATAGGGTTTATATTGTTTAGATAATGTTAAACACCGTGTATATTAAAGCAGTGGAAAACAGAACGCTTAATTAAAGGCCTACTGTGTAGATTTAAATCATTCAATTAGAATGTAGGGTTTGTATATAATCATAATCAACGTGTAAAAGGAAGTAATGTAGAATTTCATTAGATAATACGCATTATTAAAACCATGGAGTATAAAAATTTATTCGTTTCATTAAAAATAAGAGATTTAGATTATTCACTGGACGCTTTCTATAAAAAGAAGCCCAGTTAAAATGTTCAACTTGTATTTAAATTTAATCTTTCCAAGTACTAAAGCTATCGAGAAATTATAACGACGTGGGAAGTCACGCAAAAGCCTTCAGCGGATTAGAACTCAGAACACCTGCAGAAATAACGATGTATATGATAGTCGATAAGCTTTAAGCTATATGAGTGCAAGTAAGAAAGCAAGTTTGTGGTATAAAGACAAGCGAGAGGGAATGCATGGTAGTTAAACGAGGGGAAATATGTAAAACAAGAACACAGGTTGTAGATAGAACGAACAGACTAGATTGGCGATTAAGGTTGAAATAAGATGCAAATATGAGAGGTGGAAGCATAACAATTTCTATATAAAATTAATTAGTTGTTCGCGGACGTGTTGCGAGACGTGTGGAAATTTCTTAGATTTCAACTTGGACGAGTGCAAATTTCAGAAGAATCATTGTGCCGAGCCATCGGAAAGGAAAATAGAATGCGAATTTCGGAAAATCGTCCGTCGCGGAACAAATTCGACTCGCAAGCGAGCCATTATATAAACCCGTGCTGATAGGAGTTTAGTTCTTTTTTATTTTTGATTATATTCGATACTTCAAGCGGTTTCCTCTTTATTTTTTATTTTATTCGATACTTCTAGCAGAATAGATGGTGATTACGTGCTACGATAAAAGTTATTATGCATTAGTGTACTTAGAGAAGATAGATAAAGGTAATAAAGTCTAGTTATATTCGCGGGTATTACTGTACCAATTATCCAAATTAGTAGCGATAAATAAATAAGTAGAAGTATGCAGTTTTCGTATAGCGTGAAAGTATTATGAATTTCATTGCTGTTTTTCGGGAGTGTTAGTAATCTAGTGTTATTCGTAAACGTGATTGAATCCACAAAACAAGATTTAGATATACATAGATGAGTTCCTGCGAAGCCCTGAAGCTTTTTAGACGAATGGTGGTGTAGAAAATTTTTAAAGGCGGCTAGAAATCCGAGGACGTAAACATAACCCAGCAGGAATGGTGGGATTAGCAAGGACGATGTACATTGGAACCACGAGTGCATTAACCTTCAGGTAACTTATGCATTGTTGTTTGATTTTAGATGTTTTGGTGTGTGTTGAATATCTTTATAATTTGTTTGATAAAGATGGACAGTAGTAAACTTGTATAAACAACAAATTTTGAATTTTTAAGGTAAAATTTTCTTGTATAAGTAGAAAGGAGTATTTATCGAGTTTATGTTTTGGATTATGATGAAAATTTGGGTCTGTCTTTGAGCTATATTAGACTAACCTGTTAAATTAACGTAAAGGGGTGGGAGATGCTCCCTTTTATTCAGACTCAGGTCTGCTAATATTGTTTACTTAATTAGTATGCATCCTACAAGGACTCTAATTCTGGATGCAAATTAAAATGATGACAAATTTGAACTTGAAATTTTATGATGCTGAAATTTATGCTGAAATTTAATTTTGAAATTTTAATGTATTGTGAATATTAATGTAAATAGAGTTAACGTTGATGTTTGTGGTAGGAATGTGTTTGTTTTTTCTATGAATGAGGATGAAAGTTTTAACAAGGTGAGCAGCCGAGGCGGAAGGAAAGAGTCAAGAGGCGATTATCAGAAGAAATTCAAAAGTAGAGCGAGAATTACAGCAATTCTTGGAACAGAACGAGGGACAATTCGATCAACGGACAAGGGAATCACAGCAATATATATGTATATATATATATATATATATATATATATATATATATATATATTATAAAAATAATGGATTGGTCAGTTTTATAGTAAGATATGCTTGAAGAATATTAATATTTTGGGACATAATCCAATAATAAGACCAATAAATGAAAGTATTTAATCAATTACTTAACGTTTCGGTAACCATTTTTGCCCTTTTCAAAAGCTATAGAAAACAACATGAGCATAAAATATATATAAAGACGTAAATAACTTGATTTGCATAAAATGTGTAAATATTTAAGTAAATCGAAAAGATAAAAAAGGAAGAATTAATAAATTAACAAATTAAAATGTGCCAAAGAGTACATGTTACGATGGTGAAAGTTCAAAACGAAAAGAAGGAAACTAGTCTAACATAATTATTTGATAATAATATGGGTACGTTCCAAAAATAACAAAAGTTACACTTTATAGAGTATTAATTACTTGAACGATGTTTGAAATGATCCACATTATATAACGCAGAGTAATCGTTATGAACTTTATGACATCTATTTTATTGTTTATAGAATAGAACTCTTTGTTAATATAAAACGATTCTCTGAACAACCTAGTGTTGTTGGGTTCACTGTCCAAAATGATAGTTTAATCGAGAAAAGGTGTTGGTTGCATACACATGCAAAGACAAAGCGCATTTATTAGAGCTTTTACCGACTCTTTAACTATTGACTAGTCTGCCCAATGAAACTACTATTACAGCTACACTTGATCCTGTAAACGATGTGACTATTTAATAATTTTGAGTACGATCCTTCAATTTCGTGAATTAATTCTTGATGGAACTGTTATATGCATAAACGATGGCCATATTCGGTTGCATAAGCAGTATAACCAATAATGGAGTTAGCGTTTGTATATACGGTAGTTTTTTGTACGTCAAATCATTCTTATTAGTACTTGTATTTGCAAGATAATTATTGTATAGTAACTTATGTAACAGTTCTTTTTGGATAACCATTGTTTAATAAAGTGTCTACCAGTAGGTTTTTTTATTTTTCTTAATAAATTGAAAATCTGATATATGTTCGATATGGTAACGAAGGGCTTTTACCGTGTTGATCTTGAGATGCATAAAGTGATTTGAATAAAAATTCAAATACCTGCCAGAATTCGTTGGTTTATTGTATCAATCGCAGGTTAAAAGATTGTTTGGACACATGATGACAAGGACCTTCAATCCATAGGCAAACTTAAGATGTTCCTTAAAACTATTGAACTTTGTAATAGTCAGGTCAACAAATTGACAGGGCAAAAAGCAAATGATGTCATCAATATATTTAATAAGAAAAGATATCTCATGAGGTAATTTTGGTAAAACTGTGAATAATAGGCTGTCCATAACAATTTGAGCTATAACATTGGAGTTCCAAAGAGTTGGAAATAATATTTCTCTTGAAATGCAAAATATGTATTATTGAAAACCAAATTAACGGTAGCAAGAAACAAATCTTCAGACACCTTACTATGAGGTTTAATCTTGTTCTAGTTGTCTTTGATGATGATTATGACTAACGGTAAATGAATATTCGTGAACAAGGAAGTTACATCTAACGAAATAAGAATCTGATCAATGGACAGATGGAATTCATTTAATTGATGAACAAACGAAAAGCTGTCTTTTATATTATACTCCTCGAGAGGGAAAGTCAGTTAAAGATGGTAACTAGGAAAGAAGCAATACCATAAGTGGGTGTATTCACCATAGAAATGATAGGTCCCAAGGTAAGGACAGGTTTATGTATTTTTGGTAAACCTAAATATTTACCTGTGGTAGAATTACAAATACTCAGTTGATTCTTTTCAGTAACATTCAATATCCCTGTTTTATGATGTACCTATATATGGTAATTCGCCTATTTTTGGGTAGCAAACGTAGGATCCCTTTTAAAGGGTTTATATATAGACCTGTCTGATAATAGAACGAGAGATTTATCTATAATGACGGTGACAGCACCTTTATCTGCCTTAGTGACAATGATCCCTGGATGATCAAATAAGTATTTTTTTAATTTATAAAACCGCTCATTCTGTCGATTGTAATACTAACTGTTCCTTGATTTATTTGCAAACTTCATAATAACGTTGGAGACTTTTCCTCTTAGAACGTCCTTTCTTCTTTGGGATAGTCCATCGGTGTCGATGATGGATTCAATACGACCAATTAATTTGGAAAAACGAATGTCTTTTGCTTACGGTTGTAAACTGAACTTAGGCCCAAGCGATAGAAAGTTTTTAACACAGTCCGGCACTATCATATCACTAATGTTAATTACCCACTTAGAATTGTCAACATACAAATTAGAATTGTAAGACTGTTCAGATAATAACTTATTGAATTTGTTCATATTGCTTAATTTGATTTTCTGATGTAAATAATGGTATCTAAATGCTTGTCTTACATCAAACGATTTCGACAATGTAAGAGGCAGAACTCCTTTAAGTGAATTAATAATAAAGTGCAAACGCTTCTGTACTTTGCCAGCATACTATGGCTGTCTTGTACAAATCCAACGAGCAGAGATGATCTTAATAAGGGAACCGTGCGTCTCAAAGGGATTTTGTTTTGTGACTTACAAATGAAAATAAGCTTTCAGAACACCAGTTTGCATAAAAATTAATTAAAAATTAGGGAAGCTAAAATAAAATTTAAATATCAATAAATGAAGTTAGAAAGTGCAATGTTATAAGCAAAACAGTTTAATTAATCGCAAGGATAAACATGTAACTAACTCTATACAAATTTTATAGAGCTTTTGGTGCTATGCAAATAATTTTTGAACTGATATTTTAAATCTGATGTTTTAATTTTAATTCTACTTTGGTGTTAATCGAACCGCAAATAATTTTAATTTTACGTAATAATTTTGTGCAATATCATATCAATTCAACATATTTGAATTTTTTAAATATTATATATTGATACTACGTCTGTGAGGAAGCCATTGACGATAAGATACTGGTGCTGTGCAGAACATTATCTACGATAACGCTCAATTTTGCTGATCAATGTGTCTAGAACAAGAGTCAATTGTGGAACACACAACAAACATAGGTTAGAAATTTGCTCTATCTTTATATGTAAACAAATTTAATATTTTATTGTGATACTCCTAAAGGCATTGATGTATTTTTAATATTAATTGTATTATGTAAGGTAAATTGTACGATGAGTTGATTCAACTAAGGGAGATTTTTGTGCACATCCACTTTTTCAGAACTGGACAAAAGTTTTCAAGTTACGCAAAATCTATTAGCAACAGTGTAAATAAAACCAGTTGTATTACGCAAATTTATAAAATTTGAACATTGCACTGTGCGATAACTGGTTTAACAAAATATGTTTTGTTCATATACATATTTGGAATTTATCAAAAATATTAATTGTTAATAACTTATTGAATGAACCCCACATATCGTTATTATGTAAATAATTCGGTTCATCAAAATTTTTAAATATTACGAACATAGCTATCTCTTAGAAAACGAACAACATGGGGATTTTTCAAGTTCTGTAAGAGAATTTTTCAACTCTACCGACAAAGAGAGCTAGCACATGGGCATTTTATATCTAGTGAGCATCAGTTTACAGCATTTTCATTCGGCGTCTAACTTAGTGGCTTGATTTCTTCAATTCTTCATTTTTTTTACTTTGTATATATATATATATATATATATATATATATATATATATGCAAAGTAAAAAATGATTTATTGGCAAGTGACTCAATTTCGGCCACGAGGGCATCCTGTCAACGCGTTTTGCGCTAATTGGCGCTCACCAGGACAGGAGTAGCAAAGTTGGAATATTTAATAGACACATTACGGCAAGTACAGCATCACCTAGCTCACAGTTTGTGTCTTCGTGTCGTTTCACCTGACATCGCAGGTTCTAGCAACAGTCGGCACGAAAGTGATCCTGCTCAACCGTCTTTTTTCATAGCTGAAAGTTATAATTTAAAAGATAAGTAAGTTTAATGAGTCTTCAATTAATACAAATCAAAAAATGATTAATTGACAAGTTACTCAATTTCAGCCACGAGAGCATTTTGTCGACGCGTTTCTCCCTAATTGGGGCTCATGAGGATAAGAGTATAGCAAAGTTATAATATTTAATACAGGCACACTATGGGAAGCACAGCATCGCCTAGCTCACAGGTTGTGTCTTTGTGTCGTTTCACCTGACATCGCAGGTTTTAGCAACAGTCGGCACGGAGGAGATTCGGATCAACTGCCTTTTTCCATAGCCGAAAGTTATAATTGAAAACGGCAGTTGGGCCAGTTCTCCTCCGTGCTGACTGTTGCTAAAAGCTGCGCTGTCAGGTAAAACGACAAGAAGACACAAATTGTGTGCCAGATGATGCTGTACTTCCCATAATGTGTGTATTAAATATTACAACTTTGCTGTTCTTGTCCTGATAAGCCCCGATTGGGGCGAAACGCGTCGACAGGATACAATCGTTGCTGAATTTGTGTCACTCGCCAATAAATGTTTTTTACTTTATATATATTTAAGAATCTTTTTGAAATTTTCTTCAAAGTAAAACAGCACATAAATAAGTAATTTTATCCAGAAATCTCAATTACACTAAATAAGCTACATTTTGACTGCGCTTATTACTAACGTTCTTACAAAGAGAAAATCAAGTTGAGAAAAGTCACCTTTGATAGCAAGCCAAATGCTATTTACATTTCGAATAGGATGTTTCAATTCTGTGTCCGAAGGACATGACAAAAGAACATCAAACGGCTTGTTTACGCTTCTCGTGAAAGACGCTATTTCTTTTAAAATGTTTGGTTAAGACCCTTCACACACATAACTTCTACAAGCGGCTTTTAGGATTAAATGTTCGCTTCCTTCTATGACGTGTAAACCTACAAGTATTTTAAATTATGGAATTAAATTTGCAGTCTTTTGGAAGATTAATACCATATTTTATAATAAAGATTATTAATGTTTCATTAGCATAAAAGTTTATTAAAATGCACGTTTAGTGCACGTTTTTTCACGCTGCCAAAGTCATTTCGCAACATAACTGGTGTCTTTCTAGCACAATTAGCAACAATTTATTATTGCGGTTTCTGCAAATTACCTACACGGGTTCTGTATATTCCATTCTTAAGTAAAATAAAATCATTGAAGTGAAAACCCGCTTCTGTATATGCAAACTTGTCAGTCAGTCATCTATAAACTGACGGATGAACGTTGAAGTATCTATTTTTATTTATGTTATTTAAACGTCTTTATTATACATGCAAATAGAGGCGAACCTAGCAAAGTTTAGGCTATTGAGCCCACTCTTACGCTTAACTAAGGTCACACGTTTACACACCAAAAAAAATTACAAAATAGTAAATTAACTAAATCCAACAGTACACACCTTAACACACAATCACTCTCACTCACACATACATACTTGGCCCTATTTTTCTCACGCCCCAAATCCTATTAATAGCGTGCAAGTAGAAACTCCCAATACGCTTTTCGGAACTTAAGGAACCACGACAACATTCAGATATTTGTTGGTATGGAGTTCCATAGGATTGGAATCCATAGGAATGGTACATTTCAGTGCGATGAGATAGAATAACTAAACGTTTCTGGTATTATACTGCCCCCTTGATAAAGGTGCCAGTCTAGAGGCAGGGTATCTCGTGTCATATGTGGTCTTGTACCATTTTGTATTATTTTAAGGTTGAAGTTCATTTTTCTGTAGTTCCTGAGCAAATTCATTTGAAATGTTGTTTTCATAACGCTCTACATCGACGAAGAAACTAAAAAAGTGAAGCTTCTTATTAATTTTGGAGAAACTGTCATGCATACACCAATTCTACGAGAGTGTGAAGGAGATTCTACAAAATTGTAGTAATATGAGTAACAAGTTAGTTAAGATGAAATATTTTAGTATAAAGTAAAGTAAGATTTTAAATCAAATTATACATATAGGAATTTCAAGTTGGAATACCCAATTTTATTTTTTTGTTGCAAGTTGGATATGGAATCTTGACAATGGTAATGAAACCTTTAGAAATAATTATATCCTAGTTCACTAAATATATAGACTTAAGCATGATAACTATGCACCTGTGCCTGTAAGATAAGCAAAGGCGGATAATCCATAGGTGCGATAAGTGCGCCGCACACCTTAAAACTGATAGGATTAGTAAACTTGGTTTGATATTTTAATATGTATATTCAATTATCTAAATATAAGTTTTATTAAAATTATTCCACCCGTTGTATTTATAAAAAACATTGTTGCTTGGTGTAATCATGGTACAGTCTATATTATTCAACGTCGTGTTTGTCGTACTTATAATAATTGTAAACAGGTTAGCGTGCGGTGTTCCGACTGCACCATACTTAACTTTGCGTTACCAGAAATTTAATTAAACAGCTTTCGGCTTGACGTGGCTTCTCTAGAAGGGTTCAACTACATACCTAGGATTGATGTTTTTTGTACTTCGTTAGTACCTTACCTGTGATTTTCCAATGCTCCACCCGAAGGTACTACATTGGCCAGGAAGCGAAGTTTTTTTACCTGGAAAATTTGGAATTTTGCCGAACCCTTGCTGTTCCAAGCAAGGTAGGGATCTTTAACGTGCGTGACAACACACACACGGGACCTCCATTTTATCTCTCATCCGAACGAGGGTGAATTTTTGTGAAAAATGCTCGCCTAACATTTTTCAAGTCTACCGTGCCGGGATTCAAACCCGGGACCTTGAGCGTAGTAGTCACACACATACCAACTACGCCACGGAACCGGCTACTTTAGTACCGCACATCGTCTTATTAGATGTTTCACTTATATCCGGGTTTGTGAATTACAAATTGTTGCGATTGTTTACAAGAGCATTTCTACACCGTGCATCGCTTAAAGTTTTTATTATTGGACGCATGTACTTTTTTTTGTTGATTTTTAATTAGTTTCCAATATTAATTTAGTAGTAGTATAATATGAACATTCAAAGGCAAGGACCTTTCTTTTAATTTCGTTTTAGTTTTTATCGTGACTTAATCGTATTTTATTTTAGTGTATTTATTGTTATTTGATAGTAAAATGAATTAATACAATAATTGTAATGATAGTGTTATGTATACAATATAGAATGAGTACGTAAAAGTAATTCGGCTTACGTTTTAGTGTGTGCTGCAAGATAACCGCACCGCATCATCTTCTTGCGTTCACGAACTAAAATTATGAGTTTGTGAAGTCGCTTAAAATATAACAAGTGTGTTTTTTTTGTAATATAGAGAACCATAAATGTGTAATTGATGAAATCCTAACGAACAAATTTTCAACAAAAGGTTTTCAAGAAAAATTGGAAATTGGTAAAAATGGAAGACCTTGTTCCGATTTACGTCAGTTAATTACAAAAAAAAAAGGTAAAAAGGTAGAACACACAAGACATTCTTCGGTATCACAATACACATCAATTCCATTGATTACGGGCTGCTTGAAATTAAACAAACTGTTCTGTTGGTCCTGTTTATTATTTTCAAGTGGTAATGGTGTGTGGACTAAAAATGTAGTTTCTTATCTAAGTCATCTATCTTCGGCACAACACAAGCACGAACGGTCTCGAGCGCATGTTAATTCCTTTGTAAAATGTAAATTGTTTGACAAGCAGCAAATTGACGTTATGATTGATTCAGAACACAAATCGAACATAGGACCAACACAACGAGCAGGTAAAAAAATAGAGACATTTTTAAAAGACTTATAAATGCAATCTGCTGTTTAGCCGAACAGGATCTTCCTTGGAGAGGCCACCATGAATCAAGTGCGTCTTCTAATAAAGGAAATTATTTAGAATTTTTGGACGCCCTTAGATGTTATGATCCTCTTCTTGATTCGCATTCAAAAGATGCAACTGTTTCTCGAGATACTTCTCCAACTGTACAGAATGACATCGTATCAGCACTAAGTGACGTTATATTAGAAAAAGAAACTTATACGGCTACTTCGTATCTATTATTCTGGATGAAACATCAGATGTAATGTGCAAATCTCAACTGTCAACTGTTATAAGGTATGTCAGAGATGGTGGTATTTCATGTGAACGTTTTGTGGGGTTTAAAGACGTCAGATCAAACTAAACTGCAAATGGATTATTTAATCATCATCATCATTTTGTTTTCGACCTTACTTAAGGTCGGTTTGACGCAGCTCTAACTTCTTTTCTATTTTGTGCTAATCTAAAAAGCTCTACATACCCTTCACAACCTAAATTTCTAATAATTTGACTAATATAGTTTGGTCTAGGTCTTCCTATATCCTTCTATCTTTTTCCTATCCAGCTGGCTCTACATAGATATTGGCAACCTGATGGTTGTTAAAGAACTCTAACATGTTTACATGATTACCATTTATAAGGAAATGAAATATAACCTGGTTATCCGCTTCAAAAAGGAAAAGTGTTAAATTATATGTTATGGTAAGGCTTAAGCAACGAATCGCTGCCAACATGCCAGACCGCTACCTAATTGTGAGTTATGTCATGGTGACGTTTATTAAATTATATGTTATGGTAAGGCTTAAGCAACAAATCGCTACCAACATGCCAGACCGCTACCTAATTGTGGGTTATGTCATGGTGACGTTTCTTAAATTATATGTTATGGTAAGGCTTAAGCAACGAAACGCTACCAACATGCCAGACCGCTACCTAATTGTGAGTTATGTCATGATGACGTTTATTAAATTATCTGTTATGGTAAGGCTTAAGCAACAAATCGCTACCAACATGCCAGACCGCTACCTAATTGTGAGTTATGTCATGGTGACGTTTATTAAATTATATGTTATGGTAAGGCTTAAGCAACAAATCGCTACCAACATGCCAGACCGCTACCTAATTATGAGTTATGTCATGTTGACGTTTATTAAATTATCTGTTATGGTAAGGCTTAAGCAACGAATCGCTACCAACATGCCAGACCGCTACCTAATTGTGAGTTATGTCATGGTGACGTTTATTAAATTATATGTTATGGTAAGGCTTAAGCAACAAATCGCTACCAACATGCCAGACCGCTACCTAATTGTGGGTTATGTCATGGTGACGTTTCTTAAATTATATGTTATGGTAAGGCTTAAGCAACGAAACGCTACCAACATGCCAGACCGCTACCTAATTGTGAGTTATGTCATGATGACGTTTATTAAATTATCTGTTATGGTAAGGCTTAAGCAACGAATCGCTACCAACATGCCAGACCGCTACCTAATTGTGAGTTATGTCATGTTGACGTTTATTAAATTATATGTTATGGTAAGGCTTAAGCAACAAATCGCTACCAACATGCCAGACCGCTACCTAATTGTGAGTTATGTCATGGTGACGTTTATTAAATTATATGTTATGGTAAGGCTTAAGCAACGAAACGCTACCAACATGCCAGACCGCTAACTAATTGTGAGTTATGTCCTGGTGACATTTAGTTAACTGTTTTTTTTTTGTTTTGTTTTCGAATTTACTTAAAGTCGGTTTGACGCAGCTCTAAATTCTTTTCTATTCTGAACTAGTCTAAAAAGGTCCACACACCCTTCACAACCTAAATCTCTAATAATTTGACTAATATAGCTTTGTCTAGGCCTTCCTACTCTATTTTTATTTGGTAGTCTATAATCTAAGACTTTACTAAATAGTCCCTCATGTCTTAACTGGTGCCCTATCATTCTATCTCTCCTGACCTTCAATTGTTTCCACATACAGGGATCCTTACCTATCCTTCTATAAACTTCCTCGTTTGTTACTCTATCTGGCCAACTAATCTTTAACATTCTTATATAACACCAAGTTTCAAAAGCTTCTATCTTTTTCTTATCTACTTCTTTAATTGTCCAAGTCTCACTACCGTATAGTAGAACGCTCCATACGTACGACTTTAAGAAACTTTTTGTATTATCTAAACTAATACTATTAGCTATTAGTAAGTTTTTCTTTTTTAAAAACATTTTTCTAGCTTGAGCTATTCTAGCTACTATATCCCTTCTGCTACGTCCATCCTTTGTAATTATACTACCTAAATAGCAAAATTCATCTACCTCCTCTAACTCGGTATTACCTATTTTTAATTTTGGTTTAGAACTAGGCTGTAACTCACTTGTCATTATCTTTGTCTTTACTGAGTTAATTCTCATACTATAGTTACTCCGTAGTATCTCATCAATATTTAAAAACTCTCCTAACTCTTTTCTAGACTCTGCTATAATGGCTATATCATCTGCAAAACGCAACATGTCTATTTTCTGTCCCTGTACACTAATACCTATCTCTTTTCTCTCTCTAGCTAAGTTTAAAGCTTCCTCAATATAAACTGTAACAAAATTTTTGTTACATTTCATATCTATAAAGAAAAAACAGTTCTAACTGCTATTATTTTGCGAATCTGTCATTTAGCGTGTAATCATTAATTAATTTAATGAACTATAAAGAAGAACAACTTTTTCCGTTTATGTTATTTTTACCTATAAGGAGTATTTAACAGACTTCTATACTTTCAATATCGAGGATGCCTTGAGCGTGGTTTGTGTTGCATATATTGCGGGCGTTCTGGCGTCCACTAGAGCGTTGTTAAACATAACGCCTGCGCGAAAATGACGCGAAGGCTATGAGCATCGACAAATAAAGAATACGGCCATCTTGCAAGCAACCGTGGGTACGTAGACTTCACTTACAAGGATGGTGAATTCTGCTTGTAAGTGGAAGAGGAGGATAGCTCTAGAGGAATGGTAGGGCTGTTGGATTGTCGCGTGGAGGCTCCACGAAGAGCTCTCGTGGAAGCCGCCCAGTCAATTCAAAGCAACAGCTGCAACACGTGGTGAGAAATCCTTAGTGGTAAGGACCGTGTAATTAATTAGCCGTGTTTAATAGTAATACTTGATTCAATCCCTTTAGCACAATTTGAGGAACACGCTAAGCGATGGTGTTGGATTTTGGTCGAGCATTGGGAAGTTGATTGTTTTGGAGCGTCCGAGGAGTTGCGGTTAGTGCAGGCCTGTTTTGTGTCTTTCAAAATATCAAACAGATGGGAAGTAAAGTGTCCGAGCTCATCGATTACATTCGTCAACATCGTTGCTGTAAAAAACTAAATCTACCAGGTACTTATGAACCTTTTGCTGAAAATCAATTTCGTGTGCTGTTTAAGGTTAAAGCTTTAAATTACTATTTATGAAATCATGAGAAACCTTCGTTAAATAACGTAAATTTCAAATTTGTTTGCTAAATGTATTTATGCTTATATACTACGTAAAAATTTAGTTGGAAACATAACCTAAAATTTAATTAGTCAAATATTTTTCATTCGGAACTAGATTGCTTTATAAGAGAATTTTTAATCTTTAGATGCTCTAAAAGTTGTTATTCAAAGTGCTTTTATGATGCACTTGTCAAGTGATAAAAACATGTATAAAGTCCACCTTTGGATGAAAGGTGTTTTCTAGCAATTTGTTGTAATTAGTAGAAGAACTAAGCTGTTTTTGACATATGTTAATCTGAGTTTATTATTTTCATACTTAAACCATATGAACTGTTTATGTAACAAGTTCCTTAGATAAAAATCTTGTAAGCCAAAACAGATCTGTTTCATGGATGTTTAAGAAACTAAACTGTATTAACTAACTTATAAATGCTAATACCTCTCTATGTAGAGAAGTATATTCAGAAACTTCTGTAACTTATTTAATGTTGATTATTTTGATTATAGAGGAACACTCTAAGAAAAGTTTTAAAGTTTATATATTGATTAATGAAATTTATTTACAAGTAATTTTTGCAACAAAAGAGATATATATATTTAGATTAAACATTGAATTGATACCTTTGTCTTTTTATTTCACTTATTGAAATTAACATTGATCAAATTAGACCAGAAAATTTTGAATGTGGAAAAAGTTGATACAATATCAGGTAATAGAAATGGAATAAGTAATTTCCAGTAGAGTATTTTCTCATACGTAAGGTGTTATTAAGATTTTGAATTCAGGCTAATCGATCTATAAAGATCGAGATATTTTGTTGCTGTAAGACACAAACGGTGTCTTATATTTTATTTTTGTGTGACATCTTCTTGCAGGTCCGACATCGCGGAAGCTAAAGCAGAGATTTCCAGAGGTATTATATATTGAGGTTTGTAAGTTTTCTTGTAATCATTTATATCCTATAGGTTTCTGCGTCTTCCTGTAGGATACTTTAGTCTTGTTTATTGTCTGTATAGATGCAGTGGCGTCCATTTATTTTTTTGTTCCCGTTAGTAGTCGAGCCCACCATATACCCACGCCCAAACTCATTGCTCACCCTTGGGGTAATTCCCAGACTAGACCGCGAATATAGTAAAGAAGAGAAAACTTCATTTTCAAATAAAATGATATTTCATAGGCGCCGGCAACGTGAGGCGTATATAATTAAAGAACATTCCACTGGCGCACAACGTGTGAGGCTCGATTTCGTTGATGTTTGATTTATAAAAATTAGTTATTTCATTATCCCTTATTGTGTTGGTTTAGTTGGTAAACTCAAAATTAATTTGGTTGTAAATTTTCATAGGATTTATATCGTGTCTGGAACCTCAAGTCTCTTAAGCATTAGTTATTTGAATGTCACAACAGGTTTGACTCGCATTAGAGAAATTTTTGTCATATAGAGTTGGTCAAGAAATAAAATAACTTTAGGTTGTCAAAATAAATTTTTTAAAATGGCTGAAACATTTCAAATTGTTCATTTACTCAAAGAAGAGCTGGAATACGAATTAAAAATCCGAGGAATAGAAAGTGCTAGGCCGGTTATGGAAAAGAGAAAATTCTAGGTAGATTGTTAGCGAAAGAAGTAGGAAACCTGATTGTTTAGTAGATCTGTCAGTATATAGGGTAGAATTTGAGGAAGAATGTAGAGATAAATGCTACCATCGATTCAATAAAACATTTGGTGTTAGAATTTGAAGGTGATTCGGGAGATTCTATCTTTAAAAGGGTACTTTCTAGGCTTGCCCATGTATCATGTCGAGTTAAACGTATGAGACTCCCGTCTGACAAACTGAAAGAAGCTGAACTATCTAAAAGGAATTGTTAGCAACCATCCTTACTGTCGAAGCTGAATTGTACGAGAAGGTGAAGCCGAGCCCAGGGTCAAGCAGTGCAAGTGATGCAAATCACACAACTTCGTTAGCAGTAGCTGCACCTATGCATACGTTTCCATATTTTACACCACCGATCCCTGTTGGCTCTTGGTCAGTTAAATTTTCAGGAGACCCCAAGCAGCTGTATTTCTTTTTGGATAGGATAAAGGAGTTGGCACAATCACGTAAGGTATCGTATAAAGACTTGTTTGAGTCATCTGTCGAATTGTTCGTCGGAAATGCTTTAGTGTGGTTTAGAAGTATTAGAGATTCCGTAAAAGATTGGGAAGCCCTTGAGAGTCGTTTGAAAGAAGATTTTTTACCCGCTCATTCAGAGGAAGAGATCTGGGAGACAATAAAAAATCGTCGTCAAAAGAGGGATGAACCAATTGTTCTATTCGTTGCTCATGTAGAAAGTTTATTTAGTAGATTACCCCATACCCCAGCAGAAATTACAAAAGTGAGGATACTCAGGAAAAATTTATTACCAGAATTCATATCGCAACTAGCTCTTTCAGATATTGAGGATACAGCTACGTTAATAAAACTATGCAAAAAATTGGAAGAGGCCATGATGTTGAAACAAAAATCAGTTTTCAGTCAGTCGACTAGCTCAGCTAAATTTCATAATAGTGCTAATTCATTAGTAAAGAGTAATAAATACCCTATTTATTTGAAAGATTCTTCTACATCAGAAGCTCGTGTTGATAATCAAAAAACGTGTGCTCCACAAGTTCAGACTATAAGTAATAATAAAACTTTCCCAGTACCTACCCAAGCTAGTTCTTCAGGTCCAACGAAAATTATTTCAGGGTGTTGGAATTGTTCGCGACATGGTCATTCATTTCGGTATTGTAGATTCCCAAAAGAATTTTTGTTACGGTTGCGGTCATAAAGGAGTTACGCGTGATAGGTGTCCAGCATGTTCAAAAACGAGTGAGGAGATGGATGTTGCGCGGCCGGCATTCCATTCCTTCTCAAAAGGCGGCAGTTATGATTTGTGAACAGAAGAATTATTTTTGTAGAAAAGAGTGGTCTGAATGGTTAAAAGTAGTAAAAATTTTGTCGTACTAACCCTCAGCCCAAAACTGATTCGTTATTTGTTGAAAAATCTGGTGATAATCGGCCATATGTGATGGTTAAATTATTTGACATAGATGTCACTGGTCTTTTGGATTCAGGATGTACTACATCGGTAGTTGGGTCTCTTGCTATTCCTTTAATCAATAGGTTAGAGTTAAAATTTTCAGGTCACAGAAACAAGGTATTTTTACAGCAGATGGAGCTTTGAAACCAGTTGAAGGAATCGTAGATTTGCCCATTTCAGTAGGAAAACAATGTCGTGTTCTTAATGCTCTCGTAGTGCCATCTTTACCACACGCATTTATATTTGGTAGTGATTTTGCTAAGCTATTTGGATTGATAGCAAATTTTAAGAATAATTCGTGGCATGTGCAAGGCGATGCGGAAAGTAGTGTTCCGTATGTGGGTCCATCATCAGTTCCCCTAAAATATAGTGACTGTTTACTCAATTTGGATGATTTGTCGATTAATCAGAGGTCACAGGCGCAAACTGCCATAGATTCATTTCGGAAATTTCTAGTGCTGATAAATTAGGGCGTACTAATATGATTGAGATGGATATCGATACAGGAGATGCAAAACCCTTCAGGAAAAGACCCTATGTTATGTCTCCTATATTAGTAAAGAGTTGGATAAGGAGTTAGATGAAATGATTCGATTAAAAGTAGTAGAACCGTGTCAGAGTCCATGGAATTCGCCCGTGTTATTAGTCAAAAAAAGATAGTAAAGAATATAGATTTTGCTTCGACGGGAGAGCATTGAACGATGTTACGGTCCATGACAGTTACCCTCTTCCTAATATAGACAGAATCCTAGGGATGTTACGTAATGCTAATTATATTTCTAGTCTTGATTTGCGAAAGTCATTTTGGCAGGTCCTCTTAGTGAATCATCAAAGGACAAAACAGCGTTTAGCGTTATTTCGCGGGACAGTATAGATTTGTGACGATGCCGTTTGGTTTAAAAATGCTGCACAGACTCAACAGCGTTTAGTCGATGCAATTTTCGGTCCGAAATTCGAACCATACGTTTTCTGCTATTTGGATGATATAATTCTGTGCTCATCGACGTTTGAAGAACATCTAAAGTTATTGTACGAAGTCAAGGAACGCATTCGAGAGGCAAATTTAACGTTGAATTTAGAAAAGTGCGAATTTTTAAGAAGTCTCTCAAGTTTCTCGGTTATATAGTAGGGTCAAATTCTTTAAGGACGGATCCAGATAAGGTGTCAGCTATGGTCAATTTTCCACGCCCAAAGACCACCACTGAAGTTAAGAGATTCCTTGGTATGTGTAGTTGGTACCGTCGTTTCATTAAAGACTTTTCATCGTTAGTTTCACCAATCAATGATCTAGTCAAGAAAAGAAAAAAAGGTCAAGTCGTTACGTGGACTTCAGAAGCAGAGGCTTCCTTTGTGTCGATTAAAGAGGCTTTAGTGTCTGCACCACTTCTGGCGCAGCCGGATTATTCTGCTCCTTTATTATTGAGTGTGATGCAAGTAATACGGGTCTAGGTGCCGTATTAATTCAGAATGTTAGTGGAGAAGAACGTGTTATATCGTATGCCAGCAAAACCCTTAATCGAGCTGAACGAAATTATTCAACGACGGAGAAGGAGTGCCTTGCGGTAATCTTTGCCATTGAAAAGTTCCGTCCATGGGTTGAAAGAGTTCGTTTCACGGTCGTAACCGATCATTTTCGTTGCTTTGGTTGAGTAATTTACAGAACCCTACAGGAAAGTTAGCTAGGTGGGCAGTAAGGTTAAGACAACATTCGTTTGATTTAGTACACAGAAAGGAAAGTTTAACGTAGTTCCTGACTGTCTAAGTCGTGCAACTCCGGAAGAAAAACATGTTGTAAATTTAATAGAGGTCAAGCTTGATAATTTAGAAAATTGGTATGTGTCGTTACGTGAGAAAATTTTGGCGTCGCCTGAGGATTACCCTCAATGGAAAGTTGAGAACGATTTTGTTTTAAGTTTATCCCATCAAATTTGCCTATGTTGTCAAATGTAGTAGAGTGGAAATATTTAGTGCCGAAGGTTCAAAGAGAAGAAGTCATTAGATCGTGTCATGACCCCTCAGTTGCAGGACATTTTGGGTTCTCGAAGACAAATGCTAGAGTCCAAGAACATTATTATTGGCCCAAGATGAATTTAGATGTGTTGAAATTTTGTCGTGCATGTTTAGTGTGTGGTGCGCAAAATCTTCTAATGCAGGTCCTTTAGGCTTAATGGGAAAGGAGAAAGAGGCCAAGTTTCCATTTCAAATTATCGCGTTAGATCTTATGGGTCCATTCCCTCGCTCAAAATTAGGATTTAAATGGTTGTTGGTAGTAGGAGATTGGTTCTCAAAATATACAATTCTACATCCTCTACGCAGTGCAAAGTCACATGTCATAGAACAGTTTATAGAACAGAAAGTGTTTTTAATGTTTGGAGTGCCCCAATTTATTATTTGCGATAATGGTTCAAATTTAGCTGGTCGAATTTTTAAGTCATTATGTAATAGGTTTGAAATTCAAAAGATATGGTATAATGCTGTTTATGCGCCACAATGTAATTTTGTTGAGAGGATTAATAGGACGGTAGGGACAGCTATTCGATCCTATCTCGAAGAACATGATACCTGGGATGCTGAGTTAGCGCAGATTCAGTTTGCTATTAATTCTGCTAAGCATGAGTCGACGGGTTATACTCCGAATTTTTTAGTTTTTGGCCGACACGTCCCCATGTCCGGTAAATTTTACGGTAGTGGATTTATTCCTGAAGCTGATGTTGAAATCGTTCCTGGTAGCCGCCCATTATATGCTTCAGACCACCAAGGTATATTTAAAGTATTTGAAGACGTTCGTGCGAAGTTGCATGTAGCTTATCAAAGGTCAAGCAATCGATATAATCTAAGGAGGAGAAACATTTCTTTTGAGGTTGGCAATAAAGTGTGGAGGTCCAACAAGGTGTTGTCGAGCGCGGCTAATAAATTTACTGCTAAACTGGCTCCAAAATTTATTTTGAGTGTAGTCAAGAAGAAGTGCTCGAATGTGGTGTACGATCTAATTAATCTAGATGGATCAAAAGCAGGCAGGTGGCATGTCAAGGATCTAAAACCCTATTCTGTCGTAGATCCAGAATATGTACCAGAGGACTGATTGGTTATCTTTAGTATTTGTGTCGTAAAGAATATAGTATAAATTTGGTTATGGGATAGAGTGGTGAAGACAAATTGAAGGCTTTTGCCAGTATATCGTTGCTGGTAGAGATTGAAAGTTTCTCAACTAGTGTTGTTTTAAATGTGCACTAATGGATTATTCAAAAAGAAAAAAAAAAAAAAAGGGAGTTATTCTGCCCGTGTTGTTGTTATAGCCCGAAGTGGGAGTGAGGCAAATGTTTGTTGCTTCATGTTTGTGGACGTGTTTTGATCGCGTCATGTGTTGTTGTGTCTAGAGTAAGCGAGGAAGGTAGGTGCTGTTTGTTGTCGTAGGTCGGAGTAACCTAGTTGGTGAGACCATTGTAGTATTGAGTAGTTTTGGTTCGAGATGTTTGGTGTGGCCACAGTAGAGTTGAGGATTTTTTTTTGAGACTGGAGTGCCCCAAAGAAAAGAGTAGCGATTGGGCTATGAATAGCTATAAGCTGAAGAAGCCAAGTATTCATTAGTAAGCTACAATGAGTAGTGGCTTGACGAGCAGTTTATTTTTGGTAGAGGCAATAATCAAATTTTGCTGAATGTATTGAGCTGGAATTTTTGAGACCAGCAAATACATAATCATTGTTGGAGCAGTATTGATATTTCTGTATATAGGTGTGAGTTTTTGTTTTGCTATTAACATTAGTAAGGTTGTCATGTCAAGGGTAGTAGTAGGAAAGTAAATCTTTTTGTTGTTATTTTGCGATAGTTCATGTCAGGCTTTTTGTTTGAATTTCAGTTTATATTTTAAGAAGTGGGTTGTTTTTGGTCCCCGTTTGGTTGCAACTCGAGTGTTAGACTACAATATTTTGACTTTTACCGATTATGACTTTTACCGATTACGACATACCTATATTGACTCCTGACGGATGTGTGGTACGCAGAGTTACCTACACACTCATTTGGTTGCACCCATTTTCCTCTTCTTAATCCAAGAGTTCATTCATGATTTTTTAGTTCAGAAATCAAAGTGCAAACTTACTTTGTTCATACTTCGATTTGTTGTAATGCTTTTTTTGTATTTATCTTTTGGTTAAGGCGATAGTTTTCGTCCATATAAAAAAAACTTCTCGGTTATGTATATATTAAGATATAATTAACCTCAAAGTTTTTTTTCTTTTTGATCGGAGGCAGTGTAACAAAATTTTTGTTACATTTCATATCTATAAAGAAAAACAGTTCTAACTGCTATTATTTTGCGAATCTGTCATTTAGCGTGTAATCATTAATTAATTTAATGAACTATAAAGAAGAACAACTTTTTCCGTTTATGTTATTTTTACCTATAAGGAGTATTTAACAGACTTCTATACTTTCAATATCGAGGATGCCTTGAGCGTGGTTTGTGTTGCATATATTGCGGGCGTTCTGGCGTCCACTAGAGCGTTGTTAAACATAACGCCTGCGCGAAAATGACGCGAAGGCTATGAGCATCGACAAATAAAGAATACGGCCATCTTGCAAGCAACCGTGGGTACGTAGACTTCACTTACAAGGATGGTGAATTCTGCTTGTAAGTGGAAGAGGAGGATAGCTCTAGAGGAATGGTAGGGCTGTTGGATTGTCGCGTGGAGGCTCCACGAAGAGCTCTCGTGAAGCCGCCCAGTCAATTCAAAGCAACAGCTGCAACACGTGGTGAGAAATCCTTAGTGGTAAGGACCGTGTAATTAATTAGCCGTGTTTAATAGTAATACTTGATTCAATCCCTTTAGCACAATTTGAGGAACACGCTAAGCGATGGTGTTGGATTTTGGTCGAGCATTGGGAAGTTGATTGTTTTGGAGCGTCCGAGGAGTTGCGGTTAGTGCAGGCCTGTTTTGTGTCTTTCAAAATATCAAACAGATGGGAAGTAAAGTGTCCGAGCTCATCGATTACATTCGTCAACATCGTTGCTGTAAAAACTAAATCTACCAGGTACTTATGAACCTTTTGCTGAAAATCAATTTCGTGTGCTGTTTAAGGTTAAAGCTTTAAATTACTATTTATGAAATCATGAGAAACCTTCGTTAAATAACGTAAATTTCAAATTTGTTTGCTAAATGTATTTATGCTTATATACTACGTAAAAATTTAGTTGGAAACATAACCTAAAATTTAATTAGTCAAATATTTTTCATTCGGAACTAGATTGCTTTATAAGAGAATTTTTTAATCTTTAGATGCTCTAAAAGTTGTTATTCAAAGTGCTTTTATGATGCACTTGTCAAGTGATAAAAACATGTATAAAGTCCACCTTTGGATGAAAGGTGTTTTCTAGCAATTTGTTGTAATTAGTAGAAGAACTAAGCTGTTTTTGACATATGTTAATCTGAGTTTATTATTTTCATACTTAAACCATATGAACTGTTTATGTAACAAGTTCCTTAGATAAAAATCTTGTAAGCCAAAACAGATCTGTTTCATGGATGTTTAAGAAACTAAACTGTATTAACTAACTTATAAATGCTAATACCTCTCTATGTAGAGAAGTATATTCAGAAACTTCTGTAACTTATTTAATGTTGATTATTTTGATTATAGAGGAACACTCTAAGAAAAGTTTTAAAGTTTATATATTGATTAATGAAATTTATTTACAAGTAATTTTTGCAACAAAAGAGATATATATATTTAGATTAAACATTGAATTGATACCTTTGTCTTTTTATTTCACTTATTGAAATTAACATTGATCAAATTAGACCAGAAAATTTTGAATGTGGAAAAAGTTGATACAATATCAGGTAATAGAAATGGAATAAGTAATTTCAGTAGAGTATTTTCTCATACGTAAGGTGTTATTAAGATTTTGAATTCAGGCTAATCGATCTATAAAGATCGAGATATTTTGTTGCTGTAAGACACAAACGGTGTCTTATATTTTATTTTTGTGTGACATCTTCTTGCAGGTCCGACATCGCGGAAGCTAAAGCAGAGATTTCCAGAGGTATTATATATTGAGGTTTGTAAGTTTTTCTTGTAATCATTTATATCCTATAGGTTTCTGCGTCTTCCTGTAGGATACTTTAGTCTTGTTTATTGTCTGTATAGATGCAGTGGCGTCCATTTATTTTTTTTGTTCCCGTTAGTAGTCGAGCCCACCATATACCCACGCCCAAACTCATTGCTCACCCTTGGGGTAATTCCCAGACTAGACCGCGAATATAGTAAAGAAGAGAAAAACTTCATTTTCAAATAAAATGATATTTCATAGGCGCCGGCAACGTGAGGCGTATATAATTAAAGAACATTTCAAAACATTAAAAATCAAGGGAGACAGTATACAACCCTGTCTAACACCATTTCTAATCTTAGCTTCCTTTTCTATTTCATCAAATCTAATTACTACGCTTTGGTTTTATATAGACTGTAAATAATTTTTCTATCCCTATGAGAGATTCCTATTTTTGCAAAACCCTGAACATAACAATCCAATTAACCGTATCAAATGCTTTTTCTAAATCTACAAACTCGAAATGAGTCTTTTTAATTTTTTGTAATCTTTTTTCGATAATTAGCCTAATCATTAGTATCGGTTCTCTAGTCCCTCTGTCTTTACGAAAACCATATTGGTCTTCGCCTAAATAATTCTCAGTCAAAGCTTCTACTTTATTTTTAATTATTATTGTTAGTATTTTGGAAGCATGAGAAGTTAAACTAACTGTTCTAAAATTCTCACACCTATCAGCTCCTGACTTTTTTGGGATTGGAATAATAATATTTTTTTCGAAATCTATTGGAACCTCACGTGTGTCATATATTACTTTTACTAGTTCATATAATCTGTCTAAAGTTTTCTGACTTGCATATTTTATTAATTCTGCGGGAATATCGTCTATCCCTGGCGCTTTATTTACTTTAAGATCCCTAACAGCTCTATCAAATTCCTCTCTTAATATTGAGAACCCTATTTCTACATCTTCTTCTTGGTCGTTCTATAACTCATCCATATCGTCTCCCTTATATAAATCTTCTAAATATCTTTTCCATCTATCTGCTATCTCAACTTTATTTATTAGAAGCTCATTATTCTCGTCTCTAATACCATTATATTTTTTCCTATCTTCCCCAGAAACTTTTTAACTGCCCTGTAAGCCCTGTCTGTCTTACCTACTCTCAAATCGTCTTGTATTCCCTTACAATTCTCCTCCATCCATTTATTTCTAGCTTTTCTACACTCATGTACTATCGTATTTCTAACTGTATTATATTTTTGCTTACTTTCACTATCCACTTCTCTGAAAGGTTTAAGCTTTCTTCTATTCTCTATTAAATCTAATATCTCCTTTGTTACCCATGGTTTTCTCGCTTCTATTTTTTTCTTACCTATAGTCTGTGTTGCTGTATCATGTACGGTCAGTTTTATTTTTTTCCATCTATTTTCTACGTTCCCTCCTACAGCTATCTCTTTGCTCTTAATATCTAATACTTGTTTATATTCCTCTTTTACCCTACTATCATTAAGCTTACCTAGATCCCATCCCTCTCTTTTAACCTTTCTCAATTTTTTGAATTTTAGTTTACACTTCATTTTAACTAAGTTATGATCGCTATCTATGTCAGCCCCTGGATAACTACGACAGTTTTTAACTTGGTTTCTAAATCTTTGTTTAACTAAAATATAATCTATTTGGTATCTAGCCCTATCACCTGGCGCTTTCCAGGTATATCTTTTCCTAACATGTTGTTCGAATAGGGTGTTTACAGTTACTAATCTATGTTCCTGGCAAAGTCAACTAATCTTTCTCCTCTATCATTTCGTCTGCCATACCCAAATTTTCCTACCATTTTTCTCTCACTACCTTCTCCCACTGACGCATTAAAATCGCCCATAACTATTAAATTCTCATCTCCTTTTACTTTTCTCACTATACTATTTATATCCTCGTATACCTTTTCTACTTCCTCATCCTCGTACTGAATTGTTGGCATGTAAACCTGTACTAAAACAGTGTCTGTGGGTTTTGTACTCAATCTAACCATAATTATTCTATCACTAAATTGTAAGTACTCTTTAACTTTATGCCCTAATCTTTTACCTAACACTATTCCTACGCCTGCCTGTCCATTAGTTGAAGAAGTTGTAATTATTCTATAATTATCTTTCCAAAAGTCATTCTTATCAGGCCATCTCACCTCACTAATACCTAAAATGTCCAGCTTTTCCTTTCTCATTTCGACTAATAAATTCGTTAACTTATCTACTCTAAGTAATGACCTTACATTCCAAGTCCCTATCACTAAATCGATCTGTTGTTTTATATTCTTGCGATGATGAGCCCCAAATACCCCCTCCCGGAGATCCGAATGAGGGAGTATTTTACCTCCGGACAAGAATTTTACTTGTGAGCTCTCCATCGTATGTATTTCGTGTTTTAGGCCACGCACACCTGGGAAATATTGTGGTAGGCTCCCATATCTTTCCACAACGCAGTTTTTAAAGATTTTAGCAAAAAGCCGTATCCGTCACGGCCAACCCCCAACAAGCTTGTAAATTATTGAGGATCGCCCGAGACCAACCGACCCTCCTCCAATATCTTTTAGCCAGCAAGGCTGCTGCCCCTTGTTGCGCCTTTTAATCGCCTTTTACGATAAGCAGGCTTACTATAGTACTACTATAGTAGTATTTTTTATCCCCTACTATAGGGAAATTATTTAATCATGTAACTGATATTATAAAAGAATTTAATTTAAGTGCCAAATTAGTCGGACAAACATATGGCGGGGCTTCTATTATGAGTGGTCACTTGAACGGACTTCAGACCTAAATTATAGAAGCGTACCCAAAAGTTCTATTTACACATAGTTATGCGCATGTGTTAAACTTAGTTCTACAACAAGGCTTGTCTAACATCAAAGAGTGCAGAAGTTTTTTTTCAAACCCTTAGTGGACTATCGGTATTTTTTCACACTCCTTCAAAAAGAAAAATTAAACTTCAAGATTTCGTTCAGAAAAAAATACCCTCAGTGGCCCCTACAAGATGGAACTGTATATCTAGGTTAGTTCATGCGGTCAATGAGTATCCCAAGCAATTCGTTGAGTTTTTTGAGTGGCTAATTAATGCGGATGTTATTGTAAAAGCAAGAAAATTTTTATCATTTTTGACCAATTTTGAAACAATTTGTTTGTTAGAAACCTTTACAAAATTGTTTTCCTATATAGATGTGTTGTATGTGTTGCAGACAACAACAGTGGACATTTCTCTATTGTAGTACAAAAATAAATGATATCGTTTCTCTACTAGAAAAAAACAGATGATGTAAATTTTGAAGCACTTTGGAAATCGGCAACATCTCAAAAAGAAGACAACGATTCAGAACCAAGAACTAAAAGGCGTCGAAGTGATTATGGTAACTTGATTTATCGTCGACTGTACTATGAAATTATTAACAACATTGTAGAGCAAATAAAAACAAGGTATACCTCGTTTACCAAACTTGTATTTTTTTTATCTCACCACCCATCAAAAACTTGAGCACTACCTACAAAATTTTTATAATGAACTTATAAATACTTTAAGATTTACTTACGGAACCACATTCGATTACGTTCTTCTTAAATGTGAACTAAGTGCTGTTTATAGGAGCCCCGAATTTCAAGGTATGCATATTTTTGAACTTGTTCGGTTTATGAAAAATAACAATTTAATGTCTGCACTTAAAGAAGTGTATAAGTGGATGGTGCTTATTTTGACAATTCCCAATAGCGTAAGCTCCTAGGAACGTTCATTTTCAGCTTTAAAGCGAATTAATTCTTACTGCAGGTGTACCCAAGTTCAAGATCGTTTGAGTGGTTTAGGTTTAATTTCAATTGAGAAGGAACTACTGCACCGCTTAAAGTTGAAAGACTGTTTCTATGATTTAGTGATCAAAAAGTTTTGAGAGCAAGATGACTAGAGTTAATTATAAATAAATAAAAAATATTTTAGAATATTTACAAAAAATTTTATACTGATATGTGGAATAATTAATTCATTTATATTTCTTCCATTATAATTGAACAATTCAAGGGTTACATGTAACAAGAATAGTGCAGGTTATTCATATTCTACAACAGTGTCAACGCTGTCTTGTGAGTGAGCAAGTACATACAGTTTCTTGTAAGTTGGCAGCAGCCGGCTGAAAAAGAGTCCAGTTAGCGACGCTATTAGCGGAGCGCACATGCTTCAGTGCACCATCTTTAAGTTTGTGATATCAATGCACTTTAAAGTTGTCCAGAGTGGGATAAGGAAATTCAAGGTATTTATACCATTCATGCCATTATTGATATTCTTTTTAAAATAAGTACTTGAACTTGTATACCAACGGACCACATTATTAAATAATATTCTTTATTGCTTTTTATTGCAATTGGTCCTTTCCTATAAATTTTAAATTACTCTCATTCATTATGTACGATCAACCTATAACAATAATTTAATGTACCACAGAAACTGAAAAAGATTACAGTAATTTAATGTACTACAGAAATTGATAAAGATTATAGTAATTTAATGTACTACAGAAATTGAAAAGGGGTACAGTAATTTAATGTACTACAGAAATTGAAAAAAGTTACTGTAATTTAATATACTACAGAAATTGAAAAAGATTACAGTAATTTAATGTACTACAGAAATTGAAAAACTGTACAGTAATTTAATGTACTACAGAATTTAAAAAAGATTACAGTAATTTAATGTACTACAGAAATTGAAAAAAGTTACTGTAATTTAATATACTACAGAAATTGAAAAAGATTACAGTAATTTAATGTACTACAGAAATTGAAAACGGTTACTGTAATTTAATGTACTACAGAAACTGAAAAAGATTACAGTAATAGTTTCTCGGCTATTATAGTCTTTGTACAATTTTATTTAGCGTTTTCCAATCAAAAATAAAAAATGATTACGACTTACTATAAGTTCTTTTACAGTAAAGAAACACATTAGTATCTATGCATGTAAGTTATCGACAAAAGCGGTTAGCATAAAGCACACCCGGTATGGTACCAAGATACGCCACTGAAGATAAGTCACTTGTAGGGTTAAATGCAACCATAGATTAAATAATACTCAAGTATAAACACCATATAATAGCTTCCAGTTGAAGCATCTTGACCAAATTAGCATTTTCATACTACATAAAGATCGCAGAACCTCATTTCGATGTAAGGTAAGTGTAACAAGCTTTTGCATAATAGGGTATATGCTATCAACCTAATTCTAATTTATTTCTCGTAATGACTATTCAATTAGTACAAACCTTTCTTGTTTGAAACGCTCGAAAAAGATTTTTTTTGTGTTAGCGTTAACATACGTTTCGTGAATTAAAGAAACGGAAATATTTGAACTATAAAAACCATTTCATAATATATAAAAAAGCATCAGTCGAAACACATTACAGAGTCGATTTCTATCCCAAGATATTCATGTTACTCTAAATCTATGTCTATTGCTGCAATACCCAAAACTTATTTGTAGTCATTACACATTTTTGGAGTATTATTTCTAGCTGTGCGTTTCACGTAATACACAGAAAACACTACAGGAACTTAAATACTTAAATTCAATTGAGGTTTATAATATCCCGAGTAATATAATTTTTGTGTCCTAAGCAACTTAGCTGCAACTAAATTCTACACTCCAAATATATTGTGAGTATACAAAAATATATGCGATTTTAATTAGAGACCGATACAAATTACGACAAATAAACAGCAAAGTTGCATTCATCTATACTTCCAAAGCGTTAAAACAAAACGAAGTCATCCAGAATATATGAAGTTGGTGCATGTACAGCATAAATAAACTAATTTCAAGTGTATAAGGTTCTATAAATTGTTGAATTACAAGAAATAGTGATAGTTGATATAGCGCAAAAATACATTCTTCAGTTTAAAAGCTCCAATTCCATTCGCAAAAAAACATTCAGGCTATTAAAGTATAAATTGATATAATGGCTTGTCGAATTTCAATCTAGCTACTGAAATTCCTGAGAGCGGAAATCCGTTACAAGGGGTTGGTAATCAGACTACATCCCCTAGAATTCGCTCCACTTACCATCTAATAAACGTTAGAAATCATCGGTTTCGCGTATTTCACAAAACGTTACACTTTAAAGTTTTGGCGTTCCCTTAATGAAGGCCCTAAAGCTTTACTACAGTTTATTAATATTCAGTTTACTTTGCAGTTTACAAATATTTGGTTTAAATTTACTGTGGCACACTCTACTGAAGGAACACAGCATTTTATGCATAATTAATCTTCGCTTGCATTGCAGCTGTAATTTCTGATGCTGCAAGTTTATAACCTATTGAAACTGTTCGAGAATGTGCAATTACTTGGATTTTTCAGCTAGTGCTTTATTTGTTTCGCTTCGTTTATGGATATTGTTTCACAACTGTATGCAATATCGAGGTACCGTGGATGAGGTTTATGGAGTTTATGAAAAAATAGAGATAACTTTCACGCCTTGCGTTGCGTCCGTAGCTTTAGTTAGTGGAACCAAGACCAACATAGTATGTGTGTGTGTGTGTGCGTGCGTGTGTGTGTGTGCGTGTGTGTGTACGTGTGTGTGCGTGTGTGTGTATGTGTGAATTTAATTTATTTTTGGCTATACTCAGACCGTTGGCCCATTCTAGCCTTTTACACTCTAAGATATTAAATGAAAGAAAAACAAAACAAATAATTTTAATTCTGAAGGTGTTCGTTGGACTTGCTTGTACCGTCCGTTGACGTCAAAATTTTGATCCGTGGCGGCAGTGGCGGATTGGGAGAGAGGGGGGATTTCTAGTACTCCAATGCAGTTTCTTCCTCAATCGCAGGTTAGGGGTTAGGGTGGAGGTATATGAGCTTTGCTGTAAGAAAATTGTGTAGAGGTAAGGGAAGGTGAGTGATTAGGAATTTTAAATCGGGTAATGGGGAATATAGGTCGAGTTGTATAGATTGCTTGAAGTCGTTTCGGATGTGGGTAAAGGCGGGACAATGATACAATAGATGCTCAGAAGTTTAACGGGAATATAAATAAAAATAGTTCCATGGACATAAAGGAGAAGATATTGAATGTAGGGAATATAGATTAGAGCGGAATTTGCCATAGAGCTGCAGGAAGTGGTACAAAACGCACGGGAAACGTACAAGAGGTAGGGTCGTATAATCGGGTTTTGGATTCTGCGGAAGTGGGTGATTGCTAGCGGATACCAAGAATCAACAGCGTAGCGGACAATGGGAATGATAATGTTGTTTAGAATAAGTCTACTTGTAGATGAAGTTAGTTGGATGGATTTTGCTAAGGACTGTTGGATATTATACAGGATTAGTTTAGTTTTAGATCGTTTTTTTTGGAGGTGAGTGTGCATTTTTAAACGGGTCTCTAAGTGGATGCCAAGGTAGGAAACGGATTCAGAAAAGGTAAAACGTTTTCTTAAAATATGTACAATAGGATGGGAGTCGAGGAAGCTTTTTAAGAGTAACATTTCTAATTTAGTGTAAGAGATGGGTTGCTTATTTAGGGTTGACCATCGTTTAATGTGCTGAATTAGAATATTTGCGGAGGTTTTGAAGTTCAAGACAGAAGTTGCCATGGATAAGGAACGGAAGATCATCTGCGTAGGCAAAGATATCTATGTTTGGAACGTTGAGATTAAAGAAGGGATTAATTAATAAGTTCCAAAGGGTAAGTGATAGGACAGATCCTTGAGGACAGCCTTGTAATAGGTATGTGGCGAAGGAAAGGTAGTTGGTTTGTAGGATAACTGTACGGGAAGACAAATAAGATGATTTTATAGATATTGAATGGAAAGTTCAGTATTTTAAATTAATTAAGGATGTTGCGCCACCAAAGGTAATCAAAAGCGGAATGGAAATCTAGGAAGATGGCAAAGACATATTTGAAGTGTGATGATCGGACTTTGGAAATTAAGGAATGGATGGTTTGTTCGGCGCTGTGACCTTGGCGAAAGCCGTGTTGGTTATTAGAGATCAAGGAATTGATATCAATGTGGGATTGTAGTTTATTCAGGATTATTTTTCTAGGATTCTTCCAATGGTTGAAAGGAGGACAATTAGTCTGTAGGAGCGTGGATCTTTATGGGGTTTCATGAATTTTAGGATCTAGATGATATTGGCATATTTGAAGGTATCTGGAAAGATGTCGGTGGATAAACATTTACGGAATAGATTGTGGATGGATTGACGAATTACTGGTCATACTTTTTGAATTATTAGGTTGAAAATGTTATCAGGGCCTAGGGATTTGTGAGAGTTCAATTTTGGTACAATAGTGTCTAGATGGTCGGAATCAAGGGAATCATCAAGAGGTGTTTTTGAAGTTGTTGCGCAGTTGTTAATGATTTGATCTTAAAGGAGGGAGGGGACATCTATAAAAGTAGGAGGGATCACTGTATTTAGAAGGAGTGTTGAGGTGTTTTCGATAGTGGGGTTTTGTAGAGATGCAGGAGGTGTTAAGATATGGGTCGGAGGGGATGTCACTAACATGCGATAAATTTTCCAGTAATCAGCACAAGGATGGTCTATGATGTTTCTTAAGTGTTCTTTTTTAGCCTCGTAAATGCCTCTTTCAAAAAAACCCGCAACTGTCAATATTCAGTGCTTAGTGTTGCCAGATAGTCATTGGGAGTTGTAAGTCTTCGTAAACGCTGCATCTTGTGGCACAGGGTATTAAGGAGTCTTCTGTGTCATTAAGCGAAAAATTCTACCAAGGTGTCGTACGTGTGACGTAGTGTCTCGTAGGTATAGTAGTTGCTGCGGCACGGTGTAAGGATTAGATGGTGGAGTTTGTAAGAGGTGTAGGGTGAGAGTCTCTTGGTCGAGTTGGTTGAGGGTTAGGAAGTGGAGGTACTAGGACTGGGTCCATAACCAAAAGAAGATAAAGTGTATTTTGTACTAATTAATTGAATAACAGAAATATAAAACTCGCTATTATATTTTAAGATAATACTACAATTACTGCGTGTTTGTGACAGATCTTGTTCTATCTGTTACTAGATGTTTTTGTACAACTTTACAATCTAGTACACTAATATATAGAAGTACACCTTTATATGTGCAGGGTAGTTTTCAAACTTCTAGGAAAATTATAAATCTGCACCCTCAAACCTTCAATTATTTTTCATAAATGTAGCATTTATAATATAGTGTATACACATTTGATTACTGAGTAAAACAATCCTTGTTACAAAAACGGAACTTGCTTGGATACGGAACTGTAAACTGTAGATTCTAGATGAGCTAGATCCTTTGTATTTTCTTACGTCTACTTATCTATATCTAGAACAACAAAAATTTACAGCAGCACTCTGATGAAGAATTACAGAAATGAACTACAGCAAAACCCCTCAGGCAGACACTTTTGGGACACTGGAAAACTCTTCGTCCATTCATTGTAAAAAAGTAATGCATATTTTTAGAGAGAGGGGATCGGGTAGGTACATACATACATTATTTATATACAATTAAAAAAATTGTTTAACTAGTAGTAATGTGAGCTGGCGAGCTTTAAAGTGAGCTCTTTTAGCCTTCATTTGTTTTGTTTTTCAAATTGAATCATTACCGTCTACATGGAGGAAAATGTTTATAAAACAGTTGTAGTTACTGTATCGGAATTATGAAAATTTGCTTGTTTCTGCTTATAAAAGTTTCCGCAATGAGAATTTACATATTTTTATTAAGATTTACATTCCAACTACTTTTCACATCGTCAATGAAATTAATGCACAGGTGTAACTTTCATGACTTTTATTGATTCCATGAAACGCCCTAGTAATAAAATCATTGTTAAGTACCAAACTCACAAGCACATTACCTCTTTTTTAAGAAAAGTACTATAATATAGTCTAAACCACACAAAGTAGCACAACTGTAGTAATTTACTTATCCCTTATGAATGTACACCAAGTTTTCAAACAAACCCAGCACGTTGACGTTATGGCAATTTTGACTTTATAAATATTCGCACTGGCTGCAATGATTAATACATTATACTTATTATGAGAATAATTCGCCATACTATGTTGTATACTTTATTACAATTCAGCACATACAAAATCCATAATAATTAAATGTGAACTCTTCTGGTTTTATACCGTATTACGTCACTTTATTAACAACGCCATCTTCGGCGAAACTCGTAAACAATTTTCATTAAAGTGGCGTATAATTAATGCAATAATTTAATAAAATCTATTCAGTACAACACGACCATCATGATAAATATTTTTAAGATTTTTTAACACAGAACGATTATATCGCTACAAGACTATACAACGAATGCCTTCTTTTGGATGGTGCTTGATTTCCTTAGATGTAGCAATTAAAATAAGGTTAGTGAATTTTAACTTGGATTTTAAGCGGTATTTGCTATTTATTACGCCAGTTTTGAGAAATCAACAAACTTTCGTTAGCAAGTGGAAAGTTTTGTGAGTGTAATGGTGAAATTATATTCTGCTTATTTTCATTTCAAAAAAAGTTATTTACCAAACAGGAAAACCTCTTCTTTCATGAATTTTAAGTAACCAATCATACACCCTATCGTGCCATTAATCGAGGATAGTGCATTTTCCATGTTTCCTTTTATATACTAATGTAACCAGAATAGTTAAAGATGGGAGGTTCAAACCCATTAAATCCGCAACCCACAATACATCTACTTTTATTCCCCTTATATGCGATGCCAACCCAACTCAATCGTTTCATATAATCCAATTATAATTCAAATATATACTGCACTTACTGTAGCAAATACTAAAAACACAATTACATTTAGTGGCACATATAAAGCAGCGATGTACCATCATATACAAATATGAGCATAAAATATGGTTCGATGTGTTGGTGACAGAAAAATTTTTTAAGTATTATAATATACTTAAAAGGATCTGGGCACCTGGGCAATGTTGTATTCTGAAGTTTAGAAAATCTTTGCTATTCAGGACGACCACTAACCAGAATCAGCACCTGGACTAGCAGCTGAACTTCGGTAATAACCATAAATGTTCACACATAATCAAGGAGGCGATACGAAAATTAAGACAAGAAAAACCCATAAGAGTATTAAGAAGTATAAGAAATCTAAAACTCTAAGAATCCTAAAAACTGTGTGAAAAGGTAATTACAGAGAGTACGGATGCTCTTTAATTACTTACGCTTCAAAAAGCGGATCGATTCGTAATAATGTTACACTACCATGAGTAAACTAATACTTAAATTTGATCAAACTAAAACGATTGGCAGATGAAACAACGGTACTAGCATCTAGCAAAGGAAGACTTAGAAGCAGCTCTTAATGAAATATAAACAGTTTTAACAGAGACATACGGTATGAAAACTAACAAAAATAAAACTAAAGTACTAGTATGTAAAGGAGTGGTAAATAAGTCAAAAACTAGAATTCAAATAGGAAACGAGAACTTATAAGAGGTTAAAGATGTCTGCTAACTAGAAAGTCAAATGACACAAAATGGAAAGAGTACACAGAACATAAAACAAAGATTAGCGCAAGGTCGTGCTGCATTTAATTAGAAAAAGCAACTAATATCTTCAACGACAACAAATATAGAAACAATGAAAAGATTAATGAAAACATATGTGAGAAGCACAGCACTGTACGGCTGAGAAAAGTGGATAGTGGGAGAAAAAAAGGTGGAAGACTTTGAAATGTGATGCCACAGACGTATGATGAAGATATCATGAACAGACAAAGTTACAAATAAAGAGGCTTTTGAAATGCTAGTGGAAGAAAGAAATATGTGTAAAATGGTAAAAAATAGAAGAGATAGGATGATGGGACACCTACTAAGGCATGAGGGAATAGTGCGTAATATAACAGAGGCATACAAATGATAAGATAGAGATAAGGTAGACAGACCTAAATTAGACTACTGCACACAGATAGTGAAAGATATAGGCTTTGGAAATTTTAGGGTAACGTGTAGATCAGCTTAGAATAGGAAACGATGGAGGTATGCGTCCAACCAGTTCTAGGAATGAAGACTTATTGATGATGATGATTTATATACATGGAAAGATGTAGAAATTGAACTTGTAACGGGTAAGAAATGAAACGTTACAAGATTTAGTACAATTTGAACATGTAGGTCCGTTTGCATATATATATATATATATATATATATATATATATATATATATTGATATTGATATGATAACGCCGTACTCGGTGTTAATGACGTTTTTACTTAACTCCACCGCTCTGTGTTCTCAAATCAAATTTACTCTTACTAATTTTATTATTATGCCACGGCTAGCTTTTATTAATCTACACAGAGTGCACAACGTTACGATGATCAATTTTTCTCTTCTCCACCCCTTTTAGATTGCCTATTTGTTTGAATTTATAAATCGAGGTCAATTAATTTCATATAATGAAAAGAAATATTATTTACAAGTATTGAAAAATATTAAAATACACCCTTCAATCAATCCATATCATATGTATCATTTACCCCAAATTTTATATGCTTTGAAATCAATCTAAAGTCACCAAAAACTACCTCTTTTTTACCAAAGAGACCTGGAACGTTCTGGACCTCTTTATAATATATTACGTAAGTTTAACGTACGCAATGTTTGTTGCCGACTTCGTTACACTTTTCATATAAATTAAATAAATTCAGTATTGAAATTTAAATAGAAAAAATACCTTAAAACTAATTAGATCTGACCTGCTACAGGTTGTTCGGGTTGTGGATCAACAGCCCTTTGTTGTCTTCATTCGTCTACCATTACTCTGTTTAGTTGAACCCCTCGTTTTCCATAAATTACTTCGTGCTTCTTTATTTTATTTGCATTGATTCTCGCAACTCAAAATTGTACCAGAATTGTACCAAAATTGTCGACGCTGATTTAACACATTTGGAATATTCTATCGCCCAATTATATCAATCCATGTAAAATATCCCCACATTCGAATTATCATCAACACAATTGAATTATAATATCTATCTACTCGAATTTGAACACATTTAAATTATTCTTCTCATCAAACATTCGAAGCCCTATCATTATTAATATTTAGTTTAAGTACATTACCCTAAATTCTACTCACGCTAAACGGCAAGAAAGCCTTCATAATTGTTGCACTTATTTGTCACTATAACATACACTATTATATTATTAAATATTAAATTACGTGTGACTTTCTGTTTAGCAGCAACGCAGCTTTGCCCTGCTTGAGTTTTAAACTGACCCGTCTTATTATTGCTCCGTGTTAAATATAGGCTGTTCCCACTTGCATGTGGGCTGGGTTTTCAACAAGTCTTGTAGATATCTTAGCCAATAAGGTCTTTGTATTTTCTGCATCTTGAAGTGGTTTCTGATGTAATATATTTGGTTTTCCGTGTAATGGTGTTTGCTTGATACCTTATTACTCGCCATCTTGACCATACGTTGTTTTGTTTAGATATCGCATTTTCCATAATTAAACAAAATAAATGATGTAACCTTAATTCCACTTTCGTTTAAGTATTTTTGAAACTGCGTTTTCTTATCAAAATGTTTATTGTTTCTGCGTAATTGCGTAAAGTTTTGTTAGGTTTTATCTTTTATCTTCGTATTTGTTTTATAACTAATTAGAACACTTCTCAATGCGTGTTTAATTACCTGTACTATCATTTCCTCTGAATACGCGTACTTTTACTAAAAGATATTCTCACTTGCATTACTTAAAATTAATAAAGGTCTATATACAGATTGTTAAATACTTGTTATTTCTATAACGTGTGAATTACCTATTTCTATGCTAAATGCGAGTACTATTGTTGTAAGATATGCTTATTCGCATTGTTTAAAACTAACTATGATCTATATACAGGGTGTTAAATACTTGCTACTTACATAATGTATAAATTATTAAATTTTTTGCTAAATAAATGCAGTTTTCTGCTTCTTATTGCAATTTATGTTTACTACACGACCCTTGCTACCAAATTCACCCCAAACAATCCCTTATCACAGCATTATATATATATATATATATATATATATATATATATATTACTGAGGTCATAAAAGGGCATAAGCAAGCTCCAATTTGTATTTATGTCAAATTAGAAAGTGTATAAATTTGTCACGCAAAGTTTGAGCCAGGTTTGAACAAAATCGGTCTGTATTTGACAAAGTACCAGTAAAGATTAGGGTTAGTTAAATATAGCATAAAATTTTATTGTAAATATTAATTATTAATAAGATAGGAAACATAATTTGAGGCGCATAAGTGCTTAAATGCATATAAAACGTAAACTACGGCAAGCATAATTAAGATTTATTTTAATATTCTAAAGAATAAAAGCTTTCATGTCGAGAGCATATTTAAAGCGGCAGTCGTTATTTAAGTTGCATGTGTTATGGATTCTAAGAACTTTATAGTTGGAAAAAGATAACGAACATAAAATCTTGTCAACAAATAATAGAGGAAATAATTTAATGAGGACGAAACACAGGTGTAGACAGCACGTACGAAAACAATATCGATTTATAGAGAGAAAAGACAATAGTTGCAGGTTTGATATTGGAGCGGGACGAAGACATGCTATATTTTCGGAATAAATCGAGCAGAGAGGATATAGAAATCTGAGAATATGTTACTAAGCGATACCAGGAAAAGTGCGACAGGAGTGTTGGAAATTGATGTAGGGGGGTGGCTTTTGAAGGTGATATAAACGCGTAGGGGGTGGTAAATCGCTCTCTTCTCTTTTGTCTTTACTTACGATCGCCTATCTAACTACATAGCAAAGTGATTGAGTAAAATTACAGTTGAGTTAGCACAAGTGGGTGCTTTTATATCTTTGGCTAGAAATAATCAAAATTTTCAACGCATGTAAGTGCAATTTTAGTACTGAGTGTTTGAAGGCAGCGTATGTACACGGAGTACAGAGTAAACGTATGGATGGACCAGTAAGTGCACGAGAGCATGGAAGTACCGTGCACTTGTGGGAAAGAATCTAATTAGAAACGGTGTGTTCCTGATGGTAAGAGGCCACCTAGAGACAGTATATAAACGTGAAGTCGAGAAGGAGGATCACGTTGGAGATGGTGTGCATGTAGAGAGCACTTGAAACAAAATCCAGGTAACTCTACTTATAAGACGTTTGTTTGTTTTTGTTAGTGATTTTCTAGGTGACAATTTTGTGATTTTGTGCATTTATTATGGTACAAAACATTTTAATTGATAAGTCAATTTAAAAAGGACTTAAAAAAATTTTTATGTAATAATTTGATGATATCACTTGAAGGTGAAAGCTATAATTTTTGTAAAAGGTAAAAGGGTTTCAGGAAATTGCTGTGCCATTGTTAACACGTATATAAAAGGAGGTTTACTATAAGCTCGTGTTTGACCTGGGGTATAAAGTAAAGATTGGAAATAAGCCCAGTTACGTTGTTTCAGGATTGATGTAGTATGATTTTAAATTGATTTTTTTTAAACTGAGCTATTATTTACCACAAGTAATAAAATGATTTTGAGCTTGAAATACATGAGGTATGTAAACTGAATTGATACGCAACTGATTGGATATGTTAATAAATATTTATGTACTTTTGGCAGTCAGTGTTATTTTTAGTAGATTAGGAATTCAGGGAACGAGTGAGCAGCCGTGGCGGATATCTCTGAGGAAACTGGAGGTTTTGGCGTCCGAGTGAAATGCATCCTCAGTGGATATTGGTGTTAAATGGTATAAATTGTAAGTCTAGGTGATAGGGTTTCAATTTTAGATAGGTAGAAAATTTTGTAATTACATTTAAAAATTTTTGGGGAGTTTCCGAAGGTGAGCATCATAAAATTTTTTATGATAGCACGTTTCGTGGAGGTACAACGAGCAGATACTGAGGAAACACAGCATAATTTTGGCGACCCAAACGTGAGAGGCTCGAATTCAAAGAGATTTTCTTTGTATTATTTATTTTAGGAGACTGACGATCTTGAGGTAAAGAGTTTAGTGTTGTAAATATTTTTTGTAAATTAATTGTAGTGAATGTATGAGAATTATTTGGTGTAAACGAATGTTGGGAAAAAAGTGGCTTAGGAGTGAAGGTGTAGAAATCGGAAGTGACGATTGTGCTCTTTTTGAAAAACCCAGACCAGAAATGGAAGAAGCAGGAGGTAGAAGGGATCACTCAGGACGGAGTAGGGAGAGACTGGAAATGAATTGATTATGAGAATCTTAGAGGAAATGAGATTAAGTAGGGAAGAATCAAACAGGAAATTTGAAGAAATTCGGGAAATGGGCGAAGAGTCTAATAGAAAATTTGAGCAAATGAGCCAAGACTCTAACAAAAAATTTGAACAGATAGAGGAAAAAATTGATAAATCGACAAAGGAATTTACAGAATTTAAAAATAGTCTTTCCGTAAAAATGGGGGACGTAGAGATTAGGGTAGACAAAAGTGAGAAAAATATAACTGGTTTGAGGCAGGAATTTGGACAATTAAGGTCCGGGGTTAGGGTTTTCTGTGAGTAGGAAATTAATCTAAAAATGACAGAAGTGACTGATTCCTGTAGGGACCAATTTAGGACGAGTAGAAAGAAAGGTTAGCGAAATTAGTTGGAACAACAGATGAAATTTTATGGGGATAATCGGGTCAATCCCCAAATATTTATAAATAGTATCAGAAATTTAGTGTGGAATTTATTTGATGAGCAGGCTAAGTTTAATATAGTCAAATCTCTATTAAAAGACAATGATGAAGCCGGGTACAATTTAGTAGGACAGGATATAGAGTCTTACTGATTTTGAACAGAAATTTTTGAAGCACTACTGGAGTGATCATTAACAAGATCAGTTGCGAGATGACCTCATTACGGGGAAATATAAAGGCGAATTTGCGGGATTAAGGAAGCAGTATGCGATACGCAAATATAGCGTTGCGAAACAGTTCAGTCCACCTTTAACCGACAAGCAGATAGTCAAAAATCTGTCAACTCACTTTGAAGTTGAGGTGAGGCGACATGTGGCATTGCAGAACATCGTCGAAAGAGAGGCATTTTTAGAATACCTTCAAAGGTACGACGACGTCAGCACTGTTAGACCTAAAGAAGCTAGGGAAACAAATTTCAATCTTGTGAGATTCGAAAATAGAGGGGATAATTTTCAAAGACGGGCAAACAATTTTGGTAAGAATTTTAGAAATAATTGGGAACCCAGGGGTGTATTTCAGAGAAGCAGCAGTGGCACCAAAGGTCCAACACCAAGAACCGAAGTGCAGAGATAAAACAGCTCACCGAATATGAGTAGGGCCAAGGCGAATACAAGTGTTCGGAACACTGAAAGTAGGGGTAATATGGAAGCGAAACGAAGGACATATGCTGAGGTAGTTGAGGGACAACCAGGAGCCAACAATGAGAATAGAAGTAGGCAGGATTTTTAAGTAACGACAAACCACTAGAAATTGAAGTGTGTAAATATGAACATCCGCGAGAAGGCAGCACGTACGAAAACAATATCGATTTATGGAGACAAAAGATTATAGTTGCAGGCTTGATTTTGGAGCGGGACAAAGACTCGCTATGTTTTCGGAATAAATCGAGCAGAAAAGGTATAGAAATCTGGGGATATTTTACTAACATAGCACGACGGTTACATTTAATAAACAAGAGTAAGATAAACGACAATAGCTGGGGTTAGGTAAAACAGCGCTTGTGAACAAACGGGAGATAAATGTTTAAAGATAAAATAAGACGAAAGATTTGGTGTATAAGTATAAATGAAATGAGAGATATATGCGTCTACAGGGGGCGTATTGTAGAGACTAGAACTTAAAACGACTGTTGCCAGGATTTCGTGGTATCGAGCTTGTTTTGAGCGAAAATTTCCTAGATTTGAAAGACGGTTGAGCTCGGTAAACTAAAAATACGTAGAATTTGTCAAGGATAATAGGATTATTTGTGGAAGCGTTCGACAGTAGGCGTGTTTGTGCGGTGATACCAAGAAAAGTGCGACAGAAGTGTTGGAAATTGATGTAGGGGGTGGTTTTTGAAGATGATATAAACCCGTAGGGGGTGGTAAATCGCTCTCTTCTCTTTTGTCTTTACTTACGATCGCCTATCTAGCTACATAGCAAATATCTATGTAGAGCCAGGTAGATAAGAAAAAGATAGAGGGGTAGAGGAAGACCTAGACCAAGCTATATTATACAAATTATTAGAAATTTAGATTGTGAAGGGTATGTAGAACTTTTTAGATCAGCACAGAATAGAAAAGAAATCAGAGTTGCGTCAAACTGACCTTAAGTAAGGTCAAAAACAAAATGATGATATTTAATACCTAGCATGGAAGAAATTACAGTAAATTGGAAAGGGAAATCTGTTTATACAGTTTTAGATTTAAAACAAGGTTTCTACCAGGTAGAATTAGATGCGTCATCTCTCTGGTTATGTGCATTTAGTAGCCCTTTTGGATGATATAGATTTAATTGATTAATATTTGGTGTATCATTCATTAGTACCCGAATTTTTTCAAAAAATCAATCAAAAGAATTTCGGTAATATAGACGAGTGTCGATTTAAATTTTAAGCTGCGAATAAAATTAGATAAAATTAAAACCATTCTAAACAAACATAAAAAAGGACTGTTTTCTGTGTATAACTTTGTATTAAAATTAAGTTTAAATGACTCCATGCTCGGTATTAAATGTTTTTAAATTTTGTTATCTATGTCAGAATAAAAATTTTAGAATGGTATTACATTGCTCTTTATTTACAAAAGGCTGTGACGTTACCACGAAATAGTAGTCGCACAGAGAGGGGTGCGCATGAGCAGGGGGTGCGCGCGCAGGGGTGCACATGGGCGGGGGGTGCGCATGGGCTAGGATGTGTCTGGGCGTACACGAGGGAAGCGGATGTTAACAGTCAACAAGCATCTAATTCTTTATTTGGATGGTATCGAGTACTTGCCGGCGTATGTATCCGGAGTAAAAAATACGATTTGTACACGCAGCTTACTAATAAAATTAGTTTATCGAGGGAAGATGACAAGCGTAACGTCATCCTGAAAGCACATCAACATACGCATGGGGGGCATAAAGATATAAATCTAAGATAGTTGTATAGATTTTGTAAATCTATTGTATATATTAGTTTTTAGATTCCATAATTTTTAAGTTCTTCACCCACCTTCCAAGTCCTTCCTGTTTCTATCTCGGTTGACAGAATATAGGTGTTACCTCCACGTTGTGTTCGCCGGACACAGCGGTTTTAGATTTCTAGGGAAATGGTTGGTTAAAGCATATGTCTGGGGTAGCGAAAAAAGGGTTTTAAAGATGTAGTTAAATAAAGATGGGTAAAAATTAAAGGTTTGGGTCTTTAAAAGGCGTGACTTTGTAAGGGGTGGTCCTATTTAAAATCTATATACAGGTTGGGGCTCCCTAGAAAAATCTAATATTAATTGATACCAAAAAAGATATATTTATCTTAAAAGAGTGACTACCCCGCGGATAATAAATACAATATACCGCTTGTCAACAAAAAAATTGTAGGGAAATTCAAAGACGAAATTAATGGGTATCTAGTATTAAAATTCGTTGGTACAAAAGCCAAGTTCTATTGTATTGTAAGCGAGAAAGACACGATTAAAAAGATTAAATGGGTCTCACGAAGTGTAGTTAAGTGAAACCGCGGGTGCTACAACCTATAACAAGCATATATTCCCAGGGGTGGGCATGCAGCTACGCAACAGTGCGTGGGAGAATAAGGATTCTCTTCAATAAGAAATTAAAGTTTCCATGTACGTAGCACCAGTCATTGGAAAATGGTAGAAATGTGGAACCTATAAAGGCTATTATTATTGTGGTTTAGAAAAATAGTAGTTTTCTTGGACTAAATAAAATAGCTTAGACCAATTAATGTATATGGTTACATATTCTGGTACACATCCACAAACATCTGCTTACGTTCACATACGAACATGGCGATGTCGGTAGTTTTTGTTTAACAAATAATAGGAAAAATACGTTAGGTGTTAGTGTGGAAGCCTATCGGATCGTTGGATTAAAAAAGAACGGTGCGGCGGAATGTAGGGTGCTTCCCGTTGGAATAATCGAAAGTGGTTAATCGATCGTATTAGCTGTTTAAATATGCGAAAGTGTAAAAGCAAAATTTAATTATCTCACAAAAAAGTACGCGATGTGCTATACTTTTAAAGAAAGTATAGAATGGTGCTTTGCAGCGGTCCTAGCAGTAAAAAGGGCGACTGACTTTTTTAAGCAACTACAACAATAGCAGTAGCGCAGAGAAGGGGTATGCATGTATTATACAGCGCATTGTTAGTTTACGGGTAGCTCAAACGTGTTATTGATCACGACTTATAGATCCCTCGGAGGTTTAAAAATTCCTAGACCATTGTCGTTTGAAAAATGTTTGGAAATTATCAGAACGGGAGCGGACCGAAGTATAAGTTAGATGGATAATTGACCGAGTTTTTCTACCTTCTACGAGGGAATCGGAAGTTGACAGACATCAAGCGTTTAATTCTCCATTTGGGCGATATCGAATACTTGCCGGTTCTAGAAATCATTACGTGCTACCGACCGGTATGTGGAAGATTTGGTTCTAGGAAATGAGCAACCTACGAAAGCATAGAATACTCGGTATTAATGCTAATTGGTTTAGTGACCGCGTTTGTGCACCCTTCGAGTGTCTTCGGCAATCTTCGATTGTTTCCAAAGAAAATATTCAAGCCTGCCATTTCCTAAAATATGACGTAGAAGTTATTTAAAATTAAATTGCTTTATTAGTAAGTATCCTGTAGACAACAAGCTTGGTATTCCCTTAGTAAAGGTTTAAAGTGTTTTATTAAGTTTTTGTTTATAGTAGCACTGCATCTTCTACCACACGACTTGCAACCAATTTGTGTGTGTGTGCTGCCGCCCTTTTGGATTTTTAATATGCACGCGATGCGATTGTTGATTCGTATAAAATGGAAGACATTTCCAATGTTTCTACTAACTGCATTCGCGGCATGGACGAAGCGAACCGGGCGCATGCATTGGTGCTATATGTACTGGACAAGCAGGAAGGATTGGCAAAAGATGACGTCATTTAGTTCCTCGCCGAATCCTCAACTTCGTTCGGCTGTCTTCGGAAACCTTCGGTTTGTATTCTATAGGGTACATAAAGCAGGTACGCTAGAGTAAACTCTTTAGTTATAAGTTAGTTCGCTTACAAGTTTAACCAAACGTTTTTAAATGCGAGCCCTGTCAGGTCTACTTTACCAGAAGGGATGCTCTCAAACGGCATCAGAACAAATGTCGTGGTGTAACATCGTCCAGGGTTAAGCTTATATATCCGTCAGCAGCAAAGTACTTAAACTGTATGTCTTGCGGTATCGCTTTTACGAGAATGGGCTATTTACAGTGACGCAAGGAAAAACATCACGGTATGTCATTAAGCCGTAAACGTTCAGCTGCGCCAGCTGTTAAAGGGTCTTGTACGAAACAACCACGAATTATGTGTAAAGTATGCGATTTCGAAATGGAAAAGACTACCTATGCCGCACACTTGAGAAGCAACAGACATAAAAATGCCACAGCTACCGCTACTGGCGAAGATGGTGTAGAAAGGTTAGTACAGCGTTTAACAACCGTATGGTTAGCTATCGCATAAAGAACGCCAGTGTCGACGATGGAGTGTCCGAGTTTCTTTGGAAGCAGAGAGAGCGATTTATACGATTACTTAATGAAAAAAGAACACAACATACAGCGATAAAAGTCTATTGCAAACTCTACGGCGTTTACACCAAAATGGGAGAAGAGAATACCGATGTGAAATCCTTTAACACAAAAAATATGATTATAACGTCTTCTAGTAATCTGGAAAATATGTACGAGGTCTTAAGCGAAACCATGAGAATAAAATCAGAGAAATTTGAAACATGTGGGTCCGGTTGGTTTTTCAAAAAGGTGCTCTATTTAGAAATAAATATTAATAAGTATAAGCCGATATGAGAAATTCTAGGTTAAGAATAAAAATTGTCAATATGTATTTAAAAAAGTGGTTTACAAAATCTGAACTGTATTAGTAAAAATTGTCAGTAATAAAAAGTTTTAAGAATGGTTTTTAAATTTTCTTTTAGGTATGAGCTGCAGGGAAGTGATAATTTAGAAGGTGTGTGTAAAATCGCTGCCAGCAAAAAATTTTAAAATGAGGGCAGTTCCCTGGAAGATGGTGCAATCTAAAAAATTTCTAGAGATTCGGGCAGCTGAGAAAATTCTAATGTTAATTGATACCAAACAAGATACATTTATCTTGTGGGTGGAAATGTGGAGAAAGATTTATCTCGCATAGGGCATATGTGTAAAACAGTAAGGGGTGGTCCTATTTTAAATCTGTTTGCAGATTCGGATTCTGCATAAAATTCTAGACTAATTTTATGTGTTGCATGGTTAAGAAAATTTATAAAGACAGGGCAAAAATCTCTACCGGTAAAAAATCTTAAAATGAGGGTAGCTCCCTGGTGGATGATGCAATCTAAAAAATTCCTAGAGATTTGGGTAGCTGAGAAAATTCTAATATTAATCGATACCAAACAAGATAGGTTTATCTTGTGGGTGGAAATGTGGAGAAAGATTTATCTCTCAGAGGGCATATGTGTAAAACGGTAAGGGGTGGTCCTATTTTAAATCTGTTTGCAGATTCGGATTTTGCGTAAAATTCTATGTTAGTTTTATGTGTCGTATGGTTAAAAAATTTATAAGGACGGAACAAAAGTCTCTACCAGCAAAAAATCTTAAAATTGGGGTAGCTCCCTGGGGGATGATGCAATCTAAAATTCCTAGAAATTCAGATAGCTGAGAAAATTCTAATATTAGTTGATACCAAACAAGATACATTTATCTCGTGGTTGCGGTGCCAATAGACACCGAGAAGTATCTCGAAAATTTTAGGGGTTAGATAATGGATTTTTTAGGGTAGGGATGGTTGGGGTAAAAATCCCACAAGGAGATTCACAAGGAGAGAGTAAGGTGGAGATTCATCTCCACATTTCCCTCCTAATGGGGATTTATATGTAAATGTGTGAGGAAAATGTGGATGCTGGAGGAAAATGTGGCGGCAGAACTGTCCAAAACCATCTACTTATCTAGTTATTGCAAAATTACACTCTGCTTCGAGTTCTCTGATTGCTCCAAATATTTTATAAATATTTTATTTGTGATAATTGACACACACACACACACATATATATATATATATATATATATATATATATATATATATATAAAGGGCTAAACTATTTGATTATCGTAACGTTGTGCACTCTGTGTGAATTAAACTGGGCTAGCCGAGGCAGATTTAAAATTTTAAGAGGTCAAAATACACAGAGCGGTGGTGATCAGAAGAAAACTAGTTGAATAATTACATCGATGTACAGCGTTATCATATCAAGCCCAGTTTAATTCACACAGAGTGCACAACGTTACGATAATCAAATAGTTTACTCCTTTTCCCTAAAACTATATCTGATTTGAATGATAAAACGAAGTCGATTAATATTTATATAATAAGAAAAGAAAAATGATTTACACTTCACAGCTTAATCTGTTTAACTGTATGTTAAAATTAGCCCCTGAATCAAATAACAATAAATTTTAAATTGTTTATCTACAAAAATTAAAGCTCCCCTTTTCTTATTTTAAAGTCAGCAAAATGTCGTTTGTACTCTACTGGAAATTTCTCTGAACGCTCAAGATTTTCCCTTGTTTACGAAATTTTTCACGTATCAAAATAAATTTTTGTTAACTCCTTACATAAAAAAATATTCAAGTTTAAAATATGTTCAAAAATACTAAATAGAAAATAATGCCTTAATGTGATCAATGTTCAAGTATACTAAATAGTAAATAATGTCTAATGCAAGATAGTTCTGACCTGTAGTTTTCCTTGACCGTTTTTCAGCTGCGTGCCGTGGATCAGTACTCCAATATTGCGTTTAGTTGTGTTGCTTCGTCTCCAAGTTTTACCCCGTTTAATGTGATCTGCCTTAAATTTTCATAACGTTGTAATGTCCCTTGAATTTTTGTAACGTCTCTTAGAGCTTTTGTAATATTACTTAGACTTGAAATTGTTGTACTATCACTTAGTTTTCGAATTTTTGTACTGTCCCTTAGGGTGTCCTTAGATTTATGTACTTAGATTGTCCTTAGAATTTTGTACTTAGAGTTATGCACTTAGATTGTCCTTGGGGCCCTGAGTTATAAATATTTTAGCTAAATTAATTAATAAGTATCCACTTACGTTTTTTAGCAAACGGCCAAGCTTGTCTCATATATTTTCACTATAATTAACTCAAAATATTTTATAACATCACTTTTTACAAAAAATTTTATTGTTTAATTCGAATATTAACTCGACGCGTTTCAGTGATGCAGCTTGTACGTGGTTCAAAACTAAGACTGCCCGCTTTTCAAACTTGTACATTATATAGCCTACGCCCCATTTAAATTTATTGGTTTATCAGAGCTGTTGTTCAAAGTGTATGACCAACCGTCTGTTGTTTTTCATATTCTTGGGCTTTTACAGGTTTATCACTGATATTGCCTTATAGAAACAATCCGTATATCACGTAGGTACTCGTATATTTCTAGTTTGTATTTATTTTATAGCGTCTGTTTTGATGTTGTTACAGGAATTTCTAATTCGCTTTGGCACGTAATTTTACTTATGGCTTTGTTTGTCAAGATAATATTTTTGCATTAACTTTATGTAGAAAATCACGTAGGCAAAGTGACGTAAATTAACATATTTCTGTTTACATTTTTGCGTATCTGAAGCGTATTTATTTTGAAGAATGCGTTTCTTATCAGGACACTGTTATCTGCTTTTATTATCGTTTGTTTAATGTGAATTATATTATGATTTTTCAAGGTATTTACTGCATTTCACGCGTATTAATTTTACAATCTATGAATATTTTTGGTTTAGGACAAGTTTGATTGCGTGTAGAGTTATTTCTTTTGCTGCGTGTGTGTGTATTGTTAAATAATATGCTACTCGGCATTAATTAAAGTCACTTGCAATTCTTATATAGGGTGTTAAATGTTTGCTCTTTAGATAATATATATATATATATATATATATATATATATATATATATATATATACGACAGATTTCGTAATATATATTTAATATTTATTTAGTTTATTGTTTATTTTAATGAAATATAACGGAAAAATATTGATAATTCTGATGTACATAGCAACATTTTTATTGTGATAGTTTTAAAAGACAGTGTGTAGAGACCGCTTTGTAAATAGATAATAAATATATATGAAACATTGAATTTAAAATATTACATTTTAAGTATTTAATAAATAGTACATATTTATACATATTTATAAAAGATTCTAGCTGAAATAAATATTTAGAACATATTTATAAAATATTTGATGCCATCAGCGTTGATAGATTCTATCCCAGTTGCCGGCTTTTCCTACTCATTTTATGAAAACAAATGCAAAAATGTATAAACTATTATATCAGGTTTCAGTTATTTATAAGCGTTTTTTAATGTGATAACTGTTGTGGAAGTTTTATACGATGCATCAATAAATGTGGACCGCACACTACTTAAAAAATTTTTTTTAAGTATAATAATTTATTTTAAAAATATACTGCTATAACTGCTACAACAAATTTTTTGTGCCACCCCTAAGTTTTGAGTTGCCCATCACTTGCCCCCTTTGAGAAGAAATTCTAGTCACGTGGCTGGGTGTAATTGAGTCTAAATATTCTCTTATTATTACAAAACAATTGAACATTCTAACATTGATGAGATTTATTTCTTGAATGTTTCTGGCGTGTGCGGAAGCGCTAGAAATCAAGCTGCAGTGCGAACAAGATCGTCTTACAGGAACGTCAAAGCCAATGTAGTGTAAAGCCACACTAATCAATCTAAAACTTTGTGTACATTATTTGATGCAACAACAGCCAGCAATAAATGTTTCAATTTCTGTAATTAAATAGAGTAGCCAACCCGCATAGCTCAGCTTCAGAGTTCTCTGTTGCTCGATAATGCAAAGTTGTTACTCCTGGAGCCACGGAGACTGCGGAAATTTAAATGGAAATAATTAAGTTGCCTGCGTTTAGTCGAGATCTAATACCGTCGAACCTCTATCTCTTGATTTATTAGAAAAAAATTATGAAACGTACTGGATTTAGAATTAAAAATAGAATTAAAGCAGGAAGCGTAGGCATTGCTGTCGTTTAAATGCGTTTTCTGAAAGATCCGCATAGAAAAAGTTTTTTCAAGTTAAGATAAACAAACGTCTGCGTTTGAAAGGTTATTATTTTAAAAACCAAACATGAATGACGAATAATAAATCTCGTTAGAATTTTAGTGCACAATTGTAGCAAGAATTCGATATACTAATTATAAAACAATGGCCTACATTTATTTTCAGTCATTTCTACTGAACTAGAATCTTACAGCTATTAAAAATATAAACGGAAAATTTAATTTATCCTAATCACGTACATAATCTTAAAACTCCGTCATTTTTCTAAATTGAGCAAACCCCGAGCCAAATATTAATAATTTTAATTTTCGTTATACATCGATAACAAACGTGCAACGTAATGTAACTATAATAGTTTTTAAAATTGAATAAACTATTTGTTAACTTGCGTATCAGTAAAATTTACTGCTTAAATTATAAAGTTAGGCAACTCTGTTTACTGGTCTTGCGTATGTAGGATGATATATGTTTTAAAGGTGGTCGTGTTAGAACTAATGTATTGTGACGAGAAGAAGATCTTCGTCGTTCACTCAGATCCCTGTTACTTTCTTTTTGAAACCAGTTTGGGCTCAAGATGGTAAAATGTAGGCTCCACATTTATAAATTTGCACTTTGAAAGAATCCAGCGTGAATTAAGCAAGTTTTAGTTCGTTACAGTGTAACATATACAAGTTTCGGTCCAACAATACTTGGATAACTTGCACTTACACAGTCTATTCTTTTCTATATTATTGAGATGTTAACAATTAATATTGATGTATTTAGATATACCTTAGATTCTTGAGATTCTGCAATTGTGCTATATGCAGTTGTGAAGATCTGGTATTAATAAATGCAATAATTATTAAGGTTAAGAGCTCGTCACAGTAGGTTGCCAACCACCTGCAATAACAGCGGGGGGTAGAGTGACGTACAACAAGGCAGGACCAAATGTTGAGATGCAAATATTCATTAAATGAGGATATAAAGCTCAGTACACTTAATTTTTTATATACTAGCCAATGCGAATAGGTGGCAGTGCTGTAGATAGTTTTAATCTAGCTACTAACCTTACGGAAATTTAATTGTCTGTTCTGTAACATTTCAACAGGTGAAAAACTTGAAATACAGATTTGTAATACAAAGAAGATTAAATATTAGTAAATTACTTTAAAAAACAACAAAATGTTTATAAGATATTTGACATCGTTTCTAGGTCAATGTCGTAGTTATTTTACTACTTCTAATATTTGATAAAGCTATTGAGACATAAATGTAAAAATCGTATAATGGTTGGAACGATTTTCTGACACAAAATAGTTAGGTACAGTATCTAGCGGAATGTTGGTAAATTCAGTTTGAGGAAATACCGATTACCCTTCTTGTACTAAACTTTCGTGTAGAGAAAAATTTGAAATTCTAGCATTGCAAGAAGGCAGTCCCCTGTTGTGAGGTTTGCGCACCCGCAAACGACAGAACAAGCAGTGACGCAAAGGTCGATACGACCATGACACTAAGTCGAATAGATGCGCAACGATTCAACGACTGAAGAACGCATTCACACGCAGCACGGACTATGGATTGTAAATTCCAAACGATCCCTGAAAAAAGAAATATTAAAAGCGCCCAATTAAATTTAGGAATGTTAAGCGGCGACTAGCGGTATCGTTGAATTATTCACGGAAAATAAAATTGATGTCGGGTTTATACTGGAACCGTACATGTATAACACTACATTTAATTTTCCAATGCCCCAACCGAAGGTATACATTGGCCAGGAAGCGAGTTCTTTTAACTGGAAATTTTGAATTTTTTCTTGCGGACCGTGTCGGGATTCGAACCAGGAACCTTGGGTACAGTAGTCGCACGCATATCAACTACGCCACGGAGCCACCATGCACATATATAATAATAGAATGAGTTTTTGGGAGAGAGGGGTCGCAGTTTTACAATCAAACATCGAGCGATCGCGTAGGGGTATAATAATAAATAATACAACTTGCACGGGGATCATTGTAAACAAGTTATGAAACGATTTTTTAACGACGGCCGAAATAAAAACTGGGGCAAAGCTTTTTAAGCTATTAGTACGTACCTCCCACCAGTCTACTCGCGACGCAAAAACCCACAGACCGCAAATTTAATAACCCATTTGGAAGACGTGCTACGGTAATCCGGAAAAACAAAGAAAAATACTGGGGGATTTTAATGTCAAGTCATTATGGAACACTCCAATAGAGGGCGACAGGTTTTACAGATCGCTGATTTGTCAACGGATTGTGATTTGAGCTAAACAACGAATTGCCGACGTTGAGGATTATAGAGACAGAAGTTTCGCACAGGTTGTTAGAGGTAGTTTGCAATTGAGAACTGAGTTCGGACGAGATCTCGCTCTCTGAGCACAAATTACTAATGTGGAATATTGATGACAGAACACGTGCAAACGATCAAATTACCATTTTCCCACTTCACTGCAATAAAAAAGGAAATAGGGAGCGGTTTAAACAAAAATTTAGCAAAAGCATCCCGCGCTCGAGAGCGAATTAGTAAACTGCCGATAGGTCTCAAATAGAGACACTCGCGCATAAATTAAACGACGTTGTGGTGCACGCATTGGTGTACTCCATCCCGCGAAAGAAAGCATATAAAAATAGCGTACCTTGATAGACCCGAGAGCTATCACCAAGCGTGCAGAAACGCGTAACCTATACAAAACATTAATTTAAGAAACGCGAACGAACATATTTAAAGAATTCTGCAAGCGCATCTCGGAGAAAGAGCCTTCGGGACGGCGTATCGTGTAATAAGGGGTAAACAATAGAAGATCGTGCTCAGCAACATTAAAAAATATAATGGGGAATATACGGAGGAATTTCAAACGACAGCGGAATGTCTATTAGAAAAATTATTCCCATCAGACGATCCATAGAAGGATGAGGAATTGCACGACATGATACGACGAGGTGCTACAGAGGAGCAAGGAACAAATGCCGATAAGGCTATTCTCTGTCACTATGTCGTAAAGTTCTTAGCAGGATGAACACTAAGAAGGCACCTGGGTATGATGGAATCACCTCAGATGTAGCTCTAGAGGCATGTCTATTGGACCTGCTCGTCTTTGCCGGGTTGTTTAATCTATGTTTGGAGAATGACGTGTTTCCACCTTGTTGATTATTCCAGAACGTGAAATTTATCCATAAACCAAAAAGAGGCGGATGTGTCAGACCCGGCCATCTGTCGTCCAAATAGCTAGCTATCTATAATGGCGAAAACTTTGGATTAAGTCACGAGCACACACGGAGAACAAATTGTGCGAGACTGCGGTGGTTTTAATAGTAGACCATTAAGCTTCGCAGAGGGTAACTCGACCATCGACGCGTTAAAGTTTGTAGTCGAAGAAATCAAGCAGGCGGGAAATGCAAAAAAGTATTGCGTTGTCGTGACCTTGGACATTTCAGAAGTATTTGATGCTGCCTTGTGGCTGTCTATTGTTTGGGAGTTAGAACGTAAAAGTTTGCCGCGAAATCCGATGTCTTTAGTAAAGAGTTATTTCTAGCGACAATTGACACAGGTCGAAATTCCGGGCGAAATTGTGTTACGAGTGATGGAAAGGGAATGCCCACAGGGGCATTCTCTGGTTCCACATTTTTGAAGTTGTACGACAGCATCTTAAGTGTCAGATTTCTCAAACAACGCTCTATTGTTGAGTTTGAGTACGATACACTGTTAATCATTAGGTCGAGATTGTTAATGGAGATGCAAACGAAACCAAACGAGGCGCTGAGCAGGTTGCACGAATGGTCGCACGAAGTTAAGTTGATATTCAACACGACAAAGCCAAAGCGCTTCATTTCGGAACAAAACCGGGACAACGTACTCGTGGGCTAGAGCTAGAAGGGAAAAGGATCTTGTTCAAGGCGTTATATAAGACGATAAATTGAATAGGAGAGCGCATGCGCAATAGAACCGGCGATAGTGTATACGGAATCTGTTTGGGCGGAGGGTTGTAAGATCAGGAGAGTCAGGCAGTTGACGAGAGTTCAGCACATAACTGTGGTCTTAGTGGAATGTCGTCAGGAAGACTAAAGATAGGAAACACGTAGATATAGGGAAAGAACGGAAAGTTCTTGAAAGTCTTGGTCTTGAGATTAAGGTCGTTGAAAGATTGTTATTTCTGAGCTACGGCATCCTAATGATGTCGAGGAGTTTGAGTTTGTCGAAGGCGATAGAAATGTGACGGTGCTAAGGATTTATACATATGGCTCGCGATTCGACGATAGGCAGGTAGGGGTGGCTTTTGTTGTGTATAAGCAGGAGAGAGATCCGATTCCAAACTAGACTTTCGAATTGGAGCACAATCCTTCAGTGCTAGTTGGTAGGAATAAGAAAAGCTATAGTGAAGTCATCAACCACTCGAACAGAAGTGGGCGCTTTATAATCGACCTTGACGGCTCTGGCAAACAAGAACTCCTTGACAGAAGTTCAAGGGGACGCCTGGAGGATTATGCATACAGCACTTGGGTTTCGGAATTAGAAGTTTTATTGGGTTAAATCGCACGACGGCAATTGAGGAAATGACATAGCAGATGAGCTGGGCAAAGATGTAGCAACAAGTGCCGAAGTCATTAATTAAAAAAAATATGAGAAAGTTTAATCCGACAGTGAGAAGAGAGGTGCAACAACGCTGCCACGGGCAGGTCGACACAAATTTATACCGAACATAGAGCTAGGAATAAGATGGAGGTAAAACTCGATCAGAAGAAGGTGCAACTAGTAACAGGACACGGGGCCCCAAAAGCCTACCTGCGAGTATTGGGATTAACCAAAAACGACAGCTGCGAATGCGGCAAGAGCGCAAAAAACTCAGAACACGTGCTACTTGACTGCCCACTAGAAATGAGTGACAGAGGGTTGGCAGGCAGAAAACTAGTTGTCGAAGGGCTGGAATGGCCCAAAAACCTAAAAGAAGTTCGAGAAGTAGCTAACCATAAGGTGTTCTGGATAGCCTTGAAAGGGTTTCCGGGAAGGGTCGCGAAACTAGATGCTGAAAACCGAGTGTAAACCGTGAGGAGGGGGTGGGAATGTGCCTGAATTTTGGGGTGAAGTTAGTTTAATTTAAAAAATATGGCATAAATTTATTTTGCGGCAAGATAAAGTTCAATTTACAAGAACTAAAAATAACAAAACAAATTACAAAAACAAAACCCAAAACAAAACCCTTAAACATCTACATAAGCACGATGAAATTCACAGTAAATGAATCACTGTCTTATTTAAATACCTGATCAAAACACAGGGTATTACATCAAAACCTTAAATAACGGGCTAATAAATAACAAAACTAAATCAGAGAACCTAATTAACTTAAAACAACCAAGTAAACCAACTAAACTTAGAAACTAAACTAGAGTGAAACCGCGCATATCCCAGGAATGTGATTGTGACCCCCAAGATATTTAGAGCATGCCCACCAAGACTTTAACAGTACATACCCATCTTCATTCAGCAGTAAAATAATTAGAGGTAAGTAGATGACCAGCTCTTCGGATCCAGGAGAAATTAATATGCGAGGTATTAATAAATATTGTTGTGGTTGTACTGGCATAAGCATTGATTTGTATTGATAAATAGATTTTGCAATTAATTTTTAACGAGCACGTTTCAGTGTGATGGCGCTAGACTAAATATTACCATTGCAAGTGCATCTGATGATATAAGTGTTGCTTTTTGCTATTCTTGCTCTGTTATATGCTTAATGCTTTATTTTGATATTTATGTTGTATGCCTGTATTATACATACATATATATATATATATATATATATATATATATAGCTATGTATTAACTGGAACTCTCGAACCCCGTCGTTGTTCCGTCCAATAAATACTTGAGATCATAACGCCGTACTCGGTATCAATGGCGTTTTCTACTTATAACTCCATTTCTCTGTTTAAATTATCAAATTTCACTCCCACTAATTTTATTATTCTGCCACGGCTAGCTTTTATTATTATTCTACACAAAGTTACGATGATCAATTCTTCTTGCTTTCACCCCTTTATGATTTCCTCGTTGTTTGAATTATAAAATGAAGTTAATTAATTCCATATAATGAAAACAAATATTATGTACAGGTTTTGAAAATTATTAAAATACACTTTTCAATCAATCAATATTATAAGTCTTATTTATCTCAAAATCATACGCTTTGCAATCAATCTAAAGTCGCCAAAAACTATTCTTTTTATCAAAGAAGCCTGGAACGTTCAAAACCCCTTTATTATATTACGTACTTTCAACGTATGCAAAGTTCGTTGCTGACTCTGTTACACAAGTTTATCTTAATTAGGCAAATTCAATATTCAAATTCAAATAGAAAAAAATGTCGTAAAACTAATAAAATCTAACCTGGTCTGTTTACTTCGTGCTTCTTTATTTCATTCTCGCAACTCAAAATTGTACCAAGATTATCGACGCATCCATTATCAACCAACATCAATTAGAATTTTCCATGCATTATTATACCATCCATTTGGATCATTAACATCGTATTCGAAATTATTATCCACCAATTTGGAATTATTATATACCCATTTAAAATATTATCTATCCACTCGCTTTATTATACACCCATTTGAATCATTACCATCAGCCTCAAATTATTGTGGTCACCCTCGAATTTATTATACACCCATTTGAATCATTACCATCGGCCTCAAATCTATTATATTATTACACCTCAAATTATTCTCACCAGTCTCAGAATTATTATCATCACCCTATGGATTATTCTCACCAGCCTCAGAATTATTATCGTCAAACTTAGATTTATTATCGTCAGCCTCCGAATATTCTACACCCATGAATTATTCTCACCAGCCTGAGAAGCCCTATTATTATTATATTAGTTTAAATAAATTCCCCAAATTCTACTTACGTTAATCGGCAATAGAAATTTTCATATTCGTAACACTATCTGTCACTAAACAATTTTACTATTAAAATATTATTACGCGTTACTCTTAGATTTAGAGTAACGCAGTTTGGCCTTGTTGAGTTGAAGCTGAGCTCCGTTATCATTGTTCGCTGTTAATATATGGGTAGATCCCCCTTTCTATGTGGGCTTGGCTTACTAATATTAACCAATGAGGTCTTTGTATTTCCTACACTTAAAGTGGTTTTCTGATGTAACATTGTTGACTTTTCGAGTAATGGTTGTTTGCTACAGATGCTTTGTTATCAGACCATGCGGTGTTTTAAGTAAACAATCGCTTTTCCATATTATACTAAAATACCTGATGCAATTTGAATTTCGATTTTCATGTTTATTTACGCATCTTTGATTACCTTTACTTATCAAAATGTTAATTGTTTTTACGCACTTACCAAAAGCTTCTTTATGTTTTATCTCTTATCTCCGTATTATCATAACTGATTAGAATTCTTTTGAATGCGTGTATAATTACATGAACTATGCTTACTTCTAAATACGCGTACTTCTACTAAAAATTATCGTTGTTTGCATTACTTAAAATTACTAAAGCTCTATATACCGGGTTTTAAATATTTGTTATTCACATAATGTATGAATTACTTATTTCTATGCTAACCATGCGTCCTATTGTTATAAGATGTGCTTATTTGCGTCGCTTAAAACTAATTATACTCTATATACAGGGTGTTTAATGCTTACTATTTACAAACTATCCCAATTACTCAATTTTTCACTAAATAAATGCAGTTTTCTGCTTCCTATTATAATTTATGGTTACTAAACGACCATTGCTATAAAATACACCCTTAAACAACCCCTTATCACAGCATTATATATATATATATATTATTGTTTCGTCGATGGATTTGTTTTGTTTGTTGTTTTGCCTATTTTTTGGTCTTAGTATCTGTAGGAAGGAAGACTGAAATTAGAATAAACCAGTTAAGGAACGATATGAAACGTTATGAAAGAATTTAAGCTGAAGTTAGAATAAAATACTTAGACTAAGGTGGATGATATTGTAAATTTATAGAGTAAGAACAAATAGGTAGATTTGCTATTAAAAAATTTGGCGTATGCCTAGAAATTTGAATTGGTAAATATTAGTTAGCTAGATTTAGATAGTTTTAAGTCGACCTATCAGGTATCACCGGTAAGCAGAGTTTGTGGCTGTTATCCGGTATTACGGATACCTTCACTTTCACTTTTGCTACTATCCCCGATTAACATTCCACTTTTCGTTATTCTCATAATTTAAAGGATCTGCAATAATTTGAGCATTGCGTGGTGAAGCGCAATTTTTTTGAAAGAATATATTTTGCATTGTAGTAAGTGGAAGCTCCACTAGTCTACATGACACGTTTCTCTGCAATAAATCTAAGTATCTCGCAGAGTTTAAATTTGCATAATAAAAATGGACCTATGGTGAGTAGGTTCTAATAGTACCAATCCCTACTTTCAATCCACATTTGACCTGATATTTAACTTAACGGTTCAAATATGCTTTTTCATGTAACCATGAAATTATATTTTTATGATTGAAAATTCCACAATTTGTAAACCGACATTTGTCATACCACAAATTTTATAGTCAAAAAGTAGATTTTGGTTGTGCTTTCTGATATACCAATACCAATATTCTTTCATTCGAGTTTGATCTGTATTACGTAATACCTGACATTGTCATTTATGGTATGGTCAGTATTTGAAACACTATAAAATAGTTCTTGCCATAGAGTGAGTAGCACCTGTTGTATTCTGAATTTGTCTGAGGGAAGTACGAGGAACTTCAACTGCTTGTAAAACGCTATTTTCGTTATCTTCTATAGTTCGTCTATTTTTTTTTTAGACAGGATAATACTTCCGTAATTTATTAAATTATTCTGTAATCACTGAAACATGCTTCTATTTGGTTGGTGTCGTTTTGGACATTAATTTAAATACAGTTCAGCAGCCTTAGTATCATTCTTTCCAAAAAGAATAAAACATTCCAATATTTAATATTTATCACGGTTAGAAAAACGATCCATTTCAAACACAAATGCTCTGTTCAAATTTCTAAATAAATTAACTTTTTACACTACCAACATAAGATAGAGGACAAACTTCGAGGTCTCTAATACATAGGGCAATTTTTTTTGTCATAATGGAAAATAACGCCTACTACGACCAAAACATAGTTTCCTAATATTTAATGTTTGGATTGAATAAAAGAGCCATGTTATACTTCTTGGAAAGAATTTTTATGAATATTTCAAAAATGTAAAGATCCAATATGGCGGTTCACGCAAAATCTATGTGCCTTAGACAAAATATAAATTCACGGTGTGAAGCGCAATGGTGAATTACCGTAATGTACAAAATTTGAACATTCTATTTTAATTAGCACCCAGCTATGCGCAAATAAAACAATCAGCAAATTTGTATTTTTGCCTATATTTAGTAAACCATAAAATTTTTTTGAAATTTGATAACCGATCTGAGACACTCTTACTATTGTGCTACTTTCGTCCTATGTAACCAAAATCGTATTTCCTACAACCTACAGGTTTCAAGATCTCATGTAGTACATACTGTACACAATGTATATAAAATATATATTAAGCCAAAACGTACTTGTGATAAATTTTACTTTAAACCTGAGTGAATATCAAAGTTTATAATTTGGTCTCGCCAATACCGTTAACTAAATGCGTATTCTAAAAAAAATTGTAGGGAATCCGGTAAACCCCCTTCTATAAATGCTAATATATTTACGACCAATGTGATAGAGGTCAACATCCTTAACTGTTGATATTCGTAAGTTTGAACAAGTGTAGGGTATGATCGCTTTATCAAGTTGATGAGTTGACGTATGGAGATCAAATAAAATCATTTTTTGAAGGTGATTTAAACAAGATATCCCAAAAGACGTTTTGCTTGGTTATTCCGAATAGAAATTCAAATCGTGTAGGTTGACCAGGATGTTATGTTTTTGATGGTATCGGCATGGGAACTTATCAGTTGAAGCCAGAGCGGTCCCATACTTTATAATTGACCAATAGGTAAGTGAAGAATCTTTATTAAGTGTAAATTATCTACGTTGCACTTACAACGCAATTAAAATCTTAAGTTAATTTCTTGTGTATTAAATGTTTCTAAATTGTGGAGGAGAATGTAGTTTGAGAATTTGACTATGGTTGTTGTTTCATTCGATTTTCTCATACCGTAGGAAAGTTATTATTTTTAGTATGTAACTGCAAATATTGGTTAATGCAAACTATATGTATTTTTGATTTAGTTGAACAATATTGCAGCGCATTAGAATTACCGTGTCGTTTTGAAAACATATGTTGTGATGGGCTATCCTAGTTCACCGGGTGAGCCACCCAATCGACTTACAAAACTCCGAAGAAAATTCTCTATAAATTCACCGGAAATTTTTTGTACTGTCCTGGTAATTCGGATTTTTTTAAATGCTTGATAGCATGGGACTTTATTTTTATGTATCCCCAAAAAAACCCAAAAAGCTTAAATCAGACGAACGGGCTAGCCACTCAACGTTTATCCGTCTTCCAATACATCTGTTTGAAAAAATGTTATCTATTGGGAAGGTGTGCGTTGTTTACATGTGGATAGAACGTAGCACAAGCAGGTATAATTTAATTTTGCAATAACTGCAAATAAAGAGCTGAAGTTAAATTGCCATTGATAAAAAAGGGACCAATAATATAATTCCCTAGAATGGCAACCCAAACAATAATCTTCTGAGGATATTGCGTATAGTGCTCCAAAAACTAAAAAGGATTTCCAAATGACCAGTATCTGCAGTTATGTCTTTTCACTTCACCGGTAAGGTAAAAAGTAGTTTTGTTAGCAAAAAAATATCGTTGACGAAATTTTCATTATTATTGTAAGTATTTGACATTTTTTTTACAAAACAACAGTCTCCTATCAAAATCATCTTCCATCAAATCGTGCAAAATTTGTACCTTTTAAGGTTTATACTACTCACTTTTTAAAATTGAAATGACCGGTAACTGTGAAATATTGAGATTGACCGCTAATTGATTGGTCGATGAATGGGGATTTTCAGATACAGTTAATAAAACATTTTAAGGTTTTACTAACAACGGATTTAGAAATTTAATTTTCATTTCGATACGTATTATTAAATAAATTACAAACGACTTCTGGGTCTATCTCGATAACTCAGCACCATAAGTATTTCAAATCTTTCACGTTTACTTATATTCCCCATTGCTACTACGCATTAGCAGAAATAAATTGCAAATTTGTATTTGACGTAAACAATAATCGTTGTTAAAACTTCCGGGTTCGAGTTTGTTTATCGCTTTGCTATTGTCTATCAAAGATGTAACTACTAATTAGTGAATTTATTGTAGCATGTGAACCGGCGCCTTAAAAATCCGAATTACCATGACGAAACAAAAAATTCTCCGTAAATTTTTAAAATAATTCTCTTCGGAGTTATGTAAATTGATTGTGTCATTAATTTACTTAGTTATCAATTTGTTTTTAATGATAAAATTGAAACCGATCAATTTACTGCAAATAATTTCGTTTATCTGAAATATACCAAACATTTATTAAATACTTGAACTGGTATTTTCTTGTAAAAACGTTATTAAATAAATTTAAAAAACAAGTAATATTGTAAATAGAAAAAAAATGCTCTATCGTATGGTAGAGTAAAATTAACAAGTTCCCATTTAAAAAAATTACGGGCACATGCCTTAACTCAAAACAATTGAAGAAAAAAAATTTAAGCATTCTAAAATGTACATAGAAATTTTATAAAAAGCTTTTGCTTTAAACATAATCTCCTAAAATAAATGTTAACGACAACAAATCGCCGTCTCCATACTTTTAACTAACGCTGTATAATATTCTTTGTGGGGTTTGAACCTACATTTGTAAACATGGTATTTGTATTGTGATTGTGGTGATTAATATGAGACAGCTTACGAGTGGTCGTTTTATTTGTCAAACTGAGTGACAACCACTGAAACCGATTTATATACAAAGGATCGCTATTGCCAGACCCAACTAACCCTTAAGATGAGTAGTAAAAGTTTCACGTTCTATCTTTTTTTAAGACAATAATACTGAGTGAAAATAGACTATTTTAAATCAAGTTGCCGATATCTCGATAGTGTTTTTAAGAGTAGTAAGGTACGAGGAGATAGCTACACTTTGTCACACCATTTTTCCATACTGCCGTGTTTATGTATTGCCGGCAGTGTGGGCGCGGTCTTGACAACATCTCAAATAAGAAGCAATAATCTCATTAAAAATACCGGAGAGAATAAAATGAAGACAAGATCTAATTCCAGTTACCCAGTGGACAACTTCCAAAGAGAAATCATTTAAGGTACTTGGGCCACATTTTTGGGTCACGTACGAGAAAGAAAAGAAGTTACAGAGTTTGAGATAAGCGCTTGGTTAACTCTTTCCAGTTTTGAAGGTTGCATGTTCAAAGATGGTCTAGGTAAAGTATATCCCATCAATACTAAAAATATTTAGACCTTACTTAAACGAAAATTTGCTTAATATACACAGAGAAAACAATATAAGAATTAAGAGAAGAAGTGGCTTAGAATTTTGTTTTGATATCTACTCTGTGGAATATTTTATATAATGCACATCGAAATTCATAAATCGTCAACATTATTGCATTATGCGAAAGATTTAGTCATTTTCAAAATAGCGAGAGATCCGAAGGAGTTAAAAGTAGTCGGAAATGAAACTTTCAACACCGTTGAATATGGATGACGGCGAATAATCTCAACTATTACCAGAAAAAATTAGGTTATTTTTAATTTTAACTGAAAAGCAAGACATATAAGTTTTAATCTAGGTAGTTATAAATTTGAGCTCCAACCGAGGCTTGTGTATTCAGGAAGTGACAATGGATAACAGATTTAATTTGGCAGGGCACGTTCAGGTAATGGCTCTAACATACATCATACTCAAAAGAAAAATAATACTCACCGCAATGCAATCGATTATCCCATATGCTACACCTACTTGGAGCACAGCTCCTTGGAGCATAGCTCTTAAGATGCATAGTGCTTATCGCGTTGTGACAACAGACACTGATCAGGTTATAGAAGGCATACTACCCATGAATCTTCTAAGGTGGTAAATATCGAGAGTTTATGGATAGGGATCTGAAAACCGTGAAAAATTACAAGCCAAATAAAAACTGAACTAAGGGACGAACTATACTAAAATCTGAATGAAGGATAAGATCCAGGCAACAAAAGAACATATTTAATAGCAAAATTGAAACCTTGGATAGGCAGAAAATTCTCGCAAAGTAATTATTATTTAACTCATGCATTAACAGGCTTCGGCTGCTTCAGTAATTTTTAAATAGAATTGGTAAAAAGCAATTAGTACATATTGGTACTGCAACGAAGAGGATATATCGAGTCATATCTATTCCAATCTTGTAGGTGGAATAGAGAACAATAAGAGTTAAAATAGAAGTTGAAGTACAACTGACTACAGAAAATTTAATACAATGTATGCTGATCAATATAAAAAGTAGAAAATCTAGAAATCTCTGTATTAGACAAGTCATAATAACCAAAGCATAAAGCAAGCCGGAAAGAGAGGATTTTATAAAAAAAAAAGTCTAAATATAAGGTTGTCGGAAAAAAGTCATGACGTATTCTGGTATAGTAACGAATACTCATTATTGACGGAACTCAGTTTGTGTATATTTATGTTTCTATTTATCATTTAACCGTCCAAAATTTAAGAATATATTTGTGAAACATGAATCTATTCATTTTGTGGTTTGTGAATTTTACAAGCTGAAAATAGAAGATCAAACTTTGTACTCTCTCTATATTTTATTGTTTTCCTTCAAGCTTACCAAAAATGGTGTGAAGTTTACGGTGATAATGTTTTACAAGAACGTCAAATGCCAACGATGGTTCACAAAATTCAGTGCTGGTGCTTTTGATCTTAAAGGTGTTCATTGACCAGGAAATCCAATCCAAGGTGATGGCTATCAAATAAAGGCATTAATTGAGTCAAACCAGCGTTACACAACTCAAAAGATTTCTGATAGATTGAATATTTACCATTCAACCGTTTATGACTATCTGAGAAAGCTAGAATACGTTAGCAAATTCGATGCATGTGTTTCACCTGAACTCAATGAAGTTCGTTTGACGGCACCCATCAAAATCTCAAGGTCATTAAATGTAAGAAAAGATTTTTTTACGAACCAGAAATTATGAAACTTGCGGAAAGATGGCGAATAGTTATTGAGCAAAATGGACAAATATCACAGATTGATAAAAAAATTTAAGTAAATAAATACACTTTTAAAGCCTAGAGCAAATGCGTCATGACTTTTCCGACAACCTGATAAATAGACAAAAGAGAAAACTATCCTACCAGCACTCGAAACAAATGTGTCATTGCCGCAAGCGGAAAGAGAGCAATAGTTTCAGTCGATCAATATGGTTTTAGTGGCGATGCACTGTAAATCTTTTTTGTAAGCTTTCAGTTAGGCCATAAATAAATGCAACACCAACGTAGCATTAACCCGTGCAGCGGGTATCTACTCTATAGTAAGTGGTCTGCAAGCTATGAACTTGAAGGATGGATTACTTTGGAGATATGAATATATTTGCAATCTTCTCAATAAAAAATTTTAAAGTGGATACACGGAGAGCACCTAGAACGTTAGCCATCATCTGTTGTAATTGAATCTGGAGCTGAAGAATGACAAAAACAAGCTGCTAGTTTATAGCTTTTCGGTATTCTAAAATACTTTGCTGTTGATAGTTAATTTAGGTGGGTGTTCGGTACCTGACAAACGCAATTTACGGGGACTTGTGTATATATTACTGTTAGTGTTATTTTCTAACATCCCTACGTTATTGAAGAAATTTACTAGCTGTAAAGTATTTTATATTCTATCCATGCCATGGATATAAAGCATTGCTGCGATTGGGTAATGAGCTTAGTCAGGTGTGTGAAATTGACACGAATCTCACTAACTGAATTTTATAAAACAATAGCAAATGAATTGTGTGCAATTTAATTTTTAAGGGATTCGAAACCTTTACGTAAGAAACTTGAGGAAAAACTATTTAAAAGAGGAAGATTAAATCCTATACAACAAACTGACTAACAAACAAAATTCCACATAAAATATTTTCATAGACTGAAAATTTCAAAGAAATGTGAATGGCTACTGAATGCAACAACAAATCAGTTTTATATTGGTGGTCACGGCTTTTATTGTCAAGAAATCGAATTTAAGGATTTAAGTAAATTTAGTAATTTAGATTACCTGCATAAATTATTAAAGAAGCATTTGTCCAGTAAAAGGAGTATTCAGTCAACAGTTAAAGAAAAAACCTATGGCAAAATTAGAACAAAACATTTGTTAGATGATCGATCGCAAATTGCCAATGAATAACATAACCAGAGAGAAAAATCTCGAAATTTTCAAAAGACATAAGTGTAGCATGTTTATTAAGGATCCTGAGATGGGTTTAACGAAGAAATGTTGAAACAGGAAATTTCGCAAGCAACAAAATTTATGTAGAATTACTTAATTGGCATATATTTCCAAACATAATATTTAGAAAGCTCCATATTATACCAAACGATCCCATTTGGTGAATGGTATAAATTGCATCGAGGATAACTGAAATATAGGACACTTCATTTCTTGCAATAATACTTGACTAAATCGCTTGTGTTACAAGTATCAGTTAGCTTTTAAAAATTGTACGCTACGTAACGAGGAAAGACGGAGTTAAAGAACGAAGTTTAGGGTATTTTGACGTTACCTTACGAAACTGCTTTCGTTTATTATAATGTTGTTCAATTTATAGTGACTGAAATAAATTTAGTTATATAAAACTACAATGATGCGTATAAAATGAGATGGTAGAACGATGGGCAACAAGTCAAAGAAATAGAGACTTACCTAAGTTCATTTTACGTACATTGATTGTATGGCTAATCGTTTGCATTCAGTTTTATAACAAGCGTTTGACGGATAATAGTGTGCGGTATTTCCTTCAACTGTAAGCAGTTTAACATTACGATTTTCCAAATCGACGAAGCGAGCACATCCTATAGATTCTGAAGTACATCAGGGATAATAAAAAGGTTCCTACTCGATAGCATTGCAAACGTAAATCTAATACAAGCTGTTGTTGAATATCGACAACTACTGATTGGTTTCATTCAGAAAATTACAGACGAAATAATTGGAACTAACGTACAACAGTTTGCTACAGAGGATATTTGCATAAGTTAAAAAACAGAGGTTAATTTCAATTCCTTGCTACTTATTTTCTCTGGAACATTTTCATTTTGTGATAATTTATTTGCAGTGCTAGAGAAAATTCAAGTAATATAAAGTATCATATACAAAGTTGAACAATTTATATTTATCGTCGTCTCTAAACTAGATCACTTGATATCTTCTTTAGTAAATTACTGCGGTTAGGAATTGATATCCTACTTCCAAAAAAAGGAGAGCAAAAATAGTTGTCTTAACAAGTATGCTCTCGCCGAATTAATTATTTTACACAGTTAATGTATGAGACAGGCGAGATACCCAAAGATTTCAAACGTAACATCATAGTAACTATATAAAAAAAAAGAGGCGCGGATAGATGTAAAAATTTTCGAACAATAAGTTTGACAGCACACGTTTCAAAAATATTAACCAGAATTGTACAAAGACGAATGGAAAAACGAGCTGAAGAAATACTGCGAGAAGATCAATTTCAGTTTAGGCGAAACAGGGGAACACGAGAAGCTATTTTTGCTCTGAGAGTGATAATGGAGAAAACAGTAGAGACGAGGGAAAGCGTATATATAGGGTTTGTAGATCTGGAAAAAAGCATTCGACAATGTAAAATGGAAAAAAATGTTCAAAGTACTCAAAAAGATTGGAATGAGTCTTAGGGATAGACGGATAGTACATTGCTTATACAAAGAGCAAACAACAGTAATAGAATTAGAGCAAGAAGGTAGAGAAGTAAATATTAGGAAAGGGGTGAGACAGGGATGTGACTTATCTCCATTAATTTTTAACTTGTACATAGAACAGGCAATAAATACTGTCAGGAAGACATTTGGAATTAATATGCAGGGACAAAAGATTGATATGCTTAGATTTACAGATGATATAGCGGTATTAGAAGCTAGCAAAGAAAAGTTAGAAGCTGCTTTTAATGAAATGGAAACAGTTCTAACGGAGAGATATGGTATGAAAATTAACAAAACTAAAACTAAAGTTCTAGTATGCAAAAGAAAGGGAAATAAATCAAAAACAAGAATACAAATAGGTAACGTAAACTTACAAGAGGTTATGGATTTCTGCTACCTAGAAAGTCAAATAACGCAAGATGGGAAAAGCGCATAAGATATAAAACAAAGAATAGCACAAGGTCGTGCTACATTTAACAAGAAGAAGTAACTACTGTGTTCAAAAACCATAAACATAGAAATAAGGAAAAGATTGCTTAAAACATATGTATGGAGCACAGCACTGTATGGTTGTGAAGTCTGGGCAGGAGAAACATACCAGAAAAATGTAGAAGCCTTTGGAATGTGGTGCTACAGACGTATGATGAAGATATCACGGACAGACAAAGTTAAGGACAGAGAGGTACTAGAAATGGTAGGGGAAGAAGAAATATGTGGAAAACAGTAAAAAATAGGAGAGATAGGATGATAGGCCACAAACTAAGACATGAGGGAATAGTGCGGAATAAATTAGAAGCAGATATAGGAAAAAAGAGAAATAGAGGTAAACCTAGATTAGACTACTGCACACAGATAGTGAAAGAAGTAGGCTGTGAGAATTTCAGGAAAATATGTAGGCTAGCTCAGACTAGAAATCAATGGAGGTACGCTTCCAACCAGCCGCAAGATGAAAGAACTAGTGACAAAAATAATAACTGTACTTAAACATGGTGATTACTATAAACAGCTATAGTTATTGGTTTTGCAATATTCTCAACTAATGTTAATTGAGCGAAAGGATTTACTGGAAAACTATTAATACGGCAAATGTCTAAGTGTTGGCGGATCCTTGGCAGCCACAGGCTGTTTAACCCTCTTTACATACCGTTCATTTACATTTCCAATGCTCCACCCGAAGGTACTACATTGGCCAGGAGGCGAGTTTTTTGTTGCCTGGAAATTTAGAATTTTGCCGAACCCTTGCCGTTCCAGGCAAGGTAGGGATCTTTAACGTGCGTGACAACACTCACACACGGGACCTCCATTTAACCTCTCATCCGAACGAGGGCTTAATATTTGTGAAAAATGCTCACCTGCCATTTTTCAAGCAGTCGGCCGTGTCGGGATTTGAACCCGGGACCTTGGGATCCGTAGTCTTAACGCTTACTACATTGATCCACGGCGACGCCACCTCTTCACATACCACTGAATCTCGGTGAAATAGGGCATATAATTGGAAAACAATAAAAGGGAATCGAGCCGTATATAGGCTGCTGTGAGAATTGCAGGGAACTGTGTAGGCTAGCTCAGAACATAAATAAGTTGAAGTACAAGTCTAACCAGTTTCAAGACGTAAAACGCAATGACGAAAAAAATAAGTGCTCTTAAATCTGATGATTATTATAAACAACTACAGGTATTAGTTGTGAAATATTTTCAACTACTTTTGATTGTGCAAAAGAATAAATTGGAAAAACTATTAATTTGACAAAGTTTTAAGTGCTGGGTGAACTTGGCAGCCAAAGGCTGCTTACCCCCCTTCACATACCACTGAATATCGGGGAAATATGGTATATAACTGTAAAACAATAGAAGGTGAACAAACTGTATCAAACAAGATAGAACAGCAGCTGTGTTCAAAGACCACGAACATAGATACAAGAAGAAGACTGTTCAAAGCATAGTGTGGAGAACAGCAAAGTACATCTATGAAATAGGGGCAGTAGGAAAAGGAGACAGAAGGAAATAGAAGCCTTCTGGTATGTTGTGCTTCAAATGTATGAGGATGGTAGCAAGGACAGACAAAGTTAATAACAAATACGTTGTAGAAATAGTAGAGAAATAAAGATATTTGTGGAAAACGAAAAAGTAGGAGCAATAGAAGAACAGGATACGTTCTAAGGCATTTCTGGGAAATAGTACGGGATATATTACAAGCAAAGATAAGAAAAGAGAGGTAGAGGTAGAGGTAGACACATATAGTGATAGATGCAGACTGCAAATTTCAGGAAAATGTGTAGATTGGTTCAGACTAGAAACAATGAGGGTACGCGTCCAACCAGTTCTAGAACTGAAAACCTAATGATGATGATGATAAATGTTTGAAGACGTAGTTTCCAAAACTCCCTTTTTGCTAGTTAATATGCCTTTGAGGAGCAACAAAAAATAGTATAGCTACTATGCAAATTATTTTTTCAAATATTTTATCATGGCATTAGTAGATGTACAAGTATTTATCATAAAATTGATGATTTCAAATGTATATCTTTAACTGGCTTTCAGAAAAACATTTTTGAATTAAAAAAAATATAAAACAAAGGTAAGAACAAGGTTGTGCTACATTTAACAAGAAACAGCAACTACTGTGTTCAAAGACCTAGAAACAAAGAAAATATTGCTTTCAATCATATATGTGCAGCACAGCACTGTACAACTGTGAAACTTGGACAGTAGGAGAAACGGACAGGAAAAAGATAGAAGCCTTTGAAATGTGGTGCTACAGACGTATGATGAAGATATCATGGAGAGACGAAGTTAAGAACAAAGAGATTTAGAAATGGTAAGGGAAGAAAGAAATATGTGGAAAACCGTAAAGAAATAGGAGAGTTAGGATGATAGGTCACATACTAAGGCATGAAGGAATAGTGTGGAAAATAATAGAAGCAGAGATAGGAAAAAAGAGAGCCAGAAGTAGATCTATGCTAGACCATTGCACACAGATAGTTACAGATGTAGGACATGAGAATTTCAGGGAAATGTGTAGGCTAGTTTAGAGTAGAAATCAATGGAGGTACGCGTCCAACTAATTCCAAGACGAAAAACCTAATGACGAAAAATGAATAATTGTACTTAATCCTGATGACAATTATAAGCAACTACAGGTGTTGGTTTTGCAATATTCTCAACTAATGTTAATTATGCGAAATGATTTACTGAATTCGGCAAATGTCTAAGTGTTGGGGGATTTTGGTACCCATAGGTTGCTTAACGTCCTTCGTATACCATTGAGTATTGGTGAAATAGGATATATATTTAGAAAACAATAAAAGAGGAACCGAGCTGTATCTAGGCTGTGTAAATTTTAGGAAATTGTGCAGGCTAGCTCAGAATAGAAATCAGTGGAGCTTCGCGTTTAAACAGTTCAAAGACGGAAAACCTAATAACGATAAAAGTAATTGTGCTTAAACTTGATGATCATTATCAGCAACTACAAGTGTTGGTTTTGAAACATTTTCAACTAACATTGATTGTCCGAAAGGATATATTGAAAAATATTAATCGGCAAGTGCTCAAGTGTTGAAGTAATTTGAGAGCCGCAGGCTGGTTAACCCCCTCCACATACCACTGAATATAATAGGGTATATATTTATAAACAAAAGAAGGAGAACCGAACTGCAGCTAACAAGAAAGAGCAGCAGCTATGTTCAAAGACAACAAACATAGAAACAAGGAGAAAATTGTTGAAAGCATATATGTGTGAAGCACAGCACAGTATGTCTATGAAATAGGGGCACTAGAAGAAGCAGACAGAAAAACGGTAGAAGCCTTTTAGAATGTTGTGCTTCAAATGTATGAGAATGATAGCAGGGACAAACAAAGTTAATAACAAATAGGTTCTAGAAATAGTAGAGGAAAAAAGACATCTGTAGAAAACAAAAAAAAATAGGAGAAATAGAAAGGCAAGACACGCTGTAAAGCATTTTTTGAAAATAGTGCGAGGTCGTACTGGACTAGCTTGTAGTAGTGCAAGCTTATGCTAAAATTGAGTTTTTAGCGTTTTTCTAAACTTATTATAATGTAGTCTTTTAAAATCTATAGGCAAAGAATTATATAAATTTGCAATATTGTACGAAAAAGATTTTCTAAATAAGGACAGATTATATCTATGAATTGTTATTAGGTCTTTACAGTGGATATTTATATTATGAATATCTATACGGTAATTTTATTATAAAGATGCGACGGTGATGTGTCTATTATAATTTTGTGAAATAGACACAGTATGGTATTTCATTCTATATTTCATGCTTAACCACTTAGCAAACCACTTAACATTATGCCGTTTATGATTTACATGTTGACTACGACGTATTCCGTAAATTAGTCTCAACCAAGAGTTTTGGACCACCTATACTCTTCTAGCAACGTCTGCAGTAACACACGTGTAGAATTCAGCGCTACAAAATTGTGATAATACAAGAGATTTTGTATGCTGTAAATAAACCTAAGGATGCCATTTTCTCGCCCTAAACATTGCCGAAGATGCTTGTCAAATCTTAAATTTGTATCTACACGTAACCCAAGGTATTTTGCAATATCAACCCTTTCTAGCGTTGTATTATTAATTACTAATTATATACAGTTTTTTAGTCTCCTTTAAAAAGGACGACCCAAAAACTAGATACTTTGATTTTTGTTCATTGATGTGTATTAAATGTGAGCTTGCAAGTTCAACAAAATTATTAGTATCCCTATTTAAGATTGTATAGCTTCCGCAATAATAGTTTTATTAAAAGCATAAAATATCTGCACCTCATAAGCGTATAGCTAGTAATTTGTATCATTCAAACAACTTGTGATATTTGATGTATACATGGTGAATAAAAGTGGACCCGACATCAATCCTTGTGGGACACCATACTAATTTGAATCTTATGTGAGTTCACCTGATTGTAAACAATAGTTTGATATCTCTCAGCTAAATATGATTTCACTAGTATGCATACAGAGTTACTAAAGCACACAAAAATTTAAATACTAAGCAAAATTTCAAAGTTGATTGTGTCAAATGCTTTAGAAAAGCTAGTAGCTCTAATATAGCAAACTGATGTTTATTAAAAGCCGCTAGTATCTCCTCTGTAATTTTAAGTAATGCCGTTACACAGCAGTGACTTACCCTAAAACCAGACTGATACTGCATCAGTATATTTTGCGATTCAATATATAGGTTAATTTGTTGCAACATTCCTTTTCAAAAATTTTGGAAACTACAAGATACTGATTGGTCTAAGATATGAAAGGTTTTGTAGTTTAGAGTTTTCTTGGTAATGTGTATATTAATGATTGTTTTTAAATTCTAGAAAAATAATCATTTTCATTACATATATTAATTAAATGCGTAATGAGTGGAATTATGTACGGGCAACATAGTTTTATTGTTTTAATTGATAGTTCATCCACACCATTAACGTTACTTTTTATTGAATAAATAATTTTTATATATCCCTTTGTTCAAAAATTGCAAATGGGGTACTTCTTTTTACAGATGGATGTCTGTTGTTCTTGTAATAATGTGCCAAGTCTGAGTTATACCTGCTTTTATTCTTAGCAGAAGTAGTGAAATACTTATTAATCTCGTCCACATTATTCAATGCAGGAGGAATGACAATTTACCTATATTTGTAGTTTAGACCAAGTTTGGTTAATTTACTAAACAGACTTCCTTTACAATTATTTATTTTAGAATACATGTAGGCTTTCTTTCAACCGAAGTATTCACAGCGTTTCTCAGTTTTTTGTAACATTTTCATTTTGCATTATCTTTAGTAAATCGGTAACTTTTCAAAGCGTGCTTCTAAGTTTCATCATAGTCTTTATGATTTTGGTTAAATATGAGGTTGGTTTTTTAATATTTTAAGATATTTTAATCGGCGCATACGCATTGAACAACGCCATAATATTTGCTGTAAAAAAACGCACTTTATCTTCGATTCTGTTTGTTGAATACAAAATAAGCCAGTTTATACTTTCTAAATTTTTTATGAATTCGTCACATCAAAATATTTATAATTTCTGTACTTTATTACTTCATCAGTTTTAATTGTGTTGGGTAAACTTAATACGGTAAGTATTACCCCATGATCAACTATTGAGTGATTGAAATCAATTTGACTATTTAGAGTAAGATTTGAATCGCTAAAAGTAAATCATCTAATAAAGCATTAGTCATCGCAGTAATTCGGGTAGCGTCCTGAACTGTTTGAGTAATTTTGTAAAATTCGAGTATACTTAGATATTGGGGTACTCCTGGACGATTAAATTTAAAAGACCATAGTTCGTATCTCCCATAATAACTACTTTATCGGTCAAAAATAGAAGGTGTAAATATAGGTTCTCAAAATTATTAATAAAATCAGCAAGTCTATGTAGCGCCGGGGATCTGTACATAGGAATAATTATAAGTGCAGCAGAACCACTTAATGATACCTTTATCGCAATATATTCAAAGTTAATACATTTCTGAAGTTGAAGCTCCTCTACTTTAAACGTGCTGCTATAGTAAATTGCAACCCTTCTCCTACTTGATTATGTTTCCGCAAGATTGCAAAATCGAGAACTAAATCGACTAAATTATTAGGAATATTGGCATTTAAAAATGTCTTCGTAAAGTCTAGAAACTGCATATCACCACCGAGGTGAAAAGTGTACTCCATTAACTCATGACAATGCAGCATCAAAGAACGAACATTAACGTGTGTTAGAGTAAGAGTTATAGACATAAGAAAATACGAACAGGACTAGAAGATAAATAGAGAAAAAAGTTTAGTATGTTAGTATAACGAAATTTAACGGCAAGTAATCAATAGCAGATAACCAAATGCCAGGTTATTTCTACAACGTGCTAACCTTACTAAAATAAATAAATATAAATGTACTTCCTGGCCTGTACATGCATAAAGTAAATTAAATTGGTGTATATTAAAGTGATTTACAATAAATATTTTTTTATCAGATTTAATTCTATTACGTAGTGATCGGCTTTTATCGAGATCACTCGACTTCATATTCGGCAGAATATCCAACTCTGCATAACTGGTAATGAAACGTTTTTCCCCATTTTTAAAGAGTGTGCCCGTTTTTGAATAGAAAGTCTATGTGTTTCGGATTTCATATTTACTTCTAGTGGCGTTTAGTAGGGCATATCGGTTTGCATTCAAGAATTCACTCAATGTATGTTTAATGCCTTTTAAAGCACTTTTCTTATTCCAAATATTTTGACGATATTTATAAGCAACAAATTTGACCATAGCAAAACGTGCACGTTTATTAAGAGTGTTTCCGATGCGGTAACATTGGTCTATATGTTCCATATTAAATAATTCTATAACGATACAGAAATCATATCCGCTAATTGCTCATTTACTATTTCGGGATTACATGAACTTAGGCAGTTTCTTCTAGAGTAATTTTCTAAATGATCTCACTTATTTTCTAGTGCGCATATCTGTTTATATAGGTTATTTACTAACTATAGGATACCTTTATTAAACAAGTTGAAATCTTCACTCAGTGTTTGTATTGTACCTAAACCACTTTCTGCTGCAGCTGGCGATGATACAACCGTTTTTAATTTTTTTTTCAAACTCTTTGAATTCTGAATTAAACATTTGCGAAAAATACAGCAATTCCATCTGGGCCAATATAAAGTTTATCTATTAAATACAGGTCAGAAATAGAAATCATTATCACTGCGGGTGTGTTTCGACAGGTAATATTGTAAACACACTTAAACCATTTAAGTAGTGTCATTACATAAAACAACCCATGTAATTTTGACCACAAGGATTTAGTACGTGCACTCGCTCACCCGCCATAACATCGGCTCTAGCAACTTCATTTAAGTTATTTCGTAGAAGTCCATTCCTAGTGGTGTTTTCCAATTTTCACCATAATGCTTAACCGGCAACAAAATAATAGAAGTTTTACGCCTTACAGTTTCTTACTTAGTGACCTCTGTCTGCTAATTGAATGTATGAAAATAAGCATTTTTTTTATTTTTTACATATTCCTGATTCAAGATTAATGCCGTAATGAATCTCACCTTGAATTAAAAAATTGTTTTCATTTTGGTGAAAAATAAGCTGTTTCGTGTTGGAAACTTTAAAATACCAGTCTGTAGGATGCTTTACAATCTTTTTACTTAACATTTCCAGTCTTGTATGACATAGTCAATAACTATTCTCTGAATTGTACATGTCTACTTATTATGGCGTTCTAGTTTCTAGGTTCTATAATAATGTGAGCTTTTAATTTTCATCTCTATTGGTCCAAACACTCTATCCGGAGGAATAAAGGAGTGTCATACAATTGAAAATGTTAGCGCAATTTTCTTAGCATTCCTTGAACTTCTTTAAGAATCCAATACTCAACATTGTCATCCCTGTTCTGTTCTTGTTCTGGCCACCAGGCGAGCAAATTAATTTTTTTATCAGAAGGGTCAACATCAGTATGGGTGTTCAATGCATGTCTAACTGCCGAGGCTATTGTGTACGAATGTTTTGCGTATCAACTTCTGTCCAGAAATATGCGTAAATGTTTGCAGGTGTTAGTTTGGTTTTAGACGATCTTGATCCTATAAGCTGTTGTAGTCTATTTGATGGCTGAGGTATGTAACTTGGTTGGATAAACGAGGTAAGGCCAAGTTTTTTGGCAGTCAAAAGAAAATGAAAGTGTGTTTGGTTTTGGATGTTTTAAGAGGCAGACAAACGCTTTAAATTTCAACAGGTAAACGCGATACTCTTCGTTAACATGCCTCTTTCCGCTGATGTTGTCAATTGTAATTGCTGTTTTTGACGTAGGCAAGTTGAACAGCAATCTGTGAAAGTAGTTCAAAACGCAGTGTTGTAATTCGTATTCACAATGTTTCTAAAATAACTAATTTTAACTTGCAAATCCTCAGGAACAGTCACTCAGTAAAGAGTATAGTTTTTTAAAAATAAATTCGCATGATAGGTATAAATCTGGTATATGTAAATATTCTGAAAAGGGGAAGGTTTTAAAACTTGTAAATATTTAATCATTATATTGTGTATTGTAGAATTGCTTTATTTAATTGAATCAGCTAGTTGAGGCAAAGAAAATCCATAACTTAACAATTCACATCATAGGTGCTTGATTGATCAAAGGGGCAAATAAAAATATCACAGCATTTTATCACGCCCAAATCGTAGGGGCTGGAGTATCACAGCATTTTAGGACGCTCATCGTAGGGGCTCGTTGATTATAATAGGAGTATCACAGCATTTGTGATACTCCTTCAGACCCTCGATTGAGTGTAATAAAATGCTGTGTTATCCCCTTTATATTATGCCCCGCGATTCGGGCGTACATAAAATGCTGTGATACTCCTACTATAATCAACAAGCCCCTACGATGGGCGTCATAAAATGCTGTGATATTACTCCAGCCCCTACGATTTGGGCGTAATAAAATGCTGTGATATTTTTATTTGCCCCTTTGAGCAATCAAGCACCTATGATGTGAAATGTTAAGTTATGAATTTTCTTTGCCTCAACTAGCTGATTCAATTAAAAAAAAGCAATTCTACAATACATTATATAATAATTAAATATTTACAAGTTTTAAAATCTTCCCCTTTTTCAGAATATTTACATATACCAGAATTATGAAATTGAAGCCAGCAAAACTAGCCCTTTTGCTTATATTTAGAGACCTTTTGAAACGTTTCAAGATGCCTATTACCTTTTCGATAAATTGATCAATGAAACTACTGTATTTTGTTGACTCTTACAAACACGAAAAATATCGAATTAAAACAGTTTTCAGTAATAAATTATATCAATATCGCTAACCTGGAATGGTTTCGTAGTTCCTCTGCATCCCACAAGAGTTTTCGTGCCCAGTCTGAATATTTAGCGTCAAATTTGGAGGTCGACATCAAAATCAAAATACTATCTAAATCGTTATTAAGATCCCATTTAAATTTCAGTGTTAGAGCCAGTATTAAGATGCCAGTCATAAGTTAATCCAATTTAAGATTTAATTTGAATATCAATAAATAAAAGATTTTCCTTGTCCGTAATTAACAAGATAGTAATAGAACATTTACCATGTCAGTATTTAACAAGAAGTATTTACCAAGAAGTAATCAACCAGAAGTAATTAACCAGAGTAAAAAACAGGAGGTAATTAACAGGAGTAATCAACAGGAGCCGTCTGTGATAGATCGGCTTACACTTGCACAATTCGTACTCTTTTCAAAATGATTTTAATTTACTTTCGTCTCACTGGTTACGTAAATAATTTAGCACTTCGGAGTATCGTCGTAACCCAGTTTAAAATGTATACTCCCTATTAACTTTTCCCGTTTAACAAAATCCTCAGACATTAACGACGCTTCTGCTTCCGTATCAACGAGTGTTCCACCTCTACTATTTCCAATTTTCAATTTAATTATCGGTAATAAGCTTTTATTCATCTCCTTTTTCATTTCACATCTTATATATTCACGCTGGTGTTCGTATCCATTTATTTTTAGGGTTTACTTGGTTTGTCCTCTTTCAAAAATCTGACTCGTAACTTCTGCATAGGTACGGTTCGTTCTTGTAGGTTGTGCTGATTGTTCCCGATGTTGTGCTTGTAGCGTACACTGATTTATGTTTCTGTCGTGATTCGTTTGCTCTGTTTCTCTTCTTGGCGTGTCTCTTTTGTTCCAGTTCCTTCTAAAATTATCATTGTAGTTGTTGTAATTGTGTCTATAAAAATTTCCCCTATAATTTTCCCTATTATTCGATCTATTATTTTCTGTGCTTCTTTGCATTTTTTGCATTGCGCGTGCAATAATAAGATTCGATATATTTTAAGGATTCTATAAACTTTTTTATTGTTCGTGTTTTTATCATTCGTGCGACCTACTCTATCCCCCCCCCCTTCGTACTTTTAAAGGTTGTCCATTTTGAACAAAATTTCAAAGCATTCTTTCAACTACGTTATTTGTTAAATTTGTAATACCTAGAAATGCGTTTTTACACCGCCTTATGAATATTCCGTGTATTTAACGAATGTTATATTCAATTATGTAACAATTTTTTTTTGGTGCAACAAAATTTCTTAGCAGTGTAACAAAGTTGTATTAATGAAGGAAGAAAAATGAAAAAGTTTGCTAAAAATTATTTATTTACAAACCGAAATAAACTTTCGAATTCATAATAAATCTTTGATCCCATACGGAAAACATCAAACGATTCGTTACTTCCTAGTTTAATTCAATTTCAAGGCTAAATTCCATAATTTGTTACAATAATTATATTGAAAATACTTAAGATGTTTTGAAATCTTGCTTAGAACATTTTAAATAGCGTACTTATCATTAAAAGTCAGAGTAAATAACTTATTGTTTGAGGCTTTCAAGTTCTTTCCTAAACAAGGCGCGTGGTTGCCAAGCATTTGTTCTGATTAGCATAAAATTTAGGGAAAAAAAAAATTCCCCAAATCTAATTGTCTTCATAAGTTGTTTTCATAATCCGATCACTTCCACGTTATTCTTCGAGCACAGTAAGATAGGAGTCGTTTATGGTAAAAATAAGTGGTGAAACGTCAGAAAGTGCCTCAACTTATATTCTTTTTTGCGCAAAAAAACTTAGGTCAATAATACCACAATTTAGTGTGAATCTTGAGTTTTTTAAAATCGATACTTGCAAGTGAACAGCAGAAGATGAACTGTAACCTGGTTATATTCATCACAAGGATAGCAGTCGGTGACATGTGGATTTAGGATGAGTCCATTACTTTTACTGAATCCTTCACCGGATTTATTAAACAACCCCATTCTTCACGGTTGGACAAATACTTATCATAAGGAACCCCATCGTTTCAGTTCACGAGATCCGTTTCTTTTTAAAGTCGTAACAACACTTAATGCTACCAATTTTTCATAACTACATGTATTTTGTTAAAGAAAAATCACAAGTTAAATTTTTGTAATATTTAAAGCTCTCTCACTTAAGAGAAGTCTAAACGAGATTGTTTTATTAGTAACAAAATAAGATTTATATTAAGATTGTTTAAAACCCCAGTTTTCTTTTATTAAATTTACAAGGGACTGCCAAATCTGACATTCATTCATAAAGGTAACTAATATACATCGAAATTTTGTTCAAGTATTTTAAAACTAGGGAATCTGTGATATAATTTAATTGTTAAATATTGTTGTTATTGTGATTTGATTGTTTGTTATGAAATAGCCGTGTTATGCGTAAATGTACTTTTTCTAAAACACATCTGTTAAAAATGTTTCTATTTTGAAAACGTATAATCATTTATGCTGTAAGTTGATTTAAGGATTTAAATAATAAAATTTAGAATTAACAACTACGTAAGAATTTTCTGCATTTACCCTTTTTTGTTTAATAATTACTAGATACGCTGACGCCCAACTTTAGGTTAAATTGTTTTCTGTTTAACTAAGAAGATTTTAGCCTAGACTCATATCTAACCCACCCTTAGAGTGTTATCCAAGTTAGTCGTCGGCAAAACAGTTTTTAGCCTTTCCATCTCTTAAGCTTGAAAACTTTAATTTATTAAAGTATATTACTTTAGCGAGTCGTATGAAATATGAAAATTTCATTAAGCACGTATATTTTTTAAAACTGTTACAATTGATACTTGAACGTGATTGGATTTTTTTCTTTCTTTGATTTATTTACACTGTAGCAGTTGAAGGTGTCATTGTCCTTGTCTATTTGATACTTAGATTCGTGCACATAGGCATGAAATTGTTTAATTTTGCAAAAGTATAACTGTCCGGGTCTACGGATCGGCTGCGTGGTGCAGTTGGTATGCATGTAACTACTATGCCCAAGGTCTTGGGTACGAATTCCAACACGGTCCGTATGAAAAATGTTGGGCAAGCATTTTTCACAAAAATACATCCTCGTTCGGATGAAAGGTCAAATTAAGGTTCCGTGTGTGAGTGTTGTTACGCACGTTAAAGATCCCTACCTTGCTTGGAACAGCAAGAGTCCGGCAAAAAATTCGTTTCCCGGTCAATGTAGTACCTTCGAGTGCGGCATTGGAGAAAATCAAATGTAGTGTTCGCGTCTACCGAGCAGCTCCGTGGCATAGTTGGTATGCGTGTGACTACTATGGCCAAAGTACCGAGTTCGAATTCCGACACGGTTCGCTTGAAAATGTTAAGTAAGCATTTTTCACAAAAATACGCTCTCGTTCGGCTGAGAGGTAAAATGGAAGTCCCGTGTGTGTGTTGTCACGCAAGTTGAAAATCCCTACCTTGGTTGGAACAACAAGGGTTGGGCAAAAATTCAAAATTTTCCAGGTAAAAGAACTTGGTTCCTGGCCAATGTAGTACCTTTGCGTGGAGCGTTAGAATATCAAATGTAGTGTCCGGATCTACCGGCGGTTCCGTGGCGTAGGTGGTATGCGTGTAACTACTATACCCAAGGTCCCCGGTTCGAATTCAAACACGGTCCGCTTGAAAAATGTTAGGCGATCATTTTTCACAAAAATAGGATTTCATTCGGGTGAGAGGTCCCGTGTGTGAGTGTTGTCACGCACTTTAAACATTAGAAAATCAAATGTAGTGTCCTGGTCTATCGTCATGACCACAACTTACAAAAGTTTGGCAGTGCGTGTGTTATGTGTATGCTAAAAATGTGTATGCTAAATATAATGATACTAAATACGACAGTGCCAAAAATCCCAAAGCACTATAAAATACTAAAATGAATTATATAGGGTATTGATATGTTCTAAAATTGTTATTATAAGATACTTGTTCCTTTTTAATATACCTAGAGTAGTTTGTGGTTGTCGCTCTTTCTTGCGCGCGTTCCCTCTTAGAAGGGGTAAATTTTACAATCAGTCTTTATTTGATCCATGCCAATGAATCGCAATAGCAACACACTCCTAATTATAAACTTGTTAAACTTCGCACAAACAGTGGTTTTTGTTCATTCTGACGATTAGAGAGTTGCAAATAATTAGCTCTTATGTGAAATAAGTTTCATCGTTCGCGTTACAAATACATCCACAGTACGAAGTTTTCTGCATTAAAAGCGGACTAGCAATTTATATTCCTGATTAAATAGGTCAGCAAAAGTCCAATTCGGTCTTTATATTAATTGAAGAGATTTTGATTCGGATATTTTGGTTGTACCAGCGCTTTTCTGGAGACATTATTAATGAGCGTCTTAAGAAAACAGAAGAAACCCTTTTAATTTTATATAATGGAAGTCCATTTTTTATTGAATCTTTTATGGTAAATTTACGACACGCCACTGATTGTATATACTGCTTCTATTCTTCTTTTATTTCATAATTCTTAGCTCCCTGTCGCACGATAAATAACCTTAGTGCAAGCTATTGATTTCATGCATTTCCATAAAGCAAACTATAAGAATGTAGAAGTATTTCTTTACAAAAGTAAGTGCAACGCACCACAAACTTAATGTTAGGAATTAGCAATTCATAAATAATAAAGTAGTTTCGTTGCAGGGGTATCATGATAAAGGGCGGATTATAAATTCATCAGCTTTCAAAGGGATGGCTAACGCCCAGTTCGTTGTATTAAATTTTAATAAACGGAAGTTGGCACGTGCTTCTAATTCCAGTGATTGCTAAATCAATGACCTATATATATGCACGTCAAACTATTATATGCTAAGACTAACGATTCGCACCCACTAGTTGTAAAGCAATTTATATGACATAGTCTTACACTGCGTTTATAAATTTTTCAGTAACTAGTTACGGTCACTAATCTTTTTTATACTACATCTAACTACTTTTTTGTTGTAATAAGTACTCAAGCAGCAATACAGTTGTTTCGACAGACAGAACTTTATCAGAGCTATTGCAAAATAAATACAAATTTTGGCACTTTATTTGGTACAACTACTTATACTGGATGTCCGGAAATGAAAAGCAAAGAATTGGAGGACTGATTAATTCTACAAGAAAAATTAATGTCAAGAATCCCTATAAAAGTTTTTCAAATTCTTAAAAATAAAGAAGGACTTAAAAGTTAGATTTTTAAAGTGAATTTTTTTGAATACTTTATTAGCTGGTAACAGAAAGCTCTATGCATTTGACATACTTATTACTAATGACTATGTAATTATTAGAAATTTGAGATATATCCGTCAATGTCAAATGGTTGAAACCCCCTCATCAGTTGATTAATAACATGTGCTACGTTCCATTTCGTATTTGTAAATTTACCGCATCATTAATTTAAAACCATTTCAATTACTATTTCAATATGAGAGTTCTCTATATTTCTAGCGTGGGTTCTTCTATGATAAATATTTTCAGCCCGGTTTGTAACCAATATTCTTTGTATTTTAACGCATATTCTGAGCCATATATTTTACTCCCACATTGTTAGATTCTCTGATTTAATGCTTACTAGTTCGAATTACAGAAATTTCACGTTATCGCTACCACACAATTTATTTGCCTGCCGTTGTCTACAGATGAGGTTACGCTGAAATGAGGACTTGCAATTACGTAAGGCCATCGAAAGCCAACGTGAACGAACATCATTAAATGCCAATAGGTACGATTGCTCCATTTACTTACGATATGTTTATTTGCTGATTGTGGCTAAATATTTAGACACATTGAGCAACATATTGTTGTCAACTTAATACTAGACGGTTCCGTGTCGTAGTTTGTGTGCGTGTGACTACTATGCCCAAGGTCCCTGGTTCGAATCCCGACACGGTCCGCTTGAAAAATGTTAAGCGAGCATTTTTCACAAAATATGCCCTCCTTCGGTTGAGATGTAAAATGTAAGTCCCATGTGTGTGTTGTCACGCAAGTTAAAGATACCTACCTTGCTTGGAACAGCAAGGACTCCACAAAATTCAAAATGTCCAGGTTAAAAAAGCTCACTCCTGGCCAATGTAGTACTTTCGAGTTGAGCATTAATAAAATCACACGTAGTGTCTACTTAATACAATACTGTCATTATTAGAATAAGGACATCGTGTAGTTAGGTATGACAATGCTGTTATATTGATGGATAACTGTGTTAATTGGTTTCGCAATGGTCTAGAGACTTTATAATTATCCATCACTTGTATAAGTAACTAATTATTGTTGTTGATTAGTTGATTGCTCCTAAGCGCACTATTGTAAATATTTATTTTGTGTACTAGGTTTAGTAGCTGTTAATCAAGCGAGTTCGTTATCGTTAGCGTATATCTAGCAAGAAAGTAGGTAAGATTTATTTGTATAATTATTCAGGCTTATTGGTGTATTTAGAATTTGAAATTGTTTTATGCTTATTGTCCTGTTTTCCATGTATCATCGAGTTTAATAGACGCAATCTATATTCGTCATGTTATTGTATAGTAAAGAATTCAGATGTTAATCTTTAAACCAGCAATTTAATATAGTTTGTTATCTAAATTCACAAAAGTTACTTATTAAAGTTATATTTTACATGTGTTTTTGTATTTAATTATCCTTTCAGGTACAGATGTTCTACAAAAGCAAATTAGGTCGTGTGACTTGTTATTTTATTCTTTAGACATCCCAATCCAGAGGTTGTTTTGGGCAGCATTCGTTTTTCTTCTCCTTTTTTCCCTTCTTTTGTTACACGTAATTCGGACGAGAATTTTGTTACTGATTTCGTTCTTTTTCTACTGGCCCGTTCGTTTTACAAGTAATAAATATTTTGGAGCCCAATGTAAGGCCTCGACTTTGTTGTATACACACCCGTTTGTCTCGATAATAATTTCTGTTGTATCCGTTTTATTGCTCTTTATCCGAAATACGAGGATTTGTTGTAGATTTTGTTTCGTGTCTAATTATTGGAATTCTGCTTTCGCGATAATTTTAGTGCTTTCCCGAAGATAAATTTGAAAAAATTCTCTTCCACTTCTTCTTATTTCTATTACATTCTATTCTTACTCGTGTTTCTCATTTCTTTTCATATTTAATGGCTTTTTGCTATTTTATTTTGGCACTTAGGGTTTTTCTTAGGCTTAATACTTCTCTTGTTTAGTTGATTGTTTTGTTTTGCTATAACACAGGTATACTAGAACTTTGCTTATTGTTTTGGTTCATATTCAGTATATTACTTTTCCTTAATTGGTTATGAAAATTTTTTGTTGTCATTCGGTTATTTAAAATGCAAGATTAGAAGATGGGTTTATGCTTCCCCTTCCTCTTTAGCTACCATCACTTTGAATTCTACTCATGTCATTTCCGAAATTACTTCCAAGCAAAAACAAGGTTTAGACTCTTTAATTAGTACCGAGTTTTCTAAGCAATCTAATGACCTTGGTTGTACCACTTTGGTACAATATCATATTCATCTTGCTGCAGAACCTATGATACAACGGTACAATCCTCTTTCTCCTACAGTTCTGAAAGTTACTCATTCAAAATTCGACGAGATGCTCTGTCTCGTAATCGTTAAACCATCTACCAATCCGCAATCTAGTCCCATTGTTCTGGTAAAGAAGAAAGAAGAGTCCTATAGGTTTTGCATCGACTTTCGTAGGGTCAACCAAGAAACCAAGAAATATGCCTACTTGCTTTCGCATATGTCTGTGATGCCTGTCGTGTCTCTTCTCTAGATATCCGCTCCTACTGACAAATTCCTTTATCTCCTGAATCTAAACCCATCACTGCTTTCACCGTACCCCGGAGAAGCCTTTATCAATTTCGTCCTATGCCATTTTGCTTACACAATTCTCCTGCTAACTTTTAACGACTTATCGATCAGGTCACCGATTTCGACCTGGAACAGTTCTGCTTCACCTACCTCGACGATATCATTATAGCTACTCCCTCCTTCGACGAACACCTGCGGGTTCTCATCGTTGTCATTTTCTCGTCTCTTTTCGGTTGGTCTTACCCTTGCTAAAGATAAGTGTCTGTTCTGTCTTCCCAAACTCCGTTGCCTCGCTTATATCGTTAAGGAGATGGTCTACTTATCAATCTTGAAAAAGTATCAGCTATTCTTAATACCCCTTTTCTTTTCTCTGTCCAAGAAATTCGTCAACTAATTGGCATGGCTAGTTAGTATGGCAGATTTAATCGAAGTTTCTCCACTTTTACCTCTCCACTTTCTAATCTAATTCGTGTCTTTTTCTTGGATTCCTGATTACCTGCTGGCATTCCTAGCCCTTAAACAGCATATAGTGTCGGCACCAATATTTTCCTGCCCAGATTTTGTCTAACTCTTTACTTTTCATATCGACGTTTCTCATTTCGGTATAGCTATTTTAAGTCAGACTACCTCAGAAGTTGAGAAAATGGTCAGTTATATTAGTTGCTCACTTTCCAAACCTGAGCGCAATTATACTGTCACTTATAGGGATTGTTTAACAGTTATTTGAGCAATTGAGAAGTTTTGCGCTTACATCTAAGCACTCAGTTCACCTTTATCACCCATCACCATGCACTCATACGGTTGAACAAACTCCAAAGTCCATTTAGACGTTAAGCTCGCTGGTCGCTTCGTCTCCAGCAATACAATTCTTCGATTATCCACCGTAAAGTAAAGATCATGTCGTCCCTAAAACTCTTTCTCGTTCTGTTTCTATCTTCAAACTTATTTCTCTTTCGACCATACCCTCTCTCGAAATTACCCTCTCTATTCCTGACACCTGGTATAATTCTATGCTACAAAGATTTCCTAAATATTCTAGTCCGTGGTGAGCAATATCCTTTGTGCAGCGCCAATGCTCATCCTTGAAGAACGAGTCTTCTACTTTTTGATGTCCGATAATACCTCATCATTGATAACGGTGTGCAATTCAGCAGCCGTAAATTCACTTCCTTATCTTCACGTTATCACATCCTTTTCGTCGCAAATTACCAACCTCAAGCCAATCCTGCCAAACGTGCAAACTGCTCACTCAAGACTATTCTTGCTTTCTATATCCGTGAGAGTCAGCGTCACTGGAACGTCAACCTTCCTAAAATTTCCTCTACCATCCGAACGTTTAAATACGAAGTCACTGGCTGTACTCTATCTTTGTCTTGTTTGGTAAAAAGCACATCCTGATATAAACGATATTCCAGATCCTGAACATTTTTTCCTGATCATGAACGTTTCAGAAATGTCCACTCCCATATTCTAAAGACATTCCAAAAAACTTTCCGCTGCTTATCGAGAAATTAATAACCAGTATAATCTTCTCCGGCGTCAAATTAGGCGACTTTGTTTGCTGCCGTGATTTTACTCTGTACGATGCTTCACGTCATTTTAGTACCAAACTTGCTCCTAAATCCCTTTGTCCTTTCTCTATTTGTAAAGTTTTTTGTTCTTAGACCTATAAACTTACCGATCCTTCCATCTCATGTTTAGGTATTTGGCATGTCAAAACCCTTAAACCTGTCCATTTTTATAATCCTGTTATGCCTGATATTGCATCGCTTTGTTTCTGACGGCGCAAACGTCGTAAACCCCATTCTGTCCTCAGGTACTTAATTCCTACGATGCCTCCACCTTATTTTAATATTTACTTCTCGAGTTTTGTACTCGTTTCTAAATAATGTTTTTGTTTTTGTTTTTTCATCTCTTTATATTATTATATTATATTATATTGTATTTATTGTATTGTATTGTATTGTATTGTATTGTATTGTATTGTATTGTATTGTATTGTATTGTATTGTATTGTATTGTATTGTATTGTATTGTATTGTATCGTATCGTATCGTATCGTATCGTATCGTATCGTATCGTATCGTATCGTATCGTATCGTATCGTATCGTATCGTATCGTGTCGTGTCGTGTCGTGTCGTGTCGTGTCGTGTCGTGTCGTGTCGTGTCGTGTCGTGTTGTATCGTATCGTATCGTATCGTATCGTATCGTATCGTATCGTATCGTATCGTATCGTATCGTATCGTATCGTATCGTATCATATCATATCGTAGCATATTATTATATCATATTATATTATATTATAATATTAATGTAATTGACCAAATTTACTAAGATATTCAAATAAAACAGCGAAAAAGTAAAAAAATTCAAAGAAACAATAAAAATCGTTGAAATAATGCATGAGCTTGTTTTGATTACCAACAGTTCAGTTTACGATATGTCATGCAGAATTGTTTTAAAAATGTTTGTAAGAACGTGATTTATTTCAGGGCATTAGATCTATACGCTTGTTAAAACAATTTTAATTTAATTTTTCTAAAAAAGAATCGTACGTCTAAAAAAATGTGCAAGAAACGGTTGTCACCTACAACTGAACAGGTTAACAAGAAGAAATGTCCACATTGGAAAATATTGGCGGCCTATAATTATTTTTTTCTAAATATCAGCAGAGATGTTTGCAGAGACGCCACTGAAATAAAGATATAATAATCTTTCCTACTAAAACATGTGGTCTTGTATCCAATTAGTACATAACAAAATTGAAATTATACCTGAAGTACTCTATGAGATACTGAAAATAACAATTTAAAAAAAAATTGAACAATCTGTAGCAAAAACATATGGCCATATAAACTTTTTCCCTGTAATTACCATTGAAACACACTTTGAAATATTAACACGTCGTTAAGGAATACATGATAAATAAAAGTCGTAATTGATCATATGCAAAGGTAAAATACTAATGGACAATAGTTTGGAAGATCGTGTGTGTGGTGTATGTTGTTAACAGCTCTAAAATTTGACTTTAATATTCGAGATTTGCGTTTAGAATTAGTTTAAGTCGTAAATTGTTAATAACATGGTTCATATGTCTTTAGAGGACACTTTTACTCTACAAGCATTTAATAAACCTGCAGACTTCAGTATTTTCCTTTATGATATAAATAGCGAGTTTAATTTTTTTGAAAATAGACAATCATTGTGGCACATACGGTTGCCAATGTTATATTTTTATTTTAGTAGTACCCGCAGTATGAACCTTAATTATATTCTTTAGCTCATGGACACAAAAAACCAAAACTGAATAATATAGTAAAACTACCGTATTATTTGTATTTCGCCTAGTGAGGAGGCTGGGGGTAGCCAAAAATAAGTGGAAACAATACCCCGTAATTGACACCTAATTTTGATGTAAATAAGATCTTTTCAATAATGGAAAAAGAAATAATAACACTATATCTTTAAAAATGGTAAATTTACAGTATAGTTTACCTCCATAGCAAATCTGAGGATATTTGTTTATTAATTTTCTGTTATCTGTAATAAAATACCCTCGTATGTTTAAAAAGATTTAAATATGCAAGAAAAAATTGCTTCTATAAATCTAGGAAGGGCATTAGTATCATATCTATTCGAAGAACAAAACCTACACTTCTCTTCGTGTCAGTTTAGTAAAATAAACCTGCTGTTGGGAAATTCCTTTTAAATTTTTCACAGCATGAGAAGTACAATTATACATCCGCTCAAATATATAATATAGCTGAAACAGGTGTCGCTACTGTATCAAACTCTTCAGAAGCTGTGGTGTCAAGAGATGTAAATAGGTTGGAGATATGACATTAAGTGAAAGAGCCACCTCTGGCAATCTTTATTACTATAAATATAATCAAAAAATTCAGTTCCCCGATGTTTGCCTTTCTAAAAGATAACGATTATGTAACGAAAGACTTCCAGAAGCTCAAGGGCAAACCACACCTGCAGTTGTATTAACAACAAAGCATCTACAAAATGGTTGAATATACTAGTTCATTCAGCGTTTCATATATTTTACTTATGAAAAACTAAGCGACTTGTATAAATAGGAAATTATGACAGCAACTTAAGAAACTATCGTTGTTTTCAACATCTTCACGTCAGCTGATAGGCTTGAAACGGTGAACAAAACTGTTTACAGAGCCATAAAATGTCATTACAATCAATGTAACAACTGGATAACAAACCATTCTAACCAAAGACTCTGCATTTATGATGTGAGTAAAACTTAAAAAAAAAAGGTTTACGCAAATGGCTTTAGTTTAAATTATATCGTGTTTCTATTTAAGAGTATAAAAATCCCGATAACTAGCCGATCTTATTTGGATAATAGCGAATTACTAACTTCGTCTGTAAAAACTAATCCTCCTTTGAATAAATTGGTTGACACTTCTCTCAATGATTGGCCACCAAAAAGTAATAATGAAGGTCTAAGTAAAGTTTTGATATATGCAAATAAAGAGTATTTTTTAAACCAAAAGACCATTCTCTAATGCTATACAAACAACTATCACTACACGTAATAGAAAAAGATAAACATCTAAGGTCCCAACTAATACGCCTACTATAGAAAACATTCTACTTCAAAGTGAAAAAGTTGGAAAAACTTTTAAAATATTCGTATGCAGTTCGTTTGAGTGGCGTAAATGATAATAAAATATTTTGTAAATTACTTACGATAAAAGGTTTTAAATTTTGGTTTGAACTTTGCAGAAAGTTCATATTTAAAAAAAGATTTAAAATCAGTGGCCTCTCTTGGAATTGGGTATGACCACATTGTTAGGCACCTTCTCAAACACAAATTCTGTATTATAAAAATTACCATATAGAAGTAGTTTTAATTTTGGATATTAATTCAGGTAATTTTTATTATTAATTAGATACGTGCCTGAAGGTGTTCAGAAACAAAAATCTGAATACATACATTTAGAAAAACCTGTGCCCGTTGCTAGTAGTTTTCCTTTAGAGTTAATATCATACATTCATTCGTATTGCATATACGGATGGAAATAGTATAGTAATTCTTAGTTCAGGGAACGAGGGGAGGGGTGGTTCGAAGTTAGTGAAGTTCCTACTTATCATCTCTTAAATATTCTTTACGTTGTGTACAATAATTAGATGGATAACTGCATTTAGTTCTCTCCTCCAGTTGCATAACCTTAGGACAAGGGTAGTTCTTGCAACTCTCTTAGAAAACCAGTTGTTGTTAAACTCTTAAGTGAACCACAAGCACACTCGCGACTTTGTTAAAAGATAATGTTAAAACTACATGTAATAATTGTAATTAATTATCAGTTCCAATGTATAACAAAGAAGCTTAATCTGTGATTCAAGTTTTACTGCATATGATCGTATTAATTACTGTTCATTTTCAGTCAAAGAAGAAACTTGCCTAATTTGAAGTCAAGTGAGAACAAATGGCGAATTTAAGACATGGTTCTTCAATTACCATCAAAATCGCAAGCACGCATTACCTATTTTTATGCTGGTTCCAAAGATTCAGAAATTTACAAGTTCAAAGTGGAAAAAAGTAGAAAACACGTTCTTATTGCATGCAAGGCAGGCTCAATGAAATTTCAAGTGTTGTTTACATTCAAGAAAGAGAAACGCGATGCATTCATGATCCATTACACAAACAAAGAAGCAAACCTTATTATTCACTACCGGAAAGAAACTCACCGAATACAGAGGTAAAATTTCAACCAAAAATGATAAATGCCCACCCGTTCCTATTGCTTCCTTAACCATTTGTTATACACTTTACGTGCGATTGTGACTTACAAAGTTTCCCATATTAATTGTATATTGAACTACACTTAAACAAAATAAGCTAATATCGGATGATTAGTTCTATTGTTCCTTTCTACTTTATTTTGAACTTAGATTATTTTATGAAAGCCAAGTTATTCTCTTATACGCACTTTATTTGCAAACAAAACATGTTATCAATATTCAGATACATCTGCCGCTTTCCCGTGTTTTGAATTCGCACATTTATTTACAAACATAACAGCGATTTAAATTATTTATATATCAAAGACGTCGTGTTTCTAGTTTGTAATTAATATTTGAATTCTTCAGTGGTGTATAAAACCATGAGGTTTCATAGCTATTGTTTTAAGCCATATCTTTCACAGGTATTAAAAATGGGAAACTTTAGTTCGAAAGCGCGCAACTATAAAAAGAAAATTAACACGTCTTCAAAATTATTTAAATGTCATTGAAGGTATTCGTGATTATCTGAATCAAAGCATTTCCAATGTACAAAATTCAGAGTGACAAGAGAGATTAAATAATGCATCAGTTCTTTTGCCAGAATATGAATCAAAACATATAAATATCATTTCACTATCAGCATGTGATTCTGTGCCTGCGGAATAGGATTATGCTGAATTCGAACATAATTATTTCAGTGCTATGGGCCAAACTAGGTCTGCAATTAAAGAATTAAGTATTAATTCGAAGTGTATATCACCAAACAATTCAGAATTTGATGCAAACGTTTCTCATCGGAACGCCAGCGTTTCCAGTCATAACCCACAAGTGCAGCAAATTCCTATCTTTAGAATACCAAAAACCAGCATTCCTCGTTATAGTGGTGATCCTGAAACGCGGTCTGAATTCAAACACACATTTTCTAGTTTAATCCATGAAAATACGGATCTAACAGATAACCAGCACCTACACTACTTGAAGAGCAGTTTAACCAATTCCGCTGCACAGGTTATCATATCATTAGAGTTTTCAGTCAGCAATTATAAAATTACATACGAAACGTTAATTTCAAGGTATGATCAACTCAAGCTTCAAACCTTTATTATTCACATTGTTTCGGGAAAATTAGATCCTACCACTTCACGTCAATGGGAAATATTTCGCAATAACTCCAATTCAGATCTGTTTACAATATCAAAGTTAAAAACTTTCTAACAAATCATGCTAATTTATTAGAGTGTTTGCACACCAAATTTATAAAGGCCGTTCTGGACAAGCCTAAAGTTCATTCAAAGTCATTTGTTATAGACAACCCTTCTTGTATGGTTTGTTAATATGATCATCATCAATCAAAATGTGATACCTTTCTTAAGATGAGTCCCCAAGATAGATCAGCCAAGGTCAATGCCTTAAACGTTTGTTTTAATTGTTTAAGTAGAGACACGCGAAATTGCAGTGCACGTCTAAGTTTACGTGTAGAACATACAAATCCAAGCACTATTCATTACTTCATGTCTTCTCTATGCCATCTTCAAGCAGTGCAAAATCTGATTCTGCTACTTCAGCTTTACAAAACGTTTATACAATGTTGCCGACTGTATCTGTTTTCTGTTTCAACATTTCTTCCTGCTGCCAACTGTAAAGTTCTAGATTCCTCCGAAAACGCTCATATAAATCGTGTCCTGCTTGATTCGGGAAACCAATCAAACTTTGTCAGCACTGACTCATATATGATGCTAGAAGTACCTAAGCAAGAGGCAAATATTTACGTTTTAGGGTTAAATAGTTCTCTTTTCACATTCACTCAAGTTACAATCTGAAACTTTTCGCATACCATTCTTCTTTCAAGGTTAAACTTTCTTGTTTAGTGTTAGACAAAATTACCGGTATAATTCCTTCTTTCGACATGGATAGTTCAAGTTTAAGATTTCTTGTAGTGTTCGTTTATCAAATCCATTCTTTGATCAATCAGGGAAAATTGATCTATTGATCGGTTCTGCTGCTTTCTTTGAGTTTCTGGTTAGGTTCCAACCTTACAATTTTTCAAAAAACTCGTTTCAGTTGGATTGTTTCTGAATCTGTATATACCAACGTAGATACTCAAATTCAATATAATCTTTTAAGTGTTTGTGATACTTCAGAACAATTAACTCGCTTTTGGGAAGTGAGAGCTACCCGACGGATAGAATTTTTCCTACGGAGGAAAATAAGTGTTAGCAGCATTACGTCAAAAACGCCTATAGAGATTCAAAAGGTAGATTGTTTGTCTCTAACCCCTTCATCAAACAGTTTATTCAAGTATTAGGAGACTCCATTGATGTGGCAAATAAAGGTTTTTATCGCTGGAGCGACGCCTTCAGGTTAATCCAGAACTTTCAAATCGTTGTGCAACTTTCATGAAGGACTGTATAGAATTAGATCATATGTCTGAATTCAGTACAAATCATGACGAGATTTCATATTATTTACCTCACCGCGAAGTGCTGAAAGAAAATAGCCCAACAACCAAACTTCGTGTTGTATTCAACGATTCTCTAACAATCTCAACAGATGCTTCTTCTAACAGCATTCAGATGGCGGATCCGACAATCCAGGAAGATTTCTTCTCAGTTCTCTTTTGATTTCGGAAATATCCGTATGCCCTTGCTGCTGACATAGAAAGAATGTGTAGGTGGATTCGAGTAGAATCTTCTCAGCGACCACTGCAACGTATTTTATGGTGGTTTTCATCGACCAAGCAAATTAAGTAATATAGTATTAATACTGTCACATATGGGACTGTTTCTGCTTCCTTCTTAGCCATTCGCAGTCTCGTTCAATTAAATATCGATTGCGAGAATTTTCACGCCGTGATTTATCAAAAAGTGAAAAGGGATTCTTACGTAGACAATTTGCTCACCGGATTATGCCTATGAAATTAGTTCTAAACTTTGTATCATTTTGGATTCAAACTTTGCAAATGGATTTCAAGTGATCCTGCGACTCTAGTTAACATTTCAGAATCAGATTTTTATCCGGTAGCACTTGAGTTTAGTTCTCATGATCACCCCAACACCACAGGTCTTATTTGGTCCTGTACTACTGACCATTTGAAGTATCCACGTTTGCCTCTTGCTATATGTGCCGAAAGAATTAGCAAAATCATAATCTTTTTCAGTATTTTCCAAATTTTTGACCCGCTTGGTCTACCTACACTTAGGGAAATTCAAAAAATCACTATTTAGCATTATCAAAATCGTTCAAACGGAATAACTTGCAGACGAGCTTAAGCTACTTCAGCAAAACAAGCCCTTAAAATCTCTCCTTTATTACGTTTTAATCCCTTTATAGATTCTATTGAAATCATTCGTGTTGGAGGTAGACTCCAAAATTTGCAGTTTTCATACGACAAAAAGCACCCGAATTCTTCTTTCGAAAAAACATCGTGTAGCAAAACTTATTATGGAGCGTGAACATGTCCGTTTATTACACGTTGGTCCTCAGTCATTATGGTATTCCTTAGGTGATCGATTTTGGATCACATCTGGTAGAATTTGGCCAAACTAGTGTGACATAAGTTTGTTACCGGTTTCATAAGAGTGACATAAGTTTGTTACCTGTTTCTGTTTTTCCTTTAAATTAATTCATCCTATTATAGGTTTGTGTTGAACCCTCATATCCGTTTAAAGTAGTGGGTGTCTACTATGCTGGTCCTGTATTAATCAAAGACCGCAATGGCGGTGGTTGCAAAATTTCGAAGGCATATATTTGCGTGTATATGTTTTTCCACTGAGGCTGTTCACCTCGAGCTGGTGACAGATTTATCTATAGAATCATTCCTGTCGTCGTATGGTAGATTTGTAGACCGTCACGGCATGCCTCTACATATATACTTTGACAACGTTACCAACTTTATTGGCGGAAATTCAGAACTTCGTAAACTTGTAAATTTTTTAAACAATTAGTGCCACAATATTCCCGATGCAGTAGCATGTGATGGAGTCACGTGGTATTTTATATCTCCACAGAGTCCCCATTTTGGTGGTTTATGGGCAGCAGGCGTTAAATTCTGTAAATTTCACCTTAAGCGTGTCATGGGTAGAGGCTACCTTATCTCCTTCTTCATTCGGTCGTAATGATCTCCAACTTCTTGCACCCTCACACTTCTTGGTCGGTAGACTTTTGGCAGCATTACCTGACCCCGACGTGATTGACATTTCAGATCCGAGATTATCTATATTCCGAAGGATTCAGCAGTTGAACCAACACATATGAGCTAGATGGTGCATGAAATATATTTCACAGCTCCACCAGAAATGACAAACACGGCACTCAGATCTACCGAAGAGGCTCTCATTCATATATGCGATAAATAAGGTAGAATTATTCAGGTACATCCGGTGCGGATGACCTCAACCGTGCGACATCAGTAAGTACTTCTGCAGAAGTTGTAGTTCGTTCATTTTCAAAATTGTGCTCTTTGCCGGTGGATATTTCAGTGAATGGCAAATAGTGTAGTGTAGTGATGATTTTTGGTTTAAAACTTATGTATCTATTTGTACTTTGCTACCTGTAAATTTTGTTTCACTTTAATTATGTTTTTTGCAGGTAGGCAGAAGTACAAGTTGTGTTTCATTTTTACTTCTATATCCTGATATCTTTAGTATTTTGTATTCTTTGTATTTAGTTAATTGTCAAATTTTCAAAACTTGCAGTTGCCCGAGGAAGATGTTAACTATTCATTATGTTATGTACAGTAATTAGATAGACAACTGCAGTTAGTTTTTCCCTCCAGTTGCATATTCATAGGAAAAGGGTAGTTCTTGCTACTCTCTTAGAACACCAGTTATTGTTAAACTCTAAAGTGAATCACAAGCACACTCGCGACTTTGTTAAAAAGCTAATGTTAAAGCTACAATTAATATTTGTAATTGTTCATCAGTTCCGCGCTAATGTGTAATAAAGAAGCTTAATCTATGATTCAAGCTTTATTGGATATAATCGTGTCAAATACAGTCCACTTTCAGTCAAAGAAGAAACACGAATAGTTTGAAGGCAAGTGAGAATAAAAAAAGAATTTAAGACACTACCATCTAAGTAAACCAATTGAGTAATGAACTTAATAAATATTTGCCAGTTACCAAGAAATAATTGGTTAAGTCATAAATATTTCTTAAAATGTACAATTGTTTTATGAAATAGTATGTTCAAAATCGTGTTATGTTGTGCATTTTAAAAACTAAAACAGGGGCATGCCATAAAGTTAAAATCAACAAAACAAAAGCTTTTGGAATTTTAGCATTATTGGATTTAACATAATATTTCAGAACGGTATTGTCGTAAAACCGCTGTTTTTTTTAGATCCCATAAATTAGATTTAGCGTTCGTGGAAAAGGCTTGAGATATTTTAAAAATGTATCTCTAGGTCTAGTTGCAAAGACAAATTTTAAACTCATACTGAATTTAGTTTATTTCAGTGCACAATATTTTTATCGGAAAGCCACGCCTTTCACAACCCAGACACTGCAAGTGTTCTTCTTTCTTACTTTTGAAGTACTAAACTAGAATAAATCAATATACATCCAACAAATTACTGACAAAAAGATCTTAGGTACATTTTAGAGCCTCCAAATTGTGGAATACCTTCATAAATCTACAATTGTAGCTTTTACTAAATATCCATTATATACCTAAAATTATTTTTCCGTAATAAAGTTTCAGGAAATTAATCAACTTAAATTTAATATACATAAAGTGTACTATTATTAAAGCGTCTCGTTTTAACTGTTTGTAATGATAATTAAATTTTTTTGCTTCCTAATTTAGTTATATTACATTAACTGGTACAAAGTAGATTACGTAATCTCCGGTTCTTAAATTTCTCACATGCCTCTCATCTCGAATTTATGCTGTATATTTTATGCAATTAAGTCTACAAAAATGAATATTCAATATGATACTATCTTTCAGGACGACATAAATATTGTAGACAAATCATTTTGTTATTAGTTAAGTAAAAAATGGGGCTGCAATTCTATTTAAAATAAGGTCGACACAATTGATTAGATAGAATAGAGAGTATAGTAATAAGTTTCATCACTAATAACAGTATCAGATTTTGTTAATTTAATATATGTCTCCATAAAATCTGATTCTAGTTAATGAAACCCAATTTGCTTCCAGTAAAAAAAATTAAATTCAATCTGCCGTTTAGGTAGTTAACAAAATTTTGTTAGCAAATAATATTGTTACGGGTAAAAGTTACACTACGTTATTAATTTTGAATTGCCCAGAAAGGGCGGGAACCCCTAACAACGTTAAAGCTGCACCAGCTGACTTTTAAAGGTACGGGAGTGGACTTCTATGACTAAATCATAAAAAACTAATAAAAATGTAAAATGGACAAGATACAAAACTACCTCCAAATACTACTTACCTTGAATGGCATTACAAACTGTTAAAATTAAGTGCGCCAAACCGTCATATCCTAGCATAACCGTTGATATAGTTACTATCCGGGAGACGGTTATAACGGATGGATTTCCTCGCTTTCGATTCTTAATTCTCATCACTCCAGCCATTAATTTTCCCACCCTACGCGTAATTGAACTTCTTGCTCAAGTCATCTATCGAAGCTCACCATAATTCGCGGTCGGCATGAGGACCTTGGCCTATAAACAAACCTGTTACCCTTAAACCACCTTCGTTATTGTCTCTTCGACGACCCTGTCCATTGTCACTCACGCATAAATTTGTTATTGTCTACTCCTCTGTATTCATTTCATTTGAACTTATTCCTTTTAAACTCTCATCCTTTGTTAAAATTCTGTATTCGTTAGACACACATTATACGTCTAAAGCTTTCTTAGCGTCAAGTTCAATATCATCAGTTCCAATAAACAATTTATGGCGTTTTATGAGTTTGTGGTTATTGCGGTTTGTTGAACTAGATGTTAGTCGAAGCAAATATTATTGTTTATAATAATGTTCATGATTTTTATCAGTGGTTTTCGTATTTGATTGCAAGTAGTGTAAAATCACTATCGTTATTGCTGATTATCCAAAAATGTACTAAAATATGTTATTGATCACTCTTTGTGAGTAGACGAGTTGTGTTGCTGCTCTTTAACCTTGTTTTGACGTACACGTGGTAAAAACGTACATAAACTAAACTAATTATGATTTGATATATAACGAGTGTTTGATTGAGTTTACAACGGTCGTTCATAAATTATTAATTATAATGGTTTTGACAAAAGAAAATAGGGAGGAAATTTCAAACATAGTACAAATTAATCTTAAATCGTTTTTCGAGAACCGGGTTTTTTTTAACAATGAGGTTAACGAAGTTTGTGATAAAATTGAGTCGACTACATCAACTTAACTGCAGATCATATAGGCAGACGCCACAGGCTAGGTCCTAAGACAAATGCTAAGCCGCGAAAATGATAAAAATTTATTAGTTACAGGTATACGACTGTTATGCTTATACAAGCTGCAAGTAGGTATGATTAGAGACACTGATGGACATATGATTGTGTCATTAACATAAAGAAGGGAGTAGTAGACATTACATCCACAATATGTGGGAACTAAATGCTTTGGATGCTTTACTATAGCTTTCACACATCACCCCTTATTGGAATTTCTTCAGTGTACATTAGAATTTTCCTATTAAGTTAATTCTATTCTATAATTAGAAATTTTATTTAGTTTTCGCATTGTATTAATTTGCAGAAATATGCATACTTTTTGTTATTATGAAGTATAATATTTTAGTTGAAACACGTGTTTGTAATATATATCGGATTATGATTGTGTAATTTTTTTAACTCTGCTTATATGTTGCTTTCATTTATATATTTATTATTGTTTATGTCCCCATGATTTATTATTTTGTACTGTAGTCCCAAACATAACTATGTGATATTCTACCTATGATTGGATTGAAGAGCAATGGCTAATTACACCCTCATGTCAGCATTGTTTGGTATTTATTATCAGGATGACAATGGATTAAATACTATAGTGTGATTTTTATATAAACCATATCGTTGGAAGGTTTGATATTATTATCCTTACAAAAACATGGCTTGATGAAAATATCAAATAATGAACTTTTGAATGATGAATACGTGGTGTGATAGGGATAAATGACTTTTTATTATAGCACTTGGAGGTGGTGTTTTAATAGCTGTAAAGGATACGATTCTGTCTTCTCTTATTGTTACTGACCATGAAAGTATCAGTCCATCACAATTAAGGCATTTTTACAGGGTAAACAATTTCTTATTTCTTCAATCTACTTTGAACCGTGTTCTGAACTGATGAAATATGAAAGTTTTGATGAGCATTTGCTAACTGCGTTACAATCTAAGATGTTAATAGTGGACGACTTTAATGTTCCGGAAGTTTCTTCAGGTTATTATAATCTGGAGCAGAGGAGCTCCCTGTCGAATGGGCTTGATGAGTTTTAACGATCTTCAGCTTAACTTCATGTAATAATGTTACTAATATTAAAAGTAGAATACTTGACTTAGTGTTTAGTACTACAAACCTTGTATAGGTCAGGATTGTCTCCTACTTGTGCGCACCAATACGCATCACCCACCTTTGGTGATTTTATATCTAATGCAAAGACAAACTAATGTTAGGTCAACAGTTCAAGGTCGCACCACTCAAACGCATCTCTATTAACCAATTAGAGTTACGCGCCTTACATGTGATTTTCCAATGCTCCACCCGAAGGAACTACATTGGCCAGGAAGCGAGTTCTTTTCTACCTGGAAAATTTGGAATTTTGCCAAACCCTTACTGTTCCAAGCAAGGTAGGGATCTTTAATGTGTGTAACAATACTCACACACGGGACTTCAATTTTACTTCTCATCCGAACGAGGATGTATTTTTGTGAAAAATGCTCGCTTAACATTTTTCAAGCGGACCGTGTCGGGATTCGAACCCGGAACCTTGGGCGTAGTAGTCACACACATACCACTACGCCACGAAGCCGCCAGAGTTACGTGCCGCGGTATTACTTTTAGACTTGGTAGATTTTATTTTACAAGCTTGTCAACATATTGCCGAAATCTTCGCCTGGAGTGATTCCACAGTCGCCTTATCATGGATTTGATCCTCGCCACACAAGTGGAAGACATTCGTAGCTACACCATCACTCACAATTAGGAAAGAGTTTCCTCAGGTTGTTGGCATTATATTCGTTCAGCTTATAACCCAGCAGACCCAGACCCTTCTAGAAGCTTATTACCGCAAGAGCTTATCGCACGCTCCTTATGGTGGGCGGAGCGGTCGTTGTTTCAATTGTCGTGTCCGATGTACAGTCTCCTACAACATTTTTAGTTTTTTCATTTAGTGGCACCACAGGGGAAGAACTAATTTTAACATGTGTATCGAAGTGTTACCGACAATCATTGATTCGTTTTCTCAATCAATTTTTTTCACTCGGCAAAATTCAACGCATTTTGACATATTGCCTTCGTTTTAAAAGTAATTTACCTAAAACGCCTAAATTTTCAGGTGCTTTTGTGGAATTAGAATTATATCAAGTTTTATTATTCATTGTCAACGAGGTTTATTTTTCAGCATTTAATGCCGAAATAGAATGCATCAAGAGGAGATTTTCATGTTCGAAACTCTTTCGAAAACTCTCAATTTTTAGACAAGAATGGAATACTTCAGATTGGTGGGCGTTTGTCGCATTCATCCTTACCACTCGACACCAAACACCACGCACTTTTACTCAGCAAGCATCGTTTATCGAAACTGTTGAGTCTCAAAGCTCATCAGAATCCCTTACATGCCGGAGTTAATACTATCATGTATTTACTTGAACAAAAATTTTAGATTTAGGTTTTATTTATTAAAATGTAACCATTGTTTTCGTTTACGCCCAACAACAATTGTTCCTAAAGTCCCTTTCCTAAAACAAGTGTTAAAAGAAAGGCAGTCCTCAGACGTAGCTAGGGATCTATTCCTCGGCAGGGCAATGAGAGATGATCCTGGGCCTTCAAAAGTTATACTTTGTACAACACTATAAAAACTAAAATTAAAACAACACTAAAGAGGACACCACTAAATCCTATGCTCATAAAAAATAAGACGTACTCTAAAAGCGAAACTAGAAACTCTTAGAGAAAGATATCTCATTCGCAGCGTAAACATGGTTATCAAAAAGGAATGAGTAGCACCTGTAATAAAACAATATAGTTAGGGCAGAGAAAAGACATGAGGCGTGCTCTTACTACTTTGTATTGTAAAAGAACAACATATAAAGTCATTCCCTGTAATTAAATATATGTTATCAAACTGCAATATTATGGCTTTGAAGAATGCGCTAGGACAAGACTACAAAAGAACTTGCAGTTCTAGGTTATTACTAGTATAAAAACCAAGTAATATTACTGAACAAACGTGATAGGAAACACTATACAAAATGATTACCAATAAGCCACCATTAATATCTCACATATTTAGCCATATAGATCAAGGAATTTTATTAAGTTTCCTACTTTTGAAAACACTTGTTTAAAATAAAACACTAAATTCAGTTTAAGTTATTCGTTTAATAAATTTGCATTCTCGTTTATCTTTAATAATTTCATTTACAAAATATACAACAAATATTCATAAAAATCAAAGGGTTTCAGAAAACAGCTGCAAATTTAATTTCAGTGAAGTATACTTTCCTACTAAATGTATACCATAACAGTAATTTTTGATACAACATAATTTATGAGTTCCTTTGGTATGCAGATCTGTATATTGAGGCGCACAACACTGTTGACACAAATACTAATATTTTAAACTTTAGGTAAAAAATATTTACCGTTTGCAGGTTTTGGAACTATATGTTAGACATCACTTTAAATTTAAATAATTCCTTAAAAATGACACGAAGAGCAATACTAAATCATATCCAAAAGTATGCATTCTTTTAACAATCTACTTAAGTTTTAGATATTAATTTTTAGTGATTATTTGCTTAGTCCGTGTAAAGTAAAGCCAGTTTTATGTTATAAATATTACTTTAAACGTAAACATTGATAGTTTCAGTAAAAATTCTGATTGCAATTGAACATAAATAAATATTTTTTAAAATAACATTTTCGTGTAAAAGTGGCATTGACTTCCTTTTTCGAATTTTAAAACGAACAGGTGGCAATGTAACAACTATAAAGCTAATTTCTTACCTTGAATTGTCAAACAAACGTTGAAAATTCACAAGATAAACAATGTATTCATTGTTTCAAATTAAAACAGGCAAACGTTTAACAGAAATTTTCCGAAGCAGCAAATTGTCAAGAGATTGAATACTTATGCTGTCCTCTACCATACTGGAAGATAACTTCCTAATAGAATTTATTCTTCGCCTTCCCCTCTCTCCTCCACAAAACAATAAACTCCGGCAGAATAGTCTACTTAAAACCATTAATAAAAAAACACGCTGTAATTGAAATTAAACCATAGTAACTCATCAAATACTCCGATTTGACAAACCATCGAAACGACACCGTGGTGTCATATCGGGAAAAAGTTCTAACAATACGATAAAGCATGAACCTCTATTATTTATTTTAAATACTTGACTCCTAATTGGATAATATTGCAAACGCTTGAATAGTAATTAATAAGGAACCAGTTACTGAATTAAATAAATAGTACACTAAGTGTACTAAAACAAAGAATCTACATACTTATACACTTTGTCAAAAATATATGTTACAATGTGCCACTTTGTTTTTGAAATGTTTTGAAAAATATTACAATCAAAAAGTCTTGACGTTTCGAAAACCATGTTTAGTTTTTATATATCTTTTGTCAAAAAAGAATTTATTTCTGTTAGATATATATATATTGATATGAAAACGCTGTACTCGGTGTTATGAACGTTTTACCTAACGCAACCGCTCTGTGTTCTCGCTTCAATCTTACTAACCTTATTATCATGCCACGGCTAGCTCTTTTTAATCTACACAGAGTGCACAACGTTACGATGATCAATTTCTCCTTTTCACCCCTTTATGATTATTTGTTTGAATTGATAAAACGAACTCAATTAATTTCATATAATGAAAAGAAAAATTATCTACAATTTTTGAAATTCTTTAAATACACCCTTTATTTAATTAATATGATATGCATCATTTATCCCAAAATTTATATACTTTTAATTCAACCTAAAGTCACCAGAAACTACCTCTTTACAAAAAAAATCTGGAACGTTCTAGACCTCTTTATGATTTATTACGTAAGTTTAACGTATGCAAATGTTTCTGGTGGACTTCATTACAAGATTGGATAAATTGAATAAATTCAGTATTAAAATATAAATTGAAAAATATCTTAAAATTAAATAGATCTGACCTGTGATATGTTGTTCGTGTTGTGGATCAACACCCCTTTATTGTCTTTAATCGTCTACCAATGCTCTGCTTAGTTGAACCAATATTTGAGTACAGTTACCCCTTGTTTTCCAAAAATGATCTCGTGCTTCTTTATTTTATATTTGTCTGCAAATGCTTTGAATCTCTTTCCTTAAATACTTTCGACGCAGCTTAGAATTGTACCAGAATTGTACCAAAATTCAATTGGAATTGTCCCCTTTGAATCCAGAAGCATTATTATTATTGACGCTGCTTTGAATTGTCCAGAAATATACCAGAAGTATTATTGTCAACACAGACTTGAAATGTAATTTCGACACAGACTTAAAATATTATGGTCAACAAAGACTTGAAATGTTATTGTCGACACAGACTTGAAATATTATGGTCAACACAGACTTGATATGTTATTGTCGACACAGACTTGAAGCCCTATTATTATAAATATTGAATTTAAATCAATTACCCAAATTCTACTTACGTTTTCTATAAAAAACGGCAAAAACTCTTCATATGCTTAACGTAATTGTTGCACTATTTTCACTGTAACTTAAATTTGATATATTCTACTTTATTACGTGTGGATTTCTGGTTAACAGTGTCGCAGCTTCGACGTGCATCAGTGTGAACTGAGTTGTGTTATCACCGCTGTGTGTTAAATAGCCTCTCCCACTACCTCTGGACTGGGTTTTCAAGCAGTTCCGCAGATTATCTCAACCAACCAGGTTTTGTCTTTAATATTCCCTGTATTTTGAAGCGCTTTCTGATGTAATTAATTCGGATTTCCGTGTAATGGTGTTTATTTGCTATTTGATACTTTGTTATTTGTTATCCTTACCATACGTTGTTTTGTGTAGATATCGCCTTTTGTATAATTGTACAAGGTAAATGATGTAACTCTAATGCTGTTTTCGTTTGTGTATTTATGCATCTTTGAAACTGCGTTTCCTTATCAAAATGCTCATGGTTCCAGCGTATTTGCATAAAGCTTTGTTAGGTTTTTTCTACTCTATTGCGTATTTGTTTTATAACTAATTAGACACTTCTCAACGTATGTTTAATTACATGTACGATTATTTCTCTGAATACGCGTTCTATTGTTGAAAGATATTCTTACTGGCATTAGTTAAAATTAATAACGGTCTATATACAGAGTATTAAACGCTTGCTATTTACATAATTTATGAATTACCTAAATGCAGTTTTCTGATTCCTATTGCTATTTATTGTTGCTACACGATCCTTACTACTCAATACACCCCTAAACAACCCCTTATCACATCAATATATATATATATATATATATATATATATATATATATATATATGTATTGTTATTTATTTATTTCGATTTTAAGAATTAGGTTTATTTTTCATATAACTTTTTTTGTGGATATTTTATTACCGTTTGTATTTTTATAATGTAATGAATAAAAAATATTCTTTTTTTAAATGGTTTTTTTTTATTGTCAAGCAATCCTAAGTGCACGCTAGAAGTGAGTTAGCCCTCCAACAATCTTTAATTCACATTTTGCAACTGCGAAAAGTGTACATATCCGCAAAACGTGTTTGTAGTTCAACTGCGGGAAGTGGACAACACGCATAGGTTCCTCAATACCGCACACAGTGCACGGAATGTAAATCCACGATCCGCAGTGAAAGGGTTAAACATACAGACCCGGCGTGCGCTATCCCTTACTACGTAGTGCTGTTAAGCCAACATTTCATCGTTTAGGCGACATCAATTGTGGAACTAACATGGCGGTAACAGCTTGTATTTATTCAATTTATACGGTATACTATTTTCATTTTTTTAAAACCAACCATTACATTTTATGTTACTTACAATTTAGTATGTTATAATAATCAAATTGTAGCAATTTTAATTATTAATATAACAAATTATTGTTTACACACAATTCATGGCTAATTAGTATGTATGAATACGTGTCATACAGTGAACTCTAAAAAGTACACATCATTATCCATTTGTCAGAAGATTTTGATCTTGATAAAAGTGGTGGCATGGTCTAAAACAACTTGAAACCATGAATTTTTTCAATTTCCACATGTATATAGGGAAGAACAAGAAATTTGAATTTTGATGTAGTCAAAGTATCCGTATTTTCGTATAATAAGATATGGTCACTTTAAGTGTTACGTATATTATCACGTTTATAGTTATCTAAAGTAACCAATAGACAATTAATTAACAAGATTAGAATATTTAACTGCGACAGATACTAATACATATAGTTCTTTTGCATACGCATACGAATTAATGAACATATTGCAACTTGCAAATCGTACCCTATCGTTCAGAACTAAACTGCACAGATGTTCTACAAATGCAGAATACCATTATTTGTATTAGCAACTAAGTGAACTAAGGAACTAATTTCTAATCGGGAACTAAACCAAAAGAACTATATCCTTCAAGGAAACTAGAATTCCCAGCAATAGCATTCACCAGGCGTAGCTATCCATACAGTGAGTGCGAAAAAAAGGTTGCATATAGCTACTAAAATTATTAAGCCGCACCTGAACTGGCATAAAGAAATATTAACTTTCAATTGATTGCTCAATTGTTATCGTTCAGCGCTGCAAAAGCTATTCGTTATTTGAGACAGTCAAAAGACTATGGTAGAGCATTGGTAGGAAGCGAAGCAACAGAGGAGTTTCTGGTAAAACTTAACGAAATATTCGACGTATTGAATAACAGAAACTTTCTAATAAAGTATTGCAAAGAGAGCCTCCAGAAAAATCAAACAAGGACATGCTATTTAAAAAGTTGTTGATTATGTGGAATACTTAACTGGTATTAAATGTGCAAAGACGGGAATGTCACTTCGCCAAACAGTAAAAAGAAACGGTCCCGTGGGTCTAATTGGCAGTATGAAGTCTTTAAAATCAATTTCGGTGTCACATTCCACTCAAACTGAACTGATATACTTTAGTACTTACAACGTATCGTAAGACCATCTATAGAAGTGTTCTTCAGCGTAATAAAGAGCCGTGGAAGATTTAACAACAATTCTACAGTTGCACAATTTAAAGCTACAGACAAAAGGCTACCCATTCACACAAGTGTTAAAGGTTCCTTGAACGCAAATTCTATTGAACAAATAACTACTATGGTTTTAATTACTAGCATCACTAGTATAAGAATAAAAATTAAGGGTTTATCTGCTACTTTTATAAACAGAAAAGCAACTCTTGTTAATGGAAACGTAATGGCGCGCATCTAAGCTTGTTCCACAAATAACGTCATATGGCCAAACAGATGTTGGCTTCACAGAATAGACCACGCGCAAGGCGAGAGTGAAACTAGCAGTCAAAGGTATCGGCCGATAGAAAACTAAAGATTGTGAACCAGCCACACTTTATAGTATAGTATACTCTAATGTACAAAGACATAACAACACGTTCTTGCTAAAGTGCCGCCGAATCCATTTGAATACATAAGCAAAACTAGTTGTAATTTGAATATTTACCTACCGCGTAAGGGTATCCAATTAACAATAAATAATAAATGGGAAGGACCTCTAACACTATAGTACCCTCACGTTTCGGGACATTGCCTCGGAAGCTGCTGCAGTCGGTGAGAAGGGGAGGTTCATTAAACAACAACACACTAAGACAAAATTCCAATTGTTTTATTAAATGGGCTACTAACTAACTTAACCTAATTACATATGCATACAAAATTATACAGTAATTAACATTATTTACAATAGGGCGCCACCATGGGAATTAACCGGCCCATGGACCGATCGCGGTAATAGCTCTCGTCGCACTTTGTTCGTGGCGATGAACCAAGATTTTCAGGACAGAAAAGACGTCACTTCACAGGGGCAAATGTTATTAAGTCTACGGCTAGCACAAACACAACTTAACTAAACAATTCTAAAGTCCTTATTTTATGAATATTAACAACAGTTCTGGGTGCAAACACCCCAATACATATAATTAATTAACGCTACCGTCGTCTACTTAACTTGCATACTAAAACGACCTTCCTTTAATCACGGGGTCATCAATAACAGGAAAAACACGACCTTCACACTGGTCAAATCGTACAGTAACGGAATTTGTGGTTTAGTTATTACAAGCCTCGGACAACGTCGAAACACAATAAAATAAGAAACCCTTCAAAAGATGCGGTTTTTAACAACAACCTAACGGGATTAAATTACTGGAACGGAGCTTTAACCCGAAGTTGTATGTTATGGAAGCCGACAGATATTGTATTTAAACAAATAACGGCACGCACTTGAATTCAGAGAAATAAAACACTTACTCAATCTTGCAAGTCCGCGAGCTTTAGACTCTAACGCGTCTGGAAATAAACAATCCCGATTACCACCGGCTGGCATCCTTATATACATTTAAGTTAATTGAAAAATAACCCCTTTCTTGGCTCTCATACTCGGCTTAGGATACGCCGGTCGTAAATCTTTAAGATTAATTAAACTGCCAATTGCCCTAAGGTAGCCACACAAGTAGATCTCGGAACTAATTTTAGTTGAGTACTCCGCTAATTGAAAAATTGCTTCCGACCACCCTGACATAAATAGGATCCTAAAACATGATTGACATCTAATCATAGATAGCAACTAATCTGACATGTTTAGTGCCTTTGAAGAAAAGTGCCTTTAGAAAAATTGCTTATTTCTTGGATTAGATCTTCCTGGAAACTTCGCTAGGACGCTACTTGGGTAGTCTTGCAGCCATTACAATTACAGACATATTTATGCTACAAGACCTTCATTCTAATAATTAGAATGCTAAAATTAAACTAGAAAATAACTATTTTTAGAAATCATAGAACTAATTAGAGCGTCTTAAAGCAGTATGTTACACAGCCCCCCTCGAAAAATTGAAATTGCTCTTAGGAATTTCAAGCAAATTGAAATAAAATAAATGTAGAAATTAACACATCCAACCGCAATTATGTTTAAGACAACTGAGTCTTTTCAGAAAATTGGCGGAAGGAAAAATAAAAAAATTGAAAAAATAAAATATTAGTGAGGTTTTAGGTCTTGGACGTGGAACACCCCTAGCGGTTTTCCGTCCATAGAAGATAGTCTATAAGTGGTAGAACCTAAAACTTCCATCACCTTTGCTTCTAGGAACTTCGGGGCTAATTTTTTATTGAAATGTTTAGAAGCATCTGATAATATAAAATTGCGCTTCCACACTAAATCCCCTACTTTGAAATTTAATGGTCTGCGCCTTAAATTGTAAGAGTGCGTATTACGTTCATACGCCAAATGTATGTTTTTCTTAACTTCTTTAAAGATGGGCGATAATTCATTGAGGTCTTGAACCAATTGTTCTCGAGTATCAATTGCTAGATCCTCTGGATTTAAATCCTTTAATTTATTATAGAATTTCCCGGTCAGAGGAACCGTGCGTCCAAAAGCTAAAAATGGTGGGGAATATTTTGTGGATTCATGAACAGCATTACGAAGCGCATGGGCAATTTTGTGAATATTATCGTCCCAATTCTTCTGAGAATCTTGAATGTAACTGCGAATGGCAGCTCCAATTACCTTGTTTACGCGTTCTACATAATTAACTTGAGGATGGTAGCTGGCGTTAAACCAAACCGAAGGTATTTTATAATTTGTCATGAGATTGGAAAATAAATTACTTTTAAATTGAGGGCCATTATCTATCATACAAATTTGAGGTACCCCATATACCAAAAATACAAAATTTTCCAGGTAATTACAAATTTGTTTTGTTGAAGCGCTGCGCATGGGATGCAATAAAGTGAATTTTGTAAACCAGTCAGTAACAACTAAAAGGTAAGTATTCCCCAATTTCGAGCGCGGAAAGGGCCCCATTAAAACAATCGACAAACATTGAAACGGAAATGAAACTTTTTTCTCTTTGCCCATAAAACCACAATGGTTGAACGTGCTGGATTTGCTTTGGCAGCACGTAACACATTAACTAATGTATTTAGAAATATATGACCGCATTTTGGGCCAGTAATAGAGCTCTTTGATTTTTGTATATGTTTTAAATACACCCAAATGGGCCGAAACTGGATCATCATGGCATTCTTTTAAAATTTGTGCACGGCATGATTTCGGCACTACTAATTTCCACTCAATTAAATTGGCTTTGATATTCAAATTATTCGGAATAAACTTATACATTTTATCATTTTCTACTCTCCAATCGGGATATAGATCTGGCTTTTCCTTAATATTATTTAACATGTTTTTGTACCAATCCTCGACCTCGTCTAAAGAAAAATTTAAAGAATTAATAGCATAGGCTCCACTAGGAGCTCGGGATAATGTATCTGGTACCACATTAAATTTACCCTTCCTGTGGATAACTTCGAAAACAAATTGTTGGAGTTTCACACTCCATCTAGCTAAACGTCCCGCAGGATCTTTTAAGTTGTGGAGCCAAATTAAAGAATGATGGTCCGTGATGACCTTAAAATGAGTTCCTTCAATATATGGTCGGAATTTTTGAATAGCAAAACACACCGCCAAAAGTTCCCGTTCTGTGACTGAATAATTTTTCTCTGCTGAATTTAAACTGCGAGAAGCATAAGCAATTACATGTTCTTCGTCTCCTTCTCCCTGAGTTAAAACACAACCAACGCCGTAATTTGAGGCGTCACATTGTAAAGAAAAAACTTTCAAAAATCAGGACTCCTTAAAACAGGAGCCTTTGTAAGAACATCTTTAGTTTTTTCAAACGAAATAAGAGCCTCGTCCGTCCATTTAATCGCTTGCGATTTTTTCTTTCCCTTTAATAAATCATTGATAGGTGCTATAATTGTGGCAAAATCCAAAACAAAACGCCTATACCAAGAGCACATACCGGTGAAACGTTTTATTTCAGTGGCTGTCTTTGGTTGAGGAAAATTTACAATTGTGTCAATTTTTGCTGGGTCAGTTCGGAGACCATCTTTATTCACAATATATCCCAGATATTGTAACTCTGGTTTACAAAACTCACATTTTGAAATGTTAATAGTTAAATTAGCGCCTTTCAACTTCTCATACACTTTGTTCAGAATTCTAATATGCTCCTTAAATGTGCTTGAAATAATAATTATATCATCTAAATAAACAAATACCGATTGGGATAATGAAAAATCAAAAATAGAGTCCATGAGCCTCTGTAATGTGCCTGGAGCATTGGCCAAACCCATCGGCATTACATTATATTGAAATAATCCGCGCCTTGGGACAGTAAAGGCTGTTTTTTCCTTTCTTTCGTCACTCAAGGGCAATTGCCAGAAGGCTTTTTTTAAATCGATTGAACTGAGATATTTCGCATTGCGCAATCTATCAAGAATGTCATTTACAAACGGAATGGGATACGCGTCTTTTTTTGTAATTGAATTTAATCGTTTAGCGTCAAAACATATACGAAATTCACCTTTGCTTTTTCTTTACTAACAGCATGGGGAGTTCCACGGGCTATTGCTTGGGCTAATAATGCCTTGTTCAAGCATCGCATCAATTTCTTTATTAGCATGTTCCAGCATCGCCGGTGATAATGGGTAATACCTTTGTTTAATTGGTTCAACGTCTTCCGTTGTAATATGATGTGAAATTTTAGTGTTTCGGCCTAAGGTAGGACGATCCAGGGATTGAAATAAAGAAATAACATTGTTTAATTCAAATTTCTGGTCTTCATTTAAATCGGCCATAACTTTAATGAAATTTAATTTATTCGTTTCCGCAGAATGAGCATAAAATTCATTTTTTTAAAAATCTACTTTCAATTCAAATAATTGACAAAAATCAATCCCTAACGTTAGGGTACACTCTATTGAGTCGGAAACTAAAACATTTAAAGACCGAGTAACCCCGTTTATAGTCAAGGGCAAATTAATTGAACCTAAAATTGATTGTGAAGTGCCATCTGCGGTTGTTAATATAGACGTCTTTACATTTTTAATTAATTCTAACTTATATTTATCCAATAAACACAGACCATGTCTGCCTAAAATAGAGGTATTCGCCCCGGAATCCAACAGTGCGGTATTAGTTTCCTTAAATAACTCGATATTAATATAAGGTCTTGTATCACCTTTTACTTTATAAAAATTTGAAAAAACCTTAAATGCTTTACAAAAATTTTTAACTTTTACTAACCCCTCCGACCACGTCTTTTTGTCAGCAGCAATATTTTTAAACGAGGAAAAGCAACGGCTGACTACGCGCTTTCCTGTCCTTAGTTTTTTGAATTATTTGAGCAGTTTGGACAATTTGTGGACGTAACTTCCCGCTGCCCACAAGAATAACAAAATATTCCGCGTTTCTCCGGACAAGTATGAAACGAGTGACCCCGTCTTTTACAGTTGAAACAAATAGTCGAAAATTTTGCTGTGTTTTTAAAATAATTCGACACGCCGGACCAAGGTAAATTATTATTAGAAAATGAACTCTGTCGAACTTGACGTTCTAAGATAACTGGTACGTTGGCAGAATCAGAATGTTCCTGTTTAATAAAATTTGGAGGCTTAATGTCTTCTAAAACCTTACAACTTTTCTTGCAACTTGCAGTTCCTTGACGCGTTGAATAAAATCTAAAACCGATATAGAATCAGATTCACCCGAAAATTGTAATCCCCACTTGTGGATCGGGACTGATATCGTTGATTTATTCAAGGACTTAATTAGAGTACCTAAATCATTACTAGAAATCGAAACCGATGGGGTATTAATGGAAGAAACCGTTGATGCTCCAGGGCATGAAACCTCTGCCGTTGGTGTTATTGTAGGATCTTTATTACCACTAGGCGAACAATAAGAAGGGTTATCGTTAATCTCATATTCCCCGTTTACCTGTTCTAAAATCTCAAAAGCTCTAATGCACTTAGAATGCAGTTCTTTGTGTACCTCTAAAAATTCAATATCGAAATTGACATAATTTAGTCTCTGTGTTACATGCATTAATCTCGTGTTAAGTTTAATATATTCTTTCCTTTTAGGAAGAATGGTAAAAGAATTTAAACTGTTTTCTAATTAAAAAATCTTAAGTTTCAATAATTCAATTTCGTCCTTTTGAACGATTTCAATTTTTTCATACTTAGAAAAAACATTACTGTCGACTTTCTCAACAATGAGTTTTGAACGCAAAACTTTTCGTTTTTTTAACACACTTAACTTTGTTGGTTCAACGTTCCTAATTGAAAGTTCGTGACTCAGTTTGTCACTTCTTAAAGCTTCCACCACATACATGCCTAAATAAAAGGTAAATGCCAACAATAGCGAAACCTGTTCCTAAATCACTAATATTAAACTGTTAATTCTGCTCAAATATTAATAGTACTATAGAAATAAAACAATCTAAAACTTTGTCCGTGTGTTGTTTACCATATTTAAGATTTTAACCACGTTAATGCGCCAGTGTAATTTGAATATTTACCTACCGCGTGAGGGTATCCAATTAACAATAAATAATAAATGGGAAGGACCTCTAACACTATAGTACCCTCACGTTTCGGGACATTGCTTCGCAAGCTGCTGCAGTCGGTGAGAAGGGGAGGTTCATTAAACAACAACACACTAAGACAAAATTCCAATTGTTTTATTAAATGGGCTACTAACTAACTTAACCTAATTACATATGCATACAAAATTATACAGTAATTAACATTATTTACAATAGGGCGCCACCATGGAAATTAACCGGCCCATGGACCGATCGCGGTAATAGCTCTCGTCGCACTTTGTTTGTGGCGATGAACCAAGATTGCAGGACAGAAAAGACGTCACTTCAAAGGGGCAAATGTTATTAAGTCTCCGGCTAGCACAAACACAACTTAACTAAACAATTCTAAAGTCCTTATTTTATAAATATTAACAACAGTTCTGGGTGCAAACACCCCAATACATATAATTAATTAACGCTACCGTGGTCTACTTAACTTGCATACTGAAACGACCTTCCTTTAATCACGGGGTCATCAATAACAGGAAAAACACGACCTTTACACGGGTCAAATAGTACAGTAACGGAATTTGTGGCTTAGTTATTACAAGCCTGGGACAACGTCGAAACACAATAAAATAAGAAACCCTTCAAAAGATGCGGTCTTTAACAACAACCTAACGGGATTAAATTACTGGAACGGAGCTTTAACCCGAAGTTGTATGTTATGGAAGCCGACAGATATTGTATTTAAACAAATAAATGACTTATGATGCATAACACAGCCTTGAGTTCATAGTAATACCATATATAATAATTACTTACTCAGAGAAATAAACTAACTTTGAACATAACGGCACGCACTTGAATTCAGAGAAATAAAACACTTACTCAATCTTGCAAGTCCGCGAGCTTTAGACACTAACGCGTCTGGAAATAAACAACCCCGATTACCACCGGCTGGCATCCTTATATACATTTAAGTTAATTGAAAAATAACCCCTTTCTTGGCTCTCATACTCGGCTTAGGATACGCCGGTCGTAAATCTTTAAGATTAATTAAACTGCCAATTGCCCTAAGATAGTCACACAAGTAGATCTCGGAACTAATTTTAGTTGAGTACTCCGCTAATTGAAAAATTGCTTCCGACCACCCTGACATAAATAGGATCCTAAAACATGATTGACATCTAATCATAGATAGCAACTAATCTGACATGTTTAGTGCCTTTGAAGAAAAGTACCTTTGGAAAAATTGATTAACTCTTGGATTAGATCTTCCTGGAAACTTCGCTAGGACGCTACTTGGGTAGTCTTGCAGCCGTTACAATTACAGACATATTTATGCTACAAGACCTTCATTCTAATAATTAGAATGCTAAAATTAAACTAGGCCATAACTTTAATGAAATTTAATTTATTCGTTTCCGCAGAATGAGCATAAAATTTATTTTTTTAAAAATCTACTTTCAATTCAAATAATTGACAAAAATCAATCCCTAACGTTAGGGTACACTCTATTGTGTCGGAAACTAAAACATTTAAAGACCGAGTAACCCCGTTTATAGTCAAGGGCAAATTAATTGAACCTAAAATTGATTGTGAAGTGCCATCTGCGGTTGTTAATATAGACGTCTTTACATTTTTAATTAATTCTAACTTATATTTATCCAATAAACACAGACCATGGATGCCTAAAATAGAGGTATTCGCCCCGGAATCCAACAGTGCGGTATTAGTTTCCTTAAATAACTCGATATTAATATAAGGTCTTGTATCACCTTTACTTTATAAAAATTTGAAAAACCTTAAATGCTTTACAAAAATTTTTAACTTTACTAACCCTCCGACCACGTCTTTTGTCAGCAGCAATATTTTTAAACGAGGAAAAGCAACGGCTGACTACGCGCTTTCCTGTCCTTAGTTTTTTGAATTATTTGAGCAGTTTGGACAATTTGTGGACGTAACTTCCCGCTGCCCACAAGAATAACAAAATATTCCGCGTTTCTCCGGACAAGTATGAAACGAGTGACCCCGTCTTTTACAGTTGAAACAAATAGTCGAAAATTTTGCTGTGTTTTTAAAATAATTCGACACGCCGGACCAAGGTAAATTATTATTAGAAAATGAACTCTGTCGAACTTGACGTTCTAAGATAACTGGTACGTTGGCAGAATCAGAATGTTCCTGTTTAATAAAATTTGGAGGCTTAATGTCTTCTAAAACCTTACAACTTTTCTTGCAACTTGCAGTTCCTTGACGCGTTGAATAAAATCTAAAACCGATATAGAATCAGATTCACCCGAAAATTGTAATCCCCACTTGTGGATCGGGACTGATATCGTTGATTTATTCAAAGACCTAATTAGAGTACCTAAATCATTACTAGAAATCGAAACCGATGGGGTATTAATGGAAGAAACCGTTGATGCTCCAGGGCATGAAACCTCTGCCGTTGGTGTTATTGTAGGATCTTTATTACCACTAGCCGAACAATAAGAAGGGTTATCGTTAATCTCATTTTCCCCGTTTACCTGTTCTAAAATCTCAAAAGCTCTAATGCACTTAGAATGCAGTTCTTTGTGTACCTCTAAAAATTCAATATCGAAATTGACATAATTTAGTCTCTGTGTTACATGCATTAATCTCGTGTTAAGTTTAATATATTCTTTCCTTTTAGGAAGAATGGTAAAAGAATTTAAACTGTTTTCTAATTCGAAAATCTTAAGTTTCAATAATTCAATTTCGTCCTTTTGAACGATTTCAATTTTTTCATACTTAGAAAAAACATTACTGTCGACTTTCTCAACAATGAGTTTTGAACGCAAAACTTTTCGTTTTTCTAACACACTTAACTTTGTTGGTCCAACGTTCCTAATTGAAAGCTCGAGACTCAGTTTGTCACTTCTTAAAGCTTCCACCACATACATGCCTAAATAAAAGGTAAATGCCAACAATAGCGAAACCTGTTCCTAAATCACTAATATTAAACTGTTAATTCTGCTCAAATCTTAATAGTACTATAGAAATAAAACAATCTAAAACTTTGTCCGTGTGTTGTTTACTATATTTAAGATTTTAACCACGTTAATGCGCCAGTGTAATTTGAATATTTACCTACCGCGTGAGGGTATCCAATTAACAATAAATAATAAATGGGAAGGACCTCTAACACTATAGTACCCTCACGTTTCGGGACATTGCCTCGCAAGCTGCTGCAGTCCGTGAGAAGGGGAGGTTCATTAAACAACAACACACTAAGACAAAATTCCAATTGTTCTATTAAATGGGCTACTAACTAACTTAACCTAATTACATATGCATACAAAATTATACAGTAATTAACATTATTTACAATAGGGCGCCACCATGGGAATTAACCGGCCCATGGACCGATCGCGGTAATAGCTCTCGTCGCACATTGTTCGTGGCGATGAACCAAGATAGCAGGACAGAAAAGACGTCACTTCACAGGGGCAAATGTTATTAAGTCTCCGGCTAGCACAAACACAACTTAACTAAACAATTCTAAAGTCCTTATTTTATGAATATTAACAACAGTTCTGGGTGCAAACACCCCAATACATATAATTAATTAACGCTACCGTGGTCTACTTAACTTGCATACTGAAACGACCTTCCTTTAATCACGGGGTCATCAATAACAGGAAAAACACGACCTTCACACGGGTCAAATAGTACAGTAACGGAATTCGTGGCTTAGTTATTACAAGCCTCGGACAACGTCGAAACACAATAAAATAAGAAACCCTTCAAAAGATGCGGTTTTAACAACAACCTAACGGGATTAAATTACTGGAACGGAGCTTTAACCCGAAGTTGTATGTTATGGAAGCCGACAGATATTGTATTTAAACAAATAAATGACTTATGATGCATAACACAGCCTTGAGTTCATAGTAATACCATATATAATAATTACTTACTCAGAGAAATAAACTAACTTTGAACATAACAGCCCGCACTTGAATTCAGAGAAATAAAACACTTACTCAATCTTGCAAATAGGCGAGCTTTAGACTCTAACGCGTCTGGAAATAAGCAACCCCGATTACCACCGGCTGGCATCCTTATATACATTTAAGTTAATTGAAAAATAACCCCTTTCTTGGCTCTCATACTCGGCTTAGGATACGCCGGTCGTAAATCTTTAAGATTAATTAAACTGCCAATTGCCCTAAGATAGCCACACAAGTAGATCTCGAAACTAATTTTAGTTGAGTACTCCGCTAATTGAAAAATTGCTTCCGACCACCCTGACATAAATAGGATCCTAAAACGTGATTGACATCTAATCATAGATAGCAACTAATCTGACATGTTTAGTGCCTTTGAAGAAAAGTGCCTTTGAAAAAATTGATTAACTCTTGGATTAGATCTTCCTGGAAACTTCGCTAGGACGCTACTTGGGTAGTCTTGCAGCCGTTACAATTACAGACATATTTATGCTACAAGACCTTCATTCTAATAATTAAAATGCTAAAATTAAACTAGAAAATAACTATTTTTAGAAATCATAGAACTAATTAGAGCGTATTAAAACAGTATGTTACATAGTGAGTAGGTTAAGTTACTGTTAGAACAATTATACTACTAAAAACTGAACATACGGGTACAACGGCCATAAAAATACCCATAACTGCAAGCAACTTACATTAAATCTCTCTGTACTCTAGATCCATTCTTCCCTATTAAGTTATCTATGTTGTTTATTACTGTGAGAAGAGGTACCTTAGCAAGGGCCATAAACAAAGAAATAAGCTTCAAGTTGTTGATTTGCGTTTTGAGAGCATCTTTCCTGTTAACTTTTAACTACGATAGCAATTGAGGAGTGCCTAATTATTGCAGTTATAGTGAAATTCTGCCAATACATGATGTTGCTAAAGACACGCTAAATGATGACTTGTAGGGGCACTTATAAATTGCTAATCGAGAATGTAGCTTGCATTGTGCGCATTTAAACCAAGTATGTTTCACATGGTTCACAGTATCCATAAATAATAAAGCAGTCAAATGCTGAGGCGTAGGAATACCAAAAAATGGCCAGAAGATGTAGCTTGCATTGCGCGAATTTCAACCAAGTAAAATAATGTTCCAAATGGTTCACGGTATCCATAAATACGAGAGCAGCCAAATGCTGAGGCGTAGGGAAACCGAAAAATGGCCCGAAGATGTAGCTTGCATTGTACGAATTTCAACCAAGTAAAATAATGTTCCAAAGGGATCACAGTATCCATAAATAATAGAGCAACCAAATGCTGAAGAGTAGGGATACCGAAAAATGGCTCGAGGATGTAGCTTGCATAGTGCAAATTTCATCCAAGTAAAATCATGTTCCCAGTGGTTCACAGTATGCGTAAATAATAGAACAGCGAAATGCTGAGGCGTAAGGATACCGAAAAATGGCCCGAGGATGTAGCTAGCATTGTTCGAATTTCAACCAAGTAAAATAATGTTCCAAATGGTATACGGTATCCATAAATAATAAAGCAGCTAAATGCTGAGACGTAGGGATACCGAAAAATGGCCCGAGGATGTAGATTGCATTGTGCGAAATTCAACCAAGTAAAATAATGTGCTAAATGGTTTACAGTATCTATAAATAATAGAGCAGCCAAATGCTGAGACGTAGGGATACAGAAAAATATCCCGAGGATGTAGCTTGTATTGTGCAAATTTCAACCAAGTAAAGTAATGTTCCAAATTGTTCACAGTAACGATAAATAATAGAGCAGCCAAGTGCTAAAGCGTAGGAATACCGAAAATGGCCCGAGAATGTAGCTTGCATTGTTCGAATTTTATCCAAGTAAAATAATGTTCCAAATGGTACACAGTATCCATAAATAATAGAGCAGCCAAATGCTGAGGAGTAGGGATTCCGAAAAATAGCCCGAGTGTGTAGCTTGAATTGTGCGAATTTTAACCAAGTAAAATTATGTTCCAAATGGTACACAGTATCCATAAATAATAGAGCAGCCAAATGCTGAGACGTACGGATACTGAAAATGGCCCAAGATTGTAGCTTGCATTGTGCGAATTTCATCCAAGTAAAATAATGTTCCAAATGGTACACAGTATCCATAAATAATAGAGCAGCCAAATGCTGAGGCGTAGGGATACCGAAAATGACCCCAGGATGTAGTTTGCATTGTGCGAATTTCATCTAAGTAAAATAACGTTCCAAATGGTTTACAGTATCCATAAATAATAGAGGAGCCAAATGCTGAAGCGTAGGGATACTGAAAAAGGCCAGAAGATAAAGTTTGCATTGTGCAAATTTCATCCAAGTAAAATAATGTGCCAAATGGTTCACAGCATCAATATATAATAGAGCAGCCAAATGCTGAGGCATAGGGACACCGAAAATGACCTAAAGATGTAGCTTGCATTGTGCGAATTTCATCCAAGTAAAATAACGTTCCAAATGGTTCACAGTATCCATAAATAATAGAGCAGCCAAATGCTGAGGCGTAGGGATACCGAAAAATGGATAGATGATGAAGCTTACATTGTGGGAATTTCATCCAAATGGTTTACGGTATCCATAAATAATAGAGCAGTCAAATGCTGAGGCGTAGGGATACCGAAAAATGGCCCGAGGATGTAGCTTGCATTGTGCGAATTTCATCCAAGTAAAAGAATGTTTCAAATGGTTTACAATATCCGTAAATAATAGAGCAGCAAAATGCTGATGCATAGGGATACCAAAAAATGGCCCGAGGATGTAGCTTGCATTGTGCGAATTTTAACCAAGTAAAATAATGTTCCAAATGGTAAACAGTATCCATAAATAATAGAGCAGCCAAATGCAGAGGCGTAGGGATACTGAAAAAGGGCCCGAGGATGTAGCTTGCATTGTGCGAATTTCATCCAAGTAAAATTATGTTTAAAATGGTTCACAATATCTGTAAATAATAGAGCAGCCAAATTCTGAGGCGCAGGGATACCGAAAAAATGGCGCGAGGATGTAGCTTGCATTGTGCGAATTTTTCAGCCAAGTAAAATAATGTTCCAAATGGTGCACAGTATCCACAAATAATAGAGCAACCAAATGCTGAAGCGTAGGGATACCAAAAATGGCCCGAGAATGTAGCTTGCATTGTTCGAAATTTAACCAAGTAAAATAATATTGCAAAGGGTTTACAGTATTCATAAATAATAGAGCAGCCAAATGTTGAAGCGTGGAGATTCCGAAAAATGGCCCGAGGGTGTAGCTTACATTGTGCGAATTTCAACCAAGTAAAATAATGTTCTAGCGATTCAGAAAACAGTTGACACCCAATATCTTAAAACATTTCATGATACTGTGTATATCTTTAGGGACTCTATTTTACTTGGTTAAAATTTGCACTACGTATGCTACATCCTCGGGAAATTTTTCGATATCCCTACGCCTCAGTATTTGGCTGTTCTATTATTTATGGATACTGTGAACTATTTGGAACATTATTTTCCTTAGTTGAAGTTCGTACAATGCAAGCTACATCCTCGGGCCATTTTTCGGTATCCCTACGTCTCAGCATTTGGCGGCTCTCGTATTTATGGATACTGTGAACCATTTGGAACATTATTTTACTTGGTTGAAATTCGCTCAATGCAAGCTACATTCTCGAGTAGTAATTTATAAGTGCTTCCACGAATCATCATTTAGCGTGTCTTTAGCGACATCGTGTTGTATTGGCAGAATTTTACCCTAACTACAATAATTAGGCACTCCTCAATTGCTATCGTAGCTAAAAGTTAACACGAAAGAAGCTCTCAAAACGCCAATCAACAACTTGAAGCTTATTTTATTGTTTTAGGGCCCTTGCTAAGGTACCTCCTCTCATAGTAATAAACAACGTAAATAACTTAATAGAGAAGAATGGGTCTAACGTAAAGAGAGATTTCATGTAAGTTGCTTTCAAATATGGGTATTTTTACAACCGTTGTACCCGTGTGTTCAGTTTTTAGTAGTATAACTGTTCTAACAGTAAACTAACCTGCTCACTAGTTTCGCTTATGTATTCATATGGATTCGGCGGCACTTTAACAAGGGCGTGCTGTTATGTCTTTGTACAATAGAGTATACTATACTATAGTGTGGCTGGTTCACAATCTCTAGTTGTCTATCGGCCGATACCTTTGGCTGCTAGTTTTACTCTCGTACGCGCAAGGTCTATGCGTATTTAATAGTTCAACTGCCATTTACATAATCTATAACCACTGGTATAATTTAGTCAAAGTGGACTGTAATTTTAAGGTGTGCTTTATGGACCAACTGCATTGCACCAATTAGAAAATATGATTTCTCAACTGAGTTTTAAATTAATGTGACAATGTTGTATTTAACCTCCTAGCGGTAATATTTGGTAATCAACGCAAAAACTATTGTAAGGCTTGTATTATTAGAAAAATATTATTAATAATTTTAAACATGTCGTCAAAAGCAACCAAACAAACAGCTAAACATGAAGACATATAACAGAAGCATGGAAAAGAGTAAGTGAAATATTCAATTTACAATTCGATTTTCAATGAACTAGTAAGGCCCTTAAGATATACTATGAGAATATTAAAATGACAATAAGAATGGAAGTAATAGATGAAGAAGTAGTGTTGGTGTTTTACCACCTGATGGCGATATTATTTACTTTTGTCATAGTACAAAGATTCTTTCGAAATTATATTAGTATAATAGCTTCGATTACTTTATAGGGTTGTTGGAAACTAATCTACTCTGACGAAGCTTAAAGAAGCTGAAACCGGTAAGTGGATGTTTCCTTCCCTTGTGAAATAATAAGGCTATTGTTTTTGTTAGTAGCTATACAACTAATAGCTCGATTTGTATTCGTCAATAAGCTTTTATTGTTTTCATAAAAATTTATTTACAGATACATCTTATTTTTTATTGTATATATATATATATATATATATATATATATGCGTGTACAGTTTGTTGTTCGGTTACTAACTAAATACTTAGTGGTACTGCTCAATGTGTACAAAATTTTGAAAACCCATCTAATTTAGACTTGTTTAAATAAGGTTAATTATATTATTTACAATACCCATATAGTTTTAGTACCAGCCTACAACTGAAGTTAGTTAAAAAAACGTTCCTAGACATGCTTGAAAGAAACATGGAATAAAAGACAAAGACCTATACAACTTGTATCCTAGAAATTTTCGAAAGGATGTACGGCATTGCCTAAAGTTAAAAGACAGTATTTCAAAGTAGAAGAGGCAAATATTATATGAACAAACGAAAGCGAAGAGGAATTGCTTGAATTGCAAAATAAAAACTGTTACTACATATAAAACTCATGCAGAAAAATAAGATTAATGTTTAGTCTTGATTTCAATCTCCTGAAAAGTTATATACTGAAACGTCTGGACGGTGGTTCTTAGTCATTACATTTAAAAACTGTTCAGTATTATCTACAACTGGAGGTTTTCGTCATTACTTTGTTTACAAACTTTATATACAATGCTTGTTGTTACATTAATCATAAGAACCAATGACCTACGCTTTGATACTACAATCATTTCCTCTTCATAGTTTCGGGTTCTAATGTGGCTTTCATTATATAGTGCTTCAGCACGAGTGGCAGATTCCGTCAAGAGTGTCACTAGATATGTTTTGGAATAATATGCGGTATGATCTACAATTATTGATAACTTAAGATATATCTCTTCAATGATATAAATGTACTTACCCAATAACATGGCATTGGCATATAAGTTATTTTCAAAATTTCTTCTGACTTTACTATTATTAAAAATAATTAAGTCACGTGTAGACTCTGGCCATAATGCTATAAGATTCGGTAGTTTTAAATTGTAACTTGAAATTACCTGCACATTTATGGGACAAATTCTTTCAATTTCTAAATATTTCAGGAGCACCTCCACCTATAATTAAGTAAATAAATTAATGGACGTTTTGAAATTTTAACAAAATATCTGGACACTTAATTTTGATGAGAGTACCGTCAAGGGTTCCAATGACCTTCGGAAATCATGCCAATTAAAAAAACCCAATAGATTCATGTAAAGGCGCGGATAGATGTGAAAACTTTCGAACAATAAGTTTGACAGCGCACGTATCAACAATATTAACTAGAATTGTACAAAGACGAATGGAAAAACGAGGTGAAGAAATACTAGAAGACCAATTTGGGTTTAGGCAAAACAGGGGAACACGGGAGACTATTTTAGCTCTGAGAGTGATAATGGATGAAACAATAGAAAAGGGGGAATGCGTGTATATAGGGTTTGTAGATCTGGAAAAAGCATTCGACAATGTAAAATAGAAACAAATGTTCAAAATACTCAAAAAAATTGAAATGAGTTATAGGGATAGACGCATAGTACATAGCTTATACAAAGAGCAAAAAGCAGTAATAGAGTTAGAGACGGAACGTATAGAAGTAAACATTAGAAAAGGTGTGAGACAGGGGTATTCCCTATCCCCATTAATTTTTAACTTGTACATTGAAGAGGCAATGAATACTGTCAAATGCAGGAAGACATTCGGAATTTCTATGCAGGGACAAAAAATTGATATGCTTAGATTTGCAGATGATATAGCAGTATTAGTATCTAGCAAGGAAGAGTTAGAAGCTGCTCTTAATGAAATGGAAACGCTTCTAACAGAGAGATACGGTATGAAAATTAACAAAACTAAAACTAAATTATTTGTATGCAAAGGAGAGGAAAATAAATCAAAATCAAAAATACAAATAGGAAACGAGAACTTACAAGAAGTTAAGAATTTCTGCTACCTAGGAAGTCAAATAACGCAAGATGAAAAAGCACAAAAAACATAAAACAAAGATTAGCACAAGGTCGTGCTACATTTAACAAGAAAAAGCAACTACTGTGTTCAAAGACAACAAACATAGAAACAAGAAAAAGATTGCTTAAAACATATGTGTGGAGCACAGCACTGTACGGTTGTGAAGCCTGGACAGTAGGAGAAGCGGACAAGAAAAAGGTAAAAGCCTTTGAAATATGGTGCTACAGACGTATGATGAAGATATCATGGGCAGACAAAGTTAAGAACGAAGAGGTACTAAAGATGGTAGGGGAAGAAAAAAATATGTGGAAAACGGTAAATAATAGAAGAGATAGGACAATAGGCCACATACTACGGCATAAGGGAATAGTGCGGAATATATTAGAAGCAGAGATAGGAAAAAAGAGAAGTAGAGGTAGACCTAGGTTAGACTACTGCACACAAATAGTGAAAGATGTAGGCTGTAGGAATTTTAGGCAAATGTGTAGGCTAGCGCAGAATAAAAATTAATGGAGGTACGCATCCAACCAGTCCCAAGATGGATAAATTAATGACGAAAAAGTAACCGTACTTAAACATGATTATTATTATAAGCAACTTCAAGTATTGGTTGGGCAATATTCTCGAATAATGTTAATTGTGTGAAAGGAGTTACTGAAAAACTATTAATTCGGCAAATGTCTAAGTATTGGGCGATCTTGGCAGCCACATGCTGCTTAACCCCCTTCACTGAATCTCGGTGAAATAGGGCATAAAATTAAAAAACAATAGAAGGGGAACCAACCTGTATACAGGAAGTGTGAGAATTTTAGGGAACTGTGTAGGCTAGCTCAGAATATAAATAAGCTCAGATACGTGTTCAAAGTTTTGAGACGGAAAACCTAATGACGAAAAAATAAGCACAGACAAATATGATGATTACTATAAACAACTGCAGGTGTTGGTTGTGAAATATCTGCAACTAATGTTGACTGTGCAAAAAGATATATTGGAAAAAATACTAAATCGGCAGATGTTTAAGTGCTAGGGGAACTTGGCAGCCACAGGCTGCTTACCGCCTTCACAACCACTGAATGTCGGGGAAATAGGGTATATAATTGTAAAACAATAGAAGGGGACTGAACTGCAGCTGATTAGAAAAAACAGCGCCTATGATGAAAGACAACAAACATAGAAACAATATAAGCGCAGACAAATCTGATGATTATTATAGACAACTACAGGGGTTGGTTGTGAAATATCTGCAACTAATGTTGATTCTGAAAAAAAGATATATTGGAAAAAATATTAAATCGGCAAATCTTTAAGTGCTAGGGGAACTTGGCAGCCACAGGCTGCTTAACACCCTTCACAACCTTACATGTGATTTTCCAATGCTCCACCCGAAGGTACTACATTGGCCAGGAAGCGAGTTTTTTTTTACCTGAAAAATTTGGAATTTTGCCGAACCCTTGCTGTTTCAAGCAAGGTAGGGATCTTTAACGTGCGTGACAACACTCACACACGAGACCTTCATTTTACCTCTCATCCGAACGAGGGCGTACTTTTGTGAAAAATGCTTGCCTAACAAGCGGACCGTGTTGGGATTCGAACCCGGGACCTTGGGCGTAGTAGTCACACACATACCACTACGCCACGGAGCCGCCACCCCCTTTCACAACCACTGAATGTCGGAGGAATAGGGTATATAATTGTAAAACAATAGAAGGGGACCGAACTGCAACTAACAAAAAGGAACAGCGCCTATGATCAAAAACAACAAACATAAAAACAGGAGGAAAATTGTTGGCAGCATATGTGTGGAGCACTGTACAGTATGCCTATGAAATACGGGCAGTAGGAAAAGCAGACAGAAAAACGGTAGCAGCCTTTGGGAATGCTGTGCTTCAGATGTATGAAAATGATAGCATAGACAGACAAAGTTAATAACAAATAGGTTATAAAAATAGTAGGGGAACAAAGATGTCTATGGATAAAATAAAAGAAATAGAGGGGCAGAATACGTTCTAGGGCATTTTTAGAGAATAGTATGGAATATATTACAAGCAGAGATAGGAAAAAGAAGGTAGATGTAGACCTAGATCAGATACTGATAGATGCAGACTGTGCAAATTTTAAGGAAATGTGTAGGTTAGTTCAGAATAGGAAACAATGATGGTACGCGTCTAACCAGTTCTAGGACTGAAGACCTAATGGCGATGAGGTTCATGTACTTCAATAAAGCTAGTTACACACGTCAGGTGGTTACCGTTGCACAAAATCTTAAAATTATTAACAGTTGGTTTATTTGAACTATTAATTCGATAAAGGTTCAAGTGCTGGGGGAACTTGGCAGCCAAAGGCTGCTTACCTACCTTCACATACAACTGAATATCAGGGAAATAGGGTATAAACTGTAAAACAACTTGAAGGTAACCGAACTGCATCAAACAAGAAAGAACAGCAGCTATGTTCAAAGATAATGAATATAGATACAAGAAGAAAGCTGTTCAAAGCATAGTGTGGAGCACAGCACAGTACATCTATGAAATAGGAGCAGCAGGAAAAGCAGACAGAAAGAGATAGAAGCTTTCTGAAATGTTGTGCTTCAGATGTATGAGGATGGTAGCATTGACAGACAAAGTTAATAACAAATTGGTTGTAGAAATAGTAGAGCAGTATGAATGTCTGTGGAAAACGAAAAATAGAAGAAATAGAAGAACTGGATACGTTCTAAAGCATTTCTGGGGAATGGTACGGCATAGGGATAGGAAAAGATAGGTAGGAGTAGACCGAGATCAGACTTTCGCACACAGATAGGGATAGATGCAGACTGAGCAAGTTTCAGCGAAATGTGTAGGTTGGTTCAGACTAGGAAACAATGAGGGTACGCAGCCAACCAGTTCTAGGACTGAAGACCTAATGATGATGATGATGCTTTATTTGAACTATACTGTTGTTCCTAAAAAAAGTTGCAGATAGTAGTTATTTGTTCCAAAAGTTGTGCTATTAGGGGTGCTTGTTTACTTTTTAATTGACAATTCAGAATATTATATTGATTTATGTCAAAATGATCACTATTCAAGAGACACTCTTGATGCCAAGACGATCGAAACACCTGTTAAAGATAATTATACTGTACTTACAAGTGATAAAGATATTCATTCTAATATTCTATCATGTCTAAAAAAGTAATCTCAGTAGTGTCTTTTGCAACCCGATACCTTTTAAAAAGTTCAATTATCAAAGCTGTGACCTATGAAAATATTCTTTTCTTTAATATATTCTTCTAGGTATTTCACATAATATAAGTTATATTTCGTCCATTTCATGTTCATTAAGTATTTCCGACAAATTTGTATTCTGTGATGAACAATAAATGCTATCAGTTTGTGCACAAAATTCTAAATATTAGGTGTTTGAGGTTGTTTTTGATAAGTGGAACTTCGGTTACAATTATCTTCGGCTTATCTTAAGTCATACGCAAGTCGACCTTATAATTCAGTTTGGAGACTGTGCACACAAATGTTTATTAAATCAAATTTGTCTGATTTGACAATGAAGATTTAAATACATAATATTGGAATTTATTGGTATATTTATCGAGTAGCTTTAATTGACGTACTAAGAGAATCGAAATATCTTCCAAAAGTACGTAAACGTTCTTAATAGTCGACCTTTTCCTGGATTTGACAACATTAATATTGTGATGTAGGGTGTTGTAAATCGGAAACATGGTGTACTATACCTTGGTGCTACAAAAAATCTATTATTTTAAATATATGGATGATCCGCCAATTTATTACGAAAAGGGTGGAATCTGTTGTCGTAAAACTAGTTACACATGAAAGTATGATATCTTATTTTAACAAGTAAAATATAGTTCCAATAACATAAACTTAAAACGCCCAATTTATTAAAATGTTAGAATTAATTACAATCAATTGACTTTTTGGGTTATTATGTAATTGAATACTGACACACTAGTTGTTCAGAATATAGAACATTTACACAAATTTGAGTAAAAACGTTTTAAATAATAAAAATCGTGAAAATTATAGACAATTGTTATAAACACCTCCACAACCTTGCATAAATTATGCTAAAAAGTCCATAAAATAATGGTCAACAACAAATGGATAACATTTTTGTTGTCAGAGAGTATTCCCTTTATCAGTTACTTATGTTTCGTTAGTTACGGAAACTTCTTAAAAACAATTTATAATTCTACCGTAAATACAAGCAATAAAATATGTTATTACATTGATTTGCAACTTCAGACTGCTAATTAAGTTCGTACACCTCTTTTAAACACATTCGTTATAGAAACTATTCACATGCACATCAGCGAAATATGTTTCGTCTAGTAACAAGTATAACATAGTTTTCTATTAATTCCTAACATAATTAGTTATTTTATTTTTACACAGTTTGAGTGTTTGAATATTACTTCTCATGCTTTTGGTGAATTTATAATAACCGTCACTCGCATGCTTTTCTTTGCATTGTATTCTACTTTGGACTAATAAGCTAACGCATCAGCAATAAACTTTTAACGGTATATTAAAAGTTTGTAGGGTACGTATAAAATATTTTTGTAATAAGGAAATGAAATCGAAGGTGAATATTGTTATTTATAGAAAGTAATTACATTAACTGTTATAACAAACAATCAATTTCGGCTAACTTTTAAAAATCACAATGCATACAATACCTGAGCTCTAATTGCCAGTTGTCTCTGGTTGACTGGTAAAGCAGCAACTTACCTGTGTACAAAATATGTATCAATTAACAATTTTAACATCTACAGTCTATACAATAATTTATTATATTTAAAATCTTGGCATATATACATCATTAATTTTAAATTACTAGCATGCAAAGATTTGCTATATGTAGAAATTTGCAATTCAATTTTAATGGTCAACTGTAATCTGATTATAAAATCTTGATGATAGTAACTATAAAGAGAATTAACAACAATAAATTTCATTCGACAGAAATTAATAGTACCACTAATATATCTTAAAGTATATGGTACAGAAATTATATCCAGGCAATACAGAGGGAATAAAATCAAATTTTGTCGAAGTTTGGATGTACGTAACAAGCAAGAAGAAAATTCCAGCAAATCATCAACAAACTTCGTTTAAAATAATACTTGTTTGAATACACTGACCGCGATTTACAGTACGTTTTCAAATTATTTTTCATCAGTATACGGCAAAACGTCTATTAGCAAGCTGGAAACTTAAAGCAAGCGAGAAATTGGAATATAACTGATTAAATTCTATAAGCGAGAAAGAAAATTAAAACTAATCTAACCAAAGTTGACATTATATGTAGACCATATAAGTAAAGTATTGAAGAAGTAAAAAAGAGGTTCAGGTTGTGTATGTATGCTTGCTAAAGTCTCCATAACATGCACCATGCCGCTTTGTTGCAAAAATTATAAGATTTTCACTTAGCTAAAGGTACGCCGAAGCTATTAACTTAATACCTGTTTAATTGAAAATCGTAAGCAGCTGTTAAGACTTTTAATTCTATAATATTTTCCACATCTGGTAATTCTCAAGGAAGTAATTTAGGTCCGTTGTTATTTTTAATACTTATTAATGATCTATCTGATGTAACTAAAAACAGTAAAACACTTTCTTGTAGATATTCTAAAAATCAAAAAAGAAACTATATTGGATTTTATCAACTACATTCTGATTGGAATGATATGAATGCTGTATAAAAATACTAAATTGCATTTAAACATTGAGAAATACTTTTAAATGATTTATATATTAAAAACGAAAATTAATTGCGATTACACTGTAAACATCGATGATCTTGGTATTACATTTGTAACATACTGTTTTAATAAGCTCTAATAGTTCTAGTATTCCTAAAAATAGTTAGTTTCTAGTTTAATTTTAGCATGCTAATTATTAGAATTGTAGCGGCTGCAGGATCACCCAAGTAGCTTCTCAGCGAAGTTCCCAGAAAGATCTAATCCAAGAGTTAATCAATTTTTCTAAAGGCACTTACTTTAAGGGCACTAAACATGTCAAATTAGTCCATATCTATGATTAGATGTCAATCATGCTTTAGGATCCTATTTATGTCAGGGTGGTCTGAAGCAATTTTTCAATTAGCTGAGCACTCAACTAAAATCAATTCTGAGAGCTACGGTTGTGGTTATCTTAGGCATTGACAGTTTTAATTAAAAATGAAAGATTTACGACCGGCGCATCCTAAGCCGAGTAAGAGCGTCAAGAAAGGGGTTATTCTTCAATTAACCAAAATGTATATAAGGAGGCCAGCCGGTGGGAATCGGGGTTGTTTATTTCCAGACGCGTTAGAGGTTAAAGCTAACGGTTACTAGTGATGTGTTTATTTCTCTGCAGTCAAGTGCGGGCCGTTATGTTTTAAGTTATTTATTTCTCTGAGTAAGTAATTAGTATATGTGATATTACTATGAACTCAAGGCTGTGTTATGCAGCATAAGTCAGTTATTTGTTTAAAACAGTATTTGTCGACTTCCATAAAATACAATTCCGGGTGAATGCCCAGTTCAAGTAAATTGATCCGTTTTATTATTGCTTTGGAGACCGCATCGTTTTAGAAGGGTCTTCTATTATATTGTGTTTCGACGGTGTCAGAGGTCGTTAATCACTAACCCACGAGACTACCTGAGAATGCAAAGCTCAGGCCCGAAGTCAAGTTACGGTACTATTTGACCCTTGAGAAGGTCGTATTTTCATGGTGTAGATGACCCCGTGGTTAAAAGGGTCGTCGCACTATGCAAGTTAATTAGAATAGGGTAGCATTAATAAATTTTTGTTATTGGGGTGTGTACACCTAGAACTGTATCTATTCAAAATATGTTTGTTAGTTAAGTTTAGTTAAGTTGTGTTTGTGCTAGCCGGAGACTATAAGTGACTTATTTTCTGTTCTGCCATTTTGGTTCATCGCCCACGAACAAAGTGCGACGAGAGCTATTACCGCGATTGGTCCATGGGCCGTTTAATTCCCATGGTGGCGCCCTTTTGTACATAAGGTTATTTACTTTATATTTTGTTATGCATATGTAATTAGTTGAAGTTTTAGTTAGTAGCTCGTTCAATAAAACAATCGAATTTTCGTCTCAGTGTGTTTGTTTAATGAACCCCCCCTTCACCGACTGCTGCAGCTTGCGAGGCAACGTCCCGAAACGTGAGGGTACGATGGTGTTAGAGGTCCTGTTATTTATTATTTATTGTTAATTGGATACCCTCATGCGGTAGGTAAATATTAAAATTACACTGGCGCATTAACGTGGTTAAAATTGTAATTATGGTAAACAACACACGGACGAATTTTTAGATTGTTTTGTTTTATTTAGTGTTAGGCAGAATTACAGTTTAATATTAGTGATTTAGGAACAAGTTTCGTTATTGTTGGCTTTTACCTTTTATTTAGTCATGTATGTGGTAGAAGCTTTAAGAAGCGATGAGCTTAGTTATGAACTTTTAATTAGGAACGTTGAACCAACAAAGTTAAGTGTGTTAGAAAAGCGAAAATTATTGCGTAGAAAACTCATTGTTGAGAAAGTCGACAGTAATGTTTTTCTAAGTATGAGAAAATTGAAATCGTTCAAAAGGACGAAATTGAATTATTAAAACTTAAGATTTTGAATTAGAAAACTGTTTAAATTCTTTTACCATTCTTCCTAAAAGGACAGAATATATTAAACTTAACACGAGATTAATGCATGTAACACAGAGACTAAATTATGTCAATTTCGATATTGAATTTTTAGAAGTACACAAAGAACTGCATTCCAAATGCATTAGAGCTTTTGAGATTTTAGAACAGGTAAACGGGGAAAATGAGATTAACGATAACCCTCTTTATTGTTCGGCTAGCGGTAATAAAATCCTACAATAACACCAACAGCAGAGGGTTTATGCCCTGGAGCATCAGCGGTTTCTTCCATTAATACACCATCGGTCTCGATTTCTAGTAATGATTTAGGTACGCTAATTAAGTCCTTGAATAAAACAACGACATCAGTCCCGATCCACAAGTGGGGATTACAATTTTCGGGTGAATCTGATTCTATATCGGTTTTAGATTTTATTCAACGCGTCAAAGAACTGCAAGTTGCAAGAAAAGTTTCGTCAGATGACCTTTTCGAAGGGGCTATTGATCTTTTCACCAGTTCAGCACTGGATTGGTATAGAGCAACGCGGTGTACAGTAAATTCATGGGAACAATTAATTTTAAATTGAAACAAGATTTTCTTTCAGCCGATTATGCAGAGAATCTTTTAATGTTAATTAAATCCAGACGGCAAGGCGCCGATGAATCACCTACCATTTATATTTCAAAGATGGTAAATTTATTTTCTCAATTAGAAGAATCCATTTCAATCAGGGAACAAATAAAAATTATTAAAAGAAATTTACAGACTTTTTATGCCACGCAACTGGCGTTAATTGAAGTGACTGACATTTCCCATTTGATTTCTCGTTGTAAGCTTTTAGAAGACATTAAACCTACACATTTTATTAAACAGGAACATTCGGATTCTGCCAACGTACCAGTTATCTTAGAACGTCAAGTTCGACAGAGTTCATTTTCTAATAATAATTTACCACGGTCCGGCGTTTCGAATTATTTTAAAACACAGCAAAATTTTCGACTATTTGTTTCAACTGTAAAGACGAGGTCACTCGTTTCATACTTGTCCGGAGAAACGCGGAATATTTTGTTATTCTTGTGGGCAGTTGGAAGTTACGTCCACAAATTGTCCAAACTGCTCAAATAATTCAAAAAACTAAGGACAGGAAAGCGCGTAGTCAGCCGTTGCTTTTCTTCGTTTAATAATATTGCTGCTGACAGAAAGACGTGGTCGGATTGGTTAGTAAAAGTTAAGAATTTTGTAAATCATCTAAGGTTTTTCAAATTTTTATAAAGTAAAAGATGATACAAGACCTTATATTAATATCGAGATATTTAAGGAAACTTATACTGCACTGTTGGATTCCGGCGCGAATACCTCTATTTTAGGCAGACATGGTTTGTGTTTATTGGATAAATATAAGTTAGAATTAATTAAAATGTAAAACGTCTATATTAACAACCGCGGATGGCACTGCACAATCAATTTTAGGTTCAATTAATTTGCCCTTGACTATAAACGGGGTTACTCGGTTTTTAAATGTTTTAGTTTCCGACTCAATAGAGTGTACCCTAACGTTAGGGATTGATTTTGTCAATTATTTGAATTGAAAGAAGATTTTTCAAAAAATGAATTTTATGCTCATTCTGCGGAAACGAGTAAATTAAATTTCATTAAAGTCATGGCCGATTTAAATGAAGACCAGAAATTTGAATTAAACAAGGTTATTTCTTTATTTCAATCCCTGGATCGTCCTACCTTAGGCCGAACCACTAAAATTTCACATCATATTACAACGGAAGACGTTGAACCAATTAAACAAAGGTATTACCCATTATCACCGGCGATGCTGGAACATGCTAATAAAGAAATTGATGCAATGCTTGAACAAGGCATTATTAGCCCAAGCAATAGCCCGTGGAACTCCCCATGCTATTAGTAAAGAAAAAGCAAAGGTGAATTTCGTGTATGTTTTGACGCCAAACGATTAAATTCAATTACAAAAAAAGACGCGTATCCCATTCCGTTTGTAAATGACATTCTTGATAGATTACGCAATGCGAAATATCTCAGTTCAATCGATTTAAAAAAAGCTTTCTGGCAATTGCCCTTGAGTGACGAAAGCAAGGAAAAACAGCCTTTACTGTCCCAAGGCGCGGATTATTTCAATATAATGTAATGCCGATGGGTTTGGCCAATGCTCCAGGCACATTACAGAGGCTCATGGACTCTATTTTTGATTTTCATTATCCCAATCAGTATTTGTTTATTTAGATGATATAATTATTATTTCAAGCACATTTAAGGAGCATATTAGAATTTTGAACGAAGTGTATGAGAAGTTGAAAGGCGCTAATTTAACAATTAACAGTTCAAAATGTGAGTTTTGTAAACCAGAGTTACAATATCTGGGATATATTGTGAATAAAGATGGTCTCCGAACTGACCCAGCAAAATTGACGCAATTGTAAATTTTCCTCAACCCAAGACAGCCACTGAAATAAAACGTTTCACCGGTATGTGTTCTTGGTATAGGCGTTTTGTTTTGGATTTTGCCACAATTATAGCACCTATTAATGATTTACTAAAGGAAAGAGAAAATCGCAAGCGATTAAATGGACGGACGAGGCTCTTATTTCGTTTGAAAAATTAAAGATGTTCTTACAAAGGCTCCTATTTTAAGGAGTCCTGACTTTTCGAAAGTTTTTCTTTACAATGTGACGCCTCAAATTACGGCGTAGGTTGTGTTTTAACTCAGGAGAAGGAGACGAAGAACATGTAATTGCTTATGCTTCTCGCAGTTTAAATTCAGCAGAGAAAATTATTCAGTCACAGAACGGGAACTTTTGGCGGTGTGTTTTGCTATTCAAAAATTCCGACCATATATTGAAGGAACTCATTTTAAGGTCATTACGGACCATCATTCTTTAATTTGGCTCCACAACTTAAAAGATCCTGCGGGACGTTTAGCTAGATGGAGTGTGAAACTCCAACAATTTGATTTCGAAGTTATCCACAGGAAGGGTAAATTTAATGTGGTACCAGATACATTATCCGAGCTCCTAGTGGAGCCTATGCTATTAATTCTTTAAATTTTTCTTTACACGAGGTCGAGGATTGGTACAAAAACATGTTAAATAATATTAAGGAAAAGCCAGATCTATATCCCGATTGGAGAGTAGAAGATGATAAAATGTATAAGTTTATTCCGAATAATTTGAATATCAAAGCCAATTTAATTGAGTGGAAGTTAGTAGTGCCGAAATCATGCCGTGCACAAATTTTAAAAGAATGCCATGATGATCCAGTTTCGGCCCATTTGGGTGTATTTAAAACATATACAAAAATCAAAGAGCTCTATTACTGGCCTAAAATGCGGTCATATATTTCTAAATACATTAGTAAATGTGTTACGTGCTGCCAAAGCAAATCCAGCACGTTCAACCATTATGGTTTTATGGGCAAAGAGAAAAAAGTTTCATTTCCGTTTCAATGTTTGTCGATTGATTTAATGGGGCCCTTTCCGCGCTCGAAATTGGGGAATACTTACCTTTTAGTTGTTACTGACTGGTTTACAAAATTCACTTTATTGCATCCCATGCGCAGCGCTTCAACAAAACAAATTTGTAATTACCTGGAAAATTTTGTATTTTTGGTATATGGGTACCTCAAATTTGTATGATAGATAATGGCCCCAATTTAAAAGTAATTTATTTTCCAATCTCATGACAAATTATAAAATACCTTCGGTTTGGTTTAACGCCAGCTACCATCCTCAAGTTAATTATGTAGAACGCGTTAACAAGGTAATTGGAGCTGCCATTCGCAGTTACATTCAAGATTCTCATAAGAATTGGGACGATAATATTCACAAAATTGCCCATGCGCTTCGTAATGTTGTTCATGAATCCACAAAATATTCCCCAACATTTTTAGCTTTTGGACGCACGGTTCCTCTGTCCGGGGAATTCTATAATAAATTAAAGGATTTAAATCCAGAGGATCTAGCAATTGATACTCGAGAACAATTGGTTCAAGACTTTAATGAATTATCGCCCATCTTTAAAGAAGTTCAGAAGAACATACATTTGGCGTATGAACGTAATACGCACTCGTACAATTTAAGGCGCAGACCATTAAATTTCAAAGTAGGAGATTTAGTGTGGAAGCGCAATTTTATATTATCAGATGCTTCTAAACATTTCAATAAAAAATTAGCCCCGAAGTTCCTAGAAGCAAAGGTGATGGAAGTTTTAGGTTCTACCACTTATAGACTATCTTCCATGGACGGAAAACCGCTAGGGTGTTCCACGTCCAAGACCTAAAACCTCACTAATATTTTATTTTTCCAATTTTTATTTTTCCTTCCGCCAATTTTCTGAAAAGACTCAGTTGTCTTAAACATAATTCCGGTTGGATGTGTTAATTTCTACATTTATTATTATTTTTTTTTCAATTTTCTTGAAATTCCTAAGAGCAATTTCAATTTTTCGAGGGGGGCTGTGTAACATACTGTTTTAATAAGCTCTAATAGTTCTAGTATTCCTAAAAATAGTTAGTTTCTAGTTTAATTTTAGCATGCTAATTATTAGAATTGTAGCGGCTGCAGGATCACCCAAGTAGCTTCTCAGCGAAGTTCCCAGAAAGATCTAATCCAAGAGTTAATCAATTTTTCTAAAGGCACTTACTTTAAGGGCACTAAACATGTCAAATTAGTCCATATCTATGATTAGATGTCAATCATGCTTTAGGATCCTATTTATGTCAGGGTGGTCTGAAGCAATTTTCAATTAGCTGAGCACTCAACTAAAATCAATTCTGAGAGCTACGGTTGTGGTTATCTTAGGCATTGACAGTTTTAATTAAAATGAAAGATTTACGACCGGCGCATCCTAAGCCGAGTAAGAGCGTCAAGAAAGGGGTTATTTTCAATTAACCAAAATGTATATAAGGAGGCCAGCCGGTGGGAATCGGGGTTGTTTATTTCCAGACGCGTTAGAGGTTAAAGCTAACGGTTACTAGTGATGTGTTTATTTCTCTGCAGTCAAGTGCGGGCCGTTATGTTTTAAGTTATTTATTTCTCTGAGTAAGTAATTAGTATATGTGATATTACTATGAACTCAAGGCTGTGTTATGCAGCATAAGTCAGTTATTTGTTTAAAAACAGTATTTGTCGACTTCCATAAAATACAATTCCGGGTGAATGCCCAGTTCAAGTAAATTGATCCGTTTTATTATTGCTTTGGAGACCGCATCGTTTTAGAAGGGTCTTCTATTATATTGTGTTTCGACGGTGTCAGAGGTCGTTAATCACTAACCCACGAGACTACCTGAGAATGCAAAGCTCAGGCCCGAAGTCAAGTTACGGTACTATTTGACCCTTGAGAAGGTCGTAGTTTTCATGGTGTAGATGACCCCGTGGTTAAAAAGGGTCGTCGCACTATGCAAGTTAATTAGAATAGGGTAGCATTAATAAATTTTTGTTATTGGGGTGTGTACACCTAGAACTGTATCTATTCAAAATATGTTTGTTAGTTAAGTTTAGTTAAGTTGTGTTTGTGCTAGCCGGAGACTATAAGTGACTTATTTTCTGTTCTGCCATTTTGGTTCATCGCCCACGAACAAAGTGCGACGAGAGCTATTACCGCGATTGGTCCATGGGCCGTTTAATTCCCATGGTGGCGCCCTTTTGTACATAAGGTTATTTACTTTATATTTTGTTATGCATATGTAATTAGTTGAAGTTTTAGTTAGTAGCTCGTTCAATAAAACAATCGAATTTTCGTCTCAGTGTGTTTGTTTAATGAACCCCCTTCACCGACTGCTGCAGCTTGCGAGGCAACGTCCCGAAACGTGAGGGTACGATGGTGTTAGAGGTCCTGTTATTTATTATTTATTGTTAATTGGATACCCTCATGCGGTAGGTAAATATTAAAATTACACATTTACAACCAACTAAAATTTTAGCTGTCATATTAAACCAACCTGTGCACCAGCATTGAAAACAGTTGAGTTTATAATATCAAAAACTCTAAGTTTCTTAGGCATTGAAGCCTAGAAAATATTATTTATATCATTCGTGGTAGCAAATTAGAATTTGCTGCTACTCTTTGAAATTCAAGAAAGTGCGTGCCTCCATTGAAGATTGCATAAAATAAATTTGTAACACATTAACGCTACAAAAATACACAGTATTTATTTGCTTTAATTGTTATGATCCAGTAAAAAATGTTACACATAACAAACCTTTCTCACCGCCCGCCGAGCAGAAGTGGCACTCTTGATTGTGTATTTTAGTAAATGTGTGGAGTAGTTTTCTTCGTTACCGGCTATTTGTTTGAAAGGGCAATATCTGTGGATCTTAAAGTTATTTGTCGAAAATATTTCAAATTAGTTTTAATTTTCCTAATTTAAAACCTTGTTATTACATAGTAGCGTCTGGCGTGAAGTTTACGAGCTAGAATTGTTTGCAAGATGTGCATTATACCTGTAGAGGTGGTTCAATTCTCGTTTAATTTAGACATTCAAAATTTAGAGAACAAATCCGAAAGTGTTAATCCTTGATGGCAGAAGGTGCTTCTGGCAGACGCAGAGTGTCCGTTTTGGGGTCCTTTTTGTATGTCATGCGTTAATTTCGTTACGATTTGTCAATGGTAAGATTAAAAATGTTTACTTCTTTTCAGTGATATTCCAAATTTTAGCACAAAGCTTTTGGAATTTTATACAATCTTTTTGGGAATGTATGTATAACCTTTTGAATATTACAACTCCTTTGGAACTTTTGTGTAAACTTTTTGGGATTTACATATCTTTTGTAATTTGTATAAACCTTTGGGACTGATACAATTTTTAGGAAATCGAACAATTTTGGTACAATTCTGTTGGAACTTATATAACCGTTTGAAATTTTTATACAACCTTGGAATTTGCACACCTTATAATACAACTTTTAAAATCTTTTACGATCTTGCTAGTTGAATTTCAATTTTATTTGTGTCTTAATGTCAAGAAATTGTGTTGTGGTTTTGTCTTTATGTTTTGCGAGAGTCATTAGATGGAAAATGCATTATTTCGCATTTATAAATTAAATGATATTGACAAGTTATTAAAAGAATGTTAACACTTATTTGCAATTATGGTTGGGCATAGCTTTCAATTTTAAGACTGTAGAATATTTACATAGGATTTAGTTTTCCCGTGTGGACGATAACCATAATCTTATCTTACTACTGGAGATATGTTAATAAACTTTTATCTTGAGTTCAAAACATTCTATTTACGATTTAAAATTGTGAGCGAATTGTGAAGTGATTTAAAGCTATTAGATTTTGTTGAAATTAAAGTCAATAATTTTGCTAACTGTTTTTGACCATGCCACAACTTGTTCAAAATTATTTTGTTTCAGTATGACATTTTTATTTTAACTATTCTTATTATGAGAATTAATGAACAACAACGCTTTGGTTGATAGAATATGTAAAGTTTCTGTAATGTACAGAATCTTGTAAACGAAATGCGCAAGTCATAAACAAAAAATTTATCCTTGTATGGAATTCAACTTTATTTAATGTTTCCTAAAAAGCTGAAAAATCATTTAAAGAAATGTTTTGATTACATGAGAAATTTTGATATTAATTTGCTAACACCTGAATGCATTTGGATGAAAATTAAGCACGTTGCTTACTTAATAACGACATCTACTTATAATATAACGCAGATTCATTTTGTCTTTAATTGTACTTGGTGCTAATGTAGTTACAGAATAAACATGGCACTATGCAGCAGATAATCTTTAAGCAGATGACTTGCCGTTTGAAAATTATATAATTGATAGGGATAAGCCTAACTTTGTATTAAAAGTTGATTTACGAGATTTATAATATCAATAAATAATAACTTTAGTATGACGTCTTAATTACTCAATAATTGGATTTCCGTTAATTAATTAATATTAAAATCAGTGAATAAAGCGCTGTCAGCCCAACTTTTCACGGGACCTAAAAGAATGAAGTACAGTGTACGGATTTATTGTTTTTAAACCACTTGAAGCTCATGAATGTCCTGTTAATTATCAAAATACGCAATCGTGTAAAACTAGCAATTCTAAAATCTTTGTCGGGAAAAAACTACGGTTTAAAGAAAGATGCCCTTATAAATTATTACGAGTGACCCATTAAAGTTGTAGTTATATGAGAGTATTAGTCTTTAGTCGATTAGCGTTCACAACCACATTAACTTTAACTACTGAAAGTTTCCCAGATTGGCACAAAACTAAAATTTGTAACTATACAAAAAACACACCTAGGCGAAACTTACTTCGGCTGGTATCAACCTATGTTTAGTTAGCACCAAGGACGTTGAAAAATTAAGTTCCTAAAATTTCCAAGTTTGTGGTGTAAAATGCAAAATTAATATTGAAAAAAGGTTAATAACAATTTATTGTACTTCTCCCAAATGACGATTCTGTGAACCGTAAAATAACAAATTTCAATTATTAAAAATAGCTTAATTTGCTCGGTACAAATATATTTTCTGACAAGCGATGTTGTCAAAAATATTTAGTTATAAATTTTGCTAGATCAAGGTTATTATCTTCAAGCATTTAAATCATATGCATATATACAAAATGTGTTAGTAACATACAAAAAGTTTTTACAAATCAAATAGATTGAAAGTAATGGGTTGCTGATTCTAGAAGTATTTCCTAAAATACATCTGCTTATTCTATTGTCATGGTAAAAGGTTGTGCAATAGGTATTATATTTATATTCAACACAACATATTGATTGTCTAGATACATGTAGATAAACAATTAAATGACTGTCATTCGGTTTTCGAAAAGAACGTTTTGTTGTGTATCATGCTCGTAATGTGGTTGAACAGATATACATGCAGTTTAATTTATTTCACTCCCGCTATTTCGTTAATTATAATGCTACAAAATGCAAGAGATTATAAGAACTGACGTCCTTTTATCAAATATTTGCATTTAATTGTATTGGTTAGGTTAGGATAATATATTGCCAAACTAGAAGTTCAGCTCTTCCAATACAGCTTTTTATGATCGGAATGTGGCAATGCTTAAAAACACCATCCTGTTGCAAACGAATACATTGTTTTGCGTAATTTACTAAGAATACAATTAATTTTGAGGACATATTCTAACAATGACGCAGAACAACCTAGAATTAAAAGGGGTAAAGACATTAAAAAAATAATCAATTGATTGGTAGCTACAAGTGTCACGTACATAATGCAAAGACTCTAGAAGGACTTAAAGATTTGTAGTGTAACGTGGATTCTTTATAATTCGATACATAAACCGTACGACTAGACAGTCAAGGCAGTCGAAAAACCAATCCACAAACGGTATAAATTAAACTATTGCAGTAGTAGAAAAATATGTTAAATGTCTATATAAATTAAAATGGAACAATTATTGCTTGTATAAATAAATTACAGATATCTAGATAAACTAGTATTAACTACAGTGTAATTGTCGTGTTAAGAAGAAACTTATGAAGTTAACGTTGAGAGTAATTATTATTAGTTACCTATATTGCGGCATCTTACTATAATAATGATTCTCTGTAGATAATTGTGAATAATTAGACTTGTATTGGACCTAATAAAGAACAGTAAATTGAAGTTTGTTACAATATAAACTTTTATGCCTTCTGAAGGAACCGTTAAAGAGTTGCTACATTTTTAATAGCACTTTCTGTATAGAGTAAGCACTATTGAAGTAAACTTTTTTAAACAAATTTTGGTCAAACTGTTAGTCTTGTAATGTAAAAGTAGTCGACAAGTGTGTGATGTTGCATATTAAATGGTAGCCATATGATCCTAACAGTTCACGTCTACCGTAGTTAAGCGCCCTATGTTCAGGCTTACTAAAACAAACGAATATTACAGTGTAAGCTAGATTATGTCATCCACGCCGCAATTCGTATTAACTCTGCAACTTTTGACAAGCACTAGAACTTTGTGTAATAAATAATTCAATTCTTAATAAAATGGTAAACACAATACGAAAGTTTACTTATTTGTCGTATTTGTGCAAAACTATGTAGGAACCCACAAAGATAACGTCAGACGTTTGACAAATTCTTAACCAGTGCCTACATTAATTACAGTCCTAGGGAATAGAAATAGGGATTAAGTTACGCAAAACTACATATAAAATATGCCGCATATCCAAGATTATCCTTTAATTAAAACTCTTTAAAGAAGTTTTCTGAGGCGGCATTATTCACCTAAAGGAACCGGCAGTGCGCTGGGTGCAGGGAAAGAGCGCAGAGTATTTGAGAACGCCATTCAAAATAGTTAAAAGTTTACCTACATAGCGAAATACAGAAACAAACATTAATTTTTCAGAGAAAGGTTATTTATAGTTTAAAAATGGATTTAGTGCATTGTACCGCAAACACAATTGCAGATTCAAGTAGGAGGCATACGCGACTTGTCTTCGCAAAATCAGGTATCCTTTAAAGTCCTTTTCTAGAGAAGCTCGGTGATTTGAGCATTGAAAAAATACGTCCTGTACTTGGATGTTCCTTCCGTTTAAAGGGATTATACACTAAACATCCATAGGTTATAAGTATTCAACTCATAACAATTAATAGAAGATTACGGGTAGTACAAGAAAAGCAACCAATAATAAGGTGAAGCATTTTTATTTCATTAATGCAATTATGCAGTTTAGAAAACATTGAATTGAATTATTATTGGTATATCAACATGTATATAGCTTGCATTAGAATTTAATATTTGAAAACAAATTTTGTTTGCATATCCAAAAGTTCCAAATTAACATTCGTTAGTCCTTTTCCTTAGAATTGTAAAAGCATTAAAAGGTCACATTCAAAATTATGTATTGAAATAGAAAACGTCGTTTAACTATAATACACGCATGGATTTTAATGTTTATTAGGCTTCCACCATAATTTAACTTTTGCTAGTTACAAACACATACAGGTACACTTTCGAGAACTTAACTATAACAATAATCATACTCTATAAGATTTCATGCATTGATAAAAAATAAAATTCCGATTAAATTAAAAAAACTAATGTAGAATATTTTATTTAAAAATCTGTTCTAATATCTTATGCGACTATTTTGTGAATAAATTAAAAAATTAAATGCAATAAGAAATATTTTAGAACTTTTAAGATCTATAAATGATTATATGTACATCGTACTCAGATCTGAATATGATAAAAATTTACTAAGTAAAATAATTGTCATTCTTATAGAACATAACAACTTGATATAAATTTCATCTTCAGCTAAGATAATATAAGAAGATTTATTTTATAAAATGTAAATATTTACAACGGAAACAGAATAATCTTTATTTTAATAGATGTACATATATTACCTTTTTCAGACATTTTATTAATGCATTAACGTAGCAAATTATTAAAAAGTAACCCATGATAACATTTCTCGTTTAACAGTATATACAGGGTGAGTTTTTAGTGTGGCAACGGTCGATATCTCCCTTATTATAAAAACTACGTAAACCAAATTTGGAGACATATTAGACATGCCTAAAGTGCACATTTTAAAAATATTTGGAAGCATACAGAATGTTTCATAATTCCAGGGCATAATAAACTTATATTTTTTTAAATGGAACACCCTATATATTATTACATTTTTGGAAAACTCATAAGAAGAGCTTTAATTTGATATGAAATTGTATCGATCTATTCCTTTTAGTTTTTGAGATATTCAACTGTTTTTAGAAAAAATGACCCCGATTAGATACATTGCCACTGCACTAATACACAACTTCTGTTAATTTTCAAGATGCAGAAAATTTTACTATATACCATAGTATATTTGTAGTTATCACTCTTTCGAAATTTCTTCAAAGTATACAGGGTGTTTCAGGTTTCGCAAAATGCAATTTTTAAAACTTTTTTAAATGGTACCCTACCAATTTTTTTGCTACAGTGGATAGTCCATTAAGTGACCTTTCGTTTTTGTTAAGCATCCCCTATACCTAAATCCGTTACTTTCCGAGATATTTTTGATTTTCTTCAAATTTTAAGAATGTTTTTAATTTACATAACTAAAAATAACTTACTATTGGAGAATATTATAAAACAATTAATACATTTTGATTAACAATTAACTACACTTATCCAATAACAATTTTCACTAAAGATATAACAACCTACAATAATACGCTATCAACAGAATTCTGACAGATCAACAATATCCATTTTATAGAAAATGTTCAAGCAGGAAATCAGGCAGGCTTTTAAAAAAAATAGCAATTACAATTAAAATGTCATTTAGGTTTATTAATTGTTATTACAAAAGAGTTTTTGTTACAATACAATGCACAGCAAAAACAAAAATGTTAACCAAAAGCTTCAAAAATGAATCAAACTAATGTTAGAACTAACAATGCCAGCGTGCAGTGTGAGTGGTGCCTTTAAAGAAATTATAAGCTAATATTGTTTGCCCATATTTTGAAATTCTCTATTTCAAAGAAATTTAATATGGGAGCCGAGGGTGCTTGATTTTCGAGCAAGTTTTCACTGAAAATAGGCATTTATTTCGAAACAATATGATATTGAGCATTGTGATTTGGGTGCTCTGAATAATAACAGTTTTGACATTATATAGTAATTCTGGTGTTCTTTAGAAGAAAGTAGTATTTCAGCATGAGGTTTTTTTGATCGTGCGTGATTAATCTCATAAGTAAGATTAAATTAAAGTTGATAGCTGATAGTAAAACAGAAATGACTGAAAATGGTGTGATTAAATGAGACGATGAATTAAAAATTAATGGGGCTGTATTAATCTGAACCAGAGATGTAGGTGATGAGATTGGTGATTTGTCGAATTCTTAATTGCTCAGGCGAACTGAGAAGGAGTGATTTCTTATTAAATATATATTCAGAACTAGTTGACGTAGAATCCGGAATTGAGGGTTGTGAGCATAAGCCAGGGGTAATTAGTTCGATAGCATTTAATTCCACTTTGTTTTACACCTACCGCGGTTAAAAATTGATAAGACGTTAATGGAAAGCGTCCTAGCGTTATATAGTATGTATCTTGTTAATTTCTTAATGGTGATTAAGGAGGTGAATAATATTCGTCTCTGTACCGTAAAATTAATTAGCGTCCTAAAACAATTTCATCGTCATCTAGGCTTGATGTTATTTTAGCAAGGTTAGATAGTACAACTGTATTTACAAAATTACATCTTCTAATTGTTTTTGCTTGATTCCACTATAGAGGGAGTTAGAGAAGTATATATTTTCAGAAGCATATATCGCGGTACATAGAATCATAGTGCAGAATGTTGCGAGTTGAACCTGGATTTAGGAAAATATGAATTGTCTAAATATTGCAAATAAGTTCTTGAATCAAGGAAATAAAGAGAATATGCTTATTGCCTAAGAAACTTTGTTAGAAATTTTAAAATATTTTATATCTACGAATAATCAGTCGTATCCTAAATTTATGCCATATTTTGCATTTATAAATTCTTAAAAAATTTATTCGTTCATATTCACACAAAACTGTAAGAGATAGAAGTGTGAGATAATCATGTAAAAATGTGTACAAATGTGTCCAAATACTTATGATAATGTAATTTTGAGATATCAGACTTTCATAAAGTATTTACTCGTGAACCACGTGCTTTTAACAGTGCCTTAACAGCGGAAGTGTATTAAATGCAGAATAGTATAAATAGGCACTTAATTTTTTATTTTAAAAATCTTAAGGGTTCATGAAATAAATCATAATAGTAGATGGATGACTGGCGAATCACCGCCACATTTCCTCCAGCATCCACATTTCCTCACATATCTGGACCAAAAAGTTTTCTTCGACTAACCATTTTTCATCTTTCGAGATAAACCTATCTTGTTTGGTATCAATTAATATTAGAATTTTCTCAGCTACCCGAATCTCTAGAAATTTTTTAGATAGCATTACCCCCCAGGACGGTACCCTCATTTTAAGATTTTTTTACCCCTAACATTCTGAACCAAATAGCTTTCTTCGACTAGCCATTGCATCTTTCGAGATAAACCTATCTTGTTTGGTATCAATTAATATTAGAATTTTCTCAGCTACCCGAATCTCTAGGAATTTTTTAGATGGCATCATCCCCCAAGGAGCTACCTTCATTTTAAGATTTCTTACCTGTAGCGATTTCTGAGCGTTCAAATAAATTTTTTTAGTCATGCGATACATTAAATTAGTCTAGAATATTATACAGAATTCGAATCTGCAAACAGATTTAATATCCGACCACGCCCTGCAAAGTTACACTTAAAGCTCTCAAACCTCTAAATTTTGCTCCTTGCTCTATAACCAAACATCTCCAAAAATCAAAAACCGTGGAGATTTTAGAAATGAATCCTTTATGGCCCATAAGTGTTTAATATTTAAAACCATTTTTCAAACGGTGATGCACTGTTTTTAGAATATTCAAAACCATAACTTTTTAAAAACAGTTATCAAGGTTGGTTTAACATTTTTAATAACTTTGCGCGTCATAATTATATAGTCAAGGCTTGGAAAATACAAATCGTTTCCTTAACAATTATGAGTTGTCTAAATTACATCTTTAACATTTTTAATAACTATGCGCGTCATAATTATATAGTCAATGCTTGGAAAATACAAGTCGTTTCGAATCAATTTTTTAACGATTATGAGCAGTCTAAATTACATATGAAAGCTGTATATAATTTCTTTTCTTGAATTTTCTATTAATTATGTTTGTGTATTAGAAATTGATGTATAATTGCCGAGGATTCACACAAGGTACTTTCTAGTAACCAGCACGTATTTAGGGAAAATACAAACGTCATTTAGTAATTATTTCAAACCGTATATAACGCGGTGTGATTAGAAAAATTCTATTAGTTTCGCACACTTTTGTGTAAAGCCCGTTGAAATTTTAAACCGTTGTTTCGTGTAGTTATTTTTGTGAAAAGTTTTTGAAGATTTAAGGGTAAGTTTACATTTTTTTTATTAAAATAGAACTGAATTTATTTGCAAACACCAATTATTATGTATTTTGCTACTGTTTCTAATCGTATTTTAAAACATTAATTTTTCCAAAGTAATGCCCTGTTTTACATATATATTTTTTTTTCAAATTTTAAAGGTATGCTTTTAGCTAAGATAAATAAAAAACAATTCCCACAAAATATTTTATTAAAAATTAAATTCATTAACAAAAGGCCCCAATAGCAATACATTCTCTTTGGAACAACTTAAGTTATTCAAACAATGGTTTAAACAGTGATTGTACCTATCACCGAATCTTCTTAATTCTTTGAGTCTTGGAAGTGAGAATACACTTTCCATGTTTAAAATGTTGTTTGATAAATATTTTGATAGTAACTGCCTTTTCTGTTCTCCTTTAACATAGACAGTAGCATCGGGAGGTATGACTTCTTTCAGTAGATCACCCACTGTACGCCTAAGCACGCCTGTCCCCATGCGCACCCCTGCGCGTGCGCACCCCTGCGCATGCGCACCTTTGCGCGTGCGCAACCCTGTCCATGCTGGTATATAAGGGAATATTATTTTCAATTTGAATCAGTTTAAACTTATATTTGAAAGATGTACGCCAAGGAATCTTTAGAGAAAGCAATTAGTGAGGAACAAAAGGGTATAAGTGTTAACTCTGCAAGTAGGTTATATGGTATACCCAGAAGAACGTTAAGCAGGCATTTGGATCTCCGTAAACCTCAAAAGAAGAATGGTGCTCCTAGGCCGGAAAATGTGAGAGACACGGGTTATGCTATACAAGAAGTTAAAATACCTATACAGAATTATGATAACTTTGCTATTGCTAGTGCAAGAGAGAATGGTAAACATGGTTTATTGTTCCCGTCTAACATACGAGCTATATTCGCGGGGCCATCGAGTTGTGGGAAGACTAACGCTTTAATATCACTGATCCTGCACGAGAACGGTCTTAGATTCCAAAATGTGTATGTATTTTCGAAAAGTTTATATCAACCAAAATACGAATTGTTAAGAAACGTTTTTTCACCATTAAAAAAAGAAATTGGGTACCATGAGTTTGAAAATTACGACAATTTGATCGAACCCGGAGATACCAAAGAAGATTCAATTATGGTTTTCGATGATATACCTGTAAACGAGCAAAGTAAAATCACTCAGTTTTTTTCGTTCGGTCGACATAAAGCAATAGATTCGTTCTATCTATGTCAAACTTACGCTAGCGCCTTAAAACATAGACTCAGAGATAACACCAATGTAATCGCATTATGGAAACAGGATGACACAAACCTTCGCCATATCTTTTCGGATCATATAAGTGGTGACATGACATATCCGAAATTTAAAGAAATGTGCTTACAGTGTTGGGGTGACTCAAAACATAATTTTATAACTATTGTGAAAGATTTTGATTTGGATAAGGGGCGGTATCGGAAGAATTTCGACGAGTATATAAATATTTGATATTATTCAAAAAAATAGTTAGTTCCTATCCAAAGTTTCATGATGACGGACGTTAACAATTTTATTGCGAATAAACGCAGTCTTCATCTTATGCAGGATGCTGTACGAAAAAAGTTTGTAGCGTACAAAAAGGGTGACACCGCATCTCAGCAAAAATTCAAAGAGGTGCACAAATAATTGATTGACCCCTTTGCAAATAACCGCTTCCCAGTTGCAATCGATCACCGAAAAAATTCCCATACCTACAACAAAGGTTAAAGTCGAAAACACCGTTCCATCTTTACTATGCGGATGTGTTAGCTAGAGACGAAGACGAAAATATTGACAAATCAATTTATGGAGTAAAGTATAATGTTGAAACCGATACATGCAGTTTGTTGAAAAGTGTATTGGTAATTAACCAGGAAACTAGCGATATGACATTAAATAATGTGATATATCCAGGTACGAGGGGTTTATACAATCTGCTGGTTTACAAAGGCATCGGCCCTGAAGATGGCGATTTCAATTTGCATGAAGATTTGCCGAATTACTTGGAAATGATCAAATCTGCATCGATTTTGAGAAGAAAGTTTAACCCATTTGCGGTGCACGATTTAAGCGGATTCCCAACAAATAACAAAAAGTTTAACAAATATGTACAAAAATATCTCACCGAATTTCGGAGGAATCCCGAAAGAAAACAGCCAAAGAGAAGAAAACAGTCTAAGGGAGCGGGTTTAGGCTTTTCTAATCGGTTTTGCAAAAGTTTAAATTTAAAACCGGTGCAATATGTCTACTGGAATAATGTACATGAACTTGTGAATCGGCTGAGATTGTTGAACGCATCCAACCGAGCTGGAAATACAAGCGAGGAAAACATTAACGAGATGGTGTCCATAATAGAAGAGTTGAGAGAAGAAGGTATAATACAGTGAGCTCAGTAAATATTTACAAAGTTTTAAAATGCCTATCGACCGCTTCGGATGTTCAGAGCGTAAAGATGCTGATATTCGGCGCGGTCCTCCAGGTCGAGGATTTGTGCTAACGTTGGATGGTGATGGGTACGATATGCAGCAAAGAAGGTTAGTGAATTCATCAGACTCGAAAGAAGATTATGATTGTGTTAATCAGAGAAGCACTATAGTATTCAAGTCTGGAGAAGAAATAATTAGTTTTCGTAAAAGAAGGCTAGTTGATGTAATGGATCGTAAAGACGATAGTGATTGTGTTAATCAGAGGAGCACTATAGTATTCAAGTCTGGAGAAGAAACAATTAGTTTTCGTAAAAGAAGGTTAGTTGATGTAATGGATCCTAAAGACCATAGTGATTGTGTTAATAAGAAATCTGTAATCAAGCTCGTGAATCAAGCCTTTTCATACTGTCTAAAAAGTTCTGATGATATACAGCGTAAAGATAAAGCCTTCAATGCAAGAAACCAGCGTATCACAATGCTTGCTCAACCAGTCGAACCATCTGATGCAGTTAATAAACAATATGTAAATGAAAAATTGGATAAGCTTGTATCTGACTTTAAAACGTTTATACAGTTTTTTTTAATTTGGCTGCAACTTCAGAGACAAATGAGAAGGAGCTCGGTCTTGCAATATCATCGATTTACGAGGCGTCACCAGCAGCTATAAAAAACAAATACTACAAACCAAAGCTTCAGTTTATGTCAAAGGTGCAATTGGATAAAGATAACCCTATTAGTTTAGCAACAGTGTTAAGCAAAAATGAGTAAAGAAATCATCGTTAAGGAATTATTTAAACCTGCAAGAAAAAATTTTCAGCGTCGTCATACAAATCTGAAACATGTGAAACGTGATCTTATCCAATCGGACTTGTGCGAAATGCAGCCTTACTCGCGTGTGAATAATGGGTACAGATATATTATAATAGCAGTGGACTGTTTCACAAAATATGCTTTAGCTGAACCTTTAAAAAATAAAACTGGTTCAGAAGTTACAAATGCTGTGAAAAAAATATTGGACAAAATGTTGCAAGGAGAAAATAACGTAAAAATCAATCTACAAACGAATTTTGGGAAAGAGTACTACAACCGCTGGTTTAAAAATCTTATGCAAAAATATAAGATAAACCATTACTCTACGTATTCCGCAATCAAAGCTAGTATGGTCGAGCAATTGATCAAAACAATCAAAAACAAATTGTACAGAAGATTTTACTTGCAAGGCAGTCATAAATGGGTAAATATTTTGCCTAAGGTTATAGAAGAATACAATAATACACCGCATCGTGCTATTAACATGACGCCTATGGAGGCAGAAAAACATCCGGAAAGGAATAAAACTTTACACCACTAACAGCGCTTCTAATAGTCGCAAGAAGTTGTATAAGGTTGGAGACATTGTGCGTATATCAAAACATAAAGCAGTATTTGATCGAGGATTTCATCCAAACTGGAGTACAGAACTATTCAAAATTGTTAATGTACAACAAACGAGACCGATAACCTATCTGTTACAAGATTTGGAAGGTCGGCCAATTCTAGGTGCTTTTTACGGCGATGAGATTCAGCTCACAGCAGCACCCGACACGTACCTAGTGGAAAAAGTTTTACGAAAACGTAAGAACGGACGCGAATTATTAGTGTCGTGGTTGGGGAATGGTAAAAGTTGGATTAAGAAAACAGACCTGCTTTAGTATCAGCCAAAGTTCTAGATAATTATCTAGTTGAAAAAATCATAAACGGAGGGGGTAAAGTCCCTTAACTGGATATATAGGAGAGATTTGCTTAGAACCGCATCACCATTTATGATTTGAAGCAGGAAGCATGTGTTTCATAATCGATTTACAAGGATATCAATACAAAACTAGTGATTTCTATTGCAAGGAGATTGCCATTTTGGATGTAGCGAAGAATGTAATATGGCATGAGATACTGGATATAGCGGTGGGGTATAACACCCTAAGTGATGATTTCAAAAAGCAAGTTCGGTGGTTAAAGCAAAGAATCCATGGGCTCTGCTGGGATGGACAGTCCACAAGTTGATATACAAATATGGGTGATCTACTGAAAGAAGTCATACCTCCCGTTGCTACTGTCTATGTTAAAGGAGAACAGAAAAGGCAGTTACTATCAAAATATTTATCAAACAACATTTTAAACATGGAAAGTGTATTCTCACTTCCAAGACTCAAAGAATTAAGAAGATTCGGTGATAGGTACAATCACTGTTTAAACCATTGTTTGAATAACTTAAGCTGTTCCAAAGAGAATGTATTGCTATTGAGGCCTTTTGTTAATGTATTTAATTTTTAATAAAATATTTTGTGGGAATTGTTTTTTATTTATCTTAGCTAAAAGCATACCTTTAAAATTTGAAAAAAAAAATATATATGTAAAACAGCGCATTACTTTGGAAAAATTAGTGTTTTAAAATACGATTAGAAACAGTAGCAAAATACATAATAATTGGTGTTTGCAAATAAATTCAGTTCTATTTTAATAAAAAAAATGTAAACTTACCCTTAAATCTTCAAAAACTTTTCACAAAAATAACTACACGAAACGACGGTTTAAAATTTCAACGGGCTTTACACAAAAGCGTGCGAAACTAATAGAATTTTTCTAATCACACCGCGTTATATACGGTTTGAAATAATTACTAAATGACGTTTGTATTTTCCCTAACTACGTGCTGGTTACTAGAAAGTACCTTATGTGAATCCTCGGAAATTATACATCAATTTCTAATACACAAACATAATTAATAGAAAGTCCAAGAAAAGAAATTATATACAGCTTTCATATGTAATTTAGACTGCTTTTAATCGTTAAGAAATTGATTCGAAACGACTTGTAATTTCCAAGCATTTGAGCATATAATTATGACGCGCATAGTTATTAAAAATATTAAACCAGAAAATTGATAACTGTTTAAAATTAAAAAAAGTTATGATTTTGAATATTCTAAAAAAAAGTGCATCATCGTTTGAAAAATGGTTTTAAATTTTAAACACTTATGGGGCATAAAGGATTCATTTCTAAAATTTCCACGGTTTTTGATTTTTGGTGATGTTTGGTTAAAGCATATGTCATAAATGAACAAAATTTTAATGAGGTTTGAGAGCTTTAAATTGTAACTTTGCAGGGGGTGGTCCGATTTTAATGCTGTTTACAGATTCAAATTCTGCGTAAAATTTTAAACTAATTTGATGTATTGCATGTATAAAAAAATTTATAAGAACGCTCAGAAATCGCAACAGGTAAGAAATCTTAAAATTAGGGTAGCTCCCTGGGGGGTGATGCAATATAAAAAATTCTTAAAAATTCAGGTAGCTGAGAAAAATCTAATATTAAATGATACCAAACAAGATAGGTTTATCTCGAAAGATGCAATGGCTAGTCGAAGAAAGCTATTTGGTTCAGAATGTTAGCGTTAAAAAAATCTTGAAATGAGGGTAGCTCCCTGGAGAGTGATGCTATCTAAAAAATTCCTAGAAATTCGGGTAGCTGAGAAAAATCTAATATTAATTGATACCAAACAATATAGTTTTATGTCGTGGGTGGAAATGTAGAGAAAGATTTATCTCGCGCGTGGAAAGAATGCGGGTGTGACGTAATCAAAATGGTTGGGGTAAAAAATTCCTCAAGGAGTTCCACAAGGAGAGAGCAGGAGGAGATTCATCTCCCTCATTTCCTCCTTATGGGAATTTACATGTAAATTTGGTCCGGATGTGTGAGGAAATGTGGATGCTGTAGGAAATGTGGCGGTGATTTGCCTATCATCCATCTACTCATAATATTATTGAGCAGAGGATTGTAGCTGTGGTTTTTGTCCTTACGAAAACGAGGTTTTACTTGACAAGAGGCATTTCATTATTTAAATGGATAATTTAATTTTTTGAACACTATTTAATACTAGAATTTTGTATAATAGCTCGTGTTAATGAGTACTCTTATTACAACATGATAAACTTAAAATAAAAGATAAAAATAACATTGTAGCTGAGGAATTCAGGCAAAACAAAATACATGGTGATAATATACCTTCCCTTATTTGAATTGCAACGACTAGTATGTTGTATAGTGAAAGTGGTTTTTGATTAAAAGATTTGACAAATTTAAGATGAATAAGCAGACATCCCAGAGGTTAAGAGTACCTTCAAAGGTTTTCTAAACTTTAAAGATTTTGAGTAGGTGGTGTAGCGGTTTTCAGTCATCTTCATTAAGGAAGCAGTATAACCAATTAATTGGGCTACCGGGATCGGAGAAGTTCGATTGAAAACAAAAACAAATTTAAATCATGTACACTGGCATACATCAACCTCCTGAGATCTTATATTTTCCTTCTTTCCATTACTTGCTCGATTTGAAAGGATCATTTAGACTTTACAGAAAAATCAAAGTTATAATTTCATCTTAATAACAAATATCATAGTATTTATAATCTTGCCCTTTGCATCTACGTGCAACTACGTAATATCTGTATTGAATAGTTGACCATGATCTACATTTGTCCACCTTTACAATTGAACTCGCCGGGTCCGGTAGTTCAATTGGTTAGCGCGTTAATGTACAAACTCGAAGATTACAAGTTCAAATACCATCGGAGATATTATATTTTTGTTCTTTCAGTTACCAGTTCTAATCGAAATAATTATTTCGGATTTGCATAAAGGTCTTAAGCTACTGAGATAAAGACTCCATTTTAGTAAACAGGGATTGAATATCAACTATGGCTCGCCAAATATAAAAGAGACCACTTTTTTTAAATACGTTTGATGTAGAAAATGCGCTTTATGTGAGCAAAATTTGGGAAGATTTTAAGCATTCTTTAATTCATTCATTCAGCATAGAAACTATTTAAAAGCATGAAGCTGCGAAACCTTCATTAAAGCGTGCTTTGTTTTGGGAGAAATTCAGTAATAATTTATAACATCATTCATTAGAATCAAAAGCTATTAATAAAAAAACATATTAATGTAAACTAAAAAATTGCATTCACTTTGTAAAATCATGAAAATATTACTAATCGTGCATATGTTAAATTAAGACCTTCGAATTCAAATTACATTTCATCAGTCACATACCACAGCAAATATTTTATTGTGCACACCACAATGTGCTAAAACAGTTGGGTACAAATTATACTAAAATTAAACAGTCGCCTTCAGAGAAGACAATTTTAATTTGCATATATATTAGAGCACTAGAAAAAGTAAAATCTAATATAGATATTCCAATGGAAAATAGAAGAAATAGAAGAATGTAATGTGTACAAATCTTGTTTACTGCCGGCTCTCTAGGTGTTCGTTAATAATCTGATTGTATGAACCTCTGACGTTTGATTATTATCTGGTGTATCAATTTATTTATTTTTGAAAACATTTCTAAGAAATAAAATTGTGAGAACTTGATGTTTGGATATTATTTTATATAATAAGTTATTTATTTTTAATAATATTCCCAAGTAATTAGATGGTGTGAATCTGAGGTTTTGATAATTATTTGATGTTGAAAGGGATTTATTTTGGAAAACATTATCAAAGAAGACAAAATATTAATATGTATTGTAGCAAAGAAAAATTTAATTGTTGGTTTCTTTTTCAATGAAGGTTAATCAAAGGTCACAAGTATTATTAATTACTATGAAGGCTTTGTTTTGGTAAATGATTAATTATAAATTGAGGGACGGGGTTAAAAGTGGGACATTGAAAGATTTGTCATTGATGTCAACGTGTTGTAAGATATTTATTAACAGTGTGGGAATGATATATATTTGGGTTCTAAGTTTTGATTATGTAAATAACAATTTTGATTTAGTAAAGAAAAACTATCTTTGTTGTTGCGTCGCATGTTTGGAATTGTGGAAAATTTTGATTTTATATTTTATGAAGTGTGTGTAGTGTAGATGAATAGCATACTACACAGGGTGCCCTATTTCTTACACGTTGTATGGGTAACTGTTATTTGTGACATTAGAAAAAAGGTTAAATAGGGAAAGTAGTGCAGTTTTTAATGCCAAGTTCAGCCATGAAGAGATAATTAACATACAGGGTGTAGCAAAAGCGTTATACCAAAATAACAAAATTTTGATCTTTTTTGTTTTGCTTCGTGGTTCATTTATTGTGATAGATATAGTAAAACGTTGCAGATGTTTTTTTACATTATTTTAAAAGGAGAATAAGATAAACTTATTTGTATTTACATGGCTTTGGTCATGTTCGAGTAAATAAATGAGGTTATGTTTTTTTAAATGGAAACCAATCGACCGCAGCGCATAAAGAATGTATAAACGCAGCAATTCAGTTAGAGCGAACCAAGTTGCTATTTGAAAAACCATACGCCATAACAAAATTTTCTTCCAAAATCATAATTGTAGGCCTGAACCCGCCGCTTCCGCATCCGCCTCTGTTTCCGCTTTTGTTTTTGCCTCCGCCGCCGCCTGATTAAATGTTATGTATTTAAGGACGCAAGGTGGGAAACTAAGGACAGCATAATTATATGAGACTTAATTTCAAAGGTTGGTCATTTACGGACCAGCTTTCGAAAGGAAAACATGTATATTTTGAATATATAGGCTTCCAGTACAAGTCAAGCGATTTTTTTTTGGAAAGAAATAGCTGTACTGAATGTTGGAATAAGTGAATTATTGCACAAAATTTCGAATATGCCGTTAGGAATATAAAGAATATAAAATGGTCGTTAAAGCAAAATATCATCAACCCTACCTTCTAGCTACCGAAGTTTTGAATCTTCAGTAATTTGGTGTTCCAAATTTAAAGCAGTTACGAAAGGTTAGCCAATCTAACTATTGTTTATTTCATTCAAAAAAATTTTTAGGTTGTGCAAAGCGGAACGATTTTTATTAATGAACGGTATTTTTTAAATAAATTTTAATATTGATTTGATTCTTTTAATTAAAATGGGTTTACTAAAGTATGTGCTACAAGCGGGTATGTACATAAAAATTAAAAAAAGTTACTTCTAGAAGTACAGACCTCTACACCTAATTAAGCGTAAAGGTGACTTGGAAGCAAAGTAACTGGATAACAATAGAAAATCACAGTTTAAACGTGCAAGCTTTAAGTAAAAATTACTGTGTTCACATAAGATTTCAAAGTTAAAATTGTATAATACTTTTACGCTTTGAACAACTTTGCGTTTTTCACATATAAATTCCAATACACTTTTAGTATGATTTTCTTCCGCATTTATACATAGAGAAAGTATGAGTAACTGTTTCTATATTTACCTAATTTAAATCAAAATATTCATATTGCAATGTTAAACGGTTAGCATTGCTTGGAATTTACCATTCATAAAATTTAAACGTAATTTAGTGAACAAGTATAAATAATCAGAATCAGGTTTGTGAATGGGGAAAGCTGTGGAAGTGGCGGTGGAGGCGGAAGTAAAGGTGGAGGTGGAGCTGGAGGTGGGGGTGGTGGTGTAGGTGGTGGTGGAGGTGGTGGTGGAGGTACAGATGCATTAACTTTACTATAAACACTTAATGTAAGAAGTCATGTCGTTATTTGTTATTCAATTTAATAAAATTTAACATTTGAAGTGATAAACAGTGTTATTGAAACAAATTTCCTATTTATAAAGGAAACATTTGAACAGATTAGTATTTAGTTTACGTATGGTAAATGAAGTCGATTTCGCATTATTGAGAGCGTAGACTAGTCCAATACTTGCTGTGAAGTAAAACAATAATTATTGGTTTGGACTATGTGATTGGTAGCAAGTCTAATACTTCTATAAAACAACGAATCTTTTAAAGATATAGTTGTTTACAATCCGGATGAATGATACGACAAGAAGAATTTTAAAAAGATTATTCTTGTTATTTTGCTAAAAAGTGAAGTAGTCGGCTCCGTAGGTCAGACAGGTTACCGTATGACTGCTTATCCCAAGATCTCAGGTTTGATTCCCGACATGGACCGTCTGAAAAATGTTAGGTAAGCATTTTTCGCACAAATACGTATTAGTTCGGATGAGAGGTAAAATACTGGTCCTATGAGTAAGTGTTATCGAGCACGTTCACAATCCGCATCTTGCTTGGAATAGTATGGGTTCGGCAAAATTCAAAATTTTCAGGTAGAAGGAATTGCTTCTTGGTCAATGTAGTACTTCGGGTGGAGCATTGGAAAGTCGTATGTAGAAGACAAAAGGAGTACTTTAAAAATAACTCTGTGTTTAATAAAAATTAGTGCAAATAAAATATTGTAATTGCTATAAAGTGTTTGCAGTTAGTTGATTAGTGCCCCTTTTGAAAAATTTAAGTAGATCTGCATTAGTAGCATTAGTTTAAGTGAAAAGAAATTATGTTAGGGCTCCAATTCTAGTTCGATTTAATTGAATTCAATTTAATTCTGCTTCAGTTCAATTTGTTGTAAATTGGCTTCCTTGACAGTGCTGGTGAAGATATTGTGTAATTTAGTTCAAGAAACAATCAGCTCGCAAAGAAAATTTGGTAATGATTCATTAGAGGATGAGATTCTTATCTAATGAGAATTTACATTTCCAGTGTCTGAAGTTTATAATATTGGGAACTGGCTGATCTGGTACCTACCAGAGAAGGTTATCATAGCTTTCAAGATTTGTGATTCTTTTATTTTATGAAAATATCGAATCAGGAATTAGTATGCCATAGTTTTGTTTTGTTTAGGTTTAATTAATTTAATATCTCAAGATTTCTCTTGGGAAACTTATTTGTACAACAAAAGGCAATTTACATGAGAAATGGTTTGTTTTAAAAACTGTAAGTACGGTTGTGAAAGTATACTCTGACATTGGAAGTGCAACGTAAGAATAATCTGGGTGTAAGTTAAAACTTCGATTTTTTTATTATTTTTATTTGATCTAATACTGTAAAAAATTTTCATTTTTTTATACTTTATTACATTATTTATGCATACTTATATTTTAGAATTTAAGTAACGCTTAATATGCTAATCTATTCGAGCCGAAGAGTTGTTTAATGTTTTTTTAAACATGATAGTCGAGGAGGTGGATTTTTGAATTTAGGTTTGATATTCAGCGTTTGCTGTGTGAGGAGCGAGCTATATAATTTTAATTGCTAACAATTATGACAAAAAAAATCTTATCTGGCTGTTGAAGTGGTGCTAACTTCTCATAAAGTGGAAAACTTGAACTGCCATTAACTGCCGTTAATTTTGTTTATATAATGCATTTTATAATCAAAATTTTTTAATCCTTTTTTATACAGAAGCTTCTTGAGAAATATTGTTACCCTAAAATGCATCTGCCGCTGTACGTATTACCTTCCCATTCTGTAGATTTAGTTTTTAAAAAATTTATTTGCTGTTGTTAATAATTAAATATTGTAGTTTGTTTAGTTAACTTGAAAACTTTGTATAAATATCAAAAGGTTTTATATTGGCAGCAGTGTGGAATTTTTTATTTCATAAATTATTTTAAATCTCAAAGTTACAAGCATATAATGTTTGAAAATATTGACAATTATTCAAATTTTGTTGTTACACACAACATCAATATTGTTTTTAGAATATACCTACGCTTAATTTCTAAAAATTTAAAATCTAACCGATCATTTCTCGTTTTATCCAAATATATTCTAAATATATACTCTAAAAAAGCAATTTCAAGTTTATTTATTAACTTACCAATAGGGGTTCTAGGTGCCACAAACTTCTCATAGGTACCGATATTTTATTTTTTATATCACTAGTGTATACAAAATGTTATACCATAGTATTGGGTTTACATATTCATTAAGTACGTACTTCTGAAGAGGACCAACGCACGCGGTATATTGAGTTTTGTACTCACACGTGCTCTTCTAGGCGCGATGCGAATGAATGCGCTTTCCTCGAATATGAGTATGAATTCAAAGGTGTAAAAGTTGCGCAAGCGTTTATGTGAGCATTATTTTCTCTTTTTCAACTTGTGTGTTATTAGTCAAGTATGATCTCGCGTAAGCAAATGAAGCAAATTAATGTATATAAGTGAAACTTGTATAAATGTTTGAAAAATTACCGATCTCAAGAGAAATAAAAACTAGTTTATGATTGGGTTTTTTAAGAAAAATAACCGATATTGCGTTTCATTAAGTATAGAAAAATTCTTTTCAAACAAAAAATCCAGAATATTTAAAAGCACAAATGATCTGAATTGTAATGAATTATATTGCGGTATTATGCAGAAAGTTAGAAAATAATACCATGCCTTGCGGGTTATTTATGGGCCAATTTTGGATAGTTGGAAGTAATAATAAGGTTGCGTTTTCGCAAATTAGTAGCAATCATAATGCTGAATAATCGCTCCTAAACATAAAGGGAAGATTTATACCATGTTCGAGTAATTCGTGAATGTAAGAGTAATCTAGAAAATTATTGAAATTAATTCGTTGAACGTAAGTGCTTAAAAGCCTTCAATATGTTCAAAATAACAGATAATATTACTGAAATTTGACTACAAATTCTAATTGGTATTAGTTTAACGTTAAAGCTTAACATTAAAGTCATTAATGCAAAAGCAAAATGCTCGTAGAATAGTTAGAATTTTATTCCAATATATATTTTATGCACAACCCTAATTAAATAACTACTAAAATACCTTAAATAAAAAATTATTTTACTTAATAAGTTAAATTAACTTGAGCGCGCACTTGGAATAGAAATATATTTTTAATATACTTTAATTTAAACTAAACATAATAGTAATTAGCAACAGGAATTTTTTAAATATTGTAGCCAGTCAAATAGTATTCCAATTTGATAAATTGGCGTTTGCTACAAATTTAAGGTAAACTAAACACGTTTAAAATTGATAATGAATATTTGGGCAAAAACCAAAATTATAGATTAAATACATTTGATGCTTTTTGACATACAATCGTGTTTACCATAGTCCCTGAATTAGAGTTAAAGATGTCTACTGCGTTTTTGTTAGTATTATTTATTACAAACATGTGGCCATAAATCCTTAATATTTTAAAAATAAACTTACTCGCTGTTTTCACCGTGGGGAGCTCGTGTCTGGGCGCTTACGTTAACGAGCAGTGGGAGAAGTTAGGTTTTTTTTACTTGTGTTCCAGCCTAGCATAATAAATATGGTTAATATTAATGGCAAAAAAATTGTAAAATTGATCGTGAAATCATTAGGATACCCTTTTGTAAAGTGCCCGTAGCTTTAAATCCTAAGTACAGATTTTTTCAGACTACTATACCAACAGAAGTTTGATTCAATTTATAAATAGCAATTATTGAATTTGAAGTTTCTTATTATTGCCATCAAAGCCCTTCATTTGCACCCTAATAAAATGTGGTTAATATTCTTGGCAAAAAGTCTTATAAATTTGATTGCGAAAGCATTGGTATTTTTTTGTAAAGCACCACAGCTTGTAAGTCCTGATTACAGAAAATTTTTTACACGGTACTGTGTCAACTGAGGTATGGCACAATTTAGAAATAGTAATTGATGAACGTGAAGTTTCTTTTCTTGCCATCAAAGACCTTGGTTGGAAATCTAATACATAGGTCAATATTCATGGCAAAAATCTTGTAAACATAGTTGTGATACATAAGTGCCTTTTTGTAAAGTAGAAAATCATTCACTATTTAATATTATCATGTATATTAGAATTGTACTACACTTTGTCGGTCGTTATTTTTTCATTTTGAAGACAGATTTTCTAAATATATATTTCCTATTATAAGGTTTTATAACTGCTAACTTTAAAGTTTAGTTAACTTTAGAAACTTATTAACAAATTTAAAACAAAATGTTCTTAGGAATCTAAAAGTGTTAAATTTTTGATTTTTGAAAACCTGTTCAACTTTAAAATTTCGCCCATGTAACAACTGAAACTAAGTATTATTCTACTCTTATTGTTACATTAAATACTAATATGGTTTATGTTGATGAGTTTGCTTAATTTCAATGTGCTGTAATATCTGAATTTAATCCACAACCATATTATATATATATATATATATATATATATATATATATATATATATATGAGAATATCTTTAAGTTAATTTAATCAATAATAACTTACCAATCAAAGGTGCAAATACTTCATAATCTTCTCGGCAATTCAGGTAATTGTTTTTTTTATCACTAACGTATGATCATAATATGACATTCATTAATTATATTGCCTTACCGTAGATACTCGTAGCCGTAGTCAATGCAAGCGGTATCTGGAGTTCCGTAATGACACGTTGCTTTTGCGGCAAGATACGAGTGAATGCAGTTTGCGCGAATTTCTTGAACGGATTTAAAGGCGTAAGTGTTGCGCAATCGAACATCTGCGCATTTACGCCCTTCATCAGTGTATATGCTGTAGGACATCCTATTGGTCAGGTATGATTTCGCGTCAAACCATTGATAGAGCGGAGCTTAAATGTTAGCAACACCCCCTGATTTTCAAGAGGAAAATTGTATTTGTGCATGTTTAGGCTTTCCAAAGAAATGCAATTGATATAGTGTTGTAGTAAGTATGAAAAATAACGTGTCTTCAATATAAAAAGAAAGGATAGACAGAAATGCAAGTGTTCCAAGTTATAAGTATCATACGTAATATTGCGGAATTATGCATTTCCTTAGTTTAAATTTTTTAAATACATGCTTCCCATTTACAAGTTTTACGTCTTATCAGTGTGTATTTAAGTAACTATAGAAACTTCATTATAAATTGAAAAACCTTTTAAGAATCTAGAAAAGCGTAAAATTTTTGATCTAAAGAGTAGCTGTTCGTTCTCAAAGTTACACTTACATAATACCGAAAATTGACAATCATTCTAACTTTGTTGTAATCTAAAACATAACCACAGTTGAAGTATATGCTTATACTTAATTTCAAAAGCTTAAACGGAAACCAATAGTACGTTGCAGTATTGGCATAAGCCTTTTCTGCGACGAAATACAAGTGAATGCGGTTTCCGCGAGTACCTTTAATAAATTTAAAAATGTAAATAAAGCGCAAGCGTTTTTCCGAGCATGTTTTCATACTTTCCATTATGTGCTGTATGGTATCTTAATGATCCAGATACGATCTAGTATCTAATAAATTACAGGCAATTAATGTACATTTAAATATAAATAACACTAAGTGCTTGTAACAGCGCTGATTTGTAAGAGAAATAAACTGCATTCGTTCAGGATTGGTCGTATCTAAATAAATATTTGAAATTGTGTTTTGTTATATATATATATATATATATATTATATATATATATATAACTGCAAAAAGCCCCACTACTTGGTCGTTATTAATACTACGTCCGTCCCACGATCTGGGTGATATTAATACTGCGAAAAGCTGTTGTATGTGTCTATAATTGCTACGACTCCACGACTTGGGCGTCCATTAATAATGCAATTTTTGATGCTTCACGTTCTGGGACCCTTGCTTATAAAATGTGTCACGGCTTTTTGCTCACTTTTCTGAAAATCAACTATCTACTCGAAAAATTCTGCTACGAGAAATAGACAACATTTATTTGCACTACAACTAAATTGAATATACGACACAAAACAAAATTAGTCTTCTCTTTCTCTCTCTTTCACCTCACTTACAAATTATATACATCCCCATTAATATACGCCTTTAACAGTACATTTCGAGATCAATATTTACACAATGTAATATCCAATTAATTAAAAAAAAGTAATAGGGCTTCAACACACTTCTTACTCTAACTCTGTCTCAATACGAACTCATAGTAAAACCTTGACTTCTTAGTGCTAAAGTTTACACACCAATATACAAACAGACGCTTTTACCTTGTACATAATATAAAATACTTCCAATACCATAAATTATTCACACAAAAATATTAAAAAAATTACTCAAATTAAAATATTCCATCAGAAACCTTCCCCTATTTTGTCCTTTTAGTTAATATACAATTATACACCCAATCCACAAAGTCATTAATTAACATATTTACACATGTACAATAATAAAGCACTGCTACCTGAGATACATATTTACACATGGAGTCTGCTGCTTGGAACTGCTGAATGCATGAACAACTCTTCGGATTGCTTTATCCAACTTCTGCTATAGCCAGATATACCACGAGGTCCTTTATCGTCAACCAAACTACTGCGGTACCTCAAACCTCTTCTTCTATAACCATAGTTTTCGGAAAATAAACCAAATTGATTAGGTGCCGACATTTACTCCATACTGATTGCATTATTTTTACAATAAGTGCAAAATAAAATCAAATTGCTTTTACTTAAAAGCGTTTATCGTAGTTCAAAAGATTATGCAAACGTATAAGCATATCGGAGTCTCAAAATTATAGTATACTAATAGACTAAGAACTTAAGAACAATGAAAATTAGAGAGAGCTTTCCATCAGAACCTCGGGGACCTATATCCAAGTTCACCACCTCCAAAGATTGCTACAATTCCTGAAAACATCGAGGCACAATTCTTGCCTTCCACAAACCACCCCACACTCACAAGTCACGTTCACAACAATTCTACGTAATCCTTTCCAACTGCCACTTTTAGTTACACAATTTAAACAACACTTCTCTGAAAATTACTTGCAACGAACAACAACCCGCACGTGTACTACAGTTTTTATAGTATTTTTAAAAATCGATACTAAAAACAGCCTTGGCATTGACCCCAAGTCGACAAGTAACATTTAATCTACACCTCTAACCAACACGTGTTATCTCCATCTCACTTCTGCCTACACATTCAAATCACCTTTCTTTGCTACCTAGTTTGTAATATTTGTATAACGAACGATCGTTAACCCCACCCAATTCTGCTTATATCGAGTTTTACGTCCTTTTAGAAGTCATAAATCTGTTTCTCGCCCCACTAATTAACATCAGTAACTAAACTACCTACAATCGCCGTTGTTTGTTCAAGTTTTATCTCCCCTATTTAATACAAGGAAAAATACAACGGTTTGGAATCGAGCTAAAAGCTTTTGAAATATTTCTACTAACTTGTCTGTAATTTAATAAGAAGGTCAAATGTGTGTTTAAAAATATGAAATTTAAATGCCATATTATACATGGGACGTTTCTTGTATATCCTGCGATATATTTTCTGAATAATTATGTGAAAGATTATAAAAATTAAATTTTAAATTCTTAAATTTTACTGAAAAATTATTATTTTCTAAACTATTTACTTTAAAAGAATTATTAGATACATTTTCACGTGCTGAATGCCACATTAGTTTCAAAATGAAAAATAACACTCCAAATATCACAGTTATATATATATATATATATATATATATATATATATATTACTGTGATATTTGGGGTGTTATTTATATATGTTATTATATATATATATATATATATATATATATATATATATATATATATATATATATTCGTAAATGATTGTTTTGTTTTCTTGGGTGTATAGTCTATAATGATTAAAATAAATTACTAATTTTAAATAGATTTATTTTAACTTGACGTTTCGGCACATACTTTGTGCCTTTTTCAAAAGCTATAAAGGAATGGAAATACCAGAAAGTGTATAAATGTATAGATGTAACTTACATCAAGCACCAAACACAAGTAATTGAAATTAAAATGAAAAAATAATTGACACTTAAAATTAAATATAAAGATTATACAGCTCTTATACTATGTGTCAATGACTTTTTTATTTTAATTTTAATTACTTGTGTTTATTGCTGGAAGTATGTTACATCTATATATTTATACATTTTTTGCTATTTCCATTTTTTTATAGCTTTTGAAAAAAGACACAAAGTATGTGCCGAAACGTCAAGTTGAAGTAAAACTACTTCAAATTAATGATAGTGTGGTCACGTAGGTCACTGAACCCCAAATTATGTGAAAAAGAATACCCCACTCAACAAGAAAAAAATGTAAAATTTTCCATTATTTAAATTTCACCCTGTATAAACGTATAAGCGTATTCCCTCAGGAAGATAAAAATATCCCCATGTAAAATAACACTCTTTAAGAACACATACTATTTAAGAACGAAGCCTAATTTTAAATTTACTGATTATTTTTATTTATTTCAGCCGTATGTAAATAATTATTTTTGAAAGATACCATAAAGCTAGTTTTCATCTTAAATAAAGCATAAAAGCGAAACCCAATTTTGAACTACGTAAAAATAGAAGCATTTATTTTCAGCCGTGTGTAAATAATTATTTTATTCTCCTCAAAAATACCTTTTAATAACCAGTTTTTATTGCATTTACCGTAAAAGTGTTTAAAAAATGTCAATCACAAATTTATTAAGCAAAGCATATTTTCCGTGTGTACATATTCCTTAAAACACGTAAACAAGTTCTAGTGCATTTATGGAAAGATAAATAGTTCAGAAAATTCGAGCATTTACACCATTTAATTAAAGATTACTTTATATTTTCTAGAAACGCCCCAATTTGAGGGAGCGCTACTATCGATAACGTTATTAAAATAGATAAGAACGAGTTTAATAGCTTTAAAAAAGATAACAACGTCGATGTTTTAATGCATTAACAAAGAATGGAAGACGCTTTCTGATAGGCATAAATTATACCGACTGCAGTTAATTAAAGATAAAGCGCGAAATTGCTGTCGAAAATTGCATTACCTGAATGTGTTATGTTTCGAAAACATAATCGAAGGTAACCTACAGAGCTTGTTTTAGTATATACAACGGAAGTAATTGGGAAAGGGTTTCATTCTTTAGTTCATTTTACGACATCCAACCTAGACGTTTCGATTAATTTAAAATCTATTCTGTCGGCGTTCCACAAGTAACATAGAAGCTATGAAGCATAATTATTTGGCAAAGTATGGCGAAGATTTATCACATTATATAAATAACCTTGGTACAAGGTCAACTGCTAATTTTAATCGATTAAAAATAAATGCACTTTGTAAACTGATATTTCTACGTCAGGATCGACTATAAATAGAGATTTAAAGTGAAACCAAGAAGTACTCAATGCCGTTAAATACAATGCGAATGATATTTTTATAAGCGCTATTTGATTATACCAAGTAGTATATTTTTGTTTTTTGTAAACTAACATGATATTGGAGTATTATACAGTAAATTAAGCTAGAAAAGGATTTTAATTTTATAAAAATTATTTGTCGAGAGATAATTATTCAAGCAATTTTGAAATCAGAGCTCAAAATATTTAGACCTTTTACAAAAAAAATTTCCCAGCGTCGTTGGGCAACTACACTGACAAACGAGGTAATACAAGTATAGGTGAATTATTCCGAGAATTTTGAAGAGAATTTTTGTGACTCACACATGAGTTGTTTGGGTTCTGTACTTGTTAACGAGGATTATGTGAAAATTGTAGTAATGCATAAGTTGTCATCAGGAAAATTTCCTATCTAAGCTTGGACTGTGATTTTAGGTTAAATAACCTATAAAACTAGTTTTAATATACGTCCTACTAACGAAGTATCAAATATCCTTTTTAAAAACGCCATGCGTATATTCCAGAAAACATTATATAAAACCCGCTCTAAAGAGTGAAACGTAAATTTAAACCAAGCTACTTCAATTTTTTTAAATCTTTTGAGATGCATTCATTCTGTGACGAGAATCTATAAATCACAAATTACAGGTAACTATTTTGTACGATAACAAGCAATATGGATGAACAGCCCAATTACTGAGAGTACGATAAGACGTTAATGGTTCATAAATTATGATGAGGCGATAAAAATGAGTATTTTGTATTCATTCCTGTAAACCACACCAATTAAAAAGAATAGAAAAAATTTTATTATCTAATAAATTAGCCAATTTAGATAACGTACGGCGGCCACTAACAACAATTTTATAGAAATTACATCAAATCAGCTCAGAAAGTGTAGAAGATGTCGGAACTTAATCTTTTTGTATTAAGGCCGGTAAATAATTAGAAAGATTTATTTAAGGTCGGTCATTCGCGGATAATGGTTCAGTTTGCAAAGGTGCTTGCCCATAATGTGTTTAACAATCAACTAAAAGTTATAATTTAAATTACGTGCAAGATCATGCCCGGCGGTAAAATATTAGTTAAAACGAGAGTTTCTTTGATATGCAATGGATTAAAATTGAACGTATAAAAGATAAATGACTTAAGTGGGAAGAAGAATATTAATGAAAACATAAACGGCGGAATTTAAATTTAATTTTACTAAGCAGTTATTATGGTACAAAATGGAGATTGTAGTTTAATCAACAACTTGGCTTGAAGAATTATGAATTCTGCATAATTTTATGGTAAAAAACGCACGTATATCTTTGTTGAAATCTTATTAAGGACACTTGTATGCTATGCTTTATTTAAGTAGAGTAAATTACATAAGGGTTTGGCATATAGATATTTTTCTGTAAAGGAATATCTTATGCCTGTTTTGAGCTGGAATTCGAGAAGTTCGACCATTATCTAAGATTATAAAGGCGTATCTGATCAGATACATTTTTTTTGGAGGTAAAAGACTTTATTGCAATTATCCATCCTATTTTTAATAGTTTGTACATACTGTGACTTACATAAGAAACGTCTTAGAGAGACTCTTAACTCTTTATGTTTATCTATAATTTTTTTGAATAATGTGTGTTGAGGAAAGATGTTTGTAAATCTAGCCAATATTATAGTTTGAAGGATTATTTATAAATATTTAATGTTATTATAATTGTGATGTTGAAATTTTGTTGTTTCGATCCATTTGAGTTAGCAAGATAACACGGACATCTTCAGGCAATAATTCAATTCAGATCAATTTTGTTTTTATAGCTCCTTTTAGTGAAGCTATCAATCATTTAAAATTTTTTTTACTAAATTATTTACAAAAGTTTTCATACATTTATTCTTTGTCATATCAAATTATAATTTAAAAGCAACAAACTTTCCCCTCCCCACCAAGCATTCGGAAATATTTCAACATAATAAAGTTTTTTCTGGACTTATAACTAATGTTCATTCGCACCTTAACTATCCTTGAAATGCTTTTCAAAATTAAAACAGTTTGTTGCCGGAAGTCACTTCAAACGCCAAGTTCACATAATTTGAATTCTTACAAAAGTATCTTTTAAAATACATGATTAAAACAGTCTGCCTGCAGATTCAGTTTATATATATCCTGGAATTTTAATTTCTGATTTATGCTGCGGTTTATTCAACCAGGTTGATATATCAAACCTTAATCTACATCACCCAATACTGTTCACTTATTTTGATAAGCTACCTCCTCTTCAAATAATACTTCTTTTTATGCAATTGGCGGAATAATTTTAAACAATGTCGAAGATAGCAGGTCCAAACGTAATTTTTTTGCAATTTTTTGTTTTATATTTTTAGAATACCTTAACGTCATGTTTACAGTCAACATCTGATGATCACTTCAAAACTATCTATCACTTTCAACCGCACTCTATGGCGCGTTTTTATCCAATTAGAAATGGTATTAATTATTATGTCTTGATAATGACAAGGTTGATATATAACACATGTACGCAGCAGACTTATAACTATTTGTATTTATTGAGAGTATAAATCATTAGTATAAAATTCTAATTGGCTTCATGCTTTCTAGCATTCAGCCTACACTTTACACCGCTAATTTACTACTACTTTTTAAAAGAGAGGGATAGTGCGTTAGAATCAAGAGGGTGATGTAGGCGGTACAGTCTGATTATAACGATTGATACAACTGAAGGTGTTTCATTTTAAAGTTAAATATAAAGCACTCAACAACATAAAGAAAGCTTCGAAAAGAAGATACTTTTGTCAAATATGAATTATGAAATAAACATATACAAAGCAAAACAAATTTCATACATCAAATTAAACACGTCGGCTTCCTAAAGTCCACCAATATGCGGAGATTGCAAGGGTACAAAACCACTCAATGCTTAAGTTTGATACAATGCCAGTTAGTGAATCTTTGTTAAGTTTAACAAATTTACACTACTCTTTCAATTTGGAGTGGGCACCAACAACATTGCTAGCTTTTTCCGAACGTATTTTTGCTGGCTTGCTACGTCGTGCAACAAATCTGCATGCGCACATTAAAAATGCTTGGGTGGATAAATCGCTGACAAGTTTAACATGAATAGCTTTCGTCGAGAAACAAATAAAGACAAATGCAGCTTTTGGTAGTAGTACTACTACGTCCGCTTTTTCTTTTAATTAGAAAGAGACCGGCATAATTTGTACGGACAAAAGTGAATAGAGAATTTTGAGAAATTCTATTCCGTGATAAATTACCCATTAGAGGTTTTAAAATATTGGGAAAATACTTCAAATATTGGATACAAATGTGTGCACTCATTGGAACTACCTTTAGTGATCCAAAAACGCCCCCTTATGTAAAAAGAAATAATTGAGCGCCACAATTAGAAGTCTAATGTGTTTGCGTGAAGCTAGTAAATTTGAGAAGTGATAATAACTATCTAAGGAAATAAAATGTTTCTTATCAAATTCATAGTCGGAATTCTGAATACGTCTTCCTATACGCAGAAAACCATCATGGTCAAGAAATGGGAATAAACTTATCAGTTCACTGCTAGAAGAGGGGTTTTTTTAAAAAACTTACAGCTTTGTTTCTTTATTAAAGGATTCTAATTGAGGAACTTTTACTAAATGATAAATGCAGTGTCGATTTCCTTAAAGGACAAAAAACTGAATTTCCTCAACAGAGCAGTTATGCTTGAAATGTAAGCAATAAGCAATTATTCTTTCTAGTTTACTTAAATGGGAGTAATTTCTAAAGTGGAAATATTTATTGGTGCTAACTACAAAAGTAACAATTTTTTTAAATTTTTTGAAGGTTGTCCTGTAACAGTTTTGCTTCAGAGCGTTCGATTTAAGTTTTGTAGAGAAAATTTGGAGGGTTCCAAAAAATATTACGTTTTCAATTGAGATTGCATTAAACCACGAGATAATATGTCGGCTATATTGTTCTGGTTGAAAATATGAGACGAAGTCCAATTACAGGTAATATGTTGAATTTTAGCTATTCGGTGTGACTTGGACGTTTTTAATAGATGCGTGGCGTTTTTAGTCAACCTAGTATAATCATCAAATCTGTCCATAAATAACAATTATCAATTCTGCATCTTATAGTGTTGTTTACCGTAATTTTGAGAAAAGTAGGACTCCACAGAACTCTAATTTGGAAATAGTGGGCATTTTTACAGCAACTATCTTACCCGTTGAACAAAGAAACTGACAAGAAATTATATCGTCCAAATTAATTGATTTGATGTAAATACAAGCACCGTAGGCTTGTGAACTCGCATCGCAAAAAACATGAACTTTAATAATTTTAGTATCGACGCATATGGTATGGCGGAAAATTTCTAATTCATTTAATTCATGAATTTCAGAGCGAAACTGGGTTCATATTTGATGTAGATAAGGAGATACGGATTCGTGCCTTCCAGCTTTATTTAATCGCAGCTGTTGAAGTAAAGTTTGGAAATCATGACCGTGTAGTCAGAGGGGGTCATAAATTAGAGCGATTTTCTGAAGAAATTGATCTTTTTGTGATGCGTTGGGTTTCAGTAGAAGAAACTAGGAATGCCAATTTAACGTGATTAAAATCCCTATGTAAACCAAAAGCAATTGTGTGATTTCACGCACCAATTTGCCCAAAATCAGGAAGCACGTTGCACGGATTTATGTTCTATAAAACAAGAGGTTCATTTGACAACCATTTCTTTAACAGAGGAAAAAAACCTTAGGTAATTTTTCACATATTTTTTGTGCTTTTGCGAAAAGATTGGTACCGGCGAGGAGGTCGTCCACATAAAAATCTTCCGTTATTATGGCAGAAAGTTTTGAGTAAGAGTCTTTACATTTTATGCCCAATTCGTGTAAACAACGAATTGCTAAAAAGAAGGCCGAGACTGTATCATAAGTTACAGTTTTAAATAAGCTTAAAGCTTTTCATTAAAGCTATTTCTCTATAATATTTGTTGGAAAGGCCATTGTAAAGGATTAATGAGCACTTACGTGCACATCTTTTGAGTGTCAGCTGATAATACATATCTATGTGAGCGAAAGCTAGGCAAACTTGAGAGTAAATGCCGTTGGATTACAGGACGAGTAATTTGAAGATAGTTAAGAGAACAACCAGTAGTTAAAGGAGCACTACCATTAAACACTGCACAAAGCTAAGTAGCACAATTTTGTTCTAGAAGAACAGTATGGCGAGGTAAAAAACGTAACACTTCTGAGTTACATATAAGACAGAGTTTGGTATTCTTCCATAGAATCAGAGTACCTATTTCGAAGGGAATCGTTAGATTTCGAACGCTGTTCAAGGGAAAGAAAGGGCCGTTTAGTTAAATCATAAGAATCTTGTAATTTAAAGAGGGGATTTTTTAACGGAATAATGTCGACCAATCGATCATCGAGATTTCTGTAGGTGTTTGCTACGAAGCGATCTTCACAATCACTTTTTGCTATTGAAATTGGTTTATTGAGAAAACACTATTTCGTTTTCCAAAACTTGACAAGTTGATCTTAATATCTGAAGAAAAATTGCAACAAAGCACGTCTGAAATGGATTTCGGAGGCGACATTAGACGCTCTAACGACCAAAAGAAAAAGAGTTTTTTAAAGTTTAGGCTGACCTTTGCCTAAGGAGATTTGTCCCACACACAGTAAATCATAGAAACAACTTACACCTAAAAGCAAGTCTATGCTACCTGGGCGATAAAAATTGAGAACGGCCTATTTTACATTTGGCGGGACCATCAAATGACTTGTACCACTTGAAGCACTTGGAATGCTGCCAGCGATAGTGTTTACTACTAAACAAGAAGTTTTTAAAAGTGAACGAATTGTGCTTTGCGTTTACAGAAACATTGCATTAATTTCATAGTTGAAATTGACTCAACTGATAACATTCATGTGAATATTGTCGTATATAAGTTTCAGTTTATTGCACAATTCTCTGATAATGAATTTGCTTTACTTTCCGCAGTCCAAGGGTAAGTAGGCATCGTGAGCACCTTTAAAGTCTAATATAAAAACCGTAGCTGTAGAGAGAGAAATATTAGTGTTATTGTTCAAAGCAACATTTTTTTCAGATGCGAATGTACGGTTTCTTTGAGGAGTATTATAAATGCATGGAATACTAACGTCAGAAAAGCTGAGTAAGAATTCACCAATGTAAAGCAAAGAATTGTTTGAACTTGCAGATTCGGGATGTAAATTGAGACTTAAAATTCTTATCAATATGGTCACGAGCAAGACAATTTAAGCACAACTTGAGTATATTTGTTTTAGAGATTACGTTTTTTACCTTCAGAGAATTAAATTTCTCATACGTGTATATAGAGCGAGAACCACCACAATAATTGCAGTGAGCGTTATTAGCTACAAAGTATTTGGTATTCGTGGTTTTTACAAAAAACTTGTTGCGTTGCTTTCTTGGATTTATTTTGACTTTTTAGAGCTTCCAATACGCTAGGCTTTTGTTGTAAAAATAATATGAATTCAAACAAGGCTGGTATTTCGTTATTATTTTTTTGAGCTTTCAGATAACTTTTGGTTACTGCGTCCAAAAACGATAAATTTTGAGTTATAATAACCTTAACGAGCTTTTCTGGGGTTGCTAAAGAGCTTAAGAAATTTAAATATTCTAGCGTATTGTCGATTATTTTTCTTGTGTACATGGAGGATTACTTTTTGGCATTTTCAAACGAGAATAAAGAGTTGATGTGATTTCTGATAACCGCCTCGTTTATCATTTTTCGGGCTGCCCCATAATGATTAACATTGAACACGCGTGTTCTGAGAACATCAGCTGCCTTTTCTGTGTTGGTAGTTCCGTGGCTTAATTGGAATGCGTGTGAATACTAAGATCAAGGTCCCGGGTTCCAATACCAAAATGTTGGCGAGCATTTTTCACAAAAATACGCCTTCGTTTGGATGAACGGTAAAATGTAGGTACGATGTGTGAAAAGGTCCATACCTTGCTTAAAACAACAAGGGTTCGGCAAAATTCAAAATTTCCAGGTAAAAAAATTTACTGACCAATGTAGTACCTTCAGGTGGAGCGTTGGAAAATCAAACGTAGTGCCCTTTGTGTTAATGGGGACATATGCCGCTAAGTTTTATATTAGAGTTGATTAGACTTTCGAAAGTGCGCGGGAAATCTATCCACAAGGTTTAACATACGCCATTAAAGCGCGCGCGGCACTTCCAGGACAAAGGGGGCACTAGACGTTAAGCTGGACATATTATTAGAACTTGACCTATTCGAATGAGGTGATTCGGACGATTGCCTCGCCTAAATATTAGCAATTGAGGGAATAGGGTTTGAAGCGGAACTGGCAAAAGAGGTTTTTATATTATAACTTAACAAGGTTTCAGTTTTAGCAAACAAGGTATAATAATTTTGCTCAAAGAAGTCGCATTTATCAAGCTTGCTGTCAAAAACCTCAGCGCTATCTTCAATTTAAATTTGAATTTCTTCGAATACGTCGGCAAACATGAAGACGTCTAACCGTTTGAGCAAATTAATTATTTGAGTTTGACTGAGGTAGCTACTTGCATGTAGATTGCCAAGAATGATTCAGAAATTTGGTTTCGTTTTAGCACAGCTCGTTTTCTTGTAAATGCTTGAATATCTGTCGCCATCGTTGAGAACATTAGTTTATAAAAATTAATTTAATAAGTCCAAGAGAGTAAATTTGTAATAACCGAACACTAAGAAATTTACAATAAAAATTACTACCACCTTTGCTGGTAAGATGAAAATGATTGACAACACACTTCTTAAGAGCTCTGCCAAAATAGTTTGCAACGAGTGTGATTTGTTCAAGTTCATGAACGAGTATCAATTAAACAAATTTTCTACAAGTTACTTTGCATTGAGTAAAGCAGTTTTAAGGCATTTAGCATCACGAAAACAATTTCATTTATATTGAATTTCAGTTTCTGACCGAGACGAATATTACATTTAAATTCAATAGCATGCGTACAATGTAATTTATGTACGAACATTTGAGCTAAGGCATATAAAAGGTATACACTTACAGCTTTGTGATGGGTAGAGGTCGAGGATAGGTAATTGCAGCTTACAGAAACCAGTGACCGTGCATTATTCTTCGTTTTTATTATAAATCCAAACCTTTTATTCCAGATAAACCAGTCCGTTGTACACAAATTTTAATGAATTTCGAATCGCGTTTTTGCTAATCCAAATTCGTAAAAGAGCTCATATTAATTATTGTTTCTTGATAGTAACAAGGTTAATAAATATCACAATTACACAGCAGATTCTATATAACTTTTTGTATTTATAGTGAGTATAAACGATTAGTATAAAATTATAAGGGTTTCTTGCTTGCTGATATTCAGCCTATACTTTACACCGCTAATTTAGTACTACTTCTTGAAAAAGAGGGTTGGTGTGTTATAATCAAGAGGGTAGACGGTACAGTCTGACTATAACAGCTGACACAAAACAAACTGCTTTATTGTAATGTTAAATATAGAGCACTTAACTACTAGTTTATTTAAAAATCATGGAAAATGCACTATTTTGCATCTATCAAATAGTGTGTAAGGTGTTTACCTAAATTCCACAAAATTTCAGATACAACTGCATTTTAAAAATCCGGAATATGCTAATTAGTTTGTATTGTAACTGCTATCAACATTCATTCTCCTAAAAACCACTACACCCACACAATCAAGAGTGTTCTTTCAATAGGTGTATTGCCATTCAATTAAAATAACATTTATGTGGAACTCATTTTTTATTTATAGCTTGGAAATTATAACAACGCACTCGCACACGCACACGCACACGTACACGACCACGCATGCGCACGAGCACGTGCACATGCACACACGAACGCGCATGCACACATGCACACGCACATGCACATGCACACACATGCACACGCACACACGCACATGCACACGCACACGCACACGCACACGCACACGCATCCCAGTTTACAAGATTTTCATATTATTTACATCTCCATTTAGAAACATGTGTGTATCCTCGACTTAATTATTTAAGTTAATTTTAAATAGCTTTTTGTCTTGAAGAATTTTTCATGTTCATTAAATTTAATAACTTCTATAATTATATGCAGGTTATGTTTAACTTATCATCAACGTTACATTTTAAGAATGACTTCTTTATTCAGTCATACATAGTAATTATTAAATTACGGTATGCGTAATGCATACTTCAAACTAATATTTTCGCGATCGAATTTATGAATGAATCCTGTTAATCAAAGTTCCGGTTTATATACAATTTATCTTGATTACGTCACGCCTTCTACATGTTCTAGTTTTGTATAGAATTTAGTACACCGCAATGATGTAAGATCTCCGAGAAAAATTCATTAGCGTCGACTCGCGTGATTGATTTACAATAGTGACGTGCGCTTTCCGTCTGACTGTATCTCCTAAGGTTATAGTGTCGCATCGCATCTTTCCTTTAGTGACTGCGAAAGTTAATAAATAATTCTTACCAATTTTATCGGTTTACAACGTTCTTGTTGTTTTTTAGAATAAGTGTTTAATTCATTATTTAAGTATTTACGTTGTTCTAAATACAGATGACGCATCTTTTATATTTCTCTCAAAAATTCGAGAACATCTTTTATTTAAAATAAATTTATGTAATACAAAAGTCAATTAATATAATTAATTTAAAGCTTTAATGACTTTATCAACAAGTTTTGCACAATGCAGAAAGACACGCATCTTCATAATTGTAATAAAATATTGAGTATCAGGGCAAAACGTGTTTCAATACACATTAACATTAAAATTGGGGTTTTAAATACACAAAATATTTATTGTTATGCACAGAAAGTGCATATTTATTACAAACAAGTATTTGTCTCCGAGTGGTTATTTAAAAACACGGAATTATGTTTTTTCGCAACCGCACCTTAATTGCTATGTATATACAATGCTTATATTATACAGGGTAATTACTTGCATGCACGCAATTGCATTTTCGTTTGGCAGTTTAATGGCTAAAAAAGCTTGTATAACCCTGAATTTTCGGAAATTTCTACTTTTTCCGGATTCTTTTATAATTTATTTTGCTTTATTTATAGAATTTGCGTTTCAATGACTTCACGTGACCACTATCACGTCAATATATATATATATATATATATATATATATATATATACATTGCCCTGGATTACCTGGGAAGGAAGCCCTAAATCTCGTGTCCCACACTTTGGGCTGTCATATAAATACTGGCTGAAAATAAAAAAAACTCTACTAATTTTCCACTTAAATAAAATTTTGAATCCCAGCTTTGATTACTAGATGTTCTGGTTGAGTACCTTCTGAAGATGTTTCCCAAACTGATATTCCACGGCTAGCTCTGCTCACTACTTTCTCAGAGATACCCACCACAGCTACGCATTTTCTCAATAACCTTTACAATTAATAATAAAAGAAATAAACAAATAATTTGACAAATCATACAACCCTTTTATTCTAACAAGATAAAAATTTAATTCACACCATCTCAATATTTACAATATGGATCTATGTTAAAACATTTTATAACCCTACTCGGTATCAAAAGAAATCAACTTAATATCGCCCTAATTTTATGTTCCTCTACATTTCATTATGTTAGTTTAAAGTATATGGGCCTATCCTGGAACCATAATTTACTTTCCGCTGGTCTATGGTGAGCTCAGTATAAACCTTTTTACACTTGTGTGCTCAAATTTTAGCACTAAAATTAAACAAAAGACCCGTTTATCTCTTACATCAGTAATATTATTATACAAGCATATATACCATAAGATTTATAATAAAAAAATTGTCCTTTACTTATGTCAATAAATTAATTTTCAGTTCATAAATATTTCCATCATATAAAACGCAAATCATTAACGGTTTAAATAAATCTACACCAGCACAACAGTTTCAATAAAAAAATCGTTACCTGGAGAGTATACTGCTTCCAGATCAACACCTATGTAGATGCCTTCCACACGACTGCACGTACCAGGATCACTTCATGTTGCAGGTTTCCATTTTGAACAACAATTCCATCGCAAACTCGTTGTTCATCTTAACCATCAACAATTTCTGCCGCTCCAGACCCAAATATCAACTCTTCCTTTACGCAATGTGCATCAAGCGCCCTCGTTCAATTTGTAAATAAATCTCTACTTACGAGACATCCTGTTTCCATTACAACCATTTACTACGGGTCACTCCGTTTTAAATTAAATTGCACTTTGCTTGTGCATTAAAACACTTTTAAATCTTAAATCGGACTTCGCTTGTCACGTGGTTTAAAGCTAGGTTGTTCTTCTTGTAGACTTGGAAAATGAGAGAACGCATGCTATCTCCAGCACCGCTTATATAATACCCCCTCCCCCCCTAGTTGCCTATGTATTTGTTACTCGCTTCTTGTAACTTTGTAAACCGCCACTCAATTCTGCAAAATATAGCTGCACGTAAACACAACTGTTTGTAAAAACTAAGAAGTCGACAACATAACACTTCTTTTACCGCGAAAACTGTTTAACAACAATCAACCGTTCAAATATGCTACGAAATTTTCCCCTTTCCTCCAAGTTCACTCAAATACAATTACGCCTATCGTGTATGCGTTCATTCAATTATGTCTCTTGCACTCACATAATCACATCTCTCAGCCTTGTCTATATTTCCTACTTAGAGTGTCTACGTTATTTCAGCTTTTCTGGTATCTCCTTTCGTTCTGTGTTTTCCGTCTTGCTTGTCGCCCCTCAATTACAATATTGTTTACGGTTATTTCTCCCATCCTTTCTGCGTGCCTTGAAAAACTGATACCGTCTACAAACATGTTGCATCTGCGTCCTACTTATAGCCTTTTAAACTATACTTGTCACTTAAACACCTGCTATCTTTCATCTTCCTCCGTTACGTATTACATGTAGTCTGTCTCATGATTGTATCGATCTGTTTTGAACTAGTCGACTGTTGTTGTTAACCTTGCATTGTCCGTTAAAACAAACTACCTCAAATTATTCTCAACGTAAACTGCCTTTTACCGGAAGCGTTTATCTATCCCTATCGACTATTCTATAAAATACTCGAAGGTTATCAACGTGTTTTACAATATTAATACTTGTAGCGTTCTTCGGAGCTTTTAACTTATGCTATATTAAATAAATGTACCTTGCGTAAATTATTGATTTTTCTACTGAAAAGCTTTAATCCTATTAATAAATGTAACGATATTCGACCTTGTCGTCGATCTTAATTGTAGTCTTTGTCTTAAATTAACCTATACAAATTAATCGTACATTATAAATTGTAATTTAATCCCAATCTAATTATTCAAGCATTTTAAATAAATTATTGATTTTTATGTACAGGGTACTTACAAATAAATAACTTCTTGGCCTATTTACCCCCACTTTAGCCTACCCAATCACAGTAATATATATATATATATATATATATATATATATATATATATAATTTTTGTAGTTTCTCGAACGGAAGTATATATATATATATATATATATATATATATATATATTGCTGTGATACCACCAAAATCCGTGAACTACGCTTTATAATCGAGCCCCTACGAATTGGATGTCAAGAATGCTGTGAATCCTACAAAAAGCTATTCATTACCTTAACTGTGTTGGTCCATTGACTTTCTTCTGTTAATCGCCGCGGCTGCTCCTCTAGATAGCTTTCATCCTCATACATAAAAAACAAACACATTCCTACCACAAACATCAACGTCAACTCTATTTACATCAATATTCACAATACATTAAAATTTCAAAATTAATATTCAGCATAAATTTTAATATCGGAAAATTTCAAAATTAAATTTATTATCATTTTAATGTGCATCCAGAATTAAAGTCCTTGTAGGATGCCTACTAATTACTATAACAATATATGCAGAGTACAAAGGGAGCATCTACCACTCCTTTACGTTAATTAACCAGGTTCGTCTAACTGAGCTCAAAGACATACCCTAAATTTTCATCATAATCCAGAACATCAATACTAAATACCCCTTTCTACTTAAACAAGCAAATTTCACCTTAAAATTAAAATATTATTGTTAGTACCATTTCACTACTGTCCATTTTGAGTAAATCAATTATAAAGTTATTCAACACACACAAAAATCTCAAAGTTCAAACAAAATAGTATAATTTACCTGAAGGTTACTTGCACTTGTAGCTTCAATGTACATCGTCCCTTTTGTTAATCACACCATTCCAACTGGGTTATATTTACGGCTTCTGATTCTCAACGCTTTAAAAATTTTCTCCATCACCATTTATTTAAAGTTGTTTCAGGGCTTTTCCGGAACTAATCTGTGTATATCTGACCCTAGTCTTGTGGATCCAGACACGTTTATGCACCATTTAATTATTAATACACCCGAAAAATAACAAAGAAATTCATACTTCTTTTACCAATATACGCCAAAACTGCCTACTTTTGTGTATATATTTGTCGTTGTAAATTTTTACCAATTGGTACAGTGATACTAAACTTTATTACCTTGTATCTTCTTTTCTAAGTGCACTAACGTACATTCATTGTAGCACGTAAAGAACAAGCTGTTTTAAATCACATAATATTCGAGCAAACTGTTTAAATTATTTAATATTAAAACCGGAAAACTAAAAAGCACTGTTTAACGCGTTCAATCAAGTCGAAGATCTAAGAGAGCTTGTTCATATTAATCTCCGTATATATAGCGGTTAGCCTGTCTGTCGGTCTGTTCCCCAAAACGGCCAGTTTCTAGAATTTCGTCATTCTATGTTCCCATTCCGTAGCCTGTGCGTCGGTTTTTACGAATTTTGTACTCGCCCCAGTTAAATCTCAGAAAATTTCCACACGGCACGCAACGTCTGAGAATACCTAATTAAATTTTATACAGAAATGTTATTTCTACCTCTCAATTTTGCCTTTTACTTTCAACCAATCGCAACCCCATGACGTTGCTCTACTCACGCCTTTTTACTATATGTGTCTTGGTCTTGCGCCTATTATCTGTCTCTATCTACCCTGTTCTTATTAGTGCAAATTGATATTCTTTATTATCGATTATTTCAGTCCATGTGGACTATCTGGGTTAAATAACCCCGTATCGCACCTTCTCGTGAATATTAAGCCACGGTTTCTCCAAGATTCTTTGTAACCATTAATTATCTGCAACATTTTCGCCGTACGTGACTTTTAAACTACGCAGGTGTTCAAACATAATATTAATTCTCAGAGCTTTATTTTATTGGGTTTTTACAAGTTTTTATAGATATTATATGTTACTAACGGTTCAATTAACTTCAATTAAAATTAATACCCTTTAAATTTTAGTGAATCCTAACTAAATATTAATTATTATCTGTACGTTTTAATACCGGTTACTTAAAATTGAGTTAATTAATTTTTATAAATTTTGCACGTAATTTTTATTTGTTTCTTTACTAGGGATAATTAAATTACCCGTAAAGTTTTCTAATACTGCTTCCTTTTATATAAAAAGCGTCTTATAAATAATTTAAATTTCTTAATTTTAATAAAACGAATGAATTTTTATGCTTCACGCTGTTATTTAATAACGCGTACCTTTTCCAAAAGCTTCTACACAGTGATTAAAATTATTTGATGTGATTATTTAATTTTCTACCCTGGTCTAAATATGAGTATTTTCCCCCTATTTGAATACAAATAATCCCACTTATTTGAATTCAAATATAAAGCATTTAGACAAAAAAATTACAAAAAAATTGCCTATCTCTCTCTATCCTTATCTATCTAACTTACCTACTTTATCTCCAATTCAAGAAATATTTACACCTATCGTATATCCCTATCCTATTCCTAACTCTCACTTAATTTTATAAACTGAAATTATCCCTAACTTCATCCTACTTATCCATCTAATCCTATATACATCCTATATACCTATCCTATTCCTAACTTTTAACTAATCTTCACTATACTTCACTTCCCCTAACTAATTCTATATACCTATCCTATTCTTATTCTATTCCTAACTCCCCACTAATCTTATATGAAATATCTATACTTAACCTATCTTATTTTCTTCCTACATTTAATCTTTATTCTCATCCTAAACACCTATTTCTAACTATCTTCCCTATTTATCCTATACCTAGCTTTATTTTCCCTAAACACTTACTTATACTCTTCTCTATACACCTATATCTATTCCTATATATTTAAATTTTACTCTATTCTATATCTATACTAAAATTCACCTATCTCTATCCTTTGTTCATCAAGTTATTTAAATCTAACTCTCTTCTTGACCCTCCAAGTCTTTCTTCGCACTATCCTAATACTCTTCATCCCTATTTCTCCCCCTTCTATATCTATACTTAACATCCCTATTATCTCACATAAAATAAACTTATCATCCCTATTATCCTGACTCTTAAATAATGCTTCTTCTTTATTCCCTACACTTAAATACTGTTTCTTATTCATTATCATTTCCTTTTCTGCCGACAAACCAAACGATACTACTTTAAAATTATCGATTTTTCCCTCTATGGAAAATCCTATGTACCTTCTAGAATTCTTATGTAATGGAATCCGCCAGAATGAATTCCTTAAATCTACTTTATTAAAAACAAACTTGCCATTTAACCTTGTCAAAAATGTGTCCATGGATGGTGGACAATGGAATTGCGGTTTGGTCCGTTGATTAATTTTTCGTGCATCTTTAATTAATTCTGCCTTCACCTGCTCCCGATATGCTGCTGTTGCTTCTACCCCCACTAATTCTGCATGTTTTTGTACTAAAGCTTGAACCTCTACTATCCTATCCTCTGGACATCTTATTGTGTTGATCTGTTTACCTTCATCATCCTCTACCTCTACTACATTAATACTAAACCGCGTGTCCTCCTCTGTGACTTCATAACTGCCCTTCCATGGCACTACCCTATCATTAATCCTTATTACCTTCCGTTCCATATCTATCAAAACCCCTAACTTCATCATACAGTCAACACCTAAAATGCTCTGAAACTTCAGTCCAGGCACAATTACAAACTCCTGTTCACAGCTTAAACCTCCTATATCTATCCTAAGCACCACAACACTATTTACTACAGCAAACTTCTTTTTATTTGGAGCTACTAAATGGCTACGCTTTATAGGCATAATTCTATCACAAACCTTATCCCTAATTTTGCTGACGAAGTACTCCGATATTAAACTCGCCTCTGCCCCTGTATCAAGTAATACTTCTACATTATTCTCAAAATTCCTATATTAATAATTGGCAAACATAATTTTCCTCAGTTTCTGGCTCTACTTCCTCCGCAATTTTGAAAAATTCACGTGGATGTTCATATACATTTACACTGAAATCTAGTGGTCTGTCGCGTTCTAAAAATCCTGTCTAGGTCCGTTTTCCCTACTTGGTCCTGGTCTAGCCGTCACCTCAGCGTATGTCCTAGGCGTTTCCACTCGTTTCGTGTCTGTATTAGCAGTCCCCCTCATGTCCGGTGAACTATTCCTTCTGGTAGGTTCCGGTCTCGGTGCAGGTCCCCTTCCTAAACTATTACTTCTAACGTACGGTCGTCGCTGTTCCCAATTCTGTCGCTGGTATCCGTAATTATTCCCCCTTCTAGCATAGTTGTCCCGTCTATTGTCAAACCTAACTGTGTTGATCTGTCTTTCCCTATTATCCCGAGGTCGTCCACTACTTACGTCGTCGTACCTCTGCAGGTATTCCAAAAATATTTCTCTGTCCACTATGTTCTGTAGTGCTACGTGTTGTCTTACTTCTACCTCGAAGTGTCGTGATAAATACTTAATAATTTGTCGGTCCGTCAGTGGTGGGTTCAGTTGCTTTGCTATGCTATACTTGCGTATAGCATATTGCTCCCTACTTCCTGAAAATTCTCCCTTAAATTTCCCTGTGATTAAGTCGTCTCGTACCTGGTCTTGTCTGTGGTCACTTCAGTAGTGCTTTAAAAATCTGTCTTCAAAGTCCGTGTAGGTGTCTATGTCCTGTCCTACTAAATTGTACCATGCTCCCGCGTTGTATTTCAATAAAGCTTTTATCGTATTCAGTTTAGTCTGTTCGTCAAATAAATTTCCCACTAGATTTCTTACACTATTAATAAAAATTTGTGGATTTACCCTGTTATCGCCATAAAACTTCATGTGTTGGTCCAATGATCCTCCACCTGTATAAAATCTGGGACCATCCCCCGTTAAATTCGACATGTTGTATTTGATACTACTAACTTCGCGCTCTACCCTGCCTAACTGATCCCTACATGAGTCCGTTACTTCAGTCATTTTTATATTAATCTCTTCTTCACAAAAACTGCGTACTTCGGACCTTAAATGTCCCATTTCCTGTCGAAGACCTGTAATATCACGCTCATTTTTTTCAACCCTATTTTCTACTTCCCCCATTTTCATGGTAAGACTATTTTTAAATTCTGTAAATTCTTTTGTCGATTGCTCTATTTTATCCCCTAATTCCTGATTTAATTGGTCAAATTTCTTATTCGATTCTTCCCTTGCTCTATTCGATTCCTCGCTCATCCTCTCTAGCATTCTCATTATCATCTCGTTTCCTTGATCCCCTGATTCCGTCCTCGACTGATCTCTACTGCCTCCAGCTTCTTCCATTTTAGAATTTTTCTCACACAATGCACTATCGTCACTTCCAATTTCCACTCCTTGACTCCTTAACCACTCTTTTCTCTGCATACGTTCTAATCACTCTCACACACTCTAAAATACTCTTAAATTTATACACACACAGAAACTCTCTCTCTCTCTCTCTCTCAGATCGCCAGTTTCCTGGAATAAAATCACAAAAATTTTATTTGGAACTCGAGCCTCACTTTTGGGTCGCCAAGAATGCTGTGATACCACCAAAATCCGGGTACTCCGCTTTTCGAATCGAGCCTCACGGATTGGGCGTCAAAGAATGCTGTGATACCACCAAAATCCGTGAACTACGCTTTATAATCGAGCCCCTACGAAGTGGATGTCAAGAATGCTGTGAATCCTACAAAAAGCTATTTATTACCTTAACTGTGTTGGTCCATTGACTTTCTTCTGTTAATCGCCTCGGCTGCTCCTCTAGATAGCTTTCATCCTCATACATAAAAAAAACAAACACATTTCTACCACAAACATCAACGTCAACTCTATTTACATCAATATTCACAATACATTAAAATTTCAAAATTAATATTCAGCATAAATTTTAATATCGGAAAATTTCAAAATTAAATTTATTATCATTTTAATGTGCATCCAGAATTAAAGTCCTTGTAGGATGCCTACTAATTACTATAACAATATATGCAGAGTACAAAGGGAGCATCTACCACCCCTTTACGTTAATTAACCAGGTTCGTCTAATTGAGCTCAAAGACATACCCTAAATTTTCATCATAATCCAGTACATTAATACTAAATACCCCTTTCTACTTAAACAAGCAAATTTCACCTTAAAATTAAAATATTATTGTTAGTACCATTTCACTACTGTCCATTTTGAGTAAATCAATTATAAAGTTATTCAACACACACAAAATCTCAAAGTTCAAACAAAATAGTATAATTTACCTGAAGGTTACTTGCACTCGTAGCTTCAATGTACATCGTCCCTTTTGTTAATCACACCATTCCAACTGGGTTATATTTACGGCTTCTGATTCTCAACGCTTTAAAATTTTCTCCTCACCATTTATTTAAAGTTGTTTCAGGGCTTTTCCGGAACTAATCTGTGTATATCTGACCCTAGTCTTGTGGATCCAGACACGTTTATGCACCATTTAATTATTAATACCCCGAAAATAACAAAGAAATTCATACTTCTTTCACCAATATACGCCAAAACTGCCTACTTTTGTGTATATATTTGTCGTTGTAAATTTTACCAATTGGTACAGTGATACTAAACTTTATTACCTTGTATCTTCTTTTCTAAGTGCACTAACGTACATTCATTGTAGCACGTAAAGAACAAGCTGTTTTAAATCACATAATATTCGAGCAAACTGTTTAAATTATTTAATATTAAAACCGGAAAACTAAAAAGCACTGTTTAACGCGCTCAATCAAGTCGAAGATCTAAGAGAGCTTGTTCATATTAACCTCCGTATATATAGCGGTTAGCCTGTCTGTCGGTCTGTTCCCCAAAACGGCCAGTTTCTAGAATTTCGTCATTCTATGTTCCCAATCCGTAGCCTGTGCGTCGGTTTTTACGAATTTTGTACTCGCCCCAGTTAAATCTCAGAAAATTTCCACACGGCACGCAACGTCTGAGAATACCTAATTAAATTTTATACAGAAATGTTATTTCTACCTCTCAATTTTGCCTTTTACTTTCAACCAATCGCAACCCCATGACGTTGCTCTACTCACGCCTTTTTACTATATGTGTCTCGGTCTTGCGCCTATTATCTGTCTCTATCTACCCTGTTCTTATTAGTGCAAATTGATATTCTTTATTATCGATTATTTCAGTCCATGTGGACTATCTGGGTTAAATAACCCCGTATCGCACCTTCTCGTGAATATTAAGCCACGGTTTCTCCAAGATTCTTTGTAACCATTAATTATCTGCAACATTTTCGCCGTACGTGACTTTTAAACTACGCAGGTGTTCAAACATAATATTAATTCTCAGAGCTTTATTTTATTGGGTTTTTACAAGTTTTTATAGATATTATATGTTACTAACGGTTCAATTAACTTCAATTAAAATTAATACCCTTTAAATTTTAGTGAATCCTAACTAAATATTAATTATTATCTGTACGTTTTAATACCGGTTACTTAAAATTGAGTTAATTAATTTTTATAAATTTTGCACGTAATTTTTATTTGTTTCTTTACTAGGGATAATTAAATTACCCGTAAAGTTTTCTAATACTGCTTCCTTTTATATAAAAAGCGTCTTATAAATAATTTAAATTTCTTAATTTTAATAAAACGAATGAATTTTTATGCTTCACGCTGTTATTTAATAACGCGTACCTTTTCCAAAAGCTTCTACACAGTGATTAAAATTATTTGATGTGATTATTTAATTTTCTACCCTGGTCTAAATATGAGTAATATATATATATATATATATATATATATATATATATATATATAAACCCGAGAAAAAAAAATTAGAAAATTTTAAAAGCTCAAATTTTGTTAATACTTATTTTCATGGTAGCGTATTGAAACACTCAGTATACTATATTATAAATGCATATACCGCGTGACTGAACAAATTTCATTCGTATTATGTAACATAATTGTATTTTTAAATAAGAATAAAGTATGTTTTGTGCATAAAAATACGTTTTTGGAAAACTCCTCATTAATTATTTGCTATCGAAATACTCGATACGGGAGCATTATAAAATGTTGCATTTAAAAGCGTTCTAAAGGAATTTAAGTTTGCAGGAAAATGGTGGACAATTAATTTTAATTTTGTTTTTATAACAAGTATAATAAAATTATTAAAAAACGTAATTCATTTAGAAAAACTCAAGAGCATTCCATTCATAATCGTAAAATAACATTGTCCATAATATAATTTAAGGAATTTAAACGTTCATGCAACAATTAACTAAAGAAATAAATCAAGCGATAATTGTCGTAAAATAGAAGGAATGACAGCGATAAATCTTGATAACACGTGTAAATGTATTAATTGATTGTAGCGTCAGGGCTATTCAAACGTCAAGTTTGCTAAATGTTGCATCATTTAAACAGGCGTTCTAAATTTGAACCAACCATAACGTAGGAACAACGCCTAGACTGCACTAGAATTTTTGAGTCTGTGAATGTCACAAATATTTTGTTGCTATAAGTCCAAAGGAAGAGTTGAGCAAAGTCAGTGTTGAATACTCGTTTTAAAACGTCACGATGTTAGTATCAAGTAGTATACAGAATACAGACGAAGTGATTGCTACTCTGAAGTAACTAAGATTTTGAAGTAGATAATTAGTTTTTAATAAATATACAATATCGAATTATGGCAAAATAAAGTAATAATCAGAATAAAGGCATATGATAAACGGATTATTAGATTTTAAACAATTTGAACAATGTTGATATATGGATTTGAAAAGCATATATGAAATTTAATTGTATTTAATGGTAAATTAATTTTAAACGAATTAGTTCATCTTGGTATATAAAACTGAAATACAATTTTAATAGTATTTTTCAACAATTTGGAAATGGATACCAGTTTACGATATGGAAAAGGACGGCCAGTATAATTTAAACGGCAAAGCAAGATATTGCTTTAAAATCTTTAAAATGGCATTCTTTTTATAATTTAATTAGGTTAAATTGTGTACGACTCTGTGTGTAATCATTTATGTAAAAGTGGATAATTGAAATTGATAGTGGTTATTAAATATAACTGATCAGCTGCGTTTAAATTTGATTTAAAGGTTAAAGGTTCTCCAACTTAATTTATAAAATTTTGTACATAGTACGATTTAAATAGGAAATGACTTTTGAAAGAATATCCTAATTGGAAAGAAACATTTTTGGACTCTATATTAGTGTGAGCGATTGATTATCTAGCAGTTACACATTATGTATCTTTGGTTTTAAATGTTGTTGAAAGGAAAAGGAATCTATTTTTAGATTTTAATGGTTGTATGAAAGTATTTTTTTGAGGTTACACGAAAAAAATTGTTTCTTAAGGAAAATCTGTATGTGGATGTTAGATAGTTTAATAACGAAGAATGTGCTTTTGTTCAACAGTGCATTAGAAGAAATGTTATTGAGTAGTTAAAAGAGTTTTATCCACATTTTGTTATTATAGCCGCGTGTATAATACTTCTGCTTTTACTTCTACTATTTGCCAAGGACTTTTTGGCCAAACAAACCTTACAAGCGTGGGAATAAAAGCCAGGTAAAATATCCACCAGGGAAGAGATTTTAGTTGTGTAAATTGTAAGCAACATTAGGTGAGAGACATATTGATAATTAAGTAGATAGGTACTTGTTAGGAATAATTTATGTTTGAAAGAAATTATACTGTAAATGTTTAATATTCTTTTGCCATCATCATCATTAGGTCTTCAGTCCTGGAACTGGGTAGACGTGTACTATAATTGTTTCCTTTTTTGCACTAACTTACACATTTCCCAGAAATTTGTACAGTATGCATCTATCACTATCTGATCTAGGTCTACATCTACGTTTTTTTTCCTATCTTTGCATGTAATATATCCCATACAATTCCCCAAATATGCCTTAGAACGTATTCTGCATTTCTATGTCTCCAATTTTTTTCCACAGATATTCATCTTTCCCTACTATTTCTACAACCTATATGTTATTAGCTTTGTCTGTCCATGCAATCAATCTCATACATCTGAAGCACAGCATTCCAAAAGGCTGCTACTGTTTATCTGCCTGCTTTTCCTACTGCCCGTATTTCATAGGCATACTGTGCTGTGCTCCACACGTATGCTTTTAACAATTTTCTTCTTGTTTTCATGTTTGTTGTCTTTTATCTTAGGTGCTGTTCTTTTGTATGAGAGAAAATATTTTAGACTGTATATATGTATATATATATATATATATATATATATATATATATATGTATTACCTTTAACTTTCGCTTAATTCTAAAACCTTGAAATAAAAACAATAATATTTTCTAGTTGTATCTCAGTGTATTCAACGTCTTTATTCTACATGTACTGATCTCTAAAAATTTATGTAATAAGTTACTAACCATAGATTCCATGTTGCAGAAACAACAATTCTGAGAATTGGGTTTTTAAATATTACTACTGCATATTTATGAGTTAGCATGCATTAATTATATTGATATTAAGTGTAGGTACTTGTGAATAGAAATCAACGTACTTGTTCCGTTTATATTGTAAATAATTTACAGCTAAATTTATTTTCCGTTGAGTTTGTTGATTATTTACGTCCGCTTCGGTATATTTAAATTTGTTAGTGTGGAATTTGCATGTTTTACTTCAAGCACACGTCAACAAGTGCCGCGAGTGATAAACTTTGTTCCGCATGTGCAAAAACGTTGTAGTAATTGGGAAAATACACGAAGCAAGTTGAGTATCGATTTGTCGTTCTTGAACGCCGCATTTCTGCTTACATGTTCTACGTAGAACCCTAATTAGAAGAACCGCTTTCCTTCAGAACAACCGCTATTCACATAAATGTGCTTCGCTACACCCAACGAAGGAAGAGTAGTTTTTTGTTTCCCGTATGACGGACAGATTCTACCGATTTGTTTACATCGTTTTTCCGTTGGCACGGCTACGTAAACAACAGGCGAGTGCTTTGAAGTAAATGTTTGGTTTGGTTAAAACCAGTAATTATATGTTATTTGTTAATTATCACTTATTTTTATATACATGTCCACTTTTCTTTACCACAGAGCTATTCAAAATTTACACCGCAATTTTACATTGGTTAACTTCTCGCCGGATTTGGATTAACAACAAATTTAACATTGATCATTTCTCGCCGGATGTGAATGTTCAACAAATACATATAATTAATCATTCCGCTTATCAAAGCATTGACAGTTTTAATTAGCATCATTTCTATCGTTTGAGTTGGTTACTAGCCTTTCTTGTTATCTGCTTTGGTATTAGAACTTGCTGTAATAAGCTTTCATATTTGTTATCGACGCAAGGCTATTTTAAATCATCCAGATTTCGCTTTGTTTCATCCGCCTTTGTATTTATTTAATTTGTACCATGGCAGAAAAGTTGAAACGTAACTGCTTTCTACAGAATATTGCAAATAATTCGTCAGAAAAAATTTTTGAAATCGCTCAAAAATGTACGGTTGAAGCAACTTTTTTTGATTTATTTCTTCAAAGTTCGAATCTCTCGAAACCGTTCGAGAAAATTTCTTTACTCACCATAATTGGATAGTAGGTGCAATTTCTTTCGCCGGTGACGCTGAAGAACAATTTGAAATGGAAGACGCTATTCGTTAACGTTTCGATAACCATTACTTTCAAATTAAAGCACTCTATTTCAAGCGTTTACTAGCCAATCCTCGCCTGGGGCTAATGTGTCCACGCCGCTAAATACTTTAAGGTCGAAAGTGTCTCCTCCTTCCCTGACGCTTCCTACGTTTGATGAGGAAGGTTGTTTTGATAGTTTAGTTTATCTTAATAACAATTCGTCGGACGTGGATAAATTTTTGTATCTTCAATCAGCACTAAAAGATTCCGCACTTTTAACTGACCTTACAGAAGCCAATTATCTTCTTGCATACACACAAATTTCGCGAAAAATGTCATAGTATTCATCATATTAACTCAGATCTTATAGATAAATTTCCCAAATTGAATTCTGATAACCCCGCCGGTTTGCAAAAGATAGTGGATACTTTTGTCGATAATTTACAGGCGCTTAAAAAATTTGATTTGCCCATCGAGCAATGGAATTTTATTCTTGTACAAATGATCTTAAATCGCCTGGCTGTACAGACTGCTCGTAGTTTTGAAATGCATCAAGATCCTACCGCTATCCCAACTTATAAAAAGTTAATTGCTTATCTGGAAAATACGTGTAAATCCTTGTCGAATTTGTCGGTAAATTATAAAACTGATTTAAGCAAAGTGATTCATTCCAGAAACTCGTCTAAGCCTCGATCCGCCGTTTTCATGTTAGTTCAGACGAAGTCTAGTGTTAATAAATGTCCGCTTTGCAAACAAGATCACAATCTTTATCGCTGTAATGATTTCGTTAAACTTTCGTCTCAAGATCGCTACAACTTTGCAAAAACCAACATCTTTGTATTAATTGCCTTAGTAATTCTCACAATTTAAATAAATGCCAGTCTACTTTTTCATGCCGCCAATGCAATCGACGTCATCATTCGTTATTGCACTTCGATCGCGTTACGTCTAAACCCGCTGTCGCTGCTAATGACCAGTCTCGCTTGAGCCCGGACACCGTCGCCTCTAAGGTATCACCGCGCACTACTCCCGCTACTCAAGACCGCTACAAGCCTTCCGCTCCTCGTGCCTCTGAGGAATCATCGACTTCGTTTAGCTGTAGTGGTCCGTTAACTGTGAATGTCGTTTTATTTAATTCTTTAGCGAAAACTTCAGTTGTTCTACTTTCCACCGTTCAAGTGGAAATTGCTAATTGCTCTGGTTCTTTCAAAAAATTTCGCGGTTTACTCGATTCGGGCAGCATGACTTCTTTTATTTCGCAAAGTAGTGTGAAACGTTAAGGTTTTCGTACTACTCTACATTCTCTTATTCTTAATGGTTTAGGCTCCATGCGCTTTGCTGCTCAGGATGGCACTGTTGCCGTTTCGCTCAAACCAATAGGTGTTTCTTCACCGATTATTAATTTTTAAGCTGTAGTACTTCCTAGGCGGCTCCGTGGCGTAGTGGTATGTGTGTGACTACTACGCCCAAGGTCCCGGGTTCGAATCCCGACACGGTCCGCTTGAAAAATGTTAGGCGAGCATTTTTCACAAAAATACAGCCTCGTTCGGATGAGAGGTAAAATGGAGGTCCCGTGTGTGAGTGTTGTGACGCACGTTAAAGATCCCTACCTTGCTTGGAACGGCAAGGGTTCGGCAAAATTCCAAATTTTCCAGGTAAAAAAAACTCGCTTCCTGGCCAATGTAGTAGCTTCGGGTGGAGCATTGGAAAATCAAATGTAATGTAGTACTTCCTAAAATTTGTGAAAATTTACCTACTTCTAATATTTCTTTAGAACATTTCAATCATCTGGCTAACCTCAATCTAGCTGATCCGCTCTTTGCTGAATCTGGACCGATTGATTTTTTAATTGGCGCGGATATTTTCTCACAAGTATTATTAGACGGTCGCATCCAGGGTGCTAGCAATCAACCTGTTGCTATTAATACTATTTTTGGATATGTTTTAATGGGAAGGATACCGTCCTCGCCCGCTTCTGAAGTAATTAGCTTGTTTTGTATGATAGATTCTACTTCCCCATTGGAAGATATTGTCGCTAAATTCTGGGAAGTCGAAGCTGTTTCTGCCGCTCAACCTTTCACGCCTGAAGAAACTCTTGTTGAAAAACATTTTGTCGATACGTTTCGCCGCAGTGAACAAGGTCGCTATGTCGTCCCACTGCCGTTTAGAGATCAGAAACCATTTTTTCCAGGTAATCATGATCTTGCCTTACAACAATTTGTTTCTTTAAAAAATCGTCTACTTAAGCAACCTCGTGTTTACGAACAATACGTTTCGTTTATGCGTGAATATCTGGTTTCTCAACATATGCAATCTGTTGTTATTTGGTCTCATTCGGACTTTTCTTATTACAACCCGCATCATTGCGTTGTGAAACCCGAAAGCGTAAGTACGAAATTACGAGTTCTTTTCAACGCTTCCGCTAAAACTCTGTCTCAATCAACCTTAAACGATCACTTGTTTGTTGGGCCGAAGTTGCAGCCGATATTACCGCAATTTTGTTACAATTTCGTTTACATCCTTACGTTGTCACTGCCGATATTCGTCAGATGTACAGACAAATTCTTGTAAATTCTGCTCAGTGTGACTATCAACGAATTGTTTCGTGCTACGCCCCTGAGGAGCCCATTCATGATTTTAAATTAAATACTACGTATGGAATCAATTGTGCTCCCTTTCTTGCCATACGCACGCTTCAGCCGTTGGCCGTGGACGAAAGGAATTCTTATCCGTTAGCCGCTTTCGCACTTCGCCACCATACTTATATTGATGACATCGCTACTGGCGAAGATTTTATTGAATCAACCCTCGCTCTACGTAATCAACTAATTGCTTTTCTAAAACTTGGTGGTTTCGAACTTTATAAATGGTCAAGTAACCATCCTGAAGTGTTAAAAGATCTTTCCGATACGCAGCAATTCGCGCAACTCCTCTCCTTTGAGGACCATGATACTCAACCTCTAAAAGTTCTAGGTCTTCAATGGAACCCCACTTTAGATAATTTTTGTTTTCTAGTTCAGCAACTAAGTACCTCCTGTACCAAGCGCAACTTACTTCCTAACTTAGCCCGTATTTTCAACCCCATGGGACTTTTATCTCCCCTTACTTTTCTGATAAAACACTTAATTCAACATTTATGGTCGTTAAAATAAGAATGGGATGCTCCCCTCCCGTCGACCTCCTCCGCTTGTGGGAGGATACTTGCATGAGTTACCGCTTCTTTTGGATTTTGCTTTACCCTGCTTGCTTATCCCGCTACAGTTTACTACGCGCGAAGTTCACTGCTTTGCTGAATGCTTCCGAACGTGGCTACTGTGCTGTTGTTTATTTTCGCTTTGTTACCCCTTCCGTCGTTGAGGTTTGCTTAGTGTGCGCTAAGTCTAAGGTCACACCACTTTGTACAATCTCTTTGCCCCGTCTCGAATTGTTGGCCGCCACATTGGCATCCAAATTATTAATCTTTGTCTTTAACACCTTTGGTTCGAACCTTACTTTTCATAGAATTTACTGTTAGTCTGACTCCATAGTAGTACTTTCGTGGATTCGTTCCCCGCCGCAGCGTTGGAAGACTTTCGTTGCCAATCGTGTTGCTTACATTCAGGAAAATACGTCTCGCGCCACTTGGCATCACATCTCCTCCACCGAGAATCCTGCCGATGTCGGGTCACGTGGTTTACTTCCTACCGACTTGTGCCAATGTTCTTTATGGTGAGCGGTTTCACCAACCTTGTATCGGTCTTTCGAAAGCTACAGTCCACATATTCCGCCTCCAGATGCTCCTAAAGTTCTTACTGAACAACGCTCTATTGTTTTATTCGCTGTCGTAACCTTCTCTTGGATTCAATCAATTCTAGAAAATCACTCTTCCTTTCCCTTTATTACGCGCATTGTTGCTTGGATTCTTCGTTTTCGTCATAATTTATGTCACCCACTCGAAAGGTACTCTGGACCTTTGTCATCTTCTGAATTGCACAATGCTTTGATCCCTTTGGTTGCGTATACTCAACAATCTTATTATGCTATCGAGCTTGAGGCCATTCATTCTGGATCCCCTTTAAGGAAGAGTTTTTGCAAGTTGTCCCCTTTTATTCGTGATAGAATATTGCGCGTCAGAGGTCGCCTGACTCACGATACTTTGTCCTCTGACAGTAAATTTTCCGCTTTGTTACCTAGCAAAAGTCGATAAACTGATCTGTATGTTACTTACGTTCATTTAAAATACTTTCACGCGGGTGCTCAAATGGTCCATTTTCTCGTCAGTCAGCACTTCTAGATTATTTCTGGAAGGCGGTCTATCCGTTGTATTTTGAGTTACTGTCTAACGTGTTTGAGAACCAATCCGGTCGCATTGCAACCTCCCATGGGCAAGCTGCCTTTGTGTCGAGTTACTCAAGTCAAACCTTTTTTGTGTTCTGGCGTCGACTTCGCTGGTCTTTTTCTATTACTGTGTCAAAGCTCAACCCTTTGCCTTCAATGTAGAGAAGAGAATTTTTTTCTTTTGTTTTTGTATTTCTTTTTTTCTTTTTTTCTTTTTTCGCTTTTTCATGCCTCCCCCTCACTTTATAAATTTTTTTTTAAAATGCCTTGCATTTTGATGGGCGGTATGTTCCGTTTATATTGTAAATAATTTACAGCTACATTTATTTTCCGCTGAGTTTGTTGATTATTTACGTCCGCTTCGGTATATTTAAATTTGTTAGTGTGGAATTTTTATGTTTTACTCCAAGCACGCGCCAACAAGTGCCGCGAGTAATAAACTTTGATCCGCATGTGCAAGAACGTTGTAGTAATTGGGAAAATACACGAAACAAGTTGAGTATCGATTTGTCGTTCTTAAACACCGCATCTCTGCTTACATGTTCTACGTAGAACCCTAATTAGAAGAACCGCCTTCCTTTAGAACACCCGCTATCGACATAAATGTGCTTCGCTACACCCGCCAAAAAAAGAGTAGTTTTTTGTTTCTCGCATGACGGACAAATTCTACCGTTTAGTTTACATCGTTTTTCCGTTGGCACGGCTGCGTAAAAAACAGGTGAGTGCTTTGAAGTAAATGTTTGATTTGGTTAAAAGCAGTAATTATATGTTATTTATTAATTATCACTTATTTTTGTATACATGTCCACTTTTCCTTACCACAGAGCTATTCGAAATTTACACTGCAATTCTACAGTACTGGTCATCTCGTGCTAACTACTGACACCTACCTTTCCCACAGCGAGATGTGAGTAAATGCATTATCCGCAGATACGTGAACGAATTTAACCGTGCAAATGTTGCTCTAGAACAACAATTGCAGGTTTCGGTGAATTATTGAAGAGGGGGGAACATTTGTGTAAAGATTTTATTAGAAGTCAAAAGGGCGATGAGACTTATTGAAGGAAGCTGCACAATATAACAGTTTTTATTGTCTGTGTTTAAATAACCAATTTGCCGACGTCGTGTTTTATTACTTTTAAAGGCAGATATAATGCTTTTAGAAATTGAATATGGCTGGTGCAATACACGTGGACGATTGTTAAATGAAAAAGTTTGTATAGTTGCAATTACAGACCTGCGAATGGTTGATTTGATAATGACCAATTAGACAAATCTATATTTTATTCTTTATGAAGGTTCTGAAACCGATAAAAAACTTCAATTCAATGATAGCATTTACGTGATTTATTACACTAAGGGCATTTTGTATTTATTAAACGAATTCTCTCTGTTTTGAAGATTATTTTATATTCGTTTGGAATTCAATATAAAAGTAAAGGTAATTTAAAATTGGGCACTTTATACGAAACCTAAACACCCATAAAATACAGGATGGCAATAGTTTTATGTCATTAATTTAAGGGAGGCATAGAAATCGATAAAGCAAATAAAAACTGTTAATCAACCTGTGACCTAAAAAGAATGGTTGGGCTACAGCATACACACAAAAAAAGTGTCCAACCTGTTTTAGAACCCTTGCAATTTTAGCTACGTCACAAATCAAATGCGGAATAACATCACCCTATACCGACCAAGAAAGTTGTGACAGTATGCCAACATAAATTAGTGAAATACAATGTTTGTAAACTGTAAAACGAAATAACCCGATGAACTTAGCTGATACTAAAATCAGGTTAAAAATTTTCTAAAGTATACGGAAATTCCGATGATAATCACAACAAAGAATAACATTTCATTATGCTAAGTTGGTCGACTGTATTAGGTTTCTAACCCCGTAGTCTTGACGTTCTAGCAATTCAGCAGTTTTAACTTGATTTTACTTTTGCAATAAACGAAGCAGTTCCATTACCTGCTTTGGTAATATACTTAAACGTAGTGTTGTGACTTGACTGTAATTATACTAGGATCTAGGTAATTAAAGATATTTGGTGTAGTTTAGTGAATTGCGTAAAGGCGGTTGTCATTTGGAACACTAGCATAGGTAAATTATTTCTTGAATACATGTAACAAAACAGTAGTTTTACAACTTTTACTTAAGTTGTCATAGGTCGGGTATTTAACAATCGAGCCAATAGTAAAATGCCTTATAGGTATCTTGTTTAGCCAATCAATCTTTATCGCCTCTCCAATTTAATGATATAAAACTAATGCCACCTTGTATTAAGAAAACGTTTTCAATGTGATTATTGTAGTTATATCGAAGGAAGCTAGTGAGAAAGTGGAGCATTTTAAAAGTTATATCAGCATTGATTGAATCTAGATTTTTAGTTACAAAATAATTCACAATGTAAAGAACCGATATTTACTTAACAAAATTTTAATCAGAGCTTCGACAAGTTTTTAAGCATATAATTTTAATCGAAAACCACGAACTGTTTAAATATTAATTCTAGTAAGCTGACTCGCATGTTAGTGCATTAAATTCGTCAATTATTAAAAAGTAAACATAATCTGTTCTTATATAATTACAAATATAGAAAAACCTTGCTTAACTAGAGCTGCACAAAAATAACAGCTGCCCGTTTAACTAACTTATTATGCATTCTTGCATCTGTGTATAAATTTGTCTTTGGTGTATACATTAAACGCGCACGATGAAGTAGCCCTGCAGCTGCTTAAACAGGGACTAAAAATTATGAAAGGGAGTTGGATTATGCTATTATTTGTATATGAAATTGTGAATGTGTCTACGCGCTTGTATATCTTGCGTAAATGGTCGCAAGGGGCTTCGTATGCGGACCTGCATATGTGCATAACCCTTCACATGTATGGGCACATACTTCCGAACTTGTGCAAGCATTTATCTGTTCATGCAAACTGAGTGCTTGCGTGGATATTGCGGGTTTTTTACGTATGTGCTTGTTTACATGATTGTGTTCATATTCGTGAGCCGTCGTTGAACGAGTGGCGTTAGATGTGTACACGTACATGTTGCTTGCGTTGTGCATTTATGCGCTCCTTCGTACAACGGTTATTTTGATCATAAATTACTGGATGTACTGTCTATGAGCGAATATGACTTTTAGGGTACATTCTTGGTCGGTGAAGGTTATTTTGATAGACAGTGCAAATGAATGATGCTTTACATTGTAACGGCTTTCCTGCTGTATTCAAGTTAATTTTTGCAAAAATTGGGACACAATCATACTGAGAAGACTAAGTAATTGATGTTACATGCGTTTATTTTAACATTAAAATACTTATGTAAGGTCTGATAAAGACAGATTTGTGTAAAGAATTTTTATTTGATATAATAAAAATTGTACTAAACTTGGCATGCAAACGAATGTTGCACAATTTAAGATGTTATATATTGCGTAATTTTAGCGTAGATAGCACTTAGACCATGCGTGGGCAAGTTTTTAAGTTTTCGGACCACATTGTAGACGAAAATTTGTTCGTGAGCCACGTTAGAAAAAAATTTCTAATTCAAAATGCTTTTTTATATTAATACAAATTAACAAAGACTACTGCAAGCAGGTTTAACTGTATCAAGCGCCGTTGATGTATCAGCCGACACGACAAAATTTTAAGTTAAAGAATATCATAGATAAGGTTTATAATTTCTTTATTCAGCCTTATTAGTTTATTGAGTTTTTTTAGATCAGGTTAGTTAGGGGTTTTCTTTAAAGATGGGGGGTAAATAATTAAACTTTAATTAAGGTACTTTACATCACTTTTTAAAATTAAAACATCCACATATGTTGTGATTAGTGGGAAGCCTCTGCTTAATTAACTGTTCAAAAGCACATTTAACTATTAAATTTCGTTTGTCTTTGACGTTGTGTTATTGCAGTTTGAATTTCAAGTACCTGTCTGACCCGGATCCACCATTATTTGTAAGCTTTTTACGGTTTTGTTCAACTAGATTTAATGTTATTTCAATCAGTTTCTATTTCCTTAGTATCAGAAATTTTCCTGATATCGTTCAGCAATTCGTGTAACCTTTTCTCAAATTTTTTTGCGGATGTCTTTATCTTTAAGTTTCTCAAAGTCAAAGTGTCCTTTTCTGTTCCTTATTTTCAAATTTTTTAATTTAAGTGCGGCTTTCACAAATACTACTATGTTGTGGTCAGTGTCTATATCTGCTTCTGGGTAGCTTATACAGTCTTTTACTGGATTTCTAAACCGTTGTGGGTTATAGGAAAATAATCTATTTGATAGTTTTCTGTCTCCTGGTATCTTCCACGTGTATCGTCTTCTAGCATGATGTTGAAATAATGTGTTCGTGATAGTTAAATTGTTTTTGTCGCAAAATTCTACCAACCTATGTACTTGTCGTTTCTCGTGCTTAACACATTAACTGCCACCATAGGGCGGTAAAAGTGATTACCCAGAGGTCGATAGTTATAAAATACTTGGGATTACGTTTAACTGATTTATTGTGGTATATAAAGAGTACACAAACTTAAAATAGAGTATCATTTTGTAAAAAAATGTGAGACCACAGATGATGCTCATGGCTCCTCAGTAACAGATTATTCACATAGAGCCATGAGCATCACATGTTGTCTCTGAATCTTACTATACAAATTTTACAAATGCAACAAAAACTGATACTAACCTAATAGTTTTCGGTAAAACAAACAAGGCATAAGTATATGTTACATTCACTACATTTTGTAGGTACCTTTTTCGTGATATTTTGTGCTTGTGCTCTTCCTTTTTCACTTTTTATTTTGATGTAGCAACTGTTACAGCGATTTCGTTTTTTCGATTTTGGGTAGTTACTTCCAGCGTTTCAATTAATTTACGTTTGATTTCAGTTATTTTACAGATTTTATTATTAGTCAACATTGCTAATATTAGTTGCTCTCAGAATTGTGTTATATATTGTTTCCCCCCTTCAATTTTTTAAAAATTATAAATGAATTAACTACTGTTGTATTTAGTAAAAGCTCAAACACAGCTGTGTGATATCACCGGATTGTTTTTTGTAATGGTGAAAAGTAACTAGCCATTTGATCAGAAATATCGACTCTTTCTTTACCTTTGTTATAATCTATGATTGCCATAGGCTTGAATACTTCCTCACCGTTTCGATTTTTTTTCCAGTTGGTTGCATATCTATTCCATGTTTAGTTGTTAAAAAAGGGACCTCCCTGTTATCTCGCCATTTTGCTACTACAATGCCCCTTGTATATTCTTGGCCTATTATTTCTCCTTTCTTTATTTTGGACTTCACAACTTTCTCTGAAAGATCTTTTCTATCTTTACACAATGTTCCTAGCAAATGCATGTTTTTTTAGTAGATGTTCTGCCAATGGAAGCGAAGTATGGTAATTATTAGTGACAACTGTCCTTCTTTCATTTAAGGATGGGCTACACACCATAACAACCTTTTGTGCTAAATCCATAGAACCGTCCAAAAAGTTTTGGCCCGTGTACATAGCTAGTATGTAGGTGTAACCAAAAGTGTCACACAGTTTAAATATTTTAGGCCATGGCGATGTCTTTTACTTGGGTTATACTGCCTAAACACTAAACGTCCGCTGCAAGGGACCATGTACTTATCTACTACAAGAGTTTCTGCAGGAACAGCATTTTCACAACATTTTTTTTTGCATTATGTTAAATATGGTACGGATTTTATGTAGGCGATCTGTTTTGTTCTCCTCTTCATTATTTGCAAAGTGGATATATTATATTTGAGCAGTAACTGGAATCTGTTTCTGCTCGTTACATTTGGAATAAGCAGGTTTCGTTATAACACGCACTGGTTCCAGTAGTCACTTATTTTAGGATATTTCACCAGTCCCATGTATAAAACAATACCCAAAAATTTCCGCATTTCAGCATTGTCGGTAGGTTTCTATTCGTTTGTTCTAGCTCATCGTGTATATACTTTTGTATTTTTTTTCCTGTTCGACATTGCGGTTGGTTTCTACAGTCGACAAATTAAGTATTTCCTCATCAAGAAATATTGAGTAGACATGTATCGGGACTAAAAGGTCTTTATCGTTTGGATATTTATCAGGATGATCATTGTAAAATCCAGTTACAAAAAATTGAATGTCACGTTCCAGATGAGAGCAATCAACATCATTCCATACACCAGGCATATTTTCTTTCACCTATGATACCGTTGCAACTGGTGTGGAAGTAGTTGGCTCTGGGTTATTTCCAATAGCATCGTCAAATTCTGAAGTGTTGTAATCACTTTCTTCCTCGCTTGAAACAGTTTCTACATCAGAATTCCATTCAGACCCAGAGTCGGAAAATTCTTCATAATAGTCAGTGTCTTCGCCCATCATAGTCTTCTCAGCTTCAAGTTCCAACTCGCTAGTTGTAAGTATTTTTGTCTGTTTATATCGCGAAATATCTCTCAAACCAGTTCTTCTTTTCCTTCCACTACTTGTGGATGCCTCGTCCATTGTTCTAAAAAGCATATATTTTTATTATGTATACTATACACACACGGCTATCCAACTATTTTGCAACACAACAATAGAAAGCAAGTATTGTATGGTACATGTAAACTTTATTTTAAAAACTTCATTCTAGCAAACTACTATCTTGGTAAATTGTGAATCTTCCTATAGACATACTGGTGTATGTATTCACAATTCACTGTAATAGTATACACTACCAAAAGTCTAACCTAACCAAAGTTCTTTATTTTATGTTAAGTTACGAAAATTACAGGCAATTTATATTTGATTTACACATAATTTACACTTACTAAACTTTGTTTTTAAATATGTTTTGTAAACTTCCACTCAACGTTTTAACACACACAGAAATATTCAACACAACGGTTATCCATACCAAACAATGGTTCAACAAATCATGCACAAAGAGGCAAGTTCGTGTACTTATGTAAAACTTTATACTGTCACCAATAGATGCAGTACATAGTTTTGTAATACTAATATTGTTTGCTGGGTTATTCCTGGTGAGCCACAACAACGTTGGACGCGATTTCTGCAGATGCACTGTCCGCTACATTCCATTTATTATAATATGTAGTGAGACATACGGTTGATGCTCAGGGCCTCACGGGAAACATATTTAAGCATCACAAGTGATGATTATGGCAGTCAATGCGTTAAGCCAAATAAACCTACTGCCCCCCTCTCTACCCTCACCTACCACTGCATTAAAATCTCCCGTAATTATTAAATTTTCACGTCTTTCACGAATCTTATATGTCTTAGTTATCTTTGTCGATCGTTTCTATCTCCTTTTCACTGTAGTTAATGTAGGGATGTGTACTAATTTTATTACTGTAATTACCGGTTTCATTAACGCTTTGGGTGGTGTGAATATAATAAAAAATATTTCTGTTGGTGCTTGAGGAGCTTGGAAATACCGTCATAAATCAGCGGTGACACATAATCGTTAAAGCACGAAGCGCCCTAAAAGGTGCAACAAAACCACATCGTACAAAATCTGAAATACTTTCTCTCTATGTTCGAAAATAATTTAAAGAGCTTTGTTTATGGCAAAGCTTAATATTTTTATTTAGTACAATAAATAGAGAAGTATGAGTCATACGCTCAGAATAATTTCGTGTAAACCTTCTGTTTTTAATTTCAGATAAATTTTACAGTTACAACTGTGAAAACACAAGCCAGTCTGATAGTAATAACGTTAAACAAGTGGCGATTGGGCAGAATAAAATACTTAATTTTAATAAATAAATTTGACTATTGACTAAGGCGTCTTTATCTAAAGGTTCTGGAAAATTATTTAAAGAAATTGCATTTATACGTAATTTTGAGCGTAGCGTCCTGTCTATAACACTGACATAAGTCAAAAACTTGACAATGTCAGATATGATTGACAAAAATGCCAAACGTAATTGAAAGTTAGGTTTATGTATAGTTGGTACACGATTTAAGTTTGTAAATTTCCCAATTATCGTCATCAGTCTTGGTGGCGTAATTGGTAAACGCATGGTCCCGGCAAGACCAAGATACAGGTTCAAGTCTTGTCCAAGACTTTATACTATTTTTCTTTCAATTACAAGCTCGATTAGAAATTATCATTTGGGCTTTGCATAAAAGTCTAAGTTATTATTTCATCTTATTCACTATATATATATATATATATATATATATATATATATTGCTGCAATTATAGGGTTAACTTAGGGGTAGGTTAAGTCATAGGGGTAGCAGAATAAACAAAAGAAACTCTCAAGTAATAAAAGCACATAATTACAGATATTAGAAAAGTAAATAGGTCATTATAAATATTATTAGTTAAGAGCACACTGTTTATAGCAATACAAGCGATTAAACGCATATCCAAGAGTAGCTACGGGCAAAGATAAGAATTTAAAAATGTAACGAAACGCATCGAAATTAAATCAATGAAAAACCTGTGTGAACTGGCTAGATAAATATTCAAAAGGTGCTTTAATATATCATCATAAACGCAGGCAGAAATTATGCATTATTTGAAAAGCGTACGTGATAGAAAAGTATTGCATTTGTTCAAAAATCCAATTTAACTAGGAAATAAACAAACACCAAATTTATTACATTCAGATTAGAATAAAGCCAACAATAATAATACGTGATTTTATGAACGAAGATTCCTGGGATTTCTGAATTAAATGTGAGGTATAACATTAAATTACGTGACAAATTGAGCATCCTACATGCAATTAACCTACACAATTGGTAAAGTTTTCCAAAATAACAAGAGATAAGACATTTGGTGTCGCCCAGCACGTGGAGTCAACGAATCGCAAACAAAAAGGGCCGGACCTATAAATATGATGACAATTGAACAACGAGTTAGTATACTTTTGAAACTGGGCAGTCACTATACTCGAAAGTGCTAAATATTCACGTGAACAGTTAATTAAATTAAAGTAAAAAATATTTTAAAAGAGTGTAAAAGTGTTTAAGCGAGCCGTACTTCTACAGACGTAAGTAAACCAGATTTAATGAAATTATACGATTTCTAATAATAAATAAAACAGTGCTCTTAATAAAGATCTTGTTACGACTCCTGTTAAAACTTTTAATAACGATCTTAAATACAATCTTAGATACAAGCCAGGAAGACTCTGGAGAATGCTGCCTGTGAAATTAATTTGGTACTCTCTGAAAATGCTAAATATTCATTAATTACGGAGATGAAAAACCTTTCATTAGAACAACCTCACTAACATCGATTTGGATAGTATTTTGGTTGGATGTCGACTTACAAATTCGACTCAGAACATTCAGACTAGACACGAAAATTCTTGGGGATGCAGAGAACCTACTGAACCAATCCAGGTTAGATATTTGATATGATTTATTTCTATAAACTGTTTTATTTCAATAATAATTCAAAATGAAAGAGCCGACAAACTGGGGTGTCTTGGATAAAATTATTAAAGGCAATAGGCATCTTAAAACGTTTCAAAAGGTCTCTAAATGTAATGAAAAGCTTGTTTTGCTGGCTTTATTTTTCAAAAATCTGACAGATGTAAATAACTTAAATGGGGGAAGATTTTTGAAAAAGTTGTAAATATTTAATCATTATACTGTGTATTGTAAAATTGCTTTATTTAATCGAATAAGCTAGTTGAGGCAAAGAGATTTAACATTTATACAAGGGCTTGAATAATAACAAGGGGTTACAGGAAAATATCACAGCATAAATATCGCGCCCAAGCGTAGGGGCTGCGAATAACACAGCATAAATATGGCGACCCAAAGCTAGGGGCGAGAACATCACTAAAGCAAAATTAAAATTAAAAAGGAAAATCAAAAAATTAAAAAATTTGTAGGAGCGAGAAATTTAAAATTTAAATTTGTAAAAGTACGAATAAAAATTTAATTTAAGAAGGTTAGGAATTTGAAAATCTGAAAGAATTTGAAATATTAATAATAATTTAAAAATGGAAATGCAAGAACCAAAATTGACGTGTAGCCAAAGCGAAGAACAACAGACGTCGCAACAATCGGAAATGATGCAAATCTTATTAGCGTTAACAAGGAAAATGGATGAAAGAGAAGAGGCCATCAAAAACCAGATTAATAAAATTGGAGTAAAGCTCGGTGCCGAAATAAACATTATAAGTGATGGATTAAAGGAAAGTAACCAAACGATCGCGGAAATGCAAGTACACTTTGAAAATAAATTCGCTAAAATGATGGATAATGTAGATAAAGTTAGAGACGAGGTTTGGAAAGTGAAATTAGATCAAGAAACATCTGAAAACGACCACAAATGATCGAATTATAGATTTAAGTAAAAAGATGCGGGAAATTCAGGGAAACTGTGAGTTAGGACTTACAAATGTAAATAGAGAGTTAGGCCATTTAAAATCAGAATTTGAAAATGTGGGTAGAAATCAGGGATTGCAACACACTAGGATAAATAGACCGGAAATTTCAGTAGAACAGTATTCCAAATTTTATGGAGATAACAAGATATATCCAAAAGTATTTTTAAATAATATAAGAAAACTAATACAGGGATCAACGGATGAAAGGTACAATTTAAACTTCGTTAGATGCATGTTGAAAGGAAGCGCGGAGATATGGTTTGATTTTATAGAAAACGAGATCGGGACATTTCAGGAGTTTGAAAGTAGGTTTTGAAAAATTTTGGGGGATAATCAACAATACAAGGCGCGAGATAATTTAATTACAGGAAAATATAATCAGAATTTAGGGATGGCCAGAGAAATATACGCTATACAAAAATTCAGTCTAGCAAAGCAATTGGATCCGCCGATGGAAGAAACTCAAATCATAAAATACTTAGCGAAGCATTTTGGCGAAGAAATCAGACACTATGTAATGATTCAAAATATAGTAAACAAGGAGATTTTCTTGGAATATTTACAACGTTGTGATGAGTTAGGACAAAGTCGTGTATCGGAAGGTAGGATGGCACCAAGACAGCGAGAAAACTTACGTAGAGTGCAAAGAAACACAGAAAACAATAGATCAAATAATAGGGGAAATTATGAGAGAAAATTTTATAGAAACAATCACAATAACTACTATCATAATAATTTTAGAAGGAACTGGAACACAAGAGATACTCCAAGAAGAGAAGCAGAGCGAATGAATCACGACAGAAACATAAATCAGTGTACGCTACAAACATAACATCGGGAACAAGCAGCGCAACCTACCAGAATGAACCGTTGCTATGCAGAAGTTACGAGTCAGGCAAGACCATCTACGTCGAATCAGGATTTCTGAAAAAGGACAAACCAAGTAAGCCCTTAAAAATAAATAGATACGAACACCAGCGTGAATATATAAAATGTTAAATGGAAAAGGAAATGAATAAAAGCTTATTACCGACAATTAAATTAAGAATTGGAAATAGTCGAGGTGGAACACTCATTGATACGGGAGCTGAAGCGTCGTTAGTGTCTGAGGACTGTGTTAAACGGGAAAAATTAATAGGAAGCATCATGCCCATAAGGAAATTTAATTTAATAGCACCAAACAGCAAGAGATTTGCAAGTGTGAGTAAAATAATAATTCTGGAATGCGAAATGGGTAAGATAAAGTTCGAGAATGAATTTATAATAGTGCCGGGGATAAGAGTAGATGCAATATTTGGTATGGACATAATAGATAAGTTGGGTTTAAAAATAAATGCCGAAGAAAAGGCAATAGATGTAAAGGGGGAATATATAAAATGGGATGATGAGGAGAGCATTGAAGTCGAAGGAGACTATAAATATTAATAAATTTGAGGGTGAAGTTGATATAAAGGGGGATATTGCTGATAAAAGAAAATGTCAAGAAAAAGCAAAAGAAAGGGTAAATACACTATTAGAGAAAAATTCAGAATCCAGAATAATAGCAACGGGATATGTAAGGAAATTAGAAGCTGTAGACACAGAGACATTTAAAGAAATTCCTCCTGTAAGAAAATTAAGAAAACATATTGGGTTTTATAGAAAAGGGCAAAAGTATAAGTATGAAATGGTTCCGTTTGGTTTGTTGGAAAATGAGAAAATGATATGGGAGCCGAATGAAGAATTTGGGAATGTTAGTTTAAAATTTAGAGAAGTTTTGGGATATGATGAAGAATACATTAGGGGGAAAAACTATAATAATAATTTAACTTCAGAAAATAAGTTTGGAAAAAGAGCGTATAGGGGAAACAAGAAAGACAAGCTCATTGAAGAACGAAAACTCTTGATAATGGAAAATAGAAATTGTACAAATTGTAAATATGAGAGAACAATAGAACATAGGATTGCTTAACAATAAATTAGGATAGGAGAATTAAATAGGATATTAATAAATTAGGATATCATCATAAATTAGAATAGATTCGGGAATAGCTTTGTACATATTGTAAACATTAGAAAACAATAGAACATAAGATAGGTTAATAATAATTAGGATAGGTTTAGGATAAATAGGAGTAACATAGGTTGATGTAAATGGGAGTGAATAATTGGATATAGGAAAAGATGATGCTGTTAATGAGAATTAAGAAAAGGTATAGATAAGTTGAGGAAAGATGAATAGAAGGGGTTTATTAGTAACATGGAGAGATGTAGATACGTTATATAAATTAATGATAAATAAGAAAGGTATGTGAATAGGAATATAGAAACAAGAGAAATATGAAGAGATGATGAAGATTTATATAAGTAGATATGAAAAATATGAAAAATATAGAAAATATGTAAATAGTAAAAGTATGGGTAGATAAGTAGTGAAATACTAATAGATTTTAATAAAACAGTAGTAATAAAAAATTTAGAATTAAGAGGTGTATAGGTATAACATAATAAAAATAGGAATAGGGATGTAAATATAATGTAGGAGTTGTGTACATAGTAGAATAAAATAAAAATAAATAATTTTGGAACAATGTGAATTTTGTCTTACGTTGGGAGCCAAAAACTAACATTTTCAAAAAAAATTATTTTAATTTGAGGCATTAATGCTGTAATTATATGGTTAATTTAGGGGTAGGTTAAGTCATAGAAATCGTAGAATAAACAAAAAAAACTCTCAAGTAACAAAAGCACATAATTACAGATATTAGAAGAGTAAATAGGTCATTATAAATATTACTAGTTGAGAGCACACTGTATATAGCAGTACAAGCAATTAAACGCATATCCAAGAGTAGCTACAAGCAAAGTAAAAATTTAAAAATGTAACAAAACGCATCGAAATTAAATCAATGAAAAACCTGTATGAATTGGCTAGATAAATATTCAAAAGGTGCTTTAATATATCATCATAAACGCAGGCAGAAATTATGCATTATTTGAAAAGCGTACGTGATAGAAAAGTATTGCATTTGTTCAAAAATCCAATTTAACTAGGAAATAAACAAACACCAAATTTATTACATTCAGATTAGAATAAATCCAACAATAATAATACGTGATTTTATGAACGAAGATTCCTGGGATTTCTGAATTAAATGTGAGGTATAACATTAAATTACGTGACAAATTGAGCATACTACATGCAATTAACCTACACAATTGGTAAAGTTTCCCAAAATAACAAGAGATAAGACACTTGGTGTCGCCCAGCACGTGGAGTCAACGAATCGCAAACAAAAAGGGCCGTGCCTATAAATATGATGACAATTGAACAACGAGTTAGTATACTTTTGAAACTGGGCAGTCACTATACTCGAAAGTGCTAAATATTCACGTAAACAGTTAATTAAATTAAAGTGAAAATTATTTTAAAAGAGTGTAAAAGTGTTTAAGCGAGCCGTACTTCTACAGACGTAAGTAAACCAGATTTAAGGAAATTATACGATTTCTAATAATAAATAAAACAGTGCTCTTAATAAAGATCTTGCTACGACTCCTGTTAAAACTTTTAATAACGATCTTAATTACGATCTTAAATACAATCTTGGATACGAGCCAGGAAGACTCTGGAGAATTCTGCCTGTTAAATTAATTTGGTAATCTCTAAAAATGGTAAATATTTATTAATTACGGAGATGAAAAACCTTTTATTAGAACAACCTCACTAACATCGATTTGGATAGTATTTTGGTTGGATGTCGACTTACAAATTCGACTCAGAACATTCAGACTAGACACGAAAATTCTTGGGGATGCAAAGAACCTACTGAACCAATCCAGGTTAGATATTTGATATGATTTATTTCTATAAACTGTTTTATTTCAATAATAATTCAAAATGAAATAGCCGACAAACTGGGGTGTCTTGGATAAAATTATTAAAGGCAATAGGCATCTTAAAACGTTTCAAAAGGTCTTTAAATGTAATGAAAAGCTTGTTTTGCTGGCTTTATTTTCCAAAAATCTGACAGATGTAAATAACTTAAATGGGGGAAGACATTTGAAAAAGTTGTAAATATTTAATCATTATACTGTGTATTGTAGAATTGCTTTATTTAATCGAATAAGCTAGTGATGCTGTACTTCCCATAATGTGTTCGTGTTAAGTATTACATCTTTGCTACTCATGTCCTGATGAGCCCCAATAAGGGCGAAACGCGTCGACTGGATGCCCTTGTGGCTAATATTGAGTCACTCACCATTAAATTTCATTGTTTGATATTATTTTGGAACTCATTAAATTTACTTATTCTTTATATATATATATATATATATATATATACATATATATATATATATATATATATATATATATATAATATATATATATATATATATATATATAATATTACTGCGACGCCACACGACTTGCGCGCCATTATTACTGCGATCTCCTAGGTAGGATGCATTTAATTGCTACGATCTTCGCTGCTCCACATTCTGGAACCTTTGCTTATAAAATGTGCTACAGCTGCTTTGCTCACTTTCCTGAAAATAAACCATCTACTCAAAAAAATTCTGCTACGGTAAATAGACAGCATTTATTTACTCTCCAACTAAATAGAATATACAACCCAAAATCAAAGTGTCTCCCCTCTTTTTCTAACCTCATTTACAAATTATATACATCTCCTTTAAGGCACTCTTTGAACAGTACATTTGAAGATCAATATTTACACCATATAATATATCCAATTAATGTCAAAAGGAGAAGCCATAATCTAAATTATTTCACTTTTTCAAACCTTATGTAAAAATTATACATCTCTCCTTTTATATACGCCCTTAATAGCACATTTCAAGATCAATATTTACACTTTATACGATTACTATCCAATTAATAATAAAAAGAAAAAGGTAATAGGACTTCAATACACTTCTTACTCTATCTCTGTTTCAATATGAGCTCATAGTAAAACCTTGACCTTTTAGTGCTAAATTTTGCACACCAATATTCACGCAGACCCTTTTATCTTGTACATAATATGAAATACTTCCAATACCATGAATTATTCACAAGAAAATATTAAAAATAACCCAAATTAAAATATTCCATCAGAAACTTTCCCATTTTTTTGTCCTTTTAGTTAATATACAATTATAAACCCAATTCTCAAAGTCATTAATTGTATATTTACACTCGTACAACAATAAAGCAGAGTTACCTGAGATACATATTTACACAAGGGGCCTGCTGCCTGGAACTGCTGCATGCAGGAACAACTTTAACTTGGAATGCTTCATCTAGCTTCTGCTGTAACCAAATTTACCACTAGGTCTTCTATCGTCAACAAACAACTGCGGGACCTCAAACCTTTTTTTCTATGGCTGTAGCTTTTGATAATAATTCAAATTGATTAGGCGCCGACATTTCCTCCAAACTAATTGCATTATTTTCACAATAAGGGCAATATAAAATCAAATTGCTTTTACTTAACAGCGTATATCGTAGTTCAAAAGATTAAGCAATTGTATAAGCATATCGAAGTCCTAGAGTTGTAGTACAATAATAGACTAAAAGCGTAAGAACGTCGACAAATAAGGGCTTTCAATTAAACTCCCGTGGTTTATATCCAAGTCTTCTACCCCCAAAGACTGTTACAATTTCTAAAATCAACGAGGCCAAATTCTTGCTTTCCACAAACCACCCCACATTTAAAACTCATATACACAATTCTACGTATTACTTTCCAACCGGCAATTTTAGTTACACAATTTAAAAACACTTCTTCTAAAAATCAAGTTGAAGCTAACGACGGTCGCACTTGTACTAATGTTTTCGTAGTATTTTTAAAAACCGAAACTCAAGACAACCTTGGCATTTACCCCAAGTCGACGACTACTAATATCTAAGATACACCTCTAACGTACACGTGTTATCTCCACCTTACTACACACTCAAATCACTTTTTCTGTGACCTAGCTTTCAATATTCGTTGTATAAGGGGCAACTGTCACCACACCCTATTCTGCTTATAATCAAGTTTTACGTCCTTTTTAGAAGTCTTAAATTTATTTCTCGCTCAATTAATTAACGAGGGTAATTAAACTACCTGGAATCGCTGTTGTTTTGTTCATGTCTTATCTTCCCTATTTAATAATACAAGAAAAAGTAAAACGGTTTGAAATTGAGTTAAAAGCTTTCAGAAATATTTCCACCAACTTGTATGTAATTTAATAAGAAGATTAAATTTGTGTTTTAAAACCTGAAATTTAAATGCCGTATTATACACGGGATGTTTCTTCTATCTCATGTGCTATATTTTCTGAGTAATTATCTGAAAGATTATGAAAATTATATTATATATATATATATATATATATATATATATATATATATATATATATATGTATGGAATTGCGTTTTTATTTTGCTACCATCATTTATATAAAGTCAAAGTAATCATGTAAGTAGATGGATTGTATTGTTTCAGACCTTGTAACTATTTCAGCAAATTTTAGTCTTTGAAGAAGGCATAATTCGTGTGCCGAAACGTTAGAATAGAATTACAATTTGACACTGTAGTTTTTATAGCTGTATGAACGATTGCATCCCAAGATTTCAACAACTATTCTATTAACTATTTACTTACGTTCGAGAATTTAGTATTATATATATATATATATATATATATATATATATATATATATATATATATATATAAAGCTTGCAACTTTTATTCTGTACATCTCACACGTTTCGGTTTCATTAACCATTTTCAAAATTATTCTAAAAATATTACCTATTTTTTAAATTATTTTATAAATAAATACATACCAGGAAATTCATGAGGAAAGCTTCACAATAATTTTAAGTGAGGTTATGTCAATAATTTAAATTATTTACCGTTATTTAATAAAAACAAAAACCTCACACACATACTTTAATTTTGAAATATTAAACAACGAACGTACTTAATTAATAATATTTTATTTTAATCTTTCTAGAATGAATGGACAATTTAGGTGAATATGTTATCTTTTAATAACTTATTATCTAATACTATATGAACTGCTACATTTAGATATTCACTTAATAGACAAAAGGATATCTATATATGGGTGCCATATAAACTCAAAATATTAAATTATGGTAATATTGTATAAAGTTTTCTGGATTGTTTTTTAAATTAATTGAATGAGGGGTTTTTTTGTATGTGTATGGTTTCTAAGTAATTTCTTCTATTGTCATTTATCTCTGTATCCAATATCTCCACATTGTTTAAATCAAACTGATGCATTTTATCTATTGAGTGGGCTACTAAAGCGGTACATTTTTTATCATTTGTTTTAATAGAATATTTATGTTTGTAAATGCGGTTACGGAGGTACTGTTTGGAATTACCTATGCATACACCAGGGCAATCAAAGCAATTTATTTTGGAAATGGTATGATTTTTTTTCTATTGTTATATTGTCGGTTTTAAATTAATGAAAAAGGTTTTTGAATAATTATTGGGTTTGTGTACTATTTGTATATTGTGTGATTCTAAACTTCTTTTTATTCTTTCTAATACTCCCGGTATAGATTCTATTCCAAACAAATTATCTTTTATTTTTTGTTTGTTATTGTTTTCTAAATTACTAAATAGCTTATGTATTTTTGTTTTAATTAAGGGTTTATAAAATTCTTTAGGATAGTTGTTATTTTTTAATATATTTTCATTTTTTTTATGTTTTTTTGTTTTATGTTTTTAGTGTGTAAATTGCATTGCTCGGTCAACTAGATTATTTACGACATTTCGTTAATACTGGACAGGTACAATAGAATTAAAATTAAGGTATCGTCCACTCAATGTTTCTTTATTACGCCAATTTGTGGTTATCCTTTTTCATTATGTGAAATCCATAAATCTAAAAATGTAATGGTGTTGTTTGATTTTTTTTCTACCGTAAATTAAAGTCGGGGGTGATAGGCATTAAATTTATTAAGTGTTTCGTCTATTTTATTTTCAGGGATGCAGATTAAACAATCATCAACGTATCTTTTAAAAAATATAGGTTTATAATTTAGTTGTTTTATTGTTTGTTCTTCTAGTTCTTCTAGAACTAGATTAGCTATAGTGGATGATATTGGAAAGCCCATAGCAGTCCCGAATATTTAACTATATATTATATTTTCATATTTAAAATAATTTGCACTTAAACATATTTCGGTAGCTTTTATGAATTCCACAAGCGGTAGGTTCGTGAAAGGTGTTATAAGTGGCCATTTCTCGTTTATAATTTTTAGAACTAAATCAGTGGGAATATTTGTAAATAATGATTTGGCATCTAAAGAAATTATAATATATTTATATATATATATATATATATATATATATATATATATTACTCATATTTAGACCAGGGTAGAAAATTAAATAATCACATCAAATAATTTTAATCACCGTGTAGAAGCTTTGGAAAAAGGTACGCGTTATTAAAAAAAACCGTGAAGCATAAAAATTCATTCGTTTCATTAAAAATAAGGGAGTTAAATTATGTACAAGACGCTTGCTATAAAAAAAAAAAGGAAGCAGTATTAAAAAGCTCTGCGTGTAATTTAATTATTCCTAGTAAAGAAACAAATAGAAAATTACGTGCAAAATTTATATTAATTAATTCAATTTTAAGTAACCGGTATTAAACAAAATGTACAGATAATAATTAATATTTGATTAGGAGTCACTAAAAATTAAAGGGTATTATTTTAATTGGAGTTAATTGACCCATTAGTAACATATAATATCTATAAAAACTTGTAAAAACCCAATAAAATGCAAATCGTAGAAGTGTTATTTAGAAGTATTATGTTTGAACACCTGCGTATTTTTAAAAGGCTCATTCTGCGTAAATTTGGCAGATAACAAATGGTTATAGAGAATCTTGGAGAAACCGTAGCTTAATAGTTACTGGAAATGCTAAAGGTGGGTTATTTCACAGTCCACATGGACTGAAATATTCGATAATAAAGAATATCAATTTGCACCAATAAGAACAGGGTAGATAGAGACAGATAATATGCGCAAGACCGAGACACATATAGTAAAAGGCGTGAGTGGAGCAACATCACTGGGTTGCGATTGGTTGAAAATAAGAGGCAAACTTGAGAGGTAGAAATAACATTTCTGTATAAAAATTAATTAGTTATTTCCAGACGTTGCGAGCCGTGTCGAAATTTCTGAGATTTAACTGATGCGAGTGCAAATTTCGTAAAAATCGCATGCCGGGCTGCGGAATGGGAACCTAGCATGCGAAATTCTGAAGAATTGTACGTTTTGGGGACCAGACCGACAGACAGGCTAACCTCTATATATACCCAGGTTAATATGAACAAGCTCTCAGAGATTTTCGAATTGATTCAATGCGTTAAACAGTGCTTTTTAGTTTTCCGAGTTTGATAGAATAATTTAAACAGTTTGCTCGTATATTTTGGTGATTTAAAACAGTTTGTTCTTTACGGGCTACAATGCAAGTAATTTAGTGCACTTAGAAAAGAAGATACAAGGTAATAAAGTTTAGTATCACAGTACCAATTAGTCTAATTTGCAACGACAAATGAATACACAAAAGTAGGCAGTTTTGGCGTATATTGGTGAAAGAAGCATGAATTTCTTTGCTATTTTTCGGGGGTGTTAATAATTAAATGGTTCATAAACGTGTCTGGATCCACAAAACAAGGTTCAGATATACACAGATGAGTTCCGGAAAAGCCCTGAAACAACCTTAGATGAATGGTGGTGGATAAAATTTTAAAAGCGTTGAGAATCAGAAGCCGTAAATATAACCCAGTTGGAATGGTGTGATTAACAAAAGGGACGATGTACATTGAAGCTACGAGTGCAGTAACCTTCAGGTAAATTATACTATTTTGTTTGAACTTTGATGTTTTCGTGTGTGTTGAATAACTTTATAATTTATTTACTTAAAATGGACAGTAATGAAGTTGTACTAACAACAAATTTTTAATTTTAAGGGGAAATTTTCTTGTTTAAGTCGAAAGGAGTATTTAGTATTTATGTTCTTGATGAAAATTTGGGTATGTCTTTGAGCTCAATTAGACGAACCTGGTTAATTAACGTAAAGGGTGGTAGATGCTCCTTTGTACTCAGACTCAGGTCTGCATATATTGTTATATTAATTAGTAGGCATCCTACAAGGACTTCAATTTTGGATGCACATTAAAATGATAACAAACTTAAATCTTGAAATTTTCTGATACTGAAATTTATGCTGAATTTTTAATTTTGAAATTTTAATGTATTGTGAATATTGATGTAAATAGAGTTAACGTTGATGTTTGTGGTAGGAATGTGTTTGTTTTTTTTTATGAATGAGGATGAAGGTTTATCTAGGGGAGCAGCCGAGGCGATGAACAGAAGAAAGTCAACGGACCAGTTAATTGAGGAGGTTTCACAGCATACATGGCGCCCAATTCGTGAGGCTCGAATCTAATACATGGATCACAGCATACATGGCGACCCAAAAGTGAGGCTCGATTTTCAAATAAAATTTTTGTGATTTTATTCCAGGAAACTGGCGATCTGAGAGAGAGAGTTTCTGTGTGTGTATAAATTTAAGAGTATTTTAGAGTGTGTGAGAGTGATTAGAACATAGTGGACAGAGAAATGTTTTTGGAATACCTGCAGAGGTACGACGACGTAAGTAGTGGACGACCTCGGGATAATAGGGAAAGACAGATCAACACAGTTAGGTTTGACAATAGACGGGACAACTATGCTAGAAGGGGGAATAGTTACGGATACCAGCGACAGAATTGGGAACAGAGACGACCATACGTTAGAAGTAATAGTTTAGGAAGGGGACCTGCACCGAGACCGGAACCTACCAGAAGGAATAGTTCACCGGACATGAGGGGGACTGCTAATACAGACACGGAACAAGTGGAAACGCCTAGGACATACGCTGAGGTGACGGCTAGATCAGGACCAAGTAGGGAAAACAGACCTGGACAGGATTTTTAGAACGCGACAGACCACTAGATTTCAGTGTAAATGTATATGAACATCCACGTGAATTTTTCAAAATTGAGGAGGAAGTAGAACCAGAAACTGAGAAAAAATTATGTTTGCCAATTATTAATATAGGAATTTTTGAGAATAATGTAGAAGTATTACTTGATACAGGGGCAGAGGCGAGTTTAATATCGGAGGAATTCGTCAGCAAAATTAGGGATAAGGTTTGTGATAGAATTATGCCTATAAAGCGTAGCCATTTAGTAGCTCCAAATAAAAAGAAGTTTGCTGTAGTAAATAGTGTTGTGGTGCTTAGGATAGATATAGGAGGTTTAAGCTGTGAACAGGAGTTTGTAATTGTACCTGGACTGAAGTTTCAGAGCACTTTAGGTGTTGACTGTATGATGAAGTTAGGGGTTTTGATAGATATGGAACGGAAGGTAATAAGGATTAAGGATAGGGTAGTGCCATGGAAGGGCAGTTATGAAGTCGCAGAGGATGACACGGGGTTGAGTATTAATGTAGTAGAGGTAGAGGATGATGAAGGTAAACGGATCAACACAATAAGATGTCCAGAGGATAGGATAGTAGAGGTTCAAGCTTTAGTACAAAAACATGCAGAATTAGTGGGGGTAGAAGCATCAGCAGCAGATCGAGAGCAGGTGAAGGCAGAATTAATTAAAGATGCACGGAAAATTAATCAACGGACCAAACCGCAATTCCATTGTCCACCATCCATGGACACACTTTTGACGAGGTTAAGTGGCAAGTTTGTTTTTAATAAAGTAGATTTAAGGAATTCATTCTGGCTGATTCCATTACACAAGAATTCTAGAAGGTACATAGGATTTTCCGTAGAGAGAAAAATCGAGAATTTTAAAGTAGTATCGTTTGGTTTGTCGGCAGAAAGGAAAAAAATAGTAAATGAGAAACAGACATGTGTAGAGACTGAAGAAGAAGCAATATTTAAGAGTCAGGATAATAGGGATGATAAGTTTATTTTATGTGAGATAACAGGGATGTTAAGTATAGATATAAAAGGAGGAGAAATAGGGATGAAGAGTATTAGGATGGTAAGAAGAAAGACGTGGAGGGTGAAGAAGAGAGTTAGATTTAAATAACTTGATGAACAAAGGATAGAGATAGGTGAATTTTAATATAGATATAGAATAGAGAGTAGATAGGTGTACAATAGAGTAAAATTTAAATAGGATAGGGATAGAATAGGTGTACATAGAAGAGTAGAAGTAAGTGTTTATAGAAAATAAAGCTAGGTATAGGATAAATATGGGAGATAGTTAGATATAGGTATATAGGATGAGATGGAAAATTAAATGTAGGAAGAAAATAAGATAGGCTAAGTGTAGATATTTCGTATAAGATTAGTGGAGAGTTAGAAATAGAATAAGAATAGGATAGATAGATAGGATTAGGTAGGGGGAAGTGAGTATAGTTAAAAGTTAGGAATACGATAGGTATATAGGATTAGATGGATAAGTAGGATGAAGTTAGGGATAATTTCAGTTTATAGAATTAGGTGAGAGTTAGGAATAGGATAGGGATATAGGATAGGTGTAAATATTTTTTTGGATTGGAGATAAAGTAGGTAAGTTAGATAGATAAGGGTAGAGAGAGAGATAGGCAATTTTTTTGTAAATGTTTTTTGGCAATCTAAATGTTTTATATTTGAATTCGAATAAGTGGGATTATTTGTATTCAAATAGGGGGAAAATACTCATATTTAGACCAGGGTAGAAAATTAAATAATCACATCAAATAATTTTAATCACCGTGTAGAAGCTTTGGGAAAAGGTACGCGTTATTAAAAAAAACCGTAAAGCATAAAAATTCATTCGTTTCATTAAAAATAAGGGAGTTAAATTATGTACAAGACGCTTGCTATAAAAAAAAAAGGAAGCAGTATTAAAAAGCTCTTCGTGTAATTTAATTATTCCTAGTAAAGAAACAAATAGAAAATTACGTGCAAAATTTATATTAATTAACTCAATTTTAAGTAACCGGTATTAAACAAAATGTACAGATAATAATTAATATTTGATTAGGAGTCATTAAAAATTAAAGGGTATTATTTTAATTGGAGTTAATTGAACAATTAGTAACATATAATATCTATAAAAACTTGTAAAAACCCAATAAAATGCAAATCGTAGAAGTGTTATTTAGAAGTATTATGTTTGAACACCTGCGTATTTTTAAAAGGCTCATTTTGCGTAAATTTGGCAGATAACAAATGGTTATAGAGAATCTTGGAGAAACCGTAGCTTAATAGTTACTGGAAATGCTAAAGGTGGGTTATTTCACAGTCCACATGGACTGAAATAATCGATAATAAAGAATATCAATTTGCACCAATAAGAACAGGGTAGATAGAGACAGGTAATATGCGCAAGACCGAGACACATATAGTAAAAGGCGTGAGTGGAGCAACGTCACTGGGTTGCGATTGGTTGAAAATAAGAGGCAAACTTGAGAGGTAGAAATAACATTTCTGTATAAAAATTAATTAGTTATTTCCAGACGTTGCGAGCCGTGTCGAAATTTCTGAGATTTAACTGATGCGAGTGCAAATTTCGTAAAAATCGCATGCCGGGCTGCGGAATGGGAACCTAGCATGCGAAATTCTGAAGAATTGTCCGTTTTGGGGACCAGACCGACAGACAGGCTAACCTCTATATATACCCAGGTTAATATGAACAAGCTCTCAGAGATTTTCGAATTGATTCAATGCGTTAAACAGTGCTTTTTAGTTTTCCGAGTTTGATAGAATAATTTAAACAGTTTGCTCGTATATTTTGGTGATTTAAAACAGTTTGTTCTTTACGGGCTACAATGCAAGTAATTTAGTGCACTTAGAAAAGAAGATACAAGGTAATAAAGTTTAGTATCACAGTACCAATTAGTCTAATTTGCAACGACAAATGAATACACAAAAGTAGGCAGTTTTGGCGTATATTGGTGAAAGAAGCATGAATTTCTTTGCTATTTTTCGGGGGTGTTAATAATTAAATGGTTCATAAACGTGTCTGGATCCACAAAACAAGGTTCAGATATACACAGATGAGTTCCGGAAAAGCCCTGAAACAACCTTAGATGAATGGTGGTGGATAAAATTTTAAAAGCGTTGAGAATCAGAAGCCGTAAATATAACCCAGTTGGAATGGTGTGATTAACAAAAGGGACGATGTACATTGAAGCTACGAGTGCAGTAACCTTCAGGTAAATTATACTATTTTGTTTGAACTTTGATGTTTTCGTGTGTGTTGAATAACTTTATAATTTATTTACTTAAAATGGACAGTAATGAAGTTGTACTAACAACAAATTTTTAATTTTAAGGGGAAATTTTCTTGTTTAAGTCGAAAGGAGTATTTGGTATTTATGTTCTTGATGAAAATTTGGGTATGTCTTTGAGCTCAATTAGACGAACCTGGTTAATTAACGTAAAGGGTGGTAGATGCTCCTTTGTACTCAGACTCAGGTCTGCATATATTGTTATATTAATTAGTAGGCATCCTACAAGGACTTTAATTTTGGATGCACATTAAAATGATAACAAACTTAAATCTTGAAATTCTCTGATACTGAAATTTATGCTGAATTTTTAATTTTGAAATTTTAATGTATTGTGAATATTGATGTAAATAGAGTTAACGTTGATGTTTGTGGTAGGAATGTGTTTTTTTTTTTTTTTATGAATGAGGATGAAGGTTTATCTAGGGGAGCAGCCGAGGCGATGAACAGAAGAAAGTCAACGGACCAGTTAATTGAGGAGGTTTCACAGCAATATATATATATATATATATATATATATATATATGTATATATATACATGATTATTATAAGTATTCTTATTATTATTAATATTATTGTCACTATTATTATTATTATTATCCCTGTTTCTTCACAATAATGAATAATGCTTAACGTTGTAATATTGCATTATGTAAAATTATCGGTTTTTATAGTGAACTGTAGGGAAACAAATCAGTTTAACCAACAGTCGCAAATTTTCTTACTTTATTACAAGTGTGTAGAATTACAGTTTTTGCATAGACGTAAATAATTCTATGGAAAAATTATTTGATTTCATAAATTGTTAAAAAATTTTTGATACAGGGCCATCTACCCCAGAAATAATTGGTACAATTTTCATAGATTTTAGCTTCCAAATACGTTGTAGTTCGATTGATAGATTTTTATATTTTTTTATTTTTCTTGTTCAGTTTTTAGGAGGTTATGTGTCTGTGGGATTGCTATATCTATTATAATGGCCTATTGCTCAATTTTGTTTATAAATAATAAATCGGGGCGGTTACGTGTTACAGTTTTGTCAATGTAGACTGTTTTGTCTCAATAAAGTCTAAAGTGCTAATTTTCTAATAATGCGTCTGGATTTGTATTTATAATAGGAAGTTAATTCTATATAAAAGATCGTATTTAAACGCCAGATACTGATGTAAAATTCCCGCTAGTTCGTTATGTCATTTTAAGTAATCAGTCTGTGTCAATGTGGAACATCCCTATGTAATGTGTTCTATAGTTTTACAAGAATTTTGACATTTGCGACATATATCCAATATGTCGCTTTTTCAAATGTTTTTCTATAATTTCGGGTCTTAAATACTTTATCTTGAATGAAGATTATAAAACCTTCTGTTTCTGCGTGCAAAAAGCCTTTTTTAAGAAAGGTGATAGATAGCTCTTTATTTATATTTTCTGCAAACAACTGTTGTGCGAATCTTCCATGTAAGAGATTTTCCTTTCCATTGATTAATTAATTCTTGATTAAAGATTTTGATATGTAAATAATTTTGGGAGCTGTTCTATAAAATCGTTTCAAAAGTTATAAAGCTAGTTTGAGCTAGTAATCTATTAAATCTGAAATTTTCGTTATCAAACAATTGTTGTTAATGTTTAAGCATGTTTGGCGTAACTGAGTTAACTATTTGACTTTCTAATTGGCCAAAAAAAGTTCAATCTGTTTACGATTAACAATCACAAAATGAAGAAAGTTTATGAATTCTTATATATTGTACAAGCGTATATTGGTTGCGAAAAAGTAACATTTGAGAATTTTTGGTATTTGCTTTCCTGTACAAGTGCTTTCAAACGTCTAATATCACAAAATGCGAGCAGAAATTATGAAGAATGGAATCTTTGATTTAAAACAAAAAAAAATCGCTTTGTTTAAAACGAATATTTTAAATTGTCAAAGAAAGACCATAAATCTTGGTTTATGAGTTTGTGTATAACAACGATGCTTCTGTTAATACGATTCCCCAAATTTTGAGAATGCATAAATAAGATTAAATTATTACTTACATAGTTATTTTACTTATTTCATTAGATCAACCTATTTCCATATTTGCAACAAATTGAGAACCTTGGCAACTTGATTTTTTAAACTCATGTTTTGAAAACTGAAAACCATGAACTGCAACACCGAAATTTTCATTACGTATCCCTTCAGCTACGTCCGTCCTTTGTAATTATACTACTTAAATAGCAAAATTCATTTACCTCCTCTAACTCGGTATTACCTATTTTTAATTTTGATTTAGAACTAGGCGGTAACTCACTTGTCATTATCTTTGTCTTTTTTGAGTTAATTCTCATACTATAGTTACTCTGTAGTATCTCATCTAAAATATTTAAAAACTTTCCTAACTCTTTTCTAGACTCTGCTATAATGGCTATGTTATCTGCAAAACGTAACATGTCTATTTTCTGTCCCTGTACACTAATATCTATCTCTTTTCTCTGTCTAGCTAAGTTTAAAGCTTCCTCAATATAAACATTAAAAATCAGGGGAGATAGTATACAGCCCTGTCTAACACCATTTCTAATCATAGCTTCCTTATCTATTTCATCTAATCTAATTACTACGCGTTGGTTTTTATATAGACTGTAAATAATTTTTCTCTCCCTATGATTAACCCTATCAAATGTTTTTTTCTAAATCTACAAACGCGAAATGAGTCTTTTTGTTTTTTGTAAACTTTTTTCGATAATTACCATAATCATTAGTATCGGTTCTCTAGTCCCTCTGTCTTTACGAAAATCATATTGGTCTTCGCCTAAATAATTCTCAGTCAAAGCTTCTCTATTATTAATTATTATTGTTAGTATTTTGGAAGCGTGGAAAGTTAAACTATCCGTTCTAAAATTCTCACACCTATCAGCTCCTGACTTTTTTGGGATTGGGATAATAATATTTTTTTCGAAATCTATTGGGACCTCACCTGTGTCTTATATTACTTTTACTAGTTCATATAATCTGTCTAAAGTTTTCTAACTTGCATATTTTATTAATTCTGCGGGTATATCGTCTATTTCCGGTGCTTTTTTTAGTTTAAAATCCCTATCAGCTCTATCAAATTCCTCTCGTGATATTGAGAATCCTATTTTTACATACTCTTCTTGGTCGTTCTCTAACTCATCTTATATAAATATACTCTTATATAAATCTTCTAAATATCTCTTCCATGTATCTGCTACCTCAACTTTATTTATTAGAAGCTTATTATTCTCATCTTTAATACCATTATATTTTTTTCCTATCTTCTCCGAAACACTTTTTAACTGCCCTGAAAGCCCTGTCTGTCTTACCTACTTTCAAATCATCGTGTATTATCTTATAATTCTCCTCCATTCATTCATTTCTAGCTTTTCTGCATTCATGTACTATCTTTTTCTAACTCTACTATATTTTTGCTTACTTCCACTACCCAATTCTCTGAAAGGTTTAAGCTTTCTTCTATTTTCTATTAAATTTAATATCTCCTTTGTTACCCAGGGGTTTCTCGCTTCTACTTTTTTCTTGCCTATAGTCTGTGTTGCTGTATCATGTATCATTTCTTTCCATCTATTTTCTACGTTCCCTCCTATAGTTATCTCTTTGATTTTATTATCTAATACTTGTTTATATTTCTCTCTTACTTCACCATCATTAAGCATACCTAGATCCCATATACCTTTTTCAATATATCTGTACTGTAATTCGTCTAAAAAAACAGAAAAGATACGAACAATAGAAAAAAAAACAAGTTTTGACGAAGTTGCAATACTTTTGTTTGGAAAAGTATTAAAACTAAGAAACATACTCTACAGTGAATGATAAGGAACTTGAGTCAAATGGACCGTTGTCAACTGAACCAGCACTTTAGAAGGCATGTAAGATTGCGAAGTGAATATACACCTAGGTTTGTGTTTTTAAAAGCTAGAAATAAAAGTATATCAAACATTTCGTTCACATAGTAACCAAATAATTAGTGAAAGTACACTTATACTACTAATAATAGTAAAAACTAAGCACAAAACGCCAAATTTTATTTACTTAGTTGACTATTCCGCGTTTTGACCTTTTTTTGTGCACTGAAGATTTTTTTGGCATCTGTATTACATTTATATTTTTATATTAATGCAAACAAAGCAATTTTATTAAAAATAGTTCGAAATTCATTTTAGAAGGAATGCTGGTTTAGGATACGTAATGACTTTCTTAATGAATGAATAAGAAAGATCAATAGCTGAACGCAAACTGTGTATATATAAGCATATCTAAAAATATGTTTTTCACAGTGAATACATACACATGTTCGTGATCAGAATGTGCAATGGCGGTCGCGAAATATATGCATATAATAAGATTGTCCCAACGTTCACCCAATGAATCAAATACTTAGCCAAAATATTCCTGCAGTTTTAATACTATTTACCTATTATTTCCTATACTGCAGCTATGTAGGCTATAAAACACGGCGTCAGACACTTAATAAGCACACTTTTAGCTTTGTAGATGTTTTAATTAAAACATCAATAAACATATTCTATCATAGTTACATACAGCAGCGTGAAGGTAATTAAAACTTTCAAGCACATATATCTATCAAAAACATGCACGTTAATTAACTTTAACATAAACATCACCTCACATGAATCGATATTCGTTTTAGATTTAATGATTAAAGTTAATGAAAACACTACCCTACTACGTAGTAGCCATTAACCCGCAGAAAGCGCCACCCCTCGAAAGCTGTCTAGGATATTGTATAGCAGTAGTTAATATTGATGCTGATGAATCAATTAGAAGGAAGTTTTTCCTAGTTTCCGAGTTTGATACAAAGAGCATCAAATTAGGAAGGATATCGTTATTTTTCCAAGCAGTCAAAAGCACAAAAGGATGTTTGACATCCGTTTAAAACAAATTGTTAATTATATCTTTTTTGAGAAGTCTGCGCTACAAACTTCAACTGTTTCTACCTTCATTGGTTGTTTCGATAACATTATGGAGACACAAGTTCGTTGTTTAGGTTTTAAGCTCTTTTTACATACTAATAAGGGTTTCAAAAGAATATCCTGATATCCTACAGCACATTTAAATTGCCGTCATGTACATCGTTTGGGCGTTTTGCCTGTTATATTTGGCTGAAAGATGTTGGATAGATTGTAAAACTTATTATACTTTAATTATCATTAGTAATGTATTGAAATAACTTTATGTGCGGCAAACGTTGGAATGTATGTAAAATCGAAACAGCTCCAGAACAATTTCCAAAGCGTAAAAGCTTAGCAAGTGGACTGTAATTTACTGAAAGGGTTGAAAGTATACAATTGGAGGTACTGGCGCGACAAACATTAATACTGGTCAAACCGATCATCAATTGCCTGTTTACCTTACAATTGCATTCACCATAGGAGTCCCGCGTAGCTAGAGGGTTGTTCCCAATTAACGCACCTAGTCGAATACGAACACTTTGGCACTCGCAGACAATTAAAATATTAGCTGTTATGCCGGCAAAAAGCGTTTCAATACTCTCTCTGCATGTCAAAATCATCATATCACTTCGCCATATGCGCAGTAAACAACAATAAACGATATGGCCATTGAAAGTGTTAATCGCTAACCTCCAACGGTATAAAGTTTGAAAACCACCCACCCAAAATGGTAAATTTTGTCTATACGTAAAGTAAATGGGAGGAAAGAAAATAAAAAAAATCGTGTATCGAAATGAATAAAGTACTTTCCATTTAATATCTACACCAATCATATAAATAGAACCTAAAATGTTTAGAACGTAAGAAAAAAAAATTAATAAGTAGCACGTAAGAATGCTAAATTAATTATGGAGGGAGAAGTGGTACGACTTTGTTAATCGAGCGTACCGCTTCACTTGTGGGTGTTCTTAGTTTAGCCACCCTTGTTACACCATCACCACCCGGTAAAAGCTTTGCCACTCTCGCCGAAGGCCAACACGCCAGGGGTGAATCAGGGGTAAAATAAAGTACGAGATCACCTTCCTCTATGGTTCGGAAAGAAGTGGTTCATTTAGGATTGTTTTGCAGGCTATGCAGGTACTCTTTTGACCAGCGTTTCCAAAGGGACATTTACCAACGTCTAAGTCGATTTGCAGAAACATTATGTAAATCCACTTCACACCGCGTAAATAGAGACCGAGGTCAGGAAATGATCCGGAGTCAAAGCATCCGTTCCTTCATTAGGCGATGTGGTAAAGGCTCAAAATGAGCGGGAATTTAGGATTCTTTCGATGCCATGTACCATAACCGTGCTATATCCTCCAGAGAAAGTGTCGTTCTACCCACTATTTGTTTTAAATGGAACTTAGCACTTTTGACGCCGGCTTCCCATAAACCGCCAAAATGGGGTACTTAGGAGGGCTGAAACATCAATCTATTCCCCGAGAAGCTAAGTAGCGCGCAATATCGGGTTGAGATGAATCAAAGTAATTGTATATTTTCGAAATTTCTCTGACAGCACCACGAAAGCTTTGGCCCTGATCGGAATATATTTTAGTGGGTAAACTGCGTCTAGCTATAAACCTATCTAGTGCAGCAAGACAGGCTTCTGTAGTTAAGGCGGTAACAACTTCAATGTGAATGGCTCGTGTTACCATGCAAACAAATAAGGCAATATATGACTTTTAAAATTTTGTCGAACGTAACGTGTATATGTTAATCATAAAGGGACCAACAAAATCCAAGCTGGTATGCGTAAAGTATTTTGCAGGTTCGACTCGATAATACGGAAGGTCTGCCACAGTGGGCTGAACAGTTTTGCCCTGAAAGCGATAGCAAATCAGGCAGCGAAATATTCTACTTCGAATTAGTTGACGGGTACATGTAGTCCAAAACGTACGGGTAACTAGTGATTGTGTTAATAGGTAACCCCCCATAGCCCGTACATATGTGATAGTATTGACATATTAATAACGCTAACTTATTTTTTTTTAAAAATAAAGTAGATATGTTTGTTAGCTACGGAAAGGCTGGAATAGCGGAGACGATCCCCCACCATGATTATTTCCGCGTGGGAGAGAAAAAGCGATAACGGGCGATACATCTCTGTGCATGGTCGCTCCTTTTTTAATAATACAATGTCATAAATATGTTCGTACTGAGTAATTCTGATAACAAATATAAGAACATCATGATACCAGGTGCAGTCAATGGACCAGTAGTCCTTGGAAGATGACGTTAACGTGCAAGACAGTTAAAAGTAAACCTCTTAATATACTCAAGAATTCTTTGAACTTTCATCAAATTTAAAGGCTTTTGTAGAACTGACAAATATTGTCCCACATCAAGGGTAGAAACGAAAGCGTATTTAACATGTTTAAAGCCGTCTTCAATAATATTTCGTGTATACTCATCTTGGCCAATCAGAATAATAGCGGTATTAAAAATCAAAACCCGCTTAAATTCCGCGAGGGTTTCACAGTTTGGTTCTATATTCTAAAAGGTAAATTTAGAACAAATCGAAAACACAAATTAATAATAGCAAACGCATGGAAGGCGTTTAGCGCAGTTGCAAAGCTTAATAGATAAACACAATGTGCGAATAAAAATGCAGTTGCCTATAAACTTAAACTTTATGAGCGAATTCAAAATTCCTTACCAATAAATGCGTAATGTTTACAAACAATAAAATGTACACGAAGAATTATATAAAAGTCCTTTAGTTCATTTTATTATCCACACAGCTGACTGATAAACGAATCCGAACGTTATCAGTGAGCTGCAACAAGACAATGAATTTAAAAGCCCTTTTGGATTGATAATAAATTTACAATACAAACACATTTTTAGAACATAATTAATTTATTTCGCGAATGAAATAATTCGAATTTATATTCAATTTTCTGATAATGAGTATTTTTTTTGACTATGATTTAAAAAAGCGCACATCCGGGTCGAAGGGCTACATTTTTGTGCGGTAAACGTTGGAGTGTATGTAAAATTGAAACAGCTCTAGAACAATTCCCAAAGCGTAAAAGCTTAGCAAGTGGACTGTAATTTACTGAAGGGGTTGAAAGTATACAACTGAAAGTATTGGAGCGACAAACATTAATACTGTTCAAACCGATCATTAATTGTCGGCTTACCTTATAATTGCATTCACCATAGGAGTCCCGCGAAGCTTGTGCGTTGTTCCCAATTGACGCAACTTGGTCGGATACGAACACTTTGGCACTCGCGGACAGTTAAAATATTAGCTATGATGCCGACAAAAGGCAATTCAGTACTCTGTCTGTATTTCGAAATTACATATCATTTTGCTATATGCGCAGCAAACAGCAATAAACGATATGGTCGTTGAAAGTGTTAATCGCTAACCTCCAACGGTATAAAGTTTGAACACTTTATATTTATTTAATTACTGCATGTTCTCCCAACAAATGTCCAAAATTAATCAATCGGAAACAAAGCTATACAGAACATCAAGAGTGAATACTAATAAATTTATAATTCAAAATAAGAATTAACAAGAAAACAAGAAAACGGTCCTGTCACTGAATGAATGTATGTAAATACAAACACAAGGGTAAATCAAGATGTTAATTTATAATGCTCTAAAGTTTACGCGAGGAGCGTAACATCTTACTATGTGTTTGGTAAAGACGTTTAAAAATGAGCGGCCGGAATAATTGACAAAAAGAAACAACCGACAAAATTACGAAAGTTGAGTTTGGTGTATGAAAAGCTATTGAACTATGTATATTATATTGCGCAAAAAGGAATGATACGAAATACCAAGTATAAATCAGCTTTATAAGCACAGAGAACTATTATCCAAAGAAGAAACTGAGATACATTGGTTTATAAGAAAAAACGAAGCGGTAAAGCTTCCTGCTTGTATATTGTGGTTTTAACGTTTTATGCAAAAAAAAATGTGCCTGGTTCCTCTTGGAAAATGTACTTTAGTGAACGTAAAAGTGTAAACGTGTTTTTAAATTGGTGTTTTTTTCGCGTAAAAGAATAAATAATGATTTCAAAACGTAATAGAGAGATGGTGAAGAAGTGCATTGATGGAAATATAAATACAAACATTAGAAGTAAGAAAATTAAACTAAAACTTAACCTCACAAACAAGTTTAAAGTATATTCTTCTTCAGATGTACCGTGCAAAAAAAATAATTTTTCGAATCTCGCCTGTGTATGGAAAAGGGGTTGATTTAAACATTGAAATGGGAAAATAAAATGTTATTTGAGTCTGAGGAAGAAAATAATGTATATAATCTCTTGCCAGAACCACGACACCTTGAATCTGACACTGTCAGGTTTTTAGAAAATCTATCAGACGATCCAGTCAATAATCCATATTTCAATACTGATTGCTTTGAAGCTTCTTCGCCTACAGTGGAAAAGGTATTTATTTACTTTTAAATTTATTCACTTTCGTAATATGCGTAACTTAGGATGTTTATTTTTCTAAATTTTAAGGGTAACACCCAAATGAATGCAGTTGATGCAAGCATGCAAACTGATATTACTGATTTCGAACAAAAAGTAGTAGTGGGGTAATCGAGGTGAAAAATAAGCGATGACTGAAAAAGGGTAGTAAGCGAATATTTGTTGGTATGTCAAGATAAGAAGGGAAATTTATCAGATATAAGCGTAAGGAATACGCAAATTACAAGAAGCAAAAAATTGCTGCCTAGGAGATTATACCATTCGATTGCCAATATACTTTATCACGTGTAACAAAAATATCATGAGAATAGCAAATAATTGATTTTAAAACACTTTTCTAAACTTGGAACCTACATGTCTCCAAATTCATTTATTTCCGCTAGTATATAAGAATTTATAATAAAAGGGAAGCGTGGAACTGCAGTTTCTAAAAAACAATAGCAATTTTCTAGAGTATCATTACAACAAAATTTTAGTATGTCACAATATGTTTATGAAGATACTAAGTGTATCCATAAAACATATACACAGCATTGTTAAATATGAAAAATAATTATTATAGTATCGTAGACAAAAGATGTATTCAGGGCGGGAGAAATAAATTAAGCGTACCCTTGGAAAAAGTGATGAACTGCATAAAACGAATTCCAAGATAAAAGTCGCATTGCAGAATATATGTTTCTATTTCTAGACACGACCCCTACACAAATTTACAACTTTAAATCAATGAACGAAATAGTATGGATGTAGTTAGTATATCAACATATAAAAAATAATTTACGAAAATCTCAATTTGAAACTCAAGATGCTCAAGAAAGGCATATGTAACAAATGCCACACAATGAACATTAACAATGGAAATGCAAAAGGAAACGAGGAAATGGAGCAGAAGAAGGCATTGCCTCTTCTTCGCATTGTGACATATATAATATTTAATAAGATAAAAGTTGGTGGGTTTACTTGTAGCACAGCATAACAAAACCAATCATAACTATACGCTATATGTGCAATAATAGAGTTGGTCCTAATGAGCTTGCTTATAATAAGTGTAGATTACTGGTACATATAGCATATTCAGGGTTATCACGATCTAACCTTAATTTATATTTGCAAATATATGGTAAGCGCTAGTACCGCGCCGTTAGCTTAGGCCGCCTGTGTTCAAAGTGTATTGTGTCGCCCGTACCAAGCATATACAGGGTGTCACAGAATAACTAGTCATAAATTTCGAAAATGATAGCAGGCACTTAAATAAACACTTTTAGTAATAAACTAGTGTCCGGAAAATTCTCGGCGTCAAGATAAACTAAGAAATCGAACTTTATAAAAATTATTCAAAGTTAGGACCACCATTTTCCGTACACAGGTTGTAACTATGTACAAACGACTGCCAAATTTTTCGAAATAGTTGCAGACGTTTCACGAATATCATCAAACGCTGGAATAATTCGAGCCACTAACTCTACTTCTGTATTAACCGTGTCTCATAAACCAGTGATTTAATATGACACTAAATACAAAAGTCAATTGGAGTCATATCTGGCGAACGTGCAGGCTAAGAAATTGGTTCTTCTCTTCCGATTCATCTATTTGAATATTGTGTAAATATATAATTTCAGCAATTTAATCCAAAGTGTGTTGGTTTACCATCATGCTGGAAAACAATATTCCTTCGAATATTAAGTTGGTCTCAAGCAATTCTAGTAATGTACCAGAATAATTTTATACACATAACCATCTAACCGTGCAGGCAGTAAATACGGCCTTACTACATATTTGTCAACAGTTTCAGCCCAAATATTAACAGAAAACTTCCATTGATGATGTAACCTGAGAATGGCGTGAAGATTTTCTTCACTCAAAATGTGACTATTGTGTGTATTGAAAAAGTTATCTCTTGTAAAACAAGCCTCGTCTGTCCATAATACATTTGTAGGAAATTTTGGTTTGTCGTTAACTTTATTCAAGTACCATTCGGAAAATTGCACTCTGCTGTAGTAATCAGCTGGAATTAACATTTGCACTTTTAAATGTAAAACGGATGCTTCTGGTATTCCTTCAATATCTTCTATACAAATGTGTGATTAGTATGGATTCCATGGACAATGGTACGAGTGCACGTTTTAGTGTTATTTTCACGTTGTAGGACTTAGTCCAACTTCTCGGACTATATGATTGGCTCCCAAATCTATTTTCTTAACTTGGAATTTACTAGTATTTCGAACACGCTGATCCAGTCTTGAAAATGATGCATGACAGGAAATGTGACACTGCGAATACTGCTCCGCATAAATTTGTCTTGCTTTGTTAACATTACCGTTAAATGTTCCGTAGGCAAGATGCGCGTCTGCTAATTCAATATTTGTAAAATGACGCATTTTAATCACACACTAATTTATCTAATAAAGATTAATTTATGACACGTAAAATGACAATTGAACACGCTTCTCTAATAAGAAATAATTTATGACAGACGCAAAATGAGAACTACGAAGTGTTTTTTTTAAAGGTTACTATAATTCAATTTTTACTTTCTATACCGCCTGGAAGGTCGTGGAGTGAGCCGATTTTCTTCATTTTACCTCAATACTGAGAAATTTCCGGATACTAGTTTATTAATAAAAATTGTTTATTTAAGTGCCCTCTATCATTTTTGAAAATTAGGAATAGTTATTCTGTGATACCCGGTAGAAGGTTAAAATAAAGTATTTTAATATTAGTAAATATAATAGCAAAACAATTTCTACAAATTAAAGGTTAACTAACAATTAAATAAACATTAACCTAAAGAAGACCAATAATTATTTATCGTAATAAAAAACACGATTTGTAAAAACTTTATACGTCGGGGTTTAATTTAGGAAACTTTTGGACAAAATACTATGAATATCTAATGTATCCAGTATTTCTGACTCAACAGATACCATTGTCAGGTCAATTGAACGTTCTTGAAACATTGTTGTTCAAAGGTGATTCTTGATCAAGCTAAGTCGAGACAACGATATCTCATCTGTAGCAACTGAAACAGGTAGCGTCAAAATTATTCTTAGTGCAATTAATATATTAGGAAAATAACTTTACATCATTTTTTACCAAATAACATAAAATTTCAAAGGGGCCACTGTTATTTTCTAAGGTTCAACTAAAATGGGTATTTATTTCTTCGAGTAGTTCTAATCAATCGATACCTTTTTCATTTTCCTCAGATAATATTACTTCTAACTCTAGGCAGCGTTTCCTCAAATCCGATACAATTTTTTTTTAATTTCGATATGCTGTATAAAAACCCAAAGTAATTAGAATGCTCATTAGGTGAGGCAAATCTTTCTTACAGCGAGTTAATGGTCGTATCTAAAATAGCAAAGTAAAATTTCCATGTAAAATTCATTTTTGGGTCAATTTTCACCTCATTTTCGTGTGGATAATGACAATGGGTTTTTTTCTTTTAACGCCTAACATTTTTCGGTAAACAAAATACGGCATGTGTTTCAAGATGGTCAGCAATTTTTATAGCTTCCTAAATAAATTCTTGGAATCTGTCATCCGTTCCTTTTCGCTTGAAATACGCTATTTTTTTATTCAATAGTACCAAGCACTCCGTAATATTACAAAATATTTTTTGAGACAGCTTTTTTACTTTATTAATCTGCAACAGTATATGTCATACCATATTACTATAGAACATACGAATTTAGAAGTTTCAATTCTTTTGTACAAACATGCCGTCTGGTAACGAGCTTTAACGGTTTTACGTTATCATCTGAGCGTAATTTATGCTTCATATATTGTTTTTAAATCTTGCTTTAGGGGGCGTATCAAATCTATCCTACTTTCTAATCGTGTGTCGGATAATGATTTAAATGTGAAGTTATTGATGTTTCTTCAAAACATCCCAACGTTGGGTTAAAGGTGCAGAAAATATGTGAAGTTCGTGAACTACACCACAAAAATCAAAAGTTTTGAAATCTATGTATTAGCTGCATCATTTATGACCAAATTTAAACTGTGAAATGATCATGAACAAAAAACGCTCTAGTGTTAGTATCTAAAATCTTTTTTGCAACCCATTGTGCTTACCTTTCATGTTTGATCCATTGTCATTTCTTGAATCTATAATTAGTAATTCTAAATGCTTATGTAGCTCTTGAAATAGATTTTTGAATGCTGAACTAAATATTCGACAAAACCCTAGAAAATTCTCACGATTTCTACAGTCTTTATTTGAAAATTCAAATCAAAGAAACACGGCATTTGTTAATCGTTCCTGGTGATTTTTGTCTGGTGTTCAGTTTAAAATTATTGAGTAATATTTAGCACCCGCTAATAACTTTAGTATGTGCCTGTTAATTACATTTTCTAGCAAAGATATAATATCATTTTGAATATTGTCACCTAAATGCTGCGTTATTCCATGAATGAGAACCAAATAGTACATTGTTGTTTATATGGTAAAATTGAGTAAAGGTGGGTGTGCTGCTCACCAAATCAAGTTGCAAGTAGGAAGTTGGTTAATGCGGTTCATAACACAAACGAACTCAATTTTTGTTTTCTGATATCTGATAGATGCTTGTTATGTATTTTTGGTCGCTAAATCGAATCAGCATTCAGAACTTTTATATCGTCTTCAAGTATTAAAATATCCGTTAAAGACGGTTTACATTAAATAACATACTGTTAACGATTGTAATCTGGCGGGTGACTCATCATACTGATGAAAACAACGTCAAAATGCCCGGCGAAGGCCCTAGAAATTGCTGACACGGACAGGAAAAGCAGCAGATGATATCCTAAAAGCATCTATACATAGAAACTAAATATAAATAAGGAACTAATATTTTACTGCACAGTATAAGTTGCTGATAACTTTATAAAATGTCACGAAACTGTGTAAATCAAACGGATACGTGAAACTACGATTATACCTCAAATAAGGACAATAACTACTTTAATAAAAAGCCTAATGCACTATATAGGGAGTTTATAAGAGAACTCCTTGATTTAAAGATGTCATAATTAAAAAACGAAACCAGTAATAAATTTTTGGGGTTTTGAACTAGAGTTCAGAATATTGTCAAGATTGTTTTGCTAATATTCGATCAGAGTGCGTGGCTTTGGAGCGAGAGTGGTAGAGGAAGAGCGCTACTGCTTTCGTCGGCCGGCAGTCGCCACTCACTAGTCATGGTTACGCCACAGCTGAAACCTCAATGTGTGATTTGGGTTATTCAATAGAGTTCAGTGATCACAGTTCAGCCATATTATCGACGTGAATATGGCGGTGATGCACCTATTAACAAAACTATTCTACAGTGGTATTATTACTTTCGGGAAACAGGTAGTGTCTTAAAAATTAAGCCACTGGGTAGGCCTTCAGTCTCTGAACAGAATGTGAAACGGATCCGTACATCTCGTATTCGTAACCCTAGAAAGTAATCGGCAAGGCGAAGTTTGGAGTTGGAGATACGTAAGTCTACCGTGTGCAAAGTGATGCGAAAGAGGCTTAAATTACGTCGGTATAAGATTCAACTTCTGCATGAAATCAAGCCTAGTGACAAAGTGAAAAGATTCGATTTAGCAGTTTACATTTTGAACAGGATAGCATAAAATGAGAACTTCCTAGAAAATGTTATGTTTTCAGATGAGGCGACTTTTCACGTAAGTGGGTTTATCAATCGACACAACTGTAGGATTTGGGGGTCTGAGTCACCTCATGAATTCATAGAACATCAGCGAGACTCTATAGTCAATGTTTGGTGTAGATTATTGCATGATCGTATTGTAGGGCCTTTCATCTTCGCAGAGAGTACAATTAATGGAGATATCTATTGTGAAATGCTTGAACTATACGTTTTCCACAGTTAGATGGTATCGAACTAGAATATGGACCTACTGTCTTCCAACAAGACGGCGCACCGCCTCACTATAGCAGTCAAGTCCGTGATGCGTTGAACTTGCGTTTCCCTGACAGGTAGATTAGTAGACGTGGGCCGATTGCATGGCCACCAAGGAACCCGAATCTGACTCCACTAGATTTCTTTTTTTGGGGACATGTAAAAAACATTGTTTATTCCAAGAAGATCCGTGACATTGCTCATGTGAGGAAGAGGATTGTTGTAGTTGTAGCATCCGTCACGTCTGATATGCTGCTGAATACCTAGGAAGAAACTAATTATCGTTTATACGTGGTCAGGGCAACAAATGGTGGACATATGGAACTTTATTATGTATAAAAAAACTTGAGAAGATTCTCTTTAATACTATATAGGATTAATAACTATTATTTCAACTTTACTGTGTACAAATAAAACTTTAAATCAAGGAGATCTTTTATAACGCCCTGTATAACGCTTCTACTATTACAGGAATTCTTGCAGACTCAATATATGCAAGGAACATATCGTATTTTTCGTATTTTCAAACTTTGCTATTTAGTAATACAGTGTTTCACTTAAAAACTAGCAATACAATTTATTGCATGTGCAATAGATATGATTGAAGCTCGTTGTCGTTTGTAATACAAACAATAGTTATTTTGTGTTTACCTTTTGTTTCGCGGCCAATTATTTATTACCAATGTAATAAATTAATTTATTATACCGAAAACATGGAATAATTTGGCCATTTGAAAAATGAATATATTGACTGCGTATTTTTGAAAAGGTCATAAAAAGTGTTTTTAATTAAAGTGACAATCAACTGTAGTTTCCATTTAAAAAAATGCAAGTTTATACGTCACTATATTCTACGTAAAAAACTGTATAGAAAACTTCAATAGAGTTTTAGGATATTTTTGCCAACAAACAAGTTACACAAATTAACAGAATTGTTAAAAATATCAATTTTTGGCTGTAATTTAAAAACAAAATAAGATCGCTCATTTCTTATTTCATCATTGTATTGATCTCAAAAAGTTAGCCCATAACTGCTCAAACAGTTTTATTGTATCCTTAATAATAACCAACTTACCCATTAACGACGTCAAATTTGGGACACACTAAAGGGGTTTGAAATCTGCCGATCAACAATGTAAATCTTTTATTAATTATTCTGGTTTTGCTTTACAATTTAATAAATTCCTAAAGCATGCTATCTTACTACAAAACTAAATTATGTCACAATAATTAAAAATTCAGTATTAAATTTTTAACCAAAACCATGAAGTGTTTAATTTACAAAGCTAGTTAATCTAAAAATTCATTTAGAAACAAATTCGTTAGCCATAATTTTTCACAGATTGAAATTTTAATCAAATAACTGATTCAAGCTGCTTTGATAACCATTCTTTGTAGATTAAAATGTAATTTCAAGACGACAGCGTACGAAATTGAAGTTCTTTGAAGCTGGAGTGCTATACAAATTTTCTCTTGCGCATAAAAGCTTGTTTGTAAAGTTATAATTGCGATAAGTATAACCAGGAGCCTACGTAACTCAAATGGGAAACCAATGGAATTAAAATCTCAGTAAAATAGTAGATTGGAAATTTGATTTTTACTTGCAGCAAAAACCACTTATTAAATAATTCAGGCTCTTAGGTCTTTGTGGCGTATCGCGTATTGACGGAGTTCACTTAAACTGGGTAATTGGTACTCCTTAGTTCACTCATGAAAAGAAAACAGGAAACTTACTTTACACAATTAAGGCCCATTTGCACCACTTCTCCTTTAAATGCAATTTAAATTTATTAAGTGACAGTCGGTGCATTGTACACTTGTTTTAAGGTCTACTTAAAATTTTACTGACTCATAAATTTTAAGCTAACAAAATCTGCGGTTTAGTCCGACAAAAATTACACTAATCTAAATTTTTTAAAGGATGTTTGTACTATTTGGCGACCGAGTTTTAAAACAATCAGTAATTTTATTCCTAGTGCCATCTTTTTCTCTCCAGGGTATAGAAGCAGATTTTTTTATTTTCAATAATGTCTTTAAATTAGGATTATATTCAATAAAGTATTTTTTCCTTGTTGAGTATAGTTAGCAAAACGATTTGCATTGACTCATTTCCATGATATTTTAAATTAATTGCAGAAGCTAAACGTGAACGATAAAAGATTAATACTACCACCCACCATATTAATAATTGTTAAGTGTCATGAAATTGCATTATGCATAATGTGAACATATAAAACCCTAGAAAATGCGTTGCTGCCATATGTTCACATAGTTAACATTTTCGTTAACTAGGAAAGATTTAAAATATTCCCCAGCAATCCAACTTACGTTTAAGTCATTGCAATTCTTATATTCTTGATAAGGATGGACGTTGAAAAAAGTATTATATTTGGAGCTCGGTATAAATAAATACAAACCTTTGCGAGGTGTTACCTACTTACCATTATCAAAATGAATAAAAAATAAAAGAGGTGTTGTAAACACAAGAAACAACTATTCCGCTTGTTTTACGTGGTGTGTAACGGCTGCGAAGCTTTCGGTTGAAGTTCACCCAGAAGGAGTATTGAACTACCCCAACTACCGCGCAGTTCTTGACTTGAATGGAATCAATTTCCTTATGGAGTTCAAAAACATACCAAAATTTGAAGAACAAAACGATATAAGTGTCAACGTGTTTGGTATATAGAGTAGATCGATTGTGGGTCATTTACATTTCATCCAGAAAAAGAGAGAGCGACATGTAAACTTTATATATATATATATATATATATATATATATATATATATATATTCAAGAAGGTGAAAAGGAACACTACTGTAAAATCAAAGACTTAAATCGATTGGTTGGAAAACAATTGTCGGACTACGAAAGATACAAATGGTTGTGTAACGGTTGCTTATTACATTTCGATAATAAGGAAGAATTACGCACAAACATGAGGGACATGAGTGTAACCACGTAGTGACTACAATGCGGGCTGCAGCAAAAAATGTATTGGAATTTGCTAATATCCACAAACAAATGAACGTCCAGTTTGTAATATACGCTGACTTTGAGAGCATCTTGAAACTATACGACTCTGCAAATCCAAGTACACCCCTTCGTTTACAAACAGCATCCAAGAACATAAACCTTACAGCGTCGCATACTAATGTTCATATGATAAATTTCTAAACTTATTTGAATTATATAAATGACCCAATGCTGCAAAAGTTTTTATGCAGAACCTAAAAGAGGAAGCCCCTATATTGGGGAAAATTTTAAATACAAATGTACCAATGAGATCTTTATCACCTCTTGCTAAATTATTGTTTAACGCCGCCGTGGATTGTGATTTGGGGGATTAGAAGGTAAAGGATCATAACCTTTTAAATGGACGCTTTTGGTTCGTGGCACATCCTCAATATAATATCGGTTACAAAGTATCCCAATTTATCCCGGAAGTGTTTCATAATCTATCTCAGTGTATATGACCCCCACTTCATTGTAAAGGTGTTGGGATATGATAAAGAACAAGTTAAAGTAATCCCCTATAATAAGAAACGGTTCATATCTTTTACTAAAAATGTAAGATTATATGGAGAAGAACCATAGAAGTGTGCAGAACTTGATGATCGAGTACCCAATAGCACGACAGTGCACCTTATGTTTATAGATCCTTTAATATTTTTGGTTTCATCGTTGGAGAAGTTAAACCAAAATTTTGATCCTTTCCAGTTTGTAGAGACACTCAAATTCTATGCTGAAAAGAAAGAGTTTGGGTTGATGGCACGGAAAGGAATTTTTTCTTATAATTGTGTCACCAATATATCCGTGTTGAACGAAAAATCTTTACCACCAAAAGATGCTTTTTTTAATAGTATAACGTGTACGGATGTGGCATTTGCAGAGTATAGCCACGCAGAAAAAGTTTGGAAAGTTTTCAATATCCAAACTCTAGGAGAGTAAAGTGATTTATACCTAAAGAATGATGTTTTCTGATTAACTGATATCTTCTAAAATTTCCGTAACGTCTACAGGAAGACATATGATTTGGATCTATGCCAATACCTGACTGCTCTCGATTTAAAGTGGGATGCTACGCTTAAATATACTAGCACAAAACTAGAATTGCTGGGAGATATTAGCGTGCACAGTCTGTTAAGGCTGGTATTAGAGGAGGATTGACACAGTGTAGTAATAGATATGACCTTACATGTGATTTTCCGCTCTACCCGGAGGTACAACATTGGCCAGGAAGCGACTTTTTTTACCTAAAAAATTTGGAATTTTGCCGAACCCTTGCTGTTTCAAGCAAGGTAGGGATCTTTAACGTGCGTGACAACACTCACACACGGGACCTCTCATCCGAACGAGGGTGTATTTTTGTGAAAAATGCTCGCCTAACATTTTTCAAGCGGACCGTGTCGGGATTCGAACCCGGGACCTTGGGCGTAGTAGTCACATACATACCAACTACGCCACGAAGCCGCCTAGTAAAAGATATGACCGAGGACATAATAAATACATATAAGGCTACAACCACGATGAACAATCTGAATTCTTACTTATATGGATGTAAATAGTTTGTATGGGTGGGCTGTGAGACAGCATCTGCCTATTAGCAATTTTAAATGGATGGATGAAAAAAAAATTTCTCTTCTAAAAAATATATTTTGGATTTATTTGAAACTAGTGACAAAGATTACGTTTTAGAAGTGGATCTATAGTACTTCGTATCTCTGCACAAAACCTACAACGATCTACCCTTCTGTTCAAAAATCGAAAACTCTGAAACTACTAGCGACTTTCTTGAATAAGAAGAAATACATCATCCATTACCGCAACCTTCAACAGTGTTTGCACTATAATTTTAAACTAAAAGCAATCCACCGGGTTGCAGGATTTACTCAATCTCCTTGGTTAAAAACGAACATTGATCTCAACGCCGGTTTGAGGACGTCAGAAAAAAGTGCATTTGAAAAAAACTTTTATGAATGAATGAACAATGCGGTATTCGGAAAAACAATGAAGAATGTGGACAAACTAGATGTGAAAATCTTAACCTGGTGCGATGCTTTTGGTAACTGGTTGTGCACGAGCAAACTAATCATTTGACCTAATTTCCATAGTTGTACTATACTGGTGGAGGATTTGGTGATTGCACAAATGGGTCGGGTAAGGGTTACTTATGATAAACCTATATATATATATATATATATTGCTATGATAACGCTGCACGCCGATGTAATTAACGTTCAGTTTCCCGCTGCCCGCCACCGCTCTGTCTCTAAACTACCTAAAATTTAAATATGACTCGACTAACTCAGTCTAATCCACCCAGAGTGTACAACGTTACGATAACAATAAAAATACCCCCCTTTTTCATCTAATACTTTCCTCCTTGAATGAGACAAACGAAATTGACCAAGATTTGTATAATGACAAAGAAAAATAAATACACTTTACAGTTTAATATAATGTACTATTCGACAAAATAAACCCCTGAATATCAAATAATAATAATATCAATTTGTTTATCCCCAAAATTATAGCTCCCTTTAGTCAATTTAAAGGTAGCAAAAATTACAGTGTGCTCTATTGGAAACACCTTTGAACGTTCCATGACCTTTCCCTTTTACGTAAATTTTCACCCCATTCAATGCTTACAACAATCCTCTGTTTTGTGCTCCGATGCGTAGATGCAAACCAATAATTTCATGCAATTTTGGATTGTGTTAAATTCGGATTTATTTGCAAATTTAGATTTATCCCAAATTTTTTATTTATCACTTAGATTTCTATCTGTCACTTAGATTTCTACCAGTTAGATTTCTACCATTTACTTAGATTTTCTAAGATTTCGCAGATTTCCCAGAGTTCCTACAGCCCTAAATTATGAATATTAAAATTATGTTTAATTAATAAGTTTTTACTTACTTATTCCAGTCAACGGCAAAACTGTTCTCGTATATTTTTCACTATTAGTTTACTTTCAACTTTTTCTATCACGACTTTCACAAAATATATTTATTTAATTTTCTATGTTTACTTTTACGTAAATTTTTAAGTTAAACTGATGTGGAGCGTGCTCAGGTAGAAAGAAGACTGTTTATCAAATTTGAGTGATATATAAAGCAACGCCTCCATCTAACGGGATTGGTTATCGGCGTACTATGGTCAAGGTACATGCCTTAAACCTATAGGATATTGTCAACACTCTGGGCTTTCTCGGGTATTAATTTGATAATAGCCCGTCGGAACAATGCTGTGGTCATGTAGTTAGGAAACAATAGGGCTGATGAATTAACTAAAGAGGCCGCGACGGAAGACTTTCGGATATCACATTCGTCAATACCGAGGTCTCTAATTAAAAGAAAGCTGCGCGAAAAGTCAATTCGACAATGGGAAGAGAGGTGGAACCGAGCCTAGAAGCTAGAGGTAAAATCGAGGTGAAACTCGATCATAAAATGGTGCAACTGTTAACAGGGCACGGCGTCCTGAAAGCATATTTACAAAGGTTAGGTTTAACCGATAACGACCGCTGCGAATGCGGTGAGGGTGCAGAAAGCGGAGAGCACATGCTCTTCGACTGCTCACACGATGCGAGGGTTAGCTGATATGAAGTTAGCTATCGTAGGGCTAGCATCGCCCAAGAGCCTAGAGGAAATCGGGGAGGTGGCTAACCAGAAGGCGTTCTGGACAGCCTTCAAAGAATTTTCAGGAAGGGTCGCGAGATTGGACGGTGATAACCGCGCATAAATCGGATGGTGAGGGAAGATTGAAAATTTTAGATTTGACTTGGCATGAGAAATAGATATGAGCATGGTAGAATCAAAACCTTGTGTAAAAAAAAATAAAAAAATAATTTAAAATTAAGAAAAATAATTAATTATGATTATAACCAAAATCTAATATGTACGACAAACGCACACATTACTAAAACAATCACTGTGAAACCTTAAACGCGCAGAATATTGGGAATAAATTAAAACAAGTAAATAATAACACACTAAATCAGAAACCCTCATTAATTTAAATCAGTAAATATATAAAGAAAATAAAATAAAGTGAAAGCGCGCATCCTCTCTGGACTTTAAAGTGATAGTGATTGTGATCTCCCCAGAACGTTTAGTGCATACTCCTTAGGACTTTATCAGTGCATACCCATCTCCGCTTAGCAGTAAGATATAAATAGACGTAAGAAGACAATCAGATCTTCGGATACTGGAAAAATTATTATCGAGGTAAGAAGGAAAAATTGTGGCGGCTACTCTCGTATAAGCATTGATTTGTATTAATAAGTAGATTTGAATAATTTAACGAGCACGTTTTTGTGAGTAATGTCGCAATGCTTGTTGCTTTTTTTCTGCACTGCTATATGCTTAATGCTTGTTAGATATCTATTAGCATAAATATATTTATTTATATTTATATTTACATTTTATATTTATTTATATTCATTTTGCATTTATTCTTTGAGCTTGATTTGTTTTGTCTGATGTTCTGTCGCCATTTTTGGTGGCAGCATTTTATAGGAACGAAGATTGTAATTGTGAAGAATGTAACTGTAATATAAATCAGTTAGGGAATGGTAGGAAAAGCTAGAGATAGATTTAGGCTAAAGATAAGATAAATTACTTAGATCACTATTAAATCATTATTAAAATATTTGGCGAATTCTTTGAAATTTGAATCGATTTTTAATATTAGTTAGCTAGATTTGGATAATTTTAAGACAACCCTTCAGGTGGCACCGATAACCAGAGCTGGCGACTGCTATCCGGTATTGCAAATCCTTTCTCTATTACTTTCGCGTGTGTCTTGTTGAACGGACACACTTCAAATCAACGCTAGGGATACCATTATTCAAACCCCATTTTTAGTATTTGTTTTAGTTTGTTAGATTTTTATTTATGATCTATTAATTTTGAAGTTAGATTACATCTGAAGCACATTTATATTTGCGCGTTTAAACCCAATGTTGTACTTTTGGGTGGAACATTGGAAACGTGGCCGCTAGTGTAGAAGCCCTTATCCAAATTATAATGTGGTTAAGTAGTATACCAGTTCTATATGGTGGATTCTATAATTCTTGTACTTTCACTCGTCTGTTTTGTTTTGTTGTAGAAAATCTTAACTCGATTTCTCACGTAGACAAACTTATAACTTTATTTTTGTCCAGATAATGTTTTGGGTTTTGAATTTATTTTCATGTTAAAATCACGTACGCGAAATTGCGTATTTGTTTTTAAATGTGCGTTTATTTCGAAGATGCTTTGTTATTTCTTCGTGTCATTCCATATCCTATTTTACCAGAATTCTAATAATGATTTCTAGCTTTCTATGCTCTTAATGCGTGTTTGTTTAGAATTTATGAATGCTTTTCTGATTTAAAAGAATTTAACTGCGTACAGAGTTATTTATTTTACTGAATATGTTTGTATTATTGAAGGATATGCTTCCGGCATTAATTAAAGTCAATTGTGATCCTAATACAGGGTGTTAAATATTTGCGTTTTACATAATTTGCGAATTACGTACTTTTCATGATAAAATTGTTTAGTCTTCTAGCTTTTAGTACTATTTATATGTTGTGTGAATCCCTTATGACTCTATATACCCCTAAATAACCCCATTATCATAGCAATATATATATATATATATATATATATATATATATATACGTAGGTTTCTAGATTTTAGACTTACCTAAAACACTGATGTATGGGTTTCATGATATAACCATGAAACCTTTGTATGGGGACCTGATCCGACTCTTGTATACCGATACCGATTCATCATGTATAGTGTGCAAACAGAAGACTTTTACAGTGACATTAGTGCTGACATTAAATATTTTGATACCAGGGACTATCCTGCAGATAATAGATACAATATTCCGCTTGTTCAAAGACGAATTCAGCGGTGATTTGGTGTTGGAAGTTGTAGGTATTGCCTAATTAGTGAAAAAGACGTTAACAAAATTAAGTGTATAAGTCGTAATGTAGTGGCGGGTATTAGTATAGATAGTTTTAAGAATGTAGTTGTTAATAATAGCGCTGTCCTCATGTATACGATGGTATGTATCCGGAGAAGAAGACACGATTTATATATGCAACTTACGAATAAAATCAGTATTTTGGGTGAAGATGACAAGCGTTGCGTGATCCCTGGAAACACATCGACCTATGCATGGGGTATTAAAGTATTGGTTTAAGATAGTTGTTTACATTTGTATGTATTTTCAAATTTTTGTAAATAGCAGTTTTAAGGATTTGTAGTTTTTAGCCCTTTTCTGCAATTTTCTTTATTCTAAATCCTTCCAACCTTCTATCCTGGTGGAAAAAGTGTGCGTGTTATCCTCGCCGTAGTGTTTGCTGGACGGCTAATATTTTGTTAAATTTAAAATATTCAAAATATTGGTTGACTAGCAACACGTACCGCTGGTAATGATTACATTTAATAAACGATATTTTTATTATGTTTAATGTTCTATTAGGTTTCTGTTTGAAATCTTTAAGGTATCAGAGAAAAATATGATTTAGGTGTTGTAACTCTAGGCAAGGTTTGTTATGAAATAAAATTCGCATTTCTTAGAAAAACTAAATCACTTTTATACAATACACAACGGATTTATATTAAAAATACCGCTAACAATTGCTATTGGTAAGAAATTTAAAAGTACAAGTAACTCCCTGAGGGTCGCTCCCATTTAAATTTTTTTACGAGATTCGGGTAGCTGGGGAAATTTTAGACTAATCTGATATGCGACAAAACTGGAACTTATAGGAGAAACTTATTATTCGACGAAAACTTTTGTTTTGCGGGTGTTGAAAGTTAATCATGCATAATTGAAGAAAACTCTTAGTGAAAGTTTTAACTTTGTAAGAGGTGGTCCGATTTGAAAAATTCCAACAAATTTCAACAGAGAAATCACACCCCTATTATGGGGTTAACTAAGAAATCACATCCCTATTCTGAGATTAACTATAGAAATTAAAGTGCAAAATTGTCGCGGTTGAGCTATCAACATACAACTTAGTTGCTATCACGAATTTATATGCAATTATCCTGCCACTGATATTGCCATTTCTTTCAAGACTAGCACGAATATTTTCCCCCTGCACATTAAGTATGAATTTAAACATTGAATAGCCAACATCTCTTTGCAACTACTTAGTTCCCGGCTTTATAGGTACCGGGAAATGTTACAGTTTTCTTACTCTAATTAAACAGTCAAGTTCAAGAATCTTATATACTCCTTGATGTTGCGGAACTTAAGATATTCTTGTTTCAGCAAATGTGATCTGTTAACGCTTTGGAGCTTACAACAGTGCTCTGAAACTTGAATAGAAATATAGTTGCTGAAAGGTTAATACGGAATCTATGATGCACGTGTAGTACCTACTGAGGTGGAAAATGTTCTTATATCAGTGTGATATCCACAAAGCTATGCATAAGTTGATGCATGCATATAGAAGATAAAAAAGTCTTTAAATATAAAAATATGACTAACAAAATCTTGTGTTATTGATATGTTTTCAAGCAAGAATTTTCTTGTACCCTTATTCCACTACTCAAATATGTTTCAGCCTTTTGTGTATTATTTCTTATAAATCTTGTATTATGCCGAAGGGTCTCAAAATGAAACCCACTTTGCCACATACATCAATCATAAATAAATAAAAAATTTTATATCATCCGTGCACAAAAGTATATTCGACAGCGTAAGCATTTTCATGCGCTATTAAGACACGAGGAAAATAATGTCTGAGAAGCTTTTCAAATGGCGTCATGGCGTGATAGTAACTTGAAAAGAAAACATAATTTTGCTGAAAATGCTTTTCTTGTTGTAATAAGTGTAAAAATGTATTACTTACAATTATTTAACTAGAAACTAGAACAGTTTGTCGGCATAATAAAACAATTTTGTTAAGATTATCAGTGAGGGTTCGCGACCACAAAAACAGGAAGTAGCAGTTTCAAGTAAAGCATATATTTCCAAATGTTTATCAATTAAAGCGTTTATCGTAATTTTCAAACAAATGTGGCATCAAATATTTACCTTAAAGTACAAAACTTGAAATAAATACTAAGCAAATAAAAGAGAATGCAACTTATGAATTAATATTTTTAAACCTTACAAACAAAATCAATTCATCTATACTTCATACTTGAAAACTTGTTGTAAATCCGTTGTCGATATACTATATCGTTTAAAAGTTTCTTCTTAATTAAAATTTTTCACAAAGTTAAAAATCTGATTTCCATCATTGCGGAGGCTAATACGTTTTAGTTCTTTTCAAGCAAGAAAAGCCTCTTCTGAGAAACTAGTTGAAGTGACTGTCATTATTAACTATAATAATTTGTACACCTCGTAAAAAAATGTTAATTTTCTGTTAAAAATTATACTAAATTTTGTAAGTATAAATTTACAAAATTTAGTATAATTTTTAACAAAAAATAAAGATATTTTTTAAGAGGTTTACAAACTATTATAGTTAATAATGACCATCACTTCAACTAGTGTTTCAGAGGAGGCATAAATTTTTTTCAATTAATTTTTCAAGCTCCGGATAGGTGAGTCAAGTTGGCACCGTGCATTTACATTTCCAATGCTCTACCCAAAGGTACTACATTGGCCAAAAGGCGAGTTCTATGTAACCTGGAAATTTAGAATTCTTCCGAACCCTTGCCGTTCCAGGCAAGGTAGGGATCTTTAACGTGCGTGACAACACTCACACACGGGACCTCTATTTAACCTCTCATCCGAACGAGGGCGTAATTTTTGTGAAAAATGCTTACCTGCTATTTTTCAAGCAGTCGGCCGTTTCGGGATACGAAGTCAAGTTGGCACCCCCACTTTCAGTTTTTAATTTTTTTCTTCCTCGCCAAATTTGCTGGTTTCGTGCTCAATTGTTTTTGCCGGTGTTTGTTTCAATTGTGCTCATTTGCTAATAATGAGAAAATTGAAATCAGGTCGGGGGGGCAAGTTAACCGGTAACCCTCTTTTTTTGAGTTTGTCAGTTTTTCTTAGTCAATTGAGTTGTGCTCAATTATGCCGCTGTTTGATTCAATTATACTCATTTGTTTATAGTGAAAAAATTGAAAATAATTGCGGGAGGTCAGGTTGACCACCCGTCAGCGCGTTTTTGAGTTTTTAAATTTTTCTTAGTTCTTTAAACTCTGCTCATTTGTGCTCAATTGTGTTGTTGGTTGTTTCAATTGTGCTCATTTTCTCATAGCGCCCCCTCTTTTTTTTTAAGTTATCCAATATTTTCTTACTCCACTGAGTTTTGCTTGTTTTGTGCTCAATTGTGTCGTTGTCTGTTGTAGTCGTGCTCATTTGCTTATAGCGAAAAATTGGAACCAAATGCGTGGGGCCAGGTTGATTGTTTGCCCACTCTTCTTTTAAGTTTTTTAATTTCTACTTAGTCCAATGAATTGGCCTCGTTTTGTGCTTAATTGTGACGGAGTTTGTTTAAACTATGCTTATTTACTTATAGCGTAAAAATTGAAAACAAGTCTATGCAGGGGGGCAAGTGGGTCCGCTTTTTTGAGTTTTCAGTATTTTCTTAGCTTAAAAACACAGTTCAACTGTATGAAATTAGCATTGCCACAGGATCTCCAAAAATCGAAGAAATTAAATGCAACCTTCCTCTTTTGTTCCAATGGCTAACTTTATGTTCTGAGTCGTTTTAGACTTAAAAAATTTAATTCTGCAACACAAACCTCGGATGGCCACCAAATCTAGCTAAATCGATTTTTGGCACGATCAACAAGAGTAAAAAGTAAGTAACTAGAATAATAGGGGAAGAGTATATTTACCCATATTGATGAAGTCGAAAAATTGGTTTTGATGGATTTGGGGGTGATACAAAATTCATACTGCAGAACTATGTTTTTTAGGCATAAAACGATTCAAAACAAAAAGTCAACTTAGCAATAGGGCAATCCGGTGGCGATGCGAGATTCATACAGCAAGAATACGTTTCCAGAACAAAATGTTTGCCGTTGGAACAAGATGAAAAAACCTTTAATTTTCGAAAAAATGGATGCTAGTAAAAAAGGCACTTTCCGTTTTTTTAGGTATTGCAATAAACTAACATCGAATTAGAACAATGTCCTGCAAGGATATTACAACCTGGAATAACTTTCAAAAACAGAGCTTTTAAAAAACGGAATGCTAACTTCACACACACGCACGCACACACACACACACACACACACACACACACACACACACACACACAATACACACACACACATACACACACGTTTGAAGGTCAAAACCTCTAGAAACACCGGAGAATATAACGAGATACGTAGTTACCGCAATGCTATATTTGAAATTAATTTTTTCAAACCTTGTTACTTGAATGTCATGTGCATCATTATACGTCGGAGACTGATTGTTTAATTTTGTAGTCTATATGTATCGGTGGCTATTTTATGTTCATGTTCATTTAGAATATCTATTACTTTGTTTGCTTATATTACATACGTTTATATTAATTATTAAATTTAATAAAATTACTTAAAATATTAGAGGCCGACAGTTAGATTGCGTCTCCTCCACCCTCCCTCCACCGCATCTGTCTTTTATATTTTTCGATATAAGGAAAAAGGAATTGACCACAATAGAAACCAACATTGGCATAATTGAGCACAAAACGTACGCAACTCAAACGACTAAGAGGAGTACAAGAGCAGAGCGGCTTTATTTTGAATCTTTTGCTACAAGCAAATAAGTACAATCTAAACAAATACCGGAAAAATTGAGCACAAAACGAGCACAATTCCACGGACCAAAAAAAAATAAAAAACTCCAAAAAGCGAATTCTTCGCTATAAACAAATGAGCACAATTGAATCAGACACCGGCACAATTCAGCACAAAACGAGAACAAGTCAAGGTAATAATAAATATAATTGAAAAACTTAAAAAAAGAGAAAGCTAAGGGTCAATATGTCCTTGGCGGCGCCGTGGCCTAGTTGTTATGCGTGTGACTACTACCTCCAAGGTCCCGGGTTCGAATCCCGACATGGTCCGCTTAAAAATGTTAGGCAAGCATTTTTCACCAAAAAAAAACCGTTCGGATGAAAGGTAAAATGGAAGTCCCTACCTCGCTTGGAATAGCAAGGGTTCGACAAAATTCAAAATCCTTCAGATAAAAAAAAACTCGCTTCTTGGCCAATGTAGTACCTTTGGGTAAAGCGTTGGAAAATAACATGTAAGGTCAATGTGTCTCCATCCTGCACTTGTTTTCAATTTTTCGCTATAACCAAATGAGCACAATTGAAACAAGTACCGGCACAATTGAGCACAAAAACGGGGGTTAGCGGTCAACTTGGTCTCAGACGGCTCCGTGACGTAGCTGGTATGCGTGTTACTACTAAACCCAAAGTCCCCGGTTCGAATCTCGACACGGTCCCCTTGATAAAACTTTAGGCGAACATTTTTCTTAAAAATACACCCTTTTTTGAATGAGAGGTAAAACGGGAGTCCCGTGTGTAGGTGTTGTCACGCACATTAAAAAACCTTGCCTTGTTAAAACTGCAAGGGTTTGACAAAATTCAAAATTTTTCAGGTGAAGAAACTCGCTTCCTGGTCAATGTAGTACTTTAGGGTGGAGCATTGAAAAATGAAGTGTAGGGTCAACCGGCACAATTGAGCACAAAACAAGCACAATTCAACGAAACAAGAAAAAATTATAAACCCAAAAAAGCTCGTTTTCAATTTTTTTCGTTATAAGCAAATGAGCACAATTAAAATAAGCACCGGCACAATTGAGCTCAAAACGATCGCACTTCAGCGGGATAAGGAAAACTTGAAAACTAAAAAGAGCGGTGGTCTAGCGGTCAAGGCGGCTCCGTGGCGTAGTGGTATGTGTGTGACTACTTCGCCCAAGGTGCCGGGTTCGAATCCCGACACGGTGCGCTTGAAAAATGTTAGACGAGCATTTTTCACAAAAATACACCCTCGTTCGGATGAGAGGTAAAATGGAGGTCCTGTGTGTGGGTGTTGTCACGCATGTTAAAGATCCCTACCTTGTTTGGAACAGCAAGGTTTCATCAAAATTCAAAAATTTCAGGTAAAACTCGCTTCCTGGCCAATATAGTACCTTCGGGTGGAGCATTGAAAAATCAAATGCAGGGTCTAGCGGTCAACCTGACTTCGACATTTGTTTTCAATTTTTTCGCAATAGACAAATGAGCACAATTGCAACAGACACCGGCATAATTGAGCACAAAACGAGCACAATTCTAAAAATTAGAAGAAAATCAAAAACTCAAGGAAGCGTAGACTAGCGGTCAATTTGTCGGACGGATCCGTGGCGTAGTTAGTATGCGTGTGACAACTATGCTCAACGTCCAATATTTGAATCCCGATAAGACCCGCTTGATAAATGATAGGCGAGCATTTTCACAAAAATACACCCTTGCTCTAATGAGAAGTAAAATGGAGGTCCTCTGTGTGTGTAGTCACGCACGTTAGAGATCCCTACCTAGCTTTGAACAGCAAGGGCCCAGCAAAATTCCAAAATTTCAGGTAAAAAAAGCTTGCTCTCTGGCCAATGTAGCACCTTCGGGTGAGGCGTTGGAAAATCTAATATTAGATCAACTTGTCGCCGTACACTAACGTGTTTTCATTTTTTCGCAATAAGCAAATGAGCACAATTTAAATAAATGCCGGCATAATTGACCTCAATACGAGCACAATTCAACAGATTACGAAAACATTGATAAACTCAAGAAAAACGGGAGCTTTGCCACCCGTACACTGATTGGTTTTCATCTTTTGCGCTGTAAGAAAATGAGTACAAATGAAACAAACATTGGCACAATTGAGCATAAAACTAGCACAATTTAAAGGACTATGAAAAAATTAAAAAACTCAAAAAGGCGGAGACCAGCGGTCAACTTTCCCCCGTGCACTGATTTGTTTTTTAATTTTGTCGCTATAAGCAAGTGAGCACAATTAAAAACAAAAGCCGGCACCAATGAGTACAGAACGAACACAATTCAGTGGACTAACAGAAAATCGAAAAACCCAAAACATGCGTGGGCTAGCGGGCGGGTTTGAATCCCGACACTGTCCGCTTGAAAAATGTTAGGCGAGCATCTTTCACAAAAAACACCCTCGTTCGGATGAGAGGTAAAATGGGGGTCTCGTGTGTGAGTGTTGTCACGCACGTTAAAGATCCCTACTTTGCTTGGAACAGCAAGGGTTCGGCAAAATTCCAAATTTTCCAGGTAAAAACGAAAACTCGCTTCCTGGCCAATGTAGTACCTTCGGGTGGAGCATTGGAAAATCACATATAAGGTCAACTTGCCCCCTGTACATTGATTTGTTTTCAATTCTTTCGCTATAAGCAAATGAGTACAATTAAAACAAACACCGACACAAATGAGTATAAAACGAGCACAGTTCAACGGACTATAAAAAAATTTATTAACTAAAAAAAGCGGGGGTTGGCGGTTAAACGGGCCCCCGGATTTGTTTTTAAATGTTTTCCTATAAGCATATGACCACTATTGAAACAAACATCAGCTCGATTCAATTCAACGGATAGCAGGGGTTGGCGGTCAACCTGTCCCCTTTGACTTGTTTTCAATTTTCTTTCTATAAGCAAATGACCAAAATTGAAACAAACACCGGCACAATTGAGCACAAAACAGGCATAATTCAATGCACTAAAAAAAATTAAAAAACAAAAAAGGGGCTAGCGGACAACTTGTTCCCCGTACACTGATCTGTTTTCAATTTTTTTGCTATAAGCAAATGAGTTAATTAAAACAAATACAGGCACAATTGACAACAGAACAACCACAATTATATGACTAAGAAAAATTGAAAAACTCAAAATAAGCGGGGCTCGCAGCCAACCCCTCACGTCTTGTTTTTATTTGACCACAATTTTCGAGCTTCCAAAAAATGAAAAATATAAAAAGGCAAGAACTAGCGGTAAACTTGCCCCCCAGGCGGCTCCGTGGCGTAGTTGGTATGTGTGTGACTACTACGCCTAAGGTTCCGGGTTCGAATCCCGACACAGTCCGCTTGAAAAATGTTGGGCAAGTATTTTTCACAAAAATATACCTTCGTTCGTATGAAAGGTAAAATGGAGGTCCCGTGTGTGAGTGTTGTCACGCACGTTAAAGATACCTACCTTGCTGGAAACAGCAAGGGTTCGGCAAAATTCTAAATTTTTCAGGTAAAAAAACTCGCCTCCTGGCCAATGTAGTACCTTCGGGTGGAACATTGGAAAATCACATGTAAGGTCAACTTGTCCCCCAGGCGGCTCCGTGGCGTAGTTGGTGTGTATGTGACTACTACGCCCAAGGTCCCGGGTTCGATTCCCTACACGGTCCGCTTAAAAAATGTTAGGCGAGCATTTTTCACAAAAATACACCGTCCTTCGGATGAGAGGTAAAATGGAGGTCCCGTGTGTGAGTATTGTCACGCACGTTAAAGCTACCTACCTTGCTTGAAGCAGCAAGGGTTCGGCAAAATTCCAAATTTTGCAGGTAAAAAAACTCGCCTCCTGGCCAATGTAGTACCTTCGGGTGGAGCATTGGAAAATCACATGTAAGGTTACAGCCCTCCCCTTCCCCCGCGGCTCCGTAGCGTAGGTGGTATGTGTGTGACTACTACGCCCAAGGTCCCGGGTTTGATTTCCGACACGGCCCACTTGAAAAATGTTATGCGAGCATTTTTCACAAAAATACACCGTCCTTCGGATGAGAGGTAAAATGGAGGTCCCGTGTGTGAGTGTTGTCACGCACGTTAAAGATACCTACCTTGCTTGAAGCAGCAAGGTTTTGGCAAAATTACAAATTTTCCAGGTAAAAAAACTCGCCTCCTGGCCAATGTAGTACCTTCGGGTGGAGCATTGGAAAATCACATGTAAGGTTACAGCCCCCTCCAGCTCCGTAGCGTAGGTGGTATGTGTGTGACTACTACGCCCAAGGTCTCGGGTTTGATTCCCGTCACGGTCCACTTGAAAAATGTTATGCGAGCATTTTCACAAAAATACACCATCGTTCGGATGAGAGGTAAAACGGAGGTCCCGTGTATGAGTGTTGTCACGCACGTTAAAAATACCTACCTTGCTTGAAGCAGCAAGGGTTCGGCAAAATTCCAAATTTTCCAGATAAAAACTCGCTTCCTGGCCAATGTAGTGCCTTTGGGTAAAACATTGAAAAATCACATGTAAGGTCAACCCCCCCTCCCGGCGGCTCCGTGGCGTAGTTGGTATGTGTGTGACTACTGTAGATGTCAATCTGTGTCGAGCACGAAGATGGACGTGATACTCTCAATTGTTCTCAGGGATTCAGGTTAGCAAATTAAGGTCAACCCTTACGTTCTAGAAATCCTTGCAGGTGCAAGCGTATAAATACCTGCCGATAAGCCGGGTGGCTCCACCACAAAAATCCTTCACTTTACTCGCGGTTTACACAATACTCTAGTCAACACCTTAAATTACGCTACATAAGCATCTTCAATACTTGTAACGCTTTACATAACTAGATATATCTCTAAAACACAACTAGCAAATATCTGCAATTGATATTTACTGAGTAGATATCAAAGCGTTTATACTAGAGGTATGTGATCATCCGACTACCTACATAGTAATTAATAAACCTGATACACCCTCGGCGTAGATAGCTGGCATAGCCACCTGTATCCACGCGCATCTAAACATCAACTAACTACCCGTAGGCTCATGTAGTTACTGCGCAGTGTCCATATTTCAAATAATCCTATGAAATATAACAGTAAAATATGTTTACATATATGGCGCGTTACACTACTACACTCAAGGTCCCGGGTTCGATTCCCGTTACGGTCCGCTTGAAAAATATTAGGCGAGCATTTTTCACGAAAGTACACCCTCGTTCGGATGAGAGGTAAAATGGACCCGTGCGTGTATTGTCACGTACATTAAAGATCCCTACCTTGCTTGGAACAGCAAGGGTTCGGCAAAATTTCAAATTTTCCAGGTAAAAAAAACTCGCTTCCTGGCCAATGTAGTACCTACGGGTGGAGCATTGAAAAATTACATGTAGGGTCAACTTGCCCCAATTTGTTTTCAATTTTTTCGTTATAAGCAAATGAGCAGAAATAAACATCGGCACAATTGAGCACAAAACGAGCGTAATTCAACAGACTAAAAAAATTGAAAAACTCAAAAGGCGAGGGCTAGCGGTCAACTTGTCCCGCGTACAATTATTTGTTTCCACTTTTTTCGCTATAAGCAAATGAACACAATTAAAACAAACACAGGCACAATTGGGTACAAAACGATCCCATTTATAGGACTAACAAAAAATTGAAAAACTCGAAATAAGCGGGAGTTGGGAGACAACCTGACCTCCCCCTCACTTGTTTTCAATTTTTATGCTCTATACAAATTAGCAATATCATTTATTTATTTGTTCCAATGTTTCAGTAGTCTGCTACCTGAAATTTAAGCAGACCTGGTTTCCCCCCCAGAAAGTAACTGTGAGTAAGGTGTGTGTGTGTGTGTGTGTGTGTGTGTGTGTGTGTGTGCATGTGTGTGTATGTGTGTGTGTGGTGTATGTGTGTGTGTGTTTGTGCGTGTGTGTGTGCGCGCGCTTAGGGGCATGTGTTATATGTGTGTATGTGTGTGGGAGAGGTTGTGTGTGTGAATGTGTGTTGTGTTTGTAGTGTTAATTTCCGTGTTACGTTCTTCTTCTAGGACTACGACCATCGAGAGCCGGATATCCTAGTCGTCAAGGAAGAACGATCAACGGATATTGCCATATCAGTTCCCACTTACCAGTTAGTTTTCACATTATTCTGTTGAGTTGTTTAACATCCGACAAACCTTAAAAACAAATTTTCATAAATGTTCGTCCTCTGACTTTAGTTTAATAAACACAACCTCTGGAAGCCTTGATTACTGGTGGCTATTATTCCGTGCCCGGTATAACATGCGTATGGCTATTTAATTAAGAATATTAAAAACATTCAATTATATTTAAAATATGCTCACTAGAACAAATTCCCACATAATAACATTTATTATTAAGCTAAACAGTTTAGACTGCAATTCTGTCAGAATAAAATCATTTTAGAAGTTACCTTTTAAAAAGTAACAAACAACATTTTACTAAATAAATGCAAAATCTATATTGTACCGATAGCTTCATTGTAGTTACGAGAATTACTATTTAGATAGTGGCATCGGCGCCAATATATGACATCACAAATATTGATGACGTAAGTCGGTTTATAAATTGCAAGAACTATAGCAACTATCTCAATACATTGTGTGTGCTACAGTGCTTCTGAAAAAAGTTCAATATCGTCTTAATGTTGTACGTAATACAGATGAAGAACATATTCAACACTTTTGAGACTTAACATGTGGAGAAGAACAAATATAGCTTTATTGGAATTTTGGGTAGCTTTTCCTCAATAGGATGTTGTTGCATCAAATCTGTTCATTTATATAAAGTAAGTGTCGTGTCAGAGAAACGAGGAATACTATTAAAGTGTAGTGATACTAGCATTGTTCTGTGGTTTGATCACGTTGAACGGAAGAACTGAATACATAACAGTAACTTACAGAACGAATGATATTTGGCTGTCATTGGGAAAATCGATTGATTGAATATCTAAAATCTGGACAATGTAAACGTTTTGTAAAACTGGGTTATTATAAATGTTGAAGAAGGGAAAAGGAGTAAATAAAAATAACAAGGTATGACTGAAGTAGTAAAGATGTAAAAATATTTATAGTACCAGATATGTATAATTTTAGATAACCTTATAAAAAAACAGCGCTAAAGCAAGTTATTAATGCGTGGCACCCCTATATCACTTAATGTATTAAGAATATCCGACAAATATGGATAATCGTTAACGGGTCAGTTATTATAGCTTGCGAGAAATATTTTACAACAGAAGCGAGTATTGTAACAACTTCGGTTTTATTTCATATTGTATCGTACGATTAGTAACTCCTACTGCTTACCACAAACGTTAGGATACTCTAGATGTAACAAGATATATTATCTACTATAAAATCATCTTTTACTCAAATATATACAGAGAATAAAATACAGCATCAGCTTACTGATTTATGCTCACATTTATCAAACCGCTTATGCTTTGTCATAGAAGCTTTATCATTCACTTCTAATAGATATATTTTCGATTTGGTTATATTGTACCTAAGTAAGTATTATTATATACACATGTATGTTATTTCTAAATATAGAATTAAAAACTACAAAAATTTAATAAATAAAAAGCACTAACTTGATCTATTGCTCATCGGTGATCCCTGCCTTTGCTCTGAGAATTTGGTTCCGGCGCCAGTCATCCGGCAGTCGTTGAAGACTAACTCCTGATGCAGGAGGTCACTAAAAGAAGACGACACTGCAATACAATTTTGTTTGTATAAGTTTTCTATCACTGAAATTGTACAATTACACTGAACACATAGAAAAATACAAAAAAGATCTATCTACGTGAAGTGTTAATAGTGTCTATTCTATTGTGAACTAATCAGTGAGGAGTACAAACACACAACATGCTATACTGTATGCATATAGAACAGAAAAGGTAGCTGCTTTGTGACAATGTGCCAACTTTAATGTTCTATTAGATACTCAATACATAAAGTGTTCTATGACATGCATTATAAAATACTAAACTGTATGGCTATATAGATAGTTTTAGGGTAAATTTTTGAACATGACGTTCATAAACTTTTTGCCTGCTGTGCTATGTGTTTCAACTCAATTATTATTGTAAATCGCAGCGAATCCAGTTGAGCACGAGAATTTCACAAGATGCTTTTAGTGATAAGGAATGAGAACTAACTTACAGTATTGCTGAGTTAAAATACGAATTTTGAACTATCTGAAACACTCAATAGTGTATAATGAAAGAAACGACCGTCTTTGTTCATCAGCTTTAATATTCTGCCAAGAACAATTACTACTTATAAGTTTCAAAAATAACGTTAACATTCGTATTTTTGTTGGTAACTGTTTTACACTTCGTTCTCGGCGATTGACAAACTGATTTCATTGGGTATTAGTGGCGATATTAACGATGAATAGACATTATATAATATACAACGTATGTATTTCCATTCACGTGGCTTTGTTGAAAACTTATGACAAATTTAAGTTCTTAAATCCAAAAATGAATGAAAAATTTGCCATTTTGTTGAAAATGATTTCGTTTAGTTGATAAATGGTTAAAGAAATGACTTTGAAGTATCAAGTATGATCCAAGCCGTACTGACTATTTCAGTTATGGATTGCTTAAATAATTTCCTACATGAGAAAACCTTAAGATTTTAAATTGTATTAGAAACGTTCATAAATGATTCAAATGCTTTATAAGAAATCAAATAGAAATTAAGTCTAATCATATCAATTGCAACTCTGATGTTCCTTCTCATTTAAATAAAGAAGATGCACCTCATTTGGTCAGCGTAAACCCTAAAAACTTACGTCAGCGGTCTATAAAAGAGCATTATATTATATATATATATATATATATATATATATATATATATATTACTGTGCTCTTACCTGGAAAGAAGCCCTAAAATCAAGCCCTCACTTTGGGTGTCATAAAAATTACTGTGCTTCTAGATAGAAATCATGCTCTAGCAATTTACACCTAAATAAAACTTCGTTACAAATTTTGTGTTTTGATTATAATTTGTTCTAGTTTGATATTTATAATAATTGCTTCTCCAAGTTGATCTACCACGGCTAGCTCTGGGCACTACCTCCTAGGACATACTTACCCCAACTACACAATCTTTCAACACCTTTACACACAACAAAATACAAAAATAAAATCAAATGCTTGGACACACATACACTCCTTTATTCATATGACATAAATGATTATTCAGACAATTTCAATATTTACATTGTCATATTTACAATAAAACATTTCACCCTTTTTTTCAGTTTAAATTGTTAGCGAGTTATTACACTTCAACCTTTTTATTTTTCAAAGCAGATGGGCCTATCGTGAAACCCTAAATTTACCTTTACTTAATCTATGGTGAGCTCAGTATAAACCTTTTTCCTTGATATGCATAAAATATTGCATAGTTAAATTACTCTAAAGCCTCTCCGGATTTTACCCAGTTTTTTGGTTAGTTCTATTTATAATTTTCAGAGCTCCCTTGAAGTGTATCTGAAGTTTTTTTTAAGTTTAATTGGAATTTATACGTCGTTATTTGAAGCTTACTTAGAGCCCTAAATTTTTAAATATTAGAATTATATTTTATTAATAATTTACCTCACCTTTTTAAAAGCATACGGCCACTTCTATTGTATTTATTGGCACTTGACTTTGCACTTTGCTTTCACTCAATTATTTATTTTTACTAAGTTTACTTTGCGTAGTAATTTACTTCTCATTGACGTGGTTCGTGCCTTGATTACAGATATACTGCCTGTTTACGAGGTCCGCGTATTACTTAAGGACTCCACCTACTTATTTTTCCTATTGGTTTCTCTCGCGTGTTTGTAGATTAAAGCGAGTTAAGGTTTGTGGCTGGGAGTGGCCTTCTTTAAAAAACCATTTCCAACTTTTTAACAATTTTTAACTATTTATACAGAGTTGACTTGGAATTTTGACAAACTTGAATTGATATTACTTTAATCGAAATACATTAATTAATTGTACAAAAATGGGTAATCTAACGAACTGCAATGCTAAAGCTGAACGATGGATTAACTGTTGTCGACTGGGGCTTCCTGGCTTTTTATAATATCCCTACCCCCTCACATGGCTGTGGGAACTTGCAGATCTCATGTCTGCTTACACTTTAGTCTATTCATATATACATCGTTGCGATCTTAATTCTAAGTAATCTTGGTACGTGACCGTCGGTGACCGCCTGTGACCTGACATCTGCAGTGTGACTATCGTCTGGGCTACAAAGTAGCGCTTTCGTTCCCATGAACGTTAATAAACTGTATAAAATTGTCCTTGATTTACTTTGTTGCGCTTCATTTAACATTTCTTAATATTTCTAATAATTTCCTAATTTATTCTGTTTCTTTATGTATAATTTAATTGGGGAATTACATAACTGGCGTTGCATCTTGCTCTATCACTACAGGACTCAGCATTTCTCCAAGTTTCCTGTCCAGACCCTTGGTAAAACGCTTTATTTCTCACGTAGGCGTTCTATATTATGCAGCATATTTCTTAGAAAATCCAAATTTCTATTACATTTTGTCACGTCGTCTTATTTGGGTTGGCTATAGTTCAAATTTTACCACATCACGGATCGTTTGTTATTTATTGTTTATTACTCCAAATATGTTGGATTTTATAAAAATACAATGTTTTTGGTCACGTATTAACATTTCTATAAAGACATATTTGAATGCGTTTATTTATTTATGCGTTGATATTTTGAATGATGTTATTTTACAGCTAGGATGCCAGGTTGTTTACCTTTAGCGATTGCGCGTTTATTTTGATAAAAGTCATTGCGTTTAAAACATTATTTTTACTTGTTTCTTTTCAATTCTAGACTTGTATATTTAATTTGAAACGTATTATACGACGTACACATTATTATTCTTGCAAAATATGATCTTAGTATTGCAGAATGAGCTTCCCTTTTATGAATTAAATTAGTTATGATTTATATACAGTGTGCTCGCTATTGACTTTATGTCAAAAGGTCGATTTGCTCCCATTTAATGATGGAATTGTTTGATTTTCTAAATGCTAATAATATTTACATGTATCTTACGACCCCTATGACTTAATCTACCCGTGAATTATCTTTTGATCACAGCAATATATATATATATATATATATATATATATGCGATATGGGTTCATCTAAGGGTTATTTAGCACCATTCCGCGAACATACAACACGCCAAAGAAAAATAATGAATTAAAATAATTAATACTTTTTTATTACAAAGAATATTGTTAAAAACTAAATTCGTATGTCGACTACTATGTGGTCATCATCAGTAGTAAACTAAAAAAATAAAACGCATTAAAAATTAAAAATTGTTCAGGAAAGCCTTCTGAGAATATTCACATTATTTTGTTGAGATCACCAGCCTACTTGGTGAGGAGAATATCCTCAGGCGTTCAAAACAAATTTTAGTAAATTGTTTGTTGGAAAGGATCACTGCAGTCTACGTGGTGAGAGCAATATCCTCAGAAGAGTTTCCTGAACAACTTTGCGTTTTATTCCGTTTTATTTTTTAAATTTGTTACTGATGATAACCACATAGTGGTCGAACTACGTATTTAATTTTTAACAATATTTTTTGTGGTAAAGGGGTATTAATTATTTTAATTTGTATCGTGTTACGGCGTTCTAATTTATTGTTAAAATTAATGAAATTTTCGTAAATACTTATATTTACAGTAAGATAATTGTGGAAACACCAGTATTGGGAGAACACTGTATATTATACTCTAAATTCATAAAGACCTATGATTTTCAAGTTTCAGTCATGCTATATAACTTAATGTTATCTATAAATATTTGGTGAGTAAAATAACTTTGAAAATGTTCCTCATCTATAATTTTGGTATCAGAGACTTACTCTATTATAAAAGTTGCATCAAAACGCGTTCTAAAAGAATTACAGTTTGCAGACATTAAATTTTATTCTATTTTTATTAAAAAACCTCTATAATAAAGCAAAATATCCAAGAGTATTTTCAACAAGAAACGGGCATTTTAAATAGATACGCGTATTTAATTAACAACACAATTGTTCGACTAAAATCTAGGTTGTTCATAATAGCAGATACTAAATTAGAACGTTCATTCAACAATTAGTCAAAACTAATAAGTCAAGTGATTAATCACGATAACTGTCATAAAAATGAGCAATTTACAGCTATTGATCTTCAATATAACAGATAAGCGTGTAAAATTCACTAATTAACCATGACCGAAAACTGTAAAATGCCACTTTTCGGTACAATTACATCATCCACACGAATGAAATCATATAAACAATAACCAAAAATTCCCGATGCTTTTAGATTTCATGACTTAGTAAGATTTAATACTGTATAAACGATTAAAGAAGACAGGTAGTTCAGTACAGTGTTTTACTACTGCTCGTTAAACACATCGGTAAATAGATAATAATGAGTAGTGATAATTACCAGTGTTAAACGTTTGTTTGAAAAGTATTACGTAATTTATAAACGACTTGAAAGTTATGGTTGCTTTAAAGTAGATACTCGAATTTTCTTTTAAATGAATGAACGAAGTTATATTCTAGCGAGATGTACTTTAATTTAAATGAAAGCATTTGATATATAAACTTTGAAATGCATTTAATGATAAATTAGTTGTAAAGCTATTGAACTATATGGATATATGGATTTGGAAGCATATATGAAAATAATAACATTTAATGGACGCAGATGCCAGTTTACAATATGAAAAGGACGATCAACATAATTTAATCTTAAACCAAAAATCTCACTATTTTTAAAATCTTTAAAAATGCATTTTTTTTTTATAATTTAAATACGCTAAATTATGTAAAATTTTGGGTAGCTCTGTGTAAGTGGATAATTCAAATTTGGGGTGGTCGAATTTCAGTAAGTTTGCCATTATAATAAGATTCATTGAACATAAGTAATCAGTTACGGTTGAATTCGATTTACAGAGGATAACTAAAAATTATTCTTAATTTCTAAAAACTTGTGCATAGTATGATTTAAATAAAGAAGGATTTGTGAATAGAAATACTAATTTTAAAGAGAAATTTTTTGGATCTATTTGGTTTAAGCGAGTGATTATTTAGTAGTTGTAAAATCTTTGATCTTAGATTTAAGCTACTCTGATAACATTGGATTCCATCTTTAGATCTTAATGTTTGTGTGTAAGTATTCTTTTTGAGGTTATTGTTTGTTAAAGAAAAGTTGTATGTAGATGTAGAAATTGTTACTTGAAAGATTGTTTGTTAAAGAATATTAGATATCATTATAAGTTTGATGTTTGACCCTCGTCCTTTCATTTAAACTGAGCTAGCAAAGTAATTAGGGCAACACTTTTAATTTATATCAGTCATAGTCCACAGCACTTTTATTGACGTCTGGCGTCGGGAATCATTAGGCTACAATCCACAGCACTCAGTTTCTTTATCTCTACAATTCACAGCACTTTTATTGAAGTCCTAACGGTGCTCGATTAGGGCCGCTTGAAAATTAGAGTTTTGTGTCTTGTACGATTTTTAGGAGTTTTCTCTATATATGTTATTGGTTTTCAGAATAACTGAGAGAATGAAAGAGATTTGTCAGGGATTGAGAGTTGAATGTGTGGAAATTGGTTCTCATGGAAACGTCTATTTTGAAAACCCGAAAAATAGGGAGCCGGAGGTAAAAAGGAACAGTGTAGGAAAGACTTGGGTGTCTAAAATATGGCCCTTTTATCGAGTTTAAATTAAAACATGCAGGGGACGAGTGAACAGAATAAAAAAAATATAAAAGAAATCAGTGAAAAGTGTATCAAATGTATCAAAGAAATAGTGAGATCGATATTGTAAGGAAGCGCCGAAATTTGGTTTGGACGTATAGAATGCGAATTAAGCTCACTTCAAAATTTTGAGCTTAAATATTTAAAACATTTCTGGAGGGATAATCAACAATTTAGTGTAAGAAATAATTTAACTATGGGAAAATACAGTATGGGACTTAGGTTTGACAAGGGAATTATATGTCATTAAAAAATACGGTGTGGCAAAACAACTCGATCCTTCCTTAGAAGACCAACAAATATCTAGCCGGATATTTTGAGGCGGAAGTGAGACTGCGTAGCTTTGAAAACATCGTAGAGTAGGCCGTATTTCTAAAATACTTGCAAAGATATGATGAAATGGGTCAACCCAGAAGGACGGAGGGTAGGATTAGGAACCAGCCCATAAATTGTTTCACGTACCAGAGAAGCACCAGACTTGAACGATATAGTAGTATAAATTTCGACAGGGGAAATTTCAATAGGATCCATTGGAACCAAAAAACACAACCAGAAGAGACGGAGGAAGATACTATAAGTCAAGAACTACGGAAAATAGGAACATAAACCGAAGAACGAGAATAATGGAAATGTATCGAGGGATAGTTCAACTAAGAAAAGCAGCAGGACATACACCGAAACAGTAAATAGGCCGGGACTTTCAACTGCAAAGCAGAATTTTTAATAAGAGACTGATCAAGCACACCCCTCGAAATTAATCAGTACGAATATCAACGTGAGTTTATAAAATTTGATTCAGAAGTGAAGAAAATTTAAATAAATGCTTATTACTTATTTTATTTTAAATGTAGAAGATAAATCATTAAAGTGCTTATAGATACGTGAGCTGAAGCATTGATGATTTTAGAAATTTTTATTAAAAGTATAATTCAAAGATTAAAGTATGAGTTGATTTAATAAATAATTTAACATCCGGGTCATACACGCTCTCCAGTCTGCCATGAATGCTGATCTGATTAACCTTTTCCGCTTGAAGAAATATCATAACTCGAAGCGCTTAAAACATATAATACACTGCAATTACACACACTATATTTATTTGCATCTGGAAAGCTGAATCGCTTTTGAAGCAAACCTCTAGTTCGGATGGCAAATCAATGTGTCGATATTGAAGCTGCACCGAAGGCTTAAATTCAGTTCCTACTTGTGGTAACGCTTTTTCATTAAAGTTTTTATCGTTATTTTGCATGCTTTTATCATTCTGTATGATAGATTAGATCTGTATGATATTAGTGGTTAGCAACCCTAAATTTTGATAACAACAAAGGCTAATCATAGAAATTTGTACAGTATCATACTCTTTTACATTGGAAATAAAGAGTACTCGGTTTTAATAGAAAACAATATTTGTGTTGTCGGTAGTCTTTTACGAGGATTCAAATGCTTTTGTGATTAATAATGGAAGCAAGCATGGCAAAGACCAAATCCAACTAATTAACAGAATTGTATAAATCAACAAGCTGAACTAATTAATGACGGTGTTTATCAAACGAACGACTAACTAATTGGTAACGAAAATACATTTAATCAATTACTAGTTTAATTGGGATTTGTTTATAGATAATGAAATTAAACAAAGGTAATTATTTGAAAATGCTCCGTGTGGGTATACGAGACTTGATGTTGTATGAAAAAAATGACTGGTAGAAAATACCAACCTTATAGAGCTTAAGTCAAAACAATGGACTGAGAGTGGAAATCGACTATAAAGAAGGCAAGGCCATGGCGTCAATTTTTTAGGATATGCGTGAGATTATTTTCATTGATTATCTTTAAAAAGGAAAAACAATCAACGACGAATAATATGCGAACTAATTATAGCATTTGAATGATCAAATCAAGAAAAAGGACAACTGGCGGAAAAGACAGTTTTGTTTGATCAAGGCAATATACCAGTTTACATATCTGTTATTGCGATAGCCAAAATCAATAAGTAAAAGTTCAAATTGCTTTCTCTCAAATCCTTTTCGACAGATTTAGTTCGCTCAGAATATTTTCTGTTTTTAAATTTGAAAAACGGCTGGGTGGTAAAAGATTGCCAACAATAAAAAAGGTAGAGCCTGCGGTGGATGGCTGTTTTGAGGAGCACTATGATGTTCACTATAAATTGGGTAATCGAATCTATTGAACATTGCTAGGAAAGGTATATCCAGCTAAAAGGGAATCTATACAGAAATAAAGGTTTTCTTTTCGTAATTTTTTGTATTTTTTTTTGTTTAGCCGGGTACTTCTGAGAATTTACTAATAGGGCTATTGCAACGTGTTATTAAAGTAAGATGCCGAAATAATAGTAAAATAGTTTACATTTTTTTACAACCAGAAATTAAAAACGGGGAATTTACTATAAACATTCCAGACGAATTATCCTAAAAGCGTGTAATCGAAAATATTCTCATGCATAGCAGAGTTACCGAAATCATTATAAATTACTCAACCAGATGGAAGTTCATCAAACAAAATAATTCAAATTCGTAGAGACCAAGTGCAAAGGCGCAGATGTGGTAACAAATGGATAGTATGAAAAGACCGGTACACATGTTCGCAAGTACCAAAAGTGCCAGACAGTAACCGCTAAGTTAGCGCAAGTCGTGAAACACCCTGAATTAGAACATCACGCAAAACCCTTATGTATGTATAGTTGTGTACACGATTTAAATTTGTAAATTTTCCAATTGTCGTTATCAGTCTCGGTGGCGTAATTGGTTAACGCATGGTTCCGGCAAAGCCAAGAGACAGGTTCAAGTCCTGTCCAAGAGCTTATATTTTCCATCTTTCAATTACTAGTTCGATTTGAAATGATCATTTGGGTTTTGCATAAAAGTCTAAGTTATTATTTCGTCTTATTCACTGTAATACGATAGTATTTATCAACTTACCTTGTTTAATTAACTATCTAAAATATATATACTTATATAGACCATTAAATCATAATAGTAAGAAGCATTCGAACATAACCGGTCAGTTATGCTTCTCTCGCGGCTAAAATTGAATCGATCTTCAATCAAATAGAGCGATGACAAGTGTTAAGTAATCTAAGTAATTGCAAGTAAGGTATTTTAAACTCCTGTTGGCCAGTGAAAAATTCCCAAAAAGCGTTTGTAGGCGCGGAACTAAATAAATTGTCGTCACTGCGTGAAATTGAGCTGAACTAGTGGAAAACTTTCATCAACATTAGCTTAACTAAAGAATTACTTATTGACACCAAAAGATTTGCCTTCGGAAAGGGTGGGTCCACCTTGCACTCTAACCACAAAGCAGTAAGTTATATAATTTTTAGCATTCTATCTGCTTATGTTTTATTAAAATATATTGCATTATTCACATCTAATTCGTAGTATTTAGATAATTTAAACCAAAATGTGCTAAAAATAAGCACCACAATTGTCTTTCTAGAAATTTACATACCCGGCTAAATTTGTTTGATAACTAAATAAATATAAGGTATTTTTTAGATATACGCAATTTGGCTAAAATTAGAGTTAAAGACCAGTTGATCTCTATTAGTGGTAATTGTTACAAGTTATATAGGTTAAGTGAGAGTTTTGCCGTCTTCTTTTATTTGTACTTAGGTTAAAACAGCAGAAAAAGTCAGTGTAAACAGGGTCCCATCAGCCTGTCAAGATCAGAAATAATAATTCTTTAGTCGTGTTGTAGATTACTCGCCATCTGTTTACTGCCCAAGAACCAGTGTTAGGTGGGTTGGCGCTCAGTATTTTATTATTTGACTGAAAATTTAGAAACCCTTTCCAGGTAGGTACACGTGTTAGACTTGTATACCTCTAAAAAATTCGTTTCGTCATGATTCAATTCAGCCCCCCCCCCACTAAGCGAGATGGTGCAAATTCTTTTGTTGTTTCTGTGATAAAGTAACAAAAAATCATTGACCTCAATTACACATGTAACAAGTAATGGAAACCAATATTGTGAATCAGATACCTAAAATTTTTATATTATTTGAAAATAAACAAAATTTTTCAATGTCACATAAATTAAAATTTTTATATTTTAGAACAATTTTTAAATTTCTCAATGCTAAATAAAAATTCTAAATTATTTGACTAGGATATTGGTATAACCAATCTTTCAGCAACTGCTGTGATGGTTTTATCTAATAAAAATTTAATAAAACACCAATATTGGATGTTTTGTTATAATTTTCGATAATTAATTGACTTCTTACTTTCGTTACTTTGGTTTCCTTTTTTTTTAAATCTATCTTTAACGTTTACAGCAGTTGCCATTTCTTTGGCAGCTATTAATAAATCATCCAAATCATTAACACTACTACAAGTTTTTAAACCGTTCCGAATGGACCTGCACCTTGTAGGAGTTCTAGATTACTAGAACGGGTGGAATGGCTTCCACATTCTAGTGACCTAAAAAGCCAAACTATTGGTTCAATCAAAGTAGTAGGGTCTGTAGTGAGGAACCAGACTAAAACAGGTCCCCGAAAGAGGGCAGCAGCGCTTTCGGCACTTAGATTGGCAGAGACCATAGGGGTCGGTCTGGCATTCTAAGACACACTACTACGATGTGGAAGGCAATGCGAAAATATCACATTACGTTCCAAGTACACAGCGTGCTTAAATTGTAATCTCTGGGGTAAAACATTGCGGAGATAAAATAGTCCCACATTCGGATGTCTGAGAAGGGACTACTTCGCAGGATGTGATCGGAAAGTATAAACAAGAGTCGTGAACATTCTGTAAGTTAAAGCGTGAAATGTCAGAAGTATGAAACAAGTAAGTAAGCTAGAGAACTTTCAAATGGATGGGTTAGCATTAGACATAGTATGGATCAGCAAAGTTCGATGGGCAGACGCGAAGGATATTTGGAGCGGAGACTTGCGTAATTCACACAAGAACAAAGGAAGGAAATTTTGGTGTGGGGATAGTTACTAGAAAAGATAGGACACTCTGTAGAAAACTACCTACAACAGAACAAAAGAGTACCCATGCTAAATTAGAATCTAAACCGGTAAATACAGTAATAATACAAGTATACATGCCCACCCCTAGCTACAGTGAGGAAGAGGTATAAGCAATCTACAAAGATATCGAAGACATACCAAAATATGTAAAAGTACATGAAAATATACGGTAGATTTTTATGCAGTCGTGGTAAGGGTAGGGAAGGACCGATATTAGGTTTATTTGGTTTAGGCATGAGAAACGACAGAGGAAATACGTTGGTAGAACTGTGCGACAAAAACAATTTAACCAGCACAACACATTATTGCAAGATCATCCGCGTGGAAGATGTCAGGAAATATAGAAAGATTTCAAAAAGATTACATCCTTGTTAGACTAATGGTTTAGGAATCAAGTAAAAGACCGTAGAAGCTACTCGGAAGCAGATATAGATACTGAGCACAACATTGGAATTATGAAGGCCGCTCTTAAATTCAAAAATTTTAAAAATAGAAACGGAAAGAGGCACTTTAACTGACAAACTAAAAGATAAAGATTCCCAGGAAAGATTTGAAAGATTTGCTGAAAGATTATCGGGACAATTTCTGATACTAAGAAAGTAGAAACAGAATGGAATAACATTAAATTAAGCTTTGACATGGCGGCCAGAGATATTCTGGGGTATACACAAAAAGAAAATAAGCAATCGTGGATAACAAAAGATATCCTGAATTTAATAGAAGAAAAACGAAAATACAAAAATAGATCTGACGAAACAGGAAAACAGAGATACAAAACCATAAAATGGAAAATTATTCGCAAATGCAGGAAAGCTAGAGAACAATGGATTGATTAAAAGTGCAAAGCGGTACAAACTAAGATTGAAATAGAAAAGACAGACAAAGCGTACAAACTAATTAGAATGAATTTTAAGGATATAAAACCATATAGCAAAAATATAAGGAACACGGGAGGATACGTCATTATAGAAAATGTAGAGAAATTGGTTAGATGGCAAGCATATATAGGGAATTTATATGCAGGAGAGGAACTAACAGCATTAGAACAGGAATCAGACATTGTAAAGGATAACTTGAATTATCCAATAGTTGGAGATAAGTTTGAATAGCATTAATAGTCTGAAAAATGGTAAGGAGCCGGGCACAGATAAGGTGCAAGCAGAAACTATAAAAGCCGCTGGACAAGCAGCAACAGAATGTACCTTCCAACTTGTAAGCTATATGTATGAAACATGCGAGATATCTAAAGATATCCTAACGTAATATCACAATCACTATATCAAAAATTTTTGAACATTAAGTTTGACAGCACATGTGTCAAAGTTATTAACTAGAATTGTATAAAGACGAATGGAAAAACGAACTGATGAAATATTGGAGAAGATCAATTTGGGTTTATGCAAAACAGGAGAACACGGGAGGCTATTTTTGCTCCCAGGGTGATAATGTATTAAACATGAGAAAAAGTGGAAAGCGTGTATATAGGGTTTGAAGATCTGGAAAAAGCATTCGACAATCTAAAATGGAAACAAATGGTCAAAATATTCAAAAAAATTGGAATGAGCTTTAGAGATATACAGATGGTACATAGCTTATACAAAGAGCAAACAGTGGTAATTTAATTAAAGCAGGAATGTAGAGAAGTAAACATTAGGAAAGGTGTGAGACAGGGATGTGCCCTATCCCCATTAATTTTTAACTTGTACAGCGAAGCGGCAATGAATACTGTCATTTGGAGGCAGATATTTGGAATTATTATGCAAGGACAAAAGATTGATATGCTTAGATTTGCAGATAATATAACGGTATTAGCATATAATAAGAAAGAGTTAGAAGCTGCTCTTAATGAAATGGAGAAAGTTCTAACAGAGAGATACGGTTTGAAAATTAACATAAATAAAACCAAGGTACTAACTAGTATGCAAAGGACGGGAAAATAGATCAAAAACAAGAATACAAATAGGTAACGAGAACTTACAGGAGGTTAAGGATTTCTGTTACATAGGAAGCTTAATAACGCAAGATGGGAAGAGCGCAAAAGATATAAAACACAGATCAGTACAAAATCGTGCTACATTTAACAAGAAAAAACAACTACTGTGTTCAAAGAGAACAAACATAGAAACAAGGAAAGGATTGCTTAAAACATATGTGTGGATCACAGAACCGCACGGCTATGCAATCTGGACAGTAAGAGAAGCGGACGGGAAAAAGATAGAAAGCCTTTGAAGTGTGGTGCAACAGACGTATGATGAAGATATCATGGACAGACAAAGTTAAGGACAAAAAGGTACTAGAAGTGGTAGACGTAAGAAGAAATATGTGGAAGGCAGTAAAAAGTAGTAGAGATAAGATGATAGATCACATACTAAGGTATTAGGGGACAGTGTGGAATATATTAGAAGCAAAAATAGGTAAAAGAGAGGTAGAGATATACCTAGGTTGGACTACAGTACACAGATAGTGAAGGATGTAAGCTGAGAGAATTTCAGGAAAATGTGTAGACTAGCTCAGAATAGAAATCAATGGACGTACGCATCCAACCAGTTCTACGATGGAAAACCTAATAACGAAACTTGATGATTATTATAAACAGCTATATGTACTGGCTTTGCAATATTCTCAACTAGTGTTAATTGTGCGAAAGCATTTACTGAAAAATTATTAATTCGGCAAATGTTTAAAAGTTGGGGATCTCGGCAGCCAAAAGTTACTTAACCCGCATCACATACCATTAATTTTAGTAAAATAGGGCATATAACTAGAAAACAACCAAAGGGGAACTGAGCGGTATCTAAACTCTGGGAATTTCAGGGAACTGTGTAGGCTAGCTCAGAATAGAGACAAGTTGAAGTCTACATCCAACCAGTTTCAAAACGAAAACCTAGTAACGAAAAAAATAATTGCACTTAAATCTGATGATTATTATAAACAACCATAGGTATTGGTTTTGAAATATTTTCAACCAATGTTGATTGTGCAAAAGGATATATTGGAAAACTATTCATTTGGCAAATGCTCAAGTATTGGGGTATCTTGGTAGCCGCAGGCTAGTTAACCCCCTTCACATACCTTACATGTGATTTTCCAATGCTCCACCCGAAGGTACTACATTTGCCATGAAGTGAGTTTCTTTTACTTGAAAAATGTTTGAATTTTGCCCAACCCTTGCTGTTGCAAGCAAGGTAGGGATCTTTAACGTGGGTGGCAGCACTCACACACGGGACCTCCATTTTACCTCACATCCGAATGAGGACGTAATTTTGTGAAAAATGCTCGCTTAAAATTTTTAAGCGGACCGTGCCCGGATTTAAACCCGGGACCTTGGGCGTAGTAGTCACCGTATACCAAATACGCCACGGAGCCGCCACCCCCTTTATATATCCCTACATGTGGTTTTCCAATGCTCCACCCGAAGGTACTACATTGGCCAGGTAGCGAGTACTTTTTTCCTGAAGAATTTTGAAGTTTGCCGAACCCTTGCTGTTCCAAGCAAGGTAGGGATCTTTAACGTGCATGGCAACCCATACACGGGACCTTTATTTTACCTCTCATCCGAACGAAGGCGTATTTTTGTGAAAAATGTTCGCCTAACGTTCTTCAAGCGGACCGTGTTGGGATTTGAACCTAGAAACTTGGGTATAGAAGTCACATGCATACCAACTACATCACGGAGCCGCCCCCTTCATATACCCTACATGTGAACTTCCAATGCTCCACCCGAAGGTACTACATTTGCCATGAAGTGAGTTTCTTTTACCTGAAAATGTTTGAATTTTGCCGAACCCTTGCTGTTGCAAGCAAGGTAGGGATCTTTAACGTGCGTGACAGCACTCACACACGGGACCTCCATTTTACCTCACATCCGAATGAGGACGTAATTTTGTGAAAAATGCTCGCTTAAAATTTTTAAGCGGACCGTGCCCGGATTTAAACCCGGGACCTTGGGCGTAGTAGTCACCGTATACCAAATACGCCACGGAGCCGCCACCCCCTTTATATATCCCTACATGTGGTTTTCCAATGCTCCACCCGAAAGTACTACATTGGTCAGGAAGCGAATTTTTTTTTACCTGAAAAATTTTGAATTTTGCCGAACCCTTGCTGTTCCAAGTAAGGTAGGGATCTTTAACGTGCGTGACAACACTCACACACGGGACCACCATTGTACCTCTCTTCCGAACGAGGGCTTGTTTTTGTGAAAAATACTCGCCTAACATTTTTCAAGCGGACCGTGTCGGAATTTGAACCCGGGACCTTGAGCATAGTAGTCACACGCATACCAACTACACCACGGAGTCGTCCCCCTTCATATTCCACTGAATATCAGAGATATAAGGTATATATTTGTAAAACAATAGAAAGGGAACCAAACTGCATCTAACAAGACAGAGCAATGGCTGTGTTCGAAGTCAACAAACATAAAAGCAATGAGAAAATTTTTAAAAGCATATGTGGATACAACAAAAGAATAGGAGAAATAGAATGGCCGGATACGTTCTGAAATATTTTTGGGGAGTACTGCGGGATATATTATAAGCAGAAATTGAAAGAAAAGTGAGGTAGATGTAGGCCTAGATCACACTAATGCACGCAGATAGTGAAAGATGCAGGCTTTGGAAATTTCAAAAAAAAGAGTAGGTTAGCTCAGAATAGGAAACAATCAGGGTACGCGTCTAACCAGTTTTGGAACTAAACGACCTAATGATGATGAAGTTTTTAAAATATACCAAAGCATAAACAAGTAAAGAACTCAAAATTCTTTAAGTTTTTAACCAATTATGCAGTCATTTTTTTTGTATTTTTATACAAATTTCGTTCACTTACCTCAAGTATAGCATTATAAACTTTCAATTTAGTATCCTAAAGCGTTACAGCCTCTATGCTATTACACCATCTTGTAGCTGATAATGGTTTTAAAGTTAAGATTATCACAGGAACTTTTGAACCTAACCAATGTTTAGTAGAAGATGAAAAATTTGCAAATAATTCTTCATCAGATAAAAAATACATGCATATAATATTTGATATTTTCTCATTGTTTACTACTAGCACTTATCTAATTGGTAGATGAAACAAAGGAAGCTCTTAAATTCAAATTTAAAATTAATTTTTGTAAATCGTTAACATCATACACACTTGCTTCATTTTCATAGTACTGGTCTTGGAAAGCTCTGATATTAAAAACTTCTATTTCCAAAACCGACGAAGAAGGTTTTGATAAAGATTCACCTGTCGTATTTTTAATAGGGGGAAAACATTAGAAATGCTACACCGTATTAATTTTTTTGACATCTATGTTAACATATTATATCCAAACCAAACTTTGTTTTGGTGTCTAGCATCCTGTGCATAATCTGAAATTATTGAAGAAAATATTTTAGATTTAATGTTGTTGCTTACCAAATTGCTTGTTTTGCTTCGAACCTTATTAACAATTTAGTGGCTCATATCTTAATTGTTTTAGGTTGGCACCGTTTTGTGTGTTCACTTGGTTGAATCATATTTGCGTTTTAAATAAAAATTACCGTTATTTTGTAAGTTCCACTTACTTAAAAACTTAATCACGTAGGTTACTTTTTTCAAGGACAGCATCAGCATTTGGTTTATGTATTTATTAGTTTGAGTTTGATAATTTATTACTTAAATTATGTTTAAACAATTAGAAAAAATCCACAAATCCATAGCATTCTCAAGATACAATTTGATTATTTAATGAATATTTAAATATTCACTTAGATACTGCCAGTCATTATAACCCCTTCCGTCAATAATATGAATAGACATCGTATAAAAATTCACAAAATGTTTTTAACAGAAACACTATATTGATTTCATTGTTTCAGTATGCAACAGCAAAAATCGATCACTAGTTCCGTTAATTGTTGAAATTCTAAGAAAATGATGTTTGGAAAACCTACGTCCGGAAAAATCTTTAGACTGAACTTTTGACTGTTGGTGGATAGGGCAATGTTTCATTAATTTTTGAAACAACCCTATTGTAAAGGTTTTGGTCACAACGCTAGATCCCTACATACTTCTCATACCTTTTTTAGTATTCGACATTTCTTTTCTATCATGAATGTAGTTTTTATTTGAAAAACATGTTTCTGCGGCCAAAATATAATGCAATCGAGCTATTAGACTTATACGTAAAGTTCTAACTACCGGTTACTGTGCCAACATCCACATAAAATTGCCAAGACCGTTATTATAAAATAAGCAAATTCTGATAAACCATTTAAGTTAACTTTTTTATTAGTGCAGAAAATAAGTAAACATGTATACACCACAAAATAGTTATTAATATTTCCAAATCTATCTTTGATCATATGAATTAAGGAACCAGAAGAGACTAAATTCTTCCACGTGAACTAAATTTACCTTAAACTGACAGTTTAAAAAAAATGCTATAAAATTTATGTCTATGAGTGGTCATCGAGCAACACAATTGCAATCAATACTTAGCTACCTTTCAACGGGTAGTAGTAGAAATATGGCAATACTGCCGCCTCATTTCCACCAGAATCAATCATTTCCACACTCATCTGGACCAATTTACATGTAAATTCCCATAAGGTGGAAATGAGGAAAATCCCTCATTTCCACACTCATCTGGACCAAATAGTTATCTTCGACTAACCATTTTTCATCTTTCGAGATAAATATTCACACCCGCATTCTTTCCACCCGCGAGATAAATCTTTCTCCCCATTTCCACCCACGAGATAAATATATCTTGTTTGGTATCAATTAATATTAGATTTTTTTCAGCTATCTGAATTTTTAGGAATTTTTCAGATAGCATCATCCCCAAGGAGCTACCCTGATTTTAAGATTTTTTTACCGCTAACATTCTGAACCAAATAGTTTTTTTCGACTAGCCATTGCATCTTTTGAGATAAACCTATCTTGTTTGGTATCAATTAATATTAGATTTTTCTCAGCTACCCGAATCTCTAGGAATTTTTTAAATAGCGCCATCCCCCAGAGAGCCACCCCAATTTTAAGATTTCTTACCGGAAGCGATTTCTGACCGTCTGCATAAATTTTTTTAGTCATGCGATACATCAAATTAGTCTAAAATTTTACGCAGAATCCGAATCTGCAAACGGATTTAATATCCGACTACGCCCTGCAAAGTTATACCTTTTTAAAGTCCTGATCCCCTAAATTTTGCTCTTTGCTCTATAAGCAAACCTAACAAATAGTTTTCTTCGACTCGTCATTTCCACCCAAGAGATAAACCTATCTTGCTTAGTATCAATTAATATTAGATTTTTCTCGGCTACCCGAATTTTTAGGAATTTTTCAGATAGCATTATCCCCCAGGGAGCTACCCTTATTTTAAGATTTTTCACCAAGATCGATTTCCGACCGTCCTTAAACATTTTTTTAACCATGTGATACATCAAATTAGTCTAAAATTTTACGCAAAATTCGAATATGCAAACAGATTTAAAATAGGACCACCCCTTACAAAGTTACACATATACCCTCTGCCAGATAAATCTTTCTCCACATTTCCACCCACGAAATAAATCTGTATTGTTTGGTATTAATTAATATTAGATTTTTCTCAGCTACCCGAATCTCTAAGAATTTTTTAGATAGCATCATCCCCCAGAGAGCTATTTCAATTTTAAGATATTTTTTTTATCAATATCGATTTCTAATCATCTATCCTTTTTAATATCTAGAATCCTTTAACCAAACACGTAGTGGTATTAACATAAAGAAATTAAGCACGCAAAAATTTAATAATTTATTTTACCCGATTTACAGTTTATTAAAATAATTACAATTTTTACAAAGTATAAAATTGTCTTCTTAGTGTAGCCGAATGCAAGCAGGTTAAAGTAACCTGTAACAAAAAATAGAAATTAATGTGTTGTTTATAAAATACCTATAACAGAAAGAGATTAATGTACTGTTTAATAAGAGCGAAAAAGTGTTTTCGGTCAATAAGACATATTGTCGTTAATATAACAATATGAGAATAATGTAAAAACATTCCAATGTAATGTGTTTTTAATATGTAAATGGGAAGGTCGACTTTAACGTAATCGTCCTCCGAATTACATCTGAAAGCCGTATATAATTTCTTTATAAAAGTGTATATCTTCTCCAAACAAATACGCTAATTACAGTAGGAAAGTACGCTAAATGCGAGTCAATTAATAGCAATTTAATACTGCTTACTGACCTACCTTAATTGTTTGTACAAGGAAACACAATAAAATATATACAAATATAGTAACTACCTTATATATTTATGCCCCATGCGTAGGTTGCTGTACTATCAGGAATGATGTACCTTTTGTTGTCTTCGCCCGACAAACTGATTTTATTAATTAATTGGGTATAAAATTGGTGTTTACATGGTTTCGTTTAAGACCTCGTACATATTTTCCAGATTACTAGAAGACGTTATAACCATACTTTTTGTGTTAAAGGATTTCACATCGGTAGTCTCTTCTCCCATTTTGGTGTAAACGCCGTAGAGTTCGCAAGAAACTTTTATTGCTGTATGTTGTATTCTTTTTTCATTAATTAGTCGAATAAATCGTTCTTTCTGCTTCAAAAGAAACTTGGACACTCCATCGTCGACACTGGCATTCTTTATGCGATAGCTAGCCATACGGTTGTTAAACGCTGTACTAACCATTTCTACACCATCGTCGTTAGTAGCGGTAACTGATGCATTTTTATGTTTGCTGCTTCGTAGATGACCAGGGTATGCAAACTTTAACACCTCCATGTCGCACACTTTACACAGAATTCGTGACTGCTTCGGGGAAGGCTCTCCAACTACTGGCAGGGCTAAACGTTTACGGCTTAATAACATACCGTGCTGTTTTTTCTTGTGTCGCTGTAAGCTATTCTCGTAAAAGCGATACCGCAAGACCCACAGTTTAAGTACTTTGCTGCTGACGGATGTATATGCTTAACCGTGGACGATGTTACACCACGACATTTGTTCTGGTGCCGTTTGAGAGCATCCCTCCTGGTAAAGTAGACGTGACAGAGCTCGCATTTAAAAATGTTTGCAAGTACCATTTTAGTACAAAACAAAAACCGCACTATAAGACTTTGGTTAAACTTGTAAGCGAACTAACTTGTAACTAAAAAGCTTACTCTTGCGTACCTGATTTATGTTCCCTATAGAATGCAAACCGAAGGTTTCCGAAGACAGCCGGACGATATTAAGGATTCAGCGGGGGACTAAATGACGTTATCTTTTACTAATCCTTGCTGCTCGTCCAGTACATTTAGCGCCAATGCATGCACCCGGTTCGCATCGTCGTTGGTGCGAATGTAGTCAGTAGAAACACCGGAAAACGTTTTTCATGTTATACGGTCAACAATCGCATCGCGTGCATATTAAAAAAATCTAAAAGGGTGGTAGCACACGCACACAAATTGGGTGCAAGTCGTGCTGTAGAAGTTGCAGTGCTACTATAAACAAAAACCTAATAAAACACTTTAAACCTTTACTAAGAGAATACCAAACTTGTTGTCTACAGAATACTTACTAATAAAGCAATTTAATTTTAAATAACTTCTACGTCATATTTTAGGAAATGGGTGGCTTGAATATTTTCCTTGGAAGCAATCGAAGATTGCCGAAGACACTCGATGGTAGGCTTGAATATTTTCTAAATAACTCACCAAGTGAAAGTGTATGCTTAGCGACATTAAAATTAACCATTAATTTCCCTTTTTACGACCGCGGTTAATTATAGATTAAAATTTAATTTGTTCACGTTTGAGCTACCCGTAGACTAACATATTTTATAGTAACAGTGCGCTGTATAATACATGCATACCCCTTCTCCGCGCTACTGCTATTCTTGTAATTGCTAGAAAAAGTCAGTCGTCTTTTTTACTGCTAGGACCGATGCAAAGCACCATTCTATACATTCTTTAAAGGTATAGAACATCGCGCACTTTTTTGTCTGATAATTAAATTTAGCTCGTGTAGGCTTTTACACTTTCGCATATTTAAACATCTAATCCGATCGATTAACCACTTTCGATTATTCCAACGGGAACCCGCCATACATTCCGTCGCACTGTTTTTTTTTAATACAACGATCCTATGGGCTTCCACACACTAACACCTAACGTATCTTTCCTACTAGTTGTTAAACAAAAAACTACCGGCATCGCCATGTTCGTATGTGGACGTAAGCAGATGTTTGTGGATGTGTACGAGAATATGTAACCATATACATTAATCAGTCTAAGCTATTTTATTTAGTCCACGGAAACTACTATTTTTATAAACCACAATTAATAATCGCCTTTATAGGTTTAACATTTCTACAATTTTCCAATGACTGGTGCTACGTACACGGAAACTTTAATATCTTATTGGAGAGAATCCTTACTCTCCCACGCACTGTTGCATTGTTGCATGCTCACCCTTTTTGGGAATATATGCTCGTTATAGGTTGTAGCACCCGCGGTTTTACTTAACTACACTTCGTGAGACCCCTTTAATCTTTTTAATCGTGTCTTTCTCGCTTACAATACAGTAGGACTTAGGCCTCTTACCAACAAATTATAATACTAGATCCCTATTAAATTCGTCTTTAATTTTCCCTACGACTTTTTTGTTGACAAGCGGTATATTGTATTTATTATCCGCGGGGTAGTCACTCTTTTAAGATAAATATATCTTTTTTGGTATCAACTATTACTAGACTTTTCTAGGGAGCCCAAATCTGTAAATAGATTTTAAATAGAGCCACCCCATACAAAGTTATGCCTTTTAAAGACCCAAACCTCTAATTTTTGCCCATCTTTATTTAACTCCATCTTTAGAACCTTTTTTTCGCTACTCAAGACATATGCTTTAACCACGCATTTCCCGAGAAATCTAAAACCGCTGTGTTCCGCGAACACTACGCGGAGATAACACGTATACTCTGTCAACCAGGACAGAAGCAGGAAGGATTTGGAAGGTGGGCAAGGAACTTAAAAATTATGGAAGCTTAAAACTAATATATACAATAGATTTACAAAATCTATACAAAATATAAACGACTATCTTATATCTTTACGCCTCCATGCGTAGATTGTTGTACTATTAGGATGACTTTACGCTTGTCATCTTCCCTCGATAAACTAATTTTATTAGTTATCTGCGGGTACAAATCGTATTTTTGACTCCGGATACATACACCGGCAAGTACTCCATACCAAATAAAGAATTAGATGCTTGGTGACTGTTAACACCCGCTTCCCTCGTGTACGCCCAGACACATCCCAGCCCGTGCGCACCCCTGCCCATGCGCACCCCTGCCCATGCGCACTGCCCATGCACACCCTCTCTGTGCGACTGCTATTTCGTGGTGATGTCATAGCCTTTTATAAATAAAGAACAATGTAATACTATTCTAAAATTTATATTCTGACATTATACATTACAAAATTTAAAAATATTTAATACCAAGCATGGAGCCATTTAAACTTAATTTTAATACAAAGTTATACACAGAAGACAGTCCTTTCTTTATGTTAGTTTGGAGCGGTTTTAATTTTATCTAATTTTATTTGCAGCTTAAAATTTAAATCGACACCCAAGTCCTCTATCTCCTCTTCTAGCCAATAGTTTGATACATAAAGACCGTCTAGGTTTTCGAATTGTAATATGTGCCGAAGTTTGCCTCTATATATAAAGTCTTTGATTCCACCGACAACCAGATCCATTCCTTCGTGTAATTCTTGCAGCTTGTGACAATCTTTTAATCGCGGCTCTCCCACTATATCTTGCATACGTATCTTGTTAGCTTGATCGACTTCTTCTTGTCGGTATTGGAGGAAATCCTTATTCTCCCACTCACTGTTGCATAGTTGCATGTTCACCACTTTTGGACACATATGGTTGTTATAGGTTGTAAGACCCTCGGTTTTAAATGATCCGAAAGGTTCTTTACTAGGCAAATATACAATGTTTAACGGACCCCCTTTACGTGTGGTGTACGCACAGGTTACGAAACCCGCATTCCGTAGATCGTCTATGTTATTTGCCATTTCGATAAATACGTTTTTAGAATAACCTTTTAAAAAATATACGGATTTAGTACCATCCTTTCCCGCAAGGACGCCTACATAACTAAAAGAGTCTTTTTTACTAACCACAAATGCATACAACTTGTAGAAACCAGATGTATCTAAGTCAGTCCATCGGCACATAAAATAATCTTTTAATTCTTCCTCATTTTCTCTAATAAGATGTTCTTTGTCTAATACATCTTTGTATTGTTCGCGTATTGTCGCAGTGTTTTCCATGTAGTCCAATTTTCGCCTTCTGCATCCATTTCCTCTAATTCCAGTTGTCTTTTCCTTCCACTTACAGCGTTTGGTATGCATAATGGGGCAATTTCCTTTAGCGTAAACGGATAGAGTTTACTACCAATATTTACGCGAGTTATGTAACCACCCATCTATTATATCAATATAAAACTAATCCTTAAGAAGTTATTAGGAAATATTAGGGAATGTGCAACAAGGTCATAAAAGACAATTTGTTACAATTTATTTCAGTTTATAAACGTTCATGGGAACGAAAGCGCTACAAAGTAGCACAAGGATAAGTGACACTGCAGATGTCAGGTCACAGACGGTCGTAGGAAGTCACGTACCGAGATTACGCAGACGTAAGCTCGCAACAAAGTATTTATGAATAGCTTTCAAGATAGCAACTATGTATCATGAATAGAGTCAAGTGTAAGCAGACATTAGGTCTGCAAATTCCCACAGAACTGTGAGGGGGTAGGGAGATTATATAAGGCCCGGGAGCTCCACTCGCAGGCAGTTCATCAAACGTTCAGCTTTTGCATTGCAGTTCGTAGATAACTCATTGTACAATTAAGTAATTAGATTTCGACTTAGAATAATTTAATTCAAGATTGTAAAATTCCATTGTTCAAATCTGTTTAAATCAAATAAATTTGTTAAAGTTCAAAGAGGTTTTTTTAAAAAGGACCGCTCGAAGCCACGAACCTTAACTCGCGTTGTCCTACAACCTCTGGACGAATGTTAGGCGTATCTATCAACCCCAATTCCGAAATTACTATTTCTTTTGGAATTGTAGAATATGGTGTTGCAGATTATGTAAAATATGTACTACCTGCTTTAATGTAGCACTTGTGTAAGATTTTTATTTTATCTTGGCTATCTTCTTCCTCTACTATCTCTAAATAATTTACAGGTAAATAGTTAAAACTAAAAGCCGAAAGCACATACTTTATCAATTTTTCTCTTTCCTCTGGTTTTTCGGACAACTTAATTTGCAAGCCCGTCAATTTCTTTGTATTGCCATTCCCCCAATACACGTACTGTAGCAGGTTATTATACACAAAACAGCAGCTATTTTGTAGCTTGTCCGATAGCCTACTCCACATTTTGGCAAGTGGTACCGGGTACATTGGCGCCTTTAAGAAGTATAACTTACTATCTTGCAATAAGGTTAAACAGTCTTTTAAGGGTTTATACACCCGTTCCGCACTGACACAGCTTCCAATTGTACAGTTGTATATTGTCGCTTCCAATCGCGTAATACCATGTTCTTTGGCTAAAGTAGACGCAAAAGTTTCTCTTAAACGTACATCTGGGCAACGTAAAAAATCTACTATATGCTTGCCAAGTTGTTTATTAACGCCAGGACTTGTTATCTGACACACAAATTTGTTGTATATCTTAATTCTTGCATTGGTTGTAAGCCATGTTAAACAATCAATTCCCGCAGTTTTATCGTTGTCAACTATAATATTACACTTTTCTTCGTATTCTCCCTTATAGCAAAAGTTATGCTTTGTAGTTAAATAATTACACATCTCCATCTTGCTAAATATGCCAGCAAAATCTTGGGTTACATCCATGTCAAAAAGATAGAAATAATCTTTTTCGAGTTCGTCTAATATATCTGGTAGTTCCTCCAATAAAGTTTTCAACTTAACATCTGCTAGTTCCACTTTGTATGGAACACATATAGAATTTTGAAATTTTTTATTAATGCATTCGAGGTCTTCTTTTCCGATAATTTCTTTTACTCTCTGGCCCATCTTGTTAGTGCTTTCCAGAGAAAACGAAAGCTTAGCTTTCACACTATGCCTAGCGGAAACGAATCGGTCGAACTTTCTTCGTAGATAGCTGTTAAATGCACCACAAATTTCTTTTTTTAGGATAAACATCCTTTTGTTTGCAGATGTTTGTTCGGCGTCAGAAAGGTCGCGAATTTTAACCAATATTATATTGTCACAAAATGGTTCTGTAATTGGTGTGTGTAGTCCACCAGTCAGCATCTGCTCGCCTTTGACATAACAATATTACCAATATCTGTCACCAGATTATTGTTGCACATATTTTCTGCCAACAGCTATAATCCAAATCGCTCATTTGTCGGTTTCACTTTGTTCCCAAGAAGTTGAGAAACGTTAATCACCTTGGAGACGCTCATGTTTACCGTTCTAGCTACTATCGAATACTAAATTGAATACGAAAAAATTGTCCCCTTATGTATCCTACATAGTGGGGGCGTATAATGCCGAAGATAGTCGAATATGTCGGAACACCGCCATATCGGTTACATTCTCTGGTTTAGGAACTGTTTTGTTATCCGACCTAGGTCGGCTGGAATGCGCATCGACATATGTCCGGATATGTGTAGGATGTTAGGCTAGGGTGTAATTACCCCATAGGGTGAAATTGCCCCATAGGGTGAAATTACCCCGAAGGGTGAAATTGCCCCATAGGGTGAAATTGCACCATAGGGTGAAATTGTCCCATAGAGTGAGATTGGATATAGTTTGGGTGTATGTCGTACGGATGCGAAAGGAGGGAGAAGGACAAAGTAGGGTGGAGGGTTTAAGCTAGTTTACGTTGTTTGGAGTTAGATTAGTCGCTGTTGTATGAAGTTAGGTTAGGTTCGTTGGACCTGTCAGGAGTTAGGTTAGCTGGTGTTGTCTGGTGTTAGGTTAGGTTAGTTGGATTTGTGTGGACTTAGGTTAGATAAAAGGAGAAATTGATAGGTTAGGTCAGCGCCCCGATGCTGACTTAACCTATCAATTTTTCCTTTTAACCGCGGTCGTAAAAATGGGAAATTAATGGTTAATTTTAATGTCGCTAAGCATATACTTTCGCTTGGTGATTCATTTAGAAAATATTCAAGCCTACCATTTCCTAAAATATGACGTAGAAGTTATTTAAAATTAAATTGCTTTATTAGTAAGTATTCTGTAGACAACAAGTTTGGTATTCCCTTAGTAAAGGTTTAAAGTGTTTTATTGAGTTTTTGTTTATAGTAGCACTTCATTTTCTACAGCACGACTTGCACCCAATTTGTGTGCGTGTGCTATCACCCTATTGGATTTTTTTAATATGCACGCGATGCGATTGTTGACCGTATAACATGGAAGACGTTTTCCAGTGTTTCTACTAACTGCATTCGTACAAACGACGATGCGAACCGGGTGCATGCATTGGCGCTAAATGTACTGGACGAGCAGCAAGGATTGGTAAAAGATAACGTCATTTAGTCCCCCGCTGAATCCTTAATATCGTTCGGCTGTCTTTGGAAACCTTCGGTTTGCATTCTATAGGGAACATAAATCAGGTACGCAAGAGTAAGCTTTTTAGTTACAAGTTAGTTTGCTTACAAGTTTAACCAAAGTCTTATAGTGCGGATTTTGTTTTGTACTAAAATGGTACCTGCAAACATTTTTAAATGCGAGCCCTGTCACGTCTACTTTACCAGGAGGGATGCTCTCAAACGGCACCAAAACAAATGTCGTGGTGTAACATCGTCCACGGTTAAGCTTATACATCCGTCCGCAGCAAAGTACTTAAACTGTGGGTCTTGCAGTATCGCTTTTACGAGAATAGCTTACAGCGCCTCAAGGAAAAACAGCACTGTATGTTATTAAGCCGTAAACGTTCAGCCCTGCCAGCAGTTGGAGAGCCTTCCCCAAAGCAGTTACGGATTCTGTGTAAAGTGTGCGACATGGAGGTGTTAAAGTCTGCATACCCTGGTCATCTACGGAGCAGCAAACATAAAAATGAATCAGTTACCGCTACTAACGACGATGGTGTAGAAATGGTTAGTACAGCGTTTAACAACCGTATGGCTAGCTATCGCATAAATAATGCCAGTGTCGACGATGGAGTGTCCGAGTTTCTTTGGAAGCAGAAAGAACGATTTATTCGATTAATTAATGAAAAAGAATACAACATACAGCAACAAAAGTCTATTGCGAACTCTACGGCGTTTACACCAAAATGGGAGAAGAGACTACCGATGTGAAATTCTTTAACACAAAAAGTATGGTTATAACGTCTTCTAGTAATCTGGAAAATATGTACGAGGTCTTAAACGAAACCATGTAAACACCAATTTTATACCCAATTAATTAATAAAATCAGTTTATCGGGCGAGGACAACAAAAGGTACATCATTCTTAATAGTACAGCAACTTGCGCATGGGGCATAAATATATAAGGTAGTTACTATATTTGTATATATTTTATTGTGTTTCCTTGTACAAACAATTAAGGTAGGTCAGTAAACAGTATTAAATTGCTATTAATTGACTCGCATTTAGCGTACTTTCCTACTGTAAATAGCGTATTTTTTTGGAGAAGATATACACTTTTAAAAAGAAATTATATACGGCTCTCACATGTAATTCGGAGGATGATTACGTTAAAGTCGACCTTCCCATTTACATATTAAAAACACGTTACATAGGAATGTTTTTACATTATTTTCATATTGTTAGATTAACGACAATATGTCTTATTGAGCGAAAACACTTTTTCGCTTTTATTAAACAGTACATTAATCTCTTTTTGTTATTGGTCTTTTTTAAACAACACATTAATTTCTATTTTTTGTTACAGGTTACTTTAAACTGCTTGGATTCGGCTACGCTAAGAAGATAATGTTATACTTTGTAAAAATTGTAATTATTTTATTAAACTGTAAATCGGGTAAAATAAATTATTAAATTTTTGCGTGCTTAATTTCTTTAGGTTAATAGCGTTACGTGTTTGGTTAAAGGATTCTAGATATTATAAAGGATAGATGACTAGAAATCGACATTGATAAAAAAATATCTTAAAATTGAAATAGCTCTCTGGGGGATGATTCTATCTAAAAAATTCTTAGAGATTTGGGTAGCTGAGAAAAATCTAATATTAATTAATACCAAACAATATAGATTTAACTCGTGGGTGGAAATGTGGAAAAAGATTTATCTGGCAGAGGGTATATGTGTAACTTTGTAAGCGGTGGTCCTATTTTAAATCTGTTTGCATATTCGAATTTTGCGTAAAATTTTAGACTAATCTGATGTATCACATGGTTAAAAAAATGTTTAAGGACGGTCGGAAATCGATCTTGGTGAAAAATCTTAAAATAAGGGTAGCTCCCTGGGGGATAATGCTATCTGAAAAATTTCTAAAAATTCGGGTAGCCGAGAAAAATCTAATATTAATTGATACCAAGCAAGATAGGTTTATCTCTTGGGTGGAAATGACGAGTCGAAGAAAACTATTTGTTAGGTTTGCTTATAGAGCAAAGAGCAAAATTTAGGGGATCAGAACTTTAAAAAGGTATAACTTTGCAGGGCGTGGTCGGATATTAAATCTGTTTGCAGATTCGGATTCTGCGTAAAATTTTAGACTAATTTGATGTATCGCATGACTAAAAAATTGATGCAGACGGTCAGAAATCGCTTCCGGTAAGAAATCTTAAAATTGGGGTGGCTCTCTGGGAGATGGCTCTATTAAAAAAATTCCTAGAGATTCGGGTAGCTGAGAAAAATCTAATATTAATTGATACCAAACAAGATAGGTTTATCTCAAAAGATGCAATGGCTAGTCGAAGAAAACTATTTGGTTCCGAATGTTAGCGGTAAAAAAATCTTAAAATCAGGGTAACTCCCTGGGGGATGATACTATCTGAAAAATTCCTAAAAATTCAGATAGCTGAGAAAAATCTAATATTAATTGATACCAAACAAGATATATTTATCTCGTGGGTGGAAATGTGGAGAAAGATTTATCTCGCGGGTGGAAAGAATGCGGGTGTGAATATTTATCTCGAAAGATGAAAAATGGTTAGTCGAAGAAAACTATTTGGTCCAGATGAGTGTGGAAATGAGGGATTTTCCTCATTTCCACCTTATGGGAATTTATATGTAATTTGGTCCAGATGAGTGTGGAAATGAGGGATTCTGGTGGAAATGAGGCGACAGTATTGCCATATTCCTACTACTACGGGTCTCGACGAAAATATCATATGCTTTCCACCTGGTGAGTAGACAAAGAGAATATCCTTCCCTGTGAGCAGCTAATTTCCGTCTCGTACTAAAATGTTTTCTAAAATCTATCTTCCACGACTACGTAATAAAAGAGTTGGTGTCTACAGACCAAGAATTAAGAAGTGAAAACAAACCGAAAAAAACGAAACAAGAAAAAGAAGAAACCCCGAACCAGGATTTTCTTTTAATAACAATAAGGTATAATTTTATTTTTCTTCACGTCTTCCATATTTCTAATATTTGGGGCTGCTTATCCTTTCTAATCACCAATTATTTTCACACGGAGGACACGCAAAGGAAGTTAGTTAGACAAATACGTAATTAGTAACAAAATTAAAGTGAAAACAACAATTTTCCATCTTTTGGATTTAGTTCCTAACTACTCAAAGCTTACAACATTCTTTTACTAGAAATGCGCATTTCAATATTTAAATCAACAAGGTTATTCATCATTATAATAGGGTACCATTCAAGTTAAATTTATTTTTACAATTTTTACCCAAATCCTATCTGAACAGCTAAACTAAGCAGAAGGGAGCAAGTATTTTCTATTATATAATGTCAATGTATGCTGACTAATATAATAGCCGCTCTAATTGCATTGGCATACTGTGTATTACTGTCCACCAATAAATATTCTGTAATCGACCAACGACTGTTTTTAAGAATAACATTTTCTATAAAACGATATTGCTTTTAATCTTAGAAATTCTTTTGCCACCATCATTGGTATTAAATTTTTTGATATTTTAAATGACTGTATAGCATGTTAGAACTAATTGCTGCTTAATATACATTTTAAGAACGAATATCAAGCACAAAACATTACGGACAGATAATTGAAATTGAATTCCATTACATTTAGCAATTATATCTATTCAGTACTGTTAATGGAATGTCTCTCTAAACGTTTTCAATTAACGCAATGCAATCGTCGGTTTTGTATGTTAGTGACGGCTAACAGGAAACCACAAAGTCGCAAAATTTCATTTAAAAGCTTGCAACTATAGGTGGATTATACAGACCAATTAACTAGAAATTGCAGATACATTAAAACAAGTTGCCAAAGTAAGCTGAGATTAAATTGAATTTGGTCCATCAGCAAACATACGGTTGACACTCGTACGTAACGAAATATAAAATATGGGAAGTGATATCCTTTCCTTGTATGATTTGCTTTGGAAATCAGTAACATCACCCCATGCATTTATTCAAGGTTTTCTGAAAAAAATCTCATATATAAATATAAGGTATTGCCAAAAGGCACGTTTGCTATGAACAGTACGATATTGGTTAGTAAGATGAAACTATTAGGTTTGTATGCCATTTTAAAACGACTTAATAGTTGAAGAAGGAAAACATAAGGTATTGAACAGAATTCCAAGCTGCAACATTTCTATTTTTTGTTAGAATATTTTTAACAAACAATCTTTTAAATAACAACTACTACATCCACAACAGTTTCTATTTAATAAGCTGTATCTTACATACAACCTCAAAAAAACACTTTCATACAAATACTAAAATCTAGAAGTAGAGTCTAAAATTGCCACAACGGCTGTACCTCACAAACAATATCTTAAATTTAATAAAAATATAACTTCTGAGTAGTCACTCCTCTTACTTTTGCTAAAATTAGAGTCGAAAATATCTTTTATAATCAGGGTGAACACACCCTTAAACTTAATTTCGTTCACCAGCGCTTTAACAAATACGCTTCTCTATGAAAATGAATATTTACATAACTCGAGCCTTTCCTTAAATTCTCCACTACAAAAATATAGGAGTGACTACGAGTGGAACGACAAAGAAGAGCACCTACTATGTCGCAGGAAAGGACTTGCCAGGGATAGGATGGTTTGGCCCTAGGAGCAAATAAACCAGGAGGAGGTAACTGTTCAACTTTGTGAGCAACACAAATCGGACAACGCTGGATGTAACGAGCAACGTCAGCTTTGAGACAGGGTCAGTAATATTTTTGAAGAAGACGAGCAGAAGTTTTGGTCACGCCACAATGACCGGAAGTAGTAGGATCGTGATGGAAGGATATCCGATTTTTACGCTGTTTAGAAGGTACGGCGATCTGTCAATCGTCCAGAGAATCGACAGCGATAGAAGTTTTGTGACGACGGAAAAGGACATTGTCCACCACGGACCAGGAAGGATAACGTGTAACGGCGTTAGAAATTTTTCGGAGCATGGTGATGTACTAGAGATCCGGAGTAGGAAGGGAGACTTCAAGAGAGGTGACTGTAAAAATAGAAATTGGTTCAAGGACCGGAACAGAACGAAAAAGGGAATTAAGGAACAACATGGTCTTTGCCCTTACAGTGAATAATGGCAAAGTCATATTGCTGGAGGCGGAGGGACCAACGGGCTAAGCGACCCGAGGGACTTTGCAGTTTATTAAGCCAAAGGAGGGAGTGGTGATTAGTGATAACGAAAAAATGGGAACGCTCAACGTAAGGACGAAACTACTCAATCGCCCACATCACCGCCAGACACTCCTCAGTAACTGAGTAGGTACGCTCAGGTTTGGTGAGGGACCGACTGATATAGCTTACGACCTTCTCGCCGCCGGGATGGAATTGGCTAAGGATGGTACCCAAACCGAAATGGGAGGCGTCAGTTTGGATGGTAAAAGGTAAGGTAAAGTCAGGACAGGAAAGGATGGGGGCAAAAATTAGGTGTTGTTTAAGGGAAATGTAGGCAGATTGACAATCGGGGGTACAACAGAAAGGGGTGTTTTTGCGGTCAGGTTAGAAAGCGGAGCTGTAAAAGTGGCAAAATTCGGGATGAAACAAGGGTACCAACTGGCCATGCCAATCAGTTGACGGACTGCGGTAACAGTGGGGGGAGGAGGGATCTTAACGATTGCAGAAACTTTATCGGGGTCAACCAGGAGACCATCCCGGTTAACGATGTAACCAAGATAACGGAGCTCAGGAAGGTAGAAATGACCCTTGTCTTGACGAAGAGTAAGGCCAGCATGTAAGAGACGAGAAAGGACTAGGTCAAGAATTCGGAGGTGTTCTGCGAATGAAGGAGTAGCAATGATGATATCATCGAGGTAGGCGAAGCAGAATGGTTCTAGGTTAGAACCGATGACCTGATCGATTAGACGTTGAAAAGTGGCAGGAGAACTATGGAGGCCGAAGAACAAAATTGAAATAAACCTCGATGAGGGACGGTAAAGGCAGTGATGGGTTTGGATTCGGGGGCAGGAGGAATTGCCAATAGGCGGAACGGATATCTAGTGAGGAGATATAACGAGCATCACGGAGTCGGTCAAGGATGGTAGAAACGTACGGAAGAGGATATGCGTATTTTTGAGTGACTTGGTTGACCTTTCGAAAATCAATGCAGAACCGATAGAAATCGTCTCTCTTCTTAACTAGGACAATGGGGCTAGTAGAAAGTTCGAGTTTCGAATGGGCAACCTCAAGGAGCGGAAAGTAACGTTGTTTGAATGGGCTCAGCTGACGTGCGAATGTGGTGTTGTACTAAGGAAGTACAGCCGAGACCAGGAGGTTGTATCGAAAAGGAGGAAGTAATTAAGGAATCAAGTCGATGTTGTTGCTCGGGATCAAAGTCGGAAATAATGTGGGTAGGAGCGGAAGTAGTGATGGCCAAGGAGGAAGGAGGAGCAAAAAGTCCATTGACCATCCAGAAGACCAGGGACACACTGCATAGACTGCCAGAATCAATGCCGAGTATAAGTTGGTGAAAGACATCGGGAATAACCAGTATATCAAAGGTAACTACAGACTCTGGGAGAGCGATGGGAAGGGAGACAAAACCTAGGATGGCACATTTCGAATTGTTGGCCAGACTGCAGAAAGATGAAGAATACTTATGCAGAGGAAGGTTCAAAGGAAGTAATCGGTGCCAACCAGGACCACCAATGATAGTACGAGTGGCTCCTGAATCTAACAGCCCAGTCAAGGGAATTCCGAAGATTAGGACAGATAAGTATGGGCGTTGGTCGCCCAGGACACTAGTGCACAGATAATTTAGCACCGAATTATATTGGTCCCCGAGACCAGAAAAGGGGATATCCGAGGACAGAGAAAGAATAGGGCCTTCGCCTCGGCCTAAAGACCCTATCGTCGGTTTACCGACGCCGTCCATGTTGGGCAGTTAGGTCGGGTAACTCCCTTGCTACCACAACCATAAAAATGTCGGACTTGCGGAGTGGGACAACAAGTAGAAATATGTCCAATTTGGTCACAATTGAAACAAGTGACCTGACGAGTAGGAGTAGATGTAGGGAGAGGAGCAGACGATACGGCAACAGGAACGTTATGTCGAATCGGAGGTGTAGGACGGGCCTTGATAAGTCGATCAGGATGACTGAGTGTGTGTGTGGGAAGCGAAGCGGGTGCGAAGGCAAAATCTGGTTCTACGTATGAGTTTTTGTCTTGGCTAGGAGGTACATAATTCTCAACGCGAAATTTTCTGCGTTCTAGTTGCAAACACTCGGTTTCCAACTCTTGTAAAGATTGAACCGGAGGTAACCGAGTGAGATAGAAGGGAGATAAATTTCGGGAGACAACATCTAACTGTACGTCATCAGTCACTCCCGTGACAACGGAACATGGCAGCCATACAAACTAGGTACTCGATAATACCTTCCGTTAAATCCTGGGTTCGTGTCAAAATATTTTGAAATAATCGGCGTCTATAATCCGAGGGTTCGAAATGTTGGATCAGTAAATCGTACGACTTCCAATCCGAAAACCTATGCCTATTACCCCGATACCAAAGCAACACCTTAGCTTCGAATAAATCTGCTGCCGCATCAAATAACTGCAGTTCCGACACATGTCGGGCTCGTCGGAGTTCTTCCACCCGTTCTAAGAAATTATGTACAGACAGGGTGTTCGGGTAGCCAGAAAATTTTATATTCCACTTCGACACCCGAATGTATTGGTGGAAAACGGACCAAGGAGTAGCGGCTGACCTAGGCACGGTAGCAGGAGCGGATTCCTGTTTAGGTTCCTATTCCGAGTAGGAAGTAAGCAAAGAAGGTTCATCGGTATCGACACTAGTAGTGTGTGCCGGGCTAAAAGTGGCTATCAGAGTTTTGGAAAGCGTAACAGTATGACGAGATTTTTTGATCTCTTTGTCAAAAGAGCCGCGGAGATTAGCTAAAGTTAGCAGTAATTGGTTATGGGCTTTGTGGTTCTCCGGTGTCGGAGACATTCTCGAACAGCTTCGTTCGGTATGTATCCATAGGGAACTAATGCGTGTAAACGCAGGTGAAGATTTGTCCTCACAAAATGTAGCCAAAGCTTGTTTGAGCTCTTGAACAGCGGCCGCAACCGCTGCCAGTTCGGAAACGAAGTCAGGCTCCACGAGAACAGAACTAAATCCTGGTTCCCGTTCCATGCGGTACGCACTCTGTACGGACCTGCGTAACTCGTCGACCTTATCCTCGGGGTTTAAAGCCTCGAGATAAAAGTTCGTATTGTAGTTCGGTTTTTCGCAACCGATTTACATGCATGCGCCAATATGCCATGGTACACCAAGAAAAAAGAACAACCAATTAGTAAATGGTATTTCAACTGATTTAGTGACCCGTAGCACAGTTTGGGACCCACAACGTCAAAAAGACGAGCGGTAGGAGAGAAAAATCGGAGAAGAAGAGAAAAAACCAACTCTACACTTGGAGAACAAAATATGCAGAGAGGGAAGGAAGAAAACAAAAAATCTTAGGCGCCAGCGTTTTCGATGGACTAGGATTATTGGCGAAAACACAAGTCCAATGATCTGAAATTAACCCACCAATAATATTTAGCAATCGCGGAAGAGAACAAAATCAAAATTCAAGAAGATCGAACCCACACAACCAATAACTACAATAAATAAATACTAGTTCGAACGTACTGGAAGAAAACGTAAGTAGCATCAGATCGAGAAAAGAATAATGTAGTAACTTAGGCACTAACAACAAAAAAATCGGATTAAAATTAACTAAAGCCAACTCGGAGCAGAATTTTAACTAAACAAAATCGCAACCCCACATCAGGGCGTCCATATTTTATGCGACATTTCTAGACGTAGCCGGAAAAAACATCGAAATACCAGACCAGCTACCAATCGCGGAGAGTGGGGGGATTCACCTAAATACCAAAAAGACAACAAACAATATATATATATATATATATATATATATATATATATAAAGCACATCATCCACGATTATCTATTAACAAATTACAAGGAAAATAAGTAAAATTTGTTGATGCACATATACAACTAAAAATATTAAATTTAAGCTATATTATACATTACAAATTGGCTAGTGGTTCCACGAAGTGCGCATTTTGCAGTTAACACGTAAGAAAACTCAGTGAAAAAAACAGGAAAAGTAATGCTTAGCATTTGTCAGCGGTGAAATAAAAATCATCGACATATAAAAAAGAAACGGGCCACATACCTCTCTGCGCCGGGTTGTTTATCTTACCAACCGGCGGGGGGGAGAGGAAGAAGTCAGCATAGTAACGTAGCTGCCATCGTAATTCCAATGGTCCACGGCAAGCAACGAACAGGTGGGCTTACACATAAACAAAAAGAAACTCAATTTGGCCTCCCATCACAACCAGGTGACGACTATTTCGGGACTTCCAGGCCCCTGGACAAAAACTAGAATAATTCATAAAAAGCAATTAATTTAGTGTCGTCAAAAAATATGTTTTTATAAAGACCCTCGAAACTTACCACACAATGTGTGCGCGAAATTTCTACAACGCAAAATGAAATAGGAACAATTAACAATCTATTCACTGTTTTCGTGTTCAGAGTCAAGAGCCAAAATGAATATTAATTTCGTGTTCTTAACGAATGAATACACTGGGAAACCCGCGTTATCTAAGCAAGAAGCAGCTTGATCGGATAGCGCGCAATCTTATTTTCAACAAGTTACTTTGGGACAATATAGAAAACCCATTCTACGGGGTCGTAATATCTAACAAATTGAAGGTTACCTAACGACATGCTACGAATTATTTCATTATCGCATAACTTTGTTATAACGCGAATAGATTTGAAGAATAGCAACGTAGTTTATGTAACTAAATTTATCGTACAGCGGACTTATGATTAGCAAGGGAAATTTTACAAGATATAAACTATTAAATTTTCGTTTTTAACAGAAAAAGGGGTTTTAGGTGAAAAATTATTAAACACGTATTGTTATTCACAGGTTTAAGGATTTTTAAGGGGAACCGAATTGACTTAAATGAGATAAACAATGAAACGACGAAAATGAACGTAACAGAAGATAACTAGTACCTAAAACAGGATATAAACTATTTGATTGTAGCATAAACTTGTCGTTTTAAAGCAAATAGATTTAAGTTGAGGAATTTATTCGAGCGGGTATTGAATTAACCAAAATATTACATATTAATGTTTCTAATGTATACTTTTACTGATTAATGTATTTCTTTCTGTACATATCGAGTTCAAAGTGTGCAAAATAATTAGTAATACACATATTGTCACTTTAATAAATTAAAATGAATAGCTCTAAAATATTCTTCATGTCCAATTATGTACAAGAATTTGGTATTAACAGTTTAAACGTTCAAAATGTATTAGACCCATCTAATGTTAATAGATGTTCTAAAATTTGGTAAAACAGGTATTGCGTACCATAGGATTAATTAATAATGTATGTGTCAATATTGTAAAAGAATTTTCTTGTGTATTTGTAATGGGTGGAAGAAAAGGGTTTAACAATAGAGTTAATTAAAAAATATATGTGCTAAGTCGATCTCTAATATAGGTAATAAATCGACAAAGGGTTTAAAAGATTACTTTGTGCTAATATTGGGAACAGATAATGACGTGTTAAAAGTGCAAGTTAATAAAAATTTCTTTCGGGTTTCTGAAACAGACAAGCTGGTGTAATTAGTAAAGTGAATGCATGTCTATTTTTCTTTTACACCCGTATAGTCCATATAGAGACAATCTCCATGTATTTCTTACGTCAATTCCTTCAGTTTTACATTGGTTTAAATGAGAGTCAAGTATGATAGCAAAGTGCGTGGTTTCGTACAGGTACGAGTAACATCCATAATTTGTTGCTGAGCAATAATGAATTGCGTAAAACAATTTATTAATACACACTTCTCATCGGCATATTCTACTGTGCTTCATTTACTGTGCTTACTTCAAAAATATATAACCAGGAAAAAATACACTCGCTAGAATATCGTTATGAAATGTGTGGATCAATTTGCTTATTACTTGTGTAGTTCGAGAAAGAACTATATTGTTATGGTGTTGCACGTGATTTTCTTTAATTTTTAATCGTCTAATATGAACAAGTGTTTGTCTGCTATGCCGACAATGAAATAATATACAGATGTTGACTGTATTGCTATACAATTACATTCTTGTTGTCTCTTGAAAAATGTTTCTGCATCGAAGGACTTTAAGCATGTGTCTAATAACTTCCGAACATCACAAAAGAACATATTTGTGTTGCCTTGTTACATTTTTGTTTAGATAATTTTAATATAATTCAATAATCTTTTGTGCCCAAATGACAAAGCGTGCAGTAGAAACGTTTACTAGGCTTATCGCTTGGACTACCTATGGTTAGAGTATTTAGTGGATCACTTAGCCTTCTGTATTTCTTTTAAATGTCTGTGTATACAGTTTCCTTCTATGTGTTGATACTACAATGAAGTTGTTTGTTATTTACGTAACACAGAATTATGGAGTGGTAGATCGTAAAAATTACAAATCGGGAAATTATCATGGTTAATTAGCTCTTGCAATATTATTAGACGTATCTTAAATTACTGAAATTAGCTTTATATACCGGGTGTTCGTTCTCAAAGTCGATTATAGAAATTTAACATGCAATCGGACGTTTTTGATGATTGTTGCTCGCCAATTTATCGTATAGGAAAGCTGATAGTATCAATAGAAAAAGAAAATTATTACTATTCAAATAATACCACTGACAACACTCAAAGTAGAATTACTATTTTAAAAAACAAATTTAAAGTTTGACAGTTTGTAAATACGAGTAGCCTTAATTTTAATATTCGACAGCATTTTCGATTTGCCATTGAGTTTTAATTAGTAGGCTTTAATCAGGAAATTGTTGTGCTACTGTTCTTTTGTTTGTTAATAAGCAGTGAACTTTTAGGCGCTTGAAGAGGTTAATTTTTCTAAAAATGTATAATTTTAATAATAAGGAAAAAGTTTTTATGGTGAAAACCTATTATAGTGGCGTCAGTTTGCGAAGAGTTAGAGATTTGTTTGTCGTTAACTTTAATGCAAGACCTATACCATCTGTAAGTACTATTCAAAAATATGTACAAAGATTTGAAAGCTGTGCGAACATTTCGGAAGAATCGGAAGGTAGGAATGGTGAGTAACTACAGTTTTTATTGAATGATGTTCTAAAGTACTTATCATGATTATGATACAGGAAATCCACAAATAACCGATTGCACAAACGAGCGTGTTTTGGCGTTGGTAAATGCAGACCCAAAATTCAGTTTGAATAAAATTTCAATTGAAGTTGGATTAAGCAAATCACAGGTATGAAAGATATAAAAATAATAAATATCATCCTTGTAAGCCGCAATGCCATCAAGAGACTTTTGCTGTAGACGAAGAAGATAAGTCTGTGTTTTGTTATGAAATGCAAGAGCGTGCAAACAATGATTGTCGCTTTCTATCGTCGCTATGCTTCAGCGACGAGTGTACTTTTACACCAAATAATGAACCCAATAATCAAAACACAATATATTGGGCACAAAAAAATCCTAATGTGAAATTTCGACAAGAACGCAGTATCCTCAAAAAATTAATATTTGGGCTGGGATTTTTAATAATAATATTATCGGCCCGTTTAAAATTCAAGGAAATTTAAATTCAGAAACGTATTTAGATCTTTTGGTAACAAAGGTAGGACCTGCGTTGGAAGAAGTTGCAACAGAAAATCAGGAGATCTGGTTTCAACAATACAGCTGTCCCGCACATTTCGGTTTAGGTGTTAGAAGGTTCTTAAATGATTCCTTTCTAAATATATGGATTGGTAGAGGTGGTGTTATAAATTGGCCAGCAAGATCTCCTGATTTAGCATCTTGCGACTTTTTCTTGTGGGGACACCTTAAAAGCAAAATTTATAGAAGACGCCACCTAAAAATTAATTCTTTGAGAGAAGCAATAATTAATGAATATGCGCTAATTACTAACAAGCAGTTAGCAAAGGTTAGAAATAGTTTTTACAACAGACTGGAATATTGTTTATTTCAAAACGGGGGATTATTTGAATATTTACTTTAATTAATTTTTTCTTAAACTGTTTTTTTATAAATTTCTAATAAAAATCATTTGAAGCTTTGCTTAATTACGGTTTTATTTTAAAACTATGCCAAAAAACCTTAAAATTGAATATATTTATAAATTGCCTATGTTTGACTTTGAGAGTGAACACCCGGTATAATGCACTTGGCAGATTTTACGATCCAAAACAACAAATATACTACTTTATTATATAATAATGTCAAAAATCGGTTAACCGTAAGCTTTCCACTCGTTAATTCTATATATATAGGCATTTCAAATTTAGTAGTTAATACTCCAGTGGCGCTGCACAATATCTTTATGCATTCAAATACATCTGTTCTGCTTTGAGGATTATATTTAGCCCATAACAACCTTCACTTCATTTAACACGTTTCCATTGTTTCATAACGTTTTGTTACAGCATAGAAGCGTGAAATTTATTTGAGATACACAAAAGCTTTTATACGTAATTTCAGCAAGCTGTTATTAGGTTTTATGGTGTAATTAACACTTTGTTTGCTTTATGCTGACTATTTTATTCGGAATTAAAAAGTCACTGAATTTTATTTATCTGTCTGTACATATAGGTATTACATATCCCACAATTGAAGTTAATTAAGCAATCCATTCAAATCTACAATTCAATCAACTTCGTCAAACCCTGCTTTTAACCACTAGCCAGGAAATCTAATTACGGCATCCATTTAGCTCTCAAACCCATTACAAAAGTTAGTTAGCCCCAACCGTACATACACATCTCCCAGTTTTCAGATCAAATGTCTAATGCAGGTAATAGTTTTGGAATTTTTTATCGGTTTTGAATATGTTCCGCATAAGTTAGCGAAATCTAATTATTTCCAGTACAAGGTAATTAGTGCCGACATATTAAGACGCACAAAAGAGCAAATTTTACCTCAGAATTAAGCTAAAATTTAATTATATTACTAGAAGTCGTCGCGATTATATTACAAATTGAACATTCAACTAAGCATACTCAAGGTAGATAGCGTAATGCACTAAAACTAAAACAAGGTAAATTAGGATAAGGTTAATCTTCCTCATTTTATGTTTACACTAAAATACAAACCGTGAAGGTATAATTTAAAAAGTGGCTTTTGTACGAGTCTGCACAGCGACATATCTACATCCCCGCCAGGTCTGCAAGTACAAAGCGGCTCGAGCGATAAGAAATTCAATCTAATGAATCAACAAAGTACAATTCAACTTTATCATATACTATTAGGCAAGTTAGAAACGGTCACTAAAGCAGGTTGTTAGAGATAGGCGATTGAGGAATTTAGTTAATGAGCGATTTTCTAATGCTATTATGACTAAAAACTGTTGAAATAGAACGACAAAGAATAAGTACGATAACGATGAACACCATGTGCACTCTTCATCTTTCTTCCTGTTTTATTTCCAAGGATTGATAAAAAAAGCAGGCGAGAAGCGATTGTCAACTTTAACAAAAGTGCTAACATTTTTAGTTGTAAACTGCATACAGTAGTGAAGCGCCACTAAACGACCTATAGGGTTAATTTGGTTTATGAGTTTGTGCGATTACATAGTTTAGAAACAGAAATTGAATGCCTAGATTATTGTCTGTACTGTACACGTATGTATATTCATAGGTAGCTTAGCTTCGTTAGGTTCCTTAGTTAAAAGTTAAATAACAGATATGGGTTATTTGCTAGTTGCATCACATAACTGAATGAAATTAAGAAAACTTTCCAATGCGTTTATTTGTTATTGCTGTGCTTGTCTTAGCTTAGAAATTTTCTTTAAACGTAAATATTTGTCTGGTTTGAACGAACACATGCACCTTGAAGAAATTATAGGATACTAGAATGGGTAGAATGGCTTGCGTTTTTCAGTGAGCTAACAAAACTTTAGATTTAGCCACATTAGTGGAATCTTTAGTGAGGAACCACACTAAGACAGGTCCCCCGAAAGAGAAGAGGAGTGCCTTCTGTATTTAGAGTGGCAGAGACTATAGGGGTCGGTATGATGTTCTAAGACACAGTACTGCGATTTGAAAAGCAACGAGAAACCACCACATTACCTCCCAAGTATACATCGTACCAAAAACTTTCTTAAAATAATGGCTTTCTCTGAGATATAAGATTCCGAACTTAAAATAGTTCTCCAATCGGATATCCGGGAGGAAACTACTTCAAAGGATGTTAGTGGCAAGTTCAATAAGAAGAAAAGCAGAAGAAGGAACATCTTGCTAGTCGGGGTATGGAATGTTGGAAGCATGAAGCAAGTGGGCAAGCTACAGAATATGAAAATTGAAATAGATAGGCTAGCATTAGATATAATAGAGATTAGCAAAATTTGGTAACCAGACGAGGAGGATGTTTGGAACGAAAACCTTAGGGTAACTCATACAGATCAGAAAAAGGAAATTGGGGTGTACATATGGTTATGCGGAAAACAGAGGACAATATGTAGAAAACTACTTACAACGGGACGAAAGAATACTTATAGGTAGATTGAAATCTAAACGTGTAAATACAGTAATACTACGAGTATACATGCCCACCTCTAGCTGCAATGAGGAAGAGGTAGCCGCGATTTAAAATATATCGAATACGCACTAAGATTCGTTAAAGGATACGAACATTTAATAATTATGGGAGATTTTAATACAGCGGTGAGTGAGGGTAGGAAAGTAGCGGTAGTAGGTGCTAGAAAACAATGCACGTTGAAGATGCCAGAAAACATAGGGAGATATCAAATAAATTACAATCTTGTTAAACAAATGTTTAAAAATCAAGTAAAAGACTGTAGACGCTATCCAGAAGTAGATATAGACACCAACACATAGTAATCATGAAGGCTTCGTTAAAATTTAAAAATTTGAGAAAAAGAACAAAAAAGGCACTTTAGTTTTGAGAAACTAAAAGATAAAGATACCCACAAAAGATTTAAGAAAAAATATAACGAACTGCTCAAAGACATCAGGAAAATTTGTGATACTAAGGAAGTAGAAACAGAGTGGAATAACATTATATCCAGCTTAGACATGGCGGCTAGAGATATTCTGAGGTATAATCAAAAAATATATACCAAACCCTTTGTAACAAAGAATATTCTGAATTTAATAAAAAATGACGAAAATACAAAAAACAAACCAGACGAAGTAGGATAACAGAGGTACCAAGCCATATAATAGGAAATTATTTCCAACTTCAGAAAAGCTAAAAACAACGGATTGCTGAAAAGTGTAAAGAGGTACAAACTAAGATAGAAATAGGAAAGGCAGACAGCGGGATACCCAAAGATCTCAAACCTAATATCATAGTCACTACATCAAAAGAGAGAGGTGAGAATAGATGTGAAAATTTTCGAACACTAATCTTGATAGCACACGTGTTAAAAATATTAAGTAGAATTGTGCAAAAACAGATGGAAAAACGGACAGAAAAAATACCAGGAGAAGATCAATTTCGATTTAGGCGAAATAGAGGAACACGGGAAACCATTTTAACTTTATGGGTAATAATGGAGAAAGCGATAGAAAAAGGGTTTGTAGATCTGACCAAATAATTAGTATCGTACTATGGTTGATCACCTGCGAGTGCGGTTGACATTGATGTGAGCTAGGCACCACATCACATTTATCTGCTTAAACATTTGAAGTCAGCAGTGACAGATATGTACAATTTTAGCAGTGAGAATGCCAACGTAGGTTACTGCCTTAATATTTATTAACACTATTACTGTTAGATCAACTTTGCAATTGATACCACATATTTTAAACATTACACCATTTCATTGGAAAATTTATGTCACCAGCAATGTCTGCTTTACTTCACAAACTCTATAGGACCAGCCATATAAGTCTGAGTTCTTTAGGAATCAATTTCATCCTGTACTTTGTCTTTGCAGTGAGAGTGCAATGATAGGTAAAACTTTTAATATGTGGATATGTTGTGTGGACGTCAATATACTTTGTCCTTGAGTTAACGTTCGATCTAGTTATATAAAGATACGCCTTCCTCAATTTTGTTTTGTCGTGGTCACCATATGACTTTCGCTTCGTAAACTCGTATTATTTTAGATATTGTGTTAGTGCTCTTTGTATTAGGTTTAATTTTATCTGTTTTTTAAATTTTACTGTAGTTATTTTATTTATTTGACATTGCAATCTTTTAATTGTGTCAATGTACTTAAATTTTTTTTTATTAATTTTACAGCTTGTTATGGAATCACTTACATTTAGATTAGTTTATGTGAATCTTTTTACGTCATAGTAAGTATGTAAGTTGACTAGCTACACTGTTTCAAGTTTGTATGCTAACATTTGTTAAATTTCAGTCTTTGAAGAAGCCATAATTGTTCATGCCGAAACGTTGAATATAGTTACAAATTAACGCTGTAGTTTTTATTTGGACGAACGAGTGTATCCCAAGATTCTATACAACTTTATTTCATTACCTACGTCCGTTCGAAAAATTATAAGAATTATATATATATACACACATATATATATATATATATATATATATATATATATACAGGGTGTCCCAAATTGAGTAGGATAGCATGGGTATCTTTGTTATTATTAATGATAGAGATCTGCTTAAATGGGCAAAGTTGTGTCATTTGGATAGCTTATTTAAATTCCGCATAGATACATTCTAAATTCCAAACGGTTTAGAAATTATTTAAAAAAAACTGAAAACTGCCAATTTCTTCGAAGTCGAATATTTTTGTTATAATAAAAGATACGAAAAAATGTTTCTTATAAAAGTTACTTAGTTCAATTGTGTGCACTTAAAAGTGATATTAAAATTAAATTCAAGATGGCGGTTATCGAGATAATAGCATCAACTTTCATATTTTAAATGGACGCCATATTGGATTTTTAAATGGTTAGATAGCATATTTTTTTCTCTTTTCAACGATGTAACACAACATATGTTTAAATGAAAAAATTTACTGAAAATGATAATTTTAGTTTTTTATCAAGTAGGCATCATCAGATTTCTCTAAACAAATGAAATTATAACAAACTGTCATGTTGAATTAGTGTATCTGTTGTACTAATGATTGGCATTTGTGTATTCTCTTTCCCAGTTATAAGTTGTGATATACTTATTCTATAAAATATTCAAATGGCAAATTTTTCAACAAGCGAACAATATCATATGTTTTGTTCATACATAAAATGTAATAAGAACAGTCGCCTTGCTGCCGAAACACACTTAACAAACTTTCCCGATAAAAGACAGCCAAACATTAAAATCTTTCAAAGATTGGACACAAATATGCAGCAGTATGGATGTTTAAAAAAACATACTCGAAACATAAATGGAGACATTGCAGATGAGGTGTTGACATTGGCCTGTGTGGAAGCTAATCCAAACATTTCAACACGGGAAATAGAAACCCAAGTAAACGTATCCAAGTCTCAAGCATCAAGAAATCAAAGTCACCTTCAATTTATGTCATAAATGTCAAACTTGAAGTTTTTATGATTTTGACAACGATCCTAGGTCATGGATCGAAACGTAAATAAAATAGATTTTAAAAACTATGAGTGGTTTCATTCCCAAAGAAGATTAAGAATAAATATCACCCATACAGATTTCACATTGCTCAAAACTTACAACCAAACGACTATCTCCGCAGATCAACATTTTGCAGATGGTTTATCAATCAAGTTAGGGAGAATGATGATTTTATCAATCGTGTTTTGTGGACCGATGAGTCTTATTTTTCTAACTATGGAATATTTAATCGTCATAATGAACACTTTTGGGCACAGGAAAACCCACGCATAACAGTTTCACGCCGCAATCAAATTCGATTTGGATGTAATGTTTTTTGTGGTATATTGGGAAACCGTTTACTTGGTCCTATAATATTCGATGGAACCTTAACCTCTCAACGTTATTTGGAAATGCTTCAAACATCTTTAGAAGATTTATTAGACGACCTACCTTTGGCACAAAATAATCAAATTTGGTATCAACAAGATGGCGCACCTCCACACAACGCTAGAGATGTTATCACCTACTTGAATAACACTTTTGATGGCAGCGTAATCACGACCCACACACCTGTAAAATGACCGCCTAGATCAGCAGACTTAACACCCCTGGATTTTTATTTATGGGGCACTTTAAAAGATATTGTATATGGAAGTAATTTTCAGTACAATAATGTAGATGAACTACGGGAAGCGGTTATGCAGGCAATAAACGGTCTTAATGAGAATACATTACGACGCGTAACAAAAAATGTTCTAAAACGTTGCCGATTGTGTTTAAATAATAACGGTCAACATTTTGAACAATTGCTATGATTTATTAGTTGGTGTTTAATATTATTCTAATGTTTTTTTTTGTTTAATTTGTTTTAAAACTGATTTGTGTTGATGCCAACTTGATAAAAAATTAAAATTATTATTTTCAGTAAATTTTTTCATTTAAACATATGTTGTGATAGATCGATGAAAAGAGAAAAATATATGCTATCTAACCATCTAAAAATCCAATATGGCGTCCATTTAAAATATGAAAGTTGATGCTATTATCTCGATAACCGCCATCTTGAATTTAATTTTAATATCACTTTTAAGTGCACACAATTGCACTAAGTAACTTTTATAAGAAACATTTTTTCGTATCTTTTATTATAACGAAAATATTCGACTTCGAAGAAATTGGCAGTTTTCAGTTTTTTTTAAATAATTTCTAAACCGTTTGGAATTTAGAATGTATCTATGCGGAATTTAAATAAGCTATCCAAATGACACAACTTTGCCCATTTAAGCAGATCTCTATCATTAATAATAACAAAGATACCCATGCTATCCTACTCAATTTGGGACACCCTGTATATATATATATATATATATATAAAATAAGATGTATCTGTAAACAAAGTCTATGAAAATAATAGAGTCTATTGACGAATACAAATCGGGCTGGTAGTTATATAGCCATTAACAAAACATTAGCTTATTACTTCATAGGGGAGGAAACATCCACTGACCGACGGTTTCGGCTTTATTAAGCCTCCTCAGAGTGAAATAGTCTCCAAGAACCCTATGAAGTAATCGAAGCTATTATACTGGTATAATTTCGAAACAATATCTGTACTATGGCAAAAGTAAATAAAACCGCCATCAGGTGCTAAAACACCAACACTACTAAAGTGTGGTAGTACAGAATTGAACCGAAACTACATAGTAAATCCTATAGATGGCTATACAAGTACGTGGGGCCATTTGAGATTTGCTGCAACCAGTCATACACCACTTTTCGATGACACCGCCATTTTGGAGAACGAAACCAATTACAAGACGAGGTTTTTCATCGAGTCTTTTTATATTAATAGTGAAATTAATCCTATCAATAATAAGATTGATATAGATAGGGTACATAATGTTTACTCTGCTCTATATAGTAAGGACATTTTTAAACAACGTTAGGTATCTTCCTTCAGGTTATGTAATCATTGCCATTTTCGGAACGTGTCCTGTCACTTTTATGGAATTTGTCATTATCAACTTTGTCTTTACTTTTTAACCGCCATCGTGGCATGACGCTGCCCTTCAGGCAAATTTTAATTTTTAATATTTTTGACCCACAGTTATAATGTGAATCGTGCAGTGATATGTTTTCAATCTCCTTAATATAATTTTGTCAATGTAAGTAGTTAGCGACAGGTTATGTATTTTTTGTTAATTTCGAATTTTCTGTCTCCATTTTAGCATTTGAAAAAGGTACAAAAGGAATGTACCGAAACGTTAGGTGTTGATTAAATTTTCAATCAGTTTCTGTTGTTTGATTTTGGACTACTTCCCATGATAATATGTACATATATATATATATATATATATATATATATATATATATGTATATTATATAAATATATATATATATATATATATATAATAAGTATATATAAGTATATATAAGTCAACGGACCAGTTAATTTAAAAGGTTTCACAGCATTCTTGACGCCCAATCTGTGGGGCTCGAATGTTTTTTTTTTGAAAGGGCCAGTTCCTGCAGATATGAGAGGATTCACAGCATTCTTGGCGACCCAAAAGTGAGGCTCGAGTTCCAAATAAAATTTTTGTGATTTTATTCCAGGAAACTGGCGATCTGAGAGAGAGAGTTTCTATTTGTGTATAAATTTAAGAGTATTTTAGAGTGTGTGAAAGTGATTTGAACGTATGCAGAGAAAGGAGTGGTTAAGGAATCAAGGAGTGGAAATTGGGAGTGACGATAGTGCATTGTGTGAAAAAAATTCGAAAATGGAGGAAGCTGGAGGCAGTAGAGATCAGTCGAGGACGGAATCAGGGGATCAAGGAAACGAGATGATAATGAGAATGCTAGAGAGGATGAACGAAGAAGCCAATAGAGCTAGGGATGAATCGAATAGACCGAGAGAGGACTCAAATCGAAAATTTGAGCAAATGAGTGAAGAATCGAACAGGAAGTTAGAGGAGATTAGTCAGAAAATAGATAAGACGAATCAAGAAGTTTTAGAACTTAAAAATAGCCTTACCGTGAAAATGGGGGAAGTAGAAAATAGGGTTGATAGAAATGAGAAAAACATTACAGGTCTTCGACAGGAAATGGGACATTTAAGATCCGAAGTACGCATTTTCTGTGAAGAAGAAATAAATGTAAAAATGACTGAAGTAACGGACTCATGTAGGGATCAGTTAGGCAGGGTAGAACGTGAAGTTAGTAGTATTAAATACAACATGTCAAGTTTAACGGGGGATGGTCCCAGCTTTTATACAGGTGGCGTATCATTGGACCAACACATGAAATTTTATGGCGATAACAGAGTAAATCCACAAATTTTTATCAATAGTGTAAGAAATCTAGTGGGAAATTTATTTGACGAACAGACTAAACTGAATACGATAAAGGCTTTATTAAAGGACAACGCGGAAGCATGGTACAATTTAATAGGACAGGACATAGACACGTATCAGCACTTTGAAAACAAATTTTTACAACACTACTGGAGTGATCACAAACAGGATCAGATTAAAGACGACTTGATTACAGAAAAATTTAAGGGAGAGTTTGCAGGATCTGGGGAGCAATGTGCCATTAGAAAATACAGTGTGGCCAAACAACTAAATCCACCATTGACGGACAGACAGATAATCAAGTACTTATCACGACATTTTGAACTGGAAATTAGACAACACGTAGCCTTACAAAATATCACAGAACGGGAGACCTTTTTAGAGTATTTGCAGAGATATGACGATGTATGTGTAGGACGGACAAGAGAAATACGAGAACGAAACATTAACACGGTTAGGTTTGACAACAGGACACAGAATTTTGCGAGACGGCCTGACTATAACAGAAATTTTCGACAGAATTGGGAACGACGAGGACAGGCATATAGAAGCAATAGTGCGACTAGGGGACCGAAGCCAAGACCTAGTTACACGAGACAGAACAGTTTACCGGAAGTAAACAGGACTGTGACGAGCACGCCGAATAGAGACAGGGACACGGATACAAATACAAGGAGGACGTACGCACAGGTGGTAGAAGCACAGCCAGGACCAAGCACAGGAAACAGGACGAGACAGGGTTTTTAGAACGCGACAGACCACTAGATTTCGGTGTAAACGTGTATGAACATCCACGTGAATTTTTCAAAATTGAGGAGAAAGTAGAGCCAGAAACTGAGGAAAAATTATGTTTGCCAATTGTTAATGTAGGAATTTTTGAGAATAATGTAGAAGTATTACTGGATACAGGGGCAGAGGCGAGTTTAATATCGGAGGAATTCGTCAGCAAAATTAGGGATAAGGTTTGTGATAGAATTATGCCTATAAAGCGTAGCCATTTAGTAGCTTCAAATAAAAAGAAGTTTGCTGTAGTAAATAGTGTTGTGGTGCTTAGGATAGATATAGGAGGTTTAAGCTGTGAACAGGAGTTTGTAATTGTACCTGGACTGAAGTTTCAGAACATTTTAGGTGTTGACTGTATGATGAAGTTAGGGGTTTTGATAGATATGGAAAGGAAGGTAGTAAGGATTAAGGATAGGGTAGTGCCATGGAAGGGCAGTTATGAAGTCACAGAGGATGACACGGGGTTGAGTATTATTGTAGTAGAGGTAGAGGATGATGGAGTTAAACAGATCAACACGATAAGATGTCCAGAGGATAGGAGAGTAGAGGTTCAAGCTTTATTACAAAAACATGCAGAATTAGTGGAGGTAGAAGCAAGAGCAGCATATCGGGAGCAGGTGAAGGCAGAATTAAATAAAGAGGCACGAAAAATTAATCAACGGACCAAACCGCAAATCCATTGTCCACCATCCATGGACACACTTTTGACGAGATTAAGTGGCAAGTTTGTTTTTAGTAAATTAGATTTAAGGAATTCATTCTGGCTGATTCCATTACACAAGGATTCTAGAAGGTACATAGGATTTTCCGTAGAGAAAAAATTGAGAATTTTAAAGTAGTATCGTTTGGTTTGTCGGCAGAAAGGAAAAAAATAGTAAATGAGAAACAGACATGTGTAGAGACTGAAGAAGAAGCAATATTTAAGAGTCAGGATAATAGGGATGATAAGTTTATTTTATGTGAGATAATAGGGATGATAAGTGTAGATATAGAAGGGGTAAAAATAGGGATGGAGAGTATTAGGTTGGTGAGAAGAAAGACGTGGAGGGTCAAGAAGAGAGTTAGATTTAAATAACTTGATGAACAAAGGATAGAGATAGGTGAATTTTAGTATAGATATAGAATAGAGGGTAGATAGGGGTATAATAGAGTAAAATTTAAATAGGATAGGGATAGAATAGGTGTATATAGAAGAGTAGAAGTAAGTGTTTATAGAAAATAAAGCTAGGTATAGGATAAATAGGGGAGATAGTTAGAAATAGGTATATAGGATGAGAAGGAAAATTAAATGTAGGAAGAAGATAAGATAGGTTAAGTGTAGATATTTCTTATAAGGTTAGTGGAGAGTTAGGAATAGAATAAGAATAGGATAAGAATATATGATTAGGTAGGGGGAAGTGAGTATAGTTAAAAGTTAAGAATAGGATAGGTAGATAGGATGTATATAGGATGTTTATAAAATTAGGTGATAGTTAGGAATAGGATAGGGATATAGGACAGGTGTAAATATTTTTTTGGATTGGATAAGGTAGGTAAGTTAGATAGATAAGGGTAGAGAGAGATAGGCAATTTTTTTGTAAATTTTTTTTTGGCAGTCTAAATGCTTTATATTTGCATTCAAATAAGTGGGATTATTTGTATTCAAATAGGGGGAAAATACTCATATTTAGACCAGGGTAGAAAATTAATTAATTACATCAAAGAATGTTATTCACCGTGTATAAGGAACTTTATTAGATAATACGCTTTATTAAAAAAACCGTGGAGCATAAAAATTCATTCGTTTCATTAAAAATAAGAGATTTAAATTATTTACAAGACGCTTTCTATAAAAAGAAGCAGTATTAAAATGCTCAACGTGTAGTTTAATTATTCCAAGTAAAGAAACACATGGAAATTACGTGCAAAATTTATATTAATTAATTCAAATTTAAGTAACCGGTATTAAACAAAATGTACAAATAATAATTGAATATTTAATTAGGATTCACTAAAAATTAAAGGGTATTATTTTAATTGGAGTTAATTGAACCATTAGTAACATATAATATGCATAAAAGCTTGTAAAAACCCAATAATATTCAAATCGTAGAAGTGTTAGTTAGAAGTAGGACGATTGAACACCTGCGTATTTTTAAAAGTCTCGTTCTGCGTAAATTTTGCAGATAACAAATGATTACAGAGAATGTTTGAGAAACCGTCGCTTAATATTCACGAGAAATGCTAATAAGGTGGGTTATTTCACAACCCACGTGGGTTGAAAATAACCGATACTAAAGAATATCGATTAGTACCACTCAGAACAGGGTAGATAGAGACAGATAATATGCGCAAGACAGAGACACATATAGTAAAAGGCGTGATTTGAGCAACGTCACTGGGTTGCGATTGGTTGAAAATAAGAAGCAAACATGAGAGGTAAAAATAACATTTCTGTATAAAAATTAATTAGTTATTCTCTGACGTTGCGAGCCGTGTCGAAATTTCATAGATTTTAAACTTGGACTTGTGCAAATTTTGTGGAAACTGTGCCGAGCGATCAAAAAGGGAACATAGAATGACAAAATTCTGGAAATTGTCCGTTTGCGGGACAATACCGACGCACAGGCTAGCTATTATATATACCCGTGTTAAGATGAGTTTCTCTCTCTTAGTTTCTCGATTGTGATTGAATAATTTAAACAGTTTGCTCGTATATTTTGGTGATTATTTAATACTTTAAAACAGTTTGTTCTTTACGTGCTACAATGAAAGTAATTTAGTGCACTTAGAAAAGAAGATGCAAGGTAATAAAGTCTAGTTATAATTGCGAATACTGTACCAATTACTCAAATTTGCAACGACAAATGAATACACAAAAGTAGGCAGTTTTGGGCGTATAGCGTGAAAGAAGTATGAATTTCTTTGCTATTTTCGGGAGTGTTAATAATTAAATGATTCGTAAACGTGACTGGATCCACAAAACAAGATACAGATATACACAGATGAGTTCCGGAAAAGCACTGAAACAACTTTAGATGAATGGTGGTGTAGAAAATTTTAAAGGCGACCAGTAATCCGAGGACCTAAACATAACCCAGTTGGAATGGTGTGATTAACAGAGGACGATGTACATTGGAGCCACGAGTGCATTAACCTTCAGGTAACTTATGCTTTGTTGTTCGATTTTTGATGTTTTGGTGTGTGTTGAATAACTTTATAATTTATTTACTTAAAATGGACAATAGTGAATTTGTACTAACAACAAATTTTTAATTTTAAGGTGAAATTTTCTTGTTTAAGTAGAAAGGAGTATTTAGTATTTATGTTCTTGATGAAAATTTGGGGTATGTCTTTGAGCTCAATTAGACGAACCTGGTTAATTAACGTAAAGGGGTGGGAGATGCTCCCTTTGTACTCAGACTCAGGTCTGCATATATTGTTATATTAATTAGTAGGCATCCTACAAGGACTTTAATTCTGGATGCACATTAGAATGATAATAAATTTAATCTTGAGATTCTCTGATACTGAAATTTATGCTGAAATTTAATTTTGAAATTTTAATGTATTATGAATATTGATGTAAATAGAGTTAACGTTGATGTTTGTGCTAGGAATGTGTTTGTTTTTTTTATGAATGTGGATGTAAGTTATCTAGGGGAGCAGCCGAGGCGAAAAGAGTAAAGAGGCGATTAACAGAAGAAAGTCAACGGACCAGTTAATTTAAAAGGTTTCACAGCATTCTTGACGCCCAATCTGTGGGGCTCGAATGTTTTTTTTTTGAAAGGGCCAGGTCCTGCAGATATGTGAGGATTCACAGCATTCTATATATATTTAAATTGATGTGATTTGTCCCACGATTGGGCATACCATTAAATTGCTGTGATATCCCTTATTAAGCCCCATGATTTGTACGTTATATTTTATTTGTTTACCACTACTAGCTCACTGAATGCTCGCCTTCCTAATAATAAATCTTATTTTACCCCTTAATTGGCTTGAAATAAAGCAGTTCAAAATCACACAATATAATAATTGATAATATGTACAATGTTGTGTAACCTCAAAATTTTCCCCTGTATAGAATATTTACATTTACTAAATTTATGCTTTCCTGAAGGCCAGCAAAAATATCTTTTAATTACTCTCAAGTATCTCCAAACGTTCTAAGGAGCATTCCCTGTTTTCATATTTTCAAATGACCTTTTTTATGACTCTTACAAATACATAATGTATAACAAATATTAAATTTGAAACAATCTTTAAATAATAAAATGTTTAAAAATCGCTAATCTGGAATGGTCACTGGAGTTCCCTCATAGTGTCTGTGGTCTGCATCCCTTGCCGTGTCCGCTCTACTTATTGGCCAGAATTATCCATTTTTGATTTCTGGTATTTTTCCTTAAATTAACTTTGAGTACCCTTTTGATCTCACTTTCAGACGTATTTTTAGATTTGTGTTAAGGTTTTAGATCGCGACATGAACATCGACTTGCATATAAACTTAAATATCAATTTTGGGTACATATGACATCAACGAAACTGACATCAACAAAAGCCGTCTCAACAAAATGGCATTAACAAAAGCCGTCTCGACAAAATGGCATCAGCAAAAGCCGCCCCAACAAAAGCCCTGTTTTGATAAATATTAAAAATGAATTTAACTAATTGTTTAACTTACGTCTATTTGTAGATCGGCTTATTTTTCCTCGCACAATTTTTGCACTTTCAAATTTTACTTATTCTGAATTTTAACGTTGCACTAATTAATTTCATCACATAAATTTCTACTGCATTTGAGCATAGTTTGTGCTGGGTTGAATATGAACTGACTTGTTTATTCATTTCCTATTGTATTTATAAGCCCTCCTATCAATGCTTTTAATTGGTGCACGTCGCGTGTTTATTGAGAATCTCCGCCTATCTCTGTAGAACCTTGGTAATTCTCAAATTTCCTGGTTTCAATTGTTGTACTTTCGTTCTATTACTCACGTCTACATTCAATATATCATAGCATCTTCTTAGAATTTCCAAATATTGCTTTTATTCTGTCACGTATTTCTATTTGTCGTTTAAAAGTCCAAAACATTATCGTACAATTAACCGTCTGGTGTTTATTTGTTATTAAAATATGTTAGTTTTCTAAACAAATGTACTATTTTTAGTCACGTATTTAGTGACGGATGAAATTGCGTTCGCATATAGATGCGTTGATATTTTCGACATTTTTAAATATTTGGAATGCCAATTCATCTATGTTTCTCGATAATTTATTTTGATGCAATTAGTTGCTTCTAAAACCTTATCTTTACTTGTAAATTATGCTTAAAGGGATCTTTAACGTGCGTGACAACACTCACACACGGGACCTCCATTTTACCTCTTATCCGAATGAGGGTGTATTTTTGTGAAAAATGCTCACCTAACATTTTTCAAGCGGACCGTGTCGGGATTCGAACCCGGGACCTTGGGCGTAGTAGTCACACACATACCACTACGCCACGGAGCCGCCTCTCTTAGATTTACATCTGGACTTTTTCCAAACAATCTTGGAGCTGTGTATGTTTCCATCAGGAAATATTCACCATGGAAACACGTTACCAAGGAAAGTGGAGCCCCAGAACGCTAGCTGGCTTTTGCTGAAATCTTAAGACCGATGTACCTGCAGCAGAGTACGCCAGAAAATCCAAGCGAAGCAGATTTTAAGAATGTACCAATATTACATGTGTGTATAATAAAGGTTTTCTTTAAATTGAAATTATAAAAAACTATGCCCAATAGAAAACCCCCACTAACATATTTGAAATCAGCGCACAAAATACTGTAAGATTCAGCTGTTACAGTTCTTGTAACAAACAAAAACTAAAATTTTGTTGTCCGGTTTATTATTGCCTGCTATCTATATTAAATTTTGCAATTTCAATCAAATAAATTAATAATAACGGTCCTTTAATAAATTTCTTTTAAATTAAAAGAAAACATTTGGTGTCTTTATTTACTAGTCCAAAACTAGGATGTGACAAGCATCAAACATATTAGCATTACTAATTGCATGTAAGTTATCAATTATGCTGATAAAAGTGCTCAGCATACATCACACCCAGCTTGGAACAAGGATGCCATTTTCACAGTTTCATTACTCTAAGTACTCTGTTATATTTTCTAAGCAGACAACTAAATCACTACTACCAAGAAAACAGTTACCGTAATTGATGTTAGTAGCTCTAACCTTTGTTCCATTCAGCGTTCTATTACGTAAAGTAATGCTTAGGAATTCCTTAACGAAGTCGTTTCAAAACTTTTCTCACAAAGAAAACATGTACAATGGAAGTTAATTTTATGGATGTTGTATACTTCAACCGCAATTATCATTAAGACTCCCTTTAGCAGTTGCTTTAGATTAAATTAGAATTACACCGCGAGGGTTGGTTGACATTTTAATAGAGAACTATTGAATGTATTTAAATGGCTATCGAAGAGATAGAGATTCTGTAAAGTGCAGCATGTACAAAGTGTTGAGAATTAATTTAGAATTACGTAACGGAACCGATACAATTCACTATTTACTTAGTGTTCGATTTATAGAAGCAAGTAATTTCTAAACTGCTGGACAAAGGTAAGATGAAAAAAAAACATATGCATATACGATGTTGCATGCAGTGCTACTAAGTTTCTATGGCACGCCGTTATAGCTTTTAATGGTATGCATTTTGTTCAATGTCATAGAAATATAAAATTTTTACTATCTATAACCCCACAATTCCAGTTATATTTAACAAATTATTCGCTATTTAAAATTCTTTTACATTCAACTTAAATCCAAAATGCATGGGGTGTATATGGAAATATTGAGTAATAAGATGCACTCTAATTTTTATTTAAATATTTTCGGATCTGTATCTAATAAATTTGTTTAAATTTAATAATATCTCGTTGAAAATGTCTGACTCATTAATTCATTTCGTAATGCACAAAATATTGTCCTAAAATATCAATTCAACATATTGAAATATGAACAAATATTAATTGTTTTAAATAACAATTGCCTTTTGCTAAAGCCAAAATGCTGTCTACTTTTTTATCATGGCATTTTACTTTAGTATTTAACTACAATAGCATGCTTTTTATACTTAAACCAGGTTATTAGACACCGCTTGTTTTGGTGTTAATCGACTAAAAATAATTACATGGAATTCGTTTGATCTACAAAAAATATTCTTGAATCTCAATCCAACTAAATTTCCATGGACATTTACATTACTTTCCAAATGGCAATACAATTTTAGTTTACATATTACAATTTCATCTCTGTTTCTAAATTTTTTCTATAAATTGAATAATAACTCTAAGTTCCATATTTAAAATTTTATACCATACAATATTTTATCTTTTTCATTTAAAATGATATTCAAGGAAATATCGATACAATTAGCGTTATTTATAAGCAGCATCATTTTAACTTCAACAAATAAAACAATTTTAAACCAGCTCCATAAAACTTAGTGCAATGTAATTTTAATTTTTTTAATATTTTTATTATATACAGTATCATTTCAAACACGAGTTTTATTATACATTCTAACATATTTTTTTTATAACATGACTATAACTCCAGGGTATTCTATTGATGCAAAATATAATTTTAATTCACCTATTCAAAATTATGCTACATGATTTTTATTTAAAATTATGTATATATAATTTTAATTCCGATAATTTTTATTTAACAACGCCGCTTTCAGTAATGCAAATAAGTTTAAAACTTGCATCTTCTAGTTTATAGGTTAAGGATTCGAGGTTAATTGTTATTTTGAACTACTTTGTGATTTGCGGCGTTGCCAGATATCATTTGTAGAAATTAATATTAGGTTTATATAATTTTAAATAGCAGAATTAAAATTATGTGTATATAATTTTAAATAAGCGAAATTAAAATTATGTATAATGTAATGCTAAATAGCAGAATTAAAATTATGTGAATATAATTTCTTTTGGGTCTATCAAATAGACACTTTCTTGAGAATCAATTTCCACACCTTCAGCCCTTAAACCCTAACGAATTTCTTTTATTCTATCAGTCATTCTGGAAACCAATCCTCTATACTTCATAGAGAAAAATCCAAAATTCCACAAGACACAAAAACTTTAATTTGCAAGGGGCCTAATCGAGCACCAGGTTCAGACGACATTAAAAGTGCTGTGTTCTGTAGCTGATGAAGCCCGACGTGGGAAACCAATAAAAGTGTTGTGGCTTGTAGCGTTAAAAATTAAATGGAATAAGCCTCTAGGTTGGGCATCAATAGAAATGCTTTAAATGATGGTCTGAAAGTGCCAGAATTACCTTTCTTGTTCAGTCTAAATAAAACGACGAGAATCTACAATCACACTTATAATGACATCAAATATTTGTTAACAAACAATCCTTCAAATAACAATTGCTACATCTTTAACAACACACATTATAAAAAAGAACTTACATACAAACGCTAAAATCCACAAACACAGTCCAGCATATCTTAAGTCTAGAAAAACTTTTATAACTACTAGATAATTAGTCCATAAAATATCTCTCTCTAACTAAAATTTTACAAACCTTCCCCTTATGTAAATCACATTATATAGAAATTTCTAAAAATAAGAATTAATAACTTTTAGTAATTCTTCTTAAACTTTTCAAACGTAGCTCATCAAATACATTCTATAAATTTCTTTATAACGGTTAAATTTAATCAAAATTTAACCTCATAAAAATTTTTAAATTATCCACTTGCAAAAACACTTACAAACTAAATTTCTATGTAATCTAACCTACTTAAATTAATAGAGTAAACAAAAAATGTTTTTTAACAAGATTTTAAAACAATGATATATGTGCTTTCACCGTTGGATTATGCTGGTTGTCCTTTTCTCTCGTTACATAGTAAGCTTGAATTCATGTCCAAATTGTTTATTAATACTATTAATTTTTCAAGTTGTGGAGTGTTGTATTTACTCGGACTGGTGCTCAATAACTTTTATATGACCCCCTATCACATCAATATATATTGACGTAATAAGGGTCATTGAAACCCAATTTCAACAAAATATAAAAGAATAAAAAAGATAAAAATTTCCGAAAAATTTATGGTCACGCCCTGTATGATACAAGCGTAATTTTATTCATTAAAGAACCAAGTAATATATATATATATATATATATATATATATATATATAAATATACAGTACTTAAATTATAAGGGTGTCGACCTAATTATTGAATGAAAACAATTCTTTATAACATTATTTTTATTAATGCTATGGTAATTTTCCAAGCTAAGCTTTCGTGGTCAGTTGGACAACATCATCAGAGATATTATTCAAATTGATTCATCACAACCATACAAATATATTAATACTTAACATTAAAAGTTAAATATCACAGTAAAAATCACTTTCAAAAACATTATTCTTACATTATTTATGTAGGAAGTTGTTGTTCACCTTGTGCTAGGTTGGAGAATCCAATTCATTATAGTACTCATTATATTAGTTAAATCGACGGGCATTTGTGCATATTTTTTATTTACATATCATCTAAAATTACTAATGAGATAGATGCATTTTTTCAAATTGAAAATTGCATTAAAGTTGAAAAGTCATGCAATTTTTGATATAAGGAGGTGTAGGTTCCGAATATAAGAGCACTACAAGCCAATAGTCACGCAGGCTAGATAATTCTTCATACAAAAGCAAGATTTTGCAATCACTGGAATTTACACATCATTATGACGTTGAACTAGCATTAATCAAAGGAAAGGTCGCTGATGGGTCATGGTGTAGGTACCTCTTAGCAGCTTTTAATACTGGACATATAAGAAATTTCCTGGAGCAAACGGTTTTATGAATTGAACAAAACGCCTTACATGGGAGTAGAATTACTGAAAAAGGGAATTGTTGCATTTTCTGTAAAAAAGTGGTTTGAATATAATTAAGTGCCACGAAGTAAGTACGAATACAAATATTTTATTTAAAAAGTGTTGTTCAAGTGAGTTTTGATTTCGACGAATTTAAAATCGTAGGTAAGTTAGCATGTTTAAATTATTTTGGTGTAGGTATTATTTTAGGGGTTCAATTTAACACCTCAAAATCGATTTCAATTTGGGACTTTAAAAAAACCGATTTCAATTGGGAGCTCAAAATTGGTTTCTTGTGTAAGCTTTAAATATTACTAAAATTATTTCTTTGATTATAAGTTCTTTTATAAATTTAAACACAGTTTTACTTGTTTGGTTCTGCTGCAATAGAATTCACTACAAATTAGGTTTTGATTTAGATCTAGTGTCAGTAGTTTGTTCGAGTATCAATCCTTGAGATAGACGCCTGTGTTCTAAGCATAAAAGCTTTGGTGACTGGCCTATTTAACTTGAATTAATCTAAGACTCTTGAAATTAGCTTTTAAATTTTGCGTTTTCTATAAAGAATATTCTGAAGAGTGCATTGTGTATTCAATAATTTTGTGTCATTTCTTTTAGTTGCAAGATTTAATTAATTACAATATTCACTCAGCAAATTATTCATATCGAAGGCAATTTACACATATTTTGTTTAAAGATATATTTTTAAAGATGTGATCTTGGAGGTGAGAGTACCTGACCCTGAATGGTCAGTGTAAGTGTATGCGAAGTGCAAATTGATACTTTGGTAAACTTTGTGTGATTTTTGTGATTTACATTGCACTAATTCTCAAATTTTTTTTATTGATATAATCTGTAAATATTTGTTCTCCAAAAATTTTTAGTAAAATATAATGTACCAATTTATTCGAGCAGGAAAGTGTTTATGTTCTACCCACTGCAATAACCGAAAAAGTGGTTTCTTTTATTTTAGGAGTGTAGGAAAATTTTTATTTCGCCACGTGGATGATGTTCTGATTTTCAGCGACAATTTAATACAGCAATAGATGCACTTTGAAACAATTTTGTCAGAATTAAATGTCGTTGGACATCGTTTGAATTTGGGAAAATGTGAATTTTTCTAAGAAACCTAAAATGTACTTTATTGACAAAAACATACAAAACACCAGGAAAATTTCATATCAATCTTATTCATCCTTATAGACAGGAAGTATGAGATATAGAAAAAAAAATTAAAATGATACAACTTTGCTCTATTTCAAAATCTCATATTTTGATTTAGAGGGAAAATGCTGAGAAAAAGAAGCCATCTAGGTCAAGGAGGGCTAAATCCCAAGTAAGTAATTAACTTTAAAAAAGTAAATCTTTACTAATAGCGCTCGGTATTTGAAGGTGCGCTTTATATTAGTTGAATAGATGAACATTTATGGACTTTATTCATTCATTTATCTTCGAAATTTATAAACAAATTAGACGCATTTATTAAAACTACAAATTGCATTAACGTTTAAAAGTCATGCAATTGTTAATATTATGAGGATGCATAAATTCTTAATATGAAAGCACTACAACCAAAAAGTTACATAGTCTGGTTCATTCTTCGTAGACACCAACACTTTTAATGACAACGGCGATACAAAAGTAAATTTGTTATTTACATAGAGAAGCACTCGGTACGATTTAAAATTAATAAAAATTACAAAAACCGGAATTTTTTACGTCATAATGACGTTGAACTAAGCTTAACCAAAACGCCCGTGGATGGGAATTTTTTGTTATGTATGGGAAGGTTGCTGATTGGTGATGGCGGGCGTGCCCTTTAGCAAGTTTTAGTACAAAGCGTTGAATGAAATTTCCTGGAACAAATGGTTTTATAATTGAATTAAAAACTATATGTAAGAGTAGATTTGCTTTAAAAGGGAATTGTTGCATTTTCTGTAAACCAGTAAGATTTCAAAATAACTAAGTGCTGCGAAATAAATACTAATACAAATATTTTCTTTTAAAAGTGTTGTTCAAGTGATTTTTGTGATTTTGCCGACTCTAAAATTGTAAGTAAATCTACATGTTTAATTTATTTTCGATTGGAGACTCCAATATCAATTTCAATTTAGAAATTTTGAAAGTCAATTTCAATTGGAGGCCTCAAAATTTTTTTATTTGCAGTATTTAAGTATTACTGCAATTTTTCTTTGATTATTAGTTTTTCTATAAATTCAATGATAGCTTTACTAAATTATTTTATACTTTACTGCTAATATTAGTTTTAAACTATTTGATTTGGTTCTGCTACAACAGAATTCGTTACAAATTGTATTTTGATTTGGACCTGGTGTGAGCAATTTTTTAGAGTATCCATCTTTGAGATAGACGTCTGTGTGTAAGCTTAGAAGCTTAGGAAGATTGTTTACCTGGAATTAAGTCAAAATCCTTGAAATCAAGGTCAGCTTTTAAGGTTTGTGTTTTCTGTAAAAGACTATTTAAAAAGCGTATTGCGTATTTAATAATTTTACCGAGAGATCTTGTAGCTGTAAGATTTAATTAATTTAAATATTTATTTAGAAAGTTATTTATAACGAAAAGCAATTTAAACGCTTTTTGTTTAGAAGTATACTTTTAAAGAAGTAATCTCGGTGGCGAAAGTACTCTGACGCTGAGAAGTAAGTATAAGTATACGCCAATTGTAAGTTCATACTTTGGTAAACTTTTCTAATTTCTATGTGATTTACATTGCACTAATTTTCATTTTTAACCACTGAATCGAAGTACATCAAATATTGAAAACGTTGGATATTTTTCACGACATATTTAAAACTAACGCGTGTACCTGTTCAAGTCAGAATAGACAATATTTGGCAGTTAATGATTCCTTAAAATATATTAAAAATGCAAAAAGAATTTCAAGATTGAAGTTTAATCAAATATTAAAGATTAATTGTAATCGAAGTGCTCTACTTAGATAATTGGTTTGATTTATAAGAAGATGCATTAATTTCCATGGAAGTTGGCTTTCTTAGAACTATATATATATATATATATATATATATTGCTATGATAATAGGGTTATTTAAGGATATATAAGGTCACAAGGGGGGAATACTTCATATAAATATCATAAAAGCTGCGAAAACCAAACGTTTAAGTCACAATCAATAAGCAATCAAAAAGCAAATACAAATCAACCTGTATAAAATTAATAATAATACAGTTAATTAAAGGAAGCATATTCGGTAATAACTTAACCACATTCATCGAGATTTAAAATTGCGGACGCAATTCAATCAATTTTAGAACATTTAATACATCCTAAGCTCAAAATAAATACAAAATCGGCATATTTAAAACAAAACAAACGTAAACCGAAATTTCGTTCAACTTAGATGCCTTTGCGTAAGAAATAAAAGTTAATAAAACGCATATAATTGTATCAACTTGTAATGAAAAAACTTTTGAAAAGCAAACATATTTCATAACGCAATAGGGAATAGCTATTGAGGCCAAAGCGTATGTGACATTTGAAGTGTAGAAATTGCCACATTTAACAAAGCCCAATTTAAGCAAACAAGGCATGGAGACTAAAAATTACGCCTATGTGCAAGTCGAAAGGTACAAAATACCACTTAGTGATAAATTCCATAATACATAGTTTTTGTCTACGTGCTAAATCCAGCGTCTATAATAAGCAACATTGAATAAAACCCCATAGGTTGAAGATAGCGCAACGCCTTGACTATGGTCTAATAACAAGATAGCGAACGGTCAACCAATACGAGTACGTGGAACAAAGTTGTCTATAAAACCGACCCCGATCAGAGCCTATAAGCCAAAGCATTCTATATTTGACGTGCGAACTGTAACAGTTAAAACCAAACTTTTACGTGAATTTAATTTAGTCAAAGTGACAAGTACTAGAAATTAAAAACTACATGTGAAGTAGAAAGGAAAAGTGCGCGACTGAAATACGAGTATAAAACTCTGCCGTTAATGTATAACGTAAGTCTTGACTTAATCAATATAAACAAAATTTTTACAATTTATTTAGGGCTTTATGTATACTAGAATAAATCGACTCTAAGTATGGGAAATTAAAATCAACTCTAAGTAAGAACACAAATTAAAATCGTTTAAGTAAAGACACAGCTATAAATCGACTCCAAGTAAGGAAGCTAAAATAGAGACTAATTCGACTCGAAGTACAGGGTTAGTACTTCAAAAACAACTCCAAGTTGCTGATAAACATTTTTGAAGTGCTGGAGAGACACCAAGCTAAGGAATAACCACAGAACAAGCAACCGATTTAGATCAAGAAGCCCTAATAAGAAGTTACAGCAGTAACACAAGCTTAGAATTATCTTCTAAATTTATAGTACGTTACTTTTATTATTTCAAATATTTAATGAGTTTAAGAATTGCATGTAATTTAAATATTTGTATAAAAGACCAACAAAATTTTGGTTGGTACGCAATAGTACATTTTTTAATAGGGAATAGTTTTTTAAACGTTCAGCGAAGCATTCATGGTAAACTACAATTTTTGTTGCTGGCTTCAATTGACATAAAAAAGGTGTAAAAAGAGTTTTGATCTCCGTTATGAACTAATATGATAGGAATATTTATTTTCATTTAAAAGTTCTGTAAACAGTAAATTGTAAATTTTCTTCGGTTATGTACTGTAGCGGTGGCATCCCACACAGTTTTAACTTTTTCAGGTTTATTTGGATTCGTTACCGAAAATATAGGTAGATGTGACTGTGATGAACGGTTCATTAGCAGTTTATTTACGAATGTAATCCTTATTCGTTTGTTTTTTTAGTTTTATTAATGCATTCAGTTAATTGTGGTTTTTTAACCATATGCCGTACAAAACATTTTATTCGCTGCAGGGCCATATTACAGCTTTCTGGTAGCTTCATGTAGTCATACTACCAGAGCAATCCCGATTCATTACGATCGCCGTTCAACCGGGTGCTATTTTCCAATTTATTTCCGCGCTCGCTTATTCTCTCTCGATTCAATAGTTTTGGTTCGAGACCGTTTAAAAGAAGCAAATTTAACGATTAATCTGAAAAGGTGTGAATTTTTTAAAACGACTTTAAAATTACTAGGATACATATTTGGGTCAAATTCAATAAGAACAGATCCAGAAAAAATTTCCGCAATGCTTAATTACCCTAGGCCTACAACAACTACTGAAATAAAACGCTTCGTTAGTATGGTTAGTTGGTACCGAAGGTTTATTAAGTCCTTTTCTACCTTAATGTCTCCCATAAATGATTTACTCAAAGGGAAGAAGAAGAAACAACCAATTGTTTGAAATACCAAAACAGAGTCGGCTTTCTTAAAAATCAAACAAATTTTAGTATCTGAACTCATCTTATCTCAACCTGATTTCAGTAAACCGTTCCCTATAGAAGCTGATGCATCAAACACTGGTCTAGGCGTTGTTTTATTACAAAATCTAAATGGTACAGATCATATTATCTCATATGCTAGTAGGTCTTTTACTCGTTCTAAACGTAACTATTCTGTAACTGAACGTGAATGCCTAGCAGTAATATTTTCAATAGAAAGATTTCGTCCGTGGATTGAAGGCACGAAATTTAAAGTTATAACAGATCATCATGGTCTGTTATGGCTTAATAATATTCAGAATCCCTCTGGAAAACTTGCGAGATGGGCCACTCGTCTGCGTCAGCATACCTTTGATTTAATCCATCGTAAAGGCAAATTTCATATAATTCCTGACTCACTCAGTCGTTCTACACAAAATAATGTGTATTTAAATATCTTAGAAATAAATTTAAATAATATCGATAATTATTATTTGACTTTAAAAAATAAAATAGAATAAATCACCAAATACCTACACACCATGGAAAATAGAAAACAATTTACTTTACAAATTTGTACCTACAAACTTACCTATGTCAACAAATATAATTAATTGGAAAATTTTAATACCTACGAAACAAAGAATAGAAGTTATCTCACCTTGTCATGAACCGCCTACCTCAGGTCATTTTGGATTTTATAAAACTTTAGCTAGAATACAAGAAAATTACTATTGGCCTTAAATGAAAATAGATGTTCTCAAATATTGTAGAAATTGTCTTGTTTGTGGTGCATAAAATCACTCAAATATGAAACCATTAGGATTGATGGGAAAAGAAAAATATGTAAAATTTCCATTTCGTACAATAGCTTTAGATCTCATAGGACCCCTTCCTCGTTCAAAATTAGGACATAAGTGGTTACTTGTAGTAGGTGACTGGTTTTCGAAGTTCACTTTACTATTTCCTCTACGTAGTGCAAAAGCACAACTTATCGAAACTATAATAGAAAACAAAATATTTTTAACCTACGGAGTGCCTAGATTCATAATATGTGACAATGGTACACAATTATCTGAACACAATTTTAAAAATTTAACTAATAAATACAATATCGAGAAAATATGCTACACAGCTGTATATTATCCACAATGTAGCTTTGTTGAGAAAATGAATAAGACTGTAGGCACTGCCATAAAATCGTATGTTAAAACACACAATACCTGGGATGAAAATATATCTAAAGTGCAATATCCTATAAACTCAGCAAAGCATGAAGTCACTGGGTTTTCTTCAAATTTTTTAATTTTTGGTAGACATGTTCCTATTTCAGGAAAGTATTATAGTTTCTCATATAAACCTTCTGAAGAAGTCGATATAATGCCTGATTATAGAGCAACATATTCTACTGATCAGCATGGTCTTTTTAAACTTTTTAAAGAAGTTAGAAATAAACTTAATGTAGCTTATACAAAAATGTCTAGTCGATATAACCTTCGACGCAGACAAATTACTTTTAATGTCGGTGATAAAGTATGGAGATTAAACAAAGTTCTGTCTAAAGCAGCAGAGATTTTTACCTCAAAGTTAGCTCCAAAATATATATTATGCACAGTTAACAAAAAATTGTCAAACTTAGTGTATAACTTAACTAATTCTGATGGGTCAAAAACAAATAATTGGCATATCAAGGATCCTAAGCCATATACTGGCACAGAAATTAACTATTTATCTAACTAAAAGAATTAAATGTAAAAAAATTGATTTCTAAATATCTATTTTTTTTTCTCTTTTTTCGTCGTTTTAATATAAAACGAAACAAATAAATTTTGTTTGGCCTAAAACCATATTGTGTTTTGGTTTTATTTACCCCCTTCCTGCACCAAGTTTGGAAGCTGCCCAAATATTTCCTTTTACCTTGTATTTTTTTTTCTTAAAAAAAAAGAATCTTTTATAAGTGGTTAGTCTTTACTGATTTTGTCTTTACCAAATTTTGTCTATCCCGATATTAGTCTATACTGATTTTTTTATCCCTTAGGACGGTTGATAAAAGTTAGATATCATACCACTCCAAATTTCTGTTTGTTTTTCGTTCATAAAGCTTTCTTACTACTTCCCAAAATATATCACCCATTCTTTTGTTCGCGTTTTGAATTTTTTTATTTTTTCTGTGAATTGTATATCTTTATAAAAAAATATTCCTAATGTCATATTTTTTTTCTTTGGTCCGAGGCAGTGTAACATGTTTTTTTCGATACTCTTAAACATGTTGCAGCGTACTCCACTACATTTCTTTTTTGTTAATAAATTACAGTAAATACTGTTAATGTTCCAACTCAAATTTAAGTTTCCTATATTTAGTAATAAATTCCAGAAGCAGCACGCTATATAACCTTGTTATAAATTCTTCATTTATAAATTATCTGTTTCCTAATGTACAAATACGTACGTATATAAGTAATTTTCTTATTGGTAAATTTACCAATACTTTTCTATAAATGCATATCTGAGGTGAATCCCAATCGTAGTCTAATCAAAACGTTTGTTAGTGTTCGTTTCCCCCAACAATGTTTGTTGGTTATTTTTGGTTTGAACAGTCAAAGTTTAATTCCTTTCTTATCTGACCGCTTTGAACAGCATTTCTTGAGAATGTTGAAGTTACCTCGCCATTTGTACTTGGTATGTAAGTTATTATTACATATTTCGTTATTTTCCTAAAAATACCGTTTTAGCTTGTAAATATGGAGCCTAGAGCACATAAATATGTATATTTCCCACCTTTACAATTAAAAAGTGGTAAGTTGATTATGGATTAACGTTGTGTTTAGTTTCAACGCGCCTCGTGTAAAATTTTCTTATCTTCATACATGTTTGGTTTTTTATAGGGATATACTACCACCCTGGAACTACCGATAGGAAATTTTAGTTTATCTCCGTTTAATGTGTTTCCTACCTTTTAAATTACCTTACCGCTGGGATTTTGTGTATGTATCGTCCAGATGTTATGTTTAAACTATCGTTAGAAGACACTTTCTACCACCCCGGAATTATATCGTCGCTTAATGCGTTTTCTATATTTTAAATTACCTCATCGTTTGTATTTTGTCAAGTTTGGTTGCTACAAGTTATGAAGATGTGCGAGATATTTTTGTTTCCTGCAAGCTGGTTTAATTAACCTACAAACTCTGCCGGAGGATACAATAGGAGCACCTGTGAAACTAACAAGTTTGTTTTATTTGAGTTACACGAAAACTGCAGGTATAAGTTTAAAATTTTATTAAATAGTTTCTTATATAAACAAAAATGTGACTACGTTTTTGTTTGAAATTAATCGTAGCTGTCTTTAGAACTTTCTAAAGTATCTTATCTTGCAAGTAAGATGCGAATTTATTTAACTTGTGTAAAATAAGAGTATGTAAATTTTGGTTGAATGAAGCTTCTGGTGATTAGGAGCTACATACCTAAAAAGCAATCAAATTTCTTTTTATTTATTACCTATGTGAAAAGATAATTACCTAAGTTTATAATTGACAATAAGAATTATCTTTTAATGCATGTCGGTAGTCAAAATTTTATCCTACTCTATATCCGTTAACTTAAATGAAAATGAATATTAGAACATATGAATGAAATATTTAAAATAGATATGAAATTCTTTGTACTTCATGCATACGTTCGTAGAAATGATCTGTGTTTAAACAAATGCTCTACCTGGACGTTTAATATACAACATTTTTTTTGAGTATAATTTTTTATTTAACTATTCGAACAAAATTTAAGTAATCATTTCTATTTAACTTTATCTAGATATCTTTGCCTCACCCTGAGATTCAAGTCTCTTGCGTTCACCGCAGCCGATAAAGGTCGATGCTAGTTCCGCCAGAATAGTTTTTATATTCTGCTGTTTACCTACCCTTTTACTACTCGTAAAGAGGTAGGGTGCACACTACCGGATAATCAGTAGGAATGCATGAAACGTCGGTCGTGCTGTCTATTTATGTCGGCAATGTTTTGTAAAAATCCAATAGGAATGCAAGAATGTCGGCCATGTTATCCGTGTATGTCGACCATGTTTTTCAGGAAACTAATAGAAAAATCTGACATCTCGAGTCTAATTATCCAATTATATCTGTAAATACCATTTAAATTACGATACACAATTCTAGCAGGATAAAAGCTGGCAGTTCCGAGGTTTGAACAGGAGAAACCCTGAACGTTAAACTCATGCGCTAACCATTGCGCTATAGAGGGCACATAATAATAAGAGAAGGAGATGTAGTATTTAAATTGAATAAATATAGTTTTAAATTATTTTATCGAATGATTTGAATATTATCTAAAGTTAAGGAATAACGGCAGTCTATTCTTCTTTACCCAAACGTTATTTTACTTAAGTAATATAATCACGCCCACTAGTTACATGACTGTGACGTCACTGTCTCCATTATGAACGCCATTTTGACAGTAACTTTTTTTAAGTTTCCTTGCAAATTTCTAATATTTTCAATTTTGCATCGCCCGGTACAATTTCTACACGCTCCATTTTAATTACATCTCATGATCACAGCCACTAACAACATGTTTGTTGACGTCATCGCCGCCATTTTTAGGGCCATCTCTAAAGCAATTTTTTTTACTTACCCTGTATATTTCTAATATTTTCAATTTTGCATGCCTAACATGTTAGTTTGCATGTTATCTTCTAAGGTTTGTATTCGATTGGCTATACTATCTTGATTTCTAACTAATTTTCTTAGGGTTTCATTAAATTTGATGATCGTTGATCGAGTTAACGATATTTGGTTACTAATTATGGTTTTGATGTCGTTTTGGTTCTCTATTAATTGTTGTATCGCGTTGTCATAGCGTTCTGCGTCTTGATTATTTAGATTGCCGGTAATTGCTTTGATTATGTTTCCTAATCCGTTGATTAGTCCTCTTTTTCTTCTCGTCATTTGTTCTGCGGGTATTAGTCGATTAAATTTGTCTTTTATGTTTTTCAAAATGCTTTCTGTTATACTGTCGTAGTTCATCATTTCTATCGCGTAATCTTTTCCGAATTTTGTTGTGTCCATTAATTGTTTTAGTCGAAAATAATTACTTTTTAATTATTGGAAAATCTTGTTTCAGCTCGGTTAAATCGAATTTTTGTGCAAAGGTCCGATAATCTATAGTGTTCTGCATACTGCCCAATTTTATTGGGAGTATACCGGGGTTATTCTTTATATCTTCAATTATGATTTTTGTGTCCGTTCTACTTGGGTGGAGGTTGACAGTAAGGGTGATGATTGTCCATCTGAAAGTACAGGGTGTCTGAAACTTTTGAGGAGAACATATTTTGTTATCATGCCGTCGTTTATTGCGGCTACGTTTTTGTCGGATATTCGTTTGATTTTAAAGGGGCCTAAATTTCTCGGTGCCGTTTTGTGTCTTTTACTTTGGTAATTTTTCTCGAATACGGTTTGTCCTATGGAAAATTTGTTTAGGTCTGAGTTTTTATTACGGGTTGCGGTAATTCGTTCTTTGTCATTATCTAATTTATTCTCTACTTTGTCATACGTTATTTTTAGTTTCTGTTTATGATCTTTGACGTATTGCTGATAGATTTCCTTGTTATAATGTATATCGTACGGGTTGCGTGAATCTGAGTGTCCTAGGGTTAGTTCTAAGGGTGTAAATTTTGTCGATGAATGAATTGTGTTATTATACGCGATTTAGCGTATGACATTAAGTTAGTTATGTGTTCTTTCTTGTAATTGATTCTTAATAGTCTGATCTGTTCTAATAGGGTTGAATGTAGTCTTTCGATTAGTCCGTTGGATTCAGGGTGGTTTTCAGTTATAAAGTGAATTTTTATTTTGTGTAATTCCAAAGTGTTTTGTATCGTTTCGTTTTTGAATTCGCTTCCGTTATCTAATGTTATTGTTTCGGGCGTTCCGTAAAATGTAAAATAGTGTAAAAATTCTTGGGTTACGTCTATACTATTTTTAGAAGGGATTGGTATTGCTTGGCCTATTTTCGTAAATGCGTCCACGATTGTTAAGTAGCTTTGTGCTTCTACTACTAGAGTATCTGCATGTAATTTCTGAAAAGGTTGGTCTGGTGTTTTAGTCAACATTAAGGGTATCTTCGGGGGTCTTCTGCCATATTTTGCTCTGTCACATAGTTCACATTGATTGATATAGTCCGTCGTTAATTCTTTCATGTCTTTGAAATAGTAACGTCTCATGATTTGCTTTAGGGTTTCGTTTATTCCTCGATGGTTGGTCTCTCCTTCGTGTTGGCTTCTGATCATATCGTTTATTTCGTCAGAGTCGTCTAATGTTATTAATTTTCTTGTGCATCTTATAAGTTCAGGGCCAGAATAGTTGAATAGTTTAACATATATTTCTGAAAATCGTTTGTACAAGTTTTCCGTGTTAAAGTAAAAATAAAATCGTTTTTTCTCGGGGGTGTATTCTTTTAGAATTTTAATTATCCGTGATTCATTGTCGTCTTTGGTTATTTGAACTTGGTAAATTTTTTTATTATCTACTTTTGTATATTTTACAGGGTTGGGGTTGTTTAAAACTTCTGTGATTATGAATTGATTGGGCTTCATGTCTATGGCTTCGTTCAAAATTTTAATTGCGGTTTCTGGTTCGTCATTTTGTGTCGAATGTATGGTTTCCATTTCTTCTGGGTCTTCTCTAATTTCGGTCTCGTTTACGTTTCCTATCACTGATTCTGTCTCTAGTGCGTTAAGTTGGATTCTACTTAAAGCGTCTGCGTTATTGTTGTAGATTCCCTTTTTGTATATGATCTCATAATCATATTCTTCTAGTCGAATTCTCCATCTTTATAATTTCGAGTTAGGTTCTTTGAGTTTGCATAGCCATACTAATGGTGTATGATCGGTGTATATATAAAATTTTCGTCCGTATAAGTATGGTCTAAAATACTTTGTTGCCCAAATTATGGCTAACAATTTTTTCTCTATTGTACTGTATCGTTGCTCTGTTTCGTTGAGGGTTCTGGATGCGTAACTGATGGGTTTATCGCTGCCTATTGTTCCTTGGCTTAATACTGCGTCTAAGGCTACATTTGATGCGTCTGTTGTTAATAGAATGGTTTCGAAAAGTCTGGGTATTCTAATACGGGGTGATTTGTTAATATACTCTTGATTTTGTCTACTGCTTTAATAAATTCTGGGGTATGTACAATTTTGTTTCCCTTTTTAAACAATTGGTTAGGAGTTTTGTTATTTGAGCATAACCTTTAATAAATTTACGGGAATAACCGCTAAGGCCTAAAAATCCTTTTATCTCTTTATTCGTTTTGGGTATGGGGTAATTTCATACAGCGTTTGTTTTGTCGGGGTTTGGCATCACTCCTTGGGGTGTTATTATGTGTCCTAAAAATGCTACTTCCTTTTGTAGAAATTCGCTCTTATCTAACTGTACCTTAAATTGTGCGGTTCTTAATCTTTTGAACACTTCTCGTAATCTTTCAATATACTCCACTAGTGATGTTGAATACACTATTATATCATCTAGGTAGACCAGGCATTTTTTGTTGTATATCCCTCGTAGTATGTTATCCATTACTCGTTGAAAAGTTGCGGGTGCGTTCTTTAGTCTAAATGGCATCCGTTTATACTCGTAGTGTCCTCTAGGTGTGCTAAAGACTGTTTTTTGTGTATCTCTTTCTTCCATTTCCACTTGATGGTATCCTGATGCTAAATCTAGCGTCGAAAAATATTGGCACTTGCTTAATTTGTCTAAAATTTCTGTTATATTCGGTAACGGGTATTTATCGTCTACCGTTTTTTCGTTTAATTTGCGGTAATCTATTACCATTCGGTATTTTCGTTTTCTTGATGCGTCCAGTTTCTTTAGTACTATTAATACGGGGCTGCTCCATGGTGAATTGGAGTGTTGTATGATATCTTGATCTAATAGATCGGCTACTTGTCTGTCAGCTTCTTTCTGACTTGCCTGGGGTAACCTGTATGCTTTGGTGAATATCAGTTTGTTGTCTGTTAGCTCAATGTTGTGCTTAACTGTATTTGTAAAGGTTAGGGGTATTCCTTCGCAATGGAATATGTCGCGGTACTCGAAACATAATTTTTGTATTGCTCTTTGTTCCTCCGGATTTATGTCGCGGTTAAATCGGATATTATTTAAATTTTGTCTTAACATTTCGTCGTTTTCTACGGGGTTGTAGTTTTCGTCTATTTCCATCTCCTTAAAATTTAATTCTTCTACGTTAGTCGGGTTTGTTAAAGATAGTTCTACGAGGTAGTCATTCGAGTTTAATATTGTTGTTGTGGCGTAATTATTTTTAATTTTTACTAATGCGGTTGGAGTTTCTACTCCTTGTTGAAAAGTTATGTGGTTTATTATTCCTAAGTTATTATTTGAATTTACGGGGGTTCTTACCTTTTTTTCTGTTCGGGGTTCTAATGAACATTTTTCGTCAATTTGGGTGTTTTGAAATTTGATGGAGATTCGTCCATATTTGGTTCTTAATAATCGGTTTTTAATATCTATGTTGGCTCCTAATTTTCTTAGAAGGTCCATTCCTAATAGTCCGTCATATTTGTCATTAAATTCAAATATGCAGAATTTGTGTTTCATTTTTACGTTAAATGTTTTCGGTAAAGGTATGTTTGCTACGAATTGGTGTAGGGTTGTTTAATGGGAGGTTTTAATTTTGAAGGGTTCTCTTTCTACATAGTTTAAATAATGTTACTTTACTGTTCGCGGGCTTATTAATGTTTTTGAAGATCCGGTATCAATTAGTAATTTAAATTCAGCGTGGGGTATTTCGATATAGGGTAATACAAGGTGATTCATATTATTTAGGTTTATTACGTTTGGTCGTTTGTAAAGTGGTCCATTTGAAAATTTGAGCACGCGTTTTCTTCGTCGTCCTCCTCGTAAGTTTCGTATGGTTCTTCGCGTTCATAATAGTTTGATTGGTTTTGTTCGTTATTTATACACAGTCGATTGCAATTATTCTGGTCATTTTCACACTCTTCTATTTCTTGATGAAATAGCTCTTCTGAGGTGAAAGTGCGTTTTTGATTAGGGTTTGGTCTTATGTGCGATATTTTCGTGTTGGGTCTGGTGTTACCAGATGAGGTATCCATTGGTGTGGGTTTATAATAATTATTGCGATTATTATTGTTTATCATTGGTGAGTTTCTAATAGGATTCGCGTTGAATGCTAGTTTTTGGTGATTTACATTTTGATTGAATCTTGGTTGAAATGCGGGTTTTGAAAAGTTCGAGTTAAATGTTGGTTCAAATACGGGTTTAAAATGTTTGGGTAAAATGTTGGTTTTGGAAATTGTTTGTATTGGTTGTTAAAGTTTGAGTAATTATAATGTGGATTATTAGTTCTCATTTGGTTTGTTTGTGCATTGAATGAGATGAATTTGTGTCGTGGATTCATTTATCTTGCGGGTTGTATAGTTTTTATTGGCGTGTAGCTTTTATTCGCGTTGGGGTTATATAGCTAGTTTTTATAATACATTACATTCTCTTCTTCGATTATCATGTTCATTGCTTCTTTTTAATCTTGGGGATGTTGAAATCTAATTTTATCTGAAAGTCGTTCGGGTAGTGCATTTAGATAGGTATCTAATGCCATCTCGTCGTACGTTTTCGTTTTTAAAAGTCTTACATTTGGGTCGGTTTCTTCAATTTTGAGTTTTGTCTAGATTAAGCTCCTTACATCTTGGCATTTCATTCCAAATTGATATGGGGATTGGTTGTGTTCCATCCTAAGGTTTGTCAAATCTCACACTAGACATTTTAGGTTCTTTTGGTCGCCGAAATATGCTATTAATATGCGTGTGTATTCATCCCACTGGTCTACGTCTTTTCGACTCGCGATTAATGTTAGTGCTCTTCCGGTAAGTTTACTGATAATAAGGCGGATATGCAAAGTGTTCCTTTCGTTATCACCGGGCTTATAGAATGTTCCTAGGAATATTTCTCAGGCCGAAATGTAGTTACTTAACAAACATTGCTTACCGTTAAAGTGGGGATCATGTCCATGTACAGCTTCATTTCATTAGTCATCTTGGCTGAGGTAATATTTGGGTAATTTTAAAATTTTTTTTTTTTTTTTTTTGAAAAAATGTGGATTTATTTTGTAGTTTTTGGTGTTATTTAATGGTTTTTACGCTTGGTATTGGTTTGTTTAAGTTTATTCTTAATTTGCCAATTTTAAATTTAATTTCTGAAGTTTCAATAAGGCTGAGGGGTTTTTGTGGTAATTTAGAGTGCTTGAATGTTTTGCTTCAGTTGCATCAGTTAAAACTTTTCTATTCTTAATTATAATTATCTCTTCTCGTGGGTTTATGCGATTGTAAAGTGTCTGCAATGCTTACAATGTTGTCAATTAGTTAGTTGCGGTAGTTCCTGTTGTAAGGTTATTTTTAAATATGCTGTAGGTGTTATTCAGTAATCGTTGTGATTTTATACAATGTCGTGTTTGAGAATAATACAATTTGTGTTTCTTTAATTTACTGAAGTATTTAATTAAAATTTTCACGTTTAAATAAGGTTGTAATATGCGTTTTTCAGTAGTCATTATTTATATCTTTCCTAAGTAATTTAAATTGATACTATATAAAAAGTTTCCGATCGTGTAATTTATGCTGTTTTAATTTTACAATGCTAAAAAGTTTTCGCGATGTTTAGATAGCTTTTGGTTCAGTAATTTATAATTAGATTAATGCGTGGTTTTATTCACTTTTAAAAATGATACGATGAATGTTGGTTCTGTTTGAATAATTTTCGTGGTTTTATTAATAGAATGCAAGTTGTCTATTTATGGATAGTATTCCGTTTCGCGTCTGAATAGTTGCGTTGTTATAAGAATTTTGGTTTTAATTGTTCGTGATTTAGCTTTCGCTTTTTTTTTTTTATTCTCGGGGTATTTAAATTATTTTTATGCGCCAGTTAATTCGCGTATTGTTGGATTAAAAACTCGTTTTTTGTTTATAAAAAATTTTCCTGCGTTAGCTAAAGTTGTTGCATTAGAAGTTGAATTTTGTTTCTAAAGATTTTCTTGCGTTAGTTAATATGTGATATAGTCTCTTGTGCGCTTTGCGACTTTTTAATTGTCTCAAGTTTTTATTTCTCAGAAATAATTTTTTTTTCTCAGTTCTTATCTCTCTCTCTTTTCATATATACAGTATAAAGTTATGATAAAATTTCAATAACAGCTTAAGTATAGTCTCTAGCAATTGCTGTGTAGATTATTTTCAAAAAATTGCATAAAATAGTTATAACAATAGTTAATATACATATATAAATCATAAACTAGCAAATATCAAATGTCTTTGTTAATAATAAAATAAAATTCAATTGGTTTAAAGGAAAATGAACTTACACTAGTTGGTTTGTTGATTTCATTGATTTCTTTCTTTGCTTCGGTTTTCTTTTGGATTTGATCTATTCTTGTATCGCCTCTAATGTTTTTTTTTGTTGAATTTGAACTATTCTTGTTTAGCCTTCAACTTTTTTTTGCTGGGATTGAACGATGCTTGTTTTGCTTCCAACTTTTGTTTTGTTCTGCCAAATTTGGAATTGAAATTCCAGACCACCAGTTCCTCGATTTTGGATTCGCTAGTGCCCTTTTGATATCCGTTACGACTGCGCCTGTTAAGGTTCGTGGCTCGAGCGGCCCTTTTTGAAAAGACTTGTTGAACTTTAACACATTTATTTGGTTTAAACAGACTTGAACATAGAATTTTGACAATTTTGAATTATTATTCTAAGTCAAAAATTAATTACTTAATTGTACAGGTGAGGTATCTACGAACTGCAATGTGAAAGCTGAACGTTTGATGAACTGACTGCAAGTGGAGCTCCCGGGCCTTTATAATCTCCCTACTCCCTCACAGTTCTGTGGGAACTTGCAGACCTAATGTCTGCTTTCATTAGACTCTTATTCATAATACATTGTTGTAATCTTAAATCTATTCAGAATTACTTTGTTGCGAGCTTACTTCTGCGTAATCTCGGTACGTGACCGTCTACGACCGTCTGTGACCTGACATCTGCAGTGTCACTTATCCTTGTGCTACTTTGTAGCGCTTCCGTTTCCATGAACGTTAATAAACTGAATTAAAATGTCCATCAATTACATTGTTGCACATTTCCTAATATTCTTAATAACTTCTTAAGTATTAGTTTCTTTTATATATATATATATATATCAAATGGAGGATTACATAACTCGCGTAGTCACATAAAATGGAATATCTGGAAATTCAACGAACATACAGAATGGATTTTTTCCAATCACATTAATAATACTTGATATTATTTCTACGTGCAAAGAAAATCTGATTGCAATGTACAGGGTGCTAGAAAATTTATTTTATAATTTGACTAATAAAATGTCAAATATTCAGTTTTTTTAAATGGAACTTACCATATTTTGTTATATTAATCGATTCTATTGGAAAAAATACCTTAGGTCATCATTTTGTTTTCGATCTTATTTAAGGTCGGTTTGACGCAGCTCCAATTTCTTTTCTATTCTGTGCTAATCTAAAAAGCTCTACATACCCTTCACAACCTAAATTTCTAATTATTTGACTAATATAGTTTGGTCTAGGTCTTCCTATATTCTTCTATCTTTTTCCTATCCACCTGGCTCTACATAGATATTAGCAACCTGATGGTTGTTAAAGAACTCTAACATGTTTACATGATTACCTTTTATAAGGAAATGAAATATAACCTGGTTATCTGTTTCAGAAAGGAAAAGTGTTAAATTATATGTTATGGTAAGGCTTAAGCAACGAATCGCTGCTAACATGCCAGACCGCTACCTAATTGTGAGTTATGTCATGGTGACGTTTATTAAATTATATGTTATGGTAAGGCTTAAGCAACGAATCGCTGCCAACATGTCAGACCGCTACCTAATTGTAAGTTATGTCATGGTGACGTTTATTAAATTATATGTTATGGTAAGGCTTAAGCAACAAATCGCTACCAACATGTCAGGCCGTGCATTTATATTTCCAATGCTCCACCAGAAGGTACTACATTGGCCAGGAGTCGAGTTTTTTGTTGCCTGGAAATTTAGAATTTTGCCGAACCCTTGCCATTCCAGACAAGGTAGGAATCTTTAACGTGCGTGACAACACACACACGGGACCTCCATTTAACCTCTCATCCGAACGAGGGCGTAATTTTTCTGAAAAATGCTCACCTGTCATTTTTCAAGCAGTCGGCCGTATCGGGATTTGAACCCAGGACCTCGGGATCGGTAGTCTTACGCTTACTACATTGATCCATGACGACGCCCAACATGTCAGGCCGCTAACTAATTGCGAGTTATGTCATGGTGACATTTAGTTAACTGATTTTTTTTTTGTTTTCGAACTTACTTAAAGTCGGTTGGACCCAGCTCTAAATTCTTTTCTATTCTGAGCTAGTCTAAAAAGGTCTACATACCCTTCACAACCTAAATCTCTAATAATTTGACTAATATAGCTTTGTCTAGGCCTTCATACTCTATTTTTCTTTGGTAGTCTAAAATCTAAGACATTACTAAATAGTCCCTCATGTCTTAACTGGTGCCCTATCATTCTATCTCTCCTGACCTTCAATTGTTTCCACATACAGGGTTCCTCACCTATCCTTCTATAAACTTCCTCGTTTATTACTCTATCTGTCCGACTAATCTTTAACATTCTCCTATAACACCAAGTTTCAAAAGCTTCTATCTTTTTTTTATCTACTTCTTTAATTGTCCAAGTCTCACTACCGTATAGTAGAACGCTCCATACGTACGACTTTAAGAAACTTTTTCTATTATCTAAACTAATACTATTACCTATTAGTAAGTTTTTTTTTTAAAAAACATTTTTCTAGCTTGAGCTATTCTAGCTACTATATCCCTTCTGCTACGATTTCGAAAGAAGGATGTTGTTTTGCGAATTTGTATTACTTAGAACGCAAGAGGATGATCAGTCTTTGAAAAATATTATTTGGAGCAATAAAGCAAAGTTTATGAAAAACTGAGTGTTTAACCGACATAATTCACACCATTGGTCCACAGAAAATCCTCACCAAGCATACATAACAAATTTTCAGGTCTTTTAACGTTTATTGATTTATTGTTTATTGTTTATTAATTCGCGAATCGTATGTGTTTTGTTTTACCAGGAAAATTTAAACGGTAAAGTACATAATGTTTTAGTAATTTTTTTCTTCTCAATGAACACTTTTACAGGGGAGCGATATTTAGAAATAGTGCGTGGAGAAATTGTAGCATATTTAAACAACCTCCCACCTTATGAAGTACGCAAAATATTTTACCAGCACGACGGTGCTCTTACGCACAATGGAAACGTTGTAACCGAGTACTTACATGCCTTGTTTGAAGACCAATTTATAGTTAATAACGAACCTCACTTATGGCCACCACGATCACCCGATCTTACTCCTTTGGATTTTTTTCTATGGGGGTATGTAAAAGATACGGTCTTCTCCCACGCTCCTACTACAGAGGAAGATTGCAAAAGACGAGTATTAAATGCTCTAAATTCTTTAACTCCAGAGCAAATACAAAAGACAACAAATAAAGAGTTTAAAAGACGCATTTTAAAATGATTGGATCAAAATGGCGGACAAATAGAACATTTATAAACAACCTCTTATGTTTTTAATTATTTTTCTTTAGGTAAAAGATTGCTAGATGAAATACATCGTTCCATGTTTGTGTAGCTTTTAAACATTATATTTCAAAAAATGTTCTTGCGCTGCCATTTTTAACAACTAGAATGTGCAAAAGCATTTCCTGCTTTCTAAGTACAAAGATATTAATTCCATAGAATTGATTAATATAACAAAATAGTTGATGAAAAATATCGCCAGTTCTTCGAAGAAATCTATTGTATTCGCCATAAATAATTATCATTTCGAGATAATCTTGATTTGTAAAGTTTTGATTAGTCCTCATAAATAACTACAGTACAGGAATTGCAACCAGCGTCAAATCATTTACATTTGACGTTTTGTAACAACAATCAAATACTCTTTTGTTAATGTAGTTGATAGAAGCTGTTTGATAGTAGCAAATGTATTATAATACTGAACTAGTGCATTTTTTCTTTTAATACAAATAATTCAAAAACTGCTTACAATAAATGGATGGTTGTAATTACCTACCTAAGGTATTTTTTTCCATAAAATCGATTAATATAACAAAATATGGTAGGTTCCATTTAAAAAAAACGGAATACTTGAAATTTTATAGTCAAATTATAAAATGAATTTTCTAGCACCCTATGCATTGCAATCAGATTTTTTTTGCACGTAGCAATAATATCAAGTATTATTAATGTGATTGGAAACAATCTTGTAAGTTTGTTCACTTTCTAGTTATTCCAATTTATGTGACTGCGTGCAAATGTCAAAAATCTACTAAAAGTCAAAAATCTCGAAAACGGCATTAGATAGGGATATGGTCGTATTATAAAATGTCACATAAAATTTGACAAGGAATTCAAAAATGCATAAATATACTGGATGTTCCACTTAAAACAACGATAGTAATGCCGACTTCTGGTATAACCGGAAGTGCTAACGTATCGAAACTATTTTACTCGTATAGAGCACCTTTGATAACCCACTGGTACAAATTTTCAGATTCCTCCTAACATTGGTTATCCATATAAAGGTGACCTCCCACTTAAAAAAAAACACCCTGTATAGACGTTAGAACCTTTTATTTGAAAAGTACCATTCTTACTTTCAGATTTTTGTAGAAGCCAGTAAATAATTAAAGATTTAAATATTCAAATATACAAAATTTTTTACAATGTATTTATAGCAAAACATGTTGTGGAAATAAATAAAGAACGATATGCCGTATAATAACCTAAGCTAATACACGCAATATCTACTATCATGTTAAATTTATATCAATATATCTCCATGCATAAGATTATGTGATTCCAGGTATGACCTACCTCTTGTCATCTTTACACGATAAGTTAATTTTGATAATGATCAATGTGTACCACTGGTGTTTCAAATTTTATATTCATACCATCGTACGCATGAGGATACTACTATCGCCGCCCTTCATATCTAGAGAAGACATTAATTATATACAGAAGTTGCTACAGAAAATACAAGAAGTCGCATATGCAATTAAAAATAATACACAAGTTTTGCTTAATAATCAAAAGTCTTTAAGAAAGCGCATTATAAAATGAATTGAGGTGGTTGACGGTTAGTTCGAGCAGTTATTTGAACTTTTTTATTTTTATTGTTGTTGTTTGTTATTGTATTCTTGTTTGTAATTTTTTACTCTGCATAGTTTGTAATTTAAAAGAACAAAAATTTTATTGATAAGATACATTACACAATTTTAAGCTAATAACTGAAAAACCAACGGAGTTACATAAATTAAATAAGAGTAGCATTTTTGTGTAAAATAGCACGATCTTTCATATTTTTCATTTATTTCAATCGTAGTTCAACAGATAAAAGGTTGTGTTTTGATATAGTGCAGAGAGGCCGTGAGCAATGCCAAAGTGAGCTTCAAATTCATAATTCTCTAGCAAAAAGCTTATAAAGCAAATTTTCGAATTGATTTTATCAAAACTTTCAACATTATTTAGAAATTTCTAAATCAATTTTCAACTTTGAATACCTACGTATTTCTTAAACAAAGTAACAACTTAGGAGTACCTTTTTACATTGTTCTTTTTTTGCTAAATATACTACATACAATTAACCATACACACTATAATAGTCTTAAACCTTAAAAGAAAAACTGAAGTTGCTCTCCAGTAAAAACTATCCAGTAGTCACATCACCGTTCATCTTTCATTTTATTTTATATTACTGAGAAACATGGAAAACCTTTCTCGTAGTATCTTTTTCAACGTACTTCAATAATCCTATTAAGCGTAAGAGCTCTTTTGCAAAATACATATACTAAAAGGTATCGCCTCCATAATGTTTGGAATTTTAACCGTTAAGGTTTAAAGATTTTCATTTTATATTTATATTCTACTCCTTAGACGGTTTTTTAAAGCAAAAACATTAAAGAGAAAATTTCAAAGGACGTAATCATCATTAAATTGCTATTTTGTTTAAATTCTTTTATGAATAACATTCTTAAGGTATTACGTATTTTGAAATAGAATAACGCTGAAAATACACTTTTCGTAAAGATTATTAATATGTGAAAACCGTAGTTTTTCAAACAACTGTTTTTAAAGCGGTGAGATGTTCTAGATAAGTCCTAGAGTAAGAGTTTTCCTAGTAAGAATTTGTTACGTTCAAAATCCTGCAAACAATTTTTCCTGCATTTATTTTTAAAATGCCCTAAAATTCCTCAACAAGCTCGATTTCCCGCCATTTGAATTAGTATTATTTAATAAAATTTCTCTATACAAAAGTTTGCTTTATAAAATCAAACAGCTGCTTAGGATTATTTACGTTACAAAGTAGTTGCAATATTTCCTAGCACCTGCAGTGATTACATTTTAATTAAAAGCTGCAGCTTTCTTCTAAAGGATAAGACCACTTACCACCTGCCTACATCTGCTTACAATGGACTTGTTATCTGGTATTCTGCAGCTGTTGAGATGTTACAAAATAATAACCCTTTGATAATTGCGTTACCTGCTTGTTGGCAAGCTGTTACAGTTTGTATTTCGGCAGCTGTTTTCTGAAAATTCTGCACACATAGTAATTCGGCGATATCTTTGAAAATCAAATACCCCACCCCTATACATAATTCTGGCCCTATAAAATAGAGACTGTGCTTTGAAAGAGATTATTGAAGATTAAAGATTGAAGACAACATCTTCTTACCGGAGATAGCTGTTGTAAAGTCGCGCTATTAGAAATGCTTTCTGTGCTTGTATTACTGAAGTTGGTGGTTCCAGCATGCAGCCAGCCCATAGAGAAATGCAGCCGCATTTTTCCAGCCTTAAGATAAGACCAGCACGTAGCTGATTGTGCAAGGTACAGTTTTCTATTTCCATAATTCTTTTATGCTGCTGTGAAGAATATACTTTTCATTTGCTGCTATTGCTTATATTATCCGATAAATTGGCACCACCCCGTTATAAAACTTACATACACGATGCACGAACAACTATGTTATTATTCTTTAAATGCAAAATTTAATTACTCAAAGTTTTTGTTAGAGTCCGTTTCACTGTTTGTTTTGTATTCCTTAACTAAAAGAACTTAGGCATCACTTTAAAAGTAGATTAATATTTGATTAATTTAAGTTAGGGTGTCTAATTTTAATATTATATTATTTCTGAGGAGGTGCACTTCACAAAGCAGCATGTACATCTAATTTAGGTATATTTCTTTTTCTAGATTTACTGTATAGTTTGTTTTGTTTTCTTTTCCATTAAGTAGGTATTTAGATCATAAGATGTTATATTTGCTTGCCAATTTTTATATGTTATGACACAATCACGATTACGCAACTTATTTATTTTATTACTTTATAAATAATCGTTCAAGATTCGATGTTATCAATAGAGCATCTCAGAGGTTTCCAATGTGTTTTTGTTTTCACCCACGCCCCTCTACGACGTTTTTGAGCTAGCCCAACTTCTACCATTCTATCCCCCGTTCTGTTGCGGTATTCGGCGTAAACGATTTCCTTACTTGCTTTTACTGTTTTCTTTTGTGTTTGCACGGAATACCGTAACAAACTGTATATAAATAAAATTGAAATAAAGCAAATAAATATCCACGAAATGTATAGAATCTGTTAAGTTTACTAAATAATTGTACAATAGGTATCTGGTAAAACAGTCACAATATTTTGTAGAAGCTGGATCTGTCACATCTCTTTGTATCAACCTACCTACTGTCTTAACCATAAGAGATTGCCTTCGTAGTCAATACATCATCGCAATTCTGCATATTAAATAATACGATTTCTTAAAATCAATTGAGCAGCTACTATAATTTCTTAATCGGCACTTTTCGTAAGGAATCGTAAACATGTGATGACGTTCCATCAGACATAATTATAATCACATTTTATTTGAATAGTTTTTGTATTAGTAAAGTCCATCAATAGAATTAGGTTATTTCCTTTAAGAAATATAAGTTTTAGGTTACTATAAATTTTAATCTAAAGAAAAATTGGTCTGCATTGTTTTTGATCCGTAGTCAAAAGTTGTCAAATTCTTACGTCAGTTTATAAATGTTAGAAATGATGCCATTATTATAATTAGTACAACCGTAATTTTATTCTTCTTTTGGGTGGTTGACTATTGTTCGACTGAAGATGAATATCGGTTCCATCTATCCCAACATGGTTACTTCCAGCATAAGGATTGCATGTCTGGGAACCAATGTGCCCCTAACAACTGAATCGCTAGGCAGGGAATTATCCGAACACACTTAGGCTACTTCGCTTTGTTGCCTTCTGGTTAAGGTACTTGACCTATCGCAGTGGCATGTTGAACGTTTGAATGTTAACAACGAGGTCTTTGAAGAAAAATAAATCTACTCTTTTCAAACCATACGAGGCTTTCTCGGCAAACTTCGAACGGATGAATCAACGAACCTCGTGTTGTCCTTTCCTGTATATATATATATATATATATATATATATATATTATATATATATATATATATATATATATATATATATATATATATATATATATATATATATATATATATATTGTTGTGGATTCAAAGAGTTAAATTTGGAGTAAGCAATGCAATTTCAACCACCCTGTATAGAGAAACGAACAAAGTATTTACGCGCAAAATTTATTTAATTTAAACGGACAAGTATTGACGTATTTTTATAATTAATGACTGAAAGGTTAAAGGTACATAAAGAAAACCAGTTTTAAAAACAAATAGAAACGCATAATTAATTTAATTCATGCTAATTTAAACTGTAAAAGCATTAGAAAACACACCAGGGTAAAGAAAATCAATAATCCCAATGCAAAAGGTTTCTTGGTAACGAAAAAGAACGTCAGTTTTATCGGATAAGGTGAAATATAAACTCCAAGAATTGTTGTTTTAAACGGTCTATAATTAAGCACACCTGCATTTTTAAAAGGTTACATTCTTTGAAATTACCAGCATAATAAAGCGGGTCTTCATAGAAAATAGCTTTTTAACCGTCAGTTGTTTTAAATAACAAGTTAACAAAGTTTTTAAAGAGCAGAAGAGATGCACGATCGGTAATATGCTACAGATGGAGAGCGATATAAAAGCATTGGTATTCAAAACGCACGTACTAATGCACGTGGGGTGATGAGACGCTGTCAGCAATATCGATTTTCTACAACTTAAGTGGGGTTTGGAACGCGACAGCAAATATGCATAAGACAAAGATAAAAATATTACAGGCAGGGTTTTATGACGACACAGAATAGTGTCATTGTTTGCGAACGGAAAGTTTAACAAACGTACGAACATGCGACAGGTGGAAGCGATTTTTGGATCATACGGCGCATCCACGAGGTGAATTTCGGGAAGCTTCGAGTCGGTTATATCAAAATTTCCAGAATTGGTATTAGAAAATAAGTTTTTCGCGTGGTATTTTGAAAAATATAAATACTTTAAGAGAAGTAGGGAGGTTCTCTTTGTATTCTCATCGTTTTATACTACGTTACAACGATAGACCGTCGTTATAGTAGAGTTCTTGTGAGTATTAAAAATATTCATAATACTGTAAATGTAGTGCTAGCACTTGTAACTTGGTAGTTGTAGCCTTATAGTTATTAACGTGAGTAGTGTCGAGTGAATTAAATTAACCGAGGTCCAACTAATACCATACCAAGCTAGTAAATCAATAAATAGAAGTAAAATATACGTGAGTTTGTATGCTGTTATGGAATGGTATTTTAAAGCAAGGCGCTTGGAGAATTTATTGCAGTTGTCATCTATGAATATGTGGAGTATCAGGGCGCATAGTCACGAAGCCAAGGAGTTCTGGTGAGCATCATCAAAGGGATGGAGGCCTGAAGCATTATCCAGGTAACTTATTTGAAATTTCTGTTATCTGATAAACTTTTGTATTATTTGGTGATGTGTGAGTGAATATTGGAGTTATTTGTTGTTATATAACGTATCGGAAAAGATACGTGTGCTGGACAATTATTGGGGTTATTTAAAATATTGAAAAAGGGTGTATTTAAAACTTACTAAATTTTATTATGAATATAAATTGGATTGTTAAGGGTAAACGGGTCTATTAATTTTGTATTAAGTTATGCAAGGTAAAAGGCATACAGTAATAAAGTGGGTTATTATGAGCTCACCATACTCCAGTGTACAATAAATTTAGGGATTATTTGGGGCCCATCTACTCATATTGTATTAAATGAGTTTGCAAATAATAATTTAAAACAAGGACTTAAAAACATATCAATTATTGAGTTGTAATTAGTGTACCAAACTGTTTATAACAGTGAATAATTTGAATGTAAATAGCAGTAAATAAAAAGATTGTATGATTGTTGTATTATTTGGTGATTTTATTGAATGGTGTGTGAGTAGGAAGGAAGAATGATTGTAAATTTAGGTATTCGAGAAGAGGCACAGCTGAGCTAGCCAGGGAAGTTGCTGAAGATTTTTGAAGCAGAAAGTAACGGGTGAGAAAGTTTTTTTTTTTGATATTTTTTTTTTGAAAAGTATTTGATGACACACTCGATTCTAAAACTTTAATCCACGAATCCACAGCAAAATATATATATATATATATATATATATATATATATATATAGATGTGATAAGGCCTCGCTTTTATGCGCCGCTAAAAGGGTAATATGAAAATGGCCGCACGTTGAGGCGCCGCTGAAAGAGTGTTGTGACAACGCCCGTTGATGAACCGCTGAAAGTGTGCTGTTGATACAGATACAGCAAATTGTAAAATTTGCAATTATTGACATACTTTACCTTCTAACTTTACCTGGCTAGCTCAACGGAACTGTTGGAGTTTTCAAAAATGAAATTCAACACAGCCATATCACAAAGCATTTATACAGTATGAAATATATTGTCTCATAGAAAAGCATAACATTTACAACATAGTTTCTATCAAACATCAAATAATTTCCAAAAAGTACTTATTTACGTAATTATAAAAATGTTTCTTACCTTATTTTAAAGTTACAGAATTAAATTTCTTCTCTTATAGATGGTGTACCTGGTTATGGTTTTCGCGCTAGTAAGGTTTGTTTTGGCTAGAAAAATCCTTGATAGATAATCTATTAAAAAGTTCAAAACGTTTCGAACTCTAAACACAAACTTTCCTGGTAAAGATCCTTACAAATGTAAGATATTAATTATATGATTATAACTTATTCCAGTTTAGATCTCAATGACAAATACTCAACTATCAGTTACTAACAATTAATACTTCCAAAAATCCACAAAGCGCTTTTTTATCCAACTCGTAATTAAATATCTTCTTATTTTAAATTGACGTCCAAATCAGCTTACCAGATAATGCACAAATTTAGAAACCAATGTGCATCCTCAGTGTGATTATTCAATTAAAATTTTAATAGCTTTTTATATCGAAGCATTTACCATCTTCATTGAATATAATTAAATTTAATAACTTAAAGTTTTTTAACATCAGGTTACGTTTAAAACAGAACTTCTTTATTGATTTTAACACCATAATTATTAAATTACAGTATGCTTACTGCATACTTCAAGTATCATTTTCGCAAAGCAACAGCTCGCGACTTAATCAAAATAACACTTCTAGATCGAATTTATGAATAACTTTATTTAATAAAAGCTTCCTTATATATACAAAATTATCTATTTAACACTTATTATTCTACCTTAAATTAAATACCAGTACTCCAATATCAGTTAAAAAAAAATCTAAATGTAATACTGGCATAATCCACAAAAACTCTCGTAATTAAATATCTTCCTATTTTTAATTGACGTCAAATCAGCCTACAAGATTTTCCATTTTTAAAATCCTCATTTCAAACAACAGTTACCAAAGTACATTATGCTTATATCTTCTTCTCAATTATTTAATAAAATTTTTAAAATAGCATTATCTTGAAGAATAAATTCCATTTTTTATGTAATTCGCATTTAAAATCACTTGTATATTTATTGAACCATCTTGAATATTAAATTACAGTATGCTTACTGCATGCTTCAAATATCATTTTCGTAAAGCAACAGCTCGCGACTTAATCAAAATAACACTTCTCGATCGAATTTATGAATAACTTTATTTAATAAAGGCTTCATTCTATACACAAAATTATATATTTCTAAAATATAGTAGTATTTGCGCAATTTCATTTCCAATAATATACGCCGATCTTACATAATTTTTTGCGAAATCTTGGCTAGCGTTCAAAATTGTTGAGTTTTATTACCTTTTTATTTCGTTCCAGTTATTAGTGACATGTGTTGCTCATCTTTATTTAGCACCCAGGTTACTGTGGCATCGCATACTAACCTAGTAATTGCGAATGGTAATAAATAACTTTTATCAGTTATTCTATGGATTTCACTGCTTTTTTTAAATATTGGACCGCTTCTTGGAATAAACGTTTATTTATTAATAAGATATTTACGAAATTGAAGTATTTCTAAGAACGATGATTCATCTTATCTTTATTCTTAATATTCTAGAAAATTCTTTATTTGAAATGACTTTATATAATATACAGGGTAATTAATTTAAGCTTTAGTGGATTTATAATGCAAATTAGTTGCATTTCTTATAGAAAATATTTACTTTTACGGCAAAACGTGTTCTAGTACCTAAAATTAATACTAAAATTGGGTTTTTAATACAAGTAGTTATTTATTTCTATCTATGGAAAGTGCATTTTTATTACCAATAAATAATTTTGGTATTTATCTCCAAATGATCGATTTGCATTCGCATTGAATGCGTTTATAAAGTATCTTAAGATTAATTATTTTTAAATATACAGCTTACGTTATTTGCTATTTATTTACAATACGCATATATCATACACGGTAATTACTTGCACACGCGCAAATGCATTTTTCGCTTGTACATTAATGAATAAAAGTGGGTTTGTATTATTCAGGGCGTAACCATGAATTTACGGAAATTTTATTTTTCCGGATTCTTTTATATAGTTTGGTGGGATTTAATTGTAGTATTTGGGTTTCAGTGACCACTCGTGACCTTTCATGTGATTTTCCAATGTTCCACCCGAAGGCACTACATTGGTCAGGAAGCGAGTTTTTTTTTACCTGGAAAATTTGGAATTTTGCCGAACCCTTGCTGTTCCAAGCAAGGTAGGGATCTTTAACGTGCGTGACAACATTCACACGAGGGTGTATTTTTGTGAAAAATGCTCTCCCAACATTTTTCAAGCAGACCGTGCCGGGATTCGAACCCGGAAGCTTGGGCGTAGTAGTCACACACATACCACTACGCCACGGAGCCGCCCGACCACTCGTAATCCCTTATCAAGTCAATATATATTGATATGATACTCGGTGTAATAAACGTTTAACTTAACGCCACCGCTCTGTGTTTCTCTCAAATTAATATTTTACTTTTATTATTATGCCACGGCTAGCCCTTTTAATTTACACAGAGTGCACAACGTTACGATAATCAATTTTCTTTTCACCCCTTTTTATGATTACCTGTTTGAATTGATAAACGAAGTCAATCAACATTCGTATAATGAAAGTAAATAATATTTACACTTTTAGAAATTCTTTAAATACACCCTTCAATCAATTAATATTATATGGATTATTTATCCCACAATTTATTACTTTTAATTTAAAATAAAGTCACCAAGAACTACCTCTTTACAAAAAATCTGGAACGTTCTAGACCTCTTTATGATTTATTACGTAAGTTTAACGTATGCAATGTTTCTTGTAGACTTCTTACAAGTTTTGGATAAATTGAATAAATTCATTATTAAAATTTAAATTGAAAAATATTTTAAAATTAAGTAGATCTGACCTGTGATATGTTGTTTCGTGTTGTGGATCAACACCCCCTTACTGTCTTCAATCGAATACCAATGCTCTGCTTTGTTGAACCAATATTTAGTACAGTTACCCCTGGTTTTCCAAAAATTATCTCGTTCCTTATTTTGTTTCTCTGCATATGCTTTGAATCTCTTCCCTTAAATACTTTCGACGCAGATTAAAATTCTCTTCGACGCAGATTAGAATTGTACCAGAAGCAAATTAAAATTGTAATTATTTCCGACGCGGATTAGAATCCAATTAGAGTTAGAATCCCTATATGATTATAAATATTTAATTTAAATTAATTACCCAACTTCTACTCACGTTTTTTTTTAAAAACGGCAAAAACTCTTCATGTATGCTTAACGTAATTGTTGCACAACACTACTTTTACAATAACATAATTTTGATATATTCTAAACTTTATTTCTTTGACGCGTGGATTTCTGGTTAAAAGTGTCGTAGCTTTGACGTGCATCAAGTGTGCACTAACCGTCTTATCACCGAATGGGTGTTAAATAGCCTTTTCCCACTACATCTGGGTTGGGTTTTCAAGCAGTTTTGCAGATTGTTTCAACCAACCAGGTTTTGTCTTTAATATTCCCTGTATTTCGGAAGCTGTTTTCTGATGCAACTCCTTTGTATATCCGTGTCATCGTGTTTATTTGCGATCTTTGATTGCTTTAACATTTGTTATTGCGGCCAGACTTTCAACTTACGTCCGTGTTTTGTATAGATAATGCTTTTGGATAGTTATACGAAAATAAATGATGTAACTCCAATATTATTTCCGTTTATGTATTTATTTATTTGAAAGTGCGTTTCTTATCAAAGCGCATATTGTTCCTTGTTTATTACAAGCGTACTTGTATGAGGATTTATTAGGTTTTTATCCTATCTTTTGTGTATTTTATTTTATAAACCTGTTAAACATTTTCAACGTAGTTTAAATACATCATCATCATTAGGTCTTCAGTCCTGGAACTAGTTAGACGCGTACCATCATTGTTTCCTATTCTGAACTAACCTACAGATTTCCCTGAAATTTGCACAGTCTGCATCTATAACTATCTGATCTAGGTCCACATCTACCTCTTTTTTCCTATCTCTGCTTGTAATATATCCCATACTATTCCCCAAAAATGCCCTAGAACGTGTTCTGCCCTTCTATTGCTCTTATCTTTTTCCCCAGATATCCTTGTTTCCCTACTAGTTCTATAACCTATTAAGTACATGTACGATTATTTCTCTGCTGAATACGCGTTCTATTGTTGAAAGATATGCTCACTTGCATTGTTTAAAGTTAATTACGGGCTATATACAGGGTGTTGAATGCTTGCTATTTACATAATGTACGAATTACTTATTTTCTGTATATGTATATGACGTGGACTCACCAAAATTCGGGAACTAAGTATTTAGCATTAAACCTTCCTCTAAATCATTCGAGCCTCAGCGCTAGGCCGTCATAAAATTGCCGTAGACTCAGTTTTATTCGTGCCCCACCTGGGCCAACATACAATTTTCAAAAAAATTAAAAAATTAAAAAAATTTGTTTTTGTTACGCTTTTATTAGGACGCCTTCGAATTCCCCTGCTTCCCTGGCTAGCTCAGCAATCGATCTCTTCGTGAATACCTAATTTTACAGACATACCACTTTCACACTCACACACCATCAAATAAAATTACCACATAATACGACAACCATACAACCTTTTATTTACATCTATTAACAGATAAAATATATTTACACGTGTCCAAACAGTTTGATACAATAATTACCAGCTCAATTTGATGAATATTTTAAATTCCTTGATTTTTAAAATGATTTTAAACACATTCGAGTAGATATGAGTAGATGGGCCCCACATGTAACCCTAAATTGAATTCACACTGGAGTATTGAGGGCTCATTATAACCCAGTTTTGTTTGTATATGCCTTTTAAACCTTGCACTAGTAAAAACCAATTTACAGACCCGTTTACCCTTTACAACACAATTTATAGCCCGAATAAGTTTTTACTATATTCTACATAAACCCTTTTTCAATTCCCAAAATTATTAAATTGTTTTATACATGCATCTCTATAAACAAGTTTTTTTTAAAACAATAAATATACCACCAAAAAGTCAACTACACAACACAAAAATTCCACAAATGTTTATATAAAAACAGAAATTTCAAATTAATTACCTGGCGACACCTTCACTATTCATTCCCAAAGGAGATGGCTACCAGCAACCCCCCGTCGTTGTTTCCATCTACTACGCTGATTGCCGGATCCACAGATCTCTACCATCTAATATTTCCGCAAGATATTCGTTTCGTCTCACAGTGCCATTCCATGCTTATATATTACGCATACAAAATTGATTTTCAGTTTTGCTTACCCCATATGTCATGCATTCGTCTAATAATTTTGTCGTAATAGCCGGACCTTTTATTTAAATACGCAATAACTCGTGCATCACTTCAATTACTTGAGGTCCGGTACTACAGTTTTATACTTTCAACTAAGATATTAAATGTAACTTTACTACACACACAAATTCTAATCAAAAGCTTTACTATTATGTTGGTCTGAATCCGTATTCAGAACTTGATGGAAGTAAAAGAGAAGAGAGCTTTAATATTTTAGCTCGGGCATTTATATTATTATTCAATTCCCCTATCGGACCCGTTTTATTCGAAAAACTTATTTTCCAAAGCGGCTTCTTAAAATTTTGAGCGTAACTCTCGCTTAATTCCGCAAAATTTCTCCCGTCCTACGTGCTATTTACATAGAAATAAATGTCTACCTTACCGTGTGCGTTCTTTTTGAAAACTGTTGGCTCTCAACAAATGACAAAATTCTCTGTCGTCACAATGCTCCGTCTAACCGCTATTCATCTTTATTCCATGCATGCATGCATCCCTTTTAAATTTTCTTGTTATTAAATCGTCTCGTACTTGATCCTGTCGGTGGTCACTCCAGTAGTGTTTTAAAACCTGTCCTCAAAGTCATTGTATGTCTCAATTTCCTATCCTATCAAGTTATACCAGGCTTCAGCATGGTCTTTCAGCAACGCTTTTACAATGTTGAGTTTTGCCTGTTCATCAAACAAATTACAAACCAAACCTCTAATGTTATTAATAAAAATTTGAGGATTCACCCTGCTATCCCCATAAAATTTCATTTGTTGGTTCAGTGACATATTTCCTGTTACGAATCTGGGACCATCCCCCATCAAAGTCAATACATTTTGTTTAATCCCGCTCACTTCTCCTTCTACCCTACCTACTTGATCCCTACATGAGTGGGTCACCTCAGTCATCTTAACATTAATTTCGTCTTCACAGATGATCTTCACGTCCGTCCTTAATTGTCCCATTTCCTGTCTCAAACCTCTAATATCGCGTTCATTTTTTTCAACCCTATTTTCTACTTCCCCCATCTTTATCGTTAACCTATTTTTGAACTCAGAAAATTCCCTTGTAGACTTATCTATTTTCTCGCTTAAGGTTTCATTCATCTGCTCCATTTTTCGTTTCGACTCTTTACCTATTTCTTTAATCTCCTCAAACTTCCTGTTCGATTCGGCATTCAGCTTCTCTAGCATTCTCAAAATTATTTCATTACCTTGTTCCCCTGATTCCGTCTTCGACTGATCCCTACTACCTCCAGCTTCCTCCATTTTTCCTGCTTTCTCAAATAACGCACTATCGTCACTTCCAATTTCAACTCCTTGGCTTCTTAACCACTCCTTTCTCTGCATACGTTCAATTCACTTCCACACACCCTCAAAATTATTTATAAATTTATACAAGGCATGCTCTCTATAAGTTCGCCAGTTTCCTGGAATAAAATTTTCAAATTATATTTTGAACTCGAGTCTCGCGTTCTAGTCGCCATAAAATTGCCGTGAACTCACCAAAATTCGGGGACTAAGCTTTTAGCATCGAGCCTTTCCCTAAATCATTCGAGCCCCAGCGTTGGGCCGTCATAAAATTGCCGTGGACTCAGTTTTATTCGTGCCCCACCTGGGCCAACATAAAATTTTCAAAAAAATTAAAAAATTAAAAAAATTTGTTCTTGTTACCCTTTTATTAGAACGCTTTCGAATTCCTCTGCTTCCCTGGCTAGCTCAGCAATCGGTCTCTTTGTGAATACCTAATTTTACATACATACTTCTTTCACACTCACACACCATCAAATAAAATTATCAAATAATACGACAACCATACAACTTTTTATTTACATCTATTAACAGATAAAATATATTTACACATGCGTCCAAACAGTTTGATACAATAATTACCAGCTCAATTTAATGAATATTTTAAATTCCTTGATTTTAAAATGATTTTAAACACATTCGAGTAGATATGAGTAGATGGGCCCCCACATCTAACCCTAAATTCACACTGGAGTATTGTGAGCTCATTATAACCCAGTTTTGTTTGTATATGCCTTTTAAACCTTGCATTAATGAAAAGAAATTTACAGACCCGTTTAGCTTTTACAACACAATTTATAGCCTGAATAAATTTTTACTAGATACTACATAAACCCTTTTTCAATACTTAGAATTATTAAATTGTCCTGTACATGCATCTCTTTAAACAAGTTTTGTATAAAACAATAAATATACCACCAAAAAGTCAACCACACAACACAAAATTCCACAAATGTTTATATAAGAACAGAAATTTCAAATTAATTACCTGGCGACACCTTCACTCTTCATTCCCGCAGGAGATGGCTACCAGCAACCCCTCGTCGTTGTTTCCATCTACTACGCTGATTGCCGGATCCACAGATCTCTACCATCTAATATTTCCGCAAGATATTCGCTTTGTCTCACAGTACTATTCCATGCCCATATATCACGCATACAAAATTGATTTCCAGTTTTGCTTACCCCATATATCATGCATCCATCTAATTATTTTGTCGTAATAGCCGGACCTTTTATTGAAATTCGCAATAACTCTTGCATCACTTTAATAACATGAAGTCCGCTACTACAGTTTTATACTTTCAACTAAGATATTAAATGTAACTTTACTACACACACAAATTCTAATCAAAAGCTTTACTATTATGTTGGTCTGAATCCGTATTCAGAACTTGATGAAAGTAAAAGAGAAGAGAGCTTTAATATTTTAGCTCGGGTATTTATATTATTATCCAATCCCCCTATCGGACCCGTTTCATTCGAAAAGCTTATTTTCCAAATCGGCTTTTTAACATTTTGAGCGTAACCGTCGCTAAATTCCGCAAATTTTCTCCCGTCCTACGTGCTATTTACATAGAATTAAATTTCTACCTCACCGTGTGCGTTCTTTTCGAAAACTGTTGGCTCTCAACGAATGACAAAATTCTCTGTCGTCACAATGCTCCGCCTAACCGCTATTCATCTTTATTCCATGCATGTTCGTCGTCTTCTTTCAAACCCCACTTGAGTTACAGAAAAGCGATACTGTCGACGTCCTTCATCAACTCCACTTGTATATCTTACGTGACTTTCAATCCAACGCTTGCTCTATCTGTTGTATATTACCGATTGTTTATTCCACTCGCTCCTTAAGATATTTGTTACTATAGCTGTTTATACAAATTGACCGTTAAAAACAATTTCTATGGAATCCTATATTAATGTACGTTTAAATTCTCTGAACGCAACATTTAACAAACAGGTGTTTCTTGTAATTATCGACCGTTTGAAAATAACATTTCGTCGATTTTCTGCTTCTAGTGTCTGTGTAAATGTACCTTGGCTTTTAAAACGAACATATTTGCCTTAGTAATTATTGATTTTCTTATGCAAGCCCGCTCCCTTTTTTGCTTTCGTGCGTTTGATTAAAAGAAATTATGATTAATTATGCGTATCCTTGAACTTCTATATGCTTTGAAGCTTTCTTCCTTCATGTAATTCTAACATTCCAATTATTAAATATAAAAATACCTTAATACTCGTCCGTTTTCACTAAATGAATTAAATTAATTTGGCGCGTAAATAATTTGCTCTTTTCTATATACATGGTTGCTAAAATCTTATTGTCTACACCTATTTACCCATATATCTGTGTATGAATGAGTGTCCAACGTTAGATGTCAATAAAAGTGCTGCATGATGAATATTTCTCATTGCACGTCATCTCATTATTTTTGCTAGCGCTCTAATCCTTTTTATGGATTATTTTCTTTTAGAATTAATCAAACCACTGTGATGCCATTTTTGTAAAATCTCAACAATTGTAGGTATACATTTAGTTAAAAAATATGTTTGTAACACCTTTACTTTTAGAAATCTGTGCGCAAGAGTTGAATAAACTCTGAATTTTAGATCTAATCAAAATAATACATCTTAATTAAAAGATTTGCTGCACTGCTTCACTTGCAGTCGCGCACATAAACTCTTTAAAGTTGTATGTACAGTACTGATTCTAAATACACAATGAAAGTGTATTCATTGAGTCCGGTAAATTCCATCTGCGGTAGGATACGTGCATCTAGCCGCGAATTAAAAATCCCTTGCGAATGATAGCACATATAGTAGTCTAGAAATAGTGTGAGATTCCCACAGCTGTTCAAACAAGTAAAGTTGTTAAATGCGAACACCACCAAAAATGTAAATGAAGGGTTTTAATTATAGGCTAGCTTTGTTAATGCATTATTAATTTTACGACGCTAGTGGTTACAATGGTGTAATGCACCTTAGGTATCTGATATTTTAACTAGGTACTTCAACAGACGGAAGCTAGTTGCATCGTCAGATAATGTCCTTATAGCAGCTGTTTTCATATTAATGACAAGGGTTTTCTATCACCTCGACCAACACTATGACAGCAGCACTTCTCGCCTGGATTTGTAAATGTACCTGAGCAATGAGTAACTTTGTGAATATTGCCAAGACCTAACAGTCAATTAAAATCTATTAAGGCCTTGTCCCAAACGATGGATTTTAATTGAAGTTGTATACAATATTTCAGTTAAATCATTTGTCTTTGCACAAAATTTTAAATACAAGGAACTTTGCTGGTATTTTATAGAACGGACACAAAAAAAATACATATTGCCTAAACAAAGCTTTTGAATGTTTGCAGCTAATGTTTCCTACATCGATCAGTTTGGTTATATTTACAGTTACAAGAAAATGAGTACCTTGCAGATATTTAAAACCATAATAAGGCAATCTTAGGAATGCCATGTATTATTGAGTGGGTTTCAAATGCTACAAGTACCCGTAATGAGAAAACTACAAAAAAATTTCTTCAAATGTGTATTAGGTTAGACTGTGCAAAAGGATTGCTGTTTGCTAAACTAAATACCTCTCATTGAACGCAAATGACATAGCTAAAGCTAACTGATTAAATATTTCCGAACGAAGCAAAGTAAGCTTAAATGTAATATTTGTGCTTTGACCTTAATGTTCGTAGATAAGCAGCTATAGTTTACAAAGCAAAAATGTGTTTTAGTAGAGGTATAAACTGTTAATTTTGCCATTTAAATATTTTGAGTCCCTATGTGGAAGGAGGTAAAAATTCGTAGCTAACATGCAATAAATCTAATCATCATCACCATCATTGGGTCTTCAGTCCTGAAACTTGTTAGACGCGTACCATCATTGTTTCCTTTTCTGAACTAACCTACAGATTTCCCCGAAATTTGCACAGTCTGCATCTATCACTATCTGATCTAGGTCTACATCCACCTCTTTTTCCCTATCTCTGCTTGTCATATATCCCATACTATTCCCCAAAAATGCCTTAGAACGTATTCTGCCCTTCTATTTCTCATACTTTTTCCCAAAGATATCCTTGTTCCCTTACTGTTTCTATAACCTATTTGTTATTACCTTTGTCTGTCCATCCTCATACATCTGAAACACGGCATTTCAAAGGCTGCTACTGTTCTTCTGTCTGCTTTTCAGACTGCTCGTATTTCGTAGGCATACTGTCTGTGTTCTGCTCCACACATACGCTTTCAACAACTTTTTGTTCAATGTTTGTTGTCTATTATCATAGGCGCCGCTCTTTCTTGTTAGATGCAGTTCGGTCCCCTTCTATTGTTTTACAATTATATACCCTATTTCTCCGACATTCAGTGGTTGCAAAGGGGGGTAAGCAGCCTCTGGCTGCCAAGATCCCCCAGCACTTGAACATTTACTAATTCAATATTTTTTCCGATATATCTTCTCGCACAGTCAACATTAGTTGCAGATATTTCACAACAAACAACTAGTTGTTTATAATAATTATCAGATTTATCTGCGCTTATTTTTTCGTCATTGGGTTTCCCGTCTCAAAACTGGTTGGACATGTACTTGCACTTATTTATTTTCTAAACTAACCCACATAGTTCCCTGAAATTCTCACACAGCAATACAGCTCGGTTCCCCTTATATTGTTTTCTAATATTATGCCCTATTTTACTGAGATTTATTGAAGGGGTTAAGCAACCTGTGGCTGCCAAGATCCCCCAACACTTAGACATTTGCCGAAATAATAGCTTTCCAGTAAATGCTTTCAGGCAATTACCATTATTCAAGAATATTGCCCATCCAATGCTTGTAGTTGCTTATAATAAATATCAAGTTTCTTCTATTGTTTTCTAATATTATGCCCTATTTCACTGAGATTTATTGAAGGGGGTTAAGCAACCTGTGGCTACCAAGATCCTCCAACACTTAGACATTTGCCGAAATAATAGTTTTCCAGTAAATGCTTTCACGCAATTACCATAATTCGAGAATATTGCCCATCCAATGCTTGTAGTTGCCTATAATAAATATCATGTTTCTTCTATTGTTTTCTAATATTATGCCCTATTTTACTGAGATTTATTGAAGGGGGTTAAGCAACCTGTGGCTACCAAGATCCCCCAACACTTAGACATTTGCCGAAATATTAGTTTTCCAGTAAATGCTTTCACGCAATTACCACAATTCGAGAATATTGCCCATCCAATGCTTGTAGTTGCTTATAATAAATATCGCGTTTCTTCTATTGTTTTCTAATATTATGCCCTATTTCACTGAGATTTATTGAAGGGGGTTAAGCAACCTGTGGCTGCCAAGATCCCCCAACACTTAGACATTTGCCGAAATAATAGTTTTCCAGTAAATGCTTTCACGCAATTACCATAATTCGAGAATATTGCCCATCCAATGCTTGTAGTTGCTTATAATAAATATCGCGTTTCTTCTATTGTTTTCTAATATTATGCTCTATTTCACTGAAATTTATTGAAGGGAGTTAAGCAACCTGTGGCTGCCAAGATTCCCCAACACTTAGACATTTGCCGAAATAATAGTTTTCCAGTAAATGCCTTCACGCAATTACCATTATTCGAGAATATTTCCCATCCAATGCTTGTAGCTGCTTATAATAAATATCATGTTTAAATGCAGTTACTTTCTTCGTCATTAATTTATCCATCTTGGGACTGGTTGGATGCGTACCTCCATTGATTTCCATTCTGTGCTAGCCTACACATTTCCCTGAAACTCATACAGCCTACATCTTTCACTATCTGTGTACAGTGGTCTAACCTAAGTCTACCTCTTCTTCTCTTTTTTTTTATCTCTGCTTCTAGTATATTCTGCACTATTCCCTCATGCCGTAGTATGTGGCCTAACATCCTATCTCTCCTATTTTTTACCGTTTTCCACATATTTCTTTTTTCCCCTGCCATTTTTAGTTACTCTTCGTTCTTAACTTTGTCTGTCCATGATATCTTCATCAATCGTCTGTACCACATTTCAAAGTCTTCTACTTTTTTTTAGTCTGCTTCTCCTACTGTCCAAGCTTCACAGCCGTACAGTGCTGTTCCCCATACATATGTTTTAAGCAATTCTTTCCTTGTTTCTATGTTTGTTGCCTTTGAACACAGTTGTTGCTTTTTCTTGTTAAATGTAGCACGACCTTGTGCTAATCTTTGTTTTATATCTTTTGTGCTTTTCCCATCTTGCGTTATTTGGCTTCCTAGGTAGCAGAAATCCTTAACCTCTTGTAAGTTCGTGTTACATATTTGTATTCTTGTTTTTGATTTATTTTTCTCTCCTTTGCATACTAGTACTTTAGTTTTACTTTTGTTAATTTTCATACCGTATCTCTCTGTTAGAACCGTTTCCATTTCATTGAGAGCAGCTTCAAACTCTTCATTCTTGCTAGATGCTAATACCGCTATATCATCTGCAAATCTAAGCATATCAATTTTTTGTCCCTGCATAGTAATTCCAAATGTCTTCCTGCATTTGACAGTGTTCATTGCCTCTTCAATGTACAAGTTAAAAATTATTGGGGATAGGGAACAGCCCCGTCTCACCACTTTCCTGATGTTTGCTTCTCTACGTTCCTGCTCTAATTCTATTACTCCTGTTTGCTCTTTGTATAAGTTATGTACTATCCGTCTATCCTTATAACTCATTCCAATCTTTTTGAGTATTTCAAACATTTTTTTCCATTTTACATTGTCAAATGCTTTTTCCAGATCTACAAACCCTATATACACGCTTTCCCTTTTTTCTATTGTTTTCTCCGTTATCACCCTCAGAGCTAAGATAGCCTCCCGTGTTCCCCTGTTTCGCCTAAACCCAAATTGGTCTTCTTCTGGTTATTCTTCAGCCCGTTTTTCCATTCGTCTTTGTACAATTCTAGTTAATATTTTTGATACGTGTGCTGTCAAACTTATTGTTCGAAAATTTTCACATCTATCTGCGCCTTTCTTTTTTGGTATAGTTAATATGATGTTATGTTTGAAACCTTTGAGTATCTCGCCTGTTTCATACATATAGCTTACAAGTTGAAAGTGGCGTTTTGTTACTGCTTGACCAGCGGCTTTTAGAGTCTCCGCTTGCACCTTACCTGTACCTGACGCTTTACCATTTTTCAGACCATTTAATGCTAATTCAAATTCATCTCTAAGTACAGGATATCTCAAGTCATCATTTTCAATGTCTGATTCCTTTTCTAATGCAGTTAGTTCTTCTCCTGCATATAAATTCCTTATATATTCTTGCCATCTACCCACTTTCTCTACATTTTCTATAATGACATTTCCTCCCGCGCCTCTTATATTTTTGCTATACGGTTTTATATACCTAAAATTGATTCTAATTAGTTTGTATGCTTCATCTGTCTTTCCTACTTCCATCTTAGTTTGTACCTATTTGCACTTTTCATCAATCCATTGTTTTTTAGTTTTCCCGCATTTGCGAATAATTTTCCATTTTATAGCTTTGTATCTCTGTTTTCCTGTTTCGTCTGATTTATTTTTGTATTTTCGTCTTTCTTCTATTAAATTCAGGATATTCTTTGTTATCCATGGTTTCTTATTTTCTTTTTGTGTATACCCCAGAATATCTCTGGCCGCCATGTAGAGGCTGGATTTAATGTTATTCCATTCTGTTTCTACTTCCTTAGTATCAGATATTTTCCCGATACCTTTGAGCAATTCATTTGAACTTTTTTCGAATCTTTCTTGAATATCTTCCTCTTTTAGTTTCTCTAAGTCCAAGTGCCTCTTTCCGTTTCTTTTTTCAAATTTTTAAATTTAAGTGCGGCCTTCATAATTACGATGTTGTGGTCAGTGTCTATATCTGCTTCTAGGTAACTTCTACAGTCTTTTACTTGATTCCTAAACCGTTGTCTAACAAGAATATAATCTATTTGATATTTTCCTATATCTCCTGGCATCTTCCACGTATATCGTCTTCTAGCATGATGTTGAAATAATGTGTTTGTAATGATTAAATTGTTCTTGTCGCAAAATTCTACCAGCCTATTTCCTCTGTCGTTTCTAGTGCCTAAACCAAATAAACCTACTATCGCTCCTTCCCTACCCTACCCCCCACTGCATTAAAATCCCCCGTAATTATTAAATTTTCATGTCCTTTTACGTGTCTTAATATGTCTTCGATATCTTTGTAGATCGCTTCTACCTCTTCGTCACTGTAGCTAGAGGTGGGCATGTTTACTTGTATTATTACTGTGTTTACCGGTTTAGATTCTAATCTAACCATGAGTACTCATTCATTCTTTTGTAAGTAATTTGCTACACAGCATCCTATCTTTTTTGGCATAACTATCCCCACACCCAAATTTCCCTCCTCTGCTCCTGTAGAATTACCCTGAAGTCTCCACTCCAAAAATTCCCCGCTTCTGGCCACCGAACTTCGCTGATCCCTACTATGTCTAGTGATAACCTATTCATTTCGATTATTAGGTTCTCTAGCATACCCACTTGCTTAATAGTTCTAACATTCCACGCTCCGACTCGCAAAATGTTCCCGACTCTTATTCTTAACTTTCCGATCGCATCCTCCAAAGTAGTCGCCTCCCGGAAATCCGAATGGGGGACTATTTTAACTCTGAAATCTTTTACCCCAGAGAATGCCATCATTTTATTATAATTTAGGTACGCTGTGTACTTGGGAGGTAATGTGGTGGTTTCCCGTTGCCTTCCACATCGCGGTAGTGTATCTTAGACCGCTATAGCGACCCGTATGGTCTCTGCCAATCTAAGTATCGAAAGAGCCGCTGCCCTTATTATACCCCACCTCCTGAAAAATGTTTTTGTCTAATAATATAAAATCACGTAGGTTTCTCTTTCTGCCTATAACCGTATTATAGATACGTATCCCTGACTTCTTCAAAACTCACTATGTACATATATCGTATTCTATTATTCCGAAGTCCATCCAAAACATTTTCTTAATTTACTCATTAGCAATTATATTTACCAATTATGTCAAAGTGTAAAACATTTTGGCATCTTGATTTTGTCCACTTCCTAAAAATTAAAGATATAATACTAATTTTTGATATAGTGGTTTAATTAATTTTAAGAATTTTATAAAAATGGGAAATAAATATTTTTATACATAAACGCAAACGAAATGTAGCAGAGATTTAGAGCAATAAAAACAAAGGTGTAGTATTAAGAAATCTCCTGTGTCAGATCCTAATTCTGATAATCCTACACGTCTTTATTTTACGGGTACGAAATAGGAATTATCATTAAAATTGGCACGAAATTCTGCAGCAAGAATAGCAGCAGAAGGAGAGGATCATCAACAGACTAACTTTAGCATGATGCCGGTAAAATTCATAATCAAGAGAACAAGTCATCTAATAATCACTACGAGTTACATTAAGCGTTACGTAATTTTGCTACGTGCTTTCGCATATTAGTGAAACTACACACACAACACCTTAAAAATAATAGAGGAAAAAAGTTTATCAATTACAGAAATTTTACAAATTCAGAATTAATCCACAGTCTTTTAAATGGATATTAGTGTGTTCTCTTTTTGTTGAATACCATTTGGAACTTATTCAGTAATTAGTCTACTAAATGCATTAATTACTATATGATAATCTAAATGGCGAAACCATTCAATAACGTTGCACGTTTATAAAACTTCTGAAGCTTAGTTAAAAAATTATAAACAATTGATTGGTTTCGAAAAACTGTTCAAGAATAAGATAATAATTAATAACCAAAACTAAACATTATACGAATTAAAAAAACAACATTGACGCGGTACACTTGAAGGTACAAAGGAAGTAACTAAATATGAATGGAGACAATATCTTCTTTAATAATAACAAAAATACTCTAAAACTTATAGCGGTATTGGAAAAATTTAATGTCACTGTAAAGAACTTACAGTGCACAATGGGAGCAAATAGCAAAGTCGGTTATTTAAGGAAAAGTGTTCGTAATGATACTAAAAGTATTTTGTCAAAAAAATGTCTTGTAAAATATTTTAGATTCAGTAAGAGAAGCCATGTATTTTTCTATTATATTAGATTGTACTCCATAATAAACGACTATAACTGTAAACTTTGGTCAGGTAGAAAATAAAAACCATAACGTAAAAGAACATTTTCCAGGTCTTATCAGTGCTGCGGACACAACTGGTGCTGAGCTTGCATTTTATACAATCAGTAATTTAAAGAAATTATATTTAAGCATCAAGAATTTGAAAGTGCGAGGTTACTAGAACACACGATAACTGGCGAAAATAAACTGATTCACTTCTGCTTCCTTTCCGGTTATATGCCATCCGAAAGTTATGCTTGAATGGACTTGTCAATTTACTAGGAATGAGTTTTTAATTATAGGTTATTACGTTGTTCATTACTAAACTATTAGTAATGGGTTTTTCCAATTAATGAACTATTTATCATTAAGGGTTTAGCAACTAATAAGCTATTAGTTAATGGGTTTTCCAATTAATAAACTATTAGCTAATGGGTTTTTCAATTAATAAACTATTAAACAATGGGTTTTCTAATCAATAAGCTATTTATCATTAATGGTGTAGGAATTACAGTGATTTGCAAAGAAATTCCAGTTTATATTTATTAATAGTTATGTTTCAGTCTGCGCGAGGGCATGAGACTGGTGTTATACAAAATTGTGGTTGTGACAAAATCAAGATACGCTCTAGGAAGAAAAAGCTGATTTTTCGCGATTAATAGAAGGGGACGAAACATATTCTCGATCATTAGCTATCTAAAACTTTGGCGTTATTAAGAAGATAAAAAGAGTTAAAAAATCCTTAGTAACGAATAGAATTACGTTTTCCGATTATGTCGACTGCGTAGGAGAGTTTAAAGGAAGTGTTTGTTACACAGAACCTAATTCACTCGTCTAAGCATCAAGTTTACACTATCCTTTAGGAAAAGATCGCTCTCAGCCATCACGATGACAAACGCTACTTGCTTCCCGGTAGGTGGACAACAATACCTATTGGTCACTATTCAATTATGTGCACAGATTAGAGTGTTATAAATAATAATATTCATTGTAAATGTACATTGTTTAATGAATTTATATTTATATCTTTTTATGTTCAATCACCAACACCAGAGTAAAGGTCTCTTAACAAAATTTCCTACGGATACAAGATATGACTAAAATGGATCTGGCTCCTCCTCTTTATGGATATTCCTATAGTTGGTACAAAAATTACCAGAATAGACCTGAAGTTTTTCCATACGAAAATACATGTAAACATGACACTTTTTGTGCTCGTACGCCCATAGCATATATACTTATGCGTAAGATAAAAATTCATTGCGAGATCATTTGGTTGGTTCATCACTAATAGTATTAGAACCTAATATTTGTGTCAAATTGGATACAAATTAAAGCATAGGTGAATCTGCTTCTGTAGAAACAAAAAAAAAGATTAAACTTTTTTTATGTAGCTAGAGTTCTTATAAATAATATATACAATTCTGTGGTTATTAAATATTTTGTACCCTATAACGTTAATTTTTGTATTAAATTTAATTTTATTTAAATTTATATTGTGATATTATAATGTATGTAGTTAAATAATGTATTTTCTCATATGTGTAGCTGATTGTATTATTTCTTATGCCATATTTTTATTTAACACAAAGGGCGCCAAATTTATGTTTAGTATCGTTCCGCATTTTACTTTGATTCATCCCTGGAGGTTATATAAAGCCGCAAATCAACGACAACCTTTTATCGAAGGTAAAAAGAAGTATTAAAACCCACCAGGAAAATGCGGGCCACAAAGTTAAATATAGAACCAGACGACGGTTTTGCTAATGACTGGTTCTTGCTTTTAGAGTAAAGATAAAGATTATCGCGATAAAATTAGTTTCATAGCATTTAAGAAATTGTTTAAAAATATAAAATGTATTACTAAATAAACGTGATCGTGGTAGAAGATTGCGCATCATCATCTTACCTTAGACGTAAATATGAGAAGTTTGTAACGTTATCGTCAAGAAATTAGACAGGCAGTATGGTTAATTAATAAAAACATCATTTAATAATAGTTATTTAATCAACTAGTTGGTTAATGAAGGCGATTAATAATCGAACTGTTTAAAGCACGAACGAGCGAAGCGAGTGAGTGCTTTAATAGTTTAGATTATTAATCGCCTATTAACAATCAAGTTGATTACAACATTTTTTCGTCGACCGCAAGTACAATAAAATTTACTTTTCCACAAAGACCGTCAGAATACAATAATGTCAACTTCATACATTTTCGCTTTTACATAAACTTCACTTTTGCTAATGGAAAACTAGTCACCACTGAAACATATGACATGCGAATTTAACAAGGGTCGCCATTGTTAAAAAGTGTTTGTAATTTGTGAATTCGCAATTGTGCAGTTGATATTGTACAGTTATGGAGCAGGGAAACCCTGAAACACTACCGGCTGTTGTATGGGAAAGTGCAAACATTGCGTGTTCCAGTTTGTTACCGACTAAAAGTCGAGATCCTTACGAAAAAACGTATAATGAATGAATTTCATACTTGGTGTACTGAACAGGATATAACTAATTACACAGAGCCCGCCTTTCTGGCATATTTTTAAACATTGCTCAAAGAGGCCTAACAGCAAGCCTCTGGCCAAAATTCTCTATGCTGAAATCAACTCTTCAAGCGAAGAAAAATATTGATATTGGAAAATTTAACAAATTGATGATGTATATTAAAAGACAAACTGAAGGACACGTCCCAAAAAAATCTAAAATTTTAGAACAAGAGCAGGTGCGACAATTCATTCTTGACGCTCCTAGTAATTTGTTCTTATTGACCAAGGTAAGCGTAACGTTTAAATTTAAACTTGTTTAATAGCAAACCATACTTTATAGGTCGCACTAATTTTTGGAATACCAGGCGCGTTAAGGAAATATGAACTTTTGGAGTTACAAACTAGTAATGTTAAAGACCTAAAATCAAAATTTCTAATCACTATGGCAGGATCAAAAACAAAAACCAAAGAGAAAAGAATTTTTACGATTGTGAATGATCATCAAAATACATTCTTAAAATTAATCAGACAATATATAACACTGAGACCACAACATACAAACCACACACGATTCTTTGTACGTTATAAAAACAATAAGTGTACTTCTAACCCTGTCGGCATCAACACATTTGCCAAAATACCACCGACAGTTGAACAATTTCTAAAACTTGATCAGCCACAGTTATTTACAGGACATTGCTTTCGTAGATCATCTGCGTCAATATTGTCAGATTCAAGGACTGATTTTGCAACAATAAAAAGACACGGGGGGTAGAAAACAACCCGGGTTGCAGAGACATACATTGAGGATTTAGTCCAAAATAAAGTAAATATTGCTAAACAATTATTCTGCACAAGCGAAACAGTTACTTCGAGCGCATTCCCAGCTGACATCAACATAACCTCAAACAACCTGAATAATACTCAAAATGTTTTATACCTAAATATAAATTCTGATGTTCACAAGATAAATAGTTTATCTGTTCTTTTCTTAACTTTGAACAATTGTAATATTAATAGTTTTGTTAATGAATATCCAAAAATAATTATATATAAAAATGTGTAATGTTGAATTTGTACTGTTTTTTTTTTGTTTCTGTGCGTATCCGTATGTCTGGTTGAGGTTATACCTCTATTAAAACATCAAAACGTCAGAGTCACAAAATGAGTTACTTAATGAAAAAGACTGCATTAATGACGTTTATTAGTGCAACCTTTTTAAAACAAAATTATTTGTTAATATTGACATTAATAAACGGTCGACGATAAAAGTATATTGTGGTAAGATTGCATTCCATTAATAAGGCCTAGCAAAAGTCTGTTCAGTTCATGTGTTATGGATAAAATGGCCAAAGCTCAAAGTTTAATCTTAACCTTCGAAAAGCAAAACTCAAGTAGAATTTACGACAAATTAAAATTTGAAAAGTATAAATAAACGAATTAAAGGCTACAGTAGACATTACCGAGCATAAATCTCTCAATTCAAATTACAGCACCGTATAACTAAGTGCAAAGACAAGCTACTCGATTCTTTAAATAACCTAAAACAACTCAAGCTAAAAATAGCAAGTCACCCGACGCAATATAAACTGAAAATTAATAAACCCAACCAAAGAGTAACAATACAAACTGCAAAATAAATCCCAACTTTTACAAAAATTTGAAATTAACTGAAGCCAAAAGTAACTATTAATTATTAGAACAACCCTAACCTAACAATCATAAGTTTAGATATGAAAATTTACTTCGAAACCATCCCCATCTTTAACAGAGTTTAGGCCCTTCTCGTGAATTACATTGCAACGTGTGAAATATTTTTGAAAACTTTCTACAAATCCGAAAACAATGAAAGAAGCGTATAACTTTTACGCTTGAGGGTAAGTAAACTGACCGGACGGGCACTAACACTAATATCCAGCCGAGATGATGTAGAACAATGCAGACTTTAAACGCATATTAATAGCATATTTTGGCGATCAACGTAACCAAAAGTGTCTAATCCGCGACCTAATAAACCTTAGAATGGAAAATAACCAATCCCCGTACCAATTCGGAATAAAATGCTAGGATGTAAGAAGTTTAATCTTAACAAAATTAAAATTGGAAAACCCAACAAAAATTTCCGACTTTTAAAAACAAAAATGTATGACGAAATGGCACTGGACATCTATATAAACGCATTACCAGAACGACTATCAGATAAAATCAGATTCCAACGTCCCCATAATCTAGAAGAAGCCATGAATATGATAATAGAAGAAGAAAACGTAATGTACTACCGGAACAGGCTATATAACCCCAACGCGAATAAAAACTATTCACCAATAAAAACCATACGAGCCGCGAGACAAACAATTCCCCAACAAAAATTCACACCATTCAATGCAAAAACATACCAACCACGCCACTGCTTTGGCACGTTTCAACTTTTTTGATAGACTACAAAACTAAAAAAAACAAAGGAAACGCGAATGCTGAACCTATATAAATGGAAGAAGCAATTTGGGTACATGTCTGAAGCCGTAGAAAAACTGTGGATTTTAGTGTTTTATTACTGCTCAAGTACATCTAATTTTATATCTCCATATTCTTGAATAGGAAAGCTTCAAAATTTTAAATATTGGAACTATCGGATTCACAACAAACGATGTACTGGTTTCATCTTGTCAGTTAGGTCTTCATATCCGAATTGTTCCTACTACTGTCTATGGTTATAATTTGAAAAGATTTGCATCCACTTGTGATTCTTTGTATTTAAAACTATATAGGTACTGAACTTGGCTAAGTGCTAAGCACTATCTTCAAGCATTAAAATGCGATGTTACTAAAAATTAATGGAGGTTGGTTGTGTTTAAGCACATTTTTAATTGTTGGTGCACTCTTACAGATGTAACTTTCCCATACAAAAGGTTGATCTATACTTAAGACCAATTCATTAAGGTTAGCCCTTAGTGTTTGGATATGGACCCCTATTTTCGGCCATGTGCTTCGATTTTGCGCTTTTCAAGATAAGAGTTAATCAAATAAGGATAATATCTTAAACGCGGAGAAGAAATATTGGTTAATAACTAAAACGCATAAAAATGTGTGATTGTTACATCTCTGCTAGTGAACGTGTTTCTTTGTAAAATAAGATATAGTATGCCAAAATAATAAAAATTGCTTCAAGTATAACCGGCAGAAATTATAAAAAAATTCTTTCAGCAGCTATACGCTCAATCTTAAAATTAGCACATCGAATAAAGTTAGTTTTACAAAAATATATATGAAATGTAAAATTTTGGTCGACACAGTACTGATGTAAAGCACCTTCGTGGGCTGGCAAAATTTACATAAAATATCACGATATGCAATAAATGTTTGACTTAACACGCGTTGCAAGTATTTGTCTGTGATTATTACTGTTGCCTAAGAAATATATCACTAAATTAATATGTGTCATGGAGAAGCATCTTCGAGTCAATAAAATGAAATTGACGACTATTTCCATCGTTTTAAGTTTCCATTTAAAGCACCTATAAAATTAAATGTCAATGGAGTAGCGCAGCAAATTGAATTCTAATAATAACGGATCCTATTTGTAAATGAATATTCACAAGTTAAATAGGTTTCCTAACTTTTAGTTGGTGATTCAATTTTGCTCAACATGAAACCGTATACGATGAAATTCACTAATTATATTCAAAACTTTCCTGCACAGTTAATTTTAGATGAGTTCAATTTTATTGTTCGCACAGTTCAATGCTGCTATGTGTTTAATATTAATTATAGTTGCGATTTTTTTTGCTAAAATCTTAATAAAAAATATCTAAACTATTTTGAAATTTAACTAATTGCAGGAGAGTCAAAATGCGTTTTATTTACATTTTTCGACACGTTTGTTGGTGATAGCAATAAAATGGTGTGAGCACACCATTTTTATATCTTTCCTTTCTACCTTCCTAAGAATATTTAGAATAGTTATATTTACTTATAGTTTTCTACTTTTCCAACATATATAGCGATGGTGAATAGGCATAAATTGAATACGAATTAAATTAATATTAACTTTAGTATATCCATAAATCCGTGGAAATATACAGTTGTCTTAGATTCTTTCATTTCAAGAAAAGTATTGTAGTAGGATATTACCAGCAAGACGAAATTGTCAATAAGAAGAAAAGAATAGAAATCAGTGACAGAATGCTAAACACAGTTGATGATGGGGAGTTCTGGAAAACGAAACTACAGTACACACGAACTAATTCGCCTTTTTATTCGACAATCTGTACCTAAATTAATAATTAAACGCAAAACACGTGTAAAATATAACTTTATAAATAACTTGAATGGAGTTAAATGGCAAAAACGTATTAAATTGCTGGTTAAAGGACAAACATATGTTTCCTCCCCTCTCCACATACTAACATTAAATATTGATTATATCTAGTAAGAAACAAATAAATGGGTGTTGTGTAGAAAAAAGGAATACGCCATTATACACCCTTTAAATACTGCCGCATAATTTAGGATAACAAAACTAAGTGGCATTTAACCACTATAATTAATAACAATCTGTATTGGCACAGCAAATAACTAATTAATCGTAGTCACACAACAGTATAAATGTACATACAATAAATACTTAATTACTTACTACATTGAAGCACATCAAAATCATTCTGCATAGAAGCTGCTGACATATAAAAGCACACAAAAAAATACGTATTTACAAAAGTATACTTAAGTGGAAATTTCTAAATTATAGCACAAATCTTATAGCCTAAAGTACTCCCCCTAACATTTGTAGAATGCAGGAAATCTACATACGGTCAAAGTGCAAAGTAAACAGCTGACCGTCACGATAATATAATATTCTTTTATGCACGCTGTGAAGGGTGTAAGTAATTGCAATGTGTACCCATCTCGTCATAACTTGATCTGAATACAAAACGGCAGTTTGATAAAACGTGTTGTAACAACAAAGAAGACCTGCCTGTGTCACAGCCAAGCAATCACTTTTTACGTTCCATTTCGTACTGGAGAACTTCCTGCCTCTTTAAATTAACCTAAAAACCATTCGGTCCCAATGATTTAATTTGCATTTGCTTAAATTTTAAGCCGCGGAGATAGGCAACCAACCGCACTCGTCCTACATTAAATCCACGAGTTCAGCTATACAAATCCACCTGTTTACATTCGAACTTCTTATCTTATACGTAAACTTGGCGAATGAAGGCTGTTCGAAATGGAGTGAGTAAAACTACTTAAGTATTTAGATATACCTGTTGAAAGCAGAATTATCCATAAATAATTAAATTCTAAATAATGAGATTTTTAGCAATAGAAACGTGCGCAATACATCATAGAACGTACTAGTTAATTAAAACCTGGAAAAAGTATTTCAAAAGTCGAAAATGAACCTAAAAAAGCAAGGCAATACCACGAAACGCACGAAACAGCGGGAGTAAATTTACCCAAAAAATGTATAGGTGTATACGTAACCTAATGGCATGCGGAGCAAGAATCCAGAGAAAAAGAAAATGGGAAAAAAAAAACTGAAAATAAGTTTCCTATTAGTCACACAAACTACCTACCTACCAAAAACTTGAACTAGGAAGAAAATGCGTGTATTGCTTTGTAAAAAATTTGCAGGCCACTTCAACAAACTATTACATACTAAGTGAAATACAAATTAAAAATGGTTCAATATCTAAGGAACGGCTTTTACATTTGATTGATTAAAAATACTTACGTGAAATAAATCTCAAGCATTGAAATTAATCGTTGACCATATGAAAAGAAAATCATAGATATATGTTTATCTAAGCACACTAAATGGCGTAATTATTTTATAATAAATACTTTTGCATACATATACTGGGTGAAGGTAAAGTAATCCATGAATAACTAAACTCAAAATAATGGGGTATTTAGCAATAGAAATGTGGGCAATAAATGACCGAACATACTAATTAATTAGAACTGGCAAATATATTTAAAAAAGCGAAAATGAGCGTAACACATTGGTTTAAGAAACTTAAAAATTGAGTGTAGAATCCAAAGAATATTGGTTACAATTCGGACTACCTGCAATATAAAAAGAGAAAGCACGTTTGTCATCATAGGGCTTTTGTAACTGACTGATTGGGTTTATCTTATTTATGATGGAAGAAACAACGCAAACTTGCGTTAAAAATGTAGCGAAATCATTCAACCAATGTATTTATAAAATTTCTTTCTGGAGAACAAACATGGAAATTCCACATCGAATAGAAATAAGTTTGAACTTATGTCTATCTTTCAATGATAATACAGCCCTTTACCTAATTACAATTAAGCTAGCAACATTCAGGAAATTCTTATCAAGCATATGCCCAGATAATAAACCAAGACGGATATAAACATATGCACCTGTGAATTAAATAAAGGACTATCACAGTTGGTTGCTTAACTGCGTTAACTCGAAATGATAAAGATAATAAAAGATGATCGCATTTGGCTACATAACTGATCTTACTTGAAATAATAAAAATGTAGCAAACCTGTATATTCAAATAAGTAAAAGTTGAAATGATTTTTAAATTAAGGAGGCAGTAAATTTATAAATACGAAATGGCACGCAACAAGACCTTACAATGCATGTTACCAGAATGTAATAGTTGCTGTTAGAGCATATGTGACTCAGTATCCTAGTAGACGACATTATGACAAAAGAGTTTTTCTTGACTTTCGACTAAAAATTACAACGAGTATGCATCTTCTTAGATATCGAAGAAACTACAAAACTCATACACAGGAAAAATTGTAAATGCTCTACTGTATGTGGAGATAATTTCCATTCGAATATTCGAACACCAGCCGAACAATTGGGGAATGCGAACCGTTGCTCAAAATATACTGAATGAATATTCCTAAATATTTATTAACATGGAAACACTTTTTAATGTTTTAATTTTTTTTGTTTAAGTTCACATCATGTAGTATTGTATCAAAAACTAACGATAGCGATTTCGATACAAGACTGAATTTCCCTAGTTATATTAGGGCGTTTCCCTGCTCTAAAGTCTTTACATTAGTTAAAAATATCTTGGGATTTAATTTATTTTCACCATAAAATTTAGAATATTGCTCTAATGGAATATTTCTTGCACTTCACCTCATGGGTCCACCTAGGCTCTGTGAAATATTTTTGCTAATATTTATCATTCTTTACTTTGTTTCCAAAATTCGTCTTAAGCTCCTAACTCATCTTTAAACATTTCAAACCTTGCTTGATAGCTTTCCTCAATTTTATCGAGCATTTGTTCAAGTCCTTAATTTTACTATTCATCTATTTTTCACACAATTACTGATTTGACTGTATTTCCACAATCTCCTTGACATAATCTATATCCTACAAAATCTGTACCAGTATACCTCTAATCTCTAACTTCATTACTTCTATGGTATTATTGGTCTCTTTTATGCCTAAAGTTAATTTCTCACTCATATCTTTCAGTTTACTTTCATTTTTTCACTCACCAATGTAAAATTTTTCCTCGGTCCTGAAAAATTCTTTCCAAACTCCTTCTGGAATTCCTGGGAATTTTTATCAGGTATGTCACCCACTTCCTTTATATTGTAGCTCATTTTCTCAATATTTTTTTCATTCCTGTCACTTAATTTTTGATACTTTTTCATTTTTTTTACTCATTTCAAACCCAAAAAAATCGTCATCATCCAAGCCTCCAAAGAGTTTCCTACATTTACACCCTTACTTTGCTCTACGTTTTTCTCATGCTCTCTTGCTCATCCAATTAAACACTCTCTTGAGATTCAATCTCAACATCTTCTATTCTCAATCCTTACTTAATCTCTCTTACTCTGTCAGTTATTCGGATGACAAATGAAGTCTACTTCACAAAAAAAATCTTACGGTATGCGATTGGATTTAAAGGTTTCAACGCCGCAATAATTAAAATTAATTAAATTAATACGATTTCACATTGAACATAAATGAAAATTCTTTTAAAATATTTAAGATACGATCTTTCACTTACTAAATAAACATTTTTTTCTAGAATATTTACGAATGCATATATACGTTATTAAATACAAACGCAAATACTTTTAGAATCTTTCTTTATACATTATATGTAAAAATACATAAAATACGATCCCTCAATTATTAGATATGAATGAAATTTCCTTTATAAGCATGTTTATATGTGCTAGAAATAATTAATTGAAAATTCTCATCATTTGATTATTATACATGAATGAAACATCCTTTTACAGTTATGTTTATATGAGTTAAACGTAACTAATATTCATTTATTTAGTGCACTTCAAAACATGTACCCTGTGTCTTATACGCTCATAAATGGCTAAATAAGTTACTTCTTTTATGCATTTTCTTGATATTATAGAACAAAATCTTTTATACGCTAGTCACAGTAATATATATATATGTGTGTGTGTGTGTGTTATATATATATATATATATATATATATATATATATATATATATTGCCGTGGATCTTGGGTAAAAGCCTCACCAACAAAAATATATTCGAAAATTTTATTAAAATTTCAAAACTCGAAAATTGCACATAATAGAAATTTTTTCAAAAATTAATTTCTTACCCAAATTCCTCTCTTCCTCGGTTGAATTGCTTTCTTCAACTGCTTTCGGCTAGCTCATTTGGACCTCCTTTTGGGTACCTAGATTCACTATTATGCTTTGCATCGTTCTCGCACACTCTCAATAAAACCACAAAATACACCAATCATACAATCTTTTATTTATCACTATTTACAAATAAATTTCAATATTGTCCACACTTCAGTGATAAAGTTACACCTCCATAGATTCTATTTTGTAATGTCCTGTATATTAATTTAAATTATCAAACACATAAAATATTCCCGGAGTAAATGGGCCCTGAATAATATCTTATTTCTCATTCCTTTTTTTTAAATTTATTTTAAATCTACGTAAACTCTGGAGTATGGTGAGCTCATGATAACCCAGTTAATTATGAATAATGTATGCCCTTATACTTTGCATACTCTTACAATAAACAAAAAAAACGAACCCATGTACTCTTTACAAAATTTAACCTCTTGATGTTAATGTTAATGTTAATAAGCTTTAAATACACCTTCAAATTTCTATTTAAATACCATAATAAAGTTATACGTATTATATTCAATACGCAAAATAATGCACCATACCTTTAAAATTCACTCTCATACGTCACTCAATATTCATAGTTTCATAGTTTATAACAACACAATTTTAAAGCGTTACCTGGAATTTCTAGAAATTCTCTGCTCCGTTGACGATGCCGTGTATTTGCTTCTTTCTGCTCTGCAGGCTGCTTCTAGCAATTAGTAGAAGAACCCCATCCAAGTTGAGCTGTTTTGCGCTGCCTTCACGGTGCATCCAATTTCCAAATCCAAATTAATTATACATCTTTCATAATTATTTAATTTGATCCGCGTTACTTAACGTTACTAACACGAGCTTGTTAACAAAAAAATGTATGTGATATCTCAATAATAAAAGAAATGTAAACTTGGCACACACCGCGTACAAATTATGAGGCTAGCACCATGCTATATAATTTAAAATAACTTTTTATACTCACAAGCTCGTGATAACTTTCGTACGTAGTCTCAAGCGGTCAAAATACTAAGGGCCGTTATTATATTTTGAAAAGGTATTTATACAATTTCCGATGCCACCTCTTGCCGCATTTCACGCAAAGTCCTTCATTTACACAAACACGTTCTTAAAATTTTAGTTTAACCGATTTGTAAATCCTCGAATTCAGTACGTCGTTACGATCTTTTCTGAAAATTAATATTCAAAATTTCCGTGTCTTGTTTGATGTGCGACTAACGATATCGACCAATAGTCTATGCATTGACGTTTCACAAATCCCGCCTATACTAACGCTGTCCCTTGCTTATGCATATTTTACGTCTCTTTCTCACCTTGTTTGAGTGGTAGAATCAATAGTTCTGACCGCATTCTACAACTCCATGTGGACCTCAAAATTACGTGCTTTAAATAACCGCTTATTAGCATTTAATGGAAAAACATTTGACCGTTTAGCCGATATTCTCTGAAACTTGTTTATTATTGTTTGTTAGCAACGCGTTTTTCCTTGGTATTATTGATTTTTACACGCTTTTATGCATATTATACGTACAACCGTTCAATTTAACTCAATTAAATTAATAAATTAATTGCATTGGCTTCTAACATTTTTTTCTTTACAAACCTAACTAAATTTTATTCATTATTTGTAAAATTTTGTTAATACTTGTTATTTAAAAATGAACTAACTGGAATAAATTTTGCACGTAAATTCTGGTTGTTTCCTTTATACAGGATGTTTTGAAATTACTTTGTTTATACGTAGATTTAGCCCTTTAAAACCACTACATAATCCCCCTATTTCAATTCCAAGAAAAACTTTTCCTATCTACTCACCTAACACTCCCTATACCTATTTATCAAACCTATCCCTACTTATATACCTATTTCTATCTATTTCTACACCTATCTCTACTTATTTCTATCTATCTACAGCTATCTCTATTCCTAATTACCTATTCACACCTATCACTATCTTTCACCTAACTATTTTTATCTATTATTAACTTTTCACCCTCTTATTTCATTGTATTTTCTTCTTTTATTTCACCCTTTAGTCCTTTATTGACTCTTTACGTACATCTTTTTGTACTTTTCTCTTTATCTTTAGTCTTCATAACTTTTAACTTCACCTATCTATTCTTATCCTAACTATACCTACCTAATTCTATACCTACATCTAACTATCTCCCATATTTATCCTATACCTAACTTTATTTTCTATATCTACTTACTTCTAATCTTCTATATACACCTATTTCTATCCCTATCTATTTAAATTTTTCCCTATTATACACCTATCTCTACTTTCTATATACACCGATTCATATTTATCCTATTTCTACTTCTACTTTTCTATATACACCTATCGCTATCTCTATCTTCTACATCTATACTAAAATTCACTTACCTCTATCTTTTTTGTCATTAAATTTTTATTTCTTATTTAAATCTGACTCTTTTCTTAATTCTCCAAGTCTTTCTTCTCACTATCCTAATACAATTCATCCCTATTTCTCCTCCTTCTATTTCTATACTTATCATCCCTGTTACTTCACATAAAATAAACTTATTCCTTCTATCCTGACTCTTAAGTATTTCTTCTTCTGCAGTACCTACACTTGTCTGTTTATTATTTATTATTATTTCTTTTTCTGTGGACAAACCAAACGATACTACTTCAACATCTTTATATTTCCCCTCTATACAAAACTTTTTATCTCTTCTAGACCCTTTATGTACAATATTCATTTCACAAAAATCTTTTAACTTCAAATTCAAATTACCACAATTATCTTTGCCCCTTAACTCATTTATGCCTAATTTTACTTCTTGTGTGTCACATAATGCTGTCTTTACTTCTATCTTTATTAATTCTGACTCGTTATCCACTATTAACTCTGCGCCTGACTCTCCTCTACTTGTTCAGCCTCTTCTTTCACTATTACTTGTACCTCCTCTAACTTTTCCTCACTATATTCCCCTGAGTCGATCTCTCTCTCTTTTTCATCATCTCCCTCTATACTATTAATACATAACCCCATGTCATCTTTTGTGACCTTATAACTTGCCTTCCAGGGCAATATCCTATCCCCAATCCTAACTATTTTCCTCTCCATATCGATTATAACCCCTAACTTCATCATGCAATCGACCCCTAATATCCCTTTAAACTTTAACCCAGGTACAATTATAAATTCTTGTTCACAGCTTAATGAACCTAACTCTACTTTCAAAATAACCACACACAACAGCAAATCGTTTTTTATTCGGCGCAACCAGGTGACTTCTTTTTATTGGCATTATCCTGTCACACACTTTATCTTTAACCTCATTGACGAATTCCTCCGATACCAAACTCGCCTCAGCTCCTGAATCTAATAATGCTCCTAAATTTTTCTCACAAATTTTAATTTCTATTATGGGCAAACAAAATTTTTCTACTATTTCTGGCTCAATCTTCTTCAATTTTTAAAAATTCCCTAGGATGTTCATATTTGTACACAGTGATGTCTAGTGGTTTGTCCTTCTTTAAAAATCCTGTCTAGGTCTGTTTTCCCTAACGGTCTTGGTCTAGCTGTCACTTCTGCGTATGTCCTTGGTGTTTCCACTCGTTTCGTGTTTGTATTTGAAGTCCCCCTCATGTCCGGTGAACTGTTCTGTCGTGTAGGTCCCGGTCTCGGTGCAGGTCCCCTTCCTAAACTGTTGCTTCTATAAAAGGTCCTTCGCGGTTCCCAATTCTGTCGCTGGTATGCATAATTATTCCCCCCTTCTAACGTAGTTGTCCCGTCTGTTGTCGAACCTAACCGTGTTAATCTGTCTTTCCTTATGTTCCCGAGGTCGTCCACTGCTATGTCATCGTACCTCTGCTGGTACTCCAGAAACTTCTCCCTGTCCACAATGTTTTGTAGTGCTACGTGCTGTCGTACCTCAACCTTGAAATGTCTCGACAAGTATTTTATAATCTGTTGGTCCGTCAGTGGTGGGTTCAGTTGTTTCGCTATGCTATACTTTCGTATAGCATATTGCTCCCTACTGCCAAAAAATTCTCCCTTAAATTTCCCCGTGATTAAGTCGTCTCGTACCTGGTCTTGTCTGTGGTCAATCCAATAGTGTTTCAAAAATCTGTCCTCAAAGTCCGTGTAGGTGTCAATGTCTTGTCCTATTAAATTATACCAAGCTTCAGCATGATCTTTTAGTAAAGCTTTTACAACATTTAACTTTGCCTGTTCATCGTATAAGTTATTTATTAAACTTCTAACGTTATTAATAAATATTTGCGGGTTAACTCTACTATCCTTATAAAATTTCATCTGCTGCTCTAAAGACACATTACCTGTTACAAACCTTGGACCATCCCCCCATTAAAGTCGCTACATTATGCTTAATCCCGGTCACTTCTCTCTCAACCCGACCTAACTGATCCTTACACGAATCCGTTACCTCAGTCATTTTCGCATTAATCTCGTCCTCACAGAAAATCCTTACATCAGTCCTTAATTGTCCCATTTCCAGATTTAAACCTCTAATATCACGCTCATTTTTATCTACCCTATTCTCAACTTCCCCCATTTTTATCGACAAACTATTTTTGAATTCCGAAACTTCTTTATTTGTCTTATCTATTTTTTTACTTAGGGTTTTCCTAACTCCTGTTAACGTCTCATTCATTTGATCAAATTTCCTATTTGATTCTTCACCCATTTCTCTAATCTCCTCAAACTTCCTGTTAGATCCGTCATTCATCCTCTCTAGCATTCTCAAAATTACTTAATGTCCAGCTTCTCCCAACTCCGTCCTCGACTGATCCCTACTATCTCCAGCTTCCTCCATTTTCAAATCAAGGCACTATTGTCACTTCCAATTTCCACTTCTTGACTTCTTAATCACTCCTTTCTCTGCATACGTTCAATTCACTCACACACACTCTCAAAATATTTTTAAATTCATACCGAACAGAAACTCTCTCTCTCTCTCTCAGTTCGCCAGTTTCCTGAAATAAAATCACTAAAATTTTATCTGGAACTGGAGCCTCACTTTTGGATCGCCATAAGATTGCCGTGGATCTCGGGTAAAAGCCTCACCAACAAAAATATATTCGAAAATTTTATTAAGTTTTCAAAACTCGAAAATTACACATAATAGAAAATTTTTCAAAAATTAATTTCTTACCCAGATTCCTCTCTCCTCGGTTGAATTGCTTTCTTCAACTGCTTCCGGCTAGCTCATTTGGACCTCCTCTTGGGTACCTAGATTCACTATTATGCTTTGCATCGTTCTCGCACACTCTCAATAAAACCACAAAATACACCAATCATACAATCTTTTATTTATCACTATTTACAAATAAATTTCAATATTATCCACATTTCAGTGATAAAGTTACACCTCCATAGATTCTATTTTGTAATGTCCTGTATTTTAATTTAAATTATCAAACACATAAAATATTCCCGGAGTAAATGAGCCCTGAATAATATTTTATTTCTCATTCCTTTTTTTTAAATTTATTTTAAATCTACGTAAACTCTGGAGTATGGTGAGCTCATGATAACCCAGTTAATTATGAATAATGTATGCCCTTATACTTTGCATACTCTTACAATAAACCAAAAAAACGAACCCATGTACTCTTTACAAAATTTAACCTCCTGATGTTAATGTTAATGTTAATAAGCTTTAAATACACCTTCAAATTTCTATTTAAATACCATAATAAAGTTATACATATTATATTCAATACGCAAAATAATGCACCATACCTTTAAAATTCACTCTCATACGTCACCCAATATTCATAGCTTCATAGTTTATAACAACACAATTTCAAAGCGTTACCTGGAATTTCTAGAAGTTCTCTGCTCCGTTGACGATGCCGTGTATTTGCTTCTTTCTGCTCTGCAGGCTGCTTTTAGCTATTAGTAGAAGAACCCCATCCAAGTTGAGCTGTTTTGCGCTGCCTTCACGGTGTGTCCAATTTCCAAATCCAAATTAATTATACATCTTTCATAATTATTTAATTTGATCCACGTTACTTAACGTCACTAACACGAGCTTGTTAACAAAAAATGTATGTGATACCTCAATAATAAAAAAAATATAAACTAGGCACAACCCGCGTACAAATTATGAGGCTAACACCACGCTATATAATTTAAAATAACTTTTATACTCACAAGCTCGTGATAACTTTCGTACGTAATCTCAAGCGTTCAAAATACTAAGGGCTTTTATTATATTTTAAAAAGGTATTTATACAATTTTCGATGCCACCTCTGGCCGCATTTCACGCGAAATCCTTCATTTACACAAACACGTTCTTAAAATTTTGGTTTAACCGATTTGTAAATCCTCGAATTCAGTACGTCGTTACGATCTTTTCTGAAAATTAATATTCAATATTCCCGTGTCTTGTCTGATGTGCGACTAACGATATCGACCAATAGTCTATGCATTGAAGTTTCACAAATCCCGCCTATACTAACGCTGTCCCTTGCTTATGCATATTTTACGTCTCTTTCTCACCTTGTTTGAGTGGTAGAATCGATAGTTCTGACCGCATTCTACAACTCCATGTGGACCCCAAAATTACGTGCTTTAAATAACCGCTCATTAGCATTTAATGGGAAAACATTCGACCGTTTAGCCGGTATTCTCTGAAACTTGTTTATTATCTACAAAAATACATGGAACTTGACATTTAGAAATCTGCAGGTGTTTAATTTTTATGAGCGTTTTAAATAACATTTCTACGAGTTGGATTTTCAGCGTATTTCAACCCCACCGATATATTTGTTTAATAGCAACGCGTTTCTCCTTGGTATTATTGATTTTTACACGTTTTTATGCATATTATACGTACATAACCGTTCAATTAAACTCAATTAAGTTAATAAATTAATTGCATTGGCTTCTAACATTTTCTTCTTTACGAACCTAACTAAATTTTATTCATTATTTGTAAAATTTTGTTAATACTTGTTACTTAAAAATGAACTTACTGGAATAAATTTCGCACGTAAATTCTGGTTGTTTCCTTTATACAGGATGTTTTGAAATTACTTTGTTTATACGTAGATTTAGCCCTTCAAAACCACTACAATATGTATATTATTTTGATTATTTATTTATATTTTTAAATACTTTATATATACTTTTCATTTATTTGTTGTATTCAAATTTTTACTCTAATTTTCGTGCTTTAAATATGTCTGGTCGGTCTACAAAAACAAAAACTCATATAAGTGTGCCTCGACTATTCAGAAACTTTTTTTCTCAAGGTATCTCCACCAACCTAACGTGGGTTTGGTGAAAGGTAAATGGTCACGACACCGACCAAACAGCACTACCTTAATTTTAGTATAAGTTAATCCTTTTTTATGCGTATATGCCAAATATAACAAACAGATCCGCGTAGCCTTGTGCCAATTCAAATAAACTTACCAAATGACTTTGACGCTCCGAAAAACACAGTACTCACCCGATTTATCCTCAGTTATTGGGAAGTTTGCCCAATGTATTCTTCATTGCAGTCTAAACAGTTAATTTTGTAGATTACGTTTCTCTGATTTAATGGTGAAGTTTTGTCTTTTAACTGGTTAGACTGCAATGAAGAATACATTGGGCAAACTTCCCAAAATCTAAAACAAAGGTTAACTCAACACAGAAGTGACATCCGCGTTAAACCTAATGCATGTGCATTGAGTATCCATGCAAACTTAAATAATTCTCATAGAATTAACTTTTCAGAACCAGTAATTCTAAATATTGTAAGCAATAAGCAAAAAAGAGAATTTCAAGAAATGTGCTACATTTACAGATACCCTAACACCATGAATAAAAGAACAGATATAAATAATTTGAGTACTATATACACATATTTATTACATTTTCAGTCTGATCATAATTCAGATACAAATACAACACCAAGATAAATATATTTATTACATCTTACTCCAACCAAATTATGTAATCGACATTGTTACACTCACATACACGTACATACTTATTACTTAGAAAATCTAGCAACACCTTTTGCACATAATTAGAAAACAAAGTTTTGTATACAAAATCAAACTTTCAAAAAAAAAAAAAATTGTCACTGTATACAGAAATATAAAATTCTTTATGTTATACTTATGTTTTTTTATGTTTTTAGTTTGTAGAATTGTGCTTGCCTTTTATATTTATACAACGCCAATTTATTAGTAACCTCAATTTAGTAAGTACTTTAGTTATTAATATTGTAATAGCGTTTTAATATTGTAGCACCTTTGAAAAAGGATAGAAATATATCCGAAAATTTAGGTGATAAAAAAGAGTACTCTTTAATCCAGCAGACCTGAAACCCACAACTCCTAATAAATATATATATATATATATATATATATATATATATACATATATTAATATTTGAAAATTTTTTCTTGGGAAAAACGTCTAAATCAATAAATAATTTACATTATATGTGTGTTTATTTTGTACTCATAACCAGACGTTTCGACCGACGTTAGCTGGTCTTTATCAACGATGTTTTTGTTTTCACTGAACGGAGCTATATATATTTATCACATAATTTAACATTCTTTTGAATCATCCTTAGAGTAATATGGCGCAGTTATTACAATTCACTTTCCTTAAAAATTGAATAAAATATATACGTCACAGTTAAAATTATGATTTATACCTTTATGCGAGTAGCTATACCTTTAGTCAAATCTAAAAGTAAATTTCTCAAGAAAATGTATATTAAAATGTGTAGTTCAAAGTTTGATTGGCAACTCCAACGCGACGCATGCGACGCACGCGACGCACGTGACGCATGCGACGCACACGATGCACGCGACGCACGCCACGCACGCGACGCACGCGACGCACGTGACGCATGCGACGCTCGCTATCCACGTGCCTTAGTTACACGGTTCCGGAGACTAGATGACGACAAAAATAAACAAAAGAAAATACGAAAGTTACGAGAAGCACTCCAGAAGAATGGATGCTAACATCAAATCATTCAAAAGTCACTATCAGCCAGGAAATCCAAACCAGAGTCGGAGTCACCCCTAACTACAGCATACTTATCATTCATTAAAGGGACAACAGAAAGATACAGCAGAGTTCTACGAAAATATAAAATACCTACCACATGCAACGCTCATAGAAAAATCGGTGCAATCTTAAGGAATGCCAAAGATCAGATTCCATTAGAAGATCAAGGTGTCTACAAAATACCGTGCTCAGACTACAGCAAATCTTACATTGGGCTACAAACAGAAAAATTAGTGTTAGGAAGGAAAAACATAAAAACGCAATAAAAAAGAACGAAAAGATCTCATCGCTAGCTCAGCACTACAGAACACAACATCGAATTCAAGAATACTAGTACGCTAACTAAGATTGAGCACTACACCTCGAGAATAATCCGAGAAGTCATAGAAACAGAGAAACGCCAACATAAAAGTTGATTTTTTATTTGTATTTATTTATTTGTTCCAGCGTTTCAGTTCTGCTACCTGAAATTTAAGTAGACCTGGCTTCCCCCAAACAGTAACCTTGAGTAAGGTGTGTGTGTGCGCTTGAGGGCATGTGTTATGTGTGTGTACGTGTGTGGGAGAGGTTGTGTGTGTGAATGTGTTTGTGTATATATTGTTGATATCCGTGTTACGTTCCCCTTCTAGGACCAAGACAATCGGCAGCCGGAAATCCCAGTCTTCAAGGTAGAGCGCTCAACGGATAGTGCTATATCAGTCCGGACCATCGACAGCCGGAAATCCAGATGTTGAAAAAGCAATGTAAGTGTGTGAATAGGCATTTGTGTTTGTACAGCGTCTAAGAAAGTAACCGTGCGTAAGGTGTGTGTGTGTGTGTGTGTGTGTGTACGTGTGTATGTGTGTGCGCGGGCTTGAGGGTGTGTGGTATGTTTGTGTGTGCGAGGGTTGCGGGTGTGTGTGATGTTGATATCCGTGTTACGTCCCCCCCCCCCTAAGACCATGACCATCGGCAGCCGGATATCCGAGTCTTCAAGGAAAAACGCGTAGAGAATATTGCCTTATCAGTCCGGACCATTGGCAGCCGGAAATCCAGATGTTGAAAAGGCAATGTAAGTGTGTGAACAGGTGTTTGTGTTTGTGCAGCGGTTTAGAGATGTTTTGTGTGTATGTATGTGCGTGTATGTGTGTGCTTGTGTGTTATTTGCATTCGCCTTGCACCCCCCTCCTAGTATTAGGACCATCGGCAACCGGAAATCCAGTCTTCGTGGAAGAATGTTTAGCAGATCTACTTAAAATGTGTTTGGAATGTTAATTTATATTTATGTTTGCCCATGTTACCAAAAGGTGGGATTGAATTGGTATAATTTTGTACATGTTTGAACTTAAACTATTACATAAAAAACTAGGTTCTTTCGGAGGAAAGGATTTGTTTCTTCTATTATTTGCCTCAGGTTTGTGTAAGTTTGGTTCTTAAAATTTAGCGTTAGTAAATGGAAAAGAAATTCCCTACTCTACTACTTAAGGTTAAGCTATACCATTACTATTAGCTATTATTTGTTAGAGACGGGGTTGCTAATATGTAGGAGCATGCAATTTCTACATATTAGGCGGTTGGGTTGTTTCAAAGTCGGATTGATGTTTTGATCTTGTTGCTTCTGGTCGTCAAGAGCGGAACTCTTGGAATTTCAGGAAATCGGTCTCCGGTCTCCGGGGCAGAGCCTCGGTCCGAGGAAAGGTGGTACTTTATGTCTCTGTCCGGGTAGTTTTGTTTATGTCCTTTATCCGTCAAAGTAACGTTGGTGGATGAGTGCCGTGGCTTTTTGTGTGACTGCACTTCAATGTGGTAAAAGGTTTTCGTTCCAATTCATCGCGTGTAAGGTTTTGTTTAATAATGTTTGTCTATGTGCGTAAAGGTACGGTTGTAAGCTATTACACTCGAATACTAGATGTTCCGGTGTTCCTATTTCTCCATACGTGCATGTGTTGTTGTCAACTAAATTCATGCGTTCTCTGTATGTTGGATAGGGTTCGTGGCCAGTTAGGTAATGAATAAATCCTTGACTGGACACCACGTATTTGGCTTTTAGGCGATCTTTAATATTTGGGATCATAGCATATACCCTTCTACCGGTTGTGCTTTGATCCCAACGTGTCTGCCATTCTGCAAGTATGTTGTTCTTTATTTCCGTTTTTATTGTGGGCAGTTGGTTTGTGTTTAAAATGCGTTTTAGTTGTTGGTTGTCATTGTGTGTAATATAGTACATTGCAGCTCGCTGTTTCAATAGTAGGTCCAAGGGCATAGTTCCTACCAGTACATAAAATGCATCATGTGCGGTGGTCTCATAAACCCCCGTCAGTCGCAGTAAAACAATTCGTTGTGTACTGTTAATATTTTGTCTAGGTTTGATTGTGTTAAGGCGATGTCCCCAGGCGCCCGCAGAGTATGATACCGTAGCCCCGAGCACACTGTTGAGATAAAGCCTTACGCAATTAAATGGTATCTTGTAAGTCATTTGAACCAGCGTTGCGATGTTCTGCATTGCAGAATTTGCACTTGCACACACGGTGTTTATGCGTGTATAATAATTATGTTTTTCGTCTAATGTTAAACTCAAATGTTTTGTGTTTTATGTTCTACTTATATTTACACCGTTCAGTTTAATGGTGCGGTCCTTTGCCAGGGTTCCCTTTATCACAAGATATGTAGTTTTTTGTGGTGTTATGGTAATTTTGTTGGTTTTCGACCAACTTTGTGCTTGGGTTAGGGCGATGTTAGCTCTACGTTCGATTTCCCTTCTGGAATTGCCTTCAGCGGTGTCCAGCTTTTTCAAGAGTTAATCCATTACAATATTCCAAATATGGGCCCGCATATGGAGCCCTGTGAGAAACCTTTGTTTATATATTTTGTAATGCTCTCTGTGCCTTGTAAAGTTACTTACCTGTCCCTGCAGTAGCTTCTGAAGGAATAATACAGTTGTGAAGGACAGTTTATGGTCGTAAATTTGATAAGAAAGTGAAGGCCACTAAAGATTATTAAATCGCCTTCTATGTCCACTAATATTAATAGGACGTATTTTTTGTGTGATTGCTTGATAGTTTGGTATATGGCGGTCTAGGTCGATTTGTTTTCTGCGAAGCCGTATTCTCTTGGGTGTACTCCTGATTCCGAAAGACTGCCGCAGGCATGGAAACCAGCAATTACTAGTTTACGCATCGTTAAATAATCAGAAAGGAGCACTTTGTTAAATTAGCCGTGCATAACAACTAAACACCACGCACCATGACCAATGACACGGAGACGCACCAGAAATAAAGCAAGTGTAACGAAGCAAGTATTCTAACTAGTACAACTATACAGCAGGACAAAAAAACACTTCTTCATTCCCTGCTCAACCTACAGAGTCTGAAGATGGCAAATGTGATTTTGCCAAAACATCGCCAAATTAAAAGCGGTTTACTTCAGAACCAGCCAGCTATGCGGAATAATACCTGGAAAATCAACGTTCAATTGAAATGCGTAAGACTATAATTTAGTTTTTGTCTATCACGGTTTCATTTTATTGCATTTTTTTAATAGGCGCGGGTTTTTTTGTATCGGCATTTATTCATTCATATTAATAATTACTTGGCTTTTAAAACATTCCTTATTAACCGTGACGCATTCGTTTCTGAATAAGAAAGGTTCTGGTTAAATATTTAAAATGCATTAAGTGTTATTCTGAACAAGAATAAATATTTTATTTTTCATATTATACACACACGGAAAAATAATTAAAAATCGCAATTACATAATTAATTTAAACTTCAATTGCTTTCTCTTTACCTTTGCAAATGCAATAAGATTAATATGGTTTTTACGCGGATGAGCTAAATAACTTTGTAATTATATCTTAATGATCGAAACTCGCTTTTACTAAGTAATCACCAACGATTGAAATAACTTAAAGTTTGTGTTTTTAAGTTTATACCCGTTTAATAATCTCTTCATAGTCTGTCATAAATGTATTACACAAAAATTTAATTATATGGTTAACAAGGGCTTTGTCTTTTCATTGGGTGGGCTTTATTTAGAATTTGGGTTTCAATGACCACTTGTGACTTTTATGGGTCGTCGCTAAAAAAGTGATATAAAAGTGGCTGCACATTGAGGCGTCACTTAAAAAGTGCTGTGACAACGCCTCGCTTTGATGCGCCGCTAAAAGGGTGCTGTGATATAGATACAGCAAATTGTAAAACTTGAAATTGTTGACCTACTTTTCTTTCTAACTGTGCCTGCTAGCTCAACGAATTTGAAGGAGTTTTCAATATGAAATCAAACACAACAACATTAAAGCGTTTACACAATATGAAATATTTTCTCTCATACAAAAGCATATAGAACATTTAAAACATCGTTTCTCTCAAACATCAAATAATTTCTAAGAGGTACTTATTTACTTAATAAAAATGTTCCTTATCTTATTTTAAATTCACAGAACTAAATTTCTTCTCTTATGGATATTTTACTTGCTTTTCTTATTCTCACGCTTGTAAGATTTTTTTGGTCAAAAGAATCCTTTATAGACAATATATTAAAAGGTCACAGAGTTTCGAACCCTGAACACAGACTTTCCTGGTAAAGCTCCGTACGAAAATAAAATGATTAGGACTTGTTCTATCTTAACTAAATGACAAAATTCGAATATCAGTTACAAACAATTAATACTTACAAAAATCCACACAGCACTTCTTTATTCAACTCGTAATTAAATATCTTCTTATTTTAAGTAGACGTATAAATCAGCTTACCATATTTTTGTATCAGTTAAATCTTCATTTAGAAACCAATGTGCATCCTTGGTTTAATTAATCAATAGAATTTTAAATAGCTTTTTATATCGAAGCATTCCCATCTTAATTGTATATTACAATATCAAATAATTGCATTTATCCATTTTCATATTTCTGTAGGTTACGTTTAAAATATCACTTCTTTATTTATTGCAACATCGTAATTATTAAATTAAGGTATACGTACTATATATTTTAAATATCATATTCGCAAAGCAACAGCTTGCAACTTATATAAACATTCCGTGATTGAATCTATGAATGACATTATTTAATAAACGCCTCGTTATATATACAAAATTATCTATTTCTAGAATGTTGTGGTATTTGCGGGATTCCATTTCCAATAATTTACGCCTATATAACGTAATATTTAAGGAAATCTTTATTAGCGTTCAAAATTGTTGAGTTTTATTAATTCGTTATCCCGTTGCAGTTATTAATGATGTGCGATGGCTGTTTTTGTTTAACATCCAAGGCTATTGTGACGTCGCATACTAATCTAGTAATTGCGAAAGGTAATAAATAACTTTTATTAACTTTTGTTACATTTTATGTTTTTTTTTTATTATTTCGTACGCTTCTTGGAATAAACGTTTCATTATTAACGTGTTTATACAAAATTAAGGTATTCTTCCAAAACTTCCTTCTTAATTTCGTCTATTCCAAAAAATTTCTTATTTAAAATACATATATGTAACCCACAGGGTCATTAATTTCAACTTTAATTGCTTTTTAAAGCAAAACATGTTGCATTTTATAGAAAATATTTGCTTTCACAACAAAAGTATTTCAGTACACAAAATTAATATTAAAATTGGGTTGTTTAACAAGATTGTAGTTTCTTAGCAAATTGCATAAAGCTAGCACGATCCTATGTTATTTATAATACGCTCATATCATACAGGGCGATCATCTATGCACACGCAATTGAATTTATGCTTGGAATTTTAATGAATACAAGTATAATTGTATTATACAGGACGTAATCGTGAATTTACTGGTATTTCCGTTTTTTCGGGTTCTTTTTTATTTTGGTGAGATTTATTCGTAGAGTTTGGGTTTTAATGGCTACTCGTGAACGCTAATCATGTCAATATATATAGTGACAATAAAATCACAACAGATCACTGAACACCAAATTCTGTGAGAAAACCCACCCAAAACGAAGAAAAGTATTATTTTCGAATATTTAAGCTTTACCCAGTGAAACGCCTGAGGGTATTCCCTCAGCAAGATAAATATATTTTCATGCAAAATAAAAAAACATTTTGAGTACATATAGTGTTATGATACCATTTAAGAACGAAGTCCAATTTTAAAATTAGTGAGAATACAAAAGTACTCATTCAAAATTCAGGTGCAAATATTAATTCTTCATAATACCTTTAAAACACGTCTCATTTCACAAAAAAACAAGTTTTATTTTATCGTAAAACGGGTTTCATTCACATTAAAAATACTAAATAAATTTCAATTAATGAAAACCTCCGAATTCCAATACATCGAATCTTTTCAGACGTCTGTATTGCAACGAGGTTTTTTTAGAAACCAATTTTGCTTCTTTAACTTCGATTAATAATTCTCAATACTGCTCATTGGTTAAAATAGTGTACTTTTAAAGCTTGTCAATTTGGCATCGTCACTAGGTAATGAATCGCTTATAAATTTCTCTTTCCATACAATAGGCCAAGATCGATTCAGTTTGAGACACTAACAAAGCTTTACATTCAAAAAAATTTCACAACTCGTGTCATAAGTACTCACAACTTCACCCTTAGGCACACAAAAACATTCCAATTGTACAGCTACATCGCATGTACTCCTAATACAATGTGACATGATTGCATTAACCAATTGTAGCGCGATGTTTGGGTAGAATACACTCGTACGGCATTTTACTGTTTGTGTCTACTGAGAACTGGTTTTGACAAAATTCAAGAGTAAATACTCGTTGTGAACGTTTTATTTGCCACTGCTGGTGGAGAGTTTGCATTCTTACTATTTATTTCGCAAACTATCGGATTTTGGGTTTTTACGGTAACATATATATATATATATATATATATATATATATATTATAGTGGTTTTAAAAGATCAAAAATAAATATAAACGAAGCAATTTCAAAACACCCTGTATAAAGGAACAACCAGAAATTATGTGCAAAAGTTATATTAGTCAGTTCATTTTTAAGTATCAGGTATTAACGAAATTTTACAAATATTGATAAATATTTAGTAGGTTTGCAAAGAAATTAAATGGTAGAAAGCCAATGCCATTAATTTATTAATTAAATTGAATTTAATTGAACGATTATTGACGTATAATATGCATAAAAGCGTTGCTATCAGACAAAAATATCGGTGGGACTAAAATACGCTGAAATACAACTCCGAGAAATGTATTTAAAACGTTTGTTACGATTGAACACCTGCGTAGTTTGGAAATGTCAAGCTTCCAATTATTTTTGTAGATATTAAACGGTTACAGAGAATATCGGGTAAACCGTCGCTTATACTCGCGGGAAATGCTAATGAGGGGTTAGTTAAATCACGTAGTAAGTCCACGTGTGGTAGACAGCGCACAAACAAGAATATTAATTTTCTACCACTCAAGCAAGGTTAGAAGGAGACGTAGAAAACGCATAAGCATGAGACAACGGTAGTATAGGATGGATTTGAGAAACGTCAGTGGGTCTACGATTGGTCGATATGTTAGTTTGACTTGATATAAACACAAGGATAGTGTAGCGTAATTTTCTTAAAATATTATAACGACGTACTGAAATTCGCGGACTTGAAAATCGAGTTGAGTGCAAAATTGTGGGAATGTGTTGTTGTGAGCAGGAGATTTCGAATAAACGTGGCCAGGAGGTGGCAGTCTAAAGATATAAATAGTTTATGAGAACATTATTAAAGCCCTTATTATTTCGATCATCCCAAACGACGTTTGAAAGTTAACCCGTATTGTAAGTATTATACAATCATTTAAATTGTATTGCATAGTGGTAGCCTCTTAATTAGTACGCGGTTAGTGTGCCGAGATTATAATTTTAATTGAGGTATCACCTATAATTTTTAACCAACTCGTGTCGGGACATTAAGTAACGTAGATTACAATAAATATTTGTGATAGACGTATAATTGAAATGGAATTTGGAATTTGGTTAAACCGTGAAGGCAGTGTGAGCAGTTCAACTTAGATGGAGTTCGTCTGGTAACAGCTAGAAACGGCCTGCAAACCAGATAGAAAAAATACCTACCATCATCTGCAGAGCGGAGATCGTCTAGAAATGTCCAGGTAACGATTTAAAATTGTGATTCTTATAAACTGTAAATATTGGGTGACGTATCAGAGTGTTTTTCAAGGTAGTGTGGATTATTTACGTATTGAACCTAATACGTGTAAATAACTTTATTATGGTATTCAACTAGAAATTTGAAGGTGTCTATAAAGCTTTTAAACGTTCTATCAGAACGTGAAATTTTTGTGAAAAGTACATGGCTTTGTTTTTTAGTGCAAAGTAGAAGGACATACATTATGCATAATTAGCTGGGTTATCATGAGCTCACCCTACCCCAGAGTTTACTTAGATTAAAGATATAAATAAATAAATTATAAAGAAGGAATTTTAGAGAAGGTATTATTCAAGGCCCATTTACTCCAGATACAATTTTATGTGTTTGATGTTTTTAAAAATAAAATACAGGACATTACAAAATGAAATTTACTAAAGTGTAACGTGAACAATGAAATATGGACAATATTGCATTTCTTTTGTAAATAGCAATAAATAAGAGATTGTATGTTTGTTGTACTTTGTGGTTTTATTGGAGTGTGCGTGAATGATAGAATATGAGAGTGAATATAGATATTCAAAAGGAGGTTTAAATGAGCTAGCCGGAAGCATTCAACCGAGGAAGAGAGGAAAACGGGTAAGAAATATTTTTTTTGTATTATTTAATTTTGAATTTTCGAGTTTTGAAAATTTGATAAAATCTTCGAAAATATTTTTGTTGGTGAATATTTTACCCGAGCTCCACGGCAATATATATATATATATATATATATATATATATATATATACTATATATATATATATATATATATATATATATATATATATATATACATACTACTGTGTACGGGTAAGCGTAAACATGTGTAAATAAGGCAAGCATTTATTTATTTGGAGACCCGGTATGTACAAATCAGTAATTTATTTATTAAGCTTTAGTATAGTTAGATTGGAATAAAATTACATGTTATAATGTAGGTTTAATTTGTATACGTTAAGTTAAGCAAAGTACATTTATTTAATATCATAAATTAAAGCATTTGTAGAAAGCTACAAGGTTTAAAATTGCAAACTAGTTAAAACATTCAAGGATTTTAAGGAACGAAATCTTGGTGTAGATAAATAATTCTTGCTAAGGCTAAAAAAAGGTTAAGAAAATAATTCGAAATATTGTGGTAACGGAAAGACACAAGGTCAACATTAACAAACGACTATTTCAGGAACAGATCGATAAAATTAAGCGACAGAAAATCTTTAGTATGTAACAGAGTAAGATGAAAAATAACAGGTGGATAAATGACAAACATTTTCAAGCGCGTGTATATTTTTTTAAAAACCAATAAGTGGGACAAAAATGCAACATATTTGTGGACAGCACCAATTTTTCAAAGCGCACGTATATGAAGGGAGAGACTTAACAGCAAACAACAAAGTAGTAGTGGGACAATAAGAAAGACAGAAAACATGTCGCAGACAAAGATATCAGAAAAGTGGAAATAACGTCGACAATTTAGGTAGGAAATTAAGACAAAGATAGGAAAGGTTGTTGTGAAAGCATGCCTGAGATAACAGTATAGATGCGCACATCAGAGGCGTGATTGAATTTGTTTGGGGTTAATAGCAGACGAGAGATTTTAAAGAAACTAAAACGGTTGGAAGTTTTACGAAGCTTTTCGTGGTAAAACAATGTTGGAGTGGATGAATTGTAGGTTTTGATAGTTTGTTGCATGTTTGTACGGCTTGAATTTGTGGAATTGTTGTGGCAGTGGACAACATTTTATAGAATGTATACTAAAAATACGGGCAACGTAAGTGGGGCTAAGAATATATAAGCGCTGCTGGAAGTAGATTTGCTCTCTTATTTTTCGCTTATTTTTCTGACTTTACGATTATAATTTGAACTATTCAGAATTACATCCTAGCTTTGATATCGCGTGACAGTGCAGTTTGCCGAAGATTTCACAAGTGTTTCGTTAATGCATAAGTGGGTGCAAAGTAATTAAACGGGCTGAATTAAAATAAATAATTATAATAATTTAAGCAGCATGCTACGTAAGTAAAAGAATTATTTACATTTTGAACGAGGGTGCTGGTGGCACATTAAGTAGAAGACGAGGTGGTTTGGTTGTTGTACGTGCAGTCTGATGGAAGGAGTCTTTAGATTGTTACTGATTTGGACGAACGTGCATCAGATGGAATTGTTGTCCAACCTGGAAAGCAGCAAGATGGAGTAATCCTGGGACGAGCAGTCTAGTGGAAAGTAATCTACAGAGATGGTGATCTGGACGAACACACTCCAGGTAACAATTTTTTTTATTGAAACTGTTGTGCTGGTGCTTAGTTATTTTAAACTATGAGTGATTTGAGTTATCTATGGTGACAATTTTTAAGAACTAAAAAATAATTTTATGGACATATGTAATAGACAATACTTCTATTATTGATCTGAGGGTGTAAATATTTGAATAATATGTTATATATGTAAGAAGCTGTGGTGAGTATCTCGGAGGACGCAGTGGGCAGAGCTAGCCGTGGTATTATCAACTTGGAAAGCACTATCAGAAGATACTCAACCTAGACATATCATAATCATATCGTGGACTCAAAATTTTATTTAAGTGAAAATAGGTGGACTTTTTTTCTTATTTTATTTTCAGCTAGAGTAATAGTAACGTAAAGAGAAGCACGACTTCCTAAGTTAGTAAAACAATTTAATAGGTGAGTAGGTAGCATTTTTATGATCAACCCAAAGTAAGGAGCACGAGCCAAAAGGAAGCCACTGCAATTTTATGACGACCCAACATTAGGGCTCGAATTTTGAAACCCTTCCAATAAAAGAAGTTTAGGGCTACTGTCCAGAAGAACCACTGCAAATTTTATGACGCCCAAAGTGTGGGGCAAGAATTAGCGAATTGTCAAAAGAACCACTGCAATATATACACACACACACACACACACACACACAATATATATATATATATATATATATATATATATATATATATATATATTGCTGTGATAAGGGGTTGTTTAAGGGTGTACTTTATAGTAAAGGTCATTTAGGAATGAGTAATTATCATAGGCAGCAGAAAACTGCACTTATTTAGTGAAGAATTGAGAAATGAACATAGTTTGTAGATAGTAAGCAGTCAACACCCTGTATATAAAGTATAAATAGTTTTAAGCGACGCAGATAAACATAGGAAGACGCATAGTTAGCGTAGGAATGAGAAAGACATTCATTAAGTAAATAGTAAATATTTAAATACCCTGTAGATAAAGTTTTAGTTAATTTAGGTAAAGCAAGTAATGATATTTTTCAGTGGAAGCACGCGTATATTTATAAGTAAACGATAAAGTGTAATTAGACACGCATTCAGAAGAGTTCTAGACGATTAGATTAATACGGAGATAAAAATACAGCTTCAGGTAGCATAGGTAAATGCGTACAAATATCTAACCATTTTTGATAAGAAAGCAGATTAAAAATTGCGTGAATCGCATGAAAATTTAAAGTCGAATTGCATCAGTTGTTTATGGAAAGGCAATTAGATCTATCAAAACACAGCATGTTGATAACGAAAGACAGCTGCAAGCAGGCTATGATTATGGGGAATCGTGGAGCATTACATCAGAAACTGCTTTAAATGTAATTATTTGATTGGTCAGAAATAAGCGACGAGATCTAGACCATACCCACTGATGGAGTGGGAAATGAAGAATATATTAGCAAGCACTGTGATAACGAAGTTAGTTTTGAACTCAACAAAGGCCGAAGTGCGTCGTTATGAAGTAAAGTAATACGTAAATTTTAAAAGTGAAAGAGTAAATAAGTGCCAAGATGAAAATTATAATTGCCGATTAAACGTAAGTACGTTTTTAATGAATTCATTTTAAACTAAAACATAAAAATAATAGGGCTTCGAAGTCTGAGGGAAATAGACTACGATTTCAATGTCCAGGGGAAAATACAGTAATACAATTCTGAAGTTCAGGGGAAAATACAGTAATACAATTTTGATGTCTGGGGGAAGAATAATACAATTTTAAGTTTGAGGAAATTGATTGATAAGAAGTAATAAGTCATATATGAAACGACAATAAATTGGGGGTGCATAAAGTAATAATGGTAGTCCATAGTGTAATGGCAATAATTGAAATGTAATCCAGAATTGGGGAAGATAATTTTTATTTCAAATGGAAGCGTCGATGTGAAGAAAATAAACCAGGTCAGATTTTTTAGTTATAAGACATTTTGTTTTTCTATATATTTTTAATTTGAATATTGAATTTGCTTAATATAATATTCTTGTGAAAAGTCGACAAAAGAAGTTGCATACGTATAAAATGAATAATATGATAACAGGTTTAGAATATTCTACACTTTGTTGACAAGGATAATAGGTTTTTTTTTTGGTGACTTTGGGTTTTGAGTAAATAGGATATGATGTTTAATAAATGAGATTTATAACATTAACTAATTGAAAAGTGTATTTCAAATAATTTGCAAAAGCTGTACATAATATATTGGTTTCATTATATAAAATCGAAATTAACTGAATTTTATAATTTCAAATAATTGCTAGCCGAGGTCATATTTAAATAGTTCAAGGAGGGGCTACGAGTTGAATGAGAAATTGATAACAAGTAGGCGGTAACGTATCGAATTTTGCTATTGGCAGACAAGGTTGCTTCAAGATAAAATCCAGTTAAGTTTCTGGAGGGAATTGATAACAATATTAATAAGATAGCCGGAGGAGGAGATAACTACAATCTTGTTTATTTATAGTAGATATTAAAATGGTCGTCCAAATGATGGAACGCGAATAATTTAGAGTTCATAGGAAAATAATATAATAGCACAACGAAGGGGCTCGAGAATTCCAGTTCATAGCAATATATATATATATATATATATATATATATATATATGATAGGAATACCAATATTTATACAATAATAATTACAGCGTATATCCACTGATAAAGAGTGGATTAAAATGTTTGGAGCTATGTTAGAAAGAACAAACTATCAACAAACACAACAAAGAAATTAGAGCTAGAATGTAATACACTCTTTTTATTTATGTTTATCTATTGACCCGTTTCGGTTTATTTCAACCGGGGATGGGCCGAAACTGGATTTGGCAGAATTACTGATGCACCGAAGTTTCGGTCTTCAATTAGGCCGAAGCTTCGGCGCCTCGGCCAAATCATGTCTTTGATTACAATATAAGATCTAATTTAAACCTTTGAAAGTCGTGATAAAACTTAGCGGTACATACTTTTAACATACATTGCCCTGTGTTATAAATTACTGAAGTGATCGATACAAATTATTGCAATGATCATATAAGTTAATATAGATTAATTATAGTAGCTCGATATAAGTAATTAAGAAGATAGCATTATAGTTTTAGTATTTGTACTGTTAGTGATTAGCTGGAAAGAAATTGTAACATAGATTTTAATTGTAGCTACGAGTTGTTGTTTGTATGACCAGTTTGATAATAAAATACTGTTGTTTGCGCAAATTAAATTTTCGTTGCAATATATCCTTACCCGTGTTTGGCATAAACTTATGAAGTTGGTTTAAGCCTTAAAAACACTTGTATTTATACTTCATACGTCATATTACAGGGTGATTTTTTAGTCCTGTTACCCAATTGTAAATGTCATCATCATCATTAGGTCTTCAGTCCTAGAACTGGTTAGACGCGTACCATCATTGTTCCCTATTCTGAACTAACCTACAGATTTCCCTGAAATATGCACAGTTTGCATCTATAACTGTCTGATCTAGGTCAACATCTACCTCTTTTTTCCTATCTCTGCTTGTAATATATCGCATACTATTCCCCAAAAATGCCTTAGAACGTATTCCGCCTTACTATTTCTCTTTTTCCCCAGATATCCTTGTTCCCCTACTATTTCTGTAACTTATTTGTTATTATCTTTGTCTGTCCAAGCTATCGTCCTCATACATCTGAAGCACATCATTTCAAAAGGCTGCTACCGTTTTTCTGTCTGCGTTTCAGAGTTCCCGTATTTCATAGGCATACTGTGCTGTGCTTCACACATATGCTTTCAACAATTTTCTTCTTATTCTATGTTTGTTGTCTTTCCTCATAGGCGATGTTCTTTCTTGTTAGATGCAGTTCGATCACTTTCTATTGTTTTACAGTTATATGCCCTATTTCTCCAACCTTCAATGGTTGTGAAAGGAGGTAAGCAGCCTGTGGCTGCCAAGTTCCCCCAACACTTAACCATTTGGCGATTTAATATATTTTCCAATTTATCTTTTCGCACAGTCAACATTAGTTGCAGGTATTTCGCAACCAACAACTAGTTGTTTATACTAATCATCAGATTTATGTGCGCTTATTTTTTCGTCATTAGGTTTTCCATCTCAAAACTGGTTGGACACGTACCTGCACTTATTTATATTCTGAGCTAGCCTACATAGTTCCCTGAAATTCTCACACAGCATGTGTATTCAGGTTAAACTTCTTTGGGAATTAAACCACTCATAGTTTTTAAAATCAACTTTATTTACGTTTCGATCCATGACCTAGGATCGTTGTCAAAATAATAATAAAAACTTCAAGTTTGACATTTATGACATAAATTGAAGGTGACTTTGATTTATTGATGTTTGAAATATTTGGTTTGAGTATACTAAGCAAAAATTTTTCAAGTTTAACAGAATGATTGCCTTCAATTTGTGTTGCGACCTGGGATCGGCTTTCTTTAGGTAGTCAATAAGCTTAAAGTGAAATCAGCCGATTAATTTTTATTGGTGAATTTTATATAAATTCAATAACTTGGAATTGGAAAACATTTTTTAACATGTTTCTATTTATACAATTGAGAGGATGGTTATTAAAGAAGTGTGCGATTGCATTACTGAAAGGCTTAAGTAGTCGTTTTTTATATTTATTTTGAGGGGGAAAATTCATTATGATTTAAGTTACCTCTTTGGTAGATTTTAACATGGTTCTGAGGCGACTCTATGGCGGGTTTACACTTGTCAGATACCAATGTTGTTCTATGAAGATTGTATATGGATCTGAGGCGACCCTATGGCGGGTTTACACTTGTCAGATACCAATACTGTTCAACGGAGATTGTATATGGTTTTGAGGTAACCTTATTGTGAATTTATACTTGTCAGATACCAATGCTGTTTTACAAGGATTGTTAATATGCTTATTTTCTTGTAATTAGTTATTTTATGTATAAATAGAAATCATGTATGTAGGCTGTATTTCATGTTAATATTGCAAGGAAAACCCAGGAAAAACTTGCAATGCTACCTAGATATTGTGGGCATTTGATTTTCATTTGTTATTTCTTTTGTTATTTCTTTTAGTAATGGAATCCATTGTTTTCTGAAAGTCACGGATTCGTTTGAAACTCAGTTATTTTTATGTAGGGTTATATAAGCAGCTTCTTTGATTTTGCGTTTTTGGTGGTTTTCTTCTTTTTCTTCTTTTCAGGGAGTATGTGTATCCAACTCGTTCCCTTTCTATTGTTTTCTAATTTTATACCCTATTTTACCGAGATTCAGTGAAGGAGGTTAAGCAACCTGTGGCTACCAAGATCCCCCAACACTTAGACATTTGCCGAAATAATGGTTTTCCAGTAAATCCTTTCACACACTTAACATTATTCGAGAATATTGTCCAACCAATTCTTGTAGTTACTTATAATAATCATCATGTTTAAGCACAGTTATCTTTTCGTCATTAGTTTATCCATCTTGGGATTGGTCGGATGCGTACCTCCATTGATTTCTATTCTGGGCTAGCCTACACATCTCCCTGAAACCTCTACAGCCTACATCTTTTACTATCTGTGTGCAGTAGTCTAATCTAGGTCTGCCTCTTCTTCTCTTTTTTTCTATCTCTGCTTCTAATATATTCCGCACTATTCCCTCATGCCGTAGTATGTGGCCTATCATCCTACCTCTCCTATTTTTTACCGTTTTCCACATATTTCTTTCTTCCCCTACCATTTTTAGTACCTCTTCGTTCTTAACTTTGTCTGTCCATGATATCTTCATCATACGCCTGTAACACCACATTTCAAAGGCTTCTACCTTTTTCTTGTCCGCTTCTCCTACTGTCCAGGCTTCACAGCCGTACAGTGCTGTGCTCCACACATATGTTTTAAGCAATCTTTTCCTTGTTTCTATGTTTGTGGTCTTTGAGCACAGTAGTTGCTTTTTCTTGTTAAATGTAGCACGATCTTGTGCTAATCTTTGTTTTATATCTTTTACGCTTTTCCCATCTTGCGTTATTTGGCTTCCTAGGTAGCAGAAATCCTTAACCTCTTGTAAGTTCGTGTTAAATACTTGTATTCTTGTTTTTGATTTATTGTCCCCACCTTTGCAAACTAGAACTTTAGTTTTAGTTTTGTTAATTTTCATACCGTATCTCTCTGTTAGAACCGTTTCCATTTCATTAAGAGCAGCTTCTAACTCTTCCTTGCTAGATGCTAATACCGCTATATCATCTGCAAATCTAAGCATATCAATTTTTTGTCCCTGCATAGTAATTCCAAATGTCTTCCTGCATTTGACAGTATTCATTGCCTCTTCTATGTACAAGTTAAAAATCAATGGGGATAGGGCACATCCCTGTCTCACCCCTTTCCTAATGTTTCCTTCTCTACGTTCCTGCTCTAATTCTATTAGTGCTGTTTGCTCTTTGTATAAGCTATGTACTATTCGTCTATCCCTATAACTCATTCCAATATTTTTGAGTATTTCAAACATTTTTTTCCAATTTACATTGTCGAATGCTTTTTCCAGATCTACAAACCCTATATACATGCTTTCCCCTTTTTCTATTGTAAATGTATGGTAATTTTTTTCTTATAAAGGGAAATTTTGTTTAGTCGCACGAATTTGGTAGCCCTACTCAGTCGGTATACTCACGGCGGTGCGAGTTGATTATCCTTCAACTGTGTATCATATTGTGCGGATTCCGGTTGTGTTATGAACAGAATGTCTTTTACCATAGAACAACAGGTTTTCATTCTTGAACAATATTTTGTTACGAAATCGTACGCGAGTGTAAAAGAAGCATTTCAAATTAAATTTGTTAGTGTACCTCCGCAAGAAAAAAATGACAATTTCTAGGCTAGCAAACCGATTTCGAGAGACAGGTAGTGTTTGCGACAGAAAACGTAGTGGTCGACCAACTGTCTTGACAGATGATGTTTTAGAGAATGTGAAAACAAGATTGCTCAATTCTTCATGGAAAAGTTTACGAAAACTTTCCTCGCACGTTGGTTTATCATATTCGAGTGTTCAGAAAGCTGCTAAAAAATTGCTTATGTATCTGTATCGCTTACGATTAGTCCAAGAGCTGCAACCTCCGGACTGAAACAAGCAATTGCATTATTGCCGTTGGTTTACGTCATTCGTAAATGATAACGGAATCGAATCTTTGAACACAGTGTTCTTTAGTGATGAAGCTTGGATCCATCTAGACGGTTATGTGAATAGTTAAAACAGTCGAATGTGGGCGGTTGAAAATCCTAACGGTGTTCAACAAAAATCTTTTTATCCTGCAAAAATTGGTGTGTGGTGTGCGATATCTCGTCAGCGTATAATCGAACCCATAGTCTTCGAACAGACTGTAAGTGTACAGGAATATTGTGGGCCAATTTATGGCTCTACTGGAACCTCAAGAACGGTATTGCTGGTTTCAGCAAGACAGCGCTACCTGTTACTCGTCTCGGGAAACCATGGATTTTCGGCAAGCGTTCTTTGGTGGTCGAATAATAAAGCAAGGGCTTATAGCCTCTAAGGTCCCCAGACCTCACGTCTCCTGATTACTTTTTGTGGAGGTACATTAAGTCCGAGACCTTCAAAAACAATCCTCAAAATATTGATGAACTGAAAGCCAATATTACACACTTAAACAAGAATGTTTCCAATACAACTCTGAAAAAGGTTTCTGCTAATATGGTGAAACGAGTCCGAGCGTGTATAATCAAGGGGGTGACCATTTTGAGCATATTCCTGAATAACCTTTAATAACTAAGAAATGTGAGTAATAAAATATTAAATTTCTTTAGTAAATAACAACTACGATTTTTAATTACACCTAAATTTCCTGTACTAGCAAGCAATCAATGGCTTGATACAAATATTCGTGTACCTGAGGTCATCAACATTGCTGGCGACAATATGATGCGTCAGTTCACCTTGAAGAAATTTTATGCTTATGGCTAGCAAAAACAGAAATGGACGTTGTATTTTGCCTAATAGCTAAGTTATATAAAGCGTTGTAGTACACTTTAAGTGGAACTAATTGTCACGGTTAACTTCGGACTTACCGATCTAAATTACAAATCTTTCGCAAAGTAATCTGATAGAAACATTATAATGTTAATATGAATTCATTTCGTAAAAGTTAGCTTGAAATCGCTCACTTTCCTTTCTATTATACCTTAAACTAAGCGTATCATAGTGGTGATACCTCTAGCTAAGTCTCTAAGTAAATAAAAATGTTCCGTGATTATCAATCTACTCAGTTTAATATAGAAGTTCAAAAGTTAGAATGTAGTTAACCCATACTTCTCGACTCAGGATGTTATAGACAAAAGCTATTTCCCCTTGTTACGCGATATCCATACTACCGACAGCTTATAAAAAATGGATGAATCTGAGTTCGTTGAATCCATATAGAACGTGCCTTGAAAACAGTGTATTGTAATAATGGATTATTTATAACAATCCTTTGATGGTAGAATTTAAAAAAATTGTTGAGGCGGTTTTTTGTGGTTTTCTATTAACTATTCTTTGTTCAAAAAATAAGAATTCTTTATAACCATTAAATTATTCTATAAAGATATCTAATTCACTCCTTCACTTGAAATTCAAAGCTATTTAAAACGAAACCTTTAGTTGCACTACATCAATTACGCTAAACGCATATTAATAGAAACATTAGTATTAAAAAAAAGGTGCGGTTGCTATGTGGAATTTACGGGTCACAAAAATCTACAATTTTTGGAAAGACATTTATACTTTTATGAATCAGCGTAAAAGTATGAAAGCTACGAAAAGCTCTTTCGACATGCCGTCAACACATTATTAAACATTTATTAATACATGCACATAGACAGTTTTCTAAAGCTAAGAGAAACGCGTTCAAAATATTGATTGCAAATAGTTAAACAAACACATACTTTCCAGTCTGTAAACCTATAGAAAACGTAGTATTTTCACGGGCAACTATAAAATCTACAAAGTTAAACAGTGGTATTAAGAGCATCGCAAAATGTAGAGTTGATACTAGAAACGTAAATAGTTCTTAAAACAGCTCTCTTTCACCACAGGAATGTGTATATGGCACATAGTCACAGATACCCAGTTTTGAAACTAAATTTCTGCTATTATTCAATCACGCATATTCACTTAGGAAACTATTTAAACTGACTTTCATGGAATTTCCTAAGTCGATCTATGGATTTAAAGTTTGCATAGGAGCTTGAGAATCCTTTTTTACAGAAGGTTGCCAATAAAACTGTTGGACCACACACGCCCTTTGGAAAACCACCACTTTTGGGAATTCTCAAAATGAAAGACTTTGCTCAATTATTCAAGGATCTAGTATCCGTTGACCATAGGAACCGGCAAAGTACAACCGTATGATGTTCTACCCAATTTAAAAGCAACTAAAAACGATTTACAGCATTCTCAAGTATGGTATTAGCCGAATAGTCCTGAATCAAGGGTCAATAAAGACACTTAGTTTTCTAGTTGGAATGAACATATAAAAATGGCTGAAGGTAGTATAGTAAGTGCCTACTCCTGCACTTCCACTATATTATGTTAATGTAGTACGCAATTAGCAGAATATTGGACGTGAACTTTCTGCCTGTTTTGAAGAAGGTTCATTTAAAAAGAAGGCGAAAGCGATAAAGCCCTAACCAGCCTTATTGCAGCATGTCCAGAAATTCACTTTTATAGAAAATTTTTCAAAAAAAAGTAGAATAGGTACCTTCGTACGAGGCCAAAAATACAATTTTCCCATGTATTTTCTTATGGAAAAATCTAAGGTTCGTTTTGCACTTTTTTGTACCAAGCATTGAAATCCCCATAAGGAGAATCTTAAGATCAATTCAGGTTACTCTTCAACCAACACCCACGACGGAGGAGTCTATTACATTCAATTTTTAAGAATAGGATAACACTAATATAAACTATATAAAATTTTATTGAGGATAACATATCTACAATCAATATTCTACATTTGTAATAAGTATTATATTTCCTCTTGCTCAATAATTGAATGATGTCCAACAGGTAGTGTTGCATATGAACCAAGAAGCAAGTGGCGTTTATCATCGTGCAGGCTTAGGGCAATCTTCTCCTGAGCGATGGTGTAAACCTGATACTTGGATGATTGAATTAAATTCTGCGTTACAAATCATTCCTTGTAATCTTCTATACAATAGACATAATCTTCAAACGTAATTCTATTCTTTATTACTGATCTTTTAATCCTTTTTATCTTCTTTGTAACACCAAAGTCTCGGATATCGAATAATTCTTCTTCTTCTATTAATCGTGATAGTTCAGCTTTTTCTTCCTCAATTGTCTTAAGAATTCTTATAGCATATATCTTTGATCGTAAGCCAATAAAATCTGTCATAAGTCGTCCATTATTTTCATCCTTCATCATACTCAATACTTTTTTGTTAATTAGCGGAATTCCATAATTGTTGTTGGCGGGATAGTCTGAAGTATCGAAACGTTGCTGATAGTCCCGCTTCATAGTTTCATAAGGATCCTGATTTTCTATTTTATAGATTAAGCTATCGGTATCCATGTAAAGAACTCGGCACCCATCTCCAAAGATGGCGTTCATATATTTATAGTGGCTATGTTGAGAATGCACATACCAACATATATAGGTTTGTTCAAATATATTTCAGATTTAAGAAGTTCCACTGCAGCAAGGTTTTCATCAAAGATTGTAACATTTATGAATAACGGGCTGGATATCCTGGCTTCGACTCCATATCTTCCTTCCCAGTTTCGTACAAGTTTCACATTACAATGTTTGCGTATATTCTCCATCGTTTTCCCGAAAACAGCATTATTCATCAGCTTGAACAGGTTCTTCTCAAACCCATTCTTTGCTCGTTTCCGAAGCTCATTATTCAAATCAATGTAAGATTTTAGTCAGCAGCCTTGTTTAAATTTAAGTACCCCGTGAATAGCTTTTACTCTAAGTCCATTTTCCAAAGCCTGCTTCAGATTTCTGTAGTGCATCACATATTTACATTTACAATTCAACGTAGCCATTTATTTGATGCTTTGATTTTTCGACACAAGCGGTTTTTCAGTCTTTGGGGCAATGTGCTCTGGACTGAATGGAATGTCCTTATGCAAGTCGTGGATAAATTCTGGATACTTCAAATCAACTTCCAAGATATAACCTTAGTTAGCATTATCAGGAACTGATGTTATGTCGATGTTAGTGTCCACCCATTCAAATCCTCCATAAGGTAAGGGTTGAATCATTGCCCACCCGTATTGATAATTAACATTATAGTACATAAGATACACATACGGTTTTAAAGGATAATGCGTAGGCAAATATTTATTATTCGCAGAAACACGTCGTTCCGAACACACTTGACTAATTCCTCCTCATATGCCCTTTTCACTGAACAAAAGCTGATCAATGTCAGTCAGTAATTCAAGTTCCTGTCGTGTATGATTTAACATTGCGTTCCAAGTGAACCCTGGAAGGGTATAATAGTGGGCGGGGTCTAGTCAGTAAGTTAAATGACAACTGACAATAGCATCACATCCGTCTTGAAGTATAAGTCAGAATACTGTCCCAGGTTTTGAATATTAAATGCTCCCACACTTTTTTAGCATGCGCATATTGTATCCTGCTAATTCCTTTACCTTCTAGTTTAATCTAAAACTCTTCGTGATTAGGTAGTGAAGAATTAGCTAGCTTTTCAGAAGAATCTATAAAATTGTATGGGTATACCCCTTTTTTAGTGAGTAATTCAAATTTCTCATTACTCGAACCAGAAAATTAATTTCTTAGTAACGGATATTTGTTTAGATAGGAAGCCAATGTTTCTAAAAAGGAACTCATAACGCGAAAACTATCGATGAATCTGTAGTTGATTAAGTATTGTTACCGGCAGCACTTCCACACGGCCATCCAAATCTACAGCAATACTTTTAATTATGAAATGGCTATCGTAACTACTCAAGTGGTGGAAAACTATAGGAATGGTATGAGAATCTTGGTACTCGATATTACGACTCTCGTGCGCTGGTCCTCTGTAATTGTTGATAGGCACTAAATGATTATGATCACGAACTTTTTTATCTTCTGGACTGAACAGCTCCCCGCAGATATAACAATGTGTTGCGGTCTTGAAAGCAGCCTTCTCTTCTTGTGTCAAAGGATCCATATCATATAGACATAAAAATATCGTGTCTTTCTTTGGTGATTTAGTGCAGTATATGGCTGCTCTGTTTGTTGTAGTTAAATCTTCAAGTGACGAAAAAGTGATAATAGATGGCTTACATGAGTGTAATATTGGAATTCGTCGTATAAATAGGGCGATAAAACAAGTGAAATCGGTTGGTGAAAAGCAAAAGCTACTGGCTTCGTTGGCGAACATTAAATCTATGCGTTCACAATTTAAAGTAGCCCATAAGAAAGGAGCCGGACCTAAAACTAGAAAGGAAACTGCATATAAGCGTATACATTGGGAATATTCCATCTCGGCTTTCAAAGGACGCATACGAACAGGAGTAATTAGTAATTTTAAGCATAAGGATATTGGAAAATTTTTCATAGACTATAAAAGCCTTTTCAAGAGGAGAATCCAGAATATATTGAAAATGGAAGAAGCTATTAAAGTTAGTACAACGTTCTGTGGATAGTTTGAAATTGCAACTGATTCCAAGCTTATGCAAGAACACAAATATTTTACGACGTCTAATGCCACCATTTTTCGGGGCACTGATTTAGACCGGTGGTTTAAGGCAAATGTTTTGGAACCATTAGTGAGAGAGTTGGAAGAGTTTCAAGAGCGGGATTGCGGATGGCGTTTGAAAAATATTGTTAAATTGGGGATTAACATTAACAAATATAATCCTATGCGACTATCTTCGTATATAGAGCTGCCGCTTGATATCAAACAGAAGCAGGCGTGCGTCATTATGAAGAATGACCACCTGGCATGCTTTGTATAGTCCATAATGGCCGCGCTATACCCTGTTAAGCAGCATAGCTACAGGATAACATCATACCCTCATTACTCTGGAATATTGAACTTAAAAAGAATACAATTTCCGATGACAATAGCTCAGATCAAGACCTTTGAATCGCAAAATGATATCTCCGTTAATATCTACACTTTGAAGCTAAAGAAGCATAAGTTTATTACTGTTCCGCTGTCGATATCAGAAAACAGAAAAAATATACGTGTGAATCTCCTGATGGTTCATAACCAATATTATGACGAAGATATGGAATGCGTTAAAAACGTCGATGAACAAGAAAATTTCAACACCCATTATGTATGGATAAAAGACTTAAGTCGCCTGGTGTCATCACAACTTAGTTCTGATCATGCAAAGAAACACTTTTGCGATCGATGTCTACACTACTTTAATACAGAAGAAAAAATGTGTAATCATATTAATGACTGCAAAATAAAACAATGATGTTTACCTAGACTGCCTACAGAAGAAGACAATATTCTCCGCATCAAAAATTTCAAGAATAAAGTTAAAGTCCCGTTTGTTATATATGCCGATTTGGAATGTATACTGAAATTTACAGTAAGCGCGAAGAAGTATCAAGAACACGTACCATACACTGTTGGATATTATGTGAAGTGTGACTATGATGATTTATTATCGTTTTACCGATCATATCGAGGTGAAGAATGTATAAAATGGTTTACAATGGAGCTTCAGCGGTTTGCGCAAGATGTAGAAACGGTATTTCTATGTCCAAATAATATGGATCCTTTGATACAAGAACAAGAAGCTGCTTTCAAGACCGCAACACATTGTTGTATCTGCGGAGACCCGTTCAGTCCAGAAGATAAAAAAGTTCGTGATTATAATCATTTAGCGCCTATCAACAATTATAGAGGACCAGTGCAGAGAGTTGTAATATCGAGTACCAAGATTTTCATACGATTCCTATAGTTTTCAACAACTTGAGTGGTTACGATAGCCATTTCATAATTAAAAGTATTGTTGTAGATTTAGATGGCCGTGTGGAGGTGCTGCCGGTAACAAAAGAAAAATATATCTCCTTCACAAAATATATACCTGAGAACTTAATCAACTACAGATTCATCGAAAGTTTCCGCTTTATGGTTTAAGTAATGAGAAATTTGAATTACTAACTAAAAAATGGGTATACCCATACGATTTTATAGATCCTTTTGGAAAGCTAGATTATACTTCGCTACCTAATCACGAAGGGTTTTACAATAAGCTGGAAGGTAAGGAAATTAGCTAGAAATAGCATGCGCATGCTGAAAAATGTGGAAAGCATTTAATATTCAAAACCTGGGACAGTATTCTGACTTATACCTCAAGACGGATGTGATGCTATTGGCTGAAGTTTTGAGCAATTTCGTAAGAGTTGTCATTTAACTTACGGACTAGACCCCGCTCACTATTTTACCCTTCCAGGGTTTACTTGGGGCAATGTTAAAGCATACACGACAGGAACTTGAATTACTATCTAACATTGATCAGCTCTTGTTCAGTGAAAAGGGCATATGAGGAGGACTTAGTCAAGTGTGTTTGGAACGACGTGCTTCTGCGAATAACAAATATTTACTTACGTATGATTCTTCCAAACCGGATGTGTATATTATGTACTATGATGTTAATAATCAATACGGGTGGGCAATGAGTCAATACTTGCCCTATGGAGGATTTGAATGGGTGGACACTAACATCGACGTAACATCAGTTCCTGATAATGCTAACTAAGGTTATATCTTGGAAGTTGATTTGGAGTATCCAGAATTTATCCACGACTTGCATAAGGACATTCCATTCTGTCCAGAGCATATTGACCCAAAGACTGGAAACCGCCTGTATCGAAAACTCAAAGCATCAAATTAATGGCTACGTTGAATTCTAAATGTAAATATGTGATACACTACAGAAATCTGAAGCAGGCTTTAGAAAATGGACTTAGATTAAAAGCTATTTACAAGGTACTTAAATTTAAACAAAGCTGCTGACTAAAATCTTAGATTGATTTGAATACTGAGCTTCCGAAACGAGCAAAGAACAGGTTTGAGAAAAACTTGTTCAAACTGATAAATAATGCTGTTTTCGGGAGAACGATGGAGAATATACGCAAACATTGTAATGTGAAACTTGTACGAAACTGGGAAGGGAGATATGAAGCCGAAGCCAGGATCATCAGCCCGTTATTCAATAATGTTATAATTTTCGATGAAAACCTTGCTGCAGTGGAACTTCTTAAATCTGAAATATATTTTAACAAACCCATATATGTTGGTATGTGCATTCTCGACATAGCCAAGTTGACAATCTACGTTTTCCACTATGGATATATGAACGCCACCTTTGGAGATGGGTGCCGAGTTCTTAACATGAATACCGATAGCTTAATCTATAAAATAGCAAATCAAGATCCTTATGAAACTATGAAGCGGGACTGTCAGCAACGTTTCGATAGTTCAAACTATCCTGCCGACAACAAATATGGAATTCCGCTAATTAACAAAAAAGTATTGAGTATGATGAAGTATGAAAATAATGGAAGACTTATGACAGATTCTATTGGCTTACGATCAAAGATGTATGCTATAGGAATTCTTAAGGCAATCGAGGAAGAAGAAGCTGAACTATGACGTTTAATAGAAGAAGAGGAATTACCCGATGTCCGAGACTTTGGTGTTACAAAGAAGATAAAAGGGATTAAAAGATCAGTGATAAAGAATAGAATTACGTTTGAAGATTATGTCTATTGTATAGAAAATTACAAGGAACGATTTGTAACGCAGAATCTAATTCAATCATCCAAGTATCAGGTTTACACCATCGCTCAGGAGAAGATTGCCTTAAGCCCGCACGATGATAAACGCCATTTGCTTCCTGGTTTATATGCAACACTACCTGTTGGACATTATTCAATTATGGAGCAAGAGGAAATATAATACTCTATTACAAATGTAGAACATTGATTGTAAATATATTATCCTCAATAAAATTTTATATAGTTTATATTAGTGTTATACTATTCTTAAAAACTGAATGTAATAGACTCCTCCGTCGTGGGTGTTGGTTGAAAAGTAACCTGAATTGATCTCAAGGTCCTCCTTATGGGGATTTCAAATCTTGGTATAAAAAAGTGCAAAACGGACCTTAGATTTTTCCAAATAAATAGATGGGAAATTTGTACTTTTTGGCTTCGCACGAAGGTACCTATTCTACTAAAAAGGTAGTCTTTAAGATCATAAAATATGACTTCATAATTATATATAAAATGCCCTCAATTATAAACTATTGGGATACTATGGAATGGCTTAACGGAGGTTTAGTATATTAATAACTTTATTTTAATATGCAGCCGTATAACTAACGTACCCTCTTCCCCCTTGAGAAACTGTTTAGTCTATGCATTTAATGTAAAGATATTGTGTTTCAAAGATTTTTAAAAATAGATAGCAGTTTGAATTCAACATTGAATAACAGTACCTAAAGGAAATCAGAAATTGCAAAAACATACAATGTCATTGTTTAGCAATACGTCATGTAAAAGTAAACTCTGGAGAGCAATAAATTGGTAAAGGTTCATTGATAAATCATATTGTTCTAACACAACCCATTTCTTAATATTTGTCTATACCGTAATCTTTTTTAAAAAGTGCTTAAAACCCAAAATCTTTTTAAGGCAAGGGATTTACTAAAGATATTTCTAAAGAACACTAAATCAGTGTAAAACAATTTCTTTTAGTATTTGAAAAATATTTACATAATTAATAATAATACTAATAATAATAAATGCCTTTATTTTCGAATATCAGTTATATAAGAAAAATATTAATAAAATATTTACCAAGAGGGCGAAGTTCAGCTAATAGACACAAGTCCAGCTGCCCTTCTCTTAACCCTTTCATATAAAATTAACAGAATAATCATTTAGGCACAAAAGTAATTACAAAATAAGCATCTCAGTCATAAAAGTGCAAACAAACAATAATATAGAATCAACCTAGCCTAACAAGCAACACCGTTCAAACCTATTAAACAATAAGCAACTGCCAAAACAATAAACATACCTAACCTTAAATATCAGACAATAATCATTACCTTGCAAGAGCGAAATTTTAGAAACAAGGTTCATCGCTACAACAAGTGCACAATTATACTTTACACAGCATAGGAAAATAATGATTGAAACATGAACTTACGGAAACGTTACTTAGAATAAGTGTGAGTACACTCCGGAAGGGCGTTATAAAGTTTAGTTATTTTATAAGAGAATGACGACTTAAAACGCTGTTTTATCACTGGGCGGAGTTAGCTTACCCCTGAATCGAATATTAATATTATGTACAACTGTATGAAAAGTAATTAAATATTCAAGTAAGGAGGTGTTTTTTTATTGACAATATTGTGCTATAGACATACACAATGTAGACGACGACGTTTTACCATAGTAAGCCATCTCGATTCCATTCTTTTATGGGAGATCGGTTGATATTTACGTATTCTATGTATCAATCTCAAGCATGAATTTTGTAATTTTTGAATTTGATTTACATCGAAGTGACGCAAATGGGGACCATTAACTGTGTCACAGTAGTCAATGCGACTTAGCACTAAAGCGTTACATAGGGAGGTTTTAATGATTGAATCAAAAGAGTGCCTGTTCATGTATATAAGTTTTAGATTGTAATAAGTGCTTTGAAGACACTTAGATATATGACCGGTAAATCTTAGATCACTATCGAAATGAACACCGAAATTTTATACATTATCAGAATAGGGTATAATGCAGCCATTAACCGATACTGCAATACTATTAATTAAATTGATTCTATCCAGTTTAAAGTCACGTGCGATTTGTTGATATTAATAATAAGCCCATGAATTTGAAAAAATTCAAAAATTTGTGCCACGTCGTAGTTAATACCAGCAATAGATTGTTGTGCTTCGGTAGGAGCAAATGAAAGATATAGTTAGGTATCATCAGCATAACAGTCATACTTACAGGAAAACAGAAATTTAGGTAGTTGTGATATGTAAATAGAAAATAATAACGGGCCTAAAACGAAGCCTTAAGCACACCCGAGGTAACTAACCGAAACTTAGACATGTTGTTTCCATGTTTCACGGCCTAGTACATGTCTACCAGAAATGAATTTAAAAACTCCATAGCATCATCAGAAAAACAAATATAATATAGTTAAGCAGATAAAATTTCATGAACAATGGCGTCGAAAGCTTTGGTAAAATCTAATAATACTAAACATGTAACAGCCCTCTGGTCAAGTGCTTTTAAAATATCATCCGTCACTTTCAATAAAGCAGTTTCGCAACTGTGACCGCGTCGAAACCAGGATTGCAAGAGTGGAATAATCTTATTAAACTGTAAATGCTCCAAAATTTAGTCCTCAAGCACCCTTTCTAGAATTTTAGACATAGTTGGTAGGGCACTGATTGGCCGGAGGCCCGCAAAAGTTACAGGTTTGTTATTCGTTGGAAATGGAGTAACCAACGCTTTTTTCCACAATGAAAGAAATCTTTTTTGTTGAATACAAGCATTGATAAGATGAGTAATAAAAGGTAGAAGATATGGCACAATTAATTGAATGATAAAATATTTAAACCATCAACACCTGTAGGTTTGCTTTTGATGCTACGTATAATTTTAAAAATGGCATCTTCACTTACAGGTTGAATTAAGAGCTTAGCAGAAATAAATTTAAGTACCGTACTATTGTATTGGGTTACTAAATCCAAATTGACGGGACTGGAATCGAATCTAAGAAATATTTATTAATCTCATCCACCAAACATATGAAAATGTTATCAATGCAGAAAGAAAATCAGTCTAACATCAAAAAAGAAAAATGATATAATATACACAATTATAGGCTGCTTGCAAACACAATCGTTCTTCTAACTCCATCCTTGAAAATACCAAATATCATGCCATCCTGTGGACAGGCTTTATATTTGCCCGGCACCAATTTGGACTTTTGTAATAAATCCAGCTTGGCCCGTGGAGATCCTCAGAGATGTTTACGTTAGTTCTTTTTAAGAACTTCTTTCTAGAGTAGACAATCGATTTGTAGCGGTAGCTGCAGAATTTAACCAAAATAGCACGCGTATACTGTGTGCTATTGGGGATACTTTACCCGATACGGTGCGCCCTGTCAATTACACCAATGTCAAAATTCAATTCAAGGTTATTTTTTAGAATGGAGAGAAATTAGATCATCAGTGGATTCGTTCAGTTTTTCCGGTATACCAAAGAAACGTAAGCTACTCCTTCTACCATATTGCTCAAGATCATCAATAGGTAGTTCCAGATCAACCAGTTTATTAGAGTCACTTAAACTTGAGACTCAACCTGCTTTATGGGTTCAGCAATCAAGTTTAATTTTGCTTCTAAGGAATTTTCAAGCTTTAGCTGCATGGCTTCAAACTTGCTCTCAAATGTAGATTCAAACTTGATGAACATACTCTCGAGCTTATCAAAATAGTCAACGTCATTTGTTGTAGACTGAGATGTAGGTTTAGTTGTTGGTTTTCCAGATGACCCCATTTTATTAACGGAAAAGATTAAGTTAAAACCATGATTAGAATTATTATTACTTGCAACGTACACAGACTTCAATATGTACTTATATAAAACAAACACAGTACCGTTAGATTAAATATCACAAACCCATATGCGTTTTAGATAAGGTGATCACTCTGTTCTAGAATAATAGGAGTAACTAGTTGCACCTGGCATGGAACTGTCCATACAAATACAAATTAATTAAATAAATGTACTATAAAACCCCGGAGCACCTCATACATGCTGCTACTTTCGCACCATTCGAACAGAAACTGTTAACACTTATAAATACCCAACATTAAAGCAAACAAAGCTTTTAACTAAATAAAAAATGGTATAGTTGCATTAAAGCATAAATCACTAATTATTATTAACTGTTATATAATGAGCATAAAAACTAATAAAAATTATCTAACAAACCCTGAACGCATCGATATGTAAGAACAAGCAAAACAAACTAATAGTAAAATTCTGAAATTAATTAAATCCCCAAATTAAATTATGTAATACTTAAACCGTTAAATATAATCCAGGATTAATCTACCAAAGATATATAATCATCATTAGGTCTTCAGTCCTAGAACAGGTTAGACGTGTACCCTCATTGCTTCCTATTCTGAACTAACCTACACATTTCCTTAAATTTGCACAGTTTGCTTCTATCACTAATCTGATCTAGATCTACATCTACCTTTTTTACCTATCTCTGCTTGTAATATATCCCATACTATTCCCCAAAAATGCCTTAGAACGTATTCTGCCCTTTTATTTCTTCTATTTTTTCCCCCAGATATTCTTATAACCTATTTGTTATTAACTTTGTCTGTCCATGCTATCACCCTCATACCTCTGAAGCACAGCATTTCAAAAGGCTGGAACCGTTTTTCTGTCTGCTTTTCAGACTGACCGTATTTCATAGGCATACTGTGCTGAGCTTCACACTTAGCTTTCAGCAATTTCCTTCTTGTTCTATGTTTGTTGCTTTCATCATAGGCGCTGTTCTTTCTTGTTATATGCAGTTCGGTCCCCATCTATTGTTTTACAATTGTATACTCTATTTCTCTATTTCCCTCGGCACTTACACATTTACCGATTTAATATTTTTTTTTAATTTTTTTTTATATACATATATATTTTTTCCAATATAACTTTTCGCACAGTCGACATTAGTTGCAGTTATTTCACAACCAACCCCTGTAGTAGTTTATAATAATCATCAGATTTATCTGCGCTTATTTTTTGGTCATTAAGTTTTCCGTCTCAAAACTGGTTGGACACATATCTGCACTTATTTATATTCTCAACTGGCCTACACAGTTCCCTGAACACACAGCATGTATACAGTTCGGTTCCCCTTTTATTGTTTTCTAATTTTATGCCCCATTTCACCGAGATTCAGTGACGGGGGTTAAGCAACCTGTGGTTACCAAGATCCCCCAACACTTAGACTTTTGCCAAACTAGTAGTTTTCCAGTAAATCGTTTCACACAATTAACATTATTCGAGAATATTGCCCAACCAATTCTTGTAGTTGCTTATAATAGTCATCATATTTAAGTACAATTACTTGCTTCGTCATTAATTTATCCATCTTGGGACTGCTTGGATGCGTACCTCCATTTATTTCTATTCTGAGCTAGCCTACACATCTCCCTGAAACTCATACGGCCTACATATTTCCCTATCTGTGTGCAGTAGTCTAACCTAGGTCTACCTCTACTCCACTTTTTCCTATCTCTGCTTCTAATATATTCCGCACTATTCCCTCATGCCGTAGTATGTGACCTATCATCCTATCTCTCCTATTTTTACCGTTTTCCACATATTTCTTTCTTCCCCTACCATTTTTAGTACACCTTCGTTCTTAACTTTGTCTGTCCATGATACGTTCATCATACGTCTGTAGCACCACATTTCAAAAGCTTTTACTTTTTTCTTGTCCCCTTCTCTTTCTGTCAAGGCTTCACAGCCGTACAGTGTTGTGCTCCACACATATGTTTCAAGCAATCCTTTCCTTGTTTTTATGTTTGTTGTCTTTGAACACCGTAGTTGCTTTTTCTTGTTAAATGTAGCACAGCCTTGTGCTAATCTTTGTTTTATATCTTTTGTGCTTTTCCCATCTTGCGTTATTTGACTTCCTAGGTAGCAGAAATCCTTAACCTCTTGTAAGTTCTCGTTACCTATTTGTATTCTTGTTTTTAATTTATTATTCCCTCTTTTGCATACTAGAACTTTAGTTTTATTTTTGTTAATTTTTCTACCATATCCCTCCGTTAGAACGGTTTCCATTTCGTTAGGAGCAGCTTCTAACTCTTCCTTGCTAGATGCTAATACCACTATATCATCTGCAAATCTAAGCATATCAATCTTTCGTCCCTGCATATTAATTTCAAATGTTTTCCTGCATTTGACAGTATTCATTGCCTCTTCAATGTACAAGTTAAAAATTAATGTGGATAGGGCACATCCCTGTCTCACCCCAATGTTTACTTCTCTACGTTCCTGCTCTAATTCTATTACTGCTGTTTGCTCTTTGTATAAGCTATGTACTATTCGTCTATCCCTATAATTTATTCCAATCTTTTTGAGTATTTTGAACATTTTTTTACCATTTTACATTGTCGAATGCTTTTTCCAGATCTACAAACCCTATATACACGCTTTTCCCTTTCTCCATTGCTTTCTCCATTATCCCTCTCAGAGCTAAAATAGCCTCCTGTGTATCCCTGTTTCGTCTAAACCCAAATTGATCTTCTCCTAGTATTTCTTCAGCCAGTTTTTCCATTCTTCTTTGTACAATTCTAGTCAATATTTTTGACACGTGTGCTGTCAAACTTATTGTTCGAAAGTTTTCACATCTATCAGCGCCGTTTTTTTTTTGGTATAGTTATTACGATGTTACGTTTGAAATCTTTGGGTATCTCGCCTGTCTCATACATATTGCTTACAAGTTGGAAGAGATGTTCTGTTACTGCTTGTCCAGCGGCTTTTAGAGTTTCTGCTTGCATCTTATCTGTACCCGGCGCCTTACCATTTTTCAGACTCTTTAATGCTAATTCAAACTCATCTCTAAGTATAGGACATCCCAGGTCATCATTTTCAATGTCTGATTCCTGTTCTAATGCAGTTAGTTCCTCTCCTGCATATAAATTGCCTATATATTCTTGCCATCTACCCACTTTCTCTACATTTTCTATAATGACGTTTCCTACCGCGTCCCTTATATTTTTGCTATACGGTTTTATATCCTTAAAATTGATTTTAATTAATTTGTATGCTTCATCTGTTTTTCCTACTTCCATCTTAGTTTGTACCTCTTTGCACTTTTCATCAATCCAGTGTTCTTTATCTTTCCTGCATTTGCGAATAATTTACCATTTTATAGCTTTGTATCTCTGTTTTCCTGTCTCGTCTTTTTTATTTTTGTATTTTCGTCTTTTTGCTATTAAATTCAGGATATTCTTTGTTATCCATGGTTTCTTATTTTCTTTTTGTGTATATCACAGAATATCTCTGGCCGCCATGTCGAGGCTGGATTTAATGTTATTCCATTCGGTTTCTACTTCCTTAGTATCAGATACTTTCTCGTTATCTTTGAGCAATTCATTTGACTCTTTTTCGATTCTTTCTTGAATATCTTTATCTTTTAGTTTCTCTAAGTCCAAGTGCCTTTTTCCGTTTCTTTTTTTCAAATTTTTAAATTTAAGTGCGGCCTTCATAATTACTATGTTGTGGTCAGTGTCGATATCTGCTTCTGGGTAGCTTCTACAGTCTTTTACTTGATTTCTAAACCGTTGTCTAGCATGATGTTCAAATAATGTGTTTGTGATGATTAAATTGTTCTTGTCGCAAAATTCTACCACCCTATTTCCTATGTCGTTTCTAGTGTCTTGACCAAATAAACCTACTACCGCTCTTTCCCTACCCTCACCTACCACTGCATTAAAATCTCCCGTAATTATTAAATTTTCGTGCTCTTTTACGTATCCTAATATGTTTTCGATATCTTTGTAGATCGCTTCTACCTCTTCGTCACTGTAGCTAGAGGTGGGCATGTGTACTTGTATTATTACTGTGTTTACCGGTTTAGATTCTAATCTAACCATAAGTACTCTTTCCTTCTTTTGTAAGTAATTTTCTACACAGTATCCTATCTTTTTCCGCATAACTATTCCTACACGCAAATTTCCTTCCTCTGCTCCTGTATGAATTACTCTGAAGTCTCCACTCCAAAAATCCACCGCCTCTGGCCACCGAACTTCGCTGATCCCTACTATGTCTAGTGATAACCTTTTCATTTTGATTGTTAGGTTCTCTAGCTTACCTACTTGCTTCATACTTCTAACATTCCACGCTCCAACTCGCAAAATGTTCCCGACCCTTATTTTTAACTTTCCGATCGCACCCCCCGAAGTAGTTCCCTCCCGGAGATCCGAATGGGGGACTATTTTAACTCCGGAGTCTTTTACCTCAGAGAATGCCATCATTTTATTATAATTTAGGTACACTGTGTGCTTGGGAGGTAATGTGGTGGTTTTCCGTTGCCTTCCACATCACGGTAGTGTGTCTTAGACTGCTATACCGACCCCTATGGTTTCTGACAATCTAAGTACCGAAAGAGCCGCTGCCCTCTTTCGGGGACCTGTCTTAGTCTGGTTCCTCACCAACGACCCTATTACTTTGGTTGGACCTGTAGTTTGGCTCTTTAGCTCATTAGAACACGCTAGCCATTTCACCTGTTCTAGTAATCTAGAACTTCGGCAAGGTGCAGGTCCATTCGAAATGAAAAGATAAATAAATATTTCTAAAATTATTTTCACATATGTGGATATGCGGTTATTCTAAACACAAGCCTAATGTTCACTAAATTGCATTTACGATGTACTTCCAAATATATATTTCTTTTATATAACTATAAGCTAATAGTGACATTTCACTATTAGGTGCTTCATCTGTTGCTTGAATGATGCCCTACTTTGAATAGAACAATACGTTGAATCACGCAACTTCAACTAAATGAGCTTTATCATACAGATAATATAGAAAATCGAATGCAAAAGCTTTGTAAGATGAAACTAATGTTTAGACTTGTGTGCAAAGTCTAAATCATAGGTTTCTAGCGGTGGTGGAACCATCCTATAATGGATGCCAGAGCTTCCAATGGGGACAGTAGCGCATCTACAACAAATAGACGGCATTAAGGTAATCAAGTTGGACAGCCATGACGTACCTACCTTTTTTAGGCAATTAATATATTAAAATACTTTGAAAATGTATAAAGTTTTTATAAATTAACATTTTGTCCAGCTATCTAAAATTTTTTATCTTTTTACTGTCTGGTATATAAGCATTAAAAATATAAATTAGAATTAGGTATTCCAATAACCTGGTTCGGTACAGTATTGTTGGTGACAAGTTGTGCAATTTGATAAGGCAAGACACAACTTACACAGTCAAGCACGTTTCGACCAAAATTTGGGAGATTGTAGTGACTTGCTTACAGAGTAAATGCACGTCGCAGACATGCAAATGTATACAAGTTGCGATGTGTAAGAAATCAAATCAATAAAAAGCAGAATCGATCTAGGAATGTGTTATTATTTTGGTGTAAATTGCCAATAATCCATATTCGTAAACGATAAGTGATGAAAGTCATTATAGCCATTATTTTTATAATTGTATATAAATCTACTGAAGAGTTGATTTATTTAAATCTTGGCAAGATATGAATTTTAAAATGTTTGAATTTAATAAGAAATTCGAGAAAATAGGTACTGAATATTTGAAATATGGATTTACGCATTCTTTTGCAAACCAACAATTATCTACCAAATTTGCCAAAAGTCTTTTCAAATGAAACCACAAAGCTCTCCAGACTGCAAAAGCATTTAAATAAAATGCTGCATGCTGATTAAAATGATCAAGATTTATCCTTAAGGACTGGAGAAATACATTTAAAATTGCCTACTATTTTAAACTTTTTAGGTCGTCTTCTAAACAGGCAGATTATGGACTACAAACTTCATATAGTATTTTGCTGTTAATCGTAAATGAAACCACACACATTTGGCGAGTAATTAATCTTGCCCCAGTCAGAGGCAACAAAAGCTGTATTGTATTTTGAGAGACCGTCAGATATCGCCTGAAAAAGTCTTCCAAGTAATAATTCACTGCAAAGAGAAATACATGAAATTGCTAAAGACGTTGAAACATCATTATGCGATTAGTTAAAAACTTGCAATTTTTCCATTCTACTCGACCAATCTACTCTACCATATAACGAAGCAATACTTATATCACATCTTCGATTTATCAAGAAGAAAAAATCTTCAAGCGACTAATTGCTAAAAATTCGAGACCGATACAAAGGGAGAATCGATATTTAATACAACGAAGAATTTTTTTAATAAAAGAAAGTTCTTATGCATTGTATTTTGTCAGAAGCTACTGATGGTGTATCAGCAATGTCGGGGCGTCATAGGGGTTTCATTGCGCATTTAAAACAAGAAGTTTCAATTGTACCAGCTATACATTGTGCTATTCGTCGTCAGTATTTGGTTGCAAAAAATTTGAATAAATTCTTACATATGTCGCTTCATTACGTTTTTAGAACAGTCAACAGGATCAGTAACAATTCAGTGCATTACAGATGATTTAGCCAACTTCCTAGTAAAAATGATGAATGTTACAACCGCCTGCTGATGCAGACACAAATTGTTTGTCTTTCATAAGATACAGGGTGCCTCTATAGGTCTGTGCAAAATACTATCACAAATTTCTAAGACTAAAATATAAGGATCTAGCCCAATTTGCTTTAGTCCAAAAGCTGATAGTTACTAAGATATAGGATATTAAAGTTATTATTTTGTGTGCTATTTTTTAAATAGGCATCTTGATAATTGCAAGATTTGCATGCAATTTGGTATCTAAGGGTTTTTTAAAATGGGTGTTACGGTAACTTTCTGAAATAGAGCGGTTCTGCATTAAATTTACAACGACCCTAATTGAAAACGCTAGTCAAAACCTTTTTTTGTTTTCAAATAATAACAAGTTCAATATTTAAATATCAAAAACGTCCTGTATTAATATTCCACAGTACGTGGAATATATTCTATAACCGTTTAGAAATTCGTTAAAAACAAACAAGCATTTGTTTCTCTTAAACTCTCTGCTTTGAAATACGTGCTAGTTAGTTTATTATTTGAAATAGTTATTCGTCGTAAGATCAAAGCTTCGTTATATTTGCTATCATAAAACAATTTCTAAAACCTAGCAGCTCTCCTTAGCAATTTTTCGTAACCGCTGCTTGTTATTTTCAAATAGTTATTCATCGAAATATTTAATATTTAAATGTGTTGTTATTTGCGTGTGTTCTACGAAATGCTACTTCATTATATCGTTGCTCAAATTTTACGGGTAATAATGTTCCTCCTCTTTAAGCTATTTTGTGGTAGTGTGGATCGATAATCATACAAACCTCTACCCTTTGTTAAAAAATTAGGCCACTTTACATGCTCGACAGTATTTGTGGTTGTCTAAATCGCAGAGGCATTTCAAAATGTACTGTGCTTTCGCATGTGAGTAACGGAATTGAATAGAATTAATTATCGTATTTTGTCTTCTTAATTCTAGGAAGATTTTGCCGTTGTATATATTTTCGATTGTCTTTTCAGAATATTCTACACGAGTATCGGTAAGAATAGTTTTATATTTTCCTTCTATGTTTTCAAAACTGTATAAATACAAGTCCAACTATAAAAAGCTATCTTACTTATTCGAGTCCTCTTTATTATTCGACTTCGCTCTGTTACTTTTTCGTCTCATTACTACTGTTAATCGGCAAATGTCTAAGTGTTGGGGGATCTTGGCAGCCACAGGCTGCTTAACTCTTTCACTGAATTTCGGTGAAATGGAGCATAAAATTATAAAACAATAGAAGGGGAACCGAGCTGTATATAGGCTGTGTGAGATTATCAGGGAACTGTGTAGGCCAGCTCAGAATATAAATAAGTGCAGGTACATGCCCAACGAGTTTTGAGGCAGAAAACCTAATGACGAAAAAATAAACGCAGGTAAATATGATGATTATTATAAACAACTACAGGTGTTGGTTGTAAAATACCTGCAACTAATGTTGACTGTGCGAAAAGATATATTGTAAAAGAATATTGAATCGGCAAATGTTCAAGTGCTGGAAGAACTTAGCAGCTAGAGGCTGCTTACTCCCCTCACAACCACTGAATGTCGGAGAAACAGGGTATAAAATTGTAAAACAATAGAATGGAACCGAACTGCATCTAACAAAAAAGAACAGCGCCTATGATGAAAGACAACAAATATAGATACAAGAAGAAAATTGTTGAAAGCATATGTGTGGGGCACAGCACAGTATGCCTATTTAATATGGGTAGTAAGAAAAACAGACAGAAAAACGATAGCAGTCTTTTGGAATACTGTGCTTCAAATGTAAAAGGATGATAGCATGGACAGACAAAGTTAATAACAAATAGGTTATAGAAATAGTAAAGGAACAAGGAGAAATAGAAGGGCAGAATACGTTCTAAAGCGTTTTTGGGGAATAGTAGGGAATATATTACAAGCAGAAATAGGAAAAAGGAGGTAGATGTAGACCTAGATCAGATAGTGATAGATGCAGACTATGCAAATTTCAAGGAAATGTGTAGGTTAGTTCAGAATAGGAAACAATGAAGGTACGCGTCTAACCAGTTCCAGGACTGAAGACCTAATGATGATGATGATGACTACTGTTATACAACTTCCTTTAAGCGTTGCAAAATCGCGCTTCTAAAATACATTTGTGCTATTACAGTATAGTTAAGTTGTTCCAGCCCCTGCTCCATTTCCTGAGATGGTATCAAAAAGAAGATTCTACAACATTGCAGGCCGACGTTAACGCATGCTTACTACTCGACTATTATGTATTTATTTTATAAATTACTGTTTAAAAATTTTAATGCGTTTAGAGCGTTTTTCTACTGGTTACTTTTTAGTGTATAAATTAATATGAACGTCAACAACAGAGTGTTTTAAATTTTAATGTCACGAGATGCATCTCCTACAACAACTTTTTACTTACTATATTATTATTTCGATATTTGTTGTACATATTTAGGGTTGGACCATATTATAAGTAATTTTGTATTCAGATAGTTTCCAATGGTTAGGTTGTACTGTATGATATGTAAATTGGCCCTTCATGTACATCACGTTTGTAAATATTCTTTTGGGACCGTTTGTTTTCCTACATGTTCGTAATATAACTTGTTTGTTAGTGAGGTTACTGAGGTTTCCAACTCTTTTCTTTCTAGGTCTCCCACTCCACTCTACGGCGTTTATGAGCTAGTCCAAACTTTGATCCCTTTGGAGTTCGATTCTTTTATTCTGTTCCTAAGTTTTGTTGCGGTATTCGGTGTAAGCTATTTTCTACTACTTACTGTGCCGCGTTCTTCGTTGTCTGCATGAAATACCGTAAAACATATCATCGTAAATGCAGATTTGATAATAGTTTTGATGTACCTCGCAAAAGGCACCGCCAGCAGCTTTTTGCCTAGATTTAAAGCTCCACAACTATTTTGTGTCCCGGTATATCAAATTTCTTGTTCGAAATTCTTATTCCGTGACATTTTCTTCCATCTTGTAGTTGTAGCTTCAAGCAGTCGTTTATGAGATAATCGAATTTCAACGTTTTATTGCATGCATACATGTATCATAGCAATTACTAAACAATTTCAAATATTGTCATTAATTACAAAAGCATATCGTCAAACAATTCAGTATAACAAATTTTTATCGTAGTTTTAAAAGTTACCATTTTATTCTTGAAATTTTCACTATGGCCATACCCTTCACTAACACTGAAGTGACCGATATGATATTAGATTATGGTTATTGCCAAGAGTCGGTGAAAGTATATCAAGAAAGATTTCCAAATAGACGCATACCAAACCACCAAACATTTGCCGCTGTTGAAAGGCGTCTTTAAACAACCGGTAATTTTACTCCTGTAATTGTTGCTTATGGACAGAATCGTACGATTAGAACACCGGAGGTTGAAGAAGAAATTTTAGAACGCGTTGAAAAACATCGATTTTGACAACCAGACAAGGTTTGGAAATTGGAGTTTTTAAAGATACGGTTAATAGGGATTTAAGAAAACAGTTGTTGCATCCTTTTCACTTCCAAAGAGTACAAGAGCTTGTACTTATCGATCTCGAAGTAAGTGTAGGCTTCTGTCGTTTCATTAATGAACATAGACAAAATGATCCAAATTTCCATAGACAAATTTTATTTACGGATGAATGCCGTTTTACATAAAGGAATATTATTAATTTACATAATGAGCACATTTATGCTGACGAAAACTCACACGCAGTAAAAGTTGTGCGTTATCAACGTGAACTTAAAATTAACGTGTGGGCAGGAATTATTGGCAGTTTTATTATTGGTCCTATTATCTTACCACCTCGTTTAAATGATGTAAATTACATAGAATATTTAGTAAATTTGCCAAATTTTTTTTTTGACCTTCTAGTGGCTATTAGAGGAAATATGTGGTTCATGCACGACAGTGCACCATCGCAAATCGTGTTAAACCTCAGGAATCACTTAAATCCGAATTTTCAGAATCGATGGATAAGCAGAAAAATAATGCTCCTGCAAATTGGCCACCTCGCTCACTGAATTTGACTCCAATGTATTACTTTTTATGGGGAACACTTAAAGAGATGGTATATTCTAGACCTGTAAATACCAAAGAAGATTTGTGAGCACGAATACAAAATTCAGTAGATATTTTACGGTTAGATTCAGAGATTATGCAAGGGATGCAGTCCAAGTTTCTTCGTAGGATTAATTTTTATGTACATGAAAACGGAGGTCGTTATGAACATTAACTTGCAGTTTTATTGAACAATTTATATAATTTAATACAAGTTTGCTGTTTGGTTTGTTATTGACTTTGTGTTATTTCTCTTGTTCTCTGCCAGTTCATTTTTACATTCTTATCATTATTAGTTCATGGTTGTGTAAAATTTGTTACTGTTGACCTGTTGGCTCTTCAACACGCTCCAAGCTGCTTGGACCAGTCGTACACCTAAATAAAGTATGAAGGAGGGCGGGGCGGCTATGATGAATGGCAGTTTGCAATAAAATACTTAAATTCGACTATCTCAGAAACGGCTGCTCGAAGCGACATCTACAAGATATACCTTTTTTTGGAAAACATCAGGGAATAAGAATTTTGAACAAGATATTTGATAGCTCAAGCCACAAAAAATTTATGGGTTATTAAATGTAGACAAAGGGCCGCTGGTGGCGCCCTTTGCGAGTTACATCAAAACTATTATCAAATCTAAATTTGCAATTTAAAAAAACCCTTAGTAGCAATTATCATGCAAATCTTGCTATTATTAAGATACCTATTTAAAAAAATAGCTTCAAAAATAATAATTTTGCACCCTGTGTCTTGGAAACTATCGACTTTTAGACTAAAGTAAACTGGGCAAGATCCTCATATTTTAGTCTCAGGAGCTTGTGGCTTGGTCTAGATGGTTATTTTACATTTACATTTTACAAAAGTTACTCAAACTTTACCATCGTAATAAGCATTTTAACTGCCGAGAAGAATACAATAGCAAAATATCTTCCCATCAACTTCGGCACCTTAGCCAGTCCTATCTGAGAGTGCCAAGGTTTAACGTTCTTACAAATACACACATATGAATCCGTGTTTATGTCTATACAATTGTAAAGGTATTTGCGTGTGGTAAATGGATTTTTAATTTTATAGATATTTAAATACGGATAAAAAGACTAAGTTGAGGTTTTCTCTGTTGTGTTATATATTTCTTCTACAAATTACTTGCAAATCATCCTATAAACTTTTCATAAATGCTGAAACGATTATTTATTTTATAAACCCGTTTGTAATGTTTAAAATTTGCAACTCACGTGAAACTAATTTAACGCTTGTATAGTTATGTAACCATACATATTGAGATAAAAATAATTTTTGAATATACGTCGTAATTAATCAATTTAAATACCCGAGCAAAAGATATAATATAGTTCTCGCAATTTCTAAACCGACTTTCGTCACAAATGAAGTAACGTCATATTAACTACAAATAATATTCTAGTTTCATTCTAACTCCAGAAAAAGCTTCCTTTTCGGTTTGCAAATTTAGCAATGTTGCCGCTTTCATTTGAGACATTTGTTGACAACTAATATTACTTGTATTGGTTATGTTAGATTTTCGTTGGCGTTCTTATTTTATGTCATTAACCTCTTGCGTAGTTTTTTTCCCGCAGTTTGTGTTATTCTTGCTTGCACTTCAAATTGTTCTTTTCAGAACAGACTAGCGTTATTTTTGTTTGGGTGAATAAACCATGTCCGGTTCACGTTTAGGAAGTAGAGGAAAGCTACTTGTAGCTAATTTAATAGCGTTTTTTGAACAAGAACGAGATAGCGGTAGTCCATTTATTTCTTTGACGGCAGTTTACGAGGTAATTTAATTATTTACTTCAATTTGTAGTTCATTAATTCTATTTTTGCGTGTGGCTGCTGTTTTAAATATCAATCTGACCACTGTAACTGCTGTGTCACAGGCAGTTAAAAACAATGCACTCTTCACTTCTAAGAAACAAGTTCACAAAAGAAAACAATTACTGAAGTTGACGAATTTACTAAATGTGGTATTCGTATTGTAATTTACAGAATGCATGAAAATCCTGAGTAAATTTTATCAATTTTGAAATTGTTTGTATAATATTAAATAATTTTAGGCGAGCATATTCCTGTAAAAATTTTGTGGCTAAAGGTAACACACGCAGGGCTTTTTAAGGGTAGCGAAATATCGTTGAATACTGTTCTACATAATATGGGTTTTAAGTGGAAACAAGATAATCCAAGACAGTGACTTATGGAGTTGCCCGATGTTGTCAATAGAAGAGTGCGATTTCTGAAAACTTATATACAAATCAAACAGGAAACCTTTTATCGGTTTGTTTTTTTGGATAAAGCATGGATTTTTTAAAATGATTCTATAAGCCGTTCTTGGCAAGATAACAACCTGCAAAGTGTAAAATGCACAAGAGTTGACGGAATAAGGTTAGTCAGATTTACCTTTGATAATGTGAATGCATGAAGTAGTTCTGCATTTTAAGTACATAGTGTTGCATGCAGGCGATGCAGATAGTTTTATTGATGGTAGTGAAATGGTCTTTAGTTTATCTGCAAACAATCAAGATTATCATGGCTAAATGAATGAAGATAATTTTTTACGTTGGTTTGAAAATCAACTACTAAAAAATTTAGAAACACCATCTGTAAATGTCTTGGACAATGCTTCGTATCGCAGTAGTACAGAACAAAAAATACCAAACACTTCGTGGAAGAAAACGTAAATAGCAGAATGACTTAGTAAAAATGAAATCCCTTTTAAAGTAGCATTTTTAAAAAGTGAACTGCTACATGTGGTTGCAATGTAAGTAGAAAATGTGATATTCTTTGTAACTGACTAACATATTTCTCCAAATTGTAGAAACCAACCACCCAAAATTTTTAAAATTGGTTCGTTTAGCTGAACAGTATAACCATAAGTTACTAAGACTGCCTCCCTACCATTGCATTTTTAATCCAATTGAACTGATTTGGGGTATTGCTAAAACTTATTTTAGTCGTCACGTTGGTAGGGATGGCAGATCTATAGAAAACTGTATGTCAATGTGGCACGAAGCATTGGCGACCGTAACGCCTCAAGTTTGGGCAGATTCTGTACAACACACAGAAACAATCCTTAACGAATGGTGGGATTGCGAAATTCAGTTTGATATAAGGGATGTAGCACCGTTGGTCATTGATGTTAATGAAGATAGCGACGACAGTAACTGGGATTCAGACTGCAGTGGCAACTAATCAACACAAATTTATAGAACCTTAAGGAATTTAATGAAAGACAATTTTTACACGATAGACACATTAATGTTTGTAAATTAATTAATTATTGGCATTTAGTTTATTGTGTATTAATAAATATCTTTAACTTTCTGTATAATAAATAAATATAAAACGAAATAGAATTTCTGTAGCTAAATATCAAACTTTTAATACGTACTTTGTTAATTTCTTTGGTTATAATACTTTCATCATTAAAACATTGGCTGCAAACTCACACTTTTCGTTCGTGATATAATTGATCATTTTCGGATTGCACTTTTATAATCTTCGACAATATTCTCTTGCTAAAGTTGTTTACTTACATCTTATCAATAGCCAGCTGTAATGTAGTTTCAAATTTTATGTGTTTGAGCTATTGCTGAGGAGGTTACTTATTTTACTACCTTCATACATCTCATACTGTTTAAACTTAGTAAAACTATCACACCAGGTACACTAACTTTGTATTTTTGTATAACAACCAATGCAATAAAACTTTCACACTACATTTGTGGTATGGACTTAAAAATTAGATTTAACATTGTAGTGCTTTATAATGGTCCTGGGTTTGAATTACACATTATCGGTAGTTTCTAAATCTAGCAATTTCAATAGTTCCCTAATACCAGCTAGTTTTCACAATATTGTGTTGGGTTATTTAATATCCGGCAAACCTTAAAAACAAATTTTCATAACTGTTCCTCCTCTTACTTTAGTTTAATAAACATAGCCTCTGAAAGTCTTGATTATTGGTGGCTATTATTCCGTGCCCGGTATAACATGCGTATGGCTATTTATTTAAGAATATATCACATTAAAAACATTCAATTATGTTTAAAACATGCTCACTAGTACAAATTCCCAAATAATAACATTATTACTAAGCTAAAAAGCTTAGACTGCAATTTTGTTAGTATAAAATCATTTTACAAGTTACCTTTTAAAAAGTAACAAACCACATTCCGTCAGCAATTACTTAATAAATGCAAAATCTATTTTGTACCGATAGCGTCATTGTAGTTAGGCAGAGTTGCTATTTTGATAGTGGCAACGGCGCCAATATATGACATCACAAATATTGACCGCGAAAGTCGGTTAAAAATTGCAAGAACTATACCTGAATTACATAAATTTCCATAGCAAGCGTTAATTATTCTATTTTTACACAATATATAACCTCAAACTCTTTAAAATGCAAACCAAATCGGCATATTTCATAAATAACCAAGTTAAAATCATTCAAAGTACTTATAATTAGGCAATTTCTTATTGAATATTGTTCTTCCGTCAGTCATGTATATTCAGTTGTATATAATAAAATAACTAATTGTATCAAGTTCCCTTAACAAAAAAAAATTTTCAAAGAACTACGGGACGTCATATTTTTTGAAGATAATTAATAATGTATTTCTGCGATACTTTAGAGTAGATTTAGAAAGGTTACATTTTACTTGTGATGTTTATTTCAAATATTAGAGCGCCTTTGAATGAAACGAATCCACGCGAACTCATAAATACTATGGAGAATCAGAAAACTAGGAAACCTTAATAAAAGAAGGGCAAACATTTGTTTCACGTTGTGTTACGGTAGCCCCGTTCCCCGTGAAGAAAATTGTTTGTCACCAAGTGACCTAATTATTTTCCAATCACCTGTTGTTTAAAACTTTCGAAAAGCATTAGATCCTTGAACTATTTGGATAATTAATTTGTTTAATGCCCTGATTTTAGCATCTGTTATTGCGTTTATTATTTAAATACATATCGTATTTATGATCTTGTGTGGTTTGCAAGATGACTTTTACGGTAGTGAAGGGTGTAAGTTAGTTCTTAGTGGTGAAAAGTGGCGTATCAGCGGTTCCTAGTGACCAGGCGCGGTTCCGTGGTGTAGTTGGTATGCGTGTGACTACCATGCTCAAGGTCCCGGATTAAAATCCCAACACGGTCCGCTTATAAAATGTTAGGCGAGCAAAAAGCTTCTTTCTGGCCAATGTAGTACCTTCAGGTGGAGCATTAGAAAAATCAAAATGTAGGAGCTTTTAGTGACCAAGTGGCTCCGTGGCGTAGTTGGTATGCATATGACTACTATGCCTAAGGTCCTGGATTCAAATCCCGATAAGTCCGTTTGAAAAATGTTAGGCGAGCATTTTTCACAAAAATACACTCTCCTTCGGATGAAAGATAAAATGTAGGTCCCGTGTGTGAGTGTTGACATGCACTCTAAAAATTCCTACTTTGCTTGGAATAGCAAGGTTTCAGCAAAATTCAAAATGTTCAGGTAAAAGAACTCGCTTTCTGGCCAATGTAGTACCTTCGGGTGGAGCATTGGAAAATCAAATGTAGGGGCTTCTAGTGGCCGACTATGACTACGAATCTCAAAGTCCCAAGAATGATTCCAGATACGGACCGCTTGAAAAATATGCGAACGTTTCCACAAAAGTACGCTCTCGTTTGGATGGTGAATAAAATGTAGGTCCCGTGTGTGGATGTGAGTATTGTCACGCATGTTAAACATCCCTATTTTGCGTGGATGGGCAAGGTTTCAACAAAATTTAAAACTTCTAGGTAAAAAATCGCTTCCTGGCTAATGTAGTATTTTCGGGTGAAGCATAGGAAAATCAAATGTAGATGCTCCTAGTGGCCTACTATGACTATTAAACCCAAAATCCACAGTTTGATTACAGACACGGACCGCTTGAAAAATGTTATGCTAGGGTTTTTCATAAAAGTACGCCCTCGTTTGAATGAGAGGTAAAATGTAGGTCCTGTGTGTGGGTGTTGTCATGCACCAAGATATCCCTACTTTGTTTGGAACAGCAAGAGTTTACAAAATTCAAAACTTCCAGTTAAAAAAGAACTCGCTTCTTGGCCAATGTAGTACCTTCGGGTAAAGCATTGAAAACTCAAATGTAGGGGCGCCAACTGAGTATGGATGACCTCTGCTATAAGCTATGATTTGGTTTCGTAAATGGATCGATCAGAGGTAAGTTTTTAAAAATTTATTAGATATTAATTTCTTAGAAAACGTATTCGATTTACAGCACAACAGAAGAACGGATACTGTTTTGTGTAGCACAATACGTTGCCATGATATGGTACGTGTCATTTTAAAATCGGCATTTGGGTGTTATACTTTACTCATGTAATGTCTGGGTTTGGTCAAGTCATTTAATTGTCGCGCACTACGTAGATGATTATAAACTTTTCTGTTAGAGAATAAATTATTTTAAATAACAGTCTATTTCTTTTTGTAGTCAGATAGATAAAAATACTAATCTATGATCAAACCTTCAGTGTTTAAAATTATTTTTACAATTTTTTTATGTTAATAAAAATTTGTTTTTCTCAATAAAAACATAGATTACATTAAATTTACAATTTTTAACTTAATTCTTTTGACTGTCGAGTTTTTATAAATTTAGAGACATCTAGTTACGACCTCCAATTTTAGTAGTTCTCCCACAGGTCGTTATGTAAGAAATATTTCTACTTTAAGATTATATGAGCATATACCCATAATTAATTTTTTGTCTACAACCCAAAAATGGTTTGCCGAAATCGGACCATGAATAATAATTTTATAAGAGCGTCTTTTTTTATATGGATCACAGAGTATGAGTATATTCAAATATATGCGTTTTTCTTCGTTCGTCCAATGCTCGGCAAATATGGTTTAAGAATTTGTAATAGTTATGAAACAAAAAATGCTTACGAATAGAAGCAGTTCTTTTTCATCTGTCTTTCTTTGTATTTGATGCATTTTGTTTTGGTATATGTTTGATAATCAAAAATTTAAGTTATCATCAAGGGGGCATTATGAGTAAATAAGTAAACAATTGTTAAACATTTGCTTGAGTGTGAACAAAAAGACATGAGTGTACCCATTGTTTTAGGTGTACAGTATTATCTATCAAAGTACATGAACATGTACTTAAAATAATGTATTGATAACAAAAAAATTATAACTTTTAGAAATTCATTTGACATTTGTTTTTAAATATTTAGTTGCTAAATAGATAAGTAAAATAAAAATTCTTAATAATGCAGATTTTAAATAGTATGTGCAAAAACATTTAAAAAAATACTTAGAATCGATGAAGCGTATGTGTTTGCCACATAAATACTATACAGGGTGTTTCAGAACAACTATTCCAAATTTTCCAATGTTATACAAACCCAAGATTTGATTTTCCAATGCTTCACATGAAAGTACTACAATGGCCAAACAGTGAGTTTTCTTTATCTGAAAATTTTGAATTTTGCTAAACGCTTGCTATTTAAAGCAAGGTAGGGATATTCAACATGCGCGACAATGCTCACACGGAACATACATTTTATCTCTCATGCGAACGAGGACACACTTTTGTGAAAAATGTTTGCCTAGCATCTTTCAAGCGGTTCGTGTTGGGAATCGAACACTGGACCTTGGATTTAGTAGTCACATGCGTACTAACTAAACCACGGAAACGCCTTTGTGATAAAGACTACAGTTATAAACATTCTTGTGTAGTAAAGTACGGTCCGGAAATATTGGCAAAGCAAGATATGACAATATTAAATAATTTTACGGAGTATCTTACGCTTTTTTATTAGAATATGGAAAGGTGCAAAATAAATGATAACAGACTAACATTATAAAAACTGTTCAAAGTTATGACCGTCATTTTCAACACATAACCAACAACGGTGTTTAATGGAACGAGTGATTCGAATTGTTTGCGGACGGTTACTTTATTCTGCGAGAAGGGTAGATTCGATATACTGCGAAAATTATCGTCACTGTGTGGTAAAAACGTTTGAGTTGCGTGAAACAGTATCCCGCTGATTGTCTAGTCAAACGGTTCACATCGCATCGCTCTAGAAATATTGAATTCGTACACATGTATTAAGAGTATGAATGAAGAAACGGTAGTACACACAAAGCAAGACGAAATTATACAGAGCGATATTCCGAGCGTATGTTCCATGTCACACAACCATTTCAAGGCTACAAGATCGTCTTTGAGACATTGGACAGTTAACTAGAAAAAAAACAGATGCATGGGCAAATCGATGTACGAGAACCTAGACCTAAAGATGCATTGTCAAGAGACGTTAAATATAGTCCGTGAACTAGGTCTCGAACTGTTGTTTGTGTGATGGATATTTGTCACGCATCGGTATGGCAAATCCTAAAGGAGTATGAATTGAAGTCATTTGTAATGCTTTGGTGTCATGGCAAATAAAAACCAAATGTAAAAAGCAGAAAACTAGTCTAATACGGACAAAATTATTGTTGATTCACCCTGTATAACAGTTTTCATGAATAGCTAATGTTAATTAAACATGCTATTTCAATTCCTTTGGTTTTAGAAAATATTATTCCAATTAGGGTAATTAGTATAGTCAAAGCCATAAAAAGTTAATTTTCTGAAGATAAATTGGTATATCTTAACACAATATAAACATAATGCGTAAACCATTCAATAGGATTCACATCGCCACAATAAAATTCGTTGAAATAAAGGTTCCCAAATATAATGCAATGTAATAAATGTGTGATGAATGCAAGGCGTCATGCAAGAAAAACAAACCACGACTTTAGGAAGTTATTTAACGTAAACTATATATAAAGGCGGAACCCATATTCATAATTTATTTTAAAGCCACCAAAAAAAGTAAACAGATTTTAATATTAGCCATTTTTAACCTAAAATTAAAGAATCTTTTTCTTCACCGTTTATTAGAAACAATATTACGAAACAAATATGGTTATAGCTACAATGTAATCCCGAGAAAACATAATACAACATCTTGGTAATATAGACGCTTTTTTAGTTAGATTCGAGTAATTATATTATTCTACACAAAGTAAAAATGTGTTGGATGTATCTATTCAGATTGATTAAATAAATAAAAGTCATTGCCACATGGTTTTTGCATGGCTTTTGCGTAATGAGATTCTGTAAATTCTCGCCGGAATTGCGCGTTTTATTGCATACACTCAATAGACAGACCAGCATGGCATACCCCCCATCCCCTGAATGAAAGTTGGAATCGGGGAGTTAATGACAGCAGTTACATCCAACGCAAAATTAACGAATTATGAGTCGAGAGCCGCAAGCACATATATATGTGCGGGTGTACTGCAAAAGGTTTATAGTCAAGTACACCCCTTTGATTATGGAATTTTAAACGAGTTTTATTATGGCAAGTCACAGACTTCCGACAAAACTTTCAACACTGATATATTGGGACGGTTTGGTTCTCATCAAAGACAATTTGAAAATAAGCACCCGATGACCAGCTAATGTACGCTTGCTTCCAATACGCTTTTAAATCACTTAATGGCATAACAGTAAGCCATACTTTATTAGAATTATATGCTGTTTTTGGTAGCATGCATGTATGAGTTTGTTTTATAAATTATTGGTAAATGTATAGGATTAAATCATTAGAGGTATGTAATATGTATATTACAAGCTAATGGCTAATTAGAAGCGTGTTGTAAATTATTATTCTAGTTAATGACCAAGATTATGATTAATTGAAAATGAACTGATATGAAATTTTATCATTCTGTGTGTGTATTTGTTTACAGAAATATCATATGTCTTTGATATCTACATTCATGTAAGTAACTTAAAAATTGTTGCACGTATACCTGTTTACAAGAAAATAAAACAATGTTATTATCAGATAGATTAAGGTGACGTAGGAATTTGAAATTTGTTGTTTTATTGGTTCAAACATACAGGTGACATTTTCTAAAAGCAAATGCATTTCGTCAAGAGGGTAGAGTAATTAAAATCTCCCGGGAGTATTTATCGTTTACGGACTTTCACAAATTAGATAGACTAGACGAGTTGGTGTTAAAAAAATGAGAGTATCGAAAATCTTTCGAAGTAAGCCTTATCGGCTAAGTAGTATTGTAATTGTACGTAGTGAATTCGTACATTTTTTTCTAATTTATTTGGTATCGTTTCTGTAGGGACCCACTCCCGAACCACTGAAGTTAGTCGAAGCACCCTTATTTTGCTACGGTATTCACGCCCCTTCAGTGCAATTACCAACTTAAGAATTTAACGCTTCATTCACCTGTAACACATTTTATATCCAAAAAGTGAAAGCGTTAATCCCAGACGAATATCCGCATCGGATACACTAAGCTGCATTGTATTTTCGTGAAATTATTACTGATCTTAACTTTGATAAACGTATATTATGGACGGATGAGGCATGCTTTACACAAGATGGGTATTTTCAACACACACAATAGCCACATTTGGAGTGACGAGAATCCTCACGTTATTGCAAGCTTGCACAATCAGTGGAAGTTTTCCATAAATATTTGGGCTGGACTTATTGATGACTTTGCGGTGAGACCATATTTATTTGGTACAAGGCTAACTGTTGCTGTTTATGATGTTTTTGTACAGAATACGCTACTAGAGTTACTAGAAGATGTGCCGCTTAGTATTCGTCGTAGCATGATTTTCCAGCACAACGGAGCAACAGCATATTTTGGGGCAAATGTTCGCAATTATTTATATACGTAGTTTCCACATCATAGGTTTGGAAGAGGTGACATTTTCTTTGGTCTGCACGTTCTGATTTCAGTGTCTGGGGTCATATTAGATCCATTGTTTATGCGAGACCTGTACCCATAGAGGAAAAATTAGTTGCAAGAATTATTCTTGCTTTTAACAGTAATTGTAACCGTACGTAGACAATACGAAACATTCGTCATTCCATCAAACGTCGTTGTCGGTTATGTGTTGAAAATGACAGTTGTAACTTTGAACAGTTTTTATAATGTTAGTTTGTTACGATTTATTTTGCACCTCTTCATATTCTAATAAAAAAACATAGATTTCACCGTAAAATTATTTCATATCGTTGTACTTCGCTTCACCATCCTTTCAGAACTGTACCTTATTATGCAAAAATGTTAAAATCTGTGGTCTGTATAACATCAGAAAATTTGGAATAGTGGTTTTGAAACACCCAGGATACACATATTACTATAATAATTATTTTCTTTAAAAAACTAATACTGTAACCTATTTCAATTAAAAACATTAATTACCAGCAACAACTGTCCGTACCTTATTAATTACATTTATGACAAGTTAAAGGCTTTTGTGATCATTTAACACGTTATCTGTTATCGTCTGAAAAACAGGGGCTGAATGAAAACAACTATTGAACTATGCTTTTCAATCAAGTGTTATTAAATTTAATGGAAACTGCCAAACAAATCTGATATATACGGAGCATTTCAAATCTGTAGTGCCTCTTCTCTAAATTTAATTTAGTATTTATTATGATTTATCGGCATTTCATCAGTGCTCAAAGCAATTTCTAGAACCTAAATACTAAAGCATCTTGAAGTGCGTTCGACTAGAGTACCAAGAGGTGTATTCCAGAAAACTATATATATTTACCTTCAGCAAATAATATGGCGCAGTTATGTACTTAGGAATTTGTTCAATATCTTTGGATAGAGCACACAGTTTCATATACTAACCTAGAATAAATTGCAATAAAAAGTTCTCAAACATACACATTTAATTATTACTTTCCTTTATTAAAAGACACCGGATTCCATACTTGAATATATATTTCAATATACGCTCTCAAATCTGAATTTCACTGTAAAAGAATTCCACAACATAGTGTCTATCGAGCACCGTTATTACTGTTCTATCCGAAAACGTCTCGAACTCGAAATTCTCGACACACTTGTCATATACAAAAAAGTATCATTTATTCACAAAATAATTACAAACTTCATTTTTAAACTTTCACATTACATTAATAACTACAAAGGTAAAACGTCCTGCTTAATGCAATTGTTAACCGGTTGAATAACATTAAGTTTAATATCACTATGACTGATATGATTATCAACTGTTATCAAACTAACTGAGTACTTTCCGTTAGGGTCGATACGGTATAATCGCATTTGTATACAACATCAAAAGTATGACGTGGGTTATAAAAGAAATATAATTCCCCACTTTCAACCGTAAACAAAAATACAATATTTATGGCGTTTGTTTTTAGCATTGAACTTTCAATGAATTTTATTTTAGAAAATAGTAAATCCTTTACCTTGATCATTCTACAATATAAAAATTTGAAAATCGTAGCTTAGTTCAGTGTGTGTGAGTGTGTGTGTGTGTGTGTATGTGTGTGTGTGTGTGTGTGCGCGCGCGCGCGTGTGTGCGTGTGTCTTGTGTGTGTGTGTTTGTGTGTGTGTGTGTTTGTGCGTGTGTGCTGTGTGTGTGTTTGTGTGTCTGTGTGTGTGCGTGTGTATATAAACAGAGTGGCATTAGATTTATGCCATTAGTTTCAAGGGGGCGTAGAGACCGATAAAACAAACAAAAATTGTTAATCAACCTGTGAGCTAAAACAAAGAGTTAAGCTACAAACGTACACACAAAGAAATGTTCAAACTGTTTTAGAACTCCTGGAATTTTGGCTACATCACGATTTAAATATGGAATAATATCATCTTTTAAGTTAACGAACAAAGTTGTAACAATATGCAAACCTAACTAAGTGAAATACTGTGTATGCGAACTGTAAAATAAAATAACCTGATGCACTTTAGCTACTAAAATCAGTTTCAAAACTTTCTAAAGTATACTGATATTCTGATGATAATCACAACAAAGAATAAAATTTTATTGTGCTGAGTTGGTTGCCTGTATTAGATTTCTGGCCCCGTAGTTTTGACGTTCTAGCAATTCAGCAGCTTTAACTTGATTGTACTTTTTCAATGTACAATGCAGTTTTATTAAATGCTTTGGAAATACACTTAAACGTAGTGTTATGACTGTAATTCTTCTAGGTTTTAAGTAATTAAAGATATTTTGGGTAGTTTAGTGAATTGCGTAAAAGCGGTTGAAATTTGGAGCACATGTTGTGCGTGATATGATTCAGGGTGAAACTAGCATAGATGGGTTATTTCTTAAAAACAAAACATGTAAAACAACAACAGTCCTATAACTTTTACTTAAGTTGTCTTAGGTCGGGTAATTCAAAATTGATCGAAGAGTAAAGTGCCTTATAGGTTTTTTGTTTAACCAAACAATATCTATTGCCTCCCCAATTTAATGACATAAAACTAATGCCGCCCTGTATATAAATATATATATATATATATATTTGCAGTCCGCAATAAGAAATTGTGTAGAACAATTTATATACGTCAATAAGCTCTTATTATTTTCATAAAAGTTTGTTTGCAGATACATCCTATTTTATATATTATATATATATATATATATATATATATAGTACTGTGTACGCGTAAGTGTAAACATGAATAAATAGGGCAAACTTTTATTTATTTAATAATCCTGTACATAACAATCAATAATTTATTTGAAAAGCTTTAGTTTGGGACAAAATTACATGTTTTAATGTAAGTTTAATTTGTATACATCAAGTTAAACAAGGTACATTTATTTAAAAATTATAAATTAAAGCATTCGTAGAAAAGCTACAAAGTAGAAGAGTACAAACAAGCTAAAGCAGTCAAACTTTTCAAGGAATAAAAGCTTGCGTAAATAAATAATTCCTATTAAGACTAGAAACGTTGAAACAACAATTCGGAGTATTACGCTAACGGACTGACTCAAGGTTTATAATAAAAAAGAGATCGATAGGACTAGGAGACAGAGAATCTTTAGAACGTAACAAAGTGAGATCAAAATAGATGGGTAAATGACAAACACCTTTTAAGCGCGTGGTAAACAAGTATATTGCTAGAGGCTAATAGAAAGGCGCAGATGCAACAGGTTTGTGTTATACGGTAATAGTGGGACAATAAGAAAGACAAAGACAGGAAAAGTTGTTATAATGGCAGGACTGCAATAGCGATATAGACGCGCACATAAGGGGCGTGTATTGGATTTGTTTGTGGAAATAAGAGAGGACAAAATTTATGGTAAATTTAAACGGTTAGAAAACGTACGTAGTTTTTCGTGGTAAAAGCGATGTGGAGTGGACGAATTCCCGGTTTTTAAAAGTTCGTTAAATGTTTGTACGATAAATTTTTAGAATTAAGTGGCAGTTTGAGAGGTTTTCAAAGAAAGTAGGGCTTAGAATATATAAGGAAGGCGGGAGCTAGTTTCGCTTTCTTATATTTTCGCTTTTGAATTTTGCTTTTATCATCTGACTTCTCGATGATAATTTGAAGAACATCCTAGCTTTTAATACCGCCTACAGTGCAGTCCGCCGAAAGTTATTACAAGTGTTTATAACGCACAAGTGGGTGCAGAATAATTAACGGGCTAAATAGAAATAAATTATAATAATTAAAAGCTAGATGTTACGTAAGTAAAAGCATTTATATTTTGAACAAGGGTGTTGGTGGCATCATTAACTGGACGAAAAGGTGTGGTTTGGTTATTGCATGTGCAGTCTGATGGAAGTCGTCTGCAGATTGGTAATGAGTTGGATGAACGAATAATATGGAGCAATGCAGGTATGAGCCGTCTGGTGAAAAGTTAGCTATGGAGGTAGTAATCTGAAAGAACATTCCAGGTAACGATTTTTGTTATTGAAACTGTTGTGCTAGTGCGTAGTTATTTTGATTTATGAGTGATTTGGTTATTATTTTTGTGGTAAAATTTTTATAAACTAAAATTTAATTTTATGGACACATGTAAAGGACAATTTTCTATTATTAATCTGAAGGTGTAGATACTTGAATAATATGTTATCCATGTAAGAAGTAAACGGGTCTTTGGTATAATTTAAAAATGCAAAATTTTATGCACAGGAAATAACAAGGTTTATACTGAGTTCAACATAGACCGGGGAAGTAAAGTAAGGGTAGAAGATAGGCCCATCTACTTTTAATAAAATATGAAATGTTGAGGTACATAAAATTTATGGGGATTTCAGATTGTTGTTTGCCATTTAAATAGAAGTATGAAATGTTGTAACGTGAATATTAACTATAACTAGTAATTGTGAGAATTGATCATTTATGTTAGCAGAATATAAGGTTGTTTGTTTTTGTCGAAGTATTTTTTTAATGTTTCTTATTAACTACAAAGGTTGTTGGAAGAATGAGTATCTGTGGTGAGTATCTAAGAGGAAACAGTGAGCAGAGCTAGCCGAGGTTTCGAAATTGGAGAATATCTTTAGAAGATACTCAGCATAGAGTTTTCTTTAGCAAGCATTTTTGTGACACGAGTTAGAGAGCCCGTTTCAAGAGGTATATATATATATATATATATATACATATATAAAAGACAGGTTATTTGCAGTCCGCAATAAGAAATTGTGTAGAACAATTTGTATACGTCAATAAGCTCTTATTATTTTCATAAAAGTTTGTTTGCAGATACATCCTATTTTATATATATATATATATATATATATATATATATATATATAGTACTGTGTACGCGTAAGTGTAAACATAAATAAATAGGGCAAACTTTTATTTATTTAATGATCCTGTACATAACAATCAATAATTTATTTGAAAAGCTTCAGTTTGGGACAAAATTACATGTTTTAATGTAAGTTTAATTTGTATACGTCAAGTTAAACAAGGTACATTTATTTAAAAATTATAAATTAAAGCATTCGTAGAAAAGCTACAAAGTAGAAGAGTACAAACAAGCTATAGCAGTCAAAGTTTTCAAGGAATAAATGTGATAAATATTAAATTAAAAACAGTTTTCAATAATTGATGACTCTTACAAATATACAATGTATAGCAAATACTAAATTGAAACAGTCTTTCAATAATAAAGTGTATTAAAAATTGCTAACCTGGAATGGGTTCTGTAGTTCCATCCTAGTCCACGATATGCATCCCCTTTCTGTGTCCGCTTTCCTTATTAATGTGCCTGCCCCATAAATTGTTTCCAATTAAAATCGCACCAAGTCAGAATATGTCCAAATTAGAATACTTTTATTTTTAAACTATCTCCAAAGTTTGAGTATGTTCAAAGTCCCAAATTAAAGTCGTCTTAAATATCCCAAATTAAAGCCGTCTCAATCAAAATATGTTTCCAATTGAAAGTCGGAATTATAAGTCAATATTAAAAGCCAAAATTAAAGTCCAGATTGAAAGCCCTGTTTTATAAATATAAAAAATGGATTTAATTAACTCGTTTTACTTACGTCTATTTATAGATCGGCTTATTTTCGTTGCATACATTCTCGCACTATTTAATTCTGATTTACTTTGATTTTTGCTTTACTAGTTACGAAAGTTCTTAACACTTTTGACTATAGTCGTTGCTCAGTTTAAATATAAACTAAACTGTCGCTCCGTCACTATCGTATATATAAGGCCAACCTCTACCTGCTTTTATTGGCTTATTTACATTCTGAGACGATACTCCTGCTTATCTCGCATACCCTTAGATTTTCACCAATTATTTAGTTTAAATCTTTCAATACATGCCTTGACTATCACGTAGGCCGCCCTCATATCGTGGTATTATTTGATATTGGATTTTTGAACAAATGTAATTTCTTCCAGTCACGTAACGATTTTCTAATAATAAATCATTTAGAATGCGTGTACGATGATATTTTTGACGCAATTATTAAATCTTTGCAATGCGTATTTATCTAGGTTTCCCGGTGATTTAATTTGGTGAAATTTGTTGCGTTTTAAAATCTTATCTTTACTTGTAAACTACTCTTAAATCTCTTTATGTTCTCATGCATTTAATTCCGTGTATTATATATACAGTGTGCTCTCAATTAACAATGACTTAACCTAGCCCTAAACTATCCTATTATCATAGCAATATATGTATGTATATATATATATATATATATATATATATATATATATATAAGACCTGCACCTTGAAGAAGTTCTAGATTACTAGAAGGGGTGGAATGGTTTGAGCGTTCCAGTGATCTAAAAAGTCAAACTACAGGTTCAACCAAAGTAGTAGGGTATTTAGTGAGAAACCAGACTAAAACAAGTCTCCGAAGGAAGGGAGCAGCTTTTTCGGTACCTAGATTGATAGACCATAGGGGTCGGTATGGTTTTCTAAGAGACACTACTGCGATGTGGAAAGCAACGGGCAACCACCACATTACCTCCACGGAGCGTACTTAAATTGTAATTAAAATGATGGCGTCTTTTAGGGTAAAAGATTCTGAAGTTAAAATAGTTCCCCATTCGGATTTTCGGGAAGAGACTACTTCAAAAGATGTAATCTGAAAGTATAAAAAGGAGTCGTAAATATTCTTCAAGTCGGATTGTGAAATGTCAGAAGTATGAAGCAAGTAGGTAAGCAAGAGAACTTGAAATTTGAAATGGATGAGTTAGCATTAGACATAATAAGAATCAGCGAAGTTCGGTGGCCAGAGGCGGAAGATTTTTGGAGTGGAGACTTCAGGATAATTCAGACAGGAGCAGAGGAAGAAAATTCTGGTGTGGAGATAGTTATGAGAAAAAATATAGGTCACTGTGTAGAAAACTAGCTTCAAAAGAACGAAAGAGTACTCATGGTTAGATTAGAATCTAAACCGATATTTACAGTAAAAATACAAGTATACATGTCCACCTCTAGCTACAGTGAGAAAGAGGTAGGAGCGATCTATAAAGATATCGAAGACATACTATGATACGTAAAAAGACATAAAAATTTAATAATTACGGGAGATTTTAAAGCAATGGTGGGTGAGGATAGGGAGAAGCAATAGTCGGTATATTTGATCTAGGCAAGAGAAACGACAGAAGAAATAGGCTGGTAAAATTTTGCGGCAAGAACAATTTAACCATCATAAACACATTATTTCAACATTATGCTATAAGGTGATATACGTGGAAGATGCCAGGAGATATAGGACGATATCAAATAGACTACATTCTTGTTAGACAATGGTTTAGGAATCAAGTAAAACATTGTAGAAGCTTCCCACAAGCAGATATAGACACTGACCACAACATCGTAATTATGAAAGTCAAAAGGAAACAGAGAATGGCACTTTGACTTTGAGATACTAAAAGGTATAGATATCCACGAAAGATTTGAAAAAAGTCAAATCAATTGCTAAAAGATATGGGAAAATTAAATCCAGCTTAGGCCGGTCAGAGATATTCTGGGGTATACACAAAAATAAAATAAGAAACCAAAAGATATCATGAATTTAATAGAATAAAAACAAAAATACGAAAATAGATCATACGAAACAAAAAACAGATAAAAAGCCATAAAATGGTAAACCGTTCGCAAAAGCAGGAAAGCTAAAGAACAATGCATTGATAAAAAGTGCAAAGAGGAACAAACTAAGATGGAAATAGCAAAAACAGGCGAGGCATTTAAACCAATTAAAATAAATTTTAGGGATATAAAACAGTATAGCAAAGATATAAGGGGCTCGGGAGGAAACGTCATTATAGGAAACGTAGAAAAAGTGGTTAGATGGCAAGAATATACAGGAATTTATATGCCGGAGAAAAACTAACAGCATTAGAACAGGAATCAGATATTGAAAAGGATGATTTGGGATATCCTATACTTAGAGATGAGTTTGAATTAGCATTGAAGGGTCTGAAAAATGGTAAGGCGCCGGGTACAGATAAGGTGCAAGCAGAAACTGTAAGAGCCGCTGGACAAGCAGACACAGAACTTTTAAAAATATACTAATTTGTTTTGGTAATATTCATCGTTTATCTGGTTCATAACTAATTAAATTTATTTAAACACCATATTTATAACAAAACTGAACTTAATTTTTATAACACAAGTTTTACTTTCAAATCAATTTGTTAATATCATTTAAATTCTCAATTTTTAGCACTTGTGGCGTTTTATCTGATTTCTTGGCTAGAATTTTATCATACCTTACCTAAACGTAAGTTCAACCTTGCTCTCTAGCTCGTACTTTTGAATGCCATAGAAGGTTTTTATTAAACGCAGTCAAATTTTCAAAGATTTTTAGTTTACGATCACTATCGCTAGAAATGACATGATTATTAGATAATACTCCTTTCTGTCTGTTTAAAACTTTATATCGTATCAATTGGGAGCAACAACGTACAATAACAGCAGGTAATGAATCAGGTCGTCTTTTAGGTAATCGATGTACTACCTGTATATCGGCACTTGATATTTCTATCTTTAAGCAATCAGCCATTTTCACTACCGCTTTCTTAAGCTTGTCTTCATTCTCCCCCGCATTAGCTTCTAAACCGTGAACTTCAAAGTTTGCATTTCCGCTTCGCTGCTCTATGACGTTGATACGATTTTCAAGCTCTACTATTTTATTGTCCCTCTTTTTATTCTCTTCCAGAAATTTGGCTATATTCTTAGAGGGATCAGTGTTGGCCTTTTTTTTAATAATGATAAGAATAATAATAATAATGCTCATTATAATAATATTAATAATAATAATGAAAACAACAAAACATCTAGACTATGTAAATAACAAATAGACAAATGTACAATACTAGCAAACACAGATTATATCAAACGACATGACAACGCGGCAAAAATAATACATCAACAACTAGCCTTGCAGCACAAACTCACAAAGGAACATACATCAATATACAAATACACACCGCAAAACATACTTGAAACCACAGAGCACAAGCTATACTAGAACAAAAGCATAATAACTGACAAAATAACACCACACAACAAACCAGACATTACACTCGTCCACAAATAAAAGAAAATCACATAACTAATACAAATATCTATTCTAAACACATCCAATGTAAAGAAGAAAACGGTAGAGAAAATAAAAAAATACGTACAACTAGCTGAAAATATCAATAACATGTGGCACCAAGATAAAGTAGGAATAATACCGATCATATTATCAAGTACAGGAGTCAAACTACACAATTTGCACCAAAACATCCAAAAACTACAACTACATGGAATCACATTCACACATCTACAAAAATCAGTCATACTGGACACGTACAATAACTAGAAAATTTCTAAATGCATAATATAACTTATAGATAATGAGAAAGCACATTTGACCACACTCCACGTGCGTATCTACTAATACCAGATAAAATATCTGAGAAGAAAACAAATAATAATAATAATAATAGTAATAATAATATCAATATCAATATCAATATCAATAATCTTTATTCATTTTTATATAGTACATTTACCTTAAGCTAACCGTAGCTGCTTGACAAGGTGTACACATAAAAAAATAGTATCTATTTACAGCATTGTTGCTTTCCTATTCTTACCTTTGCAATATTTTGTTATTTTTGAAAATGTGGTAATTGTGTGTTTTGTAATTAAGGAAAGCATTACTTCTAAATTACCAATTAATAATACTAACTATATTTAATTAACTTAACTAATTCAGTATTTTGACTCAACCCTCCTATGTATATTACTAGATCTAAATATAAACCCAAGAAAAAAAAACATAATACATTCTTCTATAAATCGTAATTTAACGATTTAATTAATTCAATTTCAGAAAAACTAAACTAATCCAAACAAAACTGAAGTAACTCAACTAAATTAAACTACACTAAACTAAACTTAACTAAACTTCACTAAACTCCACTAAACTTAATTAATAAATATTTAACTCTAACCCTAACAAAATATCCTATCTAATGACTATTTGTCCTTAAAGCTATCCAGAATCCATAACATAAATTCATAAGATGATTTTAATCTACTATAGAAATATATCAATTACCAATTCCCTGTATCCAATAAAAAATCCCTATCCTATTTCCAAAACATAAGTTGATATTATAAACCGTTTCAAACTTTGTTTTAATTCTTTCATATTAGTAAAGCTTTTACAATCAGCTGTTAGTTCATTAAATAATTTTGGTATTATATAGTTGTAGCAGTTTTCACCATTTCTATGGAACACAGACGGAATACAAAATCTTACACCTCGAAATTCGTATTCATTTGCTTTTAATTGTAGATATTTACTATCAAAGTAGTTTTCAAGCAACATTTTATAGAACAACAATCCTTTTGCTGTTAGTGCATTGCATTCATACAATAGTTCTGTAAACGATTTTTTTGATTCACTATTAAATATCAGTTTTAATAATTGCCTTTGAACTACGTTAACCTTGTTTAAATAAATATCATATGCAAATCCCCATGCTTCTATACCATATCTAATCATTGATTCTGCAAGTGCATCATATATAGTTTTTTAACTATTGGTGGTAACAGACGACGGATATAATACATTTGTACCAATACGATTTTTAGTTTTTAGGAAACTTTAGAAAAGTGTTGATCCCAACGAAAATAACTATCTACCGTTATTCCTAAATATTTATATGTATAGCGAGACTCTACATCCCAACAACTATTTGTACATAAGTCGCAATGCCTTTTCTGTAGTTGGAAGCATCTACATGAATGCATTGTTATTTTTGCATTTTTTTTCATTATGTATGGGGTTGTAATATGCATAATTTTGGTTTTGTCCTTATTAATTCATAACTTATTATCATGCGACCACCTAGCTAAGTTATCGGTATCCAGCTGTAGATAATGTTCTGCCATTTTTAACTTTTTATGTACTGAAATTAGTACCACATCGTCTGCAAACATAAAAACTTTACATTTTTTAATTACAGCTGGTAGATCATTAATGTATAGTATAAATAACAATGGGCCCAACACATATCCCTGACGTACTCCAATATTAAGCTGATACTCATTGCTCTCTGAGCTATTTATTTTTACTACAAATTTTCTATACCTTAGGTAACTCTGCAGTAGCCTTAATGACGGTCCCCTAAATCCGTATTTTTCCATTTTATTTAACTGAATATCGTGATCTATTATTTCAAACGCCTTTGCATAGTCCACGAATAAACATAAGATGTTCATATTATTATTTAGTTTTCCATAAACCAGCTGAGAAAACTGTGCTAAACACCTACTTGTGCCTGAACCTTTAATAAAACCAAACTGTTCCTTAGCAATAATCGCATGAGTTTGTAGAAAGTTTTCCATTATTTTAGCTAAATGTTTCTCAAATATTTTTTCAATAACAGGTAGTATAGAAATCGGTCCATAATTAGCAATTTCTGATAAGAAACCTTTTTTGTGTATAGGTTTGACGATAGATATCTTTAGTTTATCTGGAATTTTTGTATTTTGAATAATAAAATTAGTAAGCTTTGTTATTAGTAAATACATTTCCTCTCCAAGCACAATAATGTCTTTGAGTCGTATTCTATCATACCCAGGCGATTTGGCGAGTTTCATTAGAGAGAGCTGCTGTTTTACAAAACCACTATCTACCTTTATTAAACGAAAACTACAATTTAAACAATTTATTAGAGAATAATTTTCCAAATGCTGTATATTACAGTCATGCCTAAGTTCGTTGACACTCTTATAAAAAAGTCTGCGAATTTGTTGGATAGTTCCACATCGGATTCCTTAGGCATTGCTTGCTTTATAACCACATTCAAAGAATTTTTGCTCTTTCTATGTAACAGTTCATTTAAAGTATTCCAAATTGTCTTATTGTCATTAAATGGTACCTTAAATTTATTGTTATAGTGTTCTTCTTTTGCTTGACGTATCCTTAGCGTTAACCAATTCCGAAAGCGTCTATACTCCTCCTTATGTGTGTCTAATTTTGAATGCTTCCATTTTTTATATAGCTAACAATGTTTCTGTCATCCATTCTTTCTTAAAATTATTTATTACTCTACTGTTTTTTACCGATTTGTTTTGTACTGACCTATAACTATTACTATACATTCTTCCAAATTTATTTGTAATTGCAGTATATAAATTCTCGGCTTCATTTATATTTTTTAAGATCATTATAATCAAAATTGGCAAGTCCACGTTTAATGTATTTCTCGTCAATTATAATCTTTATTTGTTCTGAATAAAGTATTCGTTCATTAAAATATATCCTGGCGGCTAACATATAATGATCAGAGATTTTTACTTTTATTACACTGGAAAAAATCTTGCAGTAGATGCCCCGAATAAATAAATGATCAATAATTGAGCAAATCAAAGAATTATTATAAATTGCCTCCCTGGTATACCCTTTAATACATTTGTAAAATCTCCTGGTGTTTAATTCCGTTTCGTAATTATTTACAAAATTCTCCTGCTGATCCAAATTTATATTGATAACCCCACAAAATACAACATTTTTATAGGTACCACAATTTTCTAGTTGCATTTTAAATTCATTTATAAATTCCCTAACACTGTTATTGGGTGGCCTATAAACTGCAATTAATTGAATTGAAATTTTATTTCCAATAATTAAGGAGCCCTCTAAATTTTCATATACGTTGGAGTTGAAGTAGTGTTCAGAGAAAGTGTATTTAGTATTCACGTAAACAAGAATTCCGCCCCCCTTCGATTTACAACGTAGTTTCCAGTATATTTGATATTCTTCAATGCTATAATTTGAAACTTCAATGTCAAAGATAGATACCTCAACTAATACAATAATATCTATGCTTAACTTAGAGATATACAAAACAAATTCATCGAAGTGGGATTTTACTCCGTTTATGTTCAAGCAAATGATCGATAAATTTTCACTACTCCCCAAGTTATTATAATTGGAAAATACGTTTAAAGCATTATTCCAGTCTGATAACGTTTGAAACGACTGATAATAAACCACATTGTCTTTAATATTAATTTCTCCTAAAGTATTGAATTTTGTTTCAAGCTAAACTTATCAAATGTTAAATAAATTTTGTACTGAATTAAAACTAAAACTTACGTAAATCTAGTTATCTTCTGTTGTTTATCAGTCTATTTTAGATAGGTCGTTTATATTATTAATTCTTATTACATTTGTGGAGTCGCTTGTTTTCTTGGCTAATACTCGACCATATCTATACCAAACATATTGCCAACCTTTTCTCTAGCTGCATTTTTTGTCTGCCAGAGTAAATTTTTATTGAAGAGCGTCAGATTTTCGTAGCAAAATATTCTTTTGTTGTTTTTGTTAGCCAGTACATTATCGTTAGTGACTATGGTTTTTCTTTTATTAAAGAACTGGTCTCTTATAGACTGTGATGCGAATTTGACAATGACTCCGGGAACAGAGTCTTGACGCCGTTGTGGAAGTCTGTGTATCAGCTGTATTTCGTTTTCAGAAATATCTAGTTCCAAAATTTGAGCTATTTTTACTATCGCACCTCTTAGCTGATTTTCATTTTCATTCGGTATTCTTTCTAAACCGTGAATTTCCAGATTAAAATTCCTATCTCTTTGTTCCAAATTATTTAATTGCATTTCTAGCTCATTAATTTTACGATCCTTTGTTTTGTTATCCTCCAAAAGCCTTGTAATGGTGCTTGAGAGTTTGATATTCGCTTCCTTTAGAGATGCAACCTCGTCTCGCAAACCATCATTATAAATTGGATAATCCCTTAACGTCATTTATTAATTCATTCATCACCTTGCTATATTTATCCAGTTTATTATTGATTGTGTTAAACATTTGCCTAACGTCTTTATCTTCTACTTCCGAGGTTGGTTTACTGGTATCCTTACCAGCCCTACAGGCTCTACACTTCCATTCTTCTTTCTTAGCCGTTGATAACCTAGCATACGTACTTTCGGCGAGTCCAGAACAATCAAAGTGTAGACCTCCTTCACATTCGGAACACGTAACATAATTTCCATTTTTAGGCAATCCTTTTTACACACGCAGCAAATCATTATGCCAAATTGAACATTAACTTGGGTTAGCACGTACTATCGAGGGTGCACACACACATTAAACGATTTCTATAATTTTATAATAAGAACACCGTAATTTTAATTTAATAGTAATATATAATAAGAACACGTTTAATAATAATAATAATAATAATAATAATAATAATAATAATAATACTATAATAATAATAATAATAATAATAATAATAATAATAATAATAATAATAATAATAATAATAATAATAATAATAATAATAATAATAATAATAATAATAATAATAATAATAATAATAATAATAATAATAATAATAATAATAATAATAATAATAATAATAATAATAATAATAATAATAATAAATGTACTTATTTACACATACTTACATAAAGAAAAGAATATTACTACAATAATGTGCTAAAGGGCGAAGTTTAAGCTAAATAACCTGCTCTACTATTAACTCTGGCATTATATATTAAATTCTGCCGTTCAGAGGATGCCTATATATTTCCCCTTCTTACAAATATTCCTATAATAGCATGTGCAGAATCTACAGGAATGTAATTGTGACCAGAAAGGAAAACAGTAATTTAAATTTTTGTATGTTTGTCGATAATTCTAAGTACCTCTGCAACATAACAAGCATTACCTTGTTACGATTTTCACCCGTACAACTATCGCAATACAACGTAATATTTTCTCTGTCATTTACATTCTAGACCTTGACGATATTTGTAAATTATAGTACAAACTTCATCGCATTGACGTTTATCATGATTCCTCACAACGAAGCAGAAATCATTTTTTGTGCCACTTTCGTACACTGTTCCTTTATAACTTTATTGAGTAGTATAGTAGAATTTATTTAAGAAGAGCCTGTACGTCATCATGCGCACATGGTTAAAACGGTGTCAGATTAGTCCATTGTTTATAAATAGGCGTGTTCGTTCAGCATATCACTGGCGTAGATAATTTGCTGTTGAATGTAAATTGATATTTGTGACTAGGATATTCTATATTTATTTATTTCGCTTTCATAGTTTTCTTTCTGTTTCTTTGTGTTTTATTGTTGGAATATGTCAATAATAGATAGATGTATGCTATTAACATTGGACATATTCAATATCTTTACGCTTATGCGCCTTAACACAACGCAGCTGCTTTCCCAGGTTCTACGGAGCAGTTCCGATTAATGTAGTTGTTCTGGGTAGTCGTATCTTAACCTCTCAATTATATTCTATGTACCTATATTTGCAATTCTTTTGCTTTGTATAAATAAATACTTTAGTTTGCTCTGCTACGTATTTTATTCACAAATACCTGACATTTATGCCTTGCTTATTCGCGTATTCGCCATGTAAATTTAAACCACCAACAAAATAAAACTTGATTTTAGAATATTTACTCTATAGGGTTTGATAAAAATTATTATTTCCGCTACACCACTAACTTTCAACGTTTGTGTATTTGTCAATTGACGTACAGGCTCTTCTTAAATAAATTCTACGCTACAACAGCATATTATTTGCATATTGTATGTTTAGCACTTTCTGTAAGTCACAAATAGCACATTTAAATTGGGCAATTTCTTTTGATTTACCTTTATTCATTGAGAAATAAAGGTTTACTTAAATTTTTGTTAACAACGTATACCAAGTAGAGTGGAATTTCATGCTCGTCTGCCTGGTTAAAATCGGGATCGCTTTTCATTTCACACATTGCGCATTTATGTTTTTTGGGCAAATGAACACCCAGATTAAAGTCTTGACTGTAAATGTCCTGCAAGACCTTTAAGGGCACAAGAACCAATCGCTTAGGCGTAGTTAATTGATTGTCCACGAATATTTTTAAAGAAATGTTACATTTCTTAGTTCTGAAGACAAATACTTTTTTGTGGAGTTCAAGCGACAAGCAGTCTTTTAAGGAACTTGTGCACTTGCTGTTTTTGAGCAAAATTAGGTTTATTTACAAGACTGTGTTTTCACCTTTCATTAACTTATGCACGCCTGTACGTGAATTATTTTTAGTATACCTCAAGGTCATTTGTTGCATATCTAGAGTATGTAAGAGCAATTGCTGACAAACTCAATTACTGTATCTTCCCAAGATATGAAAGATTTATAACTTCTGCTTATCGCATTGCTTCCCCTCTTACACCTAATATCGACATTGGTTACATAAGATAGTAACCTACTCTTTGTCTTACAAAACTATCCAACCCTTGGTAAAACTCAAAAATGCTAAACTGCTGTTGTTCGGTAAATTTATTAGTCCACTTGTTTGGAGATTTGTTGTGACGACAGGAATTCGTCTTGACTGAGTTATTCTTTCTTAATATTTTCCTTTGTTGTTTCGATAGCCTTTCATTTTGTTTTCAGTTTTTAAATCCACTTCCGCCAAGGTAAACCAACTCTAACCCTACCACATTTTCAGATACAATGGATAAACTTCCCGAATCGTTGTAATTAGGATAATTGAAAAATGATTTATGGAATATAAATCTTTGAAACTTGACCCTAGCCTTATGAATACTAATAGCATTGGCATTTTGGAAATTCACATTAATAATATAATCTAATTGAGAATCGGACGATATGTCATTGATATCGACTATTGTTTTGATGCCCAATGCTGATACTTTATTTTTCAGTGAGGTTTCCAAAAATACAGTTCCTTTATTAACTTCCAGAATATGCATATTGACAGTATTAATTTCAGTAACAAGATTTTTATTAATAAACATTACAGGCATACTTACAAGATCAAAAAAAATTGTTTTTTCTATTATCCTCTCGCACATCGTCATTGTTAACTGAAGGCTCGAAAACTAGACTATTGTCACTAACTAGTAACTACATCGCTGTTTATTTCATTTGCAGTATCTTCTGTTTCTTTATTTAAATTTTGCTTCTCCCATTTTTCTATACATTTAGAATTATCGTGCAATTGTCAGCGAGAGCCGAATTTGAAGTACTTCTACATTACATGTGATTTTCTAATTCTCCACCCGAAGGTACTACATTGGCCAGGAAGCGAGTTTTTTTTTACCTGGAAAATTTGGAATTTTCCCGAACCCTTGCTGTTCCAAGCAAGGTAGGGATCGTTAACGTGCGTGATAACACTTACACACGGGACCTCCATTTTATCTCTCATCCGAACGAGGGTGTATTTTTGTGAAAAATGATCGCCTAACATTTTTCAAACGGACCGTGTCGGGATTCGAACCCGGGACCTTGGGCGTAGTAGTCACACACATACCACTACGCCCTGAAATACTTCTACCACGTCTCATCGGCATAGTCTTACATGAGGGATGTATTCATTTATAGTTAAATATTAAGAAAATATATGAGTAGATATAATATTACAATTATTCACTTTTAAAATAAACCATTCAACTTACTAAATTATGACAAGGATCAAGCAATACAGCAACAAAACCGATTTCAGGTACAGCATTGGATGAAACCACAATAAACCGCTAAACTAAACGCAAACATAAACACCTCTAATATCCAACAACGGTTATCGTATTTGGTGATAGGTATTGTCGATTACACCCTATGATCGGTCATCAACTTAATGTATTTATGTACTGTAAAACTCGCAAAGCTACACTGACACGTATAAAACGGTGTTGAAGGTTTGAGTAAAGAGTTTTAATCAGTCGCCTGCAAAGTATCATAAGCAACATTTAATTGTGACATACGACTTTTTGATAATTATAATGTTGCGCTTGCGTTGACTTGCTTGTACATTTTTTCCAAAGTTGGTAGTTACGATTATATAGCAGTTAGATTTATTCCATTTGTGATGCTAATTAAAATCCTCTCTTTTGCAAGGACATTTACAATTCCTTACTGCTTAGTCAGAATTAAAAAGTGAGTGTTTCATAATGGTGTCGCTTACAATGTTTTGACAAAACTAGTCGAAATCATAATTATCTATTTTCTCTAGCAGGAACATCAAATAAAATGTGAAAAGTTTGGTCACAGTAATAAGCATCGGGCAATAGTTTTTTATTATTATTATTTATTAAAATCCTCTCTTAGGCATAGAATAAGATTGATTGTAATTAAAAAGTATCGAAAAACCAAGCGCAACGTACTTCTAACATAGAGTAAGCAGAAGTTTAAATACAAGATTGAAGAAAATATTTTTTTTAATGTACTCTGGAATAGATAAATTGTGAATGCAATTACTGAAAGTGAGGTTAACGTTGGTGAGCTTTGTTTAGCTGTTTAACATTATTTATCGTATTCCTCTTTCAGGGACTGACCAAGATCGAATCTAATTACATTAGCATTGGATATCATCCCCTATGTATGTTAGACATCACAGCAACTATTATATAACTATAAGATCCCAATCCTAAAAAAGTCAGGAGCTGATAGGTGTTTGAATTTTAGAACGGTTAGTTTAATTAAAAATAAAGTAGAAGGTTTGACTGAGAATTATTTAGGCGAAGACCAGTATGGTTTTCGTAAAGACAGAGGGACTAAAGAACCGATACTAATGATTACGGTAATTATCGAAAAAAGATTACAAAAAATAAAAAGACTCATTTCGCGTTTGTAGATTTAGAAAAAGCATTTGATAGGGTTAATTGGATTACTATGTTCAGGGTTTTACGAAAAATAGGAATCTCTCATAGGGATAGAAAAATTATTTACAGTCTATATAAAAACCAAAACGTAGTAGTTAGATTTGATAAAATAGAAAAAGAAGTTAATATTAGAAATGATGTTAGACAGGGCTGTATACTATCTCCCTTGATTTTTAATGTTTATGTTGAGGAAGCTTTAAACTTAGCTAGAGAGAGAAAAGAGATAGGTATTAGTGTATATTATAGCAGAGTCTAGAAAAGAGTTAGAAGAGTTTTTAAATATTTTAGATGAGATACTACAGAGTAACTATAGTATGAGAATTAACTTAGGAAAGACAGAGATAATGGCAAGTGAGTTACAGCCTAATTCCAAACCAAAACTAAAAATAGGTACTAGCGAGCTAGAGGAGGTAGATAAATTTTGGTATTTAGGTATTATAATTACAAAGGACGTAGCAGAAAGGATATAGTAGCTAGAATAGCTGAAGTTAAAAAAATGTTTTTAAAAAGAAAGACTTACTAATAGATAATAGTATTAGTTTAGATAATAGAAAAAATTTCTTAAAGTCGTACGTTTGGAGCGTTCTATTATACGGTAGTGAGACTTGGACAATTAAAAAGGTAGTTAAGAAAAAGATAGAAGCTTTTGAAACTTGGTGTTGTAGGAGAATGATAAAGATTAGTTGGACAGATAAAGTAACAAATGAGGAAGTTTATAGAAGGATAGGTGAAGCACCCTGTATGTGGAAACAATTAAAGGTCAGGAGAGATAGAATGATAGGGCATCAGTTAAGACATGAGGGACTATTTAGTAAGGTCTTAGATTATAGACTACCAAATAAAAATAGAATACGAAGACCTAGACAAAGCTATATTAGTCAATTTATTACAGATTTAGGTTGTGAAGGGTATGTAGACCTTTTTAGACTAGCTCAGAATAGAAAAGAATTTTAGAGCTGCATCAAACCGACCTTAAGTTCGAAAACAAAACAAAAAAAAAAAATAAATAAAAATCAGTTAACTAATTGTCACCATGACATAACTCACAATTAGTTAGCGGTCTGGCATGTTGGCAGCAATTCGTTTCTTAAGCCTTACCATAACATATAATTTAACACTTTTTCTTTTTTAGAGGGAATAACCAAGTAATATTTCATTTCCTTATAAATGGGAATCATGTAAACATGTTGGAGTTCTTTGACAACTAGCAGGTTGCTAATATCTATGTAGAGCCAGGTATATAAGAAAAAGATATAACAGTATAGGAAAACCTAGATCAAGCTATATTAGTCAAATTATTAGAAATTTAGGTTGTGAAGGATATGTAAAACTTTTTAGATTAGCAAAAAATAGAAAAGAAGTTAGAGCTACGTCAAAACGACCCTACGGTCGAAAATGATGATGAACTATAAGATGGTCATGTGAAATGTACAATGTAGTCACTCTTTATTTTAGCATACAAATCTTTACAAAGAAAATTTATAAAATGACTAATTATATTGTATACCTAACAAATCTGTTTGTATTAAAGCAAAATATTATATTGTAATTTACAGTAACACTGGATAGTCTATAATGTGCAGTGCCATAATTACTGCTAGGAACCTAGTACGAATCTTGCTTCTGAACCTGCATGCACAATATAAATCGTTTCCCATTATATACTACTGATTATGTTACGCTTCATAGATTATCATTTTGCAGCGACTTTGTTGCATTTTCTATCAAAAAGAACCATGTTTCGTTCATGAAGGCAGCGTGTCGTTTACTATCGAAATCGATGTTTTTCCTTATATGCCCTCTGAATTTAGTTCTAGCATTAGCAATGTTTAACTTTTCCAGAAGTTCCGTATTTAAGGTTGCACGATAATATGCTTTTCGTTAAATAAAATAATTAATAATAGTTTTCTAAATTACTATATGGCACTTACTATTAGTGTGCTTCGTGTATACAGTGTCTCTATTGCTCATTTTAATAAATTCAAGGATGCCAAATACTCCTGATCTTTTTACGCGGCCTTTTTTTCAGGACTAGTTATAATGGTGTTTGTATGGAGTGCCGCGCCAGTTTTCATATCCTAATTTTAAGTTAATGGTAAATTGATACGATTTATATTATTGTAAGAGAAGCTCATTGGTATCGCAATAAATGAGGTGTGCATCTGGGTCTTTGCATAAATATGCATAAGATCATTACGACCACATGTTAATTTACAGAAGTGTACCTATTGATATCATCTATTAGCAGGTAACGTTTAAAGATGTTATATTTTTTAGTTTATAGTTAAGGGTTCTTAAGGACGCATCAGAATATAAACTGTTTCTAGCTAGTGATTGTCGGGGTGCAATGTGCCGTGCGTAAAGTGTGACCGTCAAAGCAAAAGATGTGATTTTCCAATCGTTAAGCTTTAATGTGGCGGATGGTGTGGCTACCCATACGAAGAAGGTATTCGAAATGCAATTTAAGAAATGTGTTACAATTGCTTTTGGTATAGTATACTAATTTAAAACCATTTATGCTGATACCAACATTCGTTACGATTACCGTAAAGAATCGCGGAAGCAGGTATATTGAACTAAAGCATCCCTAGCAATTGTTGGGGGTTTAAGTGCTTTCATTCTCTTGTGCTAAGATCGATGAATTTATAACTGCAGGCGTAATACTGCGGAAAGATTCTGTCTAGCTTAAGAACTAGCAAACCTTCAAGATATCCGCAAACAATTGAGATGTTGCGCTTTGTTAGTTCCGTTTAGTTTATTCGTTCATCACCTGCTTATTGTTATTGCTTGTCATTAAATTAAAGTATAATTTTTCTGCATTATAATTGCTATTATTGACATTATGGACAACATTGAAGCATCCCCAATTTAGTTGTCGAACCTTCGGTATTAGAAAGTGGGTTTGTTCATTGGCGCATAACGGGAACTAGATTTAAGCAGGGTGCAGTGGCGGCGTTATTGATTTGTTAACTAATTACGATCGTTAATCTCATTTTATAAATTGATGAAATTCGATTATAAGGTTTAGGATGGCTGGGCGTAAGAGTAGAAAAGCCAAGAGCGAATCAGTATATAAGGATAAACTTTATGATGCGATACTGATGGTAAAAAAATAGATGATAAACCCGAATATAAATGAGAAATTTTATATTAGTACAGATAGTTCGGCGTATAGATTAGGAGTCTGTTCATATCAAGATGTTTAGGAAATGACAAGCATGTTGCTTTTTATAGTAGAACTTTGAAGGGTGCGAAAGTTAATTATACCTTGACGAAAAGGGACACTCTTGCCATGATAGTCGTACAAAGGGCAATGGTGTGTTTTTGTGGTCGAGAATTAGTTATTGTTACGATGCAAAAGACCTTTTTCTTATACCTACCAGCAAGTTACTGAATTCGCATTTATCATGGTAGGTACTTTACATACAAAGGAATTCTTTTCATACGAAATACTTCAAGGATAGGAAAATGTCGTTGCAGTCACTTTGTCGCAGTTTCATTCTGAGATTAGAAGGGGGGGTTTTAGCTGAACATTCCAACCCGCTAGGTGTTTATATTTTTACAACAAAGTTGTATTGTTTGACCAAAATTGTTAAAAGTGCCTTGTTAAAGATATTAGAGTCGGTCAATTAAACAATTTCTTCTCTACATCTCTGCATATCGAACTAGGAAAAGGAGAAAAAATAAGTTTAACGCAAGATTGCGCGGAACACATTCTCGGATTACCACCACTTTCTTCTAACCCATCAAGAAATGGAGTGCTATTTCTTGATGGGTTGGAAGAAAGTGATGGTAATCTGAGAATTTGTGTTCCGCGCAATGTTGCATTGTCCGTTATTTTAGAAGAACGTTAAAACAATGGTCATTTTGACGATGAAAAGTGGTTTGGACATTTATCAAAGTTTTATAATTGATGAAAAACCCGATTTTGATTTGAAAGGTTGTGTCTTCTTGTGATTTATGTCAGAAGCCGAAACACCGTGAAGGTTGTTCTGTGTAGAAACAGTGCATATGTCACAGAAACCCAATGAATTAGTATGCGTAGATTTCGTCGATCCATTCCCTAGACGAAGGGAAGCTGATACGCAAGTGTCAGTTGCAATTGACTCCTTCAGGCCACATGTTAAGAAGAGCGACTACTAAAAGAATTCCGCAATGTTTGATACAGAAATACTTCATTGAAGTATGGAAATCGGATGTTTTGTTTAGCAATAATGCCACTTACTTTTCAAACCAAAATTGAAATAAAGTGTAGGGTATAACAGAATTCGGGTGATGCACACATCCACGTACTATGCGCAAGGAAATCCTATCGAACGTTAAAAAAAGAAATTTATCGGCTCTTGCGGGTGTGTTGCTTTGATCAGCATAGTAGGTAAGCAAATGTAATAGATAAGGTAAAGAAATAGTTAAAGCGGGTAATTCATGAAAGCACTGGTTTTATTCCGAACGATGTCCATTTTGAGGAATCTCGTAAAAATATAATCTTAAATGTAATCGGTCATCCGGATCGTGAGAATGGGGGTAAAGGATATCATATTCTTGGCAAAAGTGATGTTGGCAGGTGCGTGAAGTTAGCAGAATATTGTCGGCAGGAATAATTTTAATTGGTGTAATTGTTAGTGCTTCGTTAGTTCTTTTTAGTGCCCAAATATGAAAGTCACCGGACTATTCAAACAATAGTTATAAGCAGTTAAAGTTATCCCGCCAACTTCACGCCTGGCGGAAAAGTGTCAGCAGGAATAATTGTAGCCAGTGTAATGGTTAGTGCGTCGTTAGAGCTTTTTAGTGCCCAAATATGAATGTCAGTAGACTACACAAAAAATAGTTATGTACAGTTAAAGTGATTCCGCCAACGTCACGCCTGGCGGAAAAATATGGTTAGTGCTATGTTAGTACAGTTTACTGCAAAAATGTAGATGCTAGCGGACTACTCAAATGGAATTTACACGCAGTAAAATTTGAATCTAATGAAAACTAAATCGAAATATAAACGACTAAAGTAGAATACAAGATAATATTGTAATATGAATTCAAATAGAAGTTTCTGTCATAAAAAAATTCAATTAGTTAAACTTTAAGCAGGTGCAAGATAAAACGCTAGAAAGCACAAGCGAAGTACTAACCATTACACAGGCCACAATTATTCCTGCCTACACTCGTCACCCATGCGTGAAGAAGGCGGAATAACTTTAACTGCATATAACTATTTCTTTGGTAGTTCGTTGACATTAATATGTGAGCACTAAAAAGTACTAACCATTACGTCGGTTAAAATTATTCCTGCAGATACTTTTCAGCTAGGCGTCATGTTGGCGGAATAACTTTAACTCCACATAACTATTTTTTGAGTAATCCGCTGACATTCATATTTGGGCATTAAGAAGTACCAACGAAGCACTAATAAATACGTCGGTTAAAATTATTCCTGCCGACACTTTTCCGCTAGGCGTCATGTTGACAGATTAACTTTAACTGCATATAACTATGTTTTGAGTAGTCCGCTGACATTCATATTGGGCATTAAAAAGCATTAACGAAGCACTAATCATTACGTTGGTTAAAATTATTTATGCCGACACTTATCCGCTAGGCGTCATGTTGGCGAAATAACTTTTGCATATAACTATTTTTTGAGTAGTCCGCTGTCATTCATATTTGGGCATTAGAAAACACTAGCGAATCACTAATCATTACGTCGGCTAAAATTATTCCTGCTGACATTTTCCGCTAGGTGACATGTTGGAGGAACAACTTTAACTGCATATAACAATTTTTTGAGTAGTCCGCTGACATTCATATTTTGGCATTAAAAAGCACTAACGAAGCACTAACCATTACGTCGGCTAAAATTATTCCTGCTGACACTTTTCCGCTATGCGTCATATTGGCGAAATAAATTTAACTGCGTGTAACTATTTTTTGAGTAGTTCGCTGTCATTCATATTTGGGCACTAAAAAGCACTAACAAAGCACTAACCAATACACTTGTTACAATCATTCCTACCGACACTTTTCCGCCAGGCGTGAAGTTGGCAGAGTAACTTTAACTGGATATAACTATTTTTCGAGTAGTACGCTGGCATTCATATTTGAGCATTAAAAAGCACTAACGAAGCACTAACCATTACACCGGCTACAATTATTCCTGTTGACACTTTTCCGCCAGGTGTAAAGTTGGCGGTATAACTTTAACTGCTTATAACTATTGTTTGAATAGTCCGCTGGCTTTTATATTTGGGCAGTAAGAAGCACTAACAAAGCACTAACAATTACACCAATTAAAATTATTCCTGCCGACATTATTCCGCTAACTTCACGCACCTGAGGTTGGCTACTAAAGCTAAAAGATAGAAGATGAGACATTGCCGTTCTACTCGTAGGTTCGCCAGTTATACTTTAGGGGACGGCGTATTAGTATGTTGCCATCCTCAGTCATCTGCAATGGATGAAAAAATTATATAATTCTTTTGCTTGTCGAGGGACCTTGCACAATTGTACAGGTCATCAATCCTAATGCTGATCGGATTTAGCAAAACTTTAGTGGGATACCCCATAGCGGCCATAATATATTTAATTTACAACTTTATTTGGAGCCAATTGAACTAACTATACTTCTTTAAGGGAATTGAATTAATAGCTGGGCACTACTTTAATTTAAATGGGGGTGACGTGCCACGCCAGTTGTTATATACTAATTGTAAGTTAATTGCAAGTTAATGCGATTTATTTTATTATAAAAGCAGCTCGTTCGTGTTGCTATAAATGTGCTGCACATCTTAATCTTTGTATAACTATCCATATGATCAATATGACGATATGTTAATTTACAAAAGTATATATATATATATATATATATATATATATATATATATATATATGGATATTTTCTATTGGCAAATAGAGTTTTATGATGTCGTATTTTCTAACTTATCGTTAGGTGTTCTTATGGACGCATCAGAATGTTTCTTGTTTTCTATTTACAGAGTGTGGCGTGTAAAGGATGGTCGTCAAAGCAAAAGATGTGGTCTTTAAATCTTACCGCTTGAAAGTGGCGGGTGGTGTGGCTACTTGGATGAATTGGTCTCCGAAGTGCAATTGAAGAAAGGTGCTGTAGCTGTTTTTGGTATAGTATAACTAATTTAAAACTGTTTATGTTGGTATCAAAACTCATTACGATTACGGCAAAGAAACGCAACCACGGTAGTATATTGAACTCAAGCATCCCTAGTGGTTGATGAGGTTTGAACGCTTTTATTTTCTGGTGCATAGGATGGATGAACTTATAACCGTCGGCGTAATACTTTGGAAGTATTCTGTCTAGCTTAAGAACTAGCGAACCGTAAAGGTGTCCGCAAGTAATTAAGAAGTACGCTTTATTGATTTATTTTAGTTTATTCATTGATCACCTACTTAATATTATAGCTTTAGTATCTATCATTTTACACGAGAACGGTCATAGATTCCAAAACGTCTACGTGTTTTCTAAAAGCCTGTATCAACCCAAATACGAATTAAGAAACGTATTTACACCATTTAAAGACGAAATCGGATACTATGAATTTGGGAATTATGATGATGTGATTGGACCTGGAGATACCAAGGAAGATTCAGTAATGGTTTTCGACGATATATCTGCGAACGAACAAAGTAAGGGCACACAGTTTTTCTCGTATGGTAGACATAAGAGTATTGATTGTTTTCACTTATGCCAAACTTATGCTAGCAACTTAAAACACAGGCTTAGAGATAAGGCTAATGTACTTGCATTATGGAAGCAGGGTGACACGAACCTTCGCCATATTTTTCTGGGTCACATTAATTGTGATATGCCATACCCAAAATTTAAACAAATCTGCATACAGTGTTGGAATTGTTGTGATTCGAAACATAATTTTATAACTATTGTCAAAGATGGGAAGAACTTTGTGAATACATAAATATTGGATAAGGTGTAAATGGTTAGTTACGATCCAGAGTTTGATGATGGCGTATGTTAACTATTTTATTGCAAATAAACGCAGCATTAAGCTGATGCAGGATGCTTTACGAAGAAAGTTTGCGGAGTACAAATAGAGGTACACGGCATCTCAGCAAAAATTCAAAGAGACGCACAAACAATTAATCGAATCTTTACTAGCTATCTCATCAAATTTACAAGGCATTACGAAAAAATATCACTTGTAAATAAGGTTAAAGTCGAAGACACAGACGTACCTTTAAAGAAAATTAAACAATCTATTCTGGAGTACCCTAGACATCTTTATTATGCAGATGTGTTGACCCGAGATCAAAACGAAAATATAGACAAATCAGTTTATGCAGTAAAGTATAATTCAACCGATACATGGAGTTTGTGAAAAAGCGTGCTCGAAATTGATCCAGCAAACAGTGACATAACCTTTAACAACAGCGTATATCCAGGCACTAGAGGTCTATAAAATCTGCTAACCTTTAAAAACATAAACCTCGAAGATGGCGATTTTAATCTATAAGAAGGTTTACCAACATACTTGGACATGATCAGAACAGCTTCGATTATTAGAAGAATGTTTAATCCATACACGGCATAAGATTTAACAGGATTCCCAACAAATAACAAGAAGTTTGAAAACTGTGTGCTAAAACTTTCCCCAGATTTTCGAAGAAAGTCTAAAAGAGTGCTCACGGATAGAAATTGGGTTTCCATCAACGGTTTTACAAAAAATTGAATACGGGTCCTGTTAAGTACGTATATTGGAACAACATTCATCAATTAATCGACAGGTTAAAATTATTAAATGTATCCAATCAGGCTGGAAATAAAAGCGAGGCAAGTATAAAAAAGTTGGTCTCTATAATAAAAAAATTAAGAGAGGAGGGTACAATAGAATAAGCGTGATAAAACAATTGCACAGTTTTAAAATGTCTATAGATCGCTTTGAACGTTCTGAGTATAAGCGCTTGCAATTTGGTCAGCGAGGACCCCCTGGACGTGGGTTTTTAATAACTACAGATGGTGGAGTGTACGACATGAAAAGAAACGTCTTATCAATGTATCGAAACCGAAAGATGATAGTGATTGTGTTTCTAAAAAGTTTGCTGTTAATTTAGTAAATCGAGCATTTACTCACTGTCTAAAAAGAAAAAAAAATTCAGTGCAAGATTGTAGTTTGTAATGCAAGAAATCAACGTATCACACAGCTTAATCATCCTGTTGAAAAATCAAACGCAGCAACTACTCTATATATAGACGAAAAACTTGATAAGCTAATTAAGTTAGAAGTTGTTAGAAAGTGCAATGGACTTGTTACTAGACCGATCATATTTCGCTGATGTGCATGTGAATAGCTTTCTCCAACGGACGTGTTAAATGAGGTATACGAACTTTAGTCTGTAGTTGGAATTCAATGTAATAACACGCATTTTTATTATTTGTATTAGAAGTATAATTAAAATTGTTTTTAAAAACCGTTTTTCAAACTACCGAACCATAATTGGCGCAGTCCGAGAAGATTTTATCGAAAAATTTTCGTCAGTTTCAACTGTTTACGGGATATCGAATTGCATTTTATAGAAGCATTCCCAGGGAACACTAATTGTTGGAGAGCCATTCTAGAAATCGAATAAGCCATCCACAGTGGACCAACATTCCGGTGCCCAATTTATTATCTACACCGCGTAGCAACCCCACGAATTTCTCGAACAAAGATTATACAAAGCGAAGGATGAAAGGAGTAATTGCAATCTGCATGTAAGTACGTCTTGAAATTCTAATCTGTTGATTTGTGCATAAAATCTTTTATGTCAATTGAATCGTTGATTGAAGACGTAAGAAACTTCCAACTATCAGACTCTAATACAGAAATAATAATGGAACAATTTAAAGTAGAGTATTTAAAGTGCGTGCAAGATTTTGATGGCAGCCCTAATGATTTAAACGAATTTATTTCTTCCGCAGAAAGTATAATAAACTCATTCGTTGATCCCACAAAACCAAACACCTTTCAAAACTTATTCATATTTAAATCTATTTTAAATAAATTAACAGGTCAAGCCAAGGTCGCTGTTAACATACAACAGGCCGACACTTGGGCAGATTTGAAAAATACCCTTCTGAGAAATTTTGGTGATCAAAAAGATACTTGTTTAGTTCGCAATTTGGTGCTACTAAAGCAGAAAAATGATAAGTCTTTGGTATTTTACGAAAAATGTATTCAAATTTTCAATTTGCTGTGCTTGTTTGTAATTGCAAACGAACGAAATGAAAACGTAAAAGTAGCGAAACGAGATTTTTTTACTAAGCTGGCGTTAAAGTCGTTTCTTTGTGGTTTAAAGGAACCATTGTGTAGTAGTATTAGAGCTATGAAACCGGACACTTTTCAAAGAGCCTTGCAATTTATTACGGAAGAAGATAACGTTAGATACTTTCAAAAGGACCAAGTACCGAATAACACGGGTAAACCTTGGGTAAATAATAATAAGTACGGGCAACCACCACCTAATTCTGATAAAAATAGATTCCCCTCGCAGCCGCTAAACATCAGACCTCGTTTGAATTTCTCACCACAAAAATTTCCGACAAATGTTCAGACATTTGGAAAGTCACAAAGTCAAACTTATCAGAGTCAAGCGTCCAGAGACATTTTAAGCCGAACCCAAATTTTAAATCCGCAAATCCGGCAACCCCTATGTCTTCTTCGACTAGGCAAACTTTTCAAAAACACTTTCAAAATGTACCTAAACGATTTACATCGGAAGAATTATAGAATCAAGAATCTAAGGGAAGTCAACCGGTAAGCGAAACCTTGCATTATCAGGATACTACCAATTCCAATTTAGAAGAATTTGAAAGTGACGACGACACTTGTAATCAAAATTCAAATTATCACGAGATTCCGATGCGGAACGAGATTACGTAATTGATTTCAATAATCATGAAAGCAAAATAAGTAAACTTCCTTATATATACCTTCCCGAACAAGAATGATCCCTTTTAGTTGATACCGGAGCATCCTCCTCCCTTATGAATCCTGAAATAGTAACTAAATATTGGCCAGAAAACATAAAATATGACCCAATTACAATTTCAAATTGTTTCGATAAATCCAGACAAAATTATTCTGTGTTAATTCCCAGTTCACACATTTTTAATGACCCTTTGAAAATGCTTAAATTTCACTTATTTAAGTTTTAAAGGACTAATAGGTATGGATAATTTAAAGGAATTAAAGGCCAAGGTAGATTTGGAAAACAACCTTTTAATTACACCTCAAGCAAAAATTCCCATTTACTTTCAGGAACCGGTTAGCGCTATAAATTCTATAGAAGTCGAACCCCTAATGGAAAAGCAAATTCAATTGAAAGTGTCTGTAAAAGACGGTGAAATTGTTATACCCTCTATAAAAACTGAACATACAGAAATACCGGAATGTTTAACAATAGCAAAGAATAGTTTAGCGTTTACAACAATTAAGAATTTTTCGGATTCTTCTGTAGCCATAAATGTATACGGACCAATCACTGTCCTTCCTTACCAAGCGAATCAATTTGAACGCTCGTGCGAATTAAATCATTTGACTCCGAGACAAAAAATTTTGATACCTCTCTCATCAAAACGGATCATATGAATTCGGAAGAGAAACATGCTGTTTTAAAGCTGTGTAATAAATATTCCAAGATTTTTCATATTGATGGACAATACCTTACATTTACACATAAAATTAAGCATTCAATACGAACCACGGATGAAACTCCAGTCTATTCTAAAACCTATCGATATCCTTTTGTTCACAAGCAAGAGGTAAAACGTCAAATTGACAAAATGTTAAAAGCCAAAATTATAGAACCTTCTACTTCTCCGTGGTCCAGTCTTATTTTGGTAGTCCCAAAAAAACTGGACGCTTCGGGTAAACAGAAATGGCGCATAGTAGTTGACTACCGTCGTCTTAATGAAAAGACAGTCGACGATAGGTATACTTTACCAAATGTCAATGATATACTGGACAAGCGGGATCGATGCCAATACCTTTTGACACTCGATTTGGCCAGTAGCTTCCATCAAATGGAAATGCACCCAAGAGATGTCGAAAAAACTGCGTTCAATACAGAAAATGGACATTTTCATTTTCTTAGGATGCCTATGGGATTAAAAATTCCCCCTCTACTCTACAACGTATAATGGACCATGTTCTACAAGGTTTATCGGATATCTGTGGAGCCTATATGGACGATAACATTATTTGGAGTGTTTCCCTTCAGGAGAACCTCGCTAATTTAGAAATGGTGCTCAAAAGATTAGAGGAATCTAATTTTAAAATCCAGTTAGATAAATGTGAAATATTGAGAAAAGAAATCGCGTTCCTAGGACACGTGGTCACGCCTGACGGCATAAGACCCAATCCAGAAAAAATTAGGGCTATTAGAGACTCATTTACCTTCGACTACTAAACAAATAAAAGGATTTTAGGTTTATTAGGGTACTATCGTAAATTTATAAAAAATTTCGCTGACTTGACTACACCCATGACAAAATGCCTTAAAAAGAATGCTAAAATTGAACATACTCCCGATTTTATGGAATGTTTTGAATTGTGTAAAAATGTATTAATTAATGAACCGATACTTCAATATCCTGATTTTGAACGACCGTTTAATATAACGACCGACGCAAGTAATGTAGCTATAGGTGCATTATTATCACAAGGGCCAATAGGTTAAGATCTTCCAATTTCATACATGTCTCGAACACTTAATGATAGCGAGCGAAATTACAGAACTATTGAAAAGAAACTCTTGGCAATTGTTTACGCAGTAAGATATTTTAGACCATATGTGTATGTATGGGCGTGAATTTAACTTTAATCACGGACCATAAGCCGTTGCAATGGTTGTTCTCATTAAAAGAGCCCAACTCGAAACTTTTAAGGTGGAAATTAAAATTAGACGAATATAACTATAATATTATTTATAAGAAAGGTAAACTAACCTCCAACGCCGACGCCTTGTCACGCGTTGAAATTCATACTAAGGAAATAACTCAGAATTCGATTGTTGATAATGATCAATCCCCCAAAGAATCTGCTAACGTTGAAATTTCAGATAACCAGTCTGTACTTGTAAACCTTGATGAACGAGAACACTAATGATTCCGAGGAAATGACGCAACACTCAAACAATGACGAAAACCTTATCCTGAAAGTACCGATTGCAGAAAAACCACTAAATTATGGCATTAATCAAATAGTAATAACAATTGTAAATTTTTCACCTTGTTTGCCAAAAATTTTATATTATCGTGATCGACAGAGAAGGCATATTCAATTATCAAAAAATAATTTTGACACTGACTTAATCGATTTTTCAAACAATTTATTGTCCCCCAAGTAACGTATTATATCTATTTTAAGGACGAGGACGCGTATACGAAATTCTGTGAAGTACTAAGACGAAATTTTAATTGGCAATCTTATAAATTCATAAAATGTAACAAAATTTTAGAAGACGTTGAAGATAATCGGATCGAAGAAATTATAAACGCATACCATGCCTCAAAAACGAACCACCGTGGTATAGATGAAATCCACGAGAGAATAAAATCTAAATATTATTGGCCAAATATGAAAACTTCTATCCCAAACCTAATAAACCGTTGTAAAATATGTCAGACAATAAATATGACCGTCATCCCTTAAAAATCGCTTATAATATAACCCCCACAGCAACCAGACCTTTTGAAATGATTCATATTGATACATTTTCGGTGAAAAAAAACAGATTTCTTACAATTATTGATACGTTTTCAAAATATGTGTAGGCATACCAAATTAATGCTATTAATTCAATCGAGGTTATGCAAGGCTTAATTATGTTCTTTTGTCATCATGGAATTCCCTCCACAATAATGTGTGATTTAGGTACTGAATTTAAAATTAATATTTTAGAAGAGTTGTTAAAATTGCATAAGATAGATGTACATTTACCTCATCAGGAAACCCAAGCTCAGACGGTATTAGCGGACGGTTGCACTCCACCCTACTCAAACACCTAAGAATCTTAAATAAAACGCACCCTTCCCAAGACATAAAAACCCAAATGTTATATGCCATATTAGGATACAATAATTCAATCCATTCTGTGACGAAATTAAAACCAGTAGAGGTAACCAGTGGTCATATATCAGACGACGACCCCTTAAATATAGATTTAGATGCTAAAATCATATTCACGTATGTAGACTCCCATAAACAAAAAACTAAATTGTTCTACGAATCCATAAACAAAAAACTAATTCGAAACAAAGACAATGTGGCATGTAAACTAAACGAGAGGAATAAGGATAATCCCGCATTATCAGTAGGAAAAGCAGTAAGATTAAAAACCCCTGTAAATATTACCGAAAGAGATAAACTCAGTGATTGATTCTCCGCCGAAACAAAAATTAGCCAACTTGATGCGGTGACTAAAACGTTAAAAACCGAAAGTCGGCCAAACATTAGATATCATTTTAGGGGCCTACAAAAACCCCGTCAAACAGACCCCAGTTGTTCAAAGTTCATAGATTCTGATTCGGAATAATGTTTCAAGATCACGCACGTAAGTGCTTAAGTAATCTTACGCAGTTTACAAACCAATCCAGGACAACTTCCAGTAAAATTAGGTACTGCAAAAATTCAAGAATACACCCACAAGTTGATACACTATTTCGATTTGGAACCTGTACTTCATGAAATGGATCGTTTGGATTTTCATAGAAACTATGTCCTTAACGTCATCTACACAAATCGTGTGCACTCTATAGAATTAAATATTTATATTAAAATCCTCAATGTTGCGCAAACCATGGTAGAATAAAAAATGTACGTGATAGTCCCACGCCGAAAAAGACAAAAGAGAGGTCTAATTAATGGAGTTGGCTCAATTTTCTAAAGCATTACTGGCAATCTGGATGCCGATGACGGCGTTCGTTATGACAAGATTATTTCCAGTCTACAGCGTAATCAAAACAAATTGGTGGACCAGATCCGAAATCAGAATTCTATATCTGTAGAAATAATCGAAAGGTTTAATAAAACTATCCAAGGCATAAGCCACAACGAGGCTTCTTTGAAGGTCCGCATCATGCCTATCGAGAGAGAAAACGAGGTCGTTGAAAGGCTTTAGTGACGTTAAACGTTGTAAATCAAATAATTAAACTTTATCAAATAATTTATAGTTTACTACAAGACATCGAAAATTCTATAATTTTCGCGAAATTAAATGTGCTCCATCCGAGCATTATAAAAACCGAAGAAATGTTTGTTATTTTAACAAAACTAGAGGGATTGCTTTCCCCAGGTCAATTATCCTTTAAGATCGAATACAGTAATATTTTACCTTATGAACAATTAATAAAAATTCAATGCTATATCAGCAATTATAGAATTGTATTTGTTTTAAATTTACCAATCAATCATTTTCAAGATTTTAATCTCTATCATTTATACTCGATTCCAGTCCAGTATGATAATTCTAAATTTTATACTATTTTACCTAAGACAAAATACATTGCTATTTCTGAAAAGTTTTATGCACAAACAAATGAAAGATGTTCGGAGATTTCGGATAATGCTTACTATTGCAAACAACTACCCCTGATCCCAAAGGGTAGCAATTACAACAGCTGTGAAATCAATTTAATGTATAATCAAACAACCATCGGATGCCAATCCAAAGAAGTGACGGTCACCTCGCCACAATTATTTAATATTGGTGAAACTAATAAATGAATATTGATAAGTCCTGGTCGCCAGAAAATCCACGTCGAGTGTAAAACACAAAACGAAGTTAAAGATCTATTGGGTACACACTTGATTACAAATCCAAGCGATTGCCAAATTACGGTCAACAAGAAAACTGTATGTTATAACGAAAATGAATAGACCTATACAAAGACGTTCTTTGAAATCGATATTACAAAGTTAGCTGTTCATAATGAGACGTTCGCTCCTCTTCAGTTGGAAAATGTTAATTTGGATGAACTCAGAGATGCGAACAAGAAATATCTCTACAGTAACTTTCAACTGGAATCTCAACCCGAGTTAAATTACCAAAATAACGTAATTTATTGTATTATTGCAATCGCCCTTGGAATTGTTTTTTTTCCTATATTATAAAAAATTGTGTATACGAAAATGTCAAAGAATAACTCAGTAAGGAAACCAGAAGATATTCCCATGAGTCAAATTTCGTCGCAGCCTGCAATTTAAAACTCGCACGGGAGGAATTATGTTAGAAGTTGTTAGAAAGGGTAATGGACTTGTTACTAGACAGATCATATTTCGCTGATGTGCATGTGAATAGTTTTCTTCAACGGACGTGTTAAATGAGGTGTACGAACTTTAGTCTGTAGTTGGAATTCAATGTAATAACACGCATTTTTATTATTTGTATTAGAAGTATAAATAAAATTGTTTTTAAAAACCGTTTTTCAAACTACCGAACCATAATTAGCTTGTATCCGATGAAAAGCATTTGTACAGTTGTTTATGAATTTAAATACTACATCTGCAAAAAACGATCAAGAACTTAGCCTTGCACTTTTTACAGGTTAGAATTAATTAGCAGCTGTCGAAACACACTCCGATTGCAAATGGAGATTGAGTAGAATAAAACGAAGGTAATAGACAACTTGTGCATGTAGGACGCAAGTACAACATCGTATAGTATAGTCTTTAATACACTTCATACAAATTTTCTGTATTCGAACTGATACATTTTCGACAACCCCACCAACAAATTTTTTAATTAACGTCTGTCACTTGCATATTTTGCGTTAATATTTCCAACACTTCTGTCGAATAAATGTTTTCACCCACATGTTTTAGCTTTTATGCCATGTCTAGCAGGTACAAATTTTCGAGAACTTGGTGGAAACTACTATTAAATATTCTACACATTTATCTTTCTTAACAAGAACTTTGCCATTTTTGTACTAATTTATCCACATACTAAGCACAAACTCGGCGATCTTAACAATCTGTTTTTCCTAGGTGTTTACCATTTTGAACGTAATTATATTTAACCTAATTATCTTTATTTTTAAAACTGTGTTTATTTTCTGCATAACAATCTTCTTGTTACAGCGGGATTACAACTATACAATAAAATCAATCTCTTTATAATAATACTTTACCGGTTTAAACTCATACCGCTACTAAAAGTAACGTACCACATTTTTGAGAGAAAACATACTTAATACAACAAAAGTATATGTTAAAGCTACACTTGTTTAGTAAGTCGGTCATTTCAGTTTACTGGTGTTGGCACTAGAATAGCATGGATCAGCTATATCGTGGTTGCTTTTTTCGAATACATAGGCACAATTCGGAAGCATACTTGTACATTTTCCAACAAAAGAATGTAAGTGTATAAGAAACTAGGCTTACATCCAGGCATATGCCTAGGGTTTGGAGCATAGGTCTGGATTTTGGAGTCATTTTGGGTAATTTAGGACAAATTTTGTGCTCATTTTGTATGGTATTACCATTAAAATATATTTTTTAGGAAAACCTTTTAACAAATAATATACATCTCTAATGCCGTTCTCCATTCCTAGGAGTCAAAACATAGCAACATACGCACGCAATTCTTTTAGGTCTACTTACTGCAGGTTGTTGTTACTTAACTCTGGTAATTTTTATTTTTAAACTTACGTCTACGAGTTCGTCTTCTACATTCGTTGTTAGCCAGTAATTAGATACGTTTAGTAGAGCTAGATTTTTCATTTACAAATATAACAGACTTTGTTTCTACCTGATTCTGCCAATAACAAGCTTTGATACTTCGTATAATTCATTTACCAGAAGATGGAGCGTTGTCTTTGTGTTCGCTTATTTTCTGCACACAATCTTCTTATTACAAAGAGATTGGAGCTATATAATAAAATCAAACGGGTTATAGTACTTTAACGGTTTAAACCAGTACCGAAATTTAAGGTACCTTACATTTCTGTAAAAAAGTCCTTACTTATATAATAAAAGTATGTAAAAAGCTGCACCTCGATCTACTGGTGTTGGCGCTAGAATAATAAGATCAGCAACGTTTTTGCGGCTTCTCTGCATACATACATGCATTTCGTAAGTATAATTTCCAATATCAAAGTCGGTCCTCGTCAAATGTCCAGTTTTGGTTTCGTCATATGCCGGGGTTGGCTTCGTCACATGCCGAGATAAAACAGTTAAGGAGTTGCTTATGCATGAGATTGATGATGTTGGTGAGGTTGTTGTTGTTTGTATAAGACAACTTCTCTCTCCTATCGCGTAAATTTGTTTATCGTAAATCTATCCTTCACTTCCCACCTTGTGACAGCCAGTTTTCGCAGGTAATGCTGTCACTAGGCTAGTATATGTAATTAGTATTTTGGGATGATAGTTTGGTTGCCTATAATCTTCAAGGTGTAGATTTACATTTGTTAATAAATATTATATTTGGGTAGAGTTCATTATTTCATTTATTTAATAGTCAGGTCTTAAGAAGATTGTTTTGTAAATATTTTACTAATCATTAAATGGATATACTTCCTTTTCTAAATTGTACAGATGTGATAACATTGACAAAAATGTTGGCTACAGAAATTCTTCGTAGAAGGTTTTCCTTATAATTAAATAATTTAAATTCTTAAAGTTGTTATACAAGTGTTGTTTCTATTGTACAAATATATTTTCGTGGTTCGATGTATAAAATTGTAAATTGGTTGTAATTCTGAAAGGCATTGGAAGATCTAGAAAGATTTCCGTGATTAAGTACTGAATGGTTTAATTTTATACTCACGATTTAGACTAGGTATAATTTTGAATTAAATCTAAGATTCTTAATTATCCAATTATTGTTTACGTCTAATTCAATTTCAAGGAATGTTTTGATATTAGTAAATGTTTATGTCAATTTAACAGACAGCCAGACATGCGCAGTTGTGTTCCTGTCTCTTCGTTTGAAGATTCTTAACAGGGACGTACTGTTTCACAGAGTTACTTACATTTTCAGATAGATTTATATATTTGTTTAGTCTTTTGAGGTTTATTCCATTAAATTCTTCATTGATATATATTGTTTTCTAAGCGTACATGCTTGTGTGATTCTTAAAACCATATTTACAGATCTCGTAATTTCAACTTTTAGTTTCGATGGTTACTTTGTTAAGTTCTGCACGCCTATGTAGCTGATTATCTATTATTCAGTTTTTTGTGGATTAAAGTTTTTATAATTGAAAACAACAGAGCATCTTCCTTTTTCAAATCAGCTCTTCAGACAGTTTAGACGGAGCTGAATAATAGGCAAATTTCTGAAACTTTAAAAGTGTTTTCAATGTTATACTTAACCAACTTGGTAGTTGGGATTTGTTTCAGTAAAGCCATTACACCGGTTATTATGTTATATTCCGTTAATAAGCATTGTGCTGGAAATTGTTATTCACTCTGTTCTACACGTGCAAGTACTGTAAGTATTATCACGTTTTTTGTTACCTTAAAACTAATTACCTTTCATAGGTCCCCATTTGTATTCTTTCGTTATTTTTGTATTAGTACATTTTGATTTGTACTTTATTTCATTGATTTTTGATCGATCTTTCACACTTTACGTCACGTTATTTTGGATGATCTTTGTTTCGGATCTTCACACTTTTTGGATGCGTTACTTACAACACACGATACACCCTTTAGTGTCATTTTGTTCGTTGACTTTTGGGAATTGGATTTCATTCGAGATGGGATCTGGGAAATAGTATTATGAAGAAAATGAATACCGCTTCTTGTTTGTCCACTTTTCTATGCTCCCGAGACAACTCGAGGTATTATATCAACGACCAGGGTTATGCCTGTGGGATAAGATGTTAATGGTACCTTTTCCAAGGTTGAGTGTCGTTCCTTCAAAAAAGAGAATATTTGTACCACCATTTGTGTTACATGTGTACTTATTTGTTTAAACTTTAGCCTTATATGTTAAACCAACTGCATGCATTTGGATTACATTACAGTACTGTCAATTAGCCTTGAATAAGAAAAAAGAAGAAATAGTATTGGATCAGTTAAGACAACAAGTGAATAGATGTTTATTTAGATTACTTCATGTGCGTCTTATTCCCCGAAGTTATGAGTTACAGTTTGCCGATGAATCCTTGCTGAACAAGATGTCTCACCTGCTCTCGCCTTTGGGCTAGGAACCATTAGGTAATACAGCAAGCACTGGCCAGGGGTAAGTACAGCAAATTAATCTCGTTTCATTAGCTTAAAGTGATACCTAGTGATATTGTTCAGAAGTGTTAATATTAGCCATCTTCTTAGCGGTCTGGAGAGAAAACGGAAGTTTAGCTTTAACACCACACCTAGAGGAAACAAATCTGCCGAACGTTTATCGTAGATAGCTGTTAAAAGCACCACAATTTTCACTTTTTAAAATAAAAATTCTTTTGTTTACAGATGTTTGTTAGGCGTCGGAAAGGTTGCAAATTTTAACTAGCATTATTATGTCACAAATGTAATTGTACTCAAAAACTGGTCTGTACATATAACCAATAACTCTTTTTTAATAAAGATAACTTTAACCAACAGATTTGTAATAAGCAATGTTTTATTTGTTTATTTTATACATACATATATATATATATATATATATATATATATATTCCTTAAGACTAGTAAGATAATCTTTCTAAAAAATGTATTAAAATAAGTTTAATTGTCTATTTTGTTACAAACAACTCATCCGTTGTTTAAAAAGATGTAATCAAACCTCAAACCCACTAACCTCAACAACCACATCGATCTCAACAACCTTATCAATTTCACCAACATAAGCCCCAACATCAACAAACTCGTCACCCTCATGAATCTCACCAATCTCACCAACCTCGTCAACATTATCAACATCAACAACCCCAACAACACCAACAACAGCAACAACATCAAAACCCTCATGAAACTTACCAACTTTGGCAACCTAACCAACATCAACCCTAACAACACCATTAATAACAACAACATGAACAACATCAACAAAATCAACAAAATCAACACCATCAACATCAACATCAACAACATCAACATCATCAACAACATCAACAACATCAACAACATCAACAACATCAACAACATCAACAACATCAACAACATCAACAACATCAACAACATCAACAACATCAACAACATCAACAACATCAACAACATCAACAACATCAACAACATCAACAACATCAACAGCATCAACAACATCAACAATATCATCAACATCAACAACATCAACAACATCAACAACATCAACAACATCAACAACATCAACAACATCAACAACATCAACAACATCAACAACATCAACAACATCAACAACATCAACAACATCAACATCATCAACATTATCAACAACATCAACAACATCAACAACACCAACAGCATCAACAACATCAGCAACATCAACAACATCAACAACATCAACAACATCAACAACATCAACAACATCAACAACATCAACAACATCAACAACATCAACAACATCAACAACATCAACAACATCAACAACATCAACAACATCAACAACATCAACAACATCAACAACACCAACAACATCCACAACATCCACAACATCAACAACACCTACAACTTCAACATCTACATTAACTGCATCAACAACATCAACAACATCAACAACATCAACAACATCAACAACATCAACAACATCAACAACATCAACAACACCAACAACATCAACAACATCAACAACATCAGCAACATCAACAGCATCAACATCAACATTAGCAACATCAACATCAACATCAACATCAATACCATCAACAACAACATCATCATCCTCATCCACATCAACAACATCAACAACAACATCAACATTATCAACATCATCAATATCAACATCATCAATTCAACAACATCAACATCTACAACATCAACAACATTAGCTACAACAACTTCGACAACCTCGAGATGATCTCTGGCAAGGCGACTTGGTCGAATTTGATCAATATTTTTAAGGAAAATCCAATCATAGATGTGTGTTGGTTGTAATAGATTGTTATTCAAATTACTTATGGGCATATCCTTTATTTTTAATGAAGGATGCATGTCCGGTAAGTTGCAAATTAATCAAAAAAGCATAACATTAATCATTACACTACATACAGCACAAAAGGCTGCCATAGCAATGCAAGTAGTCAAATTGTTAAGGAATTCACTATACAAACAATTTAGCTTTAAAGGTAAATTCAAATACTTGTATATGTTGCATGATGTCTCGAAATCCATGTATTTACCAATGTTTAATGACTTGAAAGTTATAGGAAAATAAAATGTAAAATTAGCACACATGTTCGGGAGGTAATGGTGGCAATGATGAATTAGCTTTGGTGCCAACCGCAAATTAGAACAAGTCGTACACAATGATGACAAGTCTTTAACACTTACTAAACATGATTTTGAATACATGCTTTGTGAAAGCGATGTAGTTCAGATTCTCAAAGCGAATTAATGAGTAGTGGTAAATCAAGTCAATTTCTTAAAAGAAATGAACTTTTATGCATAATATAGAAATGTTTTGGATTTAATGAAAACATATTCTAATAATGAAATATATTGTATGTTTTTATATGATTTGGATGATTCAGAATAGTTTACTCTGTTTAATATATTACAAATAAAAAAATTATTTATCATTACATATACAACAACTGCAAATTGATAGGTTAGGTCGGCGACGCTGACGTAATCTATCAATTTTGCCAGCTATCTAACCTAAGTCCACACAAGTCCAACTGAATGAACCTAACTCCAGACAACACCAGTTAACCTAACTCCTGACAAGTCCAATCTTTTAAAGCTATAAACCAGAATATACTGTAATCAAATCTTTAATCAAAACTCACAGCGTGATCAAAGCTGCAATCAGAACTAGCTCTCTGTACCCAGAACAAATATGCTGCAAATCAGTTTTTTTTGTAAAAGTACTATTACAGGTGGATTTCTACTTTATTTTTGATCGTGTTGAATATGTAGTAAGTTGGTTCTAGTACCTATTAACAAACGAGATTTTTTTGTAAGGGTGAAATATTAAACTTCTGACTAGAAAAGAGAAAATGGTTTTGCTGCAGTAAATAATTAAAAAACTTTTAAGACTTTTGTTAGTTTTAAACGAATGTATACATAGGAAGTGTTGGATAAGAAAGATAAAATGTACACATAGGAAATGTTTGATAAAAAGACGTAATTACGTTCACAAGCTACTTAGTTTGGGTTAGATGCCAATACCTGTGTTAAGAATTACACCATTATCATATACCTACATTCATACTTTGTCTGTTTCAACTAAATTATTAATAAAAGATATTTTTTACTTAATCTCACATACATTCTTGATATGCTGCCGGTTTGACTCGGCGGTTGCTACCACTGGATTGACGTCTGAATTAAAATACATATTCTGTGAGTTTGACACAATTTGTTCCTGAAATAAGAAAATTGCTTGTTCCACATCTCGATGATATTAACGCAACCTATAGGAACTATCATAATGTATTTAAACATATATGGCTGTCGATAGGATCGGATGTAGAATTCAAAATCATCTCTAGTTAATATTCCAAAATCTTCTAATAAGTAGGTACATACATTCAGATAATAGGTGTGTCTTTTTAAAGAGTAATATCCCTTAAACATACTGTCATCCGGAATACAAATTTTGTTATATCTACATCTAGTGCTAATCATAATTATTGTCTCCTGCAGTGTAAAATTTAACTAGAATAAATAATGCACAATCTTTTTTATTGTCTTTTATTAAACCATTTTTTCAACAACAAATAAGTATTTTGTTTTGCATATTGCAAATTATTATTACCATGCATATAGCAAGGAATATTACATAATAAACGGCTGCTACTTAGGTTAGCTACATAGCAATAAAATTTTACTCTAAAGAGACCTAATTAGTGTATGCTGGTTGCCTATCATATAATTACCAACTGTTTTCTTCAAATAGGTAGTTTGTCACCTATGCATATTGGGTTGCCTGCCATATATTTTTTAGGAATCAAATAAGTTTTAGTACACTTCTGTTTATTGATTTTTATGCTACATTGTCTGGTCTCTTTCCAGCATTAATCCAACTTAAATGTCTCATAAACCTCAGGAGGGTATTTTTGTAAACGTGCTTTTTAAGACACTATCCTAGAGTAGGTAGAATTGCACAATTTTTGCAAAAATTTTAGTTTTTTTGTGGTTCGTATTCCCGTTTTATTCATTTTTTAAAATAAAACACACTTTATTTCGCGTTTTTAAGCAACTCCAGTTGTTAATAAAACTATTTGGAAATTGGTGCATTATAATCGCCAATTGTCGTAAATATGCCGAATTATCTCCAATCACAAAAGAAGAAGACGATTTGGCAGTTGTTATCATTCGTTTTCGTTATTTTGAACTTCAAGTAACAACAAGTGCAGCTGCTCCATATGGCTGAAGTGCGTGATTTTAAGTGAACCAAACCGCTTAATAATCGCCGTTTCAGTGTACCGTACCTTCTCAGAAAACTACTGAAGGTATGTTCGTTTTGTTATAATCAATTAATAATTTGTACTTGTTGCATTTATATTATAATTTTTGATATAAATTTAATCGCCATTACTGCCGATAACCGTATGTCATTACACATTGTATTGAATCAGAAACATATTAAAAGGTCCTTCAAATTTTGCAATCTTTCGCAATCTTTACGCACCATCTTACATAAAAACAGCATCATTATTCTTTAATGTATTTGCTTGTTAATTATACGCTTATAGTTGAGGTTGACATTAAATGTAATGTTTAAACAGCACGCTTATTCCTGAATTCAAATCCTTGTAAAGCCATTAAAAGTAATATTCTGCGCTTGTATTCTGCAATCTCACGTTGAAACATTCCAATGTGGTTATATAAAATTAATAATGTCTTTTAAGCAATAAACATTAAAAATTTAAATTTAAATATATATATATATATATATATATATATATATATATATATATATATATAGATATTTACCGTTTTCCTAATACAGGTAATTGGTGTTATCCGTGCTATGCTCAAGACATTACTCTAAGCGGTAGAAAGCATGGTTCAGGGGGGGGGGGGGGAGATAGATATTAAAATTTAAACTAAATATTGAGCGCCACTACATTCAGAAGAAAAGGGGAATATAGACCCATAAATACAACGATGAAATACCTGAAATAAATTACAAGATTAAAAATATAACACTTGAGGCAGCAGTTTGCTCCTACAATATTTTTCAAAATAACATAGTATTGAAAGTATCTTTATATACTTAAAAATTTTATATCTTTTTTTGTTGTTTTAAATAAAAATGTTCTAGGTTTCTTAGAAAAGTATAATGTAACATAATATCCTTTCACGAATTATATGTTATTACAAAAAAATTGAACTTATTTATAATTCAAGTACTAAAAAAATGTTTGTGCAAAAGTAGCGTAGCTTTCTTTAACTATGTTTTTATAAATTGAAAATATAATTCTCTTGATTTTAAATTTCACGTTAATAATGGAATTTAACGTTTAGTTCTAATAAATATGCAACAATATTTATGATATGTAGAAATCGGATCCGTTAACTACTTACAATTGGAATGAATAGATTTTAAAATTCATGCGTAAAGTAAGTAAATAAGCAACGTTTCCTACTCAGATGATAGAAAAAGCAAAATTATACTTAGACAAAAGATTTTATATCAGTAGCATGATTCATACAGGTTACATATCTAAGTAAGTTGAAGTATAAAATTTTCATAAGTGAAAACAACACATTTTTATGAACTCGTAAGAGTATTAGAATGTTCCTCTTTAATCATAACAAGAGATAGACAATTTAAAGCTTTAATTGATAGCTGTTATATCAAATTATGTTTAAATTAGCAAGAACTATGTTTAGATTTAAATGCATTGATTAATATTGTCTAATTATTCAATCAATGTGAAATACATTCAGTTCCTAAATTTTAGTTCACTTTAAATTTATGAAATATTCTTAGTCACATTAGGTTTTATTATATCATTGTTATAATATGAACAAAAGTAGATAACAAATGTCATCTGTCGAATAAAAGTATAACTAGTACGCACCTGGAGTATTCAGTTTGACACCTGTAATACCAACCAGATATAAGTATTGATGTCGTGCTGTTCACGTAGCAAAATATCGTTGCTTGAACTTTGACCAAGCCTCTCCGCTGATAATTAAAACATTTATTTAGTTTAACTAAGTGGAAATCTTGCAATCTTGTATCGAGCATTTGTGGTATTTTGAAATTCTGTACATCCTAAATAGACGTAAATATATTTATAACACGTCGATTCTTCAGAAAAACCGAAACGAAGCTGAAGATCATGAGGATACGCCTTAAACGAACTATGGTATTAAATGATGAACCAACGTACCGATTTATTTCTCTGCATTGCCACTACAAATAAAAATCATAACTTCGACCATTCTCGACGCTATATTTCATTCCCCACACTATCGCGATTCTTAGATCCGAGGACGCTAAGCGAGCCATGTTGATTTGATAAGCAGCGACCTTAGACCCCTTTTCGATTTCGAACCAGTTCATATTTATTTAATACCTTCATTTTCGTATGTTTTCGGCAGATGGCTGTGCATATTACCACGTATTCGATAATGATGTTATTTCTGAATGTATTTATTTATCTACATTATAAATGTAATAATATATTTTTATTAAATCGCTTAAGAATATATGTTAAATGTTTTAAACAACAGCTAGCTCAATTGTTGTGATACAATTATTTTATCCCACGCATTAGCCATAGCTAATTAGGTATATCAACTGTATAATGAGCACCATAAGGTGTGTTGCAAATATTGGGGTTTACTTAGGATTACATATTAAAATTCTTATTAAGATTATATTGACAAACGTAACATTTGAAAATGTTACAATATATATATATATATATATATATATATATATACAGTTTAAATATTAACTAAAGAGAAAATAAGCGCAAAAGCAATCATATGACCAACAAATACCACGGAAATACCGTGGTATGCGAAACCTCCGGTTAAGAGGCAAATGATGAGACTCCTAAATCTATAAGTAAAAAATATTTGCTACTATTGACTAATTTCCTTTACATTTATTACCGGTCTCTTGCAATAACTAATAACCAGGAATTACTAAATTTATTAAATGATAATTTTACTAACGGTAATGATATGTTTAATAATTTTTCTTTTAGAATAAGTATTAATAAAATACACATTACTAATTGTTATTTAATAATTGTGATTGGTGCTAATGAAAAATATATATTAAGTTCTATTCTTGAGAGTGAAGCAATAGAAAAATTGGTGCTACATCTTTGAGCTATAATAGTTAATACATAATGATGATTACTTCAATTTTTCTATAAATTCTTCAAATTAGTACACCGCATACAACTTCGGTTTTCCTCATGAACAAATAACAAAATAACTTCACCTGTTTTATGTATGATTTGCATACATATCTATATTTTATTTAAACCATAATTAAAAACCAAGGTCACATTCAGTATTCAGCTGTGGTGTAGATAGTTACTGGTATTATATTAAAATGTACGGCACACAGTATTTCCAGCTGTGTAAAAAATGTTTTGTTCCTGCTGTGAATCAATCAAACTGCATAAAAATATGTAATCATTACGATGTAGTGATAGTATGACGGTAAGTAAAGATAATATATCATATTTATAACTAACGATTTTTTTCTGAAATTAATAGAACCCTAGCGGTAATTCCAACCCTAAAACAAGAAAATTGAATAAAGAAAAATCTGCTACCGCCACTTCACAAATAGATAAAAACAATTAAAGATTGTAGTTTTTGTAAATGAAACATTAAAGTTTGTGTTTCTTTTTTAAACATTATATGATATTTAATACAAAATAATTCTTGAAACGGAGGCTCTGGGGGCGAAGCCTTAGTACTGCTAAATTCATCACCACGTGCACGTTTTTGCTTAACCTAAAATCTTCGTTCTGAAGCATTCAATTACCTAATGGGGCACAGTCGCGTTCAGAACACGCTAGGGAGCCCCATTCCGCAATCATCATTTTGAGAATGATTACACCGTCATCCAAATTCTTCACCACGTATTATTTTCTAAATTCATAAAGTCCTAGGAAGCCCCGTTCCGCATTCATCGTTTGAGAATGATTACGTTTATTTTTGCTTAACCTAAAATCTCTCAAGTATTCAATTCATTAATGTGGCACTGCAACGAGAGTAAAAACGAGGGCGTAGCCTTAGGAAGCCTCGTTTCTCATCAAGCAAAAAACCGACCAACAAAGACACGAGCCCGCGCCCCCACGAGCGCGAAGCCCAATTCAGCATTAAGCAAACTATCGACTAACTAAGATACCCGCCACCGGAGCCCCGGTGCTGTGACCCCACAACCGCCTAATACCAACAAAACGTTCGCAAAACCGGTCAGTTTCAGCAACCGCCTTGTATTACTACTTGCCAATTAAGAACCGCCATACAATGTAGTAGTTTTCACTTTCAATCTAATACATAAAAGCCTGTTACGTATGTGTATTTTAAAAACGAGTCTTATTGGTGCCTTGTCTTTATTTCTTTATTCATAACAAAATTTGAATGTCCTTAAATATTTGTGTCGTTCCTAGAAACTGCGATTAGTGACGTGAATGCCTTCTTTCTTGGTTTCGACTATATGTAGTTTTGCAGCATCTGAAGGGAGAAAGTACCGAGAGCATCAATCGCCTAAAGTCTTGACAGTTAATGGTACTTTAATCATAGAGTGACAAATATATCGTCTATCTGTTACATTTCATGCTATTATTAAAGCAGATTAAAACGCTTAATTTATTAGGTTATAAACGTCACACGCTATATTTTAGTTTTTAGAAATACTAGATAAGTTTTTCTTTGGACCCAAATTTTCGTTTAATTGTGCGATCGACAATTGCGTCCTTTGTTGAGGGTTTAAACAACTATTCTTTAAATAACAATTTCTTTATTTAAAGATTTTTAAAGTAATTTTTTGTAAGTACTAATTACAGATTACAAATTATCTCTGTTCGATCCAGCTCATCTTTTAACATATTTTCTTTTTCAATTGGTATGGCAAAAGATCATGCAGACTGAAGAATTAATCTGCTGGTTAAATAAAGTCGCTGCAATGTACACAGAATTTAAATATAGGACACTGACAGCTTTAATAACAACTGCTGAAAGCAATTTATCTACATCCATTCAGTCAACACAGCGTTTTTCAACACTAAAGCTGTTTAATACGTATTGATTATAGCAGTCGGGAGTATTTGTTGGGTGAAAACAAACACTATAAATTAATGGTATTGTTTGCCTGAACGTAATATTGCTAATTTCATGGCTACGTAGACATTAGGGTTCAGTAAACTCGATAATGAGAATGTTATAAGGGGATTTGAAAGCTTTTGCTTTATGAATGTATTTGGTTTTAATATTATTTCTCTGGAAACAAATTGCGTAAATCATTAAAGAACCCTCAAAGTATGTCTCTTATTGACTGCTATCCCTGTATACAGTGTTTCGCAACTTCATAAATGTATTTTGACTGGTGCTTAAAAAGGAACGTGGATTGATATTTACGCATAAAAAAATATTTCTTAAAAAATAACGAGTTAGAATTTAAACGAATGTTTTTAAAAATGTCTGTATGCACACGTGCAAAATAAGAAGGCGAATCACAACAGGAAAGTATATCTGCGAAGAACCGACTTTGTTTTTTCTAATCAGTAGGTCACGTTGCCCAAGGAAGTTTTGAATCACCTATCCTAACATATTTAGAAAAAGAATAGAGTAATGTTTATGCAAAAATACGGTTTCTTAAAAATTAAAAACTTTAAACAAACTTTTTGAAATGGGCGTACTTACGTATTTAAATCAAGGTAATTAGCTATTCACTAATTCTACCTACAAAAAGTGTTCAAAATGCCCTCTACTTGATTGAATACACAAACGTACTCTTCCGTGCCGGTTTTGTAGAATACCAATGCTTTGACGTAACTGCCCTGCATTATCATTGTTTCACAAAAAATTCGCTTGAATTGTACTTGAAGCCCTGGATATCCTGGATATCCCTGGATATCCAGAATTTTTAGACCCTGAATTACAAAATGCTGATGCATACTTTTAGAGAAGTTATTTATTTAGAAGTGTTATTTTCTAAAACAATTGAAGTCTTGTCATATTTACATGTTAATGTAATTGTGTTTTTGATTATTTTATGGCACTAATTGTTACACGAGTTATGGTTCGGGCCTTGGGAACTGCGTTTTTAAAAAACACTTCCAAACTTCTTAACAAATTTATTTACTTAAACAGAAATTAATGTAGAATTTTGGCAAACTGGTATTAAATATTCTAAGTCGAAATAAACTGATTTAAATGAATTATTATAAGTTGCATAAGCAAACTGCAATGCTAAAGCTGAATACTTTAACTGACTGCCGAGTCTTGGGGCTCCCGGGCCATTTATAATGTCCCTGCCCCTCACAATTCTGTGGGAACTTGCAGAGCTTATGTCTGTTTATTTTTAATTCTATACTTTGTTACATTGCTACAATCTTACTTTCTAAGTAAGTGCGATATCTTAACCGTCTGTGACCTGCCACCTGCAGTATCACTGTCGTCTGGAATACATTGTATTGCATCTGTTCTCATGAAATGTTAATAATCTGTCTGGTTTATCCTTGTATTACATTGTTGCATTTTACTTTTAAATTCCTTTAACAATTTCTAATAATTCCCAATTATTTTCATTTCGTTATACATACATGAATTGGGAGATACATAACTCCTCCCGACGTACATGAAAAATTAAGGTTTTTCTTGCTTAATTTTTTTAATTTATAAAATTCATCACTTAGTTTCATTATTTAAAATTCATTGTTTCCAGGGGTATTCTTATTGTTTTTTATTTCTTTTTGTTTCCTTAAATCTAAAACTGCTTTCTCTATTCTTATATATTCTTATATCTAAGGTACATTTTGTAAAATACATATATAATTAGAAAAATAATTAAAATAATTAACACAATTGTCCAAACACTTATGTTGTCGTAGTGTAACTTGGGCGTTTGAGTTCATTTAAGTGTTCTTTGTAGTTTTCCATTAATTTCACGGCGTGGTTGAGGTCGTTTAGTTCTAGATGCTCCAGTTGCATGGTTATTTGGACTATTTCTTCGTCTTCTGGTTGTGGTATCTTGAACTGTAGTTCTAGTAAGTTTGCGAGTTTCTTTGTTGCTACGAGATCTTGATAAACTCTGATTACTTCGATTTCAATTTTAAATAACAGTCTTCTTTGAGGGTGATTAATTTGTTTCCGGTTAATGCTAAATTGTTTTCGTCTTGATTGCAGTGGACGGTTGCTATTACTTCTGTTGGGAAAATAGCGATCCATTTGTTTTCTGTGACTTTTTGAATTTTCATGCTGGTTATTTGTACAGGTTTTGCTTCACAGTTTTCGTAATGGTTCGAAAATTTTACCAGTTGCACTTCGCCAGGGCTGTCTTCTTGAATGGTCGTTGTCGTCAACGATTGGCATAAATACTGTCTTGGTGTGAATTCGTTACATTTTTCGTTTGTATAACCATATTTTAGTTCATTTAAGGATAAGAATTTGGTTTTAGGTATGATAACTTGGTATGTGCTAGTAATTTTTATTGGAAAAGCAAATAAATGATAATAATTATAATTGTTACTCTCTACTATTGGGATTTTTATTAAAAATACTATTTCGTTGTCCTATATATAGCCTTTAACTATAGCTATTTTTTCAAACCTTAGAAAGTTTGATTTTGTTATATCAAAGGGTAGTTTACTGTTAGTTATAAATGATCTGATTCTTAATAATTCTTTTAATAAATCGGTTGGTTCAATGACACTGGAGTGTAGGATATTTAATTTTGCAAATGTTACTGCGTTTCTAATGTTGCTAAAATTTGTTGAAATAAAGTAAGGGTTGACATTATTTGAGTGTATATCGTATTGAATCTAATTAAATCTCGCATGCCTAACATGGTAGTTTGCATGTTAGTTTCAACGGTTTTTATTCTGTTGGCTATACCATCTTGGTTTCTTACTAGGTTTCTTAATGTTTCGTTGAATTTTATAATCGTTGATTGGGTTAGTGATATTTGGTTGCTAATTATGGTTTTTATATCGTTTTGATTCTCAAACAGTTGTTGTATTGTGTTGTCATAACGTTCTGCGCCTTGATTGTCTAAATTACCTGTGATAAATTTTATTATGTTACCTAATCTGTTGATTAGTTTTTTTTTTCGTCTTGTAGTTTGTTTGGTGGGTATTAATCTGTCAAATTTATCTTCTATGTTTGTTAAAATATTTCTATTATGCTGTTGTATTTCATCATTTCTATGGCGTATTCCTTTCCAAATTTTGCTGTGTTCATTGATTGTTTTAATCGGTAATAATTTTCTTCGATTGTTTGAAATTCTTGTTTTAGTTCCGTTAAGTCGAATTTTTGTGCTAATGTTTAATAGTCAATGGTATTTTGCATACTGCCTTATTTTATTGGTAGTATACCGGGGTTGTTTTTATATCTTCAATTATTATTTCGGTTTCCATTCTACCTGGGCGGAGTTGACGGTAAGGGTGGTGATTATCCATTTGAAATTACAGGGTGTCTTAAGTTTTTTAAGTGAATGTATTTCGATATTTTGCCGTTGTCTACTACGGCTATATTCTTGTTTGATATTCTTTTAGTTTTAAATGGGCCTACATTTTTGGGTGCTGTTTCGTGTCGTTTATTTTAGAAATTTTTCTCATATACGGTTTGTCCTATTGAAAATTTATTTGCGCCGGTATTCTTATTACAGGTTGTGGTGATACGTTCTTTGTCATTATCTAATTTTTCTTTTACTTTGTCATAAGTTATTTTTAGTTTTTCTTTATGATCTTTGGCGTATTGCTGATATACTTCCTTACTATAATTATGTCGTAAGGATTACGTGGATCTGAATGTCCTAAAGTTAATTCTAATGGTGTAAAATTGGTTGATGAGTGTATTGTATTATTGTAGGCGATAGGTGCATATGACATTAAATTGGTGATGTGTTCTCTCTTATAATTTATTCTTAGTAATCGGATTTGTTCTAACTGGGTTGAATGTAGTCGTTCAATTAGTCCATTTGATTCAGAGGGTTTTAATTATAAAATGAATTTTTATTTTTGGAGTTCTAAAGTGTTTTGTATTGTCTCATTTTTAAATTCGCTGCCGTTATCTAATGTTATTGTTTCAAGTGTTCCATAAAATGTAAAGTATTGTAAAAATCCTTGTGTTATGTCAACGCCATTTTTAGAAGTAATGAGTATTGCTTGACCTATTTTGGAGAATGCAGCTACAATGGTTCAATATTTTTGTGCTTCTACTAAAAGAGTATCGGCATGTAATTTTTAAAATTGTTTGTCAGGTGTTTTAGTTAACATTAAGGATATCTTTGGAGGTTTCTTGTCGTATTTCGCTTTGTCGCATAGTTCACATTGGTTAATAAAATCTGTGGTCAATTCTTTTATGTCTTTAAAATAATATCGTCTTATGAGTTGCTTTGTGGTTTCATTAATTCCACGATGGTTGGTTTTTTCTTCGTGTTGGTTTCTGATTACATTATTTATTTTGTCAGGGCCGTCTAAAGTTATTAATTTTCTCGTGCATTTGAGAAGTTCAGGGTCGGAGTTACTGATTAGTTTAACGTATAATTCTGAAAATCTTTTATATAAATGTTCGGTGCTAAAATAAAAATAGAATCGTTTTTTCTCAGGGATGAACTCTTTTAGAATTTTAGTTATTTGCTCCACGTTGTCATCTTTGGTTATTTGAATTTGGTATATCTTTTTGTTGTCTACTTTTGTATATTTTACGGGATTGGGGTTATTCAAAACTTCGGTAATTATAAATTGATTGGGTTTCATGTTAATTTATTCGTTTAAGTTTTTAGTCGCGGTTCTAGATTCTTCATTTTGTGTCGAATGTATTGTGTCGATCTCTTCTGGGTTTTCCCTTATTTCTGTTTTGTGTACGTTTCTTACAATGGATTCTGTTTCTAGTGCGTCAACTTGTATTCTACTTAGGGTGTCTGCGTTGTTATTATAAATTCTCTTTTTGTGTATAATTTCGTAATCGTATTCTTCTAATCTGTTTCCCCATCGTTGCAATTTTTAATTTGGTTCTTTAAGTTTGCATAGCCATACAAATGGTCTATGATCGGTGTATATGTAAAATTTTCTTCCGTAAAGGTATGGTCTAAAATATTTTGTTGCCCAAATTATGGCTAATAATTCCTTTCCTATAGCACTATATTCTTGTTCGGTTTAGGGTTCTGGATGCGTAGCTGATAGGTTTATCGCTATCTACTTTTCCTTGGCTCAATACTGCGTCTAACGCTACATTCAATGCATCTGTCTTTAATATGAATGGTTTCGTAAAGTCTGGGTATTCTAATACAGGGTGATTTGTTTGTATATTTTTAATTTTGTCTACGGCTTTAACAAATTCCGGGTTGTGTCCAATTTTGTTTCCCTTTTTTAAACAATTTGTCAGGGGTTTGGTTATCTGAGCGTAACTTTTGATGAATTTGCGGTAGTAACCAATAAGTCCTAGAAATCCTTTAATTTCCTTATTTGTTTTTGGTAAGAGATAATTTAGTACTCCATTTGTTTTATCGGGATTTGGAATTACTCTTTAGGGTGCTATTATATGTCCTTAAAATGATACTTCTTTTTGTAAAAATTTGCTTTTGTCTAATTGTACTTGAAAATGTGCTTTCCTCAATCTTTCTAATACTTCTCTTAATCTTTCTATATGTTCTACTAATGATGTTGAATAAACTATGAAGTCGTCTAGGTATACAAGGCATTTCTCCTTGTGTATTCTTCGTAGTATATTGTCCATGACTCTCTGGAAAGTAGCGGGGCGTTCTTTAATCCAAATGGCATTTGTTTGTATTCGTAGTGTCATCTAGGTGTGCTAAAGGCTGTTTTCGATGTATCTTTTTCATCCATTTCTACTTGATGATATCCTGATGCTACGTCTAGTGTTGAAAAATATTGGCATTTGCCTAGTTTGTCTAAAATTTCGGTTATATTCGGTAGTAGATATTTGTCATCTACCGTTTTTTTATTTAACTCTCTGTAGTCTATTACCATTCTGTATTTTCTCTTGCCTGAGACGTCTAACTTCTTAGGTACTATTAACACGGGGCTGCTCCATGTTGAGTTGGAGTGCTGAATTATATCTTGTTCTAGCAAGTCTGGTACTTGTCTGTCAGCTTTTTCTTGGCTTGCCTGAGGTAGTCGGTATGCTTTTGTGAATATGGGTTTGTTATCCGTTAGTTCGATGTCATGCTTAACTGTGTTGGTAAAAGTTAGGGGTATTCCTTCACAGTGGAATATGTCGCAGAATTCAAAACATAAATTTTTAATTGCTCTTTGCTTTTCTCGATTGATGTCGGTATTCAAGCGAATGTTACTTAAATTTTCTCTTAACATTTTGTCATGTTCTATGGGGTTGCAATTGTTTTCTAAATCTTCACCTACTTCCATTTCGTTAAAATTTAGTTCTTCTATGTTAGTGATAGTTCTACGGGATAGTCATTTGAGTTTAAAATTGTCGTAGTGGCATAATTATCTTTTAATGTGGTTGGGGCTTCTACCCCTTGTTGAAATGTTATATGGTTTATTATTCCTACTTTGTTGTTAGAATTTACTGGGATTTTTATTTTCCTTTCCGTTCGGGGTTCTATCGTGTATTTTTGTTCGATTTGAGTATTTTGAAATTTAATGGGAATTTTTTCGAGTTTAGTTCTCAATAAACGGTTTTTTATGTCAATGTTGGCTCGTAATTTTCTTAAAAGGTCCATTCCGATTAATCCGCCATATTTGTCGTTGAATTCGAAAATACAAAATTTGTGTTTCATTTTTACATTGAATGTTTTCGGTAAGGGTATATTAGCTACGAATTGGTGTAATGTCGTTTGATGAGCTGTTTTAATTTTAAATGGCTCTCTCTCTCTTTCTCTACATAATCTAAATAATGTTTCTTCACGGTTCCGGGGCTAGTTAATGTCTTTGAGGATACGGTATCGATTAATAGTTTAAGTTCGACATGGGGTATTTCTATGTATGGTAGTACTAGGTGATTTATGTTATTTAAGTTTATTAAGTTTGGTCGTTTATGAATCGGTCTATCTGAAAATATGAGCACGCTTTTTTCTCGTCGTCCTCGTCGTAAGTTTCGCATGGTTCGTCGCGTTCATGCTTGTTCGAATGGTTTGGTTCATTGTTTGTACTGGGGTGAATGTAATTATTCTGGTCATTGTCGAATTCTTCTACTTCTTGATGAAATAGTTTTTCTGATGTAAAGTTGCGTTTTTGATGATGGTTTGGTTGGATGTGTGTTATTTTTGTTTTTTGTCTGGTATTACCAGATGAGGTATCCGTGGGTGTTGGTTTATAATGTTAAACGGGTTTGTTAATGATAGTTCTACGGAGTAGTCAATTGAGTTTAAAATCGTCGTAGTGGCATAATTATTTTTTATTTGTACTATGACGGTCGGGATTTCTACTTCTTGTTGAAATGTTATGTGATTTATGATTCCTACTCTGTTGTTTGAATTTACTGGGATTTTTATTTTCCTTTTCGTTCGGGATTCTATCGTGTATTTTTTGTTCGATTTGTGTATTTTAAAATTTAATGGAGATTATTTCGTGTTTAGTTCTCAATAAACGGGTTTTTTTATGTCAATGTTAGCTCCTAATTTTCTTAGAAGGTCCATTCCGATTACTCCGTCATATTTGTCGTTGAATTCGAAAATACAAAATTTGTTTCATTTTTACATCGAATGTTTTCAGTAAGCGTATATTAGCTACGAATTGGTGTAATGTCGTTTGATGGGCTGTTTAATTTTAAATGGTTCTCTTTCTACATAATCTAAATAATGCTTCTTCACGGTTCTGGGGTAATTAATGTTTTTTAGGATCCGGTATCGATTAATAGTTTAAGTTCGGCATGGGGTATTTCTATGTATGGTAGTACTAGATGATTTATGTTATTTAAGTTTATTAAGTTTGGTCGTTTATGAATCGGTCTATCTGAAAATTTGAGCTGGTATTTTCTTCGTCGTCTTCGTCGTAAGTTTCGTATGGTTCGTCGCGTTCATAAGTTTCTACATGCTTTGATTCATTGTTCGTATTGGGATGAATGTAATTATTCTGGTCTTGTCAAATTTTTTACTGCTTGGTGAAATAGTTCTTCTGATGTAAAGTTGCGTTTTTGATGATGGTTTGGTTGGATGTGTGTTATTTTTGTATTTTGTCTGGTGTTACCAGATAAGGTATCCGTTGGCGTTGGTTTATAATAACTATTAGGGTTATTATTGTTATTTGTTATTGGTGTATTTCTAATAGGGTTTGCGCTGATTGCTGGTCTCTGTTGATTTACGTTTAGGTTGAATCTTTGTTGAAATGTGGGTTTCGTAAAATTTGAATTTAACGTTGGTTTTGGAAAATGTTTATATTGATTATTAAAATTCGTATTATTAAAATTTGGGTTATTGATTCGAGGTTGATTTGTTTGTGCGTTGGATGGTGTGGATTCTTTTGGGAGATTGTTTGTCTCGCGGCTTGTATAGTTTTTATTGCTGATTAACTTTTATTTGCGTTGGAGTTGTATAGTCTGTTGCGGTAATACATTACATTTTCTTCTTCTATTATCATGTTCGTGGCTTCTTCTAAGTTTTGGAGACGTTGGAATCTGATTTTATCTGATAGTCGTTCCGGTAGTGAATTTATATAGGTGTCCAGTGCCATTTCGTCATAAATTTTTGTTTTTAAATGTCGGATATTTTAATCGAGTTTTTCGATTTTTAATTTTGTTAAGATTAAACATCTTACGTCTTCGCATTACATTCCGAATTGGTACGGGGATTGATTATTTTCCATTCTTAGGTTTATTAAGTCGCGTATAAGGCATTTTATGTTTCTTTGTTGCTATGTAGTCTTTATTTCGTCTTTCATTTTTAAATAACAGTCTTCATTGAGGGTGATTAATTTACTCACGGTTAGTGCTAGTTTGTTTTCGTCTTGATTGCAGTGGACGGTTGCTATTACTTCTGTTGGGAAATTGGCAATCCATTTGGTGTATATGTAAAATTTTCTTCCGTACAGGTATGGTCTAAAGTAGTTTGTTGCCCAAATTACGGCTAATAATTCTTTCTCTATGGTACTATATTTTTGTTCGGTTTTATTTAGGGTTCTGCATGCGTAGCTGATGGGTTTATCGCTATCTACTTTTCCTTGGCACAATACTGCGCCTAATGCTATATTCGATGCGGCTGTCGTTTTATATAAGCGGTTTCGTAAAGTCTGGGTATTCTAATACGGGGTGATTTGTTAGTATATTTTTAACTTTGTCCACGACTTTAATGAATTTCGGGGTGTGTTCAATTTTGTTTCCCTTTTTTAAACAATTTGTCAAGGGCTAGGTTATCTAAGTGTAACCTTTAATGAATTTGCGGTAGTAACCACTAGTTCCTAGAAATGCTTTAATTTCCTTGTTTGTTTTGGTATGGGGTAATTTAGTACTGCATTTGTTCTATCGGGGTTTGGCATTACTTTTTGGGGTGTTATTATATGTCCTAGAAATGATACTTCTTTCTGTAAAAATTCGCTTTTGTCTAGATGTACTATAAAATGTGCCTGTCCAGTCTTTTAAATACTTCTCGTAATCTTTCTATGTGTTCTACTAATGATGTTGAATAAACTATGATGCCGTCTAGGTATACAAGGCATTTCTCGTTGTGTATTCCTCGTAATGTATTGTCCATGACTCTCTGAAAAGTAGTGGGTGCGTTTTTAATCCAAATGGCACTCGTTTATAATTATAATGTTCTCTAGGTGTGCTGAAGGCGGTTTTTGATGTATCTATTGCATCCATTTCTACTTGATGATATCCTGATGCTAAGTCTAGTGTTGAAAAATATTGGCATTTACTTAATTTGTCTAAAATTGCCGTTATATTGGGTAGTGGATATTTGTCATCTACCGTTTTTTCATTTAACTTTCTGTACTCTATTACCATTCTGTATTTTGCTTTACTCGAGGCGTCTAATTTTTTAGGTACTATTAGTACGGGGCTGCTCCATGGTGAGTTGGAGTGTTGTATGATATCCTGTTCTAATAAGCCTGCTACTTGTCTGTCAGCTTCTTCTTGGCTTGCTTGAGGTAGTTGGTATGCTTTTGTAAATATGGGTTTGTTGTCTGTTAGTTCGATATTATGCTTAACTGTGTTGGTGAATGTTAAGGGTTTTCCTTCACAGAGGAATATATCGCTGTATCCAAACATAAATTTTTATTGCACTTTGCTCTTCTCGATTGATTTCGATATTAAAGCCAACGTTACTTAAATTTTCTCTTAACATCTGGTCGTGTTTTATGAGATTGTAACAGTCTTCTAAATTTTCATCAATTTCCATTTCGTTAAAATTTAGTTTTTCTATGTTAATCGGGTTTGTTAATGATTGTTCTACGGGGTAGTCATTTGAGTTTAAAATCGTCGTAGTGGCATAATTATTTTTTATTTGTACTATGGCGGTCGGGATTTTTACTCCTTGTTGAAATGTAATGTGATTTATGATTCCTACTTTGTTGTTTGAATTTACTGGAATTTTTATTTTCCTTTTCGTTCGGGATTCTATCGTGTATTTTTGTTCGATTTAGATATTTTAAAATTTAATGGGATTATTCCGTGTTTAGTTCTTAATAAGCGGTTTTTTTATATCAATGTTAATTGTCTTAGAAGGCCCATCCCGATTAGTCCGTCATATTTGGTCATTGAATTCGAAAATACAAAATTTGTTTCATTTTTACATTGAATGTTCTCGGTAAGGGTATATTAGCTACGAATTGGTGTAATGTCGTTTATTGGGCTGTTTAATTTTAAATGGTTCTTTTTCTACATAATCTAAATAATGTTTCTTCACTATTCTGGGGCTAATTAATGCTTTTGAAGATCCGGTATTGATTAATAGTTTAAGTTTGGCATGGGGCATTTCTATGTATGCTAGTACTAGATGATTTATGTTATTTAAGTTTATTAAGTTTGGTCGTTTATAAATCGGTCTATCTGAAAATTTGAGCAAGTATTTTCTTCGCCGTCCTCGTCGTAAGTTTCGTATGGTTCGTCGCGTTCATAAGTTTCTACATGGTTTGATTCATTGTTCGTACTGCGATGAATGTAATTATTTTGGTCATTGTCAAAATTATTACTTCTTGGTGAAATAGTTCTTCTGATGTAAAGTTGCGTTTTTAATGAGGGTTTGGTCGGATATGTGTTATTTTTGTATTTTGTCAGGTGTTACCAGATGAAGTATCCATTTGCGTTGGTTTGTAATAGCTATTAGAATTGTTATTGTTATTTGTCATTGATGTATTTCTAATAGGATTTGCGCTGAATGCTGGTCTTTGGTGGTTTACGTTTTGGTTGAATCTTGGTTGAAATGCGGGTTTCGTAAAGTTTGAGTTAAACGTTGGTTTGGGAAATTGTCTGAATTGATTATTAAAGTTCGTATTATTTAAATTTGGGTTATTAATTCGCGGTTGATTTGTTTGTGCATTGAATGGTGTGAATTTTTGTTGGGGGATTGTTTGTTTCGCGGTTTGTATAGTTTTTATTGGTGTAAAACTTTTATTTGCGTTAGGGTTGTATAGTCTGTTTCGGTAATACATTACATTTTCTTCTTCTATTATCATGTTCATGAGTTCTTCTAAATCTTGGGGACGTTGAAATCTGATTTTATCCAATAGTCGTTCTGGTAATGCGTTTATATAGGTGTCCAGTCTCATTTCGCCATACATTTTTGTTTTTAATTGTCGGATTTTTGTTTTTTATTTTCGTTAGGATAAGACTTCTCACAGCTCGGCATTTCGTTCCGAATTGATACGGCGATTGGTTGTTTTTTATTATGAGGTTTATCAGGTTGCGTAGAAGGCATTTTATTTTTCTCTGGTTTCCAAAATATGCAATTAGTATGCGTTTAAAGTCCTGCCAGTCTTCAAGGTAATCTCGGCTGGCAATTAGTGTTAGTGCCCGTCCGGTCAGTTTACTTATTAAAGGCGTAAGAGTAATACATTTTTTTCGTTATCTCCGGGTTTGTAGGTTTCAAAAAAATTTTGCATGCTGTGATAAAAGTACCTAGAAGGGCTTCATCTCCGTTAAGACTGGGGATGGTCTCGTAATGAATTTTCATGTCTGCACTCATTTTGGTTAAGGGTTGCTTTCGCTTTTAATTAATTTTGAATTTTGTAAAAATTGAAATATAGTTCGCGGTTTGTGCTGTTACTATTGGTTGGGTTTATTGATTTTCAATTTGAAGTGTGTCGAGTTATTTAAAGAATCGTAGTTGCTATTATTTGTACTTAGTTATACGGTGCGGTAATTAATTTGTGGGATTTATGCTCGATAATGTCGGGTTAGTTGCGGTAGTCTTAAATTTGTTTATTGTCACTTCGCAAATGTTAATTTTATTGTTTGCGCCAGTTAAGACTTATTTTATTTTAATTCTTCTGATTTAATTAAGTCTGTTTTAATTATCTCTTTTCTGTGGGTGTTAATTGAGTTGTATAAACGTGTAAGATGTTTCTGTGTAATTATTGTCACGTCACCTTGAGTTTTAATTTCTGTTGCAAGTCTTCAGCTAATTACTTTATTACAATATTGCCTTTGTAACTTAATCACAAAGTTACTTCGTCTACTGAAAATTTAGTTTTAGTCTTTGTGAATAGTTTCTATTAAATTGCGTAATGCTTTTGTTTAATTTAATGTGCAATTGAAATTGCTAATACTTTTCTGAAAGGTATTGTTTTCAGTCTGTGTGAAAATAAATAGTTAGCGTCTTTACTTCGTTAATTACTGCATAAAATATTACGTCTGATAATTGTTTGGTTATATTTAGATATATCCGTATTAAGAAATATTCAATTATGATGCGCGTCTTTAAATTAATTATAGTTTTTTTAGTAATGTGGATATTTATAGAGTCGCGATGGTGAATAATTTCATCACTGTTGGTCGTAATTTTATACGCTTTGTTTTAACTCATGATGGATTAATTATTAATATATTGTAATGCAAAGTGCGTTTCTTTAATTTATAGAAATGCTCTGAAGTTTAAGTTTTAAATAGTCGTTTCTTTAATAAAGTTTAACCCTGGAATAAATCGTTTCTGTTACTGCTTGTTTGTGAGAATTGCGTTTAAGCTTTTGGTGTTAAATGATAATGTTAATTACGTTCTGCTTTTTATATCCTTTTCAGCTACGGGAATTTGGTGATAGGTTCTGGCAAGATCGATTGTAGAAAAATTTTTTCATGCTTTGCAATATTTAGGAAAAATCTTCTAGAAATGAGATACAATACTTTTCAGGAATTATGCAAACATTTAAAACCCTGTAGTTTCCACAGGGTCGCCACTTTTTTTTGCGTTTGGCAACTAAATGTATGGCTGAAGCCCATGGTGATTCGGATGGCCTTACTATTCCTAACTGGATCATAGTGATGAATTTATGCTTGGCTATTTTGAGTTTCTCAGGCGTTAATCTGCGTAAACGGTTGTATACTGCTGGTTATAGGGTCGTTAGGATTAATGTTCGGTGCTATGCTTTATTAGCTTGGGAAGATGAGTTATATCCGGGTATTTGGTTAAGATTTTGTAGTACATTGAACTGAATACCGTGGTTGAGATCGCACTATATGCAATACTGACGATTTGAACTTTGGTTGAAAGCTTTGTCTCTGAGTCAACAATTGTCAGGTTCTTACGTCATCCAGTAATTAATTTATAGTGTGCGAGTGGATCCATGTCGATAATGGGTTTTCTCACATCAGCGATGACGAATCGCCAAGCGAATGGTCGCCTTAGTCACAAATCTAATGTTAATGTGATTGTACTATATGTGATTCTGATCGTCTCATTTGCTGCGAATAAATAGTAGCTTATTGTTTGAGCAGTCCACAAACCTTGCTTCTTGGGTATACACAGAGGTCTGTACCAGTGTCGATTAAAAATTCTATAGATGTGATGCGAACTTTTATGTGCTAGCGGCGTCAAATGGAATTCAGAGAATTATCCGCCCCTAATTCATACGTTCGGGGTTTCTCTCGTCTGTGAAATTGCAAGGTTGTGTAAACTGGTGTGCAGTGGCTCCGAATTTGTAGTGAAACCAGCATAGATCTTTAAATTGTAGCTGTCTACGTGGACTTTGTCTACGTTGCCGTGTTTGTAACAATGGTTTAGAAAAGGTTTGGCTGCGCTGATCTATTGGAGCGCTTTGTGTTTGCTGAAGCTGGAATTTGAGGGCTTTTACTCATTTTGTAAGCTTTTCCTAGAATGTAGAGCTTGTATCTACTATCGTATTAGCGCGTTTTGCAGATTGTGCACTCTAGACTGCATTTGCTAAATATGATACGTCTTCCATGGACGTTTGTAATTCAGTACCTAGGATTGTTTGTATTTGTATTTACAAGCGGCCTAACCTGACTGATTTTAATAGTGTATCTGGCACGAATGTTCCACTTAGTTCATGTAGTTCTCTTGAGAATTGTCAGGGTTTGCTGTCGCTCAAAGTTTCGTGCTCCAACAGCTTTTTAGTTCGTTGTACTTGCGGTGAGCTTAGCTGTTTAATTAATTTGGCTGTGATTTTTGTGCATTTGTCGGTCTCCAGCGGTTTAATTATGATGTCCTGTACTCCTTCTGCAAGTTTGGCTTTGAGGTTGGATATTATGTATGCGTATTTTGTAGCATTTTGTGTATTATGACTTATTCCGAAACTATATTCTACTTGGAAAAACCATAATTCTGGATGGGCTAGCCAGAAAGATGAAATTCGAACGGTAACCTTGTTCCCTTGCTTGGTTATTTTAAACGGTTTAAATTGTCTTTAAGCTCTTAAATTAATCCGTGTTAACTCTGCCGCATTAACCTCTTAGGCGATTACGTCGGCGGTCATGAATGTTGCGTTCCGGTTCGTCTGGTGTCACCTTGTTAATACTTTGTAGCAACTGAGATCACATTTATTTACAAGTTGAAAATATGAACTAATTACACATTAAAAGCATGACGTACAAAGAAGCTATTTGCAAAGGTTTTGTGTGCGTAATTATTGCAAATGTTTTTAATACTGAAAGCACTTTAGCTATTAAGGCTGTTGAACGCATTTATACTTTGTAGGTTTAAATATTATGGCTTCACGACCAAGACCTGGCTGGATCTCATTTGGGATAGAGGTTGATATTGATTGTTACGTTGAATGCAACGTGGCACCCTAGTAGCGATGACGGATAGGATTTCCATGCTTTGATACCATGCGGCCGGTGGGCAGAATTGCTGGCATATTGGCGGCATTCTTGGTTGGTAGAAGTTAAAGCGGGCTGATGGCCAAATGTCCCCAATCCTGGCGTGCATGTTGGCATTACATGCTCTAGGCGATGGTCCTGATGGCTTCGGAGGTGGGGCGGATCCAAGTTGTGCTGTGGTGGGCTCCTGCGTGCGTAGTGTTATTATGTGCGTTTACTTCATTTTATTTCGTTAAATTTGGTGGTCACAACGAAATAATCAGAAAGAGAACCTTTACCGCATGAGGTGCTTTGTGACCTCCCTTTTGTACTATTTTAAGGATCTCTCCAAGAAGTTTAGTACTACCTTAAAAAGGGAAAAAATTAAAAATTTTCCTAGCGTTTGGCGATCATTTTATATCGTGGGCGTGTTTGTAGTGTACGTTCGAACGGTTCTGTTATGTATTTCGTAGGGCGTCGGATGAGTCCACTATTGTTAATGGAGTGTTTCAAGCGTGCATGCTATTTATTTGTATGCTGCGTGCTTATTGGTCAGTTAGGAATAAGGTTGATTGTATACTCCCAAAATTAGGATTATACTGTTAATTATGAAAAGCGAATACATCATTTTTATACCGTTATTTTCTATGATATTCAGATTATATATTTTGTAAGTCATACACATTTCAAGTTATATATTTTTTCAAACTAGAAGGTTTTGCTTGATTAGAGAATAATATTAACAACCAAAACAATTATTTCTCAAATCAAAATTACCTTATTTGATGCTTTTTATAAATAAATTTTTAATAAGAGTTTTGTTTGGTCTACAAAACATGCGCTAGAAACCGTCTCAATTTTCTAAAATTGTTTTTCAATTTTTGTGGTGAAAATTAAACGAAGTCAAGAATTAATAAGAAAATTAAACACAATCACTACAATGTACACACAGCGGTTAAATACAGGGAACTTGCAGGTCATATAGCATATGAAAGTAATTTATCGCTATTCATTCAACAATGGGAAGGATTTTTCAACGCCGCGCTAATTAATACATATTGATTATAGCAGTCCGGTATTTGCCGAGTGAATATAAACACCGTATATTCACGACATTGTTTGCTTGTGCGTAATATTGACAATGTCAGAAACTGTATAGACGCTAAAGGTTTAATAAAATTGTAAGCAGGAAGATGTGAAAACTTTCATTTTTTATATTACAACGCTGAAAACAATATTAATTAAACTGCTAGCTCACAAAACCCGCAAAACACTTTAGCTTTTGAACATTATCATCATCTCGTGAAAATTTAATTGAATAAAAATTAATTAAATCGGCAATTATTACTGGGTATGGTTCATTGGAACAAAGGGTCCAAGGGGTGAGCAACTTTGGGGTTTCTTTTTAAGAATGCAATAATATAAACACGAATTTGTGTTTTTCCAAATGTTATTGCTATATTGACATAAGCAATTTTTCACGTTATTGATGGAATACAAGTTCATTCACGTAGCTGCTCCGGCTAACTTGACCGTAGCACTTCTCGTCAACCCAATTCTTTGAATTTAGTGCCCAAAAGATTAGAACTTTGATACCTAGTGTGGCATGTAGCACCATACTGCTAAGACTAAAAGTCGTGCATGTCCATGTCTTCAATTTCTGGCCACAAAAGCTGATTATCATTCGAACTAATTCGCCGTCAAATTGGAGGTGCTGTATTGTCCAAACGAAGAAACTACATCGAAGTGGGTGGTCGGTAGTCTTCAAATCCTGGGTCAATAGGACCTTGTAAGTGAAAAATCTGAGATCTTTGTGCATAATTCCCTCTAAACTGATACAGTTAATTTTGGGTTTCTATGGTTCCTAAGATCTGTGATGATATTCTGAATTGTACGCACTATACGAGCACGGGACCGCTGCTGTTGTGCACTAGCATGCCCGTCTCACTAACTTTTTCAGAAATTTGCATACAGCAGGCGCGGTTGGTGCATCATTTCGGCCGATATTTTTTCAAAATTAGCACTTCTTTGGCTACACACCACTTGTTCCGTCCAACCCTGTATATATTTATTTAGTTTCTTTATATTATTACTCTAAAATTTTAGTTTATTTTGTTAATGGTAATATCTGCTCTTTTATTTAAATTAATTTGATTAACCTGGTCGTGTTTTCACCTTCGACGTTCTATCTTGTTTGCGATATATGTTGAGTGACTGCGCGGCCTAGCACAGTCCATTGTCACCGCTTAAACAATAAGTTTCTGTTTCGGATGTCAGTCCCCGTATAGGACTACCTCACCGCTTTATATTATTCTTTGAGTGTAGTAATAAGTGTTCTGGATCCAAGAATCTTCACCGCTCTAACTGGACATCAGGTAAGAATATTGAAGGCCGCACTTATTTAATATCTGTTTGGTTATACACCCGCTTTCTCTCCTCAGTATCCTTTTTATGTACTCAACACCACTCATTTAGGAAATAAGATTTCAATATTTCCCTACGTTAAGCAAGCGTATTTGTGCTCATTTCGAGCTGCGAAAATATAGAACTGTGTTCTTGTCAATACTTTGAGCAGGAAACATGTCAATGTCAAAATAACATACGATTTAAAAAGAAACCGCTATATGGTCCGCCCTATATTATATTTTCTGAATCACCTGATTACGTACTAAAGGTGCGTATTGTATCTAATTTATTTGAGCATGTTTAAACACCAAGAACGTTTAGGTCACGTGTAATTGCATAAGCATATAGTTTGGTTAGTACAACATATTAAACAAAAGCGATTAAAAACCAAGTTCAACCATAACTACCTTTACCTGCAAATGAAAGAGTTATATCCCACTCGTTAAATTTTTGCACAATAAAAATGATTCATTATTTTTTGTGGTAAAATGTGCAGTACTAAGATATACAATTCCAAATGCCAAACATGATCTGGTTATCAAGCACTTTTTGTCAGGAATTGCAATAAAATGCTAAAAACTATAGATGCAGGTTGTTTGATAAGTGCCAACTGCCTTTATACAAGAAACTGTCAAGAAGGGTATAAAACAATCTTTCAGTAGTATTCAACTATGGTATAGCTATCAGGCAAGGGCGGACTGACCCAACGGGATATTGACAAAAATTTCCGTGCGTCGATGCATTTTGGAACGAGTGACTAGAGAAAATTATATGTAAAGTAATATTAATGGTTTAAGCCAAGACACATTATTTTCATACTCGACCAAACCATGCCTTTCGTGCAACTCTGGTCATGTCAATTATGTTTTTATAGATAAAAGACAAAACAATTAAAGGTTATTTCGGGCTTCCGGTCTTAACTGTTGTAATATAATTATGAGTTTGCATAGTAATAAGCAAATCAGACTATCGGCAATGTGGATAATACTATAAATATTTACGCTCTTTCCCCGAACAGTTTCTTTTAAACGTTTAATCAACCTTAGAATGTTTAATTGAAAAAAACAAAAGTGAAACTGATTTCTAAAAAGCACGCTCTTGCTGAGTTATCCCATTATTTTGCATATTTATCATTCAGTAATGCATTTTCGCAGCTTCTCTCGAAGTTGACGTTGTTATTCTTTTACATATATTTTTTCAAATGATATGTTGACAAAGTATAGTTAGAGTTGTACAGTATTGAAAGCTCACAATAGAGTGCGGTATTAGTAAAGGGAGATTTACAATTAATTTTTCATAGAAAAGCATTACTCAACTTGCCAAAACGGAATCAGTATCCCAAAGTGGGGTAGCACCATTCTCATGTGGCAGGTGGTAGTTTTCAGGACATATGGTAGACGCGTCGGAGAAAAAATAAGGCGGAAGAGGAGAGCGGAATGTAAAAAGTTAAGTTTTCGCATAAGCGTTCTAAGAGAGAAAGAAATAAAGAGGGTTAGGAGGGGGGAGATCAGTTACGCTCGAATTTTCTCCTTTTTGTTTACTGCAGTGAATGTCCAAACAATGTTTTACAAAAACTTCATAAAAAAACCTATCTTCGAAATCATCATAGATAAAATAAAGTTACTAGTAGTAGACGAGAAATACGTGTAGCAATTAGCAATTTCTTGTGTATAATAAAATTGTTTAATTTATCACACAAAATCGCTTAAATTAAGAAAAAAGCAAACTTATCGATCAAATCCCCCTAATTAGTCTTTTGAGTTTGTCTCCGTTCTATACTCAATACAGCCAAATCGTACAATCTAGTTTTGAATCATAGTAATCTCATTAAATATGTTTTGATTATTTTTAATTTACAGATACATTTTTCACCAGTTATGGACGTTACAGGGTTAGCGACTTATTTATCTAGCGTAATCTGTAAATAAATTTGACAACGTTTATTTGACTGTTCAGGATTCGGGGTTCTTTAACTGTGGGAACCGTCTGTACGGGGTCTCTGGGGCCGCAACTAAGCTACTGTTTCGCTTTAATAGTTGAAGTTTTATAAATAAGTTCTACCTCACAAAGCTTTTTTAATCGTACACAATACAACGCTTCCTATTCGTTTATGTACAACACATTCAAATCGAAAGAAGTTTAGTTAAGAATGAGAATGAAGTGCGAACGATTATGTAGTGCGTATAAGCAAGGGATTCAGTAAGTGCTCCTCCCACAAATAAGCGTCAAGTTAGTGTAAGTTTGTGTATTGGTTGGTAGGGTTCATACGACCACTTAATAATTTTGTATTGCTAACCTACAAATGTCAAATAGTTTCTCATTTTCATTGTTATTGCGTTATTGTTTACTTGCTTTTCTTTTGTTACTTTTGTTTTAGTACGTTATCTTTTATAGTACCTTTCAATACTATAACTGTATAAGTTATTTGCAATTACGTGGATATGAACCAACAGAGTCTTTCTGCTGCCAAAAAAGTCCGCCTAAGTATTTTTCCGTTGACGGTGTAGGGCGGATCTTAAATACTTCCATAGTTTGTAGTGAACAAAATACCAACAATAATATGACGGAAAATGTTGCCTTTACTGGAAATGCAGCAGATAGTGTAATACATTTGTGTGAATATAATTTATTCATTATATCATAATTAGGTATTACTGATAAAAGTGTGTACAATATTATACGTGAGTACAAGTAGACTCATGTAATACATAAACTAAAAAACTTTACTATCGACAACAAAAAATTTTGGACAACATTAACGATGGAACTAGTCGTCTTAGACAAGGTCCATTCCTTTTTTAAAAATAATGATCCACCTGCACTAAACAAAGTTCTATATGTCGCGTCTGAATATAACGAGATATCTCAATTAAAACGAAACACTCTGAGAACCCTCTTGAATAAAAATGTGCTACGTACCATGATGTGGCCGGAAGAAAACGTAAATATACCAGGCTAACTACCAATGCGGAGACGGGAGGGGTTCCTAGCAATACAAAATAATACATCGCCAAGGATTTTCTATTTACAATAAAAAAAACGCAAACAGAAATTTCTATTGAAATAGCAAAACAAAATTAACTAAGGTTACTATTTAATAAAACAATTTTACTCTATGGACAAATTCACTAATTGTTTTATGAAGTGCGCAATTCGTAGCTAACATGCAATAAATCTAATCAGTACCAAAAAGAATAAAGTTGATACTTTTATATAAGCAGATGGGTTAATTAAAAAAACATTAAATATAGAAACCTTTCTAGTAAGGATTTTACTAGAACAAACATTAGCGTATCGAATTTACATTGGGTTTATCCCTGGGTTTGTTAGAAAAGGAAAACAATTCACATACATTTATTGGGATACTTATCTTGACAGCCCTCGGAAGCGAATTGGCACAGCAACGTCGCGGTAGTCAGCAACAATCATGCTACTACCGTAATTGCAACGGCGGTCTACATGCAAGAGCAGTTGATCTACATCAAGGACTAATCGGGCTACGCAGCAAGCAATTTAGCCTCCAGCTAAGAGCTAAAAAATGAAAATCTTACTAATATTAACAACTCAGGAGCGCTTACCGATACACACCAAATCTACACATTTGATAGAGGAAAAACGTGCATCGCTCTTGAAATAACAGAACGAGTAGTTTTTACAAGTGCATCAACGCACAAACTGCAGAATCAAAGTTTAAAAGGAGTTCAAAATAACACGAACTCGAAAAGCAAACATCCACGTTGGTTTTTTTGGAGAATAGTTGGATATATTATTTCGACAAATCTATAGATGGGGAACCCACTAGAACGCAATTATACGTAATCGGAAAGTATAACGCGCTCACGGATACCTAAACAGGATCTTGACTAATTAATTGTAGCATAAACTTGTCGTTTCAAAACAACTAGATTTACGTTGAGAAATTCTTAGAAAGCGTATTTATTATTAATTATGTGGAAGGATTTAACAATAGATATGGGATTTATAGGAACGGATAATGATTAACAAGGAATTTGAGTTGAAAATTATTAGACAGAGTATTTACTATTAATTAAGTTGACGGATGTGAGAATAGCAACGTAGTTGATTTAACAAAATTATCGTAAAGAGGACTTATGAATTAACAAAAGAAATTTCTAAACAAAAATTGGAATTTAGCAAAATAGATACGGTTATCTGTATTGGATTATCAGCGGTTACAAAATACTATTCTTAAATAAAAGTAAAATAGGTGCAAGGAAACTATATTTAGTACAAATAAGAAAATATAGGGATGAAGGTGAAGCTGAAACAAAAAGTAAAACGTTTGAACAAGCAGAACGTCGACCTTTGTTTCAAGAAACTGTTGCAAACGTAACATCAGACAATTGGAAAAATGTTTTGCCACGTCCATGATTTAGAATTAAAATGTGGCGACCCTACATTGTTATGGATGTTTTAGTGGAGTCCTTTATCATACAATTAGGGAACGATGACTCGTCTTTATCGTCTAAAGAAGAATTTGAAACAGAAAACAAATACTATTTTTGTAACCCTCTTTTAATAAAAAATATTAATATTTATTTTGCTGTATGCACTGTTCTATAAACTATGATTATCACTATTAAAGTACATATTATTACAATGGATTTTAACTTTAATAAATATTTTAGTAATAACAATAAATTATAATTATAATCGTTACTGAATTAAGTAATACTTGCCATTTGCAATTTCTAAATTTACTTGACAGTTTTCTAAATCGCTTTCATTTCTTGCCGTTTTAGCCTTTTTACATATATCTTTTGTTTAGAGTTTAGACTTTTGTAAATAGAACGTATAAGTAGCGTAGTATTGTAAAACCTTAAAAGTATAATGATTAATTGGTTATTCATGTTCTAAAACTTATTTTTCTTATTTCAGTCAACTAGCAAGGAACAGGAATGGGATGAAATGTCGGTTGGATGGATAGCAACCAAATATTTACCTTTTAGTTTTTTTGAAGACGATGCGACACAAAGATTGTTTCATGTGTTAAATAACACTGTAGTACTGCTTAAGCGAACGGCGATGAAAGAGAAGGTGCTGAAACAGTTTGCTATAATGTAAGAAAAAATTAAAAGTGTCCTTGCGAAAAACATTTCTAACTTTTCACTTACCGTTGATGGTTGGACTTCAGTATCTAATAAATTTAATTATGGTATAACTATTCATTTTATTGACAATGATTGGATTTTACAATCGCTGGTATTAGATTTTGTTCCTGCAAATGGATCTCATACCGGTCAAGATATTGCCGTAACAGTTTACCATTCACTTAAAAAGTATAACATTCAGCACAAAATTCAAGGGATAACAGTAGGCAATGCAGCAGCAAACACATTATTTATGGCGGAATTAGCAATACTTATAGATAACAAACCAAAACAACAAGAAACCGACCGTATTTGCTTTAACAGGGAAGATTCGCATTTCAGATGCTTCGCACACATTTTAAATCTTAGATTTCAAGACTTGATGAAATTGCTTAAAGCAGAAGAAGAAGCAGAGTTTGAAGAAATAGTAGGAAGAAGAAGAAGAAAAGTTTTGTGAAAAAAAAACTGATGCAGATGCTGGTACGGACAAAGATTTCAACAAAAATCTTTCGTCGGTAACGAAGCTGCGACAATTGTTTTTAAAAATAAAAAAATCTGAAAAATGGTAACAAAAATTAACAAGTTGTTGCGATGCGGCAAATTTAAAGTACTTGTCTACAAATATTGATGTTTCAAAGCGTTGGAACTCAACGAACGACATTATATTAGTCGCACTTAACATGCAGAACGCATTAAATGCATTGTGTGAAAACAACAAAGAATTAGGTGATTTCAAAATTACTAAAACTGAATGGGAAGTTTATTCAAAAATTCAGAGTTTATTAAAGCATTTTAAAAGTCTTTCTACTTTACTTGGTGGAGAAAATTATGTTACTTTACTGAACGTAGTAGTAGGCTTTAACATGTTGCTTGACAAAATAGAACATGCTATTCAGGGTTTAGGAAGAAATTCATTGAGATCTGAACTCGAAGAAAATTTGTTTTTAGCCTATCAAGCTGCACATACTAAAATGTTAAAACATTATCATAAAACAAATTAGATCTACTGTGCCGTCCTTATTTTAGATACACGACATAAAACGCAAACATTCAATTTGACCACGTGGGGACAAGAAATGAAAGAAGCGTCAATAAAAACTTTCGAGATATATATATATATATATATATATATATATATATATATATATATATAAAAAAGTACTACGTACCGTCGCAGCCCCAACCAACTCTTTTAGTCGAAAATTTTGATATGAATGTTAGTGACGATGGTGAATTAGATGTATATTTTATTTATGAAAAAAATCAAATCGTGAATAACAATTGGTGTCAAGAAATTGACAACTATTTAAATTGTCCCAGAGAAAATAAAAGCGAAGATATACTAAAATGGTGAAAGAACCATAAATCTGTTTATCCAGGTTTAGCTTCAATGGCACGCGATCTATTTAGTGTCACCGTAACTAGTGTACCAGCCGAGAGACTTTTCTCAAAAGCTGGTTTGACTATTCGGAAACATCGCAATAGGTTAAGTCACGAATCGGCAAAGGCACTACTGTGTATAAATTCTTGGCACACTAATAAATTATTAGAATAACGCCGTTACATATACATTTATAAAGTATTAATATTTTATTTATAGTTTGGTTTGGTAAAAGTAAACAAAAATAATTTGCTTGTTTTATTTATTTCTAGAATTAATTTTCAATTCAAACACAAAACTACACATGGAGGTTAGCTAAATACATTTGGTTTACAGATTGCAATAATTGAGATTGCGCCACTAAGAACTCTGGAATTTTCATTCTAAAGTAATTCAAATAAAATTACTATAATTTTTGAACAAAATTTATGTCTTTACTCATTATTGATCTCAACCCATAGTACAAAAGTACTTATAGGAATTTAAAGCATCATCAACATTTTCCACATGCGTGTCCTTTTGTTTCGCCAATTTCTATAAATCGGCAGTTCCTATTTGTTTTCGAAATTGTAGTCCTTTATTGGTGAAAATTGTGATTAACTTTTAGTATTATGTAATGAATGTTTTGCTAGGTATTCTTAAATGCGCGTCTGAATTATCGACATAATCGCTATGCCTCATAAAGTGAAAATCAATCGTCAAAACAAATTTTTCGACAACTATGCCAAGAAACGATTAAGACTTTTGAAAAGGGAATGGTTCTACTGAGAAAGCGTATTATTTTAAACATAACCTCCATATCTACATCGCTTAAGCTTTGTCATAAGATCATAAAATCATAAAAGTAAAATTACCAGAAATATTTAGTTCTCACAGTTTACCCATATATTCTAATAAATATTCAACAACGGTCTTTAAACGGAGTAAAATTGATCATGTATAATTTGTTTGTTCTAATTAACACTGCTTCCTTGTTAATTATAACTTTCAAAGTGAATTATTTACGTTCATAAATCACAAAAACATTTTATAATTGCTAATTGTAACAAACGATTGTATCTTAATTTAAAGTTGAAACTGCGAATAGTAAAATTTGTGTTTATAGCATAGTTTTACAACTAACTATTAAAACTAACACAATAAATAGGTACACGAAGTTTCAGGAGTCAGAATTGTAAAGTCGGTTATTAATTTTATTTCTTGTGAGATTTGCCAGATTCGAACAATTGAACTGCAGTTGAAGGCAATTATAGTAACACAATATCATTGACGATGCTCTTCGGATGCTACTAGGCAGTTGACGAAGCAAACTTTTCTTTTAATTTCGACTAAAATAAATATAACTGTTTCAATTTTTTAAATTGTCACATTGAAAACATATTTTTATTTTGATAGGAACTTTATTTAATACAAGAATTCCGAAGTTCTTACTGACACAGCCTATACCTTATTTACCGAAATTTGTTTTTGTGTACTGGGTATTTCGAGAACTCGAGAATAGTCGAGAATTCTCGACTCTAGATCGAGACGAGAACAAAAATTCTCGATCTCGAACGGCATCACTATAACTTATCGGTTTTCGGTACTAAAACAGTATGAAAAAAATTCAAGCTCTAATTATTATCGTGTTTCTTACTGAAACGTAGATTAATGATAAAAGAAATTTTTACAATACACTTTTCAATGTATTGAAAATCTAATTGCAAAATTTTTAGTTTATTTGAACATCTACTTGCAACATGATTTTGATTAACCAATCGGAACAGTAAAAATATATTTACAATTTTTTGAAATTATTATTGAAAAGATACATGTATTGGTAGTTACCGCATTGTGTAAATTTGTTCGTTGTGAATCAAGCGTGTGTTCAGTTTGTACCACGTTACTAAAACCCACCCTATTATTTACATTACTGAATTTGTTGGTTGAATGCACTATAGATATTAAACGATGCAAAATCTGCGTTTACAGCAATAAATATTTATTACAGTTTATCTAAAATGAATTCGTATACAATTTTCGTTAGGTATTTTCAACTAAAAGTTCCGAATGTGCGCGATAAAGAAAATACAAAAATATTTCTTGATAAAGGCAGCAGAGTTGTGAACTATATTAACGAAACGTGCTTGTGACATATTTTAAATAACATTTTGCAGTATATGAAAGGTAAGCTTTATGGCAGAGATTTCAGTTTAAATTGAATTCGTCTACGCTTTAAAAGCTTTTTAAATAGGTTTTACTGATTTTAAAGCGTGCTTCGTAATCGTATCTACTATATTCCCCCTGGAACTTTGCAAAACTTGCTAAATTTATTTTAAATAAAACTTGAAGTTACAGCAATGTAGAATCGCTTCTTATATGCTACCTTAATAAAATAAGTAAATGAGTTTGATTGTTGTATTTGCTTTCTTTATGTACAAACGCTGCAAGAAGCCAACCGATTATTCGATGAATCAATAGCATCTTTGATTATTATATTAAATTAGGTTAACGTGTAAAGCACATTTCACTGCTGCGTTGTTAACAAAACGTTTTGATGAAGAAATCCAGCCTCAAAAGCACCGTGGAAGTGTTGGGATAGAGATTCTTCCTTGTCAATTGAGTTGACGGTTGAAATATATGGAATGAATGGCTAAAAAAGCAAATAGAAAGAACTTTGGGAGAAAAGTTGCCTAGCCGGGGTTAAGACCGCGGACTCATGAGCATGTGAGGGAGGAGAATAATAAGACCAATTTTAATGAGGGAATATAGAAGGAGTTACGGTCGCTCGAACAAAGGAAGATATGAATTCTTTCTAACTAACATTGAAGTGTTATTTATTTTCATACCCCAAATAAATACAATAACTTCAATAGCTAACCACTCAGTAAAAATGTAAAAGAAAAATGCACACGAATTTTTATAAATTGAATATTAGATATTCGAATGAACGAATCAGTTATAAATTACACCAGACAGAATTTTAGCTCTCAAATTTCGCAGAAAGAAATCACTTATAAATTTACATACGGAAGAGTTTTAGTTGATGGACACGCCGGCGCAAAGTAGCCTGATAGACAAGCGTCTCGCGGTAGTAATAGCGCGGCTGCAATGACAGTTGTAAACAAATTGAGGTTACGTAATTTTTTTTGTTTACATATAGTGAATGAGATCTATGGAAATTACCTATTAATTTTGTTTATCGTGTTATTTGTAAACGAGGAGTAAAAATGAATACTTGCGAAGATTGTGGTTTTGAGTTTACACAAAAGAAGAATTTGTATGCCCATTTAAGAAAGATTCATAATTTTGAATATAGGAAGGCAGTTACTTTAACTAGTAAATTTTTGTGTGATACATTTGGCAAATCCTTGACCAGTAAAGCAACTTTACGTCGTCATTGCAGAACTGTTCATAAAAGTATTCCAATAATTCTCAACTCGTCAAGAATCAAGTGCTTTTATGAAAATTGTACAACACATCTAAAAGGATATAAAAAACGTCGACAACATTTGGCAAATGAACATCAAATTGAAACTAAACTTGATCAACTACATTTTAATTCACAATTAGGTTTGAAGATTATTATGCAAAGTGTTAATTATATACTAATTTTATTCTGTTCAAAAACTGAAAAAAACAAAAACAGGAAAAATCTTTGGCAATGTATATACTTCACACTTCAGCTAAATTATTGTCTGATGGCACCAAAAAGGAGTACTATAATTGCCATCAATCGTACAACTACATTCCAAAGGGCAAGGGTTTTAGAAGCTTAAAAAGCACAGGCACTAATAAAATTGGAAGTGTTTGTCCCTCAAGAATGGAAGCGACGATAAAGAACGATGGGTCTCTTGCAGTAGACTTCTGGACATACCAACGATATTGGTCGAGTTTTTTCAAGTAAAGAGAGTAAAGCAGAAATTGCAGGTATTTTCGAACATAAAGTTCTAGCTTGAAATTTTACAATTGATGTGTTTCAGGAAAATTAAAGGAAGGTGTTTCATTTCAACATATATTGGATGATGTTTGTGATTCTGCTTTAAAACAAGAAAATTCACAGAAAATTTTGTTGTTAGAAACAAAAGATATGCACAATATTGTTAGGGAGTACAATATTAAGTATGGTGTGAAACGTCACCTAAATGATGCAATTAGCGTACGGCTCTGGGTAGAGGAGATGATGAACTTAGGAAGCGACTGCCCTGTGTTATATTGTAAAAGCCAAGGCATAGAAGAAAACCCAAATAACTCAGAAATAATTTTAGATGTTCAAGACTTTGCATTAGTCATAATGACTTCTTTTCAACGTGAACAGTTGCTTAAATTTGGGAACGACAAAGTGTGCGTTGATGGTACACACGGTACAAATAGTTACGATTTTCAGCTCTACACACTAATGACAGTTGATGAATTTGGTTCAGGGTGCCCAGTGGCATTTTGTTTTTCAAATCGTGCTGACGAAAAATGACCTTCAAGTTGTTTTTTGGAAAAATTAAATCAAGAGTGGGTATTATATCAACTACTGTTTTTATGTCTGATGATGCTCCAGCATTTTATAATGCATGGTCTTATGTTATGGCCAAGGTACCTCACCAGTTGCTATGTACCTGGCATGTGGATCGTAATTGGCGCAATAATTTGTCAAAAATCAATGGAGGGATTGAAAAGAAAGTAGTAGTATATAAATCCCTTCGTGTTTTATTACAGTATGTATCTATTGATGAATTTAATGACGTTTTAAATCAGGTAGTAGAAGATCTTTATGCCGATGTTGATACACAATCATTTGCTAAATATTTTCATAATAATTATGCAAATCGTCCAACATCTTGGGCATATTGCTATCGATTGGGTTTAGGAATAAACACTAACATGTATCTTGAATCGATGCACAAAGTTTTGAAGTATGTGTATTTGGAAGGTCGGAAAGTAAAACGTTTGGACAAAAGCATAAATGCATTAATGAAAATTGCTCGAGATAGCTTGTTTAAACGTATAATTAAACTTGCAAAGAATACTTCCAATGACAAAATTAATAGAATTAAACAAAGTCATAAATCAAGTCTAACAATTACATCCGATTTTATTAGACGTCTTGAAAATGATAAGGGATTTTTAGTTACGTCGTCCACTTGTGCTTTTTAACAGTATCAAGTTACCAGAGTAGATGAGGCCTGTGAAGGTTTATGCCTAAGTTGTACAAAGTGCAGCATATTGGTTCATACATTTCAATGCACCTGTATTGACAACATGATAAAGCTTAACATTTGCAAACACATACATGCTTGTGCGATACAGTTTTACAAATCGAATCTTGACATTGCAACACCTTTGCATATTAGTAATGTTAATGAACTTTTCAGCAGCAATATTTTACATGAAGCAAAATCTTCCAAAAATGATATTATTAAAAAAAAAGCCGAGCTAATAATAGGCCTATGTGAGAATGCTTCGTTAACTGACGACAAGCATCTGAATATAATGAGGCAATTTGATAAAATCATTGACACAGAGGAGATTAATATTAATAAAAAAGTTGAACATCAGATGCGGCTTTTTTCAACAAAGAAGAAATCAACAACGAATAATGATCTTAAAAACCCTACCCTAACAGAAGAATTTTTATTAGGGATGGTTTGGTTAATAACTCAAACCTTAATGTTAATGTTCATACAAGATCTGATCATACATCACCTGATTTTATGTTAAGATAAGACAGTGTATTATCTCAGTAGAAAGTAGGTTTAATTAACACCAAAGCTTATAAGGTTAGATTTTGTTCTGCTTTCTCTTGTTTGGGAATAAAATCCGATGGGGAAACCACTCGCAGAAATACATGTACAAATTGCTGAAAATTATTACAATCCCAGCGATTTTGATGGGAAACCTACAAGTACGCCACTAATCTAATTTAATCCTCAGTTCTCACTTTGTTTTATTAGTGTTACAAGCACTGGTAAGTTATTGTAATTTCGTCAAATCTGTCGGATTGAGTGTTCTTATATTAACAGTGCAGTATTTTAGTTTTACTTTTAGTCTGAGTACCAAAATAATCTTAATTTTCTACCTTGTTTTTTTTACATATTTTAGTCGACTGACAGTGCAAACAAAATTCTCGACAAAATAAAATTAGTTTCTTTCTTAATTAATTTAGGTATTTATTGAGAATGTATATGGGTACATAACGTGTTTACTTTTTAAAAAATAAAAATACAATTATTGAAACCTTAAGCTTCTATTACTATTATTAAACACATTTTACTCAAGTAATTAATAATTTACAAATCAAATTAAAGAAATATCAGTAAAGTACCTTTAAACTGCATATTGACACAAGTACGAAAGATACCTAGAATAGCAACAAGTTAGTACAAAGTACCAAGTTGTTTACATACAAGAGCTAACATATATAGATAACATTCGTGTAAAGTTAATTTCCTTCATTGCACTAAATTTAACTTCTTTTTTATCCAAAGTTGGTTGCTTATAGAAACTGGTCTCTTATATTCAAATCATGAAATTTTCTTAAGTGGCCAAACAAAGTTTTATTTTACGTAAATTCAGAACCACAATCTTGGCAAATATTCATTTTTTACTTCTTCTATATAAATTAGGAGATAAACAATCAATTTAACATTAACACAGACCTCATCCAATTTATGTAAACAAAAAAAATTACGTACCCTCAATCTGTTTACAACTGTCATTGCAGCCGCGCTATTACTACCGCGAGACGCTCGTGCCTGATAGAATGTGCGATGGTCTTGACCAGTTGGCCATCCCCAGTCTTCGAGTCAAAATGTACTTTCTTTTAAGAGGAAAGGCCGACTTGAGAATCGCCATATTGGTGATAGTGCAGCTTTAGGTGCTAGAACCTAAATAGTCTAAAACTCATCAAAAGTAAGTAAATTACTATTCTTAAATTATAATAAATTCGACCTCTTCAGCTCTATATATTTACATATATATTTATATATTACAAAGTATATAAAAATGAATACTCTTGAAGAGAGTAAACAACCTTTTGAAATACGAAAATGAAGTCCTAGAAGTACATAGTTCAATTCTATTTAACCAAACAGAAACGGTAAAATTATGGATTTGCTGTAAGAAGAATGCCGATGTGGAACGCTTAAAAATAAATTAAGACGTCAACAAGTTCTTCAACATATGCCGTTAACATTGTTCATTACGTCACGTTCGACATAGTATTCTTATGAGGCCCTTAAGTCTATTTGCTAAAGAAACCTGTTTTCTAAGTAATTAATAACGACTGGTAATTTTAAAACCTTTACCATCGGTAAATTTTTCCTTTGTACTCCATAATTCACTATTTCGTCCAACCGTGTATATATTTATTTAGTTTCTTTGTATTATTACTATAAAATTCAAGTTTATTTTGTTAATGGTAAGATCTGATTTTTTATTTAAATTAGTTTGATAAACACAAAACACCATTCACACACTTATATTGCCTTTTCAACATTTGGATTTCCTGCTGCCGATGGTCCAGACTGATAAGACAACATCCGTCGAGCGTTCCTCTTTGAAGATTCGGATATCCGGCTTCCGATGGTCCTGGTCCTAAAGGGGGAACGTAACACGGATACCAACATCACACACAAGACACATACACACAACTCTCTCTCTCTCTCTCACACACACACAGACACGCACACGCACACACACACACGCACACCTAAACACACGCTTCCATTGCTTTTTCAACATCTGGATTTCCGGCTGCCGATAGTCCGGACTGACAAGGCAATGTCCGTTGTGCGTTCTTCCTTGACGACTGGGATATCCGGCTGCCGATGGTCCTGGTCCTAGAGGGGGAACGAAACGCGGACCAACATCACACACAACACACATACACAGAACCATCCCTCCCACACACACACATACACACGTAACACATGATGGTTACTTTCTGTGGGGAAGCCAGGTCTGCTTAAATTTCAGGTAGCAGACTACTGAAACGTTGAAACAAATAAAATAAAAAATAAAAATAACATTATCTACATGATCACCACGGATGAAAACGCGGAAGAATTGTTTGAGGTTGAAGATAAAATCAGAAAAGCAGTTGATAGTTCCTTTTATTTAATCAAGTCAATCCAAATGAAACTTTTTAATCTAAACCGCCAGAACCTAGCGCTGTTGTTTATGCCACTCTTCAAAATTAAAAATAAATTTACTTTCGTTGCAGGTCCCCTTCCTTTAGTGGCGATTTTTCCATGTTCAGGGGTTTCATTGATTTATACGACTCTCTCATACGTACTTACCCGGAATTGTCACCAATAGACAAAATCACGTATTTAAAATCACCTTTTCAAAGTTCGGCTTTACTCGCCATTAAAAATTTCGATTTAACTGGGTCATTATACACTCGCGTACAATAAACTGCGCAGTAAATTTGAAAATATCCGTCAAACTACGAGTGCGTATTGGGCAAATTTGGACAATTTTCTCAAACTGCACTCTGATAACCCTACTGGTTTACAAAAATTAGTCGACGTTTTTACCAATAATTTGGAAGCCTTAAAAAAGTTTGATCTTCCGGTTGAAGAGTGGAGCTTTATTTCAGCTCAGATGCTCTTAAATCGATTGAACATACACACAGCTTGAGGTTTTGAGTTGCAGCACGATCCCATCACCATTCCTACTTATTCTGAAATCATTACATTTCTAGACAAAACATGTAAATCCCTGAGCAACTTATCTTTAAATCAAATTTTAGACATGAACAAAATTGTTCATCCGCAGATCCGACCAGGTTCACGTCCCAGTGTTTCAATGTTAGTCCGCACTACCAATCGTGTTGCTATGTGCCCGCATTGCAAAGTTGACCATCAGCTATATAAGTGCGTTGCCTTTTTAGAATTAACCGATAACGACCTCTATAGTTTTGTAAAAGAATGCAAACTTTGCATTAACTGTCAAAGCAGTTCCAATACTTTTTTCAAGTGTAAATCGATTACGACTTGTCGTAATTGTGGTCAGTGGCATTATACCTTGTTACACTTCAACCATCCATAGAATCACTTTCAAAAAGTAGTGTTTCTACTAGAGTTTATACCGCCTCGTCTGATAACGCTGAACAAGATATTTGCAAGTGATCTGCCCCCCTCCCCCCGCTTTGAGTACCTGCTATTTCTCACAAATATATCGTTTCTCTTCTGCTTCCAATAATTCCAATGTTGTATTATTTAACACGAATCCCCAAAAAGGGTGGTTTTATTGTCTACTGGACAAATTGAAGTTTGTGATCGTTTCGGTAATAATCAAAAGTTTCGCTGCTTGATAGATACCGGTAGTATGACTTTATTTATTACTCAACAATGTGTTACGCACTTAGGTTTAAAACCTATCCCGCTACCTCTTACCTTCAACGGGCTTGGCTCTATGCAGACCGTGGCTACTCACGGCGCTGTTTCTGTCTTTATTAAACCAATGAACAAAATGATTTTTTTTTAACATTGACGCAACAGTCCTATCTCAGAATTGTGAAAACCTGCCTACTGCTTGCGTCAACGTCAATGAGTTACCGCCAATACATAATATTCAGTTAGCCGACCCACAGTTTTCAAAACCCGGTCCTATAGATTTATTACTAGGGGCCGATGAATTTCCACAAATTCTAATAAATGATCGTGTTCCTGTTGAACACCATACACCCATAGATTACTGTTTTCGGATATATTTTAATGGGATCAATTCCCGCGTCAAGCACCCTGAATGTTTCCGCTTTACTTTGCGCTACGGACCAAGTACCCTCCCTGGAAAAATTGTTTCCAAATTTTGGGAGGTCGAATCACTTTCCGACACCTAAATCCTTTCAGTAGCGGACAAGGAAGCTGAACTTATTTTCAAAGAAACTCATACGCGGACAGATCAGGGCCGTTATGTAATTTCTTTGCCCTTTAAAGCTGCTGCTCCCACGTTTACCGGAAGCAGCGATTTAGCGACACAAAGATTTCTTTCTTTAGAACGACGCATTTTCAAACAGCCCCTTATATATCAACAATATAAAGATTTCCTTCAGGAATACATCGATCTTCAGCACATGCAGCATATCCCTAATAAGGGTCACTTTGATCATTGTCATATATTATATACCTCATCATTGTGTTATTAAACCTAACAGTGTTAGCACTTAGCTTCACGTAATTTTTAATGCCTCCGTTCAATGTATTTTTAGAGGTCCACTGAATGATCATTTATTAATTGGTACCAAATCGCAAAAAAAACTCACTACACTGTTATTACAATTTTGTCTGCAGCGTTACGTCCTCACTGGGGATATTCGTCAAATGTATCAGCAGATTCTTATTGCAACCGATCAGCGTGATTTTCAACGGATTGTGTGGCGTTCCTCTCCTGATAATCCTATCCAGGATTTTGATCTTAATACCGTTACTTATGGAGTCAACTGCGCTCCATTTCTTGCCATACCTACTCTTTTGCAACTTGCCGATGATGAAGGTGGACCCTTTCCACTAGCCGCTTTTGCTATTCATCATCATACCTATATTAATGACATAGTGACAGCTCGAGATACTTTTCAATCCGCCTTGGATTTACCAGAGCAGCTTGTAGCCCTTTTAAAACGAGGTGGTTTCAACCTGCACAAGTGGTCTAGTAATGACCCCAATTAGCTTAACGGCATTCTCGCCTTTCATCGGTGTTTGCAACCGCATTGCTTTGAGGATCCTTTTGATCCTACCGTGAAAGTTTCGGGTCTTTAGTGGAACTCCCCTTTAGATAATTTCTCTTTCATGGTCACCCCTATACATACCCCTTGTACAAAACGTAATGTTCTTTCTAATCTAGACTGCTTTTTTGACCCGTTAGGAATGCTCCTCCCCCTTTCCTTTTTAATAAAGCATTTTCTCAAACGTCTTTGGACTCACAAACTAGATCGGGATGCCCGTCCACCACCGGAGTTTTGTCGTTTATAGGAAAGATATGTTGAGAGCTTCCCTCTTCTTGCAGATTTTTTCTTACCGCGCCTTCTAGTTCCTTCTCACTACGATTCTTGTAAGGTACATTGTTTTGGGGACGCTTCGGAACGCGGCTAATGCGCCGTCGTTTATTTTTGTTTTTTAACGGTTCTAAAGAACCTATAGTTCCTTTGGTATGCGCGAAATCTGAAATAGCTCTACTGTGACCCTTTTCCCTGCCAAGGTTAAAATTGCTAGCCGCTGATTTATCTGCTAAATTACTAAATTTTGTTCTGAACGTGTTTTCTTCCCATCTCTCCTTTAATAGAATATACTGTAGGTCCGATTTGATGATTGTACATTCATGAATTTGCGCTCCGCTCCAACGATGGAAGACTTTCGTGGCCAACAGAGCAGCCTATATCCAAAATAAAACTTATCCAGCGTCATGTGGCTTCACGTGCCTTCTAACGATAATCTCGCTCACGTTGAGCCACGTGGTTTGCCACCAGCCGAGTTGCTTCAATGTTCGTTATGGTGGGCGGCCTCATCCATTTTAGTACATTTTCAAGAAATAAATCATGTTCCAAGTTCTTGTTCTCTGGAACCGCAACAGGTACTGATAGAAAAACGGTCCGTTACAGTCAATACTACTTTGTCCTGTAATCTATTAGATGACCTGCTTAGAAATCAGTCTTCTTTTGTTTCTGTCGTTCGTATATCCGCTTATATCTTCCACTTTATTAATAATGTCAGTCATTCTTTAACTAAGCGTACTGGATCTGTATTCGCTCATGAGTTCGAGCTCGTTTTGGATTGCCTTGTTAAACATACCAACAAGCATCTTTTACGGTTGAGATCAGGGCCCTTCAATCCGGGACCCCACTTGCTAAAAGGTTCCAAAAAGTATCCCCCTTTCTTAAAGATGACGTGCTTTGTGTAGGTGGCCGGTTAAGTTACGCCCCTATTTCTTACGATAAACGATTCACTGCTTTATTGGCCAGTAAGTGCCCTTTCACGGATTTGTATATTCAGTACATTCATCACAAATATTAACACGCAGGTATTCAAACAACAGAATTCATTATAAGCCAAAGATTTTAGACAGTTTCTGCGAGAAGATCTATTCGCCGAATACTTTTCTCTTGTATTCCTTGTTGGAAAACACATCCCAAGTCTTTTCAGCCCACCATGGGCAATCTTTCATCTGCTAGAATAACTCAAGTTAAACCATTTTTGCAAACCAGCGTGGACCTTTACGACCCGTTTACAATAACTATGAGCCGAACCCGCGACGCCATAACTTTAAAAGCCCACCTCTGCATTTTTATTTGTATGTGCATTAAGGCTCTTCACTTGGAGCTAGTTTCGGATTTAACCGCTGACGTTTTTTTTGGCAGCGTTTCGTTGGTTTCTTGCTCGTTGTGGTCGATATGAATATTTGTACAGCGACAGCGGTACAAACTTTGTTAGTGCCCATCGCCAACAGGTTTACTTTGCTAAAGCCGCAGTTTCCCAAGAACTAATGACTTGGCATTTTAGCCCACGTTCCGCGTCCTATTTTGGCGGTCTTTGGAAAGCTGGTGTCAAATCCGCCAGGATCCTGCTATTTCGTGTTGTAGGAGAGCAGTTTCTAATCTATGAAAAGTTGTCAACCGTTTTCATCCAAATTGAAGCTGTTCTCAATCCGCGCCCTCCGACCCCAGTTAGTAATAATCCTAACGACCTTAGTTGTTTAACGCCGGGTCATTTTTGATCCTTTCCGCTCTTTCCGCCCCGCCTGGTCCCACACTGACGGCATTGCCTTTAAATCGTTTGTCTCGATGGCAATTATTGCAGCGTATCTACAAGGATTCTGAACGCGCTGGTCCCGGGAATTTTTGTATACCCTTCAAGTAAAATCCAAATGGCATGTAGCTAAAATTAATATTTAACCAGGAGACTTAGTTCCAATTAAAGCCAATTCTTTTCCTCCTCTTCAGGGTCACTTGGGCGTACATCGTGGCGCCGACGGGATTATCCGCGTTGCTACCGTTAGAACAGCGCGTGGTAAGTTTAGGCGTCGTGTGGTTAAACTCAGGCCCCTCCTTTTAGATGAAAATTAAAATGTTTCTATTTTCGTGGGCGGTATGTTCCGTCCAACCCTGTATATATTCATTAAAATTTAAGTTTATTTTGTTAATGGTAATATATCTCCTATTATATTTAAATTAATTTGATAAACCCAGTTGCATTTTCACCTTCAATGTTGTATCTTGTTTGCCATATATGTTGGGTAACTGCGCGGCCTAGCACAATCCATTGTCATCGCTTGATCAATAAGTTTCTGTTTCGGAGGTCAGTCCCCGTATAGGACTACCTCACCGCTTTATATTAATTTTCGAGTGCAGTAATAAGTGTTCTGGATCCAAGAATCTTCACCGCTCTAACCGGACATTAGGTAAGTATATTGAAGGCCGCGTTTGTTTAATATCTGTTTTGTTATACGCCCGCTTTTGTCCTTCTGAGTATTTTTTTATGTACTCAACATCCATGTCGTTTAGGAACACTATGTCTCCGTTCGGCCTATGGAAGGTTTACATGCTCAATATACCATATAACTTAAGCTAAAGCTTAAATTTCTTTATTTTACTTTTAAATCGGACATTAAAATTATTACTGTAAAGGTCCTTTTAAGTTCTAAATCTCAATAGATGTTATATATGAAATCACTAAAATTCATATTAGAATCTTGGATTTAATTTCAATCAAAGGCATTATACTTCTAAATTTTAAATCAACAAATATACCTGCAAAATTTGAAATTTATTGTCAATTGCAGAGTGTTTTCGACTGTTTAAGTCATTCTCAATGCATAGATAGTTCACACAAGTGATAGTATACAGATGAATAATATTAATATTGATATTAGTATGGTTGTTACAATGCGTATACAATTAGGATTAAAATAAGTAGATTAAATAACGACTACATATTTAAAAGGACTGTGTAATACACTTACGGGTAAAATTATAAATAGAACACCTTAAGTGGGCTTTGTACAATAGACTAATTTTTTTTGGCTTCGTCTAGAAGGACATTTAGCCACAAAATTAACTATTAACTTAACACCACAAAATAAAGTGGGTACAATATAAGGCAAGAATGGAATAGGGATGAGACACATTTCGCACCGTAGTGGCACGTCATGGTGACTAACGCACATAGAATTGGCCATGGAGAAAAGGATTTTTCCACAGAGGTTAACAGGAATATCAAAATTAACCTAAAACTAAAGCTTTACAGGAGAAGGTGGCATTTATAATTAAAATTACATAAAGACTCTAATACGTGGGGTGAATTTAAAGCAAGTAAGGAATTTAAGTTGAACGGAATTGGCGCTTTAAGTGCGAGGAGTTCTTTAAATAAACTGTTTCTTTGAACTATAAAGTTCGTCACAGAAAATACAAGTTGGAGAATCTGACACCAATTTTATTTAAATGAGCAGAGGTTCTGGTGTGAGTGGTTTTCATTCCAAAAATCATAGTGGTGTCAAAGCGACTAAAATTTGTATACGATTTATGTATATAGATATTTGGACACAGTTGAAAATAGTTTGTATTGGTTTTACTATATGTTGAAATGTAGTAGCTATTCCACCTACTAATAATTTTTGTTTTGAGGTTTATAAAGAATCTGAGAAGGGTATCAAAGTGTTGGAAATATTAGCATGTTCATTCACTGCCTGTTTGGCCAACAAGTCTACTTGCTCATTTAAGGTTATACCTGAGTCAGCTTTTACCCACATATATGTTACCGTTACCCCACCTGACTGTAAAAGGTGAACTTGTTCCAGTATCAATTGTATTATATGTGATGATCTGTATGTCACATGTTTAATTGCTTGCGAACAGGATTTTAAGTCCGAGATTATAACAATTTTATCGAAAATGTCAATATTTTGTGTACTATACTATAACGCTGATAATATAGCAAATGCTTCGGCTGTAAATATTGTAGCCATATTGTTAAGTTTTTGTCCATATTCTGTATGAGAGGGAATTAAGAAAGCATATCCCACTCTTTCCGCAGATTTCTGTGAAAATTTTTGTACAATCATGACATGGTTCTAATGAAGATATGAAGATAAAAATATCTTTTGATTTAGTGTGGTGTTTTCTGAATAACTTGGGAAAATTGCGTTAGGAGGACTTGCATGGTACCCATGAATAAACCAGAAAAAATTTTACGGGGTCTTTCTCTATATGTAGATTGACGTAACTAGTATTGTAAACAGCGTCACTGATTCGCCAGGAATTGCGTTTGCTCCAGTATTTATTCTCCAGATTTTGAGTTGATAGGTCGGAAGTATTTTGTAGGTACGATGAATCCAAACATGCTCGTAATTTTAATACGAATTTGGTAGCTAACATCTGTTATCTAAATTGGAGCATGCATTCTTCGGCTTTGGCGTAGAGGACAAGATTAAGTGTTGATTTCATAGCTCCTAGGCAAGTTCTTAGGGACATAATTGGTTAGAATATTTAACTTACGGAGGAGGTTGGTACTGGCGGAGCCATATACAATACTGGCATAATCCACAACAGCTCTGAAATACGCTCTATAAAAGCACAGAGAGACAAATACATCAGCACCCCATCATGTTTTAGTACATAATCTCAGAAAATTGAGTATGTTTTCGCACCTACTTGAGATGTAGTTAATATGAATATTCCAAGTTAATTTTTTATCCAAAAACACACCTAGATAACGAATGTTTGGAACCACTTTATACAAATGACTACCAACTGTTATGCCTTGGGCTTGAGGCAAATTGTGTGTTGTAAAAATGTAAGCGGCAGTTTTTTCTTTAGAAATTACAAGAAAATTTTTGTCACACCAATCTTCGGTTTTTTGTAAAATTTCTTTAAGAGAATTAGTATAACTTTTGAACGTCTTTTCATCGCAATAAGAGCAAAAGTCGTCCGCATATCGAACTACTTTAATGTGGTCAGCAAAACTGTGATGAATGTCCATTGTATACATGTTAAATAGAAGGGGGCTAAGTACGGAGCCCTGGGGAATACTTTGGTTAATTGTTCCGGGACTGATTTCATATCCTTTCAAAAATATTCGCTTGGTACGGAATAAATTGTTGATAACGTTAGCATTATTTAGCGGGATGCCGACTGTACTTAATTTAGCCAGAAGTAAGTCTAAATTAACGCCTGCATAAGCCGACATAATATCTAGAAAAGTTGCTCCTAAATAATTATTTCTTACAAATGACAATTGAATATCGAAAACTACTTGGACTATTGCGTCAGTAGTTCTTAATCCTTTGCGGAAACCATACATCCCCTTAGGAAAGATCTCGTTTTTTACGAAAAAACTTTCAATTCGACATTTTATAAGCCTTTTAAAAAGTTTGGACAAACATGACGTGAGAGCAATTGGTCGATACGAGGACGCTTGATTTTCATCCTTGCCAGCTTTATTATGGGTACTACAAGAATTTCGCTAAATTTCGGGATGATCAATTCACTGTTCCATACCCTATCAAAAACCTTTAATAGAAACTTTTACCAGAATGGGAAAAGTTTTTTAACATTGGGTAGCGAATATTATCTACACCGGGCGATGAATCGTTATGCAAGTCCATCAAAACTTTGCCGAGTTCGTTGGTTGAAAATGTTGCCAACAAAAAGGAGTTATTATTTTCAGTCATGTTAAAGTGATATTTATTTTTTACGGTAGAAGGTGCAATTAAATTGAAAAATTCCTCACAACGATTGAATTTACTATTTCGTAAAGTATTATCATTTATACGGTGTAATTTTTTTGATATGCGATATACTTCTGCCAACGGAGTATTTTTGTTTAATTTAGAACAGAATGCCTTCCATGATGCTTTACCCTTTGTTTTGAACAGTCTTTTGGAACACGTTGTTACTTTTTTATAATTTAACCAATTATCGAAGATTGGATTATTGTCATATTCAATTTCAGCCTTTTTTCTTTTATATATTATTGTATCACAATCATTATCCCACCAAATTGGCGATGCTCTGCCATTTCTGATGTATATCACTTTTTTATTTTCTTTGAAAGTATTTTGTGCCGCGTAGTCTAAGGAATCAATAAGGTATACATATTCTTGCCTGGGTGTTTAAAAATGGGGAGGCTGGGAAAAACAGAAATCGGATAACGACTTAAATAGATTCCATTCTGCATTTTTTATGTTCCATTTAGAGTTTCTAGTAAAGAGTATGTCGTTGTATTTAAATGTTACTTGCACATTTAAATAAATCACGCAATGATCTGACCTGAGGGTTTCCTTTGAAACCAACCATTCACATAACCGGACTATATTAGGGGAAACTATAGTGAGGTCAAACGTTGATGAATTAGTGCCGTAGGATCGTCTGGTGGGTGAGCCGTCGTTAATTAGAACTAGGTTGTGATCTTCAACAGCATTCATTATAGCTAAACTCCATTATTATCATGATGCATCGATTCCCATAGTCTATTATGACCGTTAAAATCTCCGCCGTACACAACTGGCGTGTTGAATTTTGAAAAGACATTGGACCAGTCTCTCGCACTATGATTAACCCTAGGAAATCTATAAATAACAACAAAATTTATATTAATATTATTTTTAATCGTTACTCCACAAACCAAAATGTTTTGATTGTAATTTTCTGAAAATTTAATGATTTCGTAGTTAAGTTTGTTGAGTATCAGGATAGCTACACTTGATTTCCATCAAAACAATCTGTTCTAACTATATTGTACCCTTTATAACGGACACAGTGACAGGTTTGTACCAAGTTTCCCTTAAAAGTGCAATATCTACTTGTTGATTATTTAAAAGATATAATAAATTACCACCGTTAGCCACAGCTGAACGGCACTTCCATTAAACTACTTTTAAATTATCTATATTATGCATTGCCATTTAGATAACTAAAAAGCAATGATTCTAAATCTTTTCTAAACCTCATACACGACCAGTTTGTTATGTTAGTTTGAGACTTAATTAACTTAATTATGTTTTTGAATAGATTTTCCAATTCATAAACTCCATTAGACTCTTCTAAACTATTTTTTGCAACTTCCTCCATGGGATGCTGAAATTAAAGTAAGGGTTTTAACGGGAGGTTTGGTGTATCATATTCTCTTTGAATGTGCTGGGGTTTCGGAGTTAATTGCGGTATTTTTTTTCTTATAGGTTGTATAGATGTAAAAAATTGGACATTTTACTGTTCTTTGTGTTTACAGATTTTCGGTTTAAAGCTGTAAATTGATTGTTATCATTTAAATTGTATAGGGCGGAATACTTGTTATTTAAGAATACAGCAGACATCGAACCCTTGGAAACTAATTCTGCCTCCTTAAAAGATAAGCTCTGTTCCGCCATTATAGATTTAATTTTTAATTACTATTCATACATAGGGCAGGTACGAGAAGTGGTGCTGTGCGTTTTACACTTACATTTAATGCAATAGGGTTCATTGGTATAATCGTCACCATCAGTATGAGCAGATTTACCGCATATTAGACTTTTACTCTCAGACGCTTTGCACTGTGAAGATACGTGGCCATAATGGAGACAGTTATAACATTGCACAACTCGAGAGATAAAAGGTTCCACATAGCACCGTACACTGTTAAGAATAATAAAATTTGGCAATTAATTGCTCGTAAATGTGACGAGAACTTTTTGAGTAGCTTTATAAGAAATAGTACCGTTTTCAGTAACCTTTCTGTTAAGCCTTTTAACTGCAATAATGCAAATGTCACTATCCGTGTTTTCTAAGATATATTTATCATCCAACTTGGTATCTACACATCCTATAATAAAACGTCTTTCTGTTAAACGTTTAGGCACGTAAGCCCAATAATTCTTGGCTTTAACTAACGGGTTTCTAACTAATCTGCTTACAAGTTTTTTCCAACAGACCCTCTTTCAACGATAGAATTTTTAATTATAAATGTGTGGTGTAGAAAATCTCCTATCGCCTGATTGAACACATAAAATTATACCGCCACTTAATACAAAAGCAGTACAATAAGAGTTAATGTATTCTGACAAGCTCTATAATCTTGAACTGTCCAAATTAACGACCAAAAAAGCACCTCCAAAACGATGAGTGACATTTAGCAAACAGCCAAAGCAAAAAATACATAACACCATCGTATAACAAACAAGATAGCAAGTTCTAAACCAAGAGATTGAAACAAATTCGAGTTGTTTTTACGAAAGTAATTCAGGGGCTTGTTATCATTAAAAAATTTTATACAATCAATATGCGACTGGAAAATAAATACGCTACAAACGTTTACTTAGATTTTGCAAGTATTGCTTTTAGGAGCTTTTGTTTGTAACTGATATTTGAGTATTTGTCATTTAAATTTAAGGTAGAATAAGTCTTAATCATATAATATCTCTTTGTAAGGATATTTACCAGAAAGTTTGTGGTCAGTGTTCGAAACACTCTGAATTTTTAAATAGACTATCTGACAAGACCTTTTTAACCAAACGAACCTTACAAGCGTGGGAGTAACTGTCAGGTAAACTATCCACAAGAGACGAGATTAGAATTCTGTAAATTTTAACCTAGATAAGGTGTAGAACATATTGATAATTAAGTAAATAGGTACTTATTAGGAATAATTTTGTTTCAAAGAAACTATGCTGTAAATGATCTATTTTCTTTTGTATGAGAGAAAATATTTTATACTGTATTGCTTTATGATATTGCTGTTTAATTTCATTTTGTAAACTCTATTACTTCCATTGAGCTAGCCAGGCAAAAAAAATTTAGAAAGGAAGGTAAGTGAGTAATTTCAAATTTTACAATTTGTTGTATCTCTATCACAGCACACTTTTAGCGACGCCCATAGTCTACATAATTTTGGAAAATACAACAAAAATGTTGAAACTGTAGCGGGTATTTTGTTCTTTTATCAAATAATTTATTGTCCTTAACGAAAAAGTGTTTACCGGTTTTTGTCTACTGTTTTAGCAATGCAACAAAATAATTACACAAATAGTGAAAAAGTAGATATGTTGAGGGCATTCATACGGTGTAATGACAACGCACGAGAAGCAAGCGCAAGCTATTTAATTTTATACCCTGAAATACACCAGCCAAATCCAGGTATTTTTACCAGATGAGAATCCAGTTTACGCAGAACTGGTTGTTTTAATTCCCAGCCCCAGCAAAGAATTCAAAGAAACTGTATTCACCCGAATGAAGAGGTTATTGTTTTGGCATAATTCAGAGCACATCCATGCAACTCGATTCGTGAAGCTTTAAGTGAACTAGGATATATCTATTATAAAATATTTTCGATTTTAAGGAAAATAAAATGAAGGCATATAAAATTAAGATGCAAGGATTAATTGATGGAGATCTTGAAAGGAGACTAGTATTTTGCAATTGGTTAGTTAACCACGGACATTTAATTAATTTAACGATTTGGAGTGACAAATAAAGTTTCACAGGAAATGGCATTTCTAATAGTAATAATGATCACTATTAGGATGACGTAAATCCACCGCAAGTAAGACTATGCCGCTATCAAAATACGTTTTCAATTAATGTGTGGCTAGGGGTTTAAATGGATATGTACTGGGCCCTTACTTTTATGAAGGTACTATTAATAGTGAAAGGTATGGCAATTTTCTTCAAATGAGTTAAATAATTTTCTGGAAGATATACCTATAAAGGTTCGGGATGATCTCTGGTTTCAACAAGATGGGGCCCCTCCTCACAACGGCAAAAATACTAAATATATTTTGAATACAAGATTTAGAAATAATTGGATTGCTAACGATGGTCCTGTTGCTTGGCTAGTCGGGTCGCCCGACCTTTCAATTCTGTACTTCTTTATCTGGGGATTTCTCAAGCAGAAGGTTTATGTGACAACACCGGACAACATAAACGATCATAAAAATTGAATTTCTTAATTATGTCACAGAATCACTTTATCCATGTTACGGGTAGCGCAAAGAAATTTATTAAGAAAAGCTCAATTATACATTGCAAATAATGGTAGCCATTTTGAACAAGGTCAACATTTTTAGTGAAATAATTCAATTATAATTATTATGTAAAATTTGTGATGGGTGTCTATATTAATGTTTAAAACTTTTCTGTAGCTTCAATTTTTAAGCAATCAACCCACAATTTAGTATCATTGTAGAGAGAATTTAAAGCTATTTAAAAATTTTGAAAAAAAGGTACTTTACTGTTTAAAAAAATTAAAGTTTTTTATGTTGCTTCTTTGTTTTTCATCAATTGCTTTTTTTGATTAAACAATTATAATAACCTCTTAGTATACACTATTTCCTTTAACATTTTTTAATATCTACCTTAATAATCCAAAGATCTGCAAATACATGTTTAATCAATCACACTGTATACAGCTGAAAAAAAGACTCCATTTTAGTTCATAAGAATTGAATACCAACACTGATTGAGTAAATATAAAAGAGTTGACTTTAACTAAAAACGTTTGATGTTAAAAATGCGTTTTATGTGAGCGAAATTAGGGAAGATTTTCTGCATCTTGTCATTTATTTAACAAGGAGACTATTTGCAAATATGAAGGATCAAAACTCTCTTTATTTTGGAGAAATTGAGTACCGAGTTATACATCATCTTATTCATTAGCATCGAAAGTTGTTAATGTTATAAACGTATTAAGTTAAACTGAAGAATTGCCTTTATTTTGAAAAGTCATGCAAACTAGGAACTTAGAATTCTTGTTATATTCCGTCGGTTACGTTGCTTATTGAAACTTTGTTGTGCAAACCTACACTTGCACGGGATAAGGACGCTACCAAATCAAATTTGTTATTTACATTTAAAGATTGCAGAGTTAATTGAGTGACTTCAAACTAGCGGTACTTAATGAATAGAATTGCATATTTACAATGCTAATAGCTCATTGGACGCAGTGCACGTGCAATTGTTTAATTTCAAGACATGGCGGGGCTTAAGACGACCTCCGAACAAATGCTGTTTATTGAAACTAATAATTATAAATAACAGTTGACGTACTAAGAGAAAATAATTAGTGATTTTTTAGTAATTGGTAAAATAAAAATATATACAGTGCTACGATTAAATGAAAATAAAAAAAAGCTTGAGAAGTAAAATTAAGTGTAATTTAATTTAGCATATTGAAATCATAAGTAGAATTTCCTTATTTGAAAAGTTTTTGGTGAAAAGCATTGTCTTAGACCTTCTAAGTAAAATCCGAAATAATTCTAACTACCACCCAAAGTGATTCTAACTACCACCCGAAATATCAGTATAAATATCATAAGTTTTACCCTATATGGTTCCTATTACTGCAATAGAAAATTTAAAATTATACTACAAAGTCTATTCTTTAAGAATTAATGCACTCACTGTAATTGTTTTAATCTATTTTGTTTAGAGCTACCGAAGTGGAATTTGTATAAATTTAGGTATTGGAACCAAACTGGATGTCAATGCTTGTAACTTTGCTTGTACTTCAATTCTTGAGAAAAACGTTTAAATTGGGAACAATTTATCTGGATACAATTCAAGACTACTGTAATCAAGGCTGGATTAGTTTCTAAGTTTATGTTCTCTATAAAGGGCAACTGGAGATATGCATTCTATAATGAATAATTTTCTATTTTGTAGTTGTAAGATTTCATTAATTTAATATCTATTTAGGAAATAATATCTAACATAGAGCAATTTTTACGAATTTTAGTTTCAAAGATATTTTTTAAGTAATAGTGGATTGTCAGAGTACTCTAACCCTGAGAAGTAATTATTTGTATATGCGGTTGTGTAAATTGATATTTTGGTAAATTTTTAATATTTTATGTAATTTGCTTTGCTGTACTTACTTATTTGCTTTACTATTAGTATTTATTGTAAATATTTGTATTTCTAAAATTTCTATCAGGTTCAATTTAATAATCCAATTGAGATGGAGAGTTTATATTCTATTTGTTGAATAACCGTGGTTGTGGTTTCTTTTTTTTTAGGTAGGAGGTTTCGCGACTTTTGAATAGGCGATGTGTCTACGAGTTTAGAAGCAAAAAACAATTGGCGCTCAACGTAAGGGATACATTTATAAAATTTCTAATATTACGTTAAACTAATATAATATGATTCTGTTGACGCTAGCAACGTAGGGGCTCCACACTTCTATTACCACAACAATATATATATATATATATATATATATATATATATATATTGTTGTGACTAGGGTACAGGCTAATTATATTAATGAAGATGCAGTGGATAATATAAAATTACTATCTTACCGTGTCGTTTTCCTTGCCTGGCTAGTTAAGTGAAAAACATGTTGTGGATTTTATCACAAGAAATGAAACAGAAATTTCAACAAATATTTATGAACAGTCTTCTATGCATCCAAAAACATTTCTTTTATACGCATTATCTAAAGAATCTTTTACAGCTTAAACAAAAAATCTTACCTAATGGCTGCTTATTTATTAAAATAATCTTTATCTAATCCATGTTCAGAACTTCAGAACTCAAACTTCTTCTATGTGAGTTACAAAAATTCTTCTTAAAATTCTTGGAATAATTTACCTATTCTTGTATTACCTTGGTTAAGCCAGGACACTGGACAGAAAATTTAGTAAAGGTCAAAATGCTTCAAACTCCGACTTCAAAATTTTTGGAAATTTTTTCTTGACAAACAATTTTTATAAAATTAAAATCTTATTTTAGGTTAATTTACTCAAAGATCTTATTAGGTTGCAAAGAAAACAAAAATATACTTGCATTTAGTATTGTCAAATAGCACTTATCAATATATCGTTTCTATTGTAATTAGCAGCATTGAATACTTCCTGGTTCCATTTCAGATTTCTATTTCCAATCAATTTTGACGTAGAAATATTAGTTTGCAAAGTGAATTCTTTAAATAGATTAAAATTGGCAGTTTCTTTTGTATCAAGATTATCCATATTGAAGATCGTTTAGTTTTTGTAGTATTCTTAACAATGATTATGTTACATAATTATTCAAACTTGTAACAAAATTTTTGTTACATTTCGTATCTATAAAGAAAAAACAGTTCTAACTGCTATTATTTTGCGAATCTGTCATTTAGCGTGTAATCATTAATTAATTTAATGAACTATAAAGAAGAACAACTTTTTCCGTTTATGTTATTTTTACCTATAAGGAGTATTTAACAGACTTCTATACTTTCAATATCGAGGATGCCTTGAGCGTGGTTTGTGTTGCATATATTGCGGGCGTTCTGGCGTCCACTAGAGCGTTGTTAAACATAACGCCTGCGCGAAAATGACGCGAAGGCTATGAGCATCGACAAATAAAGAATACGGCCATCTTGCAAGCAACCGTGGGTACGTAGACTTCACTTACAAGGATGGTGAATTCTGCTTGTAAGTGGAAGAGGAGGATAGCTCTAGAGGAATGGTAGGGCTGTTAGATTGTCGCGTGGAGGCTCCACGAAGAGCTCTCGTGGAAGCCGCCCAGTCAATTCAAAGCAACAGCTGCAACACGTGGTGAGAAATCCTTAGTGGTAAGGACCGTGTAATTAATTAGCCGTGTTTAATAGTAATACTTGATTCAATCCCTTTAGCACAATTTGAGGAACACGCTAAGCGATGGTGTTGGATTTTGGTCGAGCATTGGGAAGTTGATTGTTTTGGAGCGTCCGAGGAGTTGCGGTTAGTGCAGGCCTGTTTTGTGTCTTTCAAAATATCAAACAGATGGGAAGTAGAGTGTCCGAGCTCATCGATTGCATTCGTCAACATCGTTGCTGTAAGAAAACTAAATCTACCAGGTACTTATGAACCTTTTTGCTGAAAATCAATTTCGTGTGCTGTTTAAGGTTAAAGCTTTAAATTACTATTTATGAAATCATGAGAAACCTTCGTTAAATAACGTAAATTTCAAATTTGTTTGCTAAATGTATTTATGCTTATATACTACGTAAAAATTTAGTTGGAAACATAACCTAAAATTTAATTAGTCAAATATTTTTCATTCGGAACTAGATTGCTTTATAAGAGAATTTTTTTAATCTTTAGATGCTCTAAAAGTTGTTATTCAAAGTGCTTTTATGATGCACTTGTCAAGTGATAAAAAACATGTATAAAGTCCACCTTTGGATGAAAGGTGTTTTCTAGCAATTTGTTGTAATTAGTAGAAGAACTAAGCTGTTTTTGACATATGTTAATCTGAGTTTATTATTTTCATACTTAAACCATATGAACTATTTATGTAACAAGTTCCTTAGATAAAAATCTTGTAAGCCAAAACAGATCTGTTTCATGGATGTTTAAGAAACTAAACTGTATTAACTAACTTATAAATGCTAATACCTCTCTATGTAGAGAAGTATATTCAGAAACTTCTGTAACTTATTTAATGTTGATTATTTTGATTATAGAGGAACACCCTAAGAAAAGTTTTAAAGTTTATATATTGATTAATGAAATTTATTTACAAATAATTTTTGCAACAAAAGAGATATATATTTAGATTAAACATTGAATTGATACCTTTGTCTTTTATTTCACTTATTGAAATTAACATTGATCAAATTAGACCAGAAAATTTTGAATGTGGAAAAAGTTGATACAATATCAGGTAATAGAAATGGAATAAGTAATTTCCAGTAGAGTATTTTCTCATACGTAAGGTGTTATTAAGATTTTGAATTCAGGCTAATCGATCTATAAAGATCGAGATATTTTGCTGCTGTAAGACACAAACGGTGTCTTATATTTTATTTTTTGTGTGACATCTTCTTGCAGGTCCGACATCGCGGAAGCTAAAGCAGAGATTTCAGAGGTATTATATATTGAGGTTTGTAAGTTTTTCTTGTAATCATTTATATCCTATAGGTTTCTGCGTCTTCCTGTAGGATACTTTAGTCTTGTTTATTGTCTGTATAGATGCAGTGGCGTCCATTTATTTTTTTGTTCCCGTTAGTAGTCGAGCCCACCATATACCCACGCCCAAACTCATTGCTCACCCTTGGGGTAATTCCCAGACTAGACCGCGAATATAGTAAAGAAGAGAAAACTTCATTTTCAAATAAAATGATATTTCATAGGCGCCGGCAACGTGAGGCGTATATAATTAAAGAACATTTCACTGGCGCACAACGTGTGAGGCTCGATTTCGTTGATGTTTGATTTATAAAAATTAGTTATTTTATTATCCCTTATTGTGTTGGTTTAGTTGGTAAACTCAAAATTAATTTGGTTGTAAATTTTCATAGGATTTATATCGTGTCTGGAACCTCAAGTCTCTTAAGCATTAGTTATTTGAATGTCACAACAGGTTTGACTCGCATTAGAGAAATTTTTTGTCATATAGAGTTGGTCAAGAAATAAAATAATTTTAGGTTGTCATAATAAATTTTTTAAAATGGCCGTTCCTTCTCAAAAGACAGCCATTATGATTTGGTAGCAGAAAATTATGTTAGTAAAAGATTGGTCAGATTGGTTCAGTGTAGTAAAAATTTTTTGTCATACTAATTCACAACCCAAGACTGATTCGTTATCTATTGAAAAATCTGGTGATAATCGACCATAGGTGATAGTAAAGTTGTTTGATATAGATAGTTTAGGTTTATTTGTTTCTGGATGTATTATTTCAATAGTAGGTTCATCTTCCATTCGTATTAGGTATAATAGTTGTTGTTTATTTTCTTGATCCAAGAAATAATGCTTTGAGAATTTGGTACACAGGTTTTGTTGTTGAAGTATTGCTTGAAAATTTGCTCTTGTGCATCGGCACGTTTTTGATTTGATTCGTTTTGGTAGCAATTTTTATTTATATCCGCATTGCAACGCAGTATGTTGAGAGGTTTGTAAGTCTAAGCGAAATTTGTCGTAGTAGTTTGTCGGATAGCGGTATGTTAGTCTAGACGGGACTCGTGGAGAGTTGGCCGCTCAGCATTACATTAGTCTAAACGAGACTCGTGGTAAGTTTGTCGCTTTAGCAGCTTGGTCATTATTATTGGAGGTTAGTTAAGATGTAATTTTTGTTTATTAGTCTAGGTGAGGCTCATAGAGGAGTTTGTCGCTCTAGCAAGTTTATGCGTTGTGAAGCACTATAGTTTGTCTTAACAGTTTGATTATGAGTAGTGTAAGGGTGTACCAAAATATTTAGTTATTGTTATTCTCAATGGAAGGTTGAAAGCAATTTAAGATATAAATTTATTAAGCCTAAAGTTATCGTTGTTTGCAAAGTTCGCAGAAGAAGTAGAGTTAATGTTGATCCGAAAGAAAACATGTTGTAAATTTAATAGAGGTCAAGCTTGATAATTTAGAAAATTGGTATGTGTCGTTACGTGAGAAAATTTTGGCGTCGCCTGAGGATTACCCTCAATGGAAAGTTGAGAACGATTTTGTTTTTAAGTTTATCCCATCAAATTTGCCTATGTTGTCGAATGTAGTAGAGTGGAAATATTTAGTGCCGAAGGTTCAAAGAGAAGAAGTCATCAGATCGTGTCATGACCCCTCAGTTGCAGGACATTTTGGGTTCTCGAAGACAAATGCTAGAGTCCAAGAACATTATTATTGGCCCAAGATGAATTTAGATGTGTTGAAATTTTGTCGTGCATGTTTAGTGTGTGGTGCGCAAAATCTTCTAATGCAGGTCCTTTAGGCTTAATGGGAAAGGAGAAAGAGGCCAAGTTTCCATTTCAAATTATCGCGTTAGATCTTATGGGTCCATTCCTCGCTCAAAATTAGGATTTAAATGGTTGTTGGTAGTAGGAGATTGGTTCTCAAAATATACAATTCTACATCCTCTACGCAGTGCAAAGTCACATGTCATAGAACAGTTTATAGAACAGAAAGTGTTTTTAATGTTTGGAGTGCCCCAATTTATTATTTGCGATAATGGTTCAAATTTAGCTGGTCGAATTTTTAAGTCATTATGTAATAGGTTTGAAATTCAAAAGATATGGTATAATGCTGTTTATGCGCCACAATGTAATTTTGTTGAGAGGATTAATAGGACGGTAGGGACAGCTATTCGATCCTATCTCGAAGAACATGATACCTGGGATGCTGAGTTAGCGCAGATTCAGTTTGCTATTAATTCTGCTAAGCATGAGTCGACGGGTTATACTCCGAATTTTTAGTTTTTGGCCGACACGTCCCCATGTCCGGTAAATTTTACGGTAGTGGATTTATTCCTGAAGCTGATGTTGAAATCGTTCCTGGTAGCCGCCCATTATATGCTTCAGACCACCAAGGTATATTTAAAGTATTTGAAGACGTTCGTGCGAAGTTGCATGTAGCTTATCAAAGGTCAAGCAATCGATATAATCTAAGGAGGAGAAACATTTCTTTTGAGGTTGGCAATAAAGTGTGGAGGTCCAACAAGGTGTTGTCGAGCGCGGCTAATAAATTTGCTGCTAAACTGGCTCCAAAATTTATTTTGAGTGTAGTCAAGAAGAAGTGCTCGAATGTGGTGTACGATCTAATTAATCTAGATGGATCAAAAGCAGGCAGGTGGCATGTCAAGGATCTAAAACCCTATTCTGTCGTAGATCCAGAATATGTACCAGAGGACTGATTGGTTATCTTTAGTATTTGTGTCGTAAAGAATATAGTATAAATTTGGTTATGGGATAGAGTGGTGAAGACAAATTGAAGGCTTTTGCCAGTATATCGTTGCTGGTAGAGATTGAAAGTTTCTCAACTAGTGTTGTTTTAAATGTGCACTAATGGATTATTCAGTAAAAAAAAAAAAAAAAAAAAAAAAAGGAGTTATTCTGCCCGTGTTGTTGTTATAGCCCGAAGTGGGAGTGAGTCAAATGTTTGTTGCTTCATGTTTGTGGACGTGTTTTGATCGCGTCATGTGTTGTTGTGTCTAGAGTAAGCGAGGAAGGTAGGTGCTGTTTGTTGTCGTAGGTCGGAGTAACCTAGTTGGTGAGACCATTGTAGTATTGAGTAGTTTTGGTTCGAGATGTTTGGTGTGGCCACAGTAGAGTTGAGGATTTTTTTTTGAGACTGGAGTGTCCCAAAGAAAAGAGTAGCGATTGGGCTATGAATAGCTATAAGCTGAAGAAGCCAAGTATTCATTAGTAAGCTACAATGAGTAGTGGCTTGACGAGCAGTTTATTTTGGTAGAGGCAATAATCAAATTTTGCTGAATGTATTGAGCTGGAATTTTTGAGACCAGCAAATACATAATCATTGTTGGAGCAGTATTGATATTTCTGTATATAGGTGTGAGTTTTTGTTTTGCTATTAACATTAGTAAGGTTGTCATGTCAAGGGTAGTAGTAGGAAAGTAAATCTTTTGTTGTTATTTTGCGATAGTTCATGTCAGGCTTTTGTTTGAATTTCAGTTTATATTTTAAGAAGTGGGTTGTTTTTTGGTCCCCGTTTGGTTGCAACTCGAGTGTTAGACTACAATATTTTGACTTTTACCGATTATGACTTTTTACCGATTACGACATACCTATATTGACTCCTGACGGATGTGTGGTACGCAGAGTTACCTACACACTCATTTGGTTGCACCCCATTTTCCTCTTCTTAATCCAAGAGTTCATTCATGATTTTTAGTTCAGAAATCAAAGTGCAAACTTACTTTGTTCATACTTCGATTTGTTGTAATGCTTTTTTTGTATTTATCTTTTGGTTAAGGCGATAGTTTTCGTCCATATAAAAAACTTCTCGGTTATGTATATATTAAGATATAATTAACCTCAAAGTTTTTTTCTTTTGATCGGAGGCAGTGTAACAAAATTTTTGTTACATTTCGTATCTATAAAGAAAAACAGTTCTAACTGCTATTATTTTGCGAATCTGTCATTTAGCGTGTAATCATTAATTAATTTAATGAACTATAAAGAAGAACAACTTTTTCCGTTTATGTTATTTTTACCTATAAGGAGTATTTAACAGACTTCTATACTTTCAATATCGAGGATGCCTTGAGCGTGGTTTGTGTTGCATATATTGCGGGCGTTCTGGCGTCCACTAGAGCGTTGTTAAACATAACGCCTGCGCGAAAATGACGCGAAGGCTATGAGCATCGACAAATAAAGAATACGGCCATCTTGCAAGCAACCGTGGGTACGTAGACTTCACTTACAAGGATGGTGAATTCTGCTTGTAAGTGGAAGAGGAGGATAGCTCTAGAGGAATGGTAGGGCTGTTAGATTGTCGCGTGGAGGCTCCACGAAGAGCTCTCGTGGAAGCCGCCCAGTCAATTCAAAGCAACAGCTGCAACACGTGGTGAGAAATCCTTAGTGGTAAGGACCGTGTAATTAATTAGCCGTGTTTAATAGTAATACTTGATTCAATCCCTTTAGCACAATTTGAGGAACACGCTAAGCGATGGTGTTGGATTTTGGTCGAGCATTGGGAAGTTGATTGTTTTGGAGCGTCCGAGGAGTTGCGGTTAGTGCAGGCCTGTTTTGTGTCTTTCAAAATATCAAACAGATGGGAAGTAGAGTGTCCGAGCTCATCGATTGCATTCGTCAACATCGTTGCTGTAAGAAAACTAAATCTACCAGGTACTTATGAACCTTTTTGCTGAAAATCAATTTCGTGTGCTGTTTAAGGTTAAAGCTTTAAATTACTATTTATGAAATCATGAGAAACCTTCGTTAAATAACGTAAATTTCAAATTTGTTTGCTAAATGTATTTATGCTTATATACTACGTAAAAATTTAGTTGGAAACATAACCTAAAATTTAATTAGTCAAATATTTTTCATTCGGAACTAGATTGCTTTATAAGAGAATTTTTTAATCTTTAGATGCTCTAAAAGTTGTTATTCAAAGTGCTTTTATGATGCACTTGTCAAGTGATAAAAACATGTATAAAGTCCACCTTTGGATGAAAGGTGTTTTCTAGCAATTTGTTGTAATTAGTAGAAGAACTAAGCTGTTTTTGACATATGTTAATCTGAGTTTATTATTTTCATACTTAAACCATATGAACTATTTATGTAACAAGTTCCTTAGATAAAAATCTTGTAAGCCAAAACAGATCTGTTTCATGGATGTTTAAGAAACTAAACTGTATTAACTAACTTATAAATGCTAATACCTCTCTATGTAGAGAAGTATATTCAGAAACTTCTGTAACTTATTTAATGTTGATTATTTTGATTATAGAGGAACACCCTAAGAAAAGTTTTAAAGTTTATATATTGATTAATGAAATTTATTTACAAATAATTTTTGCAACAAAAGAGATATATATTTAGATTAAACATTGAATTGATACCTTTGTCTTTTTATTTCACTTATTGAAATTAACATTGATCAAATTAGACCAGAAAATTTTGAATGTGGAAAAAGTTGATACAATATCAGGTAATAGAAATGGAATAAGTAATTTCCAGTAGAGTATTTTCTCATACGTAAGGTGTTATTAAGATTTTGAATTCAGGCTAATCGATCTATAAAGATCGAGATATTTTGTTGCTGTAAGACACAAACGGTGTCTTATATTTTATTTTTGTGTGACATCTTCTTGCAGGTCCGACATCGCGGAAGCTAAAGCAGAGATTTCCAGAGGTATTATATATTGAGGTTTGTAAGTTTTTCTTGTAATCATTTATATCCTATAGGTTTCTGCGTCTTCCTGTAGGATACTTTAGTCTTGTTTATTGTCTGTATAGATGCAGTGGCGTCCATTTATTTTTTTTGTTCCCGTTAGTAGTCGAGCCCACCATATACCCACGCCCAAACTCATTGCTCACCCTTGGGGTAATTCCCAGACTAGACCGCGAATATAGTAAAGAAGAGAAAAACTTCATTTTCAAATAAAATGATATTTCATAGGCGCCGGCAACGTGAGGCGTATATAATTAAAGAACATTTCAAACTTCTATGTGACATACTGCATGTTGTAAAATAAATTATACATTACTCCAAACTTGCACGTTCGATATCGTACAATGAATCATCCGATCCCATTAAATCTTGTCCTTATATAATAAAACAAACTCAATGCGTCATATTCTTGATTCCAATAAATTCTATTTTGAGAATTAGCCACGGGTAATGTAATAATTACGCTGATTTTGCGTTTTAATGGACTAGTTGTGTTAAGTTATCGTCGTCGTAAAATCTTTTGATTTTTTGTTAATAAACGAAACGGATCGCTGCTATCTCTCTCGTAGAACTCCTTAAATTCTTATGTATGAGAGAAATTTTCTGTATAGATGCATTATTATATTGCTGTGTTTGATTTCACTTTGCATATTCCATTATTTCCGTTGAGCTAGATAGACAAAGAAAAAAATAGAAAAGATGTTAAGTCAGGATTTCAAATTTTACAATTTCTGTACCTGTATCACAGCACCCTTATAGCGAAGCCTAACGCCGGGCATTGCAACATCATTCATTTAACGACGTTAATGTACGGCCGTTATCGTATCGGTATATATATATATATATATATATATATATATATTAGTTAATAAGAAGAAATAACAACCTAGCCTTTTTTATACAAAATCCAAATGATCATTTCAAATCGAGCTATATCATATTCCAGACAGAATCCAAACTTGTGGATTTGGGTTTCGCTTACGATGCGTTAACCAATTCCACCACCCGAATGAATGATTACAATCGTAAAATATACAACCGTAAGTTATGTACGCAACCATACATCAACCTAACTTTCAGTTAGGTTTGTTTTTTTTGTCAACTATATTTGACCTTGTCAAGTTTTTGATTTGTCATAGACAGGAAGTGGCGTTTAAATTCACGGCTATAAGCATTAATTACAAATATTAGTATTTGCACAAGGCAAACTGATTTTTAATGTTATATTAGTTAATAGGATGAAATAATGGGTTAGACTTTTATGGAAAGCTTAAATGATTATTTGGAAACGAGTCAGTAATTGAGCGATGGAAAATTTAAGGTTCCGGACAGGATCAAAACCTGTATCTTCGGTTGTCGCCGCCTATGCGTAAATCATCGTCCTCTAATAATGTTTATCTTCCTCTTTAAAAAACTATGCACATTGTCTGTATCGAAATACATGAAAATACAACACCGTTACCATACATAAATAAAATGTAATATAAATTGAATATTTGACATTTCCTCGAATAGCCTGAAGCCGTAGGATCACCGTTATGGGAGCGTGATCAACAGTAAGGTAAAATGAAAAGGAAACATTAAAGTCACTTACCCAGCTGGTAAATTGCATATTCCGCTATCGGTATGGTTGTGGTTAATTATGCAATATGAGAAAGATGAAAACAATTGGAAATTTACACTAGAAACTAAACTGAATTTTAAATACGAAATAATACGTCAGTAATAAAACGTAACTACACACCCACGGACACGACTTTATCACACGAAAAACGAAAAGCGACACTTTATTACGAATGCCCAAGGACAATTAAAAATGTTTACCACAACAACTGTGGGCATAACTGGTAAATTTTTTAATGTTTCTTGCATCAACATTCCGGCCGCTGAAAACACATTGTCTTCCCTAACTCTATAACAAGGTACATTAAAAAAAAAATGAAAAACAAAAATAATTTGAATGAGAAACTATAGGGAAAATAAAACGAACTAAGAATTGGGTAAAGGGCACAGTCTAACGACTGACCGCCGAAAGGTACCTGTATCGGTTTTTATGGTAGCCACCCGTATATGCCCATCGTCGCTGGGATGTACCTCTGTCACACATCCAAGCGGCCAACAAAATGAGGAAATGATATCTCTTTTTGGTAGCACTAACGACCCCAACTTTATTGCGGGATCCCATTTTTGCTGTTGCTGCAGAGAATTTAAATATTCTAAAGAATATCTCTTTCAGAAAGAATGTCGAAGTCGCTGGATAAGTTACCATCTGGTAAGGCGATTGATGGGAATCTCAGATCCATTAGGTTCCGAAATTGATGAATTTAAGGGCTCCAGATTCAAAAATGTCCCAAAGTAAGCGAAGTAAGATCGTTGGGATCTGTACTTAGAGCACACAAGTGTCTAGAGTTGAGAATGGTCTCAATCTGACGAAGTAATGTATTCAATTCTTCTAGGGAATGGCGTTGCTCCCCAACAACTTGAAAAAAATGCGATCTGAAAGATTTGACACCTGCCTCTGCTAGACTATTAAAGTGAGATGCAAGGGTGGGACAGAAATGCCCATGTATGGAAAGTTTTTTGGAGGTTTCTTAAACGAGATTTATAAATTGATTACTAGCAAAAATAAAGGTTGACCCATTGCCAGAGTAACAATCTAAAACCAAGCCACGTCAAGACTCTAGCCTGCGGAATGCGTCAATAAAACTCTTTGTCGAAAGATCAATTGTGAGCTCAAGATGAATTGCACTAGTGCAAGTACATACGAAAACGCACACGTAGGCATTTGTAACTTTAGAACCATGTTAGCGAAGTGGAGTTACATAAAACGGCGACAAAAAAAATCAATGGCGGCATGAGAAAAATTTTTTGAGTGCAGTGACGGGTAAATCGCCCATTAGAGGCGGTAAATACGTTTTAGAAGACATTCTAAAGCATTTGAAACAATTAGAAAATGTTTCTTTTTGTAACCCTTCTAACTGATAATATCCAAAACTGTTGTCGTAGTAAATAATGTAAAGTTTTGAATTTTGGATGTAAATATTTGAAATGCGTAAATTCTATAATTAAAGTTGTAAGCCTATGCGAGCTAGGCAATAGTAACGGATATTTAGCCTTATGAAGCAAGTCTAAATTTTTCAGTCGACCTCCTACTCTTAAAAACCCGTCGGAATCATGGAATAATCAAAGTGATCTGAACGGATTAGGCAACAATTCATTAATTTTAATCTTCGTAGTAATTTCCGAAAAAACAAATGATTGTACATGCTTAATGAGACACATTAAAGCACGCTGTAATTCGGTGGCAGTAATAGTTCCTTGTATCTTTTGAGAATTTTTGTGGAAATTGGTAGAGGTATGGAGACAATAAGCTTAAATTCTAAGAATTTTCGATAAAGAAGAAAAAGCTTCAATTAATGTAATTAAAATATGACACCCATTGTCACCATAAAAATGTTAGATCTTTCTTCTAAATCTATATCTCTATCAAGTGTAATATTTGTAGTAGAAAAATCAGTCCACATTTTGTTAGGCGTATTCAAAAATTTAGGACCATTCCACCATATGTCGTGAGAAAGTAAATCGCTTGGAAACATACCCCCTTGAAGTCGCGTAAGTGGCGTTTAGTTGAGACGGAACATAATACCAAGAAGAAGCAGGAACAAGCTATTGAATTTCATTCACCCTATTAGCAATAAACGTCTTCCAACGACTCGGATACGCATTCAACCAGACAAGCACTATCTGAGAATCTGTACAGGCGTAAACGCTTTCGAAAGAAATTTTATTCGAAAATGTTTCTTTAACGAAAGAAATTAAATCTGCTAAGAGAACAGCTCCCAGTAATTCTAAGCGAGGTAAAAGTTTTCAGTGGAGCAACTTTACTATTTGCGCACACCAAAGAAACCAAAATACTATTTGAAGTTACAATGCGTGAATAAACTACAGCTGCATACCCGATACTGAAAGTGTCAGAAAATCCGTGTAATTCACATCTGAAGTTATTGTTGAAATTAATGTGACACGATATTTTAAATTCCGAAAGTAGAGAAAATTCAGCTTTAAGTCTAGACCTCTATAATATTTTGAGGGGGTGGTTCCTCCCAATTAATTTTTAATTTCCATACACACTGCGTTAAGTATTTAGCGGAAAGTAATATAGGACAATTTAACCCGATTGGATCGAAAATTCTACCTATATCTAAAAGTATACTTCGTTTCGTACAAGGGCGTGCACTAATTTCCCCCTTGTAGGAAAAGGAATTATCCTAAGGAGACCACTGAAGCCCCAAAACCGGGATTCCTCTTTATCGAGAGAAGTAGAAACTTTGGGTCCGAACTAGCAACTGAACATAATAATTTGGGAGCACTGTTAGCCCACTTACGTAATTCAAACCCTCCTGATTTCAGCAAGTTGACTAATTTTCGCTGAAAGAAAAGTGCTTCAGAAACAGACGTACTAGTTCTCACCACATCGTCTAAGTACATTTGCGTTTGCAAAATATGGCTGACTTGAGGAAATGTTTTTTGTTCTCGCACAGCAAGTTCGTGTAAAGTTCGCATTGCTAGTTAAGGCGAATAAGTTAATTCGAATGTAACTGCATTTAATTTGTATTCTGAAACAGAATTTTCTTAAAGTTTGTATACGGGGGTGCTGCTAGTACTTGGCGGAACATTTGTTTTATATCCGCAACAGAAACAAACGGGAAATTGAGAAAAACTAGTAGTAACAAAAATATATTTTTTTGTAATTTTGGTCCTGAAAGTAATGTATCGTTAAGACTAAGCTCTTTAGTGCCCTAGTAAGAGGCGTCACAAACGACTCCAAGTTATATACTGGTGCTCCTCTAGCTATAGTACACGATGATGCGAAAGACATTATTATTTAATTAAGGGCCGCTATGCTTGCGGCCACGTCCCCAATGCTCCACCCGAAGGTACTATATTAGGTTTAAACGCGAAAATACAAACGTCCTCCTAATTATTCTAACTTCAAAATTAACACATCCTAAATAAAAATCTTCCCTAGTCTAAGTAATTTGTTAGCCTAAGTCCGTCCCTAGCTTTCCCTATCATTCCCTAACTGATTTATATTGTAATTACAATCTTCTCAAACAATCTTCCTTCCTATATATAAGCTGCCACCAAAAATCGCGGCAGAACGCCAAACAAATAATATCAAGCTACAAACAATAAAAGCAGCCAAAAATATAAATATAAAAATAAATATAAATATTTATGTAAATATATAAATAAACATCTATAAGCATTAAGTGTTGAGCAGTGCATAAAATTGCAAAAAGCATAACCCAAATTATCAGGTGAACTTGCATAAGCATTATACCGGCTAGCGCCATTACGCACAAAACGTGCTCGTTAAATTATTTCAAATTTACTAATTATCATAAATCAATGCTTATGCGAGCACAACCGCTACAATTTTGTTATTACCTCGTTAATATATTTCTCCAGCATCCGAAGATCTGGTCGTCTGCATACATTTAAACTTACTGCTAGGGAGAAATAGATATGCACTGCTAAAGTTCCGATGGGTGTGCACTAATCGTCCTGGGGGATCACGATCACTATCACTTTACTTTTAAGTCTTGGAGGGATGCGCGGTTTTACTTTATTTTATTTACTAATTTATTCCTTTGTTTATTTCATTGATTTAATTTAATGAAGGTTTTTAATTTCATCATCATTGGGTCTTCAGTCCTGAAACTGGTTAGACGCGTACCATCAATGTTCCTATTCTGAACTAACCTACAAATTTCCCCGAAATTTGCACAGTCTGCATCTATCACTATCTGAACTAGGTCTACATCCACCTCTTTTTTCCTATCTCTGTTTGTCATATATCCCATACTATTCCCCAAAAATTCCTTAGAACGTATTCTGCCCTTCTATTTCTCATATTTTTTCCCAATGATATTCTTGTTCCCTTACTGTTTCTATAACCTATTTTTTTATTACCTTTGTCTGTCCATCCTCATACATGTGAAGCACGGCATTTTAAAGGCTGCTACTGTTCTTCTGTCTGCTTTTCAGACTGCTCGTATTTCGTAGGCAAACTGCCTGTGCTGTGCTCCACACATACGCTTTCAACAACTTTTTGTTCTATGTTTGTTGTCTTTCATCATAGGCGCCGTTCTTTCTTGTTAGATGCAGTTCGGTCCCCTTCTATTGTTTTACAATTATATACCCTATTTCTCCGACAATCAGTGGTTGCGAAGGGGGGTAAGCAGCCTGTGGCTGCCAAGTTCCCCCTGCACTTGAACATTTACTGATTCAATATTTTTTCCAATATATCTTTTCGCACAGTCAACATTAGTTGCAGATATTTCACAACAAACAACTAGTTGTTTATACTAATCATCAGATTTATCTGCGCTTATTTTTTCGTCATTGGGTTTCCCGTCTCAGAACTGGTTGGACATGTACCTGCACTTATTTATTTTCTAAACTAACCTACATAGTTCTCTGAAATTCTCACACAGCAATACAACTCGGTTTCCCTTATATTGTTTTCTAATATTATGCCCTATTTCACTGAGATTTATTAAAGGGGGTTAAGCAACCTGTGGCTGCCAAGATCCCCCAACACTTAGACATTTGCCGGAATAATAGTTTTCCAGTAATGCTTTCACGCAATTACCGTTATTCGAGAATATTGCCCATCCAATGCTTTTAGTTGCTTATAATAAATATCGTGTTTCTTCTATTGTTTTCTAATATTATGCCCTATTTCACTGAGATATATTAAAGGGGGTTAAGCAACTTATGGCTGCCGAGATCCCCCAACACTTAGACATTTGCCGACATAATAGTTTTCCAGTAATGCTTTCACGCAATTACCATTATTCGAGAATATTGCCCATCCAATGCTTGTAGTTGCTTATAATAAATATCATGTTTAAGTGCAGTTACTTTCTTCGTCATTAATTTATTCATCTTGGGACTGGTCGAATGCGTACCTCCATTGATTTCTATTCTGAGCTATCCTACACATTTCCCTGAAACTCCTACAGCCTACATCTTTCACTATCTGTGTGCAGTAGTCTAACCTAAGTCTACCTCTTCTTCTCTTTTTTCCTATCTCTGCATCTAGTAAATTCGGCACTATTCCCTCATGCCGTAGTATGTGGCCTATCATCCTATCTCTCCTATTTTTTACCGCTTTCTACATATTTCTTTCTTCCCCTACCATTTTTAGTACCTCTTCGTTCTTAACTTTGTCTGCCCATGATATCTTCATCAATCGTCTATAGCACCACATTTCAAAGGTTTCTACTTTTTTCTTGTCTGCTTCTCCTACTGTCCAAGCTTCACAGCCGTACAGTGCTGTGCCCCATACATATGTTTTAAGCAATCTTTTTCTTGCTTCTATGTTTGTTGTCTTTGAACACAGTAGTTGCTTTTTCTTGTTAAATGTAGCACGACCTTGTACTAATCTTTGTTTCTTTTGTGCTTTTCCCATCTTGCGTTGTTTGGCTTCCTAGGTAGCAGAAATCCTTAACCTCTTGTAAGTTCGCGTTACATATTTGTATTCTTGTTTTTGATTTATTTTTGCCTCCTTTGCAAACTAGTACTTTAGTTTTACTTTTGTTAATTTTCATACCATATCTCTCTGTTAGAACCGTTTCCATTTCATTGAGAGCAGCTTCTAACTCTTCCTTGCTAGATGCCAATACCGCTATATCATCTGCAAATCTAAGCATATCAATTTTTTGTCCCTGCATAGTAATTCCAAATGTCTTTCTGCATTTGACAGTATTCATTGCCTCTTCAATGTACAAGTTAAAAATTAACGGGGATAGGGAACATCCCTGCCTTACCCCTTTCCTAATATTTACTTTTCTACGTTCCAGCTCTAATTCAATTACTCCTGTGTTTTGCTCTTTGTATAAGCTATGTACTATCCGTCTAGCCCTATAACTCATTCCAATCTTTTTGAGTATTTCGAACATTGTCAAATGCTTTTTCCAGATCTACAAACCCTATATACACGCTTTCCCCTTTTCTATTGTTTTCTCCATTATCACCCTCAGAGTTAAGATAGCCTCCCGTGTTCCCCTGTTACGCCTAAACCCAAATTGGTCTTCTGCTAGTATTTCTTCAGCCCGTTTATTCATTCGTCTTTGTACAATTCTAGTTAATATTTTTGATACGTGTGCGGTCAAACTTGTTGTTCAAAAATTTTCACATCTATCTGCGCTTTTCTTTTTTGGTATGGTTACTATGATGTTATGTTTGAAATATTTGGGTATCTCGCTTGTTCCATACATATAGCTTACAAGTTTGAAGAGACGTTCTGTTACTGCTTGACCAGCGGCTTTTAGAGTCTCCGCTTGCACCTTATCTGTACCTGACGCCTTACCATTTTTCAGACCATTTAATGCTAATTCGAATTCATCTCTAAGTATAGGATATCCCAAGTCATCATTTTCAATGTCTGATTCCTTTTCTAATGCAGTTAGTTCTTCTCCTGCATATAAATTACCTATATATTCTTACCATCTACACACTTTCTCTACATTTTCTATAATCACATTTCCTCCCGCGTACCTTATATTTTTGCTATACGGTTTTATATCCTTAAAATTGATTCTAATTAGTTTGTATGCTTTACCTGTCTTTCCTACTTCCATCTTAGTTTGTACCTCTTTGCACTATTCATCAATCCATTGTTCTTTAGCTTTCCTGCATTTGCGAATAATTTCCCATTTTATGGCTTTGCATCTCTGTTTTCCTGCTTCGTCTGATTTATTTTTGTATTTTCGTCTTTCTTCTATTAATTCAGGATATCCTTTGTTATCCATGGTTTCTTATTTTCTTTTTGTGTATACCCCAGAATATCTCTGGCCGCCATGTCGAGGCTGGATTTAATGTTATTCCATTCTGTTTTTACTTCCTTAGTATCACATATTTTCCCGATATCTTTGAGCAATTCATTTGATCTTTTTTCGAATCTTTCTTAAATATCTTTCTCTTTTAGTTTCTGTAGGTCCAAGTGCCTTTTTCCGATTCTTCTTTTCAAATTTTTAAATTTAAGTGCGGCCTTCATAATTACGATGTTGTGGTCAGTATCTATATCTGCTTCTGGGTAGCTTCTACAGTCTTTTACTAGATTCCTAAACCGTTGTTTAACAAGAATGTAATCTATTTGATATCTTCCTGTATCTCCTGGCATCTTCCACATATATCGTCTTCTAGCATGATGTTGAAATAATGTGTTTGTAATGATTAAATTGTTCTTGTCGCAAAATTCTACCAGCCTATTTCCTCTGTCGTTTCTAGTGCCTAAACCAAATAAACCTACTGTCGCTCCTTCCATACCCTCACCTACCACTGCATTAAAATCCCCCGTAATTATTAAATTTTCATGTCCTTTTACGTGTCTTAATATGTCTTCGAAATCTTTGTAGATCGCTTCTACCTCTTCGTCACTGTAGCTAAAGGTGGGCATGTATACTTGTATTATTACTGTGTTTACCGGTTTAGATTCTAATCTAACCATGAGTACTCTTTCATTCTTTTGTAAGTAATTTTCTACAGAGTATCCTATCTTTTTCCGCATAACTATCCCCACACCCAAATTTCCCTCCTCTGCTCCTGTATGAATTACCCTGAAGTCTCCACTCCAAAAATCCCCCGCCTCTGGCCACCGAACTTCGCTGATCCCTACTATGTCTAGTGATAACCTATTCATTTTGATTTTTAGGTTCTCTAGCTTACCCACTTGCTTTATAGTTCTAACATTCCACGCTCCGACTCGCAAAATGTTCCTGACTCATATTGTTAACTTTTCGATCACATCCTCCGAAGTAGTCCCTTCCCGGAGATCCGAATGGGGGACTATTTTAACTCCGGAATCTTTTACCCCAGAGAATGCCATCATTTTATTATAATTTAGGTACGCTGTGTACTTGGAAGGTAATGTGGTGGTTTCCCGTTACCTTCCACATCGCGGTAGTGTCTTAGACTGCCATACCGACCCCTATGGTTTCTGCCAATCTAAGTACCGAAGGAGCCGCTGCTCTCTTTCGGGGACCTATCTTCGTCTGGTTCCTCACCAACCCTACTACTTTGGTTGGACCTGTAATTTGGCTTGTTAGCCCATTAGAACACGCAAGCCATTTCAGTGGTTTTAGTATTCTAGAACTTCGGCATGGTGTTTTTGATTTATATGTTCTTATTTACTTATTTACTTACCGGATTAAGTTTTAAGCTTTTATTTATTCTCGATTTCCGCGCGTATAAAGTTAGATAGTGGTTACAGTGATTGTATTAGTGGTGCGAGGGTTGTCGTGCATATGGACTTTTATAAATATTATAATTTTTTTTTTCATTTAATTACAGCTTTTGGTTACCAAACTCATATCATTTAACGTCAGGTCAAAATCTAAAATTTTCAATCCCCACCCCTTCCAATTTACGCTGCGGTTATCACCATTTAATATCGCGACCCTTCCCGCAAACTCTTTAAAGGCTATCCAAAACGCCTTCTGGTTAGCCACTTCCCCAACTTCCTCTAGGCTCTTTGGCCATGGTAGACCTAGGATAGCTAATTTCATATCAGCTAGCCCTCTATTTCCCGCCTCAAGCGGGCAGTCGAAGAGCACGTGCTCTGCGCTTTCAGCGCCCTCACCGCATTCGCAGCGGTCGTTGTCGGTTAAACCGAATCTTTGTAAATACGCTTTTAGGGCGCCGTGCCCTGTTATCAGTTGCACCATTTTATGATCGAATTTTACCTCGATATTGCATCTAGCTTCTAAGCCCGGTATGAATTTGTGGGTCAACCTGCCCGTGGCAGCGTTGTTCCACCTTTCTTCCTATTGTCTGATTGACTTTTCGCGCATCTTTTTATTTAATTAGCTTTAATTTAAATTTAATTTTCTCCCCCTCCTAGCTCTAGCCTAAGGGGTCACTGTCCCGGTTTCTTTCCGAAATAGAGCACCTCTGACTTTGTCGTGTTAAATTTTAATTGTACCGCCTGCGACCATTCGTGTAGTTTATTAAGCGCCTCGTTCGGTTTTGTACGCATATCCATTAACAATCGCGCTCTGATAATTAAAAGCGCATCATCCGCAAACCCAACGATTGAGCATCCTGTGGGCAACTTGACCCTAAATATGCTCTCATACAACAACTTCCAAAATGTGGGACCAGAGCATGACCACTGCGGACATTCCTTTTTCACCTCGCGCGACAAAACTTCACCCAGAATTTCAACCTATGCCAATCGCCCCGAGAAATAACTCTTGACCAAAAACATCAAGTTTTGCGGACAACCCCTATTTTCCAACTCGCAAACAACCAATGACCACCAGGCAGCATCAAATGCTCCAGAAATGTCCAAAGCAACAACAACACAGTACTCTTTAGCATCTCTCGCCTGCTTAATTTCCCCGACTACGAACTCTAATGCGTCGATAGTCGACTTTCCCTCCATAAAACCGAACTGTCGGTTATTAAAACCGCCGCTGTCACGCACTAAGTGCTCAACTCGGGTAGTCATAATTCGATCCAAAACTTTTCCCAGCGCCGGTAGCAAGCTAATTGGACGCTAGCTGCGCGGGTCTGACGCATCCGCCTTTTTAGATTTAGGTTTAAATTTCACGTTCTGGAATTTCCAGCAACGCGGAGAAACGCCCCTCTCTAGACAAAGATTGAACAACTCGGCAAAGACACACGGAGCTAACAGGCACGCCTTCAGAGCTGCGTCCGAAGTGATTCCGTCATGCCCCGGTGCTTTCTCAGGGTTCATTCTCCTAAGAACCCTGACGGCCTCGTAAACTAGGATTGCCTTATCGGCACTTGTTCCTTGCGCCTTAGTAGCTTCCCGACGTACTAAATCGCGCGACTCCTCATCTTCCTCGGGATTAGGGATGGACTCGGGCCGGGCCGGGCCGGGCTTTTAATAAGCCCGGCCCGGCCCGACGCAGCAAGGTAACCGGCCCGGCCCGAGGCCCGGTCCGAAATGAAAATTGACGGCCCGGCGAGCCGGGCGGGCCGGCCGCCCCGAAATTTCGAGCCGGCCCGACTTTTATTCAGCGAATGAGAAGATATTTTTTTCTGTTGTGTTCAACAAGTAACTATCACTCTTTTGTTTAATTTAAGAGTATAATGATTTTGAATTACAATCAAGATACTTGTGGAACATATCGTAGTATATCATTTGATTTTTGATTCTGTTACGTACCTAGACGTAGCCGGAAGAAAAGTAAGTACCAGGATAACTATTATACGCGGAGAGTGAGGGGATTTGCCTACATACCAAAAAGAAACAAAAAACACATCGCCCACGATAATCTATTAACAAATAAAAATAAATAACGGATTCTGTACTAACAAGCAAGAGCAATAAATTAAGCGTTACTATTTGAAAGCAAACAGTTAGGTGATATAAACAATTTAGTACATTAGATACGAAGTGCGCATCTCGTATTTACACAAAATGAAATTAATCAGTAGTAAATAAACCTGTGAGAGCTTTTGTCAAGCATTTCTAAAGTTTCACCTAATACTTTTTGTAAAATAACTAATTAGTAGGAAAGAATTAACGTGTGGGAGCTTTTGTCAGATATCTTTTAAATTGTACATAGTACCGCTTGTAAAATAAACTAATCAGTACAAAGGAATAAGCATGTGTCTGTCCAATACTTTTAACACAGGTACATCACACATGTAGAGCGATAATATCGATTAGCAGCAACGAACAATAGTACTACAATGTGACGTTTCTTGTCACATAACTACACCAAATGTTGATACGGAATATCCCATTGAAACACACAAAAGAAAACGAGTTGCATACCTTTAGGTGTCCGAATACTTAGCTTGGAAACCGTCGGGGGTGAGTCAACACAGAAACGCCGGGGTGTTCAGGATCCATTCACCCTGGCATCGTAACCACAGCAACGACCTACGCACAAAAGCAGAAAGGAAGAACCCATTTGGCCTCCAGTTAAAAAAAGCAATCCACGCAAGACACCTCCTAGTTGTCGAACAGAAAATAAACAGACGTGCATTGCTTTTGAAATACGGTGACGAATAATGTAGAAAATATGTCGACGCACAAGCTGTAGAAGCAAATTTAACAATGGTTCAAATAATACGAATTCCAACTGCAAATCCTCGCTTATCGAAGCGCGATTAGAACTGGAAAACCCGGGCTTTATCAGATAGTGTGCGACCTTATTTCAACAAGTTTTTACATTGAAACAATAGAGACAATCATTATAGGCGGTCGTAATGTATACCAAGATAGCGGGTACCTGAAACAGGATATAACTATTTAGTTGTTGTATAAACTTGTCGTTTCAAAACAACTATATTTAAGTTGAAGAGTTTATTCCTGAGCGTGTTTATTATTAATTATGTTGAAGGATTTAACAGTAGAAACAGAATTTATTCGAGCGGGTATTGAATTAATAAGGGAGAAAAATAGGGTAATTAATTTATGCTGAAAATAAACGTAACAATTCTTTAAAAAATCCTAGAAATAGGTAACAAAGGTACAAAATGTTTAGCAATTTTCAATGTTTATAAAATTGTACGCTTAACGCACCTTATAACCTTTATAATAAATTTGCGTCCGCTTTATTTTGTCGTTCCTACTGCAAAGAATTTTACTAAAATTACCTACTTGAAATTAGAGAGTTGTTACAAACTCATTCTAAGCAGACTTTATTAAAAGAATCTTCAAATAAAGTATCCTTTTTTAAAAGTTTGCATTCAATCTAAAGGAGTGTTAGTGCAAGTGTTTTTTCCCTTACTCTTTATTCTGACATATATGTTTAGTATTCTATATCTATTGGATATGTTTTAAAAATGAATAAAGAATTAATCTCTTTTGTGATAAGGTGACCTATAATACATGTTTAACTGTATTGGAAAAAATCAAAGAATTTGTATTCACACAAAGATAAACCTTTTTTTATTATTTGAGTCTTTTATTTCCCACTGATTCGATAACATTTGTATGTGTTGTCAAAGTGTTTTCACGGAATACTTTTTGAGTTTACTTCAAGACACTGTTTTTACTTCTTCCCAAGCATATAGCATTTCTGTTTTCAAAGGATTTTTACAGTTTACTTCTAGCAAAAGCATTACAAAACAGCATTCTCGTATTTAAAGCGTTGTTGGTGTTTTATATCTTTTTCGTGTTATAAACTTGGACATTATATTTCTAAATTTAATTACGGAAACAACACTACAAAAAAACATTTATTTCTTTATATTTATACACAAAGCAGACAATTAAATGTAAATTTGTACGTTAAGCATTTGGCATATGTCAAAATTAAAACGCCTTAAATAAAAGCATTCCCTGTCTGTATTTAAATTAAATAAAGGTTTCCTGTATTTTAATAAAGTACAAACATTAAAGGTATAATTGCGCATGTTAAATGTCAAATAAGAGAAAACTTTATAAAAAAATTGGTAAAATGAACTTTGCAATAACTCTCTAGTATTTTAGGCGGTAGATATAAATTATACACGCGATTGCTAATATCGACGTTCGCCGCATGATTGAGATTTGGAGTATATACATATACAAAATGTAAATCGTGCAAACTTTTGAATTATGAATAAATCACCTAGTTTGATGTTCCTGGGCATCTTTAACTTGCCTAAAGTACAACATGAGGAACATTAAATAGGACTGGAAAAAATATTCGGTATAAAAGGTGAGTTATAATATCACGTCTTCTTTACACTAAACAAGACGAAAAACTGATTATTAATGGGTTCATGAAGACACTACGTGAAAATATAATTAAGAACGTTTACTTACTCAATGCGAGATAGAAGTGAAGGGACGATGGAGTATCTACTCGTGAGTTTTTCGGCCCGAAAAGCTCGGGCCGGCCCGAGTCGTTTGGTCCGGCCGGGCCCGAAAAAAGATAGACCCGGCCCGGGCCCGGCCCGAATAAAGTAGTCATCGGCCCGGCCCGGATTCGAGCCCGAAATCGGGCCGGGCTTCGGGCCGGGCCGGCCCGAAAGCCCGAGCCCGAGTCCATCCCTACTCGGGATTATCCGAAGGGAAGAATTTCTATAATAAATATTCCGCCGTGGTTTTAAAACCTTCTGTATATTCGCCATTTGTATTTCTTATGTTACCGAGCGCGATTTTCTATTGTTTACCCCTTATTACACGGTATGCGGTTCCCCAAGGATCTTTCTGTGAGTTTCGCGTGCAGAATTCTTTGAATTTATTTGTTCGCGTTTCTTCTATTAATATCTTATATTCGCGGTAACTTTTATGGTATTCTACTCCCCGTTGTTCTCTTATATCTCCCGAAACGCGTTGATAGCGGCGGTGCGATGATAAGGAACCATTTTTATCGGAATCTGAAAACAAGGACATATGATTGCCATCTAAATAATTTTTCGTGAAATCGGAATATGCATTATACATTTCTGAAAGTTTAAGCAATCTGGCTTCTAATAATAGGAAACTGCAAAATGTTTGTAAATATGTATCACCAAAATGGGGTTCACTGTCCCGAAACGGAAGAGGGACTTGAACAAGATCAGTTTCGTCGCATATAATTGTTTTTATTAATTCTTCTTCACACTTAAACTTCATTGAGCGTAAGAATTATTTTTGAAAAAATATGCTCGACTTTCCAAAGTCAAGAAATTGAAACTTCTATAAAAATCTGAATATCCGTAAGAAATGAGTGAACTTATGAATTAGTAATCTTTCCTAGAACTACCTTCTAAACGCTGTGTTCAAGGCTATAGATTGGTCTGAGTTACCAATAATCTTGCCTTTCCTTATAATTTGCGGGAATACCTCTGCGCGTAATAATAAATAGATAGGTCAGGAATTGTAATATGATTTATCTGCAAATTTAAACTCTCTGAATGAGTCCATTTATCATTTTCAACTGAAAAGACAGGCACATCGAAACAAAGTTTAGAAACGGCAATAGCGTCAAACAAAAATGTAACATCATTTTTATCTTGCGGATTAATCAAACAAGAAACTGACCATTTATTAGAAGCGGAAGTCTTGTGGTTAAGACCAAAAATGGAAGTAGTCTCGGACGTAGCGGAAACCACAAACGACGTACGCAACTTTCAGTAATAAAATTACATTGACTACCTGAATCAATTAAGAGCCGAACAGGCTCAAACAGACTATAGTTGTTGTACATATCTACGACAGCGATAGCTAATAAAACGCCACTTTGTTGAAAATTAGCAATCCCGCACATAGGATTCGCAAGACTACTACTAGGAACCTCATTAGGAGTAGAAAATTTTTAATACCGGGAGTATCAGAAAGCAATGTAACTTGATGATGATCTGCAGCCTAGGTGAAACAGGATGTAAAAAGCGGAAGTGTAATTGTTTGCGAAATGTGAAGAGTGCAAGCAATTAAAGCATAGTTCTTTTAGTTTGACAAAAATCATTCGATCAGTGAAATTTTTGCTCGAAAATTTAGGACATTTTGAAAGAACATGGTTTTGATTACACATGTGGCATGTACTTGCAGAAAGTTCCAGTTTCTGTACGGTAGATTCATTACAGAACGCTGAAAAAGGAGCATGGAATTTCGTGTTAATTTTTGGTGAATTATTAACGTGCGTGAACTGATTACTTTTACTTTTGGACGAGTTCAAGTGCTGAACGGACTCCAGCGCTTTACAATTTTCATCAAATGATATGCTCAGATAATTTTGTTGGTAAAATAACCAAGTGTCAGGTCACGTTTGTAATATGACGCCATTGCAATTTCACATCTAGTTCAACCTACCACCGACAGCTTCGGTTGATTCTAAAAGACACACGTCACAATTTTTGTTAACGCGCTTACTTGCCAACAGATTTAGCTATTCTTTGTAGTCCATCGCTGCTGATCGTCAACTTCGTTCGGATGTCTTCGACAATTTTCGGTTGTGATAGAAACAATCACAGGAGCGTAAATTACTAGTAATAATTTATATTCTTTACACGCTTGACAAAGCTTCGCAGTACGGCTTTTGCTTTGTAGAAAAATGTTTCATGTAAGTATTTTCAATCCAGGTTTCGATTTGTTTTTCTGGTCAGTCAGAGGCATCAGGTTAAGCGGCATGTTACAACCTATACTACATATCAAAAGGTCAAGGGTTCAACTTCACCTTGTACTAGAGCATTTTAGCTAAGAGTTCTGCAATGTTAATTTTATCAGAATGGACAACTTGCACTAACACTAGTTGAAGCAGCACGGCACAACCTTATTTGAAATCAAAGCTGAAGGTCCATTAATTTCATTACGTGGAGAGTCAGCTCTAATTAGCAAGGAATTGGTATCCCGTGCAATGTATGTGGTATAGAGTGGACAAAGAGTGCATATGATGATCATTTACGGGTCAACGGGCATATATAAGGTGTAGCTGTTAAGGATGACCTAGATGACACGGAAAAAGCGCCTAACACGTCGTTCAAAAAACGCATCGCCAACTATCGCGTAAAAAACGTTAAAGTTACCAGCGGAGCGTCCGGGTTTCTTTAAAGGTAAAAAGAGCGGTTTCGATAAAAACATTAAGCGAGCCTTCGACGATAAAGGTTAATTGTAAACTGTATGCTATCTGCGTCAAAATAAAGGCAATTCAGGAAACCACTGGTGAAAAATTTTTGGACACAGAAGAATATGGGCACGACTATGAGAGCAACATCCCCAACATTTGATTATCTAATGATCCACTCAAAAGTACTACATTAAACAGAAAACAAGCTTTTTTTGAATTTTGCTTAACTGTTGCTATTCCAAGCAAAGTAGGGATCATTGTCGCACTTTTTCCAAGAAATCCGTATCGGGAATCGAACCTCAAACCTTGGGATCAGTAGCCATACGCGAACCTGTCTTATCCACAGAGCTTCATCAGAGCAACATATTTGATTTTATTGATCAGAAAGCAGGTTTTTTACTTGGAAATTTTGAATTTTTTAAGTACAACATTCCCTACAGTTAGTTTTTCCAATACTCCACCCGAAGGTACTCTAGTGGCCAGGAACCTAGTTTTTCTTTACCTGGAAATTTTAAATTTATCAAAACCCTTGCTATTCGAAGCAAGGTAGGTATCTTCAACGTGCATGACAGCACTCGCACACGGAACCTACATTTCATCTCTCACCCGAACGAGAGCGTATTTTTATGAAAAATGCTCTCCTAAAATTTTTCATGCGGTCCTCGTCGGGAATTGAACGCGAGATCATTGGACTTAGTAGTCACACCTGAACTAACTAGTCACGGAGCCTCCTATGAGCAACATCCTCGGAGTTTGAGGAAAATAACTGACGAAAATTATCTGTTAAAAAGTACTATACTAGAAATTAAGATTAATAGATATAGCCCGCTGTGAGGAATCCTTTAAAACTATCAAATTCCCCAAGTGGATTTAAAGAGAAGAACTATAACACAAAAGTTTAATTTTAAATTCGATACCTAAAATTAAAATGGAAAGATTAAGAAAAGTCCCAAACAAGAAAAATAAATCATAGTTTTTGCATTTAAGACGGAGTTCCTGTAGTTATAAAAACGCCCTGTCTATGAATATGTGTATAATTAGCATAAAGCATAAATTATTAGTAATGTATATTATATATCTATAATTAGATAAAGAGCTTTAAATGTGTATAATACTTATTTGTTTAAAAAAACGTAGACGTTTGGAAATTGTGAGATAACATAATTTTGACTGTAGTCCTCACAGTGTGCTACATTCTAAGCCGAAAGTTTGGTCATAGTGGTTTGTCACTGCAGAACCACGGAATGAAGCATACCCTTAGGTGATCCGCTCCTCTGGAAACTAACATATACGCTTACAGCTTTTGCGCGCTACTTTGTCATATGTCCGAAGGAGCTGTGACAACACCCGACGCGGCGTCGAACGCAGCTTATCGAGGAGGAACTTTCACTTCCTAGGTGAGATTGATCATAGGTTAAAAACAATGGCAAAACAGAAATCTAAGCTTCTACTTATGAGAAATAGTATGCTGCATATTCGGAAACCTTTCGTTGAGAGCTTCTGATTTTTGGATGGATTAATGTGACTTAAGTAAAAATTAATAGTTGATTAATATTTCCCAAACAACTTTAGACCATTGTCTGTCTTACGGGCTAAAAATTTTTCTATATAATTCTATAGATGGGAAGATAAGGAATTGAGATTTTCTAGTGGTAACTTGACAAAGGTTTGTTGTAGATTAAAATCAATACATATTCGTGTTTTCAATAAAATTTTGACCGTTCTTATTTTACACGTTAAGAAAATGTTTGTAAACAAAAAAGTTATAAAGCTCTGGTTTAGGGGTATAAACTCAATAAAGCTTCGTTATAGGTTAAAATTAAAAACATAAAAGTGAACTCAGCACTTTCAAATTTTAGAAAATTATACACTGCAACAACTAAATATGATGTGTTGGAGGTATATTGTTTCTGGGTGAGAATTGAGACCAAGTTAAAATTAATGGCGGATTTGGATTTCTCAACCTCCTCGACAATAGAAGTTCTACTTGTGAAGCTTTTTCTTCATATACAGGTCAACATTTAACAACTAGGCATAAAAATGCAAACATTTGCATTACAAAGCAATTAAAGTTTATATTAGCTACCCTGTGTATCAATTCAAATAAAACATGTTATTGGAAGTTTGAGAGGAATTGAGAAAAATACGTCAAATTCGTATCAACTACTTAATAAAGAAATGTTTATTCCTAGAAGCGGCCGGGATGAAAATACTACTAGATTCTAAAAATCGATAATTTGATATATAAATGGAAGCGTTTACTAAAGAGATCATTCAGTCATTTCATAAATTCTATCGCGAAATGTTCATTTAAGTCGCGGTTGTTGCTTTGCGAAGATGATATTCGAAATATGCAGTACGCATATCTTAATTTAATAATTAAGGTGTTACAGTGAATAAAGAAGTGCTGTTTTAACCATTATCTGCATAAAAAAATGAAGATTATTAAATTTATTTATATACAATGAAGATGGAAAATGCTTCGATATAAAAAGCTATTAAAACATTTTAAGTAATCAAACCAAGAATGCAAATAGGTTTCCAAATGGAGATGTAAATAATATGAAAATCTTGTAAGCTGATTTGGACTTCAATTTAGAATAAGAAGATATTTAATTGAGTTGAATAAAAAAAAGCGTTTGTGGATATTTGCAAGTATTAATTGTTTGTAACATATTTGAATTTAGTCACATTGTTAAGATGGAATAAGTTTTAATCATTTTATGTTTCTAAGGATCTTTATCAGGAAAGTTTGTGTTCAGGGTTCGAAACACTCTGGGCTTTTAATAGACTATCTATCAGGGATTTTTTTTTTGCTAAAATAAACCTTACAAGCGTGAGAATCATAACCAGGTAAACTATCTATAAGAGAAGAAATTTGGTTCTGTAAATTTAAAATAAGGTAAGGGACAATTTTATAATTAAGTAAATAAGTAGTTCTTATAAATTATTTGATGTTTGAATGAAACGATGTTGTAAATGTTCCATATGCTTTTGTATGAGAGATAATAAACGTTTTAATATTGCTGTGTTTGATTTCATTTTATAGATTCCAACATTTCCGTTAAGATAGTCAGGCAAGGCAAAGTAAGAAGGAGATAAGTCAACAATATCAAGTTTTACAATTTGCTGTATCACAGCACACTTTTAGTGGCGCATAATCGACGGGGTGTTGTCATAGCACTCTTTTAGTACCGCTCCAACGTGAGACGTTATCACAGCAAAATATATATATATATATATATATATATATATACAATATACATATATATATATATATATATATATAATAATTATGGATGTAACTACCAGGTGTGAATCAAAGAGAAATATAAATAACAGGTTATTGGTCATTAACTAAGTAATAAAACTCTTTTGTTTTCTACCAAGCTTTCGATCTATTTAAGATCTTCATCAGGGTAAGAACTGTGAGTTAAAATACTGTGTTAAAATTGACAAAAAATATTTAAAATATTGTGGATGAACATATGCATACACAAATTTTTAAAAGATTTGAATATAAACACTATCAACTAAACAAGCCATACAATGCATTTACATATTAAAAAATATTGTATAAAAGACTATTCTAAATATCCTAAACGGGTTTTCATTTATATTTAATAACAAAAAATTCAGAAGTTAGAAATCTCAAATGAAATCGTATATTATATATTAAAATGCATAAAAAGCACAAATTTCACACAAAATGTATTGGAACGACAAGTGCATTTGCGAAACTGGTGGAATGTGGCAGAACAAATGACGTGAGAGGAAAAGTTTTGTATTTAAAACAATTGACGTAGCATAGGAAACAGATAGTTGTTGAAAAATTTGAAAGCAAATAACAATATGACACTTGGCTGTAAAAGTCAGATATATGGGCTATTTCGTTTCATTTGAATGATTTTCATTATTATTAAGTTTTCAGTTCTGAAGTAACCTTCACATTCCCTGAAATTTACACAGTCTGCATCTATCACTATCTGCATGCGAAAGCTTCATCTCGGTTTACCTCTACCTCGTTTTTCTTATCTCTGCTTGTAATATATCCCGTACTATCTCCAAAAACGCCTTAGAACGTATTCTGCCCTCCTATATCTCTTTTTTTTTCCACAGATATCTTTATTTCTCTACTATTTTTTGTGTTCCACACATATGCCTTGAACAATTTTCTTATTGTTTCTATGTTTGTAGTCTCTGAATATAGTTGCTGTTTTTTCTTGTTCTATGCAATTCGGTCACCTTCTATTGTTATACAGTTATATACCCTATTTCCCTGATATTCAGTGGTATGTGAAGGGGGGGCAGCTCCGTGGCATAGTTGGTATGTGTGTGACTACTACGCCCAAGATCCCGGGTTTGAATCCCGACACGGTCCTCTTGAAAAATGTTAGGCGAAGTATTTTTCACAAAAATACTCCCTCGTTCGGATGAGAGTTATAATGGACGTCCCGTGTGTGAATGTTGACACGCATGTTAAAGATACCTATGTTGCTTGGAACAGCAAGGGTTCGGCAAAATTTCAAATTTTCCAGGTAAAAAAAACGCTTCCTGGCCAACGTAGTACCTTCGGGTGGAGCATTGCAAAATCACATGTAAGGTATGTGAAGGGAAGTCGAATCCGTGGTGTAGTTGGTATGTGTGTGACTACTATACCCAAGGTCATGGGTACAAATCCTGACACGGTCCGCTTGAAAAATGTTAGGCGAGCATTTTTCACAAAAATACACCCTCGTTCGGATGAGAGGTAAACTGGAGGTCTTGTGTGTGAGTGTTGCCCCGCACGTTAAAAATCAATACCTCGTTTGCAACAACAAGGGTTCGGCAAAAATCAAAATTTCCAGGTAAAATAACTCGCTTGCTGGCCCATGTAGTTAGTACTTTTGGGTGGAGAATTAAAAAATCAAATGTAGGATATGTATAGGGGGTTAAGCAGCCTTTGGCGGTCAAGTTCCCCCAGCATTTGAAAATTTGTCGAATTAATAGTTTTTCCAATATATCCTTTCGCACAATCAACATTAGTTGAAAATATTTCACAACCAACACCTGTAATTGTATATAATAATCATCAGATTTAAGTTAACTTATTTTTTCGTCATTAGGTTTTCCGTCTTGAAACCGGTTGGACGCGTACTTCAACTTATTTATGGTCTGAGCTAGCCTACACAGTTCTCTTAAGTTCCCACAACAGCCTATATACAACTCGATTCCAATTATATGCCCTATTTAACAGAGATTCAGTGGTATGTGAATGGGGTTAAGCAGCCTATGGCTGGCAAGTATCCCCCAACACTTAGACATTTGCCGTATTAATAGTTTTCCAGTTAATGTTTTCGCACAATTAACATTAGTTGAAAATATGGCAATACCAATACCTGTAGTTGTTTATAATAATCATCATGTTTAAATATAGTCATTTTTTTGTCATTAATTTTTCTATCTTGGGACTGATTGGACGCCTAATTCCATTAATTACTATTCTGAGCTAGCCTAAACATTTCCCTAAAATTCCCACATGCTACATCTTTCACTATCTGTGTGCAATAGTCTAACTTAGGTCTTTTTTTACATCAATTGTTTCCTATCTCTGCATCTAATATATTTCGTACTAGATGCTCATGTCTTAGTATGTGGCCTATCGCCCTATCTCTCCTATTTTTTACTGTTTTTCACATATTTCTTTCTTCCTCTACCATTTCTACTACCTTTTTGTTCTTAATTTTGTCTGTCCATGATATCTTCATCATACATCTTTAGCACCACATTTCAAAGGATTCTACCTTTTTCTTGTCCGCTTCTCCTACTGTCCAGGTTTCACAGCCATACAGTGCTGTGCTCCATACATATGTCTTAAGCAATCTTTTCCTTGTTTCTATGTTTGTTGTTTTTGTACACAGTAGTTGCTTTTTCTTTTTAAATGTAGCACGACCTTGTGCTAATCTTTGTTTTATATTTTTTGTGCTTTTCCTATCTTGCGTTATTTGGCTTACTAGATAGCAGAACTACTTAACCTCTTGTAGGTTCTCGTTGCCAATTTGTGTTCTTGTTTTTGATGTATTTTTCCCTCTTTTGCATACTAGAACTTTAGTTTTACCTTTGTTAATTTTCATACCGTATCTCTTTGTTAGAACTGTTTCCATTTCATTAAGAGGAGCTTCTAGCTTTTTTTGCTAGATGCTAATATCGCTATATCATCTGCAAATCTAAGCATATCAATTTTTTGTCCCTGCATATTAATTCCAAATGTCTTTCTGCATTTGACAGTAGTAATAGCCTCTTCAATGTACAAGTTAAAAACTAATGGGGATAACGCACATCCCTGTCTCACCCCTTTCCTAATATTTACTTCTGTACTTTCTGCTCTGATTCTATTATCGCTGTTTGCTCTTTGTATATGCTAGGTACTGTTCGTTAATCCCTAAAACTCATTCCAATTTTTTTGAGTATTTTGAACATTTTTTTCCATTTTACATTGTTGAATGCTTTTTCTAGATCTACAAACCCTATATAAACGCTTTCTCCCTTTTCGATTGATTTCTCCATTATCACCCTCAGAGCAAGATAGCCTCTCGTGTTCCCCTGTTTCGCCTAAACCCAAATTGATCTTCTCCGAGTATTTCTTCAGCTAGCTTTTCCATTTGTCTCTGTACAATTCTAGTTAATATTTTTGAAATGTATGCTGTCAAACTTATTGTTCGAAAATTTTCACATCTATCGCTGTCTTTTTTTTGTATAGTTGCTATGATGCTACGTTTGAAATCTTTGGGTATCTCGCCTGTCTCATACATATAGCTTACAAGTTGGAAGAGACGCTCTGTTACTGCTTGTCCAGCGGTTTTTAGTGTTTCTGCTTGCATCTTATTTCTACCCGGCGGCTTACCATTTTTCATACCCTTTAAGGTTAATTTAAACTCATCTCGAAGTATAGCATATCCCAGGTTATCATTTTCAATGTCTGAGTGATTTTATAGAAGATTATTAGTTTAATTTTAATTTTCATAGTAGATTTGTGTAAAAGTATAATAACGTACTTATAGGTTGCAAATTCACAAAAAAATGCGTTATTACGTAATAAACAAACAGACTGAATAATGAGGTTGTTTAACACGATTTCAAATGGAAGGGTATTAGATTAGATGACTTTCTGTAAATAACTGCTATAAATAATAATTCTAATCAAAATATTTAGTTAAGTTATAAATCATGTGTGTATAACATTTGTATATTAGAGTAGTAATGTAGAGAATAGTTGTGAATTGTGTATCTAAAATATAGTTGAAGATTCAAATTCTTATTGTAAATGTACTACTTTTTGTAAATTTTGTCATTTGCTTTGCACTACTTCGTAATTGTTGTGCATTATTGGTATTAACTGTAAATGTTTGTGTTCCTGAATTTTTGTGAGGTTTAATATACCAATTTATTTGAGTTAGTGAGATTTATGTTCTTCTCACTGAAATAGCCGTGGAAGTAGTTTTGTTTATTTAGGCAGAAAATTCTGAAAATGTGTGCTAGAGGAAGTTAATACGAACGTAGAATATAAGAAGATTGGCGCCCAACGTAGAAGATCATCATCAATTTTCTTTTTATTACAGCATAAAATTTGCACCCAAATAGTGGAGCGTATTCGATAGGTTAATAGAAAAGGAAATTTTCAAACTATTTATATGGGCTCATCACGGTAAGTCTTTCAATATCACATTAGAAAAGTGACACCCAATTTGTGTGGCTCAAATTTTAATAACTCACAAGAAAAGTGATCCCCAACGTAAAGGTTCGACGACACCTCGTAGACTTCCATATCACAGCAGAAAAGTGATAACCCAACTATAGGGGCTGCTTTATACGAAGGTAACTCGATAAAATTGGTGACTCAACTAAAGTAGGATAAATTTTTCAGTCAGGGTTTACATTTCTTCAAAGTCCGATCGGCCACAAAATTAAATTGCAGTAAAAATTTGATGGCACTGTGCGCAGAAGTGTTGCACAGTGTCTCTAGCATGGCTGCCGATCGCGTCATTTCACTGTTGTTAGTTTTCGGTGAGCAGTAAGCAGGTAAATATGCATATAACAATAGTCTCCCGTCAAATGTGAAATGCGTGCAGCACGCTGTCGTTTGATTTCTCTATGCCGAGGAATGCAATCCAGTCGAATTCATCGACGATTGAGTAATTTACACGGTAAGACTTTCTTGAGTGACTGTAAAGTGCAGAAATGATGCAGGAACTGCAAAGCAGGATGTATAGACGTTCATGATGCATGCGATCAGGAAAGTAAACGAGTGTTTACCAACCAATGATCAAGTTCAACGAGTGAATCTTGCGATTTGAAAAAATCGTCGGTTTTCAACCAGTGCGCACGACCCTTATGACTCAATATACCCCTAAATTACCCTATTATCATAGCAATATATATTGTTGTGAGGTTTAGGCTCTAACTACTCGACCCCTTCCGCTGGGAAGCCATAATGTTGTAAAGCTTGCTCTGAATCGTTCCGCCATTTCGTGCCCCAATGTTGGGTCGTCATAATGTTGTGAGATTTACTTCGGCTGCTCCTCTCTAAATTCTTAAATCCACCAAAACCTTTTAAAAGCAACACAGACACTTACCTGTTAACGCTGGATCTAAAAACTCCCACTCATTGCCTCTATGCTGAAACATAATAGAAATTCACACCCTCCAATCACATACTCAAAATAACGCACTTCACAAAATACATCACACTTTATTTACATGCAATAAATAATACAATTTCCAAAATACCTTTCCTTATGTACATTCGTATTATAATTTTATTTTCAAAAGTAATTTAATTCGATAACCTTTTTTTTTAAACAAATATTTTACTAAAGTAAGAGGGCGTTCCTCATACCTCACGTTAACCCCTTTGTCTTATCATGAGCTCATAGCAAAACTCGTTAAATGTGAGTGCAAATTTACCGCACTACAAAAAATTAAAATAAGCCCCCTCTACATCTTTACAACATAGCCTTTTTATCTGTAAATTAATTATTCTTGACTACCTATATAAATTTCATTTTCATCTCAAATCCCATAAATTTTCAGTTGATTAAATATATCAAATAAGAAACTCCAAAGCACAGAAAAATTTTTTTAAAAAAACAGAAAATATTTACCACACAATGTTTTTAAACAATGGCATACGTGGTAACTATCTTTCAAACGTTACTCGCCAACCAGCCCTTGAAGTTGATGCCGTCCAGCATGGTATTAGTCCATAAAAGAGCTCCCTGGTTGAATCACCACCATTCTATGCCTGTTGCTACCCCAAAATCTCTTTATTTATAATCAAACCATGAGCATTCAATTTCCAAACTTTACTCTTCGAATTCCCAAAAATATTAATCAAAAATTGCCCCTTCACCATCAAATTCTTTCAAATTTTACTAAGTCTCGTGCATTCCAAAGCCATAATAAATAATCGTTTGTAGTTACATACAAAATGTACTCTTCGTATAAACTGCATTATTCGCTTTTTAATAGACTTTACATGTCATTATATATGAGCAATTTCACTAAAAATAGTTTGATGAAGCGCGAAGGACTGACGAAAAATTAAGAGACCGCCACCTCCTTTAAAAGTGGTTTATTAAGCCTTTGCTACACCTCCCCTATTTTCCAATTCGCACGTAGAAATGTTAACGTACAAGAACTATTCCGTGTAAAAGCAGCAACCGTTCTTCATTTTTGTGTTGAGTGATTCGTTACAGACCAGCGTAGAAAATTGAATGAGAGTACAGACGGCTACTACTTTCTATCACAAACGTATTAGAAAGTTGGTACCACGCTACGACAAATGTCTTAGTTGGAGCAGTGACTAGGTAATGAAGTAGCTGGAAGGTGTATCTAAGTTTCCCAAATACAATATTTTAAATTTTTACTGTGATTTTTATTTTGTCACCAATCAGACCTTGAAAAAAAGTAGCTCTTGTATATACCTACATAGTTTGCACGTAAGTTATGCCACTGATGCTATAAATTTAAATGCATGTTACATTGGAGGGGCAAATAGAACCTAAGCCGCATTTCATTTGCAAATTTGAATATATTTTGGAGTTTACTTCCTGAAGAGTAATATACGTTTTCAGAAACTTTAATTTTTCTAATTACAAGTCTTTGCCAAACTATGTCGCTATAGTAAACCAGAAAATGGATTAATATTATGAATATTATATAACAAATGTGAAATTTGATGTTCTAATATCTTTGAGTGCTTTGATTTGGCATCTCAAAATTTTCAAAACGTCCACTAGAACAAAAAGGAAGTATTTAGGTTTGTTTAATTATATACTTATGCAAATTAATATTTGATTAATTCGTACTGCATTTACAATAAAGGAACTATCTATAGGATTTCGCCCTCAATTTTAACGACAAGTACACAGGGCTAAAGAGACAATTAGGTCAATTCTATTTAAATGCCCCTAGTTTTTATTTACCTTATGAGATTAATAAAACTAGAACAGCCGTTAGCTATTTAGGTCATATTCTTTAAAAAGTTATAATTGATTACCATATACAAAATGTGGTTTTAATCTTGAAACTTGGATTTTACAACTAACACAGAAGTACGTCGCGTTGCGAAATTAAGCCCTCAGGCACACGGTTAGCCTGCAATTAACTCTTTTATAAGGTTTATATTGGTATGTTCGTTTATATCGTTTTAATAATAAAGAGATCAATCTTTAGTAAACTGTGAAACGGTTATTGGGAATTGATTTTCGGATACAGCATGGTCGCCAAACGTAAAATAACTTTAGTGTAAATAGAACTAGGTTACCCTACAGTGCCACCAAGCAAACATTATTCCTGGAGACTAAAATTTGACAAGAACATAATTCTGTAACTAATGAGAAAATTGGATTGCTATGTTGTAGATTCCGTACATATAACTTTAATAATATTTAAATTGATAGTGATGAGTGTATTCAGGGTTATTTATCGTGCTATTTATGGAATTGTATGTAAATTTGATTTTAAAATTAAACGCAAATAACTGTATACAAAGTACATTAACAAAACGTATTTGCTACATAAATCAATTTACATGATTTTAGTTGTGCTTTTGTGTTTAAAATATCTTGTATGCACAAAAATTATTAGGATGTGATTACTCGCACCATACGATATTTATTAATTTGTCACTTATCGAATTGACCAACCCACAACCCTAGATGTATGTCGTTTTGCCTAGCTTTCTGATTGTTTAACTGTTCTGCGTTTTTATGATTTTTCCATTATTCTTTTATTTTATTCAACTTTATTAACAGTTTTTTTTAAACTGTATATATTCCTTGCTATACTAAATGTTTGTATAAAAACTGTAGAAGAATTTTGTAAAGTTAAAGTTTTACATAATCTCACATTATTAGAATTTATAAATTAGTTTATGATTTCTAACTCTAACAGATTCTTGTCTTTAGTTATCTAACAAAAGTTTACTTTTGTAGGTTGTATCGTAAAATCAGTAATGACACCTAGGAAGAATGTTAATTCTGAAGCTCGAAACTCCATTAAATTTGTTATAGAATTTTTCGATAAACAGAAAGATGCAGATGTGTGGTTATTATCTTTAGAAAAGGCAACTGAACTTGCTGCTGCTGCAACTGGGAAATCGTGTGCATTTATAAAATATATAAGAAAGGAAGATCAACATCTGAGAATTGAGCGTTAAAATCTCCATCAAAAAGGCAAGGTAGCGGTGGTTCTACTAAAATTACCCTTGACAATTTTGACTTGAGGTTATTGAGATGTACTGTTCATGAAATTTACACGGTTAATAAGCAAGTTCTTACATTGGATATTCTGGCCAAAAGAATGAAACACAAAATCAATTATACTGGTGGTCAGGAAATGATAAGAAAGCAATTGATAAAGATTGACTTCAGTTTTAAAAAATGTCATAATAAACGTAAGTTGTTGATGGAACGAACAGACATTGTAACATGGTGTTCAAGCTATCTACGCGGGTTATGTATCCCCCAATCTATATTTATATTAAATAATAGAATCTAATAGGAAAATATTAAAAATTGTTAAAGAAATCATAAGTCAATTACAACAATGTAATTCAAGGATAGATATAAAAAGGTTATTAACAGTTCAGGAGAACAGATGCAATACAATGTATTCCAGACGATAGTGATACTGCAGGTGGCAGGTAACAGACGGTTAAGATATTGCAATTACCTAGAAAGTAAGATTGTAACAATGTAACAATGTGTAGAATTAAGAATAAGCAGACATGAGCTCCGCAAGTTCCCACAGAATTGTGAGGTGCAGTGACATTATAAATAGCCCGGGAACCCGAAGACCCGCGGTCAGTCAAAGTATTCAGCTTTAGCATTGCAGATTGCTTAGGCGACTCATAATATTCAATTAAATCAGTTTATTTCGAATTAGCATAATTAATACCAGTTTGTCAAAATTCTATATTAATTTTTGTTTAAGTTAAACCAATAAATTGATACGAAGACTTATAAATAGTTTTTAAAAACACCACTCCCAAGGCCCGAACGGTAACTGGTGCAGTCGGTAGGATGTCAAAGGTCACTACGGAGTCCAAAAATTGAAGAAATGGTGGTCTGGAATATCAATTCCAAATTTGGCAGAACCCAAACAAAGTTGGAGGAAGTACAAACATCGACCGAATTCAGCTATACAAACAAACTTGAAGGAGATACAAGCATCCATCGAATCCAAACCAAACCAACGTGGACAAAGTACACAAATCGCCAGAGCCCAGAGCCAGAAAACAAAAGAAATAGATGAAGAATTTAATGTAAGTTGATTTTCCTTAAAACCAATTAACTTTTACAAACTTATTGATATTTACGAGTATAAGAAAAAAATTTTATTTCTTATTGTTTATGTATGTATAGATTCTAACTATTACTATTGCAACTGTATGCTATTTTTACGAAAATAATTACTTGTCCATTATCAGAAATTATTTTCAAAATTTAATTTTAAAGAGACTTTTAAAGCAAAAAAAATTGACTTTTAAAAAAGAATTAGAGAACAAAATGGTACAAACAATTAATACCAATTATTAAATTAATACCAAACGTAACTGACGTACGAAAAAATTAATACAAAACGATTTTTAAATACCAAAAATAAAACGTAATTAACTCTACCATTTAATACCAAAAGTTTAGTATACAAACGCAATTCTTACAAACAAGCAGTAACGGAAACGATTCCAGGTTTAAAGTTTATCAAAATTCTACAATTTAAACACCTCAATTAGAGAAACGACTATTTAAAACTTAACATTCAGAGCATTTCTATAAATTATAGAAACGCACTTTACAATCTATTAATAATTAATCCATCACAAATTAAGACAAAGCGCAATTCTCACATAAATACGCTCATCATTGGATACAAGGTTATTTCAGTACAACTACTAAATAAAAGCATTCAGGAAAACGTTTATCATAAAAAGCTATAATTAATCCATTTAAAGACGCACATCGCAAACTTTATGAAGCATAATTAAATATTTCTTAATACAGAGATATCTAAATATAACGAAACAATTATCAAACGTAATATGTTATGCAGCAATTAACAAAGTACAAGACGCGATTTATTTAATTATTACATTCTGAAAACAAAACCTTTCAGAAAATTATTAACAACTCCAGTAAGTATAATTGCACATTAAATTATACATAGGCATTACGCAATTTATTAAAACTATTCACAGAGACTAAAATTAAATCCTCAGCAGACATAAAACTTAGTAATTTGAACAAGTTTATTGTATAAATTATAAAAACAACAATGAACAAAACGATAAATGAAGACTTGCAACTAAAATTAAAACTCAAAGTGACAAGACAAAAATTACAAAAGAACCTTCTACGCGTTTGTCAATTACAACACCACGGATAAAAGATAATTAAAGCAGACTTAATTAAATCAGAAAATCAAAATTAAACCCACGACTTGCACAAAAACATACCAAGTATTATGCAAACTATTGCAAGAATATTAATTCATATAGAAATCGTTCAGAAAACTAAAACCGTAATAAATTTATCATCCGCGAAATAAAAATAAATAATTAAAGGCAACCGCAAGCAACCAGACATTATCGAGCATAAATTCCACAAATTAATTACCGCACCGTGTAACTAAGTGCAAATATAAGCAACTACGGTTCTTTTAATAACTCAACACACTTCAAACTGAAATAGACAAACCAAACAAAAAGTAACAATACAATACAAATAAATTTCAATTTTTACAAAATATAAAATTAATTAAAAGCGAAAGCAACTCTTAACTAAAATGAGTGCAGATATAAAAATTTACCTTGAAACCAACCCCATTTTTAACGGACACAAAGCCCTTCTAGGGAATTTCATTGCAACATGCAAAATATTTTTGAAAACCTTATACAAAAACCGGAGATAATGAAAGAAATGTATTACAATTACGCCTAAAAATAAGTAAACTGACCGGACTGGCACTAACACTAATTGCGAGCCGAGATAACCTTGAAGACTGGCAAGACTTTATACGCATACTAATTGCATATTTTGGAAATCAGACAAACATAAAATACTTTGTATGCGACCTGATAAACCTTATAATAAAAAATAACCAATCCCCGTATCAATTCGGAATGAAATGCCGAGCCGTGGGAAGTCTAATCCTAACAAGAATAAAAAACGAACAACTCTATTAAAATATCCAACATTTAAAAACAAAAATGTATGACGAAATGAGACTGGACACCTATATAAACGCATTACCAGAACGACTATCGGATAAAATCAGATTCCAACGTCCCCAGGATTTAGAGGAACTCATAAACATGATAATAGAAGAAAAAAATGTAATGTATTATTGAAACAGACTATACAATCCCAACGCAAATAAAAGTTGTACACCAATAAAAACTATACAAGCCGCGAGATAAACAATCCCCCAACAAAAATTTACACCATTCAATGCGCAAACAAATTAACCGCAAATTAATAACCCAAATTTTAATAATACGAATAATTAATTCAGACAATTTCCCAAACCAACGTTTAACTCAAACTTTACGAAACCCGCATTTCAACTAAGATTCAACCAAAACGTAAACCACCAAAGACCAGCATTCAGGGCGAATTCTATTAGAAATATACCAATGATAAGTAACAATAACAATCCTAATAGCTGTTACAAACCAACGCCCATGGATACCTCATCTGGTAACACCAGACAAAATACAAAAATAATACACATCCAATCAAACCCTCATTAAAAACGCAACTTTACATCTGAAAAACTATTTCACCAAGAAGTAAAAAATTTGACAATGACCAGAATAATTACATTTATCTCAGTACGAACAATGAATCAAACCATGTAGAAACTTATGAACGCAACGAACCATACGAAACTTACGACGAGGACGACGAAGAAAATACCTGCTCAAATTTTCAGATAGATCGATTCATAAACGACCAAACTTAATAAACTTAAATAACATAAATCATCTAGTACTACCATACATAGAAATATTCCATGCCAAACTTAAACTATTAATCGATATCGGATCCTAAAAAACATTAATTAGCCCCAGAACCGTGAAGAAACATTATTTAGATTATGTAGAAAGAGAACTATTTAAAATTAAACAGCCCATCAAACGACATTACACCAATTCGTAGCTAATATACTCTTACCGAAAACATTCAATGTAAAAATGAAACATAAATTTTGTATTGTCGAATTCAACGATAAATATGACGGACTAATCGGAATGGACCTTCTAAGAAAATTAGGAACTAACATTGACATAAAAAAACGTTTATTGAGAACTAAACACGGAATAATCTCCATTAAATTTTAAAATACACAAATCGAACAAAAATACACGATAAAACCCCGAACGAAAAGGAAAATAAAAATCCCAGTAAATTCTAACAACAAAGTAGGAATTATTAATCACATAAGATTTTAACACGAAGTAGAAATCCCGACCGCCATAGTACAAATAAAAGATAATTATGCCACTACGACGATTTTAAACTCAAATGACTACCCCGTAGAACTATCATTAACAAACCCGATTAACATAGAAAAATTAGATTTTAACGAAATGGTAATAGATGAAAATTTAGAAGACGATTACAATTCCATAGAACACGACCAAATGTTAAGAGAAAATTTAAGTAACATTGGCTTTAATATAGACATCAATCGAGAAGAGCAAAGAGCAATAAAAATTCATGTTTTGAATACCGGGATATATTCCACTGTGAAGGAATACCCTTAACATTTACCAAGATAGTTAAACATAATATTGAACTAGCAGACAACAAACCCATATTTACAAAAGCATACCGACTACCTCAGGCAAGCCAAGAAGAAGCTGACAGACAAGTAGCAGGCTTATTAGAACAGAATATCATACAACACTCCAACTCACCATGGAGCAGCCCCGTACTAATAGTACCTAAGAAATTAGACGCCTCGGGCAAAAGAAAATACAGAATGGTAATAGACTACAGAAAGTTAAATGAAATACGGTAGATGACAAATATCCACTACCCAATATAACCGCAATTTTAGACAAATTAGGTAAATGCCAATATTTTTCAACACTAGACTTAGCATCAGGATATCATCAAGTAGAAATGCATGCAAAAGATACATCAAAAACCGCCTTCAGCACACCTAGAGGCCATTATAAATATAAACGAATGCCATTTGGATTAAAAAACGCACCCACTACTTTTAAGAGAGTCAGAGACAATATATATAAAAAATACACAACGAGAAATGCCTTGTATACGTAGACGACATCATAGTTTATTCAACATCATTAGTAGAACACATAGAAAGTTTACAAGAAGTATTTGAAAGACTGAGACAGGCACATTTCAAAGTACATCTAGACAAAAGCGAATTTTTACAGAAAGAAGTATCATTTCTAGGACATATGATAACACTCCAAGGAGTAATGCCAAACCCCAATAAAACAAATGCAGTACTAAATTACTCCATACCAAAAACAAACAAGGAAATTAAAGAATTTCTAGAAACTAGTGGTTACTACTGCAAATTCATTAAAGGTTACGCTCAGATAACCAAGCCCCTGACAAATTGTTTAAAAAAGGGAAACAAAATTGAACACACCCCGAAATTCATTAAAGCAGTGAAGAAAATTAAAAATATACTAACAAATCACCCCGTTTTAGAATACCCAGATTACGAAACCGCTTATATTAACGACAGACGCATCGAATGTAGCATTAGGCGCAGTATTGAGCCAAGAAAAAGTAGATACCGATAAATCCATCAGCTACGCATCCAGAAGCCTAAATGAAACCGAACAAAAATATAGTACCGCAGAGAAAGAATTATTAGCCATAATTTTGGCAACAAACTACTTTAGACCATACTTGTACGGAAGAAAATTTTACATATACACCAACTATAGACCATTAGTATGGCTATGCAAACATAAAGAACCAAATTTAAAATTACAACGATAGAGAATCAGATTAGAAGGATACGACTACGAAATTATATACAAAAAAGGAATTTATAATAACAACGTAGACGCTTTAAGTAGAATACAGCTCAATGCACTAGAAACAGAATCAATTGTAGGAAACGTAGACAAAACGGAAAGCCTGCCTGATTTCCTGTTTGAACATTTTCTATAAAATGCATATTGTTGATCTGGCAGAATTCTGTTGATAGCGTATTATTGTAGGTTGTTATATCTTTAGTGAAAATTGTTATTGGATAACTGTAGTTGATTGTTAATCAAAATGTATTAATTGTTTTATAATATTCTCCAATAGTAAGTTATTTTTAGTTATGTAAATTAAAAACATTCATAAAATTTGAAGAAAATCAAAAATATCTCAGAAAGTAATGCATTTAGGTATAGGGAATGCTTAACAAAAATGAATGGACACTTAATGAACTATCCATTGTAGCAATAAAATTGGTAGAATGCCATTTAAAAACAAATTTAAAAAATTGCATTTTGCGAAACCTGACACACCCTGTATACTGTCAAGAAATTTCAAAAAAGTGATATTTACAAATATAGTATGGTATATGATAAAATTTTTTGCATCTTGAAAATTAACATAAGTTGTGTATTAGTGCAGTGGCAATGTATCTAATCAGGGTCATTTTTTCTAAAAACAGTTGAATATCTCAAAAACTAAAAGGAATAGACAGATACAATTTGATATCAAATTAAAGCTCTTTTATGGGCTTTTCAAAATTTAAGCAACGTCAAGGGGCTGCGATTGGTTAAAAATAGGATGCATATATCAGAGGTAGAACAACAATTTCTGTATAAAAGTAATTAGTTTTTCTCGGACAACTTTGCGGGCCTGTTGAAATTTTCTGAGATCTCAATGGGGTGAGTACTAAATTCATAAAATCACGTGCAGGCTACAGACTGGGAACGTAGAATGAGGAATTCATTTAATTACCCGTTTTAGGGAACAAAGCGACGTGTCGGCTATTCGCTATATATACAGGCGGGAATATGTGTTTCGCTCTTAGACTCTTAGACTTTCGACGATTCGATGCGTTAAAAGCTCGTGCATCCGCGACTTGATATTAAACAGTGCATTTTAGTTTGATTAAATAATTTAAAGTGTGCTAGTATATTTTAGTGACTCAAAATAGTTGGTTATTTTACGTGCTAACATGAATGTACTTCAGTGCACTTAGATACAAGGTAATAAAAGTTTATTATCACGGTACCAATTAGTAAAATTTACAACGACAAATGTATACCCAAAAGTAGGCAGTTTTGGCGTATATTGGTAATATTGGTAAAAGGAAGTATGAATTTCTTTGCTATTTTGCGGGGTGTTAATGACTAAATGGTTCGTAAATGTTGCATCTACTGAACCAGAGGCAGATATACACAGATGAGTTCCGGAAAAGCCTAGAAACAACTTTAAATTAATGGTGATGGAGAACATTTTTAAAGCGTTGACAACTTGAAGCTGTAAATAGAATCCGGTTGGAATGGTGTGATTTACAAAAGGACGATTACACTGAAGCTACGAGGACAATAACCTTCAGGTAAATTGTACTATTTTGTTTGACATTTTTGTGTGTATTGAATGACTTTATAATTGATTTACTTTAAATGGACATTAGTGAAATTTTCTAACCATAAAAATTTAATTTTAAGATGAAATTTGCTTGTTTAAGTAAAAAGGGGTATTTTGTTTTGATGTTCGGGAATAGGATGAAACTTTGAGTAAGTCTTTGAGCTCAATTAGACAAACCTGGTTAATTAACGTAAAGGGTGGTAGATGCTCTTTATACTCAGACTCCGGTCTGCTTATATTGTTATATTAATTAGTAGGCATCCAACAAGGACTTTAATTTTGGATGCACAGTAAAATGATAATAAAATTAATCCGGAAATTCTTTTAAAACTGAATTTTATGTTCAAATTTAATTTGAAAATTTAATGTATTCTGAATATTGATGTAAATAGAGTTAACGTTGATGTTTGTGGTAGGAATGTGTTGTTTAATTTTTATGATTGAGAATGGAAGTTATCTAGAAGAGCAGCCGAGGCGATTAACAGAAGGAATCAACGGACCAGGTGATTTATAAGGTTTCACAGCATTCTTGACGCCCAAACTGTGGGGCTCGAATGTTCTTTTTTTTTAAAGGGCCAGTACCTAGAGATATGAGAGGTTTCACAGCATTCTATATATAAATTCTTACCCCCCGCGCAACCACACAGTGACTAACGGAAATGAAAAAGCGATAGAAATATAAGAATGGTAAAAAGAGAGAGGTAGGTATTTTGAAATGTACTAGGGACACTTCCAGGTAGAAAAGAATAGAGGAAGGGCTCGCATTGAGCAAAAACGATAGAAAAGGTGGATAGTAAAGCACTACTCAGCCAGCTAATGTGGTCAGTAGTCCGGAGTGAGGGAAAAATCACTCTTATGTGGTAGACGGGTGTTCCGGGACAAGAACAGGTCTACTGAATAAAAAATAAGGCGGAAACGGAGACAGCGGAATACGAAAAAAGTAATGTTTTGGACAAGCGTCCGAGAGAAGGTAGAAAGTTGTCCCTGTTGAATACAGATCAGTCTGAAGGACCACCTGCTATGTTAATCAGACAAGTTAAGACACATAATAAGTTAAAAAATTACTATACTTCAGATTAGAACTAGTACGATCATCTTCCTAACGAGTGCATCCACTACCATAAGAAGATCAGACAAAAAGTTGAAGCAACAACTTAAACGTATCACTGCAGATACCTTCACTCAAAAACCAACTGTTCCAAGGTAATTTTTAGAAAAGGTAACGCCAAAAACACACAAAAAATGCCTAACTATAAGCAGTTAAATACAACCATACTGTCGCAATATGCTAAAAACAACCGAAAATTCGATAAGATATCAATAAGAAGCGATAGCACCTCACAACGAAGTTCAATAAAAAACAACAACAAAAATGTTTATGTATTCTGATGACTTAGTAGAAGAAAAAACAAGTAATGATATAGGATAAAGTTGGCGACTGCAATAGTTCAGAAGAAGAAGGCATGGAATATAAGCTCCTAGTTTTATGCAACTGCGAATATGGACTATTTCTTACAAAGGCATAGGCCGTGTCTCCTAGGTGAGCCCAAAGAAAAATGCATCCACTCAACATCAGCTAAAACCAATCGTAAAAATTTAATGAGTTATTGCAACCAAAGTTACGACAATCCCCACAAAATTAAACAACGTAAGATAAATGCTAAAAACAAAATAATATGGTGGAGAAAAAGTGCTAGGATTAATTAAATGAAACAACAGAGTTATACTGGGGAAGCTAGATAATAAACAGATATGTGACTAGCAATAAATTCAAGGGAAAGTTAACGGGCAGCAAAAAGAAAGCTAACTTAAGGTAAATAAGCAAAAAGTGTAGAAGGTGAGTGCTGTATAAGAAAAGAAATGGCTAAATAAACTTAACTAATTCATAGCAAGGATAAAAGCATTAGGTAGACCGTTAAAGAAATAAAACGTAAAAAATTAATTAGCATTCGGGTCAGGGGAGAATGGTTTAAGGTCTTTGATATGCCACTTTCCTTGGCGTTTTCATTCGGCGTCTCGGAGTTCACAGATAAGTGGACTAATAACACGAGTGACCTTATATAAAGTGAATTTTGGAGCTAATTTCGAAGAGAATTTTTTCGTAGCATCAGATAAGACATAATTCTTTTTCCAGACCTGTTCACCTAAAGCTAAGAAAATATCTTGTTTTCGCAAATTGTAGTGATCGTTACTCTTTTCGTAAGCTTCTAACAAATTTTTTCTAACGTCGTTAAAGATAGAAGGTAATGATTGTTGGTCTTCGTCCCAGCGTACTTTTTCGTCAAATTCAATTACGTTAGCATCATCAGGAACTGAACCGTAATAACTACCATCAATTGGCGTGTATCTTCCAAAAACAAAAAATGAAGGAATGAATTGAGTTGCTTCGTGTTTGGAGGTACGCAAAGCTTGAGCGATTTTAAAGATATTTTCTTCCCGCTTAGTGAGGTCTGAGTCGATATAGGAAGAGATAGCAGTGATTAAGACTCGATTTACTTTTTCGGTAGGGTTTACCTGGGGGTGGTATTTTTCGTTAAACAAAATTTTTTGTACTTTATAACTCAACGAAATTTTGAAAATCTTTTGAGATAAATTGCGACCCATTATCACAGAAAATAATTTGAGGGACACCAAAGATAAGAAATACATTTTGTTCCAGAAATTTGATTATGGCGGCAGATGTGGCTTTACTTAGCGGTTGTATCATAACAAATTTAGAAAACCAATCGGTGACAACTAAAAGATATTGGTTACCTCTTTTCGATCGAGGGAGAGGTCCTAATAAGTCAAGCAATATTAATTGAAGGGGATAAAATACACGTTTGAAGTTACCCATTAAACCAGAACGAGCTAGTTATGGTTCGGTAGTTTGAAAAACGGTTTTTAAAAACAATTTTAATTATACTTCTAATACAAATAATGAAAATACGTGTTATTATATTGAATTCCAAGTACAGATTAAAGTTCGTACACCTCACTTAAACACGTCCGTTGTAGAAAACTATTCACATGCACATCCGCGAAATATAATCTGTGTAGTAACAAGTCCATTACACTTTCTAACAACTTCTAACATAATTAGCTTCTTGAGAGCTCTTCTGAGACCCACAAGTTTTACAGTTTCTAATATAGCGGCAGACAGATTGTTTTAATGTAGGCCAGTAATATAATTCAGATATTTTAGCTAGGGTTTTTGTAACACTGAAGTGCGCAGCTATAGGGTCGTCGTGACACAATTTAAGAACTTCACTGCGGTTAGCGGTAGGAACAAAAGTTTCCATTCAGAAATGTTAGAGATTTTGCGAAATGAGGAAAATACAAATTTATATAGTCTATTATTTGTTACACGAAAGGTGGAAAATTTATCGGGATTTTCAGAAACTTTTTTTATCATATTTAGATACCAGGCATCAGGAATTAGATTCGGCAGGAAGAAGCGACATCACGAGTTAAAGCATCGTGGTACGATATTTAATTTGCCAGGTCTATGCCCGACGTCAAAGTTAAATTGAGAAATACGCAAGTTCCATCTTGCCAACCGACCTGCGGGTTGTTTTAAGTTATTCAGCCATGTGAGCGCTGCACAATCGCTAATTACTGTAAAATGTGTACCTTCAACATATCCTCTAAATTTTTCAATGCCAAAAATAACCCCTAATAATTCACGTTCGGTAGCTGAATATTTTTGTTCAGCAGAAGTTAAAGCACGACTAGCATAAGCGATAGGGTGTTCTAATCCATTATTTACTTGAAACAACATTGCGCCCAGACCAGTAAGTGAGGCATCAGTTTGAATAGAGAATCTTTTGTCAAAATTGAGCGAAATAAAGATAGATGCGGAAGTGATCAACGTTTTGATTTGTACAAAAGCCTGCCGAGCTTCTAAATTCCATTCGACAGAGTGACTTTTCATTTTATTTTTAATTAGGGCGGTAGTGGGTGTAGATATAGATAGATATAGAGATTAGGTAGAAAAATGCGATAATAACTAATTATTCCTATTAAACGTTTAATTTCGATAACAGTTTTGAGTGTTTTAAATTTAGTAATAGCGTCGACTATAGCAGGATCTGCCCGAAGACCAGTTCCATCGATAATAAAACTAAGAGAAGAACGGCAAATTTGAAATTTTTTCCCATTTATTTTAAAACCTGCTGCATTTAAGCGTTCAGCAGCTTCATTAAGTGTGGCGATATGTTTTTCAAAAGAACTTGAGATAATTAATATGTCGTCTAAAAATACAAAGGCACATTCTTGGTGTAAGATAGGACCTAACGTTTGATCCACAGTACGTTGTAAAGTATGTGGTGCGTTACAAAGACCAAACGGCAAGAAATTATATTCGAAAAGACCCCGACCTGGAACACAAAAAGCAGTTTTTAAACGTAAAGATAAGTAAAGAGGGATCTGATAAAAAGCTTGACTAAGGTCGATAGATGAGATAAATTTAGCGTTTCAAAGCCGACTTTAAATAGAATCAGTACAAGGTAAGGGATAGGCATCGGGCCCAGTTACAGAGTTAAGTTTTCTACCGTCGACGCAAACACACCATTCATCTTTTTCTTACTGGACTTAACACGGGAGACATTCATGGCGAATTTGAAGGAGAGATAACATTACATGTGATTTTCCAATGCTCCACCCGAAAGTACTACATTGGCCAGGAAGCGAGTTTTTTTTTAACTGGAAAATTTTGAATTTTGCCGAACCCTTGCTGTTCCAAGCAAGGTAGGGATCTTTAACGTGCGTGACAACACTCACACACGGGACCTCCATTTTACCTCTCATCCGAACGAGGGTGTATTTTTGAGAAAAATGCTCGCTCAACATTTTTCAAGCGAACCGTGTCGGGATTTGAACCCGGGACCTTGGGCGTAGTAGTCACACACATACCACTACGCCACGGAGCCGCCCAGGAGAGATAACACCAGATTCGAGCATTTTATCTATTTAGGAGTGCAAATGTTTGTGTAATGCAGGCGATAACGGATATTGACGTTGCTTAAAGGGAAGAGCATCGCCCGTAAAAATAATGTGTTGCGGTGGTGACGCAACCAAGTTCAGAGGTATTTAATTTACGAAATTTGTCAATTGTAGAGCTAAGAATTGCATTCTGGGAATCGGTAACAGAAATTTTATTAGATTTGTTTTGTTTTGAGAACGCTTGCCAAGAAAAGTTTTGAAAATATAAAGATAAATTAAAAAGTTTGCAAAAATTCACGCCAAGTAGAAATGGATAAGCTAGTGTAGGTACGATCAAACATGGAAAATCACGTTCAAGTGACTCTACTCGAATTTTTAATTTAAGGGAACCAGCTATATATATTTTATTATCGTCAGCTAAATTTATAGAAGTTTTTTTCCGGAATAACCTAAAATTTAATGTTTTGTCCGGATAATTTCTGTAAACCTTCGGTATTTATAAGAGAACATGACGAACCCGTGTCCAATAAAGCAATTACATTTAGGGGACCAATAGACATAGGTAAGTGAGAGCGGATGTCAAGAGGTATTTTAACAAGTTGTAAAGCAGCAGAATTTTTATGATAAAAGGAATTAACTGTTTTTAGCCAATTTGACCATTCGGCCGGGGTAGTACGACATACTTCAGATCAGGTAGCGGTATTATTATTATTAAATGCATTAGATAAAGGTTTAATATTGGAAGTCATTTTATGCTTTATGTCTATTGACGTCTACTTGCGTTGAATAGTTGGTTTTGAGGACGATTTTGATTCCTTGAGATATTCACGTTCCGGGTAGGAATATCTCTGCGGAAGTTTTCCAATAAGTTAGGGTTACAATTTTTGCATCTAAACTTATAGGTATTGCTACGACCACAGCCATAACATAAGAGATATTTGGGTATGTGCACACATTATAGGTATGTCCACTATTCTTACAATTTCAACAGGTAAGTGAGTTAGTTGAAAGAAAAGCAGGAAGAGTAATAATAGATAGTTTAGGAGAGGGTTCTGATTGACATGCTAAGTCAGGTTCTAATAGGCCAGATTGTTTTTCTGGAGGAGGACGGTATTTATCTACACGCAATTTTACTTCTTGAAGCGAGCGACATAAATTTTTAAACTGAGGTAAAGAAGAGATGTGTTGTAAAGCTAAACGTTTGGAAAAATATGGGTTTAGGTTTCTAAGAAGTTGATATATAATTTCAATTTCAGATAGTTTTTTTTATCTAATCTTCTATACAAAGCTTCCATTGAGGTAATAAAAGAGATTACGTTTTGTTAGGTCCCTAAGCACGATTTTTTATTTCATTCCAGAGATCAGTTATATAACCATGGAGTGAGAAATCGCGTTTTAAATACGTAACTAGTTCTTCCCAGGTAGAAATCTGGTTTCGTATATTTCTATACTAAATCAAAGCAGAACCGGAAAATATTCGCCTGCTGAGACAAATAAATCTTTGTCTGTACAGTTACGAGAAATTTTAAAATTATTTACTCTATCTAGGAATGACATTAACAAGTTTTTGAAATCGAAGCCCTGAAAAGTTATACCCCATTTGTATACTGGTATCGATTTCGCAGACAATATAGAAGGTTCGGAAATTGTTAAACTAGAAAGAACTGTAGGTAAATTTACATTTAAATCTAAGTTAAGTTTTTTGGGGACGATTCCTTCAAGTAAGAGAACGTCAGATAGGAAAGTTTGTTTGGTTTCGTTAGCTTGTTCATCGTTAAGTAACGACAATAAATCTATTCGCTGTTTTAAGTGCGTTATACGCAATCGAACTCGTTTAAGCTCTATCTCTGTAGGTTCTGCATCGGTTTTATAAAGTATATTGTTAATATTGTCAAGAGATTGTTTAATTTCAAAAGTATTTTGTGGTAGATTAGACATTATTACACGAGGAATTGGTTGACTGTTAGCTTCTTGAGCTAATATGGCTTTTAGCTGCAATCGTCTATCATTTTGGTTTGTTGCCGCTTGAATATTACGCGACTCCAATTCAAAGATCGTTTCAAAAACTTTAAGGTGTGTCGGATTCATTGTACTATAGTGTTTGAGAAAGTAGATATAGCAAGATAAATTTTTAGGGGGTTTACAATAATTATGTTTAAGGAACAATATTTTCTCTAAAAAAGAGTCCGTAAACTATAGTTAATTAAATACATTATAAAAAAACGGTTTAAATCATGACAACCAAAGATAAACTTAATATAATATTAAAAGTTTTTTCATAAGGGATAGCAAATAAAACGATTAAAATAACTATGTATAAAGGTACTTACAAAACAAATTATTTAATCCAAAAACCCATTTTCGTTCACTCATAAGTGAGGCTAAGGTAATTGTTAAACACATTCCAAAGGTACACAACACTATTTTTATAAGGAAACATACATAACACTGTTTTTGAAAAGAAGGAATAAATTACAGTACATTTAAAACTGCATGGTTAAGGTAACTTAAAAATGTAAACAAATACTTAATGAAAGTGACAGTTTCAACCTGTTAAATTAAGATTTATGGTCCCTCCAATGGAGCCAACACATAAGATAAGAAAGATAACTAAAGGTAACTAGATTTTAAAAGTCGCCATATTAAATAACCAAAAATCACTACAAAAATTTAAAATTATTAATTATTAGATATTTGAGTAAAAAACCTAATTTTCCTAGAAAACAATTTACCAAGCTATTTCCTAAAAGTTAAATTTAAGGTTAAGACGAACTTAATTGTCAACACCGTGTAATGGGCGCCACTTTTACGCTTCCCGCGCCCTATTATTGAGCAATCGTTTAATATAACATAATTACGCGGCAAATTGTATCAAATACCAAACACGTTTATAAGTGATACAATGATAAAATTTGCAATATAAATGAAAGCAATGTACTCACTTAAATCGCACCTTACAGTTATATCCCAGGGCCATTTCGTTGTGGATCACGTCACGCCATTGTTGAGTCCAAATTATATCCGTTCATCCTCTTTTGTTCGTTCGTAGGTAGGGAGAGAAGGATACAGGTAGAGGTACGATAAGTCAAGATAAGATACAGGAACCTACATCCTAAAAAAAGAAAAAAGACAGACACACGACACCGGTAGCTGTTCTCGGCTTCAGGCCTCGTAGTCTAATTGCGTTGTATTATACCGCGCGCACTTGCTCCATTTACTCCGCGCCTGCGCATTCTTTTGCGCAAACGCAACTGTCCAGAATGACGGAAATTGACAAGTTTATTTGAAAATATTCGCGGGAACTACCTTATAATTTATACTTAATATAAATGTAATACATAGCCGACTTTGGCATGTACCAAATTCTTGTGCAAAAATTTGTTATTACGTTATTTTGTGGATAACTATGTATTGAAATTTATGTAATGTGCAGATGTGTGTTTATATATTTGAAGAAAAGTTCAATAAAAACTGTACTTCGCTTTGGAATTAATACTTGTTGATTTATTAAATATATTGACTAAAGTACAATTTGTTGATATTAATTACAACAATTTAGTAAAGTATTCATAATACCTAACCTAAAAAATAACTTAAATGTCATAGAAAAATTCTTACACTGAGTGTATACTACTTCTAGCAGTGTCACCAGGTCACACTCCAAGGCTAATGTTTGCTTGGTGGAGCTGGGAGCTGCACTTTTGAATATTCTAAATAATAAATCTTTTTCCCAAATACCAGTTAGATGAATTACGTTAAATTCCTTGGAGTGTTTTTTTTTTAGCTCTGATTGATCCACGTGCTGCGGCAGTAGCTTTAGAATTGATTCAAAATATTCATTAATAGAGGGTTATAATAAACACAATTTTGGAAACAAACATTTTACATTTAGGTTCCCATTATAGGTATACCTGTGTTTAACTAACAAAACAGGTGGGAGTATTCGTATATTACCTATATTAATTAAATACAATAAAAAGCCATTTATTTTTGGGCTTTTTTTACAAACCAGTCAGAAAAAAGCTTCGTAATCAATACTCATTTCTTTGCTAAGATGCTGAAAGGTTTCGTTACCAGTTGCATAATGCGGAAATATAGCAATTGCACAGAGATGTTTTTGAATATACAACGTAACTGCAACGCTTTTTGATAAATAGCCAAAAGTAGAACCAGTAAAACCACACACTCTTTGAAAACTATGAAAAGTTGTTCTTTGAAAGCAGAAAAGCAGCGCACATTACGCATTTCTTATCCTTCATTAAACGTTTTTTAGTAGATAATTTTTTGTATACATCTGCTACACTTTACTACACAATGTAAGTATGTCTGTCCATACAATAATGAAACCTTACGTTTCTTGTAGTAAATACTGTTTGTAGACACGCGAGAATACCTACCTATATATTAAAGTCTTACAACAGTATGTAATTCGAATAGTCTTACAAAAGACCAAACTCGTAGTATCGATTAGTCTTGCCTTTTATACCAGAAATTGGAAACCTGCTTTCCCACTTTAAGATTCCTGCATGTATCTAACGGAAATGAAGTTTTGACGTTAAACTTTTGACTGGCAGTAACTTGCTTTTATAACAACCTCTTTCATTGTCGTTTATGTCGTGCCCTAGCATAATTACTAAATTTTATCAGTTTGTGCAACGTCGATAGTTTAGTATTTTAATGTGATTACTAAATTCTAGAAATTAATTTATTGAAGCGTACGTTAATTATAAGAAAACGCAACAAAATACAAATTTCCACGTACTAGGTATCAAACTAGATACAAACAAAAAAAAAGTAAGAAGAATGTGCAATGTGTTACGCAAGAATAAAAGAAGCAAAAGGTTGTGATGCAGCTCTCAAAAAAAAGATTACAATAAGTTCAACAAACGTATCGTGTAAACTATTTATACAAAAAGTGCAGAACAGAAAGAATTTTTAATTTATTTAGATAGCAACATTAAGGAAATTTTTGACTTTTAAACGCATGCTTAAAGAAGGACTTGGAAAGCATAATATAATAAATTCTGACATTTAAATTAAAAAAAAGGCAAGCAAACTTGGTTGCCTAACTGAATAATTGCAAAACTTAAAACAATGAAAGTGTAACAAACTCCCGTACATTTAAATAAGTAGAAACAGCAATGATCTTTCAATCAGGGAAGCAAAAAATATTTACAGAAAAGAATTGCAGCGTAACCAGTTTACCAGCAACTACTGAATAAATATAGGAGTATCAATTTTATTTTTATTTCAAAACAGACATATTCACCAATCTCAAATTAATTAATTTAGGGAACAAAAGAACTTTAACAATAAATTTTAAAAAGTAGATAAAGAATAACTGAATAGAACATTAGAGTATAAATTTACATGCTCTTGTCTATGTTCTACGTTGCTTCTACTAATAAGAAGTTACGACAATAAGAATTACGACAGTAACCTAATCTCAACATGTGTGATGTTCTTTAAAATACTAATAATCATATTTCATGTTAATATTTTCTATATTAGTAAATACCACTAACAGAATTAGGCAACTTCTTTTAAAAAACATAATTTGTAGGTTACTATAATTCTGATATCAGGTAAAATTATTTTGTATCATATGTGGTTCGTACTCAAACGTGTCAAATTAATTATCAGTTTTTAAAAGTTCCAGGATTCGTTTTGTTTTGACTAATAATGTATTACACTGGCACGATGGTGATCTCATCTGCTGGGCATGAAGACGTCATCGATAGATTTGTACTGACTCGAATAAATAAAAAATTCCGGTTTCTGGTTAAGGCAAGATATACGTAAGTTAATTATACATACATGCGAGATAGAAAAAAAACGACATACGATATTTTGTTTTTGCAGTCTTACTTCATCCGTCTGAAGTTTGAGAACTATGTCTTCAATTATTTTATAAAGGAAGGATCCATTTTTAGAACACTATATACTTAACATCCAAACCAGCAAAATGCCACTTTAGTACGTCAGTACCCTTCGACTAAAAGGTTATCGGACAAGACTGAAACTAGTCCAATCATGGTCGGATAAAACCTTACCAAGTAAGTTATTTTCAATTTTAGGAATACATTGGTTCTCAGATTAACAACCGTGTATTAGAAATAAACATATTGTAGCTGGCAAAGTCACTAAAGGCATCTTATGGTATCTACCTTAACGACAGTCAATTACTCATTAGGTATTTATAAATCTATCCGAAATACCCCAGAAATAGGGTTTGTACTAAATAAGCAGTTGAAATTTATTACATTAATTGAGGAAACGTACCTGTAGTACATCTGTGCGTTTAGGTTAAGATTCTAGTAAAATAAATATGCAATATATTTGATTTTTAGTACTTGCTTAAGACTGTATTATGTATTTGTAATGAAAACATACATGTGCTGTATAGTTAGAAACAAGTAGTGTATACTAGTGTTCTTTTCCATTAATGTAACGTGATAGAAGAAATACATCAATAACCTAATCACGAGATTTTATAGACTGCAATTATTGACTGCAAAGTTGAACAGGAATTATTTGTCGTTTGGGGTTGTTGTGACTAGCTGTGGGAAACGTTTTATTGTGGAGATAATGCGAAAAATACCGTATCGTATTTTTAGATATTGCTCGAGTGCAATGGTGAATCAGATACTTCCATTTAATTGTCTTTCGTGTTGTTGAGCGTAATTGGTCACGTCAGTGGTGCAATAGACTTATGTTTGAATTTTCAATGCCTCATCCGAAAGTATTACATCGGCCAGGAAACGACTATTTTTTTATCCGGAAATTCTGAATTTTGCCAAAACCTTTCTATTCCAGGCAGAGTACGGATTTTTACGATGCGTGTCAAAATACACACCACAGAAACACACACACACACGCCCAGTGTAATAGACCACTCCATTTAATTTTTTTCAATGCTCCATTTGAAGGTACTACATTGACTTGTAATTTTGAATTTTGTTAAACCCTTACTATCCTAAGCAAGATAGGGATTTTAACGTGCGTGACCACACTCAACGCGAGACCTACATTTTCCCTGTCATCGACCGATGGCGTATTTTTATGAAAAGTACTTGACTAATATTTATCAAACGGTCCGTTTCGGGAATCGAACTCGGGAGCTTAGGATAAACAGTCATACATAGATCTGTCTGATCCACGGAGCCGCCGGTGCAATAGACCTTACATATGATTTTCCAATGCTTCACCAAAAGGTGATGCATTGGCCAAACATGAACTCCTTTTGTTACATGGAAATTTTGAATTTTGCCGAACTTTTGCTATCCCAAGCAACGAAACGTGCGTAATAATTCTCACACACGGGACCTACATTTTAACTCTCAACCGAACAAGGGCGCATTTTTGTGAAATGTGCTCGCCTAACATTTTTCAAGCGGTTCATGTCTGGAATCGAACTCGAAACCTTGCAATAGGCAATCCTACGCGAACCTGTCTGATCCACCTAGCCACCTAGTGCAATAGACTGCGAACATGGTGGAACATTTGTTATTGTAGGACAGTTCTTTGATTAGTATTCTGCCGCAAGCTAAAGGTGTTTTGTTTAAGAGTAACACGTTGGCATTGTTGACGATTTCTTTCTTTTTTTGAGGATACAGTCGAAGCAACATTAAGTTCTGGATTCTCATAGATGCATGATTTAGGTTACGACTTGTAAATAGTTGTAGGGTGGTCTTGGTATGTTTCGTTAATGGTTTTAGAAGTTATTTACTCGTTAGGATAGATGTGTAGTGAGACTTGTTGTGCCTGGTCATTTTTAGGTGGTTGAGTGTTTGAATACTGGTAAAGATTCTCGCCTGTTTAGACCTCTACCAAAATGCATCTTTCCGAATTTGAACCCTACTTGGACATTTCATACGTGATAGTTACTCTCCCTCTCGGTTTGTTTTCTTTGTGACTCTTTTAATCCGTTTTAATTTTTAGCTTAGTTACGGTCGAGCTGCAGAACCAAGTTATGGTTTAGTTGTACTTTGTCATCATTAGATGCAACGGCGAGTTATAATAAAGTTTATATAGTATACAAGTAACAACAAAATTTTTTCAATTGTACATTATGATGTTTTCTTATTTAAAGATTTTTTTATAAAGACTGTGTAGCATGTACAAATGGCCGCTCTTTAATTTGCAGTATTTTTTGGCCTAGATTCTCATAATCACCTACTTTGTTTTCAAGGGTGTTATTATTATAATTGGATAAACTAAAAAGCTTTCAAGCTATATTTACACGTATCGTGGGTTATGTTTTATTTAGGCTCAAAAACGCCTTTCTTATAAACACCTGTGTATCGTTTTAAACACAGTCGCATCGGTGTCTTGTTACGCCTGTGAGTGTAGCGAACTTTTTCTAGTACAAATATTTAGCAGCATTGTGTGTCCCTATAAGACCCGGAAAAAATGTCTAAAGCTTTTCGGAGAGCCTGCAATTTGTAAACTGTCTTTTAAATTAAGTAACATGGTTGTTGGTTAGTTCCCTATGTGATTTCTTTGTCGATGGTTTGTAAGAGATTTGCTTTTAATTATTTGTAATACTATTTATTTGCAACACTAACTTAGCAACATTATAACATTTCTGGTTAATGTCAGAACAGCTGTTGGTTGAAATGGGAAATTTAATAATTATGGAATACCAAGTGCACGTTTGATTATTGAATGAAAATCTGAAGGTTATGTTTGTGAACATCATCTATCACCCAGGATTTGAAGTGATTTTTTGATCATTTCTGTTTGATAAAGTAGTTACAATGGTTATAGTTTATTCCGATTAATAAAGTAAGCGAGTTCATTTATGGCTGCTAGTTTTTGTTTGTGATCTGAATTGTTACAAATATGTTGGTGTGCGTTTGATATCTTATTTAGTTGAAGCATTGAAAAAATTTATGCACAAAATTATGTATTAAATGCTCTAAAATGTCGTATAGAAGTATTCATTAGTTGTTTAATGAATTAGTTTGTTAACTCTTAGAAAATTTCCTTTTGAAAACAGTATCACATAATGGAGAGCCAGCTATTCCTTTGCAAAAAGTAGTTTTTGAATAGTTGAGTTGATTGTTCCATTAACTATTTATTTTAGTCAAAATACTTAAAGCTATTTAGACATGTATAAGTGGAAATTGATTGTTTTTGTTACCACGTCTATAAAAATAAAAGGATTACACAAATAATTTATTGTTTCTAGGTTGATCTTAAGTATCTTCATAATTTTAATAACTTTCTGTATTGTATTCAGATCTGAAATCTGATAGGGCTCATACAAATGTTATGCGCCTCATTAATGTTACTAATTATGTGATATAAATAAACTTAGCCAATTATTTTGAATATAGGCTGTACCGTTTTGAATTATTCTTGTAGATATTTCATTACGACCAGTAATTGAAAATTAAATATTATTTAATTTAAGGAATAGAAACACTTTGTTGGGTAATGCTCTTATTATATTTGATTGTCTTACATGAAATACTGAAAATGAGTAAGTTCTAATACTTCAAATATTATTATTGTTTGGATCACAAATAGTGATCGCATTATACAGGGTGTCCGGACAATACGTGTACAATGTAAGAAAAGAGATTCTTGGGCTTGAAATAGATCGATTTGAGCCAACTTACCTATTATACAAGTTGCTTCATTTAGCCACTAGAGGGCTTCAAAAATCGTGATAAATATTTGATATTTTAAAATAAGTCGAAAACGCGTTGATAGATTTTGACCATTTTTGGGGTGCGAGTTTCTACTTTCAATTGACATCTTTTGGTAGTGTACGCAATAATTTTAAAAGCATACGAATGTCCCAAAAATGATGTATTGAATAAATATTTACACATTTCACATTTACCTTTGCAGTTACCTTTTTTCTGTTTATGCAATGACTACCAATTTTTTTTATGAGTAGCCGACTTAATTTGGAAACTTTTTTGTCTCTTGTAAAATTTTGATTAGACGAGCGGTTTGACAGAAAAAAATAATTTCAAATGTCTGCATACTTTCGTCATCATTGCTGCATTAACTGTAAAACGGGGCAAATAAAAGAATATAGTATAGTAGTAGGCTTTACTTTAGATTTGTTATTTAATTTAAATATTATTTAACCTCAGTTTGTCTGTCAAGTCGTGAATTTGTGCTTAATTCAATAAAAGTTTGCATCTTTCATATTTCATTATGAGTGCTTACACAAACAACGAACAGGTGGATATGATTTTGGTTTTCGGATTTTGTCAAGGCAATGGTCGTGAAAGCGTCAGAGTCTATAGGGAAAGATTTCCTAATCGCCGAATACCAAACCACCAAACATTCGCAAATATTGAAGGACGTCTTCGTGAAAATGGTAGCTTTCAGTCAAGAAATGCGGATCGAGGACGTGAACCTACCACAAGAACTGCGGATCTGGAGGAACAAATTTTGGATAGAGTTGAAGAAGATCCAAAAATATGCACCAGACGCTTAGGACTACAAGTTCCTAAAAGTATTGTTCACGACGTTTTAAAGGAACAGTTATTACACCCATACCACGTTCAACAGGTACAACACCTTTTGCCTATCGATCCTGAAAGGCGTCTAGCTTTCTGTCAATTTATTCAAGATCAGAGAATTTAAAATGCAAATTTCAGTCGCAAAATTTTATTTACAGACGAAGCTTCTTTTACAAGATCTGGTATTACTAACATACATAATAAACATGTTTACGCTGTAGAAAATCCTCATGCAACTAAAGTGATTCACTATCAACATGAATTTAAGATTAATGTCTGGGCTGAAGTTATTGATAATTTTATTTTCGGTCCTGTTGTAATACCAAATCGGCGGCTCCGTGGCGTAGTGGTATGTGTGTGACTACTACGCCCTAGGTCCCGGGTTCGAATCCCGACACGGTCCGCTTGAAAAATGTTAGGCGAGCATTTTTCGCAAAAATACACCCTCGTTCGGATGAGAGGTAAAATGGAGGTCCCGTGTGTGAGTGTTGTCACGCACGTTAAAGATCCCTACCTTGCTTGGAACAGCAAGGATTCGGCAAAATTCAAAATTTTCCAGGTAAAAAAAACTCGCTTCCTGGCCAATGTAGTAGGCCAATGTAGTACCTTCGGGTGGAGCATTGAAAATCATATGTAATGTAATACCAAATCGAATAAACGGAAACAAAGAATCTCTGTCCTTACGTTGTACACGTATTTTCCGGATACCCTGTATGTACTAACCAACTAACTTTCTTTTTTACTTGTAATCTCTTTCAATTGGCACAGAATGCGAGTGCCTTTAAGGTTTTTGTTTTAGTGCCCTTAGAATAGAAGTTTCTACCTCTCCCCTTGTGCGTTGTTTCATTTTTTCGTAGGCGTAATAGAGTTAGTGGAGTCTGTACTTCCTCATTTCTTCGGTCATTTAATCAAATAGACGACAAACCTACGACCACTGTCGTGCCTTCTGCAGTAGTCATTCCGAGTTATGCCGTTGTAACGCTTATGCCTGGTATCCACAGTTTTATTGGTGGTATGCTGATATGATGAAATCATTATCCATTAATTGATCTGCTCCAGTTAATCTAAATAAATACTTTCCCCATTAACAAGGCTGACCTATACTATGAACTGCAAAGACACGATAACTTTGTATAAAACTTATCTACCCTACTTTTCGAGAAAGATATGATCATATCCAATAGATATATCAGAGGAACTGGGAAACATCCATTGAAATCTGCGTATCCCCAATTAACTAGATAAAGCTTTATATTACATGCATGATTCCTATAGGGTTCCTAGAAAATATTAAAATGGCTAATATTTGGGTTTTGTATTCCCATTATTTATTTTAAATTTTTAAACAAATGAAATCGTCTTCCAAAATACAAAGCATTGAAAACTTTAAACATCCGAAATGTATTAATCATGATATTTAATTTTTGGCGTCTGACAGTCGAAACCCATATAACGAAATAAGATGTCAAGCATTTGCAGTGTGTGTTATTGTAAATCAACAAACATGACAGTGTGTAATTCCCTGAATATAAAGCTTTGTAGCAGACTGCAAAGGTTTGTGTCTGATCAACAAACGCTTCTTTTTCCCATTGTTTAGATGTCACTAAAGAAGTCCCACGTTTTTATAGCTTATTGAGCAATTTGATTGTCTTAACTGTCAAGCTCATATTTCAGTGATAAAAGTCCTCACCTCTTTTAATAGATACTTATAAACCGTCACATCTCGCTTTGTGTTCTAGTAGGCGAGCTGACACAAGCAACAGAGGTTACCGTATTGTGTTGGTTTCTCTATTTAACTACCCTTGCTCCTTTGAATTCTAATCCGATATTTCAAACAGTCGTCCTTTTAAAACACGTTTCTTTGTTAATTCGCATCAGGAGTTCTTCTAATGACTGACGTCATCTCGTATTATGAGCGCCTTAGTATCAATAGCAAACAACCCTTGTTTTGAGACGTAATTGACTCCAATCCTTTACCTATTATTCATTCAAATTATAGTTATTATTCAACATCAGCAGGTTATTCGACCTTAAGCCTCTCACAAAATTGTTAATAGTTTTCTCTGCATGACACTTTTGTAAATACTGAACAGAGTTCAATAATTGTTCTTGATATACTTACGGTGTTGCGGTTAATTCAGTTTTGTGATTTCTGGGTTATTCAATGTGTTAAAACTCCTCGCTGTCTTTCTGTTTGTGTACTTTGCGAATAAATTTTTCTAAGCTTTAGTAAATCCGCGATAAGATCTCGTTTTACTAAAAAGTTGCTATTTTGGTTTTCTATTTTAGTGATGTATTTTTTTAATAACATGAAGAGTGAATCAGGTACGAGTTTATTTATACTTTTTGTACTTTTTGTCAATGTAAATATAAAATGCTTTCAGTGACTGTAACCGCATTTTAATAGTGTTTTTTGCGTCCTGGCATAATACCGTATTTATTGTGAAAAACGACTATCAACAATCGTTATTTACACTAGTTCACAATTTTATTTGCACAATTAGTTCGAATTGCATTTCCAGTCCTTCAAACATTCCCAGCATCTTCTACAGTTCCATTTTCTACAGTTTCAATTCGCACATTATCTTGAAAAAGATTGCAACAAGATCCAAGATAATATGCGCATGAGCAAGATAGCGGTAGCGGTTAATTTAAAAGTGCAAATAAATAGTTATAAGGTTTAGCTAATGACGGTTAGTTTGAAAACATTAACTATTTCATGTTAATTGTAGTAAATTCATTGCATTCAATTGAAAACAAAAGTTGATGGAATATGTTTCTTCTAATTATTGAAATAAATGCACCAGTACAAGTTACATGAGTTATATGTATCACATCTTCCTTACTAAAGCAGAGATACATGATTGCACTTAGTATATTGCATAAAATACTAGATACACAAAAAATTTATGCCAAGAGTTCAAAATAGTGTTGTGCAACTAAAAAATAAAAAAATAAGCTCTCAGCAGTATGTTTATACTGATTAAAAAAGATTAAAAAAGGTTACTTAATTGTGAGTAAGATATCTTTCGTTACATCAACCATATCCGGCCTCCCTGCTTATACATTAATTTAAAATTCTTTAATTTGTAGCAAATGTTGTAACAGTTTAAAATTTTCTGTTACCAATACTGTTAGTTAGGCAATGTATTCTACTTATTCTGATAGATAGACCACCATCCATACAGACCTCGTAAAAACGTGTTTGGTCGAAAACAACATTTTAGTAGCCATCTGTGCTTAGGAGGGATATTATCTACTTCATTAGATACGCGAATTTTGTCTTCCTTTTTGATTTAAGTACTGCACAAAAATGGGTCTTGCGAATTTTGAACTTGAGCTTACCCTGAAAAGCATCAGGTATTTAAATGCTTATAACTTGGTCTATTCACTTAGTAATAATGTGCAATGCCGAAAGTGGGTAAGTGTACTTTGCTTTTATTAATTTGAAATTGTTAAATCTAATGAGGGTTTTTCACTTTAGCATTTAGTTACGAATTCACTTAAGTAGAATTTAGTTACGGGTCTGCGTGACATTAAATTATTGCGAGAAGCAAGCAATAATCAATTATTCGCAAGAGCACGTGGAAATAATTTTGATCCTGGCTTATTCACTTTGGTATCAGAAATACATATTTTTTTAATAGAGTTCGCACATGGTGAATTATAACCACTGAGTGTGGAACAACTCAAACATTCTTCGTTGCAATTCTGAACGCACCCTGCGATGCAGCCAACATTTTTGAAGAGTATCTTTAGCAATTGTCTGTATAACCAATCTACAGTTTAATAAGTTATTTTGCATGGAATTCACAAAAATGCGTTTTGGTGATGTAATCGTAGAATATGAAAAGCCGTTAATTGTGCACGGCGTCCAATTGTGTTTTTGAAGCTGTTATCTTTACAGGTGTTGTCCTTGGTCGATCAATAATAGGAAGTTCTAGTTGAGACCCACTAAGTAACTTCGCTATCAATTTATTTATCAGGTGACAACAACTATCTACATACCAAACACGCAAACAGGTATTATCAATTTTTTTTCTTTTATAATAGCAAATTTTTAATTCTCTGAGTAGTTAAAACTGTACTGTAACATTCATTTAAAGCAGCACATGAAATTTCATTAACCTAAATTTTTTTACTTGAATTAATTACTAATCTAGGGACTTCAATTTTGTACAAGTCTGACACAATTAAAGCGAGCTCGATTTAAAATACTTAACGACTTCATTCAATATTAAAGTATTTAACAATTTGTTTATGCATTACAGCAATATTTTTAATTTTATTTTTATTGTTCAAGTGGCAACATTTCAATTCTGTAAATATTGCAAAAGAACAGTTACTTTGTATAAATTTGGTTGTACATATCATTGGTTAAAGAACTATTAATAATGTATTTTTTACTCACTAAAATAGTGGCAATGTGCTACTGTTTATTGAACTTGAATTAAATCAAGTGTATGGTTTTACTGGTAGGAATGAACCCACTGCAGTCCTTGAGATAAGAGTGCAGTTCATTTATATTTTAGCAAGAAAATTTTAACCTCATTAATTTTTTTAGAAAAGTAAATAATTAAAAAGGTTACAGTGTGTGACTACATTTCAAATAGATTAATGTAATAAAATTTTATACATGGTTGTATGCATCATTAGAATGTGTGTTGCTACTTATTTTTTTTTTTGGTATTGTGTTGTGGTGCCAAATTTAATAGGCAATTATTTGAAACTTTACCTTACCTATATAAACACACATAAGTGTGATACTTCCAAATCAAATACATATAAACCTATTATTTGCCTAAGTACCAATAGGTACCTACTTAATTGCAGGAGCTATTAGAAAACTAATTTAATACAAAAATTAGATAAATTAGAAAAAGATATTCAGAGTATTCAATCACGTTTTGTTTTTAATTTAATGCAATTATATTAAATATCTTATTAAATTTGAATTATAAAGATACTGTAAAATTAATATTTACTGATCGTGTGTTTATTGCAAAGCATTATATAATATTATTATACATATAAAGGCATCATTATTCTTGAGACTTTGAAGCCCTTGAATGAATAAATGTATTATTTAATTGTAAATCGATATATTGAGAATAAACGTCTCCATGACATAACTCACAATTAGTTAGCGATCTGGCATGTTGGCAACGATTCGTTGCTTAAGCCTTATCATAAAATATAATTTAACACTTTTCCTTCTTTGGAGGGATAACCAGGTAATATTTCATTTCCGTATAAATGGGAATCATGTAAACATGTAGGAGTTTTTTAACAACCATCAGGTTTCTAATATTTATGTAGAGCCTGGTAGATAAGAGAAAGAGAGGAGAGTATAGGAAGATCTATACCAGGGCTGTCCAACTGGCGGCTCGCGGGCCGTATACGGCCCGCCAAATTATATTTACGGCCCGCGAGTATATTTTACTATGAACAAATTTATGTTACTAAATTATTATTATTAATATTAAAATTATTTTACTATGTGAAAATTTAAATCTAATTTGAATTTAAAGTAGGTACTATTTAGTTTGCGTAACTTCACTTAACCTGGCTGAATACAGCAGCAATCCGTTTAGCGTCTGATTATGGTTGGTTCAACGTTGGCGCCACATATTATATTTGTGGTTGGTTGTTGTTTATCTATGGTTAGCGCACGTGATGCGACAACTACCCTGCACTATTTGGTTGATTCGTGCAATCGTGCGAGTGCAGTCTTGTTTAGGATTTGTTGAAGGGTGCCTGTGTTGTAATATTACGAACTTAATTTCATATTTATTTATTAATTAAAATAATTATAGAATATGAGTGCTACTAGTAAAAAAAAATAGACCTCGAAAATCGAGAATTTCAAGATCGCTGGGAGATTATTTATTTATTCTGAACAAGAATAGTAAACCACAGTTTTTGGAATGTTTACAAATCATTGCTGTGTGTAAAGAATATAACTAGAAGCGCCATTATTTTCCCATGCGTGAAAAAAATATCATTCGTACACGCGAGACATGAAAATACCACTAGTGGAAAAAAAAAGCAGCTGGATCATTAAACGAACTATTTTAATCAAGACCAAAATTTCAAGAAGCATCTGTAGCTGCATCGTTTGAAGTTTGTTTAGAAATAGTAAAAGGCAAAGAAGTCATTTTTGGATGGAGAATTAATCAAAAAATGTGCCATAAAAATGGCTCAAGTATTTAATGGCAACGAAATGGTAAGAAAATTTCAAACAGTATCACTTTCACGCTAAATTGTAAACCGACGTGTCACGGCATGCTTGTCACTAATAAATTAGAAAACCTAATCAATAGTAGCTGCTATTTTTCGGTAGCATTGACTGAAAGCACATACATTTCCAGCACAAGTCAAATGCTTATCTTTATAAGAACTGTCAATGAAAACTATAATTATTTAGAAGAACTTTTAAAATTACAATCATTACACGGAACAACAAAAGGTGAAGATATTTCCAAACAATTAAAATGTGCAGTAGAGCACTATGGCGAATTTGACAAGTGCACTGCTATTGTAACCGACGGTGCTAGAGCTATGACGGGCAAAAATAATGGGCTCGCGGGATTTTTGAAAAAAGAAAGAATAACATGTCGTATGCTACACTGTATTATCCATCAGGATGCATTATGTGGTTTATCTCTACAACTAAAAGACGTAATGGACAAGGTTTGCAAAGTTACTAATTTAATTCGCGGCGAAAATCTTTCTTTTACACACCGAGAATTTAAAACATTTTTGGATGAATTGGAAACTGAGTATGGAGAGCTGCTTTTACATAGTAACGTTTGTTGGTTAAGTGCTGGAAAGTGCTTGAGGAGATTCTTTACACTTCGAAAAGAAGTTCATCTTTTTCTCACAGAAATTGCCGTCAATGAAAATTTGACTGCAAATTTAGTTGATACAAATTTTATTTATTCACTTGGTTTCCTATCGGACATTACAAATTATTTAAATATTTTGAATAAATCTTTGCAAGGACAAGATCAAACTGTGTTGCTTTTATAAATATGTTACTGGATTTAGAATCAAATTAAAATTGTTAAGGTTTAATTTGGAGCAAAATAATTTATTTCATTTTGAATCTTGCAAAGAGATCTATGAAGAAATGAAAGAATGTATTATAGAAGCGAATTTTAAAATATTTCTACCAAAATTGGATATGCTAATTACAGATTTCATGAAAAGATTTTCTTAACCGTATATTGATTTATTTTGCGATCCAATTAATAATGATATCAACTCCGTTGATCTTAAATATCAAATAGAATTATGCAACCTGCAGGCTGACCCATTTTTTACATTTTGTGGAGGATCTGTAACAGAAATATTCAAATTTTTAGATAAAGAGAAATATCTAAAATTGAGAGATTTTGGACTTCAAATTGTATCAATGTTCGAAAGTACATATATTTGCGAGAGTGCATACTCCGATATGAAATATATAAAGTCAAAACATAGAAATAGCGTGAAAGATTCCACTCTTGAAGATATAATCAGACTTGCCACAACAAATATTGATGTGGATGTCAAAGATATTGTTGATAAACAATTACGGCCACAATGTTTTCAATAATATATTACAAATATTTTAAAGTTTTCTTTTTAGTACATATAAAATATTGTTTTAATTAACATAAACTGACTTTTCATTCATCAACCTTCTTGGACCTGAAATGTTCGGCGAAGAAAATAAGGCCCACGGGCTATGATAAGATGGACAGCGCTGACCTAGACCAAGCTATATTAGACAAATTATTAAAAATTTAGGTAGTGAAGGGTATAAAGAACTTTTTAGATTAGTACAGAATAGAAAACAAGTTAGAGCTACGTCAAACCGACCTTAAGTAAGGTCGAAAACAAAATGATGATGATTGAGAATTAATACAAAATAATAGTTGTATTTAATTAATCGCTAATAGTTTTAGCCTGCCTAATCATTATTTACACATTTAAATTAACCACTACCGCTATCTTGCATATGCGCACATTATCTTGACTCCTCGTACAGTCGTTTTCATGGTCTTGTGTTCCTGCTTGGAGACACTCGTCAATTCGTTGCTCGAGGGTGGCAAAAGCCATAGCCATTGTGTTTTTATCTTAATCGGCGCTTTCTCTTCACTACGCTTCTCTAATTATGCTATATTCTGACAAACTTCTCTACAGCGCAGATAATAATACAAGAAAAATTTGGAAGTTACACATACTTGCAATAGCTATACCCGGCGTTGATAAATAGATCTGCCCGTTAGTCAATTCAATATACGTACTATTGCATGAATCACAACCTAACTGTAAACACTACTTTTGAGTTGGGTTTCAGAAACAACCAAAAAGTTTTAATTTAACTTACTAGCCCCGTCCGTTGTAATTTGGACAAAGTTATCGAATTCCTACTTGGTGCTCTCCTTAAAGAAAGGTTTACAATTAATTGACTGCGTTTAGGTAAGTTGACTAAATGAGTACCGTCCAATGCAGGCCAGAAAGCAACTTTAACGGTTCTTAGTTAGTGTTAGAGTATAGTACGCGTATAATTTGCTTTATATGGAATATGCAACAGAATTTGACGTTAGGTTTGAGTAAGTAGCGAGTTTTATATAAATTTTAGATTTATCATATTTTGTTGCTGCATACACTTACTGTCAGTTTAATAAAGATAGTATAACATAATTTGAATGGGCTGTTTTAAAAACACCTGTTTTCTGTAGATTGTTGGAGTCGAGTGTTGCCGGATGGCAACACCAGTCGCTTGCACTACCTAAAGTTATATAATGATACAGATACCGGTTATTATTTTAGAAGAGGCTTTTTTGCTTCTCGATTCCCTTGATATCGCATATCGTGACGATATTCGGTGCAAAACTTATGTAGAACTTCCCGATTTCAATGCGGACACAGACGAGGGTTTTGGATATGAACATGACACTACATTTGGTTTTCCAATGTTCCGCCCGAAGGTACTCCATTGGCCAGGAAGTGAGTATTTTATTTTAACTGAAAAGTTTTAAATTTTGCCAAACCCTTGCTGTTCCAAGCAAGGTATGGATCTTTAACCTGCGTGACAACATACACACGAAACCTCATTTTACCTCTCATCCGAACGAGAGCGTATTTTTGTGACAAATGCTCACCTAACATTTTTTAAGCGACCGTGTCGGAATTCAATCCGGGAACCTTGGGCATAGTGTCACACGCATACCAACTTCGTCACGGAGCCGCCTGGTATGAAAACGACAGCGAATATGCTTTAATTTGTTTATTTACAGATAAATTTCTTATAGATTCTTATTTTTGCAAATTAAGCAATAATCTTTCATCTCTGCGGTTGCAAGCGGGTAGAGAAGTATGACTACCCAATAATGAAGGACTTGGTGTAGACTATTACAAGACTGAAGATAGATCGTTGAATATTGTTGAGATAAATTCTGTGCTCGAAATACTGCAAAAATCGACTACGAAGTGATTTGGTGAAAAAGCAAAATCCACATTCGAAACTTGATAAGGAAAGTGTTTCGCTATTTGCAAACCCTGATTATAGTAAATATGAAGAGATGTCTGTAACTCGGACGTTCAGACAATTAGTGTCTCATGAATTTATTGAGCACTTTGTAGAGAAAACCCGTTGATACACACTTTCTTAATTGTCTTCACCCCAAAATTACAATGAAGTACTGTTATTTATTAGGATATTATTTATTAGTGGTTATAACAGTGTACCATTTAAGAGACATTTCTGGAACTATAAAGATGATTTGAAAAATTATATAGTATTTCAATGTATGCGTAGGGATTGGTTTCTACAGATCTGCAGATTTTTGGATGCGGCTAGTAATACAAGCGTGAATCCGCACCCAAGTTTGAAGAATATGTTCACTCATGGAAAAACTAAAAAAAATTGAACAACAATATTGTGTCCAAATAAAATCTATCGTATGATGAGAGTATGGTCAAATTCTTTGGAAAACCGGGTTGAAATAATTTAGTCGAGGAAAATCACTCGGATTTTGTGTGCAAAATGTGGTGCTTGAATAACACGAATGTAGTTTTGCAACGCTATCGCGAGTTATGTATCCCCCAATCTATATATGTATAACCAAATACAAATTATTAGGAATTATTACAAATAACTAAAGAAACTTAAGTATATGCAACATTGTAAATTTAAGAATAAATCAGAAAGGTTATTGAAAGTTCACAAGCAAGTTCTGAGAACGGATGTAATACATTGTATTCCAGACAGTAAGTGATACTGCAGGTGCAAGTCACAGACGGTTAAGAAACCGCGATTACTTAGAAAGTAAGATTGTTAGATTGTATAATGAATAGAATTAAAGAATAAGCAGACATGAGCTTTGCAAGTTTCCACAGACATGTGAGGGGCAGAGACAACATAAATACCCCGGGAGCCCCAAGACCATCAGTCAGTCTTAAGTATTTCAGCTTTAACATTGCCGTTTGCTTAGGCTACTCGCACTTATTAAACTCCAATTATTATTTAATTTTCCACTTAGTATAAATCAATCCAGTTTGCCAAAATTCAATTGTAATTTCTGTTTAACCAAATAAATTGTTGCAAGAAGTTTTAAAAAAGTTTTTAAAAAGACCGCTCCCAAAGCCCGAAACATAACTCGCGTTATTTTAGTTAAACATAAACTGCTAAAGACAAATTTATTAGTATACTTTTGGAGCTTTAGATGTTACTGAGGATAGACCCTGTATATCGAAAGGCCTTAAATAATTAAAGTTAGACCGCAATGAGTATGCCCCTTTTTTATATAAAGGTATTGTACATAAGAATAGCGATAACCAGTTGGAAATGTTTTATAAAATTCAATTATAACCAAACGCGATAGAATTATTTTCTTTACTATGCGCCAAGCATGTAATACAAAGACAGCTAGACTTTAAAACAGCGATTACGCATTTAATATAATACCCATGTAAGATATAGTTGGGATAATCATCGGCGCCGTCCGGTAAGACAACGGCATATAATAATTTACTACTTGTATGCACGTGCTATGACGAGACGTAAATAACATAAATAACGTGCAAAATAAATGGGCAGCTTCCCACAATTAAACGGACAAAGACAAAGAACGACTTGACACAGTAGGGGTAGGCAGTGGGGTTACCGCGAAAGGCAACTTGGCAGTAGACAATAAGAAGGTAGGAGTTAGTTATTTGACCGTAAGAGTCAAGAGCAACCGCGATTAAGGGAAAGTAGAGTTTTAGGCTACAAAGAAGCCCCCTTAGACAAAACCGGATTAAGGTTAAATACAGGCGATCGCAAAATATGTAGAGGAATTTAAGAGTGTCCTTCGAAAAATTGCGATTTGACGTTTGTGGTGTGCAAGCACAGCCACCTGCTAAAATTAAATGGACCTTCTACCCGAGATAGAGTTGTAGCATTACAAAGAAGACCTATTTCGGGGTCTGACCGATGAAATCCTTTGGGTAAACAAAACTACTGCACAATGAAACTGTGTTAGCATTATAAAGAAAAATTGTGTATTACAAGCCGTTACATGTGACAAAAAGTTGTAGTTTAAGTATGGTGTTACAGACTATATAAATATTGCTGAAAGCAGGACGAATTAACGCATACTGAAAATGTCAGTATTCGAGTAGTTGAAAATTTTGTGGTAACATTAGGAGAGAAATATACATACAGGGTGTTTTGAAACATGGTTTAAAGATTTTAAGGGCATATAGTACGATCGAAAATAAGGTTGAAACTCATAATAAACATTTGTCCACAAATTAACCGTTTACGAGATAATAAATAAGTAAATGATAACATATCCCAGTAAACACGTGCTTATCAGCTTTTGTTTTACGGCAGTTTAATTTGACGTTTTGTGCAATTTGTAGCAATTACAATGGTTGCGTATTCTAATGCTGAAATGAGCGATATGGTGTTCATGTACGATCGTACTAATGGACATTCTTTACAAGCACGTCACTTCTATGTTGAAACGTTTCCTGATCGCCAACTTCCTTCACATGTGATGTTTTAGACGGCGTTTCAACGCTTAAAAGAAACTGGTTCGTTTGAGAAGCGGTCTTATGATACTGGACAGCAGAGAGTACAATGTACTCTACAGATAGAAGATCGAATGTTGAATATTATTGATGAAAATCCCGAAACTAGTCTTAAAAAAATTTCGCCTCAAGTGGGTGTAAGCAGCTACCTTGTTTGGAGAATTCTTCATGAGCTACTTCTATACCCCTACCACATCCAACGGGTACATGCCTTTACTGCTCCGGATTATCAAGCGAGAATGACTTTCTGTGAGTGATTTTTTGCGAACAGCTGCTGATCGGCAAGATTTCGCTGATAACGTCCTTTTCACTGATGAAGTTGGTTTTACTAGAAATGGAATATTTAATTTCCACAACAATCACGTTTTGTGTGACGAGAATTCGCATGCTATCGTTGAAGCCAAACACCAGCAATGTTTCTCCCTAAACATCTGGTTAGGCATGATAGGGGAACGGTTGTTAGGAGCGATTGTTTTGCCACAACGCTTAACAGGTCTTGCATGCCCTACATTTAATTTTCCAATGCCCCACCCGAAGGTACTACATTAGCCAGAAAGCGAGTTTTTTTATCTGAAAATGTTGAATTTTGCCAAACCCTTTCTGTTGCAAGCAAGGTAGGGATCTTTAACGTGCGTGACAACACACACACACACACACACACACACACACACACACACACGGGACCTCCATTTTACCTCTCATCCGAACGAGGGCGTATTTTTGTGAGAAATGCTCGTCTAACATTTTTTAAGCGAACCGTGCCGGGATTTGAACCCGGGACCTTGGGCATAGTAGTCACATGCATACCAATTACACCACGGAGCCGCGTAGGTCTTGCATACCTCGAGTTCTTGGAAAATATTTTACCTGAACTTTTGGAAGATTTACCTCTAAATCTGAGACTAAACCTCTGATTTATGCAAGATTGAGCTTCACCGCAGTGTACGCTTGCTGTTAGGGAACATCTTATCAATGAATTTCCTATGAGATGGATAGTGCGAGCAGATCCCATTACTTGGCCTCCAAGATCTTCCGATCTAAACCGGTTGAACTTTAGTATCTGGGGTTATTTGAAAAGTTTAGTGTACGCAACACCGGTAAACGATCTTCCAGAATTGCGCCAACGAATAAAGCACTGTCGCCAGATAATTCGAGAAAAACCCTTGTTTTTTGAAAGAGTGTGCGCTCCCTTTGAAAGAAAATGTAGAACCTGTGTCGAAATGGAAGGACGTTATTTTCAACAACATCTTTAGTTATAATCTATTTTATGTTAAAATGCAATAACATCTTAATAAAGCAAACTTATTCTGCAATTGCAATAAAATCACTGTTATCTCGTAAACAATTAATTTGTGAACATATGTTTATTATAACTTTCAACCTTTTTTTCGATCGTACTACATGCCCTTAAAATCTTTAAACGATGTTTCAAAACACCATGTATATTCTTGTTATCTATAAAAACGCGTATGCCTGTTAGAGTGACATGGTCGAGATTTCTTTTATAGTTTTGTAAACTCGCTATCTCAATATTGTTCATGTAATATAAGTCGTAAGTAGAACGAAGACGTAGTTTTTTTATAGTTATTTGTTTAGAGAAGCAGGTGATAATTCTCCAACAGAGGGCTCCATTACCAGAAGATCGATGACACAAAGTAACCGTTAGGAAAGCCTGTCTTCCGAATGGGTTGGAACCTAGAACTTTGGCAGGTTGGCGCCCTCCAACGTTTGTAATTGACATCACGTAACCTGTAAAAATCTTTTCGGATAGGGTAACTGTTTAAGAGCTTGCAAAATGTATACCCCATAGTTAACTTTTCTTTCCTAGAACGTATCCCGCACCACAGAAGTAAGCCGGTGCACCTTAAATTGTTACGCTCTTGCGCTCCTCCAGAGTAAATTCAAGTTAATAACGTAACGTCCGTTTAGCGCTTTAGAATTTTGTAAATTTTGATCTATATCAGGCAAAAGGTTTTAAATCGTATAATGATTTCGATAAATTGTTTGAGAAAGCTGCTAGCCCATTATTGGTTTCTCTAACAAGATTGCCTGTCGGAAAAAAGCATTTGAAATATGAACTTCTGAAAGACAACTGGTTCACCGGAGCACCTCTCTTTCCATTATGAGATTTCGTGGCTGTACCGATATAGGAACTATACGTAAAAATAGTATTTCTAAAGCATTCTCGCTTGCTGAAAAAATACTTGCACGAAAAGAATGCGATTTACTTTGATTACGCTATTAAGCGACATGATTGGTTGTTGTAAGTGCGATGGGTGAACTACGCCGTAGTAACCATTTCTTCGTCTCAATGTAGTATCAGTGAGGCTACTAATTAAAGTTTAATACTTTCATGGGTGTTATTGGCCTTATGGATCAAAATGTGTGTTATCGCATAAGAATACGGAGAAAAAGGTGGTACTCGTCAATCACAACTTGGTTGTTTGATATTGCTCTACATAACAGTTGGATCTTGTACAACAAAAGAAATAAACGTAAATTATCTCGCGTGGATGTCGAAAGATAAGCAACTCAAACATAGTTAGCAACATTTCTTCTAAAGAGACCGGAAGATCATCGGGCCCTCATGCATCATCCTCTGATAGTCGAATTTCTTACGAGATTCGATTCGGCAGTGTTGATCACTCCGTACAGTATACAGAGGATGAGAAATGAAGTGTGTCTAAAAACCTGTAAATCGGTTGTGAGAACAATATGTTGTAAATGCCGATATCCCAAATCTACACCCCATAATTTTGCGTTTTCTTGTCCTAGGATGCACATCCTTACCAAACGATGATGATTTTGGATAAACAAAAGCAAAGTTGAAAAACAAGAATGATTATACACAGTGGATGGTTGTACTGATATTATGATGGGAGCTAGAACAAAAACACCATTAATTGTTACAAAAAATGAGAAAAGTTGATTTTTCTACCAAAGCTTTGAAAAGAAAAATTACAAATAGGAAGACAACTAATTTAAAGGAACCCGTGAATTTGTTGAAAACAAAAGAAATTTTGTTGGAATGCAATAAACACCTTTATGAATCAATGTTTTGTACCGGACTATGATAAAAAACTGAATATAAATAAGGAGAATGTTTAAGGTTCAGATTGTGTCAATGTCGTCACGGCATGTAATTTTTCTCTTATATGGCCTGCCGGAAAAGAAAGAAATACAAAAAACTTACTGATGTAAAGTACATGTCTTAATTCATTTCAAAATGCTGCCTTGATGATTTTAACAAACACCTTAGTAGTAGTAGTAGTAGTAGTAGTAAAAGGTGATGATTTGGAAGTCTTTGAGCCTACAGATTTAGAATTTGCAGATGTTGTTGAAGTACCGCATGATAATCAATAACCAAAAGAAAAGAATTCGGTTACCACTTTATATTACATTAGCTGTAAAACTTACGCTAACTAGACTAGACTTCGAGGTTGGTTGCGTTTAAATTTTTGCAGAAATAAACCAAACCACAATTTTTGAAAAAATACGTTAAGCATCAATAAACCAAATATATTCATTTAGGATAGGTAAGTAGCTATTTGGAAAGATAAGAACATTTTCAATATTAGTTGCATCCAAGGTTCTATCTTAGATAAATCTTTCATCTCTAATTTTTCTGTATTGACTTTTAGAAGATTCGTCTTTTTCTGCGTAAAGCTGTCCATGTAATACGCTGAGTATTAATAAAGACCCGTTTTACTGTCTACTGAAGAAGTATTTATATTTTTGTTGTTTTATTGGATTGTTATCCCTAATATGGTTTAATGACCTCGACGTTATGTCGAGATTAAAATAAGCCTATTTAAAAGGATTCACGTATTGATAACACAAGTGTTGTTGATTATACGATAAAAATATTCAATTTGTATAAATAACTATTCACACATGTTATATTATTAAACACCCGACGTCACATATAGTTATCTGGTTACAAATATTGATATTTATCTTAAACCATGATAACACTCAGTATTATAGTAATGAATAAAAATTATAGGTACTGCTGTAAATTAATTTATTACCGTTGTCAACAAACTACTATACGAATACTTTAAATACAAGAAACGAATTAAAAGTATTTACTGGTAATTATGATAGTTGTGCTACATCTATTTAACCGTATTCTTATATCGCCCAGAAAACTGTTGCAAAAATCGTTCTGCCATTGACTTATGATAATACCGATAGCTGTTTAAAAAGTTTCCAGAACAATTTTATCTGTATTTGAAAATACTATTATTTGTATTTCCATTAGTATGCAATACTTTACTCTCGGTTCGGACCGAGGACGAATAGTCTTCAGTGATTAACATAACCATTTTAAGAGATGACAAACTATAAAAGCTACTTCTTCCATATTCCAAACATTCTTTCAAAAAACCTCTTTTTCTTCTGTAGAATAGTAGATAATAACCACAATCGCTATTCGTTTTTCCCTATGTAGTTAAATATGTATTATGAATGGTGCCTTTAACACTAATATATCCCAGATGGGTTGATATACTGCCTCTGAATCGCACATTATTTAGATAGGCTATTGTCCATTCTAGGATGCGGGGAAACACGACATCGCAAAAATGACACAAAACAGACTGTTCAAAACATATAGCACGCTCTACATATCGGGGCATGAGACATAGTTTCATGAGCTTACAGAAATTAGAAAACTTTTAGTTATGAATGACTAGTTTACAACCATTTACAGCTACTGAAGTTACGTAGCCGACAGAAAGAAACCTTCTATATGAAAAGACAAAAACATCCACTTTCGCTGAGATAACAATCATGTAGTTGTAAGGTTTATTATAAATGAAGAAGCTGCAAGAAGAGCAAACGTGTTCAACAAGTTACTATTGGCATCATAGTAATCAAGTTCGACTCCAAATTAAGGCAATAGTCATGATACAAAAACGTATGATCACAAGTCGTGAGATGATAAACTTGCAAGAGCGTTTAAATTGAGGAGATTAACGTCAGTGAAGCTAGCTGCTAAAGTTAGCAGCCTAAACCCCGCCTCTTCAGTTAGCCACGCCCCTTCTACTAATCATCGTTAGAGCCACGCCTATTTTAACCCAACATCAAATAGTTCCTCTCCCTCTTTCTCACAATACAACCTATTGTAGGTAAGAAAGAACATATACAATTACGGTTTTTAGCAAACAAATCTAAAACAACACTTTGGTAAATACCTATTGAAAATTGTGTTTTCTGATGAAATCTTCAGAAGCACATATATAATCTTACTAACAATCTAAATTTCTGCATATATTCAAACATTATAGCAAAAGTTATTAACGTTTACGTGACATATATCAAGTAGCCGCTACCTCTACTTTAATTTTGTTCTTGCTTTCTATTAAAGCAACGGCTTTGTCAAAAAATCTCATTTAGGCACACCACCGCCCAAAACGTATGCGACACAGTTTTAGATTTCATGCCCATATAAAAAAAGTTATTAACGCTCACGAGATATATATTAAGTAGCCGTTACCTCTATTTTAATTTTTTTCTTGCTTTCTATTAAAGCAACGACTTTGTCAAAAAAAATCTCCATTTAGGCATACCAGCTATTCTGAGCGGACCTGCACCTTGACGACGTTCTAAAATACTAGAAGAGGTAGAATGGCTTGCGCGTTTTAATGAGTTAGTGAGCCGAACTATAGGTTTAACGAAATTAGTCGGGTCTTTAGTAAGGAATCAGACTAAGGCCGAAAAAGGGCAGCAGCTTTTTCGGTACTTAGAGTGGCAGAGACCATAGCAGTCGATATGACATTTTAAGACACACTACTGCGATGTGGAAAGCAACGGGAAACCACCACATTATCTGCCAAGTACACAGCGTACTCAAATTGTTATTAATAATGATGGCATCCTCTGGGGTAAAACATTCCGGAGGTAAAATAATCTCCCATTCGGATCTCCGGGAGGGAACAACTTCGGGGGATGTGATCTGAAAGTATACAAAAAGATCCGTGAACATTCTGCGAGTCAGAGCGTGGAATGTCAGAAGTATGAAACAAGTAGGTAAGCTAGGGAACCTGAAACTCGAAATGGATAGGTTAGCACTAGACATAGTAGGAATCAGCGAAGTCCGCTGGCCAGAGACGGGGGATTTTTGAAGTGGAAACTTTAGGGTAATTCATACATGATCAGAGGAAGGAAATTTGGGTGTTGGGATAGTTATGCGTAAAAAGATAGGACGACGTGTAGAAAACTACTTACAAAAGAACAAAAGAATACTGATGGTTAGATTTGAATCTAAACCGGTAAATACGGCAATAATACAAGTATACATGCCCCCACCCTCCAGCTACAGTGAGGAAGAGGTAGAGGCGATCTACAAAGATATCGAAGGCATATTAAGATACGTAAAAGGACATGAAAATTTTATAATTACGAGGGATTTTAATGCATTAGTAGGTGAAAGTAGGGAAAGAGTGAAAGTAGGAATATTTGGTTTAGGCGCGAGAAATGACAAGGGAAATAGGCTGGTAGAATTTTGCGACAAGAACAGTTTAATCATCACAAACACATTATTTTAACATCTTGCTAGAAGACGACATACGTGGAAGATGCCAGGAGATATAGGAAGATATCAAATAGATTACATTATTGTTAAACAACGGTTTAGAAATCAAGTAAAAGACCGTAGAAGCTACCCAGAAGCAGATATAGACACTGACCACAATATCGTAATTATGAAGGCCGCACTTAAATTTAAAATTTTGAAAAAAAGATACGAAAAAAGGCACTTTGACTTTGAGAAGCTAAAAGATAAAGATATCCATAAAAGATTTGAAAAAAAGTCAAATGAATTGCTGAAAGATATCGAGAAAATTACTGATACTAAGGAAGTAGAAACTGAATGGAATAATATTAAATCCAGCCTAGACATGGCGGCTAAAGATATTTTGGAGTATACGCAAAAAGAAAATAAGAAACCATAGATAACAAAGGATATCCTGAATTAAATAGAAAAAAGACAAAAATACAAAAATAAATCAGCCAAAATAGGAAAACAGAGATACAAACCATAATATGGGAAATTATTCGCAAATGCAGGAAAGCTAAAAAAACAATGGATTGATGAAAAGTGCAAAGACATAAAAACTAAGATGGAAATAGGAAAAACAGACAAAGCATACAAATTAATTAGAATCAATTTTAGGGATATAAAACATATAGCAAAAATATAAGAGACGCGGAAGGAAACGTCATTATAGAAAATGTAGAAAAAGTAGCTAGATGGCAGGAATATATAGGGAATTTATATGCAGAAGAGGAACTGAGAGCATTAGAACAGGAATCAAACATTGAAAATGATGACCTGGGGTATCCCATACTTAGAGATGAGTTTGAATTAGCATTTAAGAGGCTGAAAAATGGTAAGGCGTCGGGTACAGATAAGGTGCAAGCAGAAACTCTAAAAACCGCTGGACAAGCAGTAACAGAACGTTTCTTCCGACTTGTAAGCTATATGTATGAGACAGGCGAAATGCCCAAAGATTTCAAACGTAACATCATAGTAACTATACGAAAAGAAAGAGGCGCGCACAGATATGAAAATTTTCGAACAATAAGTTTCACAACACACATTTCAAAAATATTAACTAGAATTGTACAAAGACGAATAAAAAAACGAGCTGAAGAAATACTGGGAGATGATCAATTTGGGTTTAGGCGCAACAGGGGAGCACGGGAGGCTATTTTAGCTCTAAGGGAGATAATGGAGAAAACAATAGAAAAGGGGGAAACGTATATATAGGGTTTGTAGATCTGGAAAAAGTATTCGACAATGTAAAATGGAAAAAAATGTTTGAAATACTCAAAAAGATTGGAATGAGTTTTAAGGACTGACGGATAGTACATAGCTCATACAAAGAGCAAACGGCGGTAATAGAATTAGAGCAAGAACGTAGAGAAGTAAATATTAGGAAAGGAGTGAGACAGGGATGTGCCTTATTCGCATTCATTTTTAACTTGTACATAGAAGAGGCAATGAATACTGTCAAATGCAGAATGACATTTGGAATTAATGTGCAGGGACAAAAGATTGATATGCTTAAATTTGTAGATGATATAGCGGTATTAGCATCTAGCAAATAGAGTTAGAAGCTGCTCTTAAGACTGGGGAATATCATTGTGTAGCCACACATTTTACGGTAGAGGGCAGCTCTTCCATAAAAACTATTAAACACGAATTTACAGTCAGTCAGAGGAGTTTAGTTGCACTATTATAAACCAGTATTTAATTACCTTGTCGTCAACGAGCTACGTTATCTTTTAAGACATGATAGAATTCGTAGATACGCCCACTTAGAACTTCCTTCGAGAGCTCTGCGTTTACCCACATAAAACAGCGTCACTAGCATTCCGCTTTATTATTTGGTTTGATTGTACATTTTATTTACAAAAAAATGCTTTTTTATTTTAGTGATCATTGTTTCATTATAAATTAGTATTTATATTATTTTAAAATACACAGAGTGTCAATTGAAATATCAATCGTTTGGAATTATTCCATTATGAAAAAGTAAAAAGTAGGTTTAGTTTTTATTACTACTAATTGAACAAAGATATATATTGTCGCTAAAACGCAGAACTGTATGTGAGTCGTTTCTCTGATTTATAAAAATGAGCATCAACCAAATTGCATGAAATATCACTAACTGCATATTTAAGCCTAAACTAAATCGGCGTGAATCAGTTTTTCTTGACAAAAAAATTGATTCTGCTAACAAAACAGTTGTGTGGATGTAATGCAACATATTTCTTCTTGACCGAACAAGGAGAATTTATTGTTTTGCTGCTTGAAGACTAATTCACACATTTCAATGCAATAAACATTGGACATACTTTGTTTACGTGTATGGTGTGTAACTTTAGCAAGGCAAGCAAAAAGACCTTACAATATTGACTAATTTTTTAAAACAAATTTGATTTTTACTTGAACAAAATAGAAAATTAACTGCTGCAACAAAACTACAGATTTACGCTATTTGTAGGTACTAATAATTTATTTTTAAGAGTAGTGATACAATCAAACGTAAATTCTAAATATTTCAATTGATACTGGGATATTTTTGAACACTTTTGGATGCTCTTTCTATCCTAATGTATAAAAATGTTAGAAAAAGTTTTGAATCATGTTTAGAAGGCAAGGTTAGTTTTCGCTTTTTGCATTGGAGGTCTGCGCAAAATTTAGAACGCGAAGACAGAAGAACACGAATAAGTATGCTAAAAATTTGAAAGTGTAAAGGACTTTATGGTATTAATTTTTTTGTGTAGAATCGCTGTTCCTAATATTGACGCTTTATTTCCGGACACCCTGTTAGGTTAGTCATGCAATGTATTTCAAGGAAGTTGTAGGACTAAGGATACGTTAGCTTCCCGTCAGTTACCGGCTGGTGTTGATTTGATTGACTTGGAATCGGTTTGGAATGAGAGCAACATAAGTATTCCAAATAGCTCTTATGATCCTTCAAACCCATGTGAAACAGACAGACACCGAACCTAATGAGTATGTGAAAATCCCTAGTATTAATTCCATTTCATAATATTCTATATAGAATTATGGCGGAGGAACTTACAATTGAAAAGGAGCCTTTACAGGAGACGGTTTTTTTTGTTGCCTGGAAATTTAGAATTTTGCCGAACCCTTGCCGTTCCAGGCAAGGTAGGGATCTTTAACGTGCGTGACAACACTCACATACGCGACCTCCATTTAACCTTTCATCCGAACGAGGGCGTAATTTTTGTGAAAAATGCTCACCTGTCATTTTTCAAGCAGTCGGCCGTGTCGGGATTTGAACCCAAGACCTTGGGATCCGTAGTCTTACGCTTACTACATTGATCCACGGCGTCGCCCAACATGCCAGACCGTTCAATTATATTTCCAATGCTTCACCCGAAGGTACTACATTGGCCAAGAATCAAGTTCTTTGTTGCCTGGAAATTTAGAATTTTGCCGAACCCTTGCCGTTCTAGGCAAGGTAAGGATCTTTAACGTGCGTGACAACACTCACACACGGGACCTCCATTTAGCTTCTCATCCGAACGAGGGCGTAATTTTTGTGAAAAATGCTCACCTGCCATTTTTCAAGCAGTCGGCCGTGTCGGGATTTGAACCCAGGACCTTGGGATCCATAGTCTTACGCTTACTACATTGATCCACGGCGTCGCCCAACATGCCAGACCGTTCATTTACATTTCCAATGCTCCACCCGAAGGTACTACATTGGCCAAGAAGCAAGTTCTTTGTTGCCTGGAAATTTAGAATTTTGCCGAACCGTTGCCGTTCTAGGCAAGGTAGGGATCTTTAACGTGCGTGACAACACTCACACACGGGACCTCCATTTAACTGCTTATCCGAACGAGGGCGTAATTTTTGTGAAAAATGCTTACCTGCCATTTTTCAAGCAGTCGGCCGTGTCGGGATTTGAACCCAGGACCTTGGAATCCGTAGTCTTACGCTTACTTCATTGATCCACGGCGACGCCTCCAACATGCCAGACCGTTCATCTACATTTCCAATGCTCCACCTGTAGGTACTACATTGGCCAGGAGGCGAGTTTTTTGTTGCCTGGAAATTTAGAATTTTGCCGAACCCTTGCCGTTCCAGGCAAGGTAGGGATCTTTAACGTGCGTGACAACACTCACACACGGGACCTCCATTTAACCTCTCATCCGAACGAGGGCGTAATTTTTGTGAAAAATGCTCACCTGTCATTTTTCAAGCAGTCGGCCGTGTCGGGATTTGAACCCGGGACCTTGGGATCCGTAGCCTTACGCTTACTACATTGATCCACGGCGACGCCTAACATGCCAGACCGCTAACTAATTGTAAATTCTGTCATGGTGACATTTAGTTAACTGATTTTTAATTCTTTATTTATTTTCGTTTTGTTTTGTTTTCGACCTTACTTAGGGCCGGTTTGATGCAGCTCTAAATTCTTTTCTATTCTGAGCTAGTTTATAAAGGTCTACATACCCTTCACAACCTAAATATCTAATAATTTGGCTGAAATAGCTTTGTCTAGGTCTTCTTACTCTATTTTTATTTGGTAATCTATAATCTAAGACCCTAGTCCTTAGTGCCTTAATTGGTGCCCTATCATTCTATCTTTCCTGAATTTAATTGTTTCCACATAAAAGGTTCCTCACCTATCCTTCTATAAATTTCCTCATTTGTTACTCTATCTGCCCAACTAATCTTTAACATCCTTTTATAACACTAAGTTTCAAAAGCTTCTATCTTTTTCTTATCTACCTCTTTAATTGTCCAAGTCTCACTACCGTATAATAGAAAGCTCCATACGTACGACTTTAAGAAACTTTTTTTATTATCTAAACTGATACTATTAGCTATTAATAAGTCTTTCTTTTTTAAAAACATTTTTCTAGCTTGAGCTATTCTAGCTACTATATCCCTTCTGCTACGTCCGTCCTTTGTAATTATACTACCTAAATAGCAAACTTCGTCTACCTCCTCTAACTCGGTATTACCTATTTTTGATTTTGGTTTAGAACTAGGCTGTAACTCACTTGTCATTATCTTTGTCTTTCCTGAGTTAATTCTCATACTATAGTTACTCTGTACTATCTCATCTAAAATATTTAAAAACTCTCCTAACTCTTTTCTAGACTTTGCTATAATGGCTATATCATCTGCAAAACGTAACATATCTATTTTCTGTCGCGGTACACTAATACCTATCTGTTTTCTCTCTCTAGCTAAGTTTAAAGCTTCCTCAATATAAACATTAAAAATCAAGGGAAATAGTATACAGCCCTGTCTGACAACATTTCTAATCTTAGCTTTCTTTTCTATTTCATCAAATTTAATTACTACACTTAGATTTTTATATATACTGTAAATAATATTTCTGTCCCTATGAGAGATTCCTATTTTTCGCAAAACCCTGAACATAACAATCCAGTTAACCCTATCAAATGCTTTTTCTGAATCTACAAATGAGTCTTTTTGTTTTTTGTAGCCTTTTTTCGATAATTACCTTAATCATTAGTATCAGTTCTATAGTGCCCCTGTCTTTACGAAAACCATATTGGTCTTCGTCTAAATAATTCTCAGTCAAAACTTCTACTCTATTTTTAATTATTATTGATAATATTTTGGAAGCGTGGGAAGTTAAACTAACCGTTCTAAAATTTTTACACCTATCAACTTCTGACTTTTTTGGGATTAAGATAATAATATTTTTTTCAAAATCTATTGGGACCTCATCTGTGTCATATATTACTTTTACCAGTTCATATAATCTGTCTAAAGTTTTCTGACTTGCATATTTTATTAATTCTGCGGGTATATCATCTATCCCTGGCGCTTCATTTAGTTACTCAGCGTGATAACAATTTAATTGTCACTAATAGCGGTCTACTAGATAAATGAGTTTCGCATTTTTGTCTTATGACGATGTATCTCTGTAGTTGCTTGTAAAATAATTTTTTTCTGTAAACTGGTTAATTTTGGGCAAAAAATTCAAGAGACATTTTTTGTTTAAAATGAAATAAGCTATTGGAAATAAATTTTAAATGGCAAACAAATAATAAGACAAAAGTTACATTGAAATAAATTTTAGGGGTTGCGTTTTCCACCCTTACAACCACGCGGTAAACCAAATAAATTACTGAGTAAGTGTATTTTTGATAGTAAAAATGTCACCTTAATTTCAATTTTGTAACTTTTTTAGTGTTTGTAAAAAAAAAAAGAAAAAACAAATTTTATGTACCCCCTTTAAGGGATTGTATCTTAACAAGGGATGCTCCAATGAAGTTTCTTTATATGAAAGACCCTATCTGTTTTACGATGGGAAATCACCCCCTAAAATGTTTTACACTTATTTTGTTACACCCGGTATAAATGTGTTCAAAATATCAGAAACGAATAAATTCATTACCACGAATATATATTATTCAACGAAAATTGAAAGCGTAACTATCAATTTATATTGGTGTAAGATATTGATCAAATAAGCTCTTCTGGAACGTTCCTGAATGCGGTGAGTTGCTACGAAAGGCTTTTATAAACCATAAAACAAACATCGACAAGCAAGCCTATAATTTTTATTTATACCTAAGTACCTTCAAGGTTTTTATTTTATAATAACAATAAAGCCTAAATAACGCTTTGTGAAGTTATTTACTAATTATTAAAACTATAAAATTCAATTCATATTGAGATTGCTGTTGTGCATATCTATAAGCAAACAATAGCGGTACGTACACTAAATATCAGTTGTCTTATTATACTCGGTCCACGTGGAGTTGTATAGTATATCAGCAATCTGTTAGATTGCCTATCCAATGAGCTTTAAACACTATTGCTCTAGTTTAATGCACTTACCGACGATCATCGTTCCCCTTTTTACATTTACGGATGCAGAAAATGCTTGTTGTAGTCAAGTCTAATTGCGATACACCCACTTTTATAAAAATAGCTTAGTGACACCTTCGTAAAACTTGGTGAACTGTTGGGAATGTTCCCGCATACCGACTGGTTTAAATCCACACTGCGCTTATGGAAAATACTTCTGGCACAATCATAGATAGGAAAATTCAACAAAACAATTAATTTTTTGGTGCATTTCATAACAAGACAGCATTCTGAAGATGATGGTATAAAAATTAAAACAATATTTTATTTAATTCAGCTATAAACAAATTCCAAAATGTTAAAAATTAAATTCACAATTTTGATTTTTATGTCATTATCTTCTTTGATTTTTTTTTAAAACCAACACCACTTCCAGAATTTTTTTAAAAAAAAGTTGGCCTATCTAAGATTGTGCCAGAAGAATGAGGAGAGAATTTCCCCAGTCTTAATGAAATGGAAACAGTTCTAACGGAGAGATGATATGAAAATTAACAAAAATAAAACTATAGTTCTAGTATATAAAAGAGGGGAAAATAAATCGAACACAAGAATACAAATAGGTAACGAAAACTTACAAGAGGTTAAAGATTTCTGCTACCTAGGAAGTCAAATAACGCTAGATGGAAACAGCACAAAAGATATAAAACACAGTTTTGCACAAGGTCGTGCTACATTTAACATAAAAAGGCAACTACTGTGCTCAAAGACTACAAACATAGAAACAAGGAAAAGATTACTTAAAACATATGTGTGGAGCACAGCACTGTACGGCTGTGAAGCTTGGAGAGTAGGAGAAGCAGACAAGTGAAAGGTAGAAGCCTTTAAAATATGGTGTTACAGACGTATGATGAAGATATCAGACAAATTTAGGAACAAAGAGGTACCAGAAATGGTTGGGGAGAAAGAGGTGTGTAAAAAAACAGTAAAAAATAGGAGAGATAGGCCACATACTAAAACATGAAGGAATAGTGCGGAATATAATAGAAGCAGAGATAGGAAAAAATAGAAGTAGAGGTAGACCTAGGTTAAACTACTGCACACAGATAGTGAAAGATGTAGGCTGTGTAAATTTCAGGGAAATTTGTAGGCTAGCTCAGATTAAAAATCAATGGAGGTACACTTCCAACCAGTCGCAAGGTGGAAAAACTAATGACAAAAATAATAACTGTACTTAAACATGGTGATTACTATAAACAACTACAGATATTGGTTTTGCAATACTCTCAACTAATGTTAATTGTGCGAAAGGATTTACTGGAAAACTATCAATACGGCAAATGTCTAAGTGTTAGGGGATCCTTGCTAGCGACAGGCTGCTTAACCCCCTTCACATACCTTACATGTGATTTTCCAATGCTCCACCCGAAGGTACTACATTGGCCAGGAAGCGAGTTTTTTTAACTGGAAAATTTGGAATTTTGTCGAACCCTTGCTGTTCCAAGCAAGGCAGGGATCTTTAACGTGCGTGACAACACTCACACACGGGACCTCCATTTTACCTCTCATCCGAACGAGGGTGTATTTTTGAGAAAAATGCTCGCCTAACATTTTTCAAGCGGACCGTTTCGGGATTAGAACCCGGGACCGTAGACGTAGTAGTTACACACATACCACTACACCACGGAGCCGCTCCCCCTTCACATACCGTTCATTTACATTTCCAATGCTCCACCCGTAGGTACTACATTGGCCAGGAGGCGAGTTTTTTGTTGCCTGGAAATTTAGAATTTTGCCGAACCCTTGCCGTTCCAGGCAAGGTAGGGATCTTTAACGTGCGTGACAACACTCACACACGGGACCTCCATTTAACCTCTCATCCGAACAAGGGCGTAATTTTTGTGAAAAAATGCTTACCTGTCATTTTTCAAGCAGTCGGCCGTGTCGGGATTTGAACCCGGGACCTTGGGATTCGTAGTCTTACGCTTACTACATTGATCCACGGCGACGCCTTCCCCCTTCACATACCACTAAATCGCGGTGACATAGGGCATATAATTAAAAACAATAGAATGGGAATCGAACTATATATAGACTGTTGTGAGAGTTTTGGGGAGCTGTGTAGGATAGTTCAAAACATAGATAAGTTGAAGTACACGTTCAACCAGTTTTAAGACGTAAAACCTAATGAAAAAATAAGTGCACTTAAATCTGATGATTATTATATACAACTACAGGTGTTGGTTGTAAAAATTTTCAACTAATGTTGATTGTGCGAAACCATAAATTGGAAGAAAAAAACTATTAATTCGACAAAGGTTCAAGTGCTGGGGAACTTGGCAGCCAAAGACTGCTTGCCCCCCTTCATATACCTTACATGTGGTTTTCCAATGCTCCACCCGAAGGTACCACATTGACCAGGAAACGAGTTTTTTTTTAATTGGAAAATTAAAAATTTTGCCGAACTCTTACTGTTCCTAGCAAGGTAAGGATCTTTAACGTGCGTGACAACACTCACACACGGGACCTCCATTTTACCTCTCATCCGAACAAGGGTGTATTTTTGTGAAAAATGCTCGCCTAACATTTTTCAAACCGACAGTGTCGGGATTTGAACCCGGGACCTTGGGCGTAGTAGTCACACACATACCAACTACGCCACGGAGCGGCCCCCCTTCACATATCACTGAATAAAGAAATCTGTGGAAAACAAAAAAAATAGGAGAAATAGGAGAGCAGGATACGTTCTAAGGCATTTCTGGGGAATAGTACGGGATATATTACAAGCAGAGATAGGAAAAAAAGAGGTAGAGGTAGACCGAGATCAGACTTTCGCATGCAGATAGTGATAAATGCAGACTGTGCAAATTTCAGAAAAATGTGAAGTTTAGTTAAGAATAGGAAACAATGAGAGTACGCGTCTAACCAGTTCTAGGACTGAAGACCTTATGATGATTTTCTGTTATACACCAAGTTTACGATAGAAAAAATATATATTTTAAAATACATGTTTAAAATAATTTGTAAGAATTTCGATGATGTTATTAATAATGATATTAATGTGTATGCGCTTAATTGATTCCTTTGTCAATTCTATTGAGTAGGTCTTAGTTGTCTGTTTTCAAGTTTAAGCTACTACATTATTCAAGATGAGATTTGTAGAATGTTTTTTTAATCATCCGGAATCTTACCCTAAAGTTTTATTTACAAGTAAGCCTCTTAAATTAATTTAGAAGATAAATTAAGAATCAGTTCTATATTATTACTGCAATACTAAGAGATGTACAGATATTTATTTCAACTGACTCGATGGTTGAGTGGTTAGGGGCTCGACTCTCACCCAGATGGGTGAGGTTCGATTCACATGTAAGGACAATTTTTTTTCACTAAGATAAGCACAAATGGTTGTGATGAAGTGACGAAGTGAAGTGACGTATTCTCAAGATTTATCGCAAAAGATGCGGGATGAAATGAGGCTGCTATAGTAAATGAGGTCCTAATAATCTGTAAGATAAGAAGAAAACTAACTATAGGACAGATTTATCTCAAGGTTTATATCAAAAGATTCTTGTCCAGCGTGAGGAAATGAGAGAAGCTGGAGGAAAAAAGTGTCACAGAATTCCTGATTATACCTTACTATCAGTCATCCACAAAAATAAAATATGGGTGCTCATCGAACGTAGAGACAGTAGACAGTAGAGATAGTGGCGACTTGATATATATTACATTAAATGTAATAGTTTTTTTATTTGGGTTTGAAATCTGAAACTCTGTTGCATACGTATTGGCCGCTGGTGTGCCTAAATGGAGAGATTTTGTCAAAGTCGTTGCTTTAATAGTAAGCAAGAAAAAAATTAAAGTAGAGGTAGCCGCTACTTAATAGATATCACGTAAACGTTAATAACTTTTTTATTTGGGCTTGAAATCTAAAACTCTGTCGCATACGTTTTGGGCGCTGGTGTGCCTAAATGGAAATTTTTTTGACAAAGTCGTTGCTTTTATAGAAAGCAACAACAAAATTAAAGTACAGGTAGCGGCTACTTGATATATGTCACGTAAACGTTAATAACTTTTGCTATAATGTTTGAATATATGCAGAAATTTAGACTGTTAGTATGATTATATATGTGCTTCTGGAGATTTCATCAGAAAACACAATTTTTAATAGGTATTTACCAAAGTGCTGTTTTAGATTTGTTTGCTAAAGACGGTAATTGTATATGTTCTTTCTTACTTACAATAGGAAGTATTGTAAGAAAGAGGGGGTGGAACTATTTGATGTTGGGCTAAAATAGGCGTGGCTCTAACGATGATTGGTAAAAGGAGCGTGGCTAATTGAAGAGGCGGGGTTTAGGCTGCTAACTCTAACTGCTAGCTTCACTGACGTAGGAGATTATGATATTAGATAAAAGAATAGGCTGCTATTAAAAAGAAACTTTAGTGTAGCAGTCAGTAGGTCAGAAACTACAAAGTGGATATGTGTTAAAAGAAAGACATGAATAAGGTGTTAGTCTACTTTACTTTTGTATCGGTTATAATTTCGTTTGTTAATAGAATAGTTACACCCAAGCTGTGCCCTCAGAATATGCCTAAAGTACCTGTTTAAAGTAAATTTTAAGTTAGCTAACAAAGTTAAAACGTTGTAGAAATTATTTATGAATAAATTTGATAACGTCAAAATTTGGAATTTATATAAAAGTAAGGTTTAAAAACGAGTACTGAAAGTTAGCATTAACACAGAATAATCCAAGCAGGACTTAATAAGAGTAATGTTAGAGGAAGCGTTTTTTATATTAAAAATTGAATGCTGGTAGTGAATGAATAAACCAGAATAATTTATACTTAATAGGTTTCTCACAGTACTTTAAATACTCCTACGCTGCGGGCTCGTATTCTGTAGCGTTGGATAATAACACCATCACGTTGACCCAAGGATAACCAGATGCTCGTGACGCTGTCACAATCTAATCTAGTAAAGGAATTTAATAATAATTCATACATAACTCAACATACCCGAGATCTTGCACTAATATTAAACAAGATCATCATTTATTACTACGATGGTAGTGATGAAGGACAAACTTAATTCTCTATAATATAATATTGCGAAAATTTAAGTATTACTCATTTAAGAGCGCATGGAGCATCACACACCCTCGAGTGATTTTCCAATGCTCCAGCTGAATTCTGCCGAACCCTTACTGTTGCTAGTAAGGTAGTGATCTTTAACGTGCGTGACAATACACACACACACACAACCGACCTTCATTTTAGCTCTCATCCGAACTAGGGTGTATTTTTGTGAAAAATGCTCGCCTAACATTTTTCAAGGGGACCGTGTCGAGATTTGAACCCAGGCCCTTGGGCATAGTAGTCACACACATACCAACTACACCACGAAGCGACCTCACCCTCAAGTACTGCTGGCCGATCTCAACCGCTTTCGCAAACGTCGTTCGCCAATTCCCAGCGTTAACAACTGCACTTTTCAAAGTTTCCTTGTCTTGCTTTTCACATGATAGTGTAGCATACCTTATTATTTATTAAATAAGAATACAATATTATTCTCTACAGGGTCGTTATTCGTGCTTACTACATTACCTCAATGTTTATTTCAGCAATGAAGATTCGCAAGACTTTGTTGAAGGAATCAACACTAAAGTAAGCGCGTCGTTGGTGGGCAATAAGATTTTAGGTTATAAATATTTTATCGACTTACTACCTTATCATCTAAATCACTGACTTCATAACCATTCCTACCTACCTTGGCAAAAGTTAGATAAGGAACATCAGATAAAAGGAAAAATTTTCTTACCTCTTTATTCTCGGAAGACGACAAATGATGTTGGAGCACCCCCACCTTTTCACCAACCCTAAACTCAATTAATTTCATGTCTCGTTCGAATTTAGCCTTACGGCTAGCGGCCTTATTTAATAAACGCTCCCGAGACCAAAATTATTATTTGCTCGTTACCTAAAGTATTCAACTTTTTGGCTGGAAAATTGACGGATTAACACTTTCTTTCCCAAAATGAAGTTATTAAGGAGTATACCTCGTATTCGAATATACTACAACATTTAGCAATTCTTCTACAACTTTTACCTTATCCACCCATGTGCTATGGCTGCTATGAAAAAATGTCCGCAAAAGCCATCCAATCTCACGATTAACTTTTTCCGTTGGATTTCCCTGTGGAAAAAAAACAGACGTATACGCCGTACAAACCCCTAATTCTGACCTGGTATAAGCACACATCTTGCTTGTAAATTGAATATCATTATCTAAGAAAATAGTAACAGGTATGGTACTATATATTCATCAAAACGTCTTAATATAATAATAGCCGTTTCTCGCCAAAACGAAAATAGTGTCACCATCTTACTAAACGCGTCTATAAACACTGAAAGGTAAATAATACCCTTTTCCCTTGTCTAAAGGACCTATAATGTTTACACACACAATTTTATTTATAACCTCTGGTACTATACTATTCTGTTCCACCGATAAATGTGGCGACACTTTGGCTCTTTGATATACCCGAAAACCGATCACCACCTGTCGAATTCTCTTATTCATTTTTGGAAAGAAAAATACCAAATCCTTATATTACTTTTGAATTCTGGGTTACATAGAACCGATTTCACAAAATTGCAAAACGAATCTCGTTCTTAACGATTCGATAGATTTTTCATGTGATCGCGAGTAACCTTATACGATTCAGTCGCAACAACCTGTCAATTTGTAAAGTTTCCAGCAACGAAACATCAGGTTGATTAGCGACCCTTCCTGATAGGGCATCAGCACACTTAATCTCCGATCCCTTACAATACACAAACTGAATGTCATATTCTTGCATGTATAGTGACCATCTTGTTAATCTTAATTTAACAGATTATACGACTTAATAAAAGTAAGCGCTTGTGATCGCTGACTACACTAATCTTTCGTCCCAACACAAAACTCCTCCATTTCTGTAAAGCGACAATAACGCCGAACGTCTCTTTCTCTGTAATAGTATAATTGATTTCCGGCCCTTTCAAATTCCTACTATGAAATGCCACTATATCCTTGTTGCCTGCATCATTTTTTATATAAGCAGGTTCTTACCGTGTAATCCGACGAGTCCGATTCAATTAAGAACTCCCTACCCATATCCGGGTGTACTAACAGTCACCTCAGGCATTTGGTTCGCTCCTCTTCCCAGCGTCAAGAAACTTCCTTCTTCAACAATTTTAAAAAAGAAACCGTTTTAAGAGAAAACTGAATAACAAAACGCCTGTCATAGTTAACCAATCCTAAGAAAAATTCTAGTTGTTTAATTTCTTAGGAAAGGAAACTTCTGAATCGCTTCAATATGGTCCGGATCCATTTAGACACCCTCTGCTGAAATTAAGTATCCCAAAATCGAATACAGAATCTGGCAAACAAGTACTTTTTTAATTTTACCGTAATGCCGGCTTAAAGATAAATTTAAATGTTGCAAGTGCAAATCTGCACTGTCAAAATATACTAAAATATCGCCGACATAGTGAATTGTACATTCTGTAAACGTGGATTCCAAAACGGCACTTACAACCTTTATGAAACTATTCATGGAGGTACTAAGCCCAAAGGGTAGCATTTTGGAAACGTAGGTCTGGCCTTCAAAACAGAACCCCGTATATTTACAATGCTCAGGTTTAATCGCCACTTGCAAGTACAAACAGTTAAGTTTATCGTGCTTAAGTATTAACCCGGTTTAAAATCATAAAGTAATTCCGACGGATTTGGTGGAATCTCATGATCCTTCACCATTCCTGAATTTAAATGAGTCGCATCCAGACAAATCTGGATTGGCCCGTTAGCTTTTTTAACAGTCAGCAACGGACTCACATATTTCGTTTGCATTTTCCTATTATACCCCCATTTTCCATATCCCGTGATAGTAGCCTTTTATTCTCGTCAAATGATTTGTAAAAATCGAACGATACAAAACTAATGGGTTAAATAATTTAACTCTTTCAGATTCTCAAAAGCCTCTAATACCAACGCAATGCGCTGAATTTCTTCTACAGTGCATGGTGTGTCCTTTTTGGATTCAAGACATTGATTTTCCTTTATTCCGACCTCGGCTATCACAATATTTTCGTGTGATTACTGCTGCTTCTGAAAACTTATCTCACGTTCCCTTCCATTACTTACTGTATGTATACAGTTCGTTAAAAAATTAATAACTGCCATATTCTCTATCACTCAATCCAAACCCAAAAGCATATCTGGTTTAAGTCCGGAATTGCCAAAAATGGGTAATCAAAACTAGTACCCCCTACAACATTCAAATATACTTGCTTTTTAGCTTTAAAATTCTTTTGTCCCCACGCCCCTACCAAAGTAACACCTTCTGTTAGCATCGTAGGATTACCCCCCTTATGATTTTTTACTTAATACGCAAACCCTTCAAAATAGTCGCAACTTAAGATCCGCATTCTACTAATGCTTGGGTGACTACACGAGCCTCTACAACTACCGTAAGCATAGGAAGTTTTGCTGTCAACTTCTTCAATATCCATGTATCTTTTTCCATCAACTCCTTCTCCTCTCTAATAAAATTTGTTTCCTCAGATTCCACGTGGTCTAGGGAAGTACTATTTCTTATACTCTTATATCTACCCAAATTTTCTGACTCCCCAGCTACCCTAGCTTCCGCCGAGCGACGCCAATTGATATCTTAGTTTCTACTGTTTTCATTTCTAGTGTTTTTTCTGTCTCGAACCCCACCCCAACTTCCAGAGAATTGGATCCGTTGTGCATTAAACCAGTTCTCACGTTCAAATGTTTGGTCTAATCTTCTCAAAACAACTCACATTTATCTACTGATGATATACCTGAATTAAACACACCTCGCTGTGTTTCTGATGTGAAATTCTGCAATATCGTTCTAAAAAGTTCAGAATCTGAAGGGGGTTGAGATAAGACACCAGCTTTCTTAACAATTTTTAATAAATAGTCAGCCCTAGATTTTCGCACAAATGACATCGGATATACCGTGCGGTTTGGTAAAAAGTGGAGTCCGCCCACATCTTTCCATAACGCAATGTAATTTCTTTGTGTACTCCTATCCTCAATTTTTCATGTTCTTTATTTACTTTCAAATTCAGGTATTCACTCTCCTTACTCTATGATAACTTTATGTCAATTTTATTGGATGTCTGAATCATCCCCTTTATCAGGTTTGCATTTAAATTGCTCGTGACGGAGCTTAAAGCTTCTCCTAATCTATCGCTAACATGTCTACTAATTTCACTCATTAAAATATTCAATCCAGGACCTAAGTTTAATTCTACAGTTATATCACTTATAGACGTTCTCGTTGAGTCATTAGAAAATTCTCTTTTCTTTGATTCTTGCCCCGTCGTTTCAATATTATTACTTCACAATTTTTTTTTAAATATTAGCTTTAGTGTCACATTTGAACTAAACTATGTACAACCTTTTTATAATTTCAATACACCAATCTTACATAAGTATATTATAAAACAATTCCCTTGCACATAATTAAGCAACGTTCATACTGCTGATTTATAGAATATTCGATTGCCACTAGTTGGGCTCTATGTATGGAACCGCCTCCCAACCTTGACATTTTATGTGGAGTATAATATTTCATTAATTACTCTAAATGAAGGTTGGGCGCCATTATGAGAACTTATCTCAGGGTTTTCTTTGCGTTCTAATCTACTGAATAAAAGAATCGTAAACTCTTTTAAACGAACTGTTTAATAAATCATTAATATTTATAGGACAGAAGAAATTTTGTTATTAATCAAAATTGTCCTTTAAGCAACAAACAAACTACTTTTGTAACTCTAATTATAAATAACAAAACATATTCTGCTCTTAATTAAACTACCCTTTAACCTAATATTAAAATCCCTATCACGCACTATATTAATGACCCAATTGATGTGGAGAAAACAAATTTTGTTCATATCTAAAACACAGTTCAAGCTAATATTAAAGTCCCTTACAAAAATTCATTAGATTAATAATTAAAGTTACTCAAAATCTCTGTAAATACTCCCTTGCTGCGAGCTCGTCTTCTGTAGCGTTAGATACACAATCAGGTTGACCTGAGGACAACCAGTTTCTCGTAACACTGCCACAATAATTTAATATAGTAACAGAATTTGATAATAATTCACATATAACTCAACACACTAGAGAGCTTGCATTAATATTAAACAACATGTTTCTTTTACTAAATTAATACTAATGGGGGACATATAACTTGATTCAATATAGTATTGTGAGAAAATTAAGTGTTACTCATTTAAGAGCGCATGGAGCTTCACGCACCCTCGAGTACCGTTGTCCGTTCTCAACTGCTTTCACGAACTTCGCTTGCCAATTTCCGACGTCAACACCTGCATTATTCGAAATTTCTTATCTCGCGTTTCATAAGATAGTTCAGTATTTCTTCTTATTTATTAAATACAAATACAATATTATTTTCAATAGGGTCGGTATTCGTGCGTGCTACAACACCCTACGCAAGAAGGTTATATAACGATAGTAATTGTGATGACGTGGTATCAACACTACTTCATGGTGATCTGTACGTGGTCAATAAAGGAAGTGGGATACATAATGAAGAAAATGGCTCAACGTTAGTAAAAAGAAAAGATAGCAGGCGGGGGCAACGGCTATAGAGCAATCCTTTTTGCTACTGAACTTAATTTAGCTTAAAGACCTTCATAACGTTTATGAACAAAAAGTAGGATTCTGGACTTTCAAAAAACGCTACAGTAACAGCGCCTAAGAAAGGCCGGTACTAGCTCAATTACTAGTAGTATTTAAATAGGTGGTCAAACCGATTAAAATATGATATATGCTGTTGTGCAGAAAACGGTAGGATTGGAAAACTTTATTACTATTAGTTTGTGAAACAGTTGTTTAAAAATTTCAATCAAATAATATTAGATATTGTATAAAATAGTGAAACAAAATAGCAGAGGATTTGTTTAGATTAGGAAGGAACAGTGACACTAAGTATGAATTCAAACACTAAAATGTTAATTAGAAAAATGAAAAATCGAAAGCACGATTACAATAATAAACGTCTTAGATAATGTGAAGGCACTTAATGGTGTACAATGAAACGTATCCTTTGTTTGGAAATGTAATAGAACCAGAAAAGTTGATACAGATAGGTCGATAATTTATATTTTATATAGAAAACAAAACCAGAATAGTTGAAATGAATAACGTAGTCGGAACACAAAAATTAGTTCATGGTAAGATAGAAATATGCTCCAAAACCCACATTTTTCAACATGTTTATGGGGCTGGCAACAAGCAAAATAAAAAAGTGCGTGTCATAGTTCAACGATATTAAGTTCAAGGCATCAAAATGTGAATAGTTTGAAAGTAGAACACAATAAGTGGAAGATAAAATATTACAGATGTTACGAAGTAAGGCAAATACAAAATTAAAAAGGGACTTTAATACAGAAAAAATAAAACTATACATGGCACAGTGATTTATAATAAATAGGTTAGCATAGATAATGGTAAATCCATGATCAAAAAGATTAGCAGAAGTGTAAGAAACTGCTACTTACAGGATTGGATTATAAGTGATAATTGAACTAATATGGATGTACAAAGAAGAAAAGCTAAAGAAAGGTTTAAATCGCAATATTCAAGTCTATGATGGGTCTGATATTAAAACTAGATTGCTGAAGGTTTATATATGTCAAGTAGCCCTATGAGACTGCAAAACATAGACCTTAGGCGTGAACGGCGTTTAGAGATTATGTTCACTCGTTGAACGTTACTGTAAAAAAATGATTGAGCATTAAGGTCAGGTGATACAGCCAAAGCGAACAAGTTTTGAAAATTGTTTAGTAAAATAAAAATATTGCTAGAGTCGTCGTAAAAAGGCGTGACAGAGAAAGTTCTATGTTGAGTCACAAAACAATGGTTAATACAGTGATATATGAAAGAACAGAAAGTGAACCTTATTTCGCACCCAAAATAATTAAAATGAGAGGGTAGAACAGTTTTATACTAACCTTGGATTGAAGCTATGAAAGAAGTCCCGTAACTACGTTAAAAATGAAATTTTCTGCTTTTGAATATTTATTAAAGCCTACTGTAAACGTGATATAATCTAACCCTTTGAACAATAAGATGTATCCGAGTCACTTGAGACACTGCACGTACTGTGCTAAGATGACCTTATATGTTCTTTAATAAAAATAAATTGTATCATATTTTATGAAAATCCCTGCGTAAACTTAAAACAAATATGTTAGTATAAGTTATAACAAGACAGTGCGTGGACCTAGAACAACAATGATTTAGTAATCATTTTGTTGCACATTATTCATCATGTGTAATACATAGCAATATTATTCATACGTACTCGTTATGATTGGCTTCAGCTCAGAACGATCTTGTTTTTATTATATCGTAGCTCGTTTGTTTCTACATTATAGCCTTTTTATTTATATTTAGGGATTTTTCCTATTAGTTTTTTTTCTATGTGACCAGCTGAAAGGCACAAGAAAGTTTTATGAGGATTTCCAGTAAGGGTATAGAGCCCACGGCAAGTTTCGCTGGAAAATGGCTCGTAGATAAGGAAACCTCAAAAGGCTAAGCGGTTAGTCGAACTATTTGCTCTGGGTAGAACATGAGCTGTGGGTCGGGGTTAGACTGCGACCAAAAATGTAAAGAATATGGCGCCACCGAATTTTTCTATACGAAGAGGACCTTACTTAAGTCCCTTGTATAAGGCGAATGCGGAAACCTTGATTCAATTACCGCTATACAATATATTACTGCAACACAATCCCTAAAGTTTCTTACCTTATGGCTCGACTTTGACCTTTATAGATGCACTGCTACACCTGTGAACAGATTAAAACAAAGATAGCACTGTTTGTGCATTTATACCCAAAATTTAAAAATTAATTCAAATCAACCTTCATTCATTCCAATTAAAAAGAATAGTCTTGACCAAAATAAAAATTTATTCCTTCAGTATTTAGCATGTTATTTACAAGACATCTTTTTTCTTTAATATAAGTTTGATCAAATTAAATTATTGAAAGATATGTACATAAGTACTTCTCACAGTTAAAACATGGTCATTTCTATTAGAAATGTCTAGCAAAATTTATTTAAAAATAAGTAAGCATGAGTTTCTTTTCTGAATATTTAACTATATGTAACAATTTCGGTTGGTTTGAGTAGTACTATTTAACCTCACAAAAATATTCCACTTAGCAATTAGTGAAATATGAAATGTAAAAATTTAATTTCTAAGATTTGAGTAAATTATGTTTCAAATAATTAAATCAATTTTCATAAAATATAGAATTTAACTTTTCTTATCTCATAATGACATCTTCCGTATATTAAAAGTACATATTAATAAAAAGATTTAAAGTGAAAATTTACAGTTTCATGTTGCTTAATTTAATAAAAAGATTTAAAGTGAAAATTTACAGGTTCCTGTTGCTTAATTTGAAAAATAAATAGTCTGTCATTCACCTAACGAACTTGAAGTTCAGATCACGTGATCAAACAAAAAAATTATTTGTCTGCTATATTCATGCTACAGCTGACATATATGAAAGTAATTTACATACCAGATGTTTATCCGATGGAAAAATACCTGCTAGGCATATTGCCTCAGCACTTAAATACAGGAATGTCCAATTCCAAAACACGTGGACACAATAAACGTCATTGTCCTTGCGTTCAAGGAACAATTGACCTCTTCTGACGACAGCTGAGTTGGAAGTGATAATATCACGCGGGTTACCGCCTGCAACAAGCATAATACTACAATCGTCTAACAGAGGGAGCTCTAAGGATGACACTAACAAAAAGTATCTTTTGTCACCGCATAATTTAAAATTTTACACTTTCGAATTGAAAGCTAATATTGTATTTGACAATATGTAATATGTATTTCTTAGCTTGTGTAGCATCATTATGCATTAAGTTGGTTATTAATAAATTAAATAGGTTAAATATCTGTAGATATAATGACAGAAAATATAATCGTTACAACATATCGTTATACAATTACTGGACATTAGAGCCACTGTCAATAAACTCAGTACAATCTTCACTTTTAGACATATATAGATTTGTGAATGCAAAATTTCACATTTTCTTGTCTACGCCTGTTCTGCCTGACGACTTAGACTCCACTTTATTTATTAATCTTATAGTACAATTCAATTTAACGATGCAGTAAGAAATAAAACTGGATGCGTCACATAAAATCTTTGGTATAAACAACTATTTAAAAATGCACTTACAAACACTTTCCCTCTCGTTTCCTAAATCATAAGTAGTACGAATATGTCAATTTTGCAGAAAAATTTTCTCCCATTTAAATAACATCGTCATTTTAAATTACCCTCCTATATAAATAACATTGTCATATTAAATCATAAGAATTTAATAATTTTTTTCAATTAACCGTATTTTAGCCTCCGGCATGATCCACTGGTCTTCAAAATCCCTGCTCTAGATCACTGGACCTCAGCATCGTTCCGTTTGACCACTGAACCTTGGCGTCACAACTATCACTTTAACACGTTTTGTTATCTGCCATTTTTCCAAACCATCGGAAAAAAGTTGACCCAAGCAGAAATCGAACAAGGTACCTAAAATCTGTTTTTTTTTCTGAAAATACGTGGGAACATCCGTTATACCCACTCAACTATAGAGCAATTATGGTTATCGTGTTTTACTTGTCATACTGATGCGAATAATAGTAACTGTTATAAATTTATTATACTTGTATTTCATTTACTTAATGTATTACACTTTTAAAACTAGCAAACGTTTGCATAAAGTAGTCACACTTAATAACAGTATCTAGGAATACACATGCAAATTCTTTGCAATATCAATTCAATCTTAATTAACATGAGAGATAGACATACACTAACCTAATTACACCAGTTTATCGGTCTCACAAGAACTAGGGCATTTTATTTACTAGTATACTTATTCCTACCACAATACAGATAGACAATGGACCAATGACGTTACGTTCGGAGTGGTACGTACAATAATATCACAAATTTCGTCAAGAAGTTTCCCATACTTAAAATCAAATATTATTATATTCGGTATTTAAGTATCAATTCTACAAAGAGTAATCAGTCACCTCCTAATGCAGCTATAATGTGTGGAAGAACAACAGGTATATAATATAACTGCTAAAGACATTACATTTCTTAATGCGCAATTCAGTTGTGTATTGATATGGTAGAAACCAGATAAATCAATGGACGATGCTACACAATGTATTTTAAACATGCGGAATAATTTTCAGTTTCTAATTGAAGAAATTTTACCTTATAAGCTCGTTAACAAGTTAAATACCAGTATAATTAAACGCATATACTGTTTATAAACAATAATGGGTGCTGTTGTATAAAATTTATTTCTTAAAGGGTGTGTGGAATAAAACAATTTTTTGTATAAAATAATTTTCTATTACATTAATGTTATAATATTATTAGCAAGTCTGTTATAATATTTTCGCTAAAGACATTATATTATGATAAGAACAAGCATATTATTAATAACTAGAACTTACTATCAGAATAAAATTTTATTAGCAAACAGAAATAAAATAACCGTATTAAATTATGTTTATCATTAATTTTTAGAGCTATTCTTATGTAATTTATAAAAGTAACTAGGTATGCGATAATACTATATATTTTACACATCTTTAAATGTGCAACATACAGTATGAAAAACATTAATCAGTAAAAAGTATACATTGCAAAAATTATCGTGTAACATTTCTCCGGAAGAATTCTCCAATCCACTGGGCTTGTCCTAGGAATCTGAAAATAGAGAAAAGAGTTAGAAACACGCTAAACAAAAGTTTTAAATATATAAGTATACACTTTTCCACGTCACCCAAGAGGTAATGCTCTTGACGCACTTTTTTAATGTGGTGTCCACTCTATGGATTCTGCAAAAATGAACTACAATTTATTTACAAAACATGATTGTCTCTAGTACATACCCAGAGCACCTCAAAATGAGTGAATATATCATTTTTATGCTCTCGCCAGGTCCATGTCCAATTCGCACCAAGTCTAAAACGTATAAAACATAATTAGTGGAGTGTCGAGAAGATATTCTAAAAAACAAAAGTTTATGAGTAGGGTAAAATCAAGAAACCTGGGCTCTCATTTGCACCAGCATCCTCATTTGCACCCACATCTGGACCAAATAGTTTTCTTCGACTAGCCAATGCATCTTTCGAGATAAACCTATCTTGTTTGGTATTAATTAACATTAGAATTTTCTCAGCTACCCGAATCTCTAGGAATTTTTTCGATTGCATCACCCCCAAGGGAGCTACCCTGATTTTAAAATTTCTTACCTGTTGCGACTTTTGAGCGTTCTTATAAAAATTTTTATACATGCGATACATTAAATCAAGTACATGGAAGACTCAAAGGAAAATGAGCCATCACACTTCCTGGCGTACCTGGACGCCAACAATTTGTACGGATGGACCATGTCTCGGTAGCTGCCCAAAGGCGAATTCAAGTGATTGGGTGACCAAGATACGGACACTCTGCGCGCAGTATCAGCACATTTCTGCGACTAGCAGTAAAGGATATATACTGAGCGTCGACTTGGAATACCCAGAATTCCTGCATGACGAACACCATGATCTGCCGTTTTGCCCCGAAATTGGAAAATCACCGTTCACCAAAACCCCAAGTGACTTGCCACACTATGTAACAAAAAAAAAATTACACGATTTACTATCGCAATCTCTAACAATGTCTACGCAATGGGTGCAAAGTAACGGCAGTTTACCGCGTGTTGGAATTTGACCAGTCTCCATGGTTAGAGTCCTACATCAATTTGAATACAAGCCTTCGTGCGCAAACACGCAAAGTGTTCGAAAAGGACTTTTTCAAATTGATGAACAACTCGATATTTGGAAAAACCATGGAGAATATGGACAAGCGCGTGAACATTAAGATTGTCAGCCGATGTGAGCACGATGGTGAAGAGTTGTGCACAAGTAACTTAATCGCCCGGTGCAATTGAAAAACTGTACCACGATAGGAGAGAACTTGGCAGTCATACAGATGAGTCGCATTAAGGTTGTTTATGATAAACAGATATAAGCTTTGTAATTTTAGATTTATCGAAAAGTCATATGTACGACTTTTATTACAACGTAATGAATCCTCTGTAAGGTTCCAAATCGTCTCTTCTCTACACCGACATATACTGTTTTGTATATAGAGTCGAAACGGCATATCTATACAAGGGCATTCGTGATAATTTAGAATATTTTGACACCAGTGATTATCCCCCGGACAATAAGTACGGTATTCCCTTGGTCAACGAGAAAGTGATTGGTAAATTTAAAGATGAGTGTAACGGAGATATAGTGCGGGAGTTTGTTGGAACAAGAGCGAAATCATACTGAATCATCACTGAGAAGGATATTGTAAAAAAAGATCAGGGGAATACTTCGTAGTGTAGTTAATAAGTATATTCGTGTAGATGATTTTAAGGACATAGTGATAAATCATAGTGCACCTCTCATGCACATCATAATGTGTATTAGAAGTGATAAATACAAGTTGTACAGTGTTGTACCAGTTGTACATACAACAAACACATACAACAAATAAACAAAATTAATCTGTCTAGGGATGATGATAAGCCTTTTGTAATTCTCAACAGTACGTAAACGTATGCATGGGAGCATAAACAAATTGACAAGTATTATTTTACTTAGTTTTAAGTAGTGTTAATAGTACATAAGAACTTTTGTAAACATAAAAGTAGGGTAAAATCAAGAAACCTGGGCCCTCATTTGCACCAGCATCCTCATTTGCACCCACATCTGGACCAAATAGTTTTCTTCGACTAGCCAATGCATCTTTCGAGATAAACCTATCTTGTTTGGTATTAATTAACATTAGAATTTTCTCAGCTACCCGAATCTCTAGGAATTTTTCGATTGCATCACCCCCAAGGGAGCTACCCTGATTTTAAGATTTCTTACCTGTTGCGACTTTTGAGCGTTCTTATAAAATTTTTTATACATGCGATACATTAAATTAGCTTAGAATTTTACACACAACCCGAATCTGCAAACAGATTTGAAATCGGACCACGCCCTGCAAAGTTACACATATACCCTCTGCGAGATAAATCTTTCTCCACATTTCCATCCACAAGATAAACCTACCTTGTTTGGTATCAATTAAGATTAGAATTTTCTCAGCTACCCGAATTTCTAAAATTTTTTAGATAACGCCATCCCCAGGACCTACCCTGATTTTAAGATTTCTTACCTGTAGCGACTTTTGATCGTTCTTATAAATTTTTATACATGCAATACATCTTGTTAGACTAGAATTTTATGTAGAATCCGAATCTGTAAACAGATTTAAAACAGGACCACCCTTACCATTTTACACACACCTCTAAATTATAACTTTCCTGCAGCTTATACCTAAAGAAAATCTAAAACCATTCTTAAAACTTTTTATTACAGACAATTTTACTAATACAGTTTAAATTTTGTAAACCACATTTCTAAATACATATTCACAATTTTTATTTTGAACCTAGAACTTCTCATATCGGCTCATACTTATTAATATTTATTTCTAAATAGAGCACCTTTTCCAAAGACCAACCGGACCCGCATGTTTCAAATTCCTCTGATTTTGTTCTTATGGTTTCGCTTAAGACCTCGTACATATTTTCCAGATTACTAGAAGACGTTATAACCACATTTTTTGTGTTAAAGGATTTCACATCGGTAGTCTCTTCCCCGATTTTGGTGTAAACGCCGTAGAGTTCGCAATAGACTTTTACTGCTGTATGTTGTATTCTTTTTTCATTAATTAATCGAATAAATCGCTCTTTCTGCTTCCAAAGAAACTCGGGCACCCAATCGTCGACACTGGCGTTCTTTATGCGATAGCTAGCCATACGGTTGTTAAACGCTGTACTAACCATTTCTACACCATCGTCGCTAGTAGCGGTAACTGATGCATTTTTATGTCTGTTGCTCCTTAAGTGTGCGGCGTACGTAGTTTTTCCATTTCGAAATCGCATACTGTACACATAATTCGTGGTTGTTTCGTACAAGACCCTTTAACAGCTGGTGGCGTTGAACGTTTACGGCTTAATAACATACCGTGCTGTTTTCCTTGTGTCGCTGTAAGCTGTCCATTCTCGTAAAAGCGATACCGCAAGACCCAGAGTTTAAGTACTTTGCTGCGGACGGCTTAACCTGGGCGATGTTACACCACGACATTTGTTCTGGTGCCGTTTGAGAGCATTTTCCAGGTATAGGAAGCACCGCAAGGGTTGCACTTATAAACGTTTGCAGGTACCATTTTAGTACAAAACAAAACCCGCACTATAGCACTTTAGTTAAACTTGTAAGCGAACTAACTAAAAAGCTTACTCGAGCGTACCTGATTTATGCTCCTTATAGAATGCAAACCGAAGGTTTCGAAGACATCCGAACGAAGTTGAGGATTCGGCGGAACTAAATGACGTCATAATCCTCGCGGCTCGTCCAATACATTTAGCGCCAATGCATGCACCTGGTCCGCTTCGTCGATGGTGCGAATGCTGTTAGTAGAAACACCGGAAAACGTCTTCCATGTTATACGGATTGCGTGCATATTAAAAATCCAAAAGAGCGGTAGCACACGCACACAAGTTGTCTGCAAGTCGTGCTGTAGAAGATGCAGTGCTACTATAACCAAAAACACTTTAAACCATTACTAAGAAAATACCAACTTGCTGTCTACAGGATACTTACTAATAAAGTAATTTAATTTTAAATAGCTTCTACGTCATACTTTAGGAAATGATAGGCTTGAATATTTTCCAAATGAATCACCAAGCGAAAGTATATGCTTAGCAGTATTAAAATTAACCATTAATTTCCCATTTTTACGACCATAGTTAATTATAGATTAAAATTTAATTTGTGCACGTACGAGCTTCTCGTAAACTAACATATTTTATAGCAACAATGCGTTGTATAATACATGCATACCCCTTCTCTGCGCTACTGCTATTCTTGTAATTGCTAGAAAAGTCACTCTCCTTTTACTGTTAGGACTGGGCAAAGCACCATTTTTTTATACTTTCTATAGCACATCGCGCACTTTTCGTCTGATAATTATGCTTCTGTAGGCTTTACACTTTCGCATAGCGGTCGACCGCACGTACTGATTTCTAGAACCGGTAAGTACTTGATATCGTCCAAATAGAGAATTAAATGCTCGATGTCTGTCAACTTCCGATTCCCTCGTAAAGGTAGAAAAACTCGGTCAATCATCCATTTTACTTCGACTCACCCCGTTCTGATAAATTTCCAAACATTTTCAAACGACAATAGGCTGAGAATTTTAAACCTCCGAGGATCTTTAAGTCGTGATCAACTACACATCCGAGCTACGCGTAAACTAACATATTTTGCAGCAACTGTATAATACATGCATACCCCTTCTCTGCGCTACTGCTATTCTTGTAGTTGCTTTGGAAAAGTCAGTCGCCCTTTTACTGCGGTAGGGCCGCTAAAAGCACCATTCCATACTTTCTTTATAAGTGTAGCACATCGCGCACTTTTTGTCGAATAATTAAATTTTTGTTTATGCAGGCCTTTACACTTTCGCTTATTTAAACATCTAATACGAGCGATTAACCACTTTCGATTATTCTAACGGAGACCACCATACATCCCGCCGCCCGTTCTTTTGAATCTAACGATCCTATGGGCTTCACGCACTAACACCTGACGTATCTTTCCTACTGTTTGTTAAACAAAACTACCGGCATCGCCATCGTGGACGTAAGCAGATGTTTGCAGATGTGTACGAGAGTATGTTATACATTAACCAGTCTAAGCTATTTTATTTAGTCCACGAAAACTACTATTTTCTAAACCGCAATTAATAATCGCCTTTATAGGTTCCATATTTCGACCATTACCCAATGGCTGGTGCTACGTACATGGAAACTTTAATTTCTTATTGGAGAATTCTTATTCTCCTGCGCACTGCTACGTAGTTGCATGTCCATTCCTTTTGGAGGTATATGCTCGTTATAGGTTGTAAGACCCTCGGTTTTACTTAACTACAATTCGCGAGATCACTTTAATCTTTTTAATCGTATCTTTCTCGCCTGCAATACAGTAGGACTTAACATTACTACCACAAATTCTAATACTGGACCCCATTAAATACGTCTTTAATTTTCCTACAACTTTTTGTTGACAAGTGTTATATTGTATTTATTATACGCAGGGTAGTCACTCTTTTAAGATAAATATATTTTGCTAGGTATCAACTAATATTAAATTTTTTCTAGGGACCCCAAATATGTAAACAGATTTTAAATAGGACCACCCATACAAAGTTATGCGTTTTAAAGACTAATTTTACCCATCTTTATTTAACTCCATCTTTAAAACCTTTTCGCTAACCAAGACATATGCCTTAGCCAACCATCGCCCGAGAAATCTAAAACCGCCGTGTCCCGCGAATACCACGTGGAGATAACACGTATACTCTGTCAACCAGGATAGAAGCCGGAAGGATTTGGAAGGTGGGAGAAGAACTTAAAATTATGGAATCTTAAAACTAATATATACAAATATAAACAACTATCTTATATCTTTACGCCCCATGCGTAGATTGTTGTACTATTAGGAATGATGTACCTTTGTCATCTTCCCTCGATAAACTAATTTTATTAATAAGCTGCGTATGCAAATCGTATTTTTACTCCGGATACATACGCAGGCAAGTACTCGATACCATCCAAATAAAAATTGGATGCTTGGTGACTGTTAACATCCGCTTCCCTCGTGTACCCCAGACATCCCAGCCCATGAGCACCCTGCGCATGCACACCCCTGCCCATGCGCACCCTGCGCGTACGCACCTGCCCATGCGCGCTGCCCATGCGCCCCTCTCTGTGCGACTGCTATTTCGTGGTAACGTCACAGCCTTTTATAAATAAAGAACAATGTTATATACTATTATAAAATGTTTATTCTGACATTATACATAACAAATTTAAAATATTTAATGCCAAGCATGGGGTCATTTAAACTTAATTTTAATACAAAGTTATACACAGAAGACAGTCCTTTCTTTATGTTTGTTTGGGTGGCTTTAATTTTATCTAATTTTATTCGCAGCTTAAAATTTAAATCGATACCCAAGTCCTCTATCTCCTTTTCTAACCAATAGTTTGATACATAGAGACCGTCTAGGTTTTCGAATTGTAAAATGTACCGAAGTTTGCCTCTATATTTAAAGTCTTTGATTCCACCGACAACTAGATCCATTCCTTCGTGTAATTCTTGCAGCTTGTGACAATCTTTTAATCGCAGCTTTCCACTATATCCTGCATACGTATCTTGTTAGCTTGATCGACTTCTTCTTGTCGGTATTGGAGAAATCCTTTTCTCCACACACCGTTGTGTAGTTGCATATTCACCACTTTTGGGAATATATGGTTGTTATAGGTTGTAAGACCCTCGGTTTTAAATGATCCGAAAGGTTCTTTACTAGGCAAATATACAATGTTTAACGGACCCCTTTGCGTGTGGTGTACGCAAAGATTACGAAACCCGCATTCCTTAGTTCGTCTTTGTTATCTGCCATTTTGATAAATACGTTTTAGAATAACCTTTTAAAAAGTATACGGATTTAGTACCATCCTTTTCTGCAAGAACGCCTACATAACTAAAGAGTCTTTCTTACTAACCGCAAATGCATACAACTTGTAGAAACCAGATGTATCTAAGTCAGTCCATCGGCACATAAAATAATCATTTAATTCTTCCTCATTTTATCTAAAAAGATGTTCTTTGTCTAAAACATCTTTGTATTGATCGCGTATTGTCGCAGTGTTTTCCATGTAGTCCAATTTTCGCCTTTTGCATCCATTTCCTCTAATTCCAGTTGTTTTTCCTTCCACTTACAGCGTATGGTATACATAATGGGGCTATTTGCTTTATAGTAAACGGATAGAGTTTACTAACAATATTTACGCGTTGTCGTACAACCTCTGGACGAATGTTAGGCGTATCTATCAATCCCAAGTCCGAAATACTATTTCTTTTGGAATTGTAGAATATGGTGTGGCAGATTGTGTAAAATATGTACTACCTGCTTTAATGTAGCACTTGTGTAAGATTTTTATTTTATCTTGGACATCTTCCTCTACTATCTCCAAATAATTTACAGGTAAATAGTTAAAACTAAAGCCAGCACATACTTTATCAATTTTCCTTTTCCTCTGGTTTTTGGACAACTTAATTTGCAAGCCCGTCAATTTCTTTGTATTGCCATTCCCCAATACACGTACTGTAGCAGGTTATTATACACTAAACAGCAGCTATTTTGTAGCTTGTCCGATAACCTCCACATTTTGGTAAGTGGTACCGAGTACATTGGCGCCTTTAGGAAGTATAACTTACTATCTTCCAATAAGGTTAAACAGTCTTTTAAGGGTTTATACACCCGTTCCCACTGACATAGCTTCCAATTGCACAGTTGTATATTGTCGCTTCCAATCGCGTAATACCATGTTCTTTGGCCAAAGTAGACGCAAATGTTTCCCTTAAACGTACATCTGGACAACGTAAAAATCTAGTATATGATTGCCAAGTTGTTTATTAACACCAGGACTTGTTATCTGGTACACAAATTTGTTGTAAATCTTAATTCTTGCATTGGTTGTTAGCCATGTTAAACAATCAATCCCGCAGTTTTATCGTTGTCAACTATAATATTACACTTTTCTTCGTATTCGTCCTTATAGCAAAAGTTATGGTTTGTAGTTAAATAATTACACATCTCCATCTTGCTAAATATGCCTGCAAAATCTTGGGTTACATCCATGTCAAAAAGATAGAAATAATCTTTTTCGACTTCGTCTAATATATCTGGTAGTTCCTCCAATAAAGTTTCCAACTTAACATCTGCTAGTTCCACTTTGTATGGAACACATATAGGATTTTAGAATTTTTTATTAATGCATTCGATGTCTTCTTTTTTGATAATTTCTTTTACTCTCTGGCCTATCTTGTTACTGCTTTCCAGAGAAAACGGAAGCTTAGCTTTAACACCATGCCTAGCGAAAACAAATCGGTTGAACTTTCTTCGTAGATAGCTGTTAAATGCACCACAAATTTCTTTTTTTAGGATAAACATCCGTTTGTTTGCAGATGCTTGTTCGGTGTCAGAAAGGTCGCAAATTTTAACCAACATTATATTGTCACAAAATGGTTCTGTAATTGGTGTGTGTAGTCCCCAGTCAGCATCTTTTCGCCTTCGACATAACAAATATTACCAATATCTGTCACCAGATTATTGTTGCACATATTTTCTGCCAACAGCCATAATCCAAATCGCTCATTTGTCGGTTTCACTTTATTCCCAAGAAGTTGAGAAACGTTAATCACCTTGGAGACGCTCATGTTTACCGTTCTAGCTACCGTCAAATACTAAATTGAATACGAAAAATCTGTTCCTTATGTATCCTACAGAGTGGGGCGTATATTACCGAAAATAGTCGAATATGTCGGACAGCCATATCGCTTACATTCTCTGGTTTAGGAACTGTTTTGTTATCCGACCTAGGTCGGCAGGGTTGCGCATCAACACATGTCCGGATATATGTAGGTTCCTATATACCAATTTAATCTCCTGCTCACATAACCAATGACCATATGACCATATGACCTATGACCACATGACCACATGACCATATGACCACATGACCATATGACCATATGACCACATGACCACATGACCATATGACCAACATGACCACATGACCCACCATGACCATATGACCATATGACCAATGACCATATGACCACGACCACATGACCATGACCATATGACCACATGACCTAATTGCTTTTAATGATTTCTCATTAAAACCCATTAACATAATTGCTTTAATGGTTTTCCATTAAAAAAAGGTAAATGTTGGACCTAGGTTGATTAAAGGAAAATTTAATTTGGTTGGGCCAGCCCGCCGCTGCAAATTAAATCAATTTTTATGGCTGTGGTGAACATGTGGCACAATAATGTGGTTATCCAGATATTGTGGTCATTTTGGTATGTCGAAGGCACAGTGTGATCTGTCGGCTACATGGTCTGTCAGCATGTGGTCATGTGGTCATGTAATATATGGTCAGGTAAGAATGTGTCGTGGCATATGGTCAATTCAAACAAAATTTTTTTAAAAAATTTGGATAATATTGGAAAATTTTTGGGGCCCGGGGTTTTGGGAAACAAAAGTTTTTATTTTAAAGGGAAATTGGCGGGGAAATTTATTTTGGAAAACCCCCCTTGAACATAGGAACAATTTTCGTATTAATTTAATTGACTAGCTAGAACGGTAAACATGACGTCTCAAGGTGATTAACGTTTCTCAACTTCTTAATGTGAAACCGACAAATGAGCGATTTGGATTATGGTGTTGGCAGAAATTGTGACTAATCTGGTAAGATATTGGTAATATTGGTTATGTCGAGGCGAAAGATGCTGACTGGGGACTACACACCACAATTAGAACCATTTGTGACAATATAATGTTGGTAAAATTTGGACCTTTCTGACCCGAACAAGCATCTGCAAACAAAGGATGTTTATCCTAAAAAGAAATTTGTGGTGCATTTAACAGTATCTACGAAGAAAGTTAACCGATTTGTTTCCGCTGGCATGGTGTTAAAGCTAAGCTTCCGTTTTCTGGAAAGCATAACAAGATGGCCAGAGGTAAAAGAATTATCAAAGAAGACCTCGAATGCATTAATAAAAATTCAAATCCTATATGTGTTCCATACAAAGTGGAACTAGCAGATGTTGTTGGCTTTATTGGAGGAACTACCAGATATATTAGACGAATCGAAAAGATTATTTCTATCTTTTGACATGGATGTAACCAAGATTTTGCGGGATATTTAGCAAGATGGAGTGTAATTTTTAACTACAAACCATAACTTTTGCTAAAGGGCGAATACGAAGAAAAGTGTAATTTATAGTTGACAACGATAAAACTGCGGGATTGATTGTTTAACATGGCTAACAACAATGCAAAATTAAGATTACAACAAATTTGTGCCAGATAACAAGTCCTGGTGTAATAAACAACGGTCATATATAGATTTTTACGTTGTCCAGATGTACGTTTAAGAAACATTTGCGTCTACTTTGGCCAAGAACATGGTATTACGCGATTGGAAGCGACAATATACAACTGTGCAATTGGAAGCTATGTCGGTGCGGAACGGGTGTATAAACCCTTAAAAGACTGTTTAACCTTATTGGAAGATAGTGTTATACTTCTAAAGGCGCCAATGTACTCGGTACCACTTGCCAAAATGTGGAGTGTATCGGACAAGCTACAAAATAGCTGCTGTTTAGTGTATAAAACCTGCTACAGTACGTGTATTGGGGAATGGAATACAAAGAAATTGACGGCTTGAAATTAAGTTGTCCAAAAACCAAGGAAAAGGAAAAATTGATAAAGTATGTGCTTTGGCAGTTTTAACTATTTACCTGTAAATTATTTGGAGATAGTAGAGGAAGATGTCCAAGATAAAATAAAATCTTACAAAGTGCTACATTAAAGCAGGTAGTACATATTTTACACAATCTGCCACCATATTCTACAATTCCAAAAGAAATAGTCATTTCGGACTTGGGATTGATAATCACTAACATTCGTCCAGAGGTTGACGACAACGCGTAAATATTGAGTAAACTCTATCCGTTTACGCTAAAGGAAATTGCCCCATTATGTATCCATACGCTGTAAGTGGAAGGAAAAGACAACTGGAATTAGGAAATGGATGCAAAAGGCGAAAATTGGACTACATGGAAAAACTGCGACAATACGCGATCAATACAAAGATGTGTTAGACAAAGAACATCTTATTAGAAAATGAGGAAGAATTAAAGATTATTTTATGTGCCGATGGACTGACTTAGATACATCTGGTTTCAAGTGTATGCATTTGCGGTTAGTAAGAAAGACTCTTTTAGTTATGTAGGCGTTCTTGCAGAAAAGGATGGTACTAAATCCGTATACTTTTTAAAGGTTATTCTAAAACGTATTTATCAAAATGGCAGATAACAAGACGAACTAAGGAATGCGGGTTTCGTAATCTTTGGGTACACCACACGCAAAGGGGTTCCGTTAAACATTGTATATTTCCTGGTAAAGAACCTTTCGGATCATTTAAAACCGAGGGTCTTACAACCTATAACAACCATATATTCCCAAAAGTGGTGGATATGCAACTACCAACGGTGTGGGAGAAAAATTTCCTCCAATAAAAGAAGAAGTCGATCAAGCTAACAAGATACGTATGCAGGATATGTGGAAAGCTGCGATTAAAAGATTGTCCGCTGCAAGAATTACACGAAGGAATGGATCTGGTTGTCGGCGGAATCAAAGACTTTAAATATAGAGGCAAACTTCGGTACATTTTACAATTCGAAAACCTAGACGGTTCTATTATCAAACTATTGGTTGAAAAGGAGATGAAGACTTGGGTTCGATTTAAATTTTAAGCTGCGAATAAAATTAGATAAAATTGGTTTTTTTTGGGGGTTAAAAATTTTCCCTTTGGAAAAAAAAGGGAAAAAAGAAATTGGTTTTGGGAAAGGGGTTTAAAAAAAAGGTTTAAAAAAAGGAAAAAAAAAAGGGGAAAAAAAATTTTTAAAAAAAAAAATTAAAGGTTTTTTTTAAAAACCTTTAATTAATTGGGGAAACAAAAATTTTGGGGGTTTTTTAAAAAACCGGAAAGGAAGGGTTTTAAAAAGGGGTTTTTTTTTAATTTTTAAAGGTTAAATTTTTAAAAATTTAAAAAGGGAAAAAAAAAAAAAAAAATTTTTTTAAACCAAGGGAAATTTTTAAAATTTAATTTTCCTAAAAAAAATTTGGTTTTAAAGGGGTTTAAAACCAAAAACCCCCCAAAAAAAATTTAAAAACCAAATTTTGGGGAAAAAGGGGTTTTTCCCCGAAAAAGGAAAAAAAGGGAAAAAAGGGAAAAAAAAAAAAAAAGGGGCCCCCAAAAAAAGGAAAAATTTTTTGGGGAAAAAAAAAATTTTTGGGCCCGGGACCCAAAATTGGCCCGGGGTTTTGGGTTTTTTTTAAAAAAACCTTGGGAAAATTTTTTAAACCGGAAAAAAAGGTTAAATTTAAAACCCTTTAAAAAAAAAAAAGGACCTTTTTTTTTTTAAAAAAAAAATTCCCAAAATTTATTTTTTTTAAAATTTAATTTAAAAAATTTTAAAAAAAACCTTTTTTTTAAAAAAGGGGCCAAATTCCAAAAGGGGAGGGAAAAAAAGGGCAGGGTGGGGGGAAAGGGGGGGAAAGGGGGAAAGCCGGGGGGTTCCCGGGGAAGGTTTTAAAAAGGGGGGGTTTAAATCAAAATTTAAAATTTTTTTTTAATTTTTTAAATTAACCTTTAAAAAATTTTTAAAAATTTAAAAATTGGGTTTTTAAAAATTTAAAAGGGAATAAATTTAAAAAAAAAACCCCAAAAAAAAAAAATTTTTTTTTTTTTTTAAATTTTAAATTTTAAAATTTTTTTTTTTTAAATTTTTTTTTTTTTTAAAGTTTTTTTTTTTGGGGCCGGGGTTTTGAAATTTGGGGGGAAAGGGTTGTTTAAAGGGGGGAAAAAAAGGGGGGGAAAAATTTGGGCAAAAAAAGGGTTTTAAAAGGTTTTTTTTTTTTAAATCGGTTTTTTGGGGCCCAAAAAAAATTTTTTGGATAAAAAAATTTTTTTTAAAAAAGGGAAAACCCCCTTTAAAAATACAAAAAACCTTTAAAAAAAGGGGGTTTTTTGGTTTTTTTTTAAAAAGTTTTAAATTTTTTTTAAGTTTTTCCCCCTTTTTTTAAAAAATTGGTTAAAAATTAAAATTTAAAAAGGAAAATAAAGGGGCCCCAAAAACCAAATTCCAAAAAAAAAAAAAGGGGGGCCGGGAAAAAAATTTCTCCAATAAGAAATTAAAGTTTCCATGTACGTAGCACCAGCCATTGGGTAATGGTCGAAATATTGGAACCTATAAAGGCGATTATTAATTGGGTTTAGAAAAATAGTAGTTTTCGTGGACTAAATAAAATAGCTTAGACTGGTTAATGTATAACATACTCTCGTACACGTCTGCAAACATCTGCTTACGTCCACGATGGCGATGCCGGTAGTTTTTGTTTAACAAACAGTAGGAAAGATACGTCAGGTGTTAGTGCGTGGAAGCCCATAGCATCGTTAGATTCAAAAAGAACGGCGCGGCGGGGATGGTGGTCTCCGTTAGAATAATCGAAAGTGGTTAATCGCTCGTATTAGATGTTTAAATAAGCGAAAGTGTAAAGGCCGACATAAACAAAAATTTAATTATTCGACAAAAAGTGCGCGATGTGCTACACTTATAAAGAAAGTATGGAATGGTGCTTTTTAGCGGCCCTACCCGTAAAAAGGGCGACTGACTTTTCCAAAGCAACTACAAGAATAGCAGTAGCGCAGAGAAGGGTATGCATGTATTATACAGTTGCTGCAAAATATGTTAGTTTACGCGTAGCTCGGATTGTGTTGATCACGACTTAAAGATCCCTCGGAGGTTTAAAAATTCTCAGCCTATTGTCGTTTGAAAAATGTTTGGAAATTTATCAGAACGGGGGTGAGTCGAAGTAAAATGGATGATTGACCGAGTTTTTTCTACCTTTTACGAGGGAATCGGAAGTTGACAGACATCGAGCATTTAATTCTCTATTTGGACGATATCAAGTACTTACCGGTTCTAGAAATCAGTACGTGCGGTCGACCGCTATGCGAAAGTGTAAAAGCCTACAGAAGCATAATTATCAGACGAAAAAGTGCGCGATGTGCTATAGAAAGTATACAAAAAATGGTGCTTTGCCCAGTCTTAACAGTAAAAAGGAGAGTGACTTTTTCTAGCAATTACAAGAATAGCAGTAGCGCAGAGAAGGGGTATGCATGTATTATACAACGCATTGTTGCTATAAAATATGTTAGTTTACGAGAAGCTCGAACGTGCACAAATTAAATTTTAATCTATAATTAACCATGGTCGTAAAAATGGGAAATTAATGGTTAATTTAAATACTGCTAAGCATATACTTTCGCTTGGTGATTCATTTGGAAAATATTCAAGCCCACCATTTCCTAAAGTATGACGTAGAAGTTATTTAAAATTAAATTACTTTATTAGTAAGTATCCTGTAGACAGCAAGTTGGTATTTTCTTAGTAATGGTTTAAAGTGTTTTTGGTTATAGTAGCACTGCATCTTCTACAGCACGACTTGCAGACAACTTGTGTGGTGTGCTACCGCTCTTTTGGATTTTTAATATGCACGCAATCCGTATAACATGGAAGACGTTTTCCGGTGTTTCTACTAACAGCATTCGCACCATCGACGAAGCGGACCAGGTGCATGCATTGGCGCTAAATGTATTGGACGAGCCGCGAGGATTATGACGTCATTTAGTTCCCCGCCGAATCCTCAACTTCGTTCGGATGTCTTCGGAAACCTTCGGTTTGCATTCTATAAGGAGCATAAATCAGGTACGCTCGAGTAAGCTTTTTAGTTAGTTCGCTTACAAGTTTAACTAAAGTGCTATAGTGCGGGTTTTGTTTTGTACTAAAATGGTACCTGCAAACGTTTATAAGTGCAACCCTTGCGGTGCTTCCTATACCTGGAAAATGCTCTCAAACGGCACCAGAACAAATGTCGTGGTGTAACATCGCCCAGGGTTAAACCCGTCCGCAGCAAAGTACTTAAACTCTGGGTCTTGCGGTATCGCTTTTACGAGAATGGACAGCTTACAGCGACACAAGGAAAAACAGCACGGTATGTTATTAAGCCGTAAACGTTCAACGCCGCCAGCTGTTAAAGGGTCTTGTACGAAACAACCACGAATTATGTGTACAGTATGCGATTTCGAAATGGAAAAACTACGTACGCCGCACACTTAAGGAGCAACAGACATAAAAATGCATCAGTTACCGCTACTAGCGACGATGGTGTAGAAATGGTTAGTACAGCGTTTAACAACCGTATGGCTAGCTATCGCATAAAGAACGCCAGTGTCGACGATTGGGTGCCCGAGTTTCTTTGGAAGCAGAAAGAGCGATTTATTCGATTAATTAATGAAAAAAGAATACAACATACAGCAGTAAAAGTCTATTGCGAACTCTACGGCGTTTACACCAAAATCGGGGAAGAGACTACCGATGTGAAATCCTTTAACACAAAAAATGTGGTTATAACGTCTTCTAGTAATCTGGAAAATATGTACGAGGTCTTAAGCGAAACCATAAGAACAAAATCAGAGGAATTTAAAACATGCGGGTCCGGTTGGTCTTTGGAAAAGGTGCTCTATTTAGAAATAAATATTAATAAGTATGAGCCGATATGAGAAGTTCTAGGTTCAAAATAAAAATTGTGAATATGTATTTAGAAATTGTGGTTTACAAAATTTAAACTGTATTAGTAAAAATTGTCTGTAATAAAAAGTTTTAAGAATGGTTTTAGATTTTCTTTAGGTATAAGCTGCAGGAAAGTTATAATTTAGAGGGTGTGTGTAAAATGGTAAGGGGTGGTCCTGTTTTAAATCTGTTTACAGATTCGGATTCTACATAAAATTCTAGTCTAACAAGATGTATTGCATGTATAAAAAATTTATAAGAACGATCAAAAGTCGCTACAGGTAAGAAATCTTAAAATCAGGGTAGGTCCCTGGGGATGGCGTTATCTAAAAATTCTTAGAAATTCGGGTAGCTGAGAAAATTCTAATCTTAATTGATACCAAACAAGGTAGGTTTATCTCGTGGATGGAAATGTGGAGAAAGATTTATCTCGCAGAGGGTATATGTGTAACTTTGCAGGGCGTGGTCCGATTTCAAATCTGTTTGCAGATTCGGGTGTGTAAAATTCTAAGCTAATTTAATGTATCGCATGTAAAAAAGAAAAAATTAAATCAAAAGGGTAGCTCCGGGGATGCAACAAAAATTCTAAATTCGGGTAGCTTCTAATGTTTTGATGACTCGAAAACATTCTAGGAGAAATATTGGTAGTGGTAAATCTTTCTGATTTTATTTTGTTACAAAGCATGGAAAAATTAGTTTGTTTATGCTCCATGCATATTTAGTTAAATTCCTTATCATCTCCTAGACAGAAGTTAGTGTATTTTGTTTGTACAACTGGTACAACAGAAACTTGTATTTTCAAATTTAATTGTGGCATGATGCATTTATCTATGTCCTAAATCATTACAAATTTTATTACTAATACGGTTTCCTGATCTTTTTACAATATCCTAGTGATGATTCAGTATGATTTCGCTCTTGTTCCAACAAACCCGCACTATATCTCCGTTACACTCATCTTTAAATTTACCAATCACTTCTCGTTGAAAGGGAATACCGTATTGTCCGGGGATAATCACTGGTGTCAAAATATTCTAAATTATCACGAATGCCCTTGTATAGATATGGTTTCGACTCTATATACAAAACAGTATATGTCGGTGTAGAAGAAGACGATTTGGAACCTTACAGAGGATTCATTACGTTGTAATAAAAGTCGTACATATGACTTTTCGATAAATCTAAAATTACAAAGCTTATATCTGTTTATCATAAACAACCTTAATGCGACTCATCTGTATGACTGCCAAGTTTCTCTATCGTGGTACAGTTTTTCAATTGCACCGGGCGATTAAGTTACTTGTGCACAACTCTTCACCATCGTGCTCACATCGGCTGACAATCTTAATGTTCACGCGCTTGTCCATATTCTCCATGGTTTTTCCGAGTTGTTCATCAATTTGAAAGTCCTTTTCGAACACTTTGCGTGTTTGCGCACGAAGCTGTATTCAAATTGATGTAGTCTCTAACCATGGAATGGTAAATTCCAGCGGTAAACTGCCGTTACTTTGCACCCATTGCGTAACATTGTTAAGATTGCGATAGAAATGAATTATTTTTGTTAAATCCACTGGGGTTTTGGTGAACGGTGATTTTCCTTCACAAACGGCAGATCATGGTGTTCGTCATGCAGGAATTCGGTTCAGTCGCGTCAGTATATATCCTTTCACTAGCGCAAAATGGTGCTGATACTGCGCGCAGGTCCGTATTTGGTACCCAATCACTTTAATTCCCTTTGGGATGACCGGACATGGTCCAATCCGTACAAATTGTTGGCCCAATACCCGGAAGTGTCCATTTTCCTTGAGTCTTCCATGTACTTGTTTGCACAGGCGACCTGTACATGACCAATCCACCTCAATATCATTCAATAAATAGAACCAATACCGGACTGTTCGAGTTGTACTCGTGTATTTATGCGTAAATTAACTTGGCTCAGGTTGACATGGTAAGGAGTTTAATAAATACCAATCTAAAGTTTTGAAATGTCACAACAGAACGTCTTTTCAAATAAAGTCACTGTAATACTGTCAGTATTTATAGGTTAAAGTTTACCAAATTACCGTGAGGATCGGCCCGCTAATGTTGGAGATGTAAATTTTAAATCCTCCATTGGTGGTCCTTCTCAACCGAGACTGAGTCACCAATGGAAATACGCTTTCTTATCACAATGAACTATCTCGTTCATAGGAAATGTTACGTATTATCTAAACTGGCTCCAGGTTTTAATTTTAACAATTTACCTATGAAGGATGAACCGTGGTCAATAACCGAGCTGTCCAATGCTTTTCTCCAGATTCGCATTGCCTTCTGACTCTTCAAACGGAATGAATAACCGTTGATGTTGGCTAACTTTTTCTTTATACATCAAAGTTCCGCATAAACGGAATCTCATAGTTATGAAATACCGCAGGTAAAACTAGAACTTATATGGATATTCTTAAACTTCAAAGGAATGTGTGCTTGGCGATGCGGTTTTTCTCAAGTTTTGCAATTCCGCATGACCCAATCCTTGTTCTGCCAAATGTTTTTCAATTGGTCTTAAGAGTTGGTTCTAGCTTTTCCTCCAAATAACCTGTTACGATGATTTGCTTTTTTTAAAACTTTACTAAACCTTTTTTTGGGCCCTTTTAACCCTTTTTTCCCTTGGAAAATTTCCAGTGTAGTGGGTTTTGTCTCCGTCTTGGATGAACAACAGATTAACATGTCTCAATCTTTTACTAACAGTAAAATTAAGTGCCTCAAACCGCGGGCTGTTGTCCAGATCCATTGGGAAGTTAAATCCATCAAAATTTGGTAGCGTATTGTAGTGAGGGTACAATGATATTATATTAGGATCCCCATGGCGTGGTAGTGGATTGAGAGCTGCTGTAATAGCTCAAACGAAACATATTTCTTACATTACTGCTTGCATGTTTACCTTTAATCCACCATGGCTAATCTATATAGGAGGAGCTACGCAACGGCGAGTACTTGTTGATATTAATATCAAGATACAACGGTCACCGCATGGAACACGCAAAGTCTCGATGTTGAAACTCTTCGGACTTTGTCTTAATGACCTCAGCAAACCCCTGGTACCTAAGACTCAAGTCATAGATACGGTCACAACCTTGTTCTTGGTATTGAAAACTTTTACGGCATCTTTATCAGACATCTTTGTGTACTGTCCATACATTATAACGTGAATAAGGGCCGCTCCACCCGAAGGTACTACATTGGGCTTAAACGCGAAAATATAAACGTGCTTCAAATTAAATCTAACTTCAAAATTAATCCATTCTAAATAAAAAATCTAACAACCTGAAACAAAAACTAAAAATAGGGTTTGAATAAAGGTATCCCTAGCCTTAATTTTGAAGTGTGTCGGATCAACAAGACACACGCGAAAGTAAAAAAGGAGGGATCCGTAATACCGGATAGCAGTCGCCAGCTGCTTACCGGTGCGACCTGAGGGGTCGACTTAAAATTATACAAAGCTGGATAACTAATTAAAAATGGATTCAAATTTCTAAGCATTTGCCAAATATTTTAATAGTGGATCCAGCTATTTTTCCTGCTCTATATATTTACAAATTCGTCCTCCCTGGTCTAAGTAATTTAGCCTAAATCCGTCCCTAGCTTTCCCTATCATACCTTAACTGATTTACATTATAATTACATTCTTCTCTATTACATTCTTCTTTTTTATAAAAATGCTGCCACCAACAACGGCGGCAGAACATCAGAAAAAAACAATTCAAGCTCCAAAATAATATAATACATGTAAAAAAAAAATATATAAATATAAATAAATATAAAATAAATATAAATATAAATATATATATATATATATATATATATATATAAAACAGCTATAAGCATATAACAGTGCATAAATTAGCAAAAACAACACCCAAATTATCAAGTGCACTTGCACAAGCATTATGTCGGTTAGCGCATTTGGACACAAAAACGTGCTCGTTGAATTATTTCAAAATCTGCCTTAAATACAAATCAATGCTTATGCGAGTACAGCCGCCACAATTTTGTTCTTACCACGTATATAAATTTTTCCAGCATCCAAAGATCTGTCCGTCTGCCTACATCTAGTTTTTCTTACTACTAAGGGGAGTTGAATATGCACTGTTAAAGTCCTGGTGGGTATGCACTAAACGTTCTGGGGAGGTTCACAATCAATATCACTTTAAAAGTCTTAGGGGGATGTGCGGTTTCACTCTATTTTATTTTCTTTATTTATGTACTGATTTAAATTATTGAGGGTTTTTGATTTAGTTTGTTATTATTTACTTGCTTTGATTTATTCCCGATATTCCGCGCGTAGAAGGTGGCACAGTGATTGTTTTAGTGGTGTGGGGGTCATCGTGCATATTAGACTTTTAAGATTTTTTTTTTATTACTATCCGCTACATTAAAATTTAACTCAAGTCCATTTCCGCCCCAAGTTCATCATTACCTAATAACCGTCCTACAATTTTCCTAAGCCCTATTATTTGTTTCAAGTCTACCCCCTTCCTGCAAATTCCTTAAGCGCGACCCAGAACGTATTCTGGTTCGTGAATTTCTGGACCTCTTCCAAGTTCCTAGGCCAACTTAGGCCTTCGATAGCCAACTTAGTGTCAGCTAACCCCCTATTAGAAGTTTCGATGGGGCAATTGAAGAGCACGTGTAAAGCACTCTCCGATCCCCCGCCGCACTCGCAACCGTCGTCATTACCAAGCCCAAACCTCCTCAAATATACTTGGAATAAACCTATGCGTCAATCTACTTGTGGTGGCGTTATTCCACCTTTCCTCTCACTGACTAATCGATTTTTATCGCAGATTTCTCTTGATTAACGACCTTGGTATTAATGGATATAATGAACGAAACTCCCCTGTGACGGCTTCCTTAGCCAACTCGTCGGCCCTATCGTTCTCCTTGCTTCCCTGGTAAGACCTGACGCAAAAAACTTAAATTACGAAAAACCTAGCGCTATACGCGCTATTTTCCAGACATCACTTTGAAGATCGGTCAAAGTGAGCATGCTCGAAAGGGCTACTAAGGCGGATTTACTATCGCTAATGATAGAGTACCTACGCTCGCCGGAGTAGTTGACGACATACTCTATAGCTTCCCTTAGAATCGCCATTTTGCATTGAAAGATGGTGCTCCAATCCGCGAGTTTTGTTTGGAAATAAACACTTTCTTCTCTTCCTTGTACACAACAAACGCCGCGCCTGCCTGCCCGTTGTCCATTCTCGAGCCGTCCGTATAGATCCTAACGCCACTAGCACTTTCATCCCCTTAAACAAATTGAATCCCCTTAATATCCGCCGGATGCCCTAGTACCAAAATTACTATCTTCCTCTCAACCTCTCTGTCCTCTAGGCGTAAGCTTCCGATGTTGTTCTGTCCTCCCCTTGTATTTATAATTCTGCAATCTCTAATTTCTTTTATAACTCACTCGATCGCAAGAATCTTACTAATAACCAGCACCGCCTCCGTAGAGGCGGTCCTGTATGCCCGCGCCGCCTTAACCGCCGTGATTCTCTGGACGCTTCTCGACTGTCTACCTTCCCTAACCTTACAACCTTCTGCCCAGACCAATGCTGCGTACAACATCGCCGGTTCGATTGCTTCTGTAGACCGTCTTCAAAGATTCGCCTCTAAATCCCCAATTAATTTTTGCAGCCGTCATCATCCTATTGAATATTTCGCTCCTTTTAGCCCTAATGTACTGCACGTGCGCCTTTAAATTTAATTTATTGTCGATTTTGACTCCGAAATAAGTGATAACTTCCCTAAACAGAAACTTTCCGCCGCCTAGTTCTAACCTAGGAGGGCGTTGCCCCGACTTCGTACCAAAATAAAAAGCCTCCGACTTCAAAGTATTTAATTTTAATTTTACTTCTTGCGATCATTCTAGTAGCAACTTCAGCGCCTCGTTTGGTTTGGTGTGCATTTCTATAACCAACCTTGACCTAACTATCAGTAACGTGTCGTCCGCAAACCCTACAATTGTGCACCCCTTGGGCAATCTGACCCTCAATGTGCTTTAGTACAAAAGCTTCCAGAAGGTTGGCCCCGAGCAAGGCCCTGCGGGCAACCTCTTTCCACAGTTCCATAGCCTCCACGGCTTTCTTGATCTGCTCTCCTACAAATTCTAATTCATCGATCCTCGAATTTTCCTCTGCAATAATGAACTGCCGCTTGCTAAAGCCCCCACTTTCCTTTACCGAATGCTCTATCCTCGTAGTTATAACCCTATCCAAAGTTTTGCCGATTACCGGAAGCAGATTAATTGGACGATAGCTGCCCGGATCTGACGCGTTCGCCTTTTTAAACTTAGGAATGAACTTCACATTCTGAGTTTTCCAACAACCTGGAAAAACGCCTTTCTCTAAACAAAGCCTAAACAACCCGGCAAAGACGTGCGGGACCGACAAACAGACCTCCAAAGCTGCGTCGGAGGTGATTCCGTCGGACCCCGGCACCTTCTTAGGAATCATCCTCCTAAGATCCCTAACGAACTCGTGCTTGCGAATTTCTCTATCGCTACCTGTTCCCCTAGCCTCTGCAGCTCCTTGACGTATCGTGTCGTGTAGTTTTTCGTCCTCCTCTGGATTATCCGATAAAAAGAATCTTTCCAACAAATATTTCGCCGTGGTTTTAAAACCAGTTGTGTGTTCGCCATCTAATTTTCTTATATTGCCAAGCGCGATTTTTTTCTGCTTGCCTCTTATTGCGCGATAGGCGGTTCCCCACGGTTTTTTTCTGAGTTACGCGAGTTAAGTATCCCCCAATTATCTATATGTATTGAATATATTGAATCTAATAGGAATTATTAGAAATTGTTAAATAAAGTATAAGTTCATTGCAACATTGTAATACAAGGATAACCCAGAGAGGTTATCGACAGTTCATGAGAACGGAATGCAACTTTGCATCCGAGAGGGCAGTGATACTGCAGGTGGCAGTCACAGGCGGTTAACATACCGCAATTACTTAGAATTAAGATTGTTACATTGTAATAAAGTGCACAATTAAGAGAAACGCAGACATGAGATCTGCAAGTTCCCACAGCTGTGTGAGGGGCAGGTTATTATAAAAAGCCCGGGAGCTCAAGGCCCGGCAGTCAGTCTTCGAACTCCATACTTCGTTGTTCAAGCTACTTACCTTAGTATAATTATTATTTTTTTGATTAAAGTTATTATGTTATAAGTTATTCAAATTTCCATTGTAAATTCTGTTTTAAGTTAAAATAAATTTGTTAAATCTTCGGAATTGTTTTTAAAAACACCGCTCCAAAGGCCCGAACCTTAACTGGCGCAGTCGTAACGGATGTCAAAAGGGCACTAAAAATCCAAAATCGGAGGATTGATGACCAAGAATTTCAATTCGAAATTTTGACAGAACCCAAACCAGGTTGGAGGAAGAACAAAAATTGTCTAAATTCAGCAACAAACCAGGTTGGAGGAAGAACAAAAATCGTCTAAATGCAACAAACAAACCAAGGTGGACAAGATACAGCATCGATCGAGCGCACAAAAGAAACAGATGAAGAAATTAATTAAAGTTCATTCCACTTATACCAATTGATCTCACAAACTATAATTGATATATGCTAGTTTATTATTTTATTATTTGATTACCATTTATTATTATTTTATGAATGTTATTCTATACCAATATTTTTTTTGAAAATAGTTACAAAGAGAATTATTTTCAAACATTTTATGATACAAATGTTTAAAGAGACTTGATTATTTAAAAGAGATTTTCTTTTAAAAGCAAATGAGACTTGATGTTTAAAAGATTCTTATCACAATTATTAGAACAAACTCAAAAATAAACCAAAAATAACTGACGCACATCCATTAATACCGAAATACACTAACGCGATACAAAACGCACGGTTAACCCGGTAAACTAAAAAGACAGAACGCAAATTAATTCCAAAGCTAAAGATAATTCATCAAACAAGCAATTACGGAACGATTATTTAAACCATTGACCTCTATAATACTGTATAAATTACATCAAAACACTCTGCAGTAACTTAAAACTACCGTAACCTAATACGCCAAACGCACCTAAGCAAAGTTCGCGAAGGTAGCATTATTATTACACTTAAAAACCTCAGAGAAATCGCATTCAAAACAATAATTTTCACAACCTTTGTACAGAACTAAAGTAACGCAATTTGCATTATTAAATCCATCACGGAATAATAAAAGCGCATGAAATTACACCCAGCATTCACCACAGCAATCTATAAATAAATCCCAGTACAAATACTGAGTAAAGTTAAACGGTCATCGTAAAAGCTTCAATTAAAAACGCTCATAATTGCAACCTGAAAACCAACAATACGGAGAGATTCAATTACAAACAAGCATTATAATTGAATACCGAGATATCTAAGAATAAACAGACGTAACATTTATGCAAAGCAATTAGCGAGTACAGAAATGAATTATTTAATTCCTATAAACTGAAAACGAACACCGTTGAGTAAGTGTTAATTACCTTAACAGGTAGAGTCGTATGTGATACGGCACGTACGCGATCAAATAACCAAGACTACATCTTCTACTGATTAAAATTACCAAGATAAACTGTAACATGTAATTAACCTGCAAGTTATATTTAGAATACAAGGAGACAAGACAGAAAAACAATACGTTTATGCAACTCAATTAAAACCCACGGAAAGAGATATAATTATAAAATTAATAGAACTAAACTAACACAAAGCTAAGTAAATATCGCGAGAACAAATCTATTCACTCCAGATTCTTCAGAAAGCAGAAACTCAAGACAAATTAAAAGCCGCAAGATAGAAACAGGCAAATTTAAGGCTGCAGTAATTAAATCAACATTATCGAGTATAAATCTCACAAATTCATTACCGCACTGTGAAACTAAGTACAAATAACAGCAATATCGATTCTAAAAATAACCTGATGCAGTCTAAACTGAAAATTAAAAAATCTAAACCAAAAATAACGTTTCAAATAGCAAAATCAACCACAATTTTTACAAAATTTCAAATTACCCAATCTAAAAGGGAAATTAATAAAACCTAACCAAAATTAACGTTTCAAATAGCAAACTTAACTTCAATTTTTACAAAATTCGAAACTACCCAATCTAAACGGAAAATTAATACATCCAAAGCATAATTAACGTCACAAATAGCAAATCAACCCCAATTTTTACAAAATTCAAAATTATCCAATCTAAACGGAAAATCGACAAAACCAAAGCAAAAATTAACGTTGCAAATAGCAAAACCAACCCCAATTTTTACGAAATTTAAAATTACACTATCTAAACGAAACAATAGTAAATCCGAAGCAAAAATAACGATACGCATAGCGAAATAAACCTCAATTCAAAAAAAAATAATTTTTTTTTTTGAAAATTACCCAAAAACGACAGCAACCCTTAACCAACACGAGTAGCGCAGACATGAAGCTTTATTTGGAAACAATCCAAATATTTGATAGTACGCAAGCGCATCTTGTAAATTTTATTGGATCAGTTTAAATGTTCCTAAAAACCTTCTACAAACCCGGAGATAACGAAAGGAATTTAGTGCTTATACGCTTGATAATAAGTAAACTAACCGGAAGGGCACTAACCTTAATCGCCAGTAGGGACGATTTACAAGAATGGCAGGAATTTAAACAGCTACTAATTGCATATTTTGGAGACCAGCGTAACATAAAATGCCTGGTACGAAACCTAATAAATCTAAGAATGAAACACAACCAATCCCCATCAATTCGGAATGAAATGCCAAGACGTGAGAAGTTTAATCCTAACAAAATTAAAAATCGAAGAACCCGATCAAAACGTTCGACATTTAAAACAAAAATGTATGACGAAATGGCACTGGACACGTATATAAACGCTTTACCAGAACGACTATCGGATAAAATCAGATTCCAACGACCCCAAAATCTAGAAGAAGCTTTGAACCTAGTAATAGAAGAAGAAAATGTAATGTATTATCGCAACTGACTATACAACCCCAACGCGAATAAAAGTTATTCACCAATAAAAACCATACAAGCCACAGGACAAACAATCCCTCAACAAAAATTCACACCCTTCAACGCACAAGCAAATCAACCGCGAATTAATAACCCAAATTTCAACAATACGAATTTTAATAATCAATATAAACATTTTCAAAACCAACGTTTAACCCAACTTTTACGAAACCCGCATTTCAACCAAGATTTAATCAAAACCTAAACCAACAAAGACCAGCATTCAACGCAAACCCCAATAGAAATACACCAATAAATAATAACAACCCTAATAATTATTATAAACCAACACCAATGAATACCTCATCTGGTAACACCAGACAAAATACAAAGATAACACATATTCGACCAAACCCTCATCAGAAACGCAATTTTACATCGGAAGAACTATTTCACCAAGAAGTAGAAAAATTTGACACTGACCAGAATAATTACATTCAGACAGGTACGAACGATGAATCAAACCATGCAGAAACTTATGAACGCGACGAACAATACGAAGCTTACGAGGAGTACGACGAAGAAAACTCGAACTCAAATTTTCAAATGGACCAATTCATAACCGACCAAACCTAATAAACTTAAATAACATAAATCACTTAGTATTACCATACATAGAAATACCCCACGCCGAATTCAAACTATTAATCGATACCGGATCCTCAAAAACATTAATTAGCCCCAGAACCGTGAAAAAACATTATTTAGATTATGTAGAAAAAGAACCATTTAAAATTAAAACAGTCCATCAAACGACAATACACCAATTCGTAGCTAATATACCCTTACCGAGAACATTTAATGTTAAAATGAAACATAAATTTTGTGTATTCGAATTTAACGACAGATATGACGGCTTAATCGGAATGGACCTTCTAAGTAAATTAGGAGCCAACATTGACATTAAAAATCGCTTATCAAGGACGAAATACGAAAAAATCCCCATTAAATTTCAAAACACACAAATCGAACAAAAATACACAATAGAACCCCGAACGGAACGAAAAATAAAAATCCCAGTAAATTCTAACAAAAAAGTAGGAATAATAAATCATATGACATTTCAACAAGGAGTAGAAACCCCAACCGCTTTAGTACAAATAAAAGATAATTATGCAACCACAACGATACTAAATTCAAACGACTATCCAGTAGAATTATCATTGGCAGACCCAATTAACGTAGAAGAATTAAATTTTAACGAAATTGAAATAGACGAAAATTTAGAAAACGATTACAACCCAATAGAACATGACAAAATGTTAAGAGAAAATTTAACTAACATCCGCTTTAACACCGACATCAATCAAGAAGAAGAAAGAGCAATTAAAAACTTATGTTTTGAATACCGCGACATATTCCATTGCGAAGGAATACCATTAACATTCACCAACACAGTAAAACATAATATCGAGTTAACAGACAATAAACCAATCTTTACAAAAGCATATAGACTACTTCATGCAAGCCAAGAAGAAGCTGACAGACAAGTAGCAGACTTATTAGACCAAGACATAATCCAGCACTCCAATTCACCATGGATCAGCCCCGTGTTAATAGTACCTAAGAAATTAGACGCAACCGGAAAGAGAAAGTACAGAATGGTAGTAGACTATAGAAAGTTAAATGAAAAAACTGTAGATGACAAATATCCACTACCAAATATAACTGAAATTTTAGACAAATTAGGCAAATGCCAATATTTTTCAACATTAGACCTAGCATCAGGATACCATCAGGTAGAGATGGAAAAAAAAGATGTATCGAAAACAGCCTTCAGCACACCTAGAGGACGTTACGAGTACAAACGAATGCCATTTGGATTAAAGAACGCATCCGCTACTTTCCAGAGAGTCATGGACAATATATTACGAGGAATACACAATGAAAAATGCCTTGTGTACCTAGACGACATCATAGTTTATTCCACATCATTGGTAGAACACACAGAAAGATTGAGAGAAGTATTTGAAAGACTAGACAAGCACATTTCAAAGTACAATTAGACAAAAGTGAATTTTTACAAAAAGGAGTATCATTTTTAGGACATGTAATAACACCCCAAGGAGTAATGCCAAATCCCGACGAAACAAATGCAGTTCTAAATTACCCCTTACCAAAAACAACCAAAGAAATTAAAGGATTTCTAGGACTTAGTGGTTACTACCGCAAATTCATTAAAGGTTACGCTTAGATAACCAAACCCCTGACAAACTGTTTAAAAAAGGGAAGCAAAATTGAACACACCCCGGAATTCATTAAAGCCGTAGACAAAATTAAAAACATATTAACGAATCACCCTGTATTAGAATACCCAGACTTTTCAAAACCATTTATACTGACGACAGACGCAACGAATGTAGCATTAGGCGCAGTATTGAACCAAGGAAAAGTAGGTAGCGATAAACCCATCAACTACGCATCCAGAACCCTAAATGAAACCGAACAGAAATATAGCACCATAGAAAAAGAACTATTAGCCATAATTTGGGCAACAAAATATTTTAGACCTTACCTATATGGAAGAAAGTTTTACATATACACCGATCATAGACCACTAGTATGGCTATGCAAACTGAAAAAACCGAATAACTTACGACAAGGTAAAAGATAAATTAGAGAACGATAAGGAACGTATCACCACAACCCGAAACAAAAATACCGACGCAAATAAATTTTCAATAGGACAAACCGTGTATGAGAAAAACTTTCAAAGCAAGCGACATAAAACGGCACCCAGAAATTTAGGACCATTCAAAATTAAGAAAATATCAGATAAAAACATAGCAGTAGTAGACAACGGCAAAATAACAAAGTACATTCATTTGAAATACCTAAGACACCCTGTCACTTCAGATGGACATTCATCACCATTACCGTCAACCTCCACCCAGGTAGAACGGACAACCAAGTAATGATATAACATATAAAAAACAACCCCGGTATACTACCAATTAAATTAGACAGTATGCAAAATCCAATTAACATTTACAAAATTAAATACCCTACACTCTAGTATTATTGAACCAACCGATTTATTAAAAGAATTAATAAGAATTAGATCACTTATAATTAACAGTAAATTACCTTTTGATGTAACAGAATCAAACATTCTAATATTTGAAAAGATAGCTATAGTAAAAGGCTACATTAAGAATAGCGAAATAATATTTTTAATAGAAATCCCGATAGTAGAAAGTAACAATTATAATTATTATCATTTATTTGCTTTTTCAACGAAAATTACTAGCACATACCAAGTAATCATACCCAAAACCAAATTCCTATCCCTAAATGAACTGAGATATGGTGATACAAACGAAAAATGTACTGAGGTAACACCAAACCAATACTTATGCCAATCAATGACGACAACAACCATTCAAGAAGACAGCCCTTGTAAAGTACAACTATTAAAATTTTCAAATCATTACGAAAACTGTGAAGCCAAACAAGTGCAAATAACTAACACAAAAATTCAAAAAGTTGCAGAAAACAAATGGATAGCCATTTTCCCAACAGAAGTAGTAACAACCATCTACTGCAATCAAGATGAAAATAACCAAGCATTAATCGGAAGCAAATTAATTACTCTCAAAGAAGATTGTTATGTAAAATTGAAAGAAGAAGTAATCAGAGTTTATCAAGATCCCATAACAACAAAGAAACTTGCAAACCTACCAGAACTACAGTTCAAGATAGAACAACAAGAAGACGAAGAAATAATCAAGAAACCTATGAAGCTAGAGCATCTAGACTTAGACGACCTCAACCACGCCATAAAATTAGTGGAAAGTTACAAAGAACAATTAAGTGAACTCAAAACGCCAAAGTTACATTATGATAATATAAGCGTTTGGACAATTGTATTAATCATTTTAATAATGTTTGTAATCATATATGTATTTTACAAAATGTACCTTAGATATAAGAATGAAGGAAACAGTTCTAGATTTAAGGAAACAAAGAGAAATAAAGAAACGATAAGTATACCCTTAGAAATAATGAATTTTAAATGAAATTGAATAATGAATTTTATGTATTTAAAAATTAAGTAAAACCTTAATTTTTCATTTACGGTGGGAGGAGTTATGTATCCCCCAATTATCTATATGTATTGAATATATTGAATCGAAAAGGAATTATTAGAAACTGTTAAATAAAGTATAAGTTTATTGCAACATTGTAATACAAGGATAACCCAGAGAGGTTATCGACAGTTCATAAGAACGGAATGCAATTTTGCATCCGAGAGGGCAGTGATACTGCAGGTGGTAGGTCACAGGCGGTTAACATACCGCAATTACTTAGAATTAAGATTGTTACATTGTAATAAAGTGTACAATTAAGAGAAACGCAGACATGAAATCTGCAAGTTCCCACAGCTGTGTGAGGAGCAGGTTATTATAAAAAGCCCGGGAGTTCAAGGCCCGGCAGTCAGTCTTCGAACTCCATACTTCGTTGTTCAAGCTACTCACCTTAGTACAATTATTATTTTTCTGATTAAAGTTATTATGTTATAAGTTATTCAAAATTCCATTGTAAATTCTGTTTTAAGTTAAAATAAATTTGTTAAGTCTTCGGAATTGTTTTTAAAAACATCGCTCCAAAGGCCCGAATCTTAACTCGCGTGCAAAATTCTTTGAATTTATTCGATCGCGTTTCTTGTATTAGTATTTTATATTCGCGGTTGCTGCGGTTACACTCAATTTTTCTTTACTCTCGCATTTCACCCGAGGCGCGTTGGTAGCGACGCCTTAGATTACGCGTTTCCGATCTTTTGGTGGTTAGTTTGCGTGTCCACCAGGATACGCTGCCCTTAAATGTTTTCTTACGCGGCATGGAATGCACCGACGCTTCTACCACAGTGTCGTTTAGTTTTTTTGCGAGTGCTTCAATTTGTTGTGCCTCTCGGCAATTTACTAATTCGTTTTTAAGCACGGGGATGCTTTCGCTAATTTTTTGTTTAAATTGTCCCCAATTCGCTTTTTTATTACAGAACCGCGGAAAGATTGATAATTGTCGGTTTACGCGTGTATGGACTTCGACATTCTATGTTATTAATTTGTGATCGGACTGCCCCTAACAAACCGTGTGAGATTGCCGTGACATCAATAAAACTACTACCTCTATGCCCTTCGAATGTGAGTGAGTCGTTGTTGTTGACGACCCCACTCTGTTAAACGATCAGCGACTTGCGAACCCCTATCATCTTCCTGTCCACTACCCCACAGTGGCGACTTAGCGTTGAAATCTCCGCTGACAATCAGTCGATGTCAACCGACCTTACGAGATACGACATCGATTTGATTAATTAATTCTTTGGTTTGGGGATTTTCCCGCCGCGGAAAGTATACGCTAATTACTATTATTGTTTCGGATCCTGTTGTTATATCTGCCGTCGTTAAAAATTCATTTGACAAATTATTTATATTATCCCGGTGTGCTACAGTGCTACAGTGTGCTACTAACCATGGTACTGATCAGACGTGCTATGTGGCGCTCCTTTTTTATCCTATCTTTTAATTTTAAGTGTAACATAAATGTAGTTAAGCTAAAGTTTAGTGCGTGCAGGTGAGGGAAAAACAATCAAATATTGGACACCAAAATTTCCATCATAAATAAGGACTTCTGTAAGTACAAACAATTTTCGAACAAATATTAGACAACTTTTATTTGTATTTTACAAAGTGTAACGTAAATAAGTCACTTAAACAAAAGAAAGCGAAAAATCGGGCATACTGATTTCGTTTTAGCGATTTCCGGGGCGCTTATTTAAAACATGCAAGGACACATAGAACATACTTCACAACCGGCAGTGACCTCATTACAACAATAAATATTAATATCCGCATACCAACGTTTACGTAAACAGCGAAATTAAAAAGAGTGCCAAGGACAAATAACACAATTATTTATAATATTAACATCAGCATTACTTCATCGGTTTTTACGCCATCACATTCCTTCATTATATATATATATATATATATATATATATATATATATAACAAATAACAATTGCATAGCAAAACTAGGATATAGTGCCAAGGACAATAAACATTATCATTATTAAGTACATTTCCGCATTAATACGATACAATCGCATTCTCTAAAGTGAGTGTAAGGTGGTGACAGTGCACTAAACGTGTATTGACATACCAGTAGATGTAACAACGTTCTGAATGTTTTTATAGCATTTAAGGATATAATTACTAAATTTTAACATAACAATTTTCAACAAGCAGAGCATAGGATAGTCTAGAACAACGCTTTTACTGTAAAATACGGACTTTTGTTTTTTCATTAGTTCTTTAATTAAATTTAAATAACTTAATGACAATTAACACTACTAAATTAGAAAGCTAGAGTACAAGATGCCTACGCAACACTTCCCCAAGGCCTCGCTTGGGGGTAGAACAACACCAGACTATGACCACACACAACACACAACTTCGACATCACCAATGCAGCTTGACCCTGCCTTTCAAAGCCAAATAAGCGTCTTACTAACACCCTCTGCCAACCCTCTAGCAACTGAAATACCACGTAACAAAAGATTGAGGGAAAGCCCCAGTCACCAGGAAGACATTAAACAATCCATTTCAGAGCACCTAGAAAACCTAGGGACGGAACTTTTAAACTTCATAGACAACGAACTAGACCCGAGTAACCGCCTACGGGTGGGAGCCCAAAAAACTCTGAGAAACAAAGTAATAAAACTAATATATCTACAAGCTGAATTAACCGGCGAACATAAATTTATTAAACAACAAAATGATACACTACAAGACAAGATAATTGAAACCAAAGTAGAAAACAGCCACCTTAAACAACAAAAAATGCTCAACCCAGCCATGTTTTCAAACACGTACGCGAACGTGACGGCAACAATTAAAACCCAATTATCAAAACAGATGTTATACTAGAGCCATCGGTAATCAAACCGCCAAAGTATTCATAACCTCTAAAACGGGACAAAGCACAAAACAAATACAAAACACTTTCATTAAAACAATACATCCGACAAAAGACAAAATTAAAATTAAATCAATGCGTTCAATCGCAAACGCGCTAATAATTGACACGGACAACGAATCTAGCAAAATCCTAAACCATCCCAAACTAAAAAAAACACTTAACTGCGAGAAACCACGAAAAAAGAAACCACTAGTAATTATCTACGACGTCCCAACCTACCTTAAAGACGAAGAGGTGCAAGAATTAATCTACACACAGAATTTCGAAACAATCATTATTAAAGAAGATTTCAATAACAAATTCAAGCTAAGTTTTAAATCCGGCCCAAAAAACAAAGCAACGCAACACCATGTTGCAGCTGTAACGGGGAAACTCAGAAATTTGCTAATAAACAAAGGGAAAATTATATTGAGTATCGCTTCCTAGTTGTACCCAAATGCATAAGATGCTTAGACTTAGGACATGTAACCAAACACTGTAAACATAAGACCGACACATGTGGATACTGCAGAGAAAACGAATCACACCACAAAAAAACCGACTGCGCAAAACATGCACACCCGACTGTGAGTATACCCTGTCTTAAACGCAACAAGAAATGTGCATCAAACTCAAAAGATTGCCCAACACATAAAAGCTAATGGACAGACTAATTAAAAAAACAGATTATGGACTTTAAACCCACACAAAGCACACACAAACCACCCTCAAAAGTTCACTCACAAATTCAAAGGGACAAAGCAAGGGCAAGCACGTATCGACAATATCTTTAACAAACAATACAAGAGAACATGCACACAGACAAAATAGCAACCCACCCACAAACGGAATACGAACCTACACCCACACACAACACTCTCACACAAACACAAGCAAAAACCAGAATGCAGCATAAACACCTATTACCCCTAATGGACGACAAAAAATCAGAATTGGCCAAATAAATGCCATATGCACTGTGCAACTGCAATGAAAGAGCTTAGACAACTAGCTGAAAACTTACGATTACATGCACTATTTATACAGGAACCTTATCTGGTGCATGGGAAGATTCCAAGCATGCCAGTCAGGGCAAAACAAATACATACAGGTAGAAACCCACAAACGGCAGTGGTCATTTTTGATCCCACATTGACAATCACGACAATCCAACGATACAGCGGAGAACACTGTACATGTCTGGAGGTCTCAAACGGTCGGATTGGAAAGTGGATCTTGGTAACAAGCTACTTCCAGTACAGAGTGGACCCCCAGCCGTACATAAACAACATACGCAACATATTACACACTTACAACAACAAACCAATCATTATTATGGCAGACGTCAATGGAAAATCCCCGATGTGGCACAGTTCCCTCACGGACGAACGCGGAGAACAAATCGAAAATTTGATTAACGAACTACAACTCGAAGTAATCAACCCTAATAACCCATCCACATACAACACCCATGCAGGAACAGGAACAAACATAGACGTTACACTGACAAATGGGCTGGCATACAACTACATACAAGACTGGCAGGTATTAGAACACCAAACTGTTAGTGACCACAACCTAATCACGTTTAACATTGACATGACAACCAGGCCATTTGACACGCCACAAAACTTCCTTAAAATACAACGATACAAAATACGAAATGCCAATTGGAACAAACTGAGGGGCACATTTGTACCCCCACAAAATATAAGATCAAATGAAAACGTTCACGAGTATACAAAACTACTCACCAACACAATTAGACGGACAATGGAGCAAGTGCTCCCAAAACAACAGAAAACACGACACACAAAGACAAGTCAATGGGCAAGACGCTTACAAAACCTAAAAAAGGAAACACAGCGAGCGAGAAAAAGCTATCAAAACTTCCTAACACCGGCCGAGAGAGCATGCCACCTAACAAATTATCGACAAATAAAAGACATACCAAAAAGAACTGACTGACATGAAGACGAGGTTATGGGAATTATTCGTGGAAAACACCTACAAACTGACGCCTGGTAATACCATATAAAATCACTCAGGGTAAAATCAAACCACCAATGATTTATTTGACTTTAATAAAACAAGACGGTACATACACAACAGACTGGGGTGAAACTGTGACACTACTATTACAAACACTTTTGCCTGATGACAACGTTCAAGACGACACTAACGAACAACGACTCAGACAACAAAGAGTAGTCGACAGAAACCACGTAGGTAACCGACCATGGAACAGACAAAATGACAACTTAGATCCTTTCACAGAAGACGAAGTGAGATACACACTATGCCAATCGAAGAGCAGGAAAGCACCTGAACCGGATGGAATTCTTGCGGAGATTGGCATAGCGCTACAAGATAAATTAACACCGATGGTAACAGCACTGTACAATGAATGCATACGACAACCTGTTTTTCCGAACATCTGGAAACAGGCAAATGTCGTTATTATCCCCAAAGGGAAAGGTAAAGACCTTAAACAACCAGGCTCTTACCGACCCATATGCCTTTTGAACACACTAGGAAAAACGTAAGAAAAACTATTATGTAAGCGAATGCAGGACCACAGACAAATCACAGGAGTACATCCAAGACAATACGGCTTTATACAAAACAAATCGACTGAGGACGCCATAAACCAAGCAATACAAACCATCAAGCAATCACACAAAAAATACGTTCTATTAATATTAGTGGACATAGAAGGCGCATTTAATACCCTTTGGTGACCTTCACTTTTTACAAGACTTACGATCATAAACTGTCCATCACAACTATACCATTCTTTCAGGAACTACTGCAGGGACAGGTGTGTAACCCTACAAGGCACGTAGAGCATTACCGAACATATAAATAAAGGTTGCGCGCAGTGGTCCATATGCGGGCCCCTATTTTGGAATATTGTAATGGATGAACTCCTGGAAAAGCTGGACGCCGTTGACGAAGTGTTGTCGACGATTGCATTCGCCGACGACATCTTGCTGGTGGTTGAAGGCAATTCCAGAAGGGAAATCGAACGTAAAGCTAACATCGCCCTTACCCATACACAAAGTTGGTGCAAACCAACAAAATGATCATAACACCACAAAAAACTACATACCTTGTGATGAGGGGAACCCTGGCAAGGGACCCCACCATCAAACTAAATGGTGTAAATTTAAGTAGAACACAAAACACAAAATTTCTAGGCTTAACATTAGACGAAAAACAGAATTACTCAGCACATATAAACACCGTCTGTGCAAGTGAAACTTCTACAATGCAGAACATCGCAACGCTAGCCCAAAGGACTTCTAAGATACCACTTAATTGCGTAAGGCTATATTTCAACAGCGTGCTCGGTGCTATGGTATCATACGCCGCAAGCGCGTGGGGACATCGCCTTAACACAATCAAACCTAGACAAAAAATTAACAGTACACAACGAAGTGTTTTACTGCGACTGACGGGGGCTTATGGAAAAACCGCACATGATGCACTTCATGTACTCGTGGGAACTATGCACTTGGACCTAGTAGTGAAACAGCGAGCTGCAATGTACTATCTTACACACACTGACAGCTGACAACTACAACACATCTTAAACACAAACCAACTGTCCACGACAAAGACGGAAATAAAGAACTACATACTTGCAGAGTGGCAGACAAGATGGAATCAAAGCACAACCGGTAGAAGAGTATACACAATGATCCCAAATATCAAAGACCGCCTAAAAGCCAAATATCTGGTGCCCAGTCGGGGATTTATTTATTACCAAACTGGCCACGGACCCTATCCAACATACAGAGAACGCATGAAGTTAGTTGACAACAACATATGCACGTGCGGAGAAATAGGAACACCGGAACATATAGTATTCGAGTGTAATGACTTACAACCGTACCTCTACGAACATAGACAAACATCCCGGGGCACGTCCCGTTATTTATTATTATACCGCTGCGCGGTCGTTCGCTATTCGCGTTTAAGACGATAACCTGCCCTCCCAAAATCTGTTATTTTGTGGTCATACAGGTGCGGTTCCTGTATGAATCCGATGTCGATTTTATTTTTGTTTATTATTTTAACGAAATTATTTATAGCCCTTCCACATCCTAAATTAATTTGCGCACATTTCACCTTCATTCTTCTCGGAACATCGTCTAATGGCATACAGTCCATAGTCAATATTCCTGGTGATGACTGTCTTCAAACACTGCATCGTGGGGCACTGGCTAGACTTGGCGTCGTGACGCGTGTCGACCCTGACACTACCAACCTTGTCGTTCGACCTCGCATATACCACGCAGCAAAAAACTGCCCGCCTGCAGTTTTTGAACTCGTGACCCATCTCAGCGCAGTTACCGCAAAACTGCACCCTCTCCTTACACTCCGCTGACCTGTGACCGAACTCGTAACAACGATAGCACTAGATCATCATTGAGTAATGATCCCGTGCCCGGACGCCACCCCAGGTTGATTGCATCCGCCAAGAAACACCTTCTAGCCTCCGGCGAGACCTCGAAAACAACGCCGGACAACGAATCCCTGGGTCCCTTGCCGCCGAACCGGAACTTCTACTTCACTTTGTCCTCGAACCCAAGCCCCCTGAAGCGAGGGTTCTGAACAAGCACTTCTTCGCGAACTCTTCTTTCTTTATCTACCTCTCTACCCCAAGAAGCACGATGCGCGGTCTCTTCTTTTCAATGGTCCTCGCCGTGAGTCCCTGACAAGTCCCGCCTACCGTCGACTGCAACCGTCGAGCATCCTCCCGACCAGCACACTCGACCACAACACCATCCCTGCGCGTCCGCCGTGATCCGACAAAAACAAACCCATCCTTGGCCGGATCAACCTTCTTCTTTATCGTCACCATGACGTCTTCTTTGACTCCTGGGTTGGCGTCGACTTGAACCGCGACCGTCGACGCCGCCTTATCGACTACTGCACCGGCATACGACATCACCCCTGGGACCAAGCAACTTCTTGAACCACCTGCCCTACCACGACTTGCTCCGTACGCATCGCCTTGCACTATCCTAAGACCCCTAACCATCTCCAAAACTGATTTGCAAGGTCTCGGAACTCGCCCGCGGCGTTGCGAATTACCCTTTTGTCGTCCACATCAAGAGATCCAGCTCGTCGAGATTACTAGCCGCAACACTTCCGTTGCTGCTAGTCGGCCCACGACGCTGGCCCCTCAACGTTGCGGGTGATTCAGTCTCGGCTCCACACACAGAGGGCGCAGGCCCCTCCAACTCCACCACCGCAAACCCAGGCTCCCTCTGCGACGCGACTACCACCACGTCGGGCTGCGACACCAACTTCTCCACCACGACTACGAGCTCCTTCTCTCCGACGTTTGCGACCGACCCAGCCTCCGATCGCTTGCTCCTGACAGACTCCGACCGATCACCCCTCTTCTTCTTCGGTAGCGGCTCTTCATCACAGCGGACAACCATGCTTACAAATCAGAACAACTAAAAGACAACAGAATCAAACAAAAACCCAGATCAAAAACGACCTGACCGTTTCGACGCAAAATAAACTCAAAGTTAAGATGAACAATTAAAAGACAAAACAACAGCGAGTGCAAAACAAAATGCTGCTCCAATAAAATATCTAGATTTAAAATGAACCGTAAACTTCCCTGTATTTATTTATTTAAATCTCAAACCGCCAAATAAAATTTCAAATTTATCAAAGATAAAGTAAACACTAAAGGTCAAAATAACAACGAGGAGACTTTCCATACATTATAATTTAATTAAGGACCGCTATGCTTGCGGCCACGTTCCAAATGCTCCACCCGAGGGTACTATATTGGATTTAAACGCGAAAAATATAAACGTGCTCCTAATTATTCTAACTTCAAAATTAACACATCCTAAATAAAAATTTAACAACTGCAACAAAAAGTAAAGGTTTTGATTGATGGTATCCCTAGCGTTGACTTTGGAGTGTGCCCGATCAACAAGATACAAACAAAATGAATGGGGAGGGATCCGTAATGCCGGATAGCAGCTGCCAGCTCTGCTTGCTGGTGGGACCTGAAAGGTTGACTTACAACTATCCAAATCTAGCTAGCTAATTAAAAAAGGATTCAAATTTTCGAAAAATACGCCAAATATATTAATAGTGAATCCAGCTATTTTACCTGCTCTATAAATTTACAAATTCGTCTTCTCTGGTTTAAGTACTTTGTTAGCCTAAATTCGTCCCTAGCTTTCCCTATCATTCCCTAACTGATTTATATTGTAATTGCAATCTTCTCATACAATCTTCCTTCCTATATATAAGCTGCCGCCAAAAATGGCGGCAGAATGTCAAGCAAATGATATTAAGCCACAAACAATAAAAGCAGGCAAAAATATAAATATAAAAATAAATATAATTATTTATGTAAATATATAAATAAACATCTATAAGCATTAAGCGTTGAGAAGTGCATTAAATTGCTAAAAGCATAACCCAAATTATCAGGTGAACTCGCATAAGCATTATACCGGGTAGCGCCATTACGCACAAAACGTGCTCGCTAAATTATTTCAAATCTACTAATTATCATAAACCAATGCTTCTGCGAGCACAACCGCCACAATTTTGTTCTTACCTCGTTAATAGATTTCTCCAGCATTCGAAGATATGGTCGTTGGTCGTCTGCATACATTTAAACTTGCTGCTAGGGGAAATGGATATGCACTGCTAAAGCTCTGGTGGGTATGCACAAATCGTCGGGGGGCACAATCACTATCACTTCACTTTTAAGTCCTGGAGGGATGCGCGGTTTCACTCTATTTTATTTAATTATTTTATTCTTTTGTTTATTTGAGTGATTTAATTTAATGAAGGTTTAGATTTATATGTAATTATTTATTTATTTGCCCGGATTAAGTTTTTTATTTGGTAATGTCCATACAACAGACAGTTGATTTTTCCCAGTCGTATGTACTTGTAATTGTTCACCAACTAAGCGACCTCCTTCAAAAACGATTTGACGGTGTTGAAGTAATTGTTGTTGGGTACCCTATAGGTAACGATGCGTGCCCTGAAGACCGAAGCAAATAGCACAACGTTAGGGCTATCTGCTTTACGACTGGCTGCGTCTTTAGGATTGTTACCGTTCAAGTGAGCAACAAAAGACCATTTCTCAATATCTACATTGCAGACATCACACCGTAAAATTTCTACCCTTACCCGTTTCGTTGCTGGTTCAACAGGTGCGGAACTAGCATGGCGTTTAACCCCCAATGTCAAAGGTACCGCATGCTGTTTCTCTCAGTGACGTTGGAGATTACCTTTCCTGGTGAAGGTGACGTTGCAGACTCAGCAGGAAAACACTTTCTTAGATTCCATTTTCTGAAAGAACAATACAACAGCAGTAAACATCGGTCGATTAGAATGCCCCCTGTTGAGGCTAAAGCGAATCCAGAAAAAGTTGACTTGACAGTGGTGCTACAAGTCAAAGGAAGTTATTTGAAATGAAAGATGTGGTGGGAATATCTAAATATAAGACTGAATTTGATAAAGGGTTATTACCCAACTGGTCTACAACATTATTTAAAGTAGTCAATATTCAGCGGACAAGACCTGTCACTTACTTACTTCAGTATTTAAACGATTAATCAATTTTGGGGACCTTCTACATTTAGTTGAAAAAGTGTTTAAGAAGAGAAATAAAGGGCGAGAATTGTTGATTAAATGGTATGGATTCAAGACCTTAACGTGGAAAAATAAAAATAGTATAGTTATTTGAGGCTTTATTTCAAAGTTTACTCATTTATGAATCAGCTTTCGGTGAGGTAACATGACTTTTATTATGGACATTCAAGGTTTTCAATTTAAAACTAGCGATTCTGTTGTAAAAAAGACCGCTATTCTGAATGTTGGGACAGACGAATTATAGCACGAGATTTTAGATTTACTCCTGACTAATACGGACTTGGATTAGGACTTTCAGAAGCAAATCGCGTGAGTGACTAAGTATTTGCATAGATGCACTGGGATTTACCTCCTACCAACGGATTCAAGACTAAATTTTTGAGTTTATATTTGCAAAAGATGATACCCGCGAACGCAGTAGTTTACGTTAAAGGAATGCAAAAAAAATAAATTAACTCCAAGTGCTTGCCAGCCAACATTGTGGTAAATATGGAAGAACCTGGTGTTCAAAATTTGAGGCAATTGAGGAAAATTTGTGATCAATCTTACCATTGTTTATTCCATTCAAAATAGTTTTTAAATTGTACAATGCAGAACGTGTGTTTATTAAAGTGTTTATTAAAGAACTTTTTATTAAAACGATTTTACTAAAATACGTATTAAGAGCGAGCATGCACAAAAAAAGCAGAAGAAAGTTACTTTATTGGAACTCTAAAGGTGTGTTGTAGGCAAAGTAACTGAATAATAATATAAAATTGCAGTTTAAACATGCAAGTTTAAAATAAATTTTTAAAAACCTAAAATTCTGCAACACTATAGACTTAGAATGACTTTGTAATTTTTTTTCAATAAATAATTTCAAAATAAAGTTTAGTATCATTTTCTTCTGTATATATGCACATAGAGAAAGCAAAAGTAGTGGTTTTCCATTCTCCAAATTTATTTAAAAACGCCTTAGACGAGGTTAAGCTAATTGTCGCGTCGAGCTGATATCATTAATGGAATATACCACCAAATTTACTATTAATAAGTTAAACATCATTTAGTAACGAGTGTTGTGTATTAAGAAATATAATATCTTTAGCGAAAACATAACGGATTTGCTAATAATATTGTAACATTATTGTAATAGATAATTTATTTATACAAAAAATTGTTTTATTCTACATATCCCTTAAGAATTGAATTTTATACCAACAGCACCCATCAATGTTTATAAACAGTAAATGTGTTTAATTATACTAGTATTTAACTTGTTAATGAGCTTATACGATCAAATTTCTTCAATTAGAAACTGAACATTTTTCCACATGTTTAAAATGCATTGTGTGATATTGTCCACTGATTTATCTTGTTTCAATACAGAATTGAATTGCGCATTAAGAAATGTAATGTATTTAGCAGTTATATTATATGTCTGTGGCTCTTGCACACATTATAGTTGCATAAGAAGAAGACAGATTACTTCTTGTAGAATTGATACTCAAATGCCGAATATAATAACCTTTGATTTTAAGTGCGCGAAACTTCATGACGGCATTAGTGAAATCGGTCTACGTACCACTCCGAATATAACGTCTGGGTCCAATCTGTGTTGTGAGAGGAATAAGTATAATAGTAAACAAAATGCCCTCGGTCTTGTGAGACCTACAAGCTGGTGTAAATAGGCTAATTTATGTCTATCTCTCATATGGTCCTTGCCATGCTTTAGGGTTAATTAAGATTGTATTGATATTGCAAAGAATTTGCATATGTATTCCTAGGTACCGTTATTAAGTGCGAAGACCTTATTCAAGGGTTTGTTAATATTAAAAGTGTATTACCTTAAGTAGATGGAATATAAGCATAAAAAATTCATAACAATTACTATTGCTCGCATCAATATCACAACTAAAATACTATAACCATGTTAACTCTGTATCTGAGTGTGTATAACGGATGTTTCCATGTATTTTGCTTAGAAAAACAGATTTTAGGTACTTCGTTCAATTCCTGCTTGGGTCAACTTTTTTCAGATGGTGGATAACAAAAAGTGACAAAGAGATCGTTGTGACGTTAGTGGTTGTAGGTTAGCGGCCATATTGTGACTTCATAATGGTTCAGCGGAAGGATGCCGAGGTCCAGTGGATAAACGGAAGCCTTCTGAGTTCCAGTGGTCCAGATCAGGGATATTGAGAACCAGTGTACCATGCTGGAAGCTAAAAAATGGTTAGTTGAAGAAAACTATTACATCCTGATGATTTAAGATGACAATGTTATTCATAAGAGAGGGAAGTTTAAGATGACAATGTTATTTAAATGAGAGAAAATTATCTTGCAAAGTTGGCTTATTCATACTACTATCATAAAATCAACATTCACTTAACAAATTATAAATGTCGATAAATAGAATACAATTACACGTTCTTATAATAAAGTGTATACTCTACCCCGTTTCATATTTAGTTTGAAGAACACTAATAGACAGGAATTCTCTAGCTGCATGGTTGCTTGACCCGACCGATAGAACAACTTTTGGCCTACTGTAGTTTAATATTAATTTTCGCCTGAATTGACATTATTACAGTAGAAGTTATCATAAAGATTAGATCAAGAATCCGTTTGAAACGACTGTCTTCATAATTTTGGGTAGGAAAAACTGAAAAATATATTCTACAATAACTTGAAAGCAATCTCTACGACTATAATCGGGATTGTTGTAGACTGAGATCAAATTTAGTCAAAAACTGTTTTTAACAGCTCTGATCTTTTAGAAGCAATGGCATAGACAAACTTATAATCATTACCCATAGAGTCGGTGGGCATGCTCATTCAAAAATGTACGCACATATCTTTTTGACTGAAAACAAATTCTTCGTCAAGTGGCCACATATAAACACACACTATTTAATGTGGTTTCGTAGCACTTAACTACAAAATAAAAATATTAGGGAAGGACAAACTCTACAGAAAATGATTTCAGTTTTGATTAATCAAATGAAAATACCATAATCCAGAAATTATACTAATTTTTTCAGTTTTGATGTACAGATACACGGATTAATTAGTATTATCGAAAAGATCTGTTAAAAGCATGGCTATAATAACAGCACAATTAGTCCCAATCAATTCCCAGAACTAATAGTTAATACGAATTTCATGCATCCACATGTTACCCTTCAAAATATAGGTGCGGCACCAACAAAAATTAATGGAAACCATACGTTCTGAACAAACTGCTGTTACAAATATCGATTGGAAATGCGTTACAGCAACCCAAATGGAGAAAGTTCAAATTATCGAATGGAAAGTTTAATATTACGTGCCCTCGTTCGGATGAGAGGTATAGTGGAGGTCTCGTGCGTGAGTGTTGTCACGCACATTAAAGATCCCTACCTTGCTTGGAACAGCAAGGGTTCGGTAAAAATTCAAAATTTTGCAGGTAAGAAAACTCGCTTCTTGGCCAATGTAATACCATCGCGTGAAGCATTGGAAAATCAAATGTAGTATTTATATGTATTATTGAGTCAATTATAGCACAAGATTTCAGGACACCTTGTTCTAGCTCTATGGTCTACTCGGGTATGCGCCGAGTTTCATGAAAAGGTATATCTATCATCAACTGCAAAACCGGATGGAGCAGTAAGTGGTAGACCACAAACTCTTCCGACATGTACTACGGAAAATTTATAGCTATCGGCAGGTCCCCAATTGTCAAAGCCCTATCCGAGAGTCTTCAAGAAGTTAATTTTTCCTAGTCGCATTAATCTACCGCTTCGTTCCCTGCCATACGATGGCATCAAATTAGTCTGCGTCAGCTTTCGAGACCCACAAGGAGTGGATCGTACAAACTACATCAATGCCAACAAGTACGCTGTTGTTTTGTTTACCCCAATGTCTTGATTTCCTTATTTTTATACATGTACATATTATAAATAAATAGAACACTACTTGTCTATATCAGTAGCACATTTTAATCTATATTGTGGATAACCGCCACAATAAATTGGTGACTATCCACGTGTTCTCTAAAGAAGCAGGAATAAATTCATCGCAATTGTCTAACGAAGTAGACAATGCGTGTTCATGATGCACACATGCATTCCGCGTTGTGAGTGATAACAAACATTTGTCATACACATAAATATTACAGATTAAGTGTTGTCTAACAGACAATTTACAAAAATGATTTTAGTTTTTAACTTTTTGATCGACCAAAGGTGGACCGATGCTCCGGAATTTTTTATACAAATATGAAATCTGAATGTATTAACAAAGCTTTCTGGCGTCAAAACTGAGTTACGGTTTGCCTAAATCAAAGCCGGTTCCGGACTAAATGGCGCTACACAAAATGCTACAAGATAAGCATATTTAATATCTAACCGCGAAGCAAATTATGCATAAAAAATTAGAAACCCCATTATCAAACCACTGGAGCAAAGCAAATACAAACAAGTTAAGACCGACCTTTTTAAGCGGTTAAATGCAAGCCAAGAGCAACGCACTAGGAAACTCATAGAGTATAAACAGCTGGGTTACAAAAAACACACTATTTCTGAGAAACCTACAACCTACTGGCACCGTAGTTTCAGAAACCCTCCTAAAATCATCTACTTTTGACGATTACCAACTCACATACATAAAATTCTACTGACTAAAGCTAAACTTCCTTCGAAGACACCGTCAGATTAACGGATGCAGTTTACGAGACCTATTCCTCTCACGACACATATTTAGTTGAGAGCAAAGACTCGTTGTTGGTACAGAAGTTGATCCAAGAAGTTGATGCGCTAAAAATGCAACTCAAGCAAGCCACCAGTATTTAACAAATGTTTCGTCTCTGCAAAAAGATCGGTACAGAATGAATCCTCACAGTACTAGCCCAAAGAAACAACAAAAGCAGTCCAACTCATGCTAGTATCACACGCAATTTGGAACGAAGAACAAAAATGTATATCGCCATAAAATGCTTAAATTTAGAAAAATACAGACGGCAAAAATAAATCTAAACCACAAATAAACAATTTGTAAACGTCACTGAAACAGATCTATACGTTTATCAAGAACACAAAGCAGACGGTAGTCACAAATCTAAGAACGTTACCAACATTAACACCTGTGGTACAATCATACGCGTGCTAGATTTTGGACTGAAACGACGTTTCAATTGGCAATTCGTTTTTGCGGATGTCCAAATACCTATTCGCAACACGCCAAGCATTTGTGGATGACGCCAAACACAAAGCACCTGTCTACTCACAGACAAATCTCACCCCAAAAAGTCCAAATGTCAGCCACAATTACAACGCATTATCAATTTCGTTTTCCAATTTGATCGTCACATTATCCTCAGTAAATATCCATATATCACAGGTTCAAGTGTTCTACTTAAACTACCCAAATGAGGGAGTGAATATCACATACTAACCACGCATGAACTTCCAGTCTGCAGCGTCCACGCAGATTTTTAGCACATAAACTAAATCGTCCAAGACAAATTCTTAACAACGATTCAGTAAGGCACCGCACATTTATCAAAGTTCCTGTGGGATCACCAATACACTTAGTAACCAGGAAAAATATGGAATAGCGACCATGCGGTAATGACGGGGCGGACGGCTGAGGATGGACTATTTAGTATAAAAGACTGCTTTTTAAAATTTTTGAATCAGTCTTAGCTGTATATTTGAAAGATGTACACCAAGCAATCTTTAGAGAAACCAATTAGTGAAATTCGGCAAGGTGTGTTAAATACGCGTAAAGCTAGTAAGTTGTACAATGTACCTAGAACAACGCTACGTGATCACCTCTATAAACTTGGTGCTCGAAATAAAAGTAGAGAATCAAATATCCCGGTGGAAGCTGCAAGACAAGAAGTTAAAATACCTATACAAAACTTTGATACATATACCACTTCTAGTGCAAAGGAAGTTGGTAAACATGGATCTTTGTTCCCATCCAATATTAGGGCAATATTCACTGGACCATCGACTTGTGGAAAAACTAACGCTCTAATATCTCTCATTTTACATGAGAATGGACTTAGATTACAAAACGTCTATGTGTTCTCTAAAAGTTTATATCAGTCAAAGTATGAACTGTTAAGAAGTGTATTTGAACCCTTAAAGACAGATATTGGTTACTACAAATTTGGGAACAATGACTATTTGATTAGGCCAGAGGGTGCAAAAGAAGATTCAATTATTGTCTTTGATGATATTCGTGCAAACGAACAAAATAAGATCGCACAGTTTTTCTCCTTAGATAGGCATAAGAGTATTGATTCTTTTTACTTATGTCAAACGTATGCCAGCACAGTAAAGCACAGACTTAGAGATAACGCTAATGTTATTTCAATATGGAAGCAGGATGATGCAAATCTTTGGCATATCTTTTTAAATCATGTTGGCAGTGATATACCCTTTACAAAGTTTAAAGAAATTTGTCAGCGATGCTGGAATGGTGGTGACTCGAAACACAGTTTTATTACTATTGTGAAAGATTTTGATTTGGGTAAGGGGCGATATAGAAAAAATTTCGATGAGTATATAAATATAGAAGAAGCCGTTAATGGTTAGCCCCAATCCCAAGTTTCATGATGACGGACGTTGAAAATTTTATTGCAAGTAAACATAAGCATCATTTTATGCAGGATGCCGTACGAAGGAAGTTTGTGGACCGCAAAAAAGAATATACTACTTCATAACCAGAATTCAAAGAAGCTCATAAACATTGCTTGCGCCTTTGCAAATCACCGCTTCCCAGTCACAAGGAATAGCGGAATATACTAAAACCTATAAAGGAGATTAAAGCTGAAAACAGAGGTGAACTTTTAAAAAAAGATTAAGTTTCCAGTTAACGACGAGCCTGTACATCGTTAGTATGCGAACGTGTTGGTTAAAACTGAAGACAGAAATATATATATATATATATATATATATATATATATATATACACGTCAGTTTTTAGAGTAAAGTATAATCCCCAATCTGATACGCTTAGCTTGGGCAAAAAGTGTGTAGGAAATTGTTCCAGAAAACAGTGACATAACCTTAAATAATAGCGTTTATCCTGGCACTAGAGGGGTATCTATAATAGAAGAATTAAGAGAAGAGGGTGATATAATAGAATAAGCGTAACACAAATCGGGCACAATCGGGGCATATCCGAACAAGAGTAGTTCATATAAAAGGACTGTTCGAGTAGAAGTTATAATTTATCGATTATACAGTTTTAAATAGGCAATTAAACAAATATATATATAAAGACTTTGGCAAGGTTATTTGAAGATTTTGCAATTCTCTACGAGTAGAAAAGCAGAATGCGGACAACGGTTTTCGATAGAAGGAGAAAATGTCTTATGGGCCAGTCATACGAGGAAGCAATACAGCAGTGTACTGCTTGTTAGTATTGCCCGAGGATTTGGATGATTTTCTGGAAATAATCGAGGAGATGGGGTTTATAAAACTGTTGGCAGATATTCAGATGGAATATATACTAAATTGTAAGTTTTAAAGTAAAAATTTAACCGCCTCAATTACTATCATAAGAAATGAATGATGTGAATTTACATCATATACAGTATCAACAACATCAACTACATCGACAACATCAACAATATAATCAACTTTACCAACCTCATCAAACCATCAAACAACTACAGCACCAACATCCACGACGCCAGCTTTGCCGCCTCTAACATTGGAATGGACAAGAGCAAAATACTAATTGGTTAAAGAAAAATGGTTCCTTATGCATCCAATAGGATGGAACGCTAGCCTACAGAAGATATTCCGAAGGATAGTTAATAGCTAGGAGACAAAATATCTATATAATTTGCATCTGCATTGTATTTTGTAAAAATAAAGTTGTATAAAGTTGAATAACGTTTTGATAACACACTCATAATGAAATGTCGTTACACATCACTTTTGCAAATACAGCGCCAAGGCCGTCATAACGGTTACCATTGGGCTACGCTCAATCAATAGTTGCTCAATCGATTGCAATCTAAGCTGCCAATACATTGTGATATTCTAATAGCACCCAATGCTACTCTAGCCTATGATAAAACTGCTCCATATATACCCAAATTGTTACGTTACTAAGTAACTTAACTGCAGTTAATCACAATAACATATTCCAATATAAAGCCTAGGTGTGGGGTACGACAGTTCTTTATAGCCACCAGGCAGCGCTTTCTTTATACTATATATATACCTAATCTTTTAGCAGATGACAGCTTGGTTTGTAAGCAGGGCTTAGAATCATCCAATCCTTACAAAGCTGGCCAACCACCAGTTTAAACCCCAATTCATTTTTATAGTAGCTTTATATCCATGATGCTATTGTTAACAACTGAGTTTACTTATTGTCATGATATTTGGGCGCAAGGTAGCACGGCGCAATAACACTTATTTCATAGCCTATTCGCTGAGCTTTTGACGTTGAATTGGAACTATGCCGCAAGCGCCGTGGACCCAGCTTTAGTCAGAGGCGTATGCAAAGGTCTACCATGCGCACAAAGATCAAAGCAACATAGTAAATATTTTTGGTACCTTTATAGATGTATTATAGCTATTGAGTTGATATTAACAAAACATACAGTTTAAAGTAGCTTTGCAAGCGATTTTTGTATAATATTAACCTATTCCCAATTGGCAGCCCACTTACAGGGTATCTGACGTCAGAGGAACTTTACCATTAGAGCACCCACTCTCAGATATACATTTGATAGCGCAAATCAAAGAATAGCGTAATTTTATATGTAAATACTGCCAAAGCTATACTTAGTAAATCGTCGTCGGAATAGAAATGGATGTCATAGACTAAGATTTATAATAACTACGACATTATATAATAGAGTAAACCCGGAAATAGTGCAGCGATATTAGAACGATTGCGAGAACAAATGAGTGGGCACTATTTATGTATCAAACACTCTTTGTGGTATGTCACCTAAAACTTAAAACAGCAGTGCTCAGCTGAAAAGTGTCCTCATAGTAAGCAGCCGGGTTGTTTCGCCCTTATAGTTTGTAATTCAAGAGGTAGGTTCTTTTCAAGCTCACGCAATTACATAAAAAGAAGTTGTCATGTGTACATCACCCGATTTGAAAGACTATTCAGTTTTATAAATTGATAACCATCTTTCCCGCAAACTGATTAATCATCAACTATTTTGAATATCGCAGACCAGAGGACTTCTTTTTATGTAATTACGTGAGCTTGTGAAGAACCTACCTCTTGAATTATATACTACAAAGGCGAAACGACCCGGCTGCTTACTACGAGGACACTTTTTAGCTGAGCACTGCTGTTTTAAGTTTTAGGTGACATACCATAAAGAGTGTTTGATACATAAATAGTGCCCACTCATTTGTTCTCGCAATCGTTCTAATATCGCTGCACTATTTCCGGGTTTACTCTGTTATATAATGTCGTAGTTATTATAAATCTTAGTCTATGACATCCATTTCTATTCCGACGATGATTTACTAAGTCTAACTTTGGCAGTATTTACATATGATATTACGCTATTCTTTGATTTGCGCTATCAAATGTATATCTGAGAGTGGGTGCTCTAGTGGTAAAGTTCCTCTGACGTTAGATACCCTGTAAGTGAGCTGCCAATTGGGAATAGGTTAATATTATATAAAATCGCTCGCAAAGATACTTTAAACTGTATGTTTTGTTAATATCAACTTAATAGCTATAATTCATCTATAAAGGTGCCAAAAAATATTTACTATGTTGCTTTGATCTTTGTGCTCATTGTAGACATTTGCATACGCCTCTGACTAAAGCTGGGTCCACGGCGCTTGCGGCATAGTTCCAATTCAACGTCAAAAGCTCAGCGAATAGGCTATGAGGTAAGTGTTATTGCGCCGTGCTATCTTGCGCCCAAATATCATGACAATAAGTAAACTCAGTTGTTAACAATAGCATCATGGAAATAATGCTACTGGAAAAATGAATTGGGGTTTAAACTGGTGGTTGGCCATCTTTATACGACAGGTACCACAATGGTTGAGTGTATCGGCATTGGATGATTTTAATCCCTACTTACAAACCAGGCTGTCATCTGCTAATAATGTCAGGTATATATAGTATAAAGAAAGCGCTGCCTAGTGGCTATAAAGAACTGTCGTACCCCACCCCTAGGCTTTATATTGCAATATGCTATTGTGGGCATATATGGGGCAGTTTGATCTTAGGCTAGAGTAGCATTAGGCGCGATGAGCGCCATGGGCCTATATTGTATAAGACCCGAAAGCAAAGCAATGCCTATTTATTATCCATATAATACTAATTTTTCTGTTTTGGTTGTATCGCAAGTTCCCCAGACGTAACTGTGCTACATTCCTCTAGGAGTATCTCCACTGGGGCGACGTTTTATTAGCGACCTGTGCGCATGCTCTCTAATTTACCTATTTCCGATCATCTGACTATTTATAAGAAGCCTCAGCCCATTTTCCTCTTCCGCGATTGCGAAAACATTTATCTGCATGCATTAAACTGAGTAATAAACATCGTTTTATTGTGCAGATCGCATTGGAATCCTGGGACAATATTATATCGGCTGCTTGTGGGTATGCGCTCTAATTTACCTACAATCATCTGGCTATAAATATAAGGAGTCTCAGCCCATTTTTCTCTTCCGCGATTGCGAAAACATTTGTCTGCATGTTTTAAACTGAGTAATAAACATCGTTTTATTGTGCACATTGGAATCCTAGGACGAATTTATATTGGTTACCTCTAAGCATGCGCCCTAATTTACCTGTTTACGATCATCTGGCTATCAATATATGGGGTCTCATCCCATTTTCCTCAGTTGTGTTTCTTCTACGGCTAGAAAACATCGTGGTTTACGTGTTTAAACTAAGTAATAAACATAGTTTTATTGTGCAGATTACATTGGAATCCTGGGATGTTATATTGACTGCCTGTGAGCATGCCCTCTAATATACCTGTTTACGATCGTCTGGCTATTTATAAGAAGTCTCAGCCCATTTTCCTCAGTAGCGTTTCCTTTACGACTGCAAAACCTCGTGGTATACGTGTGTTGAACTGAGTAATAAACACCGTTTTATTATGCAGATTACATTGGAATCCTGGGACGATATTATATTGGCTGCCTGTGAGCACGCGCTTTAATTTACCAGTTTACGATCATTTTGCTATTTATAAAAAGTCTCAGGCCATTTTCCTCAGTAGTGTTTCTTTTACGACTGCAAAACATTGCGGTTTACGTGTTTTAAACTGAGTAATAAACATCGTTTTATTGTGCAGATTACAATGGAATCCATCAGAGTATTCGCTTGCGGTGTATGCCAGAAAAACCTCTCGATCCAAAGCAACCTTAACCGACACAAAAAGGAGGTTCATAATATCGTTAGACCACCATGTCAGGATACAGTCTCAGCTTCACCGACTGGATTACCAGCGCCAACATCATTTGTGTGCGACATTTGCGGTATGGGGTTTGGGCGTCAAGCTAATTTAATCCGGCATCAGCATGCCCTCCGCGGAGATACTATATCTTCTAGATCGATGTCAGTCAAACGTGGAGCATTACCACTGCGTGCTGCACCCGCCCCAAAATGCCAGCGGCAAGACCTATGATATTGCGACGATTGCAACATGGACGTTCATCTACGTCAGTTCCCTGGACATTTACGCAGTGCGGCGCCTAAGGCCGAATTCGAAAGCCCTAAACAAGAAGTGGTACAACTGTTATGGTTTGCCTTCCGGTACCGGATCGCAACCTACCGCATCAATAATCTGTCGTGTTGTAGAGACATTGGAGACTTTTTACTTGAACAAAAGCAGCATTTTGTAAAGTTGATCCTGGACACCTTACAGGCCCACACGACTCTTAAAATTAATGTGGAAGTGTTTGGTATGTACACATCGACCTGGGTGATACCGAAGCAACTAAATCTTTCAACACCAGGAATCAAATTATAACCCGATCGAGCGACTTTAACAAAGTGTATACGGCGTTTTCTCGAAAGATGCTAGATAAATCTCAAGAATTTGAACATCACCAGTCCGGTTGGGCCTTACAACGTGTCCTGCATTTAGAACTAAACATCAACAAATACCAGCCACTTAGGGGATCTTCCTACATTACCCTTCCACGCTGGATACAAGCTAAAAATGCTGTGGTGGATGTGAAAAACCGAGACGCAGCCTGTTTTGCCTACTCCATTGTAGCAGCGCTGTATCCTGCCGAGCATCACCCCAACGTCTTAGCAAATACCCTCATTACTTGACTGGCTTAGATATGGGTGGTATAGAGTTCCCTATGGCCTTTGACAGGATTGCCAAGTTCGAGGCTTTGAACGACCTGAGTATCAACGTATTCGGAGTGGAAGAAAGGTCTATAGTTGATCCTCTACATTTTACTAAACTCAAGAGAGCCCGACACGTTAACTTGCTCTACATTCAGGATGAAGAAAAAGGTCACTTCTGTTGGATCAAGGATTTGGGACGTCTGGTCGGTAAGCAGTTATCAAAAGATCGCTTACATAAATGGATTTGCGATGGATGTTTAATTTTTTTTCCCACTGAGACTGCCTCGACCAGGCATACTGAGCGAGACTGTAACCATGTCGTAACCCAAATGCCCACCGTCTTTAACAACGTTTTGGAATTTTCGAGCATCCAACAACAAATGCAGGTCCCATTCGTTATTTATGCTGACTATGAGTCGCTCATACAGCCGTACAGTTCTGCAACGCCTGACCCCTCCACGTCATCTATAACACCGCTCCAACTGCATACCCCTCAGATCTGAGCATATTACATCAAATTAGACTACGACGACTCCCTCAATAAATTTCATATCTACCGGGGCCCAGACGCAGCACGTGAATTTGTTACCAAACTTAGAGAAGAAGCTAGACGTCTGGGTAAGATATTGACGACGAATGTGTCCATGAATCTGTAACGTGCATTTTTATAGCTTAACATTTTACGCTTTTTCCCAATTAGTAGATACATTTGTGTAACTACTATTTCTGTATTTTATATTTATTGACTCCTTAAGCGAATGCATCGTATTATAATGAGTGGATTGCATCGTTCTTGTCTTGCCGTTCGTATAGATTTTGTTCCTTATGTGGATATACAAGTCTTGATAATAGACGATAGAGGTTGGAATAGAACGAGTTGAATAAACAGATGAGTAGTTATAGTTTGTTCTTGGTTCCTATATATTAATTACGTTTAAAATACTGCTTCTTCTTTGCTTTGACAATAGTGAGAATTAATGCGGTATGAATTTTCGAATTGTTCATGAACAAGCACGGCACAATTTTAGTTGTTTTTCTTGTGAAATACAAGTTGTATATTAACTGTAGAAAGTGTAGTGCTAATTCCGATCGAAGTAGTATGGTTGATAGGCGAACGTGTTTGGTCGACGCACGTGTTTTACGGAACATTTTACGGACTTACTTTAGTGATACACGTGTTTTACTCATTGTGGTTATTTGGTGCTTTGTCTTTTTGATATTTAAACTGTGTGTGCGATCTAGTTTCGCGGTCTTTTTTTAATCAGAGTAGTGCATACTTTGGATTATCCAAATACAGTTATTACTGTAGTTTCTAAATTTTCTAACCCCAAAGAATCTAAAACAGATCATTGTTTGCGCAAATTTCGTTATTTGCGAAATATAACACATTACCGGTTTACAAAGGTATTGGTTGAAGTTTCTCACTGCTTTTTGGATGTTTATGAAAATAATATACATTTGGTCCCAGTTGAAATTAAACTAGTGCAACAAAATATTTCGAAATTATTATCTCAGGAAATAGAATTAACAAGAAATTTATCAATGCTACATAGTTCCGTCGCGTGATAATGTCTGCTGCTAACATCAGTGAAATACGTAGGTGTGATTAGGGTGACGTGTGATAAGTTCCATCAACACCCTCCCAGTCAAGGGTGAAGTGCTGCGTTAGTGCCGAACATCGTGAATCTCACACTTCAATTGCAAGGAAGCGTTACTGAAGGACCTTTTGTAAGTTGAACTATTTCCTACTTATTCTTACTTTAAATATCTATCCGTTGTTTTGCCATATCTTTGTCGTTCTGATACCTTTTACCATAGACTTGCATGCTATTTGAAAAAAAAAAGAAGAATCAACAATACTGGATGACTCATATCAATGGTGCTTACCTATTTATTTTTTTTGTTAAAAGTTTGTCTGATTTATGTTTAATTGGTGTGTGAGGAAACGTTTCCGCTACTCCCCAATATTACCTCACTTTGTACTAAAAATTTTTGTATTGCTTTTACCGTTGTTATATTATATAGATTATCCAAACAGTTTTTTTTTTTACATTCTACAAAGTACTGAACAATCTATGCTCGATCAGCATGCTATGCTTTTTCTTTATTTCAGGTTTGCAGGACTAATTTTTTTTTTATTGCAGGTTTGCTATTCTAATTTTTTTTATTGCAGGTATTGTTACTAACTCCTTACAGCCGCGTACCTAATCTGTTGGTCTGCTTTCGACAACCCCCCCTAATCTCCGATTGAGCCCGGTCATTTCTTTGATTTTCTTCGTGTTACGCACGGCTACGAGCCAACGTAGCATAAATTTGGCGCCCAACGTAGCTGCCACGATAAACGTAACAATTCCTTTGGATCCCCAGAATAAACTTTTGTTCCACATGACCGAAGACTGTGTGATATGCAAGAAACCGCTTGGAACAGACCGTGTGCGGGATCACAATCACATGAATGGGGCGTACCGTAACATTCTCTATCGGATTCCGCAGTTTATTCCAGTGGTGTTTTACAACCTTAGTGGATACGATGCTCATTTCATCATAAAAGAGCTGGGGTATGATAACGAGAAGATTTGCGTTATACCGAACAACAAAGAGCGGTTCATCTCGTTTTCGAAAACTGTTCGGCCATACGATACAGAAGTGGTCTTGGACGATGAGGAAAAAGTTGCCCACAAGTCCTATGTCCAACTTCGGTTTATCGACTCTCTCCGATTTATTGCATCCGGGTTGGAAGCGCTGGTGAAGAATTTAACCCAGTTTGTGAGGTCAGACGTCACTTCCCCGAGGACTCCAGGTTCCAACTGGTTACCAAGAAACGCGTAGTGTTGTGCAGGGTATAAGTGTTGATAGTTTTAAGGACGTAGCACATATCAGTAACTTCCGAGCCCTCGTGCATTCGATGCGGTTTATTATGAGCAAAAAACATAATTTGTTTACGCTGTTACTTAGCAAGATTAGTTTATCGGGGGTAGATGACAAGCGGTTCGTCATTCCTAACACGACCTTAATGTATGCAAGGGGGCACAGGAAAATAGATGATAGATTTTATTTTACCTAGTCTATAAATTGTATGTATTGCTTAGATTTAAGTCATCTACATATTACTTGCCTGTTTTAGGGGTCACAATGTATATACATGTTTAACCTAAAAGCGCGCACTACACTGCTAAGTAATAAATATGTTTTTAATCTTTTTACCAAAGAATACTTAATTTTATATTCAGTTGCCTGTACTTTAACTTATACTTGTAGTAGCTTTTAGTAGACGCGTATTTATTTTGGGCCTAGGTTTGCCACCCTTTGTATTGTTATACCAATGGGGAGGCACCATTTTTACTATATTGCTCTATTAATGTTTAAGGCGTAATTTACTTGGTGTACACTGTTGAACATCACACACACCATTGAAATGATAATATTATTGTAAATGTCGATATACAAAGAATTTATTACTACTGTGTATAGACTGTCTAATAAATTTTTATTTCCATATATATTGAGCCTTATTTCTCTTTCTGTGCTCAATCACCCTCAAGGCTAATAAACCGAATGAAGAATTCAAATGAGTCATGAGAATCGTCATAAGGCACGCCCTTCTCAACAACCGCCAACGAGTAATCCAGTGAGAAACGAAGTGTGCCAGAAGTGTCATGAGGAACGTCAGAATATACAAAGCACCCCCCCCCCCCTCAACAACCGACAACTAGTAGTCAGAGTGGGGGGATCGATCAAGTGAGGATCGAAGTGGCCCAGAAGGAAGGTATACCCTTTACTTAAGTGGCATTTATATTTGTTTTACTGAAAATAAATTGTATTGAATCAAATACTTTTTCTTTGCGTATGCTTCAATTCCTTACAGTTACATAAAATAGTAAAGATTGCAATTCAGAATTGTAAAAATTACAATTTAAGGTTAACAAGATTACTATTCAGAATAGTTGAAATTACAATATAAAATGGTATAGATTGCAATATCAAATGCTAATTATCACAATTTAAGATTGTAATAATTGCAATTTAAAATATATATTGTAACTATTTGCGTAATACTTTTTAATATAAATTTGGGAATTATTACAAGTTCGATCAAATTTTATTAGTGGGAATTGTAATAGTAACTAGAGAAATATTTAAATATTACAATGTCAATATATGAAATGTTACCACATCAATATTAAAAATTTGACTACACTTTTAGCAGAAAAATTTCTATAGTGTATGTTGATAAGTCATATAATAATTTACTACAAAACTGGTACATGTGGAACCGCAGATTGTAGTAAAATTCACTACAATTGGAGTACATTTTACAGTTTTTTTTCGGTGCACATATCTAATTATCATTGTAGTCTATTATGATAACTTGTGCAGATTTAGGCAGCAATATTTGCTTTCGCTAACCTTATTAGGATTTATACTGTTTTATACCTTTAATTCATTTCCAGTTTGTATGTTATTATTAAGATAAGTATATCATTTTTGTTCTCCCAAAAATCCGCCTTTAAGGATTTAGTGTTCATTATTGATTAAGAGTAAGAGAGTTGTGTCTACTCTCGCATAATCTGGCAACAGCCGTAACGTTTCCTGCAAATATTTAAGTACACACAAAATCCCTAATATTAACCAGCAACTGGAGTAGGTCATATAGCGCACACACCAAAATAGTAACCGGAAATTATGAAAATACTTATTATTTGAATACGCTTTGCGCTCAATGAGCGTAAAGTGAGCGGCAACTAAAACCAGTTATACAAAACTTGTGTTTTGGTAACCAAAAACAATAATCTTATGGCAGTTAGCGGACAACAAAGCAGTGATAGATTTTAAAAACCGTTCACTTGAGTTAAAACGCGCTTGGCGCTTGTTGGTTTAAATCTGGAACCAACTAAGGTGACCTATTCATCTTCCGTTTCTTACGTTACTTAATTGAATTTTAAAGTGTAGCTAAGCAAAAAAAATACCGGAACACAATAAAGCTTTTGATGATAATAACTATGTAAGAAACTAGCACCAACCGAATGCTTAAAACTGTTTTGTCCTAGTGTTAACTATCATTTTGGGCCCAGTAGAACAGTAAACATGTTTTTTAAGCACTTGTTGGGCATTGAATTAGTTGCAAATAGTTACATGAGTGTAAAACTGAGGCTCACTTCTTTGGTAAGAGTGATTTCACTCAACTTCGTGAGTTGGTAGGAATATATTGTGGAAATTGATGCATTGCGGAAAGGATCAGCCATGCTTGGTAAAATCTAGTTTCATGACACGAATAAAATTTCTTGCTTATTGGCATACGAAAAATATGGATTTAATGGTTTAAATCATAAGTAATTAAAAATGACTACTTTAGCATTTTTCTGCCCTCCCCTAAAATAGTCGCTAAAAAACGGAGAAATTTGTGATTTTTGATTTTTATGCAAAATACTGGGTAAATATTAAATTTAAATTGTTATGTATATATTTTGTTTATAATAAGTATGGAAAGAAGTTATTTCAGAGACCCGTGGCGATAATAAAATACTAGACAGCCTTAAGCGCAAACAACAGTTTATTAAAATCATACATCTGGAGGGTATCACTATACTGCCGAAGAACGTATGCGTTAGGCGAAGAGGAAGTTAAGAGCTTATAGAAGCGTTAAAAATGTGGCGTTATAGACTCAATTAGGCAGATAATGTTATAGTCACGATCACGATTGGTCTATAGAAATGGTTCTGTATAAACAACAACGTTTAAGTTAATTTGCAAAATATTTCGTAGACTGAGAGGTTATATTTTGAGGCATAAGCTTATAATGAGAAAGCGATAAAAGATAGAACAAGAGAAAAGATTTGTAAAGTAAAGTAAAAAGAGATTTAGATATAAATAATTAAAGGGCGCTAAAAGACCTTGCTCAGATGAACAGGAATCCGTGAGAAATTCCTTTAAGCCAATCTAGAAGAAATACCTTCTAGAAACCATACATCAGTTTATTAATATTTAATTTTAATATTAAAAAAGATTATTTTTAAAATATCGTTTTGAATTATTTTTAGACACTGTACACTCTATTCCACAAGGTTTACTAAAAATTTTTGTTAGTTTATAAAAAACATCAAATGTTATAAACTATAGAAAAAGATCATGGACATTACTATTCCAAAACTAAATTTGATTGAAATAATTCGGCTTTGAATATGATAGATGTGCAATGAAACATCTGTCATGTAATCCGTAATAAGAACATATCGCTACCTCAATATGGAATAGACGTATGTGTAAGAAAAATAGTCGTAATTTACACATTTTAATGTACAGACCTTTCTCTCATTTGGCCTTTTATGAATATACAACATGATTTATTAGTAAACGCCATGCAAAGGCCTTTGTACCACTTAGATCTCTTCATATTTGAAAGTCCATTATACAAATATTCAAGCATAAAGGAGCTGATGTAGCATTTGAATTAGTTTCATTCTATTTCGTTAGTGTCGTTTCTATGAAAAGGCCCAACTATCGAATCCGTCTTTTCGTTTTTAATCGAGTAAATATTAGTGCGAGCTGCAAATAAAGAGTTCTAAGTGTCACTTGGACTTTATTACTTGAGGGGCTTCTTCAATTTATTAATAGAATAAAACGGGCTAAAGCGTACTTGGGTAGGTTTCATTATTAATGTAATATGTAATTATGCAGACTACGATGGGTTATCTCGTATCCGGTGCACTACCTGTTGCAAAATTTTATCAGACAGTTTTTTAAACGCATTTTAAGTGTGAAGTCTACATTTTAATGCTTAATTAAAAATAAAGTTTCCTTAATTTGGATTGTTACAATTTTTATTCGACATTGATACGAATAAATATTTTCAGCGGGCTGTTAATTACTAAAGCACCATGTCACGTGGAAAGCTGTTGGTTGAAATGAGCAAAGTAATGCAATCAACAAATACCCAACCAGGATATATTAAAGCCCAGTGTAGCGAATTTGAAAGAAAGAAACCCAACACTGATGAGAATTCTTTGAAAATCACTCAAGTGAATTATGTGGATGACAATTTTGAATCATGTGAGTATCTTACATTCATGCACTTTTTAGGAACCTTAATATAATTTAACGATAATTCTATTATGTAATTCTGAGTATGATTTTAGCCCATCATAGTGCAGACTGTATACGGAATTTTGAGGAACTCGTATTAAATGAAAACCAGATAAGTGAAGGTAATTGTTTTGATTTAATTTTGTAATTAAAAGTTATGCGATTTTATACTACTTACAAGTAGTTAACTTGGTCTTGTGGTATGTCACACTAAATGTTGTGTGCGTACCTTGTATGTTTATAAAACTCAAAATAATTAATCCAGATGCGTTTACTGAAACTATAGAATGGCAACCACCAAAAATTGTCGAATGAAACGAATAAAAAGAATATTATGGAAAAATGCTTGAGATATCGCCTTTGACAAAGACGGGTTTTACTAATCTGCACAACTTCGAAAGAGATTCGGAAAATTCATGTAAGCCTATGTTTATCTTAATCGAGCTACTATAGTAATAATACCATAAATAATTTCTAGCAATTTAAAGTCGGATTTATTTAGCTTTTATCATTTAGGCGATATTAGTTTAGAGCGTACTTACAAAAATACGGGAACACGACGATTACAACATGTAAATTTAATCAACTCTATTTTTGGCAATATCAATGTTGAAAATGAAAAAACTATTAATATACTTAATTGTGGATTTGCAACTCCCGATTAGCAAATCTTCTGACAGCAATTCAGGTAACGCTAAATAACACTATAGCAAACTTGAACGCCAATCTGACATGAATTTTTATCTGTGACATTTTCTTATTATGCTTTAGGAGGCGATCGAGGGAAGACATCTAGTAAGAGGATGTACCAACCAGATACTTGGAATCAAAAAAAAGTAAGATTGCAAGAAATTCAGCGGAGGATTATTCGTACTTTTCTAAATCAAAGAACAAAGTTGTTACACCATCAAAATGCAAACTTCATGATATAATCTGTAAGTGCATTTATAATTGCTGAGGAAACCCAAAGTATAAGGTCGAAGATCTACGCACTGGCTATACAAAAAACGATCAAGAGGTGATGTTTTCACGCTACTGAAATATGAATGATCTCAACAACAAAGAAATTTCATTGCAAGTTTGTGCAAGAAGGTCGAAAAGAAGCAAACCCTCTCATAAACATCAAAGCGGGTTTATACAATCACATGTCAACTTCCAAAATTAGATAGGACCATGAGACCAGTTTGCAGAGCAACTTTTCTAGGGACACTTGTAGAAACGGAAAGAAAAATTAAAACAGCTCTTTCTAAAAAACATTCCGGTAATTGCTCTCGTGACAAAAGTGGAGGAAACGCAAGAAGAATTTCGCCCGAAGTTATTGCTATGATTCATAAACATATTCAATCATTTCCATGCGTACCAACCCATTATGTTCAGATTAAAAGCAACAGGCCATATCTTTCACCAACACTTTCGCTTCAACAAATGTTTAGATTATTTAAGGATGAGTTTGAGAGCAAATTTGGAAAGGATGTTGAATTAATATCCAAAGAAGTCTATTTTAAAATCTTTAGAACAGAATACAATCTTACAATCTAGGTTTCCACCATCCAAAGAAGGATGAGTGTGATGTTTGTGCCAAGTACAACCAAATTGTAGATTTAGATGCAAAAGAGATTGCTCGACCTGCTTACGACTTGCATCGTATTGAAAAAGATCGCGCAAGGGACGAAATGGAAACCGATACACAAAGAGCACGCAACGATGATACATATGTTTGCTTGACATCGGACTTGCAACAAGTTCTTCAATCTCTATTTATTGAAATTAAAAGCTTTTACTCCAAACGAAAGCTGAATGTATTCATTTATACCGTATAGGATAATGGCACAAGAAATGCATTTTGTTACGTTTGGAACGAGACAATAGGTCAAAGAGAAAGCTGCGAAACAGCGTCATCAATGCTCAAATACATCCTTAAATTAACAAGTAGTGACCTTAGGCACCTCACGTCATTTTCTGATGGTTGTAGTGGGCAAAACGAAAATAGGTACGTTTAGTCATTAATTTTTCTTTACTTGTTTGTCATTGAAACTCAAATACTAAACTATAGTCACTCAACATAGTACAATATAATTATTGCCAAAATGTATATTAAAACACACGTAGTTTATTACAAAATTTTATTTTTGGTTATAAAACTGTTTTGAAAAATTCTAGTAACAAGCAACCAGAAAAACTAAATAAACAGAAATGTTGGAAATAATATCGTTTAAGTGGTAAAACTGTCATTTAAGTGCATATACTGGCTTAGCATACAACACTGGAATAAAAGATTGACAATACTGAAAATTTCTTTTTGGACAATCACTATTGATCACCGTACATCAATTTATTCATCTTTTCTAATAACTATAAGTTTTGTATGCCCGCCTTTGTGCTAAAGTTGAGAGGCGCGAATCGATCGCTTTTTGGGATTTGCGTCCGAGGGTTTCGGAGTTGGGGGCGCGGGCGGGTGGTGGTTAGGTAGAGAATTTTTGCGTGCGTTGCATAGTCCGGTTTTTATCGCGGAAAACCCATAAATTGCGGAGAAATAAGGATTTTCCGAGAAAACATTAATTTGAAGCGTCGTATTCGTTAACGTGTTAAAAAAGCTTGGATCCCTCAAAAATTTCCGATCTAAAAAACCGAACGAGACGTGCAACGAGGTCGGCAACTACTCGGTTGACGTTGGTACGAGAGAGAAGAAAGATCGAGTTGGTTTCTAAAATTCGTATTCGGGCATTAAAAAAATATCTAAGATATACCAAACAACGCTATTCGTATTTTATAACCTCAATTATTAACAGTTTGCAAGCTGGTACCATAGTATTTTCTTAAAACAGGTATTAAAATTTGTATAATTATTTCGACAAACGTCAAAATCAGGTAACGAACACCGCCGTAAAAGTACGAGTGTGTACGATCAAAATCTAAAATGACAAACATTTTTTTAAATTTGTTAAATTAAACATTACAAATCATGTAATATACCTTATTAAGTTCCGATAATTGATTATTGTTGTACGAAAGCATCGCTTTTTAATATACACGGCCTATTTATTTCAGAAATAAGTAATTATTACATTTGGCGTTTCTATACGATGATATCCGAGCAATTACAACAAAGCATGATTTTGTCAGAAATCGGTGTATTTCGTATGTGTCTTTCTCAAATAAAAGTATACACCAACAGATTTTTAATAAACGTCACCTCGGTGGCGTGATGCTAGGTTGACTAGCTACCATTCGTAAATTGGGTGGTTCGATGCCCAGTCAAATTTTACTTTTTTTTATTTAGTGTCCACTTTTTAAACAACCGTAAGCATTTATTTTACAACAATATGCATAAAAAAGAACCAAATCATTTTTTTCATATGCTTTACTCAGGTCAATAATTTCTAAATTGTAAACTTTAAGCGAAGGTTATGTTTAAGATAAGTTGCTATTAGCGAACACGTTGTTAAAAATATGTTCATATGTGACATTGGCTACATTAACAATTAATAAATATTGCTTAATTTTGATTGGTTAGCATTTATAGTTTTTATTTGTTCTATTCCATTTGTCACCCACAACAAGACATATACACTTTTAGATGGAGGCAGCACGGAGTTGATTCGTAAAAATAAGACTGAGAAGGTAAAACCAGTAATTACCTACATTTGCTGTAAATATATTTACAAGGACATTCTTAGCACTTGAAATAAGCTTAGCGCTTAGCTTATTTAAATACCTGTACGGACCACGGTACGTTCAGAGACACGACTTGAGTTGTTAAACAATTACTGCTATTACTACAATTACTGCTTATTACAATCGATTATTTAACCACTGTATATATTATCCGTTGCTCTTTTATATCTACGTAACTAATATTGTTCACATTGCTAGAAAACCCTTCGAATGCTATGTTTGTAAAATATTTATAAACTGCATTTCCATTATTTACATTTTATACAGCTTTTAATTCTATCTATAAAGCTTACTAGGCCAAAGTGATCTAGATACGCTAGGCTACTCCAAGTCATTTTAACGAAATGTACTAGAGCGAAGTGGCCTTGATCCGATTAACTCCCAATTGATGTTTCGGCAAAGTCTATTAGGATACAGTAGTCTTAATCCTACAAACTTCTTGAAATCATTAAAACGCAGTCTACTTGGGCGAAGTGATCATTATCCGATCGACTCCCGAAGTGATTTTGACAAGGTCTACTAGGGAGAAATGGTCTCGGTCCGATCGACTCCCCCGAAGTGATTTCGACAGAGTCTACTAGGGCCGAGTGATTTTGATCCGATCGACTCTCCGAAGTTATTTCGACAAACTATTCTAAGGCAAAGCGACCTTGATCCAATGAACTCTTCGAAGTGATTTCGACAAAGTCTACTAGGGCGAAGTGATCTTTATCTGGTCGACTTCCCGAAGTGATTTCGACAAAATCTACTAGGGCGAAGTGATCTTTATCTGGTCGCCTCCCCGAAGTGATTTCGACAAAGTCTACCAGGGCAAAGTGATTGTTATCTGGTCGACTTCCCGAAGTGATTTCGACGAAGTCTACTAGGGCAAAGTGATCTTTATCTGGTCGACTCCCCCGAAGTGATTTCAACAAAGGCTACAAGGGCCAAGTGATCTTTATCTGGTCGGCTCCCCGAATTGATTTTGACAAAGTCTACTAGGGCGAAGTGTTCTTGCTCCGATCAACTCCCACTAAGTGATTTCGGCAAAGACTACTAGGTCGAAGTACTCTTGATCCGATCGACTTTCCGAAGTAATTTCGACAAAGTCACTAGGGACAAGTGGTCTTGATCCGATCGATTCCCCGAAGTGATTTCAACAAGGTCACTAGGGCGAAGTGACCTTCATCCGATCGACTCACCGAAGTGATTTCGACAAAGTCTACTAGGGCGACGTGGTCTTAATCCGATCGACTCCGCGAATTGATTTCGACAAGGTCTCTAGGGCAAAGTGACCTTCGTCCGATCGACTCACCAAAGTGATTTCGACAAAGTGTACTAGGGCGAACTGATCTTGATCCGATCGATTCCCTTAAGTGGTTTCAACAAAGACTGCTAGGGCAACGTGGTCTTGATCCGATTGACTCTCCAAAGTGATTTCGACAAGGTCACTAGGGCTAAGTGGTCTTGATCCTATCGACTCTCCGAAGTGATTTCGACAAGATCGTTAGGGCCAAGTGGCCTGAATTCGATCAACTCCGCGAAGTGATTTCGACATGGTCACTATGGCGAAGTGACCTTCATCCGATCGACTCACCGAAGTGATTTCGACAAAGTCTACTAGGGCGACGTCGTCTTGATCCGATCGACTCCTCGAAGTGATTTTGACAAAGTCTACTAGGCGAACTGATCTTGATCCGATCGACTCCTTGAAGTGATTTCGACAAAGACTGCTAGGGCGAAGTGGTTCCATGTAGTTCTAAGTGAGTCTCAGTGGGTCCCCGGTGGGTCCTCGGTGAGTCCTCGGTAGGTTCCCGGTGGGTCCCGGAGGTTTCCGATGGTTCCGATGATTTCCGATGGTTCCCGGTTATTCCCGATGGTTCCCAGTTATTCCCGATGATTCTCGGTAGTTCCCAGAAAAAGGAACGGGCCGCTAAGAGGGCGGGGTGCTAAGAGGGCGGGGGGCGGGGCGCGAAGCGGACGGAGCGCGGATCGCAAAGGGGCGGATCGCAAAAGGGGCGGATTGCAAAGGGGGCGGATTGCAAAGGAAACGGATCGCAAAGGGGCCGGAGCGCAAAGAGGGTGAAACGCAAAGAGGGCGGGGCGCAAAAGAGGGCGGGGCACAAAGAGGGCGGGGCGCTCAAATTAGTCCCGTAGGGACTACAAACCGCTTCTAGTAACTCCATATAAATTACTTTATGACTTGTATACCACTTTTTCAGATTTATGTTTGCAATGTATGTGTATTTGGTGCAAATACATGCTGCAATCAAAGTTATTGACCATAAATTTTTGGTCTCTGGTCATTCACAAATAATTTGCGATTCTGTGCATGTAACGATTACTATGAATCACAAGGGTAAAAAGATTTATTCACCCAGTGATTGGTTGGTTATCATGCAAACAGCTCGTAAGCACGGAGTTCAGTATAAAACGGTTCCAATCAATCAGAGTGATATCATTGATTTCAAGAACGTTTGTGGAAACACTGTTAAAATAAAGTTGAACTCTAAAACAACGAACAATGAGAAGGTGAGATATTAATATAATCAGGCATACATTGGCACTATAATCCGTATAATTACAGGTTAGGTGGAGCAAAGTTGTTTGGGTTCGCTTTGAAAAGGATTTCCGAATCGATGAAAATTAAATACACATACGATGACCGGTTTGTTATCGTACGGGTTGAGACAGCTAGTAGGGTGTGCAATTTTAACGAACTTTTACGTTTATTTTCTACATAAATTAAATACCCTATATAGTGTACCTGTTCAGTATAAGCACGCTTAACATAATTTTAACTCAACTCCACTTTACTTTTAAAACGAAAATTTATTCGATAAATTAAATAGTCAATACCTTGTTTTAGGTATCCAGTAATTTGTTAAACATTTCGATAATATATATTTGTTTTCTCTTGTGTTTCCCATTTAAAAACTTGTCGAAATAATAGATCCTACTATTAGTTAATAGCGTGTTTTCCAATCTGCTAATCGCGCTTTTGATAACGCGAGGATTGCAGTTCGAACTCGTGTTATTTAAACCCAATTCCGAATTTGATTCTGCAGCTTGTGCGTTGAAATATTTTCTACATTATTCGTCACAGTACTTCAAAAGCAATGCACTTTTTTCTTGTTTGACAAGTACAAGGTACCTTACGTGTATTGCTCTTAGCTGGAGGCCGAATTGGTTCTTTCTTTATGTAGGCCCAACTGTTCGTTGACGTACACCAACTGCTTTTGTCGGTAGACCGCTGCTGCAGTTACGGTGGCAGGGTGAATGGATCCTGACTACTATGGCGTTGCTGTGCTGACTCACCCCCGACGGCTTGCAAGCTAAGTATCCAGACACATACAGGTATACAACTTGTTTTCTTTTGTGTATATCAATGGCATATTCTGTATCAGCGTTTGGTGTAGTTACGTGATAAGAAACGTGACACGGTAGAACTATTGTTTGTTGCTGCGAATTGATATTATCGCTCTACAGGTGTGATGTACCATGGTTAAAAATGTTTGACAGACACACGCTTATTCCTTTCTACTGATCGGTTTATTTTACAAAAATATTATGTGCAATTTTAAAAACGCTTGACAATAGCTCTTACATGTTTATTTTCTACTGATTAATTTTATTTTGTGTAAAATACGAGATGGGTACTTCGGATCTAAAGTACTAAATTGTTCGTATCGCATAATTGTTTGCTTTGAAATAGTAACGCTTAATTAATTTTTTTGCTTGTTTAGTACAGAATCCTTTATTTATTTTTATTTGTTAATAGATAATCGTGGGGGACATGTTTTTTTTTTGTTTTCTTGGTATGTAGGTGAATCCTCCCACTCTCCGCGTTTAATAGTTAGCCTGATATTTACTTTTCTTCCGGCTACGTCTAGGTACGACGCAAGACTTTATGACCTTATGAACATTTGCATGGAAAATTACTTTCCTCATGAAGCAGTGGAATTTCATAGGTTATATTTCATAGAATTTTCATTATTTTGTTAACAATTTACATTTTCAGGAAACTAAGCATCTCTAAAAGCATCAAAATCCAAACACCTATATCTTTAATTCTATGACAACTTTCAACAGAAAGTAGGAAGTAGAAGAGGATGATGTGGATATCGAATACCATACACCACGTCCACAGCATCGAAATGACATTGCCGCGGCAAGAAATGCTGGAAATGATTTGACAAAAGATAAATCAAGGAAAGTGTTAGCAAAGAAACGCTTAAACGAAACATTTTAATTTGATATTTCGGTTTATTTCTAATTTTGCATATAAACTATATTAATAAGTCATTTTTAGTTAATTTTTTTAAGTTTTACAAGCTAACACTACATTTTTGTACTTTACGTTTAGTATTAGTCGCTTGAAATAAAGTTTGAACAATACCAATCTGAAACTAATCATTGAACAAATATTTTGCCTTGTCATATTTCATACAGCTACTCCTTATATTACTCAATTTTAAATAATATCAAGTATTACTTAGCCCTTTAGTTTCCAACTTTTATAAGATCACGACGTAACTTATACAGTAGTAATTTATAGTTACACCTGCTTATTTCTTGCGATTATAATGCTGAATGTTTCAATAATAAGTAGGTGTAAGTGGTATACCGATCTGTTCATTTAAACCATCAATATGTCAACTACTATATTCAAAAAGTTGTACTAGCACTTGGACCCCTATATGCTTGAATGGATTATAACTGTGTACCAAGTATTGTTAAAAGACTGTTGTGATACATAGATCGATTCATTATAAAAGATACGTATTATTGACCGTTGCAATTATAAATAGCGTCTACTTCCACTTGGGCTTATTTATAACCAAGACTTTTCCACGCGTTTTAAAAACTAAATAGCTTTAAATTTGACATAGAGCTTTACCAGTAACAACATTTACTAACTGAATTCGCACATGAACGAGTTTTATTGTGAGTTACGTCTATTCATTTAATTTTTTCTGATTTCATAGTTTTATCAACCACTTAGGCCTCTTTATGACTGGGGTAGCGATATAAACCCCTGTTTGGCGCTTAAGAGTTTTGTTAGTAATTCGCCATTATTCTCTATGCACGTAACATACATCACCCCAAATTTATCTTTCTTTCATATAGGATAAATGCATGCGATCGAGGTACTAACTATAACCGCCTTGTAGTTAAATTTAATTTAAATATACGCGGTTAAGTCAAGCATATACTGTACACGTTAACATGCAGCTGTACGGAAGTGCTTTAATTTTGTCGGGGCACATGCATACAAATACAGCAACATATCTACCGCACACGCGACTTACGTTATTATGAAGCTCTGGAATTAAAAAGAATCCCATTCCTTTAGCGATTTTCTCTCAAGAATGTTGCATTTATATAAATAATGATCGTAGTTATACATCCAATTACAGACCCTTTCTTTGATCAATGTTTTCAAGTTTATTTAATCCTAGGGTGCTTTAGAGAAATACCTTTTTATACCCTTTTTCCTGTAAACGTTTTAACCGACTGAAATAAATCTTGGACAGCCACTAATACAGTCAATTTTTCTGGGCATTGAAAAAACCACGAAAACTTGTAATTAAATGTTTTTTAGCAGATTTTAGAAATTTGTAATACATTTGCAAAGATGCGAAAATACTTAGATTTATGTGTTTCATACTGCTTTGATATTACCAAGCGGTATAACATTGTGGGTAAAGCTACACCGTTTATTAGGGCAAGAAAGTCAGTGCCTTTAGATGCCCAGTACTTTGACTAGCATCAAAATTCCCAATTCTCCAACATTTAGGTTTCTAATATCTATAAATTATAATTTCTTTTCACAAAGTTATTATTTAACAACTTTAGAAATAAAAGAAAGTTGCATTGAAATTTCTATTTTTAATATGAAAATTATTTTCCAGATGTCAAAAGAGAAGAAGCAAATACATTTGGCTACCGGAACCGAGTAAAAACGGCAAGCGCAAGGAGTTGGAAAAAAGTTTTCCAAAATTATAAATTTTTTCTTTAATCACGAAAAGACAAAGAGAGTAATATTGGTTTCTTGACGCCAATATTAATTGCTGTAGCTAACAGCAGCCAAGAATAAAAAGCTAACAAAATGGCAATCAAAATATAGAAACGAGAACCGAAGAGGAAACTCTCCGAACAATGGTTCCAACACCATGAACGAAACCACATCGAAGAAAATTCCAAAATGCAAGAATGTTAGTAGCGTCCAAAACGGAATATTTTCCTAACTGAAAAAAATATAGGTTTGTGGTCAAAAGCTTTGACTCGGTTTTGATCAAAATATTAATAGAAAATGGTTCAAGTGAACCATTTATCTCAAAAACAAAAATGGACAAAAAACTCTTCTTTGGTTGTTTTGTTCAAATTTTCTCTAACAAAATAGAAGTGAAAAAGACATTGGTTGTTACAGTCAAAAGAAGAAATTTTGTATTTTGTTTAATTGCAAGGCTTTTAATGCACATTATGCTTTAAAATTCGATAAATTTAGTAACAGAGACAGTTTGTATGATTATAAACAAAGTAAATTACATATTGCGAATTAAAAAAGTGTTTGAATTTAAAAATCGTTTGAATACCACTAAAACCATAGATTGCATTACAAAAGATTTCCAAAGTCCGAAATCAGGTATTAGAACATTGGCATAAAGCGCATTGTTTAATTTATAGTATCTAGCTGAACAAAATTTAGCACTTGAAGGATCTAACAATAAAATAATCATTGAAAGCAATGGAAGCTTTCTTCAATGTGAGCTCATTTTAAATCTAAATAGTAGAACCTACAATAAAGTTCAAAACAAATTTGCTTCTATATCTTAGTAATAAAATAGAATACATTTATAATTCGCTTTATTGGGGAAAATATTTAATCTGATACTATAGATATATACAAAAGTATTCCTTAATAAATCTTGACTGTCAGGTGGTCAGGTTGACCATAGTGGTTAACATCAAATTTCCGTTTGCAGTAGGTTTGTTAATTTAAATCAAAATAGTTTCAGTAGTAAACAGCACTTTTTTGTCCCATTCTGCACAATATAATGTATGTGACCCGAAGGTACTTCATAGGGTTTAAACGCGAAGATAAACGTGCTTCGAATAAATTATTAGTGACAGCTGTTTTCTCCCCCCCCTCTCTCTCTCTCTATATATATATATATATATATATATATATATCTATCTCGCTCTCTCTTTTTAATATTAATCGTATAGATATGCAAATTTATGTAATAATTTATAATAGCTTTGAATGCATTAAAAAGTGGTTTTTGAAAGAGTGGCGAAGCAAAATCGGCATTATAAATTTAGGCGATGGATTGGGTCCGGGTACGCATTGGGTCGGTTATAAAAAAAAGTCCAATGCGGTGATATACTTCGATAGTTTTGAACACCTGAGGAAGTCTTAATATATTTTCACGGTTGCGATATATATTATAACGTGCAAAGGAAGCATAACTTTAACACGATCGTATGCTGTCACTTAGTGTTGAAATTTTTACATAAAAGAACCATAATGCCTTCGAAGCCTAGCAGTCATGTCTGGGGCATACCATCAGCAGCGGTACGCTATACCCGCCTGTCAGACTGAACGACGGTGGCGGGTACACTAGTAGCTTGGTGGTTCTTTACACGTACAACACTGTTAGAAATATTTACTAGGTAAATAGTAATTTCTATTACGATAATGACAAAGAAATGACCATCGACGATAGCTTCTACAAAATAAACGACGTTAACACGTACCCGAAAAATAAGTATTAGAATCGGCAAAAGTGAACAAAGTTAATTCGGCTGTGACTTTTGATGATGGGGTGGTTGACAGCTTGTTTTTTTAAGCGCTAATTACGGCCGTAGCCGCCAAAAGGCCAAACAAAGGAGCCACTCGTAGGGCATTGTTATCATCGTCGAAGTCCTCACGAACAAACCTATATGAGACACAAAAAACGTCATCAAAAACAGCAGTCGTTCGTAAATCATTGTTAGACCTTAATGAAATAAAAAGCGGTAGGGGCGTGAAAAAGCAACAGCAGAGGTATCTGCATCAGGCCACTATATCGAATTATGTCAGAAAGAAGAAACTCGTTTCTAGTCGTGTAGATGCAAATTTTTTAGAAGAGCTCAACTAAAATATTTTGCATCATAGAAAAAGACAAGAATAACGATGACAACGACGATAGACTACAACGTCAAAATCGAAAAAAATAAAAAGTAATAGTAATGGATAAACGCGGTGATAAAATACGTGGAGAATTTAATAATACGAAAATAATCAAAGATCACATTTCGAGATGATTAGTTTTCCTTTGAAGAAACTACAATTTCATAAGGTTGCAAAATTAGACATATTTAAAAAACCTCCATACAAATAAATAATTTCGAGGAAAGATTATTATTCGTATTTGCTTTTCATACGGAACGTAGACCACAGCGATAGGGTAATTATAGAAATTCAAAATTCCGATGCTATTACCGCAACCTACGACAGTTACATTAATATTAAGGTGCCGTAATTTTGAGTGTAGCTTCCTGTCTGTAACTGACATAAGTCAAAAACTTGAGAATGTCAGATATGATTGACAAAAATGCCAAACTTACTTGAAAGTTAGGTTTATGTATAGTTGAGTACAAGCAGTGGGGTAAGGCCGTTCCTAATTCAAAACGTGTTCAGACGTATTTTCCATATGTAAAATACACGTGCACCGTTTTGAATTAGGATCGGCCTTATATACTTTCAATATAAAATAGTTGTGAAAACATTTCAATGTAAAATAGTTGTGAAAACATGAATTCTTATATACTTTCAATGTAAAATACTTGTGGGCACGTTTTGAATTAGGATCGGCTTTATATTACTTTCAATGAAACATACTTCAAAACACACGTATGTTGAAAAATGTAAGTGCAGAGAAAAATGTGTGTAGCTGTTTTGAATTCGGTTTTCTATCGAGAAGTTACACGTGCACCGTTTTGAATTAGGATCGGCCTTATATACTTTTAATGTAAAATGTGAAAACATGAATTCTTATATACTTTCAAATGTAAAATACTTGTGTGCACGTTTTGAATTAGGATCGGCTTTATATTACTTTCAATGGAACATACATACTTCAAAACACACGTATGTTGAAAAATGTAAGTGCAGAGAAAATGTGTGTAGATGTTTTGAATTTGGTTTTCTAGCGAGAAGTTATAAAGTATGACAGATGCAAAATATCGCATTCAAGTCAATTGTGTTTAATTAAAGTGGATTCTGATTTATGTTTTTTGTTTATGTTTAGAGGCTGCAAATATACATGGGCCGGTTTCAATTCAAAATGTGTTCACTCTTGTGATAGTTTGAAAAGTGGGTTGGCAAAGTACGCAGATGGTGATAATCTGCTATATAAGGAGATTGCTCCTAATATTAATTTAATTAGTCGAAGAAAAGCAATATGGATTTTAATAATCTTAATAAAACCGCATATCGCAAACCTTATGTAAATTCAAAAAATCTTGTAGCGAATAAGAGGTTTAAAGTTTTAAAAGTGGAAACAATCAAGACAAAATATAGAGAAAGAGTATTAGTGGAAACAGAAGAGTTCAAGAGTATATTGCCATTGAGATATTTTGAATACCTTCAAGCACATGGAGTGAAACAATTAAATGAAAGTATTGGCTCGAACAAACACGTATACATAACTTTAAGGGATCGATCGGTCTAACTGTCAACATAGAATTTTCAGAATAATATGTCACTAATCTAAAAAAATAGTTTATTATTATAATAATATACATCTTGTTCTTTACTGTTTAAATTATTATAACACATCTAAGTCGATTGTATAAAGAATGATGTATTTAATTAAAGTGGGTTCTGATTTATGTGCGTTTTACTTTGAGTTTACTACCTTGTTTAGAGAAAGTCTTGTTTCAAAAGAGAAACTTTTATAAAATACTTTTTTATTTTACAAATTGCTAAATATTTGGATCTAACTAGTTATAAATGAAAAAGTATTTAATAACTCCCGCTCTTGAAGTATCTGCTGCTCCCTCGCAGCCAGTTCCTCTCTTTTTTGCTTTATTATTTCTAGCTCTAAATCTAGACGACGCTGTAGCTTCTCTTTTAAATGCGTTAAGCAACTCTACTGTGTCATCTTCGTAGGATTTGTCATCTTCACAGCAAACAGCCATATTAGATTCCGTACATAACTTTTTCATAGCCAACATGCTTTTGCCTAATCTGTGAGCATAACATAAAAGATTATTGCAGGTTCACTTTTGTTTTTGTATACTACCTGATGTTTCTGAGAGGATCAGAGTGCGTCAACGATCTCACGATAGCCTCAGAATTTCCAGAATGGTTTTTTGATCTAATGTAACTTATAAATTAGTAGTGTTTTATAACACATGTATAAATGTGAAAAAGCACTTACCGTGATATATCTATTACGTCACTATTGAAAATAGCAGCATTGTCGAGTTGAGGCGAAGAAGAACCAAAAACTTCTTTAATCAAGTCTTCGTCAGAATGTAATATAAATTGCTCTAAAACTTTTACGTTGGTACTATTACAATTTTTGATTGATGATAAGTTACTCATTTTTAAAAGTTGCTAGTAATAGTAACTAATAATTATACAAGAGATCTGATTGAATACTGTTGGTAAAATCTACGTGAAGTATTTATATTAAATAATAAACTGACCTGTTAGAAAAAATTAAAAATTTGCATCGTTTTCTGAAAAAATTCAGCTTTGTAATCTATTCTAATAATGAATAAAACAGTATGTAAGCGAATACAATTATACCTCAGCAGAAATAATGAATTAGATTCATTGTCTAAAAAAGAAATTGCAATGAAGGCACATAATAAAAAAACCTAAATTAGATTAATTTCGTTTTAGATTACTGCTAGCATAATTTATTTTCCATAAAACTTAACAAAAATTGACTTTATATGCATATATATAGGTATATAGTAATTTGTGTGTGCGTGTGTGTTTATGCGAATCATGATGAATAAGAAATTATTTAATTCTATCAAGGTACTGCAAAATGTTTTTTTAATACTGGGTTTTTAAAAAAACCACGAGTGCGTGTAAATTAATATTAGATTAATTTCGTTTAAAATAATGCAATGCAAATGGTCCTTAACTAGTAATATATATAGAATAAGTTTTAGATTACCGCTGACATAATTTATATGCATATATGGATAATTGTGTGTTTACACGATTTATGCCGCATAAGAAATTCTTTAAAGGTACTGCTATATGATAAAACTGCAAAATGTTTTTAAAAAACCATGAGTGCGTGTAAATTATTAAACAACATTAACGGTTTAATCTGAGACATTTTTTCAAATTTGCTTTATTTTTTATTAAAAGATTTCATATGTACCCATAAAAAAATAGCGCTGTAATGATAGTGTATTTTCTGTACACACAGCATAAATCAAAGGTCGTATAAAACATTTTTATTACTATACTGCAAACAAGCAAATTTTTGCCGTTAACGCAGCTGAATGAAAAATGATGTTGTATGCTAATTCTTTTACAGTTGTTTTTCTTTCGTCAGATGATATTTTTGTAAAATGTAAATAAAGCTATTCATATATTAAGTAGTGTATTGATTTGTATAGAATCATGAATTCTGAAACCGGGGCCGAAATTAATAGCGCTATTTTGAGATTAACTGTAAAATGCGTGAATCTAATCAGATCAGTCGATGCAATAACGACACACATTATAATAATCAAAGCAAATATTAGTATATTGAAGCTTGCTATTAGAAATAAGGTATACGAAGACAATCGTCAGGAAAATCCTAGTAGGCTGGAATCTAATTTTGCACATCTTAAAAGCTACCTTGTACGATTGAGGCACTTGAAACGTTCTTTGGAATATAAAGGTAAAGGTATTGATGCAACGCTTTCTAGAGGTCATATTCGAAAAAATCTGATTTGGCATGATGTACAATCATGTTTTGGAAGTCGAATAATTACGGGACTTATTACCTCTAGTGTTCTTAGACAAGGCGTTCGCTAGTTTTAAACGCAAGATTGTTGCTTGCTTAAAAAAGTCAATATTGAAAGTTAATGTAATATTGGCCGCTAACTTTGTTAAGCCTACAACTGGCGAAATAGATTTGAAGACGTTTCCTACTGCAAATCGTCACATCGATATAAATATCAATCTCAAGCGGTGGTATAAGGAGAACGTATTGGACAAGATTTCGAAGCGATTAGAAGAATTTAGCGAAAAGGATTCTGGTTGGGCAATCCAAGAAGTTTTACACTTGAAGGTAAATATAAACAATTATGATCCACTTAAAGGAGGTTGTTTAACGTTTGTTCCAGTTCCGGATTTTATAAATAAAAAAAAGCTGTGGTAAATGTAATAAATAACGACCAACATTGCATTCTTTGGAGCTTGGTTTCCGCTTTATATCCTGCTAAACAAAATAGTCAGAGAATATCTAGCTATCCACATTTTGATACAGTATTACGCTACAATTCAATTCAGTTTCCAATCGCATTAAAAGACATAAATAAAATTGAGAAGCTTAACAATCTCGCAATTAACCTATATTGTATAGAAAATACTAAAATACTGCCATTTTGTTTAAGTGAGAATTTTAAAAAAATAGAACCTATTAATCTGTTAGTTTTAAATAATGATTCCTTACAATATTCTCGTCCGACAAATGCTAATGAGAATCACTTTCATTTTACTTGGATTAAGGATATGTCAAAATTATTTGCAAAACAGTTGTCTTCACATCACCATAAAAAATTTTTTTGTTATAGATGTTTAAATAATTTTAGTACAGCAGCACAATTTTTAGCAGTTCGTTACTTATATGAGATAGGCGAGCAAATTAAACTAACACACCCCGTGCACAAAGGAACTTTTACGTAGATGAACTTATAGCAGGTTCATCTTCTGAAGTTTCTTTATTAAATATTAAAGAATATTTAACAAATATTTTAAAAGATTACGGGATTGTCTTACGTAAATTCAGAAGCAATATACAAAGAATTGAAGATTACTCTTGTGATACTATCTCTCTTTCAAATAAATTTGGCAAAACGCTTGGCATACTGTGGAATCCAAATTCTGACTTATTTACATGTTGCTTCACAATTCCAAAAAATGTCACTCACATATCAAAGCGTTTTATACTTGCTCTCACAGCGCAGCTATATAATCCATTAGGCATGTTAGCCCCTATAATCATATTAGCTAAGTTCGTTATACAACAACTGTGGCAACTAAAATTAGGTTGGGACGTATCAATTCCGACAAACCTACACACCCAATGGTTAAGGTTAAAAGACGAGTTAGATTTTATTAACAAAATTACAATTCCGAGGTATGTGCCGATGTCAAATGCTCTACACTTTGAGCTTCATGGACTTTCAGGCGCCTCAGAAAGGGGATACGGGGCATGCATTTCTCTCAGATGAGTTACTCAAAGTCGTGAACATTAAATCAAGCTTTTAGCGGCCAAGACGCAAGTGGCACCCATAAAAACCATAACATTACCTAGGTTAGAATTACTAGCAACAGTATTGCTAACTGATCTAGCTCAAAAATTCAAGAAAGTTCTTAATATTTTGCCAGGGAATTTTATTGGACAGATTCACAAATCGTACTTGCTTGGTTAAATTCACAACTTAATAAATGGAAGGTATTTGTGGCAAATAGGGAAACCCATATTCAAACACTATCCAATATTGAAAATTCGAATCATATAAATTCAAGCGACAACCCAGCATACATTGCCTCACGAGGCTGTATGCCACCTAAATTACATTCTCCTTCCTTGTGGTGGCTCGGCTCAAGTTGGCTTCAGCTCAACGAAGAGCACTGGCCAAAGGAAAATTCAGAGTTGCATGAACCAATACCAGATGTAAAGGAGAAAATTTATGCCTTTCTAAACAAAACTCTACAAACCGAAAATACAATGTTTAAAAAATTCTGATCTTTCAATAAACTAAAACGTGTGACTGCTTGGTGTATACGATTTAAAGACAATTGTTTAAAACCTAAACTAGGCAGAAATTTTGGTCCTCTAACAATTAAATCATGCATTAGTAGTTCTTACCAAAATGGTTCAAATTGAGTCATTTCCTGACAAATACAATTTATTTATTCAAGGTAAATGCTTACATCCTAAAAGCTTACTATTACAGTTAGCGCCCTTCATGGATCCTATACGTATCATGAGAGTGGGTGAAAGATTGCAGTTATCGAAGTTAAACTTTTCGAAAAAGCATCCTATTGTCATTTTAAGTAAACATAACCTTACCAAACTCTTATTTGAAGAATTGCATAGGCTTTGGCTCCACCCGGGACCTAATTTATTATTAAGCATAGTTCGTGAGAAATAGGCCTATTTCAGGAAAAAATTTGGCCAGAAAAACTACAAAAAACTGTGTAAAATATTGTCGTTTTAACGGTAGTACTAATAGAAATCCCGTTACGGGAAAATTACCTTGTCAAAGGTTTGCTGCTATGCCACTTTTTCATTCTGTTGGAACAGACTATGCAGGCCCAATAAATATAAAAATGTCATATGGTAGATGCTCCAAATTCATGAAATGTTATATTTGCATTTTTATTTGTCTTAGTACGAAGGCTGTATGAGCCCGTGTCCAATTTGTCGACTGATGCTTTTATTGCCACTTTCAGACGATTTGTTGCTTGTCGCGGCAAGCCGTTCAACATTTTCAGTAACAATGGTCAAAACTTTGTAGGTGCAAATTCTACACTTAATGAATTATATAAGTTTATTAGCCAAAATTCAAACACTATTTATCATAAAACATTACATGAAGGTGTAAATTGACAGTTTATACCCGCATATACACTTAACTTTGGCGGACTCTGAGAAGCAGAAAGAAAAAGTATTAAACATCATTTAAGGAATGTATTATATGAAACATCACTAAACTTTTAAGAACTGAACGCAGTCTTAACAGAAATTGAGTAAATACTTAATTCAAGACCGTTAACTCCACTTTCCTCTAATCCTAATGATTGTGACGTACTAATCCCAGCACATTTTTTAATTAGTCGAAAACTTATTGCTGCAGCAGACCCAGATGTGCTCGACATTCAAGTTAATCGGTTAAGTCTATAACTATAATTTTTCGGTCGTCCAACTGTAAGATTAAGTACCTGTGAACAAGCCAAATTATATAACTTTTATTTGAATTTACGAATCTACTCATTCATAAAGCGATTAATGTAGAAAGATAATAAATAATAATCTATGTAGCAGTGCCATGTTAGAAACACTTAAAGCCTGAACACAATTTTTCACAAGCTAAAAGAGGTTTTGCTTGTTATTGCAACAATCGCTTTAAAGGACAGGTTATTGAAGTTGAGGAAATACACTCTTACTGAAAACCGTGATCACGAAAGACTCACTGTCTTCAAAGGATATATTTATTATTACAAGGTAATCTTTTTTCCAAGAGCAATAAAGAATTAATTTTATAAAGTCGGTAATATACAGTAAAGAATTTTAAATTCAAATTATTTTCTGTGAGGCAGCTAAGCGTATTAAATTACGTTATACGTTTCCACAAACTAATTCCATTTACCTTTAACTTCTGCTCGCTCTCAAATTTAATATAGCTCCATAACTGTTTGCCTTTGAATCAAGAATTAAAGCACAATTTTGCAAGTTTTGATGAGTTTTAATATGTCGTTGCACGATTCATATTTAAACACATTTATCTAAAATAATTTCTAGAAATAGAAAATGCTTTAGTCTCTTCTTTTCATTAACCCACAAAGCTGATTCAAAACAAAATTATCCGTATTGTTATAAAAATAATAACTGCGCAAAAAAGTTTTTCCGTTCTGTATGAAATTTACTGCTAGTAACAAGAGCTTCCACCAAGATTTTTATCTAGCTCTGAATGTGGAAGTAAAAGATAATTTTCCTGTACTAGATATGTGCTACAGTCAGTACTGCATCATATTCTTTTTACAGTAATTGATCATTTTAAAATTATATGTATAGAATGATGATATAAATACGTTGTTATTGCTTGTTAGCTGTTACGGAACCAACATGTAGCGTTCGGTAGATACAGGGTGGGTATTTAAGTCAAATGTAGCCCTTTTTGTTTTTAATTCAGGGTCATGAACAACAGTAATAATGCTATCATGGCTAGTTTTAGACTTCCTCATAAACATTCTATCAAGCATCGTTAATATACAAAAGATATTAACTTTCCCCTACTCCACTTCTGAACGTCATTGCTTAACAGAGCTAACCCAACATCTAATGACAATTAGCTTTTAGCTTATAACAGGCGAACACATAAATTTGAAGCAAAAATAAAAATATATCTAAAATATGCATTTTGTTTTCTCTTATTAACCACTGTACGTGAGAGCATAGATGTATATCAAACGATCGCAACCCCGCCCACGCGCAATCACGCACGACGAAGTACACGTAGAAATTGGGCGTTTATACTTTGGGATACGCAATTAGTCCAGGCGCCAGCTAACATTGAGCAGGCATAGAGAGAGGCAGAGAATTAGATTTTTGATTTTGATAATAGAGATCTAAGTAAAAGTTTAAAACCATGTCGTCACTTCCGGGGATGGTCGACAACATGGGCGGAAGAGGTGTATCATCACGAAAAACATTAGTCAGGGTATCGGTCATTCTGATTTATTAGTGTACAGTTATAAATAGTCTAAATACATTACCGACCACACCTTACTTTTATAGGACTAATATTTGGTGTTGTGAATGAAATAAATAAATATGACAAGCACTCAATAGGTTTAATTAGTTGGTGTTTATGGCCTACTAGAGTGATTTCAGTGCAGATACCTTTGATTGCAAGAAATATATTTCTATGATTCATTTTCATGGCGGTAAGCAGCGTCATGGTAGGGAGTTCCACTGATCCACTGTAAAAACACAATAGCAATGCAACTAAGGAATTATTTAGTGGAATAACAATAATACCACCATCTGCCAATTACAATGCAGTAGAGTCCAATCATATTATAACATTTTTCTTTGATGCTGCCTGCATTAATGTCATTGAGAGGCGAGGTACATGCGAGTATGCGAGATCGTATTTACCAGGTAGAAGTGAGTATCACAGATTAATACGATATATATTTGCAGTGTTGGGTTTGTAGGAAATATGAACACTGATGGAAGTTTTAAAGATGTTTCTTGTACATCCCCCAGAGGTCAATTTCTAAGTCATCATGTAGTGGCACTGTGTATTTATGGCCATCAGAACATCTCTGTTACAGACGTTAAATGTCAGTGGGCTAAACGAAAGTCTACATACGATATTGTATAATCAATCGACGTTAGTAAAGACCACAGGTCAACAGATCAAAATTTAACAGAGGAAGAAATAGTTCAGTTTTAAAGTACACTACATCTGTAGATTTTACATAGATACTTTTTCCAGAGCCTACTCCTCAGGTTACACTATTACCAGATACTGAAGAAATTGTATTTTCCGAAGAATATTTTAATTCCAACAATAAGGTGAAGCTAATTCTGAAGGCTGAAATTGAAAATGTTATCATCAAAAAACGTTTATGATTCAACAGCAGGCCAACCAAAACTGAAAATTGGTTGGTTTGCAAAAAGAATAGATTAATCGCTAGCAACTTGGAAGCAGTGTTACTAGCAGTTGAGCGCAACAAGTTTCCATCATCTCTCTTCAAAAGTCTTGCAAGTTAGTTGAATAATAATATAATAGAATGCCTTAATAGAGTATTTATGTTTTAGACGTATATAATTTAGAACATTGAAGGTTTGCGGAATGGGACTCTACAAATGAATGACCGGTTTTAGAGGAATTTGTTTCTGTAACAGGGTTAGAAATAACACAAACTGGTTTGTGGCTAGCTAAATGTGTTTTATGGGGTTAGCCCAGATGGCCCAATAGGCAACGAGGCGATTATTAAAATTAAATGCCCTTATAAATATAAGGAAAAAACATTGAAAAAGACTTTAACAATTGACAAATCGTATATAGTTTTTTTTATGAAGATGGTGACTTGGAAGTTAACAACATTTACCAATATTTTCACCAAATACAAGGGGGTTTATAAATAACAGGCAGAAAATTATGCCATCTTACGATTTGGACTCTTGACGAAAAGATTATTGTACAAAGCACAATAGATGATATCGTCGGTGTTTTGTTGAAACGACGAATTAGCCATTTTTAACAGAATAAAGGTTTTGATGTTATTTTCTTATGCGAATAGCTACAATTATTATGACCAAACGGCGAATTTATGTCTCAATAGGAAAGGCGAAAATATAAAAATCGTAACGGCAAATATCCATAAAGTAGTTATTATAAAGGGCAAATTTGACATATTTACATTTTTTATGTTTCTGTCAATTACTTGTATAAAAATTTATTTTGTAAAAGGACGAATATCCATTATTCGTCTGTAAAGCGTAAAAATACCATTGCTTTACTTAGTATGTTCGCCCTTACCTAGCATTTTTAATGTAGGTAGGCTAACCTGTTCAACAGGAAACTCGAGATGATCTTCTATTTTTCATATTCTTGTGTAAAGCTAAGATAATAGAAATAGAAAACAAAGTAAGCTTACTTTTGCAAAAGCAAAAATAATAATGTTTTGTTATTTCAGTTCTCAGTAACGTTGCATGCATTGGTAATCGGTATATTATAACTTATACGCCGATTATTAAAATTAATGTGTGCGCGCGCGCGTGTGTCTGTGAGAGCACGAGTGCGTGTGCGTGTGTGTAGTATTGACAACATAAACAACTAATATACAAATTGACAATAAAGCTGCTAAATAGTTCGAAGTATAGTTACAGTGAATGTTTACACTCTTAAAATGAATTGGAGTAGGTAAGTTTAGTTTCACAATTTTATGAATGCTTTTATTGTTCCCCGTGAAGTATAGTAAGATCAATTTGTTTTCAATTAATTTTTTGGCATGAACATTATTTAATTGTAGATGTAAAAATTATATTAGGACAAGATTAATTTCTATTTGTGTTCTATTCATTTTACAATCATTATAACCGAATTCGAATGCCAAAAAAAACAGAATCTTCTTGTTAATATAGTATTAACAAAAGTTATTTATTACAGATGGCGACAATCATAATTAATTCTACACTTGTGTCGACAATAATCATCAACGCAATTGCCAGGTGTCGCGGTTATCCTGCCGAATTTACAAGTGTCGTCATCTAAAGATTGAACTGTGTCACAGTCTGGAAAAGTTTCACCTTCAAATTCCAGTTCAAATAATCAACTTTAACGTCAAGTGTGTTTTTCTAACACCAATATGCCTCAATTAGATTCACATAATGTAACTTACGAATCTACCATGGTTGTATCGGAAATTAATTTACTTAGGTCTTGCCCTGCATGCGACTTTATGACAGAACAGATTTGTTTGTAATTCCACTTAAGTGTGACACATTAGCATCTAAAATGGACATGTGGGTGATTTATTAAGAATATAGTATTCCGAAATTGTCTATTCTAGAACCTGAAGAATCAATAATTCTGCCTAGATGCGATTTGAGCTGACTCTCGTGATTTTTACTGAACTTAACAACACGCATGTACCTTCACCACATTTACCTTTGATTGTTCCCGAATATGATTACACTGTTGCAACTCCACTAGATGCTGATATAATTATAAATATCCATAAAACAAATCAAAAAGAAGATATGTTTTGTGTTGATAAAGACACCTTACTGAAGAGCTTTACAACGGAACTGCGATCGTGTAATTTTAGATGAAGTATCTGGAGAGTTGTTAAGAGCATTTATTTGTCATAATTGTGGAAACAAATATCCAGATACGAATAATCTGTATATGCATATTCAACAGCATTCACTAAAACTGATACAAATGCAGAAATCAGCCTATAGGAAAGAAAAAAATTGAAAGCTGCAGAGAAGTAGTATAAAACTACTAAAGGTAAAGATGCACCTTGTCGAAAACGTCCTCCTTTTTTTGCAAAAAATGATCATTTAGAAGTAGCAATAGATTCTAACAAGTAAAAAAGGACACAATGTTTTATCAATTTTTGAAACTTGGTAAATATACTGGAAATCAAGGTCAACAGCGGCAATTCATTTCATATCATTTGATAGTTAGAGACCCAGAAAGGCGACGCACTGGAAAACATTCGAGAAAACAAAACATCCTGGAATACCACTATCATACAATAACAAAAGGGTTAGAGTGTATCGTTCATTTTTTCTATTTGTTCATGGCATATCAGAAAAATTTGTTCGTACGTGCGTGAAGAAAAGAGTTAAAGATACCGGAATAAAAGAGCCGGACAAACGAGGCAGTCAAAAATGAAGAATTTGCAGGGAAACACATACTGTCAATATCTGCAGTACAGTCGCACTATTGTCGGAAACCGACCAGAAAGAAATACTTGACGGCAGGATTAAATTTGAACAAAATGTATCGACTGTATAAAGATGAATGTGTTACCAACAACAAGAACGCAGTAATCATATCTGTGTATAAATAATACCTCTATTCGTACAATCTGAACTTTTATAATTCAAGAAAAGATACTTGTAACACTTGTCAGAAATTTGAAAGTCTTGCAGCAGAAGATAAATGGGTGGAATCGAATGCATACAACAATCATTTACAAGAACAGAGCACGTGAAATTAAAAATGAAACTGCAAAACGGAATGGAATTAAACCAACATTGCATACTAAATTTTGACATGCAAGCTGTGTTAGACTGCCCTAAAGGGAAAGTTTCATCAATTTTTTACAAACAATAATTAGCAATGTACAATCTAACAATTTACAACACTTGTCTCATCCTGGCACGTGTAACTTATCCTCTGAAGTAGAAGACAAGCGTGGATCTTGTAACATTATTTGTAATGTTAACTATTAAACAAATTAATTAATTAATTAAAATTCAGTAACTTGCATAACTTATAGACAAAAATTCCACAATAAATTACTTTCATATTTTAGTTAGGCTCCTATATAATGAAAGACCAGGTATACAAATAGCTTAAGGCTAAACTATTAAAAATTCCAGTGGCAGGTCATCATAATTTAAAGCTCTAACCTTGTAAATCAAATACAATAAACCTCTTAAAGCTTAGGTCGGTTACAGATTGACGAATCTGATAAAATTAAAATGTAATAGTACCTTTTACCGTAAATAAAGAAAAGCAATTTTTTGTTGAAAAACATAATCTTTTAATATTTTCGTTGATTGACAGCGGGTTATAGAAAACGAAACATTGTAAATAGCGAAAACTATTTCCAATTTGATTTGTTCAAAGATTGCAAGTAATTTTAAGTAGTCTGGAGACATCCATTGTATTTAAAATCCATTTCGGCTCAAGTGGGTTAACCGGTCTTTTGTTAATGGCAGACTACTGTCGTCAACGGTATGGTCCACAATTCAGTAATTAAGAAATTCTTAGAAGATATAACATATTTAAACCCTTAGAAAAATAATTGCTTCCGTGACCCTCATCTCGAAGATGGTTGGATTTGGTTTCTAAAATCTTGTTTTGTGGGAGGCTCTGTTAAGTCATTGGATAACCGAAATATGACGTAAATAATAGTTAGAGTAGGAATTAATATATATAACTTAAAGCTTTAGCCAAAAGACAGGAGTTTTCCAATGTGGCTGTCCGTGGTCAAGAAGTAGAAAAAAACGTAGTTCGCGGGTAACGTTCTCCGGCATCACAGATAGGGAAATTGGAAAGGAGTAATTAGCTCTTCCAGTTCGCGAGGGTTACGCCCGTATGTTGGCGGATTTATAGCGGTACAAGGTAAATAATAAAAAGCTTGCAGGGGTGTGACGCACAAGTTAAGTGATATTGTCAATAAGATCCTGCTGGGTTCGTGTGCCATTCAATTATTTAAAAATTACAAACAAGAGCAACAAGTGAAATTCTTCCCCCCAATTTAAGAGCTGTTCTACGTTGGAATGCAAGCCATCAAACAATGGACAACTTTTAGTAAGTTTTTATAGTTAAGTAGCATGACCAATTTTTAGTTAATTTATTTGTTAGGACTTTTGGCCATAAACCGTAGGATTGATTTAGTGTAAGATTTATAATATAAGTTTTCTTTCATATACAAGTGTTTGGGAATTACTTATGTACGCAAAATTTTCATAATTCCATATTCACCTATTCAATTACAATTCTAAATTAAAATCAATGAATGTAAGAGGTTCACGTTTATGGCTCTGTAAATTAAATAGTTTTGTTTGCCGTTGATTAAGTCAATAGTTTTTTTATTATTTTTTATCATGGAAGTTGCATAAGTATTCAAAAAAGATAAGAGTTGATTAAAAGAAACAATTGTCCTCCTTGGGATGACAAGTCTCTCAAGGTTTTGCAGGAACATTTGGACATTCTTGACTTGTCTGGCGCCCTTGATAATTGTCAATAAGCCACAATATTTCTGAAAGATAAGTGCCAAATTTTTTTGTAGCAAAAGACAAGATGAAAATTAAATAAACAAATGGGCGATTACTTACCTAACATTGGTGGACTTTTTAAAAAAGTACTACAGCCAATGCTAATTGAGGAAGTTTGTCTATTGAAACTAATACGTTTCTAGCTACTCGTTGTACCATAAAGTTTTTATCTAAAGTTGGGCATCAACTTCCGATACAGGTAGCGGTAAAATCTTCTACTGTTTAAATTTGCTGCAATGCAAGGTTTTCAACAAAAACTGAATCATGTTGAGTATCAGCTTCAGACGAAGGTAGAGTGCGATGATTTATTGCTTAGGTATGTTGTAAAGCCAGGTTTCTTACTAAGAGAATATCGTTGTGAGCATTAACCACGAAGGGCGGTATCGTACAATCAATTATGGCCGCAGACTGTTGTACCAAAAAGCTTTCTTCTGAAGTTGCATCGTATTTAAGCATAAACTTTCAAAGCTGGCATCGGTAAGATCTTCTACTGTTTAGAGTGCTGTAGTGTAAGGTTTTAGCAAAATTGAATGGCGTTGAGCATAAACTTCATATGGAGGTATAGCACGATCATTTATGGTACTGGAACGTTGTAAAGCGAGGTTTCATGGTAAAGGATTTTAGTGGAGAGCATCGACCTCGAGTTTGTGCCCTCAGACTATTGTACTATAAAGCTTTCTTCTAAAGTTGCATTATATTCAACATATACTTCCGAGGCAGGTATTGGTAGGATCTTGTACTGGTTCAGGGTGCTGTAATGCAAGGTTTTCAGCAAAAATTGAATGGTGTTGAGAAACAACTTCATATAGAAGTACAGCACGATCATTTATGGCAATGGAATGTTGTAAAGCAAGGTTTCATGCTAACAGACTTTAGTGGAATGCATCAGCCTCGGAGGGAGGTATCGCACAATCATTTATTGTCTCAAACTATTATACCATAAAGCTTTCTTCTAAAGTTGCATCATATTAAACATCAACGTCCGAGGTAGGTATCGATAAGATCTGGTATTGTTTCAGAGTTTTGTAATGCAAGGTTTTAAACAGAAATTGAATTGTGCAGAATATCAACTTTAGCATTAGGTCCAGTGCGATAATTTATCGTTTTGAAATGTTGTAAAGGAAGAATTCCTACTAATTAAATATTCTTGTGAGCATCAACTATATAGGAAGGCATTGCAGAATCGCTTATGGCCTCAAACTGTTGTACAATAATGCTTTTTTCCAAAGTTGCATAATGTTGAGCGTAAATTTCCAAGACAGGCAACGGTAGGATCTACTCCTGCATTAGTGCTGTAATGCAAGTGTTTTCAACAAAAATTGAATCGTGTTGAGTATTAACTTCAGAATGAAGTACAGCATGATAATTTATGGCTTTGGAATGTTGTAACACAAGCGTTTTCGACTAACTGATACCTCAGTGGTAGATATCGCCCTCTTATTTATGATTTCAAGATTGTTGTACCATGAAGCTTTCTTCTAAAGTTGCTTTATGTTGAGCATCAACTAAGGAAGCAGGTATCGGTAAGATCTTCTACTGCTTCAGAATGCTGTAGTGCAAAGTTTTAAACAAAAATCGAATCGTGTAGAGTATCGACCTCATAAAGAGGTATAGCACGATCATTTATGGCCTCGTAATGATATAAAGCGCAGTTTCCTATTAATTGACTATCGTTGTGAGAATCAATTACACGGTGATGTATTGCACAATCACTTTTGACCTCAGACTGTTGTACCATGAAGCTTTCTTCCAAAGTTGCATCATATTGGGCATAAACTTCTGAGGTAGGTATAGTAAGATCCTCTTCTGTTTCAGAGTACTGCAAAGCAAAGTTTTAATAAAATCAAATCATGTTGAGTATCAATTTCAGAACGACGTACAACTCTATCATTTATGGTCCTGGAATGTCGAAAAGCAAAATTCCCTACTAATGAGGTATTGCACAATTACTTATGACCTCAGACTGGTGTACCAAAAAGCTTTTTTGTAAAATACCATCATGCTAAGCATGAACTTCCTCTTCTACGTAGCTTCTACAGAGTTTTACTTGATTCCTAAACCGCTGTTTAATAAGAATGTAATCTATTTGATATCTCCCTGTGTCCTGGCATCTTTCATGTGTGTCGTCTTCCTAGCATGATGTCGAAATAATGTATTTGTGATAGTTTAGTTGTTTTTGTCGCTAAATTCTACAAACCTATTTACCCTATCGTTTCTCGTGCCTAAGCCAAATATAACAACTACCGCTCTTTCCCTACCATCACCTACCGCCGCACTAAAATCTCGTGTAATTACTAAATTTTTATGTCTTTTACGAATCTTAGTATGTCTTAGATGTATTTGTAGATCGCCGCTACCTCTTCCTCACTATAGCAAGAGGTGGGTATGTATATTTGTGTTATAGCTGTATTTACCGGTTTAGATTATAATCTAACCATAAATATTCTTTCGTTCTTATGTAGGTAGTTTTCTACACAGTGTCTTATTTTTTTTCGCATAACTATCCCCACACTCAAATTTCCTTTCTCTGATCGTGTAGGAATTACTCTATAGTCTCCGCTACAAAAGTCCTCGGCCTGTGGCTATCGAACTTTGCTAATCCCTACTTTGTCAATTCGTCAAGTCCAAAAATAAATAACGAAATAAAACACTAAACGTAAAAGTTAAGCTCAAAATAAAAAGTCAAACTCAAAAATAAAAGTCAAAAGTAAAACACTGTAAATATAAACTATACAACACTGCGATTACCGCTGAAGACGAAAAGTCGTGAAGCGTCCTTTTCTACTCCATAAGGATTAGAACACCTACAGGGTCAAATTCTTAAACCCTGGTGCTACAGTGCTAGAATAATACCGCCTAAGAAACGAAGTCCGCTTTGTCCCACAGTCAAGTATTACTCCAGCCTTCTGAGCATAATTTTCGATTGAACCATTTGGCCAGAAAGTTTATTTGGAAATCGACCCCAGCAACTACTATCTTGATCCCTCTTGTTATTGTCCTACCACTTAACCCCCCTGGGCGATCTAGCTTAAGCCCCCCCCCCCACTACCGTTAACTGGAAGGAATTGTCGCGTTGGAAAGCGGTCAAACTATTACCGTGGCAAACTGGAGCCTCAAACCCAAAGTTCAACGACAAATTGACTAGGGAAAAACCCAGTTAAATTTGATAATGGCAAGAATATAAGTATAAGGAACAAAATTTGTTTAGAAAGTGGAAGTTAGTGTACAGCGACAAGTGTTTTCTAAAATAGAAAAGAGGCCTGTCTAGTCACACAAATAAGACAGTTGGTTAGAAGTATCATAACCCGATTGATTTTATGATATAATTCGAATTCCTCCGTTATTAGAAAATTCCTATTCTGTTGTCGAGCAATTTCACGCTATTCTGGTTAGGGGTAATTTCACTCTATTCTGGTGAGGGACAACTTCACACTATTCTGGTGAGGGGTAATTTCGTCCCATTAGATAATTCCACTCCGATTGATTTTATTATATATTTCGAATTCCTAGTAGGAATATTGTTATGCAAAAAATAAACGAATACATAAAGACAATGTCCCATCTTTGGGTGCAGGAAATAGATGCTCGAGCTAGGATTTGTTATTGGTAGTATAAGAAAAATGAACATGAAAACAAAGTCGGTTAAATTTGCAGATTGAAAATCTGGGCATACTGCGCATATTCAACTACTGGCTAGAAAAGTTTATAGAAAACGAACTAGTAAATGTATATTTAAAATAGGAATTAAAGTGGTTAAGTTACAACAACCGGCAGTAGACAAAGAATTTGCGGACATGTGTTGCTATATGTTTCGACTCGTTGGAGTGGAGATTGGAAATAAAGATGCATATTATTTGTTAGAGGATTTTCCTAAACATTAATTTTAATGATATCATACAATTAGCACAAAATGCATCCTAAATTACCCAAAATCACTCCAAAACCCAGACCTACGCTCCAAACCCTAGGCTTATGCTTGGGCGTAAACTTAATTTTTTATACACACGTTCTTTTGTTGACCGATGGCACATTATTCTTACAAAATGCGTTCATATATTTGGAGAAGCAGCGAGGACATAGCTCAATCGTTTACGGAAGCTGTTAATCGATCTATTCATAATTAATTTATATATAACTTGTATCTGTTTTTAAAGCAAATTGTGTAACGGATCATTTCTAAGTGTATGAAGGAATGTCTACTTGTTTGAGTAAATGCACCATACTAACCTTAGCCCTTGGCTAACTGTCCTGCCGTTCTATGGCGGTTACCGCTGGTGAAATATTCAGGTACTATTACAAATCTATATTCGCCTGGGTGGGATGCACAGGCGTCGTGCGTGACTTTTTGGGTATAAAGAACGAATTTTTAAAACTAGAGGTCAGGAAATTGCAGAAATTTTACATATACCCAAAGTCTGTTATATTTTAAAGTTTAATAATCAACACTCGCTGTACATATCCAACTATTAGTTAGAAAAGGAAATAAAAGAAGAAGATGTAGATTTAAACTTTACCATAAAAATTAAGTTGGATAAGTTAAAAATTACTCCAAATAAAAGAATATCGGCAGCATACAAAAGGAATCTACAGGCTATGTTTTGACTCGATGAGGTTGAGAATGGAAATAAATATTATTATTATTTGCTACGGAGTATTTTCTAAACAATTTTTGATATATGTTTACAATAGCTTCCTTGTAGTCTTCGAAAAACCCAAAAATAGTTTTAAACGGAATAATGCAAACAAAACGACCATCTTTAAATATGAATTCATATTTCCAGCCGATGTGTGCGATAGTCTTTGTTTCTAATTCTTCGAGACATAGAAGTCCTTTAATGGTTCGTGTGATTAGTACTCAACTTATACTAGATTTCTTCAAACAGAAAGTATGTTGCATTTGCAGTAAATTTGTATACTTTGGCTGGATCTGCAGCTGTATAGATTCCTTTAATAAATATATAACTTTTGTGCGGGTATGTGATGTTATCACTATTCTGAATTTCTATAGAAATCCGATCGTTGTTATCTGCATTCAATGTAAAGGGAAGATATATATAATAATCTTCTTTTATTATGGTTTCATTCAATTTGTAACCTCCAAACACGTTCAATTTAGGTACATGCCTTTTATTTCCAGCCTACCGTATGTACAGGTTTCCTGTGAAAAGTTGACAAGTTTTCCCCAATGATCGACTAATCTGATTGTGATGTTATCGATTTCTGACACACTCAACGGGTAATATATAATGTGGTTAGGTGCCTTTTCCAGATTATATCTACGTGGTACAGAAAGACTGAATTCGAATATCCTGTGAGTCGGAGTATTATTTCTAAACGATCTAGTGGTGACATTGGTTTCCATAAAATGTTTGACACTGATATGATGTTCGCTTGTTGGTCTGCGATATGCACAGCGTTTATAGGTAGTTTGCGTTTGGTAAAACTCAAAATATTTCAAATACTAATTTTACGACTTGCTCAAAAATCGACTGATACACTGCTTCGTATTGAACACTTTAATGTGTTATTTATTGTTCGCACTTAGTTTGAAAAAATTATCAATGTTCTCGTTAATGTCTGGAACTTTACCGAATCATTGTTTGAACACCTCCTGTATGTATATATTTATTTCTTCCAGTTCGTACGAACCTGATTTGATAAGTATTTTGTGCTGCTTTGAATCGTCAAAATATAAAACATTATTTCCAGAGTGTACGTTTTGCGCAGTGTTACATGTGTAAAGTCCCACTAACCTCAAGCCATACTCTTCATCCTGCATCAGTTTAATAGGAGGATAAATGGACCCTGTCGATATAACGTTATCGTGCCCAAACACGCTCACAGTTTTAGCAATTTTCACTAAGAAACTTTAATACTAAATGGACACATTTGTAAGTGTTGTAAGTCTGCTCCGAGACACTGTTGTAGTAAATTTTGCAACCTCGAAAATAACTCTCGACTTCTTCCGGTGGTCTCAGGCCCCCGGCGTCGCCGTGGATCAATGTAGTAAGCGTAAGACTACGGATCCCAAGGTCCTGGGTTCAAATCCCGACACGGCCGACTGCTTAAAAATGGCAGGTGAGCACTTTTCACAAAAATTACACCCTCGTTCGGATGAGAGGTTAAATGGAGGTCCCGTGTGTGAGTGTTGTCACGCACGTTAAAGATCCCTACCTTGCCTGGAACGGCAAGAGTTCGGCAAAATTCTAAATTTCCAGGCAACAAAAAACTCGCCTCCTGTCCAATGTAGTACCTTCCTTCGGGTGGAGCATTGGAAATGTAAATGAACGGTCTCAGCCCCACACCGGGTTCGAATCCCGACACGATCCGCTTGAAAAATGTTAGGCGAGCATTTTTCACAAGAATACACCCTCGTTCGGTTGAGAGGTAAAATGGAGGTCCCGTGTGTGAGTGTTGTCACGCACGTTAAAGATCCCTACTTTGCTTGGAACAGCAAGGGTTCTACAAAATTTCAAATTTACCAGGTAAGGAAACTCGCTTCCTGGCTAATGTAGTACCTTCGGGTGGAGCATTGGAAAATCACTCCCAAACGAATCGCAGTATAACACAATATTTCCACGTTTTCGGTATCACACCCAATAAGTACCTGGTCCTTTTGTGGTATCTAAATTAATCACACCCGACTCGTAGACATGCGGTTTAATCTTCTTCATCTGATCTCTAGAAAAGCACCACGAAAATGAAGAATTCTGGATGCGTATTTCCTTATATCCAGGTCGGTGAGAGCTCTTCAATGTAACTTGCTCGGTTTTTTGCCACCTTTTTACAACCGCCACGCTTTTGTTTGTAAGGTTTCAAAAATAGTACGGTGCCTTTCTTGTAAGTTTTTAAAAATACTTTTTTTTTCCGTACCGCTATTGCTTTCATTGTTCGGTTGTGACGTTGGCCTTCTTTAACTTTTCGCCATGGTTCTGGCATAGTTAATAGCTTTTGCATTCCCAGAAGCGCCACTTGCCAGGGTTCCTAAAGCACTTAGTCCATCGAAAACAGGAATCAATGGTAAAATACCACCCTTTTGCGATACGGGTATAATACGCGAAACTTTTATCTTGTTTCTGCCTCCAGCCCCCTTCAAGATTCTTTTACCAACATGAATGCCAACTTTCAGTAACTTTTTTCAAATTATTGGAACCAACTTGGTCAATTATTGATTTTATTTTCTTTAAGAATCCACCTTTGAAATTTAATTTCCATATCCCGATTCCCATACCCATTTTTCTTTTGATTTTTATAGCGTTTGTCACGAACCAACCTGCAGCCTTTTCACCAAACTTTGCGTCTTTTGACCTTACTCGCTTCCAAGTTTGTTACGTTTTTTTTTGTGGCAGCCACGCTGGGCGCCAAAAATTTATGTTACGTTAACATGGGGCCGTGCGTAACAAAAAGAAAATCAGAGAAAAAATGACCGGGCTCAATCGGAGAGTAGGGGGGGTTGTAGAAAGCAGACCAACATACCATGTACGCGGCCGTAAGGAGTTAGTGATAATACCTGCAAGAAAAATAGTCAAGCAAACCTGAAAAAAAAAGGAATATTCATAGCAGCAATGAAACGTCTAAGTTATTCAGTACTTTGTAGAATGTAAATAAAAGAAACTGTTTAGATAAACTATATAATATAACAACGGTAAAAGCAATACAGAAAAATGTTTAGTACAAAGTGAGGTAATATTGGGGAGTAGCAGAAACGTTTCCTCAAACACCAATTAAACATAAATCAGACAAAATGTAAAAAAATAAATAGGTAAGACACAATTGATATGAGTAATTCAGTAAATAAATAGGTAAGACACAATTGATATGAGTAATTCAGTAAATAAATAGGTAAGACACAATTGCTATGAGTAATTTAGTAGTATTGATTTTTCTTTCTTTCTTTTTTTTTCTATGTTTTAAAATAGCATGCAAGTCTATTGTAAAAGGTATCAGAACGACAAAGATATGGTAAAGCAACGGATAGATATTTAAAGTAATAACCAGTAGGAAATAGTTCAACTTACAAAAGTCCTTCAGCAACGCTTCCTTGCAACGGAAGTGTGAGATTCACGATGTCCTGCACTAACGAAGCACTTCACCCTTGACTGTGCGGGTGTTGATGGAACTTATCACACGTTACACTAATCACAATTACGTATTTCACTGGTGTTCGCAGCAGACATTATCATGCTGATGGAACTATGTAGCATTGATAAATTTCTTGTCAATTCTATTTCCTGAGACACTAATTTCGAAATATTTTGTAACACAAATTGAAAAAAATGGTAATAAAAATTTAGTATCACGGGCTTTCAAGGCGCGACGTAATGCATTAAACTAACAGTAACGTGAGGTGTTTTATTTGCTACCTATGGTAACAAGGAAAAATCTAATGCTTTTGAATAACAAAATCTGCGCAAACATCGATCTATTTTAGATTCGTTGGGGTTAGAAAAATTCAGAAACTACAGTATCACTGTATTTAAATAATCCAAAGTATGCGCTACTCTGAGAAGAAAAGGCCCGCGAAACTAGATCGCACACACATTAATCTGAAAGAAAGAATCGGTCAGTTTAGTAAGTTCTACGACTATTATTTAACAAGACAAACAGCTAAAACCACAAATTAGTAAAGTACGCGTAAGCAAATAAAACCGTCCGTCAAGTGTTCCGTAAAGCACACGTGCCTCGAGTTTAACAAGCTCTACTACTTTTGTTCAAACCGAAAAGCAACAAAACAATTTGTAGAGCAACGCGTATCACTAAAACAATCCAACACGTTACGTATAAAGCATACTTCCTTCAAATGTCATCAGAACTACACTTCGCCGTTAATATACAACTCAGTAATTTATAGGAACAAAGCAAACAGAAACAGTATTTTCAACGTAATTAATTTATAGCAACCAAGAACAAAACTACCACTCTGCACTCTAATCTGTTTATTTAAAACTAGTTGTTACCATGAACTCTTGTCGACTACTATCACGACTTCGTTAATAACATAAGGCACATACAAAACGTGAATGCCCCATCATATCTAATAACTAATTACAGTTGTTTATCATTTTCGATAAGCCGGAAAGCAATTTACGAATAATCCAATTTAAAACTTCGTTGCAATTTATTTGTTAATGAAAATCAACCTTCAAATTATCTATCTTTAATTAATCTACTTTTAAAATTAATACCCGCGAGTTAAATTGCATACCAATCTGAAAACTATTCGAAAGTATTTACTTTATACAAACAGCGATCCAAAAACGATGTATTTTAAGAACAAAACTGCCCGTTACAAGCTCTTTGTTCTAAAATTTTATCTGCTCATTGTCTAGCCGGAAGATCGCCAGGGTACTTGGAGTAAGCATTGCCGTAATTCTCTATACAAACGGTCCAAATCGTTGATTCCTGGATCGCCTCTAGCTAACCGCTCTTCCCGCCTAGTGCCCACTGGGCCACAGAAGCGATAAGACGGGATGTAAGTCTCAAATGGCAGCTTATTTTTAACTTTGTTAAGCAATCCACCACAAACGTTCACAATCATGGATGTGTCCACTTCCTCATTTAACAATAAAATGAGTCACATTTGCAAAAGCATTTCTATTTTTTACAGCGTAATATAAATGCAAACTTTTATGTAATAATTGTATTTGAACAGGTATTCAGGAAGTTTGTTGTACGAACATATACTTTTAAGTTTAGATGTCCAGCTTCATTGAATATAGACGTTTTAGATTAAATTTTTGAAGTAGTCGAGGATTGCAGCATTCAAAGTGGTATGATTTATAACTCATTGATACGCAACGTTTCCACCCCCACATCCACATCTTAATTTCTATTTTCACTTTCACTAATTACGCTCATTGCTATATAAGACGCTGCTTAGAACCAGAATTGTCAGTTTATTTGGTCTTATGCCTAACAACGCTAATTTTGAATACGCGTTATTCTAAACCTAGTTATTGTTCCAGAAAAAATGAAATCATCAAAAATATTTACCTACGAGGTTTGTTCGATTGCTTTCTCTAGAAAAGATAACCTCAAACGCCACATAGATTCTAAGCATAGTGTTCCTATATCCGGTCTAAGTTGAATCATTCGTGTGAAATTTGTGATGCTGTTTTCTTGAGGAACGATATCCTAAAGCGACATCAAAATACTCATCAAAGTTCATCTGCTTTTATATCATCAATTTTTTACAAACAATAATTAGCAATGTACAATCTAACAATTTACAACACTTGTCTCATCCTGGCACGTGTAACTTATCCTCTGAAGTAGAAGACAAGCGTGGATCTTGTAACATTATTTGTAATGTTAACTATTAAACAAATTAATTAATTAATTAAAATTCAGTAACTTGCATAACTTATAGACAAAAATTCCACAATAAATTACTTTCATATTTTAGTTAGGCTCCTATATAATGAAAGACCAGGTATACAAATAGCTTAAGGCTAAACTATTAAAAATTCCAGTGGCAGGTCATCATAATTTAAAGCTCTAACCTTGTAAATCAAATACAATAAACCTCTTAAAGCTTAGGTCGGTTACAGATTGACAAATCTGATAAAATTAAAATGTAATAGTACCTTTTACCGTAAATAAAGAAAAGCAATTTTTTGTTGAAAAACATAATCTTTTTAATATTTTCGTTGATTGACAGCGGGTTATAGAAAACGAAACATTGTAAATAGCGAAAACTATTTCCAATTTGATTTGTTCAAAGATTGCAAGTAATTTTAAGTAGTCTGGAGACATCCATTGTATTTAAAATCCATTTCGGCTCAAGTGGGTTAACCGGTCTTTTGTTAATGGCAGACTACTGTCGTCAACGGGTATGGTCCACAATTCAGTAATTAAGAAATTCTTAGAAGATATAACATATTTAAACCCTTAGAAAAATAATTGCTTCCGTGACCCTCATCTCGAAGATGGTTGGATTTGGTTTCTAAAATCTTGTTTTGTGGGAGGCTCTGTTAAGTCATTGGATAACCGAAATATGACGTAAATAATAGTTAGAGTAGGAATTAATATATATAACTTAAAGCTTTAGCCAAAAGACAGGGAGTTTTCCAATGTGGCTGTCCGTGGTCAAGAAGTAGAAAAAAACGTAGTTCGCGGGTAACGTTCTCCGGCATCACAGATAGGGAAATTGGAAAGGAGTAATTAGCTCTTCCAGTTCGCGAGGGTTACGCCCGTATGTTGGCGGATTTATAGCGGTACAAGGTAAATAATAAAAAGCTTGCAGGGGTGTGACGCACAAGTTAAGTGATATTGTCAATAAGATCCTGCTGGGTTCGTGTGCCATTCAATTATTTAAAAATTACAAACAAGAGCAACAAGTGAAATTCTTCCCCCCAATTTAAGAGCTGTTCTACGTTGGAATGCAAGCCATCAAACAATGGACAACTTTTAGTAAGTTTTTATAGTTAAGTAGCATGACCAATTTTTAGTTAATTTATTTGTTAGGACTTTTGGCCATAAACCGTAGGATTGATTTAGTGTAAGATTTATAATATAAGTTTTCTTTCATATACAAGTGTTTGGGAATTACTTATGTACGCAAAATTTTCATAATTCCATATTCACCTATTCAATTACAATTCTAAATTAAAATCAATGAATGTAAGAGGTTCACGTTTATGGCTCTGTAAATTAAATAGTTTTGTTTGCCGTTGATTAAGTCAATAGTTTTTTTATTATTTTTTATCATGGAAGTTGCATAAGTATTCAAAAAAGATAAGAGTTGATTAAAAGAAACAATTGTCCTCCTTGGGATGACAAGTCTCTCAAGGTTTTGCAGGAACATTTGGACATTCTTGACTTGTATGGCGCCCTTGATAATTGTCAATAAGCCACAATATTTCTGAAAGATAAGTGCCAAATTTTTTTGTAGCAAAAGACAAGATGAAAATTAAATAAACAAATGGGCGATTACTTACCTAACATTGGTGGACTTTTTAAAAAAGTACTACAGCCAATGCTAATTGAGGAAGTTTGTCTATTGAAACTAATACGTTTCTAGCTACTCGTTGTACCATAAAGTTTTTATCTAAAGTTGGGCATCAACTTCCGATACAGGTAGCGGTAAAATCTTCTACTGTTTAAATTTGCTGCAATGCAAGGTTTTCAACAAAACTGAATCATGTTGAGTATCAGCTTCAGACGAAGGTAGAGTGCGATGATTTATTGCTTAGGTATGTTGTAAAGCCAGGTTTCTTACTAAGAGAATATCGTTGTGAGCATTAACCACGAAGGGCGGTATCGTACAATCAATTATGGCCGCAGACTGTTGTACCAAAAAGCTTTCTTCTGAAGTTGCATCGTATTTAAGCATAAACTTTCAAAGCTGGCATCGGTAAGATCTTCTACTGTTTAGAGTGCTGTAGTGTAAGGTTTTAGCAAAATTGAATGGCGTTGAGCATAAACTTCATATGGAGGTATAGCACGATCATTTATGGTACTGGAACGTTGTAAAGCGAGGTTTCATGGTAAAGGATTTTAGTGGAGAGCATCGACCTCGAGTTTGTGCCCTCAGACTATTGTACTATAAAGCTTTCTTCTAAAGTTGCATTATATTCAACATATACTTCGAGGCAGGTATTGGTAGGATCTTGTACTGGTTCAGGGTGCTGTAATGCAAGGTTTTCAGCAAAAATTGAATGGTGTTGAGAAACAACTTCATATAGAAGTACAGCACGATCATTTATGGCAATGGAATGTTGTAAAGCAAGGTTTCATGCTAACAGACTTTAGTGGAATGCATCAGCCTCGGAGGGAGGTATCGCACAATCATTTATTGTCTCAAACTATTATACCATAAAGCTTTCTTCTAAAGTTGCATCATATTAAACATCAACGTCCGAGGTAGGTATCGATAAGATCTGGTATTGTTTCAGAGTTTTGTAATGCAAGGTTTTAAACAGAAATTGAATTGTGCAGAATATCAACTTTAGCATTAGGTCCAGTGCGATAATTTATCGTTTTGAAATGTTGTAAAGGAAGAATTCCTACTAATTAAATATTCTTGTGAGCATCAACTATATAGGAAGGCATTGCAGAATCGCTTATGGCCTCAAACTGTTGTACAATAATGCTTTTTTCCAAAGTTGCATAATGTTGAGCGTAAATTTCCAAGACAGGCAACGGTAGGATCTACTCCTGCATTAGTGCTGTAATGCAAGTGTTTTCAACAAAAATTGAATCGTGTTGAGTATTAACTTCAGAATGAAGTACAGCATGATAATTTATGGCTTTGGAATGTTGTAACACAAGCGTTTTCGACTAACTGATACCTCAGTGGTAGATATCGCCCTCTTATTTATGATTTCAAGATTGTTGTACCATGAAGCTTTCTTCTAAAGTTGCTTTATGTTGAGCATCAACTAAGGAAGCAGGTATCGGTAAGATCTTCTACTGCTTCAGAATGCTGTAGTGCAAAGTTTTAAACAAAAATCGAATCGTGTAGAGTATCGACCTCATAAAGAGGTATAGCACGATCATTTATGGCCTCGTAATGATATAAAGCGCAGTTTCCTATTAATTGACTATCGTTGTGAGAATCAATTACACGGTGATGTATTGCACAATCACTTTTGACCTCAGACTGTTGTACCATGAAGCTTTCTTCCAAAGTTGCATCATATTGGGCATAAACTTCTGAGGTAGGTATAGTAAGATCCTCTTCTGTTTCAGAGTACTGCAAAGCAAAGTTTTTAATAAAAATCAAATCATGTTGAGTATCAATTTCAGAACGACGTACAACTCTATCATTTATGGTCCTGGAATGTCGAAAAGCAAAATTCCCTACTAATGAGGTATTGCACAATTACTTATGACCTCAGACTGGTGTACCAAAAAGCTTTTTTGTAAAATACCATCATGCTAAGCATGAACTTCCTCTTCTACGTAGCTTCTACAGAGTTTTACTTGATTCCTAAACCGCTGTTTAATAAGAATGTAATCTATTTGATATCTCCCTGTGTCCTGGCATCTTTCATGTGTGTCGTCTTCCTAGCATGATGTCGAAATAATGTATTTGTGATAGTTTAGTTGTTTTTGTCGCTAAATTCTACAAACCTATTTACCCTATCGTTTCTCGTGCCTAAGCCAAATATAACAACTACCGCTCTTTCCCTACCATCACCTACCGCCGCACTAAAATCTCGTGTAATTACTAAATTTTTATGTCTTTTACGAATCTTAGTATGTCTTAGATGTATTTGTAGATCGCCGCTACCTCTTCCTCACTATAGCAAGAGGTGGGTATGTATATTTGTGTTATAGCTGTATTTACCGGTTTAGATTATAATCTAACCATAAATATTCTTTCGTTCTTATGTAGGTAGTTTTCTACACAGTGTCTTATTTTTTTTCGCATAACTATCCCCACACTCAAATTTCCTTTCTCTGATCGTGTAGGAATTACTCTATAGTCTCCGCTACAAAAGTCCTCGGCCTGTGGCTATCGAACTTTGCTAATCCCTACTTTGTCAATTCGTCAAGTCCAAAAATAAATAACGAAATAAAACACTAAACGTAAAAAGTTAAGCTCAAAATAAAAAAGTCAAACTCAAAAATAAAAAGTCAAAAGTAAAACACTGTAAATATAAACTATACAACACTGCGATTACCGCTGAAGACGAAAAGTCGTGAAGCGTCCTTTTCTACTCCATAAGGATTAGAACACCTACAGGGTCAAATTCTTAAACCCTGGTGCTACAGTGCTAGAATAATACCGCCTAAGAAACGAAGTCCGCTTTGTCCCACAGTCAAGTATTACTCCAGCCTTCTGAGCATAATTTTCGATTGAACCATTTGGCCAGAAAGTTTATTTGGAAATCGACCCCAGCAACTACTATCTTGATCCCTCTTGTTATTGTCCTACCACTTAACCCCCTGGGCGATCTAGCTTAAGCCCCCACTACCGTTAACTGGAAGGAATTGTCGCGTTGGAAAGCGGTCAAACTATTACCGTGGCAAACTGGAGCCTCAAACCCAAAGTTCAACGACAAATTGACTAGGGAAAAACCCAGTTAAATTTGATAATGGCAAGAATATAAGTATAAGGAACAAAATTTGTTTAGAAAGTGGAAGTTAGTGTACAGCGACAAGTGTTTTCTAAAATAGAAAAGAGGCCTGTCTAGTCACACAAATAAGACAGTTGGTTAGAAGTATCATAACCCGATTGATTTTATGATATAATTCGAATTCCTCCGTTATTAGAAAATTCCTATTCTGTTGTCGAGCAATTTCACGCTATTCTGGTTAGGGGTAATTTCACTCTATTCTGGTGAGGGACAACTTCACACTATTCTGGTGAGGGTAATTTCGTCCCATTAGATAATTCCACTCGATTGATTTTATTATATATTTCGAATTCCTAGTAGGAATATTGTTATGCAAAAAATAAACGAATACATAAAGACAATGTCCCATCTTTGGGTGCAGGAAATAGATGCTCGAGCTAGGATTTGTTATTGGTAGTATAAGAAAAATGAACATGAAAACAAAGTCGGTTAAATTTGCAGATTGAAAATCTGGGCATACTGCGCATATTCAACTACTGGCTAGAAAAGTTTATAGAAAACGAACTAGTAAATGTATATTTAAAATAGGAATTAAAGTGGTTAAGTTACAACAACCGGCAGTAGACAAAGAATTTGCGGACATGTGTTGCTATATGTTTCGACTCGTTGGAGTGGAGATTGGAAATAAAGATGCATATTATTTGTTAGAGGATTTTCCTAAACATTAATTTTAATGATATCATACAATTAGCACAAAATGCATCCTAAATTACCCAAAATCACTCCAAAACCCAGACCTACGCTCCAAACCCTAGGCTTATGCTTGGGCGTAAACTTAATTTTTTATACACACGTTCTTTTGTTGACCGATGGCACATTATTCTTACAAAATGCGTTCATATATTTGGAGAAGCAGCGAGGACATAGCTCAATCGTTTACGGAAGCTGTTAATCGATCTATTCATAATTAATTTATATATAACTTGTATCTGTTTTTAAAGCAAATTGTGTAACGGATCATTTCTAAGTGTATGAAGGAATGTCTACTTGTTTGAGTAAATGCACCATACTAACCTTAGCCCTTGGCTAACTGTCCTGCCGTTCTATGGCGGTTACCGCTGGTGAAATATTCAGGTACTATTACAAATCTATATTCGCCTGGGTGGGATGCACAGGCGTCGTGCGTGACTTTTTGGGTATAAAGAACGAATTTTTAAAACTAGAGGTCAGGAAATTGCAGAAATTTTACATATACCCAAAGTCTGTTATATTTTAAAGTTTAATAATCAACACTCGCTGTACATATCCAACTATTAGTTAGAAAAGGAAATAAAAGAAGAAGATGTAGATTTAAACTTTACCATAAAAATTAAGTTGGATAAGTTAAAAATTACTCCAAATAAAAGAATATCGGCAGCATACAAAAGGAATCTACAGGCTATGTTTTGACTCGATGGGGTTGAGAATGGAAATAAATATTATTATTATTTGCTACGGAGTATTTTCTAAACAATTAATTTAATGGTATCACGATACGGAAGTAGCGTAAAATACATCCTAAATCACCCAAAGTGATTTTTAAACTCGGACCTATGCTCCAAATTCTGAGTCCCTAACCGTTCGTATGCCTAATTTCTTATACACCAATATTATTTTGTTGAAAAATAAAAAAATATGTTTTTGAAACGCGTCCATATATTAGGAGGAGCAGCAAGGATATAAGTGATCCCTGTTATTTAGCACCTGCACCAGTAAATTGAGGTGATCGAATTAGTAAGCATGCGCAGATATTTCATCCTTTTAATTATATTAAGTATAGATTTTTAAGAAAACTAGTAAGTTAGCTTTAATAGTGGTACGAGTTTGACCGCTAAAGTACTATAGCACGATTGATTTTATTATATAGGTCAAATACCTCTGTAATGAGAAGATTGTTATTCAGAAAATAAACACTGTTTAAAATTAAAATTTATTGGGTTTGATATATGGTAAACACTTAGAAAAAATGAGATTGTTCAAATCATCGAAATTCTAGATAGTATGGAGTTAATTAATACAGAATAATGGTAAATTTCTTGTTCAGAAAGACCTTAATAGTAGTCTGCGCGGGAAGTTCTCGAAAATTTGTACTTACTAGATATGGCGTAAACACTAAAGCATGTGAGTTTTTGGACGGAACTGTTGGAAATATTTACCACAAGTATATACTTTCCATATGTGTTTCGTGTAGGACGCAACTAACAAAAGTTAATTAGAGAATTTGTTAGAGGAACTACCGAAAAAATAGCATCTTTTTTTGCAAAATAATTTGCGATTTTGTTTGCATGCCTCCGACATCATTCCGCACTTAATCTATAAAGTATAGATAGTATCTTTTCTATGTAAGTTAGTACTCAAAGGTGGTAAACAGACACGAAGATTTAATATTGAAGAATTGAAAATCGCTTAACGTATTAAAAGCAAATGTTTAACTCAAATAAACGAAGATTGAAGTACGCAAATAAAAGTTTTAAATTTTTTGTTGGAATATTTAATTAGGCGATAATTAATAGTGCTGTAACTTCTTCTGATAATACTTAACATGATACGAATTTTATTGAAAACTTTGCATTACAGTACTCTGAAATAGCAGAGGATTTTACGATACCCCTCACGGAAGTAGATGCTCAACACGACGCAACTTTAAAAGAAAGCATCATTGTACAGCAGTCTGAGGTCATAAGTGAATGTGCGACTAAGCCTCTGTAGTTGATGCCCACAACGATATTCAGTTACTAGGAAACCTTGTTTTACAACATTCCGAAGTCAAAATCATCGCACTGTACCTCCTTCTGAAGTTGATACACAATACGATCCGATGATTGTTTAAAACCTTGCATTGCAGCACTCTGAAACAGTAGAAGTTACCGAGACCTGCTTTGCAAGTTGAGGTACAGAACAATCATTTTTGGCCTGGGAATTTTGTAAAGCGAGGTTTTCTGCTAACGGGTTTTAGCGAAAAGCTTCAATCTCGGAGGCAGGTATCGCACATTAATTTATGTCATCAGACCATTGCACCATGTAGCTTTCTTCTAAAGTTGCTTTATGTTGAGCATCAACTTGCGATACCTGCCTCCGAGATTGATGCTTTCGCTAAAACCTGTTAGCAGAAAACCTCGCTTTACAAAATTCCCAGGGCAAAAATAATTGTTCTGTACCTCCATATGAAGTTGATACCCAACACTATTCAATTTTAGCTGAAAACCATGCTTAGCAGCACATTGAACCAGTAGTAGACTTTAGTGATACCTACCTGGCTCAGAAGTATATGCCCAATATAAATCAATTTAGTAAGAATGCTTTATGGTACAACAGATTGAAACCATAAGTGTTTGTGCGATACCTCACTTTGTGGTTAATTTTCACAACCATAATGCATTAGTAGAAAACCTCGCTTTACAACAATACAAGGCCATGCTTGGTGGTGCGGTACCTTTTTCTAAGGCTGAAACTCAACACGATTCGATTTTTGTCAAAAGCTTTGCATTACAGCACTCTGAAACAGTAGAGGATCTTACGATACTTATCACGAAAGTAGATGCTCAAAATGACGCAACTTTGGAAGAAAATTTCATGGTACAATAGTCTGAGGCTATAAGTGAATGTGCGATACAGCATCTGTGCTTGATGCTCACAACGATATTAAGTTACTAGGAATCCTCACTCTACAACATTCCTAAACGATAAATCGTCATACTGTACCTCCTTCTAAAGTCGGTATTCAACATTATTTGATTTTTGTTTAAAACCTTGCATTGCAGTACTCTGAAACAGTAGAAGAACCTACCGATACCTGTCTCGAAAGATAATGCTCAACATAAAGTAACTTTATAAGAGAGCTTCATGGTACAAAAGTCTGAGGACATAATTTATTGTGCGATACCTCCCTTCGAGGTTGATGCCCTTCACTATAATCTGTTAGCAGAAAACCTCGCTTTACACACATCCCAGGCCGCGAATGATTGTTTTGCACCTGCGTATAAATTGATACTCAACGCCATTCAATTTTTGCTGAAAGCCTTGCATTGCAGCACACCAGACAAGTAGAAGACCGTAGCAATACCTACCTCGGAAGTTTATGCTCAATGATGCAACTTTAGAAGAAAGCTTTATGATTCAACAGTCTAAGGTCATAAGTGATTGTACGATACTTCACTCTGTGGTTGTACTTTACACCGATAATGCATTAGTAAAAACCTCGCTTTACAACAATATAAGGCCATAATTGATTTTGTTGTGCCTTTTTCTAAAGTTGATACTCAACACGATTCGATTTTTGTTATAAGTAGTAGACTTTAGCGATACCTGTCTCAGAAGTATATAACCAATATGATTCAACTTGTAAGGAAGCTTAATGGCAGAACAGTCTTAGACCATAAGTGATTGTGCGATACTTCACTCTGTGGCTAATCCTCACAATGATAATACATTAGTAGGAAACCTCGCTTTACAACAATATAAGGCCATAATTGATAGTGCTGTACCTCCTTCTGAAGTTGATACTCAACATGATTTAATTTTTGATAAAAGTTTTGCATTACAGCACTCTGAAACAGTAGAGGGTCTTACAATACCTGTCACGGAAGTTGATGCTCAATATGACGCAACTTTACAAGAAAACTTCATGGTACAACAGTCTGAGGCCGTAAGTGAATGTGCGATACAGCATCTGTGGTTGATGTTCACAACGACATTCAGTTACTAGGAAACTTCGCTTTACAACATTCCAAAGCGATAAATCATCGTACTGTACCTCCTTCTGAAGTGGATATTCAACACTATTCGATTTTGTTTAAAACCTTGAATTGCAGCACTTTAAAACAGTATACCTTACCGATACCTGCTTCGCAAGTTGAAGCTCAACATAAACCAACTTTAGAAGAAATCTTCATGGTACATTAGGGTGAAGACATAAAGTAAATCTGCTGTGTACTTTTGTTTAGCAAGATATTACACTGAAATGAATGTGAATGACTTGAATGCACGATCAAAAGACAACTTTTTGTCGTGTTTTGTGGTATCCCTATAGAAAGAGACGAAAATTTTGATTATGGTGGCGACAGTAACGCAGATGGTAAAATTTGAAAAACACACTCATAATCAAAACAGAAACCTTATTTGCGAAACTCAAGTAGAATTTCATTGAGGAAAGTCAAAATGTTTTGATACTGTATATTTGTAGGAAGTACAACACCTATATCTGCATCATCATCACCATCTTCATCAAACATATGTGACGCAGACTTTCAGGTATCAACCGGTTCGTGTAATAATATTAGTAGAGAGATAGAAGAGAAATATTTTGAAGATGTTGATTATTGTAACCACTTCAGCTCGGACGATTCCATTGCAGATCCAACTTATGAAGATGGAAATACTGTTGCATATAAACTTGTAGTTACTAAGGCATGAGTTCAGATGAGGAAAGCGAGATAAAACAATACTACCAACAAAAGTTACTTGCTTTTTCAAAAACTATATCTACTCCAAAAGTGTATCAAACCATGATTTGATTTTTAATGCTGTTATTACCAAGAAATTTCTGGACATAATTCTAAGAAAATCTAATAGATATGTGAATAAAAAGAGTATAAATTTGGAAATATTTGTAGTTGCACTACAAGCATTCTTTGAAATTTTAATACTTATGGGATTTCATTCTTTGCCAAGTTTTCGTCTATATAGGTCAACCGATCCAAATATGAGAGTGATGGAATAGCAAAAATGTCCCTAAACCGATTTTTAAATATTCTGCGATATTTGCATCTAAATGATAATTCTAAAATGCCACGTGGGAAGATTCTAATTTTGATAAACTATCCAAATTCGGCCTATGGTAAATACTCTCGATAATAACTTCAAAAAATTGTATATTACAGACAGACACCATGCAATGCATGAAAGTATGGTTGTTTTCAAAAAAAGAATTAGTTTCAAGCAGTATATGCCCAGGAAGCCTGTAATGCGCGGTTTCAGAGTTTGGTCCGTGGCATGTTCAAAGGCAGCCTATTTATTGTAATTTGATGTCTACCAAGGAAAATCAAAAGAATAAAATGAGGACCAATGTATACTAGCAGGTATACTTGCAGTTATAGAAACCATACTGGAACAAAAGCTAGAGTCTATACTTCGATAATTTTTTTACCACTTTTGAGTTGCTACTGTATCTTGAAAAAAAATACTTCGGCCGAACATTACGCAGTAATTGAAAGCATTTTCCCAAGGAACTTTTAGCAATTGACAAAACTTTAAAAGTGGGCGCTTTGAATTTGCCATGTCTTTTGACATTTCAGTCGTAAAATGAAAAGACAGTGGTAAAAAACCATTATTGGTAATTAGCAATATGGACAACCCGAGTGAAACTTTAACGTGCGAAAAAACTGAGGAAAAAGAAGCAGTAGAATGTCCTCTTCCCATTTATACTTACAACCGTTTTATGAGAAAAGCTAATCAATTTGATCAACTTCATTTCTACCACAATATTTCTTGGAAGTCGAGAAGATGGTGGCTAAAATTATTCAATTTTTTCTAGATGTAGTGAATGTAACTTCTTTCATTTTACATAAATTTTAAATAAAACTCAATAAGCAAAAGCCACTGACTTAAACTTCAGAAATCTACTAGCAACTCAATTGGTAAGCAACTACAATTGCAGGACACGCAAAAATCCACCGTCATTTGCATATAAAACGTTGAAAAAAGTTAGTGGTTGGCTGTTGCAATAGACAATTAAAATAGACTCTCTGATGTAGACAAGCATGTCAATAAAAGGTACATTAGACGTTGTGCGTGTTGTAGTACCAAGTAAAAGTGTTCGTACATGTTATGAAAGGCCTGTGATGTAGGTTGTTTAGTAACATTTCATACTCATCATGAATAGAGTTTCAGTCCTACAACTGGTTGAACGCGTACCTTCATTGTTTCCTATTCTGAGCTAATCTACACATTTCTCTGAAATACCCACAGCCTACATCTTTCACTATCAGTGTGCAATAGTCTAATCTTGGTTTACCTCTACCTATCTTTTTTCCTTTCTTTGCTTCTAATATATTACACACTATTCCCTTACACCTTAGTATTTGTTCTAATGGTCATATCTCTCTTATTTTTTAATGTTTTCCACATATTTTTTTTTCCTCTATCATTTCGAGAATGCCTTTCTAAGCAACTTTTTCTGTCCATGATATTATCGTCATCATACGTCTGTAGAACCTCATTTCAAAGACTTCTACCTTTTTCTTGTCCGCTTTTCCCACTGTCTACGTTTCACATACATCTATACGGTACTGTGCTTCACATATATGTTTTCAGCAATCTTTTTCTTGTTTCTGTTTGTTGTCTTTGAACATAGTAGTTGATTTGTTAAATGTAGCACGGCCTTGCGCCATACTGTTGTTACGAACTATTAGGCAATCTGGCCAACACGTAAGTTGCATAACCGAAGTGTATTCTACAAGAGTCTAGCATATTCGAGAAACCATCAGACTATGAATCATCTAGGTAATCTTAGAGTACATATAAGATCGGTGGTGAGTGTACATCAGTTAGTGTATATCCAAAGATCGTAAATAAATCATATTGTGTATGGTTAGTTGGTTATTATGTTTTGAAAGTCCTACAGTAAATATATATTTGTGTTATGTGAACGTGCATATTGTACCGCCAGCTTGTACATGCATAGACAAAAGGGTATTAAATAAATTATAGTAGTGTTAGTGTTGTTAAGAAGACTTATGGTTAAGGATTTAGCATAAGAAGATATTAGTGCTTGTCAATAGTAATAGTGTGACAGGGCTTCATTATTAATTGGGCAGAAAACATTTATAAATAAGGCATTGCTGTTAATTAAATTTGTGAATAGTGAATAATAAAGACTTTTGTTATTTCTTGTTCTAAATTAGCGAACGCGTTAACAGTAGCCCGGTACACTGGTGTCAAACTGTGTTGGGTGTATAGTGATTAATTTAAAAGTAAAAACACAAGTCTAAAGACACTAGAGTAGTTTGTATATGCCTATTACAAGAAGTCAAAGTAAAATGCACGCAGAAACCTTAATGAATTTCCTTAAGGATTTTAAATCCGGTACGGAAGAGAGGTCGGCTAAACTAGAAGTGACACAGTGAAAATGGTGCGAAAATGGAAGAAAAGTAGAATGAAAATACATCTACGCTATAACATAGATTATTGAAAGGTTCCATTACATTGAAAGAAGATTTCACTGAACAGATTAAAACAGTTGAGCAAATGTTGGACAGTAAATTGGTAAAAATGGAAGAAGATGTGATGAGACTGCAAGAACAAATGATTTCACTAACAACGTGGTCACTTGAATTAGCAAACCTAGTTGTAAATCAGAATATTCCTGAAATAAGAAGCATGCAAGGAAGCGAGTCAATACCGTCAAAATTTAAACTAAAACCACCCACATTTGATGACAAAACATCTTGGTCGACATATTTGAAAGAATTTGAAGCTATTGCAATAGCCAACGATTGGTGTAACAAAGAGAAGGCTAGCTCCTTAATAGCGGCCCTAATGGGAGAAGCTTTTACCATCTTGCAAACGATTTCCGATCACCAACAGAATGATTACGGCCCCGTAATATCGAAGCTTGAGATGAGATATGGAGACGTTTACCTTCAACAGGTTTAGCATGCACAAATTAGGAACCGCTAGCAAAAGACAAATGAAAACCTGCAAGAATTCGAACCTGACATTGTTAGATTAGTTAGATTGGCATACCAAACGGCAACAGATAGCTTCCTTAAACAACTGGCTGTTCAAACATTTGTGGATGGCGTTAAAGATGGCGAAATATAGCAAGCGCTTATTCTCTTGAATTTGAAGCAGGTAAGCAAACACCACACAGGGTAAATTACAAGTGTTTGATCCGCCTTAGAAGAACCTGGTCAATCGCAGAACAGAATAGAAGAAATAATCAACCGTGTTTGAAAAACAAAAGGCGGAAAGGCTGGAAAGACAACGACCGTGGAGATTGGGTCTGCAATGCTGGAGCTGCGGTGAAGTTGGTCATATATGGAGACGCTGTATTCAACCAAAAAAACAATCGGTTGAGCATCATGAAACTAAATCAAGTCGACGTTAGGGGGCGAAATTCGACAGCATAACGTAGTGCCCCGGAGATTATCATCCGTGCTGCATCGTCGATGGGAAGTCTGGATAGCATTTATATTGGTGGTAGAATTAAATGTAGGATTCTCCGATTACTCGTCAATGCAGGAGCGACAAGAACTGTTGTGAGACCAGATTTGGTTGGTCGTGGAAAAGTGCTATCTGCATCGGTATGTCTTCGAACGGCAAGTGGTGAGAAAATTTCCACTCATGGAAAGACTGACGTAACGTTGGGAATTAGAGATAAACTTATAAATTATCGGGTGTTGGTAGCTGAAATTACAGAAGAAGTCATTTTGGGAATGGATCTCATGAGAGAATATGGGTTTCATGTGAGCATGAAAGAAAATGTGCTTCGGATAGATGATGATGAGATTCCATTTCAAGGGACGAGTAACCAGACGATGCAAGTTCGAATGATTTGTGATATGAAAATATCCGTGAAGACGAAAATAATCGTGATGGGACGCCCAGATGGTATTCTCCGGGAAGAACAAGTATGCATGATTGAAGCAACTGAATCGGGAATGGGTCAGGAGGGATTACAGTTGGAAGAACGCTCAACATAATTCCGCATACGGTGACCCTGAATAAACACATGATAGTGGGAAGTCGCATTCCAGTATGCCATATTAAACGTTATGTGGATGACACAAAAGATAAACCAGCCAACGGTTGCTCACAGAAATTGCTGGATATGTTGATACCTTCGTGTCAAGGATTAAACGGCAACCAACTGGGCAAAGTAAAAAACTGATCGGACAATATCGAGGTGTGTTTGCACTGGATGATAGTGAGAAAGGAAGGACAAATGTTGTGCAACACAAGATTAATACTGGAGATGCGCAACCGATACGACAACATCTTGTGGCAAAACGTAAGGAAGCCAAGGAATGATTGCAGACATGGAGAAACAGGAAGTGATTGAGCCTATGGGCAACCTTGGTAGTGCTTGGCACGAAAAAAGGATGGGTCGAAAAAGTTTTGTGTTGACTACCGGCGGTTAAACAATGTCACAAAGAAAGACAGCTATCCCTTGTCCAGAATTGATAACACCTTGGATACTCTATCCGCATCTAAATGGTTTTCTACCTTCGACTTGAGAAACGGATACTGGCAGGTAGGCTTGGAGTCGAACGATAAAGATGAAACTGGGATTACAATTTGAACTGGATTATGGCAGTTCAAGGTCATGCCCTTTGGATTATGCAATGCTCCTGATACTTTTAAACGTTTGATAAAGTCGATACTGCGTGGACTGTCCTGGAATACACGTCTGGTGTACGTAGATGATGTGATAATGTTAGGCGGATCTTTTGAAAAACATCTTAGGAACCTAGAGGATATATTCCAAAGATTAGGGGGAGCAGGCCTTATCTTGAGTCTTAAGAAATGTCACTTATTTGGAAAAGAGGTGAAATACCTAGGACATGTCATTTTGAAGACCATAATAAGAGCAGATCCTGACAAGATAAAAATGGTGCAGGAGTGGCCTACACCAGCAGATATACACCAACTACGCAGCTTTTTGGGATTGTGTACATATTACCTACGTTTTATACTAGAGTTTGCGAACATTGCCAAATCGTTGACGAAATTAACCGAAGATGGACAAGAATATAATTGGAATGCCGACTGCCACAGCGCATTTGCACAACTGAGACGGCTGCTAGTTACAACAACGATTCTGAGTTATCCACGCATGCAGGGTAAATTTATGTTGTATACCGTGCCAGCAACACAGCTATAGAAAGCGTTCTTTCCCAAGTGCAGGGGTCATAAAAAGTTATTGGGTATTTCTGTAAGGTCTTGTCGCAGTCAGAAAGGAACTATTGTGCGACAAGAAGGGAGCTGTTGTCCGTCGTCAAATCCGTAGAGCTATTTTATAACTACTTATACGGCGTAAAATCCTGTTAAGAGAACACCATGTTGCACTAAAATGGTTAGTGCAGTTCCGAAATCCTGAAAGGCAAGTTGCAAGGTGAATAGAACGGCTGCAGGAATATCACTTTGACACAGAACATCGTGCAGGAAGTAGCCATCGGAATGCAGACGCTCTGTCAAGAAGACCGTGTCCGGCAGACTGCAATCATTGCTCCTAGATAGAAGAGAAAATAAGTGTCATCCATAGAATGGTATCTACGGAAGGCACTTTGGCGTGAAAAGAACTCTCGAAAGAGTAGGAAAAAGATTCTATTGGGTGAACTGCAGGCAAGATATAAAGGAGTGGTGCCGGAAATGTGAGTTGTGTGTCTCTGGAAATGGCCCGGTAAAAAAAAATGGAAAACCCCAATGAGACTGTATAATGTGTGGAATCCTTTTGAGAGGGTAGCCATTGATATAGCTGGTCTGATTCCTGAGTCAGAGAAAGGAAATAAATACATTTTGGTTGCAATGAATTATTTTACCAAACGGCCGGATGCGTATGCTATACCAAACCAAGAAGCTGAGACGGTTGCAGATGTACTAGTGAGGTAGTTGTTTTGTCGCTTTGGAGATTCGTTGGAATTACACTCCGATCAAGGTAGGAACTTCGAATCAGCGTTGTTTCAGAACATCTGCAAACATCTTGGAATCAGGAAGACTAGAACCACGCCACTTCTCTAACATCAACGAGACTGGGATCAATATTTACATTTGTTCCTACTAGCGTCCCGATTTTCCGTACACAACAGCACAGGATACTCTCACGCTTGCATGATGTTAGGACGTGAATTGCGGCTAGCATGTGATCTTCAGTTTGGATTTAAACCTGGAGAAAAGGTCGCAGGTGAAGATTACGTTAGTAAGCTTCGCGAATTATCAAATAGCATTCACGAAAACGTCCGAAAGAATATCCAGACAGCAAGTGATCCAGTGTAATCATTATATGATACGATAGCACAAGAAGGTGGTTACCAACCTAACGATTTAGTGTGGTTGTACAATTCACAAAGTAAGCGTGGATTGTCACCAAAATTATACAGACAATAGGAAAGACCGTACGAAGTGTTAAAATTGGTGGATGATGTAGTGTACCGGATCAGAAAATCTCCCCGTGGTAAACCGAAGGTGGTACACTTTGACCGTTTAACATCTTACGCTGGCAACATCCAGGAAGACTCGAGTAATGAAAATGGCGTTCGAAGAGTTATTAAGCGCGAGCCAAATGTAGATTTTAAGAGTTTCATGGCGGCGTATGGTGGTTCCGCTAAGGCGAGATTTCGCGTTGTTGTTGAAGAGCAGCAAGATCTGTTTAGAGCACCAGAAGGGTATTCCCTTGCACATTGCGTAGCTCAAGATCTGTAAATTTCAAGAAGAATAGCTGTTGCTTTCAAGACAAAGTTTGGATGTGTGGATAAATTAGTACAACAGCAACCAACTGTAGAAAAAGGCTTTAGTTCTTCAGGATGGAAATTGTTATGTTTACTATCTGGTCACCAAAAATTTTTCATGGCAGAGACCTAGTTATGGAAATCTATGGGAAGCTTTGTTGAGGCTTAAGGTTCGGATGATGGAAAATGGAGAAACGAGACTAGTGGTGCCCAAGCTAGGCTGTGGACTGGATCGTTTTGTTTGTTGCTATCAACCGGTTGTCTACCAAGACCAAGCAAAGAATGTTGGCTGTTATTTGCAACGACGTGGTGGATGCACCAGAAGAGATAGCTGCCGATTCCATCATCAGTCATCAAATTGACGTCAAAATGTTTTTACAGTTACGGGACAGAACGGTTTTAAAGAGGGGGCAGTGTTACGATCTATTAGGCAACTCATCAAACACGCAAATTGCATAACCGAAGTGTATTCTACAGAAGTCTAGAACATTCGAGCAATCATCAGACTATGAATCATCTAGTTAATTTTAGGGTATATATATATATATATATATATATATATATATATATATACCGCCAGCTTGTACATAAATAGACAACAGGGTAATATATAAATTATAGTTAGTGTTGTTAAGAAGACTTATGGTTAAGGATTTAGTTTAAGAAGATATTAGTGCTTGTAAATTCATTAGTGTGATAGAGCTTCATTGTTAGTTGGACTGAAAATATCTATAGATAAGACATATACTGTTAATTAAACTTGTGAATAGTGAATAATAAAGACTTTTGTTGTTACTTGTTCTAACAGTAGCCCGTTATACTGTGTAAATATTTTTGTATTCATTGTAATCAATAGATTAGACAAAAATTCTTAGTATTATCATTATGTGGTCGAATTAGCAACCACTGATTACATATTCGAAAGCACATTACCAAATGTTCATTGGTTGATGTATCGGCCACCCATTTTTTTTTCAAAGATAAACAAAATTACCTATAAAATGTAAATTGTCTGTATTACTTAGACTGTTTTGAACTCGTTGCAATTGAAAAGGTTTCATTTTCTAGCAAAAAATAATACTGTGCCTTAAAGGGTTAAATACGAAGCTTTAAGGATAAATTTCTAATAACAAATACTTTCGACTACAAAATTATCGCTAACGCCCTCAAGCCAAATTCGACAACGAATGAAGGTAACTTTATTAGAAGTAGAGCCTAACAGCCGTGATGATGGCTCTGCAGTCGGTTTGAATATGAAAAATCAATAAATATATTTAAATTTATTTTAACTGTGTTCTTCAGCAATATGTAGCAAGATTATTTATTCTACAAAACACGATTCAGACGCTTTAACACTTTTCTTGTAAGGTTTGTAATTATTAAACTGAACTGTTAGACCAACGGTATTTAAAGCCCGCTTTCAAATAAATACTTTTATTTAGATCATTTTGCTAGTGAAAATTTATGAATATATTTAAATAAAGTAATAAAGCTATGCACGGATAAAAACAAGTAATTACGCTCACAAAAGTATTTTCTTCGATATTACCTGAAAATGTTTCTTCATAATTATTTTACTGTATGGTAGTGCTGAAATACAACAAAAAATTCGAATATGTAAAGCTTCGTTCTGTAAAACATTATAGCGGATTGGAAATGGCATTGAAATAGTAACAATAGTCTGATTATGAACATGATTAGACTAAAATATTTCATTTTCTAACCCACACCTAATCACATAAATCTGTGGCGGAGTAAAAATGCGCTCGAATTTTGAAGTAGAAGCAGTCGATATTTTACATTGACTCTGTAAATATCCGTAAGGGTACAGTAGCCTGAACATATTGCTGCTGCCATCTTCTGAGTTTCTAAATTACGTTCAAGCTAATAAATCTCTGGTGTGGACCTTGCATGAGTTCGTATATGAAAACTGTAACGTGTGGTAATCATTTTCAAATTCACATTTAATAAATTGCGGATGGACTATAGATCTACTATTGAAGTAAATTTACATATAAACCGCATATCGATAGTGTAGACGTGATATCTCGTTATCTACAAATTTTCTTTGAAACGAGTTAGCAAGTGGAATTGATCCACAAATATAGCTCGACATTGCTGGTGACATCTAGTAGATGAAAAAATGTCTAGTTTTAAAATGTATTTCTAAAATAAACAACCTTTATGATACGATTTTGTACGTGTAAATTGCATTTGCAAGTATACTCAAACTAATAATCGTATCTGCAAAAGTGTTGGTGTAAGTTAATGCATAGTAATTGCTAATAGTGGTGACATCTTGTAACGGAGTACAGACATGGTTAGTATAATTTTAAGTTTGTGGAATCGAGATCTGTTGTATTATAGAAAATAAATCAATATTTGAAGAGGTCTGCTACTGCATGAATATTGTAAGTTGCGAGTTAGTTTTATAGATTTCACTACGGTAGATGGGAGTCCGTAAACATTAATAATTTAATAATAAAGCTAAAGTAGGAGTAATAGCTTTGTTAAAATATTGTTGAGTAGTTACGTAGAGTCACAAATACCTAATTATTATTATTTTCATGTACTGAATACTCATCAGAAGGTTAAAATTCATAGCAAACACGTGCTTCTTTCAATACATTAAAATCGTCTACTGCCTACAAAAATGAAAATATTTTTCTATTTCAGACTGTTGCAGAAAAAGAATAGTGCTTAATAGTTTGCAAACATAATTAACATATTGGCAAGATTCTTTCATAACAATACTACGCAACTGTTAAGGCGTATTAATTATGTTGGTAAGCAATATATTTTCAATAACTCAAAAATTCTTAATTTCTGTTCAAAAACCCCGGCTGTAAATATTAAAATTAATTGTAGTTGCAGTCATTTGGTTCCATATATTGACTATGTTTACACAGACAATTAACGCAGGCTTTATTAAACTGATTTTATAACAGCCGTTTACACGTATAATTGCAAAGGGTGTTATTTAGACCTAAAATCCAACTGGTCTTTAACTGTCAATCCGTTGTCAGTGATACCAATGGTAATTTATAAACAACGTTTTTAATATTTATGTATTATCTCTTTGGCATATATTAATATTACAATTGCAGTCTTTAAGTTTAAGTATAAAATCAATAAAATATTTTTAGGTATATCAAGTCGGCTATCGATACGCTATCCAAAATTTGGGTCGATTGCGTGGGTTGGCAATACTGCTTTATAAACCGGTGTTATTTGTAGCAGTGTTTACACGGCTTTTAAACCCGGTGTTCACTAAGTCACGTCTCTTGCTGAAGCGGTGTAGTTTTATTAAATCGGTTTAGTAAAACATGCGTTATTTAGTGTTTACACGGGACTTAACATCTGTTTTATTAACAACTGGTTTTAATAAAGCCTGTGTTAACGGCCTGCGTAAACGTAGTCATTGAGAAACGGAACAATTAAAATATACGAAGCTCAAATGATATAACTTTATATCTAAATCACTAACCTTTTGGAACATTACTATTAATCCCCTCCTAGAACTAGAAATTCCTAATATTTCCACCTTTGCTTGCACTGACGATATGACCTACCTCATACATGGCAACACTCGCTCTGCTCTTGAACGAACTGCATCTACCCAACTACAACAAGTTGAATCCTACTCCTACCGCAACAGACAACTATCCCCATCTGAAACCCAAATGATTCTCTTAAAAGGTAACTCCATATCTAAATCACTAACCCAAGGCTCTCCACGAGGTTCCATCCTATCTTTTACCCTTTGGAACATTACTATTAATCCTCTCCTAGAACTAGAAATTCCTAATATTTCCACCTTTGCTTACGCTGACGATATGACCTACCTCATACATGGCAACTCTCGCTCTGCTTTTAAACGAACTGCATCTACCCTACAACAACAAGTTGAATTCTGGTCCTGCCGCAACAGGCAACCCGTATCCCCATCGAAAACCCAAATGATTCTCTTAAAAGGATTTCTAAGCATAACTCGTTCACCTACCATCCGCCTCATGAACACTCCTATTTCATTATTCCCTTTGTTACGTTCATTTCCGGCAATAAATCCGTATCCGTTATTTGGTTATTTCATTTGCATCGATTCCGTTTTTACTCTTTCATACGTCGACAACATCCTGTTTATAATAAATATACTTGCGAATAATTTTCAATTTCAATCTATCCACTCTAAAACGACGAGTTTACGCTAAAATTCTATAGTTGGTACCGTGTTTTGAGTATCCGTTAACTGAATACACATTACTATAGCGTAAAATTAATCCTTATACTGCTACGACTGAAAAACTTGTTGAAATGGTGTTTTGTATTATTTGATATAGCGTGAGTCGAGTTTTCTAATCTCCTTTTTGGTATGTTGATAACAAGAGGATTAAAGCTCGAATTTTTGTTATTTAAACAATTTCCACCTCCTATATCGCGTGCTACAACTACTACATCCCTGTTGTCCCTGTTTTGCGGAAAACTGCCCATAAGAGGCAGAAATTTGCTCCTTCTGAACCGGAAGATGTATGCCGGCGAAACCTTAATGTACTTGATCTTGTTTCATTTTCTTGTTGGCGACGCAAACGACTTAAGCCCAATATCTAGTCCTCACGCCCCAAATTCTTATGTCGATTTTGCTCTCCTTAGGACTTTATTTTTGGACTTTATGATTCTTTATTTACTTCCCTGTTTGCTGGGTACGACCTACCTGTCGTAAGAGGCGACTACAGCGGTTCAACACATACACACACGCACACTTTATACACGACCAATACATACCCACACACTTCACACACACACACACACACACACATACACCCACACACTTAATAAACACACAGTTCTACTTAGTTCTCCTTTCTTTCGTTTTCTTTTTGTACTCCTTGCACTCGTGTGGGTCCGGAAGTAGAATACTCCCACGGCACAACCTGCCTGTAGTAAGAGGCGACTATAACAGTCCAACACACACACACACACACACATACACACACACAACACACACACACACACACACACACACACACACACACACACACACACACACACACACACACACACACACACACACACAAACACACACACACACACACTCTTAATACACACATACATTGCCCGCAAAATTAGTGCTTAAGGTCCAATTAACAAATTACCCAGTGTAAAAGTGATTAAGATGGCGCTTGTGACGTAGTTAGTGTGTATGTTGGGTTGCAAACATTCAGGTGTCGAGAGACGCGCTCCGTGCCGGTTATCTTACCTAAGTTACGATTAGTGCTAATGGGGTTTAATGAGAAAACCCATTAAAAAACGATTAGTGCTAATGGGTTTTTAATGAGAAAACCCATTAATAAAATGATTAGTGGCGCGGTGGCGGTGGCGCGGTGCTGCGGTGGCGGTGGCGCTGTCCCAGGACAATCCAATCCTACTACTTTCCTGTGACACTACATCCTTGGAAACTCCATTCCACCTTATTCGCCAGTGTCCATTAACTTTTCCACTACAAAAAACGCTAAAAACCGAAATCCACTTAGACCAATTTACTCCCCTCCCAAGCTTTAAATTCTTAATCACTTATCATCCTCACCAGTTTGACCGCTTTCTTCACAGTATCTTTAGCAACAAAACTCCCTAATAATTAATTTTCTATTATACACACACCAAACACGTATAATCATTATATAGAATTTATAACATTAACCACACAGTCCTTATCCTACATAAGCACCTACATATATATACATATATATATATATATATATATATATATATATATATATATATATATATATATATATATACAGGGTTGGGATAAAGTATGGAACCAAGTGAATATCTTTAAAACGAAAAGGACGATATTTATGAAACTTTGTAGATAAATGCAATGAGGCAAAATGCATCTGATATGTTTTTTATTTGTTAATAATGTACTTCTGGTTTAGCCGGAAATGCCCTCAATTTTTTTTATTTAAATGGGACACCCTATATATTTTTGCAGATCTTGATAGATCTTGTTATTTCGAATTCATACATACCAGGGTTAATGGAAATAATATCTAAAAACAAGATACTAAAGCACTTTACATTTACTCAATACTAAATTTTATTTATAAGATTAACGAGAATGAGAATAATATTGAATTTAATTTAAACAAAATCATTTTAAATGTTCAAAATGCTCGCCGTTTACTTCCTGACAATATGCAAGTCTATTAATAAATTCCTGAATTACTCTTTCCAAGACTTCTCCATGGATGAGTTCACATTCATCAATGATTCTTTGTTTCAATTCCTGCAGGGATGTTGGTCGTCTAACGTAAACATGTGATTTCAGGTAACCGCAAAGAAAGGAATCTAACGGACTGCGGTCTGGAGAACGAGCAGGCCACTCTACAAATCCTCTACGTCCAATCCAGCGATTTGGAAAATTTGCATGTAAAAAATTCAAAACCCGTGTATCATAGTGAGGAGGCGCTCCATCGTGTTGAAACCAAACATTTTGTGGTAACTGCCCATTTTCATGAAGTGCAGGAATAATTTGGTTATTTAGTAAATCTAAATACTTGTCACCATTCAAGTTTCCGTCTATAAAAAATGGGCCTATAAGCCTATTTTTCACAATTCCCATCCAAACATTCAACTTTTGTGGATGTTGGGTATGGGTTTGATAAATCCAATGAGGATTCTCATTTGACCAATACCTTGAGTTATGGCGATTAACTGTTCCATTTAAACGAAAAGATGCCTTATCTGAAAACACTACATTATTTGCAAAATGCTCGTCGACATTACAGATGTCCATCATTCGTTCGCAAAACTCCAGCCGTCGGTCAAAATCATCATCAGACAATTCTTGAACTAATTGTATTTTATACGGATGATATTTTTCACTTTTTAATATTTTCTCTACATAACGTCGACTTATACCATGGTTTAGTGCCAAATCTGTGGTAGAAGTTTGAGGTGATTCTTTTAATTCAATAGCAATGTTTTGTCTAATAGCTTCGTTCGTTGCGGTCTGTGGTCTTCCAGTTTTTGGCAAATTTTTGACCATCTCTGTTGCATTAAAACGTTGTAATGTTTTAGTAACTGTTGAACGTGATATAAAATTTCTTTAAGGATGCAAATCATTAAAAATATGACAAACTTCTTCCCTAGTTCTAACACGATCGCCAAAACCAATCATCATTAATATTTCAATTCGATCTTTCTCACTTAAATATACCATTTTTAACTGTACAATTTATTACCGTATATTACAATTAACTTGACAGTTTTTCTTGACATTTTTCCAGCAGCTACTTTACTAAACAGTACACGTTTAATACAATGTAAACATCAATTTGCTAATCTAAATGGTTTTTATTCTAATGCGTAAAAACTTAAAAGTGATTGTACTAAAGTGCTTTAGTGTCTCGTTTTTACAGATTATTTCCATTAACCCCGGTATGTATGAATTTGAAATAACAGGATCTATCAAGATCTGCAAAAATATACAGGGTGTCCTATTTAATTAAAAAAAATTGAGGGCATTTCCGGCTAAACCGGAAGCACATTATTAACAAAAAAATCACATCAGATGCATTTTGCCTCATTGCATTTGTCTACAAAGTTTCATAAATATCGTCCTTTTCGTTTTAAAGATATTCACTTGGTTCCATACTTTATCCCAACCCTGTATATATATATATATATATATATATATATAATTATTAATAGAGAAGAATAATCCATATTTGGAATGCAAATGAATGCTTAATATATATTAATAGCTTTTTAAGATAAAATGAAAACCCAACTTTGTATGTAAAGTTGAATTACCATTTCAAATCGAACTAGTAATTGAAAACCACTAAAAGAACGGCTACAGCAGGATTTGAACCTGCAACCTCTGATTTTCCGGATCAGCGCTCTAACCAACTGATCTATCTAGCCTAATTGTTTAGATGTTGTTATAATGAATACTACTGAAGCTTGGCTCTTGCTACCGATTTTCAATTACGTCTTCCATTTAAAGGAATTGAATCTAGATATATACATAATTCATGTACTAATAACTTGATCATCTCATTTTGCAACGTTCGGATAATACAAACATGTAATTATATTATTATTAATAATTATATTAATAATATACATATACATATACATATACATATACATATACATACACACAAAGTAGACACTCATCAAGCACCAGCGCATATACCTCCCGTTGAAGACTTCGAACACCAAGGCGGCATAGGGACAAGAGAAAAACCAGCTTAATCAAAAAAAAATTATTATTTAATGATACACATTTTTGTAACACTCTGCTAGAAAAGACTTTTAGCCTGAGTATAGCATACAATAAAGCTATATGCTGGTGGGTGAGTGAGATATAACTCTCAGAAAGTGTCGGTGGGCCGTGTTTAGAGCACAAGCCATTCACAATATTTTCAACACTACAGACATAAGTAATGAATCTTCTGATAAAACGTTAAATTATAATTTAGAGAGTGTATACTTTATGATGATTGTTCCTGGTAAAGTATCTTTTCCAAACGCTGTATGTGCCGAAATAAACCAAATAGATACACAAACTCAAAACGTGGAGCTATTTACTCAAGTAATTATGACAGGTTTCTTTATTTGTAAATAAAATAAATTGAAGCTGTATTTGGCAGATGGCGCCTGAAACACTTTCCTATCATGACAAGCTAGCCATGCATTTAACGTTGTGCGTCGAGCTTGTATTCTTCTATTAGTTGTGACCATTTGAAAAGTAAACTTATAAAAATGTCGGATGCAATCGATTTTCGCTTGACCTGAGTACAAATAAGTAAAATATTTGCAAGTGTTTTTTATTAGTACATGAAATAATAATTGTGGATACTTCATGAAATGTCTCAATATTTTGTATAAGGCTATACATATTTCTATTGCAAGTTGCAATTACGTAAATTTCTAAGTTACGATATTGTAACGTCAGTACCTTCGCATGTAAATACATATATATTTTAGTGGAGAGTCTACTCTACAAAAAGCATTGAAAATGGCATATTCGGATGATAGTGCCGTAACTGATATACATTTACACCATCAGATGCTCACGTTCTTATGGGTCTTGTAACCGTTCTGTTACCTAAGGGGGATAAAACTTTCAGAAAGATACTTATGGAAACATGTTCCTAATTAATAGTTTTATTAATATTTACAACAGGAAACGCCTGCCTCTGTTAGCACCTTCAAAATAATTTAGAAATCCGTATTTTAAGAATTCTTATAACTAATGTAATAAGCTTAGGCATAACACTTTCAAATACAAAACACGTTCGCACATACCCTTTCCGCTCGCTGCGTCTTTTGCCCCATCTTCTGGTACCAATTGATTCCTTTTTTATAGTTGTAATTTCTGCTCAAGCATTACTTAATCTTATTACCACTCCATACTGGACAAGCATTTCATATCGCCAAACCAAAATTTTAAGTTAAGGTTAATTACATAAATTACACGCACTAACGTATTTATTATACGTGCGGTCTCTTCAATAAACTCTCACCGAGTCCTTTCTTTCCTTCCGCAAATCTGCTTCAAAACAGGTAAAAACCACACTGCTTGTTCCAACAGCCACATTCCTTTTGTGTGACGTTGCCTTGTACCGTTACAGTCTCCCCTCAAAAGAACAAAATTTTAACTGCAAGTTTAAAATCTTTTCTATACACGCGAAAAGTCAAGCGCAGCAGAGCAACGACGCACAATCTTACGCTAAAGACAAATTCCAACAAAATTAAACATCACTCCCACATAATTCTTAACATTAAACAACTTATAATATCGTTACTGTAGTATTACATCATTTTTTACCCTACACAAAATTAACTAATATTTCTTTTATCATCAATACGAACATATAAAACACGTCCATACGTTTAGCAATCCTCGACTTGACTATTGACACATAAAAAGAAACCCTTCCAGGTCACCAAAATTTTCATTTCTAATGCAAAAGTTACATATAAGACTTATTCCTAAAACTTTTTATTTGCCTCAAGTCATTTCGTACCTGTAATCTCTTATTAAAATTCAATTTCAAATAACATTTATCTTTATACAGTACTATTTATTTGATTTTTCACATTCATCACCTCTTCCTGACCATTTTCTAAATCGTTCTTTATGATATGTAAGGGCTTAATTCAATTACATTAACAATTCCGCGAACTTGATTTGAAATTGAATATACCAGTAAATATGAGTTCGTTCTCACTACTTTGCTTACTCTATAGGGACCTTCATACAATAAAAAAATTTTTTAATTTCTTTCTTTAACAGTGACGATTGAAAATGTGTCTTTACTAACAGTAAATCATCTACTTAATACTTTACTGGGTTTGGTTTATCATGCCTCTGCTTAAGAGCCTGAGCTTTTTTTCTTTAATCTTTCTATTGCTAGCGAAATTACTATTTCGTGTGATAATTCAGTTCGTGGGGGAAACTCCAATATACCATTAATTATGTTATTAGGACACTCATCAAACATTATTTCGTATGGTGTAAATCCCGTAGAATTACTAACGGTACAGTTCAACCAAGTTTCTATATTCCCTAAAAACTTTGCCCACATACTATGTTTATCGTGACAATAACACCTTAAAATTCGACCAATTTACCTATTTGCCCTCACTAAATTTGGTTGAGGATGAAAAATCGCCGAATTTTAAATTTTTATTCATTTTTCCTCTAGTGGTTTCTTCCATTTTTCGCTAAAAAACTGAGACCCGTGATCCGATACAATAGTTTCCGGTTTCAAGCCAACTTTGGGTACGTAATCATTTATAACTTTCTTCGCTAACACCTTTGCCGCGGCTTTCTTAACACCGCGTACAATTTTATATATTTACTGAAAACGTTTAAAATAACGAATAGCATATTAACTCCACTCTTGCTTATTGGTAACGGCCTCATCAAATTCACGCTTACTAAATCCCCTGATTTGTCCACCAAAATATTTTTCATTTCCCCTTTCATACTTCGATTGTAATATTTTGGTTTTTGACATATATTGCATATTTTCAACTGTTGCCTAACTTTCCTCTCCATATTATTAAATTTACAAACATCCGTTAAAACCTTGTAACATTTTCTTGCACCAAAATGCCCATACCTTTCGTGAAAATCATCTACTAGTACTTCTGGAATATACACCGTCCACGCGTCAATGGTTTCGTCATTACGTTGGAATAATACATCGTTATAAATTAAATAATATTTATGCATCTTCTTACGTACACTCATCGCCGAACTATCTATACCTAGAAAAACATATTTTAACCTCGGATCCGAATCTTGTACTTTTCGTAAATTATTTAATTTTCTTTTCAATTCTCTATCTGCATTTTCTATTTCCATTTTATTTATTCTAAAACTATCCCTATTCCCGGCACCTTCCTTAGACTCGTCCAACGGTGGGTACCTAGACAACGCGTCCGGGACAATATTTTCTTTCCTAATATGTATTCAATTTTTATATTATATTCTTGCAACAACTACACCCAACGGCAAATTCTTCCATTTAAATGCCTCCCATTATTCAAAAAACTAAGCGCTTTATGATCCGTTCTTACTATTGCGTCACGTCCTATAATAAAATTCTTTAATTTCTGACATGCAAACACTACACCAAGTAATTCTATTTCCGTAATCGTATATCTTACTTCCGCACCCCTTAATCCTATACTTGCAAAAGCGATTGACAAATGACAGTGATTTTTGTCCTCCTTATATAAAACCCCACTGACTGCTGCTGAAGATCCGTTTGTACCTATGTAAAATGGCTTTCCGAAATCCGGATGACGAAGCATAACCGTGTCTATAAAAACTGATTTTAACCTATTAAAAGGCTCCTTTTCCTTGTTATCCTATTCCATCTCACTCGTTTCCTTAACAGTTCAGACAATGGTTTAGTAAAATCTGAAAATTTCGCTACAAACTTTCTATACAAATTAACTGCCCCTAAGAATGACTGCAACTGTTTTACATTTCAAAGTTCAGGAAAATTCATAATACATTTTACCTTGCCTGGATTAATCTTAATTTCCTTCGCTGATATCACATGTCCAAAAACTCAATTTCGTCCTTTAGGAAAACCGATTTTTTAATATTTATTTTAACTCCTGCTTTTAAAAAATTTTCGAATATTATCGACAAATGCTTTAGATGCATCGAAAGTTTTTGATATTATAAGAACGTCATCGATGTAGACTACTGCAAATTCCACCACATCAAAGCCTAATATGTGATCCTCACATTTCACAAAAATCCTACACTTACATTTAACTTTTCCCATTAAACAAAAACGCAGTACATTTTTTGCTCTCAGGGTATAATGGAATATTCTAGTACCCCGTTGTATAATCGATCGCGGAAAAATATTTAGCTCCATCAAATCTTGTAAACAAATCCTCCATGACCATAGGCGACTCCCTATCCGGTTCAATTAATTTATTTAGGTGCCTAGCGTCAAGACATAATCTAACTTGTCCATTCTTTTTCGTAACAACCACCAACGGGTTAGAAAACGGTGAGCTTGATCGGCTAATTATTTCCAAATTTTTCATTTTATCTATTTCCGCTTGTACCGCGGGTTTCTTAGCGTAAGGTACTGGGTATGATCACTTAACGAAAACCTCATCGATTCTAATATTTAATTTACATTCGAAATCTCTTACCCTACCGGGTGTATCCGCGAAAATCTCCCCATACTTTTCCAACAGCGTTTTTACTCTAATAATTTTTTACTTTTCCGTTTCTACCAGCCCTATATGTTCATTCCTATATTTCTCTTCCTTCTTTCCCCTAAAATCCTGCCCAAAAATTGCATTAATATTTTTCTCACATGTGTCTAGTTCGTTAAAAGTTATATCCTTTTTCTTTACTTTTATCCTCTTTATTAATAAGTATGGTTTGGCGACCTCCCCTTACCCTTGCGCAAACGATACGACTACTGCTTCGTCCTCGTGTTTAAACTTTTTTTCTTTACCCCTAAAATCAATTTCAGCTTTGGCGGCGGCTAGCCAGTCGCTTCCTAACACAGCCTCCTCGTTTAATCCGGGCACCACCAAAAATATTACATAAATCAAATTACCGCTTATTACTACATCCAACCTAGTTTGCCATCTTATTATTTGTCTTTTCTTTCACGTTGCCAATTTCACAGCAATTCCGGTCACCGGTAACACATCCAAATCTGCGATTGCCCACAGCTTTTAACCAGATCGCCACTAATTGCAGACACCTCGGTGCCCGTATCCACTAACACATGTACCTTTTCGTTATTAACAGACCCTTGTAGTATCGGAAGTACAGGCGACAACGGAGCAGACACCTCTTTATCAACCCCCTCTTCCCGTAAACTTTCCCGCATTTCCCCATGATAAGAATCATATCTATTATTCTGCCCCTCTCCGTCCTTGCGACACTCTAGCGGAGCCTGATCAACTACGAGTGCCGCGCATAGTTTTCCGACACCCTTTCATTCTGTCTTTCAAGAATAGGCGGTTGTACTTCCACAGTTTCCCTAATATTATCTGATACCACCCTGCTATTATTAAACCTACCATCATTATAATCGTTTGGCAATTCACGGTATCTATTATACCTCACATTTCGCTCGTCGTATCGTTCATTTCTAAAGTTGTAATTATTTTGAGGCAACCGGTTATGGTATCTATTTTCAAAGTGCACACTCCTATAAATACCCTGGCCCGTTTATGTACCTGACATTCTCAGAATAATTCTCCGGTACTGTTCCACCCGCTCGCATCGCGTCAGCCCTACTTAGTGCAGTTACCGCTTCTGCATATGACTTTGGTCCTACGGCACTCAAATATCGCATCCATTCATCCGAATAATGTGAAAAAATGATTTGAATTAAACTCTTTTCATCTATTGGAGGTTCTAAATACCTAGCCCGCTTGAACCAATAATCAAAGTGCTTCCCCATACTTCCATATCTAGGATCATAAATTTTATACGCATACATTTCCCTGCAAATTTGGTTCTGACCAGTACGTATTTAGACACGAGTTTTTAAAACCTTCAGACGTGTCTATGGAATTGTCCACGCATGTATTATTTAACTTATTTTTATCAAGTGATTTAATCGCGTAATAAACTTGTCGATTTCAGATATACATACTTCATTTAGATATCGCTCCAGGCTTTTTAAAAACTCCACCGGATCATCCACAGAAAATTTCGGCATTTCAAAATAACCTACATGATTACATTGCCCTCTTATTGTTGCCTGAGCCACGATTTTATTTATATCCTCGATTTTAGCATTCACTTCTTTAAGTTCGGTGCCCCTTTCCTTAATTTCGTCCCTAACAGTTTTAATTTCTTTATCGAGTTCGCTCTTATGGTTGTTTACACACTCTCGCATTTCCCATTTTGTTTTCTGGTTCATAGCTTCATATTCCTCAGCCACTATTTTAATTTCACCTTCTAGCAGTCTAATCTCATTATTGAGTTTTAAATTTACTTCTGCTATGTCTCCTGAAATCCCATCCATTTTACCCATTAGTTTAACGTTACTGTTTTCTAACAGCTGGCCAATATTTCAAAGATCACCTGAGTTTCGACTATTAAAACCGACTCTTTAACAGCAGGGTTTTTCCCTGAAAGATCATGCACCCCTAAATCTCGACTATATCCCTCTAGCATAGTGCTTGACATTGTTTTAACCAGATTAAAATTCTCCTCTACCTGTTTTCCGTCTATTATTTCAAATAACCCTTTACTACTTGTACCCACAATAAAGAATAGAAATAACCGTTCACCGTTAACCCAAAGTTTAACAACCCACTTACAAGCAAAAATAAAACATACAACCTTTATTTACTTTCTTACAACATAGCATGAAATATTTAAAGTTGATGTTTCTAGCAGTCACCTATAATAATTAGATTCCAGTGTTTATAGCTCAGTAATTAGTGTCAAATAAACCGAATGTGCTCCTGGCAAGATCATCAAATTGTAACCGTTCTGTTACCTGAGAGGGATAAAACCTTCAGAAAGAAAAATACTCACGGAAACAGGTTCCTAATTAATAGTTTTATTAATATGACTACACTACAACAGCAAACGCCTGCCTTTATCAGCACCTTCAAAATAATCTAGAAATCCGTATTTTAAGAATTCTTATAACTAATGAAATAAACTTAGGCTTAACACTTTCAAATACAAAACACGTTCGCACATACCCTTTCCGCTCGCTGCGTCCTTTGCCCTATCTTCTGGTACCAATTGGTTGCTTCTTTATAGTTGTAATTTCTGCTCGAGCACCACTTAATCTTAGTACCACTCCATACTGGACAAGCATTTCATATCGCCAAACCAAATTTTTTAGGTTAAGGTTAATCACATAAATTACACGTACTAACGTATTTATTATACTTGGGGTTTCTTCAACAACCTCTCACCGAGTCCCTTTTTTCCTCTCGCAAATTCTGCTTCAAAACAGGTAAAAATCACACTGCTTGTCTCAACAGCCACATTCCTTTTGTGTGACGATTCCTTGTACCGTTACAGTCTTTCAAAATTTGATGGGCTGAGACATACACAATGAAGGAAACGAGAGGTATCATATAAAAAGAAAGAACAATACAATACAAGTAAAATCCAAAGACACTGATTTTCGGAATGCATATCCTAAATTAACTCAACTGGTATACTATGCGGATTGCGTAATCACTAATTTATCGACATAATACAAATTATAGAATTACATTGTTTTGTGTGCGGAACCTGTAACTTTATTAGTGTATTGTTTATTGTTCTTTTTTGCGTAATGTTTCTGTGCGTGTGTAGATGAAAATAGACAGGCTAAATTTTTTAAAACTCTTGGCAGCCAAAATACTGTCCTCTTATTATTTTTTAAGAATGTACATTTCATGGAAATTAAATCTGAAAAATTATAAAATCACTATCACTGCCAGAGTTGCTGTGCCCAATATTAATAATTAGCGGTTAAACAAGTTTGTCAATCATGCTAAGCTTTTCTTCACTCATAAACTTATACACACTAAAAATAGTTTTTCTCCATTGACTGTGAACTGTTTCCTTGCCGTTACTCATTGTAAAGTTAACAGCTCAGGAATAACAAAATAATTGTAAAAACTAATTGAATTGAAACCTGCATTATACTTACAAAAAAAACTAGATTGAGTTGCAGTAGTTTTGAAAAAAAAACTGGTTGAAGTTGAATCATGGCTGAAATATCATATACTATAATCAAAAGCAATAATAATGAACCACAAACTTTAAATGCGTAAATAAATGACAGATAAATTAAAAATTGACTGCGCAACAACCCATGACATTTTCAAAGTTCTCTACCGACGAAATGGAATCTGTACCGGATAATCTAATGAAGCGATAGATGTTATCTGAAGCAGAAATAAATAATATGATATGGATAACGAACCTAAATATGAGGAAGTAATTGAAGGTAATAACAATAAAGAGACAGACGCAACACCAACCTAGATAATCAAAATAACAAAAATTTTGTTTATGATGAAAAACTGAATACTTGCAGTATTGAGTGGATAAATGGAGACCTCTCTGCTGGTGATTATTCAGCGTTTAAAATATGACGGTTACAGAATTGTTTGAATGCTTTTTAAACAATGATATGTTTGATGTTATTAGATGAAATGTTTCACTATGTTCTATTTTTAAACTATTTAAATACAAAATTAACTTTAGAAGAACCAATATGTTTTATTGGCATATTTATTGTTATCGGTTATAATGAATTGCTAGGTAAGAAATTTTATTGAGTTTCGGAGAATGATATGAGCAATTCTGCAATCAGTGGGGTTATGCGAGGCGACAAATTTTTCCAGATAATGGAAAAGACGAAAAGGACAAAGTATGGAAACTTGGACCAATGTTTACAAAATTAGAAGCCGATTGTTTTAAAAACTTTTGTTACGTACTATGACGTAGTCGAAAGAAAACGTAAATATACCAGGCTAATTACCAATGCGGTGAGGGGAGGGGGTTCCTAGCAACACAAAAATAATACATCTCCAACGATTTTCTATTTACAATAAAAAACACAAATATAGAAATTTCTATCCAAATAGCAAAACAAAATTAATTAATATTACTATTTAATAAAACAATTTTACTCTAAAGACAAATTCACTAATTGTTCCACGAAGTGCGCAATTCGTAGCTAACATGCAATAAATCTAATCAGTACCAAAAAGAATAACGCTGATACTTTCGTATAAGCGGATGGGTTAATTAAAAAAAAACATTAAATTTAAAAACCTTTCTAGTAAGGATTTTACCATACGAAGCATTTGTTATAACTCTAATCAGTAAAAAAAAGGAATACTGCTGATACTTTCGTATAAGCAGATAGGTTAAGTACAAAAAGCAAAAGCATTAAAGTTCGAAACTTTTCTAGTAAGGATTTTACCCGGACAAACATTAGCGTATCTAATTTCAAATTGGATTCATCCCTTGGTATGTTAGAAAAGGAAAACAAGTCACATACATGTGTCGGGATACTTATCTGGTCAGCCTTCGGAAGCGAATTGACACAGCATCGCCGCGGTAGTCAGCTCCAACCAGCAACGGTGGTCTACACGCAAGAGCAGTTGATCTACATCAAGAAATAATCGGGCTATGCAACAAAAAATTTAGCCTCCAGCTAAGAACGATCCACACCAAATCTACACATTTGATAGAGGAGAAACGTGCATCGCTCTTGGAGTAACAGAACGAGTAGTTTTTACAAGTGCATCGACCCACAAGCTGCAGAATCAAAGTTTTAAAAGGAGTTCAAAATAACACTAACTCGAAACGCAAACATCCGCGTTATCGAAACGCGATTGAAATTGGAAAACACGGTTTTACCGGAGAATAGTAGGATATATAATTTCGACAAATCTTTAGATATAAAACCTACTAGAACGCAATTATACGTTATCGAAAGGTATAACGCGCTCACGGACACCTAAACAGGATATTGACTTATTTAAGTTTTCTCATAAACTTGTCATTTACAAGCAAATAAATTTAAGTTTAGAAATTATTCAAAAGCGTATTTATTGCAGAACAATAAAATATACAGGATGTAAACTATTTAATTGTAGCATAAACTTGTCATTTTTAAAGCAAAAGGGATTTGAGTTAAAAAGTATTAGACAGCGTATTTATTATTAATTAAGTTGTCGGATGTGAGAATAGCAACGTAGTTGATTTAACAAAATTATCGTAAAGCGGACTTAACAAAGAAAATTTTAAAAACAAACTTGGACGGTAACACTTTATTCCAGCAAGGCATATTGATTACGATAAATCGATAATAAAACATTATGGCCGTCGTGGCTGTAAGCAATTTATTAGGATAAACCTATCAGATTTCGATATAAAGTTTGATGAATAAATACAAAAGAAAGTTACTTTGAAACTTTCGAAGTTTATCAAGGAAAATAATTTTTGGGAAACGAAAGAGATGAAAAAAAAGCCGCAGCGCCACTTCTATCTATGATTGCCCAGTTAATCGAAAAGAATTTGCCGTACCACTTTTATTTGGATAACTTGTTTACAGCTATTCCACTTTATAAATTCTTGAGGAAAAATAGTTATACGAGAAAACAGAATTCCCAAAGAATATCCTCTTACAATAAAAAAACAAACAAACAAGTAGCCGAGAGAGAGAATTTAACGGATCTATAATTACCCATAAAAATGGTGTAATTCTTGTGAGATGGGTTGATAGCAGCGTTGACACTCTTGCATTAACAGCATTCGTTGTTCGTCCAATTTTCAACGTAAAATGGTACTCGCAAACCGAAAAAAAAATGGCACACACCAAATAGATGAAAATATTAGAAAATACAGAATTTCAATCAAAGGAAAAAAATAGCGGTGGTGCATATTCACATGGGCTAAAGATATTGCTATAAATAATCCATGGATTTTGAAAAGAAAAACAGAAGCAAAGCACACATACCAATCATCCTTTCGCAGAGAGCTAGCGCACAGTTACTTGTAAAAGTATGTAGTGCCGTCTAAGGGCGCCGAACCGGAAGGTAAACTACTTCGGGATATAGTGTTTCGTGCAATTGTGTAAGTGAAGTAAAATATGTTCAGCATAATCATCTTTTCACTAATACCCCTAATAAAAAAGTGCAGTGATGTGCTGGAGAAGGATGTGCTTCAAGTGTAAGGACGATGTGCAATAAATGCAATGTCGGCCTTTGGATTGAATGTAATATAATAAATATTTTATACTCTGTAGTCTGTTTGTTATGATGACATTTATTTCAGTTTTATTGTAAAATACTATTTTTTATAATAAAATAAAAAAATTCATTAAAATATTATTTTTTATTAATTTTTGTATACTCAACGTTTTATGTGAGTCACCCAGTAAAGTACTAGCGTTACCATAAGATAGATTTCAAATTTTTCACAAATTAAGTAAATCGTATCAGAGTGGACTGACTGTAAGGGGTTGGTTCATTGATAATTGCGGGTAAATAATAGGTAATATAAAGAAAAGTGAATAATAAAATCTTTGGTACTCATCAGCACGTTACTGTGTAATAACAAATAAAGATAATTTAGCTGCTTGGGCTCTGCTAGGTGTAGTAGAGTTGAGGTGATTGGCTTGGGATCCTAATCTTCACACATACAAACGCGAACACGATATATTTCAATGTGTTTTTAGTAATGCACTGCACTAGCACTCGCGCATAGTACTTTATCAAGTTTTATAGGAAAGGAAATGGGAAAAAAATGGTAGGACTTTTAATTCTAATCACCAGCGTGAACATCCCCCACCGGTATCGAAGGATTTCTAAAATCAGTAAATAAAATTTAATTTCTGTTATTTGTAGTTAATTTTGTGCATAAATTGCATATTTCACAAATTAAAGAAAATAAATCAGAAACTCGATAAAATAATGACAATGTTAACATGAGAAATTGCACATAATTCCAGAGTAGTGGGCATAGTTTAACTACAGGCCTCGACACTACCCGGTTGCAGTTTGGACAGAAGCAACACGAACGATGTTGTCTAAACTTGGCATATTGCAATTTGATTCTGCCCAGTTTCCAGTTTAATGGCGGTTGATTCTGATCGATTACTGCAACTAGATCATCGATTTATAAATTGGGTGTATCAATGTCCCTCTTTAAGCGCTACTAGAAAGTATGCAGTTACTCTGAACCCCAACGTTGCCAAAAATGGGACTGCATTTTCTGCATTAACTGCCATCGATTAAGATGATTATTGGGAACGTCTTAGACGTTATTATTCTCAGGACTTGATACTAGTGATAAGCCTCAAATTCATTAGGGTTAAGAGATAAATCGCATAAAGGGCGCGAACTTATCATCGGCTCTATTTTAGAAAAAAAAAAGGTAGTCAATTCCTCAAAAGTTAGAGGTTGGTCTTTTGTAGTTCGCTTTAAGTAATATTTGGCGGTACGGATCCCAGTCTTTCAAAGACCTACAAGGTGTTGTGCGGAAGGTGGGTTAAAATGTCAAACAGTTTGGCTTTTACTTAACACATCAGTAATGTGTTCCTGGACCTGTGTTTAAGCTAACTAAGCAAAAACTTCGGATGTCTGTGTGTTCCTACAAAGTTTGTACCGCAGTCGCTGTAAATATTGCTGCTTATCCCTCGCTTGGATACAAATCTTTCAAAAGCGATTAAAAAATCGTATGTATAAGATCGGACACGATCTCTAAATGCACGACTTTGGTCGCCATGCAAACAAATAATGCAAGGCATGCTTTTAGTAAGGAAAAAAGGGAGGAAATCAACTTCTATGTTTAAGAAGGGCCCTGAAGGAATCACGCGTTGTGAAGGTAAATTTGTCATATTAGCCCTCAGTCTAATGCAGACAGTGCATTTTGATAAGTTAGAGCTAATGCCTATTATCCAGAATTGTTGACGGACAATAGCTTGTAAACTGCGAGGGCTTACATGTAATGAAAAAATGTGAAAATAGTCTATAATAGATTTAAATAAATAACAATATTTTTGTAAAAATAAAAGGTGCTTGGCATCCTGAGTCATGATTACATTTTGTTATCTACTCCCCACCTTGAGGAGACCAAGGGGGTCTAACCAAACACTTAGTTTTCGAAGAGACGGAGATTTAGGCTCTCCTTTTGATAACAAAGCGATCTCATTGTTAAAATGTTCATGTTGTGCAAGCTTTACTAATTTTGACGTAGCAATACATAATTCTTGTGAAGTTATGGAACCAAATTGACGATTCAAAAAATTGACACGGCAATTTGATATAAAACAAATACACCATACAAAAACTCGTTGCAAACATAAAAAGTTACAGAAGCGTCGAATAATGTTGAAATCGGACGGTTTAATTTCCGCAGCATATTACTCTTCATTTGTTACGTTCACCTTCCGACGTTGTACGAAACCTTACGTTTTCTATTTCATTACTCATTCACATAAATTCTGCCGCCAATACTCAGACACCATCCTGTATATTAAACCTTCCTACAACAAGTACGCTTTACTACAATTTTATTTAAACCTATTTATGCGAAATAAAAAGTTCTTCTATAATTTAAATAGTCGGCACCTTGTTTGAGGTATCCGTCAGCTTGATACATATTACTATAATGTATAATTACTTCTTATAATATCCAATCCTAAAGACTCCTTAAGATAATGGATCGTACTTATTTGATAAAGCTTGTTTCGAGTTTCTAATTACACCTGTGCTTTGGATAACGCTGGGATTGGATTTAATACTTGCGAAAAACGAGTTCAATTTGATTCTGCAGTTCGTCTTTGTATGTATTTTCTACAATACTCTTCCTATTACTTCAAAAGCGATGCACGTTTTCTTTTTTTTGACAAGATGTGTCGATCTTGGGTGCATCGGTAAGTTCTCCTGCGCTATTAATACTAATAAGATTCTCTTTTAGCTCTTAGCTGGAGGCCAAATTGTTCTATGCAGGCCCAATTATTCTTTTTATGTAGAACCAACTGCGCTAGTATGTATTCCGCTGTTGCAGTGATTGTCGCAGCGCTCAAAATCTGTCGACAGTGGTGACGCTGCATTTAGACGCAAGGACCCTGACACTTAGTTAATTTACCTTCGTGGATAAAAAGGGCACACGATAGTATCTTGGCACATGGAGGTATGTTGTGATAGTTGTCCCATATATCGAGAGCACCTTTTTTTTCTACTTTCGTTGTTAGTGCGTCGTTGATTCTCCATAGTACTTTATCAAATGATTACTAAAATTTGTTCTACTGTTAATATTTTTACTTTTAACACCCTGGTGTTATGAGAGAGTATAAACATTAATTTTTTTCTTTCCTTAACCTATGAATTCTACACGTTAAATGAAATGCGCGCTTCGTACGTCAACTCTTGAAATTTGTTCTTTGTAAAATAACTATTTTTTTTTGTTGGTTTAAATCAAATTTTTTTTAATTAATTTTTATTGTAAATAGAGAATCGATGATGTAATTTTTTTCCTTTGCTGGGAATCCCCCCTCTTCGCATTGGTAGTTAGCCTAGTACTTCTACGTTTCTTGTGTTCTGTTTTGTAATTGTGATTTGTGTGGGTCTTCACTTTAAGTATCCTTTCTATTTCTGTCTGACCCGTGCGTTTCATAACGTAGCACATTCAGCGCGCTGGACTTTAATTCCGAATTTACATAAGATACATTAAATGTGTAAACAGTTGAAGTCATCTACTGCGATACAGGGTGCTTAAGCCAAAGAGGCTCAGACCACCACAAGGGGTGATCTAATAATTGTGAAGCTAAGATGCCTCGAGAACCACAATCCGCGATATTCTCCTTAGAGTCGACGTAGTGCCACTTTATACGAGGCATATTTTCCTTAATTTCAACAAAGAGTTTAAGTAAATGCGACGCAGTTTGGATCCATGATAAAACAGTTGTGCTATCTGTTAAGGCAATGCTAGGTTCAAGTGATAGTACCTCATTCAATGAATAAATTACATATTTAAATAATCGAGATAGCAACAACACTTCACTAAGTTCTAAGCTAGGTATCGTATGAATTTTAAGTGTGTTACCCGACTTTTGGCTATAACCAAATTGGTTATAATAACTACACCGTTTTCATTAAAAATGACCAAATATATATAACTGCGCAATAACTGTATTCTGAAGCATCAGAAAACCCTGTTATAACATGTGTGCTACTGATTGCACAGAAAGAAACCTGACTATTTTAATGGTTTTTATAAACTCATATTCTGACCATTCTACCTTTAATTTGCCTGGAATGGGGTCATCCCACCCTAATTGGGCCAACCACAATTTTTGCATAAAATATTTTGTCTTAAAAATAACTGGGGTAAGTTACCCCAAAGGGTCAAAATTTTTAGAAATACTCGATAATATTGCTCGTTTAGAAAAACTGGGGACAACGAAAGCACCTTATAACAGAAGGAATCATACCTTGCATCCCACTGAATGTTTAGGAAACTATAATATGTTTCGCTTTCTTCAAGAGAAAGGGAAGTTTCCCTATGCTCCGGTAAAACAGATTTTAATAGTTGTGGACAATTAGAAGTTCATTTTTGCAAACTAAAACAACTTGAAGCTAATAGATTTGACAGTAGTACCTTTATTTTTAAAAGGGTTTCAATTGAAGATTCTCCGGTTAAAATATCGTCGACGTAGGTGTCATTCCCTAAAAGTTGTGCTGTCAACAAAAATTTTCTCTCCCCGTTTTAAGCGAGTTACCTTAAGGTCCTCAGCGCCAAGTATGTGGCTGACGAGACACCGTAGGTTATTGTTTTTAAACGGTAAGCCTTTATTGCTTGTGAGGGACCTTCACGCCACAAAACAAACTGAAAACGTCGATCTTCCTTTCTTAGAAGGATCATCTTGTACATTTTACTAATGTTTGCGCTAAAGTGAATGACAATTTCAACGATATCGCGTTGTAACTTGGGGCCTGTATATAAGACATCGTTCAGTGATTGACAATTAGGTAAATGTGCAGAAGCATCGAACACCACCCATAACTTAGTAGTGCTGCTTGACTGCTTTATCACACAATGATGTGAAATAAAGTATTGTCCATTCTCAATATTTGGAGATAATTCCATATGATATAAACTTTTATATTCACGAAGAAAATTTACATAATCCTCTTTAAGTTGAGGTTGTCGAGCAAGGCGGCATTCTAAATTATATAAACGGTTAAATGCTAGATCATAAGTATTTCCAAATTGATAATCGTTTTTGAAAGGTAAGGTGCCACAACTGTACCTTCTTTCGTACGACTATAAAATTTCTTAAACACTTTTTCGCATTTATCTTTATCTGGATTTATAATTTTATGATCAGGAATAGTTTCAAGTTCCCAAAATTTTTGTAAAGACCCTTCTAGCGAGTCTCTTAGGCATGTAAATAATACATTTTGAATATTAGTAGCAGGGACATTACAATATACATCAGCTTTACCTATAAAAATCCTACCAAATATACTATTGAGTGCCCACTGCGATTCATCACTGGGACGCAACCTACCGCCGTTAAACAGATCTGGATATACGTCAGAGCCGAGTAACAATTCAATTTTAGACGGCAAATAAAATTTTGGGTCCGCTAAATGTAAGTACTTAAATTGGTTGACAATATTTATAGGTATCTCTACGGAGAGCATTTCGGAAGTAATATTGGTACTAATACAGTTTTTAAATTAAATTGAAGTTACTCGCTATTTTGAAGTTTAATTAGACAATTGGATGTGCTTTTAACATTTAATATCGGTTTTTTACCCAAGCTTCCAACAGTCAAGATGCATTTTTGAGCTGGGGACCCAAGTTTTTGAGCGCATGCGTCGTGCGCTCAAAAACCGTCTTAAATGACGCAACCTCCACAGAACCTGGCGTTTTACGATCTATGGCTACTAATTAATTTCATTTATCTAAGCATTATCTTATCTTCAATATTTATTGCAGTAATTCGCCTCTTTTTATGACTTTTAAGATTTATGGCTTTCGTTAATTGTTTTATCTTATAATGTTAGCTTCTAATTTGAACGTTTATTTACCTTTATTGAATTCTTCTAGAATACGTTTAATGAACTTTCTTTTTGAATATTATATACGCGCTTTTGTCAAAAATACAACAATATATTTAGTGTTACTATACACCCGACTTACCACAATTTAAATACACTTTCATACTATAACATGTAATTCTTTATAGAGTATCGTACGAAATCTTTCATAACAACCGCATTTACGTGTAGAGTACTTTTTGTATGATGCTCTTACAATTGAGTATCTTGATAGCAAAATTTATGGATGAGGAACTCTTTCAAAAACGTATTTTTATTTGCGAAATATAATTCTTATCTAAAAACGCTAGTTTTTCATGATTAACAATAAAAAATTTTTCAATCAGAGCTTGATTCCTTTATAATTTATTATACTGAACGCTTCTACAAATACGCCACTATGAAAATAAATATTTACCAAATTTGATTTTCTTCTAAAATTTTTCTTATTTTGTTGAGGTTCAAAGTGTTGTATGTTTAACAAGTGGTGTTATGGTATGTGTGTGTGTTTGTGTGTATGTGTGTGAGTGATTGCGTGCATGCGTGCGTTGGTTCGTGGATGAGTGGGGGGTAGGTGCTTGCGTGCGTGCGTGTGCTTTTGCGCGCTCTTGTGCAAGAGTGCGCGTTTGCAAACGCGTGCGTGTGTACCTGTGTGCGTGCAAACGCGCGTACCTGCGTGAGTGCGTGCGTGTGTGTGACATATCTACACCTTATATATAGTGTAACGGCTGCATTTGGTTAAACAGCATAATCGTTAAAATTTATCATTTAAGAATATTGGTCTACGTTTTGCTTGTAATATAAGAAGTATGCAACAAGTATAGGAAATTGGGATGCGTCAGAGATAAAGGAATTTGGAGTATGGAATATGACGGTGCACAAATATTTTTATAATAATTTTAAATCGCGATAGTCATAGGGTTACCACCGCTCCTAGTTTGACCCAGAGACTACAGATTTTGGCATTCCGAATTACTAGACACTTGCTTGGCGTAAAACTGCATTTAACAAAAAATAAATCAGAAATTGCATAATTCTTGTCAGGAAAAAATTATATTTGGCAACTTCATAGCTATTTCAGTTGGCCTAAGTAGGCCCCAGTCGCGTAATTTCGTTTTTCCGACGCTCGTAATGTGAACATTCCGTCATCCCTCCCGTGATTCGAGAATTGCGAGTTTATGCATGCTCGTCGCTTTACTTTACTAGTTACTTAACTGTTACCATTGCAGGTTGCACTTGATGATCGTTAAGTGTTTTGTTGTTCTATTGTTGTTTTAAGTCAGTTATAGTATTAAAGAAGTTATCAAGTATACTATTTTTAATTTACCATGTGCGAAAGAGATAATAATACAAGTTCAAGTACTTCGTCATCATCGTTCGAATACATTCCTACAAATAAAAAGCCAAGCATGCAACACATTTTCAAGATTGTTGGAAACAAAATCGGCAATATAAAAATTGGTTGGTTAAAATAGATCGGCATATAAGTAATTGTATTATATGCAATTTGGCTGTTAAACATGATGGTAAAAAATATATACTCATTTAAATAGTAAAAGGACATTTTAAGGCTGCAAGCACATTGTCCAAAAATATATTGCTTAACAGCGTTTTTATTAAAAGAAGATTCAAGCGAAGAAAATTACGTTACAATAATTGAAGCGGCTCAAATTTATCATGCCCTAAATCACCATTGTATTTATTTGAGCGCTAAACGTGGCATTAAACTGAATTCTAATATTTACCATGACCCTGATTTGGCAAATAAAAAGGTTCATTACCGTCGAACAAAAGCAGAAGCAATAATCGAAAATTGTTTGGGGCCTAATAGTGTCGTCAAAGTATTGAACGAAGTCGGCGCTGGTATGGAAACATCTATACCATTCTCAATTTTGTGTGATGTTTTAAATAAGGGTAACCAAAAACTTTTTCCAATAGTTGAAAGATATTTTAGTCTTAATAGTGGTGCTCAAAACAAACTTTTAGACTTTGTTCAAAATAATGATGAATCTTCTTTATCAGTTAGTAACAATTTAACTTAAAACATTAGAAATGTTTTCATTAAAGGTTTCTGACATAAGTGCATACAGCACGAATAATGCGTAGGTATATGAATTACGGTATTCGTAACTCTATTTATCAAATATTGAGCAACGAAAACAAGGGAATTATAAAAGCCAATTGTAACTGTCATGTCATTCCTAATGCAGGTAGATATTCTTGTAAAGTACTATTTTTTGACGTCAACAATTTAACATTGAAAATTTATAGAGTTCTCAAACTATTGAAAAGTCAGAAGCTCTAAAAGAGTGATTTGTTTTTTTAAGACATTGAATATCAAAAAATTATAAGGCACGTTATTACAAGATGGTTTTCCCTGTATGGTGCTCTTGAACGTTTAATACGATGTGGGTCAGCAGTGGAAAAATATTTTTTAGAATTAGGAGAAGAACACGGCCATAAAAACATATGGAGTTTTGTTTAAAAGTCAAGAGTACGAACTAGAAAATGAGTTAAAGCCTGCAATTTTATTTTGTAATTGTTATGTTTGTTCCTCGCATAACTGTTCCGTCCAACCCTGTATAAATTAATTTAGTTTCTTTATGTTATTGGGTTTGGGTTGGGTTTGGGTTTAGGCGAAACAGGGGAACACGGGAGGCTATTTTAGCTCTGAGAGTGATAGAGAAAACAATAGAAAAAGGGGAAAGCGTTTATATAGGGTTTGTAGATCTAGAAAAAGCATTCTATCATGTAAAATGGGAAAAAATGTTCGACATACCCAAAAAGATTGGAATGAGTTATAGGGATAGACGAATAGTACATAGCTTATACAAAAAGCAAAACAGCAGTAATAAAATTAGAGCAGGAACGTAGAGAAGTAAACATTAGGAAAGGGGTGAGACAGGGATGTGCCCTATCCCCATTAATTTTTAACTTGTATATAGAGGAGGCAATGAATACTGTCAAATGCAGGAGGACATTTGGAATTACTATGCAGGGACAAAAAATTGATATGCTTAGATTTGCAGATGATATAGCGGTTTAGCGTCTAGCAAGGAAGAGTTAAAAGCTGCTTTTAATGAAATGGAAACGGTTCTAACAGAGAGATACGGTATGAAAATTAACAAAAGTGAAACTAAAATACTAGTATGTAAAGGAGGGGAAAATAAATCAAAACCAGGATACAAGTATGTAACACGAACTTACAAGAGGTTAAGGATTTCTGCTACCTAGGAAGCCAAATAACGCAAGATGGGAAAAGCACAAAAGATATAAAACAAAGATTAGCACAAGGTCGTGCTACATTTAACAAGAAAAAGCAACTACTGTGTGCAAAGACAACACACATAGAAACAAGGAAAAGATTGCCTAAAACATATGTGTGGAGCACAGCACTGTACGGATGTGAAGCCTGGACAGTAGGAGAAGCGGACAAGAAAAAGGTAGAAGGCTTTGAAATGTGGTGCTACAGACGTATGATGAAGATATCATGGACAGACAAAGTTAAGAACGAAGAGGTATTAAAAATGGTAGGGGAAGACAGAAATATGTGAAAAACAGTAAAAAATAGAAGAGATAAGATGATAGGCTACATACTACGGCATGAGGAAATAGTGCGAAACATATTAGAAGCAGAGATAGGAAAAAGGAGAAGAAGAGGTAGACCTAGGTTAGACTACTGCACACAGATAGTAAAAGATGTAGACCGTAGGAGTTTCAGGGAGATATGTAGGCTAACCCAAAATAGGAATCAATGGAGGCACGCATCCCACCAATCCCAAGATGGATAAACTAATGACGAAAAAATAATTGTGCTTAAACATGATCATTATTATAAGTAACTACAAGAATTGGTTGGGCAATATTCTCGAATAATGTTAATTGTGTGAAAGGATTTACTGGAAAACCATTATTTTGGCAAATGTCTAAGTGTTGGGAGATTTTGGTAGCCACAGGTTGCTTAACCCCTTTGACTGAATCTCGGTGAAATAGGGCATAAAATTAGAAAACAATAGAAGGGGAACGAGCTGTATACACATGCGGTGTGAGAATTTCAGGAAACTATGTAGGCTAGCTAAGAATATAAATAAGTGCAGGTACGTGTCCAACCAGTTTTGAGACGGAAAACCTAATGATGAAAAAATAAGCGCAGATAAATCTGATGATTAGTATAAACAACTACAGGTTTGGGTTGTGAAATATCTGCAACTAATGGTGACTGTGCGAAAAGATATATTGAAAAAAATATTAAATCGGTAAACGTGTAGGTGTTGGGGGAACTTGGCAACCACAGGCTGCTTACCTTACCTTCACAACCACTGAATGTCGGAGAAATAGGGTATATAATTGTTTAACAATGAAAGGTGACCGAACTGCATCTAACAAGAAAGAACAGCGCCTATGGTCAAAGACAACAAACATAGAAACAAGAAGAAAATGGTTGAAAGCATATATGTGGAGCATAGCACAGTGTGCCCTTGAAATACAGGCAGTAGGAAAAGCAGACAGAAAAACGGTAGCAGCCTTTTGAAATGCCGTGCTTCAGATGTAGGAGGACGATAGCATGCACAGACAAAGATAATAACAAATAGGTTATAAAAATAGTAGGGAAACAAGGATATCTGGGGAAAAAGATAAGAGAAATAGAAGGGCAGAATACGTTCTAAGGCATTTTTGGTGAATGGTATGGGATATATTACAAGCAGAGATAGGAAAAAAGAGATAGATGTGGACCTAGATCAGATAGTGATAGATGCAGACTGTGCAAATTTCAGGGAAATCTGTAGGTTAGTTCAGAATAGGAAACAATGATGGTACGCGTCTAATCAGTTCCAGAACTGAAGATCTAATGAAGATATTATTATTATAATGTTTAAGTTTATTTGTTAGTGGTAATATCTACTCTTTTATCTAAATTTAATAAACCCGGTCACGTTCTCACCTTCAATGTTCTATCTTGTTTGCAGTATGTTTGGTGATTGGGCGAGATAGGTTTTGGGCCTCTTGGAGCGGCTTTTTAAAAAGGCTTCTTCCAAAAACTTTTCTACGAATTTTATAAACAGAAATTACAATATGAATTTTAATAACATGTACGTTATATTCAGTAACGTATTGAGATAAAAAATATTCTAAGTTCGACAATCACTATTTAATTTAACTAAAATTATGGTGAGTAGCTGAACAACCAACAACGTTAAGGTTGTGAAATTCGAGACTGATTGACCCTCCTGGGGTTCTCAGGGTATTTATGCTATCCCTGCTCTTTACGTCACTTGAGGGAAACGCAGATCTAATGTCTGCTGTTTCTTTATTCAATACAAAGTATTACTTCTTAGTAATCTTAATTCTAACAATAAGTTTTTTATAATCTATTGTAACCTGCACCTGCAGTGTCATGTTACGTCTGGATTACGGATTACATAGTAGTTGCATCGGTTCTCATGTCAGGTTTATGAACTTCCATTAACCTTTTGTAATATGTTTTTCAATAATACAATGTAACAATAATTCTTAAGTCTTAATAATTCCATTTAATCATATGTATATATATATATATATATATATATATATATATATATTGCTGTGTTACTTTCCGCCCCACGATTGGGTCTATCATAAAATGCTGTGTTAACCCCTTTTTATTAATCAAGCACTTGTAAAATATTAAGTTATAAATATCTTTGCCTCAACTAGCTGATTCAATTAAATAAAGCAATTCAAAAATACACAATATAATGATGAAATATTTACTACCTTTTTAAAATCTTCCCCTTTTTCAGAATGAAGCTAGCAAAACGAGCCTTTTGTTATATTTAGAGATCTTTTGAAACGTTTCAAGATGCCTATTGCCTTTCATAAATTTATCAAAGAAACCCCGGTTTTGTTGGCTCGTACATTATTAAAAAATTATTGAATTAAACAGTTTACAGAAATAAATTATATCAAAATATCTAACCTGGAGTGGTTCAGTAGCTTCTCTGCATCCCCAAGAGATTTCGTGTCCAGTCTGAATGTTTAGAGTCGAATTTGGAAGTTGACATCAAAACCAAAATACTATCCCAATCGTTATTCAAAATCCCATTAGTTAATTCAATAAAAGGTTTTCCATCTCCATAATTAACGGAACAGTAATAGAAGATTGACCATGTCAGTGATTACCAAATTAATTTAACAGGAGGTAATCTACAGAATCGTCTCCAGAGCAGTCTCCAGAGCCCTTAGAAATTGCATACTTTTACTAAATCTGGTTTACTTACGTCCATAATAGATCAGCACAAATTTTACACTTTTATAAAATACTTTTCACTTTACATTCGTTTAACTGGTTACGTGAATACTTTAGTACTTTTGAGTTTAGTGACAGCCCAGTTTAAAATGTATACTAACTCGTTGTTCAATTGTTATCGTATTTATAGGCCTTGCCCCTTTGTTTGCTATTCGTTGATTTCACGTGTTGGGCGACACCATATGTCTTATCTCTTGTGTACTTCAGAAATTTTACCAATTGTGTAGTTCAAACACTTGGATGAACGCTCAGGTTGTCACGTATTCATTTATATAACATTACACTTAATTTAGAAATCCCAGGAATCTTCATTCATTAAATCACGTATCATTGTTATTTGCTTATTTTAATCTAAACAGAAATAAATTTGGCGTTTGTTTATTTTTTAGTTAACTTGGATTTTTGAACAAATGTAATACTTTTATGTCACGTACAATCGTTATTCAAATAATATATCGTTTTTACCTGCATATATGATGATATATTAACGCACCTGTTGAATATTTATCTAGCCAATTCATATAGGTTTTCTATTGATTTAATTTCGATGCATTTCGTTACATTTTTAAAACTTATCTTTGCTCGTAGCTACTATTGGATAAACGTTTAATCTCTTGTACTGTTATATACAGTGTGCGCTGAACTAACAATATGTATAGTGACCTATTTACTCTTATAATAACTGTAATTATGCGTTTTTGTTATTTGGAAGTTCTTCTTGTTTATTCTACGACCCCTATGACTTAACCTACCCATAAATTAACCCTATAATTATAGCAATATATATATATATATATATATATATATATATATTGCTATGTAGTTTTTGCCTCACGTTGTTGCGTCATGGAAAATTGATATGATAACGCCGTACTCGGCGTTTACTACTTCAAACTTGTGCGCATAACCTGTGGCAATTCTTGATTTCGACCCTATTAATTCTGAATGCTTTTCTAATAATAAATTCACCCTGTTTCTCAAATCTTCTGGACATTCAATGTCTTCATTTGTATTCCCCTCATTATCTATTTCATTCTCAAACTAATTAATATTCACGCAGTCACCCTTTATTTCTATATTACCCTCTTCATACCATTTAATATACTTCCCATTGCACTCTATTTGCTTTGAATTCTGCATTTATTTTCAACCCCAACTTGTCTATAATATCCATCTCAAATATAATATCTATCTTTAGTCCAGGTACAACCATAAAATCATTTTCCCATTTTATATCTCCCATTTCACATCTCAGAATTACCATTTCATTTATTTTAGAAAATTGCTTATTATTCGGTGCCACCAAATTACACCTCGTTATAGGTATCGCCTTATCTCTCAATTTCTCTCGTTTAAAAAATTCCTCCTCAACAAGTGATGCTTCTGCCCCAGTATCAATCAATACTCTAACTATTTTATTTTCCACTTTTAAATTAACTATCGGTAATAAGTTTCTTACAAATCTTCCTAATTCATTTTCCGTCACATGTTTAATAAATTCGCGCTGTTGTTCGTTTCCGTTTATCCGTAGAAGTTTACTTGGTTCGTCCGTATCTAAAAATTTTGGTTTCGCGTGGAAAGACTTCCCTAACTCGTTATCTCTGCTTGTGTGCAATTAATATTCCTCGTTTGCGTGCGTCGATCCTCATATTCCTGTCTATTTATTTCTCGATTATCGTTTCCCTCGTGATTTGTCTACTCTATTTGTTGCCTTGGTATCTGACCCGTATTTGTACTTCGCCTGAAATTATTATTAAAATTGTTGTAACTACCTCTATTAAAATTTCTCCTATGATCATAGTTATTTCTTTGATAATTAGTTCTTTGAGTCTTCGTATTTCTTTGCGTCCTTATAAATTTTTTGCGTCGATCCCTAGTATTATTTTCCGTTTTATAATTTGTTTCTAACTCATCATACCTTTGTAAATATTCTATAAATATGTTTCGGTCTACTATATTCTGTATCGTGATATATCTTTTTACTTCCGCATTGAAATGCCCTTTCAAATATTTTATTGTTTGTTTATCGGGTAAAGGAGGATCTAATTGTTTTGCTACGGTAAACATTCTTATAGCATATAATTCCCGCATCATTCTTCTATCTGAATTGTATTTTCCCATGCTCAGGTCAATCCTAACTTTATCTTGTTGATTATTCCCCCAAAAGTGTCGTAGAAATTTTTGCTCAAACTGTTGAAATGTTTTTATCTCGCTTTCAACTAAGTTATACCACATTTCAGCTCCCCCTTTCAGCATCGATTTTACTAAGTTTAATTTATATTGCTCGTCTGTTGAGCCCTGTACTAACATTTTAATATTTTTCAAAAAAATGTTTGGATTTAATTTTCCGTTCCCGTAAAATTTTGAAATATTGGTCAATTAAAAGATTTGGTTGAATTAGTCTAATGGGTTCCCTAATATTAACGTTTCCTGAATTAGTTTTTAAATTACTTATTTCTCGATTAATCGTTCTGAATTCTGTTACACAATTTTCTTCAATTTTATTTTAGTATCTAAATTCGCAAGTTTGTCGTTCGTCCCACTTTCATATTTTTCCTGTTTGGATTTTACCACTCCAACATAATCCCACACAATCGATTTCCTCCGTAATCCTAACAATTTTCTCTTGCATTTGTGCTCTCATTTCCGCAATTGTTTGGTTAGTTTCCCTTAATCCATCGCTTAGAATTTTAATTTCCTTACTAATTTTTCGCTATTTTCGTCAATTTTTGTCATCATGTTTTTCATGGCCTCCTCATTTTTGTCCATTTTACTATTCAGTGCCATCAAGATCTCCATCATTTTCGTTTCTTGTGAGATCCGTCGCTCCTCGCTAGAACTCCTTTCCTAGATTATTACACTCTCTTGGAATCCTATTTCCACTCCTTGATTTCTTAGTGCTTCCCTTGTTTCCCGTATTCTTTTGTCCATTTTGAAATTTATTATATTTACATCAACTCTTAAATACTAAAATCAATCTGCCTAAATTTAGTTAATTGGCAAATTTCTGTGAATTTTTGTTTCTGTGATTTTTCTCCAATTAAAAACTTTTTAATTATAGCTCCGGTGTAATTTAATTATGTTATTTTAAATCCCACGGTCGTATTGTCAAATTTCTTTAATTTAATTCGAGTCTCTTTGTTCAGGTCGCTGTATTTTATCGTGGTAAAATATTCTCGCCCCTACGTTCGGGTCGCTATGGAAATGCTATGTATTTTTGCTCCACCTTGGGCGCCATTAAAAATTGATATGATAGCGCCGTACTGGGTGTAATAAACGTTCCACTTTACGCCACCGCTCTGTGTTTTCCTCAAATTAATGTTTTACTTTTATTATTATGCCACAGCTAGCCCTTTTTAATCTATACAGAGTGCACAACGTTACGATGATCAATTTTCTTTTTCGCCTCTTTATGATTACCTGTTTCAATTGATAAACGAAGTCAATCAATATTCATATAATGATAAGAAATAATATTTACAATTTTTGAAATTCTTTAAATACTCCCTTCAATCAATTAATATCATTTGGATTATTTTTCCCAAAATTTATATACTTTTGATTTAATATAAAATCACCAAAACTATACCTTCTTACAAAAAAATCTGGAACGTTCGAGACCTCTTTATGATTTATTACGTAAGTTTAACGTATGCAATGTTTCTGTTGACTTTTTTACAAGTTTTGGATAAATTGAATAAATTCAGTATTAAAATTTAAATTGAAACATATCTTAAAATTAAGTAGATCTTTCCTGTTATATGTTGTTTCGGGTTGTGAATCGACACCTCCTTGTTGTTTTCAATCGAATACCAATTCCCTGCTTTGTTGAACCAATATTTGAGTACAGTTACCCCTTGTTTTCCAAAAATTACCTCGTGCTTCTTTATTTTATATTTCTCTGCATATGCTTTGAATTTCCTCTTAACTACCACTTGAAATTGTGGGTTACTTAGTATCATGAATTATTCCAGAAGCCAATTAGAATTATAATTATTTCGGACGCGGATTAGAATCCGATTAGAATTAGAAGCCCTATATGATTATAAATATTTAATTTAAATTTATTACCTAATTTTTACTCACGTTTTCTAAAAAGACGGCAAAAACTTTTCCGCTCTTTTCGCCCCGTTTGGTCCCGCACCGACGGCACTACCTTTAAATCGTTTATCTCGATTTCAATAATTGCAGCGTATTTACCAGCACTTTTGGGAGCGCTGGTTCCGGGCATACTTGCATACCCTTCAAGTAAAATCCAAATGGCATGTAGCCAAAATTAATATTCAACTGGGAGACTTAGTTCTAATTAAAGCCGATTCTCTTCCTCCTCTTCATTGGTCACTTGGGTGTGTTGTCTCCGTGCATCCTGGGGCCGGCGGGATTGTCCACGTTGCCACCGTTAGAGCGGCGCGGGGTGAGTTTAGGCGTCCTATGGTTAAACTTTGCCCCTTCCCTCTAGATGATAATTAAAATGTTTCCATTTTGGTGGGCGGTATGTTCCGTCCAACGCTGTATATATTAATTTAGTTTTTTTATATTATTATTATAATGTTTAAGTTTATTTTTTAATGATAATATCTGCTCTTTTATCTAAATTTAATAAACCCGGTTCGTTAAACCTTCAATGTTCTATTTTGTTTGCCGTATGTTTGGTGATTGCGCGGCCTAACTCACAGTCCATTGTTTCTGTTTCGGAGGTCAGTCCCCGTACAGGACTACCTCAGCGCTTTATATTAATTTTCGAGTGCAATAATAAGTGTTCTGGATCCAAGAATCTGCACCGCTCTAACTGGACATCAGGTAAGAATATTGAAGGCCGCATTTGTTTAATATCTGTTTGGTGATACACCCGTTTTCTCTCTTGAGTATTTTTTATGTACTAAATAATAACTAAATGCGTATCTTAAACGCGCATATACTTAAGTTGGAGAGTAATTAGGCAACAAGCTTAAATTTACATACTATAATGTTAGATTAAAAGAAGGAAATATAACACTAAAAGATCTTTTTTTTTTGAAGCAAAACATCATGGGCTTTGACATATCCTGCACCATCTGAAAAACAAACTTTTATAAGAGAAGTTTCTTTGGTTTACCAAAGAACTTTAGATTACTTAAATCGGTATTATAATTTTGAAAACTCCCCCTTTAAATATTTTACAGCCCAAAAATGCTATCAAGCTAGACATATGTGAAGGCGAGTTATATAATGAGTTATTTCTTCTTAAAAATAAACGATTAAGAAAATTCAGTTATTTTTGAAATGGATGTAGTCAAAATATGGTACAAGGTATTTCAAAATACAGATTTGCCTCAACTGTTCAAAATCGTAAGCAAACTTGTGTTAATTCCAATTATAGGAATACTTATCCAGAAGGTATATTTTCATTAATGGATAATCTGTGGAATGACGAACGTAATCTAATGAGGGTAGCTTTGGTAAAGCAGAATTATGTATAAAATTAAATTTTAATATGACTTGTCAGGAATTTGCTGAGTATTTAGAGAAAGACAAACGAAATGCTTTATTAAAAATATGCAAAAGTAATACCAAATATAGCTATAACCCTTAAGCTGAAGTATGTGTCTAATATACGCGCATAAACTTAAATGCCCCCACCGCATTCAGGTAAAGTGACCCGCAGCTCTCATCTCTTCAGTACCTTCATAAAATAGCTTAGTGTACGCCGTCGAATACTAGATTGCCTAGTAACAGTTTACCGTTCGAGCACAGCAGATTTTAAAAAGTTTCCGTGTCTGTTGTACACATACTTCTAATACAGTACGTATTTATTAAGTGTTTGGTGAACACATACTTGTAATTAAAGTATATACAACTGTGATTATACATGTAAATTTGTAAGTGTAAATAACTATTCTATTAGTAAGTTTTATTATATCTTACATACCGATTAAAATTTGCATTGATATCGTATTAGGTACATTTTGTACGATGAATACTACTTCAAAAGGTCCTATTGAATAAAAAAAGCGGCGAAACAAAATCTTTTACGACGATGATTCCGACTTCGAAATAGAAGTAATGCAATATCTTACAGAGGTGGAAGAACAAGAAACAGAAACTTTACCAAGAAATACAGAATCAGGCGGCGATTTAGATTATGAAACTAAGGAAATAGAAAATGAGCATATAACAATTCTGATTCCGCCTCAGTGAGGATACTCCCACAAGCTTTAGCAACGACTACCTAGAACGAAAATCATGAAACTACTTTTTCGCGAACAAGTGTTGACGAAGATGCTGAATATTTTTTAACCCTTATGATACCATACCGAGCACCCGGGTACTATTTTAACTTGATACTTACATATCTTTCCTTTCGGCTACGGTTACATTGTTGGTAGTTATTTTTATATTTTTAATTTTATAAAATGCATCCTCAGTCTGCTAAAAGAGTACCGTGATACTCATTATTTTACCATCCGCAAATAAATGAATTTTTTATTGCTTTTTTGAATTATTATTTTATAAGTGTATTTATTATTTAGAAAGATTATTACTAAACCAAGTAAGTATTTATTAGAATAATACAAATATAAATTCCCTAAACTGGTAGGAAACAAAAATAGAGTTTTCAAAAATTATTGGCAATTGTTACAAATTGTTGGAGCTGGGTTGGTGTGCTGATCACATAATGGATTATTGCATTTGTTGCATCTTTTTCGAGTTTTTCGTTTCCTTTCAGTTTTGTAGATTTGGCAATAACCAGTAAACTTCAAGCGACTAATTTAATCACGCTATTGAGTGGGAACTGCCGCTAAATTTTGTCACGTCAATTTACCACCACGGACAGATTCCATATCCCATTTTTCTCCCTTGTTAATTCGTTTCAATTCTTAAATTCTTCAACAACGCCCTATATAGTGTACCTGTTCAGTATAAGCCCGCTTAACATAATTTTAATTCAAATCCACTCTGCTTTTAAAACGAAAATTTATTCGATAAATTAAATAGTCTTATACATTGTTTTAGGTATCCGGTAATTTGTTAAACCTTCCGATAACGTATAATTGCGTTCTCTGGGGTTTCCCATTTAAAATTTGTCAAAATAATAGATCCTACTATTATTTGATAGCGTGTTTTCCAGTTTTGCTAATTGTGCTTCGATAACGCAAGGATCGCAGTTCGAACTCGTGTTATTTGAACCCATTTTGAATTTGATTCTGCAGCTTGTGCGTTAAAATATTTTCTACATCATTCGTCACAGTATTTCAAAAGCAATGCACGTTTTTTTGTTCGACAAGTAGGAGGTATCTTGCATGTATTCGGTAAGTTTTCCCGCGCTTACCCATTCTAGCCCTATTCTCTTTTTAGCTTTTAGCTGGAGGCCAAATGGGTTCTTTCTTTCTGTAGACCAACTGCTTTTGTCCGTAGACCGCTGCTGCAGTTATGGTAACAGGGTAAATAGATCCTGACGACCATGGCGTTGCTGTGCTGACTCACCCCCGACGGATTGCGAGCTAAGTATCCAGACACATACAGGTAAACAACTTGTTTTCTTTTGTGTATATCAATGGCATATTCCGTATCAACGTTTGGTGTAGTTACGTGATAAGAAACGTGACACTGTAAACTATTGTTTGTTGCTGTGAATCGATATTATCGCTCTACAGGTGTAATGTACCATTGTTAAAAATGTTTGATAGACACACCTTAATTCTTTGCTACTGATTTATTTTACAAAAGTATTAGGTGCAATTTTAAAAACGCTTGACAAGAGTTCTCAAATGTTTATTTACCACTGATTAATTTTATTTTGTGTAAAATACGAGATGCGCACTTCGTATCTAAGGTACTAAATTGTTCATATCACATAATTGTTTGCTTTGAAATGGTAACGCCTGAATTATTGCTTTTGCTTGTTTGTGCAGAATCCTTTACTTTTTTTAATTTGTTAATGGATAATCGTGGGCGATGTGCTTTTTTTTGGTTTTCTTGGTATGTAGGTAGTATACACTCTGACGCCCTGGCGTGGGGCCACGATTTTGTTTCGTGTAACTTTGGTCCCGATTTTGTTAAAGTTAACGATTACTTCGATTTGGTTTTGATTAATTTTTGCTGCGAGTTTGTTTTAGTTAATTTCTGCTCTATTTTTTTTTTGTTGTTAAAGCCTAAGTTTCTACATTACCCGCATTTCTCGGCCTAATGCTACTTGTTTTTTTCTTTCTTTACGAATGATCTATTGTTTTTTTTTCTTTCGACTCTTTGGGGTTCCTCATATGAGGATCGGTTAGAAAATTCAAACGTGTTACTTTTGCTAATTTTAGTCAACAGTCTTCTTCCAGTCCTCAAACTCTTAATGTAGCTACCGCCGTTACAGAAAAAGTTCCTTACCTTTCTTCTAATTCCGAGGAAGAATTGGACACCTCTATTGCTGCCAATACTATGACCCCTACTAAAGGATACCCGCTCGCTAAATTGAATGTCCCTTTTTCAGGTGAAGGTTCTCTGCCGGAATTCTTGTTTCGTATTAAGGAATTCAGTGTTTCGCGTAATATTTCTGCACGGCAACTTTCTCATTTTACTCCGGAATTACTTACCGGAAAGGCTTTACTTCTCTTCCGAGCACATCAGCGTTCCCTCAATGTTGGGACGTTGTTACTTTATTAAACTCAGAATTTCTACTCCTGGATTTTGCTTATAAGTCTGCTACTATTGAGGATTATACTTTTACTTCACATAACCAAGTTATTAAGGTTTCTCCTACGCCCACGGGTAGATCAGATACTTCCTCCGTACTTTCTACTGTTCTTCCTTCTAGTTCTACTTCTACTCGTCAGGTCGTATGCTTGAATTGCGACAAACCTGGTCATGTTTCGACCCGTTGTACTCGTCCTAAAGTACTCCACTGTTATGGTTGTGGATATAAGGGATTTACTCGCCACAACTGTCCACACTGTCATAATAGGTTTTCGAATAATTCTTCAAATTCTGCCCTCACCTCTAGATGCCTAACTTCTTCTGCTTTTCACTCTATGTTCTCTCCTGTACCTCACCCGGGTAATCCTGCTACTACTATCAAAACATACCCTTCTTCGGTAAATGTAGCTTCGAAACTTTCTTCCGTTTCTAGTTCTACATCCTATTCTACTCCTCCTTCTGCTCGCCCTACTTATTCACTCTCACCCCAGACTGTGCCTCCACCGCCATTGCAACCCATAATTCAAATTAGTGACCTGTAGCTAGCTTCTCAAAAGTTTGTTCCCACTTTCTCAAATAATTCTACTCAAGAAATTCCTGTCGTGTCTGCAAGCACACATGTAGCTAAAGTGACGATAATTTCTCATTTAGTCAGCTAAGGTCCTGTTGAAGTTTATGAACCTTTAATGTCTGGTGCTGTTGCTGACAAAATTTTTCATGTTCCTGCTTTCTTAAATTGTTCTACTCAAGAAATTTCTGTCGTGTCTACAATAAAAGCTGTAGCTGAAGTGACAATTACTTCTAAAAATTAGTCTGCGAAGGACCTATTGAAGTTAGTGAACCCGTAACTGTGATGCCTGTTGCTGTTGTCGTCAAAGATTTACCTGGCCCTGCTTCATTATCTACCATTGTTATGGAATCAGTTCCTATTGTGGCTGAAATTTTGTCTGATCCTATTCCGTTGTCTAACATTGATAAAGTCTTACTTGATTCTACTACTTTATCGGACGTTGTGAAACGTTACCTACCCTTACTCATTTCTCTCATGCTGACAAAATGCTACTTGCTTCTGTTCTTCTAACTAAGGTTGGTGAAATCCTAACTGATGTCCTGGTATCTATTGTTGACGAAGGTCAACCTGATTCTACTTCCTTATCTATCGTGGATGAAGTTGTTCCTGATGCTGTCTGTTCTTGTACGGTTGATGAAATTCTGCCTGATGCTGTTCCTTTCTTCCATGTTGATAAACTTCATTCCACTCCTTTATCTAACATTGGGGAAGTTCTACTTGATACTGTTTGTTTTTGTAACGTTGATGAACTCCTGCCTGGTTCTGCTCCTTTTTTTAAGATTGATATTCTTACAGCCAACGCTGTTTTCTGTCTTAACTGTGATACTTCTAGTCCTTTATCTAACGTCGTTGAAATTTTATCTACTTCTGTCTCTTTAGTTAACGTAACTGAAGTGTGCTCCGCTTGTGTTTCTCTTCGTAAGGTTGATTCTCGTACAGCCAACACTTTTTCTCTATCTACCGTGGATATTCTGACAACCCATGATGTTTCCTTTTCGACCGTTGACTTTCTTATCTCCAACCCTAACAACAAACAACTTTCTTCCTTAACTCGTTTCAAGTTTCCTGAACCACCCTCGCCACCTCCTATACCGCGCGCTACAACTACTACACCCCCTGCTGTCTCTGTTTTGCGGAAAACTGCCCATAAAAGGCAGAAGTTTGTCTATGCTGATGCAGAACCTGAAGATGTTGGTTGACGAAGTCCTATTGGCCTTGACCTGCTTTTATTTTCCTTCTGGCGGCGTAAACGCCTTAAGCCCAATATCTGATCCTCGTGCCCCAGATTCTTATGCCGACTTTGCTCTTTTTTTAGTTTTTGATTTCTGGACTTTAAATTTTCCTTTTATTTACTTCCCTGTTTGCTGGGTTTTCTTTCTTTTCCGTTTTCTTCTTCCTTGCACCCGTGTGGGTCCGGGAATAGAATAGTCCCATGGTACGACCTGCCTGTCGTAAGAGGCGACTACAGCGGTCCAACACATACATACACGCATACTTTATACACGCACACTACATCAACACACACACACCCACACACACACACACACACACACACATATATATACAGACACACGCACGCACAGCACACACCTACTCATACATAACTACACTGGGATTCTGTTTTATTTTCTTTTGTACGATTGTTAATTTTTTTTTGGTTTTGTAGGTGGTGCTTGGTGTTATTCTTTTGGTATTTTTTCTTTTCTTGCTTTCGTTCCTTCCACTCTACATTCCTCTCCTTTTTCCTGTTGCTGGTCTTCCTTGTTGGTTCCTAGACCGATTGTGTTAGACAAGTTAGACAAGAAAAAAATGCAGTATGTGCCCCTACACAAAAATCGAAATACCGTATACAAGTGTATTAAATGCAGCAAATCTATGTGTCTGGAGTGTTCCAAAAATAATGTAATAACTGTTGTAAGAAACTATCTTTTGTTAGTTTAAATAAACCTTACTTGCCTTTTATGTTTAAAATTAAATATATTTTTAATGTGCCTTTTTCAACCGCAGGTACTTATTACTTTCATTTCTAATAAGCAATAATAACTATTTAATATCGTAGCAATTTTATTTCATTCAAGCGTGAGTTACATATCCCCCATATTAAAATACATATAACAATAAATGTATTTATTATGTCTTTGCAATAGAATGTTACATTGTATTAAATGATGGTTATAATTAAAGGTTAATTAGGGTTTGTGTCAGAAATAAGAAAGAAAACAACTATTTTGGATTCCAGACGCAAACCTAATTCTGCAAGTGCAGAAACAATAAACTGCAATAATGCAGTCATAATTAAAGTTACGTAGAATAAGACATTGTAAGATTATTGAGAATCTGCAGACAGCAAGATTTGCACTTTCCCACAAAATAAAGTGAGGTCAGAGGCTTTACAGATACTGTAAGAAGCTCCTGATTACTAGTCAGTCTTCGAACATCATAACTTTAACATTCTTGGTTGATCAAGCTACCCATTATAATTACTGATTATTGAATTATTAAAATATTAATTTATAGTATTCGTCAATTTCAATTACTTAATGTTTAAGAAGTATAAACGTTCAAGTGTTGCAAAGAAAATAAATCATTTTTTATAATTAAAACAAATTTGATAGGTGTTTTTGGAGATAAATGTTTTTTAAAACAAGCTCCCAAAAGCCCAAGACCTATCTGGCGCAGTCAGAACGGATTCCTAAAGAGCACTAGCGATTCCAAAATCGAAGAACTAGTAACCGTGAATTTCAATTCTTAACTGGAACAAAAACACAAAGATTGAACGAAGTACAGAATCAACCGAATCCAATACAGAAGGAAGGTTATGGAACTGGTAATCAAATTATTGTGAGTACCTATAGTTCATTTTCCTTATTATTTTTTTCAATTCCATATTGATATTAGCAAGTAAGATTGAAACAAAAGAATTTTATATACATATTTATGTACAATTTATTACTGAAACAATTATTCAGCAAAAGTATAAACTTGATGGGATTATAACAAAGGTTTATAGTTATACTCGATTTATGAGACAAATATTCAGCAATAGTTTGAAATTAATGTAATTATAGCAGAGGTTTATAATTACACACAATTCAAGTAACAGTAATTTATTCTTTGAATAACTTTAGTGCAAACTTGACTGAGGTAACAAGAAATAAATAATTTATAAAGATGAATTCTGAAAACTTAAGGTTATATTTAAATTCGATTCCAATGTACGATGGTAATCAAGCTTTATTTGTCATATCCATTACCGCGTGCAAAATATTTTTAAAGTGTTTTTACAAACAGGAAGACCATGTGGGGAACATGAGGCTTATAAGATTAATTCTGATTAAATTAACAGGCAGAGCTTTAACATTGATAACAAGTAGGGATGATGTAACTGATTAGGACTATAAAAGATATTCTTCGCGTATTTTGGCGACCAGCACAATATTAAACGTCTTATTAGGGATTTATTGTACTTAAGAATGGAACACAATCGATCACCATGTCAATTTGGTATGCGATGTCAAGATGTGTTAAGTATAATTTTTACCAAACTGAAATTAGAAGAATCGACCCTAGCGTACGTTTAATTAAAATTAATATGTACGACGAAATGGCTTTAGACACATATATAAACGCGTTATCCGAGCGGTTACCGAACAAAATAAGATTTAGAAATTCCCAAAACCTAGAAGAGGCGATGAATTTAATTATAGAAGAAGAAAACATAATGTATTATAGAAACAGGATTTACAACCCTATTGTTAACAAAAACTACCTACCAATTAAAACTATACAAGCCACAAGACAAATACCGACACAACCCAAAATTGCATCACTTATCCCACCAATAAATCAATCGAGAATTAATAATCCAAATGTAAATAATGCAAATTTCAATAATTAATTTCGACAACTTCCCAAAGCTACATTTACACCCAAGTTTAATCAGAACGCAAAACGAACGTGACAAACATTTGACGTAAATTCTAACAGAAAAGCACCCATGACGAATAATAATAACAACCCCAATAATTATTGCCAACCAACCCCTAGGGACACTTCATCTGGTAATATCAGACAGAACATTAAGATATCTCAAATTAGACCCGACTATAGACAAAAAAAAACTCGACTTCCGAGGAACTATTTCACCAAGAAGTAGAAGATTTTAATAATCAAGATATATGCCAAGATATATACACAAGTAATTATATAAATCCAAGTAGAGACGATGAAGCCAATTACTCAGAAAACTACAAACGTAACAAACCTTATGAAAATCGCGAAGAGGACGATGAAGAAAACTCGTACTCAAATTTTCGGTTGGACAGAATCAAATACAATCAGACGTAATAAATTTAAAAAATATTAGTTAACACATTTTACCCTATATAGAAATACCACATGCCGAAATTATATTATTAAACCACACAAAACCTTTAATTAACCCCAAAACCGAGCAGAAACATTATTTAAATTTTGTAGAAAGAGAACCTTTTAAAATCAAAACAGCACACAAAACGACACTACACCAATTTATTGCGAATATACCCTTACCGAAAACTATTATTTTAAAAATTATACACAAATTTTGCATTTTTGAATTTAACAACAAATACGACGGATTGATTAGCATGGATCTTTTAAAAAAATTAGGAACAAACATTGATATAAAAAATTAATTATTGGGAACAAAACACGGACAAATTCCAATTTAATTCCAAAACAGCAGTATTCAAACCCACAAAAATACATCATCGAACCTAGGACAGAAAAACAAGTAAACATTTTAGTAAATTCAAACAGTGGTATAGGAATCATAAATCACATGTCATTTCAACAAGAAGTAGAAATATCCACCGCGTTAGTATATATAAAAAATATAGAAAAATTAAAAATTACTTATAATAAACTAGACAACGATAAGGCACGTATTACAAAAACCGCAATGAAAACACTAATATAAATAGATTCGCAATAGGACAAGACGTTTATGAAAGAAACTTTAAAGTAAATGACACAAAACGGCTTCCAGATGTTTAGATTCATTTAAACTCAAAAAGATTTCTGACAAAAATGTAGCTGTAGTAGACAACTAAAAAACCGTAAGAATTTAAGACATCCTGTATTCTCAGATGGATAGCCATCACCCTTGCCGTCAACCTCCATACAGGTAGAACAGACGACAAAGAAATAGTAGTAGGAGATATAAAAAACAACCCCCGAATACTAACAGTAAAATTGGGAAATATGCAAAACACAGTAAACTATTGGATTTAATCACAGAAGTAAAACAAGAATTTTGTATAATTAGAGACAATTATGACAGACCGAAAAAATTAAATGATAGCAACCCTCACTGTAATTCAACAAATTTTAGCTACATTAGAAAATGCTGTAATATTTGCTAAATTAAATACTTTATATGCTAGTAATATCGAACCACTTGATTTATTAAACGAATTATTAGGAGTCAAGTCATTTATGACTCATAGTAAATTACCTTTTGAACTAACAGAATCTAACAAACTTGTATTTGAAAAAATAGCCATTGTGAAAGATCGCGTAAAGAATCATGAAATTACATTTTTAATAGAAATTCCAATTGTAGAGATGAATACCTACAATTATTATCATTTTTTTGCTTTCCCAATGAAAATTAATGGCCAGTATTAAGTCATTATTCCTGAAACCCAGTTCCTTTCCCTAAATGAACTTAGGTATGGATTCACAAATGAGAAATGCAAAGAAGTGGCACCCGGCCAATACTTATGTCAATCATTAACGGCAATGGCTCTTCAAACAGATAGCCTTTGTGAAGTGCAATTATTACGATTCTCTAATCATTATGAGAATTGTGTGTCAAAACCAGTACAAACTACGGACATGAAAATTCAGAAAGTTACGGACAATAAATGGATTGCTGTATTTTCTCAAGAAGTGATAGCAATCGTCAATTGCAACAAAGACGAAAACAGTTTAGCCCTAGTTGAAAGCAAAGTGATCATCATAAAGGAAGATTGTTATTTGAAATTAAAAAAGTGAAATTATTCGAGTATATAAAAACCCAGCAGTGACGAAGAAATTTGCAAATCCACCCGAACTACAATTCAAGATTTAAACCGAAGATAGCGGAACTATCCAGAAGCCAATGCTACTAGACACCTAGATCTCGACGATCTCAATCACGGTGTAAAATTAATTGACAGTTATAGAGAACAATTAAACGAGTTAAAAGTGCCAAAGTTACACTATGACAATATCACTGATTGGACAATTCTATTGATTATTGTATTATTTTTATTAGCTGTATACTTATTGCACAAAATGTATATTAGATATAAGATCAAAGAAACCAAAGCAAACAAAGAAACCTCAAACGAAACTTTAGGAAAAATCAGTTTTAAAAATTAAGTATCAACACCTAATTTTCATCTAAATCGGGAGGAGTTACATATCCCCCCATAGTAAAGTACATATAATAATAAATGTAATTATTATGTCTTTGCAATAGAATGTTACATTGTATTAAATGAAGATTATAATTAAAAGTTAATCAGAGTTTATGTCAGAAATAAGAAAAAAAACGACTACTTTGTATTCCAGACGCAACCTAATACTGCAAGTGCAGAAACAATAAACTGCAATAATGAAGTCTTAATTAAAATTACGTAGAATAAGACATTGTATGATTATCGGGAAACTGCAGACAGAAAGATCTGCACTTTCCCACAAGATGACGTGAAGTCAGAAGCTTCATAAATACTGTAAGGAGCCCCTGATCGCCATTTAGTCTTCGAACTTCATAACTTTAACATTGTTGGTTGTTTAAGCTACACATTATAATTGTTGATTTATTAAAATATCAATTTATAGTATTTGCCGATTTCAATTACTTAATGTTTAAGGAACATAAACATTTAAGTGTTGCAAAGAAAATAAGTCATTTTTTATAATTAAAACAAATTTGATAGACTGCTATTCGAAATAAATGTTTTTTAAAAGAAGCTCCCAAAAGCCCAAAACCTATCTCGTGTATGCCTAAATTTCAAACACTGTGTCTCACGAACACACTTCTAATATCCTCCAACAACGGGATAGTCCAGATTAAGAGTTAAATTTCAAAACTAAAAAATAATTAAGCAAAGCAATAAATGTGTAAGTTTATTGTTAAGAAAATAAAGTTTTGTTATTTTTGATGTTGCAAATATACGCGTTCTGTTCTTACGCTCTGTCATTTAAAAATAAAAAAGAAGTATTTTTTTTCGTCTTCAACAAACTTCTGGGTCGATTCACTTTTAAAGATTGCAACCCTAGTCATAATATACAATTTTCCATCATGAAATATTGGAAAAGTTTTCAATGGATTTTTAAAAGGTTATTTGTTGTGAGTTTATAAACTACCTAAATTGTTGTCTGCAACCAGCAGAAAAGTAATTTATTCGTTTCGCATGAATGTATAAGTAATTAAGAGCGTCATTTCTAAAAATACAGGCACAAAGTGTGTGTAACGATTTAAATATTGTACAGGCAGCAAAAGCACGTGGCGTGCGTGGGCTGACCTCAAGACGGTAGGTATGTGTAACGTAACTTCGGCAGACCTCACGTCAATGCTCGTTTAATAGAGGAAGTTATTATTAGCATTCTTAAAGCATTCACACACTGCTACATTTTAAAGTACCTAACGAAGTTTAAATTCATAATTACTAATCTAACTACAACTACTATAATACACAATAGGCACTTACTGAAAAATTCCAAATCCTGCTAGAGCTTTAAACTAATTTTATTGATATCGGGCATTTTAGTGTTGATAAAAATGTTCTCACCAACGACCAATTTACAGTTACCTATACAGACGCTATCTCTGAGCAAGAATCAATACTTACACATTTCACATCAGTACATGAAATGTGATTACAAGTTTAATGAATGGAGGGCGGTGCATGACATGGCACCAGTATCGACCGAGAGAACGGTGACGTCGGTGTATTGCAAGTATGCCAACTCGTCTAGTTTGGTTGGATAAGCTGCCGTCACCGTCTCGATATAGGAATTGAATAAGCTTTATTCCATATGGAAAATAGGATCATTATGTTAATTCGGAAACTTGTATATATGACGTCAGTATTACAGGCCTTTGCACAAGACACGTTTATATTCCTAACCTATAATATTAGTTAGTTTCTGCAGGCCTCCGATCGATTACTGCTCTTTTCCAAATATAATAAAGTTTCCTGTTTGAAGGTTAGCTGAATTGTACGCCGCAAGGTGGCGACTCTCGTGAATAAATTTCGCTTCCCTATTTACATCAAAGATGTCGCAAGTATCGCTTGCACTGTAAATTTCTAGGATTCGCAACGTTAGCGTAATCTATTATTATAAATATTTTAAGTTTCATGCACAAAAAAGCTATGTTAGACGATAATACTACTTATCCGTCCGTGTTTCACCTTAAAGCCAATGTTCATTTATGGAATGGTACTTTACGGTTTACTAACCTAGTTTTTAACTAAATGGAGCACGTGCAAGTGAAATGAGAGTGAAAGTGAAAACTTGTGTCGGAAAAAGATGCATTCATTACTGACTTACTTTATACCCGAAAGGACTTAATCGTTTCGGCTGCGATAAAGGTGGCTCCGTGATTCTTTCAAGGTCCAGTTTGTTTAGATATTGCGTAGTGAAGGCCAGATAAACATTGGTGTATTCTTTTATTACCGAATTAGTTGGTGTGGGGAAATATATAAAGGCACCTGAACGCGACACGCACTCAATCTCGGTGGAACCTCTCGTGCTTTTCAGTGTCGCTTTTGTTGGTGGACATGAACAGTTCAATGTTGTATCCGTCCACGGGGGTCCACCGTTTTAGATGCTTACTGGCTTTCTACCAAAATTCTCTGCTATCTTTCTTCCTCCTGCATTTTAACTAGAAACTATACCGCGTTGCTTTTAATCAGCATGCGCTACAAATAAAAGTTTTGGACTTCTACGCCCCTTATAGTAAAACTTCTATTTTGCGTTAGGTATTATTGGTGCATGTGCGTTTAGAGGGAGTAGTTCATATGTGTAAAAAACCCAGTGATAGCACGCAAACATATAAAGACAAAGATAACTGCAATGTGTACCAACTACCTAGTTAAAATAGATAACTTTCTTTAAAAGAATGAAAGAATAAATGTAGTTTTTATTATGCAGCAACTATTTTCTTAAACATCTATACGCATAATAGGACGCCCACTCAGAAAATCTATAGTATGTAAATTAACCCCGGAGTAAAGTAAAATTTGGCTGTATATCTGCAGTGAATACAAAACAAATGAATTGTAACAACTGTTATATATATATATATATATATATATATATATATATATATACAGTAGTTTAAAGTATATGAAATGACATCAAATATATAAATAAAAAAATCTAAATGGTTGTTGAAACATATATTAAAACTATTTCGTATAGTTTTATTATAGGTTTCAACAACCTTTTACATTATTTTGGTTATATATTTGATGCCATTTTGTATATTTTAAATCTCAATTTATACTTCTGAAGAAGAATATAAATATATTCGAAAATTTAGGTAATAAAAAGGAGTCTGATTAATCTTCCAGCAGACCTAAAACCCACTACTTGTACTTCATAATAAAATAAGGTCATAAAATAATTATCCGTTGTGTGTATATATATATATATATATATATATATATATATACAACAGGTAATTATTTTATGACCTTATTTTATTATATAATACAAGTAGTGGGTTTTAGGTATGCTGGATGATTAATAAGACTCTTTTTTATTACCTAAATTTTCGAATATATTTATATTCTTTTTCAGAGGTACTATAAAATATACGAACGCATTAACAATAAATAATTACATTTTATTAATGATTTTCAACTTCCTGAAGAATATGTAATTATTAGTTTAGATGCTATTTCACTGTTCACTAATATACCCAAGAACTTAGTTTTAAAAGATATAGACAAAATTTGGTCTAATATACAAACACATTGTAATATACCTAAAAAGAATTTTTACACGTTATATCATTTATATTCGATAACAGTTATTTTTCTTATAATAATACATACTACAAACAAATATTTAGTGGTCCAATGGATTTAAATTTAAGTCCCATAATTGCTCAAATTGTAATGGATTCATTATTAGACACAGTAATTCCCATGCTACCATTTCGATTACCTTTTGTTAAAAAATTTGCAGATGATATCATAACATCTATTCCGAAAGATAAATTAAATGAAATATTACAATTATTTAATAACTACAATAAAAGTATTCAGATTACTATCGAAAAGGAAACAAATTGGGGTGTTCCATTTTTAGATACTTTACTAATTAGAAACAGTAACAATAAAATCATTTTAAACTGGTGTCAAAAACCTTCAAATTCTGGTAGACTTCTTAATTATCATTCATATCACCCATATAAGACAAAAATTAACTTTATATTAGGACAAAAAAACAGAATCAAGAGAATATGTCATCCTACCCTTTATAATCAAAATTTATACAAATTAAGCAAAATTCTTCAAAATAACAACTACCCCAAATCACTCGTAAATAAACTTCTATTCAGTCATTCCAATGAATCTATAGATTCAATTTACTGAAACTGATGTAAGTATAAATAGACATGATTCTTCATACAAATCTCTTCCTTTCATAAAACAACTAACACCTAAATTATGCAACAGTTTTAAGAAATTTAATATCAAAATAGCAAATAAAAATATTTTATCAATTGGAAAAATCTTTTCAAAAATCAAGGGTCCATCAGAGGCTCTTAGTGAAAAACATGTTATATATAAAATTAATTGTATTGATTGCAATCAAAGTTACATAGGCCAAACTTCACAAAATTTAAAACAACGTGTTACCCAACACAAAAGTAATGTTCGAGTAAAGCCTAATGCATGTTCCTTATCAATGCACATCATAAATAAAGACCATCATGTAGATTTCCAAAATGTCAAAATTATTGATAGAGATAAAAACGAAGATAAAAGAAAATTTTTAGAAATGTGTTATATTTATAAAACCCCATATACAATGAATAAGATGACGGATGTTGATGATCTAAGCTCTATCTATACATACCTTCTAAATTATGAATACATAAATAATAAATTTAGCGCAAAAAGAAAAATTATCAATTATAGGTTGTTTGTTTTATCACCACAATTAACTTTAAGTGATATACAAAAGTTATTGAAACATTAATGATATGTTTGAATATTTGAATACATTAATATTTACTAACTGATATATGAATGTGTAGGTGTATGTATACGTATTGATGAAGGTTGTATATTTATCAATACGTACAGCATGATGTACATGCATACAACTATGATATAAAAAAATAACAAAAGGTATACAAAATAACTGCCAAAATTTAAATAATATACTTCAAAAAAGAACATCTTAATATATACAAAGTAATTTTAGTATATGCTTCAACAACCTTTTACACTTTTTTATTTATATACCTGATGCCATTACATATATTTTAAACCTCAATTTAGTGAGTATATCTTAAATGTAATTATTTCATGTTAATGCGTTTGTATATTTAATAGTACCTCTGAAGAAGAATATAAATATATTCGAAAATTTAGGTAATAAAAAAAAGTCTTATTAACCATCCAGCAAACCTAAATCCCACTTTTATAATATATATATATATATATATATATATATATATATATATATATATATATATATATATATACTTGCGACAGTCGCACAATAGTGGAAAATATTTTACGTAGCCAAAGGTTCTAAAACAACTCGAATGCTTTTTCTGATCGACAAGCAATAATGTTCCGATCTAATATCTGCCAAATTTAAGGAACCGGCATCAGTTCTACATAATATAAACTTACATCCTTCTGGGTTACCAGAACCCTTTAATTAGGTTCTATGCCGTACTCTTTGAAGCTTTGCATAAAGAAGTCATTAAAGTATGCTTACTTTTAAACTAATTAGTAGAAGAGCCCTGTAAATTACGCTCCGCGATTAACGAGGCACATGATTTCGTTGCGTTCGAGAATAGTCTGAGTAAATAAATCTCTATCCCTCCACCCACTTAGCGCTACTTCTCTTTCACACAAAAATTCTAAATCCCTTTTAAATAGTTACGTATACCTAAAATTATAACTTAGAGCCAGACAGTGAGAACCAGAACTTCTTGTCACATAAAATTCCAGCAGCAAAGTAGTTTTGTTTTATAACCGAGTTGATAAATACCTCAGGTAATAAATAACAAACAGAAAACTTAATATGCAACTATTACAAAGACATGAATGTCTTATGTGGATGTATTACAAATTCCAAAAACATTGTAAAGTAAATTTAAAGACCCATTTAATTATGAAACCCCAGATACACTATTGGATCACATATCGCTATTGAAACTACATAGTAAAACATGAATAGCAAATAAATTATTAATTTCATGTTTGTTATTAATGCAGGTGCCCTGATGTTCAATATGATAAAACTCTAGAAAAAGTCTCCGTTTATAACAATCTTTTAGATCGTTCTAAAAGATTGTTACAAACGGAGACTTTTTCTAGAGCCTTACCATATTGTACGTCAAGTCAACTGTATTAATAACATACATGGCATTCATAATTTATTTACTACTTATGCTTTACTATACAGTTTAAATAGACATATGTGATCCAATATTGTATCTTGGGTTTTAAAATTAAATGGGTCTTTACCAGTGGCGGCTCGTGGTGATTTTATTTGAGGGGCTCTAACTGCTTATGGCATGAATATAATACAAGATAACATAAGCAACACTCACCTTCAGTGGTTTGGTGTATTCAGCCTAGTCACTCACACAGACCCATTAATTTTTGTATACTTGTTTATAGGTTTATGTACAAAAAGTCACACACTGTCCTCTAATTGTCACGTAATAATAATTTTAGTGCTTGTATACAAAATCAAGTCTTCTGCCTTTCTGAGCAATAAAATTATCTATAACTTTTTCGTCAAAATTGTTGATGTTATGTATTAAGTTTTTGTGGACTGACATCATTGCTAAGGCATTAAGACGTTCTTAGGTCATTGTGTTCCTTAGATAAGTATTAATCCTATTAAGAGTTGAAAAACATCTTTCAGATTCGGCAGTGGACATTTGCGTTGTGACTATAATTTTTAATAATTTTATTGTTTCGCCAAATGTTTCGTTTAACCCATTTTGAGTCAACCAGAAAAGCATGTTTAGGCCGCCTAAAATATTTTTAAAATTCGTTTTTGAATACATCACTTCCAATTCAGTCCTCAATTGTCTGGCTGCAACATCGGATAACACTTAACAATCGATTGGAAATGCGATGTTGGAAATTTTTTTGAGTAAGTATCAAAATTAGTTACGTCTACTAAAAATGCGGCTTCTAAATGAGTTCGGTATGAGAGCCTGTCCTTCATCTGAACAACTATTGTATCGCACACTTCTTTAGCAATCAAATTCCGATTTTCCACGTTACTAATTTTTTTTCGTTTAATATCATTACAGATTATATATTTTCTATCTCATTAGTTGAATTTCTAGCAGATGCTATTATCCTTTCAAAGTCTTCCATTTTTCTCTTCAGTGCAACACTGTCTGTATCTCTAGCTTGAAACTGATTAAATAATATGTTAACATGTGGAAAAATTTTATGAAATAAATTGAGAAAAAACACAAAATCAGGATCTTCCAGAATTCTACGCAAACCATATGCTTCTCTGCAGGTAATAGTTTTATTGCATTTTTCTTCTAATTCCTCAAAGCAATCGATTAGTTTTTCTCTATTCTCATATACGACGTTCATAATACGAATATTATAATTCCAACGTGTGGCAGCAACAGTGGGCAATTTTCGCTTCACTATTTCTTTTAGCACATCACACCTGTGAGTAGTATGAGAAAAAAAGCAGGAATTGCGGATAAATTAGAAAAAAAATTTAACTTTAGCATTTTGACTAGTTGCTTTCTGCAAAATTAAATTAATTGATGGGCATAACAGTGAACAAAATGGGCATTTTTATATTTAAGTTTTATTTTTGACTGAACTCCACTAGCAGAACCACTCATAACATTTATACCGTCATAAGTTTCAGCGATTAGTTTAGATAGCGAGTTTAATATTAATTTATCTAATTCCTGCTCAATACACTCCGTTAAGCCGTTAGCTGTTTTATCTATTACTCCTAGAAATGTCCAAAATCTCTCATAAATATTTCCACTGTAGAAATATCTAACTATAATTACCATTTGGCATTGATTTGAAATGTCAGTCGTCTCATCGCACTGAATTGCCAAAAATTTACTACCGTTAATTTGATCTTGAATTTCTTGACGACACACTGCAAGCATGCTTTCTAAAATCTCGTTTTGCATAATTTTAGATGTACCTTTAAATACACTCGCTTTGTGTAAATGTTCTTTTAAAATTACATCCAATTCCGAAGTAAAATCAATCAATTCTAACAAAATTCCACGGTTTTTGAAATCTTCTTTTTCATTGTGTCCTCTCAATAAAAATTCCAACTTTCCACAAAATTTAATACAATTGATAATTTTTTAAAAATGTATCTATTTTTAGTCACTTGCTCATTATGCTTCTTAATGTTCTGCTTATATGCGGAATCTAACTGAACCGCAATGTTCACGGAACCTAACATAGCCAAATCCGGGCAAGACTTTATATGGTACTTGCTAATTTCATGCTTTTTTATTTTATCGTTTATATGCTTCGGATCTCTAAAGCCTTTTTACGACCGTGTTTTGTCCATTCCGTTACAATAAAATAAATAGCAAGGAAAACAAAATAGAGCATTCGATTGAGATTATCCAGGAATCCACTGATATTTTTTATAAATATCTTTAGAAAAATGTTTTGTGAAACTGCGATTTCCAACCTTATCTACCTGTTTCATATTTAAATCCGGTGTCGGACGGCTTAGGTTCTTAATTTTCACCTTTTCTGCTAATGGAAGAGTTTTAAATTTAATTTCGATTATATTACGAATATTATTTTCAGTCATCTTGAATAATTTAAAATAATAATCCAAAAATCTAAGACGCGCGTACGCCTTACAACCAAACTTACGGAAATTTTATAAAAGGAAATTATATATTTTAAATTAAATAACTAGTACTTAAATGTTAAACAAAATTTTATTATTATTATAAATATAGTTTAATAAATTTTATTGTTTTAATCATGTTTGAGTCGGACTACTTAATGATGTAAGCTCCCAGCACCACTCAAACAAACAGAAAAATAGAGAATAATTAATTAAAATTGTTAACATATATTCTGTGATTAGTCCCGGGTATTGTGATTTCTCCGAATAAGTCAGTTTGATGTACGGTTGGAATATCTTCAGCCGAATTAGAAATGATTGCTTTATAGTGATCTCTATGTATCACATCTCTGCCATTTCCAGTGCAATGAACTACAGCTTCTTTTGCACAAAAATTATCTAATGCCATACTGTTAACATTTCTCAAATAAATTCGATTATCTCGAAAACTAAATGAGATATCGAAAAGTGTATCGCATATTTATAATCAGCGTAAAAAACTAAACAAGGTACATATATATCATATATTGTATCATTATGGGAATATGGCAACGGACGACATTACATTTGATTTTTCCAATGCTCCACCCGAAGGTACTACATTGGCCAGGAAGCGAGTTTTTTTTACCTGGAAAATTTGGAATTTTGCCGAACCCTTGCTGTTCCAAGCAAGGTAGGGATCTTTAACGTGCGTGACAACACTCACACACGGGACCTCCATTTTACCTCTCATCCGAACGAGGGTGTATTTTTGTGAAAAATGCTCGCCTAACATTTTTCAAGCGGACCGTGTCGGGATTCGAACCCGGGACCTTGGGCGTAGTAGTCACACACATACCACTACGCCACGCAGCCGCCTAGGCAACGGACGACAGCGGCGGCGGCGGCGACGACGACGACGTAGCGATTATATTAACCTAACTTACTTCGTAAGTTTGGTTGAAAAATTATACACTACGACTACACTCACAGAACAAGACACGGTTCTTTACTTTCAACGAAAACAAGTGAAATAATCTCTACGCTCACGCAAATTAGTACAGGACAACAACAAACACGCCTTGAAATATCAACAGATACTGAGGGTAAGGGCTTTAATGACGAGAGCCCCGTTAAAGCTATCTGAAGCTGTTATTATTTGCGTTCGACAGAATTCGTCGTCGTTCGATTTCCTATAAGATTTACATTGAAGCTGGGCTCAATAGAATTGAGCCCTCGCTTACACCGATGTACTAATGAGAATCAACGAGATTCAACTGAGATATTTTCTAACTGTAAATACATTTTCTAGTGAAACCTATTGAAGCAAATATGCTTCTTCTATGCTCTTGTAAACTATATTATGGAAAAACTAAAAAACAATAGTTTATACTATGCAAAACCCCGCATCTGCTGCGGAAGGTACTAGGTATGGAAGGTGTGCGTATTGCGATTGGAAAAAAACCGGAAACAAAGTATTCTTGTAACATTTGTTTTATGTGTTTGGAACATTTATTAGCAATATGCGTTAACTGTCAAGAAAATTTTACCCAAATGGACTAAAAAAAATAATAAAGAAATCAATTTTAAGAAAAGATTTAGACGCAAATTTGAATACGATAGTGTAACTATGTCCTACTAATATATTTAGTCGTTAAAAAATAACTAATATGATATATTTTACGTTACAGTAATGTTGCTTTTATAGAATTATTTTATAGGAAAAGAATTATTTTTATAATTTTCATTTTATTAATATTTTTGTGTTTACGATTAACTAACTACAAGCGTCTATCATTAAGAGATAGTTCGTAGAGATGTTCAACACACTGACCTAGTTGAGGAAGTAGTTCCTTTTATTTTAATAAGGGATTCTCAGTCTGTGGTTGTATACGGACGTCTGTTTATAATTTACTGTGAATATCACATCAGAAGGTTACCGCCCAATTTGTACGGTTACGACATCCCTAATAATCACAGAATATTTTTGAAACCCGCAACGAGGGGCTCCCTCGACATCTTTAACATTACAACACTTTTGGCGACACAAACGTGGGACTGTAACATAACAACATTATTGACCACCCAATTCATGAGGCTTGACAATGATTCTGGCCGAATAGCAAATATCAGAGCATAAAAATACACTAGAGCGCAAGGTCCCTCAATGATCTTAACATAACCATAGTGTGTATGTGTGCGTATATATTGTTGTGATTTGCTGGTCTAGCCCCACGTTGATGCGACATATAATTTTGCTGTGATATCGTTGCAATAACTCGGTGCCCCCTTTTTGTGAAATAAAAGGGTTAACTTTTTCTTTTTGTCAATTTTAATTTTAGTTTCTAATACTTTGACAAGCTCAGTTTTAATCACGCACGGTGCTTGCGACAATACGACAACAAAACCTTTAAACTTTCTTTTTACCTCTACTTCCTGTTTCTTTAAGTCAAAACACCATTAAGCACAATTACTATAATATTCTCAAAATACTTACAATGTACAAAACGTTTAATAAATCTTTGAAAAGAACCTCATTTTAATAATTGGATTAAATTCTTTAAATGATTATCATTCCGAGAAATTAAACAAAAAGTCATCAAAAGTTACCCTCATTATTCTTATTTGAAGCCCCATGAACGTCCATTAAACTTTCTTCAATTTTTACGTGTACTAAAAACGATCTTTGGTGACCCTAACATAAAGTTTTCATGAAAGTAATTTTTAAAATATTCACAAAATAAAACAACAAAATATACAGATTGGCTAACCTGTTGTCTCTAGTTCGTACCAGTTCCTGTCCCAACTGCTCCCGTATTCAACTTAATGATTTAAATAGTCCCAACGTTAAATCCAGATCTACTGCAATTTTCTTAGCATAGCTTCTTCTGATTAGTTTTTTCAATTATTTTAGCGTCCTTTGTTAAACTAGTCATATCCAGTAATTAATAAGTGAATTAAATACTTGTTTAATTTCCTCATTGAATCTAGTAATTATTCAGAGTCCTTTTGCTAATGTAAAACTTAGAATTTGATTTAAAAACAACCTTTTGTTACTTACGTTTTAAGGATTTAAGCGATGAAGCTCATTTAATTTTGCACTATCACCATTATACAATTTATTAACTATAAACTCACTTCTAATTTTTTCATGTAAATATTTTCCTTCAGGTGATGTGAACTATGCTTTAGTTTATGTTAAACTGATTTGTTTACAAATCCGGTCGTATTTAAAAGGAACCGCCTATCTGTTGACAAGCGCATAGTTCAACAATTAAGCTTTGTACGTAATTCTTACATACAAGATGTTAGGTATTCTTATGGATTTTTGATGTGTAAATTAAATTGATGCGTTATTTTCTGCACGTAAGATTTCAAGGTATTGCATTGGTTCTGTTGGATTTTCGCTTTCTCTAGTCACGTACGTTTTGCTTGTACAATAAATTTGATAAACTTTGCTTTTATCACCATGCCGTATTTATTTGTAATTTATCAAGTGTTAGATTTTACCTTTCTGATTACGTTGTCTTAATTTATTTTATGTATTAAATTATTTGCGTTTTGTATATTACGCATTTTTAATTCTGCTTGTTTAACTGGCATTCTTAGTGTTTTGATGATGCATTATTTACGCGTATTGTGTTGCAGCTTCCGTTCACGTCGTTTTATGACTTGTCAAGTTGTTTATTTAATGAAAACTTTTAGAGTACTTTTGATTTCTTAAAATAATTATGACTACAATTTATATACAGGGCGTTGTCACTTGTATTCCTGCCTAATCGATGTATTTCTCATTTTCCTCCTAAAAATGTCTAGTTGTCTGAACCCTCATGTTAGCATAAAGCACACTATACTAGTGATCCTATCTACCCCTAAATGACCCTATTAACATTGCAATATATATATATATATATATATATATATAGCAATTTCCTAAAATTCGTTGTTTTACCTTATATAATATAATGGTATTGTAAACACATAGCCATTAATGCGTAACGCGAAAAACACATTTTCCCCGTGCATATAAAAAATCACTCTAAGATAAATACAACGCCATTTATTTTCATCTATTATAAAACAATGCAAATTTTATTGCATTTTTAATAGTTATGTGTGTAGATAGAAAAGCAAATGCTATTCAGATATAAATCCATTCTTTTCATTTATTAATTATTATAAAAATACATTTCCAGGGCATAAAACACTCGCTTTATTTAGCGTAAGAACCATATCAATCTTGATAACGCTTTAATCTTTATAAAATAATTTTGTGTATTAAAAACACGTTTTAATTTACCGTGAAAGCAAAGATTTTTAATCATTAAAAATACTAATCTATGGCATGTGCTAAACCCGTTGGAAAAGCAATCAAAGCGTTAATTAGTCATATAATTTGCCTCCTGTGTGTGTACAATATAAATTCAGTTTTAAATAAAACATGTTCTCAAAGCTACGTGATCAAAAACAGTCGTATAAACTAATTAAATAAAGAAATGTTTATTTTAAGAAACCGCACGGTATTATTAAAAACCCATAAAATTCACAAGAACGTGGTTTAATAGCCTTACGTATTAGTGAACGATTGCGACGCCACGATCAGCTGGTTGCGTTGAATAAAGACATTGAATGCGGCTATTTGAAGTTAACAATGTAATAAACTATAGAATTCCCAGAAATCCTGCGTCAGGCAGGTGTGTAATGTTTGGAATGGAATCCCGTAAAATCTAAAAAAATTAAGAAAGACCATGACGTAATTAGATAAAGGCATATATAAAAAGAAAGGATTTATTCAATTATAGTCATTATATTTGATTAACTCGATTTATGTCGATTTACGCGATTAACAATACAATAGTTCATAATTTCGCATCAACCAATTAAAAGGAACTTTAATTATGCCGTCAAAATAACATGCAGGGTTTACATATGAAATAGTTTGAAAAATGGAAGTTGTTTAATGCAGTTATTTGATTTTGTATAAGCAATGAAGATGGAACACTCTTCAATACAAAGATTTACTTTACAGTTAAATTAATTATTAAAATGGAAAAGCACTTTTGGAAACTGATGTTCTGAATGGAGATTTTAAGCGAATATAGAAAATTTTGTGAACTGGGATTTTGACGTAATTTAAAAATAGAAGCAGAAAATATTTAAATCTGTTAATTCCAAATTTGATATACGCTTTGTAGATTTCGCAAGTATTAATTTTAGATAGTTTATTTGTGACTGATATTTGAGCATTTATTATTTGAATTTAAGGTAGAATAAGTTTTAATCATATAATATTTTTTTGTAAGGATGTTACTAGAAAGTGTGTGTTTTTTTTGACAACGATCCTAGGTTGTGGATCCAAACGTAAATGAAGATCATTTTAACAACTATAAGTGGTTTTATTGCCAAGAAAGATTAAAAAGAATTGTTAACAAACCACAACAAACATGCAAAAAGTATTTGGAATGTTTGTGGTTAGGAATATTTAATATTACAATGAGATGAGTTTTTGATAAGCGCTATTTGACAATAATACCAGCAACTTGTTAATTCTTTTTTTAGCCTATAAGATAATTTAATGTTAACACTTAAGGCAGAATAAGCTCTTAATTTATTTGTGTTAGAAAGAATTTCCAGAAAATTTTGAGGACAGAGTTCGAAACATTTTGACCTTTACTAAATAATCTGTGGATAATCATTGGCCAATTATACTCACAAGCGTGGTAATACAGGATGGGTAAATTATCTACATAACGGAGAATTTTGTACCTATTAACAAAGATTAGGTAAAGATAATTTTTAAGTAGCGTCTGGGAATAATTTTATGTATGTACTTAAGCTGTAAACTGCAATACTGTAATAGGCCATAAAACCGAATATCTCTAAGGGAGAGATAACAACGGCTAGGTTTTAATACATCAACAATTAATGCAAGACTCTTTAAGATAGCCATAAATTATTCCGACCGCATTTAATTAGAGATAAGAAAACGACCCTGAGGTGGAATATTGCATCACTCAGATGTGTTATGCTTCGAGAATACAATGGAAGGAAATCCAACAATGTTCAATGGTATGTGAAGGGGGTTAAGCAACCTGCGGCTGCCAAGATCCCCCATAACTTAACCGTTCGTCAAATTAATAGTTTTCTATGTTATAAGTAGTATTTGAATAAAACGAATTTTTGTAAGAGAGCATTATATTTAATAACAAGTTCATCGGAGAGCTTGCATAAACAAAGACAAACTCAAAATCGTTTAGTTCCCAAATTTGATGGAAAGCAATAATAAGTGATTATATTATGTGAATGATACGTAGATCCTAAAATGCAAAAGCACTCAGATTATAGTTGTAATGAAAGTTCTAAAAAGGGCATATAGGACACGTTCTTAGTATGTATTATTTTAATAAATCTGTGTTATTTAAAGTTACCTACAAATAGAAAACCATTTTTAATCTCTTGAAATGGCAAGTGATAAAACTCGCGAGCCGCACCCCCATTATCTACTGCTCGTTCTGAAGATCCTTTAATGTCAGTAAACATAACGGATGATCTTTGAAGAGGAATAAAAAATGATCTGCGCATTACGCGAATTGCACATGAAAATACTACACTTCCAATTACATTAATTACATTATTACCATTTATAATGTGACTTTTGCCAAAATCATTAAAATAAATTTTTAGGACTATAATTGGTTGATTATTTTCCATAATTATATTGACAGAGGATACGTTATTGGTAGGAAAATTTAAAAACTCGTCAAGATTAAAATTCACATGACCTACGACAGTAGAAAGTTCAACCAGGTCATCTTGGGGCGTGATCGGAATAAGTTCTTTTTTATTTGAATGAGTAATCGTTTCAGGTTCAAAACAGTCATCTTAGATCCACAACTAGCGATATGCGAGTTTTCACTACTCTTGCTTCGCACACATAATTTTTTTCTTGTTTCCCTCGATAAGAAGAATGCCAATGATGTAATTTTCGTCACACTGTAAATTTTATCAACAGACAGGTTGTTGCTGATACTTTGCTTTTTAGAATTTAATAAATCAACATTTTGAAGATCTTCAAAATTTCCCTTTGTAGATTTACCTTCTGGAAAAAAAGGTTCAATACATTTTTTTAAAATATTCACTTTTTTCCACTGTCTTGGAACGCTTAGCTTTAGAGAACCCCCATCAAATTTTTCTTAAATATATGCATCACAAATCCAACCTAATTTTATAAATCGTGTGGGTTTTTGACTTAATACAGTCTTCTCTGGAGTTGAGATTTTGAAGCTGTCATGTGTGCTAGTTAGGATATCCAAGATCGTCGAATCATCATCGCCTTCCATTACTTTGATTTGTTTTCGATGTCTGCCTAACATCTCTAATTTTTATATTAAACTTTCGTAAGTTCGTATAGCTCATTTTAGATTCGACGTCTGTACTAATCTAAAAAATATGTATCAATTAAAATTAAATTTTATTCAGATATGCGCGCACGCACACACACACACACACATATGCGCTTACACAACACACACATAAGAGCACATGCGCAAGTGTTCTGACAACCGCCTTGTCTTGCTACTTGAGAACTAAATTTTTCTAAAGTAATTTATTTATTAACTCCTTGTTAAGGGCGGATAGTTACTAAATACTGCGTATTTTGAAGATCTCGTCTTTATGGTATGGCGGATCGCAATAGGCAGTATACCTGCAAAATTTTAAATTTAAAGAATTTACAAATATAAAACTAGCTATAAGTATTAAATAATGAGTCACTGAGATAAGGTGCCACTTAAAATTTTTAAATGGCAGTAGTTAAGGAAGGCAGAATATGAAACACGAAGCTTGACCCATGATGATTTTCAGGGACATATATACCACATTGTATCACAAATAGCAATTTTTTGTTTCAAATTTACAAAGATTATATTGTCGCAAACCTATTTTTTCTTCTTTCATGTTCGTTATGATGATTTCGAAACTCCTATTTTCCTCATATAAGTTTCTAAATTTTCGTTCTTTCAAAAACTGCCTGACATTTAAGTTTTTGAAAATTCCTTTCCACACGATAAGAAAATGCATTTAAAAGTCGTTTATTCTTTTCATATAATTTTATTGCTGACTGGCTTTTTAAAGATCGAAGATCTGCGCTAGAAATAATGAAACTTGTAATTATACTACAAAAAAAGTAACATATCATAAAGTGCATTATATAACCAACGACCATGTTTAAATAATGAAACTGCAGACACAATTTATACAAACTGAATTTCGATGTATTACTATGTGTTGTACTAATAGAGTGACACTAAAAATGCAGGCTTTGAGATTGCATTTGCTTTTCTGTGAATTAATGAACATGCTCAATCTCAAGAGGACTTAAAGCGTGTTCACATTATGCGGTTGCGGCACGGTTTACCGCATACGATAAACCGTCCGGCAAACCGGACTTTGCTTTCGCATCTGAAAATATCGTTCAGGCTTGTACTTCGATGTTAACGGATTGTATAGATAGTAGTGAGTTTATTCATATTGAGGAGAAGAAGTGTAATGCGACGGTCCTTGTATTCGTCCATATATTTTCCCCAAATACATGGTGTTTGTTCTATCGATTCCATCAGGCCAATTATTTCATAATTATATCGTTTCCTTTGAATCTTTTAAGTTGCTAATCATTAAGTACACCTATCTGGCAATTTTGTGTTACATGCCAAAATGGTCATGTATCATGTTTTAGGTTAAGAGATACTTTGTAGGTTAATTGCCGCTAACTTCCGCCGTTGGTGACCGTTGAGTCTGCGCAGAAGGAATGCGGAAGTGCAGGATTGAGGAAGCAGCATTAAGTAACTGGACATGAACGAATCGATAAGGTGGTAGTACGGTGTAGTTTTTAAAAAAGAAGGTTTGTAGTTTCCCTTATCTTCCCTTACTTTGTACCTATTTCCTTCAAATTGCCTACAAGAAGCAATAAGAAGATCACCAACGAATAATAATTTGATGTTCAATCGGGCGAACTACAAAAACCATCCCACGTGGTGGATCCTCAGATGAGATCCAGAGATATACATATCACGTAAGTAATTTGAACTTTACCTAAGATGTGCATGTAAACTGACATTGCGATTGCATCATCGGGTAAAAACGTGGTCGGTGTAGATTATATAATGGCGTTAGAGCCGCCGCGAAACTAACACTTGTTTGATTAAATCGATCACTACATAGCGACCAGCGTAAAAGCACTTCTATTGATGTTCAAATTCCCTGCGGTATTAAAACCGTCCGGTTTCTGACCGTCAGCCTCACTGTGTCTGCGGATTCCACAGGTCGCATCGATAATTTTTCCGTGCTGCACTAATCTGAAAGAGTCTCATTTAAAGTAAGGTAAAACTTATGCACGCGGTACCGCAGCGATAAACCGCGCCGCAACCGCATAGTGTGAAAACGCTTTAGGTTACATTACCACATTTCCTTTATTCAACGTAAATATTTTTAAGTAACAACCGTAAATAAATCTGCCAATCAGTTTTAATTTTCATCTTCAAGAATGTGTCTTGTAATACGTAATGTACGACAGTTTGTGATTAATACGTGAAGCATCTCTTTTGATAACTGCTACCACTTTTTAATAGTATATCAAACTATAAATGATAGGTTATGGTAATGACTACGCCAACCTTAAGCCGGTACATTTAGACGCGGACTATTGTATTTTTCACGGGGAAGCGAAACTATTTGAACAACCCGCATTGGCAAGTTCCTATGCATAAATAACATTCTTTCAACTTGAGCCGTACTCTACGATTAGGTCGTCAAGAAAAACGGTATATCAGCGTTTACGTGTATTGTACATGCATACCCGCGGTATGTACTTCTTTACATACCTACCCTAACAGTAACACGTAGCTTCCCATATACCGGAAAATACAATAGAACCCCTTAATTTTATTTGAAATATTTTAAGTCAGAAATAGGTTATTTAATTTGCGCGTATTTATTAATTGCAAATGTAGCTTGTTCCGGCTATCAATACCCATCATATATTTAATATTCTTTACCAGAAAACGCTTGGACGGTTTTATAAATCTTGCGGTTTAAGCAGGTTGAAAATAAATACATAGTAAATTCCTGCCTCTTACAAAATCTGCACATTTTTAAACATCGACTATGTCACAATAATTATTGTAGACTTTTGGATTTTAAAATGTTTGAGATTTAAAATTCAATTTAAAATTTCCCGTTTTTCCATATTATTCCACATACATATGCTCTTTTTAAATATGCAAATAAATAGTGAGACTATATGTTTTTTTGTTAATTATAGGAGATTATGAACCTTCAGATGCCCCCATGATAACTTGCCCTTCTGCCTTATGGCTACCAAGCTCCTTACCATGGGGAAGGCACTTACCGAGAAGACATCGAATGCGGTAAGTAGTGTTGGATTTATATGTGCTACTGTCAGGGTATACTGGCCAGGTGGAGTCCACCCCCCCCCCCCCCCCCACCCCAAGCAGTAACACATACTGGCCAATTAAACCGTTCCCTCTCTTCCTGCTTGTGACAAAGTGCCACGGAACTGCCGGGAAGCATTACATCGCGGCACTTGCAGGGTATGTATACGGCTCTATATATTATGGCCGTTGCTAACTCCTTTGTTGCTGCCTTTCGATCTCCTTCTTGTTTTTTAGTACATATATTACGAATCTTTCTATATCTCTCCAAGATTCTTTCGATCTAATCATCAATTCGACCAGATTGTCTGTCAACTAAAGATCCGCAGATCCGGGTCTGCTATGCGGATCTAAACGTAACCATCTCCCTTGCCTATTTCTCTTATGTCTAGCGTTCCATTTCTGATTACTAAGGCCGCCAGTTCATCATTATTTCTCAGCCAACGCCCCCCATGTATTTATTGGGCTTACTGACAATAACGATGTCAATATCGTTCTCTTTTGTATACAGCTCTAGCAAGTTATGAGCGTCTTTTGATTTATTCAGATTTATCTGGAGGAACTTTAGGGGCACATCAGAGATGATATGTTTGTACGCGGTCGCCGCAACCATATTGTGGGTGGTTTTAAATGCAGTTGCTAGTGGCAAATTGTCCATAAATGAATAATAAATAGAATAAAACCAATAAATATAAATCTAGTTAATATATAGATAAAACTTAAAGCCTAGATAAAACCAATAAATGTAGGACTTACAACCTATATCACAGTGTATTGTATATATCACAATTACCTTGAGGGCGCTTGTCTCACCAACAACAAGGATTTTCTGTACGACACGCATTTGCTTCCTCCCGCAGAGTGTCCAGAGTGGTCACATACAACGTATTGTTCCGCTTCTACACATTACTTGGCAAAGTGCCCCTGTTTGCCGCATCTCCGGCACAAGTTTGACCCATCATGCCCATATCCCCAGCACTTATAGCACCTTGCTATCTGGATGCGTTTCTCAGCCGTGCATAGGGCAAAACCTATCCTTAATTTTCCCAATATTTTGTAGGCTTCAACCTTATCAATTACTATTGTTGCCGCCATGGTGCCATTTATGTTCGGTCTGAGCTCACTCAATTTAAAATTCTTGGTATCTAGCCGCCCAACTCTTTCCTGAATAGCCGCTAAGATTTCCTCTCTATCAGTCGCCGCCTCAATCTGCGTAATATAGATGACCTGTGTTACTTGGCCCAAACCGGTTCTTCTTGTCTGGAGTTTGTCACCCGAGCCCTCAATTGTTCGTTGGACCTGTCTTACAACATCTTCATCCTTTTCGACGGCCATCAAGAGTTTTTCATCCCTTGTCTTTGTGAACTTCTGGACCAAGGCAGCTTCCGGTGCATCCTTAAGGTTGGTTTTTATTTCCTTTAGAATACTTTTAAAATCGCTTCCTTCCTTCTCCACGACTATCGCAAAAGTGTCTTTCTCCCGAGCTTTTTCAACCCTGGGCCTTACTTTCTTTTGTGGAGTGGTATATAAGATCACTGTCGTACCGCTACCGTGGTATACTCACTCCGTCATTTTACGCAGGCTTTCCATACCCATACCTTCAATGTGGTGCAAGGCCACCCAACCACCTTCTCTTGTTTCCTCCTGTACTTTCATCAGGGCACTTAGGATACCTGCCTCTGTGCCATCATGCGTTGCTTTAATAATACGCTTCTTTGTGAAATCCTGCCCTTTCACCTTAGTTATGCTTTCAAAAACTTCTACCTAATCGGTGAGAGCCGACAATTTAGGGTACCTTGCTTTTTACATTTTCTATCGATTTGTACATATTATGGTTTTTGGGCTCTATCTACCTTGATGACATAATCCCTAGTGTCCAGGGGGTTGTCGATGACTATATCAGTATTTGTATAGAGTCCCAGATCCCAATTCCTATCACCAATGCTTTGCCACTTGTCATAAGTGACAGGTCTTGAACAGGTACCTCTGAAACTTTAGGTGGCGTTCGGTTCAGGGATGACCTCCTGATCGTAGCGTCCACAACCTTCTCCTAGTCGTATTTGTCTGTGTTTTTACTTTCTTTGTACTCCATTCTTTCCACTGTGGCTGTTTTGGCACTCTTATGTTTGGCTGCCTTTTTCCTCGATACAGTGGTAAAAGGTTCATTTATCGCCTTGTATCTCGGAAGGTTATACTAAAGTCCTCTCATTTGCACCTGCAGAAGGGGCTGATACCTCCTTCTTCTTGTCTGTGACCTGTACCAAACCTACCTCCGGTTTTCTCGTAGCGGTCTTTTCTAAAGTCGTGTCCATGTACGTTGCACTAGTCGTCGATGTTTTTGTAGTAACACTCATTCCGAATTCGATCCCTGCCCTGGTGGAGCTCACTAGACCGGGCATACCCGCAGAATCATCCGCTAGCGAGTACTCCCGTCAAGTCCAGTTATGTCTCTTTCGGGGGTATGCCCATCCCCCTAAGACTCCAGCCTCTTACTCACTCACTTTCGTGAGTTTTCCGAGATCCCACGCCTCCGACCACGTGGACACCACACCAGGTGTCTGCCAAAGCAAGGTACCCAACGGACGCTTCACGTCTTCCTAAATGTAGTTTCAAGTACATATCCAACACTACACGCTGTGGCGCCAGCAAAATCGTAAAACCAATCCAATCAATATCCAAAAACCATAAGCCATATAGCATTGCCAAGGTCACTTGAAAGAAAGAAGAAAAAAGGAAATAGGTCCTTCTGCCCTCGGATACCCTAATAGCCAAGAAGGATCTGAAGAAAAAGAGTCGGGAGACTAAAGCGTCTCTCTCATAGGACAGAAAAAGATGCTGAAAGATACAGCTTTGTGTAAGTATAAGTGTAAAGGCATGCGTTCATGCGTGTTGAAAGTTAGTGTGTAAAATCCTGTCTATTACAAAATCAGCACATTTTTAAACATCGACTGTGTCACAATAATTATTATAGACTTTTAAGTTTTAGAATGTTGAGATTTAAAATTAAATTTAAAATTTTCCGTTTTTCCATATTCCATATACATAGGCTCTTTTTTAATATGCAAATAAATAGTGAGACTATATGGTTCAAAAAGATATCGCATTACTTCTAGATTGGCGTGCTTTCCCATGCTTCTTGGATTATTTATCTGTAAATAAGTAGCAAGCCTTCGTCAATTTTATCGTTTCTTTAATTGTGGGTACTCCCTATTATCCTTCATTTGATATTAGTAACTCTATGTTCCAAATTTTAAAGGGCACGCGGTATACATTTATTACAACTTTTTTGGGAGCTATCAAGAGATGGCTTTCAAACGAAATGCATCTTTAACGTAACTTGTACAAAAAAAAATCTTTAACAAAAAATAATAGAAAAACTGTTTTCGCCTATACAATAATTAAACGACTTTCTTTTCATTGGAACATACTTCACTAAAACTAAATTTTTAATCCTGTTTCTAGACTTTGCAATTCTTTTTTTCGACTTTGCACTTCTTTCTTTGAATTCGAAGTTTATTCTTCGAATTCGCACTTTTTTTTTCAAATTCGCACTTTTTCTTCGAATTTGAAGTTTGTTCTTCGAATTCGCACTTTTTCTTTCGAATTGGAAGTTTTTCTTTAAATTCGCGTTTTTTTTGGAATACGAAGTTTTTTCTTTGAATTTGGAGTAAAAAGATTGATGAGGCCCTTCTATAGCTTCGTAGTTTAAGAATAAAGCAAGTTTAAAAACAATTCAGTCGGGAACTTTCACACAACCATTTTCGAGCAAAAAGAATTCCATGCGCAATATGTGAAGCTCAGTTTCATGAGCAATTCTCCGTTAACGTGTGAATTAGCATAATAGGAGGTTATTTAAGTAAAGCTATTGTTCGTCCTAAGACGGTTTAGCGGACAATCATATAAAGAATTTCTACGAGTACATCTTCCAGTTCTTCTTAAAAATGTTACAATTAATATCTCAGAAATCAAATGTGTTTTATGAATAGCGGTGAACCTGCAAATTTGGGTATTAAAGTACGCGAATTTTCAAACAGAACATTCAGTGGTCTCCAAATAGATGGAAGAACTTTGGGCTAAACAGTCATGATTTTTCCTGAAAGCAGTACTTAAAATCTTTGGTTTATGAAATACGGTTGCAAACAGAAGAAGAACTAAGAAATCAACTTATAGTTTCATGCTAGACTATACTATTGTGTACACACAACGAATCTTTTAAAGGGTCCATCAATCCATAAGTAAAAAAATTAATATCTGTGTTCTAAAAGGATGATTACACTTTCAAAATTTTTACAATTTGTTTGTTGGTTTGCATTTATGTCTTGTGTTAAATATGATCAATAATTATTATCTATTATACTATTTCGATTCAATTTTAATTTATTCGTTTGTATTGAGATTGTTTTTTGAAAAAATAAAACTGTTAACAGTACCAGCCACACAAAGAATGTAACAGACAAAGAAGCTTCTAAAAACTACAGAATATTGTAAAATATTACTGCAGAAAATCAGTTTCTCAGCAGAAACACGGGACGATAACCCCAAAGAATGTAGCACGCTGTAGATTGTTGTGAACGGTTATGTGGACTAAGTTGGATATTGTTTTTATTATTTCCATGCCAATTTTGAATCCTTCATTTTAAAAAAAAATGTTCAAATTAAATCATAAGAGACGATAAAATTGTTAATACTCTAGCGCTTTGTACTCGAACAGAAACTTTTCATCTTAGGATTGAACGCGGATCGGTTCTTCATATAAAAATAAAAGTTTAAACAACTATCGCATATTGAACAGAAATTCAATATCTCTACTAATTTAATTATTTATTTTCAAGATAATGAAACAATTTAACTATTTTCAAATACATTAGTAACCAGCAGAATATTGTACAAATGCATCGAATGGTCTAGAACCGAAACGGACAAAATCATTAAACCAACAGTGGATTGATTGACAGCCACAAGAACTTAACAAAAACGAATAATCTAGAGGGTGCCAGAATAATTATAGTTAATTGTATATAAACATGCGGTAGGGTTACAGTTTCCATGGTAGTATGATTTCGCAAGCATTATGATGCATATTAATCTTTATATCGTTAAAATTAGTGGAGTTATTGTGCATTTATACTAGTGTTTGCCTATGTAAATTACATAGTAAACTCAGTATTAATTATAGTTTAATCATCGTGTTAAGAACTAAATTAGTGCAGTAAACGTGAGTGATTATCAGCAACATCTGTAGCGGCATCTTTATATGTTGCACTTTTCCTGTAATTGTAATCAGAGTTATATTAAATCGAATAAAGACGGACACCTAAAAAGAAGTTTGTTATAATATTGACAAATATTATATAATAAAACCATTTTATAAAATAGCTTGTAACAGCAGAATAACCTTTGCAAAGATAAATTCAATTTACGGGACGGCAGCAATTATATTTAAAAATATTTATTAAACGCATTATGCCCTGCACATTACGCATAAAACCGAACTTAATTGTTAATTAGATGCATGTCAAAGAAATAGGGTATAATTGTAAAACAATAGAGGGAGACCGAACTTCATCTAACAAGCGAGAACAGCGCCTATGATCAAAGACATCAAACATAGAAATAAGAAGAAACTTGTTGAAAGCATATGTGTGGAGCACAGTACAGTATGTCTATGAAGTACGGGCAGTAGGAAAAGCAGACAGAAAAACGGTAGCGGACTTTTGGAATGTTGTACTTCAGATGTATGAGGATGATAGCATGGACAGACAAAGTTAATAACAAATAGGTTATAGAAATAGTAGGGGAACAAAGATATCTGTGGAAAAAAATAGAAGAAATAGAAGGGCAGAATACGTTCTAAGGCATTTTTGGGGAATAGTATGGGATATATTACAAGCAGAGATAGGAAAAAGGAGGTAAGTGTAGACCTAGATCAGATAGTGATAGATGCAGACTGTGCAAATTTCAGGGAAATGTGTAGGTTAATTCAGAACAGAAAACAATGAAGGTACGCGTCTAACCAGTTCCAGGACTGAAGACCTAACGATGATGATGAGATGCATGACTCTTTTAAAGTACCATATTTTATACAAGTTAATGCATAAAGCGGCGAGACTACATTCCTATTAAAACTTGCATAGATATATAAATAAACGGTCCCTAACGTTCATAATCCCAGAGTACAATGCAAGTATTTACTTGTATTTTATACACCAATCTATACTTGTATTTTGTTCAAGGCGTATAATTCTTTGCCAATTTATATTCAGTCATTAGTTTGAGGTATGGTAATAACTAAAGTGTGTCAGAAGTATTTCACTTTATAATACCTCTACGAAGATCTTCCGACATTGTAGATGCATCTCCAAATTAATTTTAACTTGCTACAGATCTCTTCAGTAGTCACAAAAAGCCTCAACCCTCCGTACGAACAATTTTGGAAACAACTTTATAAAATCTTTACCACTTGAATACTTGCGTGCAGGACAGTACTGAGTCACACTTTTGGAGGAGGAAGGAGATAAAAAACAACTTACTTTTTTTTTATAAGTATGTATATTTATTAAATGTTAAAAAAGTGTATGCTTTAAAATCTTAAAGATACAGCGCCTATTATATCTACAAAACAAAATACTATTGAAATTTAAAATTTAAGCTACTAGATCAAACTCAAAACACTTTCAAAAAATATATTTAAAAATAGAAACGGTTAAACAAAAATAGGTCTTTGTTCACATTGAAAAATACAAGAAACCTTTAGCATAAATTAAATAAAGATAAAACAGATTTAATTTGTAACAAAAAAGTTTCATAAAGAACAGATTCATAATATTAATATCACAATATCAAAATACCACTAGAACAAAAAATATAGGTATATACATACGACAATAAAATACAACACAATTCTATAAAATCACTAGTTCTTACTTTTTAGGTTTTTTGTTCAGAGTAAAAATAATGTAAGAAAACTCTTATAACAACTTAGTACTCACCCACTTAGTATGAATTTGAACCTTCAGTCTTATATCTTTTAATTTAGTCTACGCTCGATGACATATGTCAATGCTATGATATCTGTTATATTGCTTTCCTTTTTTAGGCTAGAAGTCTAACCGATAATTAGCTACCGCGGTACTAGTCTAACATGTCTTCTACGAATTTTAGAGTGCTCAATTTACGCTCATTTGTTGTTAATGAAAACGCGGCGGTATACATAAATTTCCAAAAAAGAGTATCCTTTAAAACGTATTTTTGTTCAATAGCAATTTGCTTTACATCGTTAATGGAAGCCGTCATATCCTATACACATATATCAAGAAATACCTTTAGTTCGCTCTGTAAACTAGCTGGATCAGGTTTATTGGAGGGATATAATAACATCGCAGTTTCAATATTTTTGCTCTCCATAATGATTGTTTTGGACAATGGGAAAGAAAATATTTTTACAGAAGGGTTGTATAATTTATAAGGCTTCAGATAATATTTTTCCAAAGAAACTGATTAGGACATCTAACACTGGAAAGAATTTGTGACGATAAAATTCGTTTAGACCCATGAGCTCGACATTTTCATTTTGTCGGTCAAACCCTTTTGGAATAACCTTCCGTCTGTGGAATTTTTTAAAATCTTCATCTACATTGACTATTTAATGATGCAGCAAACGTTTAGGAAGCTTCAATTACTACATCGGGACCTAATCTAATGGTTTAAAGAGTATTTTTGGTACTATTTATACCAGAAATTGCATCAATAACATGTAACGCCTTAGATTTTTGTGTTCCAGTAACCACCTTCGTCATTCAAAAACAGTTTTAAAAACAATAGACAGTAGATAAAATCAAAATTTAAAATATGTTTAAACAGATAATATGTTTTTTTAGTACTACTGTCGGCATTGATATATGTAGAAATATCCTCCATAGTTTTTACCAGTAGTCCATCTAATTTTGGAAAGATTTTTTAAAGAATGGAAATTTTGTATCTTTTGTAAATTAACTTTCAGCGTTTGTACTTGACTTACAGAAAACGTAAGATTTCTTTAAAATATTAAATATGTTAGTCACTTACCTGGTAGCTTTACAACAATGCTACCTTGCCAGATTATTTCCGTATGATTGACAAAAAACATATGGAATTTCCCGGTCCAGTAAATCTGAAATTTTCTTCTGGGTCCCATTGAATCTTCCGGACATAGCAGAAACAGAATCGTATGACTGAATGGTTAATCTACACAAATCAATATCGTAACAATTTAGGGTATCCAATAATTGTTGGGCTGTACTATCCCCCGTTTCATCAACAGCTTCTACAACACAAATCAATGTTTCTTGGGTACTTTGCTGTTATCTACAGATTATATTACTATAGAAAAAATATCCTTATTAGAAGCACCTGGCGTATGATCTGTCATTATCGTTAAAAATAAAGAATTTTTATATTATTAACAATTTTTAATTTTATTTCTTTTCCTATTAGGTCTATAAATTTATTTTGTGAATTTAAACTTAAGTATGTAATATGATAAAGTCGCAAAGAAACACCATCCAACCAGTTTTTTGTTGTTATGTCTTATGAGTTTGATAATTTGTACAAAATTTTCATCTTCTTTATGGCACCGAAATTCAATGCCCTGCCTACCTAAAGCCCTAGCTACACCAATAATATTTTTACAAATTTTTTGTTTTAGCTTAAAATTCGGTTCTCTTCTATAAGAATCTTTTACTTTTTTTGTCCAAAATAGCATCAGTGCGACAAGATTTTACCAAGAAATTGAAGTAGTCAAAAAAAGCAACTTTATGAACATCTAAAGTAAAATGCTTGGATAATTTTCCTAGTTTTATAACACCATTATTTTTAATGTTGCCCCAGGTTCTGACGTCGTCTTATATCCACGATATTTTGGCCTTTTTTCTACCAGTTTATGACGAAACAAGAAACATAACAAACAGAAAGCAACGTTTTTTGCAGTGCTATATTCAAGATACTTAAACTGACTATACCAATGTCTTTGAAACATGTACCGACCGTCGCTAGAAAATGATGATAAAAGTGATTGATATAGCTCTAGATTTATTAAAAACACTCTTTGTTGATCATTTTCCTGTATTAAACCGGGATGATGCACCTCAATTTCACTTTTCTCAGACCTATTATCAAATTCTAAATTAATAAGTTTGCGTCAAAGGATGTTAAACATGTACTACAATATTGTATTGTATTTTCGCAGGCGTTTTTTACACATGCCGCTACATCACCATTATTATTGTTGTTACATATTTAGCTAAAATTTTTTAAGATTTTACAAGATTTTCCACGGAGGTAAATACACTTAATAAACAGACAAACTGTTCAGAGTACTTTTCAAAATCACTAACTTTAGGTTGGACTAATATTTCATCCGAGATTGCAGAAGTTAAAGCCCATATAGAAGCCTCAGGCCTAGGCCGAGCCCCTGACTCGTCACTAATGGTTTTACCTTCTGCGTGATTTTGCATAGCAACTAGTAGTTCTTCATTTTTGTCATTTACACCGACAGGTATAAGTAAACATTATCACCATTGGATAGGTAGCTATAAGTTATAAATAATATTACTTTATTAAAGTTAAATTATTTGAAGTGACTTTGAAATAGAAAAACCAAAAGTCTCAATAAATCGTATTAAAAAGAAAATTAATATGGCGTACTAATATGTATCTCTAAAACTAGAAGCTAGACTTTTTAAAGCAATTTAAAACTGAGCAGTAGGTCTAACGTGATGTAACCATGTAACTCTGCTCTGGTTAGTTATTAGCATAGCTAGTTAACTAATTTGCGTTTTTTTCACACTTAATTATTATATTTGCTGGAATTAAATATTTAAATCAAATAAAATGTCATTTAAATTTTTTAATCCGAGTATACCTAAAATTTGAGTTATATTTACTTCAGCACCAACTTGTATTTTCTCTGCGTCTTCTGCTAACTTTACCTAGTCACTTGCACCATTATCATCATCAACTTGACCCTGATCATCATTTTCAACTTTTTCTATAATAATAATAATAATAATACTAAATATAATAATAATAATAATAATAATAATAATAATAATAACAATATAATAATAATAATAATACAATAGTACAGAACGAGAAAACCATTCCTTACTTTTAAAACTGATTGAAAAAAATTGTTACAAAAAAAGGTTAAAAAGATTGTATCGATATTTTTAACGTAATAAATAGTAATAGTAAAAATGTTCAGTACTTTTGTCTATGTGTTAGTGGTGTGCGTAAAGTGTAGATAAAGAAACTATCTGTCTAACACTAATCATGATATTTCGAAGTCAGTGGAATTAATTTCGGTTTTCTTTTCTTAGACTTGCTGTCTATGTAAATAGATTTTCCAAAACACAACAACACGTTCAAATTCTAACCGATTTTCCACCATGAATTTTTTCTCATGAATTTTTGGATAGTCGTTGTTAAACGTAGACCCATAGAAGAACATGTTACTAGAGTTCGTTCGGTTTAACTTTCTTTTCGATTTAAAAAAAGCACAAATTAATCCATAGTACGTAATTACTTTACTACGTACTTATTGATACTAAAATAATACTCTTTTCAAGGTGAAAAAATGTCAAACATCCAATCGACTAAACTTTTCATTAAATTTACAAAGTTCACTCGCGTCCCTTTTGATTTGAAAACTTAAAAAGAACTAACATTATTATTATACAACTTCAACTAAGGCCGGTCTCGCCTCTCAGACAGAGACAAGCGCTTACGGAGCGGGTCGTGTCGGAACGGAAATTATTCAACGCATTGCTTGATTACTTTAAACCAGACCTCCCACATACTGGTGGGCAACAGTGGAATAGAAATGAGACCTCATATATTAAAAGGCACTGACAATTGGAATGCGATCTATACTCGTTAAAGGAGTCAAAGGCCAAGTAGACATTATAGAAGAATACACTTGATTAAATATTATATTTTTGTAGATGTAGAAATAAAATTAATATGTATAGTTTAACAAATTCACTGCTAAAGTAGAAAGTTATACGCATGCGCAATGCTGCTGAGGTATTTTGCATAATTCCGAAGGAAATCTTGATATGTGAATATTGTATTTATTGTTTATAGCTTTAGAGTGGATTTTTCCAAAATTTTGACCGTGACGCACATATGCGTCATTAGCACATTTTATATAATTTTACAGTTTGTGCGTATGACGCACTTATGCGTCATTCCAATTACCATTTAGATATAAATAGTAAACTAAATAATAGGACTACTAATTGTATGTAATTATATTATATACATCAAACAATAAGCACATGTAAAAACGTTCTTCAGATAAAGACATTAAAACTTATGCTATGAGATAAAAATTGATAAAAAAAGTATAAGAGAACATAACCACCAAATCTTTTTCTGATTATTGTTTGTGATAATTAGAAAAACATTGTTCTAAACATAAACCGGGTTTATCGGGACATTTCGCACAGTGATATACAGTGTCCTTTCTAATTTTGTTTTTGTGGCACATGCGGTATCTTTTTCGAAGCGTTTTTTCTTTACCATCTGCTTTGTCTAGTTTTGTTGGCATGTGTTCAAATACTTTTGGTGTAGATTTGGTAATCTTCTTATCTTCTCCTGGCAAAAGCATTTCGAGCACCGATAACCTATATTCATACAGTGACATCTTTTTACCGGAAAACTTGTTATATACCATAAAGGAGTTATGTAGGAGCATTTGTAGCACATGAACACCTACTTTTTATATCGTCTCAATGTTTTCCGTGTAGATGGATAATATGCCATAAGTTGGTCTTGTCGATCTATAACGCTCATAAATCGATTATACTCCGATACTGGTAACGGTTTTTCTTTTTCATGACCTCGTCCATTACGTGTTGTTACTATTTTGTTTTCAAACTCTGTGGAAATATAGGTCACGTTTTTTTTGTTTTTCCACTTGCCAATCATAACACCTTGTTTATATTTAACTTTAGTATCTCCAACATAACAAAGAAAATATACGTATATATTTATAATGTCTAATCGAAACATACCTCTCTGAAGTCTAACATTTGCTACATCCTTTGGAGTATCTTTTCTATCTCCCCGTAATGTTCCTGTGAAGATGTTTTATGTCGAAGCAACGTTTCGGATAATTGATAGCTATTATAATAACTATCCAATCCATGTATGATGACCATTATTTAATTTTTTAGAAGCCAAATGCATGACTACTTTGTTGAAATGACCTTTACCGCCAATTTCGTCAAGCTGATCTGTATAAGCCACAATATTTAAAATCGGTCCGTCAGGTTCTGTCAGCATGTATATAATTTTAAACCATATTTATGTTTTTTATTCTTTATGTATTGTTTGAATAACAACCTCTTATCCATAGAACCATCGATTCGTCTAAGGATAAAATTTTTCCAGGATAATATGTCATCCATTTTATTATTGAAATAATTTATTAGAGGTCTAATTTTGTACAACCTATCTGTTGGTAATGGTTCTCCATCTTCTGGATTTTGAACAAAACGTAAACACCGCATGATTACTCATGAATTTTGAAAAGCAAGTTAAAGTAAATAGACGATGTGTTTTCCAATAGTCCTGAATGCGACTAAGTTATGTAGTTCGTTCACGTGTAGTATGTAAGCCTCATAAAAATTATTAATTCGGGTACTGTAACGTTTTTCCATTCAGAAATCCTTGATATTTTAGAAACACCTTTAGAACAATTCATTTCTTTTGCATACAAATTTGTTTGAGTAACAATTAAGTCTAACAAATTGTCATCCACAAATAATCTAAAGTAATCATATAGCTCAACAGATTCTGGTAAATCTATCTATATCTTATTTTCCTTTGTAAACAACAATTCTTGCATTCCAGTTGGAATTTCAGACGAAGATTCTACATCTCCACTTGCATTGTCGTTTTCAATAGCAGCTGGTTCAACTACAAATAATTTATTTCATACCATATGTACAGGTAGGTACATAAATCTAACTAACCTTCAGCGTCGTCATCGCTATCACTAAACGCCACAATTCTGATTCAGAAGCATATAAAAATTGTAACATTTCATCTTCCGTCAATCTATCAGGGTTTTTAATGGTAATTTTTCTTTGCTTTGCGCGCGCCACAGGTACCAGCAACATTAAAATTATCCAATCCATAATATATTATGATAGTTACGAACGAATTATATTTTTACGTTTACAGTAGCCACAAGAATGTGCGATTACAAAATACATATACTTCCTGCCAGTACTAAGCGTCGACTAACACTAATTAAGCATATACTAGCAAGACGCATAAGCGCGTCATCCGCATATAGTGGAGGGATAAAATGACGCGCGGTGCGTCATTCGCATTGAACGTGCTAAACACTATATTTTATATTATTTAGCGTACTCGGTGTCAACCGCGTTTGTTTGAAACCAACCGCTTTAACGGCGGGTGTGTGTGTGTGTGTGTGTGTGTCATCACTACCCGGGCCGTCCCTGCGTACATGAAAATCCTAACCTAAACAAGCAACAGAACATGTAATAGAGATGTAATTTCAATACGTAAAAGGGTATCATTCTGTTACTGTTACGTTCTATAAGAAAAGGCAGATGCAGTATCGTAATCAGAACTAGCGACCACAAAAAGTTTAGTGCGTTGCCGCATTAGACTGAAAATCTTTAGCTTCGATGATCAGTTGAGATCATTGGGAAAAATTACTGCATTCGGTGAGTCGATTTGTATTGGTGAACAAGCTAATTATAACACTTAGTTGACTTTGTTGTGGCTAAGTGAGTTTTCTATTTAAACGACAAAATATTTAATGTAACCAATATCAACAGCGATTTTTATTTATTTTTCACGAAGTGGCCAGTCATCGTTTACCAGCAACGAGAATACGTTTTTCCGCATCAATTGAATCCTACGAGATACAAAAAAGTATACAGCACAACCTTATAACTGTAAAGACCGACAAAGGGCGTTTCAGTAAGAAACTTGCAACCTTGAATATTTCTGATATTTAATACCGCGAGCGTTTACATTTTATCTCTGTAGAACGCTCTTTTTATTATGTTCTTTTTCAGGAGATTCTTGAGATTATTTACGGTGTCCTGCTTCACTATTTCTCATTCACTCCATATTTTTACGCGAAATAAATACAAACCCAAGTTGATGATAAATCTCGTGTAGTGGATTGATGCATTTGTTATTATCGTTGGTAAAGCCTTACTTGTTCGAAAATAAAATTAAATAAAAAACCTTAACCACAAAAATATTTAAATTACTAAATACGTATTTCGACCACTATGTGGTCATCATCAGTAGAAAACCTGTAATTTAAAAAAAAAAAAATAAGCTGTTGTTCTGGAACACTTCAGAGGATATTCTCCTCACCACTTAGGCTGAAGTGAACCTTCCCAACCTATAATTTACTATATTGTTGCTTTAAACACTATCGAGGATATTCTCCTCACCCGCAGGCTGGTGTTCTCAACAACAAACAAGTGAATTGTGACATTATAACTTAAATCTACTTAATTTATACTAATTCTAAATCTACTGAAGCGGAACCAATTTAATCTTGCTTTCTCATTGGTTGTTGACCAATAGGAAAGCAAAGCAGATGACTCTATTGGCCCTTTATCGGTGTTTAAGAGGGTCCTTTATGTTTAACAATTTTAATTGATTCATAGGCATTTAAGGAGGAAAACGTTGGTACCGCTTTTAACAATTTAACATTTTCTAGTTTAACGGGTGGCTGGTTTCAAATATATGTTTGGCGACCTGAGACCTTTCATATTTACCATATTTGAAGTGAGCAATGTGTTCTTTAAATCTTGTTGTTATATTCCTCTTGGTCTGACCAATATATTTTTGAAAACACCCTGGCCCTGCACAACTAATTTCATAAATCCCCGACTTTTGCAATTTTTCTCCCTTGTCTTTTGGATTACCTAGCAAATCTTTAATTTTATTAGTATTAGTGAAAGCAATTTTGAAATTACACTGTTTGAATATTTTATCAAGACCCTTTGTGGTTTTGTGAAACGGAAGTTTAACATATTTAACATTATCGTTAGAGGTGATTGATTGCAAAGTCGTTGATTTACGGATGTTGATCCTATTTTTACACTTTCTAAAAATATTATCTATAATATCAGAAGAGAAACCATTGTAATTCGCTATTTGTTTAATAAGAGCAAATTCCTTATTAAATCTGTTTTTATTTAAAGGGAAATTCAATAAACTATTAACTAAAAAGTTAAATGAAGCCAACTTATGTTGTATGCTATGATTAGAGGAAGACAAAATAAAGCGATTTACATTGGTTTCTTTTCTATAAATGTCAAATTCTAATTTATTACCATTTCTAATTACTAATGTATCTAAAAAGGGTAATTGTCCATTAATCTCTAGTTCATACGTAAATTTTATGCTTTGAAATTTTGAATTCATTTCTTTAAGAAAATCATCAACATTTGATTTAGAAGTGTCAAAAACTGCAAAAAGGACCCTCAGGCAGCAAAGTCTCTACTCTATCAACATAGTCTTGTTTATCCAGAATAACCAACCTATTCCCCTTATCAGCCTTTAAATAATAACAATTCTTTTGTCGTAAATCTTTAATAATCAGATGATCTTTCCTTGTTTGTTCTGAGGCATTCCTTGCGCAAGTGCGTAAGTTAATCGAAAGTTGAATTTTGAATAGGTTGGTTATTCTGGATAAACAAGACTATGTTGATAGAGTAGAGACTTTGCTGCCTGAGGGTCCTTACAGACCAATAGTCAAAAAACGTAAAAATGAAGTTCCTTTAAATAAAATGATTAAATCAACAGAGTCCGTTTTGAAAGAATGTCCAAACCTAATTTCGCCCACACTAAAATTAAAATTAACAATTTCAAATCCTGAAATGCCAAAACTTTACTGTTTACCAAAGATTCACAAAATAATAAATCGATGAGACCAATAGTTTCAGGTATCAACTCACCGACTTACTATTTATCACGATGGCTGACAAATGAATTTAAGAATTTAAAGTTTAATAGTTTGTCTGTACAAAACTCTTTAGAGTTCATTAATAAAATTAAAAATATCACATTAGAAGAGAACGAAATCTTAATTTCATTTGATGTCAGTTCATTATTCCCTAGTGTTCCAATACCACGTACTTTAACATATTTAAAGGATGTTCTTATAGATAGTGATATTGATGATGATAAAGTTGAGGACTATATCAAGCTTGTTTCGCATTGCATGTCCCAGAACTGTTTTCAATTCAACAACAAGTTGTACGAACAACATGAAGGCACAGCAATGGGAAATAGCTTATCACCTTTCATAGCAAATTTATTTATGTCTCGTTTTGAAACCGAGTTAAAAGAAAACTCCAAATACTTCCCAAGAATATGGTTAATGTACGTGGATGATATTTTTGCAGTTTTTGACACTTCTAAATCAAATGTTGATGATTTTCTTAAAGAAATGAATTCAAAATTTCAAAGCATAAAATTTACGTATGAACTAGAGAATAATGGACAATTACCCTTTTAGATACATTAGTAATTAGAAATGGTAATAAATTAGAATTTGACATTTATAGAAAAGAAACCAATGTAAATCGCTTTATTTTGTCTTCCTCTAATCATAGCATACAACATAAGTTGGCTTCATTTAACTTTTTAATTAATAGATTATTGAATTTCCTTTAAATAAAAACAGATTTAATAAGGAATTTGCTCTTATTAAACAAATAGCGAATTACAATGGTTTCTCTTCTGATATTATAGATAATATTTTTAGAAAGTGTAAAATAGGATCAACATCCGTAAATCAACGACTTTGCAATCAACCACCTCTAACGATAATGTTAAATATGTTAAACTTCCGTTTCACAAAACCACAGAGGGTCTTGATAAAATATTCAAACAGTGTAATTTCAAAATTGCTTTCACTAATACTAATAAAATTAAAGATTTGCTAGGTAATCCAAAAGACAAGGTGGAAAAATTGCAAAAGTCGGGGATTTATGAAATTAGTTGTGCAGGGCCAGGGTGTTTTCAAAAATATATTGGTCAGACCAAGAGGAATATAACAACAAGATTTAAAGAACACATTGCTCACTTCAAATATGGTAAATATGAAAGGTCTCAGGTCGCCAAACATATATTTGAAACCAGCCACCCGTTAAACTAGAAAATGTTAAATTGTTAAAAGCGGTACCAACGTTTTCCTCCTTAAATGCCTATGAATCAATTAAAATTGTTAAACATAAAGGACCCCTCTTAAACACCGATAAAGGGCCAATAGAGTCATCTGCTTTGCTTTCCCTATTGGTCAACAACCAATGAGAAAGCAAGATTAAATTGGTTCCGCTTCAGTAGATTTAGAATTAGTATAAATTAAGTAGATTTAAGTTATAATGTCACAATTCACTTGTTTGTTGTTGAGAACACCAGCCTGCGGGTGAGGAGAATATCCTCGATAGTGTTTAAAGCAACAATATTAGTAAATTATAGGTTGGGAAGGTTCACTTCAGCCTAAGTGGTGAGGAGAATATCCTCTGAAGTGTTCCAGAACAACAGCTAATTTTTTTTTAAATTACAGGTTTTCTACTGATGATGACCACATAGTGGTCGAAATACGTATTCAGTAATTTAAATTTTTTTGTGGTTAAGGGTTTTTATTTAATTTTATTTAAATCGTGCCACAGTGTTCCTATAGATTACTTACTTGTTCGATCAAAAATTGAAAAGGATGCATTACATTCTTTGATCAGTATAAGACAAGTTGTACAACTTGCAATTAATTACAGTATTACTGAGTTAGAAGTTTTAAAAGGGTTAAAGTTAAACATTGCCTGAATAACCTACAAGCTTCTGACCCTTTATAAAAAATCCTTCCGTTGCCTTCTAGTGCTTCATTCTATAAACTGTTTCTAAATTTGTAATATTGAATTGAAAGTCCTTTTATTCCTTTAAAGCACAATCGATTGCGAACACGACGGCTCCCTGTTTATTTTTAGTCTATGTTTATACTTGTATCCCTTATAATTTGTAGGTGGTCTGTTTGCAACAGTATACTGTGAAATTTTGATATCATCTCCACGCAAGATAAAACAAGTTTACCACCAGCGTAGGTAGATATTGTAACATTTCTATAGAAATGTTGGGATTGGGTGTAATTTCGATTAATAGATTTTGTATTAGGGGGATTCCAAGTATTACTTGAATATTATCTATTTTGTGAAAAATATGCTTTTAAAGCCAGTATCCAACCTGAGAGGGGTCATAATTTTTTTATTTTTACTAGAACAAATGATTGTAAAGTTATTCCAATCGAATTTGAATGAAGGGCTCCTGAGCTGTAGGAATTTTAATAATACGTTTGTTATCTAGCGTGAGAAGCAATTATCTCATTAGATAGAATGGTATTCAACACAGAAAACGTCTGCAAATTTTTAAAATCCCTATATCTAAGTATATTACAAAACTATACCATCCTTGGTAGTTTAAAAGATTTTGCAATCTTTGTATTACCAAAATTAGTTAGCTAAGTTCTGAAGTTCCTGTTATTAATTTATAAATTCTGTTGGCTATATTTTGCAGGAGCAGATTATTTAATTTTTCATGTATTTTATGTGACAAGAAGTTCTGGTTCTCACTGTCTGGCTCTAAGTTATAATTTTTAGGTATACGTAACTATTTAAAAGGGATTTAGAATTTTTGTGTGAAAGAGAAGTAGCGCTAAGTGGGTGGAGGGATAGAGATTTATTTACTCAGACTATTCTCGAACGCAACGAAATCATGTGCCTCGTTAATCGCGGAGCGTAATTTACAGGGCTCTTCTACTAATTAGTTTAAAAGTAAGCATACTTTAATGACTTCTTTATGCAAAGCTTCAAAGAGTACGGCATAGAACCTAATTAAAGGGTTCTGGTAACCCAGAAGGATGTAAGTTTATATTATGTAGAACTGATGCCGGTTCCTTAAATTTGGCAGATATTAGATCGGAACATTATTGCTTGTCGATCAGAAAAAGCATTCGAGTTGTTTTAGAACCTTTGGCTACGTAAAATATTTTCCACTATTGTGCGACTGTCGCAAGTATATATATATATATATATATATATATATATATATATATACATATATCTGTATATATAACTACATATATATATATATATGTATATATTTATATATATAAAAAAAAAAAATTGTTAAAAATATTCCAACTTCCTAACTGAATAAATTTATTTTATCTTATCCAAAAGCTCTCAACCTATTAATTTACTTGTGCCCTTATATATCTCAATGACCCCTTAATTATACGATATTATATATATATATATATATATATATATATATATATATATATATATATATATATATATATGTATAAGACTTTTATAGTAACGACCTTGCTATAATCATATGAATTGTTTTCATTGCGGGTTTTAGGTCTGCTGGTAAGTAGGTATATAAACTCTTTTTTTAACTGCCTAAATTTTCGGATTTATTTTTGAATCCTTGATCACAGGCTTTCTATAATGATATAAAAATGAATGGGCTAAACTACACATAGAAACTGCATAAACTTACAAAATTGAGATCAATAAAAAGATTGCATCTAAATTAAAATGTAGTCGTAAAAGTAGTTTGCATTTGGCTAAGGTGTAAAATTAAAAATTTGTATATTCTATTAAAGTTCTTGAAATGTCTTTTTTGAAGTTTTTATAAAAACAGTATGACACAATTTGTTTATTTATCTGTTTTTATAAAAGTATTATAAAAACTTCAAAAAAGACATTTTAAGAACTTTAATAGAATATACAATAATTTTACACCTTACCAAATGCAAACTACTTTACGACTACATTTTAATTTAGATGCAATCTTTATTGATCTCAATTTGTAAGTTTATCTTTCTTGTGTGGTTTAGCCCATTCATTTTATATAATATAGAAAGCCTGTGATCAGGATTCAAAATAAATCCGAAAATTTAGGCAGTTAAAAAGAGTTTATACTACTTACCAGCAGACCTAAAACCAGCAAATAAAACAATTTATATAAATGTATATATATACATATATATATATATATATATATATATATATATATATATATATATATATAGAATAAGTTTTAGATTACCGCTGACATAATTTATATGCATATATAGGTAATTGTGTGTTTACACGATTCATGTCGCATAAGAAATTCTTTAATACTGGGTTTTTAAAAAACCATGAGTGCGTGTAAATTATTAAACAACATTGACGGTTTAATCTGAGACATTTTTTCAAATTTGCTTTATTTTTTTTTTTAAATTTTTTATATCTAACCATAAAAAATATCGCTGTAATGATAGTGTATTTTCTGTACACACAGCATAAATCAAAGGTTGTATAAAAAAACATTTGATTACTATACTGCAAGCAAGCAAATTTTTTCAGTAAACGCAGCTGAATGAAAAATGATGTTATATGCTAATTCATTTACAGTTGTTTTGCTTTCGTCAGATGATATTTTTGTATAAATAGTAAATAAATTATACATATATTAAGTAGTGTATTGATTTGTATAGAATCATGAATTCTGGAACCGTGGCCGAGATTAGTAGCGCTATTTTGAAATTAACTGTGAAATGCGTGAATCTAATCAGATCAGTCGATGCAATAACGAAACACATTATAATTATCAAAGCAAATATTAGTATATTGAAGCTTGCTATTAGAAATAAGGTATACGAAGACAATCGTCAGGAAAATCCTAGTAGGCTGGAATCTAATTTGGCACATCTTAAAAGCTACCTTGTACGATTGAGGCACTTGAAACGTTCTTTGGAATATAAAGGTAAAGGTATTGATGCAACGCTTTCTAGAGGTCATATTCGAAAAAATCTGATTTGGCATGATGTACAATCATGTTTTGGAAGTCGAATAATTACGGGACTTATTATCAATTTAAGTTATAGAGATTCTCGAGTGTTCTTAGACAAGGCGTTCGCTAGTTTTAAACGCAAGATTGTTGTTTGCTTAAAAAAGTCAATGTTGAAAGTTAATGTAATATTGACCGCTAACTTTGGTAAGCCTACAACTGGCGAAATAGATTTGAAGACGTTTCCTACTGCAAATTGTCACATCGATATAAATACCAATCTCAAGCGGTGGTATAAGGAGAACGTATTAGACAAGATTTCGAAGCGATTAGAGGAATTTAGCGAAAAGGATTCAGGTTGGGCAATCCAAGAAGTTTTACACTTGAAGGTAAATATAAACAATCATGATCCACTTAAAGGAGGGTGTTCAACGTTTGTTCCGGTTCCGGACTTATAAACAATACCACAATGTTTCTTGATTTTATATTAAAAGTTCCTTTCAAAGCAAGTGAAGCCCACGACATTCAAACATAGAAGTATTTATTAATTGTATTTAATAAATCCTGATTAGAAAAAAGTATTATGATAGTTGCTCAATCAAAAGTGAAAAAGGATATAATAAATGAACTTCATAAACCAGCAAGAATAAATTTCAAGAGACGCAAAGTGATAGCAAAATGTTTAAATGACCTCCTTCAGACCGATTTGATTGAAAAGCTACCATATTCGCAAACAAACAAAGAATTTAAATACATTTTAGTAGTTATTGATTGTTTCTCCAAATACGTATGGGCTGTACCACTTAAAAGTAAAACGGGTATTGATGTTACTGCTGCAATGAAAACAATTTTAAATAAATTTAAAAATCCACCAAGAAATTTGCAGTCTGATTTTGGTAAAGAATATTATAACAAACACTGTCAATCCTTAATGCAGACATATGGCATAAACCATTATAGTGTTTTTTCTATAAAGAAAGCATGCATTGTGGAACGTGTAATTAGAACTTTAAAGGGAAAAATGTGGCGCTTGTTTAACCTGAACGGTTCTTACAATTGGATACAAGATTTAAGCGATATTGTGAAACAATACAACAATACAGTTCACAATACTATCGGAGTCAAACCTGTAAAAGTTGATAAATCAAATGAAAAAACTATTCTTAAATCAACATTTACCCGCATCAAACTTGCAACTAAAATACCAAAATATTCAGTTAAAGACAGTGTGAGGATTAGTAAACGCAGAGGAGCATTTACGAAAGTTACACGCCAAACTGGTCAAATGAAATTTTTAAAAATAAAAAGGTAAACGTAACCAATCCGACAACATATATATTAGAAGATCAAGACGAAAAAGAAATCAAAGGTGCATTTTATGAAATGGAGTTGCAAAAGGTTAAACATCCAGGAATTTACCTGGTAGAAAAAGTCCTAAGAAAGAGTGGAAATAAAGTCTTTGTAAAATGGTTAGATTTCTCTAACGTACACAATAGCTGAATCGATAAAAATAATGTTTGCTAGAAGTTGTTATAATAATAGTTAATAAGGCTAACATTGTAAAATTATATTAAAATAAATAATACAGACAAAATCTTTTTATTGTTTTTTATTATTATATAGCCATTCTTTTAATAAAAAAAATTTTGTAAGGCTACCATTGCAAAATTATATTAAAATAAATAATACAGACAAAATCTTTCTATTGTTTCTTATTATAATCAAGCCATTCTTTTAATAATAAGGTATTTTGTTTTGCACATTGCAGATTATTATTGCTGTGTCTACAACAATGGATGTTATATTTTAAACGGTTGTTGATTTTTAACTCCGATAGCTTAGGACAACCTAGTGCAAGCATATCAGTTACAACGTTTTGCATTAGATAGGTTTCAATCAATTTCTTCTTTTCTAGACCCTTCACAAGTACTTCTTCCTCGGGTCGGATAATTTGCTTCAAATAAAGCGCTATATATGATAACACCATTCCAGCCGTTAAAGAGTCATCCCAAGAAAGACCATGAATATTCCTTGTCATCCAGTCGTTATGTTTTATATGATCTTGGCTCAAACAACTAGACTGCATTGGCAGTTTAAAAATTTGATGCCAAACAACACCTTCCAACAAGTCCAAAATCGCAATTTCTTTACACACAAACTCGTTTTTCTTATATTTAAATGTTTGTATGTAAAAATATGCAGTAAACTTTGACTAATTAAATTAATATTAGGAGCAATATCCTTATATAGCAGATTACCACCATCTGCGTACTTTGCCAACCCACTTTTCAACCTTTCACAAGAGTGAACACATTTTGAATTGAAACCGGCCCATGTGTATTTGCAGCCTCTAAACATAAATAAAAAACATAAATCAGAATCCACTTTAATTAAACACAATTGACTTGAATGCGATATTTTGCATCTGTCATACTTTATAACTTCTCGCTAGAAAACCAAATTCAAAACATATACACACATTTTCTTTGCACTTACATTTTTCAACATACGTGTGTTTTGAAGTATGTATGTTCCATTGAAAGTAATATAAAGCCTATCCTAATTTAAAACGTGCCCACAAGTATTTTACATTTGAAAGTATATAAGAATTCATGTTTTCACATTTTACATTAAAAGTATATAACGCCGATTCTAATTCAAAACGGTGCACGTGTAACTTCTCGCTAGAAAACCGAATTCAAAACAGCTACACACATTTTTCTCTGCACTTACATTTTTCAACATACGTGTGTTTTGAAGTATGTTTCATTAAAAGTAATATAAAGCCGATCCTAATTCAAAACGTGCCCACAAGTATTTTACATTGAAAGTATATAAGAATTCATGTTTTCACAACTATTTTACATTGAAATGTTTTCACAACTATTTTACATTGAAATTATATAAGGCCGATCCTAATTCAAAACGGTGCACGTGTATTTTACATATGGAAAATACGTCTGAACACGTTTTGAATTATGATCGGCCTTACCCCTCTACTTACGGTATTTTAGGAATTCTAGGTAGCTTATTACTCGAACGAAAAGTGTTCGATGTTTAGGTAGTGAGACCGTTGTATCTGCAACACAAATATTTACATCAAAGGAACTATAAACCATTTTATAAGAGGACCGTAGTGTTAATTAGAAATTCGTGTTAGTTAATGTATAACTTGTTATATGTTATAATGCAAGCAACAGAAATGAAATCATTGGTTAATTTGTTTTAAATTTAGTGACCAATAATTAATTAATGTCAAAAAGTACGATACGCGTAATGGGAAAACCATGGTTGTAAAAAACGACGCAAAAATGGATGGAGAGATAAGAACAAACGATGTTTTAAATCAACTGATTGTGGTGGTAAACAGTATGTACACGAACAACGCCATTATGAAGGAGTCCCTGGAGCAAATAAATTTTAAAGTGTCTGAACAAATGAATAGGTTAAGTTACGATGTTAATAAAATTTCTGAAACAATGGTCGAAAAAAGTAGGTCGGTTATAGAGGTAGAAACTGTAAGGGGAGATGAAACAGAACTAGGGAATACCAGCGGCGGACCACACTAGTGTCACATTACAAAAGATAATAATTATATTACATTGTGGAAAGACCTGGGGGTCTGAGCTTGCACTTTACGCCAGAAGGTTTGTGTCGCCCGGTTAACTTTATAAAAAAAAATGAAAATATTTCTGTTGAAGCAGATGTTCCAGAACGCCGAAAAATTTCATTGGGAGTTAGAAGTTTACGTGGTTCGGCTCGAGACTGGGTGGCATTAAAATAGGAAAGCCTAAACAGTTTAAGAACTTATTTTTAAATCGATATTGGGGGGTAGACAAAGAACAAAGTTGTTCTACAATATTAAATTTGGATCCTACGAACGGGGCCAAGGGCAGATTAATTTCTAAAATGGGTCAGAGAAGCAGGTTTTCTTACTAATAGATTAGAAGGACACGAAATTATTTCGATGTTAAAAAGTCATTTTCCTTGCAACATTCAGAGGGGAATCATAAACTGCAGTCCGCGGACGATCGATGAAGTTAAAAAATATTTGCGAGAAATAGATATGGCCCAAGGAAATCAGAAAAGAAATTACGAGTCTAATTGGCGGAAAGGGGTAAGAATGCTGACCAGGGCAATAGTGCTCGTAACAATAATGGGTATAGCGAAAGAAACGCCGGTACTGGTAGTCGTGGTAACAACAGGCCACAACATAATAATGTTGAATTTAGGGGTCAAAACACGCGTAGCTCGGCAGTACGAGTGAGGCTCAATCTACCACAATTGCAACTATATTTAATACCGATGGCCAAGAGTTGCTATTAGAAAGAGAAAACAATGTTAAACCTATGGTGTTGCTACCGGTAGTAAAACTAACAATAGGGACATTTTTGGTAAATGCGCTTGTTGACTCAGGTAACCAAGTGACGTGTATTTCACAGGATTTTTTGTCTAAAATTAGTCAAACAAACGTCAATATTCTACGTTTGCCTTTCACCGCGATGAGGTTGGTCGCGGTAATGGGACATAGAAAGTGCGTAGTAAAGGAACAAGTTTATTTAGATATCATATGTGAGGCATTTGAGGTATCGTACCCTTGTGTGATGGTCCCCGGGTTAATTCGAGATGTAATTTTAGGTTGCGACTTTTTGGTAGATCATCAAATCAATATTGAAATTTCAAAGAATTGTTTGTCCGGTGTTTTTAATGGTAGTCAACGAATTATATAGTTTTGTATAAAACTGAACTTGAATGTTTATCTAACTACTTGCAAAGTCTCAGAAGAAGGTCCTGTGGAACTTCAGTTAAAGAAAGAAGCAAAATTATATGAACCATTTGAGTTAAGAAAGGCGGCGGATTGAGCGAAGGTGTTTTCTGATAAGGAGAGAAAAAATCTATGTGCCTAATCAGCCTGGTCGTATGGGTGTCTACCAGCATGAAATTAAATTGCACGATTATTCTCCTTTTTTTATTAAGACGTACCCCATTCCTTACGTATATAGGTATGAAGTAAGACGTCAAATTAACCAGATGATTGCATGGGATATTATAAACCCATGCAGACGGAATACGTTAGCCCGCTAGTAGTCGTAAAAGAGAAAGACAATACGGTAAAGGTTTATTTAGATGTTCGCTTTTTGAACCCGAGGATGTTTCAAGACAGGGTTATGCCGCGTTATCTGATGAAATTATGGTACGATTTTAAAAGCGATCAGCGATTGAGTACATTAAACCTGTTAAAAATAAATCTAACAGTGATACTTTCAGAATCCACAAAATGCTTCTTGTAATTAAAAATCTTCTTATTTTAAATTGATCTCCAAATCGGCTTACAAGTTTTCCAAATTAAAATTCCTGATTTCCAACAGCAAATATCAAAGTACATTCTTTTGGGGTAAATCTTTTTTTCAATTATTTAATATATGTTTAAAAATAGCTTTATAGTTGTTACGTTTATTTTCGGCCTAAATTAAAAATATGTCTTTTGCTGGTAACACAGCATTTATGCAAATAGAGCCCACTTAAATCGCGCAATAATAATATCCTTTCAAATCTATTTATGTTACCAAATGGAAAATTTCCAATATTAAATTAAAGTAAATAGTCGGGACCTTGTTTTAGCTGTCCGTGAACTTGCTGTACCTTACGATAGTGTATAATTAATTACTATGGTACGTCAGTCTAAAGACTCGTTGAAATTAGGTCATGTATTATTTGGATAACCTGTATTTCGTTTGCTTTGAATTCCTATTATTAACAACTATTGGATAAACGGGTGTTTCAATTGTCTAATCGGCTGTTGGATAATATTTGGATGGTTTGGCATTCTTATTACTAAAAACGTTTTCTTTGTTAGAAAAATTCTGTTCTAGCGACGACAACGGTGGCTCGTTGTTGTCGTAGTAATTTCCTTTTTTGGTGTTTCCGTTCTCCCAAAATTTGCACACGCTGTGTGATAAGTATTTGTAATTAAAAAAAAAGTACTTTTCCTTTGTACCGGTTCTAATTCTTGCCTGTATGTTTTGTTTTATAGCGTCTTTCGGCGGGTAGGACCGTTTTGACACTTGGGCCCTACTTGACGACCCATCATACTCGACTTTGAGGTGTGTTGATTCGTTCTTTGGTGTGGCAAAAAAAAGTTTTACGCAATAATTATTCAAGATTTTCTTTTCTAAATTATTTTAAGATATGATATGTGGTAAAAGAAGTTTTATGCAATGATTATCCAAGATTTTTTTTTTCTAAATTAAATTAACAAACAATATAATACTTACTCTAGATTTTCATGTAATATTTAGAAGTATGCTTAATGGATACAATAAAACGTGTAACATAATGTAATACAAAAAGTTGATAGTTAGTCCTCATGAAAAACTTTAATTATTAATATATTTTAGGGGTTAATTAAGTAATTTCAGCTACATAATTAATAGGTGATTTATGGTATATAGTTGATTCTAGGATTACGATAATGTTTTAGAGCTGTTGTTTTTGGAGGGGTAATTATGTTTTTTTTTTCTTAGTACTTAAATTAGGGTAGTACCTATAAACAACAGCTCGCCCTTGGAAATAAAAATACTTTCTTTTGGATTTTCTTGTTGGGTTATATTGTAGTTATTGGTTTTCATTTCTGTAAAATATTTTTTTTTAATTATAATTTTTTTTGAGTATGTTTTATTATGATTTATGAATGAGTGCAAGTATATTTTTATTGCAGGTCCTCCCTTTAGGTTTCTTTTTTTTGGTAGTTATAAAACCTTGCTTACTCATTAACTGAGCCCGGGCCTTCTTGCATTGTTCTGCCAACTTCGTCAATGTACGTAGCATATTGAAGAATTGTTGTCTTTTCTTCGTAATTAATAATTCCATTTTTGTATGTAATTTGGGTATAAAGCACAACTTTAATATTCAATGCAACCTCGCAACTATGCTTTAATGCATACTTTTATAAGGCAACGGCTAGCGTTTTAGAGTAACATTTCTTGATCTACTTTACGCGTTGACTGCATCGGATCAAAATTAAGAATGAATTCCCCGCGAAACGATAAGCGTTTTTTTATATATAAATCGTCTTTTTTCTAGAATTTTACTAGTATAATCTCGAACATTATAATGTTGGGATTCTCAGAATACCCAATTAGCATATAAAATTTTAACATTTTATTACCTTCTTATCTGTTCTAGGTATCCGTGACACGTACTTTTGTCCTTGTTTATTATATGCTATTATTGTTGCGTATCGCTTCTTTCCAATGAGACCATCATAAATTATTTCTTATCAGTTGTTTCAGGGATTTTACGTTTGATTTTAATGTTCAAGCTGCTTCTTGGAATAAAAATGTTTAGTAATAAGTTTATAGGAATGTGACGTATTCCTAAATCTCTATGACACATCTTTTTATATTCTAGAGAATCCTTTATTTAAATGAATTGCAATATCCAGGCAATAATTAATTTAAACTTTTATTGCTTATTAATACAAAAGGGTTTGCGCTTTATAGGAAATATTTGCTTTCAGTACACAAAATTATTTATTAATTTTGGATTTTAAATACACGTCGATTTTAGTTTCTCAGACTAAATGCGTAAAGCTACTCTTTTATGCTATTTACAGCAAATCAAAAGTATTTTAGGGTATCTTACAATTTACATATCCAATTTACGTTACTTACTATTTATACGCCATATGCTTATATCATACATGGTGACTATTTATACACGCACAATCTGCGTTATTGCATGATACATCAATGAATAATGATACATTTGTATTATGCATGGCGTAACCATGAATTTTCCGGATTCTATTATATTTTGGTGGGATTTATTTTGAGAATTAGGGTTTCAATCGCCTCTTGTTGAAATAATCACTCTGTATGGTGTAAACGAATTGTAATAAATAGCAAGTAACGTAAGTTATAAATGTAAAAATAATTAATAGTAAGATACCGTAAAATTCATGCAAATGCGAATGCAATTGATGAATTTTTTTGATAACATTTGCTGTAAGCAACAGGATAGTACTAGCTTTATGCATTTAGCTTAAGAAACTACAATCACGATGGGTTTACCTCAAAAAACAAAACAATACTGTTTAGAAATAAATTAAAGGTGAACACCGTATGGTTTGTAAAGATTGATCTGTAAATCAGTAAGGGGTGGTTAAATTAAAAAAATTCCAAAATATTTGGGAAGCTGAAGAGAAAACAATAATAATTGATATCTTACACGATGGAGTTATATTAAAAACATCGCTAAGAGTAATTTTTTTATAAAAATTCTAAAAAAATGGTTTAGATGGCTAGGGGTCCGGTCCGAGTAAAAAAATTCTTTCAAATTGAGATAGCTGCAAAAAAATTATAGGTGCTTGATAGGTTATACTACTAAAAAATGTACACATAGTGAACAAAAATTTGCAAATAAGGAAAAACGGATTAGGTGTTTAGAAATTCTTAAATAAAAATGCTACAGATTTGGTATTTGTCAAGTACAAGCTCCTACATAATTCAAAACGAAATCTGTAAAATGTTTCTTTGGACACTTACCCTAAAGTTTTTTCATAATTAAAATTACAACGTCGGTTAATCTATAAGAAAAGAAAAACTATATTCATATACAAACAGGTAAAACCCACTATAACACAATCATAAGTGTCGCTTTCCCCGTCAAGACCTGCATGTAACACCAATGGTGGAGGCATGTATTGGTGGAGGTGGAGGGATGAGGAGGTGAGACTTACGGTGAAATTTAAAAAATTCGGCTTGCTAGGAAAGCTGTTGATCAAATTCATGTATCATACTTTAAGAAAAACGCTTTTATGTATCCGGGTGGGTGGGCTGGCGGGTGAAGATGGATTATTTAGTATATAAAGATATACTTACAAATTTGTGGATGTGGAGTGATTGGGTGGAGTTGCTGAAGGGTGGTGGATGTGGGAGCGATGTAGTGTGATGTGAAGTGATGTGGAGTGATGTGGTAAAACTTTTTCTACGTAGTTTTAGGCAAACTTTAAGATCTTTTTATGGTGAAGGGATCTCCTTAAATGATGGAATCTCAACTATCTTCCGACTATGCTAGGGGTCTATTCCTCGGGTAGAGCTTATGACGAGTGGTCGTGGTTCTTCTTATGACAAAACATTATTTACTTACTGACTTTAATATTACTAAAATAGGGTTGCAAGAGAGGCGCCACCGAGTCCTTAAATTTTCTAAACGCGGGTTTGCCCTAAGGGGGACTTGGAAGTCCTTAAAGAGAAATATCCTATTTACTGCCTAAGCAGGAGCTGTAAAGGAAAATATTATCAATATAGCAAACAAGGACATAAAAGATGTATTCTTGTTACCTTATACTATAAAAAAAGAATGGCTATTACTATCAATTATATGAACACTATTATAAACACAAGTTTAGGCATAGAAATTCTTGAGAGTGCTATTAGTGCTCCATAGTCAAGTGAGATCTAAAACATTAAATTTGTAAAGAGTATTTATGCTTTTTTACCTCCTGATTTAATTACCCTATTATTGGACTTACTTGTTCAAAACAAAACAATTACTCAAGTGAATTAAATAATTGTTGTTTAATTAAATATTGCCTTCTAAGTAATGAAATTTTATGTACAAAATATGCATCTCAAAGGTAGATTAATTTCTTCAACCCAGTAATAGAATGAGAAAATTATGACTGTCTCTACTAAGCATTAAAAATAACAACAATATATTAAACATAATTACAAGGCTTTCCAAATTAATTGCCCAAAATATCAGATCTGTTATTTGGTTTACAAGTGTGTATTAAAATTTTCAAAGTCTAATAATTTTAGTTTTCATAACTACTTAGGGTATGATTGAATTTAAATGAAATATTTTGTTAGGATTAAATTAAGGTATTCATATTCATTTATAACGATATGATGCATAATCCTTGATTCAAAATGTGATAAATTCTAAACAGCAAAAATTTTCATAATTACAGAACAAAACAAGAATTGTAGGTTGTTACAGTGTTGTTTACGATGTTCTGCCTCGTTGTCAAGATAGGCGAACAACTGTCGTGATGTCAAAGTAATAAAAAAGGCTTACCTTGCAAAGCGTTGTTTTAAGCTACGTTATGATAATTGCATTGTCGAAACCAAATGTGCTGGCATACGATCCTTTGACAAACAAATGAAGTCAATGTACTCTCTACATTTTATTGCGTAGTAAACTGGAATTTTACTGGATCCATTTATACGAACGTGAAATGCATCTCATCTTCGCAAATCGAAACAAAAGCAACCATAAAACAGGCTATCCAAAATACATAATTTTACACGTTCTTCCACTTGTTTTAAGAACAGCTAATTTAACGGCAATTCGGTGAAAAAATATCGTATTTGAACTTATAAACTTGCAGTCTTGTTTTTGCTGAATGTCCAGAATAAACATTATTACAATTACGTCACTGATAATAAACTTAATAATTAATTACAAAGACCAAAAATTTGTTAACCTTTTAGATTAATTTTTAATGGATTAATTGAAATTAATGCTAGAAAATCCTCAAAGCACGTTTTATAAATTTTGTGAAATCAAAATTAACCAATTTAGACAATTCATTATCAAAAGTCCACAGAGTTTTTAAATGCCATATTACTAAAAAATATTATTAAACGTTTGAGAGCATTCTTACTAAAAATTTAACATTGAGCGTTGAGCGAATTCTTACAAAAATTATCGTTGAGCGTATGAGCGTTATAACAAAATTATTTAGTTTTATTTAACAGAAAATTATTCTGCTTACCATTATTGAAACATACCTTAATTCAAGTGCATCTCGCACTTGGCCAAGCGGCAACGCCTATGGCTAGACGCAGGTTGCCGCCGTGAACCCAGTTCCACTGCATGGTGTTTTCTTATCAACCGGTCGTGCCAGACTGACCGGTCTGTTCAATGCGCACATGCAGCTTCAAAGTCGCCTGACATTGAAGACTCTATTCAAACGACCAACGTTTGCTGATATTAATTAAACCAGTATCATTGAATAATTTTGTCTTGTGATTGGGCTACACGGCCCCGATCTAAATATTTATTTATATAGCAAAATTTAACTGTTTATTTATTAAACAATGCAGCGTATCAACCAAACTTACGAAGTAAGTTAGGTTAATATAATCGCTACGTCATCGTCCTCGCCGCCGTCGTCCGTTGCCATATTCCCATAATGATACAATAAATGATATATACGCACCTTGTTTAGTTTTTTACGCTGATTGCAAATATGCTATACACTTTTCGATATCTCATTTAGTTTTTGAGATAATCGAATTTATTTGAGAAATGTTAACAGTACAAACTAATATAAACTTTAATAGATATTTTAATTTAAATAAATATATAATTTTCTTTTATAAAATTTCCGTAAGTTTGGTTGTAAGGCGTACATGCGTCTTAGACTTTTAGTGAATAATTTTTAAAAATTTGCAGTCATCAGAAAAAATTGTTACAGTGGAGTGATGTGGAGGGATGTGGGCAGAGAGAAGAGGAGGAATGTGGTGTAATATGGATAGATGTGGAACGATGTGGATTGATGTGAAGGGTGGTGGTGGTGAGTGGTGGGATGTAGAGGGATGTGGAGGGGTGTGGAGAGATGGGGAAAGATATTGAGAGAGGCGGAGTAATGTGGAATGATGTGGAGGGATGTGGAGTGATGTGGAGTGATGTGGAGTGATGTCAAATGGTGTGGAGGATGGTGGAGGTGGGTGGAGATATGTGGAGTGATGTGGAGTGATGTGGAGAGATGTGGAGTGATGTGAACGATGTGGAGTGATGTGGAGAGATGTGGAGTGATGTAGACTAATGTGGAGTGATGTGGATTGAAGTTGAGGGTGATGGAGGTAGGTGAAAGAATGTGAAGGGTAATGGAAGTGGGTGGAGGATTGTGTGGTGATGTGAAGTGATGTGGAAGAATGTGGAGTGATGTGGAGTGATTTGGAATGATGTGGAAGTGGGAAGGATGTGGAGGGATGTAGAGAAATGTAGAGGGATGTGGAGGGATGTTGAGGAATGTGGAGGTATGTGGAGGGATGTGGATGTGGAAGAATGTGTAGTGATGTGGAGGGATGTAGAGGGATGTGGAGGGATGTGGAAGGATGTGGAGTGACATAGAGTGATGTATAGTGACGTGGAGTGGTGTGGAGTGGTGTGGAGAGATGTGGAGGGTGGTGGAGATGTGTGGTGGGTGGTGGAGGTGGTCCGTGAATCGGTGTTCTGTGTCTACTCGTACTCTTTGCCGAGTTCCTTAATGGCCTGTTTCTGTGCCTTCAATTTGTTAAAGCTGATTTTGAAAACAAGTGTTCTGCGAGAACGGAGATCGCGGTAATACTAACAATATGTTTTGGAATGGACACCAAAATTGGAAATACTATTTAATTTGTACCACATTATGGTAGAATACTTTTGCTGTACTCAACCCTTATGAGGTATTCTAAAAGTTCTCCGGTTGAGCCAGGACGAGAAAAACTTTTCGTGGACATCATCTGTCCTTTTTTATACAAATAATATAAATCAAAATCGTCCTTTACTGGGACAATATCATCTTCTTCCTCGGTGGGTGCACCTAGGCTGTCCGATGTTTCCACGAATCGGTATAGGTAGAACCGTAACTCGTCTTTACCAAATAACTCTAGCTTCTTCATTTCAGCAGGGTAATTGTAATAAAGTAGGAAAACCAACGAAAAAATGCATTCTGAAACTTTTCAGATTCATAATTATACACGTAGGTTGAATTTTCTAAAATGTCCTTGAATTTTTCTATGGGGCGACTTTTCGCCAAGAAATTAAGTCAAAAGCTGTTCCTTTATGTTTGGAATCGAGCACAAACGCAGCACGGTACACTCAATTAGTTTTATTATAGCGAATGAAAATTTTGTTCCGTGCTGCTTGATAATTCACTAATAATTGTTCACCAATAAGCGATCTTTTGCTTTCTCTATCCAGCTGCTAAATAGTTTCTCCTATTTTATCTATTAATATATTAAAGCTTATTACTACACCTGTTTGGGTTGCAAACTTTCGCCCCCGAGTGTATCCGGGACTTGCATTTTTTTTTAAGACTTTCGCAACATGCTGTAATATTTGTTATTCCTTTTCTGCAACAATAATACCGCATTATTTCAATGATTCTTCGACATTTAGGAATAATTCTATACATTGCACTTCCAACATCACTGATAAAATATAATGTGTTAAATTTCATTGCGTTGGAACATCTAACGGTAGAATTAAAGACAGAATAGTTGCTAATTCACTAAAGCTTTTAAATTTAAGTTTAAGTTTTTCAATATTTTTTTAAGCACAAATCGTATTTTATTTATTACATTATAATTAACTCCGCCTGTTTCTGTAATTGTATCACTCACCGCTTTTTCCCCTTCTACTTTTTCTTTATTTTCTGTGTCTGATTGTACATCGCCGAGTTTTCATCTTTACTTTACTACAGCATTTCAAATTCATTAAATGTTTTCTGTAGTAGATCTTAAAGCTTCGGCAGTTTTAACATTTCCTGAAGACTAAGCTTTAAAATATAAGTAAGCATGCACATGAAGTGCTGATCAATATTGTTGAAGATAGAAATAACGCGTATCGTTCCAACATAAAAGTATTTTTACAAGCAGTAGTATCAACAGTTATTCCATCCACAATTTTCCTGTAGACCATATTCTTGAAAGGTTTTAAAAAACATCCGGGCTATGTCTTGATCTGAGTGCCGTCCATTGGCAGGAAGGAAATTGATAACTAAGGATTGTAGATTTCAGTCTTTATCTATAAAGTGCCCAATTATTCCGTTAATATTAAGAGAGATATGTTAATTGGTTTTCGGAGAATTTTCATTGCTCTGATTTGCAGTTTTCTGAATCTTAATATGGCCGTACCTTTAAGGGCATTCCTCTTAGGTATTTTAAAGTCCGGGTTATTTGTGTGAAAAACTTCTCAGTTTCAGCATCATCAAAGAAACTTAAAGATTAGTAATTCAAAGCAATCCGGTCTACTATCTGATCATTGAAACTATTTGCAGTCCGAAACATAAATGAACAGACACAGAACCCAAATTGTAAAATTGTGTACTACAAGTACTTAATTAACTTTAATTAGAAATTAGACCTGCGGTGTAATTTAAATTATCGGTGTGAAGTTAGCAACCCTACTGCTACTTTATCTTTATATGAAGTTGGCAGTCAGTTATAAACAGTTATTGTTCTAAAAACTCAAAATATCAAAAAATTAAGGAAAATAATTTGTTGCTATTTAGAGAATAGAATAAAAAATTGTAACGTTTCTTGGAGATGCTTATACTCATATTTCATTTTAATAATTCCTGTATTGGTAAATCTCACCAATAAGGGTTAGGCAATTTTCTTTAAGAAATATAATTTATAGGATACTATATTTTTGATCTAAAGTAAAATTATTTTGTATCATATATGGTTCATACTCAAAGGTTGTGAACTTCATTGTCAGTTTTAAAGGTTAGAGATAATGTCAGCATCGTAATTTTGTTCTAAATTATTACAGTTTTATGGCTTATTTGTTTTGATTAATAATGAATTAATGTGGCGCGCCGGTGATTTTATCGGCTGAGCATGAAGACTTCACAGAGAGATTATGCTGACTCAAATAAATAAAAGCTCACGGTTTCTGGTTTAGTTAAGCTATTCATAAATTCATTATACATACATATTGGATAGAAAAGGAGGAAACAGGGCATTTTCATTTTGCAGTTTTATTTCTTTTGGGCGAAGTTTGTCGAGGATATCTAGGATTATATTAGAAAAAAAGATTTATTTTTCCTGATCACATCGTGCTTAACATCCAAACAATCAACTTGCAACTTTAGTAAGTTAATTACTTTTAACATAACGGTTTTCGAACAGATACAGTCGTCAAATGTTTGCATAATACCTAACAAAGTTGGTTATTTTAATTTCAGGACCACATTGTTCCCAGGTCGACAACCATATGTTGGAGATATACATGTTGAAGGTTGCGAAGTCACCGTAGGCATTTTATGCTATCCACCTGAACTACAGTCAGCAATCAGTCGTTGGGTATTTATGAATCCATTTGAAACTATATTGAAGAAACTTTGTATCCAAATAAACATAAAATTCATTGTATGGACTGATGAAACGTACATATAATAGATATGTGTAATTAGGTTAATTTCTTACTTAAGTAAATTTGCCATATATTCAATTTTAATACTTGCTTAGACTGTATCAAGTATTTGTAATAAAAACGTAAGTGTGCTATATAGTTAAAAACAAGAGTCGCGTATAATAGTGTAAAAACATGTTTATATTTGGTTTTTTAATTAATGCAAAGATATAGTTACAGTGTTGTTGTAATAAATTGTTTTGCAATTACTTAGAAGTGTGATTGGAACGTCATGTCATTTATCAGTTTATTTTAGCAACCTTCTTTTCAGATAGCCGTTTTAAATAGGTTGTTTTGTATTCTTACGGGCAAAATTTGGTTTATGTTTAGGCAATAGTAAACAATGATTTTTCAGGTAAACTTTAAGCCAGAATTACTCTTCTGATCTTATACTTAGGCCTTTTTCTTAGAAACCATTCGAGATTAGATGGCGTCTAAGATATTTTCCGGCAGAGATATGTTTCACACGCGATAGCTTTCCGAAACTCTCTTCAAACACTTACACCACCCGTCCCGCGAAGTTAATTTACAACCATTTTTGTTAGTACAGTCGATGTTTTTGGTACTTTACCAAAACAGGATTTCTAAAGGGGTACTTCACCGAAGTATTCTGTGGATTACCGGTTTGATTTTTGAAACCAAAACTGTACGTAACAAAATGCATAGTTTTTGTAGAGGTTTTACAAATACTAATGTAAGAGGTAATGCAGATTAAAAACTAAAAACAATTCTTACTGTTTAACTCTGTTCTTAAAAGTGTTTTCTATTACCTTTAAAAATACTTGGGTTTGAACATTACATACTTTTATGAGCTATACCCGCAGGTAGCCCATTATTACCGGTGTCCACAACTGGTTCTAAAGTTCCCGAGCACAGACTAACATTCCTTGCCAAAACCTGCAAGCGTAGTTAATCAAAGCTAGCGCACTTTCAGGAAAGTCATTGTCAACATTTTAAAGCTGCGTTCCATTCCAACTTCTGCATTTTACTTCAACTTTATTTAACTTAACTTTTTTTTGTGTTTAGTTATTATATGATATTTCCCCGTTCTTGTAATGCATGCTAACTGCAGTCAAACTTTCGTTTCTACAATGTCACATATTTAATTTGCGCTTAAGTACAAGGTTATTATAGCATAAATTTTGTTAGAGTTACGTACTTACCTTGTTATCTGTATTATTGTTTAAATATGGCATCGTTTGCATTTCCTTGAAGGTTGGGGCGGACGCCAACCCTCAAATTATAATAATACCTTCTTATGGGAAACGCTTATGTAGCGCCTCCTAACATTTAGTTTTGTCTTCATTTGCAGTTTTGTAATAAGTCATCATCTTGGATTAATGCGTTAAAAACGTGTTTAAGAGAAGTAAGTTATTGCTTTTTGGGTTAAAGTTTGTTATCCGAACTACTTGTGTAGGAGCTAAAAAAATAATAATGTCAAGCATAATTAACATTAACTATTCGTGAAATCCAAATATACAGGGTTCTGTCAATTCAAAATTGAATTTTTTCTTATCTAATTTATATCTGAGTAACAGGAACGTGTTACACATCCTTTTCAAATTTGTATGAATAACAAGAAGTATTAGTAGACACAGCGCCGCTACAGTGGAGTAAAGCGATTTTCCCGGGCGCTGCGATGCGAGGGACGCGAAACTGTTAACAATATTGTATTATACCACAGACAACGTATTATTATAGAAAAATGGACAACGGCAGTAAAATAGAATATATTATTTCGACAACGATTTGATTATTAGATGGTAATTATGATCAGAGAATGCTAGAATGCGATATAAGTCACCAATTACTCTGAAAGATAGAAAACTTGTGTAAGTTTGTGCGTATGCTTGTATGTGTACGTACGAATATCCGTGATCGCAGAGTGTCAACGGAAAGTACGTAATTATAATTACCATTAGATGATTGTCGATTATAGATACGGACGGATCGCCTTATGTAATGGGTTTTCTTAAAGGAAATTCAAACCTGATACACGTTATGCGCTGTTAATTTTTGACCCCAATTTAGTGCTATGGTAAAGCAAAGATACCTACAGTTACCTTTAAGTTAAAAGCGAATCAAGCTTAATCAGTTGAAACTGTATTTGGAACGTCATAAGCTCGAGATTGTTTAATGAAGTATTAAATCTTATTGAACAATGTAATATGCTGCTACTTCGTTAGAATTTACGTACAAAAATAAATTTAAAATCAAAGATATTGAAATGTTGAAGATTGTACAAATTTTATTTTATGTCCTATATTCTATATATTCTAAAAATTTTACTTTATACGTTGTATGAATTTTTAAGAAGTTAGTTAGCTCTTCTTGTCTAATTTTATCATCTACTACGTTTATCTCGACAAGTTCGATCGGGTCGAAGTCAACTAGATGGAAGTTAGCGGATTGAAATGATCGATATAAACACTTTTTCGACCGGATCGAAGCACTGAACACAACCTGCTTTAATAAGGGAGTTGAGTTGAATTTGCGGATCGGAATGGACGACATAAGAAGTCGAAGAGGATCAAGTAATAGCTACCTACTAACCTATTCTCATTACTGGCAGTGTAATGAGGTTAGGTTGCTATTTCGGACTTTTCTGAATATAGTGGATGAACATTTTGTAAATATGAGACGAGGTGTTTTGTTTACGACATTAGATATGGCACATGGTTACCTTCAATTATCCTTAACGGAAGAATGGAAGGCGAAAACCGCGTTTATAGTGTAGCATGTTTAATTTGATCAGTATTTATTCGCATTAAATTACAAGTATAATGCGCCAAGCGTGCCTTATTCTTTATTAATGTTCCATATAGTACATAATAAAACGCTTCGTTTTAATAATCTTCTTGTAGTAAAATATCTGTGTGACATAAAGTTATTTCGTCGAGCATCTCTAGCAATCTTGTTGCTTTCGTACCTCTCCACCTCTAACCGCGAGTCTTGGAATCGTCGCTATCATTCGTTTCTAGTTTTGTTCGTTAGTCGCAGCCTAGCTATCAATTCATCAAGATGTTTTCCAGACTAGAGGCTTGCGACCTTTGATTAAATTATTTGTGTGAGTAGTTTAAGTCATGGTAGACTTGAATAGATTTCAATAACTTCTACTAACGGTTTGTAATATATACATTTTACGAACTTAATTTAATTTTGTTTCATTTATTTAGCGCGCCTACGAAAAACTATAGAAAAGTACAAGTGAGAATTTTGTTTTTGTAAGTTGTATGATTCTGTACAAGGATTGGAGATTACAGACATGTGGTCGTGATTGCTGTTACCCCAGGAAATAGTTTATGGTGTTGCTTGAAGCTGATGAAATTTCTGATGGAATTTGTCTAGGAAAATCAGATGCAGTTTGGTTCGTTATTAAATTTAAGGAATTTTGCATGTGTTTAGAATGTCGTTAGTCTTTGTTAAACAGACGGTTATATAAAAAACACAAAATTTGCTATCATGTTTATGACCATATGACCTGTTTCACTTTCGATTATTGTTAAACTGGTTTTACAAACTGTAGAAAGAAATTTTTGTTAGGTTAGGTTTATATATTTGTTCACATTCGAACCTCAGATAAATTTCGAAGTATAGTTTCGACGTTATACTTTTTTTGTGATGTAGAAACATTTTAAAGATATTTGCCGTAAAAGCAGATGCCTCGCGTAGCTTTCCTAAAATTCAAATTAAACATTCTTCAATCTTGAAGTTAGCTTTTATTCACATATAAATTATAAAAACTAAGTATACAAATTTAAATTCGTTTATTGACAATTGCAAAGTGTTTGCATTTGTGTTCATACAAAATTTTGAGGTTATGAAAATTTATATACTTAATACAAAAAGTACTTGATAAGTAATGGCAGTGAACTTTTGTTTACTTTTAATTTGTTATGTACATGGAAGTTTATTTCACTTCACTGCAAAATTCAAATACACGCTGCGTAATATATAAAACTGTAATCTACCTGATAAGATCTGATCAGGATAGAAATGATAATTCAATGCATTGTATTTACAAATTTTTTTGATTAAATATTTAAAACAAGCCCATGTTTGGAGAGCAATCTTTTGCTTTAAAAAGACAAAATTTTGATTTTGTTAAAAACATTATTGTTGAGAATCTTTACATGTTAAAAAGTTATGAATTTTTAAAAGAAAGTTTTTTACTTCAGTAAACAATTAGTTAATTTATAGACTTTTATTTTGGTCAAATGCAATCAAATCTGATAACATAAAGGTAGAATTTTTGGGTAATAATTTTGTGCCAATATCATATTGGATATACATCTTTTATTTTTGATACTTTTATAGGATACAAATTGTGTTCTACATTTTTTTATTTAATCTTTGTAATTTCTTACAGGAGCTGCGTCTTATTTTTATAAGACAGGTTTTTGTCAACGAAGGCGATCGGTTTATCTTTGGGTTTCCACGTCCGCCCTTAGAAGTGTGCTTTGCTCTTATCATGATTATCTCAGGACTTGGTGGCGCCTATTTAACTTTGTTTAGTTTTTGTTTGAAAACAAAATTTGACTCCCCCCCCCCCACTTCTTATTGCTCTACCCAGGAATAGACCCCTAGCTATGTCGAAAGATAGCCCTTTCTTCGATTCTCTGTGAAGGAAGCGGAAAATTTTTGTGCACTGGCGCCCATTTATAAAAATAAGTTTCACTGGCGCCCATCCAACAACAAAAATTCGTTTCAATAGCGCCAGACTGTACAGGGCAATTTGAGCGGTTAATTTTTGGATTAACAAATAGCCCTTACGAATTTAGTAGAATAATGTTGTTAGTGTTGGATTCATTGAAAAACAAAGTTACGATATCTTATCTTGATGATTTGATTATTGCAACGAAAAATTAGAATGAAACGTTTGAAAGCAAATTTTTGAAGAATTACGAAAAGCGAATTTAACATTAAAGTTAAAAAAGTGCAGATTTTGTTATCGCGAAGTGGAATACCTGGATTTCATTATTTTGGAAGATATAATTAAGCCGGCGAAGTGAAAACACAACCGATTCTAGATTTTCCACAACCGAAAAATGTACATGAAGTGCTAAGATTTTTAGGGCTAACTTCATATTTTCGTCGTTTTATAAAGAATTTTGCATCCAGAGCACGTGCATTAAGTAACAACGCAAAAATATTGGCTTTTCTCCGTGGAAAAGTCCGCAGCAACAAGTTTTTATTGATTTACGTGATGCTTTAATAAATTAACCTGTTTTGAGATTATACGATCCATCAGCTGTTGAAACTGTGTTGTTCACTGATGCAAGTTCGATTGGTATATCAAAAATTTTAATGCAGCGGTGAACGAGTAATGAACTTCAACCTGTGTATTATGTAAGTAAAACAACAAACGATGCAGAGAGAAATTATCATTCCATAAAAATTGCTAGCAATTATTTATCGTGTTGAAAAATTGCGAAACTTTTTAATTGGAATTCCGGTTTGTATTTATACGGATTGTCAAGCGTTAACCTATTTAAGTTCAATGAAAACGAAAAATTATCAAGTAATGCATCGGTACAGCATACTTGCAGAATATGATGTGATAATGAAATACAAACCAGGTGGAAAAATGCAGCACGTTGATGCAATAATCGCGTGCACCTGTGGGTTGTGTAAGTGACATCGGTAAAGAAGTCGAACAGCGTTTACATATTTTTCAAACCATGTGTGGAGATGATAATATTGTTATGATATAACGAAGTGACGAACATTTACGAAATTTAATTGAAATTTGTTCAAAATCCATAGAAGAGCGAACAACACAAGAGAACTATGACTTAAAATACTATGCCTTTGAAGATGGGAAACTTTTTCAAAGTGTTATAGTAAATGGACAGAGCAAATTACTGTATGTGATTCCTAGAGGGTTACAGAAGAGCATAGTTGTAAAGTATCGCGATTTACTAGGTCATTTTAGTGTATACAGAACTGTAGATAAAATACGCGAGTTGCATTGGTTTCTACGCTTAAAGCTCTATGTGCGTCAGCACTTCTGCGTGTCAGGAATGTTTATTAAATAACACTTGAACAGGTAAGAAGCCAAGTGAATCGAATCAAATTTCGCTACCACGTAGACCATTTACAAGAATTAATGTTGATCATGTGGGACCTTTTTTATGACCGAGTCTGAAAATGCATATGTGTTAGTGATTGTATATGCATTAACGAAATTTATGAAACTTTTCCCGTCGAAAACAGTGAAAACGGATGCTGTAATAAGTGCATTAGAAAAATGTATGCTAGAATGCGGCATACCCCATCGTATTGTGAGTAATAGACGGACGTGCTTTACGTCCAACGTGTTTAAAATTTTTGTGTGTAAATATGGTATTCGACATACCCTGAATTCTAGTCAGTGGTCGCGAGCAAATGGAATAGTTGAGCGTGTAAATCAAACAATGATTTAAGTAATTATGTATGAATGATGAGACACAATGGGATTAAAAAATGCCCGAAGTTGAAAGGAATTTAAATATTTTCTCAAATAGAACTACAAAAAAATCTCCATTTGAAGTGTTATTTGGTTTTTGCCGCGATTTTTAGACGGAAAATTGTCAAATGGAAATGGAAATTGGAATCCCCCTCAAAATTAACTACGAGAAATTAGGAGTTATATACTTCAGGAGCAAGCGTAGTATAAAAAGCGACATGATATAAAAAGGTGTTCAGCAGAATTATATAACGTGGGTGACACTGTGTTGTTAAGAAAATTTCCTACAGCTACTGGTGAATGTACGAAAACGCAACCGAAACATAGAGGTCCTTTCCTAATCAATGAAGTGCTCTCAGGAAATATTTGTAGTATTAATAATATCCATGGAAGTCGACAGTTTTCGACTACTGCACACATAAGTCGTTTAAAAATTTATAAACTTCCCGAAGAATACGAGTCCACCTCTGATGAAAATTTTGTAAGTAAGAACAGCTTATCGCCGCAAGATAATCAGTTTGTTAAAGCAGATTGTGAAATTGACGTTGTTAGTGAGAATTGTGCCGATTGTATAAGTGAAAGTGAACACGCAGAATTAGTTGGAAGAAGTGGATGTGCTATATGAAAACCAAAACATTTGAACGATTATTGTTTAGAGTAGAATTTGTATCATTCTTATGTGTTAGAAATAGGTTGTTTTTTTTGTATGTCAACGAGGACGTTAACCGATCAGGTTAGCTGAGTGTTCACATTATTACTGATTTACATTAGTTTAGCTATACACTGCCGCCACTAGAGGGCAACCGCTAGCTGCGCCATTAGTATGGTTTTTATGTAGAGTAGGGAAAAGTAGGTGTGAGGTGTGACGAAGCGCCGATCTACAATAAGTGTTAATTGTATGCTCGAGCTAGCTTCTGATGTATAATAAAAAATAGATATTATAAAAACGAATATATCTTATTTTAATCACCAGCTACCCTGAGGGAAAGCTAATAGATCTAGATCTATGAAGACCCTAATCCTCTAAATATTATTTTATACAAGAAGTAAGGGGTTGCTTACATAGCCTCATCACTATATTCAAGTGTATACTTGTATACTTAAGTTATTACAGGCATAAAGGTGTAATTGGTCGTTTTGCAATTTTGAAATTATATTCTGTTAGTATATTGTTATTCGTATTTTTAGTCGTCATACGTCTTTCTTCAATATAATTTAGTCTTCTATAATTTTTTCTTTATAATTTGATTAGTATATGGTGTATTAGAGAGGTTCCGGTTTTCTAGAAATGATGATATCGAATATTAGTGAAGTGTATTTTACTATTAAGAAACGGTTTCAAAATTTATTTACTTCACAAAGTTTTGTCGAAGGAAGAACTAGTTCCTATAGAAGGCTCTAGCTCTCTTTTACCTAGTTCAGTTTAAGAACGTAAAACGGCTGACAACTCAGCTAAAATTTAATTTTACAACTAAAAATAGCGATGTTCAGTAGTTGTGCTGTGCAGACGGCTCCGTGGATTAGACAGTTTCGCGCACGGCTATTAAGACTTTTGAAAATTATTGATTTTATTTTTGTTTCGTAATTATCTGGGTTTTTAAATCAAAATCATTCAATTGTGTGCTATAAATTTTCTCGTAATTTACTCGTCATATCTTTAGTGGGAGTTTCTGCTATAACGGGGAAATATCACGTTTCTAGTTCCCACTAATATAACGTTCCTCATCTTTTCTTCGACGCGCATTGCCCTTCCTGTGGGTGTTGGTTTGAAGTACCTGGCATTTCTCGCTTGCAGATTTATTTTAGCATGAGGACTCCATGGTTTAAATTGCTTAGATAGCTGAAGTGAGTGCAGTGAAGTATAATGTGGAAGTATAGCATTAATTTTATGAGCTTTTGTAACATCGTTTGTACTCATCCCTATTGTTAATCGTTGACGCATATGTTTCGCAAAAGAATTAGCTAACATTGAAAAGTTGCAATAACTAAAGTTGGTGCGACTGTTTCTTAGCTTCGCTAGAAAAAATTTAAATTTCATTCCTTCTTTGAATCTTTCAGCTCCTTACTTCATCCTAATTCCGCAATTTCAATTATCTACCTATAAGAAATATTGGGTTTACAATTTAAGGAATTTTGCTCAAACATAAAATCTAGAGTAAACATTAATATCAAACCTTAGTTATTTCCATTTATATCAATGATGTGAGCTTATGCCTTATCTTAAAATTCACACTTGAAGGGTTATCTAAAGATGTTTTAATATTATCGTTTCCTATTTATTTGCTACTTTAAAAATCTTCATTTCGATCTACATTAATTCATTGGATGGAAACAGAAAACAGCTTTTTTAACAAGTTTACGGCTTCCGTAAAACGCGCTTTCACTAAGTTTTCTACTGCAGTGACGGTTTTTGCGTTTGTTTACCTTTTCTCGACTGAGAATTCAACTTAAATCGATAGGTGTTTCGCAAGAGCGGTTCTGAATAGCAAATAAATTAGTTATTTTGAACGTCTGTTTAGCTAGGAGTGCCTCCTTTGGATTTTTCTTATCATATAAAAAACGACTACCTTTTCTAGGCTCCAAGTATTTCTTTTACTAATCACTTGGACCATAATAATACTACTTTCAACTGAAGTGTTCTACGTGAAGGTATGAAACGCTTTTCTTTAATTTTCATTTCATTTTTTTGTTTCTAATTTGAATAGGCTAGAATTTAATACGCACCCAAGTTTTACCTGGAGATTGCTTCTACACTTGACCTTATGGGGAGCATCATTATCCTTGTGCTTGAAATCTCAGTTAATAGTTTAAACCTTGTAACATATTAAGTTTTTCAAAAGGAAAATAATATGTCTGCTCTACCATACAGGCGGCAGAACCTCGATAGATTACGAGGGGTTCCTGTTTGACGGTCAAGCCCAGGGTAAAAAGGATGTTAAATGGCTTTGAGAAAAAAGGGTCCCTCTAAAGAGATCTTCCAGCCAGCTAAGCTTCTTCAACTTAGGGCAGAGCTATGAGCTAGGGTCGTAGGATGGTATACGATAAAACAAAAGAAACTTTATTGGACGCCACCGTATCTTAATGAGTGTTTGATAAGAAACTATTCGAAGATCAGATACGGAAATCTTCGAAAGAAAAAAATTTAAAACGAGCAACATAAACAAAAATACTTACTTTGGTCTCTGCAATCTGGAATGGGAACGACGATCTCGTGCTATCTGAAAAGTTAACCACACCTAAACAGGTTCAAACTAGAGCTTCGTTAGAACCTAGTCACTTTATCACAAAAAAATTATAAATAAATCCACTAGTCAAAATTATACTTTCAAAAAAAACTTTTAACTTTAACACCAATAATACCTTTCTTCAATACTAAACTTTCATATTTGTAAACTGTTTGCTTCTGTAGGACAATTACTGCGGACTTCAAAGAAAGAAAATTTTATGACAACTTAATATTTTTTTCTATCGATTTTTAAAAAAAATATGTACATATACATCGTTTATATAAACTTATCTATATGGAGACTTTCGAAACAGTTCCGTTATTACGATTTAATATAAATCTCTAAGCATTTGTGGAATCTTTTTATTGCATAAATTACTTCAATTCTCCACAAGAAATATATGACTTTCATTTTATGTTACAGTGACTTCATGCTACTTGAATAAGATCCTGTTCAGTATACAAGAAACAAATTACATATTCAAAAAAAATTTCGCAGGTTATGACTCTATAGTTTTAATAGCTATCTTTAATAAAATCAAAGGTCAAAAAAAAAATACTTATTGTCGATATTGAGCTATACTTCAGGTGTAGTATCACAATGTGTTATACACAATAATTTGGCAAACAATTTTTATCATATTACATGTTTAGTAAAGCAAACCTTTTAATACAACTTTGTAACTTCAAACATAATCTTACAAAAATACCTTGAAAATATTAAGGTCAATTATGCCTTATCCAAACACTCAATTTTCAAACTAAATTTTACGTGAAACAAATTAATTGATCTATGAACCTTCGCAAAATTTCGAGAATTAATTTTAAACAAACTTATGTATAGCCTCTTCGAAAATTATTTGTGCATTTTAAATGAAAGTTCCTTGAAAAGAGTATAGGTATAAAAATGGAGGATGACTCACCGCTGGCTATCTGTTTGGCGGCCGGTTCTCCTTCTTTTAAAATTTTTTTTAAAACATCTGCGTCCCTACTTTTATAGTTGAACGTGGCTGACGCAGGGGTTCGGATTTGACCTTCATACAAACCAATCCCATGTGGGGGTTTTCACTTTCCTGCCTAGCAACAATTAAAGCTGCTTTCCAGTCTCGTGCTTGCCTTATGGTTAACGATTGTTTTTTTATAATACTTAATTTCCATTGCTTAATTACGTGTAACTTGAATTTAATATTTTAAAACTCGGAATTAAAATTGTCTTCATGTTCAATAATTGGTATTTTAATCTTTAAAACTCTAAACTAAAAAAAAACTTGCGTTGAAATCAAACGAAAGAATAGAATTTTGAGGTAAGCTTACGAAATATTTTCTTACCGTAAAATATATTTACAACCATCTTAGGTCGATGCTGCCACCAAAACTAAACTCATGGTATACGTTGACTCCACTTGACTATTTGTTGGGGCGGCATGTTTAATTAAAAACCTGCAAGCCCTGGATAATACTGATATTCGGATTACATCTGATATCAAAATGGATTTTTCTACGAGGCAATATTAGCTGTCCAAGCATGCGCCGAAAAGAAAGATATTGGATCAAGATACAAGCAAATAGAAGTTTACTTAAACTTTACTTTGGCTATTCTAATGTAGATGGCGTACTATGTATGAATCCATAATAAAAGGTTCAATAGAAATTTAATATTTATTGACTAGGTGTATTGAACAAAATTGTATATTTGAATAACAGAAAATCGTAATTGTTACAATCTTATAACGTTTAGATGTTCTTTATTGATTATATAAATTTTTTACTGTTCTAAGCAAAGAATAATTTATTTTCTCTGCGAGCCTAAGTGTGATCACATACCACCACTTGCATTAATTTTAAACCGTTTTGTATTATTTATCTTCTTATATGTTATATATATATATATATATATATATATTGCTATGATATTACCTGAACAATCGAGCCCCAGCGTTGGGCCGTCATAAATTTGCTATGATATAGCCCCACGATTTGGCATACCATAAATTTGCTATGATTTTCGCTTTTATTATTTTAGGATTAACGAGCCCCTACGATGGGCGGCATAAATTTGCTGTGATTTACCCTTCTTATTCCTTTATTATTTTAAGCCCCAATGTTATGAAATGTTAAATTAGGATTTTTACCCCGACTAGCTTGCTGAATAGATCTTATTGAATGAAATAGAGCAATTCTATAATACACAATATAATAATTGATAATATTTACAACACTCAAAATTTTCCTTTTTGTACAGAATATCTACATATACCAAATTTATGTTTTTCTAAAAGCCAGCAAAAATATTTTTTAATTATTCAGGGTCCTTCGAACGTTCCAAAATACCTATTCCATTTTCATAAATCTTAATGTGACCCTTTTTGATGACTCTTACAAATATACAATGTGGCAAATATTAAATCAAAAACAGTTTTCAATAATAAAGTGTTGTAAGATTGCTAACCTGGAATGGGTTCTGTAGTTCCATCTGAGTCTATGATCTGCATCCCCTTTCTGTGTTCGATTTGCTTATTGATATGCCAGTCCCATATAAGAATCGCTTCCCATAAATCGTTTTCAATTAAAATCGTACCAAGTCGGAATATGTCCAAATTAGAATACGTTCATTTTAAATTATCTCCAAAATTAGAGTATGTTTAAAGTTAGAAGTCCCAAATTAAAGTCCAGATTGAAAGCCGTTTATCTACAAATCGGCTTATTTTCGTTGCACAAATTCTAGCACTTTTAACTCCGACTTATTTTGATTTATACTTCACTGGTTACGTAAGTTTTTAAGACCTTTGAACATAGTCGTTGCTCAGTTTGAATATATACTAAAATGTCGCTTTGTTACTATCGTATATATAAGCCCTACCTCCAATTGATTTCATTGGCTTTTTTACGTTCTAGGACGATACTTCTGCATTATCTCGCATACCTCGAAATTTTTACCAATTACTTAGTTCAAATCTTTCAATGCATGCCTTGTCTGTCACGTCCGCATCCCGCATATTGCAGTATTATTCGAGAATTTCCAACTTTTGACTTTTATTAAATCACGTATTTGGATGCTTGTTAATTTTATCGTCTAATTGAATCGCCTGGTGCTTATTTATTTTTACAGAATATTGGTTTTCTGAACAAATGTGTTTCTTTCCAGTCACGTAACGATTTTCTAATAATGAATTATTTAGAATGCGTGTACGATGATATTTTCGACGCAATTGTTAAATATTTGTGATGTCAATTTATCTATGCTTACCGGTGAATTAAGTTTGATGCAATTTGTTGCGTTTTAAAATCTTATCTTTACTTGTAAACTACACTTAAACATTTTTTTGTTCTCATGCACTTAATCCCTTGTATTTTATATACAGTGTCCTCTCAATTAACAATATTTTTATTTTTTTATTTATTTATTCTAACATTACATTTAGTCTGCTACCTAAAAATTACAGCAAACCTGTTACTCCTAAGAAATCTAACAGAATTATTTGCTACCTTAAATTATGTTAGTTAGTTTTATATTATTTGCGTTTGGAAATACTCGTGTGTGTGTGTGTTTGTGTCTGTGCGCGCGTGTGAGTGCGTGAATGTGTGTGTGTGTTTGTGTGTTTCTGTCTGTGGTAATGTCCTTGGGACTGCTTTCCTTCACAGCTTCCGACCGTCGGCAGCCGGAAATCAGAAACTGAGAAGTTCGCATTCCTGTACGTGTCCTGGCCGTCGGCAGCCGGAAACAAGGGAGACCACGTACAGTCCCTGGTGTGTATGTGTGCGTGTGTGTGTGTTTGGGTCTGTGCGCGCGTGAGGGTGCGTATGTGCGTTTCTGTCTGTGATGTTGTCCTTGGGACTGCTGTCCTTCCCAGCTTCCGACCGCCGGCAGCCGGAAATCAGAAACCGAGAAGTTCGCATTCCTGTACGTGTCCTGGCCGTCGGCAGCCGGAAACCAGGGGAACCACGTACAGTCCCTGGTGTGTATGTGTGCACGTGTGCGTATATATCTGTGTCGTATGCGTGTGCGTGCAGGTACGTGTACGTGCGTGTTTGTGTGTGTTTTGGTGTGTGTATGTGTGTGTTTTGTCGTGCCAGTGTGCTATAATGGTGTGTGTGTTTATTGTTTTCATGCTTGTGTGTGCGTGTGCTTATGTCTGTGGTGAGGTCCTTGGGACTGTTTCCTTCTCCCGGTTTCCAACCGCCGGTAGCCGGAAATCAGAAACCGAGAAGTACGCGTAATATGTAGAGTGACCGTTTTACTCTTATGATTTCGGGAAATACGTGCGTTTCTTAAAGTGGAAGTTGTTTATATTTATTCTACGACCACCATGACAACCTACCCCTAAACTACCCTATTGTTATACCATTATATATATATATATATATATATATATATATATTGCCACGAAGTTAAGGGTCTGTTAACTCGAGCACCACCGTTGGGCGTCATAAATACCACGAAGTTTAAGCTCCGCGATTGGGCGTCATAAATATTGCGAAGTTACTTGGATTGAAGCCTCACGCTTGGGCTGCATACATATTCTGAAGTTTTTTTTGTGCTGCTGTGCTGACTCGCTAATTCAAGCCCCACCTTTGGGACTTCAGAAATATTGTGTACTCTACCCTTGTAATAAGGCTCCACGATTTGGATGCCATAAATGCTGCTAAGTTACCTGTGAAATAACTCCAACGATGTAGTTTGCCACGGCTGCTCTGCTGCTAATACCTAAAAAATACCACCCTACTATTCTACCAATGAAAATCGACTACAAAAATTCACCTCGATTTATTCAGACAGAAAATTCAACACCAAAAAGCTTTATCAACAGTAAATTACATTCATCCTTGATTTGGAAATAATTCATTTTCTATCAAATATTTTCAAAATAACATTTTGTTCATATAGAAAACAATTTAGAGTAATAGGGCTTAACCATAAACTTTACGTTATCCTGGTTTAATACGAGCTCACAGTAAAAATTTTATACACTCGTGCTAAAGTTTGCACTGCAAATTACCTAAAAGTCCCTTATACCTTGTACATAACCAAGTATTATAAAAAATATAAATTCCTACAAGCATTCGTCAAATAATAAATCAACAACATTCAATAGGTAACTATTTAGTCCACAGAGTTTATAAAAATATGCCCATAAGGCACAAAAATGTCATAAGACACCAAATAAACACATAAAAGCAATGGTTCATATAAATCTGTTACCTGGAATGCACCACCGCACCTGAATCTGCAATCAAACCATCTATGACGTTGCCCTCATTAATGACTGAACGTTCTGGAACCACCCCCAAGTTGAATCACACCATCCGTGACGGCAATCTACTACTCAATTCTCTCAAACCAATTTGCGGTACATCCAACTCCTCCAATTACTCTACCGGTCCACTTACCATAGGTAATCCACCAAATCGATTGATGAATAAACTCTTTTCCATTTGTGTGCATAACTTGCACTAATAACCAAATTATAAAGCAGTCTGTACTTACATTACTTCATTTGCCCCTTCCCTTGACGTGAAATTTCTCGTAAATACACCACGCCCAACAAACTAACTTTCTTGGTAAACTTCTAAACGGTCAAAACAATTCCACAAACTAAATTTTCAACCGTCACTCAATTCTCACAACACACAAGCTAACCTTATACAATTCCTGTAAATTTTCTCTCCGAACATCAACTTCTTCGAAATTTTAAAATTTTGAACGATGCAAACAAACAATTACCACGGAAATGCTCGTTTAGCTTCGCAACGGATCTTATGTTCGCAGAATTCTAGCCTCCACTAAAATTAGTTTAGCGCCTAAAACACGCCTCCATAATACGTGTATTAATGTCGTTTTACTCTAACCTACATATGAACTTTTTTTTTCTTGCTTTGTACTCACGCCATATTTCATATTGTTACGTGTATTATTATTCAGTTTCACAATCATCAAAAATGATTGGAATTAATTATTAATTATAAAGCGAGAAAATTACAAGTCACGGGAAGTCCACACACCGCTACGAGGAAACCAAATTAGTAATCAGCATGAAACATAGAACCACACACAGGAAATGAACAAATACTAATTATTAGAAAATAACATTTAATTATAACAAAGAGATTACACATTAATCAGCGGGAAGCGCGAATTAATAAAAGTAAGAGCGCGCTCAAAATCAGAGAGAACGTACATTGGTTTTCAAGAGAGCAAGTCCTTGGGGGTGTGTGTGCTAGTATTCCCAGTCCAAGCCTAAGAGAAATGTGAGTAATTATTTGTGACTTTATTTGTAACTGTCATGCCATAACTATTCCTACTCAATTATTATGCTTACAATTGTATGTGTATCTGCGTAACGAATAATCGTAACTAATATGTTAATATGCTTGTAGTCATGCTATAACTATCTATATGCCTTATTATGAAATATGTTCATGTGCTCGTACCTAAATTAAATACTGATTCTGTACAAAGTACATCGGGTTATTATTTATATATTAACTCCAATTGCAAGTCTTGGTAGGAACAGACTACTAACAAATCAATCTCGGAACTCTATCCGAGGGTATCCAGACATTTTTAAATACCCCTTGAGCTACGCAAACGTCACATGCGGTGGAAACGCCGCACGTTACAATATCCCGACAACGCGTTACCTCTATTCCAGTCTACTACGTCCTTTACATTCTCTATCCTTTTTACACCGTGTTTGCAAGTTTGTTTATCCTTACAAGAACCTTTATCCCCTCTAAACAATCTTAAAATTATCGCTTGTTTCCCTTCTATATATGAAATCCAATAATCTATCTCCGTTCCTCATATGTAATCTCATTCGTACCTATAAACTTTACTCTTTCCTTGTCCCACAGTTTCTTTCAAAGTCAAACGAACCCTTAACATATGATATCTTTTATCCCACTCTAATGCATGCTAAAAATAATCTCTTCTTATCTTATATCGATCCCTGCCTGTTTATCTGCTAACTACTATTCGTAGAATAGACATGTTATTTGAGCACGTTCTCTGTCTACCTACCTAGAAATTTAGCTACGGTTAGCTTGATTACAACACTATTCAAGAAACTTTCAATACTACAACGCTATCGAGAAATTCTTGAAATAAACTACTATTAGGAACTTGTTTTAAATAATATCTGTTATAACTTTGAAAGGTTACCCAAATGTTAAAGCTTCTTACTAAACTATGATAAAGGATGCACGCAAAGAATATTTGTATCTATAACTCCTGTTAATTTATGAACATTAATATTTCACCCTCCTTGATTATGACTTTAGAATTATTGATTTTTATGCTAAAAGAATCTGAAAAGCTTTTGACATCTAATCTGCTATAATTTAAGAAGGTCGCTTCTCCACTCTACGTTAAGAATATTTACATTTATCCCTGTTATTTTCAGTTGATCTTTACTAATTAAAAGATTATGCTACCTAGGATTGAACGTTCTTTGTAAATATTTACACACGCTAAATATGAAGCAAAATTACCTCTAGAACTTACTTTAAAATTGGTAATTGCTACACTAGAGTATTGGAAATCGTCTCCAATCCTTAATGATTTGTATTTCCATAAGTAAACCTGCAATAACTTATTACCTAACTTTTCTAATGAATCTTAACCTAGGAATTACACAGAAATATATATATATATATATATATATATATATATTGCTGTGAAACCTACAAAAAAGCCTCACCAGAGTAAAAAAATATTCGAGCCTCTCGAATCGGGCACCAAGATTTGCCGTGATTCTCGCCCTGTTGAATCTCTTCAGATAGTCGCCTTTTTACTCTTTCCGCCTCGGCTGCTCACCTAGTTAAAACTTTCATCCTCAATCATAAAAAAAACAAACACATTCATACCACAAACATCAACGTTAACTCTATTTACATCAATATTCATAATACATTAAAATTTCAAAATTAAATTGTAGCATAAATTTCAGTATCATAAAATTTCAAGATTAAATTTGTCATCATTTTAATTTGCATCCAGAATTAAAGTCCTTGTAGGATGCCTACTAATTATATTAACAATATTTGCAGACCTGAGTCTGAGTACAAAGGGAGCATCTCCCACCCCTTTACGTTAATCAAACAGGTTAGTCTAATTGAGCTCAAAGACAGACCCAAATTTTCATCCTAATCAAGAACATAAATTGCTAAATACTCCTTTCTACTTAAACAAGAAAATTTCACCTTAAAATTAAAAATTTGTTGTTTGTACAAATTCACTACTGTCCCTTTTTTAGTAAACAAATTATAAAATATCCAACACACACCAAAACATCAAAGTTCGAACAAAATTGTATAATTTACCTGAAGGTTACTGCACTCGTGGCTTCAATATACATCGAACTTGCTAATTCCACCATTCCAGCTGGTTTATGTTTACGGCTTTAGATTCTGAACGCTTTTTAAAATTCATCTACAACACCATTCGTTTAAAAAGTTTCAGGGCTTCTCAGGAACGCATCTATGTATATCTAAATCTTGTTTGTAGATCTAATTACGTTTACTAATAACATTTGATTACTCACTCCCGAAAAATAGCACTGAAATTCATACTTCTTTCACGCTATACCCAAAACTGCCTACTTTTGTTTATTCATTTATCGTTACTAATTTCGATAATTGGTACAGTAATATTCGCAAATATAACTAGACTTTATTACCTTGTATCTTCTTTTCTAAGTGCACTAATGCATAATAACTTGTATCGTAGCAGGTAAAGAGCAAACTGTTTTAAAATATTTAATAATCACCAAAATATAAGAGCAAACTGTTTAAAGTATTGAATCAAATCGAAAATCTAAGAGAGCGAAACTCCTATAAACACGGGTTTATATAATCGCTCGCCTGCACGTCGGTTTAGTCCCGCGACGGCCAGTTTTTAGAATTTCGCATTCTCTGTTCCCTTCTCGACAGTCCGGCACGCGATTCTCCTAAATTTGCACTCGTGCCAGTTAAATCTAAGAAATTTTCACACGGCTCGCAAACACGTCCGGGAACAACTAATTAATTTTGTATAGAAATTGTTGTGTTTTCACCTCTCATATGTGCAACTTATTTCACCCAATCGCAAACCCAGTGACGTTGCTCAAATCACGCCTTTTATTATTCGTGTCTCTGCCTTGCGCATTGTATCCGTCTTTTTCTAACCTGGCCTTAGTGGTGCAAATCGATATTTTTTACTATCGGTTATTTCAGTCCACGTGGATTCCTATGTTAATATAAGCTACGGTTTATCCGACCGTTTGCAATATACGCAGAATTTTTATGTTTATCAGCTCGAATTTATTAGAATTTGACATTTATAATACGCAGGTGTTCAATCGTAATTCTTCTACGTATCTTAACCTTCTAGATATATTTGTATGCTAGCAACGCGTCTCATATTTGGTATTATTGGGTTTTTAAAAGCTTTTATGCATATTCTACCTTAATAATCGTTCAATTAACTCCAATTAAAATAATGATGAATGGCATTGACTTCTACCCTTTAATTTTTAGCGGATACTAATTATTAATTATTATTTGTACACTTTGTTTAATACTCGTTACTTAAAAATTGAATTAATTAATATAAATTTTGCACGTAATTTCTATTTGTTTCTTTACTTGGAACAATTAAATTACAGATAGTTGAGTATTTTAATTCTGCTTCTTTTTATAGAAAGCGTCTAGTGAATAATTTAAATCCCTTATTTTTAATGAAATTTTTATGCTCCACGTTTTAATAACGCGTACCTTTTCTCAAAGCTTCCTTATACACGGTGATTAAAATTATTTGATGTAATTAATCAATTTTCTACTCTGGTCTAAATTTGAGTATTTTATATATTTATATGTATATATAAATATGTATATATATATATATATATATATATATATGTGTGTGTGTGTGGGGGTATTTGGGTACAGCTACCCACACCAACAAAGATATAATGACCATTCATCGAAACGATAAAAATGATATGATGTGAATTCTTATCTGAATATATTCGTGTTATGTTGCCAGTTCAGCAATAATGAAATAAAAAGTTTCGACATCACCATTATGATAATGCAAAATTTTTAGGAACATTTTTAATTTTTATATATTCAAAAATAGCTTTCTTCAACACACGTTATCTAAATAATTTACTTACACACAGTCATATAAGCTTATAAGTGCAACTTAGCAACTTATGTCTAAATTAAAAACAACATCCTATAACTACGAAATATTAATACAAGATTCACACAGTCTTAGTTCATGATTAGTAGTCTCATAACTTTTCTTCCGTCTACAAGTAACTGATCAGTAACTCCTAAAAAAAAACTTTTAGTAAGAGTAAAATCACTTCAAAATTTACTTAATAGTAGCACAAAATGTTTCTCAAACGGTTTAAAACAATGTTATACTTGCCCTTTGTATCGTCAAAGTTTCGCTAGTATTCGTGTCTTCATTACAATATGTCTTTGATTAAAATTGCTATCTTAAGTTTGCTTCCATTTAGAAATAATTTTATATAACTGCATTGAAAAATTTCTAGTATAATTTTATATTTCCATTTTAAATAAGTCTTTATATGTCAAACTCCAGTTTATTAGTTTTAAAAAGTACTTTTGTTTTTGTGGATTATATTATCAAGGAGACCTTGTACCAAGTTAAAATATAATTTATATTTGGACAATAAATACATAGTCGATGCACTCCATAAACAGCGAGTCAGCAGCTTTCATAAATAAATTCTCATTATTTACCGGCTTTTATATAATAAAATCTCAAAACGTTACTAGTTCTCGAATGTTTCCACCATATTTCAACAGATCTGACTCACCGCATAATTTAATAATTAACTGTAATTTCCTTCATTCATTCATTAGAATGCTTATCGTCATACTTCTCATAAAATAAGTTATTTCCAGTTGTGATATATATATATATATATATATATATATATATATATATGTATAACAAGGAGCACATTTATTCAGGGATAGCTGTAGTTACTGAGAGTTATAGATACAATTCTGGGTAGTTATAAACAGGCAGTGGTAATAGTATTGATCGTGCTCGAAATGCAACTACCAAGGTATGTTTATTAGTTTAAAGTTTCTACTGGATCACCTACTTCAAATTCTTGTTATATAGATTAGTAAGATTTCTGAGATCTGATGTGTTTTCGTTGCACTAAGAGTGTGTTTGTGGTAAGACAACTGATAAGCTACACACCCCGAGTTACTAGTTCATTTATACGATCCCTTTAACTCAAAAACCTCCGCGTTTCGTCTTCTCAACGTTGAGTTGAGGTCCGTCTTTGCAACATTTGGCGAAGTTCGTTAGCTTTGAAACATATTGTTGCGCGCCCGGCACTCAACATTTGGTTGAGTCTGTCGGTCTTTATTGCATTTGGTGTAAGTGCGTTCTTGTAACATTTGATAGAGGAACCGTCCTTGAAACACTCTACAAAACACAGCTTGGCTCGAAAGAGGAGACGCTAAACGTGAAAGCTCTTTGTTAACACGAGAAAAGGATTAGTTTCAAATATTTTGATAGCAACATTAGTACAAATAACCTGCTAGTTCTTCTACTTATATATGCATTTATAAAAACTCACCTAAAATGTAACGTTCAAGTGACTTGTATACGAGAATATTTTACAGGAGAATATTAAAATAGATATACTTGATATTGTCATGTTTTGAAAAGAACATTCTCATACCTTTATAATTTTTTGGTCACATTAAAATTTCACTAAATATACATTTGCATTTTTTTTCCATGTAAGTTTGATTTTAAGTCTACAGTATATAATACACATAAAGCCAATGTCTGTTGAACAAATTTTTTATAAAATGAACAATTATAGATATATGAGTCTTTGGATCATTTTTAAATTAACCAATATCCCAACTACAGCATTGTTGTCAGATAAATGAAATAAATGTATGCTTTATTTTAATACTTAGAAATTTTTGCAGACTGTTATGACATCATTTAGGAAAATATTCGTATGTTATTCTTTACCTTAAAACATTCAAGTTGGGTGGTAATAGGTTGAAAATATTACTATAAGTAAACCCTTAGGAAAAAATAAGCAGACGTTATATCCGGACTTTTCGGTAGGCAATTCTTTTAGAGAATAAATTGTGAATAGCAGCCAACGAGTTATTTATGACGAGAGAAGTGACCCCGACTGGCCGCAAAAATGTGTTGTAGTTGTAGCCAATTCGGTTTTTTATTTTTGGAGCCAAAAAGTTTCAATTGTGGCAATATCGATCGGAATTAAATGTCTGAGCGTAATCACGATTACCGTCAAAAGAGTATAGGTCCAACCTCTTGACTTGATATGAGAGCCCAAAAGACGGTCTAATACAGTTATAGTGAATTTTTAGAAGTCTAATATATACTCTGATTATTTGCGTGGCTGTTGATGTGAAAATTGGAATCATTAGAGAACTATATGATATTAAAGCTCATAAACCGATTTTTTATTGTTCTACAGAATTCGACACGTCTAGCATTTTTATGTCTCAATTTCTATCTCTTTAAGCTTTGCAAATCTTATGCTTGATTAAATTCGCATTTAGCACACTCCTTATGTTCGACAAATTAAAATGCGCTCTGTAAAGAGATTTAACAACAGTGTAAGAACATTTTTTTATAAAAGATCGTACCCAAAGTGAGCGCTGCGGTCCCGTGAAATAATTTATCGCTACTAACCTTCGCAAACCCACCAGCTGTTCTTCTCTCCAGGCTACCTAAGTTTGGGACGTAATGAACAATTCAAAAAAGAAAAACATTATGAAATAACATTTAGCTACAGTATTTTATAGTATTGAAGATCATCAAATCAATACTACTAATTGCGATTTTTGATAAATATTCTAGCAATAATTTCAAGAAGCAACATTAAAGATACCTCAAATATCTGTAAATACAATTTCAGATACATACACAGCTTGTGTTTTTATATATTTGGTTTTTTGGATCAATAGCAAGATTATATTTTTATAAATTTAAACACCGTTTAATTAAACAAGCTTGTAAAATAATAATTTTCAAATTTATACCCCTATGAAATTATTACTTTTTCTACATACTAATTACTTTAAATGCAACAAATCGTCAGTACTTATAAACATAAAATACTTAAATCTATTTATGAAAACGTACTATTGAATGCATTCTGCTTTTAGCACAAAACAAGCTTTTATTTTACAAATCTATGGTGCTTAAGGAAAGTTAACAATCATGTTGAAATTAAAAACTTGATGGTGATCTACAATTAAGTCTATAAGTATTATAAAACGAAACACCGTAATATTTACATATTTTTTATAGTTATAAGTAGCTTCTAGAAACTTCTTTGTGCAGTATTCTGGAAGCAAATAAGGTAAACCTTAGTGTAAGTTGCAGAAAAAATGGTACTGTGACTAACCCAGCTAGCATGGTCACGTCATTTTGGCATTTTTATTTGGTTATAGTTTACGTCATATTGGCTTCAAATTCTAAGTAACAATTACCTAAATATGACTTGATGTGTCATAGCCTACCGTCGTCATTCCAACACGTCAATATCGCGTCATCCAAAACGTCAATATCATGTGATTCTCATACGTCATTATCGCATTATTCCAGTACGTCAATTTCACATTCCAACGTCAATATCACATCATTCAAGGACGTCCTTAAAGGTCATTGCAAAAATTGTAAAAAATTGGTGTTCCATGAATCGAACTATATAATTAGCGCATCTATATAGAACTGAGAAAATAGAATATGACATTAAAATGACGTCATTGTAATGCCAAAACAAATATGCAGTATTGAATTTGGCTTAAAATGACACCGTTCTAATGTCATATTCTATCTCATCAGTTCTATGTGAATCCGCTAAATATTTAGCTCCGTTTATAACGAATCAATTTTCTACTCCTATGCAGCCTGCGTTTCTTCAAAAGTTTGACAGCTACACGTACAACGAAGAAAAACCTATGCAAAATGAGAAATACGACCAAGTTTCTTTTAAATTTTGTATTTGGTTTGTAATATAGTAAGCATATATTATTAATTATGAAAAACATCAAATGAGAAACCGATACATTCATAGTGATAATCTTCTTTAAGTTCCATAAATAAGGTTCGTTCGGCTTTGCTTAATTTTGTTCGGTGTTTCCTCAAAATCATCTGAAACACTTGGGTGATAAATGAATTATAATTTAAAGTTTACACACTTACCACAATTAAAAAGACAAGGATAGTGGCAGCAAAGTCCATGTATCATCTGCTTTGATGAAATGTATTTGTAATTTCTGGAGGCGAAAACATTTCATTCACAAGCATTACCTCCTAGGAATTCAACAACTGAATGCCATTGTAATAGAACCGTCATATAACACTACAATAAGAAAACTATATCATTTTTTATGACTTAATTAGATACAATATTTATATTATATAATGTATTATATTAAATACTGCCAGCATAGGTTAACGCAATAACAATAAAGATTCAGGAAGCATGTATCTAACCTATAAAATTTATTATGAAAATTTGAAATAATTGAGAGTGTTTGTAGCGACAGCCATTTTTAATGCTTGCTTAGGGCAATACATTAATCGCGTTATTTACGTTACGCATAATTCATTTATTACTTGTCTAATAACAATTAAATTACGTACTTTTATAACCAAAATCTATAATTGTGAAGAGATTAAAATAATATTTCGAAATGCAACTACATTTTAATTTTTGCAATAAATATTACACGTATATATATATATATATATATAAATACATATATATATATATATATATATATATATATATATTGACCTATTAAGCGGGTCCCGAGAAGTCATTGAAACCAAAAACTTACAAATAAAATTCACCAAACACAAAGGAAACCGGAAAAAGTAGAAATTTCCCAAGATTTATTGTTCCATTATGTATAATATGAGCGTATTGTAAATACATAGCCATTAATGTGAAAAGCAATACAGACTTCCTGTGTATTTAAAATCCCCAATTTTAAATCGATAATATAGCCGTGTGTACAAAAGTTAAGCCGTATATGTAAAAATAATTACTCTTGAAATACCTTAAAACGCATTACATGCGAATGCAAATAATCATTTTCAAGCGTATTATAAATAAACGTCATCTATTTCCACTAATCATAAAAACAAGACTAATTTTATTGTATTTTTTTAATGATGTGTGTAGATAGAAAATGCAATTCAAATATAAATCCATTCATTTTCATTTTTTAATTATTATAGAGATACATTTCCCGTACAAAAAACACTCACTTTATTTAGCGTAAGAACCATATCAATTTTGATAACGCTTTAATCTTTATAAAAAATTGTGTGTATTAAAAACACGTTTTAGTTTACCGTGAAAGCAAATATTTTTCACTCGTAAAAAATGCAAATCTTTGGCATTTGTAAAACCTATTAGGAAAGCAATTAAAGCATTAGTTGATTTTATAATTTGACTCTCGGTTGTGTACAACATAAATTCATTTTTAAATAAAAAATTCTTTTTGAAATTTCGGGAGAATACGTCAATTAATAAGAACTATCGTATAAACTTATTAAATAAAACAAACGTTTATTCTAAGCAGGCGCAGGAACATTAAATATCCATGACATCGATAAGAAGTAATTTTATAGGTTTTGCAATTACGATAGGAGAGCATACGAGGGGGCCATAAACCTTATATGTTGAACAAGAACAAGCGACCGCGGCGAGACGACGCTAATTAGGTAATAAAATGAGGAATTCGTAGAAATCTTACGTCGAGTAGGTGTGTACTCTTGGGAATAAAATCTTGTAAAATCTAGAAAACTTTGGAGAACCATGACGTAATTAGATAAAAGTATATATACGGAAACTTTATTAAACAAGGGTTTATTCGGTAATTTGATTCATGACGATTTACGCGATCGACAATGTAATAATTGTTATAATTTCGCGTCAACCAAGTAAATATAACGTTGATTAGGACGTAAAAATAAGATGCAGAGTTTATATATGAAATAATTTGAAACATGGAATTTGTTAAATGCAATTATTTGATTTTGTAACGTACGATGAAGATGGAAAGTTCTTCGATACAAAAAACCTTGAAAAAAACTATATGCTGTAAATGTTCTAAATTCTTTTGTATGAGAAAAAATATTTTAGAATGTATAAAGATGCATTTTGAAATTGCTATGTTTGATTTCATTTTGTAAATTTCATTACCTTAGTTGGGCTAGCCAGGCAAAGAAAAGTTAGAAAGGAAGGTAAGTGAGTAATTTTAAATTTTACAATTTTTTTGTACATGTATCACATCACTCTGTTAGCGACGCACAACACTAGGCGTTATCACAGCAATATGCATATATATATATATATATATATATATATATATATATATATATATATATACGACGTGATAAGTGGTCGCGAGAGGTCATTGAAACCCTAATTCTGAAAATAAGTCCCACTAAAATATAATAGAATCCGGGAAAAATGGAATTTTACGTAAATTCATGGTTACGCCCTGTGTAATACAAGCGTACCTTTATTCTTTGGTGTACCCTGCAAAAACGCAGATTGCGCGTGTATAAATAATCACCCTGTATGATATAAGCATATTGTAAATAAATAGCGACTAACATAAATTGGATATGTAAATTGTAACATACCGTAAAACGTATTTCGATGCGATTGCAAATCTATACATTTTTTATAAAATTTGCTGTAAATAGCATAGAACGAGCTTTGGCATCAAACCTAAATATAAATAATTTCGTGTATTTACAATAAAACGCAAACCCCTTTGCATTAAAAAGCAATCAAAGTAAATTAATTAACCCGTGGATTGTAGCAATTGATTCCAAATAAAAAAACTTTTTAGAATATGAGTCATCGGTATTTAAACCTGCGTATAAACTTATTAAATAAACATTTTTTCTAAGCAGCAGCTTGAACATTGAAAAAACCTGCAAAATCTTTAGAATAATCGATTATCTTTTGCATTAGTATGCGACGCCGCAATAATAGCATTTGTGAGACATGTACAAAGAACGTATTACGGATACCTAGAACAGATAAGAGGGTAATAAAATGTTAAATTTTTTTACACTAATTAGGTATTCCGGGACACTTTATATCATAATGTTCGAGATTATACTGGTGAAATTCTGGAAAATAGACAATTTGTATATAAAGGAGCGCTTATCGTTTCGAAAGAAATTCATTCAGTAAAGTTAATCCGATGCAGTGGATGCTTCATTCAATATATTTGTTTTGTATTTTTACCACGTTTTATTTTGAAAGTACAATAACATTATATATTCTTCAACCGCCCCTTATTTTAGGTGCATTTTATATTCAAACAAATGAAAACGTTCTTCAACACAATACTATCTGACTTTTGTTGTTGTATTCTACAATAAATAGTATAAAAGTTTTAAATAAATATAGGTCTCATAGAAGCGCACATTTTTATTTCAGACCATTTCCTTCCAGCGGGCTCATTGGGTTATAAGGGTATCGATGTATGGTACTAACAGTTCCTAGGTTTTAGTTGCATGTCGTAATCGTATGCCGTTTTGAATGAGCAAATAGTGATTGAGTAAAAAGTATGCAGTACGTGTATATAATATTGCAATGGTAGAGTTAGTTGATTGGTTATATTCATGTTGCAATTATTTACTTAATAGCGACAGAAACATTATTAAAATTATAAAAAGCGTGTAAAAATGTTGTTTTGAATACATCAGATTATTTAACGTAAATGTAAGTGCCCAGATATCAAGTTGTGGCTACTAGTTTTATATTATGGCAAAAACACCCCCATACAAACAAATCGAGTGTTGAAAAAAGACGTCTTTCAGACAGATGAAAGTTAAAATTTGCGAAAAATGATCCAAAACAAAAGCGACTTACTTTTTATCCTTCTCTAAAAAATAAATATTGTAAAATGTACTACAATTAAAGTGAATTCTACCACAATTTGTGGTTTCAAATGAACTAGAAACAAATTATTGTAATGTTCACTAAAGTTTTGTACAGTAAATTATTATTATATGACTTCTCAACATACAGTATAGTAATTTTTCGGCTAGCAGTGTAGTAAAACTTTCAATAACGTATGTGGTAGCATTTCAGATATTGCAATTGCAATTTTATAATTCTGAATAGCAAACTTTACCATTTTATATCGTAACTGTATGAAGTTGAAGCATACTTAAAGAACAAATGTTTAATTCACTAAAATTTTATTTTAGTAAAACAAATATATATGTCACATAGCCACAAAAAAATATTATTTTAAGAAGACATTTTGTTCACGAAAGGTCATCCACTGTTTAAAATAACCAAACACTTTTGTGCATTTGAACGATTTGAGTTTCTATACAGGAAAGTTATTTGCCTAACAGTAGTATTTTCACAAATTTTAAAATTAACTGATATTTTAGCACAAATTGTTTTAGTTATAGATACCACTACTTTAATAACATGAAATAAATAATTTTGTTTAAATAAAGGATAATGCAAGCGAAGTAGCCGTCCATATGTACGCTTTGCTATTAAATAATTCGGATACAGTTTTTGCGTTTGCTCTTCACCGTCGCTGATATAATGCCTTATTTTATTTAAACTAATTCAATCTAGTGTAACAAATGCATTTTGCATCAGTATCTTTATAAATATTTATGCTATTGTTTTGATAGAAGGTTATTTCAAGCCTTACATCATTGTAAAATTCTAAGTGGTAATTCATTCTACGGCTCTGTTTTACCTCATGTATTTATTACCCGTTGTATTAATTTAACTTTATACTTCAAAACTGTGAGCATCATTTCAAATTGTACGGTGACAAGGAATAACTCTTGTAATATTTATTTCAAGATTTCCCTCCTTCTATAAGTAGAATGATACACTCGGTCGAATTGACAAACACTTTTACGGTAGCTGTTGTGGGTAAAAGTTAAACTTCTTACCAAGAAGATGGCCCTCAGCAGGGTTTGAAAAAAAGCCGCAGAACAAGGAAAACATCGTGTAGAAATTAGATTTCTAGCTTCATTTTAGTTTTTAGAAGAGGCTTTCCCTATTATGCTTCTACTTTAGTGATGTCTGTAATTAACCGATGTTAATTTTATCAAGCGTCAGTAACACAGTAAGTATAAATTAATCTCGTGAAATTTTTGTTAATTCTTTTTCGTAGTGCAATAAAAATAATTTAGAAAGAGGTATATAATTTTGGAAGATTTAATTTGAATATTAAAATATTAAAATATTTAGTGTCTGGAATTTAATTCTGAATTGATAAATTTATCTACATTAAGATTTTTGGTTAGGGTTTACATCGGATGATTTAAAATATATCTATCAATTTCGTGTTGGTATTAATAGGCTTCAAGACGCATAAATTCATGGAATGGTATAAGTGCATTGCTGATATTTTTGTAAACTCTTGAACATCTGGTATGTTGTTTGTTCTGAAAGAACGTACAAGTTTTGATTACATCTGTACTTCAATCAAGTAGGTGTTTTTAATTTTTGTTCAAGTTGGAAATTCCTAAGCTATTTAACATCGTTTGACTTTATTATCTTTTTGTGACTTTGAAGTCAATTTTGTAAAAACTACATTTTTAATATTGATATGTGCCATTGAAATTCATAAAGGCACTATGCTAAATTGTTTATATTTTTGAAGTAATAAATTAAGAGTAAATGTAAAAGTGAATAATTATTGAGTATGTCCAGAAAATTAAAATATTTTATTTTAAATAGTATTGGTTGTAATTAATAAAATACTGAGATTCTAAAACATCCTTATTCATTGGTTAGATTATGTATGCCGAATTGAACTTTAGACATATTTGGAAGCAAATTGAATTGACACTTATATGTGAATTCTATCGTAGTACTACACAAGACTAAATAAAATTTTTGTTAGAATATCATCACTCCTTTGCATAGTGCGAATTTTTAAATATCTATATGAAAAATAATTGCTAAATTTTTTAGATGTAGTGATACAAAATTACTGAATGAATTAGATAACTGAGATATTAAGAAAATAGAAACTTATTTTAGTTATGTTCTTTGTTATTATTTTGAATGAGATAATATTTGGTTCATAATATCTATGAAATATAATGGTGATAATTAATAGAATGCACAAACAGTGCTAGGTATTGGTTTTATTTAGTTACAGAAGTAGCAGTACATCTTTATTAACTATAACGTGGAAGTAGGTAAGTGCTTGGTTAAGTGTTGTATTCATGCAAAATATTTGTACAGTGGTGTAGGGCTTAGGTTCCACATTTTCCTTATATAAATGGGCTGATATTCATTATTAGTTGTATTAAAAAATTCAGTGGCGCCATATTCACATTATTTTGGGTCGTAGTTCAATTTCGACCTAAGCTCATAATTTACCCAGAGCAAATTACTCTACTAGCCGCTTTGCTTTTAGAGGTTTCCTCACTCATAAGTTGTTTTCCATTTAAAATTACCTCGAGCTTCTTGTCGCAACAGGAAATCCTCGTTTTAGTTGCCCTTGCACCTGACGTTTGACAAGATAGGTGTCCTATATTTCCCTATCCCAAGGTAATTGGCCACACTAAAAAAATTAAAATCGTAACAATAAAACCATAACAGGAGTACCTTACTCATTTCAAGAATATTGTTGTAAATTGCATAAAGCAACATCATGATAATAACATTCTTGTAGATTAGTTGTTCCATTGCCGTTAGAATAATGCACATTCAATTGTTTGGATTACAAAGGTAAAAGTATGAAATTTCATTCGATGTTATTCAAATTGTGCAGCAGGTGCATAATGTTAAGATAATTTACCAACATAACAATAGTTATAGTATTATGAACGTGTCAACAAGTGTGGGTTCAAGATTTTAGGGCGAGTTCGGGTCAACAGTGTGGACCTGTAACGTTGAGCTACTCTGAATATGAAACTATACCTAACCATTTACCAAGAAATTTATTAATATTAAGCATACAATACAAAAACGGTAAATTTCATCATGATATACCCTCTGATGGATAAACCCTTAATATAATGCACATGAACACGACTCGCAACGTTATTAATTAAAAACATTAGGATAAAACTATTTCATCATATACACAAGTCCGTCGTATTCATCATGCTTTTTTACGCACCGGTAACGAACTGACTTCTCTCCTCTAGCGTCTTTAATACTACAATCCATGGCGAGGTCACACCTAACCCCGCCGGTTCAAAATCGCACCGCTTAAAACTTATTACAAAACTACTTCACGCCATTGGCGTAGGAATTAACGATAGATGAATAAATAGCATAGAACCCTTAAGACACCTGCGTGTTACAATTATTGGAACCACCGCAGACGTTTAAACAACGTTAAACTTGACGTATTCATTGCGTTTGTACCTTTATAATTATGAGTAAATAAAATTAAATTCGAAGCGCACACGTTGTATAGTTGTTGTAATTTAAGTTCCGATTTACGTCACCAATATTCATAATGTCATAACATGGCGCGGTTGCCACCATCAAAATACGAATTTTTCGTCACCACAATGAGGCCATCGGTAAAATATTAGTGTTGCAAATGCTTTCTAATAGATAAAGGAATGTAGTTTGCAGTGGCGGCTCGTGGTGATTTTATTTGAGGGGTTCTAACTGCTTATGGCATGAATATCATACAAGATAACATAAGCAACACTCACCTTCAGTGGTTTGGTGTATTCAGCCTAGTCTCTCACACAGACCCATTAATTTTTGTATACTTGTTTATAGGTTTATGTACAAAAAGTCACATACTGTACTCTAATTGTCACGAAATAATAATTTTACTGCTTGTATACGAAATCAAGCCTTCTGCCTTTCTGAGCAATAAAATGGTCTATAACTTTTTCGTCAAAATTGTTGATGTTATGTATTAAGTTTTTGTCGACTGACATCATTGCTAAAGCATTAAGACGTTCTTCGGTCATTGTGTTCTTTAGATAAGTTTTAATCCTATTAAGAGTTGAAAAACATCTTTCAGATTCGGCAGTAGACGTTGGGGTTGTGACTATAATTTTTAATAATTTTATTGTTTCGCCAAATGTTTCGTTTAACCCATTTTGGGTCAACCAGGAAAGCATGTTTAGGCCGCCTAAAATATTTTTAAAATTCGTTTTTGAGTACATCACTTCCAATTCAGTCCTCAATTTGTCTGGCTGTAACATCGGATAACACTTAACAATCGATTGGAAATGCGATGTTGGAAATTTTTTTGAGTAAGTATCAAAATTAGTTACGTCTACTAAAAATGCGGCTTCTAAATGAGTTCGGTATGAGAGCCTGTCCTTCATCTGAACAACTATTGTATCGCACACTTCTTTAGCAATCAAAGATTTTCCGCGTTACTAATTTTTTTTTGTTTAGTATCATTACAGATTATATATTTTCTATCTCATCAGTTGAATTTCTAGCAGATGCTATTATCCTTACAAAGTCTTTCATTTTTCTCTTCAGTGCAGCACTGTCTGTATCTCTAGCTTAAAGCTGATTAAATAATATGTTAACATGTGAAAAAATGTTATGAAATAAATTGAGAAAAAACACAAAATCAGGATCTTCCAGAATTCTACGCAAACCATATGCTTCCCTGCAGGTAATAGTTTTATTGCATTTTTCTTCTAATTCCTCAAAGCATTCGATTAGTTTTTCTCTATTCTCATATACGACGTTCACAATACGAATATTATAATTCCAACGTGTGGCAGCAACAGTGGGCAATTTTCGCTTCACTATTTCTTTTAGCACATTACACCTGTGACTAGAATGCGAAAAAAAGCAGGAATTGCGGATAAATTAGAAAAAAATTTAACTTTAGCATTTTGACTAGTTGCTTTCTGCAAAATTAAATTAATTGATGGGCATAACAGTGAACAAAATTGGCATTTTTATATTTAAGTTTTATTTTTGACTGAACTCCACTAGCAGAACCACTCATAACATTTGTACCGTCATATGTTTCAGCGATTAGTTTAGATAGCGAGTTTAATATTAATTTATCTAATTCCTGCTCAATACACTCCGTTAAACCGTTAGCTGTTTTATCTATTACTCGTAGAAATGTCCAAAATCTCTCATAAATATTTCCACTGTAGAAATATCTAACTATAATTACCATTTGGCATTGATTTGAAATGTCAGTCGTCTCATCGCACTGAATTGCCAAAAATTTACTACCTTTAATTTGATCTTGAATTTCTTGACGATACACTGCAAGCATGCCTTCTAAAATCTCGTTTTGCATAGTTTTAGATGTACCTTTAAATACACTCGCTTTGTGTAAATGTTCTTTTAAAATTACATCCAATTCCAAAGTAAAATCAATTAATTCTAACAAAATTCCACAGTTTTTGAAATCTACTTTTTCATTGTGTCCTCTCAATGACAATTCCAACTTTCCACAAAATTTAATACAATTGATAATTTTTTTTTAAATTGTAACTATTTTTAGTCACTTACTCATTATGCTTCATAATGTTCTGCTTATATGCAAAATCTAACTGAACCGCAATGTTCACGGAACCTAACATAGCCAAATCCGTGCAAGACTTTATATGGTACTTGCTAATTTCATGCTTTTTATTTTATCGTTTATATGCTTCAGATCTCTAAAGCCTTTTTCCGACCACGTTTTGTCCATTCCGTCAGAATAAAATAAATGGCAAGGAAAACAAAATAGAGCATTCGATTGAGATTATCCAGGAATCCACTGACATTTTTTATAAATTTCTTTAGAAAAATGCTTTGTGAAACTGCGATTTCCAACCTTATCTACCTGTTTCATATTTAAATCCGGTGTCGGACGGCCTAGGTTCTTAATCTTCACCTTTTCTGCTAATGGAAGAGCTTTAAATTTAATTTCGATTATATTACGAATATTATTTTCAGTCATCTTGAATAATTCAAAATAATCAAAAAATTTAAGACGCACGTACGCCTTACAACTAAACTTACGGAAACTTTATAAAAGGAAGTTATATATTTTAAAATAAATAACTAGTACTTAAATGTTAAACAAAATTTTATTATTATTATAAATATAGTTTAATAAATTTTATTGTTTTAATCATGTTTGAGTCGGACTACTTAATGATGTAAGCTCCCAGCACCACTCAAACAAACAGAAAAATAGAGAATAATTGATTAAAATTGTTAACATATATTCTGTGATTAGTCCCGGGTATTGTGATTTCTCCGAATAAGTCAGTTTGATGTACGGTTGGAATATCTTCAGCCGAATTAGAAGTTATTGCATTATAGTAATCTCCATATATCACATCTTTGCCATTTCCGGTACAATGAACTACAGCTAAAAACTTGCGAACTAATTGATCTTCTTTTGCACAAAAATTATATAATGCGATACTGTTAACATTTCTCAAATAAATTCGATTATCTCGAAAACCAAATGAGATATCGAAAAGTGTATAGCATATTTATAATCAGCGTAAAAAACCAAACAAGGTACATATATATCATATATTGTATCATTATGGGAATATGGCAACGGACGACGGCGGCGACGGTGGCGACGACGACGACGTAGTTATTATATTAACCTAACTTACTTAGTAAGTTTGGTTGAAAAATTATACACTACGACTACACTCACAGAACAAGACACGGTTCTTTACTTTCAACGAAAACAAGTGAAATAATTTCTACGCTCACGCTAATTAGTACCGGACAACAACAAACACGCCTTCAAATATCAACATATACTGAGGGTAAAGGCTCTAATGACGAGAGCCCTGTTAAAGCTATCTGAAGCTGTTATTATTTGCGTTCGACAGAATTCGTCGTCGTTCGATTTCCTATAAGATTTACATTGAAGCTGGGCTCAATAGAATTGAGCCCTCGCTTACACCGATGTACTAATGAGAATCAACGAGTTCTGTTTACGTGAAGAGAGCACTGTCAAAATGTCTAGGACAGGTATTTATTTATTATAGCTTAAATGTTGGATGTAAAATAAATATAGTGAGAAACATTATTGTTTTAAATAATTGTAAAATATTAATATCAGTGTCACATTTGATCATTTAAACCACAAATCTTAAAAAAATTATATGCATTTTAGTGTTAATTTTCATTAAAACGGTTAGATGTGGTTGCTTACGAAAGGACGGCGGCGGCATATGTTTACTATTTATATCTGTTTCCGGCATACATCATTTTCATTGTAACCGTAGCATTTATAATTTATTTACTGAGACCACTTAAAAATGCCGTGCTGAAAGCATTTATGCATTCGATCTCTAGTTTTGAGTAATTATTTTACGATGAATTAATTTATGCCAAAAAGTTTATTTACGGTACCTATTTCTTAAAATAACCTGAGGGGCTCTAGCCTTTGAGCCCCCATGAAGCAGCCGCGGCTGGTAGTTTGTAACTTTTTAAAATGCAATTTTTAGAATCATTTTATATGGACATAATTGTAGATCAAACTCTTTAACTAAATAATATAGGTAATTTAAGTGAAAGTTTTACTATTGAGCATATTTGAAACACAGTTTAGTGTTTTTAATGTGATTTATTTTATAGTAATTAGCACATTACACCAGACACGGAATATTAGCCACCGCTATTCAACAAAACAGGTTATGTTTATCAAAACTAAATTATAAGTGTGTAATACATGTTTTAAATAATTCTTGGATTGCCAGCACAAAGTAACCGAAATACGTATAATATTCAATTTTCTTTCCGCCTTTCTGAAGAAGTATTTTTTTGCCTATAAATAGGTTTGATTTGTGAATGTCTACTATTCAAATAATATGTGGTCATTTTAGGCAAAATATAAAACAAATATGTATTCTGTAAGATAATACGAAAGCATATGGATATTGATATCTCGTAGGTAACAAACGTATACAATATCTTGCAAACTTGTTGATATACAAACCTGTTGAAATTGGATTATGTAGAAGCTTGATAGTACCCGGTGTCTTAGTTTTGCCAGTATGAGGTGTATGCAGTTAGTAAAATAAATAACATTGTCAAGAGTGATACAAGTATTCGGTAAATTTGAAAATACAATACACTTTATTAATGATAAGATGTAAGTGTAAACAACTTTAACAAAAGAAGATAGTCAATCACGATAGAAGTAATTCAAAAATGATTAATTGTATCACAAAAAAATTGTGATTTTGCAGTCGATGTTGCAGACAGATGTAATCGAAGAAATTAAATGAATCTCTATTAAATGCTGGTAAATTATCAATAAAATAATATATAGGTTTATTTATTTATCATACAGAAACTTACAGATACCGATTACCTCACAATAAACTAAATGCCCATAATTAATTTACAAATATCTATATTTCTTTGTGTACAAAATGTATTTCATTAATTTTCCTATGATTCCATGGCCTTTTATCGATTAGTTACTACTGCTGTCTGAATCTTAGCTACTGTCGTTGCTATTGTCGTTTGCGTTAATGATCAACGAAGCAACATCCTTTTAATCAGACTTAATTTTGCGATTCTCCATTCTTTAATAATTGCTTCTGAGTTTTGTACAGGATTTGTCCAAACTTGAGGAGCTAGAGTCGCTAATACTTCATGCCACTGTAACAAATATACCCTCGTGAATATCAGATAGCAAATTGGACCACCTTATATCATAAACCGTTACCTGATATCACAAGGTCGAGAATTTCTTATTAACAATGGAAGCCCAAGGTAAAGTTGGATGGAAAACGGCTTAAGGAAAAGAAAAACTCTTTAGAGATAAACGGCTAGTAGAGTGTTAGCTCTGGGTAGATCATGAGCTTGGGTCATGAGATGTCTGTTGACCAAAAATGTAGATAATGAGCGCCACCCTATTTTTCAATACAACAACCTACAAAAATTATCTGTACTTGTATTAGGGGAATGCGGAAACCTTAAATCTACACCGCTTATATAGCCACAAAACCTGAATTTCACCCTTGTAAAGCACTTACCAAAATCTCAATTACCAGATGTCTTACAGATGTCTTGGCTTAACCTGTGAACAAATAAATGCACAACTTGGACACTGTTTGTGTCCTTAAAAAAATATTCACCAAAAATAATATAATAGAATTTAAGTTCCAAAAGTATACACCCAGGGTATTTGTTATCATTAGACACAATGTTTGCTCATGAATGACCTATAAATTTTACTTGAATTCTTAATAATAAAAAAGTTATTCAAATATGGATTATATTCAATTAAACTCACTTGATTTGTTTTAACATAATCTTTTCAACTAAAATGTTTATAGAACAGAAAATTAGTATAGTTCTGTATTCAAAAAAAAACATAAAGATGTCTAAATTGAATATATCTGAATAAATTTACTATAAAGTTTGAGCTCTCTTAATAATTCATATTACATATTTTAATCTTTAGCCATCTGTAGTACTACGTCGACTTCACAATTGAATTTAATTATTTAACGTCTTATAAAATTGCATCTTTCAACATAGAGTTAGTTTTACTTAATATGTATAAAAAAATTCATCACGTTGTTTAAGATTTAAATTACATGACCTCAAAATTAATAAAGATATTTTTTAAAATAGCGTAAAATAACATGTGATATTTAAATTGGATAGCTAGATATTTTTGACATCATATGTCAATAATAACTTTTCCAGTGTAGTCAACGCTATCTGTTTGTGAAATAATAACGATAAGTAAACTGCATAGCCATCTTTAAAATTTTGCAAGGTTACAAGTTTATTACGGAATCTTTTTTTTTCTAAATAATTTTTAAGTTAACTAAATCAAGGTAAAACTTTAACCTTCTATCTTTCGTAAAACATTTAAATAATTATAATTGAGATTAAAGACTAAATATCACTCACGTGTCGAAATACAGTGCGCTCAAAAGAAATTGAACTTATGACATCAGATGTGGAATATTCCATAAACATCTGCGATGCACAAACAGGAAACACATCATTACGAATGAATATAACGATGGAACTATAAAAGATCTTTTAAACAAAACATTATTTGACCAAACCAATTCTTCATTAAGTACGTCCTATAATTTTCTTGTATTTCAAATTTCAAACTAAATTTTCATTTCAGCACCATATACGATATTTACGATATTGACGATATTGCACTATGGGGAAAACATTAATAAAATTTATTTAATTAATTATACCAACTGTTTTAATGATGGGAGGACCTCTATTTCTTCGGCCAGCAGGAATCTATTGAGCTGCTACAGGTGGAACACAAAATGAAATCTGCACGTTACAGCTGCCAAGAACCACATTCCGACACGAAAGTTAAATCAATTATATCTTCTTGCGGACCGTATTACAGACCATGTGCCTGTCTAACATCTTGACTTTTTCACGTCGCTGATAGCAGCTTACTTGTTCAGACGCTGATAGAAAAGTAAACCAAAATGACAACTTGACGATTCTTATTATAGGACTTAGACGTATAAAGCGAAGGAGCGCATATGCTATTGTAAATTTTATTAATTATTTTTAGTGATCAGAAATTTATAAATTATATTTTTATTTTATTGAGATATTATTTTACAATAATAAGCAAAGTATAACTAAATAAAAAAATACGTTACACCACATTGTCATACAGCTTTATATAGATCAGTAAAATATAAATTTGCTAACCTTTGTCCATTAAGTTCTCCAGCGATATTTAAATATAATCGATGTGGACATCTGAATCGGTGCTATCGTTTTTGGTATCAGCATTAAAAGTAATTACAAGAGCTGCAACATTAACTGTATCTAAACATACTTTTCAATTGCACCAGTCTCCAATTAACCTTTCACAATGAGCTACAGCATTTGCCCAGACTTCTGGGGAAATGGTTGCCAATGCTTTGTGCCACATTTTCAAACAATTCTCTGCCGATTTGCTATTCCTACCAATGTGACGATTGTAATAAGTTTTGGATATACCCTAGACAAGTTCAATCGGGTTGAAAAAGCAATGGTAGGGACACAATCGTTCAACTTTATGGCCATACTGTTCCGCCAAGTAATCTATTTTGTAGACCTTCTGTGATTTAAGCCTGAAAATTAATAACCATGTTAATTACATAAATTATAAATTGGGTTGTTATACATACACGGTAGCAAGATTAAGAAGATCTTTTTTAAAAGAAGTATAATCATGTGCAATGCTTTGATTTGTCAGTCAGTTTGATATATCTCCTTTAGTCCAACTGTAATTCGGTTGTTTAACCAACACTGTACTGTGGTATGAAGCATTATCTAAAACAATTGCAAACGGTTGTTTCAAATTCTTCAGCAGTTGATTTTCAAACCAATTAAGAAAATTTGCCTCGTTCATCTCTTCATAATAATCTCCATACTTTGTCGCAGATGAAAAGATCAACTCGCAACCTTTAATAAACCCATTTTCATTGCCTACATGCAACACTATGAATCTTTTCCTATCGACCTGTGTGCTTCTTACACTTCATACATCATTACTATGTCAGGAACGACAAACGGTACCGTTTTGGAAAATTCAAGTTTCGTCGAGATGAACGAATTGATAAATGCCTTCCGTTTCAATTCTCATATACTTTACGAGAAATTCAAACCGTTTAAGGGCAATATGAGGTAATTCTATGAGAGCACAACGGGAATTGTCTCTACGATATGTAAATCCCATTCTGCGTAGCAGTGTATTTAAAGATTTATCACATCCTTTGAACAATTCTGCACTCTGAAGTTGTAGACACAAGTTATGTACTGTAATATGTTCATCTGAAACAGATGATTATATCAAAACTAAGCTACCAACATATTAATAACTTACGATTGTCATACATTCGATAAATTTTATTGCGAATTGCACACTGTAAATTCATCAACAACAGTTACAGGTTTCTTGGGAATTCTTTTTTTTTTTTTAATCTAATGATTCACCATTTTGAATAGCTTTGGTCACAGTCGACGGATTAATTTTGAGAGCATCTGCAACTCTCTATAAAATCAAATTAATTACTTTTATAACGAATTACATTTTGTAGATTACCTCTCGGACGGCTGTTACGGGAATAAAAGGTCTCCCATTTGCTTTCTCTTGTTCAAAAAATTCGTACAAGTTAGCAACAAGCTGCATCCCCTAGCACCCGAGAGCATTCCAGGCATTTTCAAAAACAAGCTCGCGAACGTAAAAATTACGCGAATATGTTCTGATAAGAACAGTTTTTAATTTGAAAAAAAAGGCGCAGTGTATAAAAAGATTAGACTTGAGAAGCAAAAAATTTGACAGAACCACATTCCTATAACCTCTAGAACATGAGTTTAGGTTATGTATTGCCATTTTTGATAGTTTTAAATGTTAAATTTTTGTAGAGAAACGCTGGCATCGTTGCATTTTCACCAACATGAATAAGATCTGAGTGTTAAGATAAGAAAGGAAATATTTTCTATACTATGTTGGTATGCATGCGAACATTATTAATGACGTAAATCAGAACTTAAATTACAACGACTATACAAGTTGAATATGGTAACTATCAAGTATCAACGGGAGTAATTCGCGATACAGTAAGCTGGCTTTTACCACTAATTGTAAGTAATACGCTTGGACAGTACTCTACTGTATTCGTTTTGTTGATTATTACGATACTGTATGATAAAAATTGACGTTGCGCTGCGAAATTTTAATACTAAAGAAGGTGATTACTTATACTTATACTTATACTTATTTCAAAAATTTTGTGTATGAATTATTAAACTTAATTTGTTAAAAATTGATGCTAGATACAAATTTATATGAAAAATTAAAACACTGACTTTCAAGTGTTCAAGTTATTATTGTTCAATGAAAAAAAAAGATTATCAATAATCACTACAATATTTCAAATGCGATATTGCAGTAAAATTATGTAGCCTACCTTTTCAGTGTTCCTCATCAGAAGTACCACTTGTAAATTTTAATCGAAATGAAAATATGTGGCAAAGTGAATCAAACAAACACTCAGTCGAAATGTAAAATACTACATATGGACTTAAATTTGTTATTGGCAGTATTAATTTTTCTACTCCCTGAACTTTACCCTAACAGCAGAAAGCTTCCCAGAATATTCAACGAATACTTTAAACATTCTATTTATAGAATATTCTTTGTATATTATTCAGAGACTGTGTATAGAATATACTAATTATACGACAACATTCCAATTACTTCTACTGTAAGAATATTCATCACCAAGGTTTATAGAATATTATTAGAATAATTACATAGGATTAATTTAATATATTTTACCAGAATATTAAAACAATATTTCTAACATTCTTTTTTTGGAATACCTGATGGGCAAAATTTATATAGAATATACTAATATTAGATGACAACATTCCAATTACTTCTATTTTAGGAATATTCATTACACCAAGGTATTCATAGAATATTATTAGAATATTACATAATACTCAATAATATAATTTAATATATATTATTTTCATAATTTTAACAATTATCTGCCATGTTTGTACATATAGATAATTAAAATAATAATAATATAATGTATGTACGTGATTGCTCAATCAACAGTATATGTATAAAAATAGATATTAATAAATGTATTACACGTTTTATTTTTTTAATAGAAACGCCGATTTGAACCTGGCGATTATTATAGCGTTATTTAGCTAGAAGCAACAACGAATTTTTTTAAGGTGAGATAGGACTTATTATTTGCTATAAATACATATCTATTACATGTTTGAGCGGAGGTGTCATCGAGCTTTTATAAAAAAAATTGACAACCTTGCTAAAAGTTCAATTAATAGTTTAGATATTGGCAAACGTTCGCCCGCTAAAAATTCATTAGAATTGATCAGATAGTGCTTATTTATTTTAGTTCACACGTAGAGCAAAATAAATTGGAGGGTTGTTCATTTTATCGATGAAGGCTCTGTAGAAGCAGTACCGAGGTAACAAATAATATCATAATTTGATTCATTTTAACAAATTACTGTTTTAGAACCTGTGATGGTGATACAAGATATTAAAATAAACGGCGATACTATGTGTAGTGGATTAAGTATGGACAGTTTCACTCTATTGCAAGCACAATCAAGTGTTGAATCCCAAGTTATTATGTCGGGTAATAATTAATTTTTATATAATAACTTGAAATCTGTTTTTCAGCTAATTCCATAAATAATCATTAAAATTAAATGTTAAATGACAACTAACATTTTGCTATATTATTCATTACATTTTTTATGCAGCTATTATAATGAAAAATTCGTGTAGGTAACAGATAATTTAAATCCATTCTAATACTGTAGCCTTGTTTGCAGAAAAAATTTTCTTTTTTTAACCAGTTATATATTTCCCTAAGAAAATATAAGTTCTGTAAGTTTAGAGTATATATAGATTATATATATTGTAACGTTAGTGAAATGTTTTGGCTTTTTAAACTTTATTTTATTGAACCATTATATGTAATTAGCTGAAGATACAGGTGGAGAGTTACACTTGCGGTCTGTTTGTAGCGAACTGTGTGACTGTACCATTACTCCATATAAATTCAAATTCAATAGAATAAACACATTCCCATTAGTGTACTTTTTATGTAAAAATATTTTAATTGTTTTAGTTGGTATTACAACTGAAACAGTAGCTGCAGCAATTCATTCAAAACAATTCACAGCAGGTACATATATAATACTATAAAGTTAAACATATAATAATTAGAAACATTTCATTTCAGATAGTGCATTTAAAAAATAGGTGGTAAGGATTTTGTATTAACTATAAAGTTGGATCAAATACAGAATGAGATATCTGATTTTAAACTTTATATACAAAAGCCTGAAAGTGAAAAACCAACGGAAGAAAAGATATATTGCACACATTTGACTTTCTTCTAAAGTGCGAAGATGATTTATTGGAATTGGAAAAATTCCTTGAAACAAATGAGAATAAATAACCCTTGGTATATAAGTATTAAGAATTATTTCAATAATGTTATTTTGTTTTAGATATTAGAACTGGCTAAAATTGGTGGCATCAACTCTAAAGTGATGGTAAAACGAATCATGGAAAAAATGTTTTCAAACGAATTAATGGTAAACTATAGCTAGATTGGTTTCAAAAAGAAAAACAACTTTTCAGTGTTCACAACCGCATTCTGTATTTAATCTAGTTTAAAACTAAGGAGCTGTAGAATGTGTCTACCATAACACGCAAGCAGATATTGAACATAAATATAAGGCTATGTCTTACTAAAACCAAGGAACATACTAAATTGAAGAACAATAATAATTAAAAATATGTATATTTATTAACTAAATACATGTTATTATTATAATTTCTTATTTTATGTTCTCTGTCCGATATGCAATAAATTCAACCTTAGTAAATACATTCGTATACTTTTACAATTCTCTAATACAACAGATACCTTATTATACTGTTCTAATTATTTAAAATGTCTCATAATTCCAATGGTTCCGAAGGAATGAAACTTGTGTGTGTATCTATAAGCATGACAAAATAAATACAGTTGGTATAAAATTTTTGAGTGATGTGTATATTTTGCATTTGATTGTATCAATACTGGCTCCGTGGCGTATTATTGAAACGAAAAACTCTCTCTACCACAAAAAATATCGTTTTGGAACCTCTACATACGTGTATTTCGACAACTAAGAGATTATTATTAATAGAAAAATTGTTAAACTAATACAGTTAAACTAAAATTACAGCTATAGGATTCACTGCTAAGGATATTCTTTTCACAAATTAGGTAAAGTTTCACTTCAGACTAATTGAGAGGAAAATATCCTTCGAAGTGAAACCTAGGTTTAATTTTAGTTTAACTGTTTTTTACTAATGATGACCACTTATTGTCGAAATACGTATTTAGAAGTTCAAACAAAACTATTTTTTGTGGTAATAAATGTAGTACTCTTTTTGTTTCAGAATATTTTAGGAAAGTACTATTGTAATTACTAAGTATATTTACCGAATGTATTCAGAATATACATAAAATATTATAAGTAATATTCTTGGTATGTTCTGAGAATATTAAAGGTAGTTACATTGTATTATTCTAAAAATATTTGTAGAATATATTTATATATTCCAAGAATATTCAAATGAATATTCTTGGCATGTTCTGAAAATATGAAAAGTAGTCCACCTTGTAATATTCTAAGAGTGTTTGTAGAATATCTATATATATTCTACGAATATTCAAAATATTCTGGGCCAATATTCTTTGAACATTCTAGAAATATTCGTCTGCTGTATAGGCAAGGACATCGTAATGTTGAAATAGCAACTGATCTCACAGCATTCTCTTGTCTGCTGATTTAGATTTCCTTACATCGGCGATAAAACTCAATAACTTTTCGTAGCTAAACAGAGCACTGTCCTCTTTCGCTTCACGTAGTAAAGACTCGAAATTTTTTTTCATTATATTTTTTTTTGTTCCTTTAACTCACTCCTAAAGGATCCATTGTTTAATACATCGCAATCACAATACTGATAGCGAAAGAACGGAAACACTTATAATAATGCAAGCACTAAACTGGCACGAACGATCGCATCAACAGGCTCTCCAATACAAAGCTGAGATTTGACTCGTACTTGTCGTCATTGTCCCTTCAGTATGCCCTCGGTTATTATACGCCTTAACGGGATGCATTCGGTTATTCTATTAAATAACTAGTTAAGGCATAGAATATCACGTTATTATACACTTTAACTGATACAATGCGTTACTTCATGCACTACTTTGGTACTTCATAAGATAACGGATTTTATACTTTAACGGTAACATATACACAGTAAGAATTTACAGACCCTGCTGCCTGTGTTTAAGGTTATTTATAATTTATGAGACATCCGATCCCTTAGTTACCATTACACAAAAACTTGAATAAATAAAGCTCTTGAAAAGTATCGTGTGAACTAAAATGCTATGGATTTTATAAGTTTTCGCGCCGAGGGTTAACTTAAAACTCTTAGAACCCTTTTATACTATAAAATGTAACGCCGAAATTTACACGTACTAGAGGATATGAATTGATACTAACAAAGGGTGTGTCATGTTTGTCAAGTCGTTGCGCATGGGGTGCATTATATTAACACACACCGTGTAAATTATTCACTGCTGCAGGCAAGCGGTCCCGTTCATTCATTTTCGTTTTTATATATGCTTATGTTTAGAAGTAAGAAATTTCACTTTTTAAAAGCAATTTATTTACAGTTTCTACTTTGAACTTGCACATCAAAGTTTATGGACTAAATGAGTGCTAAGATAATGAGCCTAGAATTAAATTGCTTTTATACTTTCGGTAAATACATTAACTTTAACTTAAGTGACTGTTGAAAACATTCCTAATGAAAAAAAAAACAACATTTTACAATATAATTTGTTAATAATTATGATAACATGGTCATACAAAGTAAAAGACGGAAACTTTCCTAATGAGGATAGATCAGCATTTCAATACAAATTAACTTTTACTTAAATTATGATTTTATGTGGATATAATTCTTTCATTGAAGCTAAAGTGTCCTCGTTTGGGAGTCTAATTAATATATTTTTAACGGATGTTTTGCTTTTTATTTTGTTTAAAAATATCTACTATCTTATGTCTAAATTTCTTTAATTCTAATTTTTGACACTCGCTCTCTAACTCTTTCCAAGAATGTACGGTAGGCAACTGAGCTAAATAAAAGGGGACAGATTTTGAGAAACTGTATCGAATTGGACATAAGAGGTATACTACCATGGCATCGGAACATGGAACTCATGCAAGACAAATACTCAATGATACTTTCCGACGGGTCTTGTGTTCTTGTTTGGATGTCATTAAATAATCGAAGGTAATAGTCAGGGGATGCAAAGTGGCATAACAGCAAGCTAGATAAAGATGTTCAATTGGAACAACGGTGGCGGTTAACCCAGATCCAATGAAGCGCTTTGCGCTCAAACAAATCCACCACGGACTCAAATAATTCGACCTCCATGATATTCCGGGCTCTTCGGAGCTCTTCCACTTTTTCAAGAAAATGAAGTACTGTTAGTACCTGAGGATTACCTGAGAATTTTAGGTTAAGTTTCGCAACTATGTTACGTTTGGAAGAAGTACTGCATGACTTAGAAAGGACTGACTCGGGCTTCTCTTCCGTAAGTATATGGTGTCTATCCGGGTCCACATGAGAAGTAGGAGAAAGAACAACACTAGAAGTAGCTAATGGTATACCGGATGTGGCAGTAGAATGTCGAAATTTTAAATTTTTTTATCATAATCGCAACGAAGGTTATTTACCGTAAGTAATAATTGACGTTATATTTTCTGTTCAGCGTCTTTTAGGAACAAATTCGCACAACGACGTACGAGATGTATCCACAAGGCACTAATACGTTTAATCATGTCTGATGCCTTATCGCCATCAAAGGAAAGAAGAGAGGTTTCTAATTCTTGGAAAGCGACTTCAATAGCCCTACTTTTGGAATCAAAATGCGCTTTCAAAGGAGAAAATAATTCGTCCTGGAGGTCAGTTTTCCGTAAGTCGATTAACCATACGTCAATGTGCCATTACAAAAGGAATTTTTATATATACGAAAATCGCTAATCAAAATACCAAAAATAAAAATTAAAAAATAAAGGAAATTCACGAGAGGCAACAGTTTAATTTAGTAAATGGGAATAAAAAAAATAAAATTTACCAAGGGTAAAAAAGTTGTTGAAAACAGAATGAATAGGGTAAATCAGAATATATCCGAAACCAATCAATTTGATTCAGGAGGAAAGTTAGTAGAATATAAGAATAGGGAATAGCAAAAATATTAAAAACCAGAAAAAGAAATAGTAGTGCCAAAAGAATAAGATTGGACGCCAGCGTTTTCGAGGGTAGCGAATTATCGGTGACAACACAAGCCCAATAATTCGGAAACAAAAAAATAAAAATTAAGAAAAATGATAGGGAATGTCTATCAAACGGACTAAGAGAATTAAAGTAAATTCAGGCTAAAAATAATAAAGGACATCGGGCAAACACCAAAATGCCAATGTTCCGAAGATCGTAACCAATACGGAATAAAAATAATAAAACCTTCCTACACAAAATCGAACTCATTAAACTTATTAAAAAAATTGAGGTTTTAATAAATTATAAAAATAATTAAGAAAATCTGATACAACTGTTTCCTTTATTCTTATATCTAAGATACATTTTGTAGAATACATATATAATTAGAAAAATTATTAGAATGATTAACACAATTGTCCAAACGCTTATATTGTCATAGTGTAACTTTGGCGTTTTGAGTTCACTTAAATGTTCTTTGTAACTTTCCATTAATTTCATGGCGTGGTTGAGGTCGTCTAAGTCTAGATGCTCTAGCTTCATGTCTTTCTTGACTATTTCTTCGTCTTCTTGTTGTTCTATCTTGAACTGTAGTTCCGGTAGGTTGGCAAGTTTCTTTGTTGCTATGGGATCTTGTTAAACTCTGGTTACTTCGTCTTTCAATTTTACATAACAGTCTTCTTTAAGGGTAACTAATTTGCTTCCGATTAATGCTAGGTTATTTTCATCTTGATTGCAGTGGATGGTTGCTATTACTTCTGTTGGAAAAATGGCTATCCATTTATTTTCTATAACTTTTTGAATTTTCATGTTGGTTATTTGCACGGGTTTGGTTTCACAGTTTTCGTAATGATTTGAGAATTTTAATAGTTGTACTTCCAAAGGGCTGTCTTCTTGAATGGTTGTTGTCGTCATCGATTGGCATAAGTATTGGTTTGGTGTTACTTCAGTACATTTTTCGTTTGTATAACCATATCTCAGTTCATTTAAGGATAGGAATGTGGTTTTGGGTATGGTAACTTGGTATGTGCTAGTAACTTTCGTTGGAGAAGCAAATAAATGATAATAATTATAATTGTTACTTTCTACTATTGGGATCTCTATTAAAAATATTATTTTGTTATTCTTAATGTAACTTTTGACTATAGCTATTTTATCAAATATTAGAATGTTTGATTCTGTTACATCAAAAGGTAATTTACTGTTAGTTATGAATGATCTAATTCTTAGTAATTCTTTTAATAAATCGGTTGGTTTAATGATACAAGAGTGTAGGGTATTTAATTTTGCAAATGTTACTGCGTTTTCTAACGTCGCTAAAATTTGTTGAATTAAAGTAAGGGTTGATATTATTTGAGTAAATATTGTATTAAATCTAATTAAATTTCGCATGCCTAACATGGTAGTTTGCATGTTTGTTTTAAGGGTTCGTATTCGGTTGGCTATACTGTCCTGGTTTCTTACTAACTTTCTCCATGTTTCGTTAAATTTTATAATTGTTGATTGGGTTAGTGATAGTTGGTTGCTGATTATGGTTTTTACGTCGTTTTGATTCTCAATTAATTGTTGTATTGCGTTGTCATAACGTTCTGGGTCTTGGTTATCTAAATTGCCTGGGATAGCTTTTATTATGTGACCTATTTCGTTGAATAGTTCTTTTTTTCGTCTCGTAGTTTGTTCGTTGGGTATTAATTTATTAAGTTTATCTTCGATGTTTCTTAAAATGCTTTCTGTTATACTGTTGTAATTTATCGTTTCTATTGCGTATTCCTCTCCGAATTTTGCTGTGTCCATTGATTGTTTTAATCGGTAATAATTTTCTGTGATCGTTTGAAATTCTTGTTTTAATTCTGTTAGGTCAAATTTTTGTGCGAATGTCCAATAGTCGATTGTGTTTTGCATACTGCCTAATTTTATTGGTAGTATACCGGGGTTGTTTTTTATATCTTCTATTATTATTTGGTTGTCCGTTCTACCTGGGCGGAGGTTGACGGTAAGGGTGATGATTGTCCATCTGAAATTACAGGGTGTCTTAAGTTTTTCAAGTGAATGTACTTTGTTATTTTGCCGTTGTCTACTATTGCTATCTTTTTGTCTGGTATTCTCTTAATTTTAAATGGGCCTAAATTTCGGGGTGCTGTTTTATGTCGCTTGCTTTGAAAATTTTTCTCATACACGGTTAGTCCTATTGAAAATTTATTTGCGTCGGTATTTCTATTACGGTTTGTGGTGATACGTTCCTTATCGTTATCTAATTTATCTTATACTTTGTAGTAAGTTATTTTTAGTTTTTCTTTGTGATCTTTCGCATATTGTCGATATACGTCTTTGTTGTAGTGTATGTCATAGGGATTGCATGAATCTGATTGTCCTAGAGTTAATTCTAAAGGTGTAAAATTTGTTGATGCGTGAATTGTATTATTATAAGCGATTAGTGCGTATGACATTAAATTGGTTATGTGTTCCTTTTTACAATTTATTCTTATTAATCGAACTTGTTCTAACAGGGTTGAATGTAGTCGTTCAATTAGTCCGTTTGATTCAGGGTGGTTTTCCGTTATGAAATAAATTTTTATTTTGTGAAGTTCTAAAGTGCTTTGTATTGTCTCATTTTTAAATTCGCTACCAATATCTAGAGTTATTGTTTCGGGTTTTCCATAGAATGTAAAATACTGTAAAAACTCTTGGGTTACGTCAATGCTATTTTTGGACGTGATTGGTATTGCTTGGTCTATTTTTGTGAATGTGTCTACAATTGTTAAATAGTTTTGTGCTTCTACTACTAGAGTATCGGCATGTAGTTTTTGAAATAATTTGTAGGGTGTTTTAGTTAACATTAAGGGTATCTTTGGGGGTTTCCTGTCGTATTTCGCTTTGTTACATAGTTCACATTGGTTATTGAAATCCGTGGTCAATTCTTTCATGTCTTAAAAATAATAACGTGTTACAAGTTAATTTATGGTTTCATTAATTTCACGATGGTTGGTTTTTCCTTCGTGTTGATTCCTAATTACATTATTTATTTCGTCACGGTCGTCTAGTGTTATTAATTTTCTCGTACATCTGATAAGTTTAGGGCCACAGTTATTGAATAATTTAACGTATAATTCGGAAAATCTTTTGTTTAAGTGCTCGGTGATGAAATAGAAATAAAATCGTTTTTCCTCGAGGGTGTATTCTTTTAGAATTTTAGTTATTTGCTTCTCATTGTTATCTTTGGTTAATTGAATTTGATATATCTTTTTGTTATCTACTTTTGTATATTTTACGAGATTGGGGTTATTTAAAACTTCGGTAATTATAAATTGATAGGGTTTCATATCTATTGCTTCGTTTAAAATTTTAATCGCGGTTTTAGGTTCTTCGTTTTGTGTCGAATATATCGTGTCGATCTCGTCTGGATTTTCCCTTATTTCTGCTTCGTCTACGTTTCCTACAATGGATTCCGTTTCTATTGCATTAAGTTGTATTCTACTTAAAGCGTCTGCGTTGTTGTTATAGATTCCCTTTTTATATATAATTTCGTAATCGTATTCTTCTAGTCTGATTCGCCATCGTTGTAATTTTGAATTTGGTTCTTTAAATTTGCATAGCCATACTAATGGTCTATGATCGATGTATATGTAAAATTTTCTTCCGTATAAGTAAGGTCTAAAATATTTTGTTGCCCAATTATGGCTAATAGTTCTTTTTCTATGGTACTATATTTCTGTTCAGTTTCATTTAGGGTTTTGAATGCGTAGCTGATGGGTTTATCGCTACCTACTTTTCCTTGGCTCAATACTGCGCCTAATGCTACATTCGATGCGTCTGTCGTTAGTATAAATGGTTTTGAAAAGTCTGGGTATTCTAATACGGGGTGATTCGTTAATATATTTTTAATTTTGTCTACGGCTTTAATAAATTCCGGGGTGTGTTCAATTTTGTTTCTCTTTTTTAAACAATTTGTCAGGCGCTTGGTTATCTGAGCGTAACCTTTAATGAATTTGCGGTAGTAACCACTAAGTCCTAGAAATCCTGTAATTTCTTTGTTTGTCTTTGGTAGAGGGTAATTTATAACTGCATTTGTTTTGTCGGGATTTGACAAAATGATACTTCCTTTTGTAAAAATTCACTTTTGTCTAATTGTACTTTGAAATGTGCTTGTCTTAGTCTTTCAAATATTTTTTTCAGTCTCTCTATGTGTGCTACCAATGATGTGGAATTAACTATGACGTCATCTAGGTACACAAGGCATTTTTTATTGTGTATTCCTCGTAGTATATTGTCCATGACTCTGTGGAAAGTAGCGGGTGCGTTCTTTAATCCAAATGGCATTCGTTTGTATTCGTAATGTCCTCTAGATGTGCTGTAGGCTATTTTTGATATATCTTTTTTGTCCATTTCTACCTGATGGTATCCTGATGCTAGGTCTAATGTTGAAAAATATTGGCATTTGACTAATTTGTCTAAAATTTTGGTTATATTTGGTAGTGGATATTTGTCATCTACCGTTTTTTGTTTCAACTTTCTGTAGTCTATTACCTTTCTGTACTTTCTCTTTCGGGTTGCGTCTAATTTCTTAGGTACTATTAACACGGGGCTGCTCCATGGTGAGTTGGAGTGCTGGATTATGTCTTGTTCTAATAAGTCTGCTACTTGTCTGTCAGCTTCTTCTTGGCTCGCATGAGGTAGTCTATATGCTTTTGTAAAGATTGGCTTGTCTGTTAGTTCGATATTATGTTTCACTGTGATGGTGAATGTTAGGGGTATTCCTTCGCAGTGGAATATGCCGCGGTATTCAAATCATAAATTTCTAATTGCGCTTTGCTGTTCCTGATTGATGTCGGTATTAAAGCGGATGTTACTTAAATTTTCTCTTAACATTTTGTCATGTTCTATTGGGTTGTAATCGTTGTCTAAGTTTTTGTCTATTTCCATTTCGTTAAAATTTAATTCCTCTAAGTTAATTGGGTCTGTTAATGATAATTCTACGGGATAGTCGTTTGAATTTTATATCGTTGTAGTGGCATAATTACCTTTTATTTGTACTAAGGCAGTTGGGGTTTCTACTCCTTGTTGAAATGTCATTGATTTATTATTCCTACTTTCTTGTTAGAATTTACTGGGATTTTTATTTTTCTTTCCGTTCGGGGTTCTATTGTGTATTTTTGTTCGATTTGAGTGGTTTGAAATTTAATGGGGATCTTCCAGTATTTCGTCCTTAATAAACGGTTTTTTATGTCAAAGTTGGCTCCTAATTTTCTTAGAAGGTCCATTACGATTAGTCCGTCATATTTGTCGTTGAATTTGAAAATACAAAGTTTATGTTTAATTTTTACATTAAATGTTCTCGGTAAGGGTATATTAGCTACGAATTGGTGTAGTGTTGTTTGATGGGCTGTTTTAATTTTAAATGGATCTCTTTCTACATAATCTAAATAATGTTTCTTCACGGTTCTGGGGCTAATTAATGTTTTTGAGGATCCGGTATCGATTAATAGTTTAAATTCGGCTTGGGGTATTTCTATGTATGGTAGTACTAGGTGATTTATGTTATTTAGGTTTATTAAGTTTGGTCGTTTATGAATCGGTCTATCTGAAAATTTGAGCACGAGTTTTCTTCGTCGTCCTCCTTGTAAGTTTCGTATTGTTCGTTTCTGCATGGTTTGATTCATCGTTCGTACTGGGCTGAATGTAATTATTCTGGTCATTGACAAATGTTTCTACTTCTTGGTGAAATAGTTCTTCCGATGTAAAATTGCGTTTCCGATGAGGGTTTGGTCGGATGTGTGTTATCTTTGTATTTTGTCTGGTGTTACCAGAAGAGGTATCCATTGGTGTTGGTTTATAATAGTTATTAGGGTTGTTATTATTCATTGGTGTATTTCTACTGGGGTTCGCGCTGAATGCTGGTTTTTGTTGGTTTAGGTTTTGATTGAATCTTGGTTGAAATGCGGGTTTCGTAAAATTTGGATTAAACGTTGGTTTTGAAAAATGTTTATATTGATTATTAAAATTCGTATTGTTGAAACTTAGGTTATTAATTTGCGGTTGATTTGTTTGTGCGTTGAAGGGTGTGAATTTTTGTTGAGGGATTCTTTGTCTCTCGGCTTGTATAGTTTTTATTGGCGAATAACTTTTATTTGCGTTAGGGTTGTATAGTATGTTGCGGTAATACATTACATTTTCTTCTTCTATTACTAGGTTCATGGCTTCTTCTAGGTTTTGGGGACGTTGGAATCTGATCTTATCTGATAGTCGTTCTGGTAAAGCGTTTATATATGTGTCCAGTGCCATTTTGTAATACATTTTTGTTTTTAAATGTCGAATATTTTCATCGGACTCTTCGATTTTTAATTTCGTTAGGATTAGACTTCTCACGTCATAGCATTACATTCCGAATTGATATGGGGAATTGTTGTTTTCTATTCTAAGGTTTATCAGGTTTCGTAGCAGGCATTTTGTGTTACGTTGATCTACAAAATATGCGATTAGTATTTGTTTAACATTCTGCCATTCTTGTAGATCGCGGTATTTACTTCACTTTGTATGTTTTGCGTCAGTTATGGCTTTGTCTTCGTTCAGTTCTGCTGATTTTATCGGTCTATTGTAATTATATCTTTCGCGTGGGTTTTAATTGTACTGCATAAACATATAGTTCGTCTGTCTCGTCTCCTTGAATTCTAAATATAACTTGCAGGTTTTCAGTTAATTACTTTATACACTTTATCCTTGTAATTTAATCACAAAGTTATGTCTACTTGAAGTTGTAGTTTAGTCTCTTGGTTATTTAATTGTGTAAGTGCTGTATAATATGCGATTATACTTATTGGATTTGCTTTTCTGAAAGGTGTTATTTTCAGTTGGTGTGGGAATTAGGTAATTCACTTTTTTACTTTGCTAAATACTTGCATAAATGTGGCGTCTAATTATTTTTAGGTATCTCCGTATTCAGTTATGCTGCACATCTTGTAATTGTAGCTTTCCGTAATGTAGGTTTATAGTTTTTATGATGAGCGTTTAGCTATATTCAGTATTGTATTGGAATAAATAGCTTTTCAGTAATGCAATTTATTTATAGATTTGCTTGCAGTAATGAATAGTTTTCGTTTAATGCGCTTTATTTTACTTCGTGATGTATTAATTATTTATAGATTGTAATGCAAATGCGTTTTTTTTAATTTATAGAAAAGGTTCTGAAGGTTATTTCTTTAAATAATCGTTTTTTAAGTATGGAGTAAATCGTTTCCGTAATCTTATGTAAGGATTGTATTAATTTACACGCTGGTTTTTAATTACAATGGTTTAAGTTACTGATAGGTTTGCAGAGTGCTTTGCTGTAATTTATAAGGTATGATAGAGGTTAATGTTTTAAATAATGTTTTCTGTAATTGCTTGTTTATAAGAATTACGTTTAGCCTTTGGTGATGGATTTAATTTGCATTAAATTAAACCGTTGTGTTTTTGGTATCGCACTAGTCAATTTAATAATTATTTGTACTTCGGTTACGTTTGGTATTAATGGATGTGCGTCAGTTATTTTTGGTTAATTTTTGGTTTGTTTTAATAATTGTAATGAAAACTCTTAAAAATCAAGTCTCTTTTGCATTTAAAAAAAATCTCTTCAAAATTCAAGTCTCATAAAATAAACTTTCTCAAGATAAATTCTCGTTTGAAAAATAATTTCTCTTCGTAAGTTTTTTTCAAAAAATATTGGCATAAAATAAAATTTTGTACATAAATAATAATACAATAATAAAACTAGCATATATCAATTATAGTTTGTGAAATCAATTTGGTTTTAAGGAAATAAACTTACATTAATTTCTTCATCTGTTTCTTTTGTGGACTCGATCCATTTTGTATTTTCTCCACGTTTGTTTGTTTTGCTGGATTCGGTCGATTCTTGTACTTTCTCCAACCTTGTTTGGGTTCTGTCAAAATGGCGAATTGAAATTCATGGTCACCAGTCTTCCGAATTTTGGATTCTTAGTGCCCTTGTGACATCTGTACGACTGCGCCAGTTAAGGTTCGGGCCTTTAGAACGATGTTTTTTAAAATCATTTCCAAACTCTTAACAATTTATTTATCTTAAACAGAAATTATCATGGAATTTTGAATAACTGTATAAAATAACTTTACATCAAAATTAGTTAATTAAATGTACTAGGGCGAGTAGTCTAGGTAAACAACAATGCAAAAGCTGTAGTACTCGGACTGACTGTCGGCCCTTGAGCTCCCGGGCTTTTTATAATAATCCTACTCGCTCACATGGTTGTGATGCAGATCTCATGTCTGCTTTACTCTTAATTCTACACTTTATTACATTGTAACAATTTTATTTCTAGATAATTGCGGTATGTTAACCGTCTGTGACCTGCCACCTGCAGTATCACTGTTGTCTCGTATACAAAAATGCGTATTCATTCTCATGAACTGTTAATAACCTGTCTGGTTTATCCTTGTATTACATTGTTGCAATTGACTTATGATTTATTTAACAATTTCTAATAATTCTTATTAGATTCTGTTATTCAGTATATATAGGTAAATTGGGGGATACATAACTGGCGTTGCAAAGAAAAAATGTGGTGCTCTCGGTCTAAACTCGGGGTCTATTCCTGCGGAGGCATGAGGTGGTCGGAGTATTTTACTGAGACCAAATATAAAACACAAAAAAATCCTAAGGGTAGACGCAAAAAACCTTTAAGATAATATTAAAGCGAATATTTCTGAAACTTCTTGAAACCTGCAAAATATACTTCTACAGGCACTATTTGTGCCCGAAACATAATGTATAAAAAAATAAGTAAATATATACTTTCAACTTGAATTGAGATGTATCGTAATATTATATTCTCAAATTGAAGTGATTAAACCACTTTTTATATTATTCTTAATTTCATCATTTCAACCAATCTCATAGATTACTTATTTTTATTAGAAATTAAATTTAGATTAGCTTCTAATAAAAAAATTAGTTTTTCTTATTCTTTGTACAAAATCATCAATATATACTCAACAGTATAAATGTAAATGCTGAAGAAATTATTAAGTAGGCAAAAAAATTACAGTAATCAACAGACTATACTTGTTATAATTAAATACTTAATATTTTATTAACATAAATCATTCGCTGTAATCAGAGATCTTTGATATAGCTTACAAGCACAAAAAAATATGTCTTTAGCTTAATTTCTAATATTTCTAAGATTTATTTTATTTTTTGAAATCAAGAAATTTCTAAATACAAGATTCAATCAGTAAACATAAACGTCATATGTTTTAATGAAATATGAAAAACTAGTTTTGTAAGTTGTTTTGATGAGCTGAATATAAATGTTTAATACGAAAATATGGCGACAAAAAATGTTATACCATCCCAATAACACCTTATAAAACTTTTATTTGCTTTAATAAAAATTACGTGCGATATTGATATTCAAAAGGTTAAACTTCATATTTACTACTTAAATACATTTTGGGTGAGTAAACCGCGCTTTTCAACAAAAAGGTCCGTCATATTTGTATTGGATACTTCTAATAATGAAATTTATAATATGTTCTTCCTGATCATTATAAAAAAGAAATGTTACTCAGCAAAGTTTGATGACAAAAACATTTAAGTATTAACAACAGAAATACTGAACACCTGTTGCTCCAGATCATTACGATCCAGCCAAAAGCCAATAATTAAGTTTTGCTCGAAAAATTCTACTTGCTTGCTAAAAAATCACAACTTTTTAGAAAAATGAAGACGCAATATTTAATAACGAACCGTTTTACAAATATCACTACATTGAATTAGAACTTTGTTTTAACTGAAGACTGGGTATATAGCACTAACCCCAGGCTATACGAAACTGCCATGAATGGAATATTCTTTCACCCATTATTACTCAAAACTCACACTTCACAAAAAATGTGTATGCTGATTACATACTAACGAACAAAATTACATCTTGTGTTTTATCAATAAAGGCGCATGACTATTGAAAACAGTGCGACAGCGTGGAATATTGAATACGATTATAATGACCTTCGCGCCTAAATTTTAGCAATATGTGTAGCCGTAAAGTGCATTATATGATTGCTTAAAACTAAATTGTTAGAATATAAAACTGAATATGAAAACTAGAAAATAAACCTGCTTCACGTGAAACCTTAAAAGTTTGTGTGGCGTTTGGTAGTCGAAAGGTCATGCAAACAATTCCGAATAAACTATTGGGCGTTGTTATCGCAATCGTTTCTATGCATTTTTCAGTTACGGGGATTTGGTAATAAATAGGCTTTGGCAAGATCGATTGAAGAAACAATTCTCCGGCCTTGCAGATTTGGTGCAAAATCTTCCACAGGAATTGTGCGAGGGCTTAAACTCGATATTTGTAGAGGTGTTAACCCTTAAACCTATTATTGTCTCATAGTTAAGAAAAAACTATATAACCATAAAAAATTAAAGAGAACCCTCCTTGGATACCTTTTAATTTATATTTGAAAATGACGTCACCAAAATAAAATTGACTTCATTGCAATCGAAATTAGCTCTTACCGTAATCACGACAATAATCAATGCCCTCGCCTCTAATCAGAACATCTTATTATTATTATCCCGAGGAAAACACTATAGCGAACTTATTTTTATTTTTCCAACTCGGACCCCGCGATGCGGTGACAATGTAGCAAATTCGATTTTTTATTATATAAGTAGTGCTTAAATGGTTACTTTTCGAGCCCCAAAGCGCTGGGTGTTAAAGTAGCAATTTTATTCTATGGGCGTAAAATTGCAAGACTGTGTGCACTTGCGTGTTGTGGCTTTGAATTTGTAATTGGGCCCGCACAAACCTTAACATTATTGCTGCCGTCGTGGGCTTTGACTTTGTTGACGTCTTGGGAACAATGTTTTAGGAAAGCTTTGATGGCGCTGTTTAACGGTAGTGTTGTGTGTTTGCTGAAGTTTACTTTTAAGTGCGGGTACCCTTTTGTAAGCTTTTCCAGATGTGTAGAGCTTGTATTCACAATTGTGTTAGCGTAATGTGCATATTGTGCTTTGTAGAAGGCATTTGCTAAACGTGCTATATGATGATTGTGATTGAGTAGCAAAGATTTCTTGCATTAATATTGTCAAGCGGCTTAACCAGATAGATTTTAGCATTGTATCTGGCACAATCGTTCAACTCACTTTTTGTAGGCCCCTTAATAATTTTAAGGGTTTCCTATCGCCTAATGTTTCGTGCTCCTATAGCTTTCTAGTTCGTTGTTCTTGCGATGAGCTTAGCCGTTTAATTAATTCAGATTTGACTTTTGCATACTTGACTACCTCGCGCGGTTTAATTGTGATGTTGCGGACCTTTTTTCAAATTTAGCTTTTCAATTGAATATTATCTTGGCGTATTTTGTAGCGTCATGTGTAATACCATTAACTTCGAAGCCGTGTTCTACTGTGGAAGATGCGCTGCCTAGAAGGATGGAATTCGCACGGTAATCCTGTTCACTTGCTTGGTCATTTTAAGTGGTTTAAATAGTTTTAAGCCTTTAAATTAACCGGTGTTATTTCTGTTCGATTAACCTTTTAGATGATCACATCGGGGTCACCTATGTGACCTTGGCGTTTGTCTGGGGTAACCTTGTTAAAATGCTTTGTAGCAATAAAAATAACACTTAGTTACAAGTTTTAAATACTAACAGTAATTATACATTAAAGGCATTAAGCACAAAGAAAGTATTTGCAAATAATTTTGGGTGCGTAGTTATTGCAAATGTGTTTTAACCCTGAAAACACTTTAGTTTGTAAATTTGCAGAATGAGTATCTATGTTGAAGAACTGAATGTTGTGGTCTCACGACAAGGACCTGGATCCTAGTGTTCTGTAGACGTACGGGATGATGTCCGTCGTTACGCTAAATGCAATGCAGCATCTAGCGGCGATGACTAAAATATCATTTCCATGCTTTGGTACCCTGCGGTTGGTAGGCGATGTTGTCATACGGTCACACCCTTGGTTGGTAGAAATTGAAACTAACTGATGCCAGAATGTGCTCAATATTGGCGGTCGCGTTGGTGTCACGTGCTCTATGAGGTGGTCTGATGACTTTGGAGATGGAGTGGACCCAACCTGTGTTGTGACGGGTTCCTACGTCTGTAGTGTGGTTATGAGTTTACTTCATTTTATTTAGTTAGATTTGGTGGTGACAGCAAGAGAATCTGAACGAAAATCCTTAGTACACGAGTAGTTTGGTGACCTTCGACTTGCACTGTCCTTAAGCTCTTTCTAGAATATTTGGTGACTACCTTAAAAAGAAAATAAATAAGAAGTAATATGCTTTAGCGTTTGAACTGCTTTTATATTCTGGGTTTGTTGGTATTGTACGTACGGACGGCTCTATTATGTATTTCGGAAGTTGCATGCTGCGTATTTATTTGCTAGTTAGGGGTATGGTTGGTCGCATACTTCTACAAGGCGGCTCCGTGACGTAGTTCATATACGTGTGACTATTATGTCTAAGGTCCCTGGTTCGAATCCTGACGTACTCCGCTTGATAAACGTTAGGCGAGCATTTTTCACAAATATATATATGCTTTCGTTTGGATGAGAGGTAAAATGTAAGTCTCATGTGCGTACGTGCGTATGTGTGTGTGTGTGTGTTTGTGTGTGTGTGTGTGTGTGTATGTGTTGTCACGCACGTTCTAGATTCCTACCTTGCTTGGAACGGCAAGAGTTCGGCGAAATTCACAAATTTTCAGTTAAAAAACTCGTTTCCTGGCCAATGGAGTATCTTCGGGTGGAGCATTGAAAAATCAAATGTAGTTTATACCCTTACAAAAGCGTTTTTGAATATTGTAAGGTGTCCATTTAAATTTTACACACACAAATAGACAGTAGGGAAATAGTTGTTGCTTTATTTTGCGGGTGTAGAATTCTTTCTAAAATTATAATTAGCATAAGGTATTATTTAATAGGTTCATATATACCTTGACAATTACTTTTTCGAAATATTGGACCGATCGGTTCACGAAGAACGCAATAATATATCATCCATTCAACTGCTATATAAATCAATTTCACAATACAAAGAATGTTATTTCCTGAAAGTTCATTTTTACATTCACCATCAAGCAATTATTTATCACTGGTGATCGAAGGATTAAAACTGTTTAAAAAAAATACTCGTGGATTTACTCTAAACCCTTCGATTTTGCTAACTGCCTTTAATTATACCTCGAAATAATTACGTTCCTAAAATATATCGACTGATACTTCCAGAACTGTGGTGCGAGTTAGCATAAAAGCATTCATTTCTGTAAAGTAAACAACAGAACAGCGTAAAAACAGCGTAAAAAATATATGTACGACTGATTACCATTTTAATATTTGACAAACATATGTTTTATAGAATGGTAATTTTTTGGGATAGAGTTCTAAATATGATGGATGTCGTGTCAGCATTCAAAAAAGAATTGTGACTACTGCTTTGTATATGCAAATTTTCATGGTTTGAGAAATACTTCATTTGTTATTTAAAAATACGACATAAGAAACACTCCAACTTACAGCAAACAGAAAGTTATTTAAATTTAAGAATTTCTTTGGCTGATACTTGTAATTCAATTGTTTGCATTTATCACATACCATCACCTACCGTTTCAAGAAAATATCGTCAACTTTAATAGCAAATCAGCCAAAAGCTGATGTAAAGAATTTCTGAGCATAATAAAATGTACGGTGTACTCTTTCAAAAGTGGAATACATACTTTTGCTGCATTAGGATTAAGGAGGTTTCGTGGATCAGTTGGTAAGCATGTAACTACTGGTCCCAAGGTGCCGGGTTTGAATCTCGACACGATCCGTTTTAAAAATGTTAGACGAGCATTTTTCACAAAAATGCACCCTCGTTCGGATGATAGGTAAAATGTAAGTACCGCTTGTGAGTGTTATTACGCACGTTAAAGATACCTATATTGCTTGGAATGGCTAGGGTTTGCAATGGCTAGGGTTTGCAATATTCAATCTTCTTGGTGAAAAACACGCTTCCTGGCTAATGTAGTACCATTGGGTGGAGCATTGGAAAATCAAATGTAGTGCGTTAGGATTATCAAATGTTCAAGTCTAAAAAAATAAATATTTCTACAGGCATAAGGCGTATCGTTGAAAAATTAAAATAAGGAGCGTATCATAAACGAAAGTTGTAATCGATTCCTCAAAGAGAAACGTCTGTAGAAAAACTTTGTTTATGCTAAAATATTCGCTTTCAAATGTCTCAATGATCTTCACGGGTAGTTCAGCTTTCCTTTTTTTTTTATCAAAATACAAAAACAAGTTATCTTTAGTTTTTTCTCAGTTCTAGAAAAGCTAACAACAGACACACATCCTTGCAAACAAACTTCTTATATACTTCTTCAAATCCTTTCCAAATTTATTCTAATTACCATTGCCTAAAATTATCAAGATCACAAAGCAGAGGCCCGAAACTTGAACACACTGTATATGAAACTTTCTCTTTCTCCTCTAAAAGATTGATTAATAAAATCAATAGCATAGTGTTTGTACAGTAAGCCAGCAAACCCTATCACAGTTTCAATATTCATCAACACGATTCCTTAAAGACATCTACCGTACTGCAATTATGTTTAACTTTACAATATATATTTTGTTAGTACTAAATAGACAAGCTCGGATATTTGTCGTAGTATTTAATCTTCTGACATTAAGAATCATGGGTTTAATTTACGTTCAGCGTTCAGCTAATAAAAGTTTGATTAAGTTGCTTGGTTTCGGTCTGCGATTTATTCAATTGGGTTAGGAGATCTGAATTTACTCTTGTGTGTAATATGATACTGCTTTCCGCAATCGTAACCTGGATCTATATACTCTACTATATTTAGCGAAAAGAGGTAAAGAGAGCAGAGAATAATGACATTATTAAACCGCAAATACTACTAAATGGAAGTTCTGTTTATTCGATTAGTGGTTACAGGGGATTGTTAAATAAAACATCCATTTTAATAACTTGACGCTTTACGCTGGCTGCTAATATTACTGCAGCTGAAATGTATATTTTACTAATTTGAAAGCGCTTTCGGATGTATGCAGGTTTAGTCAAATGATCTTTTACAAAAAATTATAAAATGTGGTTTGTTGGATGCATTGAATGTGAAACAATGGCATAGCACAATTCTATAAAATATGCAAACCTAATGTAACAGAATTTCAAGAGAATGTTTGCACTGATGGGCTTTATACATTTAAATATCTTTTTATATATAGTTCATCTTTGCTGTTATCTTCGAAGTAAGAATTTAAGTTTAATGCTTTTTTGTCTTATTAACCCTTGTTCTTGAACTAATGCATAAAGAACTTCATTTGACATCGTTTTCCAGGTTTAGCCAAATATGTTACAAAGAATCCAATTTATGAAATGAAGACATTTAATCAAAAAGAACGTGTAAGAAGAATGATGTACTAATAGTGACGTAATTAAGGTCCCCCGCAATGCGGGGATCGCAAAACATTAAAGGGCCCCTGTCAAGTCCCAGCAACGTGAAATAAACGATGTCGAATTCGTTTAAGGATTATTAAACAGAAACAAGGACCCCAGTGTTTCATCTATAGTTATTCTTGCCACTAAAGGCCTACAAAACAAACAGGATTCTTATTTTTATATGCAACAGCTTGGTTATCTTATCCGTTGTATTTATAAAAGTGGACGCGCTGATGCAAGAATCAAGTTAAGCTAATCTTATGTAAGTTTCTATTCATATATTCATAATTTCTAATCAATGGATAGGAAAGTGTTGTTTTACACTGGAACAATGATGACTTTCTGTTTTTGTTGAAAATCGTCTAGCTGATAAGAGTATTAGTTCATATTATAAACCTACAACCTACTTAAGATGTGAAAATAGAGAAAATAAACACTTTAAAATAAACATTTCTTTTCATAAGATTATAACAAGGAAAGCTGAGGCGTTTATTTTATATTATAGCACATACTGCACATATAAAACAACATGCGACATTATCAAAGAACGAACATTCTGTATTTGAATGCCGTCTTTAAGATTAACATATGACGTTGTGTTGTCTTTCTTACTCTTACCACATTAAGTTGTTTCACGTTCAGTCATTTTTTGCTCGGTTCGCTATCATATATTTCTTTCTTTGGGGTTTGGTGTTTAACTTTTTCTGTGTTCTGAAATATTTATTACCTAACTATTAGTAATGAGTGGAACAAATAGAGTTTACATGAGTGGTGCAAAAAAACGTAAATAGCAACAAGAAAAATTGGAAGCTGAAAGAAAATTACCTAAAGTTACAGACAGAGCTATCGGATTGTAATCAAGAATCAAAAACCGAGAACAGTGATAGTGACAATTTAAATATAGAACATTTAGAAAAAGAACTTTTAGAATGTAATAAAGATACTGCTGACTATGTTCAGTAACATTCACATCAAGAGATTGATGTGGACGTTGAGCGTATACCTCTAGCAAGTCCTCATGAGCAATCGTAATCAAACTTAGATGTAGATGTAATTAATCAAAAGGTGGATATAAACATAGCTTTATTTCACAATCCGCTCTCAGACACACTGAAACGTAGCATGACCTTTTCCGGCCCAAACAGGCCTACGGGGCCTTTTCCTCGCAATCCAAAATCGCCGAGGTCCTTTAGCGCGGATTGTTATTATAAAAGCACAAAAATAGAACAAAAAAATTGAACGCTTTTGGTTGTGCTACTCAAACATTTTAAATGCAGTGTATTGTCAAACATGCTTGCTTTTTTGCTAATAAGGACTTGTCGCAATCAACATCTTGATGTGATGGAAATATTAATAACTGGCAAGGCTTGAACAAAAAATTAAAACTCACGAAGAGTCCTCTGCCCATTTTCGATCATGCATAACTTATTTATATGGGCAAGAAATTCTACTCTTGATACTTTAATTGATGGAGAAAAGGAGACGATTAAATCAATCTTGATTCGTATTTGTGATGTAAATCGTACATTAACAGTGTGCAATCTTCCCCTACGAGAACATCTTGAAGTTGCATCTGCAATCGGTCCAGAAAGTGATCGTTTTCTGAACATAATTGATGTAGTTTCAAGATACGACCATTTGCTTTAAGCGCACATCTCCAGTACAAGTTGCAGCACTAAATACCTAGGTCCCGATATTCAAAATCAAATAATATCCCTTATTACAAAGTGTGTTTTAGAACAAATTATTGAAGAGGTAGCACACGCTCCATTTTTTGCACTTGTTTTGGATACAACTCAGGACATTTTAAAAAAAGACCAACTTAGCATTATTGTTCGCTACGTGTACGCAGACCACGACAAGCTAGAAATAAAGGAATTGTTTTTGGGGTTTATTGAAACAAATGACCAAAATGCTCAAAATTTTGAAAATGTTGTTATTAGCGCGTTATCTTCTTTCAAAATTAATATTAATAAATGTCGAGGTCAAGGATACGATGTTGCCGCGAACATAAGTGGGAAGTACGCAGGACTTCAAGCTAAAATAAAAAATCGAGTTCCTAATGCTAATTTTATTCAATGCGTTGCCCATAATTTAAATTGGTATTATATGACACGGTGAAAGATGTCCTAGACATTAAAAAATTTTATGACACGGTACAAAGCATTTATGTGTTTTTTAGTGGAAGCTTACCACGTTGGAAAGAATTGGAAAGTAATAAAACCATTACTGACAATAAGAAGATTAAAGTGACACTTAAAAAGCTTTGCGTTGCGAGGTGGTCAACACAGTTTTGATTGTTTAATTGCAATATAATACAATTATCAATTTGTGATGCAATCGCTAGTTACTTTAATGGTTGTCTGCAAGAAGGCAGTTGACAGAGTAGAAGCCAATTCTATTCACAATATATTTAACCCGATCTGAGTAGAGCTTATGAACTAGTTTTTTATGCAAAAGGAAAATTAACAGCGTTAAGAGAAAATTTTAAAAATTTGCAAAATGAGGCATGCAATTTGGCAAAATTATAGAATATTCAACTAATCCTAGACATGAAGCGCCCTAAAAATATTAAAGAAATTTTTTGAAGAATTGACCTTTGATTCTGCAATACAAGATCCCTTTAAAAAATTTCAAGTATGTGTTTTTAATAGGTCTCTAGATATAATTGTAAACCAGTTAACCAAGCGGTTTTTAAGCATACAGCAGATAATGGAAACGTTTTCTTTCATTAATCCCAAAAATTTCTATTCATTATCAGACGAAGAAATTCTTGAGAAATCAAATAATCTTTTAAGGGAATATAAAAACGATTTCAGTGACAGTTTGTCGGCACATTTAATTAATTTTAGTTCTTGTGCAAGACATAAAACAAAAAAAAGTTTTTCGAATTAACCCGTTTCCTAATATTACACAATAAATGTATGGCAAGCAGTCTCCCAGATGTGTGCATATTATTATTTTTGTACTTAACTCTCCCTGTAACGTTAGCAGCTGACAAAAGGACTTTTTCTCAATTAAAGTTGATTAAAACATACTTAAGAAGTACTATTGTTCAAACTAGGTTAAACGATTTAGCAGTATTAAGTATAGAATAGAAACATGTACAAAAAATTAATGTGGAAAGTTTAGTCGTCGATAAGTTTCTTTTGTTAAAATTTAGGCGATTTGGTGTAACTAAATAAAAAAGTTTTATATGTATATAACCGCCAAGGACAACGATTTCTTTTTTCTTTCATATATTTACTTTATTTTAAATTATATATAGGGATCCCTTGTTATTTCCGCGGGGAGGCCCTCATTCCCTTCCTACGCCACTGTGTACTAATTATAGTTCGTCAGACAAATAAGACTCTAAATTGTGATGATTAAATAACGAGACTGCGCACTTTACACCGTGCAGCAATATCGGACTAGTTGTAATTGGGATGTCGTTGACCATGACATTTTCAAAGCGGCAATTTATAGTTTGGTTTCTCCATCTGCTCTAAATTGCTTTCGAGTATTGGTTGTAGCGGAGACTGTTGAGTATTAATGCCACGATCATGGTTGACATAAAAATCGAAGAATCAATTAATCTGAAATTCTTTGTGATATGAAAAAATCACCAATGGAATGTTTATCAATTGTTAGTCATACGAGCGCACTAGAAAGAAAAGGACGAGAGTTGATCAAGAATGACTCGCCCGAATTACTGCAACAGAAGAGGAAACACAGTTGAAGAAGAGGGGTCAGGGGATATCAATCAAAACAAAACCATTGAATTTGCAACCCGCTAATAAAGTATAAAAGAAACAAACAATAATTATGATATTAGTAACATACAAATTAAAACACTTTATATTTGTCTACATAATATGTAACTTGTATACAAACCTGCCTCGTGAGGGTATCAAATTACCAATAAAATAATAGGGCATGACCCCTAAATCTAAAGTACCCAAACGTTTCGGAACATTGCCTCGCAAGCTCACTACAGTCGGTGAGAGGGTGAGGTTCATTAAGCTACCTGATTGACATCTATTAGTAGATACTACTAATCTGACACGTTAAGTGCCTTCCAAGTAAAGCTTCGTACCTTGGGAATGTTAATTAAATCTTTGGATTATATTTTCTAAGAACCCTGCTCTGGATACTTGGGAACGAAGCTTTTGAAGCCGTTTAAAATCGCAGACATATTTATGCTACAAAACCGTTATCCTAATAATTGGGACGCTAAAATTAAACTAGAAAATAAACCAATTTGAGAAATAATAGAGAGTTATTTTTACATAACCGACTGTACTAAAACAGTATGTTACAAATATATCTACGATGACCTTACCTAATCTATTTACTAACACTACAGTACAGGTGACCACCTCACCTCACAGAAATCTGTTAATATAAGAAACGGAAGAAAGGTATATATAATAGCACCACCACCGAATTATCTTTACAACTATTATATGGGTGGGATAACGTTAGCTCAGTAATCCATCCTTATAAATCAACAGTGTTCAAAGTATACCTTCATAAAATTATCCTAATAGTTACACAATACCAGAACGTCAACCATAACGTAAGCTAGCAAAACAATCGTTTTATACAAATTAATACTCTTCTACTGTTTACAAAATTCAAATGAATAAACCGTAACGTAAGCTAACACAGCAATCGTTTTATAAATATTGGTACTTTTCTAGTCTTTACATAATACAAATAAATAAACCGTAACGTGAGCTAGCAAAGTAGTCATTTTATAATGATTATTACTCTTCCAATATTTACCTCTAGCATGTTGTTCAAGACCCAGGTAACTCAACCGACATACTACGGTAGCCATCCAAACATGTTGAAACAAGGTGTGGAATTTCCAGACTAAAGACAGATGAGTATACAAGAGCTGGAACCCATGACTCGGACTTAAGCTTAACTTACTGATATACCCAAAATACCAAATCCGGATAACGGAAACTGAGAGCCAGGAGCCAGGCTAAAGACATTTAACGTCTTCATTGGCGTAGCAATAAAAATATTAGTCACTTACCAGTCACGCAGAAAAGTAAAGGAAGTTTTACATTATACAAAAAGTTTCGTAACTGCCTGTTTAAAATTACAATAATCGTTATAAATACAACAATCAAACAGTACAACCTGCAATAAAAACTGGAACTTTTCAATCGACAACATACAAATTGTTTTTTTTTAAAATGTTCACGAAAGAAACCCTTTCCAATAACATAATCCAATATGTCTCGATAACAGCATCTAACTTGTTTTCATTCCACGCCAGAATCGTGGATGCAATAGAAATGATAAGGTACGGAGAACCTCACATTCGCAATACAAAGATCAGGTGTTCAACGACCGTATGATGTAGGCCGCTTTATACCAGAATTTTCGAAAATCCATCATAGCCAATTAATGTAAAATGCAAGCATAATTCTACATATTACGCGGCTTTATCTAATTATGATTCAGACGAAGTCAATTAACAATAATATATGTTGAATGTTATGATTATTATATACAGGTCGTATAATTTATTAATATTCCCAACCGTGAGAGCGAATATTGACCAAAACAGGATCTTTAATTGGAAGAATGCCGGAAAGTTCTAACGTAGGAAAGTGAACCTAACAAAATGTTAAAAGAGTTGCCAGGTAGTAACGTTGTTGGCCCTCACAAACAGTATTCTGAGGATTGGGAGGAGATACAAAATGCTGACTGTTTTTTCGATATCAAGGCTGGTAATCATTGTCTAAGGGTGAAACACTTAATCATAAATACTAAGGATATGTTCTAATTAAGCTAAGGAAGAGTGGAAGAAGAGATGAGACTTGTGGAAAAACGACTTGTAGTTTCTGCACCATTACGACACGCCAATTCATAATACTCTTAGTCAACACTTCTTCTAAGAAATATCCTTTATTAATGTAAAAGATTATGGTGGTGGTGGTATTAAAGATGACATTCTACGTTAAATAGAAAACTTTAATTAGTAGAGTTTGCACTGTTAGTTCTTCGTTGGTCGCACGCTTTTTATCCCGTCATTAATCGCACATATAGATTTTATTTAACGTTTTAAGTTCTCCTAACAGCAAAATTTTTGAAATAAAAACTCATTTTATTTAGGTAATATTACATTAGAAGATTGTTTTCTTAATAAACTAAAATAAATGTTATTTGCTGTCCACTTCGAAGTCTGCATTTCTAACTAATATAAACTGTTGAAGCAGTATGGTCCACACAAACAGCAATTTTGCAGCTCTCACATTTATGCGGAGTGAATCAGTTTTTCGAACTGAGCAATAGCTACGCGAGTTACATATCCCCTAATTTAATATAATATATATTATATATATATATATATATATATATATATATATTCAAATGAAACCATGAAGTGTTAATTGTTACATTGTATAATTGAAGGACATAATAAAAGGTTTATGAAAGTTCATAAACCAGACATGAGAACGGAAACAGTTACTTTGTATTCCAGACGTAATATGATACTGCAGGTGCAGGTCACAGTAGGTTATAAAACGACAATTATGAGAATCAAGATTATTAAAATGTAATACTGTATATTGTATTAAGAAATAGCAGACATGAGATCTGCATTTCCCACAAGTGATGTAAGAGCAGGGATAGTATAAATACTCTCAAGAGCCCAAGATCGTCAGTCAGTTTCGAGCTTCACAACTTTAACATTGTTGGTTGTTCAAACTACTGATCCTAGTTGTAATTAAATTAATTAGTGAGTAATAACTTGTAGCAATTTTATTTTCCACCTAATATATATATCTGTATAATCAATCCTTTTATTAAATATTAAATAATATAATACATTATAATGTTATCCAATCCACTTAATTTAATAACATCTATTGTCCAATAAAGAACTAGTATTTAGTTCATGTTAAAAGTTAAATTCTACGGAGACAATATAAAAGCTTTTGTTTGGTATCCTTTCTTAAAGCCCCCTCTACTCAGGAACCGCAAGGTATCGCTGTTACCAGGCGGCAACAAGCTCGGCCGGCACTTCTAACACAGCTGGGGTTCAAGCAGGTCGATAGTTGTTCTTAGGAGCGATGTCCTTCATTGATTTTTGGTGTTGGAAGCGTGCACGATGGAAGATTGCACGTGTAAGCCATCTTCAGAAATTGTTTGGGATGGTCCATGTTTTTGTTGAAACCAGTCGTGAAGAACGATGAAGTTTTTGTTAAAAGACCATTAGGAACAGTAAGTGAATTTGTTTCTATAACAATATTGATTGAAATTTTCAGTGTAACTTTGGGAATAATTTAATTTAAAATATATTGCAACGTAAATTATAAATAAGCACTTTTCTGAATGGTATTCATGCGAAATTAAATGAAAACAATTCTATTCTTATATAATATGAAATCACATATATAATTTATTCAAGTTAATTACAAACAACATTTGCTTTCTTATGGTGTGAATTACTCCTGGAACATCTGTAAATTGAAACGCAGATAATGGAAGCCAAGTGACGTGTTTTTCAGTATGCAGCACAGCTGTTTGTTTAAAATGGAATATTCCGTTGTTAATACATGCATCAGCTTTCAAGCAAGTATTTAGGTGCAATTTGGAGTTCTGGTATGTACAAAAATTATATTCGTATGTTGTTTGAACCGTCGACGTAGTAACGAGATAAATTTTATTTTAACTGACTTGTGTTAACTTTGAACAGGTCAAGGACAGACCTCAATTATATTTTTCGTAGTTATACGATATGAATCTGTAATTTGTTCCTACAAATTTTTTTATTAACTCAATGAAACATCAGAAGATGTCACTACTACTTAGATAAAGTAAATTCTTATAACTTTAAACTTTTAGAAATTAAATTTTTACATTTGATATTTTATGAATACTTATCTGTAATTATCTACTGTGAAATTAAGGTAGATCTACCGTAATTAATTTTTTGCTATAAATAAGCAATTTATGCTTTGTCAATTTGTTATATAAACCTCATTAAATAGTAATTGGTACGGATATATTCAGTACCATTGTAATTAACTCTTTCTAATTTAAATTAACTTATAAAGGAAGACATATTTTTTGTAGAAAATTACTTTATTGGATACCAAAAAGAATAGATTCTTATTTTCGGACTAAAGACTATCTTTTATTTAAGAGGAATGAAAGTCGATTCTGATTGTATTTAATTATTGTTGAGTTTGAATGCACAAACAGTGCTTTTCTTTGTTTAATTTGTTCACAGGTGCAATGGAGGATTGCTAAGGTCAAAGTCGAGCCATAAGGTAAGATACTTCAAAGATTAGGAGGTCTTTAAAAATTATATAGCGGTTATAGGAGAAAGGTTTCCGCATTAGCCTTGTACAAGAGACTTGTATTAGGTCTCCCCAGTATAAAAAAATACGGTGGCGCCTTATTCTTATTACTAGTGGTCGCAATTACACCCCGACCCACAGCTCATTCTCTACCCAGAGCATATAGTTCGACTAGCCGCTTTACCTTTGAGATTTCTTCAACATAGAGCCACCTTCCATCTTAACTTGCCGTGGGCTCCTTTCCTAATTATCGGAAATTCTCGTTAAAAAAAAAAAAAGAATAGTAAAGGTTACAAATAGCGGTCAGCGTGTAGGCCTCGATTGCTGTACCAATTGTATAAACACATAAAGTATAGGCTTCGATTGACTTTGGTTGTTTACACTTGTGGTTTATAAATCATTTACCCTCAGATTAATTTAGTCTATTGATGTTATTGTTTAATTGAGTTTAATTTGTAATTAGTTAGTTAGTCTATCCCATGATGGCTGAGACGTATCAAGTAGTTTATTTGCATAAAGATGAGTTGGATTATGAATTGAGAATCCGTGGAAGTGTTAGCAGCAGACCGATGCAGGATAAGAGGAAAATGTTAGGCCGATTATTAGCCAAAGAAACAACATTACCTGATTTTATTTGTCAATTAGCTCTAACGGAAATTGATAGTATGTCAACATTAATAAAGTTGTGTAAGAAATTAGAAGAAGCTTTCTTACATGGTAAAATTGTTTGATAGGAATATTATTGTTCTTTTAGTCGCAGCTTGTAGTATTTCAGTGAATAATAATTCACAGTGTAGTTGATAATAGTGATTTGTATTTAGGTTTTTCTTCCATTTGTATTAGCTACAATAGTTGTTTGATAAATTTTTTATAGTAGAGATGATAGATGTTTATAATTTGGTACACTGGTTTTTACTGTCGGTAAACCGTTTCAAGATTGCTCTTGTGCATAGGCACGTTTTGTTTTGATATAATTTATTTTGATAGCAATTTTGATTTATTTATATCCGCATTGCAACGCAGTATGTTAATTGGTTGTAAGTCTAAGTGAAACTTGTCGTCGTGGTTGGTCGGATTAGCAGTATGTCAGTCTAGACGAGACTTAGGAAAAGTCGGTCGCTCAGCATTACATTAGTCTAAACGAGACTCGAGGTAAGTTGTCACTCTAGCAATTTTGGCATCACTATTTTGAGATTGGTGATGAGGTTATAATTTTTGTTTATAAGTCTAGGTGAGACTCACAGAGGAGTTTGTCACCCCAGCAAGTTTATGCGTTGTGAAGTACTTTTGTCTATCTTGACAGTTTGATTATGAGTAGTGTAAGAGTGTACTAGAACATTGATTTATTGTTATCCTAGATGGAAGGTTGAGAGTAATCTAAATTATAAATTTATTATGTTTAAAATTGTCATTGTCTGCGAATTTAAAAGAGAAGGTGTTCTTAAAGTTTGAAGTTCATTGGTTTAATGTTTGAAGTCATGTTGATAATTTAGTTGAGATCAAGTTAGATAATGTGGATCCTTGGTATGTGTCTCTTCGAAAAAAATTTTAGCTTTACCTGATGATTACCCACAATGGAAGGTAGAAGATAATTATGTATTTAAATTTCTTTCATCAAATTTACCACTCTCGTCGAATGTAAGGAATGGAAATATTTAGTCCCTAGATCACAGAAGGAAGAGGTTATTCGGATAAATCATGACCCTTCAGTGGCCGGTCATTTTGGTTTTTAAAACATTGGCACGCATACAAGAGAGTTTTATTGGCCAAAATGCGTATTGATGTGTTGAAATTTTGTAAAATTGTTTAACGTGTGGTGCACAGAAGGCATCGAATAGAGGACCCCTTGGTTTAATGGGAAAGGAAAAGAAGTGAAGTTCCTTTTCAGATTATCGCTATAGACCTTATGGGCCCATTTCCACGGTCCAAGGTTGGACACAAATGGTTATTAGTTATTGGTGATTGGTTCTCGAAATTTACGTTATTGTTTCCGTTACGTAGTGCAAAAGCGCATATAATAGAACGTGTATTGGAGGAAAAAGTTTTCTTAGTTTATGGTGTTCCCAAATATATTATTTGTGACAATGGCTCACAATTTAGTGGTAGAAATTTCAAGGCAGTATGTAAAAAATATGACGTTCAAAAAATTTGGTTTAATGCAGTTTACTCTCCCCAATGTAATTTTGTAGAGAGGATAAATAGAACAGTCGGAACAGCTATACGTTCGTATATTAAAGAACATGATACTTGGGACATAGAGTTACCCCAAATTCAGTATGCGATTAATTCTGCAAAACATCATGCCACTGGTTATTCGCCAAATTTCTTAGTTTTTGGTAGACATGTTCCTGTGTCTGGAAAATTTTATGGTCTTGAGGTGGAACCCTCAGTTGATATTGATTTTATTTCTAGTGATAGACCTTCGTATGTGTCAGATCATCAAGGACTATTTGATATTTTTATAGACGTACAGAAAAGGTTACATTTAGCTTACATGCAGTCTAGTAATTCATATAATTTAAGGAGACGTAACATTTCTTTCGAAGTAGGTGACAAAGTTTGGAGGTCAAATAAAGTTCTTTCGAAAGCAAGTGATAAGTTCACAGCTAAGCTTGCGCCAAAATATGTTTTGAGTATTGTTAAAAAGAAGGTTTCGAATTTAATTTATGAATTGATTAATGAAAATGGTTCAAGGGCAGGCAGATGGCATGTTAAGGACTTAAAACCTTATTCAGAGTTCAGTGGTGATATTGAAGAAGAGAACGTTCTGAACATTAATTAGTGTTGTTGATATATTTAATGGTTGATAGTAGGAATTATTTCTGTCTTATCTTTTAGTAAAGGATTTAAATATTGTATTGGAATACTGTTTGGTAGTCTAAAATTTAGACGTTGGATAAGAAGTATAAAAAGAATTTTTGTAGTGCAGTAAGGTTGATACTAGACTGTGCTGATATTGTTAGTTGCAAGTTATTCATTTGAGTCAAGATAAAAAGTTACATGTTTCCGTTTGTCAAATGATTTCATTTGTCGTATGATTCTCTAGTTCAAGGTTATAAAGGAATATATAGGTATTTTTATGATTAAAGTGTTTGATAAATAAAGTTGTATATATTTGGTTATTATTTTCTTTCGGATTTAAGATTAAGGTGTTTGATAATTATAATGGGAATCAAGTAGCTTGAGTCCATATTAAATATTGGTTGGAGGTCAATATTGTTAGTAACTATGATAGTTATGTTTAATTATGAATATTGCGTGAGATAGCAATGTTCTATGTTTGATTATGGATATTGCGTGAGATAGCAATGTTCTATGTTTAATTATGAATATTGCGTGAGATAGCAATGTTCTATGTTTGATTATGAATATTGCGTGAGATAGCAATGTTCTATGTTTAATATGAATATTGTGTGAGATAGCAATGTTCTATTTTGTTCATTCATGCGTGAGTGAGATTTGTGAGAAGTAAGACGTGGTGGCGTTTTACTTGTCTCTTCTGGGAAAGAGATATTTCTACATTTTGGTTGCATATACATGCGGTAGATTGTTAAACGTTAGTGATTTCAAGACATGTTTGCTGTTTTGAAGTTATGTTTGTCGTGGATCTCAAAAGTAGTGAGAGTCCTTTTCTTCTTTTGTAAATATGTAAATTACGGTTAATATAGTAAAAATATGTTTGTCATGATAATTTGATATTTTCATTAAGGAATCATAATACGGCAGTATTATATGTTTTGTTGTTTAAGTTTCGAGTATAAATGAGTGATATAATAACCCCGAATATGATTAAACGATAATGAAACCCTACCGATTAAGACTTCCCGAATTTGTCCCCTTGTGGCGTATAGTACGCGTAGTTACTCGTCACTCATTTTCAGTTATGTTGTATCTTAAGTGGTAATTTTTGTTTTTAGTTTGTAAAAGTTAATAATAATAAGTTGTGAATATGTAACAATAAATTCAAAAAAAAAATTCTTCGCATTTATTCCAGAATTTTTTCTCTTAGAAAGAGGCAGTGTAGCAATTTTATTTTCCACCTAATATATATATCTGTATAATCAATCCTTTTATTAAATATTAAATAATATAATACATTATAATGTTATCCAATCCACTTAATTTAATAACATCTATTGTCCAATAAAGAACTAGTATTTAGTTCATGTTAAAAGTTAAATTCTACGGAGACAATATAAAAGCTTTTGTTTGGTATCCTTTCTTAAAGCCCCCTCTACTCAGGAACCGCAAGGTATCGTTGTTACCAGGCGGCAACAAGCTCGGCCGGCACTTCTAACACAGCTGGGGTTCAAGCAGGTCGATAGTTGTTCTTAGGAGCGATGTCCTTCATTGATTTTTGGTGTTGGAAGCGTGCACGATGGAAGATTGCACGTGTAAGCCATCTTCAGAAATTGTTTGGGATGGTCCATGTTTTTGTTGAAACCAGTCGTGAAGAACGATAAAGTTTTTGTTAAAAGACCATTAGGAACAGTAAGTGAATTTGTTTCTATAACAATATTGATTGAAATTTTCAGTGTAACTTTGGGAATAATTTAATTTAAAATATATTGCAACGTAAATTATAAATAAGCACTTTTCTGAATGGTATTCATGCGAAATTAAATGAAAACAATTCTATTCTTATATAATATGGAATCACATATATAATTTATTCAAGTTAATTACAAACAACATTTGCTTTCTTATGGTGTGAATTACTCCTGGAACATCTGTAAATTGAAACGCAGATAATGGAAGCCAAGTGACGTGTTTTTCAGTATGCAGCGCAGCTGTTTGTTTAAAATGGAATATTCCGTTGTTAATACATGCATCAGCTTTCAAGCAAGTATTTAGGTGCAATTTGGAGTTCTGGTATGTACAAAAATTATATTCGTATGTTGTTTGAACCGTCGACGTAGTAACGAGATAAATTTTATTTTAACTGACTTGTGTTAACTTTGAACAGGTCAAGGACAGACCTCAATTATATTTTTCGTAGTTATACGATATGAATCTGTAATTTGTTCCTACAAATTCTTTTATTAACTCAATGAAACATCAGAAGATGTCACTACTAATTAGATAAAGTAAATTCTTACAACTTTGAACCTTTAGAAATTAAATTTTTACATTTGATATTTTATGAATACTTATCTGTAATTATCTACTGTGAAATTAAGGTAGATCTACCGTAATTAATTTTTGCTATAAATAAGCAATTTATGCTTTGTCAATTTGTTATATAAACCTCATTAAATAGTAATTGGTACGGATATATTCAGTACCATTGTAATTAACTCTTTCTAATTTAAATTAACTTATAAAGGAAGACATTTTTTGTAGAAAATTACTTTATTGGATACCAAAAGAATAGATTCTTATTTTCGGACTAAAGACTATCTTTTATTTAAGAGGAATGAAAGTCGATTCTGATTGTATTTAATTATTTTTGAGTTTGAATGCACAAACAGTGCTTTTCTTTGTTTAATTTGTTCACAGGTGCAATGGAGGATTGCTAAGGTCAAAGTCGAGCCATAAGGTAAGATACTTCAAAGATTAGGAGGTCTTTAAAAATTATATAGCGGTTATAGGAGAAAGGTTTCCGCATTAGCCTTGTACAAGGGACTTGTATTAAGTCTCCCCAGTATAAAAAAATACGGTGGCGCCTTATTCTTATTACTAGTGGTCGCAATTACACCCCGACCCACAGCTCATTCTCTACCCAGAGCATATAGTTCGACTAGCCGCTTTACCTTTGAGATTTCTTCAACATAGAGCCACCTTCCATCTTAACTTGCCGTGGGCTCCTTTCCTAATTATCGGAAATTCTCGTTAACTATAAAAAAGAATAAGTTAAAGGTTACAAACTTTGATTATTTTTGATTTAATAAGTTAATGAATATAACGTACCTATTTTTTTAAACTATTTGTAATTTCTGTATAAATAAATTTGATAGAAGAGTTTTTTATAAGAAAGCCTTGTTAAAAAGAAGCTCCAAGAGGCCCAAAACCTATCTCGCGTAGGTTTTTGCGTTTAAACCGTATCAGACCTCTCAATATTTTTATTCTAAATACCGGCGATCGAGTATATTTTCTGTTGAGTGAAACGTGGAGGTGAATAATAGAAACTTGTCTCATCATGTGTGGCTTTATCAGATTCTTTGCCAAAGAGCTAATAGAATGACGCCTTTATGTAATGTTTTTGATATTTTATTTATAAATAATTTGGGTGTTCATTGTTGCAATATTTAGAAGACTACAAAACACGGTAAAAGGCGAATTATTGATGTACTGGATTACAGAATATTCCGCTTTCATTTTATCGGCAGCATCCACACCACCACTTGTACAGTGCTAAAAGATAATAACTTCCGGTTTATGTTGGAAAGAATCTGGACCTATAGTCTCACTCTCATGGAAAGTGGAAAGCATACGTACATTGTTTGGAAAAGTTCTAGTGGAATATCCCGCTTATTTATCCTGATTGTGCTAACAAAAGTTAATTTATAGTTTAGATAAAGTTCATTAGTAAGTGGTTCAGATGTGAAGTAGTTATCAGCATTAATATTCCCTCCCGATTTATCAATTGGTTCTATTAAGTTCTTTACCACACCTGATGCACCGTTTGACTTTTGATAGGGACGCGGAAATTATTTTCGTGGATAAATTTACATGTTATGTACATTGAAAGTCCTCCAACATACATTTTAATTCCGTATTTTGTAGGTTTACTAGGTATATATCGACGAAATTTACAGCGTCCTCTAAATACTTCCAACATTTCATCAATTGTCACATATTGACCTGGGCTGTAACTACAATGACACTTGTGCACAACAATTTTCAATATCTCAAGAATAAGCGCGAGGTTATTCAGTTTTAATTGTTTTTACCTGCTGGATTTATCATCAAACCTGATGGCTTGCACAAGAATATGAAAACGTCTTTGCGGTATCATTGCTTGAAAATATTCCGAAGCGGTTTCATTTTTTGCATACAGTATTTATATGTTTTGCTCTTTTTACAGGTGCCAAATAAAGCAAACCCAGGAAGGCCAATATTTCAATTAAATCTGTAGGTAGACAATCTTACGGGCGTTGGTAAGTAACGCACATTTTACCAAATTCTTGATTTGTGATGGTAACAATAGCATCAAGTGTATTCGATGTAAAAATTATTTTCCAGCAATGTATAATTTCCTTTATTTGTTTGGATTTTCCTATAACCCCAGAAACTTTTGTTATTGTATTTTGTTTGCGTGTTTTGGTTGTAACAAACTTTTTTGTTTCAACCATCGGACACTATTTTTTACAATAAATTGCGGAACTTTTTGTAGAAGTGCTGTCAGAGTAGGTTCAGTAAGATCGTCATCGTCAGAGGATTCCGTATTATGATACTGTGTTCAGTCGTCCATATCACAACTAAATTCTTTTTCTGACAGAATTTGTTCGTATCATTTTTGCCATTTTGCATCGGTTTTTGGTAAAACTATACCTATAAAACATACAGTAAATCAACGGTACATGTTTAGCCCTACTTTTCTTTCTACAACTACGTCCTCTATTTGGACTAAAGAAAAAATTGTTTGACACAAAATGCAAGGTTACTTTTAATTTACAACTTCTATCCCAAACCCTCTCCTATTGTAACCATAACTTATTACTTTTGTATCTGCAATTACAATAAATATTAGAGAAGTTTAAAAGTAAATAAGCAATTTTTTATAACCGAACCGAACCACGTTCTTTATTAGATACACTATTACTCCATACCGTTCCGAGATCTATTCATTTAGAACGATATGAAAGTAATAAAAATATTTTGTAATAAATTATAGTAATTAATATCTTGATAAAACTTTCCAAAAGTATTTGCAATTCGATAGAAGATTCACGCACCTAACTGGTTACATGTTAGTCATACTAGCATTTCACGCTACACTTAGCCCTTACATGAGTTAGATGATGCACGATGACCAATAGGAGGCATACCAAAATTTGAAGAAAAAGTGTGTAGAGAATAAAATATCGTTATTGTTTCTAACACCGCTACCGGTGAAGGGTTAAGAATGAGTAACGTTGATATCCACGATTTAACTTTTTTCGAATCAGCTACAAAAAATATTTATTTGCATAAATAAAAGAAACTTGTATATCGAGAGAAAAAATTCTTTGTATTGTTTTCTAAGCAGTTTCATTGGCGTCACATTAATTACATGCAATAATATTTTAAAACCAAGTTTCAGGAGCAAGCCTAAGAAATTACTATCCTATTGAAAAGAGTCTCTCAAAAAGCCATTACAATAAAGGTTAATGGGCACCTCTATCTAATTATAATACCTTAATTCTAACAAGTTTAAGGTCCAAGAAAACGTATATTGCTATTCGTAATATTCTCAATATATTTCAATCTGACATATTAAATCAAAGAAAAACAACAATAAGAAAATTACGCGCAGCAGGAGGTAAGGGCCATAAATGCTAAAGCTCTGTTGAAAATGAGTGTCACCTTGTACAGCATACGTGCTTTAGTATTTCGTTTATATATTCTAAATGAAGCGACCCCAAAGCGTTAAAGAAGCTTTTATGTTAAACGGAAGTGGTATTTTAAATAAACTTGAGATTCCACACAATAAAATATAATTATATTTTTAGTGAAGTTTTAAAGACAACCTAACCGAGGTATTTTCCTTCGAACGATATCGCGGCTAACCTAACCAAACCGGCAGGAGAGGTGGGCGTGGTGGTGTGTTCGTTCGACCTAACCTAACTCAGAAAGAAAGATAAATTAGTCGTGTTTGTATCCTTTTTAAAGGATTTTTACCGAAATTGTTATTATGGAGGGTTTTTACTCTGGGACGAAGATTTTCATTATTGCACCACAAGGTACAACTGTTTTATTTATAAAGATAAACTAGTCGTGTTTGTGCTCTTTCAAAGGATATTTTACTGAAATTCTTCTTTTTTCAGTCTCTTTACCCTAGAATGACCACTCAACCCACAAACAATTCAGACGTGTCGATTTGACATATCGGATCCGTCTGAAGCATTATAGCGTCGGTCGTAAAGATTAATAAAAATAAAATAATTTTAAAAAAAAGATTAAAATAATTAAACATATCTTTAGTAACGCGTATATCAATAACCGATATGTGTAAGATTATGAAAATTTCTACGACTTTAAGCACAAAACTAATCTAGTCTTATAACTAGAAAGTAATTAAATAGTAAAAACTAACGTGATGCGAAAAGGTTTTCTTCCTTTATCAATTGATCCGGTTTCACTGTTTTTGTTGATTCGTAGTTTTTCCGTAGGCTTTTTTGTTAATTAGAATTAGCAAGTCCTTTTTCCTCCAGGTTCCACTGCAGCACCTAAAAGAAGAAAATATTTACTAAAACATTAAAAACGTAAGAAAAACAAAACTGCTATATAAATTCTTTGTGGTTAATTATAAGGATAACTTTAAGAATTTTGATTTTCGTGTTTTGTTTTTCAGGTAAACTTTGACAAAGCGATTAAAAAAAACTTTATTAAATCGTTTTGTCAATAACGATATATATGAAATTTCTAAGATTTTCAACTACAAAACTTATCTACTCTTTTAATTAGAAAGTATAACTTACGCGTTGTAAAAATCTTTCCGCTCCTCATTGATTGGTTCGGATTCACCACTTTCGCTGATTCGTAGTTTTTCAAAGCGCTTTTTTCTTTATTCAAATTAGCAGGATCTTTTTCTCAATTTTCTTGTAGGTGTTGAGCTAACTTAAAAATATTATATATTTTTTTGGTAGTTTAGTTATAACTTTCCTTTTTTCTAAACTCGTTGGCTGATCGATTGCTTAATCTGCTGTTATTTAAATTAGAAGGATCTTGTTCCATAAGTTTTCGTTTGCAGCACCTAAAAGAGAAACGTCTCTAAATATTGATTACGTAAATATGGTAAATACTTTGCTGTACATAAATATAAAAATTGTTTTTTTTAACGAAATACGTATATGATATAAAGAGACATAATTAAGTATATTTTTAACAGTACCTATAAATTTTGATTAACTCCGCTGATAACGTATCGCAAAAACTTCACTAAAAATATAATTATATTTAGCTGTGTTGTATTTTCTAGAAAACTAAAATTATATATATATATATATATATATATATATTGCTGTGAAATAGGGTTGTTTAGGGGGTGTATTGAGTAGTAAGGGTCGCGCAGTAACTGTAAATAGCAATGGGAAACAGAAAACTGCATTTATTTAGCAAAAAAATAAATAATTCGCACATTATGTAAATAGCAATCATTTAGCACCCTGTATATGGACCGTAATTAACTTTAATCAATGCCAGTAAGCATATCTTCCAATAATAGAACGCGTATTCAGCAGAGAAATAATCATACATGTAATTAGAATACGTTGAGAAGTGTTCAACAAGTTTATAAAACAGATACGCAGAAGATAAAATAAAACCTAGTAAATCTGCATGCAATTACGCTTGTAAGAAAGAAGGAACAAAAGGCGCTTTTTTAAGAAAACGCACTTTTAAGGAAGAGTTTAAATACATACAGAAACGAAAACAGCATTCGTGTTACATCATTTATTTTTGTACAATTCTCCAAAAGCTTTATCTACACAAAACAACAGACATAAGCTAAAAGTACAGCAACAATAACAATAACAAGACGATCAAAGATTGTAAAACAATAGTAAATAACAGCATGATACGGAACTCCAAAATAGTTTCATCAGAAATCAGCTTGAAAATATAATAGGAATGTCCAGAACAAATATGGTTGGTTGCAAGGCTGTTTGAAAAACCAATCCAAATGTAGAGAGCAAAAGCTATATAACGTCTAGAGGTGATAAGGAACAGTCAGTCTCAATTTAAAGCACGTCGAATTTACAATACTCTTAATCAAATATTTAGGCGTCAGATAAATAAATTTTATATTATAGTGAAAATAGTGCTGTGTAAGAATTGCGTTAAGAATATACGAAAAAGCTTTTGCAGTTTTTGCAGAAAATGTGAGTAGAAATTGGGTAATTAATTTAAATTAAAGGTTTATAATGATATAGGGCTTCTAATTCATGATCCAAAGTCTGGTATTCTAGTCCAATTCTAATCCGCTTCTAGTCCACTTCTAATTCACTATCCTAAGTCTGGTATTTAGAAATTCTAATTCACGACGATAAGTGGAATAATTCTAAATTCATAATACTAAATAACCTACAAATTTCAAGTGGTATTTAAGAGAGGAGGTTTAAGGCGGATCCAGAGAAATATAGAATAAAGCACGAGGTGAATTTTGAAATAAGGGGTAACCGTTCTGAATTATTGGTTCAAACATAAGTTAAGGAGTGCAAAGCAGAGCATTGATTTTCGATTGAAGATTATAAGGGGGTTTGATCTACAACACGAAACAACTTATCAGAAGATCACAGGTCAGGGCTACCTAGTTTTAAGGAATCTTTTTAAATTTAAATTTTAACACTAAATATATTAATTTTCTCTAACGCTTGTAAGGAGTCAACAAGAATATTGAATACATTAAAACTTACGTAATAATCTTAAAAGGGTCTTAAACGTTCCAGATTTTTTTTGTAAAAGGTGCCGTTTTTGGTGACTTTAAATTAATTTAAAATGATAAATTTTGGGATAAATGATCCATATAATATTTTTTACTTTCATTATATAAATATTGATTGACTTTGTTTTATCAACTCAAACGGGTAACCATAAAGGGCAAATAAAAATTAATCATCGTAACGTTGTGCACTCTGTGTAAATTAAAAAGTGCTAGCCGTGGCATAATAAAATTAGAATATTAGAGGAAAACAGAGCGATGGCGTTCAGCTGGACGTTTATTACATCGGTGTGCGGCGTTATCATATCAATATATAATAACACCTCCATTGTCACATAAGGCTTCTTTAGTGCTGTGGGGTCGCATTAGTTTAGAATATTTAAAAGAAATGCTAAAGCAGAGTATGATGTACAAGGTGCTATTAATTTTCAACGGAGCTTTAGCATTTATGAACCTTTACCTCTGCTGCGCCCAATATTCTTTCTTCTCTTGTCGTTTCTCTTTGACCTAATATATCAGTTTGAAATATACTGGGAATATAACAAACAGCAACATACATTTTCTCGAACTTCAAGCTTGTTAGAATTAGGGTAATATACATAAATAGGTGCCTATTAAACTTTAATGTAATAACTTTTTGAGAAACCTTATTCAGTAGAATAGTAAATTTTAGGATTGCTCCTGTAACTTAGTTTTAAAATAATATTGCATGTGTATGGAAAAATATTGAAACGCTAGTTCATAATTAATATATTGTATAAAGGTAATAAAGTGAATTATTAAAATATAAGGTATGTCAAAATTTGCGGCCGGGAAAAGGGTTGCTGATCTAGATGGCTTCCTGGTAAGTGGTCATCGTATCGATATAAAAAAAATGGTATGAGCGTACAATGTCCAAACATATTGCACGTTAAGCTAAAATATATACAAATAAACAGTAACTTGAATTAGGTCAGTGCTGAACAGAATTAATACTTACGGCACTTTATAGACAAAGGGATACAACACGCATTGTCTAAACAAATAACAGATCTAATAAGGGTAGCGAGTCCTGCAATGGCTCAAAGGGACACAACACGCAATGAACCGACCCCAACTACCGCCAGAACGCAAAAGGATACAACTCGCAATGCGTTCAACAAATTAATAGTGAGAAGTGCAATAAACTCAAAGGGATAGATTAACACGCAATGGGTTCATCTCCATCTATTAATTTAGGTATATAGCATTCATTTACATTTTACTGGGATCACCTGGTTACAAGGGGATACAACACGCAATGCAACCTCCTAAGAACTGTTAAATGGCCTTCATTATAATTATTGAATCATCTTACTAATTTCAACACTTAATAAGTTCTCACGCAAATTACTTTTCCTTCAATATCAATGTAGCTTTAAATTCATGCAAATACATAAAGACAAATCGCTCAGTGATAACTCACCAATTAGGAATTTAATCCGTTAGGAACACACACACACACGCACACGCACGCGCGCACACACACACACAATTAAAATGAACTGTTTACACAACCACTAAAAGAAGTCAATTAACCCCTTGTCCTGGTTTCTAAAGGAATTTTTCTATGGACCCGACTAACAGGAATGTAACTAACACCCATCGGTTTAACCCCCACAAAATAACAAGTACCTGCGGCCTTGAAAGGCGACTAACTATAGCACATTCCTTGAATTTTATTTCACGTTACCTGCAATTTTCTAACATACCTTACATTCGGCCATCCTGGTTTTCGCCTTGTCCCGAGGTGTCAAACTCCTCTGCATCGCTCCCGTCAAAATCTAAGGTAACACCATTTTCGCCACTTTCGCTGTCGGTGGCGTCTGAAACACCACTTGGTACTATCCATGGTTTAATTTTATCCACTGCAACAATGTTTTCATATTTTGATATTCGATGATTTTGATGTTTGATGAGAGTATCGCATGTCGGTGACTAGATATCTATCACGCGAAGTATTGCTTTGATGATCATAGGACCGGCATAAGGGAGTACCAGTTTGCAACTCGTTTCGTAGGAGCTGCTTTGTTTCTCTATTAGTACAAGGTCTCCAATTTTATATGCTTTGGCTTTCTTCCGCTTTTTGTCATAATGAAATTCTTGTTTTCTCTGTTCAGCAGCTATTTTAACAGCAACATCTCTCCGAAGTGTTTCGAGATCTTCGAACATTTTTGGCAGTTGGATTATTTCATCTATCAAATGTAAATCATCCCAACTCTTTAATTTGAATCCATATAACAATTCGGTTGGGGCTTTTTCCGGTGGTTTTGGAAGTTGTGGAGTTAATAGCTACTTGAACATCTTTTACATGTTCATTCCAACGATCTTCGTCAGATGTCACAGCTAGGAAACATCCTTTAATCGTGCGGTTTAATCTTTCTACCTGGTCATTTGCTCTTAGAGTAGCAACTGCATTCTGCACGTGTTTAATGTTGTTGGAGTTACAATACTTTTGAAATTTTGAAGAAGTAACGGTGCTCCCTTGGTCTGTTACAATAGTATTGGGGTGTCCATAATAGCTGTAGATTTCCTATAGATAATCAATTACGAGTTTGGTGTTTGTTGATTTGACAGGTTTGAGAAAAATAAATTTTGTAAAAGCGTTAATGACGACTACAAATGGATTTTGCCTCTATGACTTTTAGGAAATGGTCCAGCATAGTCTACGTGCAGTATATGAATGGGAGTTGGAATTTTCTCGTTGGAATGCATAAAACCTTCCGTTCTTCCACTGGGGTGTTTACTGTACAAGCAAGCAATGCACCACGCTATGTGTTTTTCGACGTATTCTTTTATACGGGGAAACCAATAGTGTTCGCAAAGTCGTTTGAGTGTCTTTTCGGCACCGAAATGACCTTTTTCGTCATGAGCCATTCTGACTATCTGATGTCTCATTCCACATAGCACTATCCAAAGTAAGCCCCTAACAATAATGCGATATAATCGTCCGTCCCTGACGCAGTGCGTAATTTTTATATATTTTGTTTTCATAGTCGGTTTTGGGTGTTTCCGCTAAGATCTGTCGGATCAATTTTAATTTCTCATCTGTTAGTTGGCTGGCTAGAACCCAATCAGCTTGCTCTATCCTTAGCACTTCCTCGGGAGGTGTTTCACTAGTTGCCAGATTTCTACTTAGAGCATTCACGTGCCTTAACCTATTTCCAGGCCTATAAATCACTTGAAAATCAAAGTCTTGTAGTTGTAACCACCATTGTGCAATTCTAGGTACAATATCATTTTTTATGCTGGAGGCTTTTAGTGCATTGCAATCTGTTACGACAGTGAAATGAATCCTAAATGTATATTTTAAATTTTTTTAAACTTTCAACTACTGCCAAGGTCTCTAATTCAAAGAAAAGGGTGTTTGCTTTCAGCTTTAGTAGTTTGCCTGCTGTAAAATGCAACAGAATGTATTCGTCCGTGTATTTGCTTTTGCAGTATCATTCCAGCGATTCCATGTACACTAGCATCTGTGTGCACTTCGGGGGTAGCTGCTGGATTGTATATAGCTAAAATTAGTTTTTGAGTGAGTCTTTTGCGTAAGGTGTCAAAAGAGCTTTGTTCATTGGCTTCCCACTTAAACTTTTCATTTTTCTTTAATAAATTGGTTAATGGTATAGCAATAGCAGCATAACCTTCAACAAAGTATCTAAAATAATCTGTGAGACCTTAAAACTGACGAACGTGGTGAACTGATTTTGGAATCGGGAATTCCTGTATTACTCTAATCTTGTCGGAACTGGCTGTACTTGTCCATTGGATATTCCAAAACCCAAGTAAGAAATAGATGTCTGCAGGAAATAGTACTTCTCCAGATTTAATTTCAGACCTTCTTCACGTAAAAACTGAAGAATAGTTTCCAGATTTCGCATGGCTTCTTCGATGGTACGAGAATGAATCGGTACATCGTCAAAATGAACAAATGCAAAATCTTTTGTAAAAACGAGGAGTCTGTTCATGGATCTTTGGAAAACTCTGGGAGTATTAGTAAGGCCAAGAGGGATTCGATTAAACTCATACTGCCCATCGGGTGTCACAAATGCAGTGAATTTCTTTGAGCTTTCTTTTACCGGTATTGATGGTAGCCAGAACGCAAGTCTAGACCTATAAGGTATTTACTACCATGCAGTCTATCAATTTGATCGGAAATTCAAGGCAAAGGATGCTGTTCCTTTACTGTTTAAGAGTTTAGTTTCCTATAATCAATGCACATTCGTTCCTCACCATTTTTCTTTTTAACTAGTAGAACGGGCGAAGAATATGGTGAACTAGATTCGCGAATAACTCCATTTTCTAGTAATTCCTTAATCATTTTCTTAAGTGTCTTTTGTTGGGTTATTGCCAAGCGATAGGGTCGGTAAGCGAATGGAGTATCGTTACTTAATGATATTTCTAACTCGGCCGATTTTGCACAATCTACATCCGCGGTATTTCGAAAAAGACAATCTCCATAATTGTTAAGTAATTTAATAAGGGCTTCTCGCTGTTGGTCAGTTACGGGACCTATGTTAATATGTTCTTTTGAGAGTGGCATGAGTTCGGTGGATTTGATTCCTAAAATTTGATTATCAGTATGGACGGGTTGTTCACTTGCAGGAATACAAGACCATGCTCTAACAAAAAGTTTATCTGATCCAATTTCCAAGTCATCGTCTGACAAATTTACTATAGGTATAACTGCTTCATTATTAGGGCCCAAGTCAATTATCGTTCGTGGAATGCAATATTCGTTTCCCTCTTTCAAACGCAAGCTAACTTTAACTAATAAATCTTTAAAATAATTGTTATCTTTAGACCTAACAATAATATTAGCTAGATAATCTCTAAGAACCACAGCGGAGCTTTTTGTGTACAAAGCAACTTTCTGGGATTTCTGAAAAACACCTATCTTAACTATCTTCCCGTCGGTGATAAATAACTGTTTACAATTCTTAATCAGGATCACTCCTGGTAACTCGGTAAATGAATGTCCTATTAACACGGGTACATCTTGTTTTGAATTTGGAACTACATGTAAAGTAACCTGTGCCTTAATACTGTCTACTTCTAATGAAAAGGTTGTCTTCCCCAACGACAAACATTTCCCGTCACCATACCTCTTTATTAAATCTTTGTTATTGGTATCGATGCTTAATCCTAATTTCTCTACTTCACTAATTTTTATTGCTATTATCGTACTACCTAAGTCTAAGTAAGCCCTAGACAAATTCCCATTAATAAGAACGTCCTTAAAATACTTTTCGTTGGGTTTTACATCATTTTCCACGCCTAGTCATTTCACGGTCTTTGTATTACCGGGTACCTTTTTGTTCTTAAAATAGCAGTCTTTTCCTTCGTGACCTGTATTGCGACAAAAATCACATCTCTTCATCTGGCAGTAGGGCATCTGATGTCCAATTTTTCCACACTTGTAAAACCTTGACGAGTTTTCCTTTCGCTTTTTAATTATTGGTTTCTGTGTTTTATTATTGGAATATGGAGTAACAAATGGTTTAGGCGATGGACCTGCTTGTATATAGTGAAAAGTGCTTAGATACTGAAATAGCTCTTCCGGAGTAGAACAATGACCGGCTTTAGCAGACGTTTTAATCACAAAGTCGTCGATTCCACCAAGAATACATGACACCGCGTTGCTTCCCGTAATCTTACATTAACTTAGGAGAGTTAATTTTTCGTAGTAATATTTTTGGTAACGTTCATTAGGGAGTTTCCGTCGGCGCATCATACTAGAGAGGACCTCGTAATAATCCGGTTAGGGGGAAAATACATTATAATTTTTTGCTTCCATTCTTCCCACCTAAATTTCATAATCTGTGAACCCTTATACCAGACTTCTGCCAAGCCTGTTAATTTGGACAATGCCGCGAGAATGGTAGCTTCCTCGGACCATTTGAAAATTTCTTTTAGTTCTTCTACCTTTGTGAGCCAAATTTCAGAAGTCTGTTCCCTGTCTTCCGGGTTAAATTCTGGTACTATCGACATTCCCTTAGATGTGCCCGTGTTCGAATCTTTATTCACATTTTGTATCAAATTCATCATAATTTCCGCTCAACTGAATCACCACCACTAATACTACTACTACTACTAGCAGTTCCAGGTAAGAAAGCCTGAGAAGGCTCCGGTTCAGATTGTTTTCGCTTTAAACCCTTACGACTCATTTTGTCGGAAAGTACTCAATTATCACCTTTTACAATAACTATCAAATAAAAGTATCCCCTTTATATTGAATCAAATATTTAACCTTTTTGCTGAGCAACTCAGATCAGCATCGCCTAAAGCACGTGAAAAAAAAGATTCCACTGCTGAAAAACTGTAGGGAAAAATATTGAAATGCTACTTCAAAATTAATGTATTGTATAAAGGTAACAAAGTAAATTATTAAAATATAAGGTATGTCAAAATTTGCAGCCGGGAAGAGGGTTGCTGATCTGGATGGCTTCCTGGTGGGCGGTCATCGTATCTATATAAAAAAAATGGTATAAGCGTACAATGCCCAAACACATTGCACGTTAAACTCAAATATATACAAATAAACAGTTACTTGAATTAGGTCAGTACTGAACAGAATTAATACTCACGGCACTTTATAGACATTGTCTAAACAAATAACAGATCTTATAAGGGTAGCGAGTCGTGCAATGGCTCAAAGGGACACAACACGCAATGAACCGACCCCAACTACCGCCAGAACGCAAAGTGATACAACTCGCAATGCGTTCAACAAATTAATAGTGAGAAGTGCAATGAACTCAAAAGGATAAATTAACACGCAATGGATTCATCTCCATCTATTAATTTAGGTATACACCATTCATTTACATTTTACTGGGATCACCTGGTTACAAGGGGATACAACACGCAATGTAACCTCCTAAGAACTGTTAAATGGCCTTCATTATAATTAAAGAATCATCTTTCTAATTTCAACACTTAATAAGTTCTCATGCAAATTACTTTTACTTCAATATCAATGTAGCTTTAAATTCATGCAAATACATACAGACAAATCGCTCAGTGATAACTCACCGATTTGGAATTTAATCCGTTAGGAGCACACATACAGACTCACTTAAAACGAACTGTTTACACAACCACTAAAACAAGTCAACTAACCCCTTGACCCCGTTTCTAAAGGAATTTTCCTATGGACCCGACTAACAGGAATGTAACTAACACCTATTCGTTTAACCCCACAAAATAAGAAGTACCTGCAGCCTTAAAAGGCGACTAACTATAGCACATTCCTTGAATTTTATTTCACGTTACCTGCAATTTTCTAACATACTTTACACATGTAATAAATATACCACCAACGAATCCTGTTTGAAAATAATACAAAGGAATTTTTGTTTATACGTACAAATACGTACAAATTTTAAGAAATGCATTTGCTTTCAACTTCAATAATATATTTTTTTAAGCAAATAGAGATTCTTGTGTAGACGAATGTTTGAAAGTTAAGAGATTTCGAGATGATAAACGTTGCCCATTTGTTAACAATGCAAGCACTATTTTAAATTGGTTGGAATTCCAATTATTGTATAAGTAGTATTATTACCAGTTTAAAGTGTAGGAGGTCTTAAATTTTAACTGTGCCGGCGTTTATGGTTATGACAGTTGTTGCTTTTAGGTGAACTTTTATAATATAAGACACTTTAATCTCAAACTATGTCGTTCAAGTTATAGGTGTCTCATTAAGCGTACTGTGTTTTCTGTTATGATCAGTTCTGAAAAAAAAAAGAAAATTCCCGCTCAATTTTCAATAATTCTGAGTACAAAAAAATTTAACCAAAGTTGATTTGCAGTTAATAGTTTGTCTTGCTGGCATAGATTTTGACTGAAAGATTTTAAGTTGATCCATTCATCTAATAATTTAAAATGTTACAACTTGTACTTACATCATCAAAAGAAGTGTTCTATTTTTAACGTGATCGTAACAACGCTTGCAAAATATTAATTTAATGCAAAAGGAATTTTTTTTTTATTAACAACATAATAATTTTTAACTTATAAGGCTTGCTCCGGCAACACAAGCTTGTGTGTTCCCAAATATAACAACACCCCTGAAATAAAGTTGCTGAGAAAAATGTAAAAAGCATGATGAAGAATTCTCTTTTAAAAAATTTTAATTCTAAGACGACTTCCGTAATGTAGATAATGCTAATTATCCATTGAAAAGTAAAAAGAAAATACGACCCGGTCTGGAACCCGGGACCCGCGTTTGTGACAGGAAGCATTGACATCGACAAACTATACCCCAGAAATTGCGTTGTTGACAGGAATGTAAGAAGTATCGTACAGAATTACTTTTCAAACAATTCCAATCATAAGGTGTAAGTCAATTACTTTAGTGAAAACGATTTGTGGTGATAAGAAAGTTAAAGAAAAGTCCCTTTCTTGGATATGCATAATATGAAAGCATCTAAATCTTTTTATCGATAGAAAAGGAAAATGTATGTCATACTGATTTCAATAGTTTAAGAAATATGATAATACGCTAAAATCTACAAATTCTGCCATTGAAAAGTTGCATTAAAACTACTGTATAAGCAATAAAACACTTATATTTCTTGATCCTTTTACTTAAACAGCAGGTATTATAAATAATGATGCAAGCAGACAGAATTTTCAGTAAAAATAATTTGCCCTGATAACAAAGTTAAACAATTACTTACATTGGAAATGAATTCATTATATAAAGAATACCTTGAGAAGATCTACATACTGTTTTCGTAAACGACGTTGAGTTCTAACTAATTGTGTTTGCTTAATATATTTATTAGTCGTCAAACTTTTACCCATATACACAAACTACGCTGATATTGTGTCATACTTAAACATTTATTACGCGATAATGACAATTTATTAAGTTTGTTCAAACAAGACGGTCTAAATTTAAAACATATTGATGATAGCGCTAGTTGCTCTATAATATAATTAACTATGTATTTGTTATTATAGCTAATTTATTCGATTCCCTTATGATGGAGGGAAATCGACAGTCTTCCGGCTAAGCTAGGGGTCTATTCCTCGGGTAGAGCTTGTGAGGAGTGGTCGTGGGTTTCACAACAAAATCATTGTCTACTTTACTGACTCTTAAGTGCAAAATAGAGGTGTAAAAAGGGCGCCACCAAGTCTTAGAATTATTAAGGCACGGGATTCCCTAAGGGAGAACTTGAAATTCCTCAGGGGAAAAAACTGCTTTTACTGCGAGCACGCAGGATCTGAAAAAACAATGTTATTATAATAACAAAAGATGCAAGAAATACACTCTTGCTACCTTATACAATAAAGAAAAAAGTAGTTATTAATACCAAAAATTTAAGAATAAATAGCAAAAGGAAATTTAGATATTAAACTTCTTGAAAGCGCTGTTTGGTACCTCTCTATTGAGTCAGAGCTAATATCCATATTTTTATCGAAAAGAGTATGTATTCTTATACCTATTAATTCATTTCTCTCTACCTTTGGACGCATTTGTCCAAAATAAAACAGTTGTTTGATTAAATCATATGTTGGTTCTGTAATTAAACATCTTTTTTTGTGGTAAAAATGTTATATATAAAAATGTACATCAAAACGTGGTCTAACCTTTTAGATTCGTATATTTAAATATGAGAATTATGATTATCTGTACTATGAATCAAAATGTTAATAATAGACTTAGTATGACCGTAAAAATAATAAATACCTAAAATGCACAGATCTGTTCACCTTGGTTTACAAATATGTGTCATATTGTCAAAGCTAAATAAAAGTAGTTCCCATAATTACTTATGTCACTGAATATGAAAGAAATACTTTTCAGGATTAAATAATGAAATTCATAATTTTAATTATTTGCAAAAGTGTCTATTATAAGTGATAATTTATATTATACTATTTAAACAATAAAAGTTCTCATTATTACTTTGTAAAACAAAAGTCGTAAAACGCTACCATGTTGGTTTCAAATATTTCTTTGCTTGTCAAATTATTCTGAACAGCTGTTGTTATGTCAAGTTCTTAGATTAATGCTTACCTTGGCAACTCCTTGTACATTGCAACTTCGTAACAACTATACCTTGTTGAAACCAGATGTGTTAGCATGAGGCTGATGGACAAACAAGTGACGTTAGCGAACTTCCCACATCTGCATATTATGAAGGCGTAAATTTGAACTTCTTCTTTTAAACTAACGACAAATTGAAATCTTAACAGTGTATTATACTGGACCATTACAGGGAACCATTTTCAGGAACTTGTGGTGCAATCTTTCGAAGTAGATCGAAACATCAAATAAATTCATGGAATAAATTATTCGAATAAAAGCGGTCGAACAAGCCACTCTATGTGCATTATTTTCGACTTTCCTTTAACTTATGTTAAAGCGAAATTATTTAACGATAAATTGAGTAATTAAAACATGACATCTGAACTTATTAATTCGTAAGCTTAACAGCAGTGAAATTTGCAGAATCAATATTTATTACATTTGAGTTAATGAAATTAAAACTTGATAATTTATTGAGATTAAAAATCATAAAACCAGCGAGATTAAAAATTGGCAAATCAGTGAAATTAAAATTGGCAATCCAGTGAGCGCTATAACAAAATCATTTAGTCTACAATAATAATGATTTAATTTGCTTACCATTATTAGAAACAGAACAAAGTTCAGTACTTTCAGCACCTGATTTCATTGCCACGTCTATGGCGATTCGCACGTTGCTAGCTCAAACCATATTCTGAGCCATGGTGCGTGTCACCGAAGTGAATGCTCGAGCTCGACTGACACTTCGTTCGGCGGGATGCGCACAATAATAAAAATCGCTTGACATTTGAAGTGCTATTCAAATGTCCAACGTTTACGAACAAAGCTTATACTATTATTATTAATTAATATACGCTTCGTGATTGGACTATACGGTACTGATCTGAACATTTATTAACATTGCAAAATTAATTGTTTATTTGAATAAACGATGCAGTGTAATTTATAATTAAACTTATAGACTTTTATAAGCGTCAAAAAGAATTTTTACAGCCCATTAGAAAGAAAAAAGCAGCTCGGCTCTGACCTCAATCCATGGACCACGCGTTTGCGATCCAAAAGCATTGGCGTAGAAAAACCATGACAAATACGAAATATTGCATGCTAGTTTATGAATCGAAACAAAACAAAATTAAAATAATATAAAGTAATTTTTAAAAATACACAGAGTCGTAAAAAGTTGTCAAACATTCGACCTCGACGACTTCCATAATGTAGATAACTTTAGTTGTCCATTGAAAAGAAGAAAAAGAGAACACTACCCTGCCTCGGACCCGAGACTCTTCGTTTACGATCTGGAGACCTTGGCACCGAAAAACAAAGACGCATAGATTTATTTTAAAAAATGCGAAATTAGTGCTTTCTTGTTTACGAATTGAAACAAAACGGAATTAAAATAAAATAGAGTAACTTGCAAAAATACACAAAGCGTCATAGAAAGTTGTAAAATACTCGACCGCGATGACTTCCGTAATGTAGATAACGTTAGTTGTGTATGGAAAAGTAAAAAGGAGAGCACGACACGACCTCGAACGCTGAACCCTGCGTTTGTCATCCGGAAGTATTGACACCGAGAAACTGATACGCATTGAATTATTTTTACAAACGCTAAATTAGTGCTTGTTGGTTTACGAATTAGAACAAAACAAAATTAAAATAAAATGAAGTAACTTGCAGAAACACACAGTTTCGTAAAAAGTTGTAAAGCATTCGACCGCGATGACTTCCGTTATATGGATAACGTTAGTTTTCCCTTGAAAGGGTCAAACCCGGGACCCGCGTTTGGGATCCGGAAACATTGGCAGAGAGAAACAATACCTCTAAACTAACGTTATTGAAATAAATATAAAATGCATCGTAAAGAATTCCTCTTGAAACATTCTAATTCTAAGGTGTATGACAACCTAAATTACTTTGGCGAAAACAGTTCGTACTGCTGGCAAAGTTAAAAATTTAAATTTCTTACTTGCTTATGCAAAATATGAGAACATCTAAATTTTTGAGCGATACAAAAACAAAATTTATATCATTTGATTTCAATATACATTCAATATACATTCCTCTCTTGAAACGTTGCGTTAAAACCGCTGCGTAAACAAATAAAAACCATGTATTTCTTGATTCCTTCGCTCAAATAGCAGGTGTTATAAATAATGGCGCAAACAAATATAATCTTTGACTGATGAGAAAGCTAGGCAATCGATTACCTACGTAAGAACATTTCTATAGCGATAAAAAGGTAAGTTTAAAGGATTCGATCAATGGGTTAGGCATTTTTATGAGATGCCAAAAACTTATAAATTCCTTCTTTGAAATATAGCACTAAAACCGCTCTCATCATTATTATTAGGTCTTCAATCCTAAAACGGGTTAGACACGTACATCCATGGTTTCCTATTCTGAACTAACCTACACATTTCCCTGAAATTCCCACAGCCTACATCTTTCACTATCTGCGGACAATAGTCTATTCTAGGTCTACCTCTACCTCTACCTCTTTTTTTTCATTTACCGATTTCACCGATATTCAATAGTATGCGAAGGTGGTAAAGCAACCTGAGGCTACCAAGATACCACAACGCTTAAACATTTGCCGGATTAATAGCTTTTCAATTAATCCCTTCGCACAATCGTTATTTGTTAAGAATATTGCAAAATCAGCACCCAAAGTTATTCAAAATTACCATCTGGTTTTAGTACAATTATTTTTTCTCATTAGGGTTTTTCGTCTTGAAATTGGTTGAACTCGTACTTCCATTGATTTCTATTTTATGCTAACCTATACATCTCTTTAAAATTTCCACAGCCTACATTTTTCACTATCTGTGTTCAATAGTCTGCCTAGGTATACATCTACTTCTCTTTTTTTCTTATCCCTACTTCTAATATATATTCATTCCTTAATATGTGTTCTAACATACTCTCTCCTGTATTTTACTGTTTTCCACATACTTCTTTCTTCCCCTACCATTTCTTGAACATCTTTGTTCTTCATCATACGTCTGTAGCACTACGTTTCAAAAGCTTCAGCTACTGTACAAATTTCATAGCCGTATAGCGCTGTGCGCCACACATATGTTTTCAGAAATCTTTTCCCTGTTTATATATTTGTTTTGAACATAGTAGTAGCTTTTCTTGTTAAATGCAGCACGGCCATGTCCTAATATTTGTCTCATATCCTTTGCACTTTTTCATCTTGCGTTATTTGACTTCCAAGGTAACAAAAATTTTTAACCTCTCGTTTCATATCTGTATCCTGGTTTTTGATTTATTTTTCCTTCCTCTACATACTAGTACCTTAGCATTCATTAATAGCTCCTTCTAACTCTTTCTTGCTAGATGCTAATACTGCTATATCATCTGCAAATCTAAGCATGTAAATCTTTGGTCCCTGTATATTAATTCCAAATATCTTCCGGCTTTTGACAGTATTCGTTGCCTCTTCAATGCTATGTACTATCTACTATCCGACTGACCCTAAAACACATTCCAATCTTTTTGAGTATTTCGAATATTCTTCTCTATTTTACATTCTCGAATTCTTTTTCAGATCTACAAACAGAATTTACACCCTTTCTCCTTTCGTTTAGTCTGCTTTTGTATTTTCGCCTTTTTTCTATTAAATACAGAATATCCTTTGATGGTTTCTTATTTTCTTTTTGTTTATATTACAGAATATCTCTGGTCGCCATGTCTAAACTGGATTTAATGTTATTCAATTCCGTTTCTACTTCCTTAATATAAAAAATTTTCCCGCTATCTTTTAGAAATTCATATGACTTTCTTGAAATCTTTTGTGAATATCTTTATCTTCTAGTTATGGTCAATATCTAAGGTAACTGAAGGTAATATGGTTAAACTGTCAATATGGCCAAATCCCTGTATTTTACAGAATGTTAGCTTTAGAACGTAAATGAGGCTTTAGGTTCATCAACTGTCAGGTTCAAGAGAGGGGGGAACCTCAAACTCATACCTAATGCGCGTATAATCTTCAGTGTTCTGAATACCATCTTTGTGGCGTTACTTAACCTAGTTATTATAATTTCTGTGTGAAAGAAAAATTATATAAGATAGGAGGAGGTAAGGTTTTTTATATTTTCTGTTGTGAATAAGTAGCACAAATACAATAACTTTAAGTTGTATGTAAACATTTTTTATAAATGTAAGGTGTTCTTGTGAAACTTGTCATCAAAGTCAACTGTATTAGATGGGAGTATTATGGCCAGTCCTTATGTAAGGCAATATGGCCATGGCCATATTACTCTACAAATGCCATAGTTGCAGATATTGTTCTTAAATTCTTAGAAAGGGCTTTTGGTTAATATTTTGCATGAATTTTATTATTATTTCAGAATGCCTAGGCGTCATGAGTGTCTCAATTTGAGAGCCAAATGGAAACAAGAGAATATAAATGGTGCTGTTGATGCCGTAAAAAGTGGTATGTCTGTTAATGCAGCAAGTCATACATATGGGGTCCCGCGGCGAACTTTGAGGCGTTATCGAACAAAAAATCAGATCTTAAAGTCATCTTTGGGTCGCAGAACTGTACTTAATTTGAATCAAGAAACTGAATTAAGCCAAAGGATTATTAGACTTTCTGAAATAGGATATCCTATTACTAGTAAAGTATTAAGACGAAGTGCATATCGTTTCACATTGATGAATAACCTCAAAAACACATTCAATGACACCAACAAAATGGCCGGACGGTATTGGCTTCAAGGATTTATGGGTCGAGACCCCGAAATTCGCCACAGAAAAGCACAAAATTTAAATCCGACCAGAGCACAAAAGATGAATAAAATTATTGTGCAAGATCACTTCTCAAAATTAAAAGCGATTATGGACCACATGAATATTATCGGTAAGCCTGAAAAAAATATACGATATCGACGAAAAAGGATGTAGGTTGTCTCTACACCACCAGCAAAAAGTTTTAGCTAAAAAGGGCGCTACACGCGTGCATATAGTTGCTAATGAACACGGCCAAAACGTGTCTATTTTATCATGTGCTAATGCAATTGGAACAGCAATACCACCCATGATACTTTTTAAAGCAAAACGATTGAAAGTCGAATGGGGTGACACGTTGCCTCCAGGAGTACCATACAAATGACAAAAAAAGGGAGTATGATTCAAGAAACATTTATACTATGGCTAGAACCATTTTCAAAATTCAGAGTATATGGTGAATGTCTTGTGATTTTTGATGGGTGCAAAGTGTCATTTAGACTATACAATTGCAGATTAAATATTACTGGGACGATGAAGTAACCCAGTATTTTTCGGTTAATGCAGCTGAACGGTCCATATCTAGATTGTGTTTTGGAGGTATTTTTTCGAAGGTGTGGGATAAAACAATGACACATGCAAATATCAAACCTGGCTTTAAAGCAACGGATATATACCCCTACGATGCTAGCGCTATTCCAGACATAGCATTTGCTCCTAGTACTGTAACAAATCGAGAATTTTTGGAATCAGAGCAAAGCACAGAGAGAAATACATGTACCGACAAAGGACAAATAATGAGAAATACAAATGAGTTAGACAATGAAGTAAAAAATGGAGAAACGTGCAAAACCAAACATACGTCCCAAAAGTCGGATTCCACCCGAAAACAACTTCAACCATCCACATCCGGTATAAAACACAATCAATTAAAAAGAACTGACAAGGACAAAAATAAAATTTCAACATTCAGTGGAAGACACCGCAAACTAAAGAATATCTACCTTCAGACACAAGCAGTGAAGATGATTCCAGCATTAGTATTCACAATGAATCTAGTGATAAGGTAGATTTTAATTCTTATTCTCAAAACAGCGATGGAAAGAATCTTAACGTTTCCTTTAAAGACATATTCAAAAGTCCTGACATCAAAACTAAAGTCAAAACACCAAGGAAGTCAGCAATTAATTGTAAAGCTCAGGTAATCAAGAAAAGCCTCTTTAATGAGAATGAAAACTAAACGGTTATTAATAAGACTGCAATTCCAAAAAAGAACCGCCCAAAAAATCCTAAAAGAATCTTGGTACTGTAAATTATGCATCGAAGAGCGGCAAGAAGATAATACTTGCAAAGAACATGTTCACAAAGCATGTGTTGGCCTTACAGCAACTAATAAACTGAACATTTTTATCCGCCCATTGTGCGAACAATAAGTTGTTATTTAGTGTTAAATATTTTGGAACAAATTTTTTAAGGTCTGTAAACTTCTTTGGTTCCTAATTTTGAGAGTAAAATAACTGTTTTATTTGTTGTTACTATTTGTTTACAACATTTTTTTATACTTTTGTTATGGCCAAATTCATATTAAATCTACAATGGCCATATTTCCCACAATGTGTGGGTAATATGGCCAACAAGCAATTTTTTTTAAAATGTCAAATTGCTAGTGATTTTTTAAAACGCATTCTTTTAGTATATATATGCGCATAATATGATTATTATAAACTACTACAGATGTTGATTGTGAAATATCTGCAACTAATGTTGACTGTGCGAAAAGATATATTGGAAAAAATATTAAATCGGCAAATCTTCAAGTGCATGGGAAACTTAGCAGCCACAGGCTGCTTACTCTTCTTCACAACCACTGAATGCTGGGGAAATATGGTATATAATTGTAAAACAATAGAAGGGGACCAAACTGCATCTAACAAGAAAGAACAGCGCCTATGATGAAAGACAACAAACATGGAAACAAGAAAAAAATTGCTGAAAGCATATGTGTGGGGCACAGCACAGTATACCTATGAAATACGGGCAGTAGGAAAAGCAGACAGAAAAACGGTAGCAGGTTTTTGGAATGCTGTACTTCAGATGTATCAAGATGATAGCATGGACAGACAAAGTTAATAACGAATAGGTTATAGAAATAGTAGGAGAACAAGGATATCTGTGGAAAAAAATAGGAGAAATAGACGGGCAGAATACGTTCTAAGGCATTTTTGGGGAATAGTGTGGGATATATTACAAGCGGAGATAGGAAAAAGGAAGTAGATGTAGACCTAGATCAGATAGTGATAGATGCAGAGTGTGCATGCAAATTTCAGGGAAATGTGTAGGTTAGTTCAGAATAGGAAACAATGAAGGTACGCGTCTAACCAGTTTTAGGACTGAAGACCTAATGATGATGATGATGCGCATTATATATTCCAGGTGTCGCTGGCACCATAAACAGTTTAAAAAGATTACTAATTTTTTAGAGAATCGCAATGAAACCTTAATTTGGCCATATTACCTCCACTTACCTTATTTATATCTGCTTCTGAGTAACTTCTACAGTCTGTTACATGAATTCAAAATTGTTGTCTAACAAAAATGTAACCTATTTGATATCTTCCTATGTCTCCTGGAATTTTCTACATGTATCGTCTTGTAGCATGATATTGAAGTAACGTATTTATAATTGTTAAATTGGTTTCTTCTCAAAATTATACCAGCCTATTTCCCCTGTCGTTTCTTGTGCCTTAACCAAATAGATCTACTTACCGTTCCTTCCCTACCCTCGCCTACTACTGCATTATAATCTTCCATAATTACTAAATTTTTATGTCCTCTTACGAATCTTAAAATGTCATCGATATCTTTGTAGATCACTTCCATCTCTTCCTTACTGTAGCTAGAGGTGGGCATGTATACTTATATTATTACTGCATTTTCCGGTCTAGGTTCTAATATAACCATGCGTACTCTTTCGTTTTTTTGTAAGTAGTTTTCTACAAAGTTTCATACCTTTTTCCGTATAACTATCCCCACACCCAAATTTCCTTTCTTTGATCTTGTATGAATTATCTCAAAATCTCCGCTCCAAAAATCCCCCGCATCTAACCATCAAACTTCACTGACCCCTACTATGTCTAGTGCAAACCTATCCATTTCGATTTTCAAATTCTGTAGTTTACCTACTTTCTTCATGATTCTGACATTCCACGCTCAGCTTCGCAAAATGATCCCTGCTCTTCTTCTAAACTTTCCGATCACCTGCGTCGAAGTAATTCCCTCCTGGAAATTCGAATGGGGAGGGGACTATTTTAACTCCGGAATCTATTACTCCAAAGGATGCCATTATTTTAAATAACAATTGAAGTACGTTGTGTACTCGGGAAATAATGTGGTGGTTACCCGTTGCCTTCCACATCGTACTTGTGTGTTTTAGAACGTCATGTCAATTCCTGTGGTCTCTGCTACTTTAAGTTCCGAAATAGCTACTGCCCTTTTTCGGGGACCTGCCTTAGTCTGGTTCCTCACTAAAAACCCCACTAATTTGGTAGAACCTACAGTTCGGCTCCTTAGCTCACAGAAACACAGCAATTCTACCCGTTCTAGTATTATCTATAACTTCTTCAGGGTTCAGGTCCACTCATAACGAAAAATCGCTGTATAAACAATAAAAAAAAACTTTTATTTCTTGCTACTTTTGCTTAAACAACACGTATTATAAATAATGATGCAAGGAGAATTTTCAGTGAAAACAATTTGCCCTGATGACAAAGTTAAGGAATTGCTTAGTAAAGACAGTGATTTAAATAGCGGGAGTATCATTAAAAATTTGACTGTTATATATATATATATATATATATATATATATATATATATTGTTGTGATATCCGGGTGGTCGTTTTGCTTCTTTTTATTTTTAAATAATTTCTATTTTTAAATTTTTAAAGATACCTTTTCTTATATGCCTTTACTAACTCAGCCCAATTCACACAGAGCGCACGCCGATACGACAACAAAGACTGTTTAATCCCCCTTTTACTTTAGCTCCTTTTTGTTTGAATGACATAAACAAAACAAACCAAAATTTATATAATGTCCAAGAATATGTACATTTCATAGTTTAATAACTTTGATATTTTGATCTGATATTCATAAAATTTAACCCTGAGTCCATATAATAATATCTATCTCATTATGCCCAAACCATAACTTCCTTAAAGCCAGGAAAAATACCACTATCTGTTACTAGAAACACTTTCGAACGTTCAAAAGACGTTTTTTCTCTCTACATAAATTTTTAAAAGATTTTTGATGACCCCTCACAAATTAAATACTTTTATATACAAAAATTATAAGTTTTAAAAATTGAAGTAAAGCCTTATACTAAAAATAATATTTTTATCCATGACCTGCGTTCACCCTGCTCGTTTCTACTTCTTAGAACTGCCTCTGCATGTGGTTAGTCAGCTGCCCTGGATTGTTTCCATTTAAGTTCTCTTGCTTATTCCGTAGTACAGCTTCGCAGGCGGCTCCGTGGCGTAGTGGTATGTGTGTGACTACTACGCCCAAGGTCCCGGGTTCAAATCCCGACACGGTCCGCTTGAAAAATGTTAGGCGAGCATTTTTCACAATAATACACCCTCGTTCGGATGAGAGGTAAAAATGGAGGTCCCGTGTGTGAGTGTTGTCACGCACGTTAAAGATCCCTACCTTGCTTGGAACAGCAAGGGTTCGGCAAAATTCCAAATTTTCCAGGTAAAAAAAACTCGCTTCCTGGCCAATGTAGTACCTTCGGGTGGAGCATTGGAAAAAAATCACATGTAGAGTACAGCTTCGCACAGTATAACCTTTTGTTGATTAATTTTCCTTTCGATGCTCTGATGCCAATATTTAGACTTAAATTCGTTTCTTAAATTTGTTTACCTTGAAGTTTATGTAGATTTGCTCAGAGTATATTTAAAATAGATTTAGAGTATGCTTAGAGTATACTTAGAATGTATTTAGTGTGTATTTAAAGTATCCTTAGAGGATATTTAGGGATATTTATTAAACATTACTATTAGGTTTAATTAATAATTATTATTTACGTTTTTCACAGTAAACGGCCACTTCTATTATATTTATTAGCACTTGAATTATCACGACTTTTAAAATCTTTCAATCACTAAATAATTATTTAAATTTTTTTATTTTTACTCGTGTGATATTCGGCTTCGAATTGTTACAGTTTGTGCCTTGGTCGAAGATATACTGATTGTTTATTAAGTCTGTGTTCTATATGAAGACCATTCCTTCCACCTGTGCTTATTGGTTTTACTCGCTCACTTTGTTCATTGAGGTGCTGTATTTTTCCTTTATCATTGCAGCCTTTGGACTTTTACAAATTTATCATCCAGATCCGTGTCAAAATGATGTATTTTCTCACGTAGGCACATACTTTGCATAGCGTATTTCTCTGAAAATCCAACTTCGAATTTCGTTTAAGTCACGTTCTCTTGTTTATGTTTGCTATTGTTCAAATTCTTTCGTGTAACCAAACATCCTTATTTGTTATTTAGTACACCAAAATCTGTTGGATTTTATGAAAATACAATGTTGTAGGTCACGTAGTAAAGTTTCTATGATGATGTATTTGAATGCGTTGGTTTTTTATGCGTTAATATGTTGAATGAGATTTGTTTACAGCTAGCATGCCAGGAATTTCCTTTCAATAATTGCGTATATATTTTAATAAAACTCGTTGAGTTTAAACTGTTATTCCTGAGTATTTTCTTTCAATCTTATGTTTGTGTATTTAATTTAAAATGCAGTATACGCCGTACAAGTTATTTATCTTACTAAATATGATGTGATTTTTGAAGAATGAGCTGCCTTTCATGAATTAAAGTTAATTGCGATTCATATACAGTGTGCTCCTTATTGGCTTTTTGCTTAATTGTCGAGTTATTCCCATTTTATGATGAAATAGTTTGGTTTTCTGAACTTTAATAATATTTATATGTATCGCACGACCCTTACGACTCATTACACCCCTAAATTACCCTATTATCATAGCAATATATATATATATATATATATATATATCTGGCATGTTTCTTAAATAAGTACCGCTTTGATTTGTATAAAAAGTAAGTAAACTTTTTGTAACAATTTTACTTTTACATGAAAGAGCACACTTTTATTTACTTTTACACAAAATTGCCACTAACATTGAGGCATTTATCGCATCGAACAACAAGGTTATGTATTCCGTCGTCATAGAAGTTTGCCGCCTAATTTGGCAGCGTACGGTAACAATTTCGTAGATAACACTTCTTCAAACTTGAGGAAACGCCTATGATGTTTATGCAATAGCGGATTAACTTTTATGTACAATTGGTTTAAAACGAAATTCCTATTGCAATAATATACTTGACAAGCAATTACAGAACCGTTGCTGGTATCTATGTAACCCTTTAGGTCAAATTAATTCTTATAAATTTATGCACTGTAGACATTTTCCGTGGTTTTATCATGGATGTTTGATTTAAAGAACCCCATATTCGTTAAATTTGATATTGTCTCATCATTTTCAAATATTTTAAATCTGTTAAGATATGTGTAAAATAAATGAGGTAATCATATAGTACCAAAATCCATATATTCCATAACTAACTAAACCATTTTATTTAATTAGAATATTAAACAATGTCGCCCTTTTACTTGAAGGTTTTGCCAAGAACTTTCTATAATTCGGCTTATTTTAACAGTAATGTAAATATCCATAAATACTTATTAAACTGCTATAAGGCTAGTAAGTATTTATGATAATTTGCAAATTGAACTAACCTTTACCATGAAACAAAAATTATTCCCTCGTGCATATCAGATAGCAAATTGGACCACCATATACCATAAACCCTTACCTGATATCACAAGGTAGAGAATTTCTTGTTAATGAGGGAAGCCCAAGGTAAAGTTGGATGGAAAACGGCTTGAGGAAAAAAAAACTCTTTAGAGATAAACGGCTAGTAGAGTGTTAGCTCGGGGTAGATCATGAGCTTGGGTCATGGGTTGTCAAATGACCAAAAATATAGATAAAGAACGCCACCGTATTTTTCAATACAACAACATTGGAAAATACATGTACTTGTATTAGGGAAATGCGGAAACCTAAAGTCTACACCGCTTATGTAGCCACAAAACCTAAATATCAACCTTGCAAAGCACTTACCAAAATATCAATTGCCAGATGTATTACAGATGTCTCTGCATAACCTGTAAACAAACAAATGCACAACATGAACACCGTTTGTGTCCTTAAAAATATTCACCAAAAAATAACATATTTGATTTTAAGTTCCAAAAATATATACGCCAGGGTATTTGTTATCATAAGATAGAATAAATCTTTTGCTTATTAAGAACCAATAAATTTCCCTTGAATTTTTAATAATAAAAGAGTTAAGCAAAAATAAATTCTATTCAATTAAATTGATTTAGCTTGTTTCAACATTAATATTTTCAACAAAAATTTACATGAAAAGAAACTGGTATTGTTCTGTTTTCATAAAAAAAAACACAAACATCTTTATACTCCATTCTTCTACGTAAGTTTACTGTAAGGTATATGCTTTCTTAATTTAAATTTTTGAATTTTAATTATAGCCTTCAGTAGTACTACAGTCGACTTTACAAGTGAGAAACTAGATTATTTTACGTCATAGAAAAATGTATCATTCAAACAAAGAAAAGCTTTACTTTATATCCTATAAAAATTTATCATGTTCTTTAAAATTAAACTGCATGACCTCAAAATAATCAAAGATATTTTTAATTTAACACAAAATAACATGTGGTAATTATATTGAATAACTAGATATTTTTGACATCATATGTCAATAACAATTTTTTTAGTGAAACCATAACTGTCTGCTTGTGAAACAAATATGATAGGAAAACTACGGAGCCATCTTTAAAATTTTGTAAAGTTACGAAAATAAAACGGGATCCTTCTTACTAAATGAATTATAAAATAACTAAATCAAAGTAAAATTTCAACCTTCGATCATACGTAAAACATTTAAATAAATACAACTTAAATTAAAGGTTGAATGTCACTCACGTGCTTGTACAGTTCAATCAAAAAAACTTGAACATTTAAACCAGAACCAAACAACACCAGATGTCGACAATTCCATGTACATCTGCGATGCACGCAATATGAAAACATACCATTATGCTGAATTTTACGTTGGAATTTCTAAAAACCTTCAGAACGAAATATTATCCAACCAAAGAAAATCTCCGTTAAGTATGTCCAATTATTTTCATGTTTTCAAAATTTTAACTAAATCTTTATTTCAGTGGTATTGCACTACGAAAAACGAATTAGTAAATTTTATCAAATTAATTATACCAGTTGTTTTTATGATGAAAACACTTCAAATATTCTTCGCGTCTGCAGGAATCAACTGACTTTACTGATGGTGAAATACAGAATAAATTAATCATCACCAAAAGTTATCAGGAACCACATCGAAACGAAGATATTCATTTATTATCCTTTCTTACGAACTCTATTCCAGGCCACGTGCCTGAGCATATTGACTTTTCTCTGATCCGAAGAGCAGCTTACTTCTTCAAGCGCTAAACGAAATGCGATTCAAAATGACAGATAAACGATTGGAATTGTAGAAACTTAGACATCAAAAGTGAAGGAGCGCATAATCCATTATATACTTTATAAACTATCTTTTGTGATCAGAAAATTATAAATTATGTTTTTATATTATCGAAACATGATATTAGATTTATAAGGAATGTGTAACTAACTAGAAAAAAATACGTTACAACCATGCTACATTCTTTTAAGAGAACCAGTGACATTTTGCGCATGTAGATTATACCACTTTTAGAGACAAACACTTAAGACACATATTTGATTTAGAACTCTTCAGAGGGATAAATCGGATTAGTTTCTACTAAATTACGATAAAAACAAAGTTACTTGACAACTATACCTTATATTTCCCTACGAACAAACTAGAATTAACTAGCTTAAAAGACATTTTAAAAATTGTAGTATGGATGATATAATGCATTAATGTATGTCCATATTTTGCTAGTGTTCAATGTTTATTTTCCGAAATTATGAAGATTAAGAAGTAATATAATTATATAGTGTTTTAATTTATTCTATATGAAATTATCTGTATAAAATATATGATTCCAAGTTGACGATAATAGAGAAATGGGAAGCTCACGCAACCTTTAATTATAATCTAACGACAATATAGCTTCCATTTTACCAGTTTATTGCTTAAATTTAGAGGAAAATAAAATTATCGTAAAAAGTCTTGAATATTCAATAATTTTACCCTTAAATGTATGAATAAAAAATACTGCGTGAGGTGTTGTGGGATATTTGCTTTATTTTGAGTGTGATAAAACTGATTTTTCGTTCTTCCCAACCCGGTTTTCAAAAATAAGTTAAGTGGAATTTTCATTTAATACTGTTTGCACATTTCCACTTATGATTCCAGATTGTTTTATGCCGATAAAAGTCTACATGGCTATTAATTAAATATTGAACAAAATTATGCATAAGCATTTGAAGATTGTAAAATATAATAGTTGGGATTCCCTTCGCATTGTGCTTTCGGAAACGATAGAAATAGAGCAATTTTCAAGCGATGAATGGAATTTGAAGCTAACGGTAACTAAAAAATATATTCTACAGGTAACGACGGTCAGATGGTGGCACTGTCAAAAATTGGTGGTTATAAAAACTAAGAGAAGGTCGCAAGGTTTAAAAATTGTGTATGTGTACTACGCATTGCATACTGTAGCTAAAAACTGGTAAAAATGTAAAAAAGTTTGTGTACGTTGCAAGTAGCACTGAGTACCTGTATACTATTAATATCTATTACAATGTGTCTGCTCTGTCGTAATTATAAGTTGGTAACTATAATTATATCACTAAAGTAAGGGACAAATAATACTACTATAGTAAGCCAGCTTATCGTAAAATACGATTAAAAAGCGCAGCAATATATGTATTCTTTGGTAAACAGTAAAGCTTTGGCATTTCAGGATTCGAAATTTTTAATTTTAATTTTAGTGTGGGCGAAAAAGATTCACAAAAATAATAAATCGATGAGACCAATAGTTTCAGGTATCAACTCACCGACTTACTATTTATCACGATGGCTGTCAAATGAATTTAAGAATTTAAAGTTTAATAGTTTGTCTGTACAAAACTCTTTAGAGTTCATTAATAAAATTAAAAATATCACATTAGAAGAGAACGAAATCTTAATTTCATTTGATGTCAGTTCATTATTCCCTAGTGTTCCAATACCACGCACTTTAACATATTTAAAGGATGTTCTTATAGATAGTGATATTGATGATGATAAAGTTGAGGACTATATCAAGCTTGTTTCGCATTGCATGTCCCAGAACTGTTTTCAATTCAACAACAAGTTGTACGAACAACATGAAGGCACAGCAATGGGAAATAGCTTATCACCTTTCATAGCAAATTTATTTATGTCTCGTTTTGAAACCGAGTTAAAAGAAAACTCAAATACTTCCCAAGAATATGGTTAAGGTACGTGGATGATATTTTGCAGTTTTGACACTTCTAAATCAAATGTTGATGATTTTCTTAAAGAAATGAATTCAAAATTTCAAAGCATAAAATTTACGTATGAACTAGAGAATAATGGACAATTACCCTTTTAGATACATTAGTAATTAGAAATGGTAATAAATTAGAATTTGACATTTATAGAAAAGAAACCAATGTAAATCGCTTTATTTTGTCTTCCTCTAATCATAGCATACAACATAAGTTGGCTTCATTTAACTTTTTAATTAATAGATTATTGAATTTCCTTTAAATAAAACAGATTTAATAAGGAATTTGCTATTATTAAACAAATAGCGAATTACAATGGTTTCTCTTCTGATATTATAGATAATATTTTTAGAAAGTGTAAAAATAGGATCAACATCCGTAAATCAACGACTTTGCAATCAACCACCTCTAACGATAATGTTAAATATGTTAAACTTCCGTTTCACAAAACCACAGAGGGTCTTGATAAAATATTCAAACAGTGTAATTTCAAAATTGCTTTCAGTAATACTAATAAAATTAAAGATTTGCTAGGTAATCCAAAAGACAAGGTGGAAAAATTGCAAAAGTCGGGGATTTATGAAATTAGTTGTGCAGGGCCAGGGTGTTTTCAAAAATATATTGGTCAGACCAAGAGGAATATAACAACAAGATTTAAAGAACACATTGCTCACTTCAAATATGGTAAATATGAAAGGTCTCAGGTCGCCAAACATATATTTGAAACCAGCCACCCCGTTAAACTAGAAAATGTTAAATTGTTAAATGCGGTACCAACGTTTTCCTCCTTAAATGCCTATGAATCAATTAAAATTCTTAAACATAAAGGACCCCTCTTAAACACCGATAAAGGGCCAATAGAGTCATCTGCTTTGCTTTCCTATTGGTCAACAACCAATGAGAAAGCAAGATTTAAACTGGTTCCGCTTCAGTAGATTTAGAATTAGTATAAATTAGGTAGATTTAAGTTATAAAATAATTACAACTTCTTCAACTGATAGACAGGCAGGGTTAGGAATAGTGTTAGGTAAAAGATTAGGACGTAAAGTTAAAGAATACTTACAATTTAGTAATAGAATAATTATGGTTAGATTGAGTACAAAACCCACAGACACTGTTTTAGTACAGATTTACATGCCAACATACTGAGTGTACGAGGATGAGGAGGTAGAAAATGTATACGAGGATATAAATAGTATAGTGAGAAAATTATAGGGAGATGAAAATTTAATAGTTATGGGCGATTTTAATGCGTCAGTAAGAGAAGGTAGCGAGGGAAAAATGGTAGGAAAATTTGTGTATGGCACACGAAATGATAGAGGAGAAAGGTTAGTTGAGTTTTGCCAAGAACATAGATTAGTAACTGTAAACAACCTATTCGAACAACATGTTAAGAGAAATATACCTGGAAAGCGCCAGGTGATAGGGCTAGATACCAAATAGATTATATTTTAGTTAAACAAAGATTTAGAAAGCAAGTTAAAAACTGTCCTAGTTTTCCAGGGGCTGACATAGATAGCGATCATAACTTAGTTAAAATGAAGTGTAAGCTAAAATTCAAAAAATTGAAAAAGGTTAAAAGAGAGGGATGGTATCTAGGTAAGCTTAATGATAGTGATGTAATAATAATCTATAGGAACACTGTGGCACGATTTAAATAAAATTAAATAAAAACCCTTAACCACAAAAAATATTTAAATTACTAGATATGTATTTCGACCACTATGTGGTCATCATCAGTATAAAAAAAAAAAAAAAAATTAGCCGTATAATTTACTATATTGTTGCTTTAAACACTATCGAGGATATTCTCCTCACCCGCAGGCTGGTGTTCCCAACAACAAACAAGTGAGTGTGACATTATAACTTAAATCTACCTAATTTATACTAATTCTAAATCTACTGAAGCGGAACCAGTTTAAATCTTGCTTTCTCATTGGTTGTTGACCAATAGGAAAGCAAAGCAGATGAACTCTATTGGCCCTTTATCGGTGTTTAAGAGGGTCCTTTATGTTTAAAATTTTAATTGATTCATAGGCATTTAAGGAGGAAAACGTTGGTACCGCATTTAACAATTTAACATTTTCTAGTTTAACAGGGGTGGCTGGTTTCAAATATATGTTTGGCGACCTGAGACCTTTCATATTTACCATATTTGAAGTGAGCAATGTGTTCTTTAAATCTTGTTGTTATATTCCTCTTGGTCTGACCAATATATTTTTGAAAACACCCTGGCCCTGCACAACTAATTTCATAAATCCCCGACTTTTGCAATTTTTCCACCTTGTCTTTTGGATTACCTAGCAAATCTTTAATTTTATTAGTATTACTGAAAGCAATTTTGAAATTACACTGTTTGAATATTTTATCAAGACCCTCTGTGGTTTTGTGAAACAGAAGTTTAACATATTTAACATTATCGTTAGAGGTGGTTGATTGCAAAGTCGTTGATTTACGGATGTTGATCCTATTTTACACTTTCTAAAAATATTATCTATAATATCAGAAGAGAAACCATTGTAATTCGCTATTTGTTTAATAATAGCAAATTCCTTATTAAATCTGTTTTATTTAAAGGAAATTCAATAATCTATTAATTAAAAGTTAAATGAAGCCAACTTATGTTGTATGCTATGATTAGAGAAGACAAAATAAAGCGATTTACATTGGTTTCTTTTCTATAAATGTCAAATTCTAATTTATTACCATTTCTAATTACTAATGTATCTAAAAGGGTAATTGTCCATTATTCTCTAGTTCATACGTAAATTTTATGCTTTGAAATTTTGAATTCATTTCTTTAAGAAAATCATCAACATTTGATTTAGAAGTGTCAAAACTGCAAAATATCATCCACGTACCTTAACCATATTCTTGGGAAGTATTTGGAGTTTTCTTTTAACTCGGTTTCAAAACGAGACATAAATAAATTTGCTATGAAAGGTGATAAGCTATTTCCCATTGCTGTGCCTTCATGTTGTTCGTACAACTTGTTGAATTGAAAACAGTTCTGGGACATGCAATGCGAAACAAGCTTGATATAGTCCTCAACTTTATCATCATCAATATCACTATCTATAAGAACATCCTTTAAATATGTTAAAGTGCGTGGTATTGGAACACTAGGGAATAATGAACTGACATCAAATGAAATTAAGATTTCGTTCTCTTCTAATGTGATATTTTAATTTTATTAATGAACTCTAAAGAGTTTTGTACAGACAAACTATTAAACTTTAAATTCTTAAATTCATTTGACAGCCATCGTGATAAATAGTAAGTCGGTGAGTTGATACCTGAAACTATTGGTCTCATCGATTTATTATTTTGTGAATCTTTGGTAAACAGTAAAGCTTTGGCATTTCAGGATTCGAAATTTTTAATTTTAATTTTAGTGTGGGCGAAAAGATTCACAAAATAATAAATCGATGAGACCAATAGTTTCAGTATCAACTCACCGACTTACTATTTATCACGATGGCTGTCAAATGAATTTAAGAATTTAAAGTTTAATAGTTTGTCTGTACAACTCTTTAGAGTTCATTAATAAAATTAAAAATATCACATTAGAAGAGAACGAAATCTTAATTTCATTTGATGTCAGTTCATTATTCCTAGTGTTCCAATACCACGCACTTTAACATATTTAAAGGATGTTCTTATAGATAGTGATATTGATGATGATAAAGTTGAGGACTATATCAGCTTGTTTCGCATTGCATGTCCCAGAACTGTTTTCAATTCAACAACAAGTTGTACGAACAACATGAAGGCACAGCAATGGAAATAGCTATCACCTTTCATAGCAAATTTATTTATGTCTCGTTTTGAAACCGAGTTAAAAGAAAACCCAAATACTTCCCAAGAATATGGTTAGGTACGTGGATGATATTTTTGCAGTTTTTGACACTTTAAATCAAATGTTGATGATTTTCTTAAAGAAATGAATTCAAAATTTCAAAGCATAAAATTTACGATGAACTAGAGATAATGGACAATTACCCTTTTAGATACATTAGTAATTAGAAATGGTAATAAATTAGAATTTGACATTTATAGAAAAGAAACCAATGTAAATCGCTTTATTTTGTCTTCCTCTAATCATAGCATACAACATAAGTTGGCTTCATTTAACTTTTAATTAATAGATTATTGAATTTCCCTTTAAATAAAAACAGATTTATAAGGAATTTGCTATTATTAAACAAATAGCGAATTACAATGGTTTTCTTCTGATATTATAGATAATATTTTTAGAAAGTGTAAAATAGGATCAACATCCGTAAATCAACGACTTTGCAATCAACCACCCTAACGATAATGTTAAATATGTTAAACTTCCGTTTCACAAAACCACAGAGGGTCTTGATAAAATATTCAAACAGTGTAATTTCAAAATTGCTTTCAGTAATACTAATAAAATTAAAGATTTGCTAGGTAATCCAAAAGACAAGGTGGAAAAATTGCAAAAGTCGGGGATTTATGAAATTAGTTGTGCAGGGCCAGGGTGTTTTCAAAAATATATTGGTCAGACCAAGAGGAATATAACAACAAGATTTAAAGAACACATTGCTCACTTCAAATATGGTAAATATGAAAGGTCTCAGGTCGCCAAACATATATTTGAAACCAGCCACCCTGTTAAACTAGAAAATGTTAAATTGTTAAAAGCGGTACCAACGTTTTCCTCCTTAAATGCCTAATTGAATCAATTAAAATTTTAAACATAAAGGACCCTCTTAAACACCGATAAAGGAGCCAATAGAGTTATCTGCTTTGACTTTCCTATTGGTCAACAACCGAATGAGAAAGCAAGATTTAAACTGGTTCCGCTTCAGTAGATTTAGAATTAGTATAAATTAGGTAGATTTAAGTTATAATGTCACAATTCACTTGTTTGTTGTTGAGAACACCAGCCTGCGGGTGAGGAGAATATCCTCGATAGTGTTTAAAGCAACAATATAGTAAATTATACGGCTAATTTGTTCAGATGATGACCACATAGTGGTCGAAATACGTATCTAGTAATTTAAATATTTTTTGTGGTTAAGGGTTTTTATTTAATTTTATTTAGATAGTGATGTAAATGAGGAATATAAACAAGTATTAGATAATAAGATCAAACAGATAGGTATAGGAGGGAACGTAGATAATAGATGGAAAAAAATAAAAAGGACTGTACATGATACAGCAACACAGACTATAGGCAAGAAAAAAATACAATCGAGAAAACCCTGGGTAACAAAGGAAATATTAGATTTAATAGAGAATAGAAGAAAACTTAAACCTTTTAAAGAATTGGAAGTGAAAATTAGCAAAAATATAATAGAGTTAGAAATAAGATAGCACATGAGTGTAGAAAAACTAGAAATAAATGCAAGGAAGAGAATTGTAAGAGTATATAAGATGATTTGAGAGTAGGTAAGACAGACAGGACTTACAGGGCAGTTAAAAAGTTTTTCGGGGAATATAGTAAAAAATATAATGGTATTAAAGATGAGAATAATGAGCATCTAATAAATAAAGTTGAGGTAGCAGATAGCTGGAAAAGATATTTAGAAGATTTTTATAAGGGAGACGATATGGATGAGTTAGAAAACGATCAAGAAGAGGATGTAGAAATAGGGTTCTCAATATTAAGAGAGGAATATGATAGAGCTGTTAGGGATATTAAACTAAACAAAGTGCCGGTGGATAGACGATGTTCCCGCAGAATTAATAAAATATGCAAGTTAGAAAACTTTAGACATATTGTATGAACTAGTAAAGGTAATATATGACACAGGTGAAGTCCCAATAGTTTTCGAAAAGAATATTATTATCCCAATCCCAAAAAGTCAGGAGCTTATAAGTGTCACAATTTTAGAACGGTTAGTTTAACTTCCCACGCTTCCAGAATACTAACAATAATAATTAAAAATAGAGTAAAAGCTTTGACTGCGAATTATTTAGGCCAAGACCAATATGGTTTTCGTAAAGACAGCGGGACTAGAGAACCGATACCAATAAGTACGGTAATTATTGAAAAAAGGTTACAAAAGGATAAAAAGACCCATTTTGCGTTTGTAGATTTAGAAAAAGCATTTGATAGAGTTAATTGGATTGTTATGTTCAGAATTTTGCGAAAAATAGGAATCTCTCATAGGGATAGAAAAATTATATACAGTCTATATAAAAACCAAAGCGTAGTAATTAGTTTTGATGAAATAGAAAATGGAGCTAAGATTAGAAATGGTGTTAGATAGCGCTGTACACTGTCACCCTTAATTTTTAATGTTTATATTGGGTAAGCTTTAAACTTAGCTAGAGAGAAAAGAGATAGGTATTAGTGTACAGAGACAGAAAATGGACATGTAACGTTTTGCATATGATATAGCTATTATAGCAGAGTCTAAAAAAGAGTTAGGAGAGTTTTTAAATATTTTAGATGAGATACCACATAGTAACTATAGTTTGAGAACTAACTCAGGAAAAACATAGATAGTGACAAGTGCGTTACAGCCTAGTTCTAAACCAAAATTAAAAATAGACAATACCGAGTTAGACGAGGTAGATAAATTTTGCTATTTAGGTAGTATAATTACAAAGGAAGGGCGTAACAGAAGGAATATAGTAGCTAGAATAGCTCAAGTTAAAAAAATGTTTTTAAAAAAGAAAGATTTACTAATAACTAGTAGTATTAGTTTAGATAATAGAAAAAGTTTCTTAAAGTCGTACGTATGGAGCATTCTATTATACGGTAGTGAGATTTGGACAATTAAAGAGGTAGATAAGAAAAAGATAAAAGCATTTGAAACTTAGTGTTATACGAAAATGTTAAAGATTAGTTGGACAGATAGAGTAACAAATGAGGAAGTTTATAGAAGGGTGGGTGAGAAACCCTGTATGTGGAAACAATTAAAGTTCAGGAGAGATAGAATGATAGGGCACCAGTTAAGACATGAGGGGCTATTTAGTAAGGTATTAGATTATAAACTACCAAATAAAAATAGAGTAGGAAGGCCTAGATAAAGCTATATTAGTTAAATTATTAGAGATTTAGGTTGTGAAGGGTATGTAGACATTTTTAGAGTAGCTCAGAATAAAAAAAAAATTAGAGCTGCATCAAACCGACCTTAAGTAAGTTCGAAAACAAAACAAAAAGAAATAATTAAATAAAAATCAGTTAACTAAATGTCACCATGACATAACTCACAATTAGTTAGCGGTCTGGTATGTTGGTAGCGGTTCGCTGCTGAAGCCTTACCATAACATATAAGTTAATAAAGTTACCATGACATAACTCACAAATAGTTAGCGGTCTGGCATGTTAGCAGCGATTCGCTGCCTAAGCCCTACCATAACATATAACTTAATAAACGTCTGCATGACATAACTTACGATTAGTTAACGGTCTGACTTGTTGGTAGCGATTCGTTACTTAAGCCTTACCATAACATATAACTTAATAAACGTCACTATGACATAACTCACAATTAGTTAGCGGTTTGGCATGTTGGCAGCGATTCGCTGCTTAAACCTTACCATAACATATAACTTAATAAATGTCTCCATGACATAACTCACAATTAGTTAGCGGCCTGGTATGTTGGTAGCGATTCGTTACGTAAGCCTTGCCATAACATACAATTTAACACTTTTCCTTTTTCGGAGGGTATAACCAGGTAAGATTTTATTTCCTTATAAATGGGAAGCATGTAAACATGTTGGAGTTCTTTAACAACCACCAGGTTGCTAATATCTATGTAGAGCTAGGTAGATAGAAAAAAGATAGAAGGGTATAGCAACACCTAGGCTAAGCTATTTAAGTTGTAAAGGGTATGTATAGCTTTTTAGATTAGCACAGAATAGAAAAGAAGTTAGAGCTGCGTCAAACCGACCTTAAGTAAAGTCGAAAACAAAATGATGCTGAACTATAATTAATGGTATATGGTTTGTTAGCTGTCCTGTGGAAATTAAATGTTAGCAAGTGTACCATGTAAATATGGACAATGAAAGCAAATGTAGGCAACACGTCAAACATATGTGATGTACGTTTCGAAATACTGATAGTTAGCAATGTATTTGTTACTGTATATATGTATGTTGCAACTGCAAGTTCGTTATTATTGTACAAAATTAAACTACCTGGTTTTAGTATCTAAACTTTTCAAACTTTTAACAGTTTTAGCAAAGAGTTAGCGACTTTTAGTTTGCAAACTGTGTGACGCTATTCGTAAAGTACAAAGTATACCGAACTTAATTCTGTAAAAAATTAAATGTTAGCATTTTGTGTCTAAAAAGTGACAAACATCAACGTGTATACGGCAAGTGAACAAAATCAGTCTGTCTGGGGAAGAATACAAACAATTAGTAATCACCAACAGTGTGGGAACTTACGCATGAGGGCACAAAGACATAGAGACAAATTCTATTTTACCTAGTTTTGAGCAGGCTAAGTTAATATACATTTGTACAAATTTTAAGTTCTGTAATTAGAATAAGTCTTATAGAAAAGTACTGCACGTCTAAGATGGACGTATTTACGTTTTTGGGGAAAACCATCTCCGAATGTATTTTCTCATTGTTGTAGTGGTCTAGGTGCTCTGGCTATATACCAGAAACATGCAATACATTTTTGCAAATAAATGTTGTATATATACCGTTCTATGTATCGTCATTTGTACATACGAGTGGATACCACGTTAAAATAAAGAGCGACTAGTACACTGGCTCATGAGAGACGTGCAAAGATGTATACATATATTACTACATCTTTGTTTTAGCATAATTCTAACATTTTTCTTTGTTTTCAGATTTGTATGGACAATTCTATTTTATAGTATGCATATAACAATACCTTAGGTCGCTGTAAAAATATTACATATTGTTTTTTTTGCAATGAATGACTTTACTGATTAATGTATTTTTGACTGTATATAAAAAATTATGAATCAAGTGTGTAAAATAAACAACACTGTCACAGATCGTCACTTTTATATATTACATAAGAATAGTGCCAAAAAATCAAAAAAGTAGGTCAGTAGATTCAATTATCCCAATTTTGGGCGGCCAAGGTTTGACACTTTATTGTAGGCCAAAATTTCACAATTTTAAGGGGATCAAGATTTAACTATTTTTAAGTAAAAAATTCCACATTTTTGATGTCAAGCTAACGTAACAGCACTTTTTATAGATATGAAACGATTGACCTTCCCGCTGACTAGACTTATTCATTTTTCTGCAGATGTGCCATATCTACAATCATTACATAGACAATACATTGACATTGATATTCTTGCTAACTGGAATTTATTCAATTTTCTGAGGATTTTGTATTTCTGCAATGCCTAGATTATACATTAGCATTGGAAATATTGCTAGCTGGGTTTATTTATATTTCTGTAGAGTTGGTAATCAGTTTAAATCTAGTATTTGCTGATTACTCTTAAATTTTTCAACCTAAGCTTGTCATATTTGGCGTCCAAAGTAACGCAGTTTTTACTACAACTAACCGCTTAACAAAATTATGTTACTAATAAATCTCACAGTTTATTGTAGAGTTAAATTTGAACGAATGAGACTTTTCATTTCTACAGGATAGCGTAACGTGTGATAAGGGAATTATTTGACCATTCCTTGAGATATATCGAATAGCTTGCAGCCTCCAAGACCTCTAGATTTTATCACAACAGATTCTTTCGTTTGGGGGGGTATTTAAAAAATGTCGTTTTTAAAACAATCCCTGTAAACTTCATAAACTCAAGACTAACAATAATCTTGAGACTTCAAGCACTACGAAAAGTGAGGCTGCAAAGGTGTCATGATCGTGTAGGAATAAGTGTCAGGGCCACATGAAATCGGATTGAACATCTAGCGTAAACTTATATGGGTCGTAATTTAAATATTTTGATATGGATATTTTATATACATTCATATTGTTGTAGTACATTCAAGTCATCAAAAGACCAGTTACGTTGTTTTTGAAACACCCGTTAAATATTTACGCATACTAATTTAAGTTCATTCGATTTGGAATGAATATGGAATAAAACTCGCACACTGTTTGAAGTATTGCTTATAACTTATTCTAAATCATTTTTTATGTTAACGTCAAGTATTTTTGAAAAGTTATTTAAATCTTTATTGTAGACAAACCATTCAGCCGTTGCTTTTGTATTAAAATGAATTCCACAAAACCAGCTTTAAATGCTAAAACATCCAACCCTTTCGGTCGTTTTACATTTATAGCAGTATAAATATTTATTGATTTCTTACCTTTGTATTAAGGTCAGCTAAATTTACGTGTCCTATTTGGGCGCAAACTTAATTGTATACGCTTGTATTTGCGTGTTGCATGATTTTTTTTTGTTATATAGTCGTTGATAACACACTTTGTATAAAGTAATTAGATTCTTTATACTATAGTCATGGGATAGCTGTACTAGTTTCTCGTTTTCCATAATGATAAAAATTTACAGATCACTTTCAATTGAAGTACTTGTAGATACAAACATTCACACTTTGTTTCATAATCAATTATGCAAAACGATTTTAAGCACACAACGGTTATGCTATAAATAAAATCTTCCACTTTAATCTAATAGTCTTCTATAATTAATGAAAAAATAACTATATTTAATAACATTAGTAGAAAAAAGATCGCCGAAATTGAAAATATACAGTGACGGTTTATCCCGATGCCTCTATGGTCTCGCCTGCTACTAGTTACGCTCTTCAGGACCACTATAAGCCATTCGATTCTCTTGCTTCTGAGGAAACTTTCACTTCGTCTGGCAGTTGTGGCCCGTCAACGTCAAACGTAGTCTTATTTAATTCCTCGCCAAACTTTCAGTTGTGCTTCACCGTTCAAGTAGAGATCGCTGATCGCTCTTGTTTTTTCCCGAAATTTCGTTGTTTACTCGACTCAGGGAGCATGACTTCCTTTATTTCGCAAAATAGTGCGAAACGTTTGAGTTTCTGCGCTATCCTTAGTTGTTTTATTTTACTTGCGCTCCGCAACTATGCATGGCGCTAAAACCATTTTGCTTAAATCTATAGGTGCTTCCTCACCTATTATTAATTCCAAACCTATCGTACTTACCAAAATTTGTGAAAAATTACCTATTACTAATATTTATTTTGAAAATTTCGCTCATCTAACTAATCTCAAACTGGGCGATCCTCTCTTCGCTCAATCTGGACATATTGATTTATTACTTGGCGCGGATATTTTCCCCAAAAGTCTTATTAAACGGCCGTATTCAAGGTTCACAACCTATCACTCTTAACAATATTTTTGGATATGATTTGATGGGAAACATACCGGCTTCGCCCGCTTTTGCAGTCACTAGCTTGTCCTGTATGATCGAGTCTGCTTCGCCCTTGGAAGGTATTGTTGTAAAATGATGGGAAGTTGAAGAGATTCCTGACTCTCAACCTTTCACACCTGATGAATTCTGAGTTGAAAAATATTACGTTGACACTATTTGTCGCAATGAGCAACGACGATATATCGTCTCTCTGCCCTCCAAAGATCGAAAATCTTCCTTTCCCGGTAGTCTTAATCTCGCTCTGCAGCGCCTTGTATCTTTAGAAAATAGTCTAAATACGCAACCTTTGATTTATAAACAATACCTACGTTTCGATCATGCACGACTATTTAAATTCTAAACACATGCAACCTATTTAAGCTGGGTCTATTTCTGACTTTTCTTATTATATCGCGCTTCATTGTGTTGTAAAGAAAGAAAATATAAGTACCAATCTACGTGTAGGTTTCAACGCCTCCGCTAAAATTCTATCTCGATCGCCTTTAAATGATTATTGGTGTATTGGACCCAAACTTCAATGAGATAATACTGCAATTATATTACAATTATGTTTTTATTCTTGTGTTATCACTGCAGATATTCATCCGATGTAAAGGCAAATCTTTGTTAATTCTGATCAGCGTGATTATCAACGAATTGTTTGGCGTTCTTCTCCTGATGAGCCAATTCAGACCTCAAATTGAATACCGTTACCTATGGGTTGAATTGGGCCCCTTTCTTGCAATACACGCTCTCCTGTAGTTAGCTGACGACGAAGGAAATTCCTTTCCTTTGGCCTGCTTTGCACTTCGCAACCATATCTATATCGAAGGTATTGCTTCAGGTGGAGACCCTATTGAGTCAACCTTAGCTTTACGGAATCAACTAAGCGCTTTTTTAAAGATTAGTCGATTTGAACTGCATAAGTGATCTAGTAATTGTCTGGAACTACTAAAAAAATCTCCACGCTTTGCAATAACTTGCACTGCGTCTGGGTCTTTAATGGAATCTCATCTTAAATACCTTTTGTTTGTTTTCTAGTTCAGCCACAGCATACCACCGGTGCCAAGCGCAACCTATTTTCCAACTTAACCCGTATTTTCGACCCTATAGGAATTTTATCTCCTCTAACTTTTTTGGTAAAACATTTAATTCAGGGTCTGCGGTATTTGAAATTAGACATGGGATGATGCCCATTCCCCCCGACTTATTCCACTTGTGGGAAAGATATCTGCATGAAATACTACTTCTTTCTGACTTTGCTTTATCACGCTTGCTATTTCCATCAAAATTTTCTACGTGTGAAGTTCATTGCTTTGCGAACGCTTCTGATTGCGGCTATTGTGCTGTCGCTTGTTTTCGTTTTCTTACTCCTTCCTCCGTTGAGGTTCCCTTAGTGTGTGCTAAGTTCAAAGTTGCTTCGCCCCGTAGCTTCTTTCTGCCTAGACTCGAACTGTTAGCTGCCACTTTGGACACGAAACTATTAACGTTTATCCTAAAAACTTTTGATTCCCATATTATCATTGAAAAAATTTTTTGTTGGTCTGAATCCATGATCGTTCTTTCTTGGATTCGCTTCTCAGCGATGAAAAATATTCGTCGAAAATAGAGTTTCCTATATTCAGGAAAACACTTGTCGCGCTTCTTGGCATCAAATTTTTTTCACTGAGGATTCTGCCGATGTCGGATCAGGTGGTTTGCTACCTTCCGACTTGTGTCGTTGTTCTTTATAGTGGGTGGCATCGCCTGCCTTGTATCGCTCCTTTGACACTTACAGTCCACTCCTTCCGTCTTTTAGTTTTTCTTCTCATCGACAAATGTTCTATTGTTTTGATCGCTGTCGCATTCCCTTCTTGGATTGAAACGATCTTGGAAGTTATTCATTTTTTCAATTTATCATTCGCATTGTCGCTTGAACTCTTTGCTTTGTCCATAACATACAATATCCCTTGGGGAAAAAAAATAAATTGGACCGTTGTCCTGTTTTGAATTCCATAGTGCTCCGAACTCCCTGAATAAATATACATAACAAACTCACATTTATTTTTGAGTAGGACGACATACAGTCAGGATCAGTTCTAAAAAAACCTTTTTTGTAAATTGACCCCCTTTATTAAAGAGGAAATCTTACGGGTTTTTGGTCGCTTACCTGACGCACCTGTATCCACTGACAGAAAATGTCTCGCTTTTATACCTAGTAAAAATCCCTTTACGGGTTTGTATATTAACTTTGTTCGTCTCAGATATTTCCACACTGGTGTTCAAATGGTTGATTTTATCGTTCGTCAACAGTTTTAAATTGTTTTAAGTATACAGTCCATTCATCGAGTTTTGACTCAGAGTGTGACTTGTTGTAAGACCAATCCTAACGCATTGCAGCCTACTATGGGACACCTTTCTCCATGTCGAGTCACTCAAGCGAAGCCCCTTTTCAGTTCGCGCGTTGACTTTATTGGCCGTGGGCTAAAGTGTTAGGCGGCTCCGTGGCATAGTTGGTATGTGCGTGACTGCTACGCCCAATGTTCCGGGTTTGAATCCTGACACGGTCCGCTTGAAAAATGTTAGGCGAGCATTTTTCACAAAAATACTCCCTCGTTCGGATGAAGGGTAAAATGGAGGTCCCGTGTCTGAGTGTTGTCACGCACGTTACAGATCCCTACCTTGCTTGCAACAGCAGCCCTGGATTGTTTCCATTTAAGTTCTCTTGCTTATTCCGTAGTACAGCTTCGCAAGCTGCTCCGTGGCGTAGTGGTATGTGTGTGACTACTACGCCCAAGGTCCCGGGTTCAAATCCGACACGGTCCGCTTGAAAAATGTTAGGCGAGCATTTTTCACAATAATACACCCTCGTTCGGATGAGAGGTAAAATGGAGGTCCCGTGTGTGAGTGTTGTCACGCATGTTACAGATCCCTACTTTGCTTGCAACAGCAAGGGTTCGGCAAAATTTAAAATTTCTAAGTAAAAAAAACTCGTTTTCTGGCCAATGTAATACCTTCGGGTGGAGCATTGGAAAAAAAATATCAAATGTAAGGGCTAAAGTGTTGAAAGCATATTTATATCTATATGCACGGCTACCCAGACACTCCATTTTGAATTAGTTTCTGATCTCTTGACTGACGCCTTTTTAGCTGCTCTGTACCTATTTATTGCCAGGTGTGACCGTTGTGGGCATCTCTACAGTGATTGCGGCACCAATTTTGGAGGTGGCTATAGATAGTTAATTTCTCTTGCAAAATCGGCTGCCGTGAGGGAACATATTTTTTGGCACTCTAAACCGCTTTTCATGCCTCACTTAGGTAGTTTGTCGGAGGTGGGTGTGAAATCGTTAAAACCTTGCTTCTTCGTACCATAAGTGAGCATGTTCTGCTGTACAAGGATGTGTCATTGTTATTGTTCAGATTAAGGCCATATTAAACTCGTGTCCTCTCACCCCTGTGAGCAGTGATCCCAATGACTTGAGTTGCCTGACCCCAGGTCACATTCTGACCTTGGCTCTTTTAGTCGCTATTCCCTTTTCTGACCTCCTTTTCAATCGCCTATCTCGATGGCAGTTATTTCAGCGAATTCATCAAGATTTCTTGTCTCGGTGGTCTAAAGGGCATTTCCATATGCTCCAATAACGCTCAAAATGGCACAAAACGTCTTCGCAATTTCAGATGGATTCTTAAATGCTTGTTAAAGCCGATACCGTTTCACCCTTTCGATGGCCCCTTGCACGTTGCGGTTCATGCAGGAGATGATGAGATCCTTAGGGTTGTCACTTTTAAGATTGCACAAGACGAACTGAAGCGCCTTACTACTAAACTCTGTACTTTACTGTTGTTGTGGACTTTCTTTTATCTTTCTTTATATAACTTTTTCGTTTTAGTTTTGTTCGCGTAATTGTTTCCTGGATTCTCTTATATTAATTTTTTTCCATTCCGTTTCACCCTTTGTAGTTATTTTCTTTTCAAGAATGCCATGTTCCGTTTGCCTTTATAGTTAAAATTAACTTTAATTATCTCACAAGATGTAGCTTGCAAGTCAATAAGTCTCCGCCTTGTATAGCTATTGTTTTTACAGCGATTTACCTTCATGTACTTTGTGTTGTAGTGTGTCGCGACAGTTGTAATAAGGCTGATATGATCGAGGCTATGGTGCTATAAAAATATTAGCGTTTGAGTTCAGCTAAAGATCGACAGTTCCTCGTCCTGCCGCCACCGCTTAAATTTGAAGTATTACTGCTATGTAATTGAAGGTTCCGCTGGTATAAACTTTGCTCATATTTAGACGTCCACTATCTCTACCATCTGTGGTTATTGAGTTTGATGCAAGACAACTGTTTTAGTATAAATAACTATGTACTTCGGTGTACATCCAAAATTATGTCAAACATATTTCTGTTTTAAATCAAGCACTCCTTAGGTTTTACCATAGACAATGGCGTTGTTTGACTTGTTAATTTCAATGTTCCAATATGGTTAGAAAGAAACAGATAGTAGCAACCTAGTATGCTTTAGACAAAATATTTATTCGTCCTATACTTGCCTATATGGTTATGAGCCCGGGATCGATTCTTCTTGATTTTCTTAATATACCTCGAAAACTAAGCGGAATTCTAAAAAATAACAAAAGCACTTTTTTTGTAAAGGATTTAATTTCGCATCAAAAAAGTTATCGACACCTTGAAAAAACTAATTTTGTATGAAACATGAACATAAACATACCTGAACAAAATGCACAAAATGAGAAAATTTCTATTATACATTTTTATTTATAACTTTTTCTAAGCCGAGATAGGTATACAACTTACTCAACAGAAAATAAAGTCGATATTTCACCGATTAAAATTAGCTTCAAAAAGACATCCTACGATAAAAATTAATTAAGATATTTCCGTTCAAAGTTGAGTTTTTGTTGATTATTTACCGCCATCTCCTATTTCCTTTTTGTAATCAATGTTTAGCGATAAATATAATCTTCATTGGCTACGTATCTCTCACTCTTATTAAAAACTATTGCATGCAATATATAGCACAGTTATTCCTACGTATACGAAACAGGTGCTCCGTAAGGGCATGCATATGTGCAATAGATAGCGGTGCTGCTTTAGTATTAAATACACCGTGTAAAACTCATTTTGGATGGAAGACCAGCAATATAATGTACAAATAAAAAAACTTGTATAATGCGAACTGTTTAAGTTAGAAAAAGTTAATAATCGAAGAAAATGGTCACAAGTTATGTGTTACTTATTCGTTCTCTTTTGTAAAAACTAATTAATTGTGCAATTTAAAAACCTTTTTATTGTTATCCCATAACTTCAAAATTGCATTATACTCAATAAAAATAACTATCTCTCATTAACTATTGTAATAGAATAAGGTATATAAGCAAAAGTGGTTAAAATCGCCTGTTAATTTTCTTCGTAGAACTTTTTTTGAAGCTTATTTTAACCGTAGAAATTTTCACTTTCGTTTTTCTAAAGTAATCTTTATACCTATCTTATCCCTCCTTGAAGAAAGTTATAATCAAAAATTAGAAAAATGTTGGCAATTTTTTACAGATATGTTTATGCCAATATTTCATATAAAAATAGTTTTTTCAAGATCGAAAATAACAGTTTCGGTGGAAATTTCGATGCGCGGCTAGAGTTCAAAGCAAAAAGTCGCCTCAACCGGCGCTACAAATTAAACAGAAAAGTAAAGATAAAAACAAAGAAGTGCACCTTTTGAACGCGTTCTATTGTTATTTTTGTTTACGTTTTTCAAGTGCGAGTGAATCCTGGTGTAATAGTGGGGTAATTGACTTGAAGCATTTAATGGAATAAATTAAAAAGCATTCTTTATCTACCGACCACATAAAAAAATCAATGAATTACGCTTTATTCGGGAAGGTTGATATTCGATCACAATCGGATGCGCACACAGAAAATATATAAAAGATTTTAATGAAAACGTTACTAAAAATAGATACTTTCTAAGTAAAATTATAGACTACGTTTGAGTTAGCATTGAGAGGACACGACGAAACACAATCGTCTGAATGTTTGGGTGTATTTCGAGGTATAGTCGACTTTGTTTCTGAAGGAGTATATAGAGAAAGTACCGTTTTTAAAACACCTCTAGGACTATATAAAATCGTTTGCTAGGGTCAATGCTGTCAGTTGTACAAGAAAAAAATTAAATCCGAAATTGGGTTCACTAATTTTGCCGCAGTGCAAGCAAACGAAAACACTGATAATTCTAATAAAACTCAAATGTCTTTTATAACGCGATATATTTTAAATAGCGTTATTCGTGAGAAGTTTCTTAAATTTATCAATCCAGCGTGCACTTCTGCTGATACACTAACCAAGGCGGCTCCGTGGCGTAGCGGTATGTGTGTGACTACTACGCCCAAGGTCCCGGGTTTGAATCCCGACACGGTCCGCTTGAAAAATGTTAGGCGAGCATTTTTCACAAAAATACACTCTCGTTCGGATGAGAGGTAAAATGGAGGTCCCGTGTGTAAGTGTTGTCACGCACGTTAAAGATCCCTACCTTGCTTGGAACAGCAAGGGTTCGGCAAAATTCCAAATTTTCCAGGTAAAAAAAAAACTCGCTTCCTGGCCAATGTAGTACCTTCGGGTGGAGCATTGGAAAATCAGATGTAATGATACACTAACCAATATAATCCTACAGTAATTGGAAATTTTAGACATGTAGACACCAAAAAAAGATTTTGGGCCTTTGGGAGCTTCTTTTTAAAAAGACTTTTCTTCCAAAAACTCTTCTATCAATTTATTTATACAGAAATTACAAATGATTTCAACAAATTTGTACGTTATGTTCATTAACATTTAAACTAAAAGATAATCAAAGTTACTTTTCACTAATTAATTTAATTAAAATTATGGTGAGTAGCTTGTACAACCAACAACGTTAAAGTTGTGAAGCTCGAAACTGACTGGCCATCTTGGGTTCCTGAGGGTATTTATGCTATCCCTGCTGGTACATCACTTTGTGGGAAATGCAGATCTCATGTCTGTTATTTCTTGATACAATACAAAGTATTGCATTTTAATAATTTTAATTCTAACAATTGCAGTCTTATAGTCTACTGTGACCTGAACCTGCAGTGTCATATTACGTCTGGAATACAAAGTAACTGTTTCCGTTCTCATGTCTGGTTTGTAAACTTTCATTAATCTTTTTATTATGTCCTTCAATTATACAATGTAACAATTATCCTTAAGACTTAATGGTTTCAAATGAATATACATACATACATACATACATATATATATATATATATATATATATATATATATATTAATTTGTGGGATATGTAACTTGCACACCAAACACCAATAGAATTTAATTTTACAAAAAAACAACAACTCAAGATAAAAACGTAAATACATTTTTTGTCAACTTGCAAGGATTTTCAACGTTTTTTAGCTGATTTCCAAAACGAACAGCTGTCCTGGATGAGTTTGTAAAAGTTGGTTTACCTAGAAATGCACCGACAAGATCGAGTTTTAATATGCGTTGCGTAGAGATGATATTTTTATACCTGACCGATATTCTGATTTGTTTAAAAAAAGAATGGAAAGTGAAGAAGACTCTAACACCATCAATTAGTCCATTGGGTTTAAACATTTCTTACAAGGTGAAGATTATTTGTACTGATTAAACTTCTTGCGTCTGATAATGCCCAATAGTGAAATTCTATTCAATCAACTTCAAAAACGTTCTACTATTATTATATCAGTTAAAAACTTCATAGCTTCCTTCAAAATGTCTATCGATAAAGTAGGAAATGATATTGCAAACAATGTGTCTTTGAAAATACTTGCAACTTCCACGGCCAGTGCCAAATGATTCAGTAGCATTTCTTTGAAAGTGTGTGACATTATAATTTCTTAAATTACCGAAAAACTCAGCTTCACGACCATTTAACCATAGGGCAAATATTTTATAGTGATTTATTTGAACAATATAAAAATAATTTTCGGATAATATTTTAAAACTTATTGAAAAAGACTTTCCCATCATCAATCGTTTAAAATTAAAAACCGAATTAGAAGTAATTTATAAACGGAGTGATTTTCATAGTTCTATTGAATCTGATGGCGTAAGTGTAGGAGTCGAGGCTATCCTCCAGTTATTTATAAATAATAATCTTTTTGAAACATTTTCAGAAAGCTAAAACTGTTAAATATACTATGTACTTTGCCTATGACGACAGTTGAGTATGAGCGTTGTTTCTCAACACTGAAGAGAATAAAAGCACTCCTACGCAATACTGTGGCACAAGAAAGACTCTCTGCTTTGGCGATGCTGAACAGAATAGTCTTTCATCGAAAATATTTCAAACTTTGATGAACTAGGATTAAACATTTTTCAAACAGTAAATATCGAAGAATAAATTTGAAGTTTAAGACCATATAAATAAGTTTAGGAACTCGTAAGTCAAGAGACAATTTTAAAAAACTTTGTGTTTATTTAAGACTTTTAAATAGATAAGTGTTAGTGTTTGTGTTAGAAGTATTCCGTGCTTTATCCAATCATCGTAGATTCACATTGACAGATTAGAGTTACTGGAAATCTATATTGCACGTAATATGTTATAGCTATACATATATAAAGTTCTGTTTTTTTCTTTGTCGAGTTTTGCAGATGTATTTCTACCTTTAGTACTAAAATGTTTAAGTTTGGCAAATAATTTGCCAAAATTGATCCGCTTGTGGTATTAACTACGAATCGCCACTGCGTAACTGTTTGAAAATTTCTGAACATTGTTTCGTAGTATACAGTGTCGGAGTTGACTAATTTTCCTCCCTTTGTAAAAACTCATCCTGCCGCCCCCTGCTGTCAAAAATTATCGAAAGCACTCTTAGTTCATCTGCAACGTCGTTAGCATCAATGTCTCAGATATCCTCAACAGTTAGAACTTCCCAAGTTCTTTACATTTCATGTATAAATCATTTTTTCATAGATTTTAATTCTGGTGTTTTATAAAGGAATTTAAATGCAAACTACGTTGCACAATTTGTTCGAATCTGTTCTCCAACAGGTTCATAGCAATATGGAGGATTTTCGTAGGATGCTTAGATATATTAGCATTTTTTCTATATAAATTACTGCAGTTGTTAACTTGTAACGATTTTATTTCCTATCTAGATGTGTTCATATAATTAATCTATTTATTTAATAATAAACAATATAATGCATAATAATGCTACACAATCCACTAAATAAATATTACCTATTGCCCAATAAAATATTAGCATTCAATTCAAATTAAAATTTAATTTACACGGTGACAAAATAAACTTTTCATTTAGTATCATTCCTAGAGCTCCATCTGTTAAGAAATTGTAAGGTAATCCTGTTGCCGAGCGGTAACTCTCTTGACCTAGACACTTCCAATACAGCTGTGGTGAAAGCAAGTCGAATTTATCCTTGAATCCGAGGACAATGGTTTTTGCAGTTTTTTCGTATTGGAAGCACGTGCGATTTAAGTTGTTTTAGGAGAGTATGTAATCTCCAAAAAGCACTTTTGTATTGTCCACTTGCTGGAACATCTCGTAGATGACGAGAAATTTTTTCGGTTGAAGGGCCGTGGTAACATGCAACTTTAAATTAACATGCAACGTTTGATAATATTCGTAGTTTTAATTTATACGTAAAGCAACTTTAAATTAACATGCAGCTTGGTAATAATGTGAAAATTAGAAATAATGTTTAGCTTGGAAAAAACATACAACCTTTAGTTAACAGAAGCCTGGTTTAACGTAATTTTAATTAAATGCACAAGAAGAAAATATAGGATTTTACGCTTTGTTCGAGTGTGGATCTGGCGAGATTTAATTACTTAAAATGGATGCCGAGTAGTTTGGAGCTTCAGTAAGCAGCAAAATTATTTGTTCTGGATTGGAGATTTCTTTATTTTAATGCTGACGCAAGACGCCTAGCAGATATTTTTCTGTCAGACAGACATCTGGTATGTAGAAATTTGTTTTCGTATGTTAGCTGAACTATGGACATAGCAGTTAGATAATTTTTTGTTTAATCAAGTTATTTAAACTTCAAAATAGGTCAAGGACAGACTATAAATATATTTTTCAATATTAAGCAATAGGAATCTGTAAATTTTACATTTCTAAACCTTTTATTAATTCACTGAAACTACGGAAGATGTCATTATGTGATAGAGAAAGTAAATTCTTCTATTTAAGAAAAATTAGATATTAAACTTCTATGTTTACTAATTCATTAATAACTAATTGGAATTATTTATTGTGAGGTTATGGTAGATCTACCCAAACCAACATTTTTGTTATCAGTAAGTAACAGTTTAGAAAGCAACTTTATGCTTAATCAATTTGTTAATAAAACTTGGCAAGATATTTCTTACAGAAATAGCCACATTTAACTTGAACGGTACTGATTATATCCAGTGCCTTTGTAAATAATTTTCACAAATTAATTTAATCAAAAATATATAATAAATGAAAGGATATTTTGTAAAAAAAAGCACGTTAATTGAATACAAGAGGAATAGATTTTTATTTTTGAACAAGACTATTCTTTTTAATTAGAATGAATGAAGGATGATTCGAATTGAATTTTAAAAATTTGGAGTATAAACGCACAAACAGTGCTATTCTTTGTTTAATCTGTTCACAGGTGAAGCAGTGAAGTACTAAGGTCAATGTCGAGCCATAAGGTAAGAAACTTTAGGGATTATGTTGTCTTTAATAAACTGTATGGCGGTTATAGAATAAAGGTTTCCGCATTCGCCCTGTACAAGGGACTTGAGTAAGGTCTTCTCTGTATAGAAAAATACGGTGGCGCCTTATTCTTCATATTTTTGGTCGCAATTCAACCCCGACCCACAGCTCATGTTCCACCCAGAGCATATAGTTCGACTAGCCGCTTTGCCTTTGAGATTTCCACAACTTTGGGCCATTTTCCATCAGAACTTGCCGTGGGCTCTATTCTCTTACTGGAAATTCTCGTAAAATAAAATCCCATAATAAGTAAAAAGGCTATAAATAGCGCCCAACGTATAGGCCTCGATTGCTGTACCAATTGTATAAGCACATAACGTGCAGGCTTCGATTAACTTTGCTTGTTTACACTTGTTGATTTGTAAATCATTTACCCTAAGATCAATTTAGTCTATTGATGTTGTTCGAGTGAAGTTTTAGTGCAGATCATTTAATTGAGTTTAATTTGTAATTAGTTAGCTAGTCTATTCCATGATGGCTGAGACGTATCAAGTAGTTTATTTGCATAGAGATGAATTGGATTATGAATTGAGAATCCGAGGAGTTGTTAGCTGCAGACCGATGCAGGATAAGAGGAAAATGTTAGGCCGATTATTAGCTAAAGAAACAACAGTACCTGGTCGTTTAATTGATCCTTCCGCATATGTCGTAGAATATTCAGATGAACGTGATGAGATTGAGGTTTCGATAGAATCAGTAAAAAATGTTTTATTAGAATTTGAAGGTGAATTAGCAGACCCTACATTTAAAAGGATACAGTCGAGATTAATACACCTTGATGGTCGAGTTAGGAGAATGAAAATCCCTTTAGATAATTCAGATGAAGTTACTTTATTTAAGAATGATATCGTTGTGTTAGAAGTTCTTTAACAAACTGGAGTTCTTTGGTTATTCGATTAAAGGAAGATTTCTTACCATCACACTCAGAGGACGAGATTTGGGAAAAAATTAGGTCGCGTCATCAACATAAAGGAGAATCTGTAGTCATATATATAGCTCATATGGAGAATTTGTTTAGTCGGTTACCACAATTACCTGCGGAATGCACAAAAGTTAGAATGGTAAAAAAGAATCTATTACCTGATTTTATTTGTCAATTAGCTCTAACGGAAATTGATAGTATGTCAACGTTAATTAAGTTGTGTAAGAAGTTAGAAGAAGTTTTCTTACATGGTAAAATTGTTCGATAGGAATATTATTGTTCTTTTAGTCGCAGCTTGTAGTATTTCAGTGAATAGTAATTCACAATGTAGTTGATAATAGTGATTTGTATTTAGGTTCATCTTCCATTTGTGTTAGTTACAATAGTTGTTTGATTAATTTTTTTAGTTGAAATAATAGATGTTTATAGTTTGGTACACTAGTTTTAACTGTCGGTAAACCCTTTCAGGATTGCTCTTGTGCATAGGCACGTTTTGTTTTGATATGATTTATTTTGATAGCAATTTTTGATTTATTTATATCCGCATTGCAACGCAGTATGTTAATTGGTTGTAAGTCTAAGCGAAACTTGTCGTCGTGGTTGGTCGGATAGCAGTATATCAGTCTAGACGAGACTTAGGAAAAGTCGGTCGCTCAGCATTACATTAGTCTAAACGAGACTCGAGGTAAGTTGTCGCTCTAGCAATTTTGGCATCGCTATTTTTGAGATTGGTGATGAGGTTAAAATTTTTTTGTTTATTAGTCTAGGTGAGACTCACAGAGGAGTTTGTCACTCTAGCAAGTTTATGCGTTGTGAAGTACTTTTGTCTGTCATGACAGTTTGATTATGAGTAGTGTAAGAGTGTACTAGAACATTGATTTGTTGTTATCCTCAATGGAAGGTTGAAAGTAATCTAAATTATAGATTTATTATGTTTAAAATTGTCATTGTCTGCGAATTTAAAAGAAAAGGTGTTCTTAAAGTTTGAAGTTTATAGGTTTAATGTTTGAAATCATGTGGATAATTTAGTTGAGATCAAGTTAGATAATGCGGATCCCTGGTATGTGTCTCTTCGAAAAAAAATTTTATCTTCACCTGATGATTACCCACAATGGAAGGTGGAGAATAATCTTGTATTTAAATTTCTTTCTTCAAATATACCACTCTCGGCGAATGTAAGGGAATGGAAATATTTAGTTCCTAGATCACAAAAGGAAGAGGTTATTCGGATAAATCATGACCCTTCAGTGGCCGGACATTTTGGTTTTTTTAAAACATTGGCACGCATACAAGAGATTTTTATTGGCCAAAATGCGTATTGATGTGTTGAAATTTTGTAAAATTGTTTAACGTGTGGTGCACAGAAGGCATCGAATAGAGGACCCCTTGGTTTAATGGGAAAGGAAAAAGAAGTGAAGTTCCCCTTTCAGATTATCGCTATAGACCTCATGGGCCTATTTCCACGGTCCGGGGTTGGACACAAATGGTTATTGGTTATTGGTGATTGGTTCTCGAAATTTACATTAGTGTTTCCGTTACGTAGTGCAAAAGCGCATTTAATAGAACGTGTATTGGAGGAAAAAGTTTTTTTAGTTTATGGTGTCCCCAAATTCATTATTTGTGATAATGGCTCACAATTTAGTGGAAGAAATTTCAAGGCAGTATGTAAAAAATATGATGTTCAAAAAATTCAGTATGCGATTAATTCTGCAAAACATCATGCCACTGGTTATTCGCCAAATTTATTAGTTTTTGGTAGACATGTTCCCGTGTCTGGAAGATTTTATGGTCTTGATGTGGAACCCTCAGTTGATATAGATATTATTTCTGGTGATAGACCTTCGTATGTGTTAGATCATCAAGGACTATTTGATATTTTTATAGACGTACAGAAAAGATTACATTTATCTTACATGCAGTCTAGTAATTCATATAATTTAAGGAGACGTAACATTTCTTTCGAAGTAGGTGACAAAGTTTGGAGGTCAAATAAAGTTCTTTCGAAAGCAAGTGATTAGTTTACTGCTAAGCTTGCACCAAAATACGTTTTGTGTATCGTTAGAAAGAAGATTTCTAATTTGATTTTTGAATTGAATAATAAAGATGGTTCAAAGGCAGACAGATGGCATGTTAAGGACTTAAAACCTTATTCAGAGTTCAGTAATGATATTGAGAAAGGTGATGTTTCTGAACATTAATTAGTAATGTTGAAATGTTTAATGGCTGATAGTAGGAATTATTTCTGTCTTATCTTTTTAGTAAAGAATTTATTTATTGTATTGGAATACTGTTTGGTAATCTAAAAATTTAGATGTTGGATATGAAGTAAAGAAGGATAAAGAAATATTGTAGGGCAGTAAGGTTAATATTAGTCTGCGCTGAAATTGTTGGTTGCAAATTATTTGTTTAAGTTGAGATGTTATAAGTTGCATGTTAACCATAATGGTCAAATGTCAGTAAGGGATGTTTATTTATACTTTTGGTGATGAATTTTGATAAATTTTGTATATTTAGTTAATATTTTCTTTTGGATTTATGTATGTATGGTCATATTAATCTATGGTGAATTAGGTATAAAATCATTCACTTGTTTCATTTAATTTGTTTAGTTTGGTTAATGAGTTGGATATAGTGTTTGGAAAGTAATATTGTAGTCAAGAGGAAAATTGAACAGAATTGTATTCCTTGAGATTATATTGGAAATCAAGTAGCTTGAGTCCAAGTTGGATATTGGTAAGAGACCAATATTGTTAGTAACTAAAATAGTTATGTTTATTATGAATATTGTGTGAGTTAGCGATGTTCTATTTTGTTCATTCATGCGTGAGTGAAAGTTTTTGAGGAGTAAGACGTGGTGACGTTTTACTTGTCTGTTCATAGGTAGAGATATTTTTACATTTTTGGTAGCATATGCATGCGGTAGATTGTTAAACATTCATGATTTCGAGACATGTTTGTTATTTTGGAAATATGTTTGTTATGGATCCCAATGGTAGTTGGAGTCCTTTTTTCTTTTGTAAGTATGTAAATTATGGTTAGTAAAGTAAGAGTATGTTTGTCATGATAATTTAAATCTTTATTAAGGAATTATAATACGGCAGTATTCTATGTTTCGTTTCTTAAGTTTTGAGTGTAAAATGAGTGATAAAATAACCCCGAATATGTGTTAAATAATAGTGAAACTTTACCGATTACGACTTCCCGAATTTGTCCCCTTTTGGCGTGTAGTACGCGTAGTTACTGGTCACTCATTTACAGGTATGCAGTATCTTAGTTGATTCAGAAGTTATTTCTGTTTTGGCATGTAAAAACTAATAATAAATTGTAAATACTAGTAATAAAATAAATTAAAAAAAAAAAAATCTTCGCATTTATTCCAGAATATTTTCTCGAATTTTTTTCTCTTAGAAAGAGGCAGTGTAACGATTTTATTTCCTATCTAGATGTGTTCATATAATTAATCTATTTATTTAATAATAAACAATATAATGCATAATAATGCTACACAATCCACTAAATAAATATTACCTATTGCCCAATAAAATATTAGCATTCAATTCAAATTAAAATTTAATTTACACGGTGACAAAATAAACTTTTCATTTAGTATCATTCCTAGAACTCCATCTGTTAAGAAATTGTAAGGTAATCCTGTTTCCGAGCGGTAACTCGCTTGACCTAGACACTTCCAATACAGCTGTGGTGAAAGCAAGTCGAATTGTTCCTTGAATCAGAGGACAATGGTTTTTGCAGTTTTTTCGTGTTGGGAGCACGTGCGATTTAAGTTGTTTTAGGAGAGAATGTCATCTCCGAAAAGCACTTTTGTATTGTCCACTTGCTGGAACAGCTCGTAGACGACGAGAAATTTTTTTGGTTGAAGGGCCGTGGTAACATGCAACTTTAAATTAACATGCAACGTTTGATAATATTCGTAGTTTTAATTTATACGTAAAGCAACTTTAAATTAACATGCAGCTTGGTAATAATGTGAAAATTGGAAATAATGTTTAGCTTGGAAAAAACATACAACCTTTAGTTAACAGAAGCCTGGTTTAACGTAATTTTAATTAAATGCACAAGAAGAAAATATAGGATTTTACGCTTTGTTCGAGTGTGGATTTGGCGAGGTTTAATTACTTAAAATGGATGCCGAGTAGTTTGGAGCTTCAGTAAGCAGCAAAATTATTTGTTCTGGATTGGAGATTTCTTTATTTTAATGCTGACGCAAGACGCCTAGCAGGTATTTTTCTGTCAGACGGACATCTGGTATGTAGAAATTTGTTTCGTATGTTAGCTGAACTATGGACATAGCAGTTAAATAATTTTTTGTTTAATCAAGTTATTTAAACTTCAAAATAGGTCAAGGACAGACTATAAATATATTTTTCAATATTAAGCAATAGGAATCTGTAAATTTTACATTTCTAAATCTTTTATTAATTCACTGAAACTACGGAAGCTGTCATTATGTGATAGAGAAAGTAAATTCTTCTATTTAAGAAAAATTAGTTATTAAACTTCTATGTTTACTATTTCATTAATAACTAATTGGAATTATTTATTGTGAGGTTATGGTAGATCTACCCAAACCAACATTTTTGTTATCAGTAAGTAACAGTTTAGAAAGCAACTTTATGCCTAATCAATTTGTTAATAAAGCTTGGCTAGATATTTCTTACAGATATAGCCACATTTAACTTGAACGGTGCTGATTATATCCAGTGCCTTTGTAAATAATTTTCACAAATTAATTTAATCAAAAATATATAATAAATGAAAGGATATTTTGTAAAAAAAAAGCACGTTAATTGAATACAAGAGGAATAGATTTTTATTTTTAAACAAGACTATTCTTTTTAATTAGAATGAATGAAGGATGGTTCGAATTGAATTTTAAAAATTTGGAGTATAAACGCACAAACAGTGCTATTCTTTGTTTAATCTGTTCACAGGTGAAGCAGTGAAGTACTAAGGTCAATGTCGAGCCATAAGGTAAGAAACTTTAGGGATTATGTTGTCTTTAATAAACTGTATAGCGGTTATAGAATAAAGGTTTCCGCATTCGCCTTGTACAAGGGACTTGAGTAAGGTCTTCTCTGTATAGAAAAATACGGTGGCGCCTTATTCTTCATGTTCCACCCAGAGCATATAGTTCGACTAGCCGCTTTGCCTTTGAGATTTCCACAACTTTGGGCCATTTTCCATCAGAACTTGCCGTGGGCTCTATTCTCTTACTGGAAATTCTCGTAAAATAAAATCCCATAATAAGTAAAAAGGCTATAAACTCAATGGTAATATTTGGAAGTATTTTTGCATACAGTGTTTATTTTGGTTTAAAAAATCGTACAAGATAACAAGACGACATAGGAAATAGAATTCACATAATTTCCTGCTAACGACTCGGTTTTGTATCTGGCCATTATATCAAAGGTTCTGTTACCAGCAACATCCATAAAACATCATAAAAATATTTAGTGTAATACCTTAATTGGCGAATAGCTTCAATTCGTGCTTGTTAATGAGTAGCACTTAAAAGTTTTATGGGTAATGTTGAAACGCCAATTTTAAAGATAACCCGATGTTGTCTAGATGTAGAAAGGTATACATCTTTCTTTTGAATTATATCAAAAAAAGCAACTTGAAGTTGTAGCTGCATCATCAACAAGTACTTTGAATGAATGTGTTTGCTGAACAAAAAATAAAAAACGCTTTTGGATTTATTTTAAGTATACTGTGTTGTATACTTATTTCTTCCAGTTTCATGTCGAAGCTATTGTCATACACTTGAACGCGTCTATTCTCAACAGAGAAATATGTTTTTTATGCATTTAGCAAGTAAATAAATGAGTCCATTTTGGATAACCTTACTCAAATAATGTTGCGATTAGCTCTTAACCACCGTCATCAAATGTAGAGTAAGTGCGTTATCAAATTTAACTATTAATTCTACGAATTTCAAAAAATTCCCATATTGTGTTTGTAAAGCTTTACCTTGGTTTTCTTTAAAGATAAGCATTGCTGTCTCAAAATATGTACTACAGCGTTCTAATATAGCTCGTCATTGTCTAGTTTCAAAGTTCACTGGTTTCAAATTTTGAGTATCTACTATTTATTGATATTTCAGGTTTGTTGACAAATCGATCCACTGTTTTGTTTATGTGAATGCAAATGAGTTTGAAATCAGAGCTTTCCTTCGCCACAGCCACCTCTATACCGCTGTTATTACCATTAGTTGACGGATGAACGTCCATGACATCATCTTTAATTTCAATCTTCTAGAATTTGCGCACGCACCACATTGAAACTGAATTGCACGTCCCTGTGCAGCTTAACTTATCCAATACTCGGTACTGGACAATTTCCGTTTTTCATAATATATATTGATATTCTAAAAGTTTTTATAAATTAATTAATTTTAAAAACACTTCACGGCGAAAACGCGCTTTTTTCAAAAAGGCTTCATCCTTTATTGCATTAGTTAGGTGCAGGGGATTTTTAAACTCCGCACGGGGAATTCTCCAATATTAATATGTTTAATATAATCGTGTAACCGTAAAACGCAAAGGTCAGGCAAAAACATAAAGAGCAGCCAAGTAAGGACCCGCACGAATCAAGATTACGTATAACGAGATAAAAGACACTTAAAGGTGCTGTGTTAACTACAATAGCGGATACTGGGGAGATTCGCATAGACAAAGAAAGAACATCGCCATCGAATATTTATTGACAATAAAAACATAAAACATTTTATGTAAAAAAGAGTTATACTCACCGAAAAATTTTTAATAATTGAGATACGAATTGCGCATTTCGAATTGCAACATGTAAAAAACTAACCAGTAGTAAAAAATTATGCTTAGTGTATAGAACGTCGATAGCTAGAGCAAGGGGCTGGCCATTGTAATTAAATTTACGCGAAAACGGTAGATATGCATAAGTAGGAATTCATAGAAATGACAAATAAAAGCCGTACTTACCCACGTTACAGTACTGGGACACACTGCAATTAAGGCAGAGGGTTTAAGGAAGGAAAGAATTCAGGAATTGCCGGGAACTTTAAACACTTCACCAGACTGACCGTATGGTAACGTACTTGAATGAATACTCGAGAGATACTACTTGAAGGTTAAGCATTGATTCAAGATTGTATCTACAGACCCATAAGTGGGGAAATAGATGGAATTGAATGGCAGGCGTAAACATACCGCCCACCTAAAATTAAACAAATTTTAAGGTAACAAGAAAGAGACTGGACATTTCCTACCAGCAAGGGTTACGGTTTACCCGCCGATATTCGGGTTCAGAAAAGCAGCAAGGAACGCGGTAGGCTCCAGAAGGGAAATAAAAGGAAAAAAATGCTTAATTAAACTCAACATTTAGTGAATTAAACCTACCGACATTGAAAAATAACCCTAGAACAAACAAACTAATACATTAAATCTTCGGAGTGTTTGCCAAAAAAAAAACAATTTTGGTAAGTAAAGAAGAAAAAAAAATGAAAATAAAATTACTCCTATTTGATAAGAAAAATAAGTTTTGTAATGGGGCGCGTAAGAAGACCACCAGACGTTTTCACGAAGGCCACGCGGGAAACACCATTGTTGCCGGGAAACAATTTCACCAGGCGACCAATGAGCCATGACAAAGGCGAAGTTTTCAAGTGTCTTCAGCAACGATAATTTCAGATAAACTAAGAATCGGACCATCTATAAAAAAATGACCCGGAGTAAGATAGTCTGTGCCCTCATTAGGATCGGCAGAGGGTACAGAGAGAGGACGACTGTTTAGAAACGCCTAAATACGAGCGAACATCGTAGAAAGTTCTTCGAAATTCTGAGGTTGATTACCGAAAGAACGTAACATCAAAGCCTTATCAGATTTTACGCCGGTTTTCCAAATTCCACCGAAATTTGGGGCATATAGAGGACTGAAAAACCAACGAACTTTACGAGAAGCCATAGCCGAAAGTATTACTTCTTCATTTTGTCTCAGGAAATCGCTGACTTCTCTTAGGGCACGAGAAACACCAACGAAATTTAAACCGCAGTCAGAATATATCGACGTAGGTAGGCCGCGTCGGAAAGTAAATCTGGCGAATGAGGATAGAAAATCCTCCGCGGTCAACTCAGAAACGAGTTCTAAGTGCACCACTTTGGTGCACATACAGACAAATAAGCATAAATAGCTTTTTAGAACGGAAACATTTCGACGTTTTGAACTTTTGATAAGAATATGGCCAGCAAAGTCAACGCCCACATTGGTAAATGCGCGACTTATTTGAAATCGTGGTGAAGGTAAAATCTGACATTGTTGGTTGCAGAGGTTTAGCAGCAAACCGGACACGCGGCATACATTTGCGTATGCACTGTCGCGTTAGGGGTCGCAAACCAACGATCCAGAATTTGCCCTGAATTAAAGCTTGAGTATTCGAAGGACCAGATTGTAAAGACAATTTGTGATAATAATCACACAGAAGACGAGAAAGGATTGCACGCTTAGGTAATAAAAAAAATGTTTGTAATCTTAAGATATTAAAAAATTACGAAGTCTTCCGCCCACCATAAGAAGACCCCCAGAATCTAGAAAAGGCAAAAGTTTTCTTATGGAATTGAATGTGAGTTAACCCCCTTTTATTTGAGCAATCTCGAATTCATAGTACTGACACTGTGTTATCTTAACAAGAATCAACATAGAATTTTCCAAATTCTCAGACGTAATAGGACCGAGCAACTTCTTTTTTGGGTAACGACAATTGTATATAAACTTTTCCATATAGGTCACCGTGTATCGTAAAAATGTCAAAGAAGAAAATCTTTCCATGAAATCACCGAAAATTTCAGGCAAGCCCGAGATTACAATTGTTTGCATAGACTTGAGCTCGGGAACTGGTTTCAAAGGCACAAAAAATTCAGTGTCACCTTCTATGAACAGTTTAGAAAAATCAGTACAGCCATACCACCACAACCGATTTTCAATTAGCTGCGAGGGGACGATACCTCGAGGACCCAGGTCCGCAGGATTCTTTTTACCCGAAATGTGGTTCCATTGCGAAATCGTAATCAGATCAAGAATCTTATCTACCCGATTACCTACAAAGGTTTTAAGCAAATAGGAAGTTCCAAAGTTGGGAACTTCTTTAAAACCTGCGATGATAATGAACGACCAGGAATGTTTCCGGTAATTTCAAGAAGAATGGACGCAGAAAAATTCAACTGTTCTTGTAAACAATTCGAAAATAAAAAACAATTCACTATTCCTTTAAAATATACAACATTATTTGAAATTCCTGCAATTTGGCGATAATTGTATGAACGTCTAAGGCGCAAACGTTGCACAATATTTTCAGAAATTGCATTTATTTGTGAGGCAGTATCTAGAACGCACCACACTGGCTGAAGTTCGCCACTGATGTCAAGAACCTTGGCTTGAATGGTGTCTAATAGCACTGTAACATTTTTAGGGTTATTGGTAACATTACAAGCAGAAGTAGTTTGTAGGATGCTTGCCGAAGTAGCCTCCGAATTTTTGAAAGTATTCGAATGAGTAGTAACATGTGGATCCGCAGAATGTAATAAACTGTGATGTTTGCGGGAATTTGAAACAAAGAAAGCGTTTTTTAACAGACAGCAGCGTGCCAATCCTGAATATTTAAAGCTCGAAAGTTTAAGCATTTGTAAATTCTATGCTCGCCTTCACAATAGAGGTAAAGAAATGCCATTTTTTTCTGCTTTTAGCAGAAGTGGAAACGTTTTTAATTAACAAAGATTTATTTAGACTAAATCTTAGCTTACGTGGCAAAATATTAGAATTTCCAAACCTTTCTGGTTTCAAATCTTGTTGAAGTTCGGTCGTTTTATTTTGTAGGCTCAAAAATTGAAAGAGCTGTTCACAATTCGGAATATCAGAACCCACTTGCAAATCAAACGCATTTTGAGTGCGAAAATGCAAATTCCGATAACATTATGAGGAAAGCAACACATCCGCAAGATCCGCCACGTTTGTAGCCTTTACGGAACTCACAACATTAAAATGAACGTTAATAAAATAAGCAAGACTACCTCCAGGTTTGTATTGTAGAATTTTGTTTAAAAAGAAATTGATTATTCCGCGGGGACTACGTAACGATTCTTGAGCGTTGTCCACGCGTTATCGTACAGTTCAGGAAGTAGTTCGAGATCTGATATAAGTAATAAAGTTTTTCCTTTAAGTAGGGAGCGGAGATAAATAAATTTAGTAGTCTTAGATAATGCTGAATTGCTATCTACCAAATTGACAAAAAGTGCTTTGAATGTAGACCAATTGGCCACGACCAGAAAAGGTCGGAATCTCAGGTGGTTTTAAGTTAACCGAAGCAGCATCAGAAGCAACTGCGTGTTTAGACTCGGTATTAGCTGCAGACCGTCCTTTAGATCTAAATCATTAAAAGCAGACCTTTGGGCTTTCACTTGCAGTTTGGTGTCCACTGATAAATTATAATTCTTAATTTCATCATGTAAGGCTTCGTAACCAATTTCAAGTTTATCCAGACGTATTATTTTCGCCTGAAACCCGTACAATTTTGTAGTAGTGGCAGTTTCTGCGAAATCGGAAATCTCTGTGATTTGATAAAAATGTTTTCTAATCTAGCTTCTAATTGCGCTTTTTAAGCCATTATGTAAATGAATCTGACTGAATATAAATATTCGCCAATTAATCACAATTAAATTAGCCGTGAATTGCACTAAATGTTTAAATTCCAGTAAAATGATAATGTACAATTATTAATTTGAACACAAATTACACGTTTGCAATGTTTATAAACACCGTTGATATTAGAAATTCCAACGAACTCGTTATTATGACAACAACCGACGCTAACTATTCTATGAACAGCTGGCGCGGTAAACCCAAATTGTTCCGTTAAACTTTAAATTTGATAACGATATCAAATTTGTAAGGAAGACTTTTATAAAAATATGAATGGAAATTTGTAACTATACAACGAACGAAATCACCAAAATCACGTAAATTTTGAGGGTATCTAGGCTCGTTGGGCCATTTTGTTGTATAGAACTTCGATAGCTAGAGCAAGGGGTTGGTCATTGTAATTAAATTTACGCAAAAACGGTAGATATGCATAAGTTACAATTCATAGATACGACAAATGAAAGTCGTACTTACCTACGTTCCAGTACTGGGACACACTGCAATTAAGGCAGAGGGTTTAAGGAAGGAAAGAATTCAGGAATCGCCGGGAACTTTAAACACTTCACCAGACTGACGCGTATGGTAACGTACTTGAATGAATACTCGAGAGATACTACTTGAAGGTTAAGCAGTGATTCAAGATTGTGTCTACAGACCCATAAGTGGGGAAGTAGATGGAATTGAATGGCAGGCGTAAACACTTACGCTTTTTTATAAGCAAGCGTGGTAAGTTAAAAGTATTAAATTCAGAACCATGTCTAGTAAATATTTTAAAACGTAACAGGAAACACTAGCGACGCTAATTGCGAGCGTGTTTGGAAACTTGTTACTCACAAACTTCAAAAGTGGATATACAAGCTCATCTAGATACAAAAAAAATTTCGTAATATACCTCCAGTAAAGATTGTTGATAACCGAAAATATTTGCGGTGTTATATCAAACAATAGAGATAGATTGAGGTACTTTGATTAAACTAAATACACTAATAACATTCTACAGTGTGTTGAACCAGTACTTACTTCAATTGTATTAGAATGACTTTTATAGTAACAATTCGAGTTATTAAATTATTATGCATAATCAGAGGCGTCTCCTATAACAGGTAATTATACAAAATATCGAAGTGGAAGTGTGAATATATTTGAGAACACCGTAAATCAAATGAAAATATATAGGAATGTAAAATTAAACATAACTGTCGTTACATGGAAACCACATAAAGATTTGGTTCTCACATAAGTCTGGACATTGCTTTATAATTTGTGGTTTGGAAAGCGACAAGGATTGCATTTTTCATGTTCATCGTGCAGCTACGCCCACCAATTTGCATCAGAACATTTATCTATATTAGAGAAAGGACGATGACTCGTGGGAGTCAATGGATCGAAGCGACCAAACTTCATTACCGGACTTCCTCAAGTTCAGATGTGTTTTGTAAAGTTCGGACAGTCGGCTAAGTTTCTTTCCTTTTGTTACCTTTCCCTTTTTATATAAAATACGGGTGCATCGTCGATAGGAGAGCTACCGCCAACCAAATAATGAAACATTTAGAAACCTGCCTAAGATGAAAGGCGCATCGCGGTTAGGATAAACACAGCTTTAAAATTTTAAAGACATTTTATGCTCCTTGGTAAATTTGAATATATCTTGTTTATTCTACCATTTGTTTAGTAAAAAATAACATTACAGACTTCAACTAGTTTTAATATCTAACTACAAAAATTGTTAGCCGCAGGATAAGAAATGTACAAACGGTAATAGTTTTTAGATTTGTCGCTCCCTAAATCTGCAGCCCTGTACAAATGCATGTGTCTGTACTGCAGGTAACGGCGGCCCTGGTTGTAGCCAATTATATATAATGGCCCACTGAAACCAAAGCAAGCATGTTTTTTGCAACATCTTATTTTTAGAGAAATCAGTTAAACACGTTAATCTTGTTTAGAAGGGGAAAGTTTCTTTAGCGAATTTTAATTATTCCACTAAAACCCTTAGAAGGTAGCAAAATTAATCTTAATCTTTTTTAAATTGGAAGCAAGGTGGAATGAAATATCATTTTACAGCTAATTATATTTTCTTTCAAGAGGTGTCTGATTTTTAATTTGGTCTAATAAGTTTGGAGTTCATGCTGTTTAAAATCAATAAGCTTATTACATTTGAGTTTATAAGGACTATGTATTAAATGTTCAATCTAACTATCCTCAACTTCCATAGAATAATTTAACTGAAAGCGTCGATGTACATGCGGGAACGTTTCTGAAGTGATTTATGAAAACGCACGCGGTTTTTGTATAAATGCAAGCAGGGTTGTGTAAATGATATATTTTACATAGACACATCAAAATAAATCTAGCCATGCTAAATCTAAAGACTGTGCTGGGCATTCGACAGAGCGCTTCGTTCCTATTCATCGATCTTGAAACCTTTAATCAAAACGCCGTCAAGCAAACTAAACGAGCCCCATCCTGTTAAAGTAATATTTGATCTTCAAAGTAGTTTTATTGAGCTGAAAAATAAAGAGCTTTCGCACCAATAACGCTATGAATAATGTACTTTCTTTTATTTATTGAATTTTTCGTAACGCGAGTTAAGGTTCGTGGCTGCGAACGGTCCTTTTTAAAAAGACTTCTTGAACTTATTAACACATTTATTTATTGTTCTACATAAATTAATTGCAATTTTGACAATCTTGAATGAATTAATCTAAGTTCGAAATTAATTTACTAATTGTACAAAGTGAGTTATCTACGAACTGCAATGTTAACTTACTGCGAGTGGAGCTCCCGGGCCTTTTATAATATCCCTACCCCCTCACATGTCTGTGGGAACTTGCAGACATAATGTCTGCTTACACTTGACTCTATTCATAATACAATGTTGTGATCTTAAATCTATTCATAACTACTTTGTTGCGAGCTTACTTCTCCGTAATCTCGGTACGTGACTGTCTGTGACCGCTTGTGACCTGACATCTGCAGTGTCACTTATCTCTGTGCTACAAAGTAGCGTTTCCGTTCCCATAAACGTTAATAAACTGAACTGAATTGTCCTTCAATTACATTGGTGCGCATTTTCTGATATTTCCAATAACTCCTTAATTATTAGCTTCTCGGTTGGGGTCTCTACTCCCTGTTGAAAAGTTATGTGGTTTATTGTTCCTAATTTATTATTTGAATTTACGGGGATTTTTATCTTTTTTTCTGTTCGGGGTTCTATTGTGTATTTTTCGTCAATTTAGGTGTTTTGAAATTTAATGGGGATTTGTTCATATTTGGTTCTTAATAAACGGTTTTCTATATCTATGTTGGCTCCTAATTTTCTTTGAAGGCCCATTCCTAATAGTCCGTCATATTTGTCATTAAATTCAAATATGCAGAATTTATGCTTCATCTTTACGTTAAATGTTTTGGGTAAAGGTATGTTTGCTACGAATTGGTGTATGGTTGTTTGATGGACTGTTTTAATATTGAAGGGTTCTCTTTCTACATAGTTTAAATAATGTTTCTTTACGGTTCGCGGGCTTATTAACGTTTTTGAAGATCCGGTATCGATTAGTAATTTAAATTCAGCGTGGGGTATCCCGATATAGGGTAGTACAAGGTGATTCATATTATTTAGGTTTATTACGTTTGGTTGTTTATAAATTGGTCCATTTGAGAATTTGAGCACGCGTTTTCTTCGTCGTCCTCTTCATAAGTTTCGTATGATTCTTCACGTTCATAATGGTTTGATTGGTTTTGTTCGTTATTTGTACACGTTCGATTGCAATTATTCTGGTCATCTTCATATTCTCCTACTTCTTGATGAAATAGCTCTTCTGAGGTGAAAGTGCGTTTTTGATTGGGGTTTGGGCTAATGTGTGTTATTTTGGTGTTGGGTCTGGTGTTACCAGATGAATGTATCCATTGGTGTGGGTTTATAATAGTTATTGGGATTATTATTGTTTATCATTGGTGAGTTTCTAACAGGATTCGCGTTGAATGCTGGTCTTTGCTGATTTACATTTTGGTTAAATCTCGGTTGAAATGCGGATTTTGAAAAGATCGAGTTAAATGTTGGTCGGAATGCGGGTTTTGAAAAGTTTGGGTAAAACGTTAGTTTTGGAAATTGTTTATATTGATTGTTAAAGTTTGAGTTATTAAAATGTGGATTATTAGTTCGCATTTGGTTTGCTTGTGCATTGAACGGGGTAAATTTTTGTTGTGGACTTGTTTGTCTCGCGGGTTGTATGGTTTTTATTGACGTATAGCTTTTATTCGCGTTGGGGTCATATAGTCGGTTTCTGTAATACATTACGTTTTCATCTTAGATTATCATGTTTATTGCTTCTTCTAAGTCTTGGGGGTGTTGAAATTTAATTTTATCTAAAAGTCGTTCGGGTAGTGCATTACGATAGGTGTCTTATGCCATCTCGTCGTACAGTTTTGTTTTTAAAAGTCTTACATTTGGGTCGGTTTCTTCAATTTTGAGTTTTGTCAAGATTAAACTTCTTACATCTTGGCATTTCACACCAAATTGATATGGGGATTGGTTGTGTTCCATTCTAAGGTTTATCAAATCTCTCACTAGACATTTTAGGTTCCACTGGTCTCCAAAATATGCTATTAATACGCGTTTGAATTCATCCCACTGGTCAAGGTCATCTCGACTGGCGATTAAAGTTAGTGCCCTTCCGGTTAGTTTAATTATTATAAGGCGGGTAAGCAAAATGTTCCTTTCGTTATCACCAGGCTTATAGAGTGTTTTTAGGAATATTTTAGAAGCTGAAATGAAATTACTGAGTAAGCATTGGTCACCGTTAAATTGAGGTATCATTTCTATGTACAGCTTCATTTCATTACTCATCTTGGCTGGGGGAATGTTCTGATAAATTTAAAAAAAAATTGACTTTGGTTATTTCCGATTTTTTAAAAATTTGGATTTATTTCGTAGTTTGTGGTGTTATTCCTTGCCTGGATTTATTACTTTTCCGTTTAGGTTACGTCGGGTTACTTGCTGTTTTTAGCTTGGGTTGTTTCAAATTATTTAAAGAATTGATCTGCTCAATTTGTATTTACTTGCACGGTTGTGTAGTTATTTAATAAGTTTTATGCTTGATATTGGTTTGGTTACGTTTATTTTTAATTTGCCGATGTTAGTTTTATTTTCTGAAGTTTCAATAAGACTAAGTGATTTTTTGTGGTAATTTATCTTACTTGAATGCTTTGCGTCAGTTGCGCCAGTTAAAACTTCTCTATTTTTAATTATGTCGATTTTAGTTATGTGTGTAATAATTATCTCTTCTCGTGGGTGTATGCGATTGTAAAGTGTCTGAGATGCTTTCCGTTTTATTATTACAATGTTGTCAGTTAATTAGTTGCGTTAGTGTTGCTGTTACAGGTTTATTTTTAAATATACTGTAGGTGTTATTCAGTAATCGTTGTGATTTTATACAATTCCGTGTTTGGGAATAATACAATTTGTGCGTTAAAATATTTAATTAAAATTGTCAAGTCTGAATGAGGTTGGAATATGCGTTTTTCAGTAGTAATTATTTATATCTTTCCTGAGTAATTTAAATTGATACTTTATAAAAAGTTTCCGGTCATAATTTATGATGCTTTAATTTTACAGTGCTGAAAGGTTTTTTCTGAAAGAATTTCGCGATGTTTTAAGTAGCTTTTGTTCAGTAATTATAATTATATTTATGCGTGGTTATTCAAGGTAACGATTTTATTCACTTTTTAAGATGAGACGATTGTTGGTTTCGCGTTTGAAATCGCGCTTTGTTATTACTCGTAATAAGAATGTGGTTTTAATAATAGATTGCACGTTGTCTATTTATGGAATACGATGAGTTTTGTTTGGATAATTTATTTGCTGCGTTATTTTGTTGCGTGTTTATAAGATTTTGGTTTTAATTTTTCGTGATTTTAATTTTCGAAGTATTGTGTCAGTTAAATGCCAGATTGTTAAATTAGGAGTTTGATTTTGTTTTTAAAAATTTTCTTGCGCCAGTTAAAGCGTAATATAGTTTTGAGTGCGCTTAAATTTTGCGACTTTTTAATTGTCTCTGGTTTTTGTCTTAAAAATAATTTGTTCTTAAGTTTCTTATAAACTTTTTCATATACAGAATAAATTAATGATAAAATTTCAATAACAGCTTGAAAATAATTTCTAGCAATTGCTAAGTAGATTATTTTCAAAAATTGCATAAAATAGTTGTAACAATAGTCAATACACATATATAAATCATAAACTAGCAAATATCAAATATGTTTGTTAAAAATAAAAATAAAATTCAATTGGTTTAAAGGAAAATGAACTTACACTAGTTGCTTTGTTGATTTCATGGATTTCTTTCTTTGTTTCGGTTTTCTTTTGGATTTGATCTATTTTTGTATCGCCTCCAATTTTTCTTTTGTTAAATTTGAACGATTTTTGTTTCGCCTTCAACTTCTTTTGTTTGCTGGGATTGAACGATTCTTGTTTCGCCTCCAACTTCTGTTTTGGTTCTGCCAAATTCGGAATTGAAATTCCAAACCAACAATTCCTCGATTTTGGATTTGCTAGTGCCCTTTTGACATCCGTTACGCTGCGCCAGTTAAGGTTCGTGGCTGCAAGCGGTACTTTTTAGAAAGACTTCTTGAACTTCTTAACACATTTATTTATTGTTTTACATAAATTAATTGGAATTTTGACAATCTTGAATGAATTAAGTCCGAAATTAATTTACTAATTGTACAAAGTGAGTTATCTACAAACTGCAATGTTAAAGCTGAACGATTGATTAACTTACTGCGGGTAGAGTTTTCGGGCCTTTTATAATATCCCTACCCCCTTACATGTCTGTGGGAACTTGCAGACGTAATGTCTGCTTACACTTGAGTCTATTCATAATACAATGTTGCGATCTTAAATCTATTCATAACTACTTTGTTGCGAGCTTACTTCTCCGTAATCTCGGTACGTGACTGTCTGTGACCGCCTGTGACCTGACATCTGCAGTGTCACTTATCTCTGTGCTACAAAGTAGTGTTTCCGTTCCCATGAACGTTAATAAACTGAACTGAGTTGTCCTTCAATTACATTGTTGCGCATTTTCTAATATTTTTAATAACTTCTTAATTATTAGTTTCTTTTATATATAACAAATGGTGGATTACATAACTCGCGTACGTATTTAGCGTACAATAAATAAGTATCAAAATTCCAGTATTTTAGAGAAATAGCGGAGTTTTTAACGTACGTTATCTTAATGGCTTTAGGTTAGATTGCTTAAATAAACGCTTATGCATACCATAAATTAGTTGCTTATACGTCTACTGCTTTACTGGCTTATGGTATTGCAAGGGCTTGCTATAAAATGTCTTGGAGTCAAAAACGAAAATAAGATTTATGTTTGCCGATGATTTAGAAATTCTTCAGCTAGTGCTTTTGCAAAATCGCTTTGAAAATGCATGCAAATACTGTGGCATACAACGTCCTTGTCCAGACTACTGGACAGGATTTTTCGGTACGTGCTGTAAGAAAGCACGTTGAATAATTAATAAGGTTTTTTATTAAAGAAGACAGAAGAAAGTTTAAAGTAAGTCAAATTTTATTCACAATAATTGTCGAAATACCAATTTTGGGTCTGACTAGAAGAGCAGTACGAAGATAAAAAACGTCTTTTACAGGAATTAAAGTATTCATATTATTGAACTCTTATTTCTTTTTTCTTTGTATAGGGTACCTTAAAATGTTAAAAAGTACACATCCTTTACATCATTCATATTCATTTTGTCCAAAGCACCTATATTCAATTAAATTATTCATTTTAACTAGCAAAAATATATAAATCAACAACAAGAGAATGCAGGATTGTACGCTTATGGCTTACAATTCAGTATACTAAACAAAGCAATTTTAGGTTTGTTGGGGACAAAGAATACTACTATAGTAAGCCTGCTTATCGTAAAAGGCGATTAAAATGCGCAGCAAGGGTCAGCAGTCTTGCTGGATAAAAGATATTGGAGGAGAATAGGTTGGTCTTAGGCAATCCTCAATAATTTACAAAGTTGTTGGGGGTTGGCTGTGACAGATACGGCTTTTTCCTAAAATCTTTAAAAACTGCGCTGTGGAAAGATATGGGAACCTACTATAATATTTCCCAGGTACGCGTGGCTTAAAACACGAACTATGTATTATAGAGAGCTCACAAGTAAAATTCTTGTCCGGAGGTAAAATACCCCTTCATTCGGATTTCCGGGAGGTGGTACTTGGGGCTCGTCATCGTAAGAATTTAAAACAACGGTTCGATTTACTGATACAGACCTGGAATGTAAGGTCATTTCTGAGAGTAGCTAAGTTAACGAATTTATTAGTCGAAATGAAAAAAAAAGAAAACAGGACATTTTAGGTATTAGTGAGGTTAGATGGCCAGATAGTAATGACTTTTGAAAAGATAATTATAAAATAAATACAACTTCTTCAACTAATGTACATGCAGGAGTAGGAATAGTGTTAGGTAAAAGATTAGGACCTAAAGTTAAAGAGTACTTACAATTTAGTGATAGAATAATTATGGTTAGATTGAGTACAAAACCTACAGACACTGTCTTAGTACAAGTTTACATGCCAACAACTTAGTACGAGGATGAGGAAATAGAAAAGGTATACGAGCATATAAATAGTATAGCGAGAAAAGTAAAGGAGTGTGAGAATTTAATAGCTATCGGCGATTTTAATGCATCAGTGTGACAAGGTAGTGAAGGAAAAATAGTAGCAAAATTTGGGTATGGTAGACGAAATTATAGAGGAGACAGATTAGTTGAGTTTTTCCAGAAACATAGATTAGTAACTGTAAACACCCTACTCGAACAACATATTAGAAGAAGATATACCTGGAAAGCGCCAGGTGATAGGGCTAGATATAAAATGGATTATATTTTAGTTAAACAAAGATTTAGAAACCAAGTTAAAAACTGTCGCAGTTATCCAGGGGTTGACATAGATAGCGATCATAACTTAGCTAAAATAAAGTGTAATCTAAAATTCAAATAATTGAGAAACGCTAAAAACGATGGATGGGATCTAGGTAAGCTTAATGATGATGAGGTGAAAGAGGAATATAAACCAGTATTAGATAATAAGATCAAAGAGATAACTATAGGAGGGAACGTAGAAAATAGATGGAAAGAAATAAAAAGTTCTGTACATGATACAACACAGACTATAGGTAAGAAAAAAGTAAAAGCGAGAAAACCCTGCGTAACAAAAGAGATATTAGATTTAATAGAGAATTGAAGAAAGCTTCAACTTTAAAGAGAATTGGATAGTGAAAAAAAGCAAAAATATAATAGAGCTAGAAATAAGATAGTTCTTGAGTGTAGAAAAGCTAGAAATAAATGGATGGAGGGGAATTGTAAGGGAATATAAGATGATTTGAGAGTAGGTAAGACAGACAGAGCAGTTAAAAAATTTTTAGGGAAAGATAGGAAAAATATAATGGTATTAAAGATGAGAATAATAAGTTTCTTTCTAATAAATAAAGATGAGGTAGCAGATAGACGGAAAATATATTTAGAAGATTTATATAAGGGAGACTATATGAATGAGATAGAGAACGACCAAGAAGGGGATGTAGAAATAGGGTTCTCAATATTAAGAGAGGAATTTGATAGAGCTGTTAGGGATCTTAAACTAAATAAAGCGTCGGGGATATACGATATACCCGCAGAACTAACAAAACATGCCAATAGATTTCCAAAAAAATATTGTTATCCCAATCCCAAAAAAGTCAGGAGCTGATAGGTGTGAAAATTTTAAAACGGTTAGCATAGCTTCCCACGCTTCCAAAATACTAACAATAATAATTAAAAATAGAGTAGAAGCTTTGACTGAGAATTATTTAGGAGAAGATCAATATGGTTTCGTAAAGACAGAGAGACTAGAGAACTGATACTAATGATTAGGATAATTATCGAAAAAAGGTTACAAAATAATTAAAGACTCATTTCGCGTTTGTAGATTTAGAAAAAGTATTTGATGGGGTTAATTGGATTGCTATGTTCAGGGTTTTGCGAAAAATAGAAATCTCTCATGCGGATAGAAAAATTATTTACAGTCTATATAAAAACCAAAGCGTAGTAATTAGATTTGATGAAATAGAAAAGAAAGCTAAGATTAGAAATTGTGTTAGACAGGAATGTATACTATCTCCCTTGATTTTTAATGTTTATATTGAGAAAGCTTTAAACTTAGCTAGAAAAAGAAAAGAGATAGGCATTAGTGTACAGGGACAGAAAATAGACATGTTACGTTTTGCAGATGATATAGCCATTATAGCAGAGTCTAGAAAAGAGTTAGGAGAGTTTTTAAATATTTTAGATGAGATACTACAGAGTAACTATAGTATGAGAATTAACTCAGGAAAGACAAAGATAATGACAAGTGAGTTACGGCCTAATTCTAAAACAAATTTAAAAATAGGTAATACCGAGTTAGAGGAGGTAGATGAATTTTGCTTTTTAAGTAGTATAATTACAAAGGACGGATTTAGCAAGAGGGATATAGTAGCTAGAATAGCTCAAGCTAGAAAATTTTTAAAAGAAAGACTTACGAATAGCTAATAGTATTAGTTTAGATAATAGGAAAGGTTTCTTAAAGTCGTACGTATGAAGCGTTCTATTATACGGTAGTGAAACTTGGACAATTAAAGAGGTAGATAAGAAAAAGATATAAGCTTTTGAAACCTGGTGTTATAAGAGAATGTTAAATATTAGTTGGACAGATAGAATAACAAATGAGGAAGTTTATAGAAGGATAGGTGAGGAACCCTGTATGTGGAAACAATTAAAGCTCAGGAGAGATAGAATGATAGGGCATACGTTAAGACATGAGAGACTATTTAGTAAGGTCTTAGATTATAGACTACTAAATAAAAATAGAGTAGGAAGACCTAGACAAAGCTATATTAATCAAATTATTACAGATGTAGGTTGTGAAAGGTATGTAGATCTTTTTAGACTAGCTCAGAATAGAAAAGAATTTAGAGCTGCGTCAAACCGACCTTAAGTAAGTTCGAAAACAAAACAAAACAAAAAAAATTAATAATTAAAAATCAGTTAACTAAAAACCACCGTGACATAACTCACAATTAGTTAGCGGTCTGGCATGTTAGCAGCGATTCGATGCTTAAGCCTTACCATAACATATAGCTTAATTAACATCTCCATGACATAAGTCACAATTAGTTAGCGGTCTAGTATGTTGGCAGCGATTCGTTGCTTAAGCCTTACCATAACGTATAATTTAACACTTTTTGTTTTTTGGAGGGGATTACCAGGTAATATTTCATTTACTTATAAATGGGAATCATGTAAACATGTTGGAGTTCTTTAACAACCATCAGGTTGCTAATATCTATGTAGAGCCAGGTAGATAAGAAAAAGATAGAAAAGTATAGGAGACCTAGACAAAGCGATATTAGTCAATTTATTAGAGATTTAGGTTGTGAAGGGTATGTAGATTTTCTTATACTAGACCAGAATAGAAAAAAATTTAGCACTGCGTCAAACCGACCTTTAGTAAGTTCGAAAACAATACAAAATAAAAAAAATAATTAATTAAAAATCAGCCAACTAAATGTCGACATGACATAAATCACAATCAGTTAGCGGTCTGGCATGTTGGTAGCGATTCGTTGCTTAAACCTTACTATAACATATAATTTAATAAACGTCGCCATGACATAACTCACAATTAGTTAGCGGACTGGCTTGTTGGCAGCGATTTGCTGCTTACGCCTTACCATAACATAACTTAATAAACGTCTCTATGACATAACTCACAATTAGTTAGCGGTCTGGCATGTTGGTAGCAATTCGTTGCTTAAGCCTTACCATAACATAACTTAATAAACGTCTCCATGACATAACTCACAATTAGTTAGCGGTCTGGCATGTTGGTAGCAATTCGTTGCTTAAGCCTTACCATGACATATAGTTTAATAAACGTCGCCATGACATAACTCACAATTAGTTAGCGGACTGGCTTGTTGGCAGCGATTCGCTGCCTACGCCTTACCATAACATAACTTAATAAACGTCTCCATGACATAACTCACAATTAGTTAGCGGTCTGGCATGTTGGTAGCAATTCGTTGCTTAAGCCTTACCATAACATAACTTAATAATCGTCTCCATGACATAACTCACAATTAGTTAGCGGTCTGGCATGTTGGTAGCAATTCGTTGCTTAAGCCTTACCATGACATATAGTTTAATAAACGTCGCCATAACATAACTCATAATTAGTTAGCGGTCTGGCATGTTGGCAGCGATTCGCTGCTTAAGCCTTACCATAACATATAACTTAAAAAACGTCTCCATGACGTAACTCACAATTAGTTAGCGGACTGGCTTGTTGGCAGCGATTCGCTGCTTAAACCTTACCATAACATAACTTAATAAACGTCTCCATGACATAACTCACAATTAGTTAGCGGTCTGGCATGTTGTTAGCGATTCGTTGCTTAAGCCCTACCACGACATGTAATTTAATAAACGTCGCCATGACATAACTCATAATTAGCTAGCCGTCTGGCATGTTGGCAGCGATTCGTTGCTTAAGCCTTACCATAACATACAGTTTAACACTTTTCCTTTTTTGGATGGAATAACCATGTAATATTTCATTTCCTTATAAATGGGAATCATGCAAACATGTTCGAGTTCTTTTAACAACCATTAGGTTGCTAATATCAATGTAGAGCCAGGTAGATAGAAAAATAAGTATAGGAAGACCTAGACCAAGCAATATTAGTCAAATTATTAGAAATTTAGGTTGTGAAAAGTATATACAACTTTTTAGATTAGCCTTATTAGAACATATAACTTAATTAAGGTCTCTATGACATAACTCACAATTAGTTAGCGGTCTGTTATGTTGGCAGTGATTCGTTGCTTAAGCCTTACCATAACATATAATTTAACACTTTTCCTTTTTGCAGGGGATAACCAGGTAATATTTCATTTCCTTATAAATGGGAATCATGTAAACATGTTGGAGTTTTTTAACAACCATCAGGTTGCTAATATCTAGGTAAAGCCAGGTAGATAAGTAAAAGATAGAAAAGTATAGTAAAACCTAGACCAAGCTATATTAGTCAAATTACTAGAAATTTTGGCTGTGAAGAGTATGTAGAACTTTTTAGATTAGCCCAGAATAGAAAAAAGTTAGAGCTGCGTCAAACCGACCTTAAATATTGTCGAAAACAAAATGATGATGAGGAAGGAATTACAGCTGCGTCAAACCGACTTTAAGTAAGGTCGAAAACAAGATGATGAATGATGAGTTCAAATAACAAACCATTTAGCGTACGATAAAGCCAATAAAAAAACTATAATGTAACTTGAACCGTTAACGAGATATTGCGTAGAGCGTCACGTGACTTTTATCGGTAACGGAATATTTAGCGTGTTGTGGCAGAAACTCACTAATGTCTGTTACCATTGAAACAATATCTTGTACGCCTTTGGCTGCACAAATCTTTCGTTTTAAAACTACAAATATAGAACTTTATAATCCAAAAAGAAGAGCTTCTTTTCCACCTTTAATTGGGTTACTACGATAAAATTGCCGTTTTCGTTCTACCGTAATATGGGCAGCAATCTACAATTTCATTGCATATATTCGCTTAATCACGCACTTTTTAAGTCAAAAGGAATGTGTGCTCATAGAACTTACCCAGTTAGAGACGTTTTATAGTGGGGAAACAAACGAGTTTATGTGAAAGACGCATTTTCAACCCAGATTTGTCTTCCATCTACCGGACGATATCGATGTATTAAATGGTGTGTGCGTTAGGTGCCAAATGTATCTTTTGTATTCTTTAATACGTATCCAATTACCTTAATAATGCTTGGTGTTACCTAAAAGTGTAGGTTCAACTCACTTAACTACAAGAATCTGAACCGAACGTAAGAAACCGACTTCACGGGGCTCTGATCTAGCTGAAGACGAATAGTGGAAGCTTTGACTCCTGCTATTAAACCAGGTAAGCCTTTGACATTCTTTTAATTGCTATCTATAATCGTTATACCTGAATAATTTGCGATCAAACATGAGGCGCAACAAATTATGCCTAGAGTTAACGTAATATTTGACGCTAAATAAAGAACGAATAATTCGTAATAGTTGATGCTCCAACAAATGGTCAGCTGTCTATAACATAAATGTTTAGCATTTAATAATTAAAATTTTTTAAAGTTTGCTCTTTCTCTGTATTAAAAATTTTCTACCGGTTGTGTCATGAATAAGCTTATCGTGTAGCCGTTGTCTAAATCAAAAATATATAAATTCTATAATCTAAACTAAAAATATCTTTCGCTTTTGCATTTAAATAATGCGTTTTGTATTGTAAAATCGTAATAGATTTTGACACCTTAGAATATACTGCTGACGACGCTTGATGACTTATTTGTATACCTTACCTAACCTATTACATAATACTTTGAAATAATACAAAATGCGGTTGTCTTGTGTTAAGTACACGTGTTTTGTTAATTACTAATAGATTGAATTTTTAATACAGTGTAATTGAAGTTGTGGTTTCGTGAATGTTCAACGAGATTTGGGGCTATTTGAAGGAAAATTTTGTATAATTGATTTAAATTTACGTTTAATTTGCCGTTGCTAAAAAGTGCTTCCTTTTATAATAAATTATCTATCGTTTGGGTAAGTTGAAAACATTCTATATTTTTAGTAAATTTCCGAAGACTTTTCTGACAAATATTTTGCTTGCGTATCCGTAAAATCAATTTTATGTTTGGTAGTCTTTGTTTGTCGAATGTAAACAAAAAAGCGTAAATTGCATTCTTTACAAATTTTTTCCATAAATCAAACTTAAACTTTTATAAATAATCTCAAATTTACAGAAGCGTTCTTAGTAATTCGTCTCTTTATGTAAAGTTGTTTTTATGATAAATATTTCAGTTTCTTTACTTAAACTATCAGTCTGTTTAATTATATAAATTGGTAACTAAAAATTTTGTTTTAGAAGCAAAAAATGATTCTCATCTCATTTAATTAATAAATAAACATAGCTAATTGTCTTTGATAACCGCAATATCTATTTTTAGCTTTGTGTCTTTTCTCATTTACGATACCAATATGAATCATTTGCATGTATGTTTATATAAAGCAGCTTTTGCTGTTCTAAGACTACAAATGCAATCAAATCGTTCCATGTCTAATGAAATTAAGAGCTTTTCTCAAAAACTAACTTTTAATTATACCATGTGTAAATTATATCACATAGTACCGCCATTATTTATAAATTACACGATTTTAATAGTAAATTTCAAAAACCATAGCATATGAAAAGATTTTGCAATCTCTTTCCTTCCCTTCTACCGATTGACAAGTAAGTCATACATGTCATCTTACCTTAATTGAGTAAACGTACCTTGTCTGCTCTTCCTTTAACTGAATTAAATTTTTTTCTTGTGGCGTTAGCTCCTCACTATAAATACAAAATATAAAATAAATAGTAGAATTATCGCTCACACTATTAAACAACGACGCAATACAAATAAACCCTCTTGTCTATATAAACAGACGAACCACACGTCTCAACCTTTTGGCTTATGCCAATATTCACGAGATGCAGTACGTTCACAACTGAGAGATGGGACGGTGTTTAAAAAACGGAATGTAAACTTCTGTGTTTCGGCACAACGGCATAAATACGTCCGCTAGCTGCTATGTGAGAAGTGAAGATAAGCGATTCTTGCACATTAGCTATATCATTTTGAACAACATAATCCGCCATAAAACTAAGAAGCGTAAATTAGAGTTGTGTCGTTATTGCAAAGGACCACCGACATATTTTATCAAAAGGTTAACTCATCTACAATCTAATATCGGCGCGTTTCATAATGCAGCTCCTGGGTTTCGCTCATAGTAATTGCAATTATGTGTATTGCTACACGATTGTCCCACTGTTACCAATCGTAACATTTATAAAAAAAGAAACGTTGGCTAGATAAAGACCGCCAGACGCTAACGCCTAAAAATAAATATACATACAATAACGAGGACGAATAGGTATAACTGAACAGCGGAAAATACTAGGAACGTTTGCCGTAACTAGATCAGTGGAGGAGGGAGTGGGTCTCACGAAACCATCCCAAAAAAGAAAGATCTGAGATCGAAAATTAATGAGCGCCACCCAATTGGAAGAACCTGAATTTCCGCGAACGCAATTGGGACGTTCTCCCGTTGAAAAGATACTCAAATATCCTACCATAAAATGATACTTAAATCACACATACAACTACAGAACATACCCAAATAAATACCAGTACACTATCACAATATTTACTAAATTTCTAAACAATCTACAGCATCAATACATATACCTTATTGAATCAAGTTTACCTAAATTATTTACCTATTATTTTATGTATGTGAAATGACGGAATACTTAATATTAATTGTGCACTGTATGTAAAGGGGATATTGGTGCACCGATATCAGTTACACAATGTTCAAATTAGCATAATAAATTATATACAGTGGTGCACTTGTAAATATAAATAAGCGTTGATTGTTATTGATTATTGTAAAATGAATAATTAATTGTAATGGTTCAAATTGTAACTACTGAAATATTTCATAATAAAATGTACACAAATATCATTAAAAGGTTCATGCATTAACGTTATTAAATTTGTATTCAATAAACTTATAATAAAAATCATGCATAACGATACCCATCCAATGTCAACTCAGGAGGTTGCACTGACAGAATTCCCAACAACTGCCAAGCGTCGCAGGATAACAATTGAACTTGAAGCTTGAAGATTATAAATATTCGGATTTCACGCTTCACAATTAAAACTCTTAAGTTAAAGACTTAAAGCCTAAAACCTAAAATCTGAATTCCGAAATCTAAAATCTAAAACCCTACAATTTGCAATATTAGTAATCAATATCAACACATAAATTCACCTAGCGTACAACGGGCAATGAACTACGATAACATATACATCGATCAGCGGATGATCAATACGAACAAATACATATGGCACCTAAAACACCTGTATAATAAAATCAATGGATTCGAATGTAATAATTAATTACCTTCAACTTTGATATGTAAATCCTCTTAAATGAGTTTATTGAGCAAATATAACAAAGTATCACCAAATAGATTGCCTCAAACAGTCCTGGAGTCACAAATCCCAAAAATGGTGGACGGCTGAACCGCATAAAGCAACAACCAGGATCGAAGTATTATCGAAAAAGCAGAAAACAAATGTTTACTTGAACTGATAATGCGCTCTAGATATTTAATTAAATTGATTATACATTATATTCGAATCAACCAATAACATTTAAACATTTAAATTACCGCGCAAGACCAATGCAACATTTCCTAATTATCCAATCATACTAGTAAATAGAGTTAGATGTACGAAAATTGAATTATAGCCTAGCAATTCGCAAAAATTAATACAGATATGTCGTTACGAGGAATTCGCCTGCAACATTCCCCCCTCTACCCGCAGAAAATTGACCCGTAGGAAAATTTTCTAAGGATTCAACTATTTCTATTAAATCTCAAAATCTAGTATCAAATTCAGGCAACAACAAATTTAAGCTAAACGTGGGGCTCAAACCCACACTACCTATCTACTTACAATCACAACTTAAATTCTCAATCAACATGCATAGCTTCATCATATTTACAATCAGGACGTAAATCTTTCGCATGCCATACACCACAATTGCGACCATTTATATCACGCAATTCATACGTCCAAGGAGAGACTCGCTTACTAACCAAAAATGGACCTACATATTTTGGGGCTAACTTTTTAGTGAAAAACTTAGTTGCATCAGAAATTTCCATATTTTTATGCCATACTTATTGGCCAACTTCATAACGCTGATCACGATGTCGAAGATCATAAATCTTCTTGCTACGATTGAATGATTTTTTTATCAGAGTATTAATGTCACGGAACAATTTTTCAAAAACTGAAGGGCGTTTAATAGGATCGACATAATCGGGATTTTCACCAGGCTCGGGAGGTGGTTTAGGAATTTTATGACTATCGCCAGTAAGAAACATCTCACGACCAAAATTTACAAAATATGGGGTGTGTTTGGTAACTTCATGACGAGAAGTACGCATAGCACAAGCAGCTTTCTGTAATAGTGAAGACCAAGTACGCTGATTAGTATTAACAAACGAGGCCAGTATAGTTTTCAACGAACGATGCTGCCTTTCGGCCGAATTTGCCTGCGGATGATAATAAGCCGTACGGCTTACTTCAACATTGTAATTTTAAGAAGTTCCTTAAAGGTTTACCGAGAAATGGCTTTCCATTATCGCAAACTAGAATACGGGGAACGCCAAATAATAAAAAGACATTGTCTTCAAGCAGTTCTGCAACTTTACGAGAAGTTGCATCGCGCATAGGTAAGAAAATACAAAATTTACTAAGATGGTCCTTGATACTTAAAATATATTTATGACCTGCTGTAGATCTCGGAAGGGGTCCTACAATATCTACAAAAATTAATTCCCATGGACGGTTCACTTCTGGACGTCCTAACATCAAGCCAGCAGGGGGCTTTGCTTCTACTTTACACGCAATACAAGTTTTACAGGAACGAATGTAACGAGTTACGTCAGCTTTGGCTTTGGGCCAGAAATAACGAGACATGATTCGATGATAGGTTTTAAATATGCCGAGATGACCAGAGGTGGGTTCATCATGATTCCGACGAATTAATTCTTCACGATGTGATTTTGGTACTACAATTTTCCAATCAGAACTAGGTTGATCCAACCCAGGAAATGAAGTTCCACATCTTTTAAATAAATTAACGCCATCGAATCGCCAAACGGGGTAGCTTAACGGATTTTTCTTAATTTGATCGCACATTTTAGAATACCAACGATCGTTTATATTTTCAAAATAAGGTTCTTCTGCCTTAACATCAGTCTGATTTATAACCGGGACAGAGCGAGATAAAGTGTCGGGTACGACGTTATCCTTACCACGACGGTGGACAATATTAAAATCGTACTGCAGTAGCTTAACACTCCAGCGTGCTAAACAGCCGGACGGATCCTTCAAATTGTCAAGCCAGACTAATGCAAAGTGGCTATTGGGATTAAGGAGATGATATAAATATGCTATTATAGGGAAGGACCAATTGCTTTTTGTAGCAATAACAATAGCGGTGGAGCGGTTATGTAATAATTAAAAACAACTACACAAAACTACTTAATAAAGGGTATAAATACCTTTTATCCTGTGCCGCTGTGGGCAATAACGTTCACACACAAAAGCTTTCGACGGACCACCAGTAACACGCTCGACCGGGTGATGTCGGCGTCGCTTTCAAAAGCTCTCATACAACCGGCTTCTGCAAGGGTTCGGATGCGACTATATTCTTCAACGCACTTTCGCTGCCGGTATAAAATGTTTCACTAAACTGTAGGGTGAACGCACTGATGGTATTTATTGTCACAAATACCGAATTGTTCGATAATGACGTAACATACCGCCCACCAAGTTCATAGAATTTTGAAAAGGAGGGAAGTAGGTTGGGTGAAGGAAATCACATGAGATTTGACCTTGCTAGGAAAACAGGTAACGAAAGATAGGGTGGTACACTACAGCGAGCGATATTACCAACTATGCAAAATATATAAAAAAAAATATATGTAAATAAGCAAATATGTAAAAATAATATACTACTATACATGTAAGAAATGTGTATATACATCTAAACATAAAAATAAAATTAAAATACCGGTAGCGGCGCTAGTTTGACCAAAGGTCGTTTTAATGTGCCATGTGCAGTTTTGATCTGAGTAATACGTGCTGCCGGTAGGTCTCCCATAGGAGGAGTTACCAGGACCGGTTTGGTACGAAAACATCCATGACATGATGATAAACAATTTCCGATTGAATTTTTAATAGAAAGGATCCAGAAATTCTGTTGGATAAGATACGCTGTGGTATTAACACCGGGATGGTAATACCTTTCATGAGTTGACCGAATGATAAGTTCGGTTAATCGGTGCCGCTGGGGCAATAACGCAGGAAACTTTTCGAAATAGGAAAGCGAAGAATGTGTCAAGCGCCCACCTACTCTTAAGATATTTTGTGGATCAACAAATGGAGAAAGTTTTCGCAAGCTTTTAGGTAACTTACGGTTTGCCTTGATCGAAGCTATTTCCTTTGAAAATGTAACATTTTGTATATGCCGGACGATAATCATGAGAGCATTGTGTAATTCAATGTCTGTTAAGGGATCCGTATGACGTTGAGCCATGGGTTTAGAAAATCTATAAATGTAAGCCACGATGCCTTGGATTTTATATAACGATGAAAAGCGACTTAGTAAAATGTCAATGACGTTTGGATCGGTTTGAGCGACAAATGTTAGGATCTTCTTTTCCGTAGTTACCTCAGCAATTGAGGTTGACAATGTTGGTTGAGGCGGCCACGAGTCACTAGGGTAGTGAAGCCATTCAGGCCCCGCCCACCATAGCGAACATGAAATAACCGCGCTTGGCATTAATTCCCGAGATGCAGGATCAGCCGGATTATGCGAAGATTTAATATAAAACCATCGGCTAGGTGCAATGATTTCTTGAACGTGGCTAACACGGTTTGCCACAAAAGTTTTCCTACGAAAAGGTGGAGAACGTATCCAAGTGAGAGCGACCGTAGAATCACTCCACGCTGAAACATCGGAGATGTCAATCAAGCCTTGATAAGAACGAATGGTAAAAGAAAGTAAATCGGTTAATAAAACGGCGGCACATAATTCCAAACGTGGAATTGAAATGCGCTTAATTGGAGCTACTTTTGTTTTAGCGGTTACAAATTGTACAGTTATTTCTCCAGTAGTTTGATTTATGAACTGAAAATACACTACCGCTGCATACCCTACCTCGCTAGCATCGCAAAACCCATGCAAATGACAAGTAAAAGGATCCGAAGGGGGTAAACAACGTGGTAACTTTAATGACGATAATAACGGCAACTCTTCTTGGTATTGCTGCCATTGAGACGAAATGTCTGCTGGTGGGATGTCATCCCAATTTAAACCTAACATCCACAGATGCTAGATTAGGCGTTTTGCAAAAGTGTTAGTGGTGCTAAAATCCTAATGGATCATATATTCTGGCAACTTGTGAAAGTATGTTGCGCTTTGTACATATTGGGTTTAATGGTTTAACCCGAAATGAGAAAATATCTTCTGTAGGTGACCATTGAAGATCTAATATTTTTATTGATTCGTCAGAATCGAAATCGAGTGAAGTATATTGGCAAAAATCTGACGGAATGCCTTCCAAAATAGAAACTGAATTAGAACTCCCTTTTCGAAGTTCAAAACCAGCCAAAAGTAAAAGTCGGATAAGTTGATCTTTAATTTCGCGGGCCGATTGTATAGAATCTCCACCGGCGACGAAATCATCAATATATAGATTTGACCGTATAGCCTCAGCGGCTAACGGAAACCTTTTGCCTTCGTCAATGGCTAATTGCTGAAGAGTTTTTAATGCTAGATAAGGCGATGACTTAATACCATAGGTCACTGTATTAAGCTGATAAGACTGAATGGGTTCTTCTGCGGAGAACCGCCAAACAATTAATTGAAACTTTCGATGTTTTTCGGTAACCAAAATTGGTCGATACATTTGGCGAACATCACAAGTAAAAACGAAACGATGAGAGCGAAATTTAAGTAAGATTGACGAAATGTCATTTTGGAGACTAGGTCCAGCCAATTGAGTGTCATTAAGTGACACGTTGTTTTAGCCTTTGCAGAGGCGTCAAAACCACACGAATTTTAGAAGTATGACCTACCTCTTTAAACACAGGGTGATGGGGTAAAAAATAATTATCGTTCCCAACGGGCGGAGAATCGAGTAATGCCATATGACCCGCATCAAGATAGTCCTGCATGAAATTGTTGTATTGGGCGCGTAGCTCCGGTTGAGCATGCAATTTGCGCTGCAACGAAAATAGTCTTTTTTTAGCCATCTCAAAGCAATTGTCAAAAACGGGCAAAGTATCGTTGAACGGTAACGCAACAATAAAACGACCGCTAGGGTCACGAGAAAACGTGTTTTCAAAAATCAGATCTGCCTTTTCTTCTTCTGGAGAAGTATAAGGCTTGGATGGCAACTCTTCTATCTCCCAAAACCGCCTTAGGGTCTGGTCGATAGGATCTTCTACAGAAGTAAAAAATGCTTGGACAGTATCAGACTGCAAGCTTTTTGTGGGACCGAGAATAGTCCAACCAAAAATTGTATTTATGGCGGCAGGCTGAAGAAATTTGCCATGTATAACACCGCCATTGATGATGAACGGATAAACATCTGCTCCAAGGAGCATGTCTATAGTTCCTGGAGAGTTCCAGGTCGGGTCTGCAAAGTGCAGGCCGCATAAGTGTTCCCAATTATTAGGAACTTCAACGCTGGGTAATTTGCCAGATATTGACGAAAGCACAAAAGTTGTGACTTCTAGAGATTTTTCAGAGTCTAACATAGAGCGAATGGTGCAGCTGACGGCACTTCTATTGACCGCTGAAGTTGTCTGCCCAAGTCCATAAATCGGAACTTGAGAACGTATGCGTGGAAGCCAAAGTTTGCTCACGCAATCGTCTCGAATAAAGCTAGCTTGAGAGCCAGGGTCTAAGAGTACCCTGATCTGTTTGTATCTACCAGAACGATCTTGAACTTCTACAACGGCAGTGGAGAGTAAGACAGTAACCCCAAAATTTGGATTCGTCTGTGAAGACAAAACATTTGCCGGAATAGGAGAGGCTGACTGCGTCCTATTGGCATTTTTATGCATGTGTGTAGCGATCGGTTCAACTGAACGGCTAGAAGCAGGTTGCGCTTCAAAACCTTGGTATGATGCGGCTTGGCGCAAGTTCGACAGGAATTATAAGATTTGCATTGCATGGACGCAGGGTCTGTTCGTAAGCAATTTAAACAAAGGCGTAAGCGTTTGACAATGTCGAAACGTTCTGTCGGAGTTTTCTTTAGAAACGATTGACATCTATAAATTAAGTGATTGCCTTTGCAAGAAGGACAATGGTGCAAAAATGAATTATTTGAGTCACTGGAGCTACTTGGTGTATCCAGTGAAACTACGTTAGAAGAAACTCTTGGTTTAAATTGAAACGCTGAGGATTTCTTAGGCACTGATGTGTGAGATGTATGGACAGTCGTCGAATAAGAAACAGGTGCGGTTGAAGAAAAAGTTTCCAACGCTGCACATTGTTGAGTTAAAAAATATCTCAAATCCTCGAAATTGGGTATTTGCTTCGGATCCGATTGGAGTTCGAAGCGTTTTCTAGTGAACGGATCGAGTTTTTCTAAAAGACAATCGACCAGAATAAAGTTCCAATGTTCAGTGGGAAACTTTAAGTTAGTTAGAACAGCAAGGTTCTCTGAAAAACAATCAATAAGTGCCCTAAGTTTCTTAGGGTCTTCTGATTTTAAAGGTGGAAAGTCTTTCATTGCTTTCCAATGCAAAGTTGCCAATAAACGCGGATTGCTAAATCGCTCACGCAAGGCGTTATAGGAAATAATAAAATTATCTCCCGAAATGGGTACCGATTTAATGATTTTTAAAGACTCCCCGGTACAGCAACTGATAAGGTAATTTAATTTTTCGATATTGGACAGCGACGCGTTATTATAGACCAGACTGTCAAATAAATCGATAAAAGATGTAAACTCAGTTACCTCATTATTAAAAAGTGGGAGCTTTAACGGTACCAATTTTGATCCCGAGCTGCTTGGAGCATTTTCCGTAATTTGTGGTGCTTTCATTTCTTGCATCGTTTCGAGATGCAGCAGTATGCAGAAATAAGCGGAATCTACTTCCTTTCGTAAGGCGTTGTAATTTAATAATTCGGCCTCGTCACAGGAGGCTAAGACAGCAACTAAAATTGTATTGAAATCTCTGTAACGGTCATTTACGCCCCTTGTTTGAATAAGGAACAACGTTTTTAAAGTTGGGTCACTTTGTATAGCGTTACTAAGCTCAAACATTTCTATAATACGTGTTTTCAGTAATTCTAGTTCTACTACATGTGCCTTCTTTGGAGCCATAGTGACTGTTATTGTGAAAGGCCTACAATAAAATGTTGTAAAACGGTACCGGTCAGATGTGCGATGAGAAATATTAAAATATTATGGGTTGTTGGTCAAGCCACGAAAAATGTCAAATAGCGTATAAACCACTAAAACACGTTTTATGACTATTATCCTGCAATGTGGTCTTTAATGCCAGACGTCGAAAACCTACCGGTTTGTCAAACAAAGCCTAAAGATAAGATTTACAGCTTACAACCCGGGCGGCCTTTACCCTCAAAAGCTCACAGGAACGTTTAAAACATGTGGCTTAACATATTTGCCGAAAGATGCAACTTTACAACCTTATTCCTCTGCAGATGTATTAAATATTTTACGTTGTAAACCGACTGAAAGGGTTGTATGTGAAAACTAAAGCGCGCAATGGCTTTTAAATACAACGCAAATCCCTTTCCTTTCTTATTCAAGAAGTATAAAGCGACTATAATTTTCAGGTTGCTGTGTGCTTTATACCGCTAAAATAAATTTAAAACTGAAAACTAACAAATTTGATACTAAAGTATTTGTATTTAATTTAACGAAAGTATGTAGCTAATATTGTACATATTTTACCCGCTAAATATGGAGCTTGAACACAAATTTAAAGCTAAATCATTAATTAATTAAAAAGCTCGCTGGAATGCAAAGTTTAGGATATGCGTATACCATAGAACTGGTGAATTCGGATCGTTTGGACCAATGGCTATTGGGATTAAGGAGATGATATAAATATGCTATTATAGGGAAGGACCAATTGCTTTTTGTACCAATAACAATAGCGGTGGAGCGGTTATGTAATAATTAAAAACAACTACACCAAACTACTTAATAAAGGGTATAAATACCTTTTATCCTGTGCCGCTGTGGGCAATAACGTTCACACACAAAAGCTTTCGACGGACCACCAGTAACACGCTCGACCGGGTGATGTCGGCGTCGCTTTCAAAAGCTCTCATACAACCGGCTTCTGCAAGGGTTCGGATGCGACTATCTTCTTCAACGCACTTTCGCTGCCGGTATAAAATGTTTCACTAAACTGTAGGGTGAACGCACTGATGGTATTTATTGTCACAAATACCGAATTGTTCGATGATGACGTAACACAAAGTGATCTGTTACAACTGTGAAATGGGTGCCTTCAATATATGACCTAAACTTGCCAATGGCCCATACCACGGCAAGACATTGTTTTTCCGTAGCGCTGAACTTCCGTTCGCTAGGGGAAAGAGATCGACTAAGATAACTGACTACTTTTTCACCATCGGTGCTGGTTTGGGATAATACAGCTCCCAGACCAAAATCACTGGCATCGGTCTGAATTACAAAGGGACTGTCAAAATCAGGACAACACATGATCGGAGCCGAGACTAACAATTGTTTGATGGCAGAAAACGAAACTGCACATTCGGTAGTCCATAAAATTTGTGACTTTTACATAAAAGCTTAGAGATAGGGGCGACAACTGTAGAAGTTGGGAATAAAGCGGCGGTACCACCCGCAAAAACCTAAAAGCGACGGACTTCGGTAATATTAAGTGGAGGAGGAAGATCCAAAATAGCAGATACTTTTCAGGATCTACTTGAAGACCGTTCGAATTGACGACATAACCAAGGTATTTTACTTCTGGTCGACAAAAATTGCACTTTTCACGGGAAACGGTAAGACCTGCTAACCTTAATCGCTTAAAAACCTCTTCCAAAACTTCGATATGCTTATCAAATTGTTCAGAAACTAGGACTATATCGTCTAGATATACAAAAACGTAGGGTTCAAGGTCCAATCCAAGAACTCTATCGATTAATCTTTGCCAAGTAGCTGGACTATTATGAAGCCCAAAAGGCATACGGTTAAATTGAAATAAACCGCGGTTAGGTACGCTAAAAGCGGTAATAGGACGAGAAGATTCGGCTACTGGAACTTGCCAGTAAGCGCTTTTAATATCTAATGATGTCAAAAATTTGGCACCTCGTAGTTTATCCAATGTTGCAGATACCAAGGGTAACGGATACGCATCACGCTCAGTGACTTTATTTACTTTCCGATAGTCCACACAGAAACGGTACGAATTATCTTTTTTTTTTACTAACACTATCGGGGACGCCCAAGGACTAGACGAGGGACTAATAATTCCATCTTTTAACATATCGTCTAAGTCTTTATTAACAATTTTTTGTAACGCAGGGGAAATCGGGTACCATCGCTGCTTAATCGGATCGGCAGAAGTCTTGATAACATGTTCTACCATGTTAGTACATCCGAGAGTACTAGGCATATTCTGGAAAATTTTATCAACAACCTCATCAAGTTTTTCTAATTCTTGCGAATTTAAATGCTGTTCGCTATTAATAGAACTAATAGTCGGATCGGTGGGACTAAAAAACCATTGTCCATGTCGCAAGTCTGGGACTAAACCTATTTTCATCCAAAAATCTGTCCCTAAAATTAGTGATTGGGACACGGAGGGTACTACAAGTACGTCTAAAATAATAACTTTATGTTGCAGTTTTATGGGTAAGTCGTAGCTGCCCCTAAGTTCACAATTTTCTCCGTTAGCTACAGTACACATTTTTAGTTTAGTAGAGTAGAGTTTTAAGTTTAACGTTTTAATTTTCTCATATCCGGATTGACCTAAAGTAGTACGGGACGCACCGCTATCTAATAATCCAAGAATAGGGATGCCAAGAATATCAATTTTCAAATAAGGTCGTTCATCATTGACAACACTAGCCAATACAAAATCAAGTTTGGCTTTCAGGGTTACATCTAAGTTAGGTGTAGGAATTTCATTACGAATGATCGGAGTCTTTGAAAACAACGAGCACGTAGACCGATCTACCGACGGCTCGAATAATCGTTTCCCGAACACTTAGGACAATTTCTAAGAGTACAATTCGGGTGACCACATATGAAACAATGTAATTTTTTTAATTCGGTACAGATACGGGATGTGTCCTTCGTTATTACAATTCCAGCAAATAAGTGCCGGTCGCTTCGGTTGAATAACATCATTATGTACGGAAACAGGATTCTGCATTAACAAATCGAAATTTGTTAAAGTATTTTTAATAGGTTCAATATCCACATTGTTGTTTTCCTCAACAAGGGATAAATAGTTCTGACGTAGAGGTCTTTGATAAGCTAAGTTCGGTTCTAAAAGTAATTTGGTATTAGTTGGAGGTGGGCGAAATTGTTTGGCCCTAAAATTTGTTTCTTCTATATTTTGACATAATTTAGTCAATTCTACAACAGTATTGACCGCATGTAAACATAACTGCGACTGGAAGTGCGGTAATAAGTTTCGCTTAATAACTTGTATGCGATCTTCTTCAGACGGTACATGTCTGAGTCTTTTAAACAAATTTTCCATGACCGAAATAAATATTATTACTTTTTCATCGATACCTTGCGTACGCGCTCGAATTTCGTCTTGAAGGGCGAGTTCGTAATCGTACGGTAGAAATGCGGAACGTAAACAATGTTCAAGTTCATCCCAAGATTTAATTGTATGCTTAATTGCTCGGTACCACGTGAGAGCGGGACCACGGAAAATGTCGAACGAGGATTGATATAACAGATGTTTCGAGACACCACGCGATTCGCAGAGTTCATCGATACGTTGTAAAAAGTCATTTACGCTGGAATTACCATCATATGTTATATTCCATTTATAAATGGGCAAAAATTGTTGTATTGGTTTATGGGAAAACCATTGAAAATCGGGATATGATTTTCTAACCAAAATCGTATTAACAATAATATCATTTGGGTCACAGTGCTTTTCCAAAATTTCAGGGGTTTCGTTAGTTTCCAAATTATTTGCAGGACGACTACAATGTTGATTCGGTGATGGTAATAATGGTAATAAACAATTTGGTTCATCTAATAAACTATTATTGTTAGTAGGAACATCTAGATCAATTAAAGAAGTTTCTACTTCAACAGGAGGGGTTGATGTATCCCGGTGGGGTTGCATATTAATTAACCGAGTACGTACTAATGCCGTTTTGTCTAATAATTCATCTCTATGAATTAATTGACCTTCGTCTCCATTCAAAATACGTTGAAGTCTATTTGGAATATGTACAAGTCGTGAATAAATACGTTTATTTTCATTTACAAAATTTGATAAATTAAAATTATCAATATCACGTTCTAAATCATTAAGTTTAACTGCGCAAATCGTAAGTTCTTTACCAGGCAAAAAATTTAAATCAGAATTTGATATTATTTCACATGACGTTTCAGACGTCAACAAATCTCTCAATAGTTTACGTTTAATTTCAACGGTAGCCTTTTTTGATATGTAAGCCTCTAATTGCTAATTCATAAGTAAGCTCATCTACTAATAAACGATAATAATCCATTTTCACAATTATTCAAAAAAATAATTCTAAAAATACCCAATTAGCTTAACATGCATAAATACAAAAGCATTCACAAGATAAACAAAACCAGTTATTTCATAAACATCTAATAATAAGTTTCTAAGCAAATTCCCCATAAAATATTCTCTTAATGACTTAACAAAAATACAGGAAAACAAGATTAAAATATGGCCAACACGTTGGGTGTCAATTAAATGCTACACGATTGTCCCACTGTTACCAATCGTAACATTTATAAAAAAAGAAACGTTGGCTAGATAAAGACCGCCAGGCGCTAACGCCTAAAAATAAATATACATACAATAACGGGGACGAATAGGTATAACTGAACAGCGGAAAATACTAGGAACGTTTGCCGTAACTAGATCAGTGGAGGAGGGAGTGGGTCTCACGAAACCATCCCAAAAAAGAAAGATCTGAGATCGAAAATTAATGAGCGCCACCCAATTGGAAGAACCTGAATTTCCGCGAACGCAATTGAGACGTTCTCCCGTTGAAAAGATACTCAAATATCCTACCATAAAATGATACTTAAATCACATATACAACTACAGAACATACCCAAATAAATACCAGTACACTATCACAATATTTACTAAATTTCTAAACAATCTACAGCATCAATACATATACCTTATTGAATCAAGTTTACCTAAATTATTTACCTATTATTTTATGTATGTGAAATGACGGAATACTTAATATTAGTTGTGCACTGTATGTAAAGGGGATATTGGTGCACCGATATCAGTTACACAATGTTCAAATTAGCATAATAAATTATATACAGTGGTGCACTTGTAAATATAAATAAGCGTTGATTGTTATTGATTATTGTAAAATGAATAATTAATTGTGATGGTTCAAATTGTAACTACTAAAATATTTCATAATAAAATGTACACAAATATCATTAAAAGGTTCATGCATTAACGTTATTAAATTTGTATTCAATAAACTTATAATAAAAATCATGCATAACGATACCCATCCAATGTCAACTCAGGAGGTTGCACTGACAGAATTCCCAACAACTGCCAAGCGTCGCAGGATAACAATTGAACTTGAAGCTTGAAGATTATAAATATTCAGATTTCACGCTTCACAATTAAAACTCTTAAGTTAAAGACTTAAAGCCTAAAACCTAAAATCTGAATTCCGAAATCTAAAATCTAAAACCCTACAATTTGCAATATTAGTAATCAATATCAACACATAAATTCACCTACCGTACAACGGGCAATGAACTACGATAACATATACATCGATCAGCGGATGATCAATACGAACAAATACATATGGCACCTAAAACACCTGTATAATAAAATCAATGGATTCGAATGTAATAATTAATTACCTTCAACTTCGATATGTAAATCCTCTTAAATGAGTTTATTGAGCAACCATAACAAAGTATCACCAAATAGATTGCCTCAAACAGTCCTGGAGTCACAAATCCCAAAAATGGTGGACGGCTGAACCGCATAAAGCAACAACCAGGATCGAAGTATTATCGAAAAAGCAGAAAACAAATGTTAACTTGAACTGATAATGCGCTCTAGATATTTAATTAAATTGATTATACATTATATTCGAATCAACCAATAACATTTAAACATTTAAATTACCACGCAAGACCAATGCAACATTTCCTAATTATCCAATCATACTAGTAAATAGAGTTAGATGTACGAAAATTGAATTATAGCCTAGCAATTCGCAAAAATTAATACAGAAATGTCGTTACGAGGAATTCGCCTGCAACAGTATTGAAATAATATAATATTACATTTAATTTATTATACTAACATTTCTAAATGCTAACGTATATTTGAGATTGCATATTAATAAATTCACTATTATTTCATACATTCAAACCTTTTATAGAAATGACTGTTATAAATATTTTATTCGCACTATTGTGGTTTAAAATAATTTACGACCCTAAGCTCCGTCCTAATTTGTATTTAGTGCACATTAAATGACTACTTTATACTTTGTGTTTATTGCTTTACTTACATTAACTGCCCTCCTTAAAATTATATTTTCTAAAAACAAAAGAATTAAAATATCCTGCTTAATTGATTACAGCAATTTACGAAATCTACTATACAAGGAGCGTCATATTAAATTTGTCCCTAGGACTTTACTAAAATTTACTTTCCCATTTAATTTTATAGCTAGCGTAAAGCGCCCGTGGGACAGATTCTCTTGATTCATTTCGCCATGATAGTCTCCGTTTTTGGTTTTAGATGCAAAAGCGAGCTCGCGTTTTCTATAAATTCACTTTTGCCACCCGTATGAAGAATAATATATATAAATCGTTAATTATTTACTTCTTTAACCCATCCAGTACAAATTGTGCCCCCAACAGAGAGCTTCTTTACACACTTAATGTTTGCTTCGATTTACGGGTAGACCATCTTTGAAAAGCCAAGTTTAGTATAAGAAAACAAACTGCTTCAAGCATTGATTAGTAATTGTAATAAATTTATTTGAAAAGGCCTTGTTTTATAGCTATGATGAGCAATTCCATCAAGCCTGAATGAAGATCATCTTACTTGTATTCAAAACGAAGTTGCTTTAAAACTTTCGTCAAGGAAGTTCTACCCCCTTTAAAAAATTTCCTATTACGAAGTCTTACTAGTAGTTTTTAAAGTAATGTGTTCTTCTCATAATAAAGAATTAGTTACGAACATACTATTTAACATATTAAAAGTTGACACTAACATTTCTTATACGTATTATATACAGAATTATTCTAAATGATGGACCCATTTTTAAAAATTCGTTTTTATTAAAGTACAAATCCAAAAACCAATGAAAAGTGGAAGTTCTGTAGTTTTTTTAATACATTATAATTGTTCAATGTGTCCACCTTTTGCTGTAGTGCAGACATCTACGCTGTAGGTATAATCAGCCCACACACGAGAAACCGTATCTGCTGCTACTGCGTGCACAGCAGCAGTGAGACGGTTTCGCACATCGTTCAGAACTGTAGATAGAGGTGGGACGTAATTAGCATCCTCAATATAACCCCATTAGAAGTAGTCACATGGGGTGAGATCAGAAGATCTCGGTAGCCAAAAGTGTAGTTCCAGGTCTTCATTTCCCCTGGGACCTATCCAGCGCTGAGGATGGGATTCGTTTAAAAATTCCTCGTACATCGAGGTGCCAATGGAGCGGAGCTTCATCCTATTGAAAAATAAAGTCCTTTGAATCTTCCATAACTTGAGGGAACAGCCATGGTTCCAACATGTCCAGGTACGTTATTCCAGTTAGGGTTCTTTCCACAAAGAAAAAAAGTCCATAGACCTTTGTACGGGTTAAGGCACAGAATGCGTTTATCTTCGGTAAGTCTCTTTCGTGTTGCAATGTTGAATGTGGATTTTGCAAACACCATATGCGAACATTGTATCTGTTGACTTTTCTACTAAGGTGGAAAGTCTTAATCGCTAAAAATAATACGCTGTGGAAACGCGTCACCCTCCATCATTTGTGGTATACAGAAGTTGTTATCGGTGGGGCTTGTACAGTAAATGCCGTCTCAGAATTTTCCATACAGTCGGTTGGGGTATTTCAAGTTTTCTACCAGCTCTATTAGTAGACTTACGTGGACTCTAAACTTCCTTCGATCCATCTGACATCATCCTCTGACACACGCGGTCGGCTTGTGCTTTTTCCTTTACACACACTTCCAGTATGTCAAAATTGCTTAAACCATCGGCTAAAGCTTTTTCTAGTTGGTGGTTCAATGCCGAATTTGGTACGAAATGCCCGCTGCACTACAATTTGCGACTCACTTTTTGTGAATTCAAGAACGCAGAAAACCTTGTGTCCCACAGTAGCCATCTCACTCACAACTGACAGTGAAACGAAATTACGGCCTATTGCCGCGCGAACTCTACCGACTGCTTCTGGAACCATAACCGCCCGCCTTCCTTTTTTAAATGGTATGTGGAACCGTATCACTGCTGCCGTCCACTCAGTAACAGCAGATACGCTTTCACGAGTGTAGGATGAGTTTACCTACCGCGTGGATGTTTGCCATGCAGCAAACGGTGGACACATTGAACATTTATAATGTATTAAAAAAAACTTTGAAACTTCCTCTTTTTATTGGTATAACAATTGTTCATTTTTGATAGGTATTTTAATAAATACGAATTTTTAAAAATGGGTCCGTCATTTAGAAAACCCTGTATATTGTTTATAATAACATCCTAATCGATGCATCCACCTCGACGACAGTTTTACGTTTCGTTTCCTTCTGACCTGTAAGTGCTGAACCACTGTTTATTTCTGCTTCATATCGTCTACAATACGTAGACTAATATTTACAGCTGGCTTCCCTCTGGAACACAAAAGGATTAATAAAACATTTTTTAACTTCAAACACTTTTGTTCCTAACTATTTAAAAAAATAAAGTTAAATTTTAACATATTACTATTAAATATACACTTACTTCTCCTACGTTCGTTTTCAAAATATTTGATGATTGAACCCACGATCTCCTGAAAACTGAAATTCTTGTGCTTAGGCATAATAAAGTTTAGTGAATAAATACGTGTCCATTTAGAATTTTGTTAGTTCTAAAAAGAACTATATACAATAAAATAATTAAATTTGAGATAGTAATAAACTAATTACAAAAGAACGTGGCGAATGTTTAATGACGCATGCAAGTGAAAAAGAAAAAAGCTTAGTAAAACGATAACATAAACGCGGCTAAACAGCACGCAACTGCCAAATTTATGCTACTTATATTTAATAAAACTATATGGAAATCAAGTTGCACTTCTTTGCCTTACTAAACGTGCCGTAGCCTCAGAATTGGTGTGAACAGAGGGTCCGAGGTTTCAATAGCATATAAAGAAAATGATATATGTGCTGCATTTATGAATACTTTAGCTCTACTTTGTAGATAAAAATAAAATAGTAACTTAATATATATAGTAATAGTGCACTTTTTCCAATTACAAATATTCTTCTTTGGTACTCCTAATTGTAGATATTCACTAGCCCAGCTGGTTTTTAATATTGGGGCTGTACTGAAACAGACTTTTGCAAAATTTCTAGAAATTGTGCAATATTTTTAGCGGAACTGTTGGCTCTTATTTCTAAAAAATTATTTTTAAGTAGATAATAACGAGATAGTTAAAAATTATCATTAGGATTACCTTATTATCTTGTTGCATTAAAATTGTTGTGTAGTGGGCATGGATTTTAAGATCAAAGTCTATTTTCGCTTCAACAACATGCATTTTTAGCTTGTTGGCAGACCCAAATCTTATTACATGTATAAGACCTCCGAGAAAAGCAGATGAAAGGAAAATTCACGTGAACTCAATTTGTATGTACTTTAGCGAAGATTTTAGTAAAATCGATTGTAACTTGTTGCTCATAAAATTAGAAATCATAAGAATATCTTGAAATATATTAAATTTAACTTCAGATATTTCGAAAATGTTGCTGTATGTGTTTTTTATTAAAAAATACTGATAGATTACGTGAAGCACTTCATTCAAAATTTTATAATGAATTAGATGTTTGAGAAACCGAACCACTAAATAATGTGTTTCAGTTAAAAATAGGGTTCAATTATTTAGCAGGCGAATGTATGGCTAACAGAATGGAAGTCAATAAATCTGCTTTTAAATTACAATGAGTCATATCACATACTTCAATCTATTATACATCAGTTGCAGGTAGACCAGAAATGTATGTATTTGTAGAATTTCTGAGACAGGAAATGGGTTTATAATGAATAGGAACAAGGTATATACATTACTGTGTACGCATAAGCGTAAACATGTGTAAATAGGACAAGCATTTATTTATTTGGGGACCCGGTATGTAAAAATCAATAATTTATTTCTTAAGCTTCACTATAGTTAGATTGGAATACAATTACATGTTATAATGTAGGTTTAATTTGTATACGTTAAGTTAAGCAACGTACATTTATTTAATATCATAAATTAAAGCATTCGTAGAAAGCTACAAGGTTTAAGATTGCAAACAAGTTAAAACATTCAAGGATTTCAAGAAACGAAAGGTTGGGGTAGATAAATAATTCTTACTTAGACTAGAAAATGTTGAGAAAGCAATTCAAAGTATTGTGGTACCGGATAGACACAAGCTTAACAATAACAGACGATTATTTCAAAAACAGATTGATAAAATTAGGCGACAGAGAATCTTTACTATGTAACAGAGTAAGATGAGAAATAGCAGGTGTGGAAATGACAAACATTTTCAAGCGCCTTTCAGACGAGTATATTTTAGTAACCAATAAGTGGGACAAAGATGAAACATGTTTGTGGACAGTATCGATTTTTCAAGGCGCACGTATATAAAGAGAAAATTAACAGCCAACAACATGGTAATAGTGGAACAATAATAAAGACAAAAAACATGTGGCAGACAAAAATATTAAAAGAGTAGAAATAATGTCGACAAGTTAAGTAGGAAATTAAGACAAATATAGGACAGGTGGTTAGGAAAGCATGACTGCGATAACAGTATAGACGCGCACATAAAAGGCGTGATTGGATTTGTTTGGGGGTAATAACAAACGATCAATTTCAAAGAAACTTAAACGGTTAGAAGTTTTACGAACTTTTTCGTGGTAAAACAATATTGGAGTGGTTGAATTTGAGTTTTAAAAGTTCGTTGCATGCTTGTACGACTTGAATTTGTGGAATTGTTGTGGCAGTTGACAACATTTCATAGAATGTATAAATGAAAATACGGGCAACGTAAGTGCGGCTAAGAATATATAAGCGCTGCTGGAGGTAGATTTGCTCTCTTATTTATTTCTTATTTTTTGCTTATTTTTCTGATTTCTCAATTATAATTTGAATTATCCAGAAGAACATTCTAGCTTTGATACCGCGTAACAGTGCAGTCCGCCGGAAAATTTTACAAGTGTTTTGTTAATGCACAAGTGGGTGCAAAGTAGTTAAACGGGCTAAACTGAAATAAATAATTATAATAATTAAAGCAGGATGCTACGTAAGTAAAAGAATTATTTACATTTTGAACGAGGGTGCTGGTAGCACACTAAGTAGAAGAAGAGGTGTGGTTTGGATGTTGTACGTGCAGTCTGATGGAAGGAGTCTTCAGATTTTTAATGATTTGGATGAAGGTGTATGAGATGGAATTGCTGTCCAACTTGGAAAGTAGCAAGATGGAGTAATCCAGGGACGAGCAGTCTGGTGGAAAGTCATCTACAGAGATAGTGATCTGGAAGAACACACTCCAGTTTTTTTTATTAAAACTCTTGTGCTGGTGCTTAGTTATTTTAAACTATGAGTGATTTGAGTTATTTGTGGTGAAAATTTTTATAAACTAAAAATTAATTATTTGAACACATGTAAAAAACAATTCTTCTATTATTAATCTGAAGGTGTAAATACTTGAATAATATGTTATAGATGTAAGAAGTAAACGGGTCTTTAGTATAATTTGACAATGCAAAAATTTATGCACAGAAAATAAAAAAATTTATATTGAGCTCTACATAGAGCTAGGGAAGTAAATTAAAGGTACAAGATAGGCCCATCTACTTTTAAATAAAAATATGAAATGTAGAGAAGCATAAAATCACGGGGATTTTAGTTTGATGTTTAACCATTGAGCGAAGTATGAAATGTTTTAACTTGAATATTACTAGTAAATATTGAGATTTTGAGAATTAACTATTAGTGTTGGCAGAATAAAAGGGCTGTATGTTTTTGTCAAAAGTTTTTTTTATTAATTACAAAGGTGTTGAAAGAATGAGTAGCTGTAGTGAGTATCTCGGAGGTCGCAGTAAGCAGAGCTAGCTGTGGTATTGTCAACTTGGAAAGTATATATATATATATATATATATATATATATATATATTGCTATAATATTGGATACTCAAGCCCCTTCGTTGGGCTGCCTCTTTATTGCTATGCTATTCGTAGAATAATTATCATGCCCCGACTTTGTGTTGCATTATTTATTTGCTATACTCTAAATTATTGGACCACCATTTTAATATTCACGATTAGGTGTAATTATTTCCTCCTCTAGCTGTTTTCTTAATATTGCTATCAACTGGACTTTATCTGTAAACAACTCTATCTACCAATGGCAAAATTCGATACGTTACCGCCTTGCGACTTATCACTTTCCTGCTCAACTGGTGGCTCCACCTTTTATACTATTTAAATCTTATGACCTCGGCTAGCATTTATTTGCAATTATAAAATTCAGTAAGTTTAGATTTTGTATAATAGAACCAATATGTTATGTACAGCTTTTGAAATTATTCGAAATACACTTTTTAATCAGTTAATTTTATAAATCTCATTTATTATCAATCATTTACTCAAAAACCCAAAGTCATCAAAGAAAATTAAGATCTTTACCAACAAATGTAGAATATTCTATACCTGTTTTCTATTACTCATTCAATACGTATGCAACTTCTTTTGTTGACTTTTCACAAGCATTTCTTATTTAGCAAATTCAATATTAAAAATAAAATAAAAATTCATATAGAAAAACAAACGTCTTATAACTGAAAATCTGACCTGGTCTTATCTCTTCCACATCGACGCTTCCACTAAAAATGATCTTCCCCAATTCTGGATTCCATTCATATTATTACACTATGGATCACCACCATTAAATTATATACCCAATTTATTTCAATTCTCCAAATTTATCATTCTTGCCCCAGACTTAAAATAGTAGTTTGTTTCACCCCTGTACTTCAAGATTGTATTATTCTTCCTTTTCCCTTGACATTTAAATTGTATTACTGTAATTTTTTCTTAACATCATAATCCTAGTCAAATTCCCGCAGACCTCGAAACCCTATTATTTTTATGTCTTAGTTTGCAATAAATTCATTAAAAACGTACTTACGTTTAAACGGTAATTATCTTCATATTAGCCCTCATATTATTTTTCACTTTTCTACTTATTATGTATCACTTTGTTTAATGGCAATGCACTTCGGCCTTCATTGAGTTCAAAACTGACTTTCCCATCAAGGTGCTTGCTAATATAATCTCGAATCCCCGCTCCATGCGTGGGTTTGGTCTAGAACTCGTCGCTTGTCTCTGACCAATCAAATAATTACATATTGAACAGTTTCTGATGCAATGCTCTACATTTCCTCATAATCACCACCTGTCCACAGCTGTTTTTCATATCACCATACTGTATTTTGATAGATTACTCGCTTTTCTATAAACAACTGATGCAACCCGATTTTAAATTTCCATGTTTACATGTGATTCACGCAATTTTTAATCATTCCTCTTATCAAATGATTAGATCTTTGTATGCATTTATATTAACTACCTGAAACTTTATTTCTATATCCGTATTACTTTAATTGTCTGGAACTCTTTTTCTTAATGCGTGTCTAATTACACTTTATCATTTATTACGCGTGCTCCCACTGAAAAATATCCTTATTTGTTTTACCTAAATTAACTAAACTTTATCTACAGGGTATTTAATATTTACTATCTACAAACTATGTCTATTTCTTAATTATTCCTTAAATAAGTGTGGTTTTCTGCTGCCTATCCTAATTATTCCTTCCCGAACGACCTTTACTATAACGTGCACCCTTAAGCAACCCCTTATCACAGCAATATATATATATATATATATATACATATATAAAGTAAAAAAGGATTAATGGCAAGCGACTCAAATTCAGCCACGAGGGCATCCTGTCGACGCGTTTCGCCCAAATTGGGGCTCATCAGGACCGGAGTAGCAAAGTTGTAATATTTAATACAGACACCTTATGGAAAGTACAGTATCAGTGTCCTGATGAGCCCCAATTAGGGCGAAACGCGTCGACAGGATGCCCTCGTGGCTGAATTTGAGTCACTTGCCATTAATCCTTTTTTACTTTACATTAATTTAAGACTCGTTAAACTTACTTCTTATATACATATATATATATATATATATATATATATATATATATATTCAACCGAGGAAGAGAGGAAAACGGGTAAGAAATATTTTTTGTGTATTATTTAATTTTGAATTTTCGAGTCTTAAAAATTTTTAAAAAATTTTTGAAAATATTTTTGTTGGTGAATATTTTACCCGAGTTCCACGGCTATATATATATATATATATATATATATATATATATATATATTATATATATATCCAAAAAAAGGTTCACATAAGCTAGCCGGAAGCAGTTGAAGAAGGCCATTCAACCGAGGAAGAGAGGAAAACGGGTAAGAAATATTTTTTGTCTTAAAAATTTTTAAAACATTTTCGAAAATATTTTTGTTGGTGAATATTTTACCCGAGTTCCACGGCAATATATATATATATATATTGCTGTGAAACCTTTTAAATCACCTGGTCCGTTGATTCCTTCTGTTAATCGCCTCGGCTGCTCTTCTAGATAACTTCCATTCTCAATCATAAAAATTAAACAACACATTCCTACCACAAACATCAACGTTAACTCTATTTACATCAATATTCAGAATACATTAAATTTTCAAATTAAATTTGAACATAAAATTCAGTTTTAAAAGAATTTCCGGATTAATTTTATTATCATTTTACTGTGCATCCAAAATTAAAGTCCTTGTTGGATGCCTACTAATTAATATAACAAGATAAGCAGACCGGAGTCTGAGTATAAAGGAGCATCTACCACCCTTTACGTTAATTAACCAGGTTTGTCTAATTGAGCTCAAAGACCTACCCAAAGTTTCATCCTATTCCCGAACATCAAAACAAAATACCCCTTTTACTTAAACAAGCAAATTTCATCTTAAAATTAAATTTTATGGTTAGAAAAATTCCACTAATGTCCATTTAAAGTAAATCAATTATAAAGTCATTCAATACACAAAAAATGTCAAACAAAATAGTACAATTTACCTGAAGGTTATTGTCCTCGTAGCTTCAGTGTAATCGTCCCTTTTGTAAATCACACCATTCCAACCGGATTCTATTTACAGCTTCAAGTTGTCAACGCTTTAAAAATGTTCTCCATCACCATTAATTTAAAGTTGTTTCTAGGCTTTTCCGGAACTCATCTGTGTATATCTGCCTCTGGTTCAGTGGATGCAGACACATTTACGAACCATTTAGTCATTAACACCCCCGCAAAATAGCAAAGAAATTCATACTTCCTTTTACCAATATTACCAATATACGCCAAAACTGCCTACTTTTGAGTATACATTTGTCGTTGTAAAATTTACTAATTGGTACCGTGATAATAAACTTTTATTATCTTGTATCTAAGTGCACTGAAGTACATTCATGTTAGCACGTAAAATAACCAACTATTTTGAGTCACTAAAATATACTAGCACACTTTAAATTATTTAATCAAACTAAAATGCACTGTTTAATATCAAGTCGCGGATGCACGAGCTTTTAACGCATCGAATCGTCGAAAGTCTAAGAGTCTAAGCTAGAGAAACACATATTCCCGCCTGTATATATAGCGAATAGCCGACACGTCGCTTTGTTCCCTAAAACGGGTAATTCCAACGAATTCCTCATTCTACGTTCCCAGTCTGTAGCCTGCACGTCGATTTTATGAATTTAGTACTCACCCCATTGAGATCTCAGAAAATTTCAACACGGCCCGCAAAGTTGTCCGAGAAAACTAATTACTTTTATACAGAAATTGTTGTTCTACCTCTGATATATGCATCCTATTTTTAACCAATCGCAACCCCTTGACGTTGCTTAAATCCCGCCCTTTTACAATATGTGTCTTTGCTTGACGCATTTTCTCTTTCCTTTTCTAACCTGTTCGTATTGGTGCAAATTTATATTCTTTATTATCGATTATATTTTAGTCCACGCGGACTGTTATCTGGGTTTAATAAACCCGTATCGCACATTCTCGTGAATACTAAGTCCCGGTTTCTCCAAGATTCTTTGAAACATTAATTATTTGCCAAATTTACGCAGAATGAGCTTTTTAAAAATACGCAGGTGTTCTGTATTTCCTGCTAAAGCATCTGATCGTTTCCAATATCCTTAGAATCAACATGTTTATCCAAACAAATTAACTTGAAATTGCCTTTTAAAACACGCAGGGTGTTCAAACGTAACATTTTAAATAACCTTCCTACGATTTGACTATTATTGGGTTTTCACAAGCTTTTATGCTTATTATATGTTATTAACGGTTTAATTAACTCCAATTAAAATTGATTTCCATCCTTTTCATTTTTAGCGTATACAACTTAAATATTAATTATTATATGTACACTTTGTTTTACTACCGGTTACTTAAAATAGGGTTAATTAATATAAACTTTGCACGTAATTTCCATTTGTTTAGGAATAATTAAATTATCCACTGCGCTTTTCAATACTGCTTCTTTTGATGTAAAGCGTCTTATAGATAATTTAAATTTCTTATTTTTACTGAAACGACCGAGTTTATTTATGCTTCAAGGTTTTAATAAAGCGTATTATTTAATGAAATTCCTTATACACGGTAATTAAAATTATTTGATTTGATTATTTAATTTTCTACCCTGGTCTAAATATGAGTAATATATATATATAAAATGTTTTAAAAATTTTTAAGACAAAAAATATTTCTTACCCGTTTTCCTCTCTTCCTCGGTTGAATGGCCTTCTTCAACTGCTTCCGGCTAGCTTATGTGAACCTTTTTTTGGATATCTATATTCACTCTCATATTCTATCATTCACGCACACCCCTAATAAAACCACAAAATACAACAAACATACAATCTTTTATTTATTACTATTTACAAAAGAAATTCAATATTGTCCATATTTCATTGTTCACGTTACACTTCAGTAAATTTTATTTTGCAATGTCCTGTATTTTATTTTTAAAAACATCAAACACATAAAATGTACCTGGAGTAAATGGGCCTTGAATAATACCTTCTCTAAAATTCTTTCTTTATAATTTATTTATTTATTTTTTTAATCTAAGTAAACTCTGGGGTAGGGTAAGCTCATGATACCCAGCTAATTATGCATAATGTATGCTTAACTACTTTGCATACTCTAAAAAAATAAAAAAACAAAGCCATGTACTCTTCATAAAATTTCACGTTCTGATGGAGCGTTAAAAGCTTTATAGACACCTTCAAATTTTTAGTTGAATACCATAATAAAGTTATTTACACGTATTATGTTCAATACGAAAATAATCCACATTACCTTGAAAAACACTCTCATACGTCACCCCAATATTTACAGTTTATAGGAATCACAATTTTATATCGTTACCTGAAAATTTCTAGAAGATCTCCGCTCTGTAGATGATGCCATGTATTTTTCTATCTGGTGTGCAGGCCGTTTCTAGCTGTTACTAGACGAACTCCATCTAAGTTGAACTGCAAACGCCGCCTCCACTGTGCAACCAAATTCCAAATTCCATTTCAATTATACATCTTTCACAAATATTTACAGTAATCTACGTTGTTTAATGTCCCGACACGAGTTGGTTAAAAATTATAGGTGATACCTCAATTAAAATTATATTCTCGGCACACTAACCGCGTACCAATCAAGAGGCTACTACCATTAAATATAATTTAAATAATTTTATAATACTTACAACTCGTGTTAACTTTCATACGTTGTTTTGGGACGATCGAAATAATAAGGGCACGAAGTTAAAAGAGAAGAGAGCGAGTGCTTGCTTTCTAGAGTATTTATATCCTTCCAATGTAACCTCTCCTGGCCACATTTATCCGAAATCCCCTGCTCACAACAACATATTCGTACAATTTTGCACTCACCCCGATTTTCAGTACGTCGTTATAATATTTTAAGAAAATTACGCTACACTATCCTCGTGTTTATATCAAGTCAAACTAACATATCGACCAATCGTAGACCACCTGACGTTTCTCAAATCCCTCCTATCCTACCATTGTCTCATGCTTATGCGTTTTCTACGTCTCTTTCTAACCTGGTTTGAGTGGTAGAAAATCAATATTCTTGTTTGTGCGCTGTCTACCACTCGTCGACTTTCTCATTAGCATTTCATGCTAAAACATCCGACCGTTTATACAATCCTTAGAATAATTTGTTTGTTATCTACAAATTAAATAGAACTTGACATTTAGAAAATACGCAGATATTCAATCGTAACGTTTTAAATAACAGTTCTACGAGTTGGATTTTCCACGTATTTCAACCCTACTGATATATTTGTTCGTTAGCAACGCGTCTCACATTGGTATTATTGGGTTTTTAAACGCTTTTATGCATATTATACATCAATAATCGTTCAATTAAATTCAATTTAATTAATAAATTAATGGCATTGGCTTCTACCATTTAATTTCTTTGTAAACCTACTAAATATTTATCATTATTTGTAAAATTTCGTTAATACCTGATACTTAAAAATGAACTAACTAATATAACTTTCGCACGTAATTTCTAGTTGTTCCTTTATACAGGGTGTTTTGAAATTGCTTCGTTTATATTTATTTTTGATCTTTTAAAACCACTATAATATATATATATATATATATATATATATATATATATATATATGGACCATGGTCCATGATTCGTTGTAGTGTTCTTTTAACATAATTTTTATCGCTTATTGTTTAGTGTTTAGGGTACGTTTTATGTGTAGGTCACGTGTGTTGTGTCAACGTCTTACTAGCGTTTCTTTGTCTTTGATGGCTTGTTTAATGTATTCTGGTAAGTTCGGTCGTGTGTTTTTTGAGGCGATTATTTCTTTGCTAAATTGTAGGGCTTGTTTTATTGTGCTCGTTAGGTTTTGTACGTGGGTGTCTATGTCTTGTGCGTTGTTTATATCTGGGTTGCCGTCCGTGATCATTCTTTACAGTGCTTCGTTAAATTTTCTCCAGTTGTATCTGTGTCTATGTCGTACGGGTGTCGTCTGTGATTGTGTTTGTATCGTTGTGATTACCGGTAGGTGGTCGCAACTTAAGTCGTGTATTAGTTCTATTTGTATTAGATAGGGTATGTATTGTAGTATGGATATGTCTAAAACATCTGTTTCGTATTGTCTTGTTGGGAGGATTCTTGTCGGTTCGTTAGGTGCGATTATGTCAAAGTGTTTGTTCAATGGGTGCAAATGGAGTATACGTCCGCTTTTATTGTCCGTTCTTGCTCCCCATGCTTGGTGTTTGGCGTTTAGATTGCCACTGAATATTGTCGGAGTGTCGTCTTGCAGTAAGTTGTCTATGTCTTTCGTGCTTAAGTCGGGTCTGTGCGTGCTTCTGTAAACAACAATGATGTTTATGTAGTGTCCGCTTATCTTAGGTCGTGCTCTACAGCGTCGAGGGTAGTGGGTTTAAGCTGTATTTGTTCGTGTAGTAGTCTTTTGTGTATTAGGATGGCTACCTCTCCATTCGGTGGTTGTCTAGGTGGTATGTCGCAGTCCTTTCTGTATGTAGTATAGTTTGCCAGTTTTATTGGTTTTCTAGTGCTTACCCTCGTTTTTGATATTAGTACTATGTCTACGTCATGTTCCTGTCAAAAGGGTTTGATTTCCGTGAATCTGTTTTGTATACCGTTTGCGTTCCAGGATAGCAGTACTAAGTTCCGTGCGTTAGTCGTGTTATCCATTAAATGTCTGTATAATGTCACATAATGCTGTTAGTAACGATGCGATCTCGAAAGTCACTGCCGTGTAATTGATTATTAGTGGCAGTGCCCAGTGGATGATTTTGTTCAGTACTTTGCTAAATTTGGAGGTGGTGTCGTTTGTTGTGGTTGTTATGTCGACGTTGGACTTTGTGGGTTTCGGTGTGCCTGTGTTGCGTGGTGTACTTGTAGAGGCTACGTAGATTAGTTTTGGTTTCGTGGCTTGCGTGTTTTTGTTTTTCGTTTCTGTTACGACCGTTTTGGTAGTTGCTTTGTTCTTGCGTCGTCGTCGTCGTCGTCGTGTTTTGTCTCTCGCTTTCTGTGTCGGAGTTCGAGTGTTCATCACTGTCAGAAGTATTGTCAATTACCATTTTATTTGCTGAGGCGACTGAGGTGGCTGGTGGGAGTCTGTGTCATCCATCTTTTGATAGTATAAATCCTTCCTCGTCGGTTTCAGGTAGTTTGCGTATAGTAATGATTTGTGGTTGTGTTTGTGGTGCTGTAGTTGGGTTTCGTTTCTGTAGTTCCTGCTTGTAGGCTGGACAGTTTTTGTAGTTGGCAGGATGTGCCACGCTACAGTTGACGCAAACTGGTGCCGTTTCTTAGCTTTTGGTGCAGCTAGATGGCAGGTGGTTTCTGGTGCATTCTATTTTGACTCTTAACTCGAACGCTACTATTTTCAGCTTGCTGCAGTATAATAAGTTGCTGTGGTTGTAGATGTTGTGCGATGTAAGCGTGTTTTCAAGTGCGACCATTATCGTGTTGCTGTATGTCTTCTGTTTGTTCAGTAATTTTGTTACGTATTTGACGTTGTATCCCAGCTGCATCAACTCAGCCTGTAGGTCGTCTGTAGCTATGCTGGCCGCAAGTCCTTTTACTACTACCTTTAGATCTCTCTCGCTTTTCAGGGTGTACGTATAATATTTTATACCATTTACTTTAAGGTAGTTTTGTACAAAACGGTACTCATTTGTGTCTTTGGGCATGATTCCTGCTCCTAGCCCTGAGGCTCTAATATCGATGTTTTTCTGAAGGGGTCTTTGCATCTCTCTCACATGCGTAAGGAAGTTCGGAAAAACTTCTACGAGGATGAGTAGTACTTTGGGGGTAATTGGTCGTTTCCCACCGGCATCGATGGTCTTTGTTGTTGTAGCTGTCGGAGTTGCTGCTGTCGCTGTCGGTGTTGCTGCGGTAGTTGCTGCGTATGCATAGCTCGCCAAGGGTGTTACTTGTTGAATGTTGCTTGTTCTTTTCTTTTTGGTGTCTTTTTCAGACGACGACATGTCGTCTGGCTTCGGCGGTATTTAATCTGTTCGGTTTCCATCCCGTCTAATATTTTTATGGTAGCGCGGGTTGTCTGAGTTTGTTGTTGGTTGTAAATATTCTGTGCTTCAGAGTCTCCCATCCTGGTTGATCACTAGCACATTACCGATAACTAGTTTATAGTTTAACACTTTGCTTACACCTGTGATAACTCGAAACTAACTAACGAAATTAAAACTCACTCCACACTCTATTTTTGTCTGTGTCTAGATGAATACTAGTATTGAATGTAGATAGTTGTCCTTTTCAACTAATGACAGTGGTAGATTCTTGCAGTGCAACCTACCCTTTTTCAGGCATTATAAAAAGGATAGGTGCACGACAGAGCATAAAAAAAAATTACACCCTGGCGCAGCTAGCAGCGACCGTTGAGGTTGCGGAGGCTACAAAAGACTTAAAATCTCGGAGGGGAAACATTTGTGAATTAATGACTGTAAAATAAACAACTGAGAGAAACTATGACAAGTTATATAATGTATTTATTAAATTTTATAGAAATAAAGTTTTGAACAAAAACATTATGAATGTTCTATGAAGTCTTATAAAATAAACAGATCAGTAAAGATTATGATACTCGTTTTTATGCAACTAGTAAATGTAGCTATATAAGTTTAAGAGAGTTTTTAAATATGTAAGCGTAACATATAAAAAGTCGATATAATATTTAACGTGAACTAAACGTTCAAATATACTAAGAAAAGTATCTTGGGATTTTAAATACGTAACAAAATTAATAAACGTACTTGACTACCATAGGTTTCATGAAACATGTGGTTTACATTTGGACATTATGCGTCCAGTAAGACTATGTATAATAAGAATTAATATTTGTAAATACTAGATAAATTATCAGTAAAATTAATATGTTTTACAAGTGTAAGATAAAGAAAAAATTTAATATTGCATAAATCAGTTCATTTAATTTTGAGTAGATAAATAATATTTTAATTTGTCATACCTGACATGTTGCTTTGAATAACATATTTTGTTACCCTGAAATTCTTTGAACGGAACATCTGTAGAAATCCAAATCAAATGTGTAGAAACTGCAAGAGTCCCAGGTAAAACATCAAAAACAAGTAATGAGGTAGAATTCGCTAGCATTCAAACAAGTTGAAAAACATCCCGTGTTTAACTTCATAAATCTATATTAAACCAAATTTTAAGAGAATAATAAACAAAACTAAAATTGTGTGTTGAGGTAGCGTAATTTAAAATATAACGATATTGTTATCTTATTGTAAAGCGACAGCAAAATAAGTCTGCATCAGTACGGAACGGTAAGATAAATAGTAGAAAGACATGGGGGTAGAGAACGACCCTGAAATATAATACGTGAATTAGCTAACACGCTAAACCAAGTGAAAAGGAATTTAAAATACATATATTAAATCCTTACCATCGGAAAAGTAATCCGGTGAGATTTGTAATTGATGAAGAAATGGAAACGCTAGGCAAGATATCTGTAATAATATTTAAATGATTACACATTTATTATTTAACAAAAGAATACGTACTAGATACGACCTCATGGTCAATTTTTATCAACAGGAATTCAAAATGACGTGTTGTGCACAAAATCAAGACAAGAAATGATGCTTTATCAGAAAGTTTTGACAGGCAACCAACTGTCTCAATTATCAGAGCGGGATATTTGAAATCGTAAGGAAAGAAAACTACAGACCACTTTGCAAAGTAAAAGTGTGAAAATGAATACTAAGAATACTGGGTTGTAGGCAACTTTACAAACAAGTATGAATATTAGAAAACAAACACGGTACTTTATGAAGTACTATAACCTTTATATATTCTGAGATTATAATAAATCTATTAAAAGTAAAAGTGTATATCAAGGTGCAATGGACTTTTTAAAGTAAAATCTGAGGTTTAAAGGGAGAGATAAATCAAGCTAAAACGTAGCATTTACCATAGGTAAAATGACATGTTACACTGCCCCGGAATAAAAGAAAAAAAATATATGAACATATTTTTTTATAAAATCCAAAATTGGATTGAAGTGAAAGACTTATTAAAAGAAAATTAAAAAATGTTTGAGAAAAAAAATTGTTTGAGTGGTGGGATATCTAACGCGTATCACACGTCAAAAAGGGAAACAAAATTGGTAAAGTCAATAATCAGTGAAGTCAAAATCAGTAAGGACTAAACCACTCAACACGGGTAAAAAGATTAGAAATAAACAAAAAATTTTTTAGAAAAGGGGCAATGGGGGTATAAGGAGGGCATATTTGTTGTACACCAGTTATGTTTGTAAGTGTGGGGGGATAGATATGATATGTCATCAAAAAAAATATTACATCAAACACATGTAATGTAACAAGAAAAATAAATTTTAGTTAAGAAAAATTATGTTTAGTATTATTTATGTTAAGGTAGGTATATTTAGGAAATTTACTAAATTTATATCAGTGCCTGTATACGGCTTTAAATCTTTTATGTGCCAGTTACTTGTCTTTGACCCATCAGGGTTAGTAAGATTATAAATTAAATTAGATAGTTTTTTATTAACTGTGCATAAAATATATTTAGGTGCAAATTTTGCAGTCATGGCATCAGCGGCACTAGACAATACTTTGTTTGTTCTCCAAACTGTATCACCTACATTGAAAGTAAATGGTCTACGTCGTAAATTGTAACGACTAGACATTTTTTTATAGGCAAGATGTAATCTATTTTTTACACCTTTGAAGAGATTAAAAAGACCTTGTTGGTCGATAGAATATGCGGTCCTATCATCAGGCATTATATCTACGTCATCAGAGGGTTTATAAGACGAACTATAAAATTGTCCTGAAATAGGTACATGTCTAGCAAAAATTACAAAATTTGACGAAAAACCTGTCACCTCATGTTTGGTGAATTTATAGCGTACTGAATTTTTGCTATATTTTCATTCCACAAGTTGTGCTGTACCTACAGTTTTATTTATTCGTTCTACAAAATTACATTGTGGGGAATATATTGCAGTGTACCATATTTTTTCAACATTATAATTGGCAATTAAATTTTTAAAAATGTTTCCAGATAGTTGTGATCCATTATCACATATTATAAATTTAGGTACCCCGTAGGTTAGAAATACTTTATTTTCGATATGTTTTTCGATATTTGGTGCGGTAGCACTACGTAAAGAAAATAGTAAAATGAATTTAAAAAGCCAGTCACCTACAACAAGTAACCACTTGTGTCCTTGTTTTGACCTAGGAAGGGGTCCTATGAGGTCTAAAGCAATTGTGTGAAACGGAAATGTAACGTCTTTTTCTTTACCTGCTAAACCCAATGGTTTCATATTCGATGCTTTTTGTGCTCCACATATTAAACAATTTTTACAATACTTTATAACGTCATATTTTATTTTAGGCCAGTAGTAATTTTCTTGAAGTCTAGCTAATGTTTTATAAAAACCAAAATGTCCAGCAGTAGGTGGATCATGACATGTAGAAATTACTTTATTTCTTTGTTTGATAGGTACTAGGATTTTTCAATTATTTATATTTGCAGTTAACGGTAAATTTGAAGGTAGGAATTGGTATAACAAACCGTTTTCTATTTTCCATTGCGGATAGGTATCTGGAGAATTTATAATTTTATTTTTTAAAGATACATAGTAATCATCTATGTTAGTTAAATCTATTTTTTAAACATTTAAATTTACTGTTTTATCTTGTGTTGATCGACCAAGGGAATCAGGTATTACATGTAACTTGCCTTTACGGTGAATTAAATCAAAGGTATGTTGTCTTAAACGAGTGGCCCATCTTGCCAGTTTCCCAGAAGGATTTTGGATATTATTGAGCCATAACAGACTGTGATGATCTGTTATGACTGTGAATTTTGTTCTTTCTATCCATGGACGGAATCTTTCTATAGAAAAAATAACAGAGAGACATTCGCGTTCTGTAACAGAATAATTGCGTTCAGAACGTGTAAGAAATCTGCTTGTGTAAGAGATAATGTGATCTTCACCATTTAGATTTTGTAATAAGACACCACCTAAACCAGTATTTGATGCATCAGCTTCTATCGTGAAAGGTTGACTGAAATCAGGTTGACATAAGATAGGCTCAGATACTAGGATTTGTTTTATTTTTAGAAAAGCTGATTCAGCCTCGGAATTCCAAACTATTGGTTGTTTTTTCTTTTTGTCCTTTAAAAGATCATTAATGGGAGACATAAGGGTAGAAAATGATTTTACAAACCTTCTATACCAACTGACCATACTGATGAAACGTTTAATTTCTGTGGTTGTTTTAGGTCTTGGATAGTTAGTCATTGCTGAAATTTTTTCTGGATCTGTTCTTATAGAATTTGAACCAACAATGTACCCTAGGAATTTTAATGTTTTTTTAAAAAAATCACATTTTTTGAGATTTATAGTTAAGTTTGCTTCTTTTAAGCGGTCACGAACTGTTTCTAATAATATGATGTGTTTAGAAAATGTTGAAGATACTACTATGATATCGTCGAGATAACAGAAAATATGGGGTTCCAACTCCGGTCCAAAAATAGTATCAACGAGACGTTGTTTCTTAAACCGAAAGGAACTGTAACGAACCTAAATTGACCTCTAGAGATTACACTAAAGGCTGTTTTGTCCTTTGATTCTGTAGTTAAAGGTAGTTGCCAAAAGCTATGTCTGAAATCAAGACTAGAGGTGTATGTAGCACCTCTTAGCAAATTCAAAATTCGGTCTACATTAGGCATAAGATAGCTATCGTGGGTAGTTATTTCATTTAGAGCTCTTCCATCAAAACAAACTCTATAGTCACCAGAAAATTTTTTAACTAGTAAGATAGGAGAACACCAAGGCGAGGTACATTTTTCAATCACACCAAACTATAACATTTCATCTAATTTTTCATTTAATATTTTTGACATATATGGAGACATTGGGTACGGACGCTTTCTGATAGGTTTGTGGTCACCAGTGTCAATATTCATATAAATTTTATCAGTGCGGCCTAAATTTGTATCAGTGCTTGCAATTAAATTAAAGGAATCTACTATTTGTTTTGCTTTAGATAATTGTGTAGGAAGTAAATCGTCTAACGTGCAAAGTTTATGTTTATTTAAATTTTTTAATGGAACTTTTTCCACAGGTATAGGTATATTTGTAGATGTGTAAACATCCCAGAAATTATTTTTAAAATTAATAGATAGTTCAAACTTTTTCGCAAAATCTGAACCAAAAATAAATGATTGAGGTAGTGCAGAAACGACTAAGCAAGTGATGAAACGACATGTGTCACCAATAAAGATAGGCAAGTCTAAAGTACCAGATATATTTTGTGGAGTACCATCTGCGGTAAGTAATTTATGTGTAGTTAAAGGAAATATTTTTATATTTAAAGTTTCTATTATAGGTATGCCTAGAGATCCTATAACAGAAATGTTACTTCCAGAATCGAAAAGTGCAGTTATATAAATGTCTAATAATTTCACTTTAAGATATGGTCTACTATCTAAATGTTTTGTAATTAAATTATAAGTCTCTATTAAATGTGTTTTTGATTTATAAAAATTTCTAACAGTAGTCAACCACTTTGACCAGTTATCACTGTTTTGAGAAGTTTTATGTAAGTTAAGGTAATTTTTCTTAGATAAATTTGTAATGTTATGATTTTTGTTTTTATAACTTTGATTTATTTTTAAGGGTAAGGTAGGTTTTGTATAAGGTAAGGTAAGATTTGTATAAGGTAAGGTAGTCATTTGTTTTTTAGAAAAAACAGAGGTAGGGAAAATTTTATTTGGTTTAAGATAATTTTGGGTAGTCATAGATATATCAGTACAGGGTTGGCCATATGTTCTGTACATTTTTATTCGTTTTTTGAGCAAACGGGACATGTGGATATTTTTACATTAGGAATGCCACATCTGTAGCACAAAATTTTTCATTTAATATTACAATCAGGATATGTGTGATCTGATTTTAAACAGTTCCAACATTTACTTGTGGCATGTTTATAGGTATTTGAGAAATAACGTGTATTTTGAGTTGAAGGAAAAGTAGATAAGTTTGCATTTATATTTTTATTTATTGTGGAATGTGGTTGTGTTTGAATTTTTGGAATCGTTTTATATTGTATGGCATTTAATTGAGACGTAGAATTTTGTATTTTAGATTTATTATCGTATGTCCAAGTTTTTGGTTTACTTTCTTGAAATTTTTGTCTATTAACATTTTGTGGAAAAAGAATTTTTGTTTTGTACCAAAACAGAGGTAGTTGGTTTAAAGGAGTTATTATTAGATATAAGTTGATTTTTTATACGAAAAGTTTCTTCTAATCTTTTTGTAGCTGTAACGAGATCTCAGATTATATTAATTGTAGGTAAAATTACAGAAAGTGGTGTAATAAAGTCAGATAATAAATTTTGTGAAATAATTTGTATTCTTGTAGATTCTAAAGGTAATTTTTGAAATCTGCGGAATAAATTCTGCATTTTCATTATATAAATAGTTACTGTTTCATTTGTCTTTTGTTTTCTAAGTCTTATTTCTTCCCATAAAATAGTTTCTATGTTAGGAGGTAGAAAATCTTGTTTTAAACGAGTTATTAAGGAATTCCAATCTGTTACAGAGTGTTTTATTTCCCTATACCAAACGATTGCATCTCCGTCAAACAATTCCATCGCAGACGAATACAGATCCTGTAGTGAAACATTCCTGGTTTCAGCTAATTCAGATACTCTTTCTAAAAATTCAAAGACTGTGTCTGGTTTACCATTAAATTTTATTGACCAGAAGAAATTGGAGTAGGATTAGATATATAAGTTACCGTTGGTGGAAGAACATTTATTGTGGGGGTAGTATTTGTTAAAGGAACATTAATTATACCGGTAGTAATTTCATATTTTTCTATTTTTTCATGAAGTTCTGCATCTAACAAAAGTGCAGTTGAATAACTTTCATTTTTAAAAGTTATTACAACTTCATTATCATTATCAGTAATAGTTAATCGGTTTATTCTGCCACATACATGTGCCAGACGAGACATTATTCTTTTATAAAGTGAATCTTTAACATCACCATTAAAATCTTCTATTAAACTCGTAATTGAATTTATAGTATTAGTTATTTGTTCACTATCTTGATCAAAAGTTATAGTATATCGAGATAGTTCTTTATGTGGTGGTGGTTTATTTAATTCAATACGTAATTGACGAGCTAAAAGTTTTCGCTTATCTTCCATAGTTTTCTTTTTTAAACTAATGGACCTTATGTAAAGTTCATACTCAAGCTCCTCTATTAGTAAATAACCTGCTTTTAAGTGTGCTTCCATTTTTGTTTTTATATTTTAAGATTAAATATTTATTTATATTTTAAGAAAAAAATATTTATATAAATTAGAATTCTTTATATATTTAAAGCAATTAAGCAAGATATTTTAAGGTAAGTTATAAATATAACTAATTCAAGAAAAAGTAATATGAAAGAAAGATTAAGTGGTACATTTACATAAATGTAACATATTACCAAAAACTAATTCACTTTTATTGTGAAAAATGTGGTATACAAACCAAGAAAAGTTTTTCAATAATAGAATGCGGGGAGAGACATTTACAATTTTTAATAAAGAAAAATTTGGTGTCACGTGTAAACGTGTGCAAGAGAAAAAATTAGGAAGGTAAGTTGAGCGTCACGTGTGCAACATGCTCTATTTAAGAAAAAACGACAGATATGTTGTGCGTCGTGCAAGCGTTGACTCATAGAAAAAAACAGGTAGTTAGGCGCCACGTGCAAGCGTGCGCAAGAAAAAAAGAAAGAAGATACGTTGAGCGCCACGTGCAAGCGTGCGCATGAAAAAAAAGGAAAGAAGATACGTCGGGCGCCACGTGCAACCTACCCTTTTTCAGCCGTTATAAAAAGGATAGGCGCACGACAGAACATAAAAAAAATTTACACTTTGGTGCAGCTAGCATCGACCGTTAAGGTTGCGGAGGCTGCAGAAGACTTAAAATCTTGAAGGGGAGAAAATTTGTGAATTAATGACTGTAAAATAAACAACTGAGAGAAACTATGACAAGTTATATAGTGTATTTATTAAATTTTATAGAAATAAAGTTTTCATGAAACATGTGGTTTACATTTGGACAGTATGCGTCCAGTAAGACTATGTATAATAAGAGTTAATATTTGTAAATACTAGATAAATTATCAGTAAAATTAATATGTTTTACAAGTGTAAGCTAAAGAGAAAATTTAATATTGCATAAATCAGTTCATTTAATTTTGAGTAGATAAATAATATTTTAATTTGTCATACCTGACATGTTGCATGGAATAACATATTTTGTTACCCTGAAATTCTTTGAACGGAACATCTGTAGAAATCCAAATCAAATGTGTAGAAACTGCAGGAGTCCCAGGTAAAACATCAAAAACAAGTAATGAGGTAGAATTCGCTAGCATTCAAACAAGTTGAAAAACATCCCGTGTTTAACTTCATAGATCCATATTAAACCAAATTTTAAGAGAATAATAAACAAAACTAAAATTGTGTGTTGAGGTAGCGTAATTTAAAAAATAACGGTATTGTTATCTTATTTTAAAGCGACAGCAAAATAAGTCTGCATCATTATGGAACGGTAAGATAAATAGTAGAAAGACATGGGGGTAGAGAACGACCCTGAAATATAATACGTGAATTAGCTAACACGCTAAACCAAGTGAAAAGGAATTTAAAATACATATATTAAATCCTTACCATCGGAAAAGTAATCCGGTGAGATTTGTAATTGATGAATAAAAGGAAACGCTAGGCAAGATATCTGTAAAAATATTTAAATGATTACACATTTATTATTTAACAAAAGAATACATACTTGATACGACCTCATGGTCAATTTTTATCAACAGGAATTCAAAATGACCTGTTGTTCACAAAATGAAGACAAGAAATGATGCTTTATCAGAAAGTTTTGACAGGCAACCAACTGTTTCAAATATCAGAGCGGGATATTTGAAATCGTAAGGAAAGAAAACTACAGAGCACTTTGCAAAGTAGAAGTGTGAAAATAAATACTAAGAATACTGGGTTGTAGGCAACTTTACAAACAAGTATGAATATTAGAAAACAAACACGGTACTTTATGAAGTACTATAACCTTTATATATTCTGAGATTATAATAAATCTATTAAAAGTAAAAGTGTATATCAACGTTCAATGGACTTTTTAAAATAAAATCTGAGGTTTAAAGGGAGAGATAAATCAAGCTGAAACGTGGCATTTACCATAGGTAAAATGACATGTTACAGCAGTACAGCATCTTTGATTTCTGAAGATGCAGTACAAAAGCTGAAACGTTGTCCCCAAGAAAGGGGCATCCAAATCAACGGTATTAAAGGTATAGTTTGAAAATCTAACAAAATAGTAAACATAAAAACTCACTCAAATGTCAAGACTAATATGTACGTACTTAAAAGAATTTCACATGATTTACCACATTCGTTGTTGCACAAAGAAGAAACATCCAATTAGCGGACTCAACTTTTCATATTCCTTCAGAAATTGATCTTCTTTTAGGAGCAGACATCTATTATAGTCTAATTACAGGCGGAAAAATGACTTTAAAGAAATTTCCTCAGTTTAATTGAAACTAATTTAGGCTATATTGTAGGTGGTCCACTTCCTCAAGTAGTCATGTTACATGTGGTTAATCAAAAAGTCCCATGATGATTAATTGGTTCTTCATACAAGATGCCATTCCTACATGCTGCAAAAATTTTGGGAAGTAGAAGAAGTTCTAAATCAAACCAAAACTCTTGCTCCTGATGAACAGTTGACTTAAAAAATATATCTTGAAAGTACTAAAATAATGCTAGATGGTTCGTTTCAGGTGAATATACCATTAAAAAATCCTATAAAACATTTACAATGAAGCGATTTTTATTAATTGGCAAAAACGAAGTTTTTTAATTTACAAAAACGTTTTGAAAGGAATACTGATTTGTTTAAGCAGTATAAAACTCTTATAGATGAGTATGTTATATCAAATCATACCAGATATATTCCATTATCCTTCAAAATTAAAATTAATGAAAATAGATGCAAGTATTAAAACTTCGACAGGTGTTTCGTTAAATGATGTAATGTTTGAAGGATTTTTTGTACCAGAATTATTTGAGATATGTCGTTTTCCAAGTTATACGTTTGTTTTAACCTGTGATATGGAAAAGTAGTAAATAACGATCAGGGTCAATCCTTCTCAAACATTTCACCAAAATATTCGGTCACGCAGCACTCCATAAAAACCAATAGCGTGCTTAGAACTTCGAACAGTAACTTGGTACAAACACTGCTTCTTATTTCGCGACCCGTATTTTAAATGAACTAGCATTCCAAAATAAAGAACAGTATCCTCTGACAATATAATGCACATGCACTTCGTTCGCAGTGCTATGTTGATGACATCTTATGTGGTAATGATTGCACAACCAAGTTATCAAAAAGTGCAAACAATTAAAAGAATTTCTAAATTCGTTTAATTTTTATATGCATATTTGCTGCTTCAACGATTTACAATTTCGCAAACAGGTTATATAAAATGCTTCCACGCTATGTAGAGATCAATATTGATCACATTTCTAATTAAGTTTTAGTTATTTCTTGGGATCCAAATTCGGATCAATTTACAGTTTCATTTCCAAAAATTTCAAGGGAATACTCAATAACTAAGTGTACAGTCCTGACACCAATAGCGAAAATGTTCGATTCATTGAAACTAATTTTTCCTGTCATAGTCATAGCAAAGATTCTGATGCAAATAATTTGGTTCTCCTAGATAAACTGGAATGAAAATTTGACTAGCGAACTTCCATCTTGGTGAATAGAATTCATAAAGGAGATTTACGTGCTTGCAAAGCTAAAAATTTCGAGGTTGTTGTTCCTTAATGACGAAATGTACAAAACTGAAATACATGGATTTTATAATGCTATTTTGATGTCCAACATCTCGTGCGAGGATGCAATAATATCTATAAAACTGCTGCCTTTATGTTCCTCAAATGTAAGTGAATCATTATTATTAATCACGCTAAGGTCCCATTCCGTCAAAAGATCAGCATCCTGCGAGCTTCTATCGTCTTCGATTGGACTACCCTATAATGGCGACCTGGCATTAAGATCCCCACCGATAATTAATTTTATATTTTCCAATTTTGCGAATAATACCCTCTATTTTATTTATCAAGTTCTCAGTTTGGGGATTTTTTTGTCGGAAGTCGACCGGCGGAAGGTACGCGTTATTACGTAAAACGTATTTGACCCTGTTTTTATTTCGGTCGTCATTAAAAACTCGTTTGACAAATTATTTAATGTTATTCCTGCGCACATCCAATTATTTATTATTATTCCGCTGCGCTATTGTTGCTATGCGTGTTTCAAACGGTAACCCCGCTCCCAAAACCTGTTATTTTATGGCTATACTGGTGCGGTTTCTGTATAAGCCCGATGTCGATATTGTTTTCGACGACTAACTTTAAAAAGTTATTTGTGGTCCCTTTACCTTTTCCGACATTTAATTGCGTGAACTTTATCTTCTTGCTTTTTTTAGGTCTTGTGTGTTCTCCACAATCCATAATCTATGTTTCGTGTAATTGTGTTCTTCAACTGTAGCATCGTAGGACATTTGCTGGACTTGGCGTTGTGAGGAGTATCGACCGTTGCGCCACTGCCAGTTCTGTCGTTTACCCTAGCGCAAACCACACAGCAGGGGACTGCTTGAATTCATGCCCGACTTTGGCACAGTTACAGTACCACTGTACCTTCTCCCTGCATTCTAGCGATCTATGACCGTACTCGTAGCACCGATAACACTGGGTCATCGAGACGTAGTTCCAGGCCCATACTGTTCAGGTTAATTGCTTCAGTTAATATGCGTCTTCGAAGTGTGGGAGTGACTTCGAAGATGACGCTTGCAAAGAGATCCCTAGGGCCCTTTTCGACAAATCTGAACTTCTCTGAAACTGAGATTCTGCCTCGCGATCAAGCGAACCAACTTGTTTGCCCTCGTCTACGTTTCGACCCCCGGAAGAACGCCCCATGGACGCTACTTCTCGGTGGTCTTTGGCACGAATTCTCTACAGCTCCCCCGACCTTGAACTGTAGCTTATTAGTATCTTCACAACCAGCACACTCGAGGACAACACTCCCTCTACGAGTTCTTAGAGCTCCGACAACAACATACCCATCACGAGCGGGGTCAACCTTCTTCTTCAGGGTTGACATGATGTCATCCTTCTTTCCTGGCTTGGCGTTGACCCTAACGGTTAAAGTTGGTGTAGCCTCTGCAGCTGCTGCGCGTTCGATTCCTTGCGCGGTACCGCCACTTCCTGGCTCCTTTAGCGCTGCTAACTTGAAACAGCCAAAAGTTGGGCTGGACTTCACCCAACAACGATCGCTCTCCCAGAATCCTCTACACAATGCCGCAACCCCCTAACCATGCCAATCAGCTGATCCGTAACATCGCGGATATCATCCGCGGCATGTCAGATCACCTTCTTGTCGTCCACGACAATCGAGGCGTAAGTCGTAAGTCGCCGACACCCTCCTGCAGATAACAGCGTGCACTCTCCTCGCCCTAAACCTCAAGAGTTCTAGCTTATTGAGGTCGCTAGCAGCAACGCTTCCGTTGCGGCTGGTCGACGTTTTGCACTGTCCTCTCGACGTTGACGGCAATTTCGTCACCGCAACCACCTGAGTGGGCGCTGACTCCCCCGACTCGACCGCCGTAGATGCAGGACCCCACTCCTACCTAACAACCTCTTTCTGAGACTCTAACGTCACATTCCTTAAAACAACCTTTAGCTTGTTCCCGACTACACCCTCAGCCTCCGATCTATCGTCCTTCTTCGTCATTGGCAACGCCTCGTCGTTTCGGTGGACCACCATGCTGACAAAGTAAAAAATAAAAAACAACAGAAACTAACAAGAAAACTAACTCAAAAGACGACGTGACTGTCGCGACGTTTAAAAAACGCAAAAATAAGATAAACCTCTATACGTCACAGATAACGGCAAAAACAAAATAAGATTATTGGTCTAATAAAAATACCTCAATTACTTTTAAAATAAATCAAAACAACCCCCTTTTAATTTATTTACATTTTAAACCTCTAAATCAAGTTTTAAATTTAAACAAAGCTGGGATAAACTCTAAACGTCACAAATACAGCAAGGATAAAACAAAAACGCTGACCTGATAAAAAATACCTCAATTACCTATAAAATGAACCGTTGGCAACCCTGTATTTATACAATTATTTCAAATCTCCAAATCAAAATTCAAAATTCAACACAGATAAACGTCACAAATAACAGCAACGGCAAAACCAAAACGCTGGCCCAATAAAAATAGCTGGATTACTTATAAAACGAGCTCTGTATCAGTGGCGGCTCGTGACCTGAACAAGAGGTGAGGCTCAAAATGAGTCTATTTAGAAACTCTACATTTAATACAAATGAATCTCTAGGTTATCTAAGAGGTGCTTTTTCTTATTATTCCTTTAATTCATTGGGAATCAAGAGTAATTATTGAAACGAAAAGCTTACAAAAGTGATTCTAATAGCCTTAGTTTGCATAGCTATACTATTAACTATAAGCAAATTAAGTTTGATAAGTCAAATGTATTCTACGGTCTTTCAGTTTTGCAAATTTATCGATTACATTTTCATAAAAAATCTGGATTTTTACTTAATTCGCTTATTGTTCCTTTTCTATAGACATTAAACTTAATCCACTAAGCCGCTCTTGACTCATCGTATTTCTTAAGTATGACTTTATGCGTTTTAGACACGAGAAATTTCTTTCAACTGAAACACTTGTAGCAGGAATCGTTAAAATTAATTGTAAAACTTTTTGAATCTGGCAAAATATATCATCAAAGTCACAAGAAAGTATTTTAAGGGTCGTATATAAATCTGAATTTTTAAACTGCTCGTCTCTATAAAAAACACAAAGTTCATTAATAAGTCCATCTCTATCAAAAATATTTGGATAAGTCTCAAATAGAGATTGCAGAGATTTTTTAGGAAGTTTGGTAGTATAGAATTCATACTTAGAGTGATAAAATAAAGCGAGAAATTCTAAGCTATTGAGATCCGAAAACCGTGTATTAAGTTGCAGACTAATGCAGTCTAAAATTTCGTAATGCAGAATGTTGTATTTTGAAATATCTCTTGCTCAGATGTTGTTCCGCGCCGATTAGGTAACTCTGTTAAATTTCTGACACGCCGAAAACATTCCAAAAATTTGCCTTCGTTTCTTAATTCGGTAATTCGGACGCAAGCTGTATTTATTTGTTGCGAACAATATATTACATTTAAAACTTTAGTCTGTAAAATTTTAAAAGGAGATCAGTAATATTAAAAATTTCGCGGTAAATAAAAGTTAAAATAGTTAATTCAAATTCACTAAAGTGGTTAAGAAATCCCTTAGCTGCACGAATGGATTCGGCTCCCGAGGTCGGATCATTTACTATTGCTTCGAAAACTTTTACGAACTTGTCCTATTCGCTTGCGACAATGTTCAAAATTTTTGATCTTGCATACCACCTGGTTTCCGCTGCTCGTGGCACACGTTTACCAACAATATGATCTAATATTACTGATCTTTTAGGTGAATGATGGAAAAAACTTGGTATACCTGATAAAGTAGAGAAAAAAATTCTACTCTGCGGAATATTTTGTGTACCTTGTTGTAAAACGAGGTTTAACCGGTGAGCACAGCAATGGGTAAAAAGAGCATAGGGTGCAATTGACTTAACTTTTGCCTGGAGTCCATTTAGCTCGCCAGCCATAACACTGGCACCGTCGTAAGATTGGGCAACTAACTTTTCTTTATAACTAAATGGGTTTAAAACACCCTGAACTACTTCGAAGAGAGCACTGGCGGTGCTATCACTACTTACATCAAAAAATTCCATAAACTGTTCTTTTAATTTACAATCTCGAGTAACAAATCGAAGAGTTATCGCACACTGAGATTTGTCTGCAATGTCAGTAGCATCATCAGATACTAAAGCAAAGAAAGGACTAGCTGCTATTTCTTGGGAAATGTTCTCGTTTAGAAAATCTTCAATGCATGATATTAATTCATTTTGAATTGTTTTTGACTGGTCGGTGAAGATTTGGCTCATTTTTGATAGGTGCTCTGATACTTTTGCATTTCGCTTAATCAAACATTCAAAAACTTCTTTAAAATTTCCACGATATAGCGATTGTGAAGATTCATCATGACCCCGAAAAGCCAATTCTTGTTTACCCAAAAGTATGGTAGTATCAATTAAATAAGTTAGCAACAACCTATTTTTCGGACATTTTCGTTATATATAATTTTATTTAAACCAGCATGTTCCTGAAGTGCATCTAGTATACTCGTTCGATTTTGTTGAAGTCGTTTGAAACCAACAAAATTTTTATATGATCTTTAGAACATTCATGCATTTTGCACTACGCGAAATGTTTTTAAATATCAAAACCTTTACCGCAAGTCTAGCTGTTATTGACATTTGATAACAAAACGCACGACCAACAATATAGACTCTGTTTATATGTACTTCCGCAAATTCATTTGTAGGTTTCATACCACGATAACTGAAAAGTTCTATTAAAACTTCGACCTTGTCGATTATCAGTACTAACTATGTTTAGTGGAGGAGTCGGGCGCATAAATAAAATTTGCCGTTTTCTAACTCACCGCGCACTGAAAAAGGCGTTTCAAATAAAGATAATAGAATATCATGTAAGGGATACATAACCCTGTGCCGAAATTTGAAATCAATCCAAATTGGAACAATATAACGATATTACACAATTTGAATTATATTATAACAATCAGTTTTTGTTTATATAGATTAAGATTAACCACTATTCATGAGAAATAAAGTACTAAATAAGGAACAAGAACACTAAACAGTAAACACTTAAACTCTGTGTAATGTATTCTATTTGAGGCATAAAGCACCAAACGTACAAATGTTAACCCGGTTCATCAATTCACTATTGAAGAATTAACCCAACTAGGTTTTTACAAAACACAGCTTTCAAACAATACAATAATTTAAAATGAAACCAACAACTAATTCCAACTTGTCAACGTCAGCTGTTAAAACTATGGAACCACTACGTGGTTAATGATTGCACTAGTACCTAAGTTTAAGCTTTTATAATAATAGAAAATTATATATTTAACATTCACATATGTTTGATTTTCGACTTTTTGTGCAGTTTAACAACTATTACAAAGTCTGACACTCATCATCCCTACCGATCATTGACTGACTAACTTCCTTTAAGTATCCAGCATTTCCAGCCATCCCGCAGCTGCTGCTGTCGTTATTATGATTACAAAGATCCGAGAGGCAACGATGAGAGAGCCTCAGTACCCGAGTATAAAGTGTTGGTTGATGTATAGAGATAACCGCTAGGACGCATCGCGCTCGCGTATAATGTAGCTTTGGATGCATGGAGATGGTCAAATAAGTGTGGCGCACTTTATAACGCCTCAGATAAATTTGTATTGGCAGAAATCGTGCACGAATTAAGAAATGAATTTTGTATTACAAACGTTCATTATATAATATTGATTATTAATCGAATTATGATATATTTGACCAAAAATTGTTTAGAAGACGTTTGTACAAGTTGTAATAGAATTTTTCTTTATGACTGAAAAGAAGATATATAAAATTAAAGGTGAGGCGGCGGTTCACTTGCCTCATACGACCAGCCGCCGATGCTCTGTATTTATATATTTATGCCAATTGCAAACTTATAAATAAAATTTTTAATTTAAGCAAGCGAATTATTTCAAGAAATCAAATTTATAAAATACTCGACGCTGGTAGGTGCGTTCAAATTTAAATATTTAAGAGAACGAATAGAACGCGTGTTATTTAAATACGGTGCCGGTATCCCATTAATCACACGTTTAGTAGGTGACTGGTACGCACTTGAACTTTTACACGAGTAATTACACCAAAAACTCGACCTTAAGAACTTTTAGGTACACCAATACATAAAATATGGAATATTCTTAATTAAATTAATACAAAATTAATAGTGTTACGCTATTTATTTAATTCAAATGGAGCCTAGGTTTTGGTTTTTAGGTTGTTACTGTATTATCCATAAACTGCAAAATGTTTACAAATTTATTTGCTGCTTTAACGCGGTTGTTAACCCGATTTACGCGATTGTTGCTATAAATTTATTAAAAACACTTTTTAATTTATTTTTGAAATTATTTTGGGTTTTTGATTTATTAAACTAAAATGTAATTTTTTTGTTTGGTTTAAACGAGGATTATATTTATAATTCAAAGCAAAACGCACTTGTTTATTATTTAATTAATTAAATTGTCGTTTTTCTTTTATTTTATTTCACTGCTTCGCACAGTAATTTTATAAAATGCAATAAAAGTCAAAGCTTTAAAATAAAAAAAAACATAAAAATCCCAATATAAAAACGTAGTTGTAGCTATACCTCCGGGAGCTTAGTAAAACACGTTCTCTCGGTTTAACTAACCAGAAAGTTGTCAACGTAACAGCTAGATGGCGTAGTTAAAAATGGTGTGTGTAAGTTATTGGCAGAAATTGGCGTATGCACGTTAAATGAATGTGAAGAAGCGGTAGGGAATTTTAAAAGAAAGTTGAGCCACGAATTGTTATTTCTAGAAGTGTCTGTAAGCCGATGCAAACGTTTAGTGCGTACCTTTTGAAACCTGTGTGACGAAGTTATGTGAAAATGTAAATGTAGGATATGGGAGCTTAGAGAATGGTGGAAGACGGAGGAGGATAGTGGATGATGCAAAACGGAGGAGGATGATGAAGGACTAAAGAGGTTGAAGGATGATGGAGGACGTGGATGACTAAGGATGATGAAGGACGGAGGAGTTAAAGAGATGATATCGGACCTAGCTGGTTGGAGGAAGTTAAAGAAAGAAGTAGGTTGGAGAATGATGAAAAACGGAGGATGATGGAAGGCGGAGGATGAAGGACGGAAAAGATAAAAGGATGATGGAGGACAAACGTAGGATGATGGAGGAGAACGGATGAGGTAAGAGGATGATGGAAGAAGGAGTACATTGAAGGATGATGGTAGACGGAGGAGGGTGGAGGATGATGTACGACGGCGGAGGTTGGAGGACGGTGGTAGAGGCTAATGCCGCAATTCTTGTTCCGTGTCTACTTTAATAATATTCAAAAAACACGGATTTTAATCAAATGAATTTGCGGGCAATGATTGTGTTCTGTTTTCCACTGTAGATATTGAATTGTGCTTCACCCACGATTTAAAAACTGCTTTTGGCAATGAGACAACATCAAAAACAATTTTGCTTCGGTGGTAATAAGAATTAAATTTCCTGAAAATCGACCTCGGATGCAGTAGAAAATAATAATATTACTTGATAAATATTTTTAGCAGATCCCTATTTAACGTATAGGGGAAATGAGTCACACACTGATATCAACAGAATCCTTATTAATCAAATAAATTACTTACTTAACTGTTAAAAAATTATGTTTCAAGTGGATTCCTGGCAATTTAACTCAATTTAACTCGTACTAAATGGAGCTAGCAATAACTTTAATGATTGAATCATATGAACATAAAATTCGGTACATGATATCGTCAGTGGTCAGAAAAGTGAGTTCGGTATATGCATATCAACGTGAAACGAAAGAGCAATCAACTATTTGGGTGATCCAAGATCATATAAAACCAACAAAAGTTCCTGCATTATTCTCAAGAGAAGTAAAATTTGAAGTTAGTGTTGAAAAGCTGTCCACAAATATTAGCAGCTCCATTACTGAACTGAAAATAAGACATTTATATCCATGCATGCATTTATAGTAGTTTGAAATGACCCCAAAGTGCAGTTTGTTCAACTATGAATTACAGTTATTTCTTGTTTGTAATGACTGTCGTAAAACTTATACGTTACTGGCGCCGTAACCCGCAAGTTGAATTGTCTGTCTGCCGTTGAAATGTATAGCTGCGATTATACTCTAACTATTGAGGTCACTTTGAATTTTAAAAGCTTTTTACTATACGATATTGAGAGATTCTGTTTAATGGAATGCGTGTTTATTGTAGGTTTAATTTCACGAGGACAAAAAATAGGTACTTGATTTATGTGTGTATGGTTCTTGTAATATTAAAAATAGGTTGAGGTTTATAAGATTAAAAATTCTTCGGATACGAAGATACAAATATGTAATATGTGGAAGGACTGACGGTTCTGATACTATTACGCAATGATTGAAAAGTAATAATGCGTTATTACATAATATAAATTGCTTGCAGGAATGACGATAGATAGCCGAAAAATTGATTATTCATTTAATGTAGTTAAGGAAAACGTAACTTCTATTACTATAGCAATTACTATGATGTATCTTTCAGAGTGCCGTACACTGGGAATTGATTACAGGTGACAGCTTGCAAGATATTAAAGATGCGTTAGGATTATATCAGTAGCATTCACTGATGTGAAAACTAAAGCTATTCCCAATAATAATGCTAATACTTAAAATAGAAATTTGTTTTACATTACGCTATTTAGAGATGGGCAAACAAATGCTGCGATGGCGCCGTGCACTGTGATATGAGGAGCCCCGAAATAGTTAATCAAATTGTGTTATACTTTACATGTGATTTTCCAATGCTCCACCCGAAGGTACTACATTGGCCAGGAAGGGAGTTTTTTACCTGGAAAATTTTGAATTTTGCCGAACCCTTGCTGTTCCAAGAAAGGTAGGAATCTTTAACGTGCGTGACGACACCCACACACGGGACCTCCATTTTACCTCTCATCCGAACGAGGGTGTATTTTTGTGAAAAATGCTCGCCTAACATTTTTCAAGCGGACCGTGTCGGGATTCTTACCCGGAACCTTGGGCGTAGTAGTCATACACGTACCACTACGCCACGGAGCCGCCTAATTGTGTTATACTACGGAATGATATCCTTATAGAAGGATGAAAGACAAGAACAACAAGATAGGGATTATCATCTGATAACAAATCAGTTATATGTGACAATCTATCGGAGACTATAACATTTATAATTAAACAAACTCCAAGTTGTAACTGTTTTCCTAACAAACAAAACCAATTGTATTCTCGTTTGTAGACAATTGCCCTACAGGCAGAGACTTAGTCTTAGGGTGACAAAACATGTCAATAAAGGCATAGATCTAATTCTAAAAACAACAGGAAACGAGTAAGTACCATTTGTATCAACGGTACCTGAAGCTTACACTCATATCTTATCACAAAAATTCTGTCGAGTATTGAGATAAAATTAAAAGTAGCGGTTATGGCATCATGACAGGCACCGTGCATACTATTATATTGCCGTTAGTCGGTTGGTACATAGATGTCCATCTATTAAACATGTGAGTAATCAATTTTTCTTATGCCAACTACAAGCATCCCTTAACATTACTGAAACTTAAATTAAAACATGGAAGAAGAGCGTTTTAAATAACAAAGACATTCATTAATGAAGCTTCCAGATTTCATTTATTTAATTACAATTATTAATATGAAAAAAAAATTATGTTAAATTTCAGTGTTATTTTTGCGGCATTCAATATGTACAGAATAATTACAAAAAAATCATTGGGGTTTAAACATATATATTGCAGAAAGTATTACAGGTATGATTATAAATAACATGTCACCAGAAGAATACAATATTCAGGATCTTGGGCATATATTTACGAATGTCGATGTGCGTTCCTCGCAACATTCATCGTATGTCCAAACGTTAGTCTATTTTGACCCATACACATTGCAATGTGTCTCGCTCAATACTGATAATAAGTAACAGCAGTTGAAATGCATTCTCGGGTTCATTCTAGGTTGTTGTCAATGGTCGTACATAAACCATATCTTTAATGCACACCCAAAGAAATAAATTGCACGGTAAAAATCGGTTGACATTGGGAGAAAAAACGAACAATACCAAATCTTGTTCAGTACATCGACCAATTCAACGATGTAAGAATATATACATATTGCTGTGATAAAGGGTTGTTTAAGGGTGTACTTTATAGTAAAGGTCGTTTAGAAATGAGAAATTATCATAGGGAGCAAAAACTGCATTTATTTAGTAAAAGAATTGAGAAATGGAAATAGTTTGTAGATAATAAGCAGTCAACACCCTGTATATAAAGTATAAGTAGTTTTAAGCGACGCATATAGACACAGGAAGACGCATAGTTAGCGTAGGAATAAGGAAGACATGCATTAGGTAAATAGTAAATATTTAACACCCTGTAGATAGAGTTTTAGTTAATTTAGGTAAGGCAAGTAATGATATTTTTTAGTGGAAGCACGCGTATTTTGTAAGTAAACATAATAAAGTGTAATTAAACACGCATTCAAAAGAGTTCCAAACAATTAGGTTAATACGGAGATAAGAAATAGAGCTTCAGGAAGCACAGTGTAAATGCGTACAAAATAGTTAACCATTTTTAATAAGAAAGGAGATTAAAAATTGCGTAAATAACATGCATAGATGAAAATTAAAAGTCGAATTGCATCAGTTGTTTATGGAAAAGCAATTAGATTCGTCAAAACACCGCATGTTTGATAACGAAGCACCTGCGAGCAGGTCACAATTATTTGAAAGCATAGAAAATTACATCAGAAACTACTTTAAATGCAAAGATTTGATTGGTTAAAATGAGCGACGAGTTTGCAGACTATACCCACTGACGGAGTAGGAGATCAATGATATATTTACAGGTACAGTGATAACGAACTCAGTTTTCAACTCAACAAACGCCGAGGTGCGCCACTATAAAATAAAGTGTGATACGTAATAATAATTCAAAGTGAAAAATTGTATAAGTGCGAAGATGAAAATTATGATTGTCGATTAAACGTAAGTAGATTTTGGGGAATTTATTTAAGCTAAAACATAATAATAATAGGGCTTCTGAGTCCGGGGAGAATAGATGATAATCCAATTCTAAGTTTGGGGAAATTGATAAGAAGTAATAAGTCTGAATGAGATGACAATAAATTGGAGTGCATAAGTATAAGTTATAAATGGTAGTCCAGAGGGTGATGGCAATAATTTAAATGCAAGGGTTCAAGCGTGTGGATAGACAATATTTCGAATGGGCATGTAATTATCCTGAATTGGGGGAAAATAATTTTTATTCAAATGGATGGCTTAATGCATGAGAAATAAATATTAGCTGATTATGGATGCGTCAATGCGAAGAAAATAGACCAGGTTAGATTTTTAGTTGTAAGACATTATTTTTCTATTTCTTTTTATTTGAATATTGAATTTGCTTAATATAAATGAATGTGAAAAGTCATCAAAACAGAGGACTTGCATACGTATAAAGTGCGTGATAGAATAAGAGGTTTTGAACGTTTCACACTTCTTTTATTAAAATAATAGGTTTTTTTTGGTGACTTTGGGTTTGATTAAAAAGTATATGATTTTTGATAAATGAGATTTACAACATTAATTAATTGAAAAGTGTGTTTTAAATAATTTACAAAAACTGTACATAATATTTGTTTCATTATATAAAACTGAATTTTATAATTCCAAATAAATGCTAGTCGAGGTCATAAGATAAAGTTAATGGGAGTGATTTGATAATTTAAGCAATCAAGGAGGAGCTATAAGTTGAATACGAAATTGATAACGAGTAAGGCGGTAACATATCAAATTTTGTTATTGGTCGACAAGGTAGGTTCAAGATAAAATCCAGTTAAGTTTCTGGAGGGAATTTATAGCAATATGAATAAGGCGGCCCAACGTCGGAGAACGATAATTCCAATTCCTGTTTATACATAGATATATATATATATATATATATATATCATAATATATATATATATATTATTCCGTGTAAATTGTAGGTTAAAATTGATTAGATAAGTCAGATAATAATTTAAGGCAGATTACATGTAGAGAAAACTCAATAAAAATTGGAGGCGCTTTTCCAAAACTTTAGTGTAGGAAAATAACAATTTTTAGAGTTATTTTTGCTTTATTTTAGCGTGTGCAAATATTCACAAAGAACTTTTACAATTTATAAAGGCTATGTAGTAAAATAATGAATAATAATTGCAAATATAAGTGGTGAGGAAAATTTAGTGCAGTATAAAAACATGCACCTTAAAATTATAGTAGAATGCATGTATTAGTCAAAAGCAATTCAGATTTGTTAGCGTATAAATCAATAAATCTAGGTCATAATTAAGGAGGGTGAAATACAATTTCATGAATTAACAGAGATTATAAGTGTAAATATTCCTAATGTAGTTTATTATAGTGTTAGTAAGAAGCTTTAATATTTGTATACCTTTCAAAAGTTTAACTATAGCGAAAGAGAAGTGGTTGCTAAGATATATGGTTGAAAACACGTTCCAGGTATTAATTTAAAAGGAGAAAGCTGTTGTCAAGAATTTCTTTGTAACGCTTAAGGTTGTTGTAAACAAGTTTAAAACATTTAGTTTCTGCGATGATAGTGACGGTTGAAACAGGCAAGGATCGATATAAAGTAAGAATAGATTATTTTTGGCATGAATTAGAAGGAGATGAGAATAGATGTTAAAGCGTTTGTTTGACTTTGAAAGGAAGTGTGAGACAAGAAGAAATTAAAGTCTTTAAGTGCAGCTGAGAGGCAGAGTGTTTGTATAAACATCGTTTTAAAAGTGGAGTGAGAAATATTGTAGAAAAGGTTATAGACAAGCTGTTAATGAGAGACAGAGAACAAGTATTAGATTACGCGTTTATAAGAGTAAGATGAGGGTATTTTGTGTATGTAGAGGTGGTTGATTTCTGCAAGGACGCATGAAGCTTGCATATAAAGGAAAAAGAAGAAGCATTGGATCTTACATATAAAAGGGGGACAGACGACAGTATTAGAGGGAGCAAATGTTGTTTTAGAGAGAAAAAAACTTGCAAACATGCTGTAAGCAGCAGAGAAGAGACGGTACACGGGTTAAACTAGGACGGAGATAACTCATGGTAGGATATGAAAAATGGTAAGGGTATATAGTAAGGAAGAGAAAATTTTCATATGTTCTTGATAGAGAAATGACATTAATACGCGTAGTATGAGGGGCGTGTGTTATAAACAAGAAACGATTGGCAATTGAAACTCAGATTCAAGAAACTAAAGTATCCGTTGTGAGACTAAAGTGGATTTTCGTAAGAAATGTTTGTTTGTATTGTTAAAAATTCTCGGATTTCGGAGACGGTTTGTGCGTTAGCTCATGTGCTAGTGGAATTAAAAGTGGCAGTTGAAAATTGTTGGTATGGGGTTTTGAGAAATGTTGTGACCGTTGAGAAAAATTACCAAAAAGGCTTGTTTGTGTGTATTGAGAGATTTTGAAAAATTTCAAGTATAGGGGGGCAGATTCGTCTATATAAGAACGAGGAGGTAATGATTGGTTCTTGCGCCCTTGCTCTCTCGTGTTTCATCGGCTCTTTGCCTGAACATCCAAGCGTCGCCTTAAATTAGTGAACAAATTTACAAGTGAGTTTAATGTTGTAAAAAAGTTGATTACAGTCCGAAAGTCTTATGAAGTACTTTGAAAAATACAAAGCTTGATTGATAAATGTAAGTAAAGACTGCGTTATATTTTGGTTGTGGGTGCAAGTTATGCACATAAATGGATTAAAGAGTGTTGATGGATGGATTGGTTAGTTTATCTATGGTAAATGGACCAATAGCGGGAGTGTGGAAGTTTGGATGTACAGTCTATTGGTAGTTGGAGAAATTTGAGTAGCTGATTGCCATCACGGATGGTGTTCTACAACTCAGAGAGGTGCCAGAACGTGCAGTCTTAGGAGAGGACAACAGTCTTACATGGTATGATTGCATATCAAAAAGCGGTGGTGCATTCCAGGTAACAGATTTTGTAAAACTCTGATTTTATGTGCTTATTTGATGTATTATGGCAATTTGGTGCTTTATTGGTATAATTTTTATAAACTCTATAAACTAAAGAGTTGCCTAATGAACGTTTTATGATTAATTCTTCGACAATATTTTTATACAGAAGTTGACATTTGTAAAATAATTTTATAATATTTATTGATGTACAAAGTCAAAGGGAGTTTTGGTTATATGCAGTGTAAAATTGAGCACAAGTATTTGAAGGTTTAACTATGAGCTCTTATTAAACCTGGGGGAAACGTAATTTTCATGGTTAAGCCCGGCTACTTTATATGGTTTATTGTTAGATAAAACTTTATCAGGCAATATTAGAAAGAAAATGTATTATTTTGAAACGAGGATGTATGTAATGTTGATGATGTAGGAAATAATGAGTGAAAAGGATCTTTTTTGTATCTTTCTGTTCGAATAAATCTAAGTGCATTATAATAGTCGAGTTTTTTTATGTATAAAACAGTAGGGTAGTATTTTCCAGATAGCAGCTAAACAACCGTGGCGAACTTCAGAGATGAGGCTGAGCTTTTATTTTATTAATAGCAAAAAGTTGCAAGTATGTACGCCTACATAAGCAAGGAGCTTTCGTCCCAAGCTAGCTTCATAACTATATATATATATATATATTGCTATACTATTCGCGGAATTTTCATGCCCCTACTTTGGGCTGTTATTTTTATTACTATGAACTGGAATTTTTGATCCCCTTCGTTGTGCGCCTTATTAATTTTCTACGTACTCTAAATTATTGGACCACCATTTTAATATTCACTATTAATTGTAATTATCTCCTCCTCCAGCTGTCTTCTTAATATTGCTATCAACTGGACTTTATCTTTAAACAACTTTATCTACCAATGGCAAAATTCGATACGTTACCGCCTTGCGGGTTATCAATTTCCTATTCAACTTGTGGCTCCGCCTTTGTTCTATTTAAATCTTATGACCTCGGCTAGCATTTATTTGGAATTATAAAATTCAGTAAATTTTGATTTTATATAATGAAACCAATGTGTTATGTACAGCTTTTGAAATTATTTGTAATACATTTTCAATTAGTTAACCTTATAAATTTTATTTATTAACAACCATCTACTATGTACTCAAAAACCCAAAGTCACCAAAAAAGAACTTATTATCTTTACCAACAAAGTGTAGAATATTCTAAACCTGTTATCAGATTACTCCTTCTATACGTATGCAACCTCTTTTGTTGACTTTTTCACAAGCATATCATATTTAGCAAATTCAATATTAAAAATAAAATAAAAATTTATAAAGAAAAACAAATGTCTTATAACTAAAAATCTGACCTGGTTTTATCTTTTTTCACATCAACGCTTCCAATAAAAATGATCTTCCCCAATTCTGGATTCCATTCAAATTATTGCCATTACACTATGGACCACCATTATTAAATTATACACCCCAATTTATCTCAATTCTTCAAACTTAGACTTTTATCATTGTTGCCCCAGACTTAAAATTGTAGTTTGTTTCACCCCTGTACTTCAAAATTGTATTATTCTTCTTTTCTTCTGGACATCTAAATTGTATTACTGTATTTTTCCCTTAACATCAGAATCATAGTCTATTTCCCTCAGACCTCGAAGTCCTATTATTTTTATGTCTTAGTTTACAATAAATTCATTAAAAGCGTACTTACGTTTAAACGGCAATTATAATCTTCATATTCGCACTCATTTTATTTCACTTTTGTAATTATTACGTATTACTTTGTTTTAATGACAACGCACTTCGGCCTTCGTTGAGTTCATAACTGACTTTCTTATCAAGGTGCTTGCTAATATATTCTCGAATTCCCACTCCATCCGTGGGTATGGTCTATAACTCGTCGCTTGTTTCTGACCAATCAAATAATTTCATATAGAGCAGTTTCTGATGTAATGCTCCACGATTCCCCATAATCACAACCTGCCCGCAGCTGTCTTTCGTTATCAACATGCTGTATTTTGATAGATTACTTGCTTTTCCATAAACAACTGATGCAACTCGACTTTAAATTTTCATGTTTACATGCGATTCACGCAATTTTTAATCATTTCTCTTATCAAAAAATGGTTAGATATTTGTACGCATTTATATTAACTACCTGAAACTCTATTTCTATATCCGTATTAATTTAGTCGTCTGGAACTCTTTTTTTTAATGCGTGTCTAATTACACTTTATCATTTATTTCTAAATATACGCGTGCTTCCACTGAAAAATATCCTTATTTGTTTTACCTAAATTAACTAAACTTTATCTACAGGGTATTTAATATTTACTATCTACTTAATACATGTATTTCTCATTCCTACGCCGACTATGCGTCTTCCTATGTTTACCTGCGTCGCCCAAAAACTATTTCTACTTTATATACAGGGTGTCGACTACTTACTATCTACAAACTATGTCTATTTCTTAATTATTTCCTTAAATAAGTGCAGTTTTCTGCTGCCTATTCTAATTACTCATTCCTGAACGACCTTTACTATAACGTGCACCCTTAAACAACCCCTTATCACAGCATAATTCCCCCAAATTAAAATATAGAATTTTATATCAATGTCCTTTTGGCGCCTAACGTGAACTTAAACTCACATTGGTATGAAATTATTATATTTTTATTTCCATTTTGAAATCCAACTTTTTCTTTATTAAACTCATATTTACATTTTATTTATCTCATACCTATGTCCTATTATACTATACTATTCATACCTATACCTATTCTTATATTCAAATCCTATTCTATTTTTCTATGTATACCTATTCATAATTTATTTTACGTTTCCTTTTATCTATTCATCTGTCTTTGCATGGGTCAATTAAGTTTATTTATTTCTAACTTCCCCCTTTCTATTCTTAAATCTGGGTCCTTTTAATCTATATTTCTCAATCATATTTTTATCTATAAATATGTCCTCCGTGCTGATTTGATATCCCAGAAATTTAACTTTATCTTGAAAGAATTCGCACTTCTTTAAATTTAACCTTAAACCTGCTATATTTAATTCTAATAATATTCTTTCTAAATGAACAAAGTGTTGTTCCACATTATTACTAAATATCAACACGTCATCCACGTAGTGGATACAAAATTCCTCATACGGTCCCAAAATATTCTGCATCGCCTTCACCAATGCAGCCGTACTCGAGGACAAACCAAACGGGACCACCCTAAATTGATATATTCTTCCTTTTACAGAAAAACCCGTATATTTCCTTGATTCTCGCGCTAATGGAATCAACCAAAATGAATTCTTTAAGTCTAATTTGCTATAGATTTTCTTATTACCTATTCTTGCTAATATGCTCTCCATCGTTGGTGGACAATTGTATTGCGGCTTCGTTCGCTTATTTATCTTTCTTGCATCCAAACATAACCTAATGCTATCATCATTTTTCTTCACGACGACTAATGGATTCACAAAATGTGTACTGGAGTTTTCTATAATACCTTCACGTAACATTTCCTCAATTTCTTCCTTCACTCTATTCCTATATGCTACTGGAATAGGATATATTTTAGTGTTAAACGGCTCTGTATTTGTTACTTCCAACTTGTGCACATAACCCGTGGCAATTCTCGACTTCGACTCAATTAATTCTGAATGCTTATTCAATAATATATTCACCCTATTTCTTAAATCATCTGGACACTTAATATCTTCATTTTCATTACCCCATTATTTATCTCTTCACTAAACTGATTAATATTTACGCAGTCGTCTTCTATTACAATATTCCCCTCTTCATACCATTTAATATATTTCCCATTACACTCAATCTCTTTGCATTCCGCATTTATCTTCAACCCCAACTTATCTATCATATTCATCCCAAATATAACATCTATCTTCAGTCCAGGTACTACCATAAAATCATTTTCCCATATTTCATCCCCATTTCACATCTCAGAATTACCATTTCATTTATTACACTAAATCTCTTATTATTTGGTGCCACTAAATTACACCTCGCTATAGGTATCGCTTTATCCCCAATTTTCTCGTTTAACAAACTCTTCCGCAACAAGTGATGCTTCTGCTCCAGTATCAATTAACACTTTAACTATTCTATCTTTCACCTTTAAATTAATTATTGGTAATAAGTTCCTTTCAAATCTTCCTAATTCATTATCCATTTCATAATTAATAAACTCGCGCTCGTGTTCATATCCGTTAATTCGTAGAATTTTCCTTGGTTCGTCCGTACTCAAAATCCTGATTTCGCGTCGAAGGTCCTGCCTGACTCATTATCCCTGTATCTGTGCAATTCGTATTTCTTATTTCCATACTATTAATATTTCTAGCTTGCGTCCGTCGATCATCATTTTCCTGTCTATTTATTACTCTATTATTTCCATCATGATTCGTTCTCTCCATTCGTTGCCTTGGTATCTGACCAGTATTCCTGTTTTGCCTAAAATCATTATTAAAGTTTCCATAGTTCCCCCTATTAAAATTTCTTCCGCGATCATAGTTATAATTGTTCCTTCGATAACTATTCCGAGTCTCCGTATTCCTTCTAAAATTAGTGCGTCGATCCCTAACATTATTTTCAATTTCATAATCATTTTCCAAATCATCATATCTCTGCAAATAATCAATAAACGTATCTCTATCCACTATATTTTGCGTCGTTATGTATCGCTTTACTTCCGCGTTAAAATGACTTGCTAAATACCTTATAATAATTTTATCTTCTAAAGGAGGATCCAATTGCTTCGCTACAGTATATTTCTCAATCGCATATGATTCTCGCGTTATCTCTTTCGCCGAATCGTATCTTCCCATAATTAAGTTACTTCGAATTCGATTTTGCTGATTGTCATTCCAGAATTGACGTAAAAATTTGCTTTCAAACTGTTCAAATGTTTCTATTTCACTCTCAACTAAATTGTACCATCTTTCAGCATTCCCTCTTAATATTGCCTTAATTAAATTTAATTTCAATAATTCATCTGTAGATCCCTGTATCAACATTTTAAAATTTTTCAGAAATATCTTAGGATTTAATTGAAAGATTCGTTTGAATTAACCTATTTAATTCTCTATTAAAATTTATTGGATTACCTTTTAAATTATTTATTTCTTGATTTATTGTTTTGAATTCCGTTTCGCAATTTTCTTCAATTTTTCCTAATTTAATATTTAAATTCGTAATTTTATTGTTGGACTCGCTTTCGTACTCTTCTCGTTTCGTTTTAACTAAAGAAATATGATCCCATAAACCGTCTATTTCCTCAGAAACTCTCCCAATTTTTACATTCATTTGTGCCTTAATCTCAGCGATGGTGTGGTTCGTTTCTTGCAGACCATTACTAAGAATCTTAATTTCACTCTCCCTTTTCTCGCTGTATTCCTCCATTTTTGTTTTAACTGTATTTATGGCTTGTTCACTCTTATCCATTTTATCATTTATTGCCATCAAGATATCCAACATTTTGGTTTCTTGTGAAGTTCGCCTTTCTTCACTGGAACTGGTTTCCTGAATTATCACGCTCTCCTGGGATCCTATCTCCACTCCTTGTTGTTTTAAAGCTTCCCGTGTTTCCCGTATTCTCTTGTCAATAATTATATTTTTACTTTAAACTTTTAAATACTAAATAAATCTACCTAAATTTAATTACTGTACAAATTTCTCTTTTTTTCCTTTAATTGAAACTTTTCAAATCCCCTGTTTAGTTTAATTAATTTATTTTTTTTTACTCTTACGGTCGTATTTTAACATTTAATTTAATTTTATTCGCGCCTCTTAATCTCAGGTTATTTTACCGTGGTAAAATCGTGCTCTAATTCGTGCCCTAACGTTGGTGCGACATCTTTATTGCTATACTATTCGCGGAATTTTCATGCCCCTACTTTGGGCTGTTATTTTTATTATTATGAACTGGAATTCTTGATCCCCTTCGTTGTGCGCCTTATTAATTATCTACGTACTCTAAATTATTGGACCACCATTTTAATATTCACTATTAATTGTAATTATCTCCTCTTCCAGCTGTCTTCTTAATATTGCTATCAACTGGACTTTATCTTTAAACAACTTTATCTACCAATGGCAAAATTCGATACGTTACCGCCTTGCGGGTTATCAATTTCCTATTCAACTTGTGGCTCCGCCTTTGTTCTATTTAAATCTTATGACCTCGGCTAGCATTTATTTGGAATTATAAAATTCAGTAAATTTCGATTTTATATAATGAAACCAATGTGTTATGTACAACTTTTGAAATTATTTGTAATACATTTTCAATTAGTTAACCTTATAAATTTCATTTATTAACAACCATCTACTATGTACTCAAAAACCCAAAGTCACCAAAAAAAAACTTATTATCTTTACCAACAAAGTGTAGAATATTCTAAACCTGTTATCAGATTACTCCTTCTATACGTATGCAACCTCTTTTGTTGACTTTTTCACAAGCATATCATATTTAGCAAATTCAATATTAAAAATAAAATAAAATTTATATAGAAAAACAAATGTCTTATAACTAAAAATCTGACCTGGTTTTATCTTTTTTCACATCAACGCTTCCAATAAAAATGATCTTCCCCAATTCTGAATTCCATTCAAATTATTGCCATTACACCATGGATTACCATTATTAAATTATACACCCCAATTTATCTCAATTCTTCAAACTTAGACTTTTATCATTGTTGCCCCAGACTTAAAATTGTAGTTTGTTTCACCCCTGTACTTCAAAATTGTATTATTCTTCTTTTCTTCTGGACATCTAAATTGTATTACTGTATTTTTCCCTTAACATCAGAATCATAGTCTATTTCCCTCAGACCTCGAAGTCCTATTATTTTTATGTCTTAGTTTACAATAAATTCATTAAAAGCGTACTTACGTTTAAACGGCAATTATAATCTTCATATTCGCACTCATTTTATTTCACTTTTGTAATTATTACGTATTACTTTGTTTTAATGACAACGCACTTCGGCCTTCGTTGAGTTCATAACTGACTTTCTTATCAAGGTGCTTGCTAATATATTCTCGAATTCCCACTCCATCCGTGGGTATGGTCTATAACTCGTCGCTTGTTTCTGACCAATCAAATAATTTCATTTAGAGCAGTTTCTGATGTAATGCTCCACGATTCCCCATAATCACAACCTGCCCGCAGCTGTCTTTCGTTATCAACATGCTGTATTTTGATAGATTACTTGCTTTTCCATAAACAACTGATGCAACTCGACTTTAAATTTTCATGTTTTCAAGCGATTCACGCAATTTTTAATCATTTCTCTTATCAAAAAATGGTTAGATATTTGTACGCATTTATATTAACTACCTGAAACTCTATTTCTATATCCGTATTAATTTAGTCGTCTGGAACTCTTTTTTTAATGCGTGTCTAATTGCACTTTATCATTTATTTCTAAATATACGCGTGCTTCCACTGAAAAATATCCTTATTTGTTTTACCTAAATTAACTAAACTTTATCTACAGGGTATTTAATATTTACTATCTACTTAATACATGTATTTCTCATTCCTACGCCGACTATGCGTCTTCCTATGTTTACCTGCGTCGCCCAAAAACTATTTCTACTTTATATACAGGATGTCGACTACTTACTATCTACAAACTATGTCTATTTCTTAATTATTTCCTTAAATAAGTGCAGTTTTCTGCTGCCTGTTCTAATTACTCATTCCTGAACGACCTTTACTATAACGTGCACCTTTAAACAACCCCTTATCACAGCATAATTCCCCCAAATTAAAATATAGAATTTTATATCAATGTCCTTTTTGGCGCCTAACGTGAACTTAAACTCACATTGGTATGAAATTATTATATTTTATTTCCATTTTGAAATCAACTTTTCTTTATTAAACTCATATTTACATTTTATTTATCTCATACCTATGTCCTATTATACTATACTATTCATACCTATACCTATTCTTATATTCAAATCCTATTCTATTTTTCTATGTATACCTATTCATAATTTATTTTACGTTTCCTTTATCTATTCATCTGTCTTTGCATGGGTCAATTAAGTTTATTTATTTCTAACTTCCCCTTTCTATTCTTAAATCTGGGTCCTTTTAATCTATATTTCTCAATCATATTTTTATCTATAAATATGTCCTCCGTGCTGATTTGATATCCCAGAAATTTAACTTTATCTTGAAAGAATTCGCACTTCTTTAAATTTAACCTTAAACCTGCTATATTTAATTCTAATAATATTCTTTCTAAATGAACAAAGTGTTGTTCACATTATTACTAAATATCAACACGTCATCCACGTAGTGGATACAAAATTCCTCATACGGTCCCAAAATATTCTGCATCGCCTTCACCAATGCAGCCGTACTCGAGGACAAACCAAACGGGACCACCCTAAATTGATATATTCTTCCTTTACAGAAAAACCCGTATATTTCCTTGATTCTCGCGCTAATGGAATCAACCAAAATGAATTCTTTAAGTCTAATTTGCTATAGATTTTCTTATTACCTATTCTTGCTAATATGCTCTCCATCGTTGGTGGACAATTGTATTGCGGCTTCGTTCGCTTATTTATCTTTCTTGCATCCAAACATAACCTAATGCTATCATCATTTTTTTCACGACGACTAATGGATTCACAAAATGTGTACTGGAGTTTTCTATAATACCTTCACGTAACATTTCCTCAATTTCTTCCTTCACTCTATTCCTATATGCTACTGGAATAGGATATATTTTAGTGTTAAACGGCTCTGTATTTGTTACTTCCAACTTGTGCACATAACCCGTGGCAATTCTCGACTTCGACCCAATTAATTCTGAATGCTTATTCAATAATATATTCACCCTATTTCTTAAATCATCTGGACACTTAATATCTTCATTTTCATTACCCCATTATTTATCTCTTCACTAAACTGATTAATATTTACGCAGTCGTCTTCTATTACAATATTCCCCTCTTCATACCATTTAATATATTTCCCACTACACTCAATCTCTTTGCATTCCGCATTTATCTTCAACCCCAACTTATCTATCATATTCATCCCAAATATAACATCTATCTTCAGTCCAGGTACTACCATAAAATCATTTTCCCATATTTCATCCCCCATTTCACATCTCAGAATTACCATTTCATTTATTACACTAAATCTCTTATTATTTGGTGCCACTAAATTACACCTCGCTATAGGTATCGCTTTATCCCCCAATTTTTCTCGTTTAACAAACTCTTCCGCAACAAGTGATGCTTCTGCTCCAGTATCAATTAACACTTTAACTATTCTATCTTTCACCTTTAAATTAATTATTGGTAATAAGTTCCTTTCAAATCTTCCTAATTCATTATCCATTTCATATTTAATAAACTCGCGCTCGTGTTCATATCCGTTAATTCGTAGAATTTTCCTTGGTTCGTCCGTACTCAAAAATCCTGATTTCGCGTCGAAGGTCCTGCCTGACTCATTATCCCTGTATCTGTGCAATTCGTATTTCTTATTTCCATACTATTAATATTTCTAGCTTGCGTCCGTCGATCATCATTTTCCTGTCTATTTATTACTCTATTATTTCCATCATGATTCGTTCTCTCCATTCGTTGCCTTGGTATCTGACCAGTATTCCTGTTTTGCCTAAAATCATTATTAAAGTTTCCATAGTTCCCCCTATTAAAATTTCTTCCGCGATCATAGTTATAATTGTTCCTTCGATAACTATTCCGAGTCTCCGTATTCCTTCTAAAATTAGTGCGTCGATCCCTAACATTATTTTCAATTTCATAATCATTTTCCAAATCATCATATCTCTGCAAATAATCAATAAACGTATCTCTATCCACTATATTTTGCGTCGTTATGTATCGCTTTACTTCCGCGTTAAAATGACTTGCTAAATACCTTATAATAATTTTATCTTCTAAAGGAGGATCCAATTGCTTCGCTACAGTAAATTTCTCAATCGCATATGATTCTCGCGTTATCCCTTTCGCCGAATCGTATCTTCCCATAATTAAGTTACTTCGAATTCGATTTTGCTGATTGTCATTCCAGAATTGACATAAAAATTTGCTTTCAAACTGTTCAAATGTTTCTATTTCACTCTCAACTAAATTGTACCATCTTTCAGCATTTGCTCTTAATATTGCCCTAATTAAATTTAATTTTAATAATTCATCTGTAGATCCCTGTATCTACATTTTAAAATTTTTCAGAAATATCTTAGGATTTAATTTTCCGTTCCCGTAAAATTTCGTAAACTGTTCAATTGAAAGATTCGTTTGAATTAACCTATTTGATTCTCTATTAAAATTTATTGGATTACCTTTTAAATTATTTATTTCTTGATTTATTGTTTTGAATTCCGTTTCGCAATTTTCTTCAATTTTTCCTAATTTAATATTTAAATTCGTAATTTTATTGTTGGACTCGCTTTCGTACTCTTCTCGTTTCGTTTTAACTAAAGAAATATGATCCCATAAACCGTCTATTTCCTCAGAAACTCTCCCAATTTTTACATTCATTTGTGCCTTAATCTCAGCGATGGTGTGGTTCGTTTCTTGCAGACCATTACTAAGAATCTTAATTTCACTCTCCAATTTCTTGCTGTATTCCTCCATTTTTGTTTTAACTGTATTCATGGCTTGTTCACTCTTATCCATTTTATCATTTAATGCCATCAAGATATCCAACATTTTGGTTTCTTGTGAAGTTCGCCTTTCTTCACTGGAACTGGTTTCCTGAATTATCACGTTTTCCTGGGATCCTATCGCCACTCCTTGTTGTTTTAAAGCTTCCCGTGTTTCCCGTATTCTCTTGTCCATAATTATATTTTTACTTTAAATTTTTAAATACTAAATAAATCTACCTAAATTTAATTACTGTACAAATTTCTCTTTTTTTCCTTCAATTGAAACTTTTCAAATCCCCTGTTTAGTTTAATTAATTTATTTTTTTTTACTCTTACGGTCGTATTTTAACATTTAATTTAATTTTATTCGCGCCTCTTAATCTCAGGTTATTTTACCGTGGTAAAATCGTGCTCTAATTCGTGCCCTAACGTTGGTGCGACATCTTTATTGCTATACTATTCGCGGAATTTTCATGCCCCTACTTTGGGCTGTTATTTTTATTACTATGAACTGGAATTCTTGATCCCCTTCGTTGTGCGCTTTATTAATTTTCTACGTACTCTAAATTATTGGACCACCATTTTAATATTCACTATTAATTGTAATTATCTCCTCTTCCAGCTGTCTTCTTAATATTGCTATCAACTGGACTTTATCTTTAAACAACTTTATCTACCAATGGCAAAATTCGATACGTTACCGCCTTGCGGGTTATCAATTTCCTATTCAACTTGTGGCTCCGCCTTTGTTCTATTTAAATCTTATGACCTCGGCTAGCATTTATTTGGAATTATAAAATTCAGTAAATTTCGATTTTATATAATGAAACCAATGTGTTATGTACAGCTTTTGATATTATTTGTAATACATTTTCAATTAGTTAACCTTATAAATTTCATTTATTAACAACCATCTACTATGTACTCAAAAACCCAAAGTCACCAAAAAAAAACTTATTATCTTTACCAACAAAGTGTAGAATATTCTAAACCTGTTATCAGATTACTCCTTCTATACGTATGCAACCTCTTTTGTTGACTTTTTCACAAGCATATCATATTTAGCAAATTCAATATTAAAAATAAAATAAAAATTTATATAGAAAAACAAATGTCTTATAACTAAAAATCTGACCTGGTTTTATCTTTTTTCACATCAACGCTTCCAATAAAAATGATCTTCCCCAATTCTGAATTCCATTCAAATTATTGCCATTACACCATGGATTACCATTATTAAATTATACACCCCAATTTATCTCAATTCTTCAAACTTAGACTTTTATCATTGTTGCCCCAGACTTAAAATTGTAGTTTGTTTCACCCCTGTACTTCAAAATTGTATTATTCTTCTTTTCTCTGGACATCTAAATTGTATTACTGTATTTTTCCCTTAACATCAGAATCATAGTCTATTTCCCTCAGACCTCAAAGCCCTATTATTTTTATGTATTAGTTTACAATAAATTCATTAAAAGCGTACTTACGTTTAAACGGCAATTATAATCTTCATATTCGCACTGATTTTATTTCACTTTTGTAATTATTACGTATTACTTTGTTTTAATGGCAACGCACTTCGGCCTTCGTTGAGTTCAAAACTGACTTTCTTATCAAGGTGCTTGCTAGTATATTCTCGAATTCCCACTCCATCCGTGGGTATGGTCTATAACTCGTCGCTTGTTTCTGACCAATCAAATAATTTCATTTAGAGCAGTTTCTGATGTAATGCTCCACGATTCCCCATAATCACAACCTGCCCGCAGCTGTCTTTCGTTATCAACATGCTGTATTTTGATAGATTACTTGCTTTTCCATAAACAACTGATGCAACTCGACTTTAAATTTTCATGTTTACATGCGATTCACGCAATTTTTAATCATTTCTTTTATCAAAAAATGGTTAGATATTTGTACGCATTTATATTAACTACCTGAAACTCTATTTCTATATCCGTATTAATTTAGTCGTCTGGAACTCTTTTTTTAATGCGTGTCTAATTACACTTTATCATTTATTTCTAAATATACGCGTGCTTCCACTGAAAAATATCCTTATTTGTTTTACCTAAATTAACTAAACTTTATCTACAGGGTATTTAATATTTACTATCTACTTAATACATGTATTTCTCATTCCTACGCCGACTATGCGTCTTCCTATGTTTACCTGCGTCGCCCAAAAACTATTTCTACTTTATATACAGGGTGTTGACTACTTACTATCTACAAACTATGTCTATTTCTTAATTATTTCCTTAAATAAGTGCAGTTTTCTGCTGCCTATTCTAATTACTCATTCCTGAACGACTTTTACTATAACGTGCATATATATATATATATATATATATATATATATATTATATATATATATATATAGTTATATATAGGATGACTTAATAGAAGAAATAATTCCCAAATTATCTTTTTACCTTTTTTAAAAAAATTTATGGACGATATAATAACAGCTGTACCATTTGATAAAACTAACTCAATTTTAGAAACATTTAATAGTTACAACATTAAAATTCAATTTACAATTAAAAACGAATAAAATTATTCAGTTCCTTTTTTAGATACCTTATTAATAAGAAATCCGCACAACAAAATTATTCTAGACTGGTATCAGAAACTAGTCACTACAAATAGATACCTAAATTACTACTCCTGCATTCATTATGTATAAAAATAAATTTTATTTTAAGACTAAAAAATAGAATAAAAAACATTAGCCATCCATCTCTATATCAAAAAAATTTAACTGAACTTTATAATATACTTAAAGACAATAGCTATACTCCTCCTTTAATTAAAAGACTAATATACAACCATGCAACCAAAATAATCCACAACACTACTACTAACACCATACCCAATCAAACAACCCAATACAAAATATTTCAATATTTCGACAAATTAACTCCAAAAATAGAACAAATTTTTAAAAATTTTAACATAAAACTTGCAAAAAAGACAGATTCAACAATAAATAAGCTTTTTTCAAAAACTAAAGACAAAACCACACTTTCAAAACAAAGAAACACCAATTAAATTGTTCAAATTGCGTTGGTATTTACATTGGACAAAGTTCGCAATGCCTAAAACAACGAATCGCACAACACCAAAGTGAAATACACATAAAACCAAATGCAACTGCTCTGACCAAACGCATAACAAAAACAGACCACACTATAGATTTCAACAATCCAAAAATTCTACATATTGAAAACAAAAAATCCAAACGAGAATTTCTTAAAATGTGTTACATTTATCAAAATTCCAATACACTTAACAAAAAAAAAACAGACATTGGAAACCTGAGCTCTATATATACTTACCTTTTAAACCTAAATAAACCAATAACAAATAACTAAATTACACATAACATCTTCTTACAATCATACTCACACACACACAAACTTATAAACACAACTAAATATATTAAACAAAACATTTACATACATATTTACAAATTCAACAATTATCAAGATAATAATATATAGTGTATCTATATACTAATATATTACCTTGATTACAATAAAAATTATATACACAAGATCATTTTTAATAAACCTACAAAAATCAATATACAAACAACTGCTTTACAAAAATTAAAAAACCAAGACAGTATACATCAACATCAAAATAATATTACTATTTAGCATTCTAAAACACATTTTATACATTTTTTAAATATTTTATCTTTATATTTAATTATACTACACACCATTATCATCGTATTTACTATTATTAATCATCCAATTGACTGTTATCTCACTTTAGTAAGTATTAAATACCATTTATATAATTTTTAGCTATTAGTCAAATCATGTTCACATAAGTAACTTAATGTATTTACTTGTAGTACCCTTGAAAATGAAAAAATAAATTTCCGAAAGCTTGAGTTTATAAAAAAAAGAATTCTTCAGTTCTGCTGACCTAAAACCCATAAAGTCACATTCTATATATATATATATATATATATATATATATATATGCTGTAATTATAGGGTTAATTTAGGGGTAGGTTAAGTCATAGGGGTCGTAGAATAAGCAAGGGAAACTCCCAAGTAACAGAAGCACGGAATTACAGATATTAGAAGAGTAAATAGGTCATTATAAAAATTATCAGTTGGGAGCACACTGTATATAGCAGTACAAACGATTAAAACACATATCAAGAGTATACTTTGAAACTGGACAGTTATTATACTTGAAAGTGCTAAATATTTACGTGAATAATAAATTAAATTAACAGTGAAATTCTAGAGTGTATAATTGTGCAAAAAGTGCCGTACTTCTGAGACGGCTCTCAATTACCATTTCAAATTACAATCTCAATTACCATCTTAATTTTCATCGTGATTAACATCCGAAAACTACCATTACAATCCTAAATTACAATCAAAATAATGTTACGATTCTTGTTAGAACTTTAAATTACGAGCCATTACGATCAGAAATACAATTTTGGAGAATGCTATCTGTACAAGCAAATTGATGGTAAATATTCTAATGCGGAAATGAAAAACCTTTCATTGGAATAAACGCACCAATAACGATTTGGATATCAACTTCACTTCTCAGGAGCACCAATGAAATCACTTCAGGTTAGAGATTTTGGTATGACTTATTTTTAAAACTGTTTTATCTCAAATATTTTGGATATGATTTATTTTTGTACTGTTTTATCTCAATAATAATTTAAAGTGTAAGAGCCGACAAATTGGGGTTTCTTGTGTAAATTTATGAAAAGCATAGACATCTTGAAACGTTTCAATAGATCTTTAAAGGTAAATAAAAACGCTCATTTTGCTGGCTTGATTTTCTAAAAATTTGACAGATGTATATGATTTAAAAAGGGAGAAGATATTTAAAAGGGTTGTAAATATTCAATCATTATACTGTGTATTGTAGAAGTGCTTTATTTAATTGAATCAGCTAGTCGAGGCAAAAGAAAATTATAAATTAACATTTTCACAAGTGCTTGAGTGGTATAAGAGTATAACACAGCATTTTATGTACGCCCAAGCCGTGGGGCGAGATATCACAGCATTTTTATTGCATCAAATCGTAGGGGCCCGTAAAACACAGCATATATATATATATATATATATATATATATATATATATCGAATATTTATTATAAATTCATGCTACTTAAATAGGATAGCTTATAGCTTATAGGATAGCTTTGCCGAAACGCCTGATACATGTTATTAAAATTAATATATTTAATGCGGCGGAACTATGAAAAATTAATAAACGAGATACATCCACATTGCATCATAAAGAACAAGAGGTTTAAGGAAAAATACTTACTGAGATAAATAAGGTGTTAATACTATGCTTAGTTACTTCAAATGTTTTGATTAGGTTGTTGTAAATTATGCAAGAGAACTAAAGCACACCACAAATTTGACTGAAACGAATACGCCAAATACGTAAGATTGAAAAAATCTACAATATTGACAATAATAAATGAGATTGAAAAAACGTATACAGGGAAAATGTGTATTTAAAATATTCTTGGTGTCAGGTTACAAAAAATATGTTGTTTTGATGTCATGTACAAGTTTTTATTGCAGTGTTGTTGAGGCATTTCTAGTGTCCTGTTTTTCTTGATTATTTGAAATACAAATCTATTGTCTACCATGGGCAACTTTCAACCACTTTCTTAGCATGTGTAAACTAAAGCGAGCATGTCATTGAGTATTGGATATATCAAGAATTCAATTGTTCGACTTAAATTAACTGTGCCAAAAATCATGTAATATTATATATTTTTTACGCCTATTGATGAAGGTTTAATATCGCAAAATAACTGTCACAGGAAACTAAATTGTACTCCTACACAAGTAATCAATAAACCATTGAAGCGAGAATTCCGAGTAGAAATCATTCAACTGCTCGAAAGCGTAATTACTCTCTACAGCTACATGGGGAATTTAAACTCGAGCATCATTCTATGGTAGATTACACAGCATTTATTCGAAATTGTAGTTCACCAAGTATCTTTGGAGTTAAAGGATTGAATCAAGTAATAGAGTTTTTAAGATCTACTGTACAACATATCATTGAAGGTAAATGCGCTTTAAATATTTTTCTTTGAAGCGTGTATAAGTCTAATTATTGCTTCACAATTGTACAATTGAATAAATATTTTTTTCAGCTTTGCATTTATTGGAAATTCACTTTTCGTTATTCGTTCTTTTTAATGCGATTCAATTGAAGCGTCTTTTAAAATTGAATTCCACTTAACCCACTATAAAGCAAATTTAAGCATTTTTCTTTTGCTACTTCCCATATATATATATATATATATATATATATATATATATATATATATATATTGACGTGATAAGGAGTCACGAGAGATTATTGAAACTCAAATTCTAAAAACAAATCCCACCAAAGTATAAAAAAATACGGAAAAAGCGTTGATGTACAAACCAAAAATGCAATTGCGCGTGCATAAATAATTACCCTGTATGATAAAAGCGTATTGTAAATAACATAGTGAAACGTATCTTTTCTTAAAGGCACCAGCCCCATTTTGGGTGGCAGTGAAACTAAGTCTTCCGACATAACTAGGGGTCTATTCCTTGGGTAGAGCTATGAGAAATGGGGGGGGAAGTCGAAATCTGTTTGTAGGTCAAACTTAATCTAAACCAAATAGGCGTCACCAAGTCCGGACTTATTCATGATAATGGCATGGCATATTTCTAAGAGCGGACGTGGAGACCCAAAGAAAAAAAAGATCGCCTTCGATGACAAAAACCTGTCTTAATAAAATAAGACGCTGTTCCTGTAAGAAATTGTAATAGTTAGATAAATAAAAAAGTGGAAGACTATTTGTGTCCAGCAAATATACATAAAGAAGTAGTGAAAAGATATTTTTAATATAAAGTTGGCATCAAAATTCTACTCATAAGGATGTTAGCTTTATGTGTTTAGGCTTGATCATATTTGATCAAAATAAAAAACTTTAATCTTGAACCAATTGTTTACTAAAAAGAATTTCTTTTAACATAAAATGAATTGCAACAAAAATTTAATTAATAACTGAATCACTTCATGGTTTTCAACTTCAGGTTTATCTAAATTATTTTTAATCAAATATTTTACAGTATATTGTAAACTTGTTATACAAAAAAAGGGCTCCGACCTGTGCAGATCTGTTCAAGCAGATGACAAATTAATTACTTCTAAAATGTTACTACTCAAGTTTTTCTTTTTTAAATTACATGTGCAAGTTTTAGTTTCTAAAAAAGCAGATCACAAAAATACTCTTGTTTACATAACTTGTGCTAAAGCTGTTCGAAGCATTTGCTTTCAAGAATACATCTGTCAGCAGTATACTACAGAAAAATATGTGACGTCAGTAACACCTGTTGTTGTTACTAACGATTTATAATGAACCACGCGTGTTGTTTCTCAAAACATCAAATCAGTGAATTTTAATTTCGACACTGGAAAATCCAGCTCAGTAATAGTTGAAACTTTTATAACATTCATGTTTTTACACATTAGAACAAATTAACGTGTTTCTAGTGTGAAACACATAAAAAGGACTTAAAGCTATCTACGAACCAAAAACTGCATTTCTCGCCTTGATGAGGTACTTGTTATTTCATGCAAAGATCACTGCGTGTAGTGTGAACCAAATTCATACTAAACAACTTCTACTATGGAGTTGTTCCACGTGTAGAATCAAATACGGCCACGATGCATTCGGCAGCCGCTGCAATCCGGTTGTTGAATCACGCCGCCTTACCAAAGTAGCATCCTTACGTTGTATAACAAAGTGGTCTTCATAAAATTGGTTTCTTAAATTTTCTATTCTAAAAGTTGCATCGTAAGTTGTAGCAAAGTCGTCTTCTTAATAAACTGCCTTCCAAATTTCGTGTTTTCAGAGTTGCATTGTCAATTGTAGCATTATGTCTTGTCGCGCTAAATAAATTATCTCAAATTAAACAAGTTAATAACCTTTATACGTTACCAACCGCTATTCGAAGATGTGTCCTAACTCATCAAAGTTGATACGCAAATTGCCGGCCTGCAATTTTTGATACATCTTATTGCTTCTTCCACGTATGGCCGACTGATTACAAAACTAGCTCGGGCGACCGAGGCGTCCGAGGAGGGGACAGTCAAACAGAAACGCGCCTGCAAATAGCTGTAGAAGACACAGATATTTAACCACAAATAGAATACCAAAGGACGATGCTGCTTTAACATATTACTTTAGTTGTTGAATGTAATTTACTATTGTTTTAATAAAAGTGTTTTATTATTCTCGCAATTTTATGAAGGGATTTATTAATCAAAAATAAAATTGTTACAATAGGACAGTGCTAACTTTATTCAGTTTGCTTAAGAAGCCACAATCATGTTAAAAAAACCCCAATTTTAATATTAATTTTGTGTAGTGAAGCATGTTTTGCTGTGAAAGCAAATATTTTTTATAAAATGCAACCCCTTTTGCGTTAAAAAACAATTAAAATTTAAATTAATTTACCTGTGGATTACATAAATTTATTTTAAATAAAGAATTTTCTGGAATAGACTAGATTAAAAAAGAAGTTTCTGGAGAATACCTCAATTTCGTATGAACTAATTAATAAAGCAACGTTCATTCCAAGAAGCGGCGGGAATAGTAAGAACCTGTAAAAATAGATAAGAATAATTTATTACCCTTCACAATCACTGTAGGATAGTAGGCAACACCAAAATAACTTTAGGTAGTAAACAAAGACGGAAATTGTACATAAATCAATACTAACGAGATAATAAGACCCGGCAATTTTGAACGCTAATAAGGATTTCCCAAAAAATTACGTCGGATAGGCGTATATTATTGGAGATGAAATCACGAAAATACTACTACATTTTAAAAATAGATAATTTGGTATATAAATGGAAGCGTTTATTAAAAAGCTCATTCAGTCATTCATAAATTCAATCGCGAAAATGTTACATTAAGAAAGAGCTTCGAAGCTATTGTTTTAAGGTATGCAGTACGCATATCGTAATTAATATGTAACAGTGAATAAAGAAATTACGTTTTAAACGTAACCTTTATAAAAAAAATGGAAATTATTAAATTTAATTATAAACAATAAAGCTAGGAAATGATTCGAAATAAAAAGCTATTTAAAATTTTATTGAATAATCAAACCAAGGATGTACATTAGTTTCTAAATGGAAATCTAATAATATGAAAACCTTGTAAGCTGATTTGGACGCAAATTCAAAATAAAAAGATATTTAATTACGAGCTGGATAAAAAAAGCTTTCTGGATATTTGCATGAAAATAATTGTATATAACTGACAGTTGTGTATTTGTCATTTGATTTTAAACTAGAATAAGTGTTAATTGTAAAATATTTTAGTTTTGTAAGGATATTTACCAGGAAAGTTTGTGTTCAGTGTTCGAAACACCCTGACCTTTTAATGTATTATCTGTCAAGACTATTTTTGGCCAAAGCAAACCTTAAAAGCGTGAGTATCATAACTAGGTAAACTATCCATAGGAGAAGAAATTTAGTTCTGTAAATTTAAAGTAAGGTAAGGATCATTTTTATAAATAAGTAAAAATAAGTACTTCTTAGGAATTATTTGATGTTTGAAAGAAAAGATGTTGTAAATGTTCTATATATTTTTGTATGAAAGAAAGTATTTCATAATGCTTAAATGTTTTAATATTGCTGTGTATGATTTTATTTTATAAATTCCAACATTTCCGTTGAGCTATCCAGTCAAGGCAAGATTAGAAAGAAAGGTAAGTCAACAAATACAAATTTTACAATTTGCTGTATCCGTATCACAGCATTTTTAGTGACGCTTATCAAAGCGAGGCGTTGTCGCAGCACTCTTTTAGCGGCGCATCAAAGCGAGGTGTTGTTACAGTAATATATATATATATATATATATATATATATATATATATATCTAAAAATATATATAAGGGGTTTCGACCTTATTAAAAACTATTACGTTTCTTTAAAAATGTTTTATTAAAACTTTCATCAGGGAATCTAAAAGTGCAAGTTGATACAATGAGAAGTCATCAGTAGATTACTTACATCTTTGTATAAATCACAATTCTAAAAATCACAATACATATTAAAAAACAATGGTTTATATCACCAATAATTGTAATTTACAAAACTTCTACATTACAACAGTCTTTTTGACGATTACCTCGTGCTGGTCAAGATGGAAAAGGATATAATTTTAATCGTACAGCACTAATAACTGGAACGAGATAACGAGGTAATAAAACTTGGCATTTTGAACGTTAATAAGGATTTTCGAGAATTGGTGCATATTATTGGAATTGGAATCGCGCAAATACTACTACATTCTAAGAATAGATAATTTTGTATATATAAGGATACGCTTATTAAATAAAGTCATTCATAAATGCGATTGTGAAATGTCATTTTGATATAAGTCGCGAGCTGTTGCTCTGCGAAGATGATATTTGTAGGATGGAGAAAGCATACCGTAATTTAATAATTACGATATTTCCATAAATCAAGAAGCAAAGTTTTAAATATGACTTGATGTTAAGAAAATGGAAATTATTAAATTCAATTATATACAATGAAAATGGGAAATGCTTCGATATAAAAAGCTATTAAAATTTGTTTTTGAATAATCAAACCGAAGATGCACATTGGTTTCAAAATGGAGATTTTATGCAACATCCGATAAGCTGATTTGGTCGTCAATTTAAAACAAGAAGATATTTAATTACGAATTGGATAAAAAAGCGCTTCGTGAATTTTTGCAAGTATTAATTGTTTGTAACTGATATATAAATTTTGTCATTTAGTTAAGATAGAATAAGTTACAATCATTTTATTTTTGTAAGGATTTTTACTAGGAAAGTTTGTGTTCATAGTTCGAAACAGTCTGACCTTTTAATAGATTATCTATCAAGAATTTTATTGGTTAAAACAAACCTTACAAGTGTGAGAATCATAACCAAGTAAACCATCCATAAGGGAAAAAAATTTAGTTTTGTAAATTTAAATAAGGTAACAAAAATTTTTTATAATTAAGTAAATAAGTACTTGTTAGAAATAACTTGATATTTAAAAGAAACATGTTGTAGATATTATATCTGCTTCTGTATGAGCGAAAATATTTTATGTATAAATGCTTTGTGATATTGCTGTTTGATTTTATTTTTGATAACTCTCATGTTTTCGTTAAGCTAGCGAGGCAAAATTGGAAAAGAAGGTAAGTGAATAATTTCAAATTTTAGAATTTGCAGTATCTGTATCACAGCAATCGTTTGGCGACGCATCAAAGCGAGGCGTTGTCACAGCACTCTTTTAGTGACGTTCCAACGCGGGGCTTATTACATCAATATATATATATATATATATATATATATATGTTTTTTAGGTATTTAAGGTAACGATTATTCAACTTAAGGTTAGGAATTTAGGGTTAATTTGATTTTAGTTTTAGCTTTGCATTTATTTGCAAGGAAATATTATAATATTTATAAAGTAAGCCGATAAAGGTTAAAAATTTATCAACAAGAGCAATCAGTTAGTGTACAAAATAAAAATGCCGCTTTAATTATAAAACAGCATACAATGGTTTAAAAGCTTTCAAAATTTGCTTTAGCGTACGATTGATAATTTTAAGGGCTTCTGTTAATAATATGGTAACATTTCAGTACCGTTTAGCGTAAAATATAATTAAAGACACGAGCTTGTTAGGGATAGGAAAAAAAATCAATAATTTCTACAAATGTAAATAAACGTTAAAAACGTATACGGATCGATATCACAAACAAGGACGGACCTTGTAACAGCACATACAAGAAGGAGACGCAAAAGTGGAACATCAGTTAGACTTCGTAACAAACAGGGAAATAAAAGGTAGTTCTGAAGCTATTGGCGAGAGTGAGATGAAAGATGTTTATATCGCTCGAAAATTGGGAGAGGAATTAAGAAATATAATTGGACGTTACAAGAGAATGCGTAACAGTTTAAAAGTTAGAGGGCACTTATCCGAGCGGGGTATGTAATAACGAAACAAGAGGAAATATGGTTATATGTAAGAGGAAAAAAAAGGACTAAGTTCGTTTCAATTGTGAGGCGTCATCTACCTGGAATCGATTTCCGTCGTGGCTAGTTTTTCGGCGAATGCACCGACGGTTAAACAGAGTAGGAACGATTTTCTCGGTATTTTCTGTGTTTGTGCATTAAACTTCATGGAGGGTAAAACCTCGTTGATGTTTGTTTCGAAATTAGGTAGAATTTTGTGGCTGCTACGCTGGTGGTGACAGTGTAGCTATAAAAAATCAAGGTTGAAGTTTTGTTTAACCGTTTGGGAATTCTTATATAATAGCAAGCCCAAGATAAAGTAGGATGGAAAATGGCTTTTAGAAAAAGAAAACTCTTGTAGGACTTTTAACTAACTGGGTTTTGACCCGCGGTCGCATGAGATTGGGTCAGTGGGTTTATTAAAGTTAGAAAATAGAATAATGGACGTCACCTAAATTTTTTTATAATGCAACTGACTGAATCAACTTGCAAAAGAAAGGAAAATTTGGAAACCTAAATTGTCACTAACCTCTCTAAATACAAAGTTTGATTACCACAAATATGTTACTTAACTCGGGTCGTCTTCGTCAATGGACTGATGAAGTTCTAGGACGACTCTGAAACATAAACACTTCCAACATAGATACCATTTATATCTTATAATCCTGTATGAACACGAAATTTTTACTTCAGTTTCAATTAGTTTTCAATGTATTATTATATGCATTTATAGCGAGTGAAATCTTTCAACTACCATAGCACTTTTGGGGAAATTTAATAATTTTTCAATAATAAACTGAAGTCAAAAATAATTCTATATTCCTTTTAAGCCAAATTAAAAGCTATTATACACGTAAATTATTAGAAACAAAATTTTTATTTGTGTAGTTTCCATGTTTTATTTACACAGAGGGAGTAAAACAAAATTTTAAGTTTTAATTACTACTAAGTCTTAATATGATTTGTTACTTTATGCTACAATATTTATTTTAATAATTAATAGTCTGGGGTAGCGCTACGAAAGACTTTACATTCATTTAAATTTACACAACTTTCAACAAAATTATTAAATATTTAATTTCAGTTTAACCTTTACCTTTCTGGTATTAGGCTTTGTTAAGTGAACAGCTTGACATATAATTTGAAGTAAACAAAATAAACAGTATTACTAAAATTGAATATTAAACTTGATTTTGCAACTAACAGGGAACAGTTACTTATTTGTACATAATACTTTTTTATGAAGCCGGTAAAGTTTACGAATAATTCATAAATTTGAGCATATCATTAATTACATAAAATTGTTTAATAAATTATAAACATTACGAATTTAAAAAAGGAATAAACCTTTTAACAAAGTATGTCTCAAAATTATTCATGAACGATCAATTAGTTGATTCCATACAGCAATATGAGGTAATTGGCAACCTTTCAAGAAATCACTACATTATACGGCATGAGTCATCGTAAAACGCAGCATAATCTTAAAAAATTAAATGACCTTACCAAATGGCGGCAAATGACCTGTTAACCTTCAACCACCTGCTAATCAACCAACAATTCATAGCATTCTTAAATGCGCACGGGAATTCCAATTTTGTCCAATATAATAGCATACAATTTATATTAATTGGGTTCCATGAAAGTAAAATTTAACTTGAGCATAAACTAAATGGCACTGTAATAAATTCCATTGTAAAATTAAATTATTTTCATATTCACTCTAACCGTTGCGAAGATAGCGTTATAATTGGCACATGAGTTGCTTCAGACAACTCTTAATCTTTTGCTTATTTTATTCCAACATTTTCGTCAGGAAAACTTAATTTTTTGGCGCTATCTTGCCTGACTGATAACGGCAAGTGACCTATCATTTCAACAAGAAAACGAAAAGTGACTACCTGTCACGAATAGACGATCAAACTTGTATATCTTATATGTTATAACTAAAGGAGTACGCGAACATAGTTTGTAAATATGTTATCAGCTGGAACCACATAATACGCTGCAGGTTGCAATTTCGAATGAAATTGTACTGTGCCCTAAAAATTTGTTGAATTATTAAATATTCAAGAGTATAGAATCAATAATAGAATAAAACGTTGTTAAGTAAATACTAAAATAGCGAATTTATAGCAGTAATGTCGACAAATAGTATTGTTAGAAATTTTAAATGTTACACTATTTTGGGTGTTGGAGCGTAGAAAGGCGTTCTTAAATGGAATTTTAATGGTGAATGCATCATGTATTAAGTTGTTGATCATAAATGGATTTGTAATGTGAGATTTTGAAGGTTTGGATGTACTTGTTATTGTAAATTAGGAGAAAATTAGATAGCAGCGTGCCGAGAGAAATGGTGCTTCAACTTGGGGAGTGGTTCCAGAGCTTAGAGTCATTCTAGACGGCAACTTCTTCAAGGGCTGGTTTGCAAATGCTTGCAGTATAATGGTTATCAGGTAACGAATTTTTATAAAACATTGTTGTGCTGTTTATTTGAAGTGTTTTTAACTCTTTTGTGCTTTTGAGTGATTATTCCCATGAATCTGATGAACTGAAATTTTTATTGAACTTTATATGTAAATAAAAACAGGTTTATGTAGAGAGGGATAATTAATGTAAGGACAGCCAGGCTGTTTGTACAAAGTAAAGGGGACTTTTATTATAGCAGTGCTATAATGTTGCACATAAGTTTAAAAAGTTTTACTGTGAGCTCATATTAAGACAAGGGTTAAAGTCAGCTATGAGGATAGCCCGTTTACTTTAATAGGGTATATGTTTGATGAAAATATTTAATACAAACACATTCTTAAAAATGATTTGTATCCAATCAAAGTTATATTATTGTGTGTAATGAAAAGAGTTTTGGAAGATGTAGATTTCATTTCGTGTAAATAGTGTGATGTAGTTTGTAGTTGCGTTATTTTGAGTAGGATTGTAGGAAGTATTTTTTATATTACGGCATAGTGGAAGTTAAGTGGAGTTAAGATTCTGCAGTCCAGGTAAGCATCTTGGAAAGTTTATCATAAGCATTTAGGTAAGAGTGGAGCAGCCGAGGTAAGCTTCACAATATAATGACGTCCAAAGTAACAAAGTGAGGGGCTCGAGTAAATACAAAAAAAGCTTCATAATAATATATATATATATATATATATATATATATATATATATATAAAATACTCATATTTAGACCAGGGTAGAAAATTAAATAATCACATCAAATAATTTTAATCACCGTGTATAATGAATATTATTAGATAATACGCGTTATTAAAACCGGGAAGCATAAAAATTTATTAGTTTCAGTAAAAATAAGAGATTTAAAGCATGTACAAGACGCTTTATATCAAAAGAAACAGTATTAACAAGCTCTACGTGTAATGTAATTATTCCGAGGAAAGAAACAAATGGAAATTACGTGCAAAATTTATATTAATTAACCCTATTTTAAGTAACCGGTATTAAACAGAACGTACAGATAACAATTAATATTTAGTTAGGATTCACTAAAATTTAAAGGGTATTAATTTTAATTGAAGTTAATTGAACCGTTAGTAACATATAATATCTATGAAAACTTGTAAAAACCCAATAAAATAAAGCTCTGAGAATTAATAGTATGTTTGAACACACCTGCGTATTTTAAAAGGCAATTTCAGTTTAATTTGTTTAGATAAACATGTCGATTCTAAGGATATTGGAAACGGTCAGATGCTTTAGCACGAAATACAAAACAGGGTTTATTTAAAAAGCTCATTCTGCGTAAATTTTGCAGATAATTAATGGTTTCAAAGAATCTTGGAGAAACCGGGGCTTAATATTCACGAGAAGGTGCGATACGGGGTTATTTAACCCAGATAGTCCACATGGACTGAAATAATCGATAATAAGGAATATCAATTTGCACTAATAAGAACAGGGTAGATAGAGACAGATAATATGCACAAGACCGAGACACATATAGTAAAAGGCGTGATTTAAGCAACGTCACGAGGGTCACAATTGGTTGAAAATAGGATGCAAATATCAGAGGTAGAAACAACGATTTCTGTATAAAATTTAATTAGTTATTCTCGGACATGTTTGCGTGCCGTGTGAGAATTTTGAGATTTTCAACTGGCGAGTGCAAAATTCGTAAAACCGACGCGCGGGCTACGGACTGGGAACAGAGCAGGCGAAATTCTAGAAACTGGCCGTGTTGGGGAACAGACCGACAGACAGGCTAACCGCTATATATACGGAGGTTAATATGAACAAGCTCTCTTAGGTCTTCGACTTGATTGAACGCGTTAAACAGTGCTTTTTAGTTTTCCGGTTTTAATATTAAATAATTTAAACAGTTTGCTCGAATATTATGTGATTTAAAACAGCTTGTTCTTTACGTGCTACAATGAATGTACGTTAGTGCACTTAGAAAAGAAGATACAAGGTAATAAAGTTTAGTATCACTGTACCAATTGGTAAAATTTACTATGACAAATAAATACACAAAAGTAGGCAGTTTTGGCGTATCTTGGTGAAAGAAGTATGAATTTCTTTGTTATTTTCGGGGTATTAATACTTAAATGGTGCATAAACGTGTCTGGATCCACGAAACAAGGGTCAGATATACACAGAGGAGTTCCGGAAAAGCCCTGAAACAACTTTAAATAAATGGTGATGGAGAAAATTTTAAAGCGTTGAGAATCAGAAGCCGTAAATATAACCCAGTTGGAATGGTGTGATTAACAAAAGGGACGATGTACATTGAAGCTACGAATGCAAGTAACCTTCAGGTAAATTATACTATTTTGTTTGAACTTTGAGATGTTGGTGTGTTGAATAACTTTCTAATTTGTTTATTTAAAATGGACAGTAGTGGAATTGTACTAACAATAATATTTTAATTTTAAGGTGAAATTTGCTTGTTTAAGTAGAAAGGGTATTTAGTATTGATGTTCTGGATTATGATAAAAATATGGGTATGTCTTTGAGCTCAATTAGACGAACCTGGTTAATTAACGTAAAGGGTGGTAGATGCTCCCTTTGTACTCTGCATATATTGTTATAGTAATTAGTAGGCATCCTACAAGGACTTTAATTCTGGATGCACATTAAAATGAAAATAAATTTAATTTTGAAAGTTTCCGATATTAAAATTTATGCTGAATATTAATTTTGAAATTTTAATGTATGGTGAATATTGATGTAAATAGAGTTGACGTTGATGTTTGTGGTAGGAATGTGTTTGTTTTTTATGTATGAGGATGAAAGCTATCTAGAGGAGCAGCCGAGGCGATTAACAGAAGAAAATCAACAGAACAGGTAATTCAAGAGGTTTCACAGCATTCTTGACGCCCAAAAGTGAGGCTCGATTATAAAGCGTAGCTCACGGATTTTGTAGGTTTCACAGCATTCTTGGCGACCCAAAAGTGAGGCTCGAGTTCCAAATAAAATTTTTGTGATTTTATTCCAGGAAACTGGCGATCTGAGAGAGAGAGTTTTTGTGTGTGTATAAATTTAAGAGTATTTTAGAGTGTGTGAGTGATTTGAACGTATGCAGAGAAAGGAGTGGTTAAGGAGTCAAGGAGTGGAAATTGGAAGTGACGATAGTGCATTGTGTGAGAAAATTTCGAAAATGGAAAAGCTGGAGGCAGTAGAGATCAGTCGAGGACGGAATCAGGGATCAAGGAAACGAGATGATATTGAGAATGTTAGAGAGGATGAGTGAAGAATCCAATAGAAAATTAGAACAGCTAAGCGATGAATCTAATAGAGCTAGGGAAGAATCGAATAAGAAATTTGACCGAATGAATGAGACATTAACAGGAGTTAGGGAAACCCTAAGTGAGAAAATAGATAAGACGAATAAAGAAGTTTCAGAATTTAAAAATAGGTTACCGTAAAGATGGGGGAAGTTGAAAATAGGGTTGAAAAAAATGAGCGTGATATTACAGGTCTTCGACAGGAAATGGGACATTTAAGGTCCGAAGTACGCATTTTTTGTGAAGAAGAGATTAATATAAAATGACTGAAGTGACGGACTCATGTAGGGATCAGTTAGGCAGGGTAGAACGCGAAGTTAGTAGTATCAAATACAACATGTTAAATTTAACGGGGGATGGTCCCAGATTTTCTACAGGTGGAGTATCATTGGACCAACACATGAAGTTTTATGGCGATAACAGGGTAAATCCACAAATTTTTATTAATAGTGTAAGAAATCTAGTGGGAAATTTATTTGACGAACAGACTAAACTAAATACGATAAAGGCTTTATTAAAGGACAATGCGGAAGCGTGGTACAATTTAGTAGGACAGGACATAGACACGTATCAGGACTTTGAAAACAAATTTTTAAAGCACTACTGGAGTGACCACAGACAAGACCAGGTACGAGACGACTTAATCACAGGAAATTTAAGGAGAATTTTCAGGAAGTAGGAGCAATATGCTATACGCAAGTATAGCATAGCAAAGCAACTGAACCCACCACTGACGGACCGACAAATTATTAAGTATTTATCACGACACTTCGAGGTAGAAATAAGACAGCACGTAGCACTACAGAACATAGTGGACAGAGAAATGTTTCTAGAATACTTGCAGAGGTACGACGACGTAAGTAGTGGACGACCTCGGGATAACAGGGAAAGACAGATCAACACAGTTAGGTTTGACAATAGACGGGACAACTACGCTAGACGGGGGAATAGTTACGGATACCAGCGACAGAATTGGGAACAGAGACGACCATACGTTAGGAGTAATAGTTTAGGAAGGGGACCTGCACCGAGACCGGGACCTACCAGAATGAATAGTTCACCAGACATGAGCGGGACAGCTAATACAGACACGGAACGAGTGGAAACGCCTAGGACATACGCTGAGGTGACGGCTAGACCAGGACCGAGTAGGGAAAACAGACCTGGACAGGATTTTTAGAACGCGACAGACCACTAGATTTCAGTGTAAATGTATATGAACATCCACGTGAATTTTTCAAAATTGAGGAGGAAGTAGAGCCAGAAACTAAGGAAAATTTATGTTTGCCAATTATTAATTTAGAAATTTTGAGAATAATGTAGAAGTATTACTTGATACAGGGGCAGAGGCGAGTTTAATATCGGAGGAATTCGTCAGCAAAATTAGGGATAAGGTTTGTGATAGAATTATGCCTATAAAGCGTAGCCATTTAGTAGCTCCAAATAAAAAGAAGTTTGCTGTAGTAAATAGTGTTGTGGTGCTTAGGATAGATATAGGAGGTTTTAGCTGTGAACAGGAGTTTGTAATGGTACCTGGACTGAAGTATCAGAGCATTTTAGGTGTTGACTGTATGATGAAGTTAGGGGTTTTGATAGATATGGAGAGGAAGGTAGTAAGGATTAAAGATAGGGTAGTGCCATGGAAGGGCAGTTATGAAGTCACAGAGGATGACACGGGGTTATTAAGTATTAATGTAGTAGAGGTAGAGGATGATGAAGGTAAACAGATCAACAAGATAAGTTGTCCAGAGGATAGGAGAGTAGAGGTTCAAGCTTTATTACAAAAACATGCAGAATTAGTGGTGGTAGAAGCAGCATATCGGGAGCAGGTGAAGGCAGAATTAAGTAAAGATGCACGTAAAATTAATCAACGGACCAAACCGCAATTCCATTGCCCACCATCCATGGACACATTTTTGAGGAGGTTAAGTGGCAAGTTTGTTTTTAATAAAGTAGATTTAAGGAATTCATTCTGGCGGATTCCATTACATAAGAATTCTAGAAGGTACATAGGATTTTCCATAGAGGGAAAAATCGATAATTTTAAAGTAGTATCGTTTGGTTTGTCGGCAGAAAAGGAAATGATAATGAATAAGAAACAGACAAGTGTAGGGACTAAAGAAGAAGCAATATTTGAGAGTGAGGATAAGAGGGATGATAAGTATATTGTATGTGAGATAATAGAGATGTTAAGTATAGATATAGAAGGGGGAGAGATAGGGATGAAGAGTATTAGGATGGTAAGAAGAAAGACATGGAGGGTCAAGAAGAGAGTTAGATTTAAATAACTTGATGAACAAAGAATAGAGATAGGTGAATTTTAGTATAGTTATAGAAAATAAAGCTAGGTATAGGATAAATATGGGAGATAATTAGGAATAGGTTTAGGATGAGAATAAAGAGTAAATGTAGGAAGAAAATAAGATAGGTTAAGTATAGATATTTCATATAAGATTAGTGGAGAGTTAGGAATAGAGTAAAAGTAGGATAGGCATATAGGATTAGGTAGGGGGAAGTAAAGTATAGTGAAGATTAGTTAAATAGGATAGGTATATAGGATGTATATAGGATTAGATGGATAAGTAGGATGAAGTTAGGGATAATTTCAGTTTATAGAATTAGGTGAGAGTTAGGAATAGGATAGGGATATAGGTAGGTGTAAATATTTTTTTTGGATTGGAGACAAAGTAGGTAAGGTAGATAGATAAGGGTAGAGAGAGATAGGCAATTTTTTTTGTAATTTTTTTGTCTAAATGCTTTATATTTGCATTCAAATAAGTGGGATTATTTGTATTCAAATAGGGGGAAAATACTCATATTTAGACCAGGGTAGAAAATTAAATAATCACATCAAATAATTTTAATCACCGTGTATAATGAATATTATTAGATAATACGCGTTATTAAAACCGGGAAGCATAAAAATTTATTAGTTTCAGTAGAAATAAGAGATTTAAAGCATGTACAAGACGCTTTATATCAAAAGAAACAGTATTAACAAGCTCTACGTGTAATGTAATTATTCCGAGGAAAGAAACAAATGGAAATTACGTGCAAAATTTATATTAATTAACCCTATTTTAAGTAACCGGTATTAAACAGAACGCACAGATAATAATTAATATTTAGTTAGGATTCACTAAAATTTAAAGGGTATTAATTCTAATTGAAGTTAATTGAACCGTTAGTAACATATAATATCTATGAAAACTTGTAAAAACCCAATAAAATAAAGCTCTGAGAATTAATAGTATGTTTGAACACACCTGCGTATTTTAAAAGGCAATTTCAGTTTAATTTGTTTAGATAAACATGTCGATTCTAAGGATATTGGAAACGGTCAGATGCTTTAGCACGAAATACAAAACAGGGTTTATTTAAAAAGCTCATTCTGCGTAAATTTTGCAGATAATTAATGGTTTCAAAGAATCTTGGAGAAACCGGGACTTAATATTCACGAGAAGGTGCGATACGGGGTTATTTAACCCAGATAGTCCACATGGACTGAAATAATCGATAATAAGGAATATCAATTTGCACTAATAAGAACAGGGTAGATAGAGACAGTTAATATGCACAAGACCGAGACACATATAGTAAAAGGCGTGATTTAAGCAACGTCACGAGGGTCACAATTGGTTGAAAATAGGATGCAAATATCAGAGGTAGAAACAACGATTTCTGTATAAAATTTAATTAGTTATTCTCGGACATGTTTGCGTGCCGTGTGAGAATTTCTGAGATTTTCAACTGGCGAGTGCAAAATTCGTAAAACCGACGCGCGGCTACGGACTGGGAACAGAGCAGGCGAAATTCTAGAAACTGGCCGTTTTGGGGAACAGACCGACAGACAGGCTAACCGCTATATATACGGAGGTTAATATGAACAAGCTCTCTTAGGTCTTCGACTTGATTGAACGCGTTAAACAGTGCTTTTTAGTTTTCCGGTTTTAATATTAAATAATTTAAACAGTTTGCTCGAATATTATGTGATTTAAAACAGCTTGTTCTTTACGTGCTACAATGAATGTACGTTAGTGCACTTAGAAAAGAAGATACAAGGTAATAAAGTTTAGTATCACTGTACCAATTGGTAAAATTTACTATGACAAATAAATACACAAAAGTAGGCAGTTTTGGCGTATCTTGGTGAAAGAAGTATGAATTTCTTTGTTATTTTTCGGGGGTATTAATACTTAAATGGTGCATAAACGTGTCTGGATCCACGAAACAAGGGTCAGATATACACAGAGGAGTTCCGGAAAAGCCCTGAAACAACTTTAAATAAATGGTGATGGAGAAAATTTTTAAAGCGTTGAGAATCAGAAGCCGTAAATATAACCCAGTTGGAATGGTGTGATTAACAAAAGGGACGATGTACATTGAAGCTACGAGTGCAAGTAACCTTCAGGTAAATTATACTATTTTGTTTAAACTTTGAGATGTTGGTGTGTTGAATAACTTTCTAATTTGTTTATTTAAAATGGACAGTAGTGGAATTGTACTAACAATAATATTTTAATTATAAGGTGAAATTTGCTTGTTTAAGTAGAAAGGGTATTTAGTATTGATGTTCTGGATTATGATAAAAATATGGGTATGTCTTTGAGCTCAATTAGACGAACCTGGTTAATTAACGTAAAGGGTGGTAGATGCTCCTTTGTACTCTGCATATATTGTTATAGTAATTAGTAGGCATCCTACAAGGACTTTAAATCTGGATGCACATTAAAATGAAAATAAATTTAATTTTGAAAGTTTCCGATATTAAAATTTATGCTGAATATTAATTTTGAAATTTTAATGTATGGTGAATATTGATGTAAATAGAGTTGACGTTGATGTTTGTGGTAGGAATGTGTTTGTTTTTATGTATGAGGATGAAAGCTATCTAGAGGAGCAGCCGAGGCGATTAACAGAAGAAAATCAACAGAACAGGTAATTCAAGAGGTTTCACAGCATTCTTGACGCCCAAAAGTGAGGCTCGATTATAAAGCGTAGCTCACGGATTTTGTAGGTTTCACAGCAATATATATATATATATATATATATATATATATATATATATATATATACATTATGATACAGAAATTCCAGTTCTTTTTGACCGTTGTTGCATGTGCCATTGTCTGATAGGCACAACGAACGCCGGTTAATGGCCCGTTAAACACAAAGATCATGATTTTACATGTGTACCACCACGCCTAAAAGAGGAAAAGAGGTCTCTAAAGTGTAATACTAGTAAAATAAACATGTAATAATAGACAATTATTAGTAATATTAGTATTCTTATTATTATTTTCGACGGGTGATTCTAATGTTAAAAAGTAGGGTGTCGACTATACGACGAAATACGTTCGCAACGGTAAAACGTTTTATGGAGAGTTCATTTATATAATCCTAATAACAAAATAAATTTTTAGTTTAATAGTGAAGGTTTCAGTTATCAAACTAGGAATCCATTACTTTCAAACGCCATGCTCTATTGCCAAGGAAACACGAAATCGCAATAAAGCAAGGCTATATCAGGAATGGCATGTACAAATGAAATGTAATTTCAGTCATGCTTTTATTGAAAACCAATGAAAGCCAGAAAAATTTTAAACCGGATATAATAACACATCCGGACTATAGATCCATACGTTCCGGAAGCTAGCAGACGACCCTAACGTAAATGCAGTTTGTTGTTTGTACTTCAGAACATATTTCCTGCAAGTTGAATTTTGAACACAGCTGTCTTTCATTTCTACTTCGAAAATGTTTTTTCAAATGAAAGACGCTGATGTTTCGAATCTGCATTTAGAAAGACTCAAGATCATTCAGAGACCGTTTACTCCATTAATGTAACAAGGTTTTATTGAAATGTTTCTAGTAATTGTTTAAAATTACCTATTAGTCTGACATGCATATCACTACAGTTTTAAAAATTATATACTCTACAAAGTATATTTCATTAACTTCGCGTGATTCAAATAAAACAACTAACCAACTACAAAGTAAAACTGAGAACCTCCAATATCAGCAAGAATTCCAACAGGTGGGTATATTGATTAATTATAATATAAAGCTGCTTATGAAACTCTTTGAGAAAAAGTTCTCATAACACTTGATGAGATATAAAATTTTTTTATACTTTTATGGTCTTCCTTAAATTAAGTAAAACGTCTTTGCTTGTTAATTTACTTTGGCAAAGAATTTTAAACGGATTTACCATTAAGCCATCGTCGTGCTGGGTATTACGGTAAAGCGAAAAAATTTTTTCTGAAAAAGTCACGTCTATATATGCAGAAGTTGCTTTTTGGGACACATAATATAGGAGCAAAACTTGAGTTTTATATTTCGTCATCTTCAGACTTCTAGACGACATTAAAATTAAAAAAATAATTAGTTGCAAATTGTTTATTCCTATATATTAGGAAGTTGGATTTGGGGCACTTACATGTGTATGTAAATTTTGAGTTCTGTACGGCTTCATTCTTAGGTTGCTAGATGTCATTATCTTCTAAATAATTCTGGTAAAGGTTTTACTATCACTGAACGTATAAATATAAATCTCGAAATTAATTTCAGTGTTCCTCATCGCAATATCAGCAATCAGCATAGCAATCACTTACTCAAGCGTGTGATTATGAGACAAGTCAACGGGTATTTGACCTTGTCTTGTCATGCCATTTTTGAGAAATTGCTGCTTGTTTACGTGCCATGTGTTATTGTTGCTATGGTCCGGTTGTTCAATTGGAGTTTAAGCCAGATTAGTTAAGTAAGGTTTAAAAATAAAACTCTGCTTAAACTTCTTTGTGTTTTTCAATATTAAGCTTAACAAGGCCTGTCCTAAGCTTTATTGTCGCGACGATGTTTTAAATGTCCTTGTGCAAATCTCGTAGTTGTGATTTTAGACAGCTGTTTCTGTAGGAGTCTAACCTCGGAACAGAATTTTTTGTTTACTTCGTTACATTAGTTATTTATGTAATAAAATAATGGATGAAGAGCGCAAACAATCTAGTAATTTTACAAATGAAGAAGAAATTCTCCTAATTAATTTAATAAAGAAATTTAAAAAATTATCTATAGTGTAAAAAATCAGACACTGATGCTAATAGTTTGAAGTTTGAGGTATGGAAGAAAATTGAATTTGAATTTAATCCAGATGTCGATAGTAATTTTAGAGACACGCAAGTGCTTCAAAAAATATGACTATTTAAAAAAACAATAAAAAAATGTTTGCCGATAAAAAACTGTATATTAAGGGAACGGGTGGGGTCCTATTATTACAACAGACATTGATGATGAGATTAAAGATCTACTGGGTAAGCGACTTAAAGGCGTGGAATCCAAATTTGGTTCTGATAAAGGTAAACCAAAATAATTCTATAAGACTAAACTTGAAGCTTCAACTTCAGAATTGGTTTACGAAGATTTAGATATGGATTATGTAGTAGAAGATGTGAAAATAAATGGATATTTGTACATCCAATTCACTGCAAAAATAGTGAAAGTTTTTCGGAAACAGTTCGCAAAGTACGTGCAACTTTCGGTCGCAACAATGCGCCAAATGAGTCGACAATTTGCCGTTCAATTAACAAGTTCGGCACGTTGATGGATGAGAAAGTCACTGTTCGTCGCCGTCCTTATTGGTCCTTCGAAAACATAGCCGCAGTGAAGAAAAGTGTGGTCGAGAATCCAGACACTTCCATTGGGCATTGTGGTCAAGAATTGAATATTATCAGACAGTTTGTACACGTAAAAGATTTAATTGACGCAAGAACTTAAGCCAAGGGACCATGCACAGTGACGTGAATTAATTGATGGGTTCTGGAGTACCATAATGTTGATGCGGATTTCTCGAAGAATATCATTTTTTCCGATGAGGCACATTTTCAACTGGACGGATATGTAAATAAGCAGAATACCCTATTTTGGGGTGCTGAAAATCCTCGTGTATTACTCGAAAAACTAATGCATTTACCGTGAGTAACTGTTTCGTGCGCATTTTGGACTGACAGAGTTATTGACCCTCTTTCTTTGAAAATGCGGATGGAAATGCGCTAACTGTAGATGGTGTGCGGTATCTCAGAATATTCACTTCTTTTGGGTCATATTGGATCGAATTGATGTGGAAGATATGTTTTCTAACAAGACCGTGTCATCTCTCGGTTTGGAGATCAACACTGATCACCAAGATCGTGTGATTTAACGCAGATGGACTACTACCTTTGTGTCTACGTGAAGAAAAAGGTGTATTTGTACAATCCACAAACAGCTGAACATTTAAAAAAAAAGATAAGGCACGTTATTGCCAAAACAAAGGAACTGTTATTCGAAAACGTTATCCAGAATTTTATGAAAAGAATGACCGTATACCAGAGATTTCATGATGGCCATTTGACTGACGTCAATTTCATGTTTAATCGCAACTATTCTTCTCAAGTTGAAATATAAATATTCGTTTACTTAGAAAAAATTTAATTTGTTATTAGTATTTCTATTACTATTTTCTTTTATTGCAGATGCTGTTTACGACTAGTCTTTTACAACACCACAGAAGCACCTGTTTCAAAGCCTCTACAGAAATCGCACATAGATACAAAAAGATTTTAGTTAACTTAAATGCAGGTTCGTATTTTCTGTCTATTGCAGAACATAAATCAGAACAAAAGCTACCAACATCTTTGCAGTAATGGACGGGTACTTCGAATTGGTTTTGATTAATTTCTGCTCCGAGTTTGATTTAGTTAATTTTTGCTCCAATTTTTTTTATTGCTAGTGCCTAAGTTCCTGCATTACGCGCATTTCTCGGCCTGAAGCTACTTGCTTTTTTCTTCCTTTACGTTCGATCTATTGTTTATTTTTTTTCGGCTTTTTGGTGTTCCTCATATGAGGATCGGCTTTCTTTATTTCTTGTATGGGTTCGATCTTCTTAAATTTTGATTTTGTTCTCTTCCGTGATTGCTAAATATCATTGGTTAGCTCATGTCAGATTGTAACGTATTTTTTTTTCAAGTTAGTTACACATTCCTTATAAATCTAATATCATGTTTCGATAATATAAAAACATAATTTATAATTGTCTGATCACAAAAAATAGTTTATAAGGTGTATAATAGATTATGCGCTCCTTCCCCTTTCGATGTCTAAGTTACAACACTAATCGTTTGTCTGTCATTTCGAGTTCACTTTTCCATTAGCGCTTGAAGAAGTAAGCTGCTCCCCGGAGCATAGAAAAGTCAAAATGGTATTAAGGCACATGGCTTGGTGTCGCGTTCGTAAGAGAGGTTGATAAACGAATACCTTCGTGTCATGAAGTGGTTCCTGACAACTTTAGGTGAAGATTAATTTTATTTTGTATTCCACCATCGGTGAAGTCGGTTGATTCCTGCAGATGCGAAGAATATTGGAGTAATCCATCATTAAAACAGTTAGTATAAATAATTTGATAAAATTTATTAATTCGTCTTCCATAGTGCAATACCACAGAAATAAAGCTTTATTTTAAAATTTAGAAAACATGAAAATTATTGGTCACATCTAAGGAGATTTTATTTGGTTCGATAATATTTTGTTCTGAATGTCTTTAAAAATTCCAGCGTAAAATTCAGCATAATGGTATGGTTATTCATATTGCGTGTATTGCAGATGTGCTTAGATTTGTCGACATCTGATGTTGTTTGGTTCTGGTAAGAACGTTAAAGTTTTTTTTTGATTGAACTGTATTCACGCACGTGAGTGATTTTTAACCTTAATTTAATTTTTATTTATTCAAATGTCTTACGTATAATCAAAGGTTGATATTCTACTTAGATTTGGTTATTTTGAAATTTATTTTGTAAGAAACATCCCGTTTTATTTTCGTAACTTTACAAAATTTTAAAGATGGCTTCATTGTTGCCTATTATATTTGTTCCACAAGCAGACAGTTTTAGCTTCACTAAAAAAAATTCTTATTGACATTTGATGTCAAAAATATCTAGTTAATTAATATAATTACCACATGCTATTCTATGTTACATTAATAATATTTTTGATTATTTTGAGGTCTTGCAATTTAATTTTAAGACATGATAAATTTTCGAAGGATATAAAGTTAAAGCTTATTCTTTGTTTGAATGCTACATTTTAGAATCACGTAAAATAATCTTGTTTCTTACTTTTAAAGTCGACTGTAGTACTACTGAAGGCTATAATTAAATTTGAGATTTAAATAATTAAGAAAGCAAATACCTTACAGTAAAGATACGTTGAAATATTGAGTTTAAAGATGTTCGTGTTTTTGAAGATAGAACAATACTAGTTTCTTTCCATGCAAATTTTTGTTGTAAATAGTAATGTTGAAGCAAGCTAAACCAATTTAATTAAATAGAATTTTTTTGTTTAATTCTTTTATTATTAAAAATTCAAAGGACATTTCTTGGTTCTTAATAAGCAAAAAATTAACTCTGTCTAATGATAACATGTACCCTGGGTGTATATATTTTGGAACTTAAAATCAAATATGTTATTTATTGGTGAATATTTTTAAGGAGACAAACGGTGTCCCAGTTGTGCATTTGTTTGTTCACAGGATATGCAAAGACATCTGTAATACATATGATAAGTGACATTTTGGTAAGTGCTTTACAAGGTTAATATTTAGGTTTTGTGGCTACATAAGCCATGTAGACTTCAGGTTTTCGCATTTCCCTAATACAAATTACATGTATCTTCGTATGTTGTTGTATTGAAAAATATGGTGGCGCTCGTTTTCTATATTTTTGGTCATTTGTCAACCCATGACCCAAGCTCATGATCTACCTAGAGCTAACACTCTACTAGCTATTTATCTCTAATGAGTTTTCCTTTTCCTCAAGCCGTTTTCCATCCAACTTTATCTTGGGCTTCCCTCATTAACAAGAAATTCTCGATCTTGTTATATCAGATAAGGTAGGCGTTTATGGTATATGCAGGTCCAATTTGCTATCTGATATTCACGAGGGATTATATAGTTTGTAAGATTATTGGACTTGTGTTGTCGCCAATAATCCTAGTCTATTGAAAACGCAGGCGCCTAAGATTTTTCTTTTTCTTCCTGCCCTCTTGGTACATCTTGTTCTCCCCATCAAGTCTATAGTTGATTTCTTTCTCCAATTTTTTTTATTCTACAGCCCTATTCTAATTTCTATTATGTTGTTTCGCTTCCATTGGTGTTCCTGAAATTTATCCGTCGGATATATTTTAAAGTGTCATGTATTTGGAATAATTTTTTTTCTTGAGCTTTTATTGAGTTACGGTTAGCCTTTATTTAGTTACTTTCTATTAATTTCTATCTTGTTCGTATTCAAAATGATTTCTTTTCGGTTTCCACCCAGGTCTTTTTATGTGGTAGTGGAATTTGAAATTTTCTGGTTACCCAAACACTCATAATGTACATGATTTTTTGGGACGGGTCGAAGAACTCCGACGAACTCAACATGTGTCATAATTGCAGTTATTTGAGTCTGCAGTAGACTTGTTCGAGGCTAAAGCGTTACTTTGGTATCGTGGTTACCGGCATAAATTTTCTGAATGGAAGTCGTCCAATTTACTGATTCAACATTTTAAACCCCCGAATTTTGCTTATCAGTTTGCTACTACAAAGAAAAATACTTTTGCTTCACGTGACCGATTTCTTAAGATTTCTCCAATGCTTACGGGTAGATCAGATACTTCTTCCGTACGTTCTACTGTTCTTCTTCCTAGTTCTGTTTCTACTCGTCAGGTCATCTGTTTTAATTGCGACAAACCTGGTCATGCTTCGACACGCTCTACTCGTCCTCAAGTACTCCATTGCAATGGTTGCGGATTTCCCGCCGCAACTGACCACACTATCATCCTACTACTAATAGGTCTTCGAATAATACTTCAAGTTCGGCCCTCACAGCTAGATGCTTAATTTCTCCTGCTGCTAACTCTACGTTCTCTTCTGTATCTCATCCAGGTCATCCGGTTTCTAAAATCAAACCATACCCTTCTACGGCAAATGCAGCTTCGAACAAACTTTCTTCCGTTTCTAGTTCTACATCCTATCCTACTCCTCCTTCTGCTCGCCCTACTTATTCACTCTCACCCCAAACTGCGCCTCCAACACCAGTGCAACCCATACTTCGAATTAGTGACTTGCAGCTAGCTTATCAAGAGTTGGTGCCCGCTTTCTTAAACGATTCTATCCAAGAAATTCCTGTCGTGTCTGCGAACACAAATGTCGCTGAAGTAACGATAACTTCTAATTCAGTCCACGAAGGTCTTCTTGAAGTTCATGAATTTGTATTTTTAATGTCTGTTGCTGTTGCTGTCAAAATTCTACATGTTCCTGCTTTCTTAAATGCTTCTACTCAAGAAATTTCTACCGTGTCTGCAATAACAGCCGTAGCTGAAGTGAAGATAACTTCTAGTACGGATAGAGAAGGTCCTGTGGAAGTTAGCGAACCCGTAGCTGTGATGCGTGTTGCTGTTGTGGTCAAAGTTTTACCTGATCCTGTTTGGTTACCTACTCTTACTCATTTTTCTCATGCTGACAAGATGTTACTTGCTTCTGTTCTTTTAGTTGAGGTTGGTGACATCCTAGCTGATGTTCTGTTATCTAATGTTGACGGTCAACCTGATTCTACTTTCTCATCTATGGTGTATGAAGATCTTCCTGATACTATTTGTTCTTGTAAGGTGGATATTCCTACAACCAATGCTGTTTTCTTTACTAACAGTGATACTTCTAGTCCTTTATCTGAGGTCGATGAAATTTTATCTGCTTCTGTCCCTTTCTCTAACGTAACTGAAGTGTGCTCTGCGTGTGTTTCTTTTCGTAAGGTTGACTCTCGTACAGCTCATACTTTTTTCTTTTCTACCGTTGACTTTCTTACCACCAATTCTGAAAACAAACAACCTTCTTTCATAACGTGTCCTGAGTTCCGTAAATTACGACAACCACTACTATCTTACCCTCGCCACCAGTTTCTCAACCTCGTGCTACAACTGATACACCCCCTGCTGCTCCTGTTTAGCAGAAGACTGCCCAAAAGAGACAGCTATCAGTCTATGCTCCTTCTGAAACGAAAGATATATGTCGGCGAAATCCTAATGTCCTTGATCTCGTTTCGTTATCCTTTTGGCCGTGTAAACGCCTTAAGCCCAATATCTAGTTCTCGCGCCCCAGATTCTTATGCCGACTTTGCTCTCCTTCGGACTTGATTTTTGGATGTTACGATTTCGTTTTACTTCCTTGTTTTGCTAGGTTTTCTTTAGTTTTTTTTTGCTTTTCCTTAAATCCACCTGTCGTTAAGAGGCGACTACAGCGTTCCAACACAACACATACACACACGCATACTTTATACATGCACACCACATACACACACACTTATTACACACCTACACACACCCACACTTTATACACGCACAACACATACACACACACTTCTTACACACTCACATACACCCACACATATATACACACACACGCACGCACACGCACACACCTACTCATACATAACTACACTGGGATTCTGTTTTATTTTCTTTTGGTTTTGTACTTGGTGCTTGGAGTTATTCTTTTTGATTTTTTTTTCTCGTTCTTTTCGTTCCACATTCCTCTCCTTTTTTCTGTTGCTGGTTTTCTTTGCTGTCCGTCCCTAATCCGATTGTGTTTCTTCCATCCGCTCCTGTGGTAGGTGCTTTCTAGTTCGTACTTCTTTCTTCGGAAACCACGACTTAGTCAACTTTAGGACTAGTTAGCATTTCTTTTCCTTGGTTCTTCGGTTTTGGTCATCACAGTTAGTAGTACATCGTTTTATTTTACCAGCACTCTACCGCTCTTCCTCTCGTTCTATTATAGCTGTCCCTTTGTTTGCTTAAAGCTTGACCTTTGGGTCCTGTTTTGGTTTGCACTGTTGGTTTTCTTTCTCGTTCCTTTTTCTTTCTTCAGGTTGATAACCTTACTGTTTCTTTTGAGAAACATTCGCCCTTGACGACTCCGCAGTGCTGAGGCCATTCCACTTTAGTCCTCCTTGATTGCTTATTAACCGTCTTCCCTTCCTTTCTTCTTTTATTTCTCTCTTTTTCTCTTTCTATTATTGGCCCATCGAGCCGGATTTTGTTTGGTATCTGTGTTTGTTTTCTTTCCTATCCGGAATCTGTTGTGGTCAGTCTTGTGGTTATTTTGGGGTTTTTTTTTCCTGGGTTTTTGTTGTTTCCGTTACGAATGTTCTTTTAGGTTGAAGCAAACTTTTTTCTTTTTCGTTTTGTTTTTCGCTTTCCTACCCCGACCTGTTAATTTTGTTAAGGGGGATTTGTTACGTTTATTTTGCAACATAAATTAAATACCCTTTTTATCCCTGGTTAAGTTATTATCTGCTCAAATAAATTCCATTTCTATTCTTAAATTCTCCAACAATACCCTATATAGTGTACCTGTTCAGAATAAGCCCGCTTTAAAATAATTTTAACTCAAATCCATTTTGCTTTTAAAACAAAAATTCATTCAATAAATTTAATAGTCAATGCTTTGTTTTAGGTATCTGTTAATTTGTTAAACATTCCGATTGCGTATAATTGCTTCTCTTGTGGTTCCCATCTAAAAACTTGTCAAAATGATGGATCCTACTATTATTTGATAGTTTGTTTTTCAGTTCGTTAATCGCGCTTTGATAACGCGAAGATTGCAGTTCAAACTCGTGTTATTTGAACCAATTTGTAATTTGATTCCGCAGCTTGTGCGTTGAAATATTTTCTACATTACTTTAAGAGCAAAGCACGTTTTTTTGTTCGACAAGCAGGAGGTATCTTGCGTGTATCGGTGAGTTTTTTCGCGCTTACCCAATCTAATCAGATTCTCTTTTTAGTTCTTAGCTGGAGGTCAAATTGGTTCTTTTTTATGTAGGTCCAACTGTTATTTGCCACAGATCAACTGCCGTTGCCTGTAGATCGGTAGTGCCGTTATGGTAACAGGGTAAATAGGTCCCTATGACCGTGGGTATGCGGTGCTGAGTCACTCCCGATGGCGTGCAAGCTAAGTATCTCGACACATACAGGCATGCAACTTGTTTTCTTTTGTGTACATCAAGGGAATATTTCTTATCAGCGTTTGGTGTAGTTACGTGATAAGGAACGTGAACTGTAGGACTATTGTTTGTTGCTGCGAATCGATATTATCGCTCTACTGGTGTGATGTACCATTGTTAAAAATGTTTGACAAAACTTCCCACATGCTTATTCCTTTCTACTGATTAGTATATGTTACAAAAGCTATTATGTACAATATAAAAAAATGTTTGACAAAAGCTCTCACACATTAATTCTTTTCTACTGATTAGTTTATTTTACAAAAGGTGTTATGTGCAATTTTAAAAATGCTCGACAAAAGCTCTCATGTTTATTTTCTACTGATCAGTTTGATTTTGTGTAAAATACGAGATGCGCACTTTGTATATAAAGTACTAAATGTTCGTCTAACAAAATTGTTTGCTTTGAAATAGTGCGCTTAATTAATTTTTTTGTTTGTTTGTGCAGAATCCTTTATTTACTTTTATTGTTAATAGATAATCGTGGGAGACGTGCTTTTTTTTTGTTTTTTTTTTGTATTTAGCTGAATCCCCCACTTTCCGCGTTTGGCAGTTAGCCTGGTATTTACGCTTCTTCCGGCTACGTCGAGGTACGTAGCAACTGCACGGCAGGTTTTGTCAAACGGAAACGTTGGAGAAATTCTTTATAAATCCAAACTTCAAACGGATTAAGCCTATACCTAAAAACTGGTGATTTTCTTTAGGGAAATAATAAATTAAATAACTCCAAGAACGTTTGAACGTTAATAAGGATTTTCGAGAATTGGTGCATATTATTGGAATTGGAATCGTGCAAATACTACTACATTCTAAGAATAGATAATTTTGTATATATAAGGATACGCTTATTAAATAAAGTCATTCATAAATTCAATTGTGAAATGTCATTTTGATGTAAGTCGCGAGCTGTTGCTCTGCAAAGATGATATTTGTAGGATGGAGAAAGCATACCGTAATTTAATAATTACAATATTTCCATAAATCAAGAAGCAAAGTTTTAAATATGACTTGATGTTAAGAAAATGGAAATTATTAAATTCAATTATATACAATGAAAATGGGAAATGCTTCGATATAAAAAGCTATTAAAATTTGTTTTTGAATAACCAAACCGAAGATGCACATTGGTTTCAAAATGGAGATTTTATGCATCATCCGATAAGCTGATTTGGTCGTCAATTTAAAACAAGAAGATATTTAATTACGAATTGGATAAAAAAGCGCTTCGTGAATTTTTGCAAGTATTAATTGTTTGTAACTGATATATAAATTTTGTCATTTAGTTAAGATAGAATAAGTTACAATCATTTTATTTTTGTAAGGATTTTTACTAGAAAAGTTTGTGTTCATAGTTCGAAACAGTCTGACCTTTTTAATAGATTATCTATCAAGGATTTTTTTGGCTAAAACAAACCTTACAAATGTGAGAATCATAACCTAGTAAACCATCCATAAGGGAAAAAATTTAGTTTTGTAAATTTAAATAAGGTAACAAAAATTTTTTATAATTAAGTAAATAAGTACTTGTTAGAAATAACTTGATATTTAAAAGAAACATGTTGTAGATATTATATCTGCTTCTGTATGACCGAAAATATTTTATATATAAATGCTTTGTGATATTGCTGTTTGATTTTATTTTTGATAACTCTCATGTTTTCGTTAAGCTAGCGAGGCAAAATTGGAAAAGAAGGTAAGTGAATAATTTCAAATTTTAGAATTTGCAGTATCTGTATCACAGCAATCGTTTGGCGACGCATCAAAGCGAGGCGTTGTCACAGCACTCTTTTAGTGACGTTCCAACGCGGGGCTTATTACATCAATATATATTATCGTGTAATTTGTAAGTTCAATTTGGTTTTTTAGGTATTTAAGGTAACGATTATTCAACTTAAGGTTAAGAATTTAGAGTTAATTTGATTTTAGTTTTAGCTTTGCATTTATTTGCAAGGAAATATTATAATATTTATAAAGTAAGCCGATAAAGGTTAAAAATTTATCAACAAGAGCAATTAGTTAGTGTACAAAATAAAAATGCCGCTTTAATTATAAAACAGTATACAATGGTTTAAAAGCTTTCAAAATTTGCTTTAGCGTACGATCGATAATTTTAAGGGCTTCTGTTAATAATATGGTAACATTTCAGTACCGTTTAGCGTAAAATATTAAAAAAAGACGCGAGTTTGTTAGGAATAGGAAAAAAAATCAATAATTTCCACAAACGTAAATAAACGTTAAAAACGTATACGGATCGATATCACAAACAAGGACGGACCTTGTAACAGCACATACAAGAAGGAGACGCAAAAGTGGAAAATCAGTTAGACTTCGTAACAAACAGGGAAATAAAAGGTAGTTCTGAAGCTATTAGCGAGAGTGAGATGAAAGATGTTTGTATCGGTCGAAAATAGGGAGAGGAATTAAGAAATATAATTGGACGTTACAAGTGGATTCGTAGCAGTTTAAAAGTTAGAGGGCACTTATCCGAGCGGGGTTCGTAATAACGAAACAAGAGGAAATATGGTTATATGTAAGAGGAAGAAAAAAGGACTAAGTTCGTTTCAATTGTAAGGCGTCATCTACCTGGAACGATTTTCTCGGTATTTTCTGTGTTCGTGCATTAAACTTCATGGAGGGTAAAACCTCGTTGATGTTTGTTTCGAAATTAGGTAGAATTTTGTGGCTGCTACGCTGGTGGTGACAGTGTAGCTATAAAAAATCAAGGTTGAAGTTTTGTTTAACCGTTTGAGAATTCTTATATAATAGCAAGCCCAAGGTAAAGTAGGATGGAAAATGGCTTTTAGAAAAAGAAAACTCTTGAAGGACTTTTAACTAACTGGGTTTTGACCCGCGGTCGCATGAGATTGGGTCAGTGGGTTTATTAAAGTTAGAAAATAAAATAATGGACGTCACCTAAATTTTTATAATGCAACTGACTGAATCAACTTGCAAAAGAAAGGAAAATTTGAAACCTAAATTGTCACTAACCTCTCTAAATACAAAGTTTGATTACCACAAATATGTTACTTAACTCGGGTCGTCTTTGTCAATGGACTGATGAAGTTCTAGGACGACTCTGAAACATAAACACTTCCAACATAGATACCATTTATATCTTATAATCCTGTATGAACACGAAATTTTTATTTCAGTTTCAATTAGTTTTCAATGTATCATTATATGTATTTTTAGCGAGTGAAATCTTTCAACTACCTTAGCACTTTTGGGGAAATTTAATAATTCTTCAATAATAAACTGAAGTCAAAAATAATTCTATATTTCCATGTTTTATTTACACAGAAGGAGTAAAACCAAATTTTAAATTTTAATTACTACTAAGTCTTAATATGATTTGTTACTTTATGCTACAATATTTATTTTAATAATTAATAGTCTGGGGTAGAGCTACGAAAGACTTTACATTCATTTAAAATTACTCAACTTTCAACAAAATTATTAAATATTTAATTTCAGTTTAACCTTTACCTTTCTGGTATTAGGCTTTGTTAAGTGAACATCTTGACATATAATTTGAAGTGAACAAGATAAACAGTATCACTAAAATTGAATATTGAACTTGACTTTGCAACTAACAGGGAACAATAATTACTTATTTGTACATAATACTTTTTATGAAGCCGGTAAAATTTACTAATAATTTATAAATTTGAGCACATCATTAATTACATAAAATTGTTCAATAAATTATAAACATTACGAATTTAAAAAAGGAATAAGCCTTTTAACAAAGTATGTCTCAAAATTATTCATGAACGATCAATTAGTTGATTCCATACAGCAATATGAGGTAATTTACAACCTTTCAAAAAATCACTACATATATACGGTATGAGTCATCGTAAAACGCAGCATACTCTTAAAAAATTAAATGATCTTACCAAATGGCGGTAAATGACCTGTTAACCTTCAACCACCTGCTAATCAACCAACAATTCATAGCATTCTTAAATGCGCACGGGAAATCCAATTTTGTCCAATATAACAGCATACAATTTATATTAATTGGGTTCCATGAAAGTAAAATTTAACTTGAGCATAAACTAAATTGCACTGTAATAAATTTCATTATAAAATTAAATTAGTTTCATATTCACACTAACCGTTGCGAAGATAGCGTTATAATTGGCACATGAGTTGCTTCAGACAACTCTTAATCTTTTGCATATTTTATTCCGACGTTTTCGCCAGGAAAACTTAATTTTTTGGCGCTTTCTTGCCTGACTGATAACGGCAAGTGACCTATCACTTCAACAAGAAAACGAAAAGTGACTACCTGTCACGAATAGACGATCAAACTTGTATATCTTAGATGTTATAACTAAAGGAGTACGCGAACATAGTTTGTAAATATGTTATCAGCTGGAACCACATAATACGCTGCAGGTTGCAATTCCGAATGAAATTGTACTGTGCCTTAAAAATTTGTTGAATTATTAAATATTCAAGAGTATAGAATTAATAATAGAATAAAACGTTGTTAAGTAAATACTAAAATAGCGAATTTATAGCAGTAATGTCGACAAATAGTATTGTTAGAAATTTTAAATGTTACACTATTTTGGGTGTTGGAGCGTAGAAAGGCGTTCTTAAATGGAATTTTAATGGTGAATGCATCATGTATTAAGTTGTTGATCATAAATGGATTTGTAATGTGAGATTTTGAAGGTTTGGATGCACTTGTTATCGTAAATTAGGAGAAATTTAGATAGCAGCGTGCCGAGAGAAATGGTGCTTCAACTTGGGGAGTGGTTCCAGAGCTTAGAGTCATTCTAGACGGCAACTTCTTCAAGGGCTGGTTTGCAAATGCTTGCAGTATAATGGTTATCAGGTAACGAATTTTTATAAAACATTGTTGTGCTGTTTATTTGAAGTGTTTTTAACTCGTTTGTGCTTTTGAGTGATTATTCCATGAATCTGATGAACTGAAATTTTTATTGAACTTTATATGTAAATAAAAACAGGTTTATGTAGAGAGGGATAATTAATGTAAGGACAGCCAGGCTGTTTGTACAAAGTAAAGGGGACTTTTATTATAGCAGTGCTATAATGTTGCACATAGGTTTAAAAAGTTTTACTGTGAGCTCATATTAAGACAAGGGTTAAAGTCAGCTACGAGGATAGCCCGTTTACTTTAATAGGGTATATGTTTGATGAAAATATTTAATACAAACACATTCTTAAAAATGATTTGTATCCAATCAAAGTTATATTATTGTGTGTAATGAAAAGAGTTTTGGAAGATGTAGATTTTATTTCGTGTAAATAGTGTGATGTAGTTTGTAGTTGCGTTATTTTGAGTAGGATTGTAGGGAAGTATTTTTTTATATTACGGCATAGTGGAAGTTAAGTGGAGTTAAGATTCTGCAGTCCAGGTAAGCATCTTGGAAAGTTTATCATAAGCATTTCGGTAAGAGTGGAGCAGCCGAGGTAAGCTTCACAATATAATGACGTCCAAAGTAACAAAGTGAGGGGCTCGAGTAAATACAAAAAAAGCTTCATAATAATATATATATATATATATATATATATATATATATAAAATACTCATATTTAGACCAGGGTAGAAAATTAAATAATCACATCAAATAATTTTAATCACCGTGTATAATGAATATTATTAGATAATACGCGTTATTAAAACCGGGAAGCATAAAAATTTATTAGTTTCAGTAAAAATAAGAGATTTAAAGCATGTACAAGACGCTTTATATCAAAAGAAACAGTATTAACAAGCTCTACGTGTAATGTAATTATTCCGAGGAAAGAAACAAATGGAAATTACGTGCAAAATTTATATTAATTAACCCTATTTTATGTAACCGGTATTAAACAGAACGTACAGATAACAATTAATATTTAGTTAGGGTTCACTAAAATTTAAAGGGTATTAATTTTAATTGAAGTTAATTGAACCGTTAGTAACATATAATATCTATGAAAACTTGTAAAAAACCCAATAAAATAAAGCTCTGAGAATTAATAGTATGTTTGAACACACCTGCGTATTTTAAAAGGCAATTTCAGTTTAATTTGTTTAGATAAACATGTCGATTCTAAGGATATTGGAAACGGTCAGATGCTTTAGCACGAAATACAAAACAGGGTTTATTTAAAAAAGCTCATTCTGCGTAAATTTTGCAGATAATTAATGGTTTCAAAGAATCTTGGAGAAACCGGGGCTTAATATTCACGAGAAGGTGCGATACGGGGTTATTTAACCCAGATAGTCCACATGGACTGAAATAATCGATAATAAGGAATATCAATTTGCACTAATAAGAACAGGGTAGATAGAGACAGATAATATGCACAAGACCGAGACACATATAGTAAAAGGCGTGATTTAAGCAACGTCACGAGGGTCACAATTGGTTGAAAATAGGATGCAAATATCAGAGGTAGAAACAACGATTTCTGTATAAAATTTAATTAGTTATTCTCGGACATGTTTGCGTGCCGTGTGAGAATTTTTGAGATTTTCAACTGGCGAGTGCAAAATTCGTAAAAACCGACGCGCGGGCTACGGACTGGGAACAGAGCAGGCGAAATTCTAGAAACTGGCCGTTTTGGGGAACAGACCGACAGACAGGCTAACCGCTATATATACGGAGGTTAATATGAACAAGCTCTCTTAGGTCTTCGACTTGATTGAACGCGTTAAACAGTGCTTTTTAGTTTTCCGGTTTTAATATTAAATAATTTAAACAGTTTGCTCGAATATTATGTGATTTAAAACAGCTTGTTCTTTACGTGCTACAATGAATGTACGTTAGTGCACTTAGAAAAGAAGATACAAGGTAATAAAGTTTAGTATCACTGTACCAATTGGTAAAATTTACTATGACAAATAAATACACAAAAGTAGGCAGTTTTGGCGTATCTTGGTGAAAGAAGTATGAATTTCTTTGTTATTTTCGGGGTATTAATACTTAAATGGTGCATAAACGTGTCTGGATCCACGAAACAAGGGTCAGATATACACAGAGGAGTTCCGGAAAAGCCCTGAAACAACTTTAAATAAATGGTGATGGAGAAAATTTTTAAAGCGTTGAGAATCAGAAGCCGTAAATATAACCCAGTTGGAATGGTGTGATTAACAAAAGGGACGATGTACATTGAAGCTACGAATGCAAGTAACCTTCAGGTAAATTATACTATTTTGTTTGAACTTTGAGATGTTGGTGTGTTGAATAACTTTCTAATTTGTTTATTTAAAATGGACAGTAGTGGAATTGTACTAACAATAATATTTTAATTTTAAGGTGAAATTTGCTTGTTTAAGTAGAAAGGAGTATTTAGTATTGATGTTCTGGATTATGATAAAAATATGGGTATGTCTTTGAGCTCAATTAGACGAACCTGGTTAATTAACGTAAAGGGGTGGTAGATGCTCCCTTTGTACTCTGCATATATTGTTATAGTAATTAGTAGGCATCCTACAAGGACTTTAATTCTGGATGCACATTAAAATGAAAATAAATTTAATTTTGAAAGTTTCCGATATTAAAATTTATGCTGAATATTAATTTTGAAATTTTAATGTATGGTGAATATTGATGTAAATAGAGTTGACGTTGATGTTTGTGGTAGGAATGTGTTTGTTTTTTATGTATGAGGATGAAAGCTATCTAGAGGAGCAGCCGAGGCGATTAACAGAAGAAAATCAACAGAACAGGTAATTCAAGAGGTTTCACAGCATTCTTGACGCCCAAAAGTGAGGCTCGATTATAAAGCGTAGCTCACGGATTTTGTAGGTTTCACAGCATTCTTGGCGACCCAAAAGTGAGGCTCGAGTTCCAAATAAAATTTTTTGTGATTTTATTCCAGGAAACTGGCGATCTGAGAGAGAGAGTAGTTTTTGTGTGTGTATAAATTTAAGAGTATTTTAGAGTGTGTGAGTGATTTGAACGTATGCAGAGAAAGGAGTGGTTAAGGAGTCAAGGAGTGGAAATTGGAAGTGACGATAGTGCATTGTGTGAGAAAATTTCGAAAATGGAAAAAGCTGGAGGCAGTAGAGATCAGTCGAGGACGGAATCAGGGGATCAAGGAAACGAGATGATATTGAGAATGTTAGAGAGGATGAGTGAAGAATCCAATAGAAAATTAGAACAGCTAAGCGATGAATCTAATAGAGCTAGGGAAGAATCGAATAAGAAAATTGACCGAATGAATGAGACATTAACAGGAGTTAGGGAAACCCTAAGTGAGAAAATAGATAAGACGAATAAAGAAGTTTCAGAATTTAAAAATAGGTTACCGTAAAGATGGGGGAAGTTGAAAATAGGGTTGAAAAAAATGAGCGTGATATTACAGGTCTTCGACAGGAAATGGGACATTTAAGGTCCGAAGTACGCATTTTTTGTGAAGAAGAGATTAATATAAAAATGACTGAAGTGACAGACTCATGTAGGGATCAGTTAGGCAGGGTAGAACGCGAAGTTAGTAGTATCAAATACAACATGTCAAATTTAACGGGGGAGGGTCCCAGATTTTCTACAGGTGGAGTATCATTGGACCAACACATGAAGTTTTATGGCGATAACAGGGTAAATCCACAAATTTTTATTAATAGTGTAAGAAATCTAGTGGGAAATTTATTTGACGAACAGACTAAACTAAATACGATAAAGGCTTTATTAAAGGACAATGCGGAAGCGTGGTACAATTTAGTAGGACAGGACATAGACACGTATCAGGTCTTTGAAAACAAATTTTTAAAGCACTACTGGAGTGACCACAGACAAGACCAGGTACGAGACGACTTAATCACAGGGAAATTTAAGGAGAATTTTCAGGAAGTAGAGCAATATGCTATACGCAAGTATAGCATAACAAAGCAACTGAACCCACCACTGACGGACCGACAAATTATTAAGTATTTATCACGACACTTCGAGGTAGAAATAAGACAGCACGTAGCACTACAGAACATAGTGGACAGAGAAATGTTTCTAGAATACTTGCAGAGGTACGACGACGTAAGTAGTGGACGACCTCGGATAACAGGGAAAGACAGATCAACACAGTTAGGTTTGACAATAGACGGGACAACTACGCTAGACGGGGAATAGTTACGGATACCAGCGACAGAATTGGGAACAGAGACGACCATACGTTAGGAGTAATAGTTTAGGAAGGGGACCTGCACCGAGACCGGGACCTACCAGAATGAATAGTTCACCAGACATGAGCGGAACAGCTAATACAGACACGGAACGAGTGGAAACGCCTAGGACATACGCTGAGGTGACGGCTAGACCAGGACCGAGTAGGGAAAACAGACCTGGACAGGATTTTAGAACGCGACAGACCACTAGATTTCAGTGTAAATGTATATGAACATCCACGTGAATTTTTCAAAATTGAGGAGGAAGTAGAGCCAGAAACTAAGGAAAATTTATGTTTGCCAATTATTAATTTAGAAATTTTGAGAATAATGTAGAAGTATTACTTGATACAGGGCAGAGGCGAGTTTAATATCGGAGGAATTCGTCAGCAAAATTAGGGATAAGGTTTGTGATAGAATTATGCCTATAAAGCGTAGCCATTTAGTAGCTCCAAATAAAAGAAGTTTGCTGTAGTAAATAGTGTTGTGGTGCTTAGGATAGATATAGGAGGTTTTAGCTGTGAACAGGAGTTTGTAATTGTACCTGGACTGAAGTTTCAGAGCATTTTAGGTGTTGACTGTATGATGAAGTTAGGGGTTTTGATAGATATGGAGAGGAAGGTAGTAATGATTAAAGATAGGGTAGTGCCATGGAAGGGCAGTTATGAAGTCACAGAGGATGACACGGGGTTATTAAGTATTAATGTAGTAGAGGTAGAGGATGATGAAGGTAAACAGATCAACAAGATAAGTTGTCCAGAGGATAGGAGAGTAGAGGTTCAAGCTTTATTACAAAAACATGCAGAATTAGTGGTGGTAGAAGCAGCATATCGGGAGCAGGTGAAGGCAGAATTAAGTAAAGATGCACGTAAAATTAATCAACGGACCAAACCGCAATTCCATTGCCCACCATCCATGGACACATTTTTGAGGAGGTTAAGTGACAAGTTTGTTTTTAATAAAGTAGATTTAAGGAATTCATTCTGGCGGATTCCATTACATAAGAATTCTAGAAGGTACATAGGATTTTCCATAGAGGGAAAAATCGATAATTTTAAAGTAGTATCGTTTGGTTTGTCGGCAGAAAAGGAAATGATAATGAATAAGAAACAGACAAGTGTAGGGACTGAAGAAGAAGCAATATTTGAGAGTGAGGATAAGAGGGATGATAAGTTTATTGTATGTGAGATAATAGAGATGTTAAGTATAGATATAGAAGGGGGAGAGATAGGGATGAAGAGTATTAGGATGGTAAGAAGAAAGACATGGAGGGTCAAGAAGAGAGTTAGATTTAAATAACTTGATGAACAAAGAACAGAGATAGGTGAATTTTAGTATAGTTATAGAAAATAAAGCTAGGTATAGGATAAATATGGGAGATAATTAGGAATAGGTTTAGGATGAGAATAAAGAGTAAATGTAGGAAGAAAATAAGATAGGTTAAGTATAGATATTTCATATAAGATTAGTGGAGAGTTAGGAATAGAGTAAAAGTAGGATAGGCATATAGGATTAGGTAGGGGGAAGTAAAGTATAGTAGAGATTAGTTAAATAGGATAGGTATATAGGATGTATATAGGATTAGATGGATAAGTAGGATGAAGTTAGGGATAATTTCAGTTTATAGAATTAGGTGAGAGTTAGGAATAGGATAGGGATATAGGTAGGTGTAAATATTTTTTTGGATTGGAGACAAAGTAGGTAAGGTAGATAGATAAGGGTAGAGAGAGATAGGCAATTTTTTTTGTAATTTTTTTGTCTAAATGCTTTATATTTGCATTCAAATAAGTGGGATTATTTGTATTCAAATAGGGGGAAAATACTCATATTTAGACCAGGGTAGAAAATTAAATAATCACATCAAATAATTTTAATCACCGTGTATAATGAATATTATTAGATAAAACGCGTTATTAATACCGGGAAGCATAAAAATTTATTAGTTTCAGTAGAAATAAGAGATTTAAAGCATGTACAAGACGCTTTATATCAAAAGAAACAGTATTAACAAGCTCTACGTGTAATGTAATTATTCCGAGGAAAGAAACAAATGGAAATTACGTGCAAAATTTATATTAATTAACCCTATTTTAAGTAACCGGTATTAAACAGAACGTACAGATAATAATTAATATTTAGTTAGGATTCACTAAAATTTAAAGGGTATTAATTTTAATTGAAGTTAATTGAACCGTTAGTAACATATAATATCTATGAAAACTTGTAAAAACCCAATAAAATAAAGCTCTGAAAATTAATAGTATGTTTGAACACACCTGCGTATTTTAAAAGGCAATTTCAGTTTAATTTGTTTAGATAAACATGTCGATTCTAAGGATATTGGAAACGGTCAGATGCTTTAGCACGAAATACAAAACAGGGTTTATTTAAAAAGCTCATTCTGCGTAAATTTTGCAGATAATTAATGGTTTCAAAGAATCTTGGAGAAACCGGGACTTAATATTCACGAGAAGGTGCGATACGGGGTTATTTAACCCAGATAGTCCACATGGACTGAAATAATCGATAATAAGAAATATCAATTTGCACTAATAAGAACAGGGTAGATAGAGACAGTTAATATGCACAAGACCGAGACACATATAGTAAAAGGCGTGATTTAAGCAACGTCACGAGGGTCACAATTGGTTGAAAATAGGATGCAAATATCAGAGGTAGAAACAACGATTTCTGTATAAAATTTAATTAGTTATTCTCGGACATGTTTGCGTGCCGTGTGAGAATTTCTGAGATTTTCAACTGGCGAGTGCAAAATTCGTAAAAACCGACGCGCGGACTACGGACTGGGAACAGAGCAGGCGAAATTCTAGAAACTGGCCGTTTTGGGGAACAGACCGACAGACAGGCTAACCGCTATATATACGGAGGTTAATATGAACAAGCTCTCTTAGGTTTTCGACTTGATTGAACGCGTTAAACAGTGCTTTTTAGTTTTCCGGTTTTAATATTAAATAATTTAAACAGTTTGCTCGAATATTATGTGATTTAAAACAGCTTGTTCTTTACGTGCTACAATGAATGTACGTTAGTGCACTTAGAAAAGAAGATACAAGGTAATAAAGTTTAGTATCACTGTACCAATTGGTAAAATTTACTATGACAAATAAATACACAAAAGTAGGCAGTTTTGGCGTATCTTGGTGAAAGAAGTATGAATTTCTTTGTTATTTTTCGGGGGTATTAATACTTAAATGGTGCATAAACGTGTCTGGATTCACGAAACAAGGGTCAGATATACACAGAGGAGTTCCGGAAAAGCCCTGAAACAACTTTAAATAAATGGTGATGGAGAAAAATTTTTAAAGCGTTGAGAATCAGAAGCCGTAAATATAACCCAGTTGGAATGGTGTGATTAACAAAAGGGACGATGTACATTGAAGCTACGAGTGCAAGTAACCTTCAGGTAAATTATACTATTTTGTTTGAACTTTGAGATGTTGGTGTGTGTTGAATAACTTTCTAATTTGTTTATTTAAAATGGACAGTAGTGGAATTGTACTAACAATAATATTTTAATTTTAAGGTGAAATTTGCTTGTTTAAGTAGAAAGGGTATTTAGTATTGATGTTCTGGATTATGATAAAAATATGGGTATGTCTTTGAGCTCAATTAGACGAACCTGGTTAATTAACGTAAAGGGTGGTAGATGCTCCTTTGTACTCTGCATATATTGTTATAGTAATTAGTAGGCATCCTACAAGGACTTTAAATCTGGATGCACATTAAAATGAAAATAAATTTAATTTTGAAAGTTTCCGATATTAAAATTTATGCTGAATATTAATTTTGAAATTTTAATGTATGGTGAATATTGATGTAAATAGAGTTGACGTTGATGTTTGTGGTAGGAATGTGTTTGTTTTTATGTATGAGGATGAAAGCTATCTAGAGGAGCAGCCGAGGCGATTAACAGAAGAAAATCAACAGAACAGGTAATTCAAGAGGTTTCACAGCATTCTTGACGCCCAAAAGTGAGGCTCGATTATAAAGCGTAGCTCACGGATTTTGTAGGTTTCACAGCAATATATATATATATATATATATATATATATATATATATACATTATGATACAGAAATTCCAGTTCTTTTTTGACCGTTGTTGCATGTGCCATTGTCTGATAGGCACAACGAACGCCGGTTAATGGCCCGTTAAAACACAAAGATCATGATTTTACATGTGTACCACCACGCCTAAAAGAGGAAAAGAGGTCTCTAAAGTGTAATACTAGTAAAAATAAACATGTAATAATAGACAATTATTAGTAATATTAGTATTCTTATTATTATTTTCGACGGGTGATTCTAATGTTAAAAAGTAGGGTGTCGACTATACGACGAAATACGTTCGCAACGGTAAAACGTTTTATGGAGAGTTCATTTATATAATCCTAATAACAAAATAAATTTTTAGTTTAATAGTGAAGGTTTCAGTTATCAAACTAGGAATCCATTACTTTCAAACGCCATGCTCTATTGCCAAGGAAACACGAAATCGCAATAAAGCAAGGCTATATCAGGAATGGCATGTACAAATGAAATGTAATTTCAGTCATGCTTTTATTGAAAACCAATGAAAGCCAGAAAAATTTTAAACCGGATATAATAACACATCCGGACTATAGATCCATACGTTCCGGAAGCTAGCAGACGACCCTAACGTAAATGCAGTTTGTTGTTTGTATTTCAGAACATATTTCCTGCAAGTTGAATTTTGAACACAGCTGTCTTTCATTTCTACTTCGAAAATGTTTTTTCAAATGAAAGACGCTGATGTTTCGAATCTGCATTTAGAAAGACTCAAGATCATTCAGAGACCGTTTACTCCATTAATGTAACAAGGTTTTATTGAAATGTTTCTAGTAATTGTTTAAAATTACCTATTAGTCTGACATGCATATCACTACAGTTTTAAAAATTATATACTCTACAAAGTATATTTCATTAACTTCGCGTGATTCAAATAAAACAACTAACCAACTACAAAGTAAAACTGAGAACCTCCAATATCAGCAAGAATTCCAACAGGTGGGTATATTGATTAATTATAATATAAAGCTGCTTATGAAACTCTTTGAGAAAAAGTTCTCATAACACTTGATGAGATATAAAATTTTTATACTTTTATGGTCTTCCTTAAATTAAGTAAAACGTCTTTGCTTGTTAATTTACTTTGGCAAAGAATTTTAAACGGATTTACCATTAAGCCATCGTCGTGCTGGGTATTACGGTAAAGCGAAAAAATTTTTTCTGAAAAAGTCACGTCTATATATGCAGAAGTTGCTTTTTGGGACACATAATATAGGAGCAAAACTTGAGTTTTATATTTCGTCATCTTCAGACTTCTAGACGACATTAAAATTAAAAAAATAATTAGTTGCAAATTGTTTATTCCTATATATTAGGAAGTTGGATTTGGGGCACTTACATGTGTATGTAAATTTTGAGTTCTGTACGGCTTCATTCTTAGGTTGCTAGATGTCATTATCTTCTAAATAATTCTGGTAAAGGTTTTACTATCACTGAACGTATAAATATAAATCTCGAAATTAATTTCAGTGTTCCTCATCGCAATATCAGCAATCAGCATAGCAATCACTTACTCAAGCGTGTGATTATGAGACAAGTCAACGGGTATTTGACCTTGTCTTGTCATGCCATTTTTGAGAAATTGCTGCTTGTTTACGTGCCATGTGTTATTGTTGCTATGGTCCGGTTGTTCAATTGGAGTTTAAGCCAGATTAGTTAAGTAAGGTTTAAAAATAAAACTCTGCTTAAACTTCTTTGTGTTTTTCAATATTAAGCTTAACAAGGCCTGTCCTAAGCTTTATTGTCGCGACGATGTTTTAAATGTCCTTGTGCAAATCTCGTAGTTGTGATTTTAGACAGCTGTTTCTGTAGGAGTCCAACCTCGGAACAGAATTTTTTGTTTACTTCGTTACATTAGTTATTTATGTAATAAAATAATGGATGAAGAGCGCAAACAATCTAGTAATTTTACAAATGAAGAAGAAATTCTCCTAATTAATTTAATAAAGAAATTTAAAAATTATCTATAGTGTAAAAATCAGACACTGATGCTAATAGTTTGAAGTTTGAGGTATGGAAGAAAATTGAATTTGAATTTAATCCAGATGTCGATAGTAATTTTAGAGACACGCAAGTGCTTCAAAAAATATGACTATTTAAAAAAACAATAAAAAAAAGTTTGCCGATAAAAAACTGTATATTAAGGGAACGGGTGGGGTCCTATTATTACAACAGACATTGATGATGAGATTAAAGATCTACTGGGTAAGCGACTTAAAGGCGTGGAATCCAAATTTGGTTCTGATAAAGGTAAACCAAAATAATTCTATAAGACTAAACTTGAAGCTTCAACTTCAGAATTGGTTTACGAAGATTTAGATATGGATTATGTAGTAGAAGATGTGAAAATAAATGGATATTTGTACATCCAATTCACTGCAAAAATAGTGAAAGTTTTTCGGAAACAGTTCGCAAAGTACGTGCAACTTTCGGTCGCAACAATGCGCCAAATGAGTCGACAATTTGCCGTTCAATTAACAAGTTCGGCACGTTGATGGATGAGAAAGTCACTGTTCGTCGCCGTCCTTATTGGTCCTTCGAAAACATAGCCGCAGTGAAGAAAAGTGTGGTCGAGAATCCAGACACTTCCATTGGGCATTGTGGTCAAGAATTGAATATTATCAGACAGTTTGTACACGTAAAAGATTTAATTGACGCAAGAACTTAAGCCAAGGGACCATGCACAGTGACGTGAATTAATTGATGGGTTCTGGAGTACCATAATGTTGATGCGGATTTCTCGAAGAATATCATTTTTTCCGATGAGGCACATTTTCAACTGGACGGATATGTAAATAAGCAGAATACCCTATTTTGGGGTGCTGAAAATCCTCGTGTATTACTCGAAAACTAATGCATTTACCGTGAGTAACTGTTTCGTGCGCATTTTGGACTGACAGAGTTATTGACCCTCTTTCTTTGAAAATGCGGATGGAAATGCGCTAACTGTAGATGGTGTGCGGTATCTCAGAATATTCACTTCTTTTGGGTCATATTGGATCGAATTGATGTGGAAGATATGTTTTCTAACAAGACCGTGTCATCTCTCGGTTTGGAGATCAACACTGATCACCAAGATCGTGTGATTTAACGCAGATGGACTACTACCTTTGTGTCTACGTGAAGAAAAGGTGTATTTGTACAATCCACAAACAGCTGAACATTTAAAAAAAAAGATAAGGAACGTTATTGCCAAAACAAAGGAACTGTTATTCGAAAACGTTATCCAGAATTTTATGAAAAGAATGACCGTATACCAGAGATTTCATGATGGCCATTTGACTGACGTCAATTTCATGTTTAATCGCAACTATTCTTCTCAAGTTGAAATATAAATATTCGTTTACTTAGAAAAATTTAATTTGTTATTAGTATTTCTATTACTATTTTCTTTTATTGCAGATGCTGTTTACGACTAGTCTTTTACAACACCACAGAAGCACCTGTTTCAAAGCCTCTACAGAAATCGCACATAGATACAAAAAGATTTTAGTTAACTTAAATGCAGGTTCATATTTTCTGTCTATTGCAGAACATAAATCAGAACAAAAGCTACCAACATCTTTGCAGTAATGGACGGGTACTTGAATTGGTTTTGATTAATTTCTGCTCCGAGTTTGATTTAGTTAATTTTTGCTCCAATTTTTTTTATTGTTAGTGCCTAAGTTTCTGCATTACGCGCATTTCTCGGCCTGAAGCTACTTGCTTTTTTCTTCCTTTACGTTCGATCTATAGTTTATTTTTTCGGCTTTTGGTGTTCCTCATATGAGGATCGGCTTTCTTTATTTCTTGTATGGGTTCGATCTTCTTAAATTTTGATTTTGTTCTCTTCCGTGATTGCTAAATATCATTGGTTAGCTCATGTCAGATTGTAACGTATTTTTTTTTCAAGTTAGTTACACATTCCTTATAAATCTAATATCATGTTTCGATAATATAAAAACATAATTTATACTTGTCTGATCACAAAAAATAGTTTATAAGGTGTATAATAGATTATGCGCTCCTTCCCCTTTCGATGTCTAAGTTACAACACTAATCGTTTGTCTGTCATTTCGACTTCACTTTTCCATTAGCGCTTGAAGAAGTAAGCTGCTCCCCGGAGCATAGAAAAGTCAAAATGGTATTAAGGCACATGGCTTGGTGTCGCGTTCGTAAGAGAGGTTGATAAACGAATACCTTCGTGTCATGAAGTGGTTCCTGACAACTTTTGGTGAAGATTAATTTTATTTTGTATTCCACCATCGGTGAAGTCGGTTGATTCCTGCAGATGCGAAGAATATTGGAGTAATCCATCATTAAAACAGTTAGTATAAATAATTTGATAAAATTTATTAATTCGTCTTCCATAGTGCAATACCACATAAATAAAGCTTTATTTTAAAATTTAGAAAACATGAAAATTATTGGTCACATCTAAGGGAGATTTTATTTGGTTCGATAATATTTTGTTCTGAATGTCTTTAAAAATTCCAGCGTAAAATTCAGCATAATGGTATGGTTATTCATATTGCGTGTATTGCAGATGTGCTTAGATTTGTCGACATCTGATGTTGTTTGGTTCTGGTAAGAACGTTAAAGTTTTTTTTTGATTGAACTGTATTCACGCACGTGAGTGATTTTTAACCTTAATTTAATTTTTATTTATTCAAATGTCTTACGTATGATCAAAGGTTGATATTCTACTTAGATTTGGTTATTTTGAAATTTATTTTGTAAGAAACATCCCGTTTTATTTTCGTAACTTTACAAAATTTTAAAGATGGCTTCATTGTTGCCTATTATATTTGTTCCACAAGCAGACAGTTTTAGCTTCACTAAAAAATTCTTATTGACATTTGATGTCAAAATATCTAGTTAATTAATATAATTACCACATGCTATTCTATGTTACATTAATAATATTTTTGATTATTTTGAGGTCTTGCAATTTAATTTTAAGACATGATAAATTTTCGAAGGATATAAAGTTAAAGCTTATTCTTTGTTTGACTGCTACATTTTAGAATCACGTAAAATAATCTTGTTTCTTACTTTTAAAGTCGACTGTAGTACTACTGAAGGCTATAATTAAATTTGAGATTTAAATAATTAAGAAAGCAAATACCTTACAGTAAAGATACGTTGAAATATTGAGTTTAAAGATGTTCGTGTTTTTGAAGATAGAACAATACTAGTTTCTTTCCATGCAAATTTTTGTTGTAAATAGTAATGTTGAAGCAAGCTAAACCAATTTAATTAAATAGAATTTTTTTGTTTAATTCTTTTATTATTAAAAATTCAAAGGAAATTTCTTGGTTCTTAATAAGCAAAAAATTAACTCTGTCTAATGATAACATGTACCCTGGGTGTATATATTTTTGGAACTTAAAATCAAATATGTTATTTATTGGTGAATATTTTTAAGGAGACAAACGGTGTCCCAGTTGTGCATTTGTTTGTTCACAGGATATGCAAAGACATCTGTAATACATCTGATAAGTGACATTTTGGTAAGTGCTTTACAAGGTTAATATTTAGGTTTTGTGGCTACATAAGCCATGTAGACTTCAGGTTTTCGCATTTCCCTAATACAAATTACATGTATCTTCGTATGTTGTTGTATTGAAAAATATGGTGGCGCTCGTTTTCTATATTTTTGGTCATTTGTCAACCCATGACCCAAGCTCATGATCTACCTAGAGCTAACACTCTACTAGCTATTTATCTCTAGTGAGTTTTCCTTTTCCTCAAGCCGTTTTCCATCCAACTTTATCTTGGGCTTCCCTCATTAACAAGAAATTCTCAATCTTGTTATATCAGATAAGGTAGGCGTTTATGGTATATGCAGGTCCAATTTGCTATCTGATATTCACGAGGGATTATATAGTTTGTAAGATTATTGGACTTGTGTTGTCGCCAATAATCCTAGTCTATTGAAAACGCAGGCGCCCAAGATTTTTCTTTTTCTTCCTGCCCTCTTGGTACATCTTGTTCTCCCCATCAAGTCTATAGTTGATTTCTTTCTCGAATTTTTTTTATTCTACAGCCCTATTCTAATTTCTATTATGTTGTTTCGCTTCCATTGGTGTTCCTGAAATTTATCCGTCGGATATATTTTAAAGTGTCATGTATTTGGAATAATTTTTTTTCTTGAGCTTTTATTGAGTTACGGTTAGCCTTTATTTAGTTACTTTCTATTAATTTCTATCTTGTTCGTATTCAAAATGATTTCTTTTTCGGTTTCCCACCCAGGTCTTTTTATGTGGTAGTGGAATTTGAAATTTTCTGGTTACCCAAACACTCATAATGTACATGATTTTTTGGGACGGGTCGAAGAACTCCGACGAACTCAACATGTGTCATAATTGCAGTTATTTGAGTCTGCAGTAGACTTGTTCGAGGCTAAAGCGTTACTTTGGTATCGTGGTTACCGGCATAAATTTTCTGAATGGAAGTCGTCCAATTTACTGATTCAACATTTTAAACCCCCGAATTTTGCTTATCAGTTTGCTACTACAAAGAAAAATACTTTTGCTTCACGTGACCGATTTCTTAAGATTTCTCCAATGCTTACGGGTAGATCAGATACTTCTTCCGTACGTTCTACTGTTCTTCTTCCTAGTTCTGTTTCTACTCGTCAGGTCATCTGTTTTAATTGCGACAAACCTGGTCATGCTTCGACACGCTCTACTCGTCCTCTAGTACTCCATTGCAATGGTTGCGGATATAAGAGAGTTTCCCGCCGCAACTGACCACACTATCATCCTACTACTAATAGGTCTTCGAATAATACTTCAAGTTCGGCCCTCACAGCTAGATGCTTAATTTCTCCTGCTGCTAACTCTACGTTCTCTTCTGTATCTCATTCAGGTCATCCGGTTTCTAAAATCAAACCATACCCTTCTACGGCAAATGCAGCTTCGAACAAACTTTCTTCCGTTTCTAGTTCTACATCCTATCCTACTCCTCCTTCTGCTCGCCCTACTTATTCACTCTCGCCCCAAACTGCGCCTCCAACACCAGTGCAACCCATACTTCGAATTAGTGACTTGCAGCTAGCTTCTCAAGAGTTGGTGCCCGCTTTCTTAAACGATTCTATCCAAGAAATTCCTGTCGTGTCTGCGAACACAAATGTCGCTGAAGTAACGATAACTTCTAATTCAGTCCACGAAGGTCTTCTTGAAGTTCATGAATTTGTATTTTTAATGTCTGTTGCTGTTGCTGTCAAAATTTTACATGTTCCTGCTTTCTTAAATGCTTCTACTCAAGAAATTTCTACCGTGTCTGCAATAACAGCCGTAGCTGAAGTGAAGATAACTTCTAGTACGGATAGAGAAGGTCCTGTGGAAGTTAGCGAACCCGTAGCTGTGATGCGTGTTGCTGTTGTGGTCAAAGTTTTACCTGATCCTGTTTGGTTACCTACTCTTACTCATTTTTCTCATGCTGACAAGATGTTACTTGCTTCTGTTCTTTTAGTTGAGGTTGGTGACATCCTAGCTGATGTTCTGTTATCTAATGTTGACGGTCAACCTGATTCTACTTTCTCATCTATGGTGTATGAAGATCTTCCTGATACTATTTGTTCTTGTAAGGTGGATATTCCTACAACCAATGCTGTTTTCTTTACTAACAGTGATACTTCTAGTCCTTTATCTGAGGTCGATGAAATTTTATCTGCTTCTGTCCCTTTCTCTAACGTAACTGAAGTGTGCTCTGCGTGTGTTTCTTTTCGTAAGGTTGACTCTCGTACAGCTCATACTTTTTTCTTTTCTACCGTTGACTTTCTTACCATCAATTCTGAAAACAAACAACCTTCTTTCATAACGTGTCCTGAGTTCCGTAAATTACGACAACCACTACTATCTTACCCTCGCCACCAGTTTCTCAACCTCGTGCTACAACTGATACACCCCCTGCTGCTCCTGTTTGGCAGAAGACTGCCCAAAAGAGACAGCTATCAGTCTATGCTCCTTCTGAAACAAAAGATATATGTCGGCGAAATCCTAATGTCCTTGATCTCGTTTCGTTTTCCTTTTGGCCGTGTAAACGCCTTAAGCCCAATATCTAGTTCTCGCGCCCCAGATTCTTATGCCGACTTTGCTCTCCTTCGGACTTGATTTTTGGATGTTACGATTTCGTTTTACTTCCTTGTTTTGCTAGGTTTTCTTTAGTTTTTTTTTGCTTTTCCTTAAATCCACCTGTCGTTAAGAGGCGACTACAGCGTTCCAACACAACACATACACACACGCATACTTTATACATGCACACCACATCACACACACTTATTACACACCTACACACACCCACACTTTATACACGCACAACACATACACACACATTCTTACACACTCACATACACCCACACATATATACACACACGCACGCACACACACACCTACTCATACATAACTACACTGGGATTCTGTTTTATTTTCTTTTGGTTTTGTACTTGGTGCTTGGTGTTATTCTTTTTGATTTTTTTTTCTCGTTCTTTTCGTTCCACATTCCTCTCCTTTTTTCTGTTGCTGGTCTTCTTTGCTGTCCGTCCCTAATCCGATTGTGTTTCTTCCATCCGCTCCTGTGGTAGGTGCTTTCTAGTTCGTACTTCTTTCTTCGGAAACCACGACTTAGTCAACTTTAGGACTAGTTAGCATTTCTTTTCCTTGGTTCTTCGGTTTTGGTCATCACAGTTAGTAGTACATCGTTTTATTTTACCAGCGCTCTACCGCTCTTCCTCTCGTTCTATTATAGCTGTCCCTTTGTTTGCTTAAAGCTTGACCTTTGGGTCCTGTTTTGGTTTGCACTGTTGGTTTTCTTTCTCGTTCCTTTTTCTTTCTTCAGGTTGATAACCTTACTGTTTCTTTTGAGAAACATTCGCCCTTTGACGACTCCGCAGTGCTGAGGCCATTCCACTTTAGTCCTCCTTGATTGCTTATTAACCGTCTTCCCTTCCTTTCTTCTTTTATTTCTCTCTTTTTCTCTTTCTATTATTGGCCCATCGAGCCGGATTTTGTTTGGTATCTGTGTTTGTTTTCTTTCCTATCCGGAATCTGTTGTGGTCAGTCTTGTGGTTATTTTGGGGTTTTTTTTTCCTGGGTTTTTGTTGTTTCCGTTACGAATGTTCTTTTAGGTTGAAGCAAACTTTTTTCTTTTTCGTTTTGTTTTTCGCTTTCCTACCCCGACCTGTTAATTTTGTTAAGGGGGATTTGTTACGTTTATTTTGCAACATAAATTAAATACCCTTTTTATCCCTGGTTAAGTTATTATCTGCTCAAATAAATTCCATTTCTATTCTTAAATTCTCCAACAATACCCTATATAGTGTACCTGTTCAGAATAAGCCCGCTTTAAAATAATTTTAACTCAAATCCATTTTGCTTTTAAAACAAAAATTCATTCAATAAATTTAATAGTCAATGCTTTGTTTTAGGTATCTGTTAATTTGTTAAACATTCCGATTGCGTATAATTGCTTCTCTTGTGGTTCCCATCTAAAACTTGTCAAAATGATGGATCCTACTATTATTTGATAGTTTGTTTTTCAGTTCGTTAATCGCGCTTTGATAACGCGAAGATTGCAGTTCAAACTCGTGTTATTTGAACCAATTTGTAATTTGATTCCGCAGCTTGTGCGTTGAAATATTTTCTACATTACTTTAAGAGCAAAGCACGTTTTTTGTTCGACAAGCAGGAGGTATCTTGCGTGTATCGGTGAGTTTTTAGCGCTTACCCAATCTAATCAGATTCTCTTTTAGTTCTTAGCTGGAGGTCAAATTGGTTCTTTTTATGTAGGTCCAACTGTTATTTGCCACAGATCAACTGCCGTTGCCTGTAGATCGGTAGTGCCGTTATGGTAACAGGGTAAATAGGTCCCTATGACCGTGGGTATGCGGTGCTGAGTCACTCCCGATGGCGTGCAAGCTAAGTATCTCGACACATACAGGCATGCAACTTGTTTTCTTTTGTGTACATCAAGGGAATATTTCTTATCAGCGTTTGGTGTAGTTACGTGATAAGGAACGTGAACTGTAGGACTATTGTTTGTTGCTGCGAATCGATATTATCGCTCTACTGGTGTGATGTACCATTGTTAAAAATGTTTGACAAAACTTCCCACATGCTTATTCCTTTCTACCGATTAGTATATGTTACAAAAGCTATTATGTACAATATAAAAAAATGTTTGACAAAAGCTCTCACACATTAATTCTTTTCTACTGATTAGTTTATTTTACAAAAGGTGTTATGTGCAATTTTAAAAATGCTCGACAAAAGCTCTCATGTTTATTTTCTACTGATCAGTTTGATTTTGTGTAAAATACGAGATGCGCACTTTGTATATAAAGTACTAAATGTTCGTCTAACAAAATTGTTTGCTTTGAAATAGTAACGCTTAATTAATTTTTTTGTTTGTTTGTGCAGAATCCTTTATTTACTTTTATTGTTAATAGATAATCGTGGGAGACGTGCTTTTTTTTTGTTTTTTTTTTGTATTTAGCTGAATCCCCCACTTTCCGCGTTTGGCAGTTAGCCTGGTATTTACGCTTCTTCCGGCTACGTCGAGGTACGTAGCAACTGCACGGCAGGTTTTGTCAAACAGAAACGTTGGAGAAATTCTTTATAAATCCAAACTTCAAACGGATTAAGCCTATACCTAAAAACTGGTGATTTTCTTTAGGGAAATAATAAATTAAATAACTCCAAGAACGTTTGAACGTTAATAAGGATTTTCGAGAATTGGTGCATATTATTGGAATTGGAATCGTGCAAATACTACTACATTCTAAGAATAGATAATTTTGTATATATAAGGATACGCTTATTAAATAAAGTCATTCATAAATTCAATTGTGAAATGTCATTTTGATGTAAGTCGCGAGCTGTTGCTCTGCAAAGATGATATTTGTAGGATGGAGAAAGCATACCGTAATTTAATAATTACAATATTTCCATAAATCAAGAAGCAAAGTTTTAAATATGACTTGATGTTAAGAAAATGGAAATTATTAAATTCAATTATATACAATGAAAATGGGAAATGGTTCGATAAAAAAAGCTATTAAAATTTGTTTTTGAATAACCAAACCGAAGATGCACATTGGTTTCAAAATGGAGATTTTATGCATCATCCGATAAGCTGATTTGGTCGTCAATTTAAAACAAGAAGATATTTAATTACGAATTGGATAAAAAAGCGCTTCGTGAATTTTTGCAAGTATTAATTGTTTGTAACTGATATATAAATTTTGTCATTTAGTTAAGATAGAATAAGTTACAATCATTTTATTTTTGTAAGGATTTTTACTAGGAAAGTTTGTGTTCATAGTTCGAAACAGTCTGACCTTTTTAATAGATTATCTATCAAGGATTTTTTTGGCTAAAACAAACCTTACAAATGTGAGAATCATAACCTAGTAAACCATCCATAAGGGAAAAAATTTAGTTTTGTAAATTTAAATAAGGTAACAAAAATTTTTTATAATTAAGTAAATAAGTACTTGTTAGAAATAACTTGATATTTAAAAGAAACATGTTGTAGATATTATATCTGCTTCTGTATGAGCGAAAATATTTTATGTATAAATGCTTTGTGATATTGCTGTTTGATTTTATTTTTGATAACTCTCATGTTTTCGTTAAGCTAGCGAGGCAAAATTGGAAAAGAAGGTAAGTGAATAATTTCAAATTTTAGAATTTGCAGTATCTGTATCACAGCAATCGTTTGGCGACGCATCAAAGCGAGGCGTTGTCACAGCACTCTTTTAGTGACGTTCCAACGCGGGGCTTATTACATCAATATATATTATCGTGTAATTTGTAAGTTCAATTTGGTTTTTTAGGTATTTAAGGTAACGATTATTCAACTTAAGGTTAAGAATTTAGAGTTAATTTGATTTTAGTTTTAGCTTTGCATTTATTTGCAAGGAAATATTATAATATTTATAAAGTAAGCCGATAAAGGTTAAAAATTTATCAACAAGAGCAATTAGTTAGTGTACAAAATAAAAATGCCGCTTTAATTATAAAACAGTATACAATGGTTTAAAAGCTTTCAAAATTTGCTTTAGCGTACGATCGATAATTTTAAGGGCTTCTGTTAATAATATGGTAACATTTCAGTACCGTTTAGCGTAAAATATTAAAAAAAGACGCGAGTTTGTTAGGGATAGGAAAAAAAATCAATAATTTCCACAAACGTAAATAAACGTTAAAAACGTATACGGATCGATATCACAAACAAGGACGGACCTTGTAACAGCACATACAAGAAGGAGACGCAAAAGTGGAAAATCAGTTAGACTTCGTAACAAACAGGGAAATAAAAGGTAGTTCTGAAGCTATTAGCGAGAGTGAGATGAAAGATGTTTGTATCGGTCGAAAATAGGGAGAGGAATTAAGAAATATAATTGGACGTTACAAGTGGATTCGTAGCAGTTTAAAAGTTAGAGGGCACTTATCCGAGCGGGGTTCGTAATAACGAAACAAGAGGAAATATGGTTATATGTAAGAGGAAGAAAAAAGGACTAAGTTCGTTTCAATTGTAAGGCGTCATCTACCTGGAACGATTTTCTCGGTATTTTCTGTGTTCGTGCATTAAACTTCATGGAGGGTAAAACCTCGTTGATGTTTGTTTCGAAATTAGGTAGAATTTTGTGGCTGCTACGCTGGTGGTGACAGTGTAGCTATAAAAAATCAAGGTTGAAGTTTTGTTTAACCGTTTGAGAATTCTTATATAATAGCAAGCCCAAGGTAAAGTAGGATGGAAAATGGCTTTTAGAAAAAGAAAACTCTTGAAGGACTTTTAACTAACTGGGTTTTGACCCGCGGTCGCATGAGATTGGGTCAGTGGGTTTATTAAAGTTAGAAAATAAAATAATGGACGTCACCTAAATTTTTTTATAATGCAACTGACTGAATCAACTTGCAAAAGAAAGGAAAATTTGGAAACCTAAATTGTCACTAACCTCTCTAAATACAAAGTTTGATTACCACAAATATGTTACTTAACTCGGGTCGTCTTTGTCAATGGACTGATGAAGTTCTAGGACGACTCTGAAACATAAACACTTCCAACATAGATACCATTTATATCTTATAATCCTGTATGAACACGAAATTTTTATTTCAGTTTCAATTAGTTTTCAATGTATCATTATATGTATTTTTAGCGAGTGAAATCTTTCAACTACCTTAGCACTTTTGGGGAAATTTAATAATTCTTCAATAATAAACTGAAGTCAAAAATAATTCTATATTTCCATGTTTTATTTACACAGAAGGAGTAAAACCAAATTTTAAATTTTAATTACTACTAAGTCTTAATATGATTTGTTACTTTATGCTACAATATTTATTTTAATAATTAATAGTCTGGGGTAGAGCTACGAAAGACTTTACATTCATTTAAAATTACTCAACTTTCAACAAAATTATTAAATATTTAATTTCAGTTTAACCTTTACCTTTCTGGTATTAGGCTTTGTTAAGTGAACATCTTGACATATAATTTGAAGTGAACAAGATAAACAGTATCACTAAAATTGAATATTGAACTTGACTTTGCAACTAACAGGGAACAATAATTACTTATTTGTACATAATACTTTTTTTATGAAGCCGGTAAAATTTACTAATAATTTATAAATTTGAGCACATCATTAATTACATAAAATTGTTCAATAAATTATAAACATTACGAATTTAAAAAAGGAATAAGCCTTTTAACAAAGTATGTCTCAAAATTATTCATGAACGATCAATTAGTTGATTCCATACAGCAATATGAGGTAATTTACAACCTTTCAAAAAATCACTACATATATACGGTATGAGTCATCGTAAAACGCAGCATACTCTTAAAAAATTAAATGATCTTACCAAATGGCGGCAAATGACCTGTTAACCTTCAACCACCTGCTAATCAACCAACAATTCATAGCATTCTTAAATGCGCACGGGAAATCCAATTTTGTCCAATATAACAGCATACAATTTATATTAATTGGGTTCCATGAAAGTAAAATTTAACTTGAGCATAAACTAAATTGCACTGTAATAAATTTCATTATAAAATTAAATTAGTTTCATATTCACACTAACCGTTGCGAAGATAGCGTTATAATTGGCACATGAGTTGCTTCAGACAACTCTTAATCTTTTGCATATTTTATTCCGACGTTTCCTCCAGGAAAACTTAATTTTTTGGCGCTTTCTTGCCTGACTGATAACGGCAAGTGACCTATCACTTCAACAAGAAAACGAAAAGTGACTACCTGTCACGAATAGACGATCAAACTTGTATATCTTAGATGTTATAACTAAAGGAGTACGCGAACATAGTTTGTAAATATGTTATCAGCTGGAACCACATAATACGCTGCAGGTTGCAATTCCGAATGAAATTGTACTGTGCCTTAAAAATTTGTTGAATTATTAAATATTCAAGAGTATAGAATTAATAATAGAATAAAACGTTGTTAAGTAAAAACTAAAATAGCGAATTTATAGCAGTAATGTCGACAAATAGTATTGTTAGAAATTTTAAATGTTACACTATTTTGGGTGTTGGAGCGTAGAAAGGCGTTCTTAAATGGAATTTTAATGGTGAATGCATCATGTATTAAGTTGTTGATCATAAATGGATTTGTAATGTGAGATTTTGAAGGTTTGGATGCACTTGTTATCGTAAATTAGGAGAAATTTAGATAGCAGCGTGCCGAGAGGAATGGTGATTCAACTTGGGGAGTGGTTCCAGAGCCTAGAGTAATTCTAGACGGCAACTTCTTCGAGGGCTGGTTTGCAGATGCTTGCAGTATAATGGTTATCAGGCAACGAATTTTATAAAACATTGTTGTGCTGTTTATTTGAAGTGTTTTTAACTCTTTTGTGCTTTTGAGTGATTATTTCTATGAATCTGATGAACTGAAATTTTTATTGAACTTTATATGTAAATAAAAACAGGTATATGTAGAGAGGGATAACTAATGTAAGGACAACCAGGCTGTTTGTACAAAGTAAAGGGGACTTTTACTATAGCGGTGCCATAATGTTGCACATAGGTTTAAAGAGCTTTACTGTGAGCTCATATTAAGATAAAGGTTAAAGTCAGCTATGAGGATAGCCCGTTTACTTTAATAGGGTATATGTGTGATGAAAATATTTAATACGAACACATTCTTAAAAATGATTTGTTTCCAATCAAAGTTATATTATTGTGTGAAATGAAAAGAGTTTTGGAAGATGTAGATTTTATTTCGTGTAAATAGAGTGTGATGCAATTTGTAGTTGCGTTATTTTGAGTAGGATTGAAGGGAAGTATTTTTTTTTAAATTAGAGTTGAGATTCCACAGTCCAGGTAAGCATCTTGGAAAGTTTTTCATAAGCATTTAGGTAAGAGCGGAATAGCCGAGGTAAACTTCACAATATAATGACGCCCAAAGTGAGCGGCTCGAGTAAATACAAAGAAAGCTTCACAATAATATATATATATATATATATATATATATATATATTATTGTGAAGCTTTATATATATACCTTACGATACAGAAATTCCTTTTCTTTTTTGACCCTTGTTGCACGTGCCATTGAACGAACACCGGTTAATGGCCCGTTAAAACACAAAGATCATTATTGTACATGTGTACCACCACGCCTAAAAGAGGAAAAGAGGTCTCTAAAGTGTAATACTAGTGAAAATAAACATGTAATAATAGACAATAATTAGTAATATTAGTATTCTTATTATTATTTTCGACCGGTGATTCCAATGTTAAAAAGTAGAGTGTCGACTATATGACGAAATACGTTCGCAACGGTAAAACGTTTTATGGAGAGTTCATTTATATAATCCTAATAACAAAATAAATTTTTAGTTTAATAGTAAAGGTTGCAGTTATCAAACTAGGAATCCATTACTTTCAAACGTCATGCTCTATTGCCAAGGAAACATGAAATCGCAATAAAGCAAGGCTATATCAAGAATGGCATGTACAAATGAAATGTAATTTCAGTCATGCTTTTATTGAAAACCAATGAAAGCCAGAAAAATTCTAAACCGGATATAATAACACATCCGGACTATAGATCTATACGTTCCGGAGACTAGCAGATTACCCTAACGTAAATGCAGTTTGTTGTTTGTACTTCAGAACAGATTTCCTGCAAGTTGAATTTTGAACACAGCTGTCTTTCATGTCTACTACGAAAATGTGTTTTCAAATGAAAGAAGCTGATGTTTCGAATCTGCATTTAGAAAGACTCAAGATCATTCAGAGACCGTTTACTCCATTAATAAAACAAGGTTTTATTGAAATGTTTCTAGTAATTGTTGAAAATTACCTGTTAGTCTGACATGCTTACCACTACAGTTTTAAAAATTATATACTCTACAAAATCTATTTCATTAACTTCGCGTGATTCAAATAAAACAACTAACCAACTACAAAGTAAAACTGAGAACCTGCAATATCAGCAAGAATTCCAACAGGTGGATATATTGATTAATTATAATACAAAGCTGCTTATGAAATTCTTTGAGAAATAGTTCTCATAACACTTGATGAGATATAAAAATTTTTTATACTTTTACGGTCTTCCTTAAATTAAGTAAAACGTCTTTGCTTGTTAATTTACTCTGGCAAAGAGTTTTAAATAGATTTACCATTAAGCCATCGTCGTGCTGGGTATTACGGTAGAGCGAAAAAAATTTTTTTTGAAAAAGTCACGTCTATATATGCAGAAGTTGCTTTTTGGGGCACATAATATAGGAGCAAAACTTGAGTTTTATATTTCGTCATCTTCAGACTTCTAGACGACATTAAAATTAAAAAAATAATTAGTTGCAATTTGTTTATTCCTATATATTAGGAAGTTGGATTTGGGGCACTTACATGTGTATGTAAATTTTGAGTTCTGTACGGCTTCATTCTTAGGTTGCTAGATGTCATTATCTTCTAAATAATTCTGGTAAAGGTTTTACTATCACTGAACGTATAAATATAAATCTCGACATTGATTTCAGTGTTCCTCATCGCAATATCAGCAATCTGCATAGAAATCATTAACTCAAGCGTGTGATTATGAGACAAGTCAACGGGTATTTGACCTTGTCTTGTCATGCTATTTTTGAGAAATTGCTGCTTGTTTACGTGCCCTGTGTTATTGTTGCTATGGTCCGGTTGTTCAATTGGAGTTTAAGCTAGATTAGTTAAGTAAGGTTTAAAAATAAAACTCTGCTTAAATTTCTTGGTGTTTTTTAATATTAAGCTTAACAAAGCTTGTCCTACGCCCTATTGTCGCGACGATGTTTTAAATGTCCTTGTGCAGGTTTCGTAGTTGTGATTTTAGACAGCTGTTTCTGTAGGAGTCTAACCTCGGAACAGAATTTTTGGTTTACTTCGTTACATTAGTTATTTATGTAATAAAATAATGGATGAAAAGCGCAAACAATCTAGTAATTTTACAAATGAAGAAGAAATTCTTCTAATTAATTTAATAAAGAAATTTAAAAAATTATCTATAGTGTCAAAAATCAGACGCTGATGCTAATAGGTTGAAGTTCGAGGTATGGAAGAAAATTGAATTTGAATTTAATCAAGATGTCGATAGTAATTTTAGAGACACGCAAGTGCTTCAAAAAATATAGCTATTTAAAAAAACAATAAAAGCTGTATATTAAGGGAACGGGTGGGGTCCTTATAAAACTATTATTACAACAGACATTGATGATGAGATTAAAGATCTACTGGGTAAGCAACTTAAAGGCTTGGAATCCAAATTTGGTTCTGATAAAGGTAAACCAAAATAATTCTATAATGACTAAACTTGGAGCTTCAACTTCAGAATTAGTTTATGAAGATTTTGATATGAATTATGTAGTAGAAGATGTGAAAATAAATGGATATTTGTACATCCAATTCTATAATTATGTTAAGCAACTTACTAATCCAGATCGGTAGTTCTTTCATTAAACTTAAAACATTTGGTAGAAAATTGTGCCAGTTAATAGTGAATATTCTTTTTCATTTCAGAAGAAACATCGGAAATATGTGCCGATATTAATTTGCCTTCAACTGCGGAAGTGGCAGAAACCAGTACAAGTAACTGAAGGGTATCTAAACAAGAGCGTCGGATTTGAATTTGCCGCCATTGTGTTTGTGCGTGTAAAGCGTTGGTTGTTTATTTTTGACGACTGTCATCTATAGACCACGCGATTAGAAGTTATGGAAAATTATTCAAACGAGCAATATTTAATTATTGTGAAAATTCACTGCAAGAATAGTGAAAGTTTTTCGGAAACAGTTCGCAAAGTACGTTCAACTTTCGGTCGCAACAATGCGCCAAATGAGTCGACAATTTGCCGTTCAATTAACAAGTTCGACATGAGAAGATCACTGTTCGTCGCCGTCCTTATTGGTCCTTCGAAAACATGGCCGCAGTGAGGAAAAGTGTGGTCGAGAATCCAGACACTTCCATTGGGCATTGTGGTCAAGAATTGAATATTACCAGACCCACTCTGCAATGAATTTTGAGAAAAGACCTGAGTTTGTACACGTAAAAGATTTATTTGACGCAAGAACTAAAGCCAAGGGACCATGCACAGTGACGTGAATTAATTGATGGGTTCTGGAGTACCATAAAGTTGATGCGGATTTCTCGAAGAATATTATTTTTTCCTATGAGGCACATTTTCAACTGGACAGGTATATAAATAAGCAGAATACCCTATTTTGGGGTGCTGAAAATGCTCGTGTATTACTCGAAAAACTAATGCATTTACCGTGAGTAACTGTTTCGTGCGCATTTTGGACTGACAGAGTTATTGGACCTTCTTTCTTTGAAAATGCGGATGGAAATGCATTAACTGTGGATGATGTGCAGTATTTCAAAATATTCATTTCTTTTGCGTCAAATTGGATCGAATTGATGTAGAAGATATGTTTTCCAACAAGACCGTGTCATCTCTTGGTTCGGAGATCAACACTGATTACCAAAATCGTGCGATTTAACGCCGATGGATTACTATCTTTGTGTCTACGTAAAGAAAAAGGTGTGTTTGTACAATCCACAAACAGCTGAACATTTTAAAGAAGAGGTAAGGCACGTTATTGCCGAAACAAAGGAACAGTTATTCGAAAACGTTATCCAGAATTTTCTGAAAAGAATGACCGTATACCAGAGATTTCATGATGGCCATTTGACTGACGTCAATTTCATGTTTAATCGCAACTATCCTTCTCACGTTGAAATATAAATATTCGTTTACTTAGCAAAAATTTAATCTGTTACTAGTATTTCTATTACTATTTTCTTTTGTTGCAGATGCTGTTTACGACTAGTCATTTACAACACCACAGAAGCACCTGTTTCAAAGCCTCTACAGCAATCGCACGTAGATACAAAAAGATTTTAATTAACTTAAATGCAGGTTCGTACTTTCTGTCTATTGCAGAACATAAATCAGAACAAAAGCTACCAACATCTTTGCAGTAATGGACGGGTACTTCGAATTGGTTTTGATTAATTTCTGCTCCGAGTTTGATTTAGTTAATTTTTGCTCCAATTTTTTTTATTGTTAGTGCCTAAGTTCCTACATTACGCGCATTTCTCGGCCTGAAGCTACTTGCTTTTTTCTTCCTTTACGTTCGACCTATTGTTTATTTTTTTTTCGGCTTTTTGGTGTTCCTCATATGAGGATCGGCTTTCTTTATTTCTTGTATGGGTTCGCTCTTCTTAAATTTTGATTTTGTTCTCTTCCGTGATTGCTAAATATCATTGATTAGCTCATGTCAGATTGTAACGTATTTTTTTTTCAAGTTAGTTACACATTCCTTATAAATCTAATATCATGTTTCGATAATATAAAAACATAATTTATAATTGTCTGATCACAAAAAATAGTTTATAAGGTGTATAATAGATTATGCGCTCCTCCCCTTTCGATGTCTAAGTTATAACACTAATCGTTTGTCTGTCATTTCGACTTCACTTTTCCATTAGCGCTTGAAGAAGTAAGCTGCTCCCCGGAGCATAGAAAAGTCAAAATGGTATTAAGGCACATGGCTTGGTGTCGCGTTCGTAAAAGAGGTTGATAAACGAATACCTTCGTGTCATGAAGTGGTTCCTGACAACTTTTGGTGAAGATTAATTTTATTTTGTATTCCACCATCGGTGAAGTCGGTTGATTCCTGCAGATGCGAAGAATATTGGAGTAATCCATCATTAAAACAGTTAGTATAAATAATTTGATAAAATTTATTAATTCGTCTTCCATAGTGCAATACCACAGAAATAAAGCTTTATTTTAAAATTTAGAAAACATGAAAATTATTGGTCACATCTAAGGGAGATTTTATTTGGTTCGATAATATTTTGTTCTGAATGTCTTTAAAAATTCCAGCGTAAAATTCAGCATAATGGTATGGTTATTCATATTGCGTGTATTGCAGATGTGCTTAGATTTGTCGACATCTGATGTTGTTTGGTTCTGGTAAGAACGTTAAAGTTTTTTTGATTGAACTGTATTCACGCACGTGAGTGATTTTTAACCTTAATTTAATTTTTATTTATTCAAATGTCTTACGTATGATCAAAGGTTGATATTCTACTTAGATTTGGTTATTTTGAAATTTATTTTGTAAAAAACATCCCGTTTTATTTTCGTAACTTTACAAAATTTTAAAGATGGCTTCATTGTTGCCTATTATATTTGTTCCACAAGCAGACAGTTTTAGCTTCACTAAAAAAAATTCTTATTGACATTTGATGTCAAAAATATCTAGTTAATTAATATAATTACCACATGCTATTCTATGTTACATTAATAATATCTTTGATTATTTTGAGGTCTTGCAATTTAATTTTAAGACATGATAAATTTTCGAAGGATATAAAGTTAAATCTTATTCTTTGTTTGAATGCTACATTTTAAAATCACGTAAAATAATCTTGTTTCTTACTTGTAAAGTCGACTGTAGTACTACTGAAGGCTATAATTAAATTTGAGATTTAAATAATTAAGAAAGCAAATACCTTACAGTAAAGATACGTTGAAATATTGAGTTTAAAGATGTTCATGTGTTTGAAGATAGAACAATACTAGTTTCTTTCCATGCAAATTTTTATTGTAAATAGTAATGTTGAAGCAAGCTAAACCAATTTAATTAAATAGAATTTTTTTGTTTAATTCTTTTATTATTAAAAATTCAAAGGAAATTTCTTGGTTCTTAATAAGCAAAAAATTAACTCTGTCTAATGATAACATGTACCCTGGGTGTATATATTTTTGGAACTTAAAATCAAATATGTTATTTATTGGTGAATATTTTTAAGGAGACAAACGGTGTCCCAGTTGTGCATTTGTTTGTTCACAGGATATGCAAAGACATCTGTAATACATCTGATAAGTGACATTTTGGTAAGTGCTTTACAAGGTTAATATTTAGGTTTTGTGGCTACATAAGCCATGTAGACTTCAGGTTTTCGCATTTCCCTAATACAAATTACATGTATCTTCGTATGTTGTTGTATTGAAAAATATGGTGGCGCTCGTTTTCTATATTTTTGGTCATTTGTCAACCCATGACCCAAGCTCATGATCTACCTAGAGCTAACACTCTACTAGCTATTTATCTCTAATGAGTTTTCCTTTTCCTCAAGCCGTTTTCCATCCAACTTTATCTTGGGCTTTCCTCATTAACAAGAAATTCTCGATCTTGTTATATCAGATAAGGTAGGCGTTTATGGTATATGCAGGTCCAATTTGCTATCTGATATTCACAAGGGATTATATAGTTTGTAAGATTATTGGACTTGTGTTGTCGCCAATAATCCTAGTCTATTGAAAACGCAGGCGCCCAAGATTTTTCTTTTTCTTCCTGCCCTCTTGGTACATCTTGTTCTCCCCATCAAGTCTATAGTTGATTTCTTTCTCCAATTTTTTTTATTCTACAGCCCTATTCTAATTTCTATTATGTTGTTTCGCTTCCATTGGTGTTCCTGAAATTTATCCGTCGGATATATTTTAAAGTGTCATGTATTTGGAATAATTTTTTTTCTTGAGCTTTTATTGAGTTACGGTTAGCTTTTATTTAGTTACTTTCTATTAATTTCTATCTTGTTCGTATTCAAAATGATTTCTTTTTCGGTTTCCCACCCAGGTCTTTTTATGTGGTAGTGGAATTTGAAATTTTCTGGTTACCCAAACACTCATAATGTACATGATTTTTTGGGACGGGTCGAAGAACTCCGACGAACTCAACATGTGTCATAATTGCAGTTATTTGAGTCTGCAGTAGACTTGTTCGAGGCTAAAGCGTTACTTTGGTATCGTGGTTACCGGCATAAATTTTCTGAATGGAAGTCGTCCAATTTACTGATTCAACATTTTAAACCCCCGAATTTTGCTTATCAGTTTGCTACTACAAAGAAAAATACTTTTGCTTCACGTGACCGATTTCTTAAGATTTCTCCAATGCTTACGGGTAGATCAGATACTTCTTCCGTACGTTCTACTGTTCTTCTTCCTAGTTCTGTTTCTACTCGTCAGGTCATCTGTTTTAATTGCGACAAACCTGGTCATGCTTCGACACGCTCTACTCGTCCTCAAGTACTCCATTGCAATGGTTGCGGATATAAGAGAGTTTCCCGCCGCAACTGTCCACACTATCATCCTACTACTAATAGGTCTTCGAATAATACTTCAAATTCGGCCCTCACAGCTAGATGCTTAATTTCTCTTGCTGCTAACTCTACGTTCTCTTCTGTATCTCATTAAGGTCGTCCGGTTTCTAAAATCAAACCATACCCTTCTACGCAAATGCAGCTTCGAACAAACTTTCTTCCGTTTCTAGTTCTACATCCTATCCTACTCCTCCTTCTGCTCGCTCTACTTATTCACTCTCACCCCAAACTGCGCTTCCAACACCAGTGCAACCCATACTTCGAATTAGTGACTTGCAGCTAGCTTCTCAAGGGTTGGTGCCCGCTTTCTTAAACGATTCTATACAAGAAATTCCTGTCGTGTCTGCGAACACAAATGTCGCTGAAGTAACGATAACTTCTAATTCAGTCCACAAAGGTCTCCTTGAAGTTTATGAATTTGTATCTTTAATGTCTGTTGCTGTTGCTGTCAAAATTCTACATGTTCCTGCTTTCTTAAATGCTTCTACTCAAGAAATTTCTGTCGTGTCTGCAATAACAGCCGTAGCTGAAGTGAAGATAACTTCTAGTACGGATAGAGAAGGTCCTGTGGAAGTTAGCGAACCCGTAGCTGTGATGCGTGTTGCTGTTGTGGTCAAAGTTTTACCTGATCCTGTTTGGTTACCTACTCTTACTCATTTTTCTCATGCTGACAAGATGTTACTTGCTTCTGTTCTTTTAGCTGAGGTTGGTGACAACCTAGCTGATGTTCTGTTATCTAATGTTGACGGTCAACCTGATTCTAGTTTCTCATCTATGTGTATGTGTATGAAGATCTTCCTGATACTATTTGTTCTTGTAAGGTGGATATTCCTACAGCCAATGCTGTTTTCTTTACTAACAGTGATACTTCTAGTCCTTTATCTGAGGTCGATAAAATTTTATCTGCTTCTGTCCCTTTCCCTAACGTAACTGAAGTGTGCTCTGCGTGTGTTTCTTTTCGTAAGGTTGACTCTCGTACAGCTCATACTTTTTTCTTTTCTACCGTTGACTTTCTTACCACCAATTCTGAAAACAAACAACCTTCTTTCATAACGTGTCCTGAGTTCCGTAAATTACGACAACCACTACTATCTCACCCTCGCCACCAGTTTCTCAACCTCGTGCTACAACTGATACACCCCTGCTGCTCCTGTTTGGCAGAAGACTGCCCAAAAGAGACAGATATCAGTCTATGCTCCTTCTGAAACGAAAGATATATGTCGGCCAAATTCTTATGTCTTTGATCTCGTTTCGTTTTCCTTTTGGCCGTGTAAACGCCTTTAGTCCAATATCTAGTTCTCGCGCCCCAGATTCTTATGCCGACTTTGCTCTCCTTCGGACTTGATTTTTGGATGTTACGATTTCGTTTTACTTCCTTGTTTTGCTAGGTTTTCTTTAGTTTTTTTTTGCTTTTCCTTAAATCCACCTGTCGGTAAGAGGCGACTACAGCGTTCCAACACAACACATACACACACGCATACTTTATACATGCACACCACATACACACACACACTTTTTACACACCTACACACACCCACACTTTATACACGCACAACACATACACACACACTTCTTACACACTCACATACACCCACACATATATACACACACACGCACGCACACGCACACACCTACTCATACATAACTACACTAGGATTCTGTTTTATTTTCTTTTGTACAATTCTAAGTTTTTTTTTGGTTTTGTACTTGGTGCTTGGAGTTATTCTTTTTGATTTTTTTTTCTCGTTCTTTTCGTTCCACATTCCTCTCCTTTTTTCTGTTGCTGTCCGTCCCTAATCCGATTGTGTTTCTTCCATCCGCTCCTGTGGTAGGTGCTTTCTAGTTCGTACCTCTTTCTTCGGAAACCACGACTTAGTCAACTTTAGGACTAGTTAGCATTTCTTTTCCTTGGTTTTTCGGTTTTGGTCATCACAGTTAGTAGTACATCGTTTTTTTTCCAGCGCTCTACCGCTCTTCCTCTCGTTCTATTATAGCTGTCCCTTTGTTTGCTTAAAGCTTGACCTTTGGGTCCTGTTTTGGTTTGCACTGTTGGTTTTCTTCCTCGTTCCTTTTTCTTTCTTCAGATTGATAACCTTACTGTTTCTTTTGAGAAACATCCGCCCTTTGACGACTGCGCAGTGCTGAGGCCATTCCACTTTAGTCCTCCTTGATTGCTTATTAACCGTCTTCCCTTCCTTTCTTCTTTTATTTCTCTCTTTTTCTCTTTCTATTATTGGCCCTCGAGCCGGATTTTGTTTGGTATCTGTGTTTGTTTTCTTTTTTTTCCGGAATCTGTTGTGGTCAGTCTTGTGGTTATTTTGGGGTTTTTCTTTTTTTTTCTGTGTTTTTGTTGTTTCCGTAACGAATGTTCTTTTAGGTTGAAGCAAATTTTTTTCTTTTTCTTTCTCAACAGAAATTGATTTAATTTGAAGCAGGATGCTGTTCCAAATTTTACTCCATTCTGTACGCACACTACATTGGTTAGTAGCAAAGAAAGATTCTATTGGTATGCTTTACCACATTTACAAACTATTTTATATATAGTACCGTTTTTGCTTTTTATTAAAGCACTCATAGCACAATGCCGTTAGCAGAAAATAATTTGCAGTATTCTACCACATACGGTAAGGCATCGAAAGAATTTTCTCGTACAGATGGCAGGAATAATTTTTATCTGCTTTTGCTTAAAATTAAGATTTATCGACATTTGCTTTAAAGGTGCGCTTTTCTTAGCATTGAAGGATAATTAGCGGTATCCGTATGAATGTAATGTGCTTAACAGAAAATTCATCCCAATGAGTTGAAATCGATACTTTGCTCGATTATCATACAAACTGTATTTATCGGCATTTGTATGTATTGTCAGCAGAAGTGCAAAGTTAATGCGTTAGAATCTCCTGCTGTTTGTTGATTTCGTCAAAGTATTGCTCAAACTGCACAGCACTGTTATTCGTTTACAGATGTGTTTATTAATGTATATAAATTGGTTTCACACTTTGTACCCATAAACTAGTTTATGATTTATTTACTTTGCATATGTGCTTGATGTAAGTTGCCATCTAGCATTTGTACTACCAGCACATTAGTGCATTTATATGAGAATTCATTTCACTTTATTGAATGTACAAATTAAATGTTGAAAGCTATCTGCGTCTACCGCTTACAAGTCATGTATCGGAGTGCTAACAATGACCATTGCTACTGTCACTGCTTCAGTCGTTACTCAAATAAGCCAAATGTCACATATGCACTTATATACGTGCAATTCCACAGCATTAAGTTTTGTTACTGATTATTATGACGAGAAATATTCTATTAGTGGACTAAAGCTTTTGTAATTTATATATGTTTGTAAACGCTTCACTTGTATACCTAGGCATTGTTGATGAACATCAGCTATAGTGGTTATGATTTTATAATTAATTTAAATTGTATACCTTTTCTTATTAACCATATGCTATTGTAAATGTTCGAATACCTGCACTATTTACGTTACTATTTAATTTCTGTAAATAACTACTGCAGTTGTATGTTAGTTCTCTTGGTTTTATAGGGTAAATAGAGATTTTTCTTTGTGTTTAATTAATATATATTTCTCAGCTTACTTCTCATAGTAAACAATGGAATTTTGTATTTGAACAGAGCTGTAACATTGTATTGCACCAACGCACGCTGTTATTATGGTTCTTGAACGTTATTATGTTCTGTAATATAAATTAATAAGCATTACAAATTTTAGTGTGCTAACTTGTATTTGAATTTTTTCTGTTTGTATTTGTCTAGTGCATGAATTACCACCTAATTGTGTTTGAAGTTTGATTAGTGCTGTACCAGGCCGTGCTCATAAATATAATAATAGTTAAACTAATTCCTTTTATTTGTTTTATATTTCATAATAATCTACGTCTTTGACATTAAAAGATAAGGGTTGTAGTATAAAATCTAAGATAAGTATTTATTACGTTGCGTTTCGAATATTATGATAAGAGGGGGACGATCATAGTGTGCATGATAGACTTGGGTTATGTGGAGGAGATGTAGTTCGGAGTTGGTTGCAGTTAGACGTATAAATTAGCAGCTGCGATGTTAAATACTGTTAAGTGCCTGCCCTTAAATAGATGTTTTAAGGTAGGATCTAATATAATTATACTTGCAACCTAGATATTATTGGTCTGGGGGTTTATCCGAACATTCAACATATTATTAAATATTATAACGTAATGTCATTACGATTGATAATGGTGAAGTGTGCAATAAAATCCACTGTGGTTATCATACCATAAATTTTATACTACGTCGTCGAAATAGCAAGTGTGGGGCGTTGTCCTCGTTAGAAACATTGGGTTTTACCGTGAATTCCGATTTATGAACGCCGTTGAAGGGATTCGTGCATTAACTTTTTTGGTTCGTTTGAATAATCGAACTTAACAGTTACGTTCCCTGCCGTCGGTAATATAATTTAGGTTATCCACGTAAATTAGTTTTAGAAGGACGTTGTTTCTCTGTTTACACATTATGTTTAAGGATCCAAATTACTTTTAGTATTTCCACTTTATATAAAGGGGATTTGGTATAGAATTAAGTTCAATTAGAGCATTGATCATAATCTACCTGGCGTTTCCTGAAATGGATCTGCTCCATTGCGTGTAAAGAATATTACATTTATTTATTATAGTTAAGTTGCTGATCTAAACACCAATATGCTTTATATGTATTTGGATATATTGAAAGTTAGTGTTTATTAGAAATTCGCTCAAAAACAAATTTAATGGTAAAGATCCAAGTGGTACGAAGTGTCTTTAAATTTAATGTTAAGCGTAAAATCTGTATGGCAAAAAGAATTTTTTCCTATTGTGTCTGCTCAGCAAATTTTGCACAAAATCAAAACTTATAATAAAAAATACAAAACTATTAAGAGGAATCTTATGTCAGTTTATAATAAAAAACGCCTCCAGAAGTTCGAGTTATTCAAAATTGGTAGTGGAAAAATTATTCGATATTTCGGCAAGCGGTTTTCTTCGTTGCCAATGTATAAATAAAATACCTGCATCGGAACGCGAATTCTTGGTTGACCAGAGAACAAACACAAACAATGATAATAGGAAATATCGGTATGGACGTCACTAAAAAGAATAAGAGAAAAATCGGTCGAAAAATACAGGAGTCTGAAACCGGAAAAGATATAAATAAAGAGAAGATGCTCAAAAACATATAATTGATACACTAGAGGACCATATTGTTCAAATAATAGTAAAAAATAGGTAACTTTTTCCGGCGATGACGATGATAATTTTAAAATTTTAAAAGCTACTCCATCTACGTCGAAGATAATTCCCCGGCAAAGAAAAACAGAATAAAGTTGCCAAATCTATCTGCCGCTTATAACAGAACCAATATATCCGACAGGTCATAATCAATTATAATAATTCTGTTTTTCGATATATTAAGTTCGTTATTAAGCAAGATACTTCGAAAGTAATCGATAGAAGCAAAATAAGATGGGAACGTACGAAATGCCGTAAAGATCTGCAAAATAAATCTTATCCAAATGTTGAACTTTTCACTTTGATGCAAGAAAAGATGCAACCTTAACTTTAAAGAAAGTTGGTTTAAGTATCACAGGGAACTATTGCTGAAGACCAAGTTGTTTTGGTTTCTGAACCATAAAAGAAGTATTTGGAGCACGTTTCTCCAACATCAGATAAAACTGGTTGTATTAAGGCAAGTATGTTAAACTTTCTGACAAACGTATTAGAAACGAGTTTGAAAAAATTGTAACAGTTGAATGCGACAGAATCGTCACTAACAGAGGAGTATAGTATGGGGTCAAAAAATTGCTTCAGATTGCATTAGAAAAACCAATACGTTGGTTCATATGTCTATTACATTATAATGGGTTACCCCTCAGAGTCTTAATGGAGCACCTGGATAGTAAAACTAAACACCCAAAAGGATTTTCTGGTGTCATTGGAAAGGATCTTGATAAATTTGACAGCATGCCTGTAGTTTGTTACGGTATTCCGTGCAGACAAGAAAGAAAGCAGCTAAGTAAATACAGAAAATCGTCTACACCGAATATCGCAACAAAACAGGAACAGAATGGTAGAGTCGAAATCCAAAAGAATTGGATTTCGGACTAGCTCAATGACGTCGTAGAGTGTGGTGAGTGATATAGAAAGGAAAAAGTTTGATACCTCAGTCGAAAGTTATATTACAACGTGCAAGTAAAACATACAGTCACAAAAGAATATTTACAAAAGTCGAAAACACACATTTACGTAATCGTTCGTTGTAACGTGATATAAACAATTGACATTTCGGAATATCCTTGCCATACTCAGGGAATAGAAAGGTGTATGAAATTGGAAACAGCAGCTTTAGCTTAAGTTTGTGGACAAGAAGTCAGACACGGACTCATACTTGCAAGATATCACGTTAAAGATTGCCAAAGAAAGAATTTGTTACAATTCTTTCACGGTGGAAATCCCTTCTATAGGTATTTTAATTTTTATAAGTTTACTAATAAATTATACAAAATGTTTGGCAAAGAATAGTTCTTGCCTGACACGATTTTTATTTTACATGGCAATATATATTTCAAGAATCTCTTGTTATAGATTTAATCATTGTATGCTGCCGCAGAAAATTTTTGCGGGCCGGTTTAAACAATTCTTATACGATGATTTAATTCTTGCAAAAAGTCGGTTTGTACGCATGTAATTTTTCTGAATGTAATATTTTGTGTATTGAACCTTTACTTACGACATGGTCTAAACTTAACCGACGAGTTTAAACTAGCCGATTTTCTTCGAATTCTATTAAAACATCGAGCTTTGTATCTTTATTTGTCGCAAATCTCTGCGGACCAGTCTTCGGCAGATATATCACATTACCAGTTTCTCTAAACCGTATCAAAGTTTTGCTAACTACTGATTGGGTGATTGGTTCTCAATGTGGATAACGTTCATTAAAGATTTCACATACTTCTAATTGTGCTCGTTTGCGATCCCCATAACCGACCATAATTAAAATTTCTATGCGTTCAGTTTTTGTTAAATGAACAATTTTTATTTTTCGATGTACCAACTTATCTAAATAAACAAGATTCTGTCATATATATAACCTACATTAAATTGTTAAAACAAGTAAATTAAATCTTAGATATCTAGATTCATGTTATTGGTGAAATTAACTTGATAAAAGTTTTTACATTTTTTCCAAAAAAATTTCTAGTATAAGGGTACTAAGATTTTACTTCATCTAAAAAAGAAACGAATTTCTATGAAATGAGCCTAATGAAAGGGTACATTGCTATTTAAAAATTAAATTTTTATTCGTCATTCAGTTGCTTTCTGAAACAAAAACAATTAAAGGCTGTCTTATTACGGAAAATAATATGTTAAACAATGTGACATATAAATTTTCCTGCAAATTTATTCGTTGACTTTACCGCAGTGCATCTATTATTTTAGTCTTTATTCAACAACGTTTATATTATTGATTCATTCGATATTGCATATTTAATAACCAATAAATTTCAAGGCACACTTCAATTTTAATTACCATTACAATCTACTACATACCACATCGTCATTACTGATAACATATATATATATATATATATATATATATATATATATATATATATATATATACAAACTTGTTAACGTGCTCCTACGTCTTGTAGTATCTAAGTTTTTCAAGTTGTTCCGACGTTCGTAACCGATTGTCACTTTTCGTTTCTTCATTGAACTGAAAGGTCGCTTGGTGTGTTTAAAAAACACTCAAGATGTTCAGGGAAATCATGTTTTCTTGGCAGAGACGCTGTAATAAATGGCACAGTATTCTAAAAGTTGTCCGTGACAACTGAAGTAAAAGTGTAGTGTACAACTCTTCTTGGCGACGTGTAACTCTGAAAATGTAGATTACTCCGTTATCATCTTGATGTAATTCTACGTAATTTTGATGTAAGCTTGGATCATCTGGAAAATATTTTATTTGGTTTGGATCAATTAAATTATATGGAACTCGTTTAGAATATAAATGAGTAAGCAATTTTGTTCGACACATGGCCGACTTCGCTATGCACAGCTGCACCTGGCGTGTTTAGTTGAAGTACATGTCATTTGAAGGTTAGAGGTTATTGCTGCTGTGGGTAAGAATGTATTGGTTTCTAACATAAAGCTACCGTAGGAAAGTTTATTACGTAATCTTTGCATGTAATGAATTTCTTTTTAAAGCTTGTAACAACCTCAGGTTGCTGTATACAGTTCATTAAGGCTAGTACGAATAATTTTGTTTGGTAATTTACTAATAACTCGTTCTGTTAAAGTGTAAAGTACAATGAGTACAACAATTTTTTTGTAATTTATAGTGTGTTTAACTTCAGAAATCATACCTCACCGGTTGTACATATGCTGACATACAATCGTCATAGTTATCTTGTTTAGTATAAATTGAAATAATAACATGTTAACTTATAGGACCTAAGTCCTGTATAATGAAATTTGAACTTAGATTAATTAATCAACTAATAATATTTGCCAGAAATTAAGTAAATTTTATAAAAAACTGTAAAGTTGAAGTAGCGCTACCCAGACTAATTATTATGAAAAATAATGTCCATAGTTAAATATCTGATTCAAGAAATTACATTTATAAGAATTTAATCTTTATCAAGTACACTTATAATTTATAATGTTCATTGCTTGTCTTAAAAGAGAATATAGAGTTATTTTTGACTACAGTTCATTACTCAGTAATCATTAAATTTTTCCAAATTTTGTTAGGTATTTAAAAGGTTAAACTTATCCGAATGTGTACCACGATATAGTGGGAAACTAAACGAAACGAAATCAAAGATTACATACTCATACTGGTCCGTAAAATATATAAGGTGTCTATATTGGTAGTAATTATGTTTCAAAGTCGCCCTACTCATCGTTAGGTCATTGAAGAAGACGACCAGATGTAAGTATCATATGTGTGACAATCAAACTTTATATTTAAAGTGGTTAGCGATAACATAGGTTTCCAAATTTTTCCTTTAGCAAATCGATTTAGTCAGTTGCATTATAAAAAATTTAGGTGGCGTCCATTATCCTATTTTCTTTCAATCTTAATATACCCACTGACCCAATCTCATGCGACCGTGGGCCAAAAACTCAGTTAGCTAAAAGTCTTAAGAGTTTTCTTTTACTAAAAGCCAATTTCCATCCTAACCTTACCCTGGGCTTGTTACAGTTACATAAGAATTCTCGATAGGTAATATTTAAATCTACCACGATTCTTATTGTGGATTAGATTTAAATAAAAAGTATATAACAACAACTTTACTATAAATTTTTTTGTATAAAGTCGATATTTACCGAGGTATATACTATATACAATACATAATGGGCACCCTATATATGTAAAACTGAAAATGGGGAATGAGCAAATTGTTTAATAACAGCCAATAACTGCACAACATTACATCAGTATGTCACAGAGTATATTGAAGACGTCAAATGAACTAATACGCCGGGTGTAGCTAAGTATTTTGCCGAACTACTCAAAAGGTAATAGCACCACGCATCTGTTTAAGTTTACTACAAGCTACGTACGAACTTGCCCCACTTCTGATCATACCCCACCTTGCCTTACTAAAAATTCTTAAACAACGAATACAATGCATTACAGTTTAATGTTTCTACAAAGTGCAGAAAAGTAAATGCGAAAATCAAAAGGTTTTTCACATTTACTCTTTTATAATAAATCCGGTTACCAAATACAATATCCTGTAAAAAATCACGTTGTCGTCGCAACTCGGTGCAATGTTGAAATTCATACAAATTAGATTTTAAATGAGATTTTTCACAGGAAAAGATTATAGCCTGAATTCAGTGCTCTTGCTGTACAAATAATTTAATAACTTTTTCAGCAAAATTAAATTTCAAGTTTCTCAATTCCGTCGTTCTTGATTTATTTTCTTTATAAATAGTCTGTAGCCGAGAATATTGCTTTAGTATACGATTTAAGTTGAAACTGAATTTAAATTTGCTAACAGCATAAAATTGAAATATTTTTGTAAGAAACCGCAAAAGAAAACGCTTGTATTCTACACAAGATTTTTTTTTATAGTCTTTCCTCAACAGTAGATTAAAGCTTATTTATTGTCTACAAGATTGGTAATAAAACGCTTCGTCTTCAATTTGTTACGTACAATTTTGGCCCAAGAATATCTAGCCCGTAATCCACCGAAAAGCTCGGTGAAGTACACCGCTGAAAATCCTGTTTCGGTAAAATATCAAAAACTTCGACTGTACTAATTAAAATTGTCTCGTAATTTAGTGGGACAGATGCGGTAGCGTTTGAAGAGAGTCCCGGTAGGTTATGAGGTGTGAAGTATGTTTTTATTGGGAAGTATCTTAGACACCACCTAATCTCGAAGTGTTTCTAGGGAAAAACCCTAAAAAGAATAACAAGAGTGTGCCAAAACCTAAGATTAGGAGAGCGATTCTAGCTTAAATTTTACCTGATAAATGTTAAGTATGCTAGTGCCTAAATATAAAACAAACCTTAACGATAAGAACACAAAAAACATATTAAAAACTGCTAACTGAAAGAAAGGTTCCTAAAATCAAATGCCTAATAACCTAAAGTTTCAATTACACCTTTAGGTAATTGCAGAATAATTTATTACAACAACACTGTAACTATATCTTTACATTAATTGAAAAACCAAATATAGACATGACTTTCAACTTTTATACAATTTCTGTTTCTAACTATACATCACACTTACGTTTTCATTACAAATACATGATACAGTTTTAAGTAAGTATTAAAAATTACGTATACCCCAAATTTACTTAACTAAATTTTAACCTTACCACAAATACGTACTATAGTTACGTTTTAATTTATGCAATGAATTTCAAATGCTTACTTAGTTACAAACTCTCTCTGGTCTAGTTTCAGATGGTTTAATAAATACCTGATGAGTGACTATGGACTGTAGCTGAGGCGGATAACATAAGATGCCTATGGTGACTAACATGTTTATCTTCCACGTAAACTTATCGATCTCAGAACCAATGTGCCCCTATATTAAGAATAACCCGTTTGGTAGGGTATTACCCGAACATTTGACGACTTTGACTCTTTGCTACCTTTTTTATCAAAGGATAATTAACCTACTAAAGTTACATGTTGACTGTTTGGACGTTAAGTACGAGGTACTCTAAAAACTGGATCCTTTCTAAAATAATTCAAGAGTTCTTCGGCAAACTTCGGACAGATAAATTAACACTGTTAAATGAAAATACCTTATGTCGTTTTTTTTCTATCTAATCTGTACGTATAATCGACTTACTTATAACTTAACTAAACCAGAAACCGGAGCTTTTTATTTATATGAGTCAGCACAAATCTGCCTGTAAAGTCTGCATACCCAGCCCATGATCACCAGCGCGCCAAAGTTACACATTATTAATCAAAACAAATAAATTATGAAACTCCAATAATTTAGAATGAAATTACGATGATGACATCGTCTCTAACATTTAAAAACCGACATAATGAATTCGACAACTATTGAGTATGAACTGTATATGATACAAAATAATTTAACCTTAGATGAATAATGTAGCAACCTAAAAATTATATCACTTAAAGGAAATTGCCTAACCCTATTGGTGGAATTTACTAATACAGAAACTATTAAAATGAAATAAGATTATAAACATTTACAAGGAGCGTCACATCCTTCTAATTAATCAGATATTTTCCAAAAATCTTGAATAAATTAGAACAAAACTAACTAGATTGTGGAAAACGGACACCAAGACAACCTATAAGCAAGAAATAAATCATAAGATTGTATCTAAGTATATGAATCCATGTGTTTTTGTGTAAGTATGTCTATGATAAACTTAACCTAAGTAAAATTTTCGATGCCGTAGGTGCCACGGAAAGTAAGAGGTCGTTATGCGTCCTCCTCCCTACTTTTAAAAGGAAACAATACCTAAGGCGAGCCTAATTCTGCAGGTAAGCTCTGCGACTACGTTCTAGGATAGGATTCGGAGAAGCCAAATCCCCTAAATAGTAGAAATGGGTACCTCCTGACCTTGAACAGAAAACACTCCCAAAAAAAGCGGAGGAAAATATATCAAAATCAGTATAAAATGAAGGCAAGTACACAAAATTTAAATGAATTCAATCAAGCGTCTGTTATAAAAAAGAACTTGAATCACGAGGAATAGGTGAACAGGAAATGTTAAACTAATCAGCAGTATTCAATTTCAAATCCTTGACGTGTCAACGACCCTTATTTGTTCTCGTTCCATATGTAAACTCAACATTAGTAAAAATTTCCTTTTTGATAAAAATTTTGGTGCGAGTTTAGTATTGAAATATTTCGCTGCTCTGACAGAACGACGCCAAACTGAATCTTCAACTAGAAATGGCACCTCATGTCTGCGACAGTTGTGATTAATTTTTGAATTTCTGGTAATCATGGTCTAATTTCTTACCAATATCTTTATAGACCTTTTGAATGGAGCTGTACCTTGCCGAAGTTCTAAATTACTAGAACAAATGAAATGGCTTGCGTGTTCTAATGAGCTAAAGAGCCGAACTACAGGTCCAACCAAAGTAGTAGGGTCGTTAGTAAGGAACCAGACAAAGGCAGGTCCCTGAAAGAAGGCAGCAGCTCTTTCGGTACTTAGATTGGCAGAGACCATAGGGGTTGGTATGGCAATCTAAAACACAGTACCGCAATGTGGAAGGCAACGGGAAACCACCACATTACCTCTTAAGTACACAGCGTACTTAAATTGTAATAAACGTGATGGCATTCTCTAGGGTAAAAGAATCCGGAGTTAAAATAGTCCCCCATTCGTATCTCCGGGAGGGGACTACTTTGGAAGATGCAATCGGAAAGTTCAGAATAAGAGTTGAAACATTTTGCGAGTGGGAACGTGGAATGTTAGAAGTATGAAGCAAGTAGGTGCGCTAGAGAACCTGAAAAATGAAATGAATGGGTTAGCACTAGACATAGTAGAGATCAGCGTTCGATGGCATAAAGCGGGGGATTTTGAAAGTGGAGACTTCAGAGTAATTCATACAGGAGCAGAGAAATAAAATTCGGGTGTGGAGATAGTTATGCGAAAAAAGATAGGACACTATGTAGAAAATTACTTAACAAAAGAACGAAAGAGTACGCATGATTAGATTAGAATTTAAACCGGCAAACATAGTAATAATGCAAGTATACATGCCCACCTCTAGCTACAGTGGCGAAGAGATAGAAGCGATCTACAAAGATATCGAAGACATATTAAGACACGTAAAAGGACATGAAAATTTAATAATTACGGGGGATTTTAATGCAGTGGTAGGTAAGGGTAGGGAAGAAGCGGTATTAGGTTTATTTGATTTAGGCACGAAAAACGACAGGAGAAATAGGCTGGTAGAATTTTGCGACAAGCACAATATAATCCCCACAAGCACATTCTTTCAACATCATGCTAGAAGACAATATACGTGGAAGATGCCAGCAGATACAGGAAGATATCAAATAGGAAGATATTAAATAGATTATATTCTTGTTAGACAACGGTTTAGGAATCAAGTAAAAGACTATAAAAGCTACCCAGAAGCAATTATAGACACTGACCACACTAACCACTTTGACTTTGAGAAACTAAAAGATGAAGATTGTTACGTTTATTTTTGACGATAGATTCAAATACGTCCTTTTTTGTGGTAATCCGTTTTTCATTCACCTAGCTTCTGTTTCTATTAAAAACATCATGCTGTATTATTACCTCGTAACAATAGTCCGCGCAATCATAACATTTCTGTCAAATCTATTCATTCTAAAACGAAAATTTATTCGATAAATTTAATAGTCAATACCTTGTTTTAGGTATTCGTTAATTTGATAAACATTCCGATAATGGATAATTGCTTTTCTTGTGCTTCCCATTTAAAGACCTGTCGAAATAATAATCCTGCTATTATTTTATAGAGTGTTTTCCAGTTTGCTAATCGCGCTTTGATAACGCAAGGCTTGCAGTTCGAACTCGTGTTATTTGAACCAATTTTTAATTTGATTCTTCAGTTTGTGCGTTGAAATATTTTCTACAGCGATGCCTGCTTTTTTGTTCGACAAGTAGGAGGTATCTTGCGTGTATTGGTGAGTTTTCCCGCGCTTACCCATTCTACTTAGATTCTCGTTTTAGCTCTTAGCTGGAGACCAAATGGGTTCTTTATTATGTAGGCTCAACTGTGCGTTGACGCAGACCAACTACTTTTGTTTGTAAACCGCTACTGCAGTTACGGTGGCAGTTCCAATGGATCCTGACTACCATGGCGTTGCTGTGCTGACACTTCCGACAGATTTCAAGATAAGCATCCCGACGCATAGAGGTATGTGACTCGTTTTCTTTTATGCCCATCGAGGATTATTATTTATCAGCGGTTGATGTTGTGAAACCAGTTCACCATACATGTTTAAAAGCTAGCTTCGCTAGTGCTTCTGGATATATTTCTTTAGTTCTTACTACAGCCTTGTCTACATCTAATACTTTAATTTAACACACTTGCTATGGAGAAAAGCTATATTTAACACGCGTGCTATTGGGAAAATCTACATTTAATACTTTAATTTAACACACTTGCTATTGAGAAAATCTAAGCATTACTTTTCTTTCAACGAATTTTATTACATGTTGGCTACGAAATGCGCACTTCGTGAATCTATTATAAAGTTTGTCCTTTACAAAATAACTTAAATGTAATACTTTTCTTTGCCCATGTGAATCGAGAAATTTTAATTTATTTTAATTGTTAATATATAATCGTGGACGACGTATTTTTTTTGTCTAGGTACGTAGCAAGATATTCAAGAAAAATTGGAAAAGAAGTCAAATGAATTGCTGAAAGATATCGGGAAAATATCTTATACTAAGAAAGTAGAAACAGAATGGAATAACATTAAAACCAGTTTAGACATGACGGTTAGAGATATTCTGGGTTATATACAAAAAGAAAATAATAAACCATGGATAACAAGAGATATCCTGAAATTAATTGAAGAAAGACGAAAATACAAAAATAAATCAGACGAAACGGGAAAACAGAAATACAAAGCCATAAAATGGGAAATTATTCGAAAATGCAGGAAAACCAAAGAACAATAGATTGATGAAAAGTGCAAAGAGGTACAAACTAAGATATAAATAGGAAAGACAGATGAAGCACACAAAGTATTTAGAATCAATTTTAGGGATATAAAACCGTATAGCAAAAATATAAAAGACGCGGGAGGAAACGTCATTATATAAAATGAGGAGAAAGTATGGGTAGATGGCAAGAGTATATAGGAAATTTATATGCAGAAGAGGAATTAACAGCATTAAACAGGAATCAGACATTGAAAATTATTACTTGGGATATCCTATTCTTAGAGATAAGTTTGAATAGCGTTAACAGGTCTGAAAAATGGTAAGGTGCCGGATACAAATAAGGTGCAAGCAGAAACTCTAAAAGCCGCTGGACAAGCAGTAACAGAACGTCTCTTCCAACTTGTAAGCTATATGTACGAGACAGGCGAGATACCCAAAGATTTCAAACGTAACATCATAGTAACTATACCGAAAAAGAAAGGCGCGGATAGATGTGAAAATTTTAGAACAATAAGTTTGACAGCACACGTGGCAAAAATATTAACTAGAGGCAAGACAGGGGAACACAGCAGACTATTTTAGCTCTGCGAGTGATAATGGAGAAAACAATAGAAAAAGTGGAAAGCTTGTATATAGGGTTTGTAGATCTGGAAAAAGCATTCGACAATGTAAAATGGAAAAAAAATGTTCGAAATACTCAAAAAGATTGGAATGAGTTAAGGGATAGATGAATAGTACATAGCTTATACAAAGAGCAAACAACAGTGACAGAATTAGAGCAGGAACGTAGAGAAGTAAACATTAGGAAAGCAGTGAGACAGGGATGTGCCCTATCCCCATTAATTTTTAGTAAGACATTTGGAATTACTATGCAGGGACAACAAATTTATATGCATAGATTTGCAGGTGATATAGCGGTATTAGCATCTAGTAAGGAAGAGTTCGAAGCTGCTCTTAATAAAATGGAAACGGTTTTAAGAAAGAGATACAGTGTGAAAATTAACAAAATAAAACTAAAGTACTAGTATGCAAGGGGGGATAAATCAAAAACAAGAATACAAATAGATAACAACAACTTACAAGAGGTTAAGGATTTCTGCTACCTAGGAAGCCAAATAACGCATGATGGAAAAAGCACAAAAAATAAAAACAAAGATTAGCACAAGGTAGGGCTACATTTAACAAGAAAAAGCAACTACTGTGTTCAAAGACAACAAACATAGAAACAAGGAAAAGGTTGCTTAAAGCATACGTAGAGCACAGCACTGTAGGGCTGTGAAGCCTGGACACTAGTAGAAGCGAACAAGAAAAAGGTAGAAAGAAGCCTTTGAAATGTGGTGCTACAGACGTATGATGAAGATATCATGAACAGACAAAGCTAAGAACAAAGACGTACTAAAAATGGTAGGCGAAGAAAGAAATATGTGGAAAACAGTAAAAAATAGGAGAGATAGGATGATAGGCCACATACTACGGCATGAGGGAAAAGTGCGGAATATATTAGAAGCAGAGATAGGAAAAAGAGAATTAGAAATAGACTTAGGTTAGACTATTGCACACAGATAGTAAAAGATGTAGGCTGTAGGAATTTCAGGGGAATGTGTAGGCTAGCTCGAAATAGAAATCAATGGAGGTATGCATCCAACCAGTTCCAAGATGAATAAACTAATGACAAAAAAAATTAATGTACATAAATCTGATAATTTTTATAAGCAACTACAGGTACTGTTTGTGCAGTATTCTCGAATAATGCTAATTGTATAAAAGGATTTACTGGAAAACTATTAATTCGGCAAATGTCTAAGTGTTCGGGGACCTTGGCAGCCACAGGCTGCTTAACCCCCTTCACATTCCACTGAATCTCTGTGAAATAGGGCATATAATTAGAAAAGAATAGAAGGGTAACCGAGCTGTATACAGACTGCGTGGGAATTTCAGGAAACCGTGTAGGCTAGCTCAGAATATAAATAAGTGGACGTACGTGTCCAAACAGTTTTGAGACGGAAAACCTAATGACGAAAAAATAAGCGAAGTAAATATTATGATTATTACAAATAACTACAGGTGTTGGTTGTGAAATATCTGCAACTAATGTTGACTGTGCGAAACGATATATAGAAAAAAACGTTAAATCGGTAAATATTCAAGTGCTGGGAAAACTTGGCAGCCACAGGCTGCTTACCCTCTTTTACAACCACTGAATGTCGGAGAAATAGGGTATATAATTGTAAAACAATAGAAGGGGACCGAACTGCATCTAATAAAAAAGAACAGCGCCTATGATCAACGACAACAAACATAGAAACAAGAGGAAAATTGTTGAAAGCATATGTGTCGAGCACAGCACAATATGCCTATGAAATACGGGCAGTAAAAAAAGCAGACAGAAAGACGGTATTGGCCTTTTGGAATGTTGTGTTTCGGGTGCATGAGGATGACAGCATGAACAGATTAAGTTAAAAACAACTAGGTTACAGAAATAGTAGAGGAATAAATATATCTGAAAAAAATAGAAGAAATAGAAGGACAGAATACGTTCTAAGGCATTTTTGGGAAATAGTATGGGATATATTACAAGCAGAGATAGGAAAAAGGAGGTAGATGTAAACCTAGATCAGATAGTGGTAGTTGTAGACTGTGCAAGTTTCAGGGAAATATTTAGAAACAACGAGGGTACGCGTCTAATTAGTTCCAGGACTGAAGACCTAATGATGACGATGATCTTTATAGACTTTCTAGCATTCAGGCAACCTATATTTAAAACTCGTTCTACTTTTAAAATTTTTTCTTCTTCTAAATTTTCAGAATCATTACCCTCAGCATGCTCATCTCCAACATAAAGTCGTCAATCTGGAAAGCAATGTGCTTTTAAAATTAAAAATAACCAACTTGGTAAGGTATTATCCGAACCCTTTACAACTTTGTCTGTTCGATACCCTTTTTGTCCAAGGTAATTAACTTACTAAAGTTGCATGTTGATTGTTTGGATGTTAAGTACGAAGTTTTCTAAAAACAAATCTTTCGTTCTTAAACTAATTCAAAATCTCTTCCGCAAACTTCAGACAGATAAATTAAGACTGCAAAATAAAAATTTCTTGTGTTTTTTCTATCCAATCTGTATGAGTAAGCAACTTACGGATAGCTTAACTTAGCGATAAATCGGGGCTTTTTATTATTTAAGTCAGCACAAATTTGCATATGAAGACTTCATAACAAATCGATGTAATCACCGGTGTGTTAAAGTAATACATTATTGATCAAAACAAATGAATCAAGAAACCGTAATAATTTAATACAAAATTACGATGATGGCATCACCTCTGACAACTTCGAGTATGAACCATATATGATACATAATAATGTTTGGTCAAGAATGTAGTAACCTAAAAATTATCATCATCATTAGGTCCTCAGTCCTGGAACTAGTTAGATACGTACCCTCATTGTTTGCTATTCTGAACTAACCTACACATTTTCCTGAAATTTGCACATTCTGCATCTATCACTATTTGATCTAGGTCTACATATATTTTCTTTTTTCCTATCTCTGCTTGTAATATATCCCATACTATTCCCCAAACATGCCTTAGAAGTTATTCTGCCCTTCTACTAAATATTAAATTACTTAAAAAAAGTTGTCCAACCCTATTGGTAGAATTTACTAATACAGAAACTATTAAAGTAAAATATGATTATAAAAGCATTTCCAAGAAATGTCACAAACTAGTCATATACAAACGCGCATATGACGCACTAAAAGCTTACGGCAGTTCGTTATAGATAAATTAGAATAATTTTTTTTCCGTTCCGACCATACACAGATGTATGATGTTGCTTTGACAGAACTGTAGCTGGCCTCGGACTCACTCTTTTTAGCCGACTAGCAGTAGTAGGGCGTTTTGTCTTTGACTGGCTAGGTATAAACAATCATATTATGTGCAAAAGGTTTTACTGTAACACCCTGCTAGAAAAGAGCATATATATTTTTGTTTTTACTAGCGACAATACATTGGTTTGGAGAATTCTAGAGCAAGAACACGCCTGTATGTCTGCAAGGACAAAATAGATATTCTGCCGCTTCCAAGAGTGAACTCTTGTACGTTTTTAATGCGTCGTATAAGTGCTTGTACTTGACGAGTGAGGACAAAATTCACTTCTACAACTAACCAGTTAGAAGTAAGAGTATATTAAAAACCAGCAACATTGCTGAATACGGTAAATTTTTTACTCATTCAAATGTTTCGTTCTTTTGAATTATTTAACAATACTTTTACTGATTTATTAATCCGCACTAGCAGTGTTAAACAATGCGCGAAAGTCTTCTCAAGAACGAATGAACGTACAAGGTCAGTATATCCGCCCATAATTGAAATGTTAATTAGCTCGGATTCTGTTAGATTTATTACGAGACTTTCAATCACAATTTTTAAATATTTAAAAGTTTTAATTAATGCACAAATACAAAGTTAGTGACATTTATTACATAACAATCTGACAGTAATAAAATATCCGTGTTTTTAAATATATCTGTTGTGGAATAGTAGATTTTAATACTCTTTTATTATTTTCTTATGAAAAGAAGGATATTATTAATATTCTGAAGTAGTTTTTTATTCTACATTCAATAAACAAAAAAAAATTGATGGAGGCCCCATTTAAAAAACAAAAATTGCTTGTATTTCATTTTAAACAGAAGTGTGAAAGAAATCAAAGTGTGATAAATAAATTTATCAATTTGAAACACATTGATACCGAATTTGGACAATATTAGTTTCAAATAACCAAGTTATTCGACCGTTCCGGGACTTTTACTAATCCCGTCCATTTGTTCTGATATTCCTTGCAATCAAAATTTCTTTTTACAAAGGAAACAAAATTTCTTTAGTAAAAACTATCTCGTATTATCTAATTTTCATGGCAAACACCTTAGGGTTATATTAATTAGTTTAGGACACGCTTTTTCTTATATTTATAATGTGTCAAAGTTACATTCCTTTTCTTTGTTGCAGTAGAACATAGTTGATAAGTTAGCTCTGCTTTTCTATTTTGCGTTTTTTTTTCAATTTCTGCAGTTTTGAGAGGTATGAATCTATAAGAACACTGTATTTTACTTTTTATATACTGAATTCTAAAGATAAGAACTGTTATTCAAATTTTTGTGTAGGTACCCCATTTCTGGAGTGCGAGCATGAGCATTAAAAACTGGTATATAGAAAAACGCATAATTGAAAAGTCTTAACACTTAATGATTTTCATTTTTGTATCAATTTATGCATTGTAAAATCAATCAGTCGCTAATAAGGTATTTAAAAAACAAATATATTTTAATAATTAGCATTAAATTTAAAGCAAGACGAGTTTCTATTTCCACAAATTAGTCAATAGAATATAAAATCTACCATGTGTGTAAGTAACATTTTTTGTAAATAAAGTATGTGTTATTGTATGATCGAACGGTTTGCTATGCTCTCTTGAATATAATTTAACTTAGTGGTCTACGATCGTAAAATGATACTGAAATGCATGTAAGGAAAATGGTGTAAAGTCGGTCCTGTTGGAGATAAAACCTCTTCCATTTGCGGAAAACCTTTTCGGACTTGGTGTCTCCATTGATAGATAGTAACAGAACTAATGCCTATAGTAAGCAGAACAACGTTTTAAATAGAATAGAGGCTGCTGTTTATTTGACGAACAATTCGGCAGCACGATTCTGGTTGAATGTGCCTTCTAGAATAAGATGACTGAGTTATAGCTTAGACCAAATTTATTATTGCGCTGAAGCTTTGTTTTAACCTAGTGTGGGAACTGTAAGGGATAATGTTAAAGAAACAACGTTTCTAGCACATATATAGAAGAGCTTCTAAAAACTTAACTACAATTTCCATGTTTTGGTGAAGGATGCTTGTATAGAAATAATTAAATTCCACTTCTTTGTGCATCTGCTTATAAAGGCTTATTAGAAATTGTTTCAAGCAGTAATAGAATTCTCACAACAAATCTTTTTGGTTAAAAATATTGCTATATTGCGCCTGGTATCGATTTGTTCTTTAATGATACGCTTTCCAAATACGTGCGTTTTGTTTACTTTCATGATTTATGCACAAGCGAGAAGTATGCAGATCTTGAGTTTGCATTTCCTTCGTAAAAAATGACTAGTAAAATAGCTTACTTACCGTAAGATGGGGCTACTTTGAACATTTTTTTCGTTAATTTTGTAATAACTTTTTTTGGCTTAAGTTTTTTTTTATCGCTTAAACGCTAAATTTTGGGCATCAAATAGAAGAAGCAATCTAGAAAATTTGAGTTTGATAAAATAATTGCTTCTCTTTCTTGTTTTTTAAATATGGGTGTTCAATGTTACCCGCCCTCGGGGCTACTTTGAACACACGTGAAAACTAAATCTATGTTCAATTATATGGCACCCTAAAGCCTACTTTGAACACGTAAACTCAAGAGTATACTTCAATAAATTTATTATTGTAACCTGAAATTTTTGAAATTAAAATTTGCTGATATATATATATATATATATATATATATATATATATATATATATATGGCATAAAACTTTACTTTTGAAAATGTTACAATCAAAAACAAAAAACAATAATATAGGAATATAAGATATAAGTTATTCCAACGTCTTTAAAAAATTTTTTGAGTTTTTTGATAAAAATCCAAAACTCCTCTTCGATCGGCGATAGGATTTGGCAACGCTTTCACAATTTCATGCACAGGAATACTGCCTTCGTCTGGGGCATGTGAACAGGAAAATTTGTACTTTATTTTGCGCGAATGCCGTAAGAAAGAAAGTTCGGCCATTTTATCTTTCAATTCTGCAATCGAAATTACTTTTCCAACAAAGTGTTTAATAATATTTTTGACTTCAAATTTCACTAAATAAAACTTTTCAATTTCTAGATTTATGTCCGTATTATCACTATCATTTTTAGAGACACTATCGGACTCATTTTCGCTTTCCGGGTACTGCTACTTGAACTGCTGCTGTTATTATCAGCGATCAAAATTTCTATTTCTGTGACTTCATTTTTTTATTGTTATTTTTCGCATGTAAAATTTCTTCATTCTCAGGTTCTAAATCAGCTGTGGAAATATTTTCTCCGGCGGCAACATTTAATCTTTTCTTTTTCGTACAACTTGTTCTACCCTCTCAGGTTTTGTAATAGTTCAATAACAGCAGTGATAGTTGCTTACTCTACTTCATTTTTATCGCATTAAATGTTGTCAGGTAAGCGTTCTAAGACTTTATCTAGATTATGTAGAAAAATCTCACATTTTTCAAATCCGGATATCATATTGTTACACATTTCATTTTCGTCTGGATACAGCTTCTTATATAATTTACTTAAAAGTCCAGGAAATTCATCCTTTGACAAAGTTTTGCTCTTTCTTCTAAGACTAATTTTTCACATTTTTTGTCGCCAATATTTTTTTAAGGGCGCATAAAACGCCACGTCCAGAGGCTGACACAGATGAGTAGTATTTACGGTTAAGCAAATAATTCTAATGTTATTTTTTTCACAAAAGGTTATGACTGTATCATTAAAATGACTTGAAAGATTATTCCCTATAATTGCCTTTAGGCCAGGTAATTTTTTTGCCGCAGGCACAAAAATATACGCAAACCAGTCGGAAAATGTACAGGATTCAAATTCTCTACTTTTCATTCTTCTATATCTTGTTTTCAGTGGACCATTCTCACACCAGATACTCCACAAGTTGTCTGCTTTGTAAACTACCTAGACTGGTAGCATTTCACCTGATGCAATGCCAGCAAACATGGCAGATATTGCACTTTTAGAAAAGTCTTGAACACGTTCTGGATATTTCACTCCTCGTTTAAAGATGCATTTTTTAGTCCCAGAATTGTCAGATAAACTTGTTTCATTAAAATTAAAAATGTAGGTGGCAGGTATTCCTAACGTACTTACTTTTAATTTGTCAAAGTACTCTTTTATAACCTTTAAAGACACAGAAGCTTTGGACTTTTCAATATTCTGACATGTCCGAACAGAAATTTCATTTTTGTGCCTGCTTAAAAGCTATAAACCCAGTCGGATGAAGGCAGGCTGTTTTTAAATGTGCTAGCAGTCTTTCCTACTTTTTCCTAAATAATACATAACAAACTTGCGTATGTCACGTAGATCAAGTGGAAATTCCAGGTGGCCATAATTTGTACGTGTTGAACAATACATAATTCTTCTACTTCAGTAAGTGCTGTGGGATAACCAAATTTTTGTAATTGCTTTCCCTTCATTTTATTGCTTATTGTTCCTAGTGATATTTTAAATTCTTTTGATGCTGCTCTCAGAGTCATATTCTTGGTTTTTATTGCATCAATTGCCTTCTCGAGTATCTCATTGTCAAAGTTCTTATAACTCCTACAACCCAGTTTCTTTTTGTACATGCGTGTCATGATTCTGTAACAGAACCATAAAGAATAAGACTCTATCTAAAGAAAAATAAAGTTTAGAGGTTACTTTGAACATGTTTAAAGTAACCCCTAGTTTTACTATAATGAGCAGGTTATTACAGTAAAAGATATTTACACAAAACCACAAGACGGATTAAAGCAAATAACGTTTTAATGTGGTACTTACATTATGCGGGTTAATAATAAAATGTTCTTTCACTGATTACAGCTGTGCTTTGCGCTGCAATAACAAAAGTATTCCAGTGTTATAAAAACACAAAAAATTGAAGGTTATGATCTGACATATGACATTTAGGATTAGCGTCCGCGCCAAAGCGTGCGTGTTGCCAACCGTTAAAAATATATTCCCTTATCGAAGGAATAGTACTAATACCATAGAGTAGCAACATCTGTGATAGATAGGAAAATTGAAATAACAAAATGGAACTTTTTGTTCAAAGTTACCCCGCCGTTCAAAGTAGCCCCATCTTATGGTACTTTATTGTCCGACGGTATTGCAATCGCGCTTATTTAGTGAATACTGAAGACAAACAAATACCAATAAAACCGCTAATGGTGGACAGCCTCTGCCATCTATTGCAAAATGGACGGAATCCTTTTTTTGTCTTTTACTTTAACAAATTTAACATATGTGTATATTATTGAGGATGTTCTGGTTTTTGAATGTGAAACTTTCCCTCAAACAGGGTTCCTTTTACGTGAATGAAGTAGAGCAAATAATAACAGTTATGCCTCCGTATAAACCTTTAATGCAATAAATTTTAGTAAAAGGTATATAACAAAGAATTAACTAAACTTGTATGACTAATCACTAAATCGACCCTACACTACTCAAGAAAACTAATTAGAGTTCATACCAAAATGGTACGTATTATTATCATTGTCCTTACATAAACTACGTCCAAATATCTACACGTAACAAAAGAGAGCGACATTGCAACATGTTGAGCTCACAACTGGTTCATTTACTCCCTTGAAAACGTCGACTGGCTAAAATGTTGAAGCTATTTTTACACTGCAGCGCGTTGAATAATTACCTCATACAAAAACTCCAGGTATCACAACGATCCTATTTTATATTGCAGACAATCTGTCTTGTGGGGGTGTTTTCAGCAATCTTCACCGTTGATCTGCCTCGTTAAAAACACAAGTCCATTTTCACTTGCATTATTCTTAACGCACTTGCTTACTTTTTTTTAAATGGCGTTTTCTTAACACACTGCGAACCCGAACGGCCGTCTCGCCGTCCCTTCATCAACTCACCTTAACAATACTCGCAGAGGTTTCTACCCTATATTACACATCTTATGCTAATATTATCTTATATTACTAAACAAGAATGGTTAATCCTAATGCTGATAAGACTATTATACACTACAACTACTGGCACAGCGCATTCCCAACCCCCCAACTTAAATTTAGGTATCGCCAGGATACTAATTCAATTCACCATCGAGGCAACTGCACCAGATCAGCAGGCGCGAAGGGATTTTAGTTAACTATATTATGGACTCCGAGAGACAACCCGACCGATTCCTCGCAGTTTTAGTAGAAATTGGGGAGACTACTCTGGTAATCGCACGCGGGCCCTTGAATAATAAAAAAATTTATTTTTTATTTTGCCTTCGGCAGAGGATTAGGGGTGAAAGACTACAAAGACGCGATCCCCTTTTACAACATCGGTAAGTTTGCGCGCATTACGACTATGCCTGAACTGTCGTTTCCCTGCTTTTGTTCTTAACTTTTTATTAGCTAAAAATACAAAATCCTTGAGTTCTCTCTCACAATCAGGACGACTGATCGATTTTACATAATTATTTGGTCTTTGGTGACCGAAGTGCAATTCATTATCTATTTCAGAACCTCCTTCCAAGTCAACACCCTCTCGGTATGGGTTTTTGAACTCCTCAACTTCTTTGCGTTCCTAACAACACCCGCAATATCTTTATGTAGGTACCCTTTTTTGCCAATCTCGTTTTGAACACCGTACTCAATCTCAACATAAATATCGCATATAGTAACCGGATTTATATTTTCCTGCCCGACTAACAAAAACTTAAGTTCTTGCTTTGTTTTTCAAACGTTTCCTCTAACGAATATTTCTCAAAACTAGTTTCAATAGCGAATTGGTCCATCCAGTCACATCCTAAAATCACACCTTTCATTAATGGTGGTACAACAATGAAAGGACAACCTAAATGCACACTGCCGCTAACGACGTCCAAATATACCTGTTGCTTGACCGCCTGGCATATACCTTTTAAAGCACAAAGAAGTATTACGCCTGAAGCTAGTAATGATGGGATAATGCACTGCTTAGCGGCTACAACTTAATCTTAAAAGTTGTGACTGATGTAACTCATAACCGATCCAGTGTCAAATAGAAAATCCACGGCTATGTTATCTACCATTGCCCTTCTCACCGGAACCTTATCGCCCAACTTCTTTCGGGTTTATTCTCCTCTAACAAATCATCATAATTTTTGCCGAACAACGTAGAGACTACACGATCATCTCTACGATCCGTATCTGGCCTATGTTGGTTGTCGCACTCTATTTCGTTCCTCTCCGTCACTTGATTAGGGGCTCTATTATACACTGTTCCCTTGAAAATTCCGACCACCAAAGTGATAACCTCCAGAAATATTGATATCAGCACCGCCTCATCTATTAGAATACGGAAATAACTCGCGTTCATCCGTAGCATCAACTTGCCGTAAATATCGTTCCAACTCATCAATGGTTTTAATCCCAGAAGTAATAATTTCCCTGCGTATCTCGGCGTCAAAATGATCAGCCAAAATCTCGATAATCCCTTACTCAAGGGGAGCCGTTTCCAAATAACTCGCTTCTTTGCATTTTTTAAAAAAATAATCCGCACGCGACCCCTCTCAAAGGTGCCGTACTTGAATTCATTGAAATATAACCGTTGAATCCGCGAATCCCAATAACGATCCCAGAACAATTTTTTGAAACTATTGAAATCTGTTCACTTTTTCCCCTTAATTTCAACCTAGTCAGCTGCCGAAACGGGCAAAGCGCAAATAGCCACAATAATTGTTTATGGTGCGGTACTTCCGCTTCGTTAAATAATACTTCTAATTTATTTATAAACATAATCGGGTTTATATAACCATCCGGTCTAAAAATTATCGAGCCACGCCCCCAATTAGGCGTTAATTAATTGACTCTCATTTACTGTCGTATCGGGCTGTTCGCTAACGGCCTCCAAATTATTCGGAATATTATCAGTACCTTTCAAACTGATTTTTAGAAGTTTCAAACTTGACTAAATATCTCCAACGCCACCATTTAATCTTTTACTATTTTCGACAAGTACGCCAAAATTTGCATTCAACATTTCGTTGTTGGCTTTCAGATTTGCATTAATCTCCTTCATACGATAGTTGTTAAATTTAAAAATACTTCGTCGTTTTCAGCACTCGCACTTCGCTCTGCTGCCTTCGTATTTTTGCTTTTACGCCCCTTTCATTGCTTACAGTAACATGGACTTCTATTCTAACCTAGAGCGTAGTATCATCATCATTTTGTTTTCGACCTTACGTAAGGTCGGTTTGACGCAACTCTAACTCCTTTTCTATTCTGTGCTAATCTAAAAAGTTCTACATACCCTTCACAACTTAAATTTCTAATAATTTGACTAATATAGTTTGATCTAGATCTTCCTATACTCTTCTATTTCTTTCCTATTACCTGGGTCTACATAGATATTAGCAACCTGATGACTGTTAAAGAACTCCAACATGCTTACGTGATTCCCATTTATAAGGAAATGAACAATTACCTGGTTATCCCCTCCAAAAAAGGAAAAGTGTTAAATTATGTTATGGTAAGGCTTAAGCAACGAATCGCTGCCAACATGCCAGACCGCTAACTAATTGTGAGTTATGTCAAAGAGACAGCGTAGTATAAACATAACAATTATTATCTCCTTAAATCTTACGTCCCCCAGTTGCGCGCCAAATTGGTCATTCTCTTTAAACAGGGTTTTTTACGTGAATGAAGTAGAGCAAATAATAACAGTTATTCTTCCGTATAAACCTTTAATGCAATAAATTTTAGTAAAAGGCATAAAACATATAATGAACTAAACTTGTGTGACTGATCACTAAATCGACCCAATACTACTTAAGAAAACTAATTAGAGTTCATACCAAAATAGTTGGTATTATTATCATTGTCTTTACATAAACTACGTCCAAATAGCTACACACGTAACAAAAGAAAGCGACACTGCAATATGTAAAACTCACAACCGGTTTATTTACTCCCTTGCAAACGTCGACTTGCTGGAATGTGAATTGTTAAACTATTCCTACGCTGCAGCGCGTTGAATAATTACTTCACACAAAAACCCCAGGTATCACAACGAAAACATTAATTAGGATCGATCCTATCTTATATTGTGATTAATTTGTCTTGCCCGGATGATCTCAATAATCTTCGCCGTTGGTCTAAAAACACAAATCCATTTTCACTTGCATTATACTTAACGCACTTGCTTACCTTTCGAATCGTGTTTCTCTAACACACTGCAAACCCGAACGACAGTCTCGCCGTCCCTTTAACAACTAAACTTAACAATACTCGCAGAGGTTTTGGGACTCGACCAAAAACAGATTCCTACCTTATACTACACACCTTATGCGAATATTATCTTATATTACTAAAAAAGAATGCTTAACCTAATGCTGAAAAGACTATTATACATTACAATTACTGACGCTGCACAAACGTAATTATTATTTTAAAATATGACTTGCATAACTTTTATATTTTTCTAGTCATGGCATCCCTCGGCTATTAAGAGAAGCAACATAATTCTATTCCTTTGATAATGACTGGACTAGGTAGTTAGTGAAATTTGCATCATCTCATGCTCTGGTCAACGATACTTCTTGATCTAACAATATATTCGGTAGTCTTTCCAATTAATTCAATTCCAATTAGTTCTATTTTGTAAGTACGTTCTAGGTTTCATGTTTTATGTCGCAAACACTATATCAAATTCAATGGTAAGTATAAGGTTTCCTTTTATATCTATCCTCAAACGAGTCCACTTCTACTTATGTTCTTAAGTATTTTAAAATTTTTGCCAGCCAAATGTACACTTAAAGCATTAATTTAAAAGATCAAAAGAAATGACGTCCTTGCTTTTGTAGAAGTGCTACTTATAAACACTAAAACGATTATTGGTCCATTTGCTGTCTGCTTGGGCAACCACCCTGGCGTATAGGGGATTGAGTAGTGGACTGTATGGTAATATAGAATGTTCATAAATAATAGACAGATAAACAAATTAACAAGTTTGAAATAAACACTCACCTGAATCGATGCATCCATTCATTTACCAGAACATTAGGTTAGGAAAGAAAACAAGGGTAATTCTAATCCACGATTAACGATTCTCGATGAATATTGTATGAGGGTAAATTGTGTGCATCTGTCTTATTTTAGCATCAATATCAGAATGCGGCACTCGTCACACCAAAACATAACCGGGCGCGTCGACGGTTGACAATCGACTGCTTCAACGACCTTAATCAGTCGGGTAAACACGGATAAATCTCGCCACCTGCATACTGTGGGATTTGCAAGTGACCGTATACTTATCTAACAATTTTAACTAAATTCCATTATACTTTGAACTATAAACTAAAACATTTATCGGCGTAAATATTCTGGGCGGGGCCAATATGAATGAAAATTCATAGTAAATGTATATTATTATTAAAAAATACGAAAAAAACAAAATTGAGCTATATGCAATCATGTAAGGGAACTTAAAGGAATTAATGCGAATTAGCATAAAAATAAAAAAAACAATTGGGTAAATAAATAAACTTTAATTCGAACAAGTTCTTTATTTCTTTACTGTAACGGGAAAGGACATAATTTGACAAATGGCCAAGTATATGTGTTAGAAGTTTTAACTCAGACGATTCGTGGAACACCATCAGATCCGGGCATTAACTCTTCTATAATAGCAAGCGGCCACTGTAGGGGAGGGAGGTTATCGTGCATGATCACCACTACGGAACCTACATTAGGAGGGTGTATATTGGTATTCCATTTTTGGCGTTTTTGCAACGTAGATAAATATTCCAGGTGCCAACGTTTCCAAAAATGAGTAATCATGGAATCAATCAACTTACACCTATTAGAATGATTCATGCAAATATCAGATACGTTTTCTATAGGTAACTAACCTAATGGTGTACTGTATAGAAAGTGGGCAGGGGTTAAAGCACTTAAATCATTGGGGTCACTACTGAGCACAGTCAATGGCCGAGAATTTAAAATTGATTCTATCTGACATAAAACTGTGTAGAACTCCTCATATGTTAGATGCTGTAGACCAATGATACGGGATAAATGAGTTTTCACACATTTTATTTAGGATTCCCAAATCCCGCCAAAATGTGGGGCGCTATTGGGGGTTAAATTTCCAACGAATTTTATTTATTTTTAATTCCTTCTGTAAAGCATTTTTGAGTGCAGTGGTACGTAGAAAATCATAAACGTCATCTAATCTTTTTTTGGCACCTACAAAATTTGTTGCATTATCTGAAAATATCGTTGTACAATTTCCCCTTCGAGACAAAAATCGCTTTGAGGCTGCTAAAAATGAATCTGTAGATAAGTCAACAGCTAGTTCCATGTGTAAAGCTTGGGTAGACATACAGACAAATAAACAAACGTAACCTTTTTGGCATTTAACTTCTCTTCGGCGGCTTAAAGTAATTTGAAAACTACCTGTATAATCAATTCCGGTATTTAGAAATGCTATGACGTCATTTACTCCTTTAAAGGGCAAATCTGCCATTATACGATACATAGGGGTAGGCCGGAGTCAAAAACAGTGATTACAGTTCCAAATACAGCTTCGGATCGTACTACGTGCGCAGATAATCTAAAATTGGTTGCTTAGAATAGCTAGTAATAGATGAGCTCCCGCGTGACCATACAATTTATGATAGTAATTAATATTCACGGGAACAAGAGGGTTGGATTTTGGTAACAATATTGGATGTTTTTATCATAATTTAAGTTGGCCTTCAATATTCGACCACCAACTCGGATGACACCATTTTTAATAAACGGGCAAAGTCTGCGTAGGTTGGAACGAATAATTCCGTTATTCGCTAATATTTTAAATTCATCGGAAAAATTGCGCTGTTGAACTGTTTTTATTAAAAGCTCTTCAGCCTTATCCAAATCGGTTTTGGATATGGGATCTTTATTTGACAATATTTTTGCAAATATTAACACATACACGGTAGAGTAATAATTTATTCCACGAGGAAAAATAGGTTATCAAAGTATATAAAGGCTCTAAATCATTTTAATAGCTACATGAACTGAAATTTCTTAGATTCCTTCTTGGAAATCGACTTTGTCTCTAAACGGTGTTATTGGCCATTATTCAATCGAAAGTTTTAACCAACTTGGTCCATCAAACCATGCTAAATTTTTAAGTAAGGCCGAAGGTAGTAAACCTCTACTGGCGCAATCGGTCGGGTTTTCTTTCCCATTAACAAAAAACCAATGGGCAGGAGATAAAAATCTTTGTATTTTGTTAACCCGATTGGATACAAAAGTATTCCATTTTTTAGACGGAGGATGTATCCAACTTAGGGTTATCATAGAATCGGAAAATGCGTAAATTTCATTTACAAATTTTCTTTTGGAATATAAATCACGAATGTGAGCCACTAATTTAGCTAGTTGTGCCGCTGCACATAATTCTAATCTGGGTAGGCTAATTTTAGCTACGGGGGTTACTCAAACTTGGGAACAAAGAAACGTTACGTTTACATTAGCGGAGGTATCCACGGTGCGTATGTAAACAACGGAAGCGAAACCGACCGGACTAGCATCCGAAAATCCAATAATACTCAAAGAGGTGTTTTCAAACACTCGAACATGCCTTGGAATTTTTAATTTATGAAGTAGGAAAAATTCGTCCCAGATTTTAGACCACACTGAATTAATTTTTTCAGACACGGGAGTATCCCAATTAAATTTTGCTTTCCAAGTTTCTTTAATTAGTATCTTTAACAATAAGATAAAAGCCGCTACAAAACCTAGTGGGTCAAAAATACGACTTAAAATACTTAACATTTTTCGTTTTGTGTAGGGTGTGGTGAATTTGTTTTCAACTTTGAATCTAAATTCATCGGCAGAGGGGCCGTACTGAAGACCCAACACTTTAAAATAACTCTTATCAAATTCATAAGTGGATGTTCATTGAATTGCTTCGGGTATAGCAGCCTTCACTTCAGGACAATTGGACATTCATTTTACAATTTGAAAGCCACCGCTTTCGAAAAACTTAACAGATTCGGTCTGAATTATGTTCGCGTCTGTCGGATTAGAAACGCTGTATATCAAGTCATCCATAAATATGTCCCTATCTATATATTATGTGGCCTTCGGATAATTGCTTCCTTCATCTTGAATTAATTGGTGTATAGTACGTAAACTTAGAAATGGAGAGGAAGCCACACCAAAAGTAACTGTAGTTAGCTCATAAGTTTGAATGGGATCATTAACCTTAAATCTCCACAATATTCGTTGATACTTCCTTTGAGATTCATTCATGTTTATTTGACGATACATCGCTTTTATGTTATCGCTCAAACAAACAGGATATAACAGAAAATTAAGTAATATGTTAAAAATATTTTTCTGTAACTTCGGTCCTTTATGTAAAATGTCATTTAAAGAAATACCGCTATCCGATTTCATACTAAAATCAAATACAATTCGGCAGGGAGTTGAAGTACTGTCGGATTTTCAAACACAATGATGGGCTGCGTAGAAATGTGGTTAATCGAGTTGATTATTTTCTACTAAATTCATGTGTTCTTGATCTAAATAATCTTAAAGTATATCCGAATAAGTCAAACGTAAATTTGGGGCGGTCGCTAGCCGACGTTCTAACGATAATAAGCGTCTTTTGGCTATATAATAAGAATTGTCTAACTTCTTAGGTTGATTCTGAAATGGTAGACCAACGGTGTACCTACCAGACCAATCGCGGCTAAACAAATTGGCATATATACTTTCACAAATATCTTCGTCTTTATCCATTTTAGGTTTGCAGTCGAAATCGTCTATTTCAAACAATTTTTCTGCCAATGATTCTAATGTAAGAAAGGTGCACGGTAGTGTATTTACTCGCGCTTCAAACGGCCCTACCACGATATATCCCAACGATGTCGAAATGGCGATAGGACTACCTGATTGGCCCACGGATTTGTAAGTTCCTACAATTTTGGAAAATATTTCCGCACCTAATATTCCATCAATTTCTCCAGGCAGGTAGTAGGTGGAATCAGCTAAAGGAAGCGATTTTAGATGCTGTAGACTCTTCGGATCCACTGGTACATCTGGCATCAAATTGGTTATTTGATCGATTAATAAAACTTCTATAGAAAATGCTACATTATGGTGTTGTTTAGAATATATTTTCATACTTGTTCGACCTTTGAGGGGTTTTACTGTACCACCAATACCTAATAAATTGGACGACGCAGCTTTGGCATAAGATAGGCCTAACCTTTGACAATTTTCAAAAATTAATAAATTAGCTGTAGAAGCGTTATCAATTAGGAAACGCAAAGTTTGTTCCTATCCCCATGTGTCAAACACGGTAACTAGAGCGGTGTTCAATAAAACAATTTTGGAATGATCACTTGGAGTGATTTTGGTTTGGGAGCACATAGTTCTAGCACTCACATTTGCTTTCGTGCTAGGAACGACGTTCTCAGTTGCCGCAGCAACTTGAAAAGTAAAAAGTTCACTTGTATTTTTGGAGTCTCTATGTAATATAGTGTGGTGCCGGGCTTTGCATTTCAGACAACTAAAGTTGGAAGGACAATTTTGCACCTTATGTTTATTTGAAAAGCAATTTAGGCACATATTTTGGTTTGTAGTCAACTTATATTTGAATTCGTAATTACTAGATTTGAATACTGAACAATTTTTCAACAAATGACACCCCTTTTTGCAAAATAGACAATTTCCTGTATGTTTAGGTTTAGGATTGTTAACCACAAATGTTTTGGCGGATTTATAAGGATTTGTATTTTTTAGAGTGCCGCTATATATTGGGCACTGAGGGTCCGGCTTGCAAATAATTTTCCTTTGCCGTTTGACAGAATTAACTAATTCTGCGTATTTTGGAAGTTCTTGGCTGGTTCATACTAATTCAAACAAATGAACTAATTTTGAAGGCAATTTGGACATCGCCAAATAAGTAAGGATGTTATCATCTAACTCGGGAATATTCAGTCGCTTCAACGCGTCTACGCGGGTATTAAATTTTTTTAAAAATACTGATAGATTATTTGGAGAACAATTTTGAATAGGGCAAAATACAATTAGCCGATCTAAATATATTTCGCTAAAAATTTGTTATCCTGATACGTGTCTTCCAGTAATTTAATATTGTATCATAATTATCTGGAAGTGGATCAATTGATATACAAGTCTTTAAGGTTCGACCGCGTAAACTACTTAACAAACTGCAATTTTTCCGCTTTCGTTTTTTAAAGCTAGCCCCACATCGAAGCACAGCTGAACTCGCCTAAAAAGATTTTCACGCTTAACTAACGTGACATCAAGTTTATATTCTACTTCTGTTCTAGGCATTATGGAATTGAAACTACCACAAACTTATATAAATCATTAGAGCAAAAATAAATGTCTTCTTCACCTAATCTGGTATAGGTCACTAAACAGCAAAGTACTTTATCTCGTAAATTTTAATAATTTTAATTCGTATCAACTACCAGGGCGAGCGTAAATAAATTACTTGGTAATTCAGAAACAAATTTAGAATAATTAATTTGATTCCTGGAAATAATAAACAATACTACGGCTATCACAAAATACTGTTTATAGTTCAAGTTCAATCACTTGGGTTTTACTTGCAAATCACACAGATGTGTATGTTTACCACCATAAGGTAAACGGAACAACTAATGCATTCTGATATCTAACAATACATGTATTTATCAACATTCCTTCGAAATATTGAATTGGCTATTAACAACTATAAAGTTGATTCAATATTCTGGAAATTTGGTTCAATAAGATACAAACACTATCCTAGGCTCTAAGGATCAAATGCTTGGGCAACCACCCTGGCGTATAGGGGATTGAGTAGTGGACTCTATGGTGAGATAGAATGTTTATAAATACGAGACAGATAAACAAATTAACAAGTATGAAATAAACACTCACCTGAATCGATGCATCTATCGATTTACCAGAACATTAGGTTAGGAAAGGAAACAAGGGTAATTCTGGCATATAAAAGATCCACGATTCTTGATGAATATTATATGAGGGTAATTTATGTGCATCTGTCTTATTTTAGCATCAATATCAGAATGCGGCACTCGTCACATCAAAACATAACCCGGCTCGACGACGGTTGACAATCGACTGCTTTAACGACCTTAATCAGTCAGGTAAACACAGATATATCTCGCCACCTGCATTCTGTGGGATTTGCAAGTGACCGTATATTTATCTAACAATTTTAACTAAATTCTATTATACTTTGAACTATAAACCAAAACATTTATCGGCGTAAACACTGTCCAAATAAACCAAAATTGTGTCTACTTAATTTGTAATACTAAAACCACCTGCAACACCTTTTCTCAAAAATAGAATAACTAAATTTAACGCATATTACATTTATTTTGCTAAATTGTGTTAAACTTCAAAATTTTGTTCTGCTCACAAACACTATTTTAAAAAATATCATCCTTAATATGCAACTAAATGCATACATTTAATTTGTAATATTTTTTTTTACAATTATTAAGTGATTTCCATGTAAAAAGGGGATTTTATAATAAATCATATTTTCTTATAATGTTTTGGCAGATAATTTTATAAGGCTATAGTGGAGCAAAAGCTGTTGTAACCAGAATCTACCGATTCATATAAAGACCACCATCTTCTAAACATTTTGTCACAAAGTGACAGTTTTGTGCAGGATAGTCTTTGTGACGTCAGGGGTTAGTGAGGTAAAACAATCAAAAGATTTTACAATGACCTGTATATGCCTTTGGAAAACACCCAGTATATATATGAGGGAAGGAGGTGATGATAGCAAAAAATATAAAAGTGACAGTTTCCTCAAAGGGGTGCCAACATGACATCAGAAGTTAGTGTCTTTAAAAAATCCAAAACTTTTGCTTACAACACCCTGTGCATAACTTTTGTCATCAAGGGGTGGCGTCGTAGATACGGCGTTACGTTTTCATACAACGTCGTAGGTTAGATGTGACATCAGGGAGCAGGTGGAGAAGGCGGCCGTTACAGACCGATGAGTAAAAAAAGTTTTTCAGTTATCTGTAATTTTTTTTTGCTTGATTTGCTTGCACTGCTATTCCCTGGTAGTTTGATTATCAAACTGCTCGTTTGCTCGGTTGCTGTAGCATAATTGCTGTGTTCAGACGAAGCATCTCCTACATCGGATTCAGCATCATCATAGGAAGTAGCCTTTTCATGGCACTTTAACAATTCTGCTATTACTTTTGGGGACTCCATTTCTACAAAAATAGAAGTCAGAGTGAATTACCTTATGATCATCTAACCCCTATAGCCTTACTAGCTTACTTCATCATTCAATTAGAAACAATTAACTTGTTTGTTTTTATATAAAGAAAAATAAAGGATCACTGGACGATAGTGTTGTAAACACGAGGTGGAGTGCGATACTGGAATGCGCGAAAGAGGAGCAGTCGCGATCGTCGGAAGATGACCACATAGGGCATTTATCTATGGGCCAGCGAAGAAGAGCCTTACGCGTTTGATTATAAACCAATCACCATGCAATCATTAGTATTACATTACAGTAACCCTTCAGATTCTATTCCAGCCAATTAATTAATAATGAGACTGCTTCTGTGTTGACCAACATCTGGCTCAAATAACACCAGAAGTGGCGGGAAATACTACGGTGAGACAATTAAAGACAACTGCAAAATATGTTTCTAGAAATTCTACATCGTCTAGTTCAAGTTATTCTACGGGTCTTCTAATACCGAAGTTGCAATTAATTCTGGCAAATGTAACGTATATTTTAAAAATATCTACCTCCTTTATAATTTAACGGTGCAAGTAAGGGTTGAACATCGCTTTTCGGGACAATGCTTTTAAATATGCGTATTCAATCATGAGGGATGAATAATTTTTAAGAGCAGGTAGTAACATCTGCTAAGACCTTTGTGTTTGTAAACAGAAGGTAAGGAACACATTTGAAACTTAAAATTTAGTAGAAATTAGAAAATGTACAATTTAGTTGAATATTTGTTCTGTGACGGTACTAAGTTCAAATTTGTGTGACTGATCGCTACGCTTAAACGTAAATAGGTGAGCTTTCCCCCAGCGAGTTTTAATACTAATTAATCTGTTATTTAAGAATGCCAGTCAGTTGACTTTGCATGCGAATTGAATGCATTTGTTTATAATTAAATTGTTTATACAAAAAGGGGTTGTACGAGGGTAAGGTGAAATGTTCTCGGCCATATTCTAATCAGCAAAAATTTGTGCTTCCCGCCTACGTGCACATGTCATTAGTTCGTATGACAAGTTTCAACTTGCCATCTCAAGTAGTTTGTTTACACGAATTTTTTCAAGCAGGCGTCTTATGTGTGTTTCCTTAAAATGGATAAACCTGAACATTGCGCGGTCATAAAATTCTTCGTTTTGGACAGATTAACCCCTCAGGAATTTCATCCGAAGTTGACAAAAGTTTACGGAGACTCTGCTCCTTCCCTGTCAACCGTTAAAAAGTGGGCAGCTGAATTTAAACTTGGTCGCACGTCTCTCGAAGATGAATCACGTGAAAAACGACTAAAAACCGCAACAACACCGGAAACGATCGAAAAAGTGCATGATATCGTGTTGGACGATAGGCGAGTAAAAGTGAAGGAGATAACTGAGGCTGTAGGGATATCGGACGAAAGGGTGCGAAACATCTTACACAAAGAGTTAGGGATGCGAAAGCTCTGCGCAAGATGGGTGCCGCATTTTCTGAATGCCGATCAAAAGCAAATGCGGAAACGAGTTTCGCAGCAATGTTTGGCCCGGTTCAATAAAGATCCGAGCGATATTGTACAGCGATTTGTCACTATGGATAAGACATGGGTCCACCATTACACGCCAGAAACGAAACAGCAGTCGAAGCAGAGGGTGGAAGCCGGTTGTTCAGCGTCAAAGAAAGCGAAGTCGATCGCATCTGCCGGAAAGGTGATGGCCAGCGTGTTTTGGTGTGCGAAAGGGATCCTGTTAATAGATTACCGTGAAAAAAAGGCAGAACAATTACAGGCTAATATTACTCCACCCTTCTTGACCAGCTGGAGGCCAAAATTCGCTAGAAGAAGCCTGGCTCTAAAATGAAAAATATCATCTTTCACTAAGACCACGCACCTGCATACAAGGGTGCGTTGACGATGGGAAAATTGACGGATTTGGGGTACAACTTGCTCGGCCATCCCACCTATTCCCCTGATTTGGCGCCCTTAGACTTCTATCTGTTCCCAAACTTAACGAAATTTGTTTCTGGGAAGCGTTTCATGTCCAATGAAGATGTTGAGAGGGTCGTAGATGAATATTTTCACAGCCTTCCAGACTCTCACTTCCAAGAAGGAATACTGATGTTGGAAAAACGCTGGACCAAGTGTGTTGAAGTTAAGGGGGATTATGTCAAAAAATAAAATTATTCTTTTTACTGATAATTGCAGTCTTTCATTTTAGGCCGAGAACTTTTTACCTCACTTTCGTATTATTTCTATTATTTCTATTATTTCTATGTGGGCGTTATGTGTAATATTATTATAGTCATGAAAATCGAATATAGTGAACCTACTTTTTGGGATGCTTAATCCTAATAAGTAAGGTATATTTATTAAAGGTGTACAGAAAGGTAGTTTTGATAAGATAAGGTAACATCGCGTATTGTATCCCTTTGTAACCATCGCACTTCCTGATAGACACTAGTAGTTGGAGAGAAGTTCATTGTGCGGCGCGCTGTATCGCTTTAAGTTTATTGGTCTTAGTACTGGTAGATATTTAGATATGAAATATCCCCTTGCATTAAGTTTGGCGCATTGCGAGTTCTATCCTCTTGTGTCGAACCTGGCAGCTGACGCGCGTCTATCGTGCCTTGTATTTCTTTGGGTCCACTGCACCACTCTGTACTAAAGCGTTTGAGAACTAATTGAGTAAACATTGCGTGCTGCAATATATATATATATATATATATATATATATATATACATATACATATATATTGTAGTGGTTTTAAAGGGTTAAATCTAGGTATGAACAAGGCAATTTTAAACACCCTGTATAGAGGAAACAACCAGAATTTACGTGCGAAATTTATTTCATTCAGTTAATTTAAAGTAACAAGTATTACCAAAATTTTATCGTTGGGATTAAAATTTAGTAGGTTCGTAAAGAAAATAAATAGTATAAGCCAATGGAAATTATTAATTAATTTAATTGAGTTTAATTGAAAGGGTTATAACGTCTAATTCGCATAAGAGCATGAAAAATCGATAATAACAAGGCGAAAAGCTTTACTAACAAACGAACAGACGTTGAATATGAAATACCTTGAAACGCAAACTTCTAGAAATGTTATTTTAAAACGTTCGTTAATTAGGCACAGGTGCATGTTTTGAAAGGTCAACTTCTTTTTATTTGTGTAGATAAAATACAAGATTCGAGGTATATTGTGCAAACGGTCGGACGTTTCGCATGAGGAGAGGTTACACTTAGAATCGTATAAATACGAGAGAAGAGTTATTAAGGCTCTTTTTTGACTTCGCTCTTTGACTTCGTTAATTTGCATTGCTTACTACATACAGAAATCTACTAACGAGCTTGTAAGTATTAAAATTTTTAAATTAAACAGTACAGTGTTAAATTGTTGGCCTCATAGTTTGAAACGCGGATAGTGTCGAGTTTAATTTTAACGGAGGTGCAACAGATATTTTAACAAGCTCGTGAAGCAAAGTAAAGTAAAGTAACGTAAATTAAATTATGCAATTATAAAAAAGTGTAATATACTTGGATTTGGATTTGGATGGATCTTGAATAGATAGCATGCAGCACAACTTAGATGGTGTTCATCTATAAATAACTAGAGGCGGCAAGCAGAGCAGAACCACGAGACCGAGGGTGCAGAAACTTAACTTCATCGTCAACGGAGTAGGGATCTTCAAGAAATTCCAGGTAACGCATTAGAATTTGCTGTTTTTTATAAACTATGAAAATTATTGTGATTGAAAATAATACGTATAACTAACTTTGATTATGGTATTTGAATATAAATTTAAAAGTGTATATAAAGCTTATTAACATTCCTCATGAATTTAAAATTTTATTGTTAAGAGTACATGGGTTTTTTTGTGTTTGTAGTAAGAGTATGCAAAGTAAAAAGCATACATTAATAAAATAAACTGGGTTATCATGAGCTCACCATACTCCAGAGTGTACTAATTAGAAATAATTATAAATAAAAAAAAAGGTATTATTCAGGGCCCATTTACTCCTGTTACATTCAATGTGTTTGATACTTCAATTTAAAATTCTGGACTTTACAAAGATAGAATTTATTGAGGTGTAACTTAAGCACCGAAATGTAAATAATCTTGAAATTATTATTTGTAAATAGTGGTAAATAAATATTGTATGATTGTTGTATTATTTTGTGGTTTTATTGGGAGTGTGCGTGAACGGTAACGAGTATAATAGTAAATATAGGTTTTTAAGAGGAGGCCCAGCTAAACTAGTTAGGGAGCGGTTGAAAAAATCAAAGTTGATGGAAGCCGAATCTGGGTAAGAACTTTTTTTTGAAAATTCTCCTTTTTGTGAGATTTATGACGATTTTTGGTAAATTAAATAAATGCTCGAATGTTTTTTGAGAAAGTACTAAGCTTATAGGGGTTACATGGCAATTTATGGCGCACAATTCGTGGGGCATGATTCACACTGAAAGTAACACAACAATTTATACGGCCCAATTCGTGGGACTCGAATGTTTTTTACTTTGGTGAGGCTTTTATAGAAGTTACACAACTATTTATATCTACCTGAACTTGAGGCTCGAGTTCCAGATAGAATTTTAACAATTTTATTCTGGGAAACTGGCCTTCTGAGAGAGAGAGTCTGGTTTCTATAAATTTAAAAATATTTTGAAAGTGAGTGGTTAAGGAGTTAAGGAGTGAAAAATTGGAAGTGACGATAGGGCATTGTGTGATTAAAATTCGAAAATAGAGAAAGCTGGAGATAGTAGGGATCAGTCGAGGACGGAATCAGGAGAAGCTGGAAATGAAGTGATTTTGAGAATGCTAGAGAGGATGAATGAAGAATCGAATAGAAAATTTGATCAGATGAGTGAGACAGTGAGCGGAGTTAGAGAGGACTCGAATCGAAAACTTGAACAAATGAGTGCCGAATCAAATAAGAAATTTGACCAATTAAGCCAGGAATTAGGGGATAAAATAGAAAAATCGACAAGAAAATTTTCAGATTTTAAAAATAGCTTGAATCTAAAAATGGGGGAAGTCGAAAATAGGGTTGATAAAAATGAGCGGAATATTAGAGGTTTAAATCAGAAAATGGGACAATTAAGGACTGATGTAAGGACGAGATTAATGCTAAAATGACTGAGGTAACGGACTCATGTAAGGACCACTTAGGACGGGTTGAGAGAGAAGTGACTGGGATTAAACAGAATGTAGCAACTTTAATGGGGGATGGTCCAAGGTTTGTAACAGTTAATATGTCATTAGAGCAACAGATGAAATTTTATGGGGGTAGTAGGGTAAACCCGCAAATATTCATTAACAATATTAGAGGTTTAATTAGTATTTATACGATGAACAGGCAAAACTAAATGTTGTAAAAGCTTTAGTAAAAGACCATGCTGAAGCCTGGTACAATTTAATAGGACAAGAAATTGATACTTACACTGACTTTGAGGACAGATTTTTAAAACATTACTGGAGTGACCACAGACAGGACCAGGTACGAGACGATTTCATCACGGGGAAATTTAAAGGAGAATTTTTAGGAAGTTGGGAGCAATATGCTATACGAAAGTATAGCATAGCGAAACAACTTAACCCACCACTGACAGACCGACAGATCATTAAATACTTGTCAAGACATTTTGAGGTTGAGGTGAGGCAACACGTTGCGTTGCAGAACATTGTAGACAGAGAAATGTTTTTGGAGTACCTGCAAAGGTACATGACGTTAACAGAGAACGACCTAGGGATAATAGGGAAAGACAGGTTAATGCTGTAAGATTCGAACGACGGGACAACTACGCAAGACGGGGGAATAATTATACTTACCCGAGACAGAATTGGGAACCTCGACGGACATTTTACAGGAGCTACAGTGTAAGTAGGGGAACTGCACCCAGACCGGGACCAACGAGACAGAACAGTTCACCGGACATGAGGGGGACATCAAATACGAACCGGGAAGGTAACAACACGGACAGAGTTGAGACGCCAAGGACATACGCAGAAGTGACAGCAAGACCAGGACCGAGTAGGGAGACCAGACCTGGACAGGATTTTTAGAGCAGGACAAACCACTAGACATCACTGTGTACAAATATGAACATCCTAGGGAATTTTTGAAAATAGAAGAAGAAATTGAGCCAGAAATTATAGAAAAATTTTGTTTGCCCATAATTGAGATTAAAATTTTTGAGAAAAATTTAGGAGCATTATTCGATTTAGGAGCTGAGGCGAGTCTAGTATCGGAGGAATTCGTCAATGAAATTAAAGATAAAGTGTGTGACAGGATAATGCCAATAAAAAGAAGTCACCTGGTTGCGCCGAATAAAAAACGATTTGCTGTTGTGAATAGCGTGGTCATTTTGAAAGTAGAGTTAGGTTCAGTAAGCTGTGAACAAGAATTTATAATTGTACCTGGGTTGAAGTTTAAAGGGATATTAGGGGTCGATTGCATGATGAAGCTAGGGGTTATAATTGATATGGAAAGGAAAATAGTTAGGATTGGGGATAGGATATTGCCCTGGAAGGCAAGTTATGATGTCACAGAAGATGACATGGGGTTATGTATTAATAGTATAGAAGGAGATGAAGAATAGGTGAAAGAGATCGACTCAGGTGAATATAAGGTGGAAAGGTTAGATGAGGTACAATTGATAATGAAGGAAGAAGCTGAACAAGTAGAGGTAGAGTCAGGCGCAGCATTAATAGTGGATAACAAGTCAGAATTAAGAAAGATAGAAGTAAAAACAGCATTATGTGACACACAAGAGGTAAAAGTAAGCATAAGTGAGTTAAGGGGCGAGGATAATTTTGGGAATTTGAATTTGAATTTAAAAGATTTTTGTGAAATGAATATTGTACATGAAAGGTCTAGAAGAGATAAAAAGTTTTGTATAGAGGGGAAAGGTAAAGATGCTGAGGTAGTATCGTTGGGTTTGTCCGCAGAAAAGGAAATAATAATAGAGAAACAGACAGTGTAGGTACTGAAAAAGAAGAAATAGTTAAGAGTCAGAATAATAGAGATAAGTTTATTTTATGTGAAGTAACATTGATGATAAGTATAAAAATAGAAGAAGGAGAAATATGGATGAAGAGTATGAGCTTTGTGAGAAGAAAGACTTAGAGGATTAAGAAAAGAGACAGATTTCAATAAGAAATGAAGCTTAATGAACAAAATATAGCGATACGTGAAGTTTAGTGTAGAAGTAGAATAGATAGAGATAGAAATAGGTGTATATAGAAAAGTAGAAGTAAGTGTTTACAGAAAATGAAACTAGGTATAGGATAAATATGGGAGATAGTTAGATATAGGTATAGAATTAGGTAGGTAGAGGTAGGATAAGAATAGATAGTGATAGTAGGTAGGGTTAAAAGATATGAAAAGTGAAGATAAAGAGAAAAGTACAAAAGAGGTACGTAAAGAGTCAATAAACGACGAAAGGGTAAAATGAGAAGAGAAAATAAAATGAAATAAAAGGGTGAAAAGTTAGAAATAGATAGAAATAGTTAGGTAAAAGGTAGCGATAGGTGTGAATAGGTAATTAGAAGTAAAAATAGGTATAGATAGATGGAAATAAGTAAAGATAGGTATAGAAATAGATAGAAATAGGTAAATAAGTAATGATAGGTTGGATAAATAGGTATAGGTAGTGTTAGGTGAGTAGATAGGTGTATAGAAATAGCAGGTAAGATTAGATTAGAGTATAGTTATTTAAATTCAGAAAAACCTGGAATGGTTTTCCTAGAATTGAAATAGGGGGATGATGTAGTGGTTTTAAAGGGTTAAATCTATGTATGAACAAGGCAATTTCAAACACCCTGTACAGAGGAAACAACCAGAATTTACGTGCGAAATTTATTTCATTTAGTTAATTTAAAGTAACAAGTATTACCAAAATTTTATAGTTTGGGATTAAAATTTAGTAGGTTCGTAAAGAAAATAAATAGTATAAGACAATGGAAATTATTCATTAATTTAATTGAGTTTAATTGAAAGGGTTATAACGTCTAATACGCATAAGAGCATGAAAAATCGATAATAACAAGGCGAAAAGCTTTACTAACAAACGAACAGACGTTGAATATGAAATACCTTAAAACGCAAACTCCTAGAAATGTTATTTTAAAACGTTTGTTAATTAGGCACAGGTGCATGTTTTGAAAGGCCAACTTCTCTTTATTTGTGTAGATAAAAGACAAGATTTGAGATATATTGTGCAAACGGCCGAACGGTTCGCATGAACGCTAACCAAAAGTTTCCTTAAAGCGCAGAAGGGATAGACAATCAATGATATGCTTCGGAATGAGACAGGCATAATAGCATTTCACTTTAAAACGCACGTATTCAGTCCACGTGGGTTAGATAGCACGCAGACAGTAATATCAATTTTCTACCTCTCAAGCGAGGGTAGAAGGAAACATCTAATATGCATAAAAGAGGAATAGAATTAATATAGGCGGGGTGTTTAAGACGTCACTAAAAGTATCATTGGTCTAAATAGTTGGTTGTAAAACAGACAAACACAGGAAAATTGAATGCGGGTTTTTCGAAAAATATCGTATCGACAAGCTAATTTTCAAAGACTTTGAAAACGGTTATACCAAAATTTGAAGAACGAATTAGTTGAATTAAGTGTTTCGCGTTAGGAGGGTTTGGAGAGGTTACACTTAGAATCGTATAAATACGAGAGAAGAGTTATTAAGGCTCTTTTTTGACTTCGCTCTTTGACTTCGCTCTTTGACTTCGCTCTTTGACTTCGCTCTTTGACTTCGCTCTTTGACTTCGTTAATTTGCATTGCTTACTACGTACAGAAATCTACTAACGAGCTTGTAAGTATTAAAATTTTTAAATTAAACAGTACAGTGTTAAATTGTTGGCCTCATAGTTTGAAACGCGGATAGTGTCGAGTTTAATTTTAACGGAGGTGCAACAGATATTTTAACAAGCTCGTGAAGTAAAGTAAAGTAAAGTAACGTAAATTAAATTATGCAATTATAAAAAAGTGTAATATACTTGGATTTGGATTTGGATGGATCTTGAATAGATAGCATGCAGCACAACTTAGATGGTGTTCATCTATAAATAACTAGAGGCGGCAAGCAGAGCAGAACCACGAGACCGAGGGTGCAGGAACTTAACTTCATCGTCAACGGAGTAGGGATCTTCAAGAAATTCCAGGTAACGCATTAGAATTTGCTGTTTTTTATAAACTATGAAAATTATTGTGATGTGTGAGAGTGAACATTGATGGTATTTTGCATTATTTTGCGTATTGAAAGTAATACGTATAACTAACTTTGATTATGGTATTTGAATATAAATCTAAAGGTGTATATAAAGCTTATTAACATTCCTCATGAATTTAAAATTTTATTGTTAAGAGTACATGGTTTTTTTTGTGTTTGTTAATAAAATAAACTGGGTAATCATGAGCTCACCATACTCCAGAGTGTACTAATTAGAAATAATTATAAATAAAAAAAAGGTATTATTCAGGGCCCATTTACTCCTGTTACATTCAATGTGTTTGATATTTCAATTTAAAATTCTGGACTTTACAAAGATAGAATTTAATGAGGTGTAACTTAAGCACCGAAATGTAAATAATCTTGAAATTATTATTTGTAAATAGTGGTAAATAAATATTGTATGATTGTTGTATTATTTTGTGGTTTTATTGAGAGTGTGCGTGACCGGTAACGAGTATGATAGTAAATATAGGTATCCAAGAGGAGGCCCAACTAAGCTAGCTAGGGAGCGGTTGAAGAAATCAAAGTTGATGGAAGCAGAATTTGGGTAAAATTTTTTTTTTAAAATTCTTCTTTTTGTGAAATTTATGACGATTTTTGGTAAATTAAATAAATGCTCGAATGTTTTCTGAGAAAGTACTAAGCTTATAGGGGTTACATGGCAATTTATGGCGCACAATTCGTGGGGCATGATTCACACTGAAAGTAACACAACAATTTATACGGCCCAATTCGTGGGGCTCGAATGTTTTTTACTCTGGTGAGGCTTTTATAGAAGTTACACAACTATATATATATTTATATATATATATATATATATATATATATCTATATATATATATATATATATATATATATATATATATATATATATAGTATCGTGTAGCTGAGGCTCTTTGGACTCGTAAGGTTTACCTCGGCTCCTCCGCTCCTTTCCAACAAAGCTTATGAACTAACAAAGAAGCTTACCTGGCCCCTGAATCTAAAACTCCTCCTTACCGTCACTATGCGGCAATCTGAAAGACGAATACTTCCCTACAATTCTATCCAAAATAACGCAACTATCAAAATACATCACACTCTATTTACACGAAATAAAATTTACCTCGTCCTAAACTCTTTTTATTACAACTGTTCACTTATATACAATAATATATCTTTGATTAGACACAATTCATTTCCAAGAATGTGTTTGAATTAAATATCTTTGTCATACATATACCCTATTAAAGTAAGTGGGCTAACCTCATACCTGACTTTAACCCTTGTCTCTTAATGAGTAAAACTCTTTATATCTGTGTGCAGTAACAAATGTCCCCTTTATTTTGTACAAAACAGCCTTGTTATCCTTACATTAATTATCCCTCTCTACATAAACATGTTTTCATTTACATATAATGTTCAATAAAATTTTAATTCCATCAAATTCATAGAAATAATCACTCAAAAGCACAAAGAGTTAAAGTACATCAAATAACCACCAGAACAAAGTCTTATAAAAAGCAGTTACCTGAAAACCATTATACTGCAAGCATTTGCAAACCAGCCCTTGATGATGTTGCCGTCTAGAATGACTCTAGGCTATGGAACCGCTCACCAACTTGAGTCACACTATTCTTCTCGGCACACTACTATCCAAATCTATCTTAATTTACCATTGAAAGTGCATCCAAACCTCCGAAATTTCCCATTACAATTCCCTTTACAATCAACAAATCAATAACCGATGCATTCACCATTACCATTCTATCTTAGAACGCCTTATACGCTCCAACAACCAAAATAGCAATAGTTTGTACTTACATACTTTATAAAAGCTTCGCTTTTAATTCAGTATTTACTTTAGGATTTTTATAAACGCCAATTAATTACCACGACACACCAACTTGTGTGTAATTGCAACTAACAATATTTGTTATAAAATCACTGAATAATATTCACTACTAATTTAGTTAACATCGATGACGAGCGAAGAAAGTAAGAAATCCTCACCCTACCTCTAAGGTGTTTATATAGACCCAAAAATACCCCAATGTTTTCAAGTTTCGCACATTTCCAGTACGGATAAACAAACATTCTCGGTATTCTGCCAGCCGTCGGCTCGCTTCTTAAAATTCCAATCACAACCGCCCAAAAGTCCACCTAATTGTGTCAACAAACACCAACAGTTTTTATCTTCCATAAAATTTAAGGTACGAACACAGAAAAACACCTAGAAAATCGTTCCTACCCTTCCAACGGTCGGTGTCTTTGCCGAAAAACTAGCCTCAACGGAAATCGATTCTTACTAGATTCACGCCTCACATTTGAAACGAACCTAGTCCTTTCTGTCTTTCTTTTATCTACAGCAATTTTCTTTCTCATGCTTCGTTTTAACCAATCCCACTCGGATATATGCCCTCTCTAACTTTTAAACTGTCACGCGTCAACTTGTTACGTCCAATTATATCTCTTAACTTATCTCCCTATTTGAAATTGAATCAAACCTCGTCTATCTTACTCCTGCTTATAGCGTCTAGTTTATCCTTGTCCCCTTGTTTGTTACAAAGTATAACTGTTATTTGACATATGCATCTCCGTCTATCATATGCCGTAATAAAGTCCGTTTTTATGTGTGATATCGATCCGTTTCTGCCTTAACGTTTATTTGTATTCGTAGAAAATATTTATTTTCTTTCCTATCCATAACAAGCTCGTGTTTTCAAATGCCATCTTAAGCTAAGAGGTATTGAGATGTTTCCACTTTACTAAAAGATGCCCTTAAAATTATCGATCCTACGCTAAAGAAATTTAAAAAAAAACTTGTTGAACACTGTACACTATTTATATCATAATTAAAGCTGCGGTTTCATCTTGTACATTTAGTAATTGATCCTTTTTGATAGATGTTTAACATTTATCGTTATAAATATTAATAATATGACACTTCTTTACAAATAAGTGTAAAACTGAAACTATACTGAAACTAAATCTAAAATTCCTACATTAAATTAAATAATCATTACCTTAAATTTTTAAAGCACCTAATTAAGTTTTGAATAAGTGGTATCTACACACGCTAGCTTGACCTATGACCTATCTATCTATTTCTAACCTTTAAATTACATAGTATAATCCCTCTATTTGTAATGAAGAGAGAAACTAAAATTTTTAGTTCTCCTCTTTATTCATATATCCTAACTAATTTGTATGTACACTATTTTGTGCCTAACCCTATTCTATCAATTATTATATACACCTATAAACTATAATTTATTTCCAGTACTTGAACTTAACCTGTTACAATCGTTATCCTCCTGTTTATATGGAATTAACAGGCTAATATGAAATTTCCCCTCTCTATCTGGATCATGTAGATACATTCCCCTACCATTTCACCAATCTCATACGGTCCCTCATATGGCAAACGTAATTTGGCACATGTCTTTAAATCTCTACGTCCTACATGAGTTACGTTTTGGGCCTTGGGAGCTGCCTTTTTAAAAAGTCTTCTTCCAAAAACTCTTAACAATTACAAGTGCAGTTTTACAAAACTATATAAAATTACTCTATGTCAAAATTACTGTTAAATGGATTCTAAATTAGGGCGAGTAGCCTAAACAACCAACAATTCTAAAGTTGTGAGGCTCAAGGGGGTATTTATGTTGTCCCTGCCCCTCACATTTCTGTGGGAACTCCAGAGCTCATGTCTGCGTATTTATTAAGTTTTACAATACAAAGCAACAATCTTAATTCTAATAATTGCAGTTTTATAACCGACTGTGACCTGCACCAGCAGTACTACTTACGTCTGGAATACAATGTATTCACATCCCTTCCTACAACTTGCTTGTGAACTTTCATTAACGTTTTCTTTATTTATTCTTGAATTTCATTGTTGCATCTAACTTAAGTTTATTGATAATTCTATTTAATTATACATATATTGATTTGGGGGATATGTAACTCACGTAGTCTCTTAACCACCAATAGGTGTCCAACTTTAAACTTAACCCTTTTCTTAATCTTAATCATTATCCTTCTAACCGACCTTTCCACCTTGATACTGATCTTTTCTCCTATCACTATCACAATATATTCAATTATTTCCTGATATACTAAATTCCCCTTGCCTTTCTTCATATTTACTTTAGACAAACCATACGGTACCACTTCCGAATTCTCCAATTTTCCCCCTATACATATCTCTATGTACCTCCTAGATTTTCCACATGCTTGATTAAACCAGAACGAGTTTTCCAAATTTAATTTATCACAAGCTAACTTATCACTTAACCTTTTCTAAAATATGCCATCACTTAACATTTGTAGGACTTCCTGTTGTACCTGATTCCTGTGTGCTGCGGATGTCGTATTAATTTTTGTATTAACTGGTTTCAAATTATTTAATTCCACTACATGTACGTAACCTAATGCTGTGCTCGCCTGTACTCCTACTAGCTATGAATGTTTTCTTAATAACGCTTGAACCTCTTCTACCTTCCCTTCTGGACATTTAAAAGCATTCAATCCACCAGTCTCTTCTTCGGCTACCTCCATAACATTTACGTTTAACCCAGTGTCATTCTCAGTGACATTATAACTTCCCTTCCAAGGCAATACTACGTCCCTAACCTTCACTAATGTCGTATCAAAATGAATCACTATTCCCATCTTCATCATGCAATCAACCCATAAAGTACTTTTAAATTTAAGTCCAGGAACGATAATGAATTCCTGTTCACAGCTTATCAATCCTATTTCTACGCTCAATATTACTACACTACTTACTTCAGCAAACTTTTTTTTATTAAGAGCTATCAATTGACTCCTTTTTATTGGCATAATCCTATCATGAATTTCAGTTTGGATCTCTTTAACGAATTCCTCCGATACTAAACTCGCCGCTGCTCCTGAATCGAGCAACGATTCTACACGTTGATTTCAAATTTTGATTTCTACCACCGTTAAACAAATTTTCTCTAGCTGTTTTGGTTATGTTACTTCCTCTACAGTGTGTCTACTTAAGTTGGCGGCATATGGAAAACTTTTTTATTTTTAGTTTTAGGAGAAAAAGTCACTCTTTATAAAAAGTTCTGCTTGTTCTGAAACCTAAAATAAAACCTTCAAATAGCTAAATTTATTAGTCATATACGAGGTTTATCAAAAAATATGAATTTGGCGCAAGAGTAAAGTACCTTTATTTTTGATAATTTCGATAATTGTTATTATGAAATGTTGTTCAGAATCAAAAACTACGTCCAAATATGCAAAATATCCATCGATTATAAATTTTTTTTTTAACTTTTTTAAAATAAAAATTTATTTAAGCTTACGTGTTATTTCATTTAATCTAAGATGCACTGACAAGAACTGTCCATGAAATGTAATTTCTCAGCATTTTGAAAGACTTTCTTTAATAATAACAGTAGTTTAATAATAATGTAATAGTTTTTGTTACACATACGGATCTTATTATTCCGTTTCTCAATTTCCTTCCTTTCTTTTTTCGAGAATCTTTTAATGCAAACCGCTATTTACTCTTACTACAAAAAGCACTAGATGATTTTCTTGATGATCTACCCTTACTTAAACGTCCACATATATGGTTCCAGCAGGATGGTGCCCCATGCCATAGCAGGTTAGATGTAGGGCAATATCTTGAAAATTGTTTTAATGGCAGAGTTGTGCATCGGTTTTTGAAAATTCGTTGACCACCTCACATTCCAGCTTTGAGCCCACTCGACTTTTTTTGTGGGGCTACTTGAAAGAGGTGTACCTCCAAGGGCCATCACAGATGTTGTCCATTTAGAACGAGCCATTAAAGAAACCGTTCAGAGTATAACACCGACTATGATTAGAAAAGCGTTGACAAAGTTTCGAGATAGAGCGATTACTGTATTTATAGAGAAGACGAATATGTTGAAGCAGTAGTTAATTGAGGTACGGGATAATAAGATCTGTATGTGTAACAAAAACTATTACATTATTATTAAACTATTGTTACTATTAAAGAAAGTCTTTAGAAATGCTGAGAAATTACATTTCATGGACAGTTCTTGTCAGTGCATCTTAGATTAAATGAAATAACACGTAAGCTTAAATAAATTTTTATTTTAGAAAAGTTAAAAAAAAAATTTTTTATAATCGATGGATATTCTGCATATTTGAACATGGTTTTTGATTCTGAATAACATTTCATAATAACAATTTTCGAAATTGTCAAAAATAAAGGTACTTTACTCTTGCGCCAAATTCATATTTATTGATAAACCTCGTATATGACTAATAAATTTTGAAATGTGAAAGTTTTATTTTAGGTTTCAGAACAAGCAGAACTTTTTATAAAGAGTAACTTTTTTTTCTAAAATTAAAAATAAAAAAGTTTTCCATATGCCGCCAACTTAAGTAGACACACTGTATATTCATAAATTCGCACGGATGTTCATATTTACATACGTCAACTACTAGTAGTTTCTCTAAATTTAAAAATTCCACATAGCTCTGGTCTCACCACTCGGTCCTGGTTGTCCTTCCACCACTGGCGCATACGTTCTCCTGTTCGTCTCTAGTCCCTCTACTCTTTCTATGTTACTCATTTCCGGTGAGCTAATTTACCTTAGCCCTCCCGGTCTTGGAGTAGTATCCCTCGTACTGCTACTGCTCCTATAAAAAACCACCTCTTTGTTCCCAGTAATTCCTAAAATTGTGATTATGATTTGTACCTCTCTGATGATAGAAAATTTCCCTTCTGTTGTCAAATCTTACTAGGTTTATATTTCGTTCTCTACTCTCCCTTGGTCTTCCAGAACTTACATCATCATACTTTTGCAGGTACTTTAAAAACGTCTCCCTGTCAACTATGTTTGTAATGCAACATGTTGCCTGATCTGTATCTTGAAATGTATAGCTAGATACTTAATTATTTGACGATCTGTTAATGGTGGGCTTAATTGTTTCGCTATACTGTACTTACTAATAGCATATTGTTCACGGGATCCTGCAAACTCCCCTTTGTATTTCCCTGTGATCAGATCATCCCCCACTTGGTCTTGTATATGATCACCCCAATAATGTTACAGGAATTTCTCCTTAAAATCTATATATGACGTTATATCCTGCCCTACTAGATTGTACCAGGCCTCTGCGTTATCTTTTAGTAAAGCTTTCACCACATTTAGTTTAGCCTGTTTATCATACAAATTACAAACCAAGGTCCTAATATTATTTATAAAAATTTGTGGGTTCGCCGATTATCTCCATAGAATTCCATTTGTTGTTCTACAGAAATGTTACCAAAAAAAATTCTTGGGCTATTCCCCGCTAAAACATTAATATTTTGTTTGATCCCCGTAACTTCTCTTTCAAACCTCCCTAACTGATCTCTACACGACTCACTCACCTCTGTCATCTTTCCGTTTGTCTCTTCTTCACAAAAAATACTAACTTCCGTTTTAAATTGACCTATTTCCAGCCTAATGTCTGATATATTCTTTTCATTTTTTTCTACTCTCATTTCCACCTCCCCCATTTATACCGTTAAACTATTTTTGAAATTAGAAAATTCCTTGGATGACCTTTCTATCTTTGCACTTAAAGTTTCTGTCAATTGCTCTAATTTTCTAATCTAGTCTTCCCTAACTCCGCTTGATGTTTCGTTTATCTGATCAAATTTCCTGTTTGACTCTACACTCAACTGCTCAAATTTTCTATTCGAGTCTCCCTAACTCCACTTAAGGTTTCTTACATCTGATCAAACTTTCGGTTCGACTCTACACTCATCTGCCCTAGCATTCTTATAATCATCTCATTTCCTTGTTACCCCGATTCTGTCTTCGATTGATCCTTACTACCTCCTGCTTCCTCCATTTCTTGTCCTGATTTCTCAAATAGAGCACTATCATCACTTCCAATTTCCACTCCTTCACTCCATAGTCACTCCTTTCTTAACATTCGTTTTCAAAACACCGCTCACACACGCAGTAATTCCAACAAAAATTTAAAAAATTACTAAAATTATGTACGAAACAATTAACTCTTTAATCTCAGGTCGCCAGTTTTCTGAAATAAATTTCTTTATCCGGAGTCGAGTCCCTCACGTTCGGGTCGCCATAATTTCGTGAAGTTACCTTTGGAAATAGCCCCAGCGTTCGGTCGTCATTAATATCGAGAAGTTTACGCAGGAACTCTCAAACAGGACCAATCGTGAGCCACAAATTGGGTGCCATAAATATCGTGTAGCTCAAGCTCATTGGACTCGTGAGATTTACCCCGGCTGCTCCGCTCCGTTCTTACAAAGCTTATGAACTAACAAAGAAGCTTACCTGGCCTCCTGAATCTCAAACTCCTAACTGTCACTATGCGGCAATCTGAAAGCTAAATGCTTCCCTACAATCCTATCCAAAATAACGTAACTATCAAAATACATCACACTATTTACACGAAATAAAATTTACATCTTCCTAAACTCATTTCATTACAACTCCTCACTTACGAAAAGTGGTGAAAGATGGTATTGGGTTAAGTATTGCTAAAACTATATAGCAGAGCGTATATGTTATTAAGATTTTGCGTGTCTATTTTAAAGTTTAACATAATTTATAGAATTAAATGCTCATGCAACATGTTTTATACGGGACAAACAAACCAATGGCTAAGATTCCGGCTAATACACCACAAAAGCTATGCGAAATTGGGAAAAAATCTTGTGCTCTTGCGTCTCGTATTTATGATACCCAACATATAGCAAACTGGAATGATACCAAAATTTTAGATAAAGAGCTCAATTATGTAAACAGGCTGTTCTTGAAATCATTCCATATAAAAATTAAGATAATAGTATGAACTTTAAAATAGAAATCCTTAAATTATTGAATTTCATATCACACAGGTGTATTACCTGTTGGCTCACCCATATGCTGGCCTCCATACGATTAGCAATTGTTTAGTAAACACATTGAACTCATCTTTGTCAAACTAATACCGACCGTCTTGTTGCACTTATACCATTTAATGTTAAATTTAGTCAATCTTAAAAGTATTTTAAAAAACTGACGCATGTATTATGCAATTTTAAATACATGTTTGTTAATTTAATATTTTCTTTAAAAAATCAAGTTTCTGTAAGTATCTTGCTATATGCATAACTGTTAGTTGTGTTGTAATTTTACAAAATCATATAGTCTGTAACGTCGATTATAAACAAACGATTTTTATTTACATATAAACACATAATTTTCCGAACGAAACTCAATCCCAAAAAATTTTTTGAACATCCACACCTTTTCCAATTGTTATTTAAGTTCGAAATACCATAAGTATATATATCAATATAATATTAATAAAAATATTCTTGGGATATTGGTCATTTATTAAAATATAAAACTGCACAAAACGGCACAGCGCTCTACCTATCCACTATCTATCACCGTTCCACGCATGTTTGTTGTCTCCTTTAGAACCCCTCTTAAATTGCAGAAAATCGATATTGTAGTCGTCCTTCACATTTTCCCGTGTATTTCGTACGTGACTTGTACCCAACGCTTTCTTTACTTGCTTCCCTGTCTGTCTTACATTATCGATCGTTTATTCCACTCCGTCTTCAAGGCACTTGCTATTTTAGCATCTTATACAAATCGACCGTTGCAAACAATTTTATTGGAATTCTGTCTTAATGTTTATTTAAGTTCCCTGAACGTGACATTTAATCAACAGGTGTTTCATGAAACAACCGACCGTTTAAAATAACAATTCTTGGTTTTTTCTCCTCTTAGTATTTGTATAAACGGACGTTGGCTTTTAAAATGGAAACATTTGCGTTTAAAATTATTGATTTTCTATGCATGCAAGCTCCCTTTTTGCTTCCATGCGTTTGAATTAAAATTATTATAATTACTTATGCGTGTCCTTGAGTTTTTATGTACTCTAAAGCTTTCTTCCCTTATGCAATTTTAACATTCCAATATACAAATAGAAAAATATTTTAATAACCGTCCGTTTTCACTATATAAATTAATTAATTTGGGGCGTAAATAATTTGCTCCTGTTTCTATTGACACAGTTGCTAAAATTTTATTGTCTACACCTATCTAATCTCTAATTCCACAACTATATATATATATATATATATATATATTGACGTAATAAGAAGTAACGAGAGGTCATTAAAACCCTAATTCTAAAAATAAATCTCATCAAAACATAATAGAAACCGGAAAAAATTGAATTTTTCGTAAATTCATGGTTACGCCCAGTATGATACAAGCGTACTTCTATTTATTGATGTACCATACAAAAACTCAGATTGTGCGTGTATAAATAATTACCCTGTATGATATATAAATAAATATACAAATAAATTGAAAGCGGAATATGTCGTATATGTAACAGTAATTGATTGTAAGATGCCGCAAAACGTATCTTGATGCGAATGCAAGTCTATACATTTTTGATAAAATTTGCTGTAAACAGCATAGCACGAGGTTTACGCATTTTGCATAAGCATAAATATTTACGTGTATTTACTATAAAACACAAACCTTTTTGCATTAAAAAGCAGTCAAAGTTTAAATTAATTAACCCGTGAATTGTAGCAATTGATTCTAAATAAAGAACTCTCTAGAATATGAGTCATCGGTATTTAAGATTACGCATAAACTCATTAAATAAACATTTTCAGTCCAAGACGCAACTTGAACATTGTAAAAACCTGCAAAATCCCTGGAATAACCGTTAAATAATGGAATATCTTTTGCATTAGTATGCGACGCCGCAAATTATATTATATGTGAGAAAAGGATAAAGAACGCTTCGCGGATAACTAGAACTAATAAGAATACAAGAACACAATTTTGACATTATATTTGCTAATTGGGTATTCCAAGAATCTTACATCATAATGTTCGATATTTTTCTGGTAATATTCTAGAAAACATACAATTTGTATATAAAGAAGCGCTTATTGTTTCGAATGGAATTCATTCATTAAATTGAATTCGATGCAGGCGATGCTTAAAGTAGAACAAGAAATATTACTTTAAAGCGCTAGCTGTTGCGTTTTAGAAGTATAGAGTAAAACATAGTTGCGAGCTTGCAAGGATGAAGTGATGTTTTTAAATCCAATTACACACAAAAATGGAATTATTAATTACGAAGAAAAGGCAAAAACTCTTCAATATAAAGCTATTTTTAAAGATGTATTAAATAATTGAAAAGAAGATTTAACCCAAAAAGGTACTTTGATATTTGCTGTTGGAAATCAGGAATTTTAATTTAGAAAAACTTGTAAGCCGATTTGGAAATCAATTTAAAATAAGACGATTTTAATTGCGAAGAGCGTTTTTGTGGATTCCGTAAGTAGTATTTCTTTTTAATTTATTTGTAACTAATATTAGAGTATTTGTATCTCTTGATTAAGATAGTCTTAATAATTTTTATGGGTCCTGGCGGAATGTTCAGACACTATGGCGAATCCAGCGTTCGGACGGGATGCTCAGACGCTATGGCGAACCCTTGGTAAAAAAAGCCAATTTTTTAAAACTAAACAATGCTCACTAAAAATAAACATTACACCAAGAAATCTTTAGTAGCAGCTGCAAATGACATCCTGCAGGGCGTAATAAGTGTTCCTTCTGTAAGTAGAAATTATAACATACCTCGGATAACAATGCGAGACAGTCTCAAGCAACATTGTTCCCAAAAGAAGTACTTTCTTAAAGAAGATGTGGATATTGTGACGCAAGGAATTCAAATACCCATACAGAATTTCGATAACCTTTCACTGCTAATGCAAAGAAATTTCACAAACGTGGAACTTCATTCTCATCTAATATAATTGCAATATTCGCTGGGCCAACGGTTTGAGATAAAACCAATGCTTTAATATCTTTAATTTTACATGAGAATGGACTTGGATTTCAAAATGTATATGTGTTTTCTAAAAGTCTATATCAACCAATATATGAATTTTTACGCTGTTTGAACCTTTAAAAGATGAAATTGGATGCCATGAGTTTGGAAATTACGATGATCTGATTGGTTCAGGGGATGCTAAAGAAGATTCAATTATAGTGTTTGGTGATATACCTGTAAACGAACAAAATAAGATCATATAGTTTTTCTCGTTTAGGCGAGATAAAGCAATTGACTCATAAGCTGGTACCTTAAAAAACAGGCTCAGAGATAACGCCAATGTTGTAGCATTATGGAGACAAGACAAGACCAATCTTCGACATACTTTTTTGGATCATATAAATGGTGACATGTCATAACCAATATTAAAAGAAATGTGTTCACACTGCTGGAGTGATGGTAATTTACAGTTCAACTTTAAAACTATTGTAAAGGATTTTGATATTGATAAAGGGTGATAAGGGAAAAACTTTGGTTAATAGGTATTGGAAATTCTTAAAATATTTAGTTGTAATCCAGAGTGTGATGATGTAGGGTGTTAAAGACTTTATTACAAATAAACGAAACCTTCAGCAGATGCAGAACGTCATAAAAAGAAAGTCTGTGGAATATAGAAAGGATTACGTCATTTCCCAGCAACAACTCTAAGAGACCAACAAAAACTGATTTAGCTTATGCAAATCACCGCATCCCATTTACAAGGTCTTACCGAGAAACTACCTGTGAAACGGTATGTTGAAAAAAGATATGCTTTTGAAAAATTTAAGCAGTCTATCACTAATGAATCGTTTCATATTTACTATGCAGATGTAATGTTTAGAGATGAAGACGATAATATCGGCAGGTCAATTTATGGACTAAAATAGAGCACAGAAACTGTTGAATGGAAATTGAGGGAAAGTGTGTTGAAAATTGATCCAGAAAACAGTGACATACTTTTAAGTATGATATGCACCGGTACAATAAGTTTATAAAATCTGCTAACTTTTAAAGATATCAACCACGAAGACGGTGATTTTAATCTAGCTATGATTTACCGAACTACTTGAATATGATAAAATCTGCCTTGATATTTAAAAAAATTTCACATCCTTCAAAGATTTAGCAGCATTTCCTCTAAACAACAAAAGTTTAAGAAATCCCATACCACCTTTCTGCTTCTTTGAACTTTTCTGAAATTCGGTGGTATGTTTATCCTGTAACACTTTTCTTCATCTTTGAACTTTTCTGAGATTTGGTGGTATGTTTAAGTTTATATTTCTCCTTCAAACGCCAGCTTCATATACCACTTTCAACTCCACACACAACCTCCATCTGCACACAACACCTCAATCTCCTGCTCTTTGCAAAAGAATTCTAGTTTTGATTTATTAATTGAGCAACATATATGTAAGGGTTACGTGAGTGAATGATTTTTGTATCGGTCAATGGTCTTTTCGAACCTGTTAAATTCCATAAGAAAACCGGTTTTTTGCGATCATACCACCCCATGTTTATCTACTTTACCAATTCGCTGCAAATTCCTACAAATTTGCTTTTACAGACTTGATTAATTCTACTTTTCTATACGTACTAGATAGGTTTTGAAAAAGATTACGTAAGATGTATTCATTTTCAGCTTTATTAACTTATAAAAAACTATTTTGAAATGCTGTGCGATTGTGTCGAAAAACGATGGTTTTATCTTTTAGTTTCAACGCAATTTGACCTAACTGGCAGTGTTTGGGTTACAGTATCCTATTCTAAATATGGTTGGTTATTAGTCCTCTTTATACCAACAGATTTTGCTATTACAGAAAACTTAAAATAAAATTAGTTGCTTGGAATATACTCAACTGTTACTAATTATACGATCTTCTTACAATAACTATACAGGTAAAGCTATTTTCGTAATGTAGTAAACAAACGATAAAATGAAGGAACAACATTAATTAACTACGGAATTCCAGAAGCGCGTCTCGACCAAATAAGAAAATAATCAAACTGCTTGTTTACTACAGAACGTTCACAGACCTTTGTAGTAGAAATTGAAATTTCATTCATTAAAGGTTGAATGATCTCTAGTCTCGTAATTATGTTTACGTATACCTACGACCCTAGCTTTTCTTGTTTGTAAATATTTACAACCGGTTCGTATTCTCTGTCGAGTTTTCCGTTTGTTTTTATTCAATATTTAATTATTAAAGGCGTCGTTCTTTAAAACACAAGGAAGCTTGTATATCGAACCCTTACTTATTATGACTTTGTGTAAAATGTTACAAATTTTTGTTTTTAGGTTTATAGTCAGAATGTGAGTATTGGCATATACTGCATGTGCCTATACGTAATTGACTATGTATATATAACGCAGATTTACAATTATACAAATTTATCTTTGAATTAAATATCTGAAAAATTCCAGTTGATAATTATTAAATTCACGTAGATGATTTTAAATTGCTCTCGGTCTTAATTAAATTTAGACTGTGCGTTAGATTCTAAGAAATAGTATTCTTTCTTCAACATTCTTAATAAGATTACTTTAAAGTAAAATAAGTTTAGTCTTATATATTGCTATATGAATTGTTCGTTCTACTAAAATTTTGCTAGTCAATTGCAGTCCAGTAACGAGGCGTAGTGAAAAAGGCTCTCGCCACAGGTGCAACTAGGTTTGGGGCGCAAAACAAAGAATACCGACCCAGTTGAGAGTTGTATATGGTTTTAATTTTTCTTGACTATTCTACAATACTACAATAGTACAATACTACACTGGTCGTGTTTCGTCTCCTAACCAATTAGACAGAGACGCGTATTATTGCACGACCATCACACTTCCCCTCTTTCTTATGAGACGAAAAACTCTGCCAATCAGAACGCCAGGCGAAATTAGGTGACGTTGATACGACGCTCTCATTAGCTGAGCAATTGCGTCGGTAATGGTACGCTGCTTTTTTTTCGCCTTATATATATATATATATATATATAAAATATATATGCAGGCTCATACAAGAACGATCAGTTCCAGTCAGACCTTGAGAAACGAGTAGAATCCACTACAGTAAGAAACTTCAGATCATCTCTACGGTTTTCATCAAAGACGTCCGAGTGAGCTGAACTTCAAGCTGCGAAGAGGTGTACATCACGAGCCCCGGCACTTGGTGTACACCATCGTTATTAACCGCTCTTTTCAGAGCGAACCAACAACTAATACCAATGCCAGCGAAGGACTTTCTGAAGACCCGAGCATCAGTTACCATCACCGACGACACTTACGACATGGGCTACGAGAACGCCTCCACACTTGACGACCGATCATCCTCCGAAACAGAACATAAGAAGAAGCAGAAGTCCGACACCCATAAAATAAACAGCAAACCTAGACATCCACCGAAACTACCACACCAGGCTCCGACACCGTCACCACTCCGATCGCCGCAGACAAGGACACACCATCAACCAGCAGAAGATACACTAACGCCGCAGCCACCACCTCCACCATGGACGCCTCCGATGCCGAAAGACGTTCACAGCCCCAGACACGGACTAACAGCAACCACATCCCCTCTATTTTTATCGAGTAATTCCCTAACTTCATCCAGCACGCCAAGGAGCTAAACCGACATCTACAAAACAAGGTCGACATTCGAGCAACTGGACAAGGAGCAAGAATAATACCCACCAACAGCACGCAATACAGATACCTGCAGGACCATTTAAAGAAAAACAACATCGAATTCTACACATACACCATCAAATCCGAACGCGAACTTAAAATAGTCATCAAGGGTTTAGCCGCCAACATCACTACAGAAGACATCAAGACAGAACTCACCGGCATGGGGTACAAAATCAGCTACGTGACTAAGCTACAGAACAAAGAACGAGAATATTGCAACACCGGTCTAGTATGCTTGGATAACAACCCGACATCGACCGGTATCTACAACCTGACAACGTTACTGTACTGCAGCCACATCAAAGTTGCTGCATTCGCAACCATAGTGGAACTCCCACAATGCCTTTCGTGCCAACGATTTGGACACTTTAGCCTGAACTGCGGCTGCAAACCCCGCTGTGTTAAATGCGCCAAGCAACACTTGGCAGCGGATTGAAAGAAAAGCAGGGAGTTACCACCTGTATGCGCCAACTGTAGTGGACCACATCCGGTTAACTACCGCAACTGCCCTGCATACCACGAACAACTGCGCAAGAGATACACCATCGCTACTCAACAATGACGTAACCCACCAACAACACAAGAAACCGACGACGACGGATTCACAACGAGCAAAAATGGACGACACGGAGCTCCAACAATCGTCCCAATAATTACACCAAAGACCACCGCCAAAGATGACACAAGTACTACAGAAGACAAAGAACAATCAAGCTCCGAAAAAGAGCCACGCAGAAAAACAAAACAGAAAAAAGCAAGAGCCGACAAGGAAAGAAGAAAACCATCACCAACCCAAAGCCACCGACCACCACCAACACAAAATCACCGACACAACAAGAAGCAAGAAAGACGATCAGCGAAGCAAAAGAACGACTATATCACCTTCCACACAACCACAAGCAGAGCCGTCCATCAGCTTCACCCCGACGATGACACTATTTTTATTAAAATTCTGCAATGGGCACAAGACTCATAAGTGCCTATATGACCGGAACATTCGAAACTGCCTTACTATGGACGGCAATGTGCGACATTCTAAAAACCTATAATGGACAATAAACCAACGCCAAAAAACTTAGTACTCCTCTCCTGGAATGCCAACGGGATACGGAACAAGATGACCGAACTGAAACACTTCCTGTAGCATCACAACGTGGACGTCGCAATGATTGGAAAGACAAGATTACCTGCTCACCCTGGTGAATTACAACATCTACAAGAAAGAACGCGACCTAAAACCAGGACAACCAGCACACGGAGGAGTTGCCATACTGATACACAACCGACTACTTCACGAACAACTCCAACTACACTCGACTGCTTTAGACAGCATGGGCATCAGTTTCAAAGCCAACGGACAATTCTTTAAAGCAATAGCTGTCTATAGAAGTCCAACCAGCACGGAAATACGACCCGAAGACATCGACGACCTGCTACAGGTAGATACACCAACAATAATGTTTGCAGACCTAATTGCCAAACACGAAGCCTGGAGAGCAATAACTACCAACAAAAGCCGCCACATCCTCTACACACACTCTCTTTGCTAGGACTTCAACATCATAACACCGAACGCACCGACAAGAATCCCACCGGACAGAAAACAAAAAGCAAACATCCTCGACATCTCAATCATAAAGAACATACCGTACCTGCTTGACATAGAAATAATTCAAGGCCTCAGTTCTGATCATCTACCAATCATCACCAAAATACTGACACAACTACAGACGACACACAGGCGCATCAGAATAAAACATACTTGGCGAAAGTTCAACGAGGCTCTCCAAACAAAAATCACCGACGGAAACCCAGACATAAACAACACACAAGATGTTGACAAGTCACTACAGTATGTTACGAAGACCATCCAATAGTCAATGCAACAGTACTCCGTAGAGACTGCTACCCGAGACAAAAGACCAGACATCCCACTATATATAAAAGAGGTCTTCAACGAAAAGGAAACCCTCGTTAGAAGGTGGAAGAACACACGAGATCCGCAAGTAAAAACACAACTCAATCAAGATTATGCTGGATGAATATTACCACGAATCCTGAACCAACCACGTCAACTACACAATACAAACAGAAGGGAACTTGTACAGACTAAACCATCGACTTATGATACGGAAAAACCTTAGCCCCGCACCGCTACAAGGAAAAAACGGAATGCGGAGCGAGCAGCCAAATTCGCCGAAGTTCTCCAAAATACGTTCTCAGAAAACCCAACTACAGACAACATATTCACCAACTTCATCAACACAAAAGTAGATCGAATACTACAAGCGCACCTGCAGCGAACGACATTCTACACATAACTCCACAAGAAATGAAACAAACTATCGCCAAAGAAAGCAACAGGAACGCCCCTGGAAAAGACGAAATCACGCACATGGCACTAAAACATATAACAAATAAGACACTGGCGTTCATCACAAAAATATTTAACAGCATCATCAACTACAAATACTTCCAGACTTATGGAAAACGCCAATAGTGGTAATAATTCCGAAGCCAGGGAAGAAGAGGATGGACGCTTAGAACTACCGACCAATCTCCCTACTGAGCACGTTATCAAAAATTTGCGAACGATTACTACTGACAAGACTGAAATCACTGCTAAAAGACCGACCAGAACAGTATGGTTTTTAAGGAACAGCACTCCACCACATTACAAGCCATCCGGGTAATAAACAACAAAGCCACGAACTACAACCGAGGACTAACGACAGTTGCCATCGCCCTTGACATCAAAAACGCCTTCGACAAGGTATGGATCACCGGACTGCTGTTTAAACTTTCCACTATTCACAACCTTCCGGCGCCTTACATCCAACTAATACAAAGCTACTTGACCAACAGAAAGATACAGGTGAAAGTAGAAGACATCCTCTCACCAGAAACTGCCGTCACAGCCGGCGTCCCACAAGGGGGCTGCTTTTCACTAACACTATTCAACGCGTACATCCAGAACCTACCATGCCGCCAAAGAGTCTTCTGCGCCATGTACGCCGACGATACTCTGCTCCTGAGAACCGGACAAAACGCTAAGGAAACAACAGCAAGAATGAAAAAACAGCTCGACACACTAACGGACGGGTTCCAACTGTGGAAAATAAAATTAAACGTACAGAAGACTGAAGCCATACTATTCTACAAACGCAAGAAAAAGCAAACACCACCGACGCTAGAAGACCAAAAGCTAGTTTGGAGAAAATCAATAAAATACTTAGGGATACACATCGACAAGCAATTAACGTTTAGCAAACACGTCACTGAAACGACAAACAAAGCCCGAAGAGCAAAAGGCTTCATCCACTTAATACTAGACCACAAAAACAGACTACCAATGGACATCAGACTACAGACTTACAAGATATATTTACGACCCATACTGAGCTATGCATCGGCGGCATGGTACACCTATACCTCAAAAATAAACAGAACCAAACTTGAAGCATTCCAAAACAAGACCGTTAGGACCATTACCGGAGCACCATGGCTCATTAGAAATGAAACCCTAAGGCAGGACCTTAGGCTACAAACGTTAGAGAACAACTTTAAGACGCTGACATCAAATATATACGAGAAAATCGACAACTCAAACATCACACACATCCAACACATCGCACCTCCGCTGAATGGAAATCAACACAAACGCAAAAAATATCCAGAAGTATATTAGATGGCTGAGTCATAATCACATACACAAATCCTTCCGTCAGCAAGACTGGCGCGAAGAAACTATTTCACACCCTCTACAGGCAGAGAACCAGAGCTTTATAAAGAAGTAAAATCAGTTAGCTACGAGACAGCCAAAATCAATATTGATTCGTGCTGTAGAAGGAAGTTGGACCTGAGAAGTCCAGGATCGACCAAGCTGAGACAAGAACGATCTAGAGAGTGTAGTGTATACGCAAGGAGTTGCAGTCTTTGTTAGTCGTTTCTCGTATTATTTCTATATATGTTCTCCCATTCGTGAAACAAGACATACTATAGGAAAAATATAATTTTGTTGATGCAGTTGTTTCCACACTTGTGATAGAAATTAAATGGGTGATACAAAACCACTAACCAATCAAATATGTAAAAGATTTAAGAAAAAAAAGAATTATAATCCCAAATAACGCTGTTTTAAAATCCGCATGCGAATTATTTAAGAACCACTGGAACAAATTCGTAACGTAGTTATGTGATATCATTACAACTTAAGGTAGGTTAAGTATCGGTGTCGTCAATTGGACTGACACGCTTGCAGTATCTCCTTGTACAGTTTTAAAACGGAATAAACCTGCCGTAGTGACGGCGCTCGTTTTTATAAACTCGGAGTGTTTATAAAATACAGTAGTTTTTATTGCTACTGTAAAAGTGCAATGTATTCGGCTATGTCAAACGCTTGGGGTTGGAGCACCAGTGGTAGTTTGATCCTCCAGTGTGCTGTGCTCATTACTAATTTTAACCTTTTTGTTAGAAAATTTATTTTTACGCGAGATAGGCTTTGGGCCTCTTGAAGCTTCTTTTTAAAAAGACCTTTCTTCCAAAAAAACTCTTCTATCAAATTTATTTATACAAAAGTTACAATTTATTTCAACAAATAGGTACGTTTGTGTTCATTAACGTTCAAAAATAAAAATAATCAAAGTTACTTTTCACTAATTAATTTAATTAAAACTAGGATGAATAGCTTGAACAACCAACAATGTTAAAGTTGTGAAGCTTGAGACTGACTGGTCATTTTGGGTTCCTGAGGGTATTTATGCTATCCCTGCTCTTACATCACTTTGTGGGAAATGCAGATCTCATGTCTGCTATTTCTTGATACAATACAAAGTATTACATTTTAATAATCTTAATTCCAACAATTCCTGTTTTATAATCTACTGTGATCTATACCTGCAGTATTATATTACGTCTGGAATACAAAGTAACTGTTTCTGTTATCATGTCTAGTTAGTGAACTTTTATTAATCTTTTATTAAATGTCTTTCAATTATACAATGTAACAATATTTTTTAAAACTTAAGAGTTTTATTTAAATATACATACATATTAATTTGTGGGATATGTAACTCCTCCCGACGTAGACAAAAATTACGTAGTTTTACTTAATTTTTAAGACTCATTGTCCCTAAGGGTCTTTCATTATTTCTTTATTTACCTTTGTTTCTTGTTTTTTATGACTAAAATTTGTTTCCTTGTTTCTATATTTATGACACATTTTGTACAATAAATATACAGTTAATAAAATTATTACAATAACCAATAAAATTGTCCAAACACTGATATTGTCGTAATGTAATTTTGGCACTTTTATTTCACGTAAGTGTTCTTTATTACTGTTCATTAATTTTACGGCGTGGTTGAGGTCGTCTAGGTCTAGATGTTCTAGTTGCATTGGTTTCTTGATGATTTTGTAGTTTTCGGATTGTGTAATCTTGAACTGTAGTTCGGGTAAATTTGCGAATTTCTTTGTTACTGCAGGATTTTGATATACTCGATTTATTTCGTTTCTTAATTTTAAATAGCAATCTTCTTTTATGGTGATTACTTTACTTCCAATTAAGGCTAGACTTTTTTCGTTTTGGTTGCAATGGGCGGTTGCTATTATTTCTTGCGGAAATACAGCAATTCAGTTGTTGTCCGTGACTTTCTGAATTTTCATATTCGTAATTTGTACTAGTTTTGGTTCACAATTCTCATAGTGATTAGAGAATCTTAATAATTGTACTTCACAAAGGCTATCTATTGTCGTTAATGATTGACATAAATATTGACTAGATGCTACTTCTTTGCATTTTTCATTCGTGAAGTTCATTCAGGGAAAGGAACTTGATACTGGCTAGTAACGTTCATGGGGAAAGCAAATAAATGATAATAATTATAAGTGTTAATCCTTACAATGGGGATTTCTATTAAAACCGTAATTTCATGATTCTTACATAACCTTCCACTATGGCTATTTTTCAAATATAAGTATGTTAGATTGTGTTATTTAATCTTAGTTATAAGTGATCTAATTCTTAATAATTCATTTAATAAATTAATTGCTTCTATAATACTAGCGTGTAATGTGTTTAATTTAGCAAATGTTACAGCGTTTTTTAATGTGACTAAAATTTGTTGAATTACGGTAAGGGTTGATATCATTTGATTAAATATCCTGTTAAATCTTATTAGATCCCGCATTCCTAGCATCGTGGTTTGCATGTTACTTTCAAGGGTTATTATTCTATTTGTTATACTGTCTTGGTTCTTTACTAGCTTTCTTAATGTATCATTAAATTTTATTATGGTTGATTGAGTTAAGGATATTCGATTACTAACAATAGTTTTTATGCTATACTGGTTTTCAATTAAGTGTTGTATTGCGTTGTCGTATCGTTCGGCACCTTGGTTGTCTAAATTACCTTTAATAGCTATTATAATATACCGTAGTCCGTTAATAAATACTCTTTTTTGTCTTGTGATTTGGTCTCTTGGTATTAATCGATCGAATTTGTCGTCTGTGTTCTTTAGGATGTTTTTCATTATACTGTTGTAGTTAAGCATTTCTATGGCGTATTCTTTTCCGAATTTGGCTGTGTCCATCGATTGTTTCAGTCTGTAGTAATTGTCGCTAGTTATATAAAATACTTGCTTATTCAGTTAAATCAAATTTCTGTATGAAAGTCCAATAACTACTGTGTTTTGCATACTTCCCAATAATACTAGTAGTATTCCGGGGTTGTTTTTAATATCTTCCACTATTATATCGTTGTCGTCCGTTCTACTTGGGTGGAGGTTGACGGCAAGGGTAATGGTTGTACATCTGAAATTACAGGGTGTCTTAAATTCTTTAAATGAATGTATTTTACGATTTTTCCGTTATCTATTATGACTACATTTTTTTCTGATATTTTTTTGATTTTAAACGGACCTAAATTTCTGGAGACCGTTTTATGTCTCCTGCCTTTAAAATTCCTTTCGTACAGGGTTTGTCCTACTGAAAATCTATTTATATCGGTGTTCTTATTGAGGGTTTTTGTAATACGTTCTTTATCATTATCTAATATATTTTTTACAATATTATAAATTATTTTTAATCTTTTCTTGTGGTCTTTAGCATACTGTTGATGTACTTTTTTATTGTAGTGTATATCGCTAGGGTTGCAGAAATCTAAGTGTTCTAATGTTAATTCGAGAAGTGTAAAATTAGTTGATGAGTGGATTGTGTTGTTGTAAGCAATTAGTGCGTATGATATTAAATTAGTAATATGCTCTTTCTTATATGTTAATCTTAACAGTCTAATTTGTTCTAATAAGGTTAGGTGTAATTTTTCAATTAGTCCATTTGATTCCGGGTGATTTTCTGTTATAAAATGAGTTTTTATTTTATGGAGTTTTAAGGTATTTTGTATGGTTTCGTTCTTAAATTCGCTGCCATTGCCTAAAGTTATTGCTTCGGGTGTACCGTAAAATGTAAAGTACTTTAAGAATTCTTGGGTTACATCGATACTATTTTTGAAGTAATGAGTATCGCTTGGCTTACTTTCGTGAATGCGTCTACGATTGTTAAAAAGTTTTGAGCTTCTACTATCAAAGTGTCTGCATGTAATTTTTGAAAAGGTTTATCGAGTGTATTAGTTAACATTAAGGATAGTTTTGGGGGTGATCTGTCGTATTTTGCCCTGTCGCATAATTCACATTGGTTGATAAAATCCGTGGTTAATTCTTTCATGTTCTTGAAGTAATACCTTCTTACGAGTTGTTTTAATATTTCGTTGATTCCACTATGGTTGGTTTTAACTTCGTGTTGGTTTTGAATTACGCCATTTACTTCGTCTGGGTCATATAAAGTTATTAATTTTCGTGCACATCTGAAAATCTCGGGTCCTGAATTATTAAATAATCTAATATATAATTTTAAAAATCTTTTATATAAATAAAAGTAAAAACGTTTTTCTCCGGAATATATAACTTCAAAATTTTAATTATCTGCTTTTCGTTATCTTCCTTCGTTATTTGAATTTGATATATTTTCTTATTATCTGTTTTTGTATATTTTACTGGATTGGGGTTGGTTAAGACTTCGGTAACTACGAATTGATTTGGTTTAGTGTCTATTGCTTCGTTCAAAATTTTAATTGCAATTTTTGGTTCGTCGTTTTGCGTTGAGTGTATGATTTCTATTTCTTCTAGGTCTTTCCTAATCTCTGTTTCGTCTACGTTACCTATAACTGATTCTGTTTCTATTGCGTTGAGTTGTATTCTGCTTAGTGAGACTGCGTTATTGTTATACATTCCATTTTTATAAATAATTTCATAGTCGTATTCTTCTAATCTAATCCTCCATCTCTGTATTTTTGAATTCGGTTCCTTGAGTTTGCATAACCATACTAATGGTTTATGGTCGTTGTATATGTAGAATTTTCTTTCATAAAGATATGACTTAAAATATTTTGTTGCCCAAATTATTGCTAATAATTCTTTCTCAATAGTGCGATATTTTTGTTCCGCTTCATTTAGTGGTCTTGACGTGTAGCTCATTGGTTTATCGCTGCCTATTTTTCCTAGGTTTAAGACTGCGCCTAGTACAACGTTAGACGCGTCGGTTGTTAATATAAATGATTTTGAGAAATCAGGGTATTCTAATATAGGGTGGTTTGTAAGGATACATTTAATTTTTTCTACTGCTTTAATAAATTCCGGGGTGTGTTCGATCTTATTACCTTTCTTTAAAAAATTGCTCAATGGTTTGGTTATTTGTGCGTAACCTTAAATAAATTTTCGGTAATAACCACTGAGTCCTAAAAATCCTTTAATTTCTTTATTAGTTTTTGGTATGGTGTAATTTAATACTGCAATTGTGGGGTTATTATGTGACATAAAAATGTTACTTCCTTTTGTAAAAATTCCCTTTTAACTAATTGAACTTTAAAATGAGGTTTTTGTAATCGTTCAAAAACTTCCCTTAATCATACGATGCGTTCCACGAGTGATGTTGAAAATACGATTATGTTGTCCAGGTACACAAGACATTTTTCGTTGTGTATCCCTCTTAAAATTAGAACCCTTTTGAAATTGGCCGAGTAGAGGAAGCTAGCCATTCTTTAGCGGCGCAAGATTTGAGAGATCATTTGTATGTTGATGACATCTTTTCAAAATGCCCAAGCGTTGAAATATCAACTTATAGAGCTTCTTCGTTCATGTGGTTTTGAACTGCGCAAGTGGGCCAACAATTGTCCATTCCTCTTGGGCGACATACCCGTTGAATATCAACAAGCCAAGTCTGACCTAAACTCTAATGATACGGAATTTACTGTCAAGGTGCTTGGCCTTCAATGACCATCTGCTCAAGATACCTTTGCATTTAGTGTCCAACTCTGTGACAACAATATTACCAAACCTGTTTTACTCTCCACTGTTGCCCGTATTTGTGATCCATTAGATTTTATTACTGTCACCTTTGCCTTTAAGCATCTTATTTAACGCTTTTGAGTTCTCGGGATTGATTGAGATCATCCCTCTTCAGAACCGATAATTGCTCTTTAAAAAGTATTCTTCTGAGATGCATTATCTGAATTTGCTGAAAATCCCGCCTCGTACTTCTCTCGAGCACTCTACTAATAAGCAACTTTATGGGTAATGCGATGCCTCCGAAAGAGGCTATGCTGTTGTTTTTTATTTTCGACTAATAGACCCTGATGGGAGGATATCGGTTCACTTAGTTATCGCCAAATCAAAGGTGGCTACTTTGAAATGTTTGTCTGTACCCCGATTAAAACTATGTGCTGCGGCACTTCTATCTACGCTAATTGAATTTGTATTATCCACATTTTTAAATATTTATCTACACTGCAATTTTTGTTACACAGACTCATCTATTTCGTTGACGTGGATCGAGTTTGCCCCTTATCGCTGGAAAACTTTTGTGGCTAATCGTGGTAGCTACATCCAAGAACGTATGGCCCCCGATCACTGGCACCACATTAGTTCCCAGTACAACTCCGCAGATTGTGCTACCCGAGGTTTATTCCCTTCAAAATTTATTACATTCGCGTCTTGGTGGGCAGACCCACCATATTTGTTATTGCCAGAAGAAGAATGGCCTGTGCCCCGTTCATTAAACCCATTCCTGAAAGTCACCTTTGAAATCAATCAATGAGTTCCAATAAGTACAATCATTTTTAGCAGAGTTTCAGCGGCTAACTACGTATTATAAAATAATTTTTTAACTTTCAACGTCATCAGAATATTTGATGTAAACGTGTCCTGCTGATACGTACTCACGCTTTTGCGGTTTGAATCAATAGTTTGCAATGAGAGACAATAAGTACAATCATTTTTACGCAGGTTTAACGGCTAACCATTGTAAAATAATATTTTAACTTTTGAGGTCAGAAGGACATTTGGTGAAAAAATGTCCTGCTTATAACTACTCGCTGTTTTGCGGCGTGAATAAATAGTTCTCGATGTGTTCGAATAAGTATAATTATTTTTAAGCAGAGTTTCGGCGATTGACCATTACTAAATAATTTATTAACTATTAACGCCAGCACGGCATATGGTGAAAAAATGTCCTGATACAAATTTTTATCTTGCTAGCCCCACGTGGATGTCAGTGATACGAATTTTGTAGTTTTTATTATGGTGGGCGCTAGTGAAACTTATTTTTCTTAATGAGCGCCAGTAAACAAAAATCTTCCGACATAGCTAGTCCTGAGATAATCACGATAATAGCAAAGCACAATTCTAAGGGCGGACGTGGAAACCCAAAGATAAAACGATCGCCTACGTTAACAAAAACCTGTCTTATGAAAATAAGACACAGCTCCTGTAAGAAATTACAAAGATTAAATAAATAAAAATGTAGAACACCATGTGTGTCCTATAAAAGTATCAAAAATAAAAAAATGTATATCCAATGTGATATTGGCACAAAATTATTACTCAAATATTCTACCTTTATGTTATCAGATTTGATCGCATTTGACCAAAATAAAAGTCTCAAAGTTTAACTAATTGTTTACTAAAAAAAACTCTCTTTTAAAATTTCAAAACTTTTTAACAGGTAAAAAAATTCATCAATAGCATCTATAACAAAGTCAAGAATTTGGCTTATTAAAGCAAAAGACTGCTCTTCAAACATAAACTTGCTTTAAACATTTGATTAAAATAATTTGTAATCACAATATACTGAATTAACGCTTCTTACGTGGGCAGATCTTTTCAGGTGGATTACAGTTTCTAAATCATTACGCAGCGTGTGTTTAAATTTTTATATTTAGATTTTATAATTTATCTGTAAATAAAAGATAATTACAAGATTAAGGAATGTTTAATTTAAATTTTATGACAGCTGCACGAAGCATCTGCTTTCACGGCAACATCTGTCAACTGTGCTACAACACAAAAAAGTATGACTTCAAAAATATACATTAAAATCTGGTAACATTTTAATTTTCAATAATAATTATTTGCATTGAATTACAAGAATAATGCGCTAAGCGTGCATTGTTCCTTATTGTTCTACTTATATTAATATATCTGTGTCACATAAAGCTATTTCCAAGCGCATCTCTAGTTGTTTATTTCGTATTCCACGCCTTTAACTTCGCGACCACTCGGTTCTAGTTTCGACAAGTTAGTAGGCCGCTGGCAACAGCTTGATTAAGATGTATTTTCGGCTAGAGGCTGGCAACCTTCACATCAATTATTAACTATTGAGATATTTTCTACTAACGGTTGGTAAAGTATATATTTTACGAACTAATTTAAATTAATTTATTTAGCGCGACACGTAGAATAAAACATGTAGAATTCGTCATGTAGGATACAAAAATTTAGAATTACCGTTATTTAGAAACAGTCGATTTGAAATTTGTCTGATAAGAAATTTGTCTACAAAGAAATTATGGATGTTAATTTGGATGCAGTCGTATCTAATTAGAAATGGCTGGTAACTTTGTTTGAAGAATGAAATTTCCATCTCGATTTATCGTGAAGCAACAAAAGCAGTTTTGGTTCGTTATTAGTTATAAGATATTTCATGCATGTGTTTTAAAGGTTAGAGCACGTAAACTTGCTATTATGTTTACAACATGTAAATTGTGTAAATATCAATTATTGTTGAACTGGTTTTATAAGCCGCAGAACAAAATTTTGTCAGATTAGCTTTCTATAATAACAAGCTTTGTTCCATTTGAACCTTCGGTAATTTCAACGTATGTTTTCAACGTCATATTTTTTTTGTTTTGCAAAGTTGACAGATGTTGTCTTGAAAGCAGATGCTTTGTGCAGCTGTAATGAAATTTAAACAAAACATTCCTATTTTTGTGATCAGCTTTTATCTATACATAAATTATTAAACGTAAATATGAACGTTCAAATCCACGTTATGTAAGATTCTAGTAATTGTAATCTACCTGAAAAGATCTGCCCAGGTTAGAACGTAATTCAATGTGTTATGCTTATAAATTATTTTCACTCAAATATTTATAACAAGTTCATGTTTAAAGTATAGTTGGTTGTTTTAAAAAAAGTCAGTTTAACTTTGATGTAGTTGATAATGACAATTTTTTCTTGTTGAAAGATTCCGATATTTTAAAAGAGTTTTTTTAGTAAACAATTAGTTCAAATTTAAGGCTTTTATTTTGGTAAATGCGATCAAATCTAAATACACAAAGGAAAATTTTTCTGAGTAATAATTTGGTGCCAATATTATATTGGATATACATTTTTTTATTTTTATATACTTTTATAGAACACAAATGGTGTTCTACTTTTTTATTTATTTAATCCTTGCAATTTCTTACAGGAGCTGCGTCTTATTTTGTTAACACAGGTTTTTGTTAACGAAGGCGATTATTTTATCTTTGGGTTTCCACGTCCGCCCTTAGAACTGTGCTTTGCAATTATCGTAATTAACTCAGGACATGGTGGCGCCTATTTAATTTAGCTTAACTTTGGTTTGCAAACAGACTTCGACTTACCCCCCAACTTCTTATTGCTCTACCCAGGAATAGACCACTAGCTATGTCGATAGACTTTTGGTTCACTAGCGCCTTAATACAAAAGAAATAACGTTTCAGTTGTGCTTTCAGTACAATAGAACAAAAAGACGTTTCACTCTTTTGTAAAGCAAAAGTCGTTTCAGTGACGCCGCAACGTGTAGGGCTTCGAAATTTGTTTGCTCAAAATTTATTTTGCTTAGAAATTTGTTTGCTCAAAATTTATTTTGCTTCGAAATTTGGTTGCTTAAATTTGCTATTAGCTTCAAAATTTATTTGCTTAGATTTGCTATTGTTCTTTAAATTTGTTTTGGCACAAATTTAGTCGAGACATTGACCTTCCTTCAGTCAGTTAATTACCTTAGTCTAATTTATTTTTAACTTTAAATTTTATTTTGACCCAATAAAGATTTTGTTCGATATTGTTTTGGCAAAAATCTATTTTTACCAAATTCACTTTTTGACTTTGACCTTTCGTTGCCCGAATTAGTTTTGACAATTTTCGTAAGGCTTAAATCATTTAGATTTATCAATTTAATTTCATTAAAATATTAGACTATTACAAATATGTCTAAAAAATTCCAAATTGTTTGTTTACTTAAAGAGGAACTGGAATATGAACTGAGAATCAGAGGAGTAGAGAGTGAGGGACCAGTTCTTGAGAAAAGAAAAATTTTAGGTAGATTATTAGCTAAAGAAGTCAATAAGCCTGGTTGTCTAATTAACCTTTCGAGTTATGAAGTAGATTTTGCAACGGAAAATAAAGAGATTTCTGTTTCAGTTGAGTCAGTTCAATTTTTAGGAAAGCTTGTTCAAGGTTGATTCACCTTTCGGGTCGAGTTAAGCGCATGAAAATTCCCTCAATAAATTCAGAGGAAGCCATTAAGTTCAGAAATGAAACCGTAGCAACCATACTTACCCTAGAAGCTGAGTTATATGATAAAGTCAATAAGAGTACAGAGTCCACTAATTTTGATCGGTCTATTGTAGTATCACTTTTAGTTGATAGTGTGCTTACCCATTCAATTTTGTATGTAGCACCTTCTTTACCTATAAGTTCGTGGCCTGTAAAATTTTCAGAAGACCCTAAACAATTATATTCATTTTTAGATAGAGTCAGCGAATTAGCGCAATCTCGTAAGGTACCCGAAGCTGATTTATTTGGATCAGCATGTGAACTTTTTGTGGGAAATGCTTTGATTTGGTTTAAAACTGTGAAAAATTCGTTGAAGGATTGGAATTCATTATTAGAACGTTTAAAGGAAGATTTTTTACCCGGTTTTTCAGATGATGATATCTGGGAAAAAATTAAAAATTGTCGTCAAGGAAAAAATAAAAGTATTGCTTTATTTGTTGCGCATATGCAAACTTTATTCAGTAGACTTACTAATGAGCCAGCAGAAGTAACTAAAGTTAGGATGATAAGAAAAAATTTGATTCCTGATTTTATTTCAGCACTTGCGTTGTCCGACATTCAAGATGTACCTACCTTAGTAAGGTTGTGAAAAAAATTAGAAGAAGCTTCTTTGATGAAACTAAACTCAGTTTCTGCATCTTCGAGTAAGTCTAACAAGTCTTGTAGTTCTTCTAAGCATCCATTTGAGATTAAACAACCCGTTTTGAATGAAAAAGTTTATGCAGTTAAGAGTAGGGTTTATCAAAATAAATTAGTTAATCCTCAAGTACAAGTAGCTGATAATGGTACTTCTGAGCCTTCAGTTTTTAATTCGTTTAGTCTTGATAAGAAAAATAATTTTGCTTGTTAGAATTGCTCCCGTGGTGGACATTGGTTTAAAGATTGTAGAGCACCCAAAAGGATTTTTTGTTTTGGATGTGGTCGAAAAGGTGTTAAGGCAACTTCGTGTCCACAATGTTCAAAAAAACCAGTAAAGCGGCAGGTGTATGGTGGTCGGCATTCTGTTTCGCGTGATAAGGCTACAGTTATGTTGTGTAAACAAGAAAAATATTTTTGCAAAGATGATTGGTCGAAATGGCTTACAGTTGTAAAAAATTTTTGTCGGATTTCTTCAAGCCTAAGACTATAATTCGTTGTTCATAGAAAAGCAGTGTAATAATCGACCTTACATTATGGTGAAATTGTTTGATAGAGATACTACCGGTCTTCTAGACTCCGGATGCACTACCTCAGTAGTTGGATCTTTAGCTCTTCCTATAATTGAAAAGTTAGACTTAAAAATTTTTAATTCAGCAAAGACAGGTATTACTACTGCTGATGAATCAGTAAAGTCTGTTTTAGGTTCTGTTGATTTACCAATTTGTGTGGACAATGATTGTCGTATTCTTAATGCATTGGTGGTCCCGTCCCTACCTCATGCTTTTATATTTGGTAGTGATTTTGCAAAATTATTTGGTGTAGTTGCCGATTTTAGGAACAATAAATGGTTTATTCAGAGTAATAGTGAGAATAGTCTTGTGTAATTAGGTTCATCTTCTATCCCTTTGAGCACTAATGACTACTTGTTTGATTTGCATGACCTTTCGGATGGTTCAGTATGTGCAAGCACAAGAGATTATAGATTCATTCAATGAAATTAGCAGTGACGATAGGTTGGGACGTACTAACTTGATCGAAATGGATATAGATACAGGTAATGCTAAGCCCTTCCATAAGAAACCGTATGTAATGTCACCATATATAAGTAAGATATTGAATGATGAGTTGGACGACATGCTTAGACTCAAAGTTATAGAACCGTGTATTAGTCCGTGGTCATCTCTAGTATTGTTGGTTAAGAAGGCAGATGGAGAATATCGTTTCTGTTTTGATGGTAGAGCCTTGAACGACCTAACTGTTCACGATTCGTATCCGCTTGCAAATGTAAATAGAATTCTCAATATGCTCAGAGGTGCAAACTATATTTCGTCACTTGATTTGAGAAAATTGTTTTGGCAAGTCCCTCTTAGTGAGTTATCTAACGATAAGACCGCTTTTAGTATTATTTCGCGAGGACAGTATAGATTCACGTGTATGCCATTTGGGTTGAAGAATGCTGCGCAGACGCAACAGCGATTAGTATATGCAATTTTTGATCCACGTTTTGAACCTCATGTATTTTGCTATTTGGACGACATAATACTATGTTCGTCGTCGTTTGAAGAACATCTGAAATTATTGTCGGAGGTTAAGCAACGTTTAAAAGAGGCTAACCTTACTATAAATATAGGAAAATGTAAATTCTTCAAAAAGTCACTTAAATTTTTGGGTTATATAGTAGGTTCAAATTTACTTCGTACAGACCCCGATAAAGTATCAGCTATGGTTAACTTTCCTCGACCGAAAACCACGACGGAAGTTAAGAGGTTCATAAGAATGTGCAGTTGGTATCGTCGCTTTATAAAGAATTTTTCGTCATTAGTTTCGCCCATTAATGATCTCGTTAAGAAAAAGAAAAAGGTCAAACTGTAACTTGGAGCCCGGAGGCAGAAAATTCATTTGTGTTAATTAAACAAGCTTTAGTTTCTGCACCTCTTCTTTAGCAGCCAGATTATTTGGCCCCCTTTATTGTCGAATGCGACGCCAGTAACACTGGGTTAGGTGCTGTTCTGATACAAAACATAAATGGAGAAGAACGTGTAATTTCGTACGCAAGTAAAACCCTAAGCCGTACGGAGCGCAATTATTCCACCACAGAAAAAGAGTGCTTAACAGTCATTCTTGCTATTGAAAAATTTTGTCCGTGGGTGGAAGGAGTTCGATTTACAGTTGTTACTGATCATTTTTCGTTACTTTTGTTGAGTAATCTTCAGAATCCCACTGGAAAACTTGCCAGATGGTCTGTTCGATTAAGGCAACATTCATTTGATTTAGTACATAGGAAAGGAAAATTTAATATAGTCCCAGATTGTCTTAGTCGTGCTGTTCCTTTAGAAAATTCTGAAATTAATTTAGTAGAGATCAAACTTGATAATGTAGGCTTGTGGTATGAATCTTTAAGAAAGAAAATTTTGTCGTCACCCAAAAGCTACCCACAATGGAAAGTGGACGATGGATTAATTTTTAAGTTTGTTTCTTCCAAATTACCTCATTCGGCGAATATTGTAGAGTGGAAGCACTTAGTACCGAAATCTCAGCGTAAGGATGTCATCAGATCATGTCATGACCCCCTACATCAGGACATTTTGGTTCTTCGAAAACTTTGTCTCGGGTCCAAGAATTGTATTATTGGCCAAAAATGATTTTTGATGTACGTAAGTTTTGTCGGAAATGTTTGATTTGTGGTGCTCAAAAACCACCAAATAAAGGTCCTCTTGGCATGATGGGAAAGGAACAAGAGGTTAGATTTCCGTTCCAAACCATTGCTTTAGATTTGATGGGTCCGTTCCCTTGTTCCAAACGCGGACATAAATGGCTCTTAATTGTTGGTGACTGGTTTTCAAAATATTCGATTCTACAACCTTTGCGCAGTGCCAAGGCACATTTGATTAAAAAATTTGTAGAAGACAAAGTGTTTCTTGTCTACGGCGTACCACAATTTGTTATTTGTGATAATGGTCCACAGTTGATTGGTCGTGTTTTTAAAGCTTTGTGTGCAAAGTACGAAATCCAAAAGATTTGGTACAATGCTGTTTATGCTCCTCAATGCAATTTTGTGGAAAGGATTAATAAGACAGTTGGAACTGCAAGCCTTTCATACGTAGAAGAACATGATACGTGGGATATTGAGATATCAAAGATTAAGTATGCAGTTAATTCAGCGAAACACGAATCCACCAACTATTCGCCAAATTTTTTAGTCTTTGGTCGTCAGGTACCCTTAAGTGGAAAAGCTTATAGTAACAGTTTTGAACCCGGTAAAGATGTTGATGTTTCTAGCAGTAGACCTTCCTACGTTTTGGATCGTCAATCTTTGTTCGATATTTTTGGGAATGTCCGTGAAAATTTACATATAGCTTATCAACGTTCGAGTAAACTCTACAATCTTAGAAGAAGAGACATTTCATTTCAAGTTGGAGAAAAAGTATGGAGGACTAATAAGGTACTTTCGAGTGCTGGTGATAAATTCTCCGCTAAGTTAGCTCCAAAATTTGTTTTGTGCAAAGTTCGTAAAAAACATTCCAATTTAGTATATGAATTAGAGAATGAGGATAGATCAAAAGCCAGAAAATGGCATGTTAAGAATCTAAAGCCCTTAGCTGCATCAGATCCAGATGAAAATGATGATCCTGAAGATTAGTTCCAGTTCAGTCATTTCTTTGATTATAAGTAAATCAGTTGTTTGCTTGTTTCGTTTTGTTCTCATTTTTGGTTTAGTATGATTTTAACTTATACTAAATGAAGACTGTACTTTTGCAACTTATTTTATTTGGAAAATTTTGTATGGGTATGGAAACTTGTAGTCAAAATTTTGTATAGTGGTTTTGTAGTGTACATTGATGTACATACTAATTAAGTTTGTCGCGCGTTAATAGAAGATATTATTAGAAAGTAGAAATAAGTTGACTATATAATTTGTTAGTCCTGATTTCTACATATTTAGGTAGAGAGAATATTGGCATATTCTTTCCCTTGATTTTGACCTTTCTTTAATTTTTGTTTGGTAAGGTCAGAGGTTTGCATGGTGAACCTCACCATTTGATCCATCGCTAATAGGTGATGATGTTTAAAAATTAGTGATAGGATAATCAGTAGGGTGAAGGAGATTTCAGACCTGACTGGTTCGGTTTTGTATTAAGAGTTTTGGTTTGAGAAATATTTGTGTAGAAGTTTTAGTTTAGTAAAAACAAAACTTTTAGCACTTTGAGTTATAGTGGTGATGTGCACTCACCTCCATTTTTGTAAGTAACCTGTTGGTTAGTTACTTTGGTTTTGATTATCACTTTGAGCTGATAATATTTGTATTATGATGCTGTTTTGATATGGTAGCGTCCTTTTTGGTTGATAAAGTTGCTTGAGCTCCAGGAAGTGGAGTTGTTATTTTTGGAAGGTTTGGATAATTTGTGTTGTGTTTAGTTATAGTTAGTAGATACTGGCTTCGGTAGGAATAAGAAAATTCTTGCTCTAATAAAAGAGTTCCTTTAAATTTAAACTTGGATTAATTTTTTTTGTCCCGTGGAGTGTTTGACTTTTTAATTTGACCTTTTTTGATTTTGACTTATACCGGTTGTGACTTTCCGATTTTGTCTCCCAATGGACGTTTGGTACACGTAGTTACCGGCACACTCAAATTTGTATATATTAGTCCATCTCGTTTTAATAATTTTCGTAGTTATTCTGGATGTTAATTAGATAAGTAATTCTAATTTGATAAGTATGATGTTTAGTAGATATTTGTGATGTCAGTTAGGAGTTTAATAAAAGCTCTTATAAAAAAAAAACTTTTGTTTTTTTTGCTTAAAATTTTTTTGTTATAAAAGATTTTTTCTTTTAGAAAAGGGGTAGTGTAACATTTTTATTTTCAATAATAATTATTTGCATTAAATTACAAGAATAATGCGCTAAACGTGCATTGTTCCTTATTGATCTACTTATATTAATATATCTGTGTCACATAAAGCTATTTCCAAGCGCATCTCTAGTTGTTTATTTCGCATTCCACGCCTCTAACGTCGCGACCACTCGGTTCTAGTGTCGACAAGTTAGTCGGCCGCTGGCAACAGCTTGATTAAGATGTATTTTCGGCTAGAGGCTGGCAACCTTCGCATCAATTATTAACTATTGAGATATCTTCTACTAACGGTTGGTAAAGTATATATTTTACGAACTAATTTAATTTGAATTAATTTATTTAGCGCGACACGTAGAATGAAACATGTAGAATTCGTCATGTAGGATCCAAAAATTTAGAATTACCGTTATTTAGGAACAGTCGATTTGAAATTTGTCTGATAAGAAATTTGTCTATAAAGAAATTATGGATGTTAATTTGGATGCAGTCGTATCTAATTAGAAATGGCTGGTAACTTTGTTTGAAGAACAAAATTTCCATCTCGATTTATCGTGAAGCAACAAAAGCAGTTTTGGTTCGTTATTAGTTATAAGATATTTCATGCATGTGTTTTAAGGGTTAGAGCACGTAAACTTGCTATTATGTTTACAACATATAAATTGTGTAAATATCAATTATTGTTGAACTGGTTTTATAAGCCGCAAAACAAAATTTTGTCAGATTAGCTTTCTATAATAACAAGCTTTGTTCCATTTGAACCTTCGGTAATTTCAACGTATGTTTTCGACGTCATATTTTTTTGTTTTGCACAGTTGACAGATGTTGTCTTGAAAGCAGATGTTTTGTGCAGCTGTAATGGAATTTAAACAAAACATTCCTATTTTTGTGATCAGCTTTTATCTATACATAAATTATTAAACGTAAATATGAACGTTCAAATCCACGTTATGTAAGATTCTAGTAATTGTAATCTACCTGAAAAGATCTGCTAAGGTTAGAACGTAATTTAGTGTGTTATGCTTATAAATTATTTTTACTCAAATATTTATAACAAGTTCATGTTTAAAGTATAGTTGGTTGTTTTAAAAAAAAGTCAGAACTTTAACTTTAATGTAGTTGATAATGACAATTTTTTTTTGTTGAAAGGTTTCGATATTTTAAAAGAGTTTTTTTTTTTAAACAATTAGTTCAAATTTAAGGCTTTCATTTTGGTCAAATGCGATCAAATCTAAATACACAAAGGAAAATTTTTCTGAGTAATAATTTGGTGCCAATATTATATTGGATATACATTTTTTTATTTTTATATACTTTTATAGGACACAAATAGTGTTCTACTTTTTTATTTATTTAATCCTTGCAATTTCTTACAAGAGCTGCGTCTTATTTTGTTAAGACAGGTTTTTGTTAACGAAGGCGATCATTTTATCTTTGGGTTTCCACGTCTGCCCTTAGAACTGTGCTTTGCAATTATCGTAATTATCTCAGGATGGTGGCGCCTATTTGATTTAGCTTAACTTTGGTTTGAAAACAGACTTCGACTTACCCCCCCACTTCTTATTGCTCTACCCAGGAATAGACCCCTAGCTATGTCGAAAGACTTTTGGTTCACTAGCGACTTAATATAAAAGAAATAACGTTTCAGTTGTGCTTTCAGTACAATAGGACGAAAAGACGTTTCAGTCTTTTGTAAAGCAAAAGTCGTTTCAATCTATTTGAGGTTCAAATGGAATAAAGCTTGTAATTACATAAACCTTACTTGACCAACTTTTGTTCTACGGCTTGTAAAACCAGTTCAACAATAATTGAGAATTAACAGATTCTATGCTCGTAAACATAATAGCAACTTTTCGTGCTTTTTATATGATAGTCTGTTTATCTAATTTTTACGACATTCAAAACACATGCAAAAATTTCTTATATTTAATAACAAACCGAACTGCCTCTGTTCTCCAAGACAAATCTGGACGGAAATTCAAAAACTCCAAACAATGTTACAAGCCATTTCTAACTTGGGACGATTGCAATCAAAACCAACATCTTCACTCGTTCTTTATCTATCATTCTTCGATGGCGAATTTCTCGTTGACGAATTCCTCGTTGAAGCGCTAAATAAATGAAAACCAAATTAAATTAGTTCGTAAAATGTATAATTTACCAACCGTTAGTAGAAGTTATCAAAGTGGTTTCAGGTCTAGCACGACCTGACCCGCCTACATAAGTAATTTAGCAGAAGGTCGCATGCCTCTAGCCGGGAATACATCTTGATAAGGCGGTTGCTAGCGAGCGACTAACCCGACAAAACGAGAACCGAATGATAGCGACGTTAGAGGTGGGGAAATACGAATGAAACAGCTAGAGATGTTTGACGAAGTAACTTTGTGTCACCCAGATATTTTAATATAAGAAGATTAATAAAGAATAAGGCACGCTTAGCGCATTATCCTCGTAATTCAATGCGAATAATTATTGCTCAAATTAAACATGTTACACTACTTTCCCAAAAGAAAAAAAAACTTTTATATAAACAAATTTTAAACTAAAAACAAAAGATTTTTTTTATAAGAGGTTTTATCAAACTCCTAACTAACATCACAATTATTTGCAAAACATCACAGTTTACGAATTAGAAATACTTACTTAATCATCATCCAGAATAACTACGAAAATTATGAAAACTAGAGGGACTAATATATATATAAATTTGAGTGTGCCGGTAACTAAGTGTACCAAACGTCCATTGGGAGACAAAATCGGGCAGTCATAACCGGTATAGGTCAAAATCGAGAGAAGTCAAATCAAAAAGTCAAACACTTCACGGGACAAAAAAAATTGATTTAAGTTTAAAGGAATTCTTTTATCAGAGCAAGAATTTTCTTACTCTTACTGAAGCCAGTACATACTAACTATAGCTAAACACAACATAAAATATCCAAACTTCCCAAAAAACCAACTCCACTTCCTGGAGCTCTAGCAACTTTACTAACCAAAAAGGACGCCACTATATCAAAACAGCATCTCAATACAAAATACTATCAGCTCAAAGTGATAACCAAAACCAAGATAACCTAACTAACAGGTTACTTACAAAAATGGCGGTGAGTGCTCATCACCACTATAACTCAAAGTGCCAGAAGTTTTGTTTCTACTAAACTTAAACCTCTACACAAATACTCCACAAAATAAAACTCTTAACGCCAAACCGAACCAGTGGGGGCTGAAATCTCCGTCACCCTACTGATTATACTATCACTAATTTCCAAATATCATCACCTATTAGTGACTGATCAAATGATGAGGTTTACCATGCAAACCTCTGACCTTACGAAACAAAAAAAAATACTCAAAGAAAGGTCAGAATCAAGGGAAAGAATACGCCAATATTCTCTCTACCTAAATATGTAGAAATCAGGACTAACAATTTATATAGTCGACTTATTTCTACTTTCAAACAATATCTTCTACTAGCGCGCGTCAAACTAAACTAGTACGTACAACAACGTACACCACAAAACCACTACTAAATTTCGATTACAAGTTTCCATAACCATACAAAATTCCAGAAACAAAACAAGTTGTAAAAGGACAATCTTCATTTAGTATAAGTTATAACCATATTAAATCAAAAACCAGAACAAAACGAAACAAGCAAATAACTGATTTACTTATAATCAAAGAAATGACATAACTGAAACTAATCTTCAGGATCATCATCCTCATCTAGGTCAGATGCAGCAAAGGGCTTCAAATCTTTAACATGCCATTTCCCTGCTTTTGATCCATCTTCATTCTCTAATTCATATACCAAATTGGAATGTTTTTTACTAACTTTGCACAAAACAAATTTTGGAGCTAACTTAACGGAGAATTTATCACCAGCACTCGAAAGTACCTTATTAGTCCTCCATACTCTCTCTCCAACTTGAAATGAAATGTCTCTTCTTCTAAGATTGTAGCGTTTACTCGAACGTTGATAAGCTACATGTGAATTTTCACGGGCATTCTCAAAAATATCAAACAAAGATTGACGATCCAAAACATAGGAAGGTCTACTGCTAAAAACAACATCAACATCTTTATCGGGTTCAGAATTGTCACTATAAGCTTTTCCACTTAAGGGTACCTGACGACCAAAGACTAAAAAATTTGGCGAATAGTTGGTGGATTCGTGTTTCGCTGAATTGACTGCATACTGAATCTTTGATATCTCTATATCCCACGTATCATGTTCTTCTACGTATGAACGGATTGCAATACCAACTGTCTTATTAATCCTTTCCACAAAATTGTACTGGGGAGCATAAACAGCATTGTACCAAATCTTTTGGATTTCGTACTTTGCACACAAAGCCTTAAAAACACGACCAATCAACTGTGGACCATTAACACAAATAACAAATTGCGGTACGCCGTAAACGAGAAACACTTTTTCTTCTAAAAATTTTTCAGTCAAAATTTTCTTCCTTAAAGCTTTATACCACAAACCTACATCATCAAGTTTGATCTCTACTAAATTAATTTCAGGATTTTCTACAGGAATAGCACGACTAAGACAATCTGGGACTATATTAAATTTTCCTTTCCTGTGTACTAAAACAAATGAATGTTGCCTTAATCGAACAGACCATCTGGCAAGTTTTCCAGTGGGATTTTGAAGATTACTCAACCAAAGTAACGAAAAATGATCAGTAGCAACTGTAAATCGAACACCTTCTACCCAGGACGAAATTTCTCAATTGCAAAAATGACTACTAAGCACTCTTTTTCTGTGGTGGAATAATTGCGCTCCGTACGGCTTAGGGTTTTACTTGCGTACGAAATTACACGTTCTTCTCCGTTTATATTCTGTATCAGAACATCACCTAACCCAGTGTTACTGGCGTCGCATTCGACAATAAAGGGGGCCGAATAATCTGGCTGCGAGAGAAGAGGTGCAGAAACTAAGGCTTGTTTGATTAACGCAAATGAATTTTCTGCCTCCGGGCTCCAAGTTATAGTTTGACCTTTTTTCTTTTTCTCGGATCATTAATGGGCGAAACTAATGACGAAAAATTCTTTATAAAGCGGCGATACCAACTACACATTCCTATAAACCTTTTAACTTCCGTTGTGGTTTTCGGTCGAGGAAAGTTAACCATAGCCGACACTTTATCGGGGTCTGTGCGAAGTGAATTTGAACCTACTATATAACCCAAAAATTTAAGTGATTTTTTGAAGAATTTACATTTTTCTACATTTATAGTAAGGTTAGCCTCTGTTAGACGTTGCTTAACCTCTGACAATAATTTCAAATGTTCTTCAAACGACGACGAACATAGTAATATATCGTCCAAATAGCAAAATACATGAGGTTCAAAACGTGGACCAAAAATCGCATCTACCAATCGCTGTTGCGTCTGCGCAGCATTCTTTAACCCAAATGGCATACACGTGAATCTATACTGTCCTCGCGAAATAATACTAAAAGCGGTCTTATCTTTAGATGACTCACTAAGAGGGATCTCCAAAACAATTTTCTCAAATCAAGTGACGAAATATAGTTTGCACCTCTCAGCATATTGAGAATTCTATCTACATTTGCAAGCGGATACGAATCGTGAACGGTTAGGTCGTTCAAAGTTTTACCATCAAAACAGAAACGATATTCTCCATCTGCTTTCTTAACCAACAATACTGGAGATGACCACGAACTAATACACGGTTCAATGACCTTGAGTCTAAGTATGTTGTCCAGCTCATCGTTTAATATCTTACTCATATACGGTGACATCACATACGGTTTCTTACGGAAGGGCTTAGTATTACCTGTATCTATATCCATTTCGATCAAGTTAGTACGTCCCAACCTATCATCACTGCTAATTTTATTGAATGAATCTATTATTTCTTGTGCTTGCACTCGCTGAACATTCGAGAGGTCATACAAATCAAACAAGTAATCATTAGTGCTCTAAGAGATAGAAGATGAACCTAAATACACAATACTATTCTCAATATTACTCTGAATAAACCATTTATTGTTCTTGAAATCGGCAACTACACCAAATAATTTTGCTAAATCACTACCAAATATAAAACATGAAGTAGGGACGGGACCACCAATGCATTAAGTTTACGACAATCTTTACCCACACAAATCGGTAAATCAACAGAACCTAAAACAGACTTTACTGATCCATCAGCAGTAGTAATACCTGTCTTTGCTGAATTAAAAATTTTTAAGTCTAACTTTTCAATTATAGGAAGAGCTAAAGATCCAAACCACTGAGGTAGTACATCCGGAATCCAAAAGACCGGTAATATCTCTTTCAAATAATTTTACCATAATGTAAGGTCGATTATCACACTCCTTTTCTATAAACAACGAATTAGTCTTGGGCTTCCAAGAAATCCGACAAAAGTTTTTTACAACTGCAAGCCATTTCGACAAATCATCTTTGCAAAAATATTTTTCTTGTTTACACAACATAGCAGTAGCCTTATCATGCGAAACAGAATGACGACCACCATGAATCTGCCGCTTTAATAGTTTTTTGAACATTGTGGACACGAAGTTGCCTTAACACCTTTTCGACCACATCCAAAACAAAAAATCCTTTTGGGTGCTCTACAATCCTTAAACCAATGTCCACCACGTGAGCAATTCCAACAAGCAAAGCCATTCTTCTTATCAGGACCAAACGAATTAGTAACTGAAGGCTTAGAAATACCATTATCAACTACTTGTACTTGAGGAATAACTGATTTATTTTGATAAACCCGACTTTTAACTGCATAAACTTTTTCATTCGAAACGGGATGTTTAATCTCAAATGGATGCTTAGAAAAACTAAAAGACTTGTTGGGCTTACTAGAAGATGCAGAAACTGAGTTTAGTTTCATCAAAGAAGCTTATTCTAATTTTGTGCACAACCTTACTAAGGTAGGTACATCTTGAATGTCGGACAACGCAAGTGCTGAAATAAAGTCCGGAATTAAATTTTTTCTTATCATCCTAACTTTAGTTACTTCTGCTGGCTCATTAGTAAGTCTACTGAATAAGGTTTGCATATGCGCAACAAATAAAACAATACTTTCATCTTTTCCTTGACGACGATTTTTAATTTTTTTCCAAGTATCATCATCTGAAAAACCGGGTAAAAAATCTACCTTTAAGCGTTCTAATAAGGAATTTCAATCCTTCAACGAATTTTTCACAGTTCTAAACCAAATTAAAGCATTTCCCACAAAAAGTTCACATGCTGATCCAAATAAATCAACTTCGGGTACCTTACGAGATTGCGCTATTTCGCTGACTCTATCTAAAAATGAATATAATTGTTTAGGATCCCCTGAAAATTTTACGGGCCACGAACCTATAGGTAAAGAAGGTGCTACATACGAAATTGAATGGGTAGGCACACTATCAACTGAAAGTGATACTACAATAAACCGATCAAAATTAGTGGACTCTGTACTCTTATTGACTTTATCATATAACTCAGCTTCTAGGGTAAGTATGGCTGCTACGGTTTCATTTCTGAACTTAATAGCTTCCTCTGAATTTATTAAAGGAATTTTCATACGCTTAACTCGACCAGAAAGGTGAATCAACCTTGAACAAGCTCTCTTAAAAATTGAATCCGACGAATCACCGTCATATTTGGACAAAACATTTTGAACTGACTCAACCGAAACAGAAATCTCTTTACTTTCTGTCGCAAAATCTACTTCATAACTCAAAAGATCTACCAGACAACCAGGCTTATCAACTTTTTTAGCTAATAGTCTACCTAAAATTTTTCTTTTCTCAAGAACTGGTCTCTCACCCACTACTCCTCTGATCCTAAGTTCATATTCTAGTTTCTCTTTAAGTAAACAAACAATTTGGAATTTTTCAGACATAATTGTGATAGTCTAATATTTTAATGAAATCAAATTGAAAAATCTAAATGATTCAAGCCTTAAGAAAATTGTCAAAGCAAATTTTGCGCCGCGAAAGGTCAAAGTCAAGAAGGTGAATTTGGTAAAAATAGATTTTTTCCAAAACAATATCGAATAAAATCTTTATTAGGCCAAAATAAAATTAAAGTTAAAAATAAATTCGGCTAAAGTAATTAACTGACTGAAGGAAAGTCAATGTCTCAACTAAACTTGTGCCAAAACAAATTTCGAGAACAATAGCGTATTTGAGCAAACAAATTTCTAGACCAATAGCGAATTTGAGCAAACAAATTTCGAGACCAATAGCAAATTTGAGCAAACAAATTTCGATGCCCTACACGTTGAGGCGTCAGTGATACAAATTTTTATCTTGTTAGCCCCACGTGGATGTCAGTGATACAAATTTTGTAGTTTTTATTATGGTGGGCGCTAGTGAAACTTATTTTTCTGAATGGGCGCCAGTAAACAAAAATCTTCCGACATAGTTAGGGGTCTATTCCTGGGTAGAGCAATAAGAAGTGGGGGGGGGGAGTCGAATTTTGTTTGCAAACCAAAGCTAAACTAAGTTAAATAGACGCCACCAAGTCTTGAGATAATCACGATAATAGCAAAGCACAATTCTAAGGGCGGACGTGGAAACCCAAAGATAAAGCGATCGCCTTCGTTAACAAAAACCTGTCTTATGAAAATAAGACACAGCTCCTGTAAGAAATTACAAAGATTAAATAAATAAAAATGTAGAACACCATTTGTGTCCTATAAAAGTATCAAAAATAAAAAAATGTATATCCAATATCATATTGGCACAAAATTATTACTCAAATATTCTACCTTTATGTTATCTGATTTGATCGCATTTGACCAATATAAAAGTCTCAAAGTTTAACTAATTGTTTACTAAAAAAAACTCTCTTTTAAAATTTCAAAACTTTTTAACAGGTAAAAAAAATTCATCAACAACATCTATAACAAAGTCAAGAATTTGGCATATTAAAGCAAAAGACTGCTCTTCAAACATAAACTTGCTTTAAACATTTGATTAAAATAATTTGTAATCACAATATACTGAATTAACGCTTCTAACCTGGGCAGATCTTTTAAGGTAGATTACAGTTTCTAAATTAATACGCAGCGTGTGTTTAAATTTTCATATTTAGATTTTATAATTTATCTGTATATAAAAGCTAATTACAAGATTGAGGAATGTTTAATTTAAATTTTATGACAGCTGCACGAAGCATCTGCTTTCACTGCAACATCTGTCAACTGTGCTACAACACAAACAAGTATGACTTCGAAATTATACCTTAAAATCTATCTGAAGTTCAAATGAAATAAAGCTTGTAATTATATAAACCTAACTTGACAAAATTTCGTTCTACGGCTTGTAAAACCAGTTCAACAATAATTGAGAATTAACAGATTCTATGCTCGTAAACATAATAGCAACTTTTCGTGCTTTTTATATGATAGTCTGTTTATCAAATTTTTACGACATTCAAAACACATGCAAAAATTTCTTATATCTAATAATGAACCGAACTGCCTCTGTTCTCCAAAACAAATCTGGACGGAAATTCAAAAACTCCAAACAATGTTACAAGCCATTTCTAACTTGGGACGACTGCAATCAAAACCAACATCTTCACTCGTTCTTTATCTATCATTCTTTGATGGCGAATTCATCGTTGACGAATTCCTCGTTGACGCGCTAAATAAATGAAAACCAAATTAAATTAGTTCGTAAAATGTATAATTTACCAACCGTTAGTAGAAGTTATCAAAGTGGTTTCAGGTCTAGCACGACCTGACCCGCTTACATAAGTAATTTAGTCGAAGGTCGCATGCCTCTAGCCGGGAATACATCTTGAAAGGCGGTTGCTAGCGGACTAACCCGACAAAGCGAGAACCGAATGATAGCGACGTTAGAGGTGGCGAAATATGAATGAAACAGCTAGAGATGCTTGACGAAGTAACTTTATGTCACACAGATATTTTAATATAAGAAGATTAATAAAGAATAAGGCACGCTTAGCGCATTATCCTCGTAATTCAATGCAAATAATTATTGCTCAAATTAAACATGTTACAGTCCTATTGGTAGTTTCGCGCGCTTTGGCTTTGTGAATCGCTAGTTCTGGATGTTTCAATAACTACTGCCCGACGGCTAAGTATTAATAAATAATAATTTAACCTTTTACGCCAGCAGGACATTTGGAGAAAAAGCGTCCTGCTAATAATTTCTCGCGTGTTTGCGGCGTGAGTCGATAGTTCGCGATGAGTTCAAATAAGTACAATCATTTTACGACAAATTCCAAGGGCTAAACATTATTGAATAATTTTTTAACTTTTGGTGTCGGCACTATACACGACGAAATAATGCAGTCCCGAAGAATACTCGCATTTTGTTGAACTAAGCGTTTTTGGTAAGTGTTTGATACTCTCTGGCAACTGCGTATTAGATGTACGGCGCACAATATTATAGTTCAAGCAATCTAAAATCCGACTTACGTTATATACGTGATTAATAATAAGCATACCAACATAAACCAAAATTTTGGTCCTTTTCTATCTTCAACAAATTTCGCGCGTTAAGTCGGTCAAAAATTCAATGCCGACTACTGTAATAAATTTTACTCCTGCGTTGCGTAAACGGTTTTTTGTAGCGCGAATATTGATATTACACAAGAAATTTGTAATTTTCGTTGATAGTCCATTTTTACGCTACGGACCGGTTGACGCGTTAAAAAATTTAGGATCTTCATTTTGCCGAATCAACCACCCGAACGCAATAACCATCCGATGTGGGTTGTTTGCACAAAACAATTTTTCAGGTGGTCTTTATTCTAATTCAAACATACGACCGGCGACATTTAAATTCCCAACCGTCTCAGTGGCCCATCCTTAAGATCCCGCTTTGCATGATCTAGGTCCGGGGTTCGTTGCTTAGCAGGTTGGCATGTCTCCGTTTTTTAAGTTATATTGCATTCTTTTTAATTTTTCATTTTTATCATACATAAGAGGAGCAAAACGAACTTTTTTTATTGCCTTTGTGGTCTGGAATATATATATATTATCACTTATTTAATTTATTGTAAACAACTTTTCGGGCTTTACTGTCCCTAACATTTTGCTCGATCCCGATGCGGCCATTGTACAATAGCACTGTTAAACATTAAACGTTTTTATTCTTAAATGCAAGCAGTAATGATAATATTACCTTTTTAATAAATAACTTATAATTTCTACATTCCTATGATATAGTAACACAGTTTGAAACACGAGATCTTTTTATTAACCAATCATACCACTCTAAATAATTCCAATAAGAATCGATTATATTGTGTAACTGCTAATCGTGCTTGTAGTTAAAACATTTTAATATTTTCATAGCGGCAATGCTTTTTCTGCATAGCTTCATATATATTGATGACGTACATCGGATTTTAAATTGCTTGAACTGTACCTTCAACATACCATTACTCCTCGACTGTTTCACGTTCAAGTATCCTATTAACTAATGTCAACATGGCGTCAAGCTTTATTTCGCATTGTTCATTGTATTGGATTCAATAAAGGTATTTCAATCAAGTATAAAAATACATAGAAAACAAATTTGGTACTGTGCTGTGTTCAATCAAAACTTTTTCGAATAAAAAACGTAAATAACTTACTGTAAATGTATCTTATTTCCCATAACTAAAAGTCTGTTTTTAGCATTCACCTATATAAGAGCGAATATCGAACCCCTGAACTTCAAAAACCCATTGCAAACTCAAGGAAAACTTTTCAAATAACCAGTATCTGTTTTGTGGAATTCATGTGAAAGTTATCTCTATTAATTTTAGGTTTCATAAGATTATAAAAATAACATTTTGCAAAAGAATATTATTAATCAGTTGAGATTAAACTAAAAATTACGCGATAAAATATAATTAACATAACATTCAAATTGATGTGATTCAATATCCAAGTTGATAGTGTGACTGAAGTTATTTTTAGTAAATTTTTTATATTTTATTGGGGATCAACAAACTCATTTGTTGATATCTAAGATTGAATTAAATAAAAATTGATTAAAATTAATTCATTAAGTCGGAATCAAGCAAGCTGGATACTGAATCAAACCACCTTGGATGTTTAAACTAATTTTATTTCTAAATAATGCAGAACACAACGAAATCATTTATTTGACAGCGAAATGTTTTAATTGAACACAACATAAGTTTGATTAAACCAAAAATGTTATTACTTCAATTCCTATTAGCCACTTAACTTAACGGTTATTAACTGTGTTTAACATATGTGTTAGTTAAATCAATGTTTACCGAATTTAAACAAATGCCGCTTTTCGGTTAGTGGAAAAATTATAATAGTTTGTTTAAATACTGCAATCTTTTTCAAGTACTAAACTCGTGGTTTGATAAAATTGATGTTCATTCCGTCAATAACATTTATTTGTAAGTGGGATATTTAACTTGTTTATTTATTCTAATTGTGTATTGATAAAAGTATTAAATAATTCAATTCAAACCCACAAGCAATTGAAGGAATGCTGCCTAGCATTCAAGTTACATTAATAGCAATTTAAGTGAATGCCATAATTATTGTGTTACAAATTTAGGTTTGGTTGCTTCAAAATCAGTTTTGCAACATTTTATTATGTTTTATTTAATGCATGTGGGTCGTTGTTTATATACAAATCAAAATCAAAATCAACTAATTCTCAGTTGAAGCAACAATCTTCTTTTCTCAATGTGGATTATCTCAGGTAAGTAGGATTTTAACCATAAAATTGTACTGTTTGAAGAAGTATTTAAACATTTGAGCTTAGTTAACATATAATCAAAATCATTCTTATTGAAGCCAAGCTAAAATCGAAAAGTCTGAAGATAGTTAATTGTTGTCTGTCCTTAACCAGGCGAAAATCGTCAACAACTTTCAGCACATTAGTGAAAATGGGGTAATTTACAGGAAACTCAGACTCAAAACAATCAAATATGGTGTTTGTCTACTCAAATTCTCTCATTCGGTAAACTGCAATATATTATATTGGCATAGATAGCGTTGGAAGAATGTCTATTGGTCAGTATTCAAAGAGGTCAGCTCGAACTTAACATTTTCCCACCTTTAAGTTTTCCAGTCTTATCATTGCATAAAATCCTATTGCCGTCAAGCTGTACCATCGTATCAGGAGGGGAGGGTTTAAGCCAGTCTTCCGATACTGCAGTGCTATGTGGTACACACGATATAAATAGGTATTAAAAGTTGTCGAAATGCAAAACTAAAGACCAAGCACCAATATGACCACATTTAAACGCATTTTTATGTAAAAGAAACTCGTGAAAGAATGGCTACCGGACAAGTAACGTACGGCAAAGTGGAAAGTAAGTCAGGTTTTCCACCTTCCGCATGAAAGTCCATTCTATGAGACGCATGTCTGTAAAACGCTCATCGATTTTTGAATTCAAAAAGAAGTTTCAAAATTTTCCATTCTTACCTTAAATAATTCAGTTAGCGCTCGTAAATCTTTTTGACTAGTTGTGACTGATATAAAATCGAACTTCAGGGCTTGCTTTTAACTAATGGACGTCAATGCACGTCTACTTACGCAAACAACTTAATTCCTCAATTCTAAATCTTAGCCATAAATATTGCACAAGGTAACAAAAAAGATGTCGGATTTATATCAAAAAATTTATTACATGCACATAAATAAGGAAAATTTTTTTAAAATGTGCATCAAGAACAAGATAAAGAATACGAGTAGTTATCAGCAGGACACTTTTTCACCAAATGTTCTGCTGGTCTCGTAAATTAAAAAATTATTTAATAATAGTTAGCCGTTGGAACTCTGCATAAAAATGATTGTACTTATTGGAACTCATCGAGAACTATGGTTGCAAGCCCCAATCATGCAAGAAATCATCAGCAAGACACTTTTTAACCGAGTGTTGTGCTAGGTGAAATCTACGTTGTTTATATACATATTGTATTCGTTGAAATTTTCTATTTTACTTATGTACAGAAATGGAACTTGAATCTAACAAAAACTGTTGCTAAAACCTGTAATACTAATTGATTTTTTCTAGTTTAGAGGTAGAAGTGCCGTGCTAGATTTGGGAAGTTAGCAGGATATATTTTAATTTTAATTTTTTGATATTAAGAATGCGGAACCGTTTGTGTTTTCTATCAGGAACTCTAGAATAATGAAAAGTGCTACCATAACTATCATTGCTTTTTAAAAATTTAAAGAATGTCATACTAACTTCACAGACGCTCTCATGACTTCTATCTGTGAAATTTCTTGAAAATTTACGTTTGCAGTAATTCTATCTGAGTTAGAAGTATTATTGAAAGACTCGCACGCAGTTTGGTACGTGAATGGTGCGAGTCTTGCGTTCATTTGCGTGAGTGTTGTCTAGAACCCATAATCTGTGTGTAGTTTAGTCATATAGAAAGATTACTTATAGACAGGGCAGTCGGGACTAGTAATGGAATGGGCGTAGGGGCGATTAATGCGGGAACAATTGGTGCAAATGAGAGCGGCAGTGGGGGGATTCGGACATGATTTGGAGGGGTGGCTTTCGGCGCAGTGGCCACATACGGTTGGGGATCGACAGGTTTTTGCAAAGTGACCAAAGCGCTGGCAATTAAAACATCGAGTAACGGAAACGAGGTCTCTGATTCTGCAGGATTTGTAACCTAAAACACGTGGAAATTTGTGGTGAGGATGGATCGTAATCTGGGAGAGACGTTTAGAATTAAGTTGTCGGAGTGATCTGTTTTTGTGCGACGGATGGCAATGGAAGTTTCTGTTTGATACGTGTCTTCAGGAATGAGTAGGTCTAATAAATTCTTTAGGTATATTAAGTTAAGAGCGTCTGTAGATGGGATCTCTGTCTAAGTCAAAGATGATGATTTGCGGGAGTTTAGGTTTAGGTAGATGTGCACTGCAGAAATTTTTTGTGAGCGAGGAGATTAGATTAATGTCAGTGGGTTAGGATGTACGTATGGTAACTGAGGTTTTGGTAGGTCGAATACTTTGAATACTAAGATTAGGAAGTGAAGATCGAAGGTTAGTTTTTCTGACTTTCAGGAGCTCAGTGGGTGTTGTATCGGATGTGGTGGGTTTTAAAGCTATGATTTTGGAGGGTGGTTTGGTTAAAGGAGCATGCTGTGATAGCGGTTGCTGAGAAGTAGCGGCGGGGTATGTGGAAGTGTGTGTTTGAATTGGCGTTTGTGTTGTTACCTTGTCTGTTGCTTGTAGCTTGACATCTAGGCATTGTTGCACTGCTAACAGTTTCGCTTCGGAGATGTTGTATATCTGCACCGCTTCGTTAGCAATTAACGCAGTTTGTTCAAATATCTGTAATAGAAAATTAGCGCAGGTTCGATTGATCTTGTTACTATCTTTAAATACTAAATCAGTGATTTCACGTTTTAGAGCACTGATGCTGTGTAATAATGATGGGTCAGATTCGTCTATTTCTGTGTCATCATAATCCATTAATCGTTTACTTGGGTTGGAACTCACCGATGATGTTCTAGATCTAGTATCTTCAGGTGGTGGTGGTGGGCGACCAATTCTCTCTGAGCTGGTGAATGATGTTAAAGCTTCGACTGAGGGTGGTGGTTGCATGATGTTGGATGCACATGCTTGGGTTATTGGATTGCTGGTAAGCCGATCGTGGCTGCTTGGTGTGCTCGATTTATCCTGGTCAGATGGCATTATCAATTGACAAGGTGTATTACTTGTGTATACAATAACAACAACACATGTGCTACGTTACAATTACTGATGTTATTTAAAAGTTCCCATTAATTATAATTTAGATTGTGGTATACTAATTGGTTGGCTGCAAATGTAAATCACAGAGGGTCGGTTAACTGGTCTACACTTTTGGTTTTCGAGCTTTAAACACAAAATAAATCCTCGCAAATTAACTTTACGTATGGTTATTGTTTAAGTTTGTGTCCAGTTTGCAACGAAAGTTTATCACTATTAATCAGGACTGTAAACTGAATATACTACTTAAAAATGTGAAAACAGCAATGATATGCGGAGCTCACGCAAACACATCCATACCTTTGCATGTCCTACACTTTTGATTAATACTTAAAATCCAAAATTTTCGATAAACGTTAGTGTTTAAATAATGAGAAAAATACTTTGCAGCCCATATGATGAAATCCTTTGAAAGAAGATTTCATGAGGTAAGAAATCGCGTTTTAAGCTAATAACTAACTCTTCCCAGGTAGAAATCTGGTTTGGTATATTTCTATACCAAATCAAAGCTGAGCCAGAAAATAATTCTCCGGCTAAGAGAAATAAATCTTAATCTGTACAGTTACGAAAAAATTTTAAAATCATTTACGTGGTCTAGGAATGAGGCGTCGCCGTGGATCAATGTAGTAAGCGTAAGGCTACGGATCCCGACACGGCCGACTGCTTGAAAAATGACAGGTGAGCATTTTTCACAAAAATTACGCCCTCGTTCGGATGAGAGGTTAAATGGAGGTCTCGTGTGTGAGTGTTGTCACGCACGTTAAAGATCCCTACCTTGCCTGGAACGGCAAGGGTTCGGCAAAATTCTAAATTTCCAGGCGACAAAAAACTTGCCTCCTGGCCAATGTAGTACCTACAGGTGGAGCATTGGAAATGTAAATGAACGGTCTAGGAATGACATTAAAGAAATTTTGGAGTCAAAGCCCGAGAAAAAATACCCCATTTATACACTGGTATAGGCTTCGGAGACGAGGTACTCAGTTGTGAAATTGTGAGGTTAGGGAAGGCAGAAAACATATTTTTGTTTGAATTCATCCTTAAGAAATGATAACAAGTCTAAACGTTGGTTTAAATGTATTATGCGAGATCTATTACGTTTTAACTCTGCGTCTGTAACTTCTGGATTTATTTCCTGAACTATATTATTAATATTATCTAGAGATTGTCTGATCTCAAAGGTATTTTGTAATAGATCGGAAGTTAATATACAAGGAATTAATTGTCCGTCAGCTTCTTGTGCTAATACGGCATTCAATTGCAACCGTCTATCGTTTTGATTTGACGCAGGTTGGATACTGCGTGATTCCAGTTCGAAGATCGTTTCAATAGACTTAAGATATGAGGGATTCATTATATTTCTGTATAGGAAGTAGATATTCTAAGATGAGGTTAAGGCAATTAAACGATAATAGTTTTTTAAGAAAATAATTTTTTTCTAAAAAGGTCCTTAAAAAACTTGTTAATTATTTAAGTTGGGTTTGCTTTAGTAAATACTAGTTACAGATATAATAGTTATACTAAGATTTAGAACAGAAAAAGCAAGTTTTAGTAATCTAAAAAAAGATCACATTAAGACCAGTATTTAACCAATGAGTTTTTTAAGAATCTTAGCATAATGAATGACAATTAAAGCTCTAACAATAATAAATTATTTATGAATGACAATACTTACTGGAGAAATTATTTATATTCAAAGGTAACACATTTTAGTTTAATTCAAATTAGATTAGGTAAAAATTGTTCAGCACAATTCAAATATAAATACGCTGTTTTTGTAAGGAACACTTATATAACACTGTTTTTGTAAAGAAAAATGAATTCCACTAAACTTGAAACTGCATTTTTAAGGTTAGTGAAAGTAAACAAACAAGTAACCAAAGTGACAATTTCAATCAGTTAAATTGACATTTAATGCTCCCTTTAATGCAGCCAACCAAAAAAATAAAAAATAACTGTAGGTAAATAAAATTTAAAGAATGCCATATTAAATATCAAAAGTCACTAGAAATAAAACATTATTAATTGTTATAGAAATAATTGAGTGAAAACGCCACTATTTATTTTCAAAGCTAACATCTTACATATTTAAAATAGGGTTAATTATAACGGACTTAATTTCTACAAACACGTGTAAGGGCGCCATTGTTACACTTTCCGGCAGTTGTTATACTGCGCAATTGTTATACTCGCAATAACTTGTCATAATTGTCATAATTTAATGCATAATTACGCGGCAATTTTACCCGCCATATTGAACTTATGCCGACCACGCTTTAAAAGTGATGCAACCGCTCTTTAAGTCAATTTGCAAGCGCAATTTAAATCAAAACTAATTACTTACGTGGTGGCATCTCAGAAATTCATTTCATAGCATAACGATGATTTGCAGGTGGAATTCAGTTACCTATGTTGAATCAAATTACCATCCGTCCTTCCTATAGCTTCTGTACTCGTAGGGGAGTAACAGGAATTAAGGTACCAGGTACAATAAAAGATAAAGTTAGAAGGAACTTACATACCTAAAAGAAAAGACACACCACCACTCAAGATAGTTGTTGCTTCGTCGAAGGCTCGTAAGTTAATGGCGTCGTTTAACACCACGCGCGCACTCCACCTCTCTTTTGCGCAGACGCGGCTGTCAGGAACGACGGAAATTGACGTATTCATTTAAAAATACGCCGCAATTTATTTACAAATTAAATCTTACGTGATGTATGACAGTTGACATGTAACAGATTTTAAAAAGTATAGATATTGAAGATTTCAAATTTGATGCCCAACAGGTACCTTGGAGTGATATTGAATTGTTACCTTGTGTGACCACCAAAGTCAAGCAACTAAACTTGTTTATTACCAATTTATATAATACACCTGCACCCATTAAAAAAGTCCGTCTAAGAAAACCTAAAGCCCCGTGGATAACTGAAGAAATCCAAACAATTAGGCAAATAAGAGATGTTGCAGTACTTGATTATAGACGTATATCTACTGAAGATAACTGTAGCCGGTGCAGATTTTTTCGTAATAAAACCAAACAGTTAATTAGAAATTCAAAACCTTATTTTTTGTATTCATGATTAAACATAAACTCTGCTAAGATTTGATAAAACCTCATTCACTTGGTATCGGCAAGGTGCCGACTACCGCTCACTCAAATTTATGTTTGGATACCCTAACCACTTTCTTCATTTCAATTAATACCGCTGGCCAATCTCAAATTAATAACTATATTCGTACACTTATTAATTCAAGGTGTCATCTCATACATGAAGTTCAGCATTTTTCTTTAATATGCATACTATAAATGATGTGCGGGGATCAGTAGTACGCATTAAATCTTGTGCCACGGGTGTTAATAAAATATCTAAAGCATTGCTACTTCGTGTTCTCCCTTTTGTGTTGGATGTGCTTGTCGTAACTATTAACAATTCCTTTGCAACAAATGTTTTTCCGGAGTGCTGGAAATACGCCATGGTTCGGTCTCTTCCAAAAATTATTAACTCTATACTTATGTCCGATTATTGCCCCAACAGCATACTGCCCGCACTCGCAGAATCTCTTGAATACATTGCTTTAAATCAGTTGTCAGACTATCTCTATCGTCATGATCTCTTTGACCACTTGCAGTCCTGTTTTCGTAAAAATTACAGTACCACGATCGTACTTATTTATGTAGTGGATAATTTGCTTGAGGCTATGGACAGCACGCACATTACGATTATGGTTTTAATTGATTTTAGCACGGCCTTTGCTAATGTCTATTTTGACATTCTACTTGCTAAGATAAAGATGTATAATATCTTTTCTGATAATGCTTTGCTGTGGGTTAGGTCTTATCTCTGTTCACGTCGACAATGTGTTACTGGTGAAGAGTGTGATTGATCCTCCCTTTGCGAGTATTTAAATGCTGGTGTTCTCTAAGGCAGTGTATTGAGGCCCATCCTATTCACGCTGTACATTTAAGATTATCTTGAAATTTTAACATACTGCAAGTATCACTGTTACGCGGATGATGTTCAAATTTATTTACATTGTTCACTCGATGAGATAGTGCATGCTCTAGATAAAATTAATTTAGAACTTTTCAATATTAAATCATGGGGGAACTAAAATCGGTTAACGTTAAACCCGACTAAATGCCAAGCCATTTTGATCGTCACATCAAAATTACTGCATCCCATTAATCATACTTCTTTGCCATAGATACTTTTAAATGACACAGAAATCAAAATTACCACAACTGTTAAAAACCTAGGTGTTGTTTTCGATTCAAACTTAAAATGGAGGGACAATACGGCGCAAATATGTTGAAAAACGTTTTTTATCTTTTCACTTAAAGGTCTAATTAGTTCAGTCTTTAATTATGCCCTTATTAGATTATGGAGACGTTTTATATCATCATCTGCCTAGTATACTTAATAACCGTTTGCAGAAGGCCCAAAGCAGTTGCATTAGGTTTATATTTGGTATTAAGCGTAGTGAACACGTGTCGCATTACTATAAAAGTTAGAATGGCTAAAACTTGAGGAACGTCGGCAATTATATCAAGCCTTATTATTGTATAAGCTACTTCACGGACGTGGTCCACCATACCTTGCCACTAGACTGGCACCTTTATCAAGGGGGCAGTATAATACCAGGAACGAGAACCGTTTAGTAATTCCATCTCATCGCACTGAAATGTACCATTTCTCCTTTAATCCTATGGAACTCCATTTCAACAAATATCAGAATGTTGTCGTCGTTCGTTAAGTTCCGGTAAGCGTATCAGGGGTATCTACTTGCACGCTATTAATATGACTTGGGGCGCGAGGAAAATAGGGTCAAGTGTGTCTGAGTGTATGTGTGGGTAAGAGTGGGTGTGTGTTAGGGTGTGAACTTAGTTAAGTGTAAAAGTGGGCTCAATAACCTAAACTTGCCTAGGTTCGTGTCTATTTGCATGCATAACAAAAACGTTTAAATAAAATAAATAAGAAATAAATTATACACGCAATACTTAAAATACGTTTAATCCAAATCCCCCTTTTAACATCGATTCTCCACGCAAAATGTTTTTCTGCAATATAACAGGCAATATTTTGGTAACACATCTCAAAGATTTAACCAAAGTTGAATAAGTGGTCTTCGGAACAGAGCCACAGAGCCAATCGATACTTCTTCAGGAGTTACAATCCCTGTACAAAACAATTCACAGAGAATGTTTTATCAGAATGTTAGCAATCTGAGCTTTAAAAAATCGGTCGGTAGAAATTACGCTGATCCCGACAATCACACGCTGAGCTTTAATTACAATAACGATTCGCGTCGGTACGACGAAGCAGTATACTCGGTTTATTCCATCCACCTGGAGCAGAGTGTTCAGATAACGGTGGTGTTGATTTCAAAGCTATTTCTAACTCAGATAGAATTACTGCAAACGTAAATTTTCAAGAAATCTCACAGATAGACGTCATGAGAGCGTCTGTGAAGTTAACACGACATTCTTTGAATTTTTAAAAATCAATGATGGTTCTGGTAGCACTCTTCATTGTTCTAGAATTCCTGATAGAAAACACACAGGGTTCCGCATTCTTAATATCAAAAAATTAAAATTAAAATATGTCCTGCTAACTTCGCAAATCTAGCACGGCACCTCTCCCTCTAAACTAGAAAAAAACAATTAATATTACAGGCTTTAGCAACAGTTCTTGTTAGTTCTATTCAAGTTCCATTTCTGTACACAAGTAAAATAAAAAATTTCAACGAATACAATATGTATATAAACAACGTAGATTTCACCTAGCACGACACTCGGTGAAAAAGTGTGTTGCTGATGATTTCTTGCATGATTGCGGCTTGCATCGATAGTTCTCGATGAGTTCCAATAAGTGCAATCATTTTTATGCAGAGTTCCAACGGCTAACTATTATTAAATAATTTTTTAACTTATGAGACTAGCAGAACATTTGGTGGAAACGTGTCCTACTGATAACTACTAGCATTTTTAACTCGTTCTTATTGCACATTTTAGGAAAATTTTCTTTATTTATGTGCACTTATTAAATTTTTTGAATTCCACATCTTTTATGTTGCTTTGTGCAATATTTATGGCTAAGATTTAGAATTGAGGAATTAAGTTGTTTGCGTAAGTAAACGTGCATTAGGACGCTCTGCCCTAAAATTATTAGTTCAGGTGGTAGGATATTGAACTAATGCACATTAATAATTGAAGGTTGTGTTATTGCTTGTGTATCGCCTTACATCTAAAATAAATTGATAATTACTTGCCTGCTTTTATTTATTAGTTAAAAGCAACCCTGAAGTTTGATTTTATATCAGTTACAATTAGTCAAAAAGATTTACGAGTGCTAACTGAATTATTTAAGGTGAGAATAAAAAATTTTGAAACATCTCGTTAGAATTCAAAAATGGATGAGCGTTTTACAGGCATGTGCCTCATAGGATGGACTTTCATGCGGAAGGTGGGAAAACTGATTTACTCTCTACTTTGCCGTATGTTACTTCTCCGGTAGTCATTCTTTCACGAGTTTCTATTCCATAAAAATGCTTTTCAATGTTGTCATATTGGTGCTAGGCCTCTAGTTTGAATTTCGACGAGTTTTAATACATATTTGTATCGTGTGTACCACATAGCATTGCAGTATCGGAAGGCTGGCTTAAACCCTCCCTTCCTGATACGATAGTTCAACTTAAGGGCAATAGGATTTTACGCATTGATAAGACTGGAAAACTTAAAAGTGAGAATATGTTAAGTTCGATCTGACCCCTTTGAATACTGACCAATAGGCATTCTTCCAACGCTATCTAAGCCAATATAATATATTGCAGTTTACCGAATGAGAGAATTTCAGTGGACAAACAACTTATTTGATTGTTTTCAGTCTGAGTTTCCTCTAAATTATACCATTTTCACTAATGTGTTGAAAGTTGTTGACCATCTCCGCCTGGTTATGGACAGACAACAAGTAACTAACTTCTCCTAGATTTTAGCTCGGTTTTCAATTAGGATGATTTTGATCATCTGTTAACTAAGTTCAAGTGTTTAAATACTTCTTCAAATAATGCAATTTTATGGTTAAAATCCTACTTAACTGAGATTACCCACATTGAGAAAAGAAAATTGTGGTTTCAACTGAAAATTAGTTGATTTTGATTTTGATTTGTATATAAACAACGACCCACATGCATTAAATAGAACATAATAAAATGTTGCAAAACTGATTTTGGGGCAACCAAACCTAAATTTGTCACACAATAATTATGACATTTACTTAAATTGCTATTAATGCAACTTGAATGCTAGGTAACATTCCTTCAGTTGCTTGTGGGATTGAATTGAATTATTTAATACTTTTATCAATACACCGTTAGGTTAAATAAACAAGTTCAATATCCCACTTACAAATAAATGTTATTGAAGGAAATAAACATCAATTTTATCAAACTACGAGTTTAGTACATGAAAAAGTTTGCAGTATTGAAACAAACTATTATAATTTTTTCACTAACCGAAAAGTGGCATTTGTTTAAATTCAGTAAACATTGATTTAACTAACCCATATGCTGAACACAGTTAATGACCGTTAAGTTAAGTGGCTAATAAGAATAAAAGTAATAACGTTTTTGGTTTAATCAAACTTTTATTGTGTTCAATTAAAACATTTCGCTGTCAAATAAATGATTTCGTTGTGTTCTGCATTGTTTAGAAATAGAATTAACTTAAACATCCAAGGTGGTTTGATTCAATATCCAGCTTGATTGATTCCGACTTAATAAATTAATTTTAATCAATTTTTATTTAATTCAATCTTAGGGATCAACAAACGTGTTCGTTGATCCCCAATAAATTTTAAAAAATTTACTAAAAATAACTTCAATCAGTCACACTATCAAGTTGGATATTGAATCAAATCACCTTGAATGTTACATTAGTTCTATTTTATGGGGTAATTTTTAGTTTAATCTCAACTGATTAATAATGTTCTTTTGCAAAATGTTATTTTTATAATCTCATAAAACCTAAAATTAATATAGATAACTTTCACATGAATTCCACAAAACAGATACAGGTTATTGAAAAGTTTTTCCTTGAGTTTGCAATGGGTTTTTGAAGTTCAGGGGTTCTATATCCGCTTTTATATAGGTGAATGCTAAAAATAGACTTTTAGTTATGGGAAATGAGATAAATTTACAGTAAGTTATTTACGTTCTTAATCGAAAAAGTTTTGGTTGAACACAGCACGGTACTAAATTTGTTTTCTTTGTATTTTTATACTGGATTGAAATACCTTTATTGAAACCAATACAATGAATAATGCGAAATAACGCTTGACGCCATGTTGACATTAGTTAATAGGATACTTGAACGTGAAGCAGTCGAGGAGTAGTAGTATATTGAAGGTACAGTTCAAGCAATTTAAAATCCGATGTGCGTTATCAATATATATGATGTCATGCAGAAGCACCATTGCCGCTATGAAAATGTTAAAATGTTGTGCCTACAAGCACGATTAGCAGTTACATAATATAATCGATTTTATTAGAATTATTCGGAGTGGTATGATTGGTTAATAAAAAGTTCTCGCGTTTCAAACTGTTATTATATCATAAAAGAGTAGAAATTACAAGTTATTTATTAAAGAGGTAATATTATCATTACCACTTGCATTTAAAAACGAAAATGTTTAATTTCTAACAGTGTTATTGTACAATGATCACATTGGTATCGGGTGAAGTGTTAGGGACAGTAAAGCCAGAAAAGTTGCTTACAATAAATTAAGTAAGTGATAATTTAGATATTCCGGACCGCATCGGCAATAAAAAAGTTTGTTTTGCTCTTCCTATATATGGTAAAAGACGAAAAATTAAAAAGAATGCAATATAAATAAAAAAAAGCAGCCCTAGCTGAGCAACGAACCCCGGACCTAGATCATGCAAAGCGGGTCCTTAAGGATGCGCCACTGAGACGGTTGGGAATTTAAATGTCGCCGGTTGTATTTGTGGATTAGAATAAAGACCACCAGAAAAATCGATTTCTGCAAACAACCCATATCAGATGGTTATCGCGTTCGGGTGGTTGATTTGGCAAAATGCAGAAGATCCTAAATTTTTTAATGCGTCAACCGGGTCGTAGCATAAAAATGGTCAATTAACGAAAATTCCAAATTTCTTGTGTAATATCAATATTCGCGCTACAAAAAGGCGCTCACGCAACGAAGGGTAAAATTTATTACAGTAGTCGGCAATGTTGAATTTTTAACTGACTTAACCCGTAAAATTTGTTGAAGATAGAAAAGGACAAAAATTTTTGTTTATGTGGGTATGCTTATTAATCACGTCTATAACGTAAATCGTATTTTAGATTGCTTGAACTATAATAATGTGCGCCGTTCATCTAATACGCAATTGCCCGAGAGCATCAAACACTTACCAAAAACGCTTAGTTCAACACAATGCGAGAATTATCCGGCATGACATCATTTTGGCGTGTGTAGTGCTGACACCAAAAGTTAAAAAATTATTCAATAATGTTTAGCCGTTGGAATTTGTCGTAAAATGATTGTACTTAATTGAACTCATCGTGAACAGTCGACTCACGCCGTAAACACGCGAGAAACTATTAGCAGGACGCTCTTTCGCCAAATGCCATGCTGGCGTCAAAGGTTAAATTATTATTTATTAATACTTAGCCGTCGGGCAATAGTTATTGAGACATACAGAACTACTAATTCACTAAACCAAAGCGCGGGGAATTACCAATAAGACACTTTTTGCCAAGTGCTCTGCTGGCGTTAATAGTTAATAAATTATTTAATAATGGTTAACCGTCGAAACTCTGCTTAAAAATGATTGTTCTTATTGGAACTCATCAAGAACTATTCATTCATTCATTATCAGCAGGACATTTTTTCATCAAATGTCCTTCTGACCTCAAAAGTTAAAATATTATTTTATAATAGTTAGCCCTTGAAACTGCGTAAAAATGATTGTACTTATTAGAACTCCTCGCAAACTACTGATTCAAACCGCAAAAGCGCGAGTACTTATCAGCAGGACACGTTTGCGCCAAATATTCTACTGGCGTCAAAAGTTAAAAAATTATTTCATAATAGTTAGCCGTTGAAACTCTGGTAAAAATGATTGTACTTATTGGAACTCATTGATTGATTTCAGAAGTGGATTTCAGAAATGGGTTAAATGAACGGGGCACAGGCCATTCTTCTTCTGGCAATAACAAATATGATGGGCCTGTCAACCAAGACGCGAGTGTGAGAAATTTTGAAAGGAATAATTCTCGGGTAGCGCAATCTGCGGAGTTGTACTGGGAACTAATGTGGTGCCAATGTTTGGGGGCCTTACGTTCTTAGATGTAGCTACCACGATTAGTCACAAAGGTTTTCCAGCGATAAGGAGCAAACTTGATCCACGTCAACGAAATAGATGAGTCTGTGTAACAGAAATTGCGATGTAGATAAATATTCGAAAATGTGGATAATACAAATTCAATTAGCGTAGATAGAAGTGTCGCAGCACATAGTTCTAATCGGGGGTACAGACAAACATTTCAAAATAGCCACCTTCGATTTGGCGATAACTAAGTGAACCGATTTCCTCCCATCAGGGTTTATTAGTCGAAAATAGACAACAGCGGCATAGCCTCTTTCGGAGGCATCGCAAAACTCGTGGAGTTGCTTATTAATGTAGTGCTCGAGAAAAATATGACGCGGGATTTTTAGCAAATTCAGATAAGGCACCTTAAAAGAATACCTTTTAAAAAGCAATTATCGGTTCTGAAGGGGAATCATTCCAATCAAACCCGAAAACCCAAAAGCGTTGAATAAGATTCTTAAAGGCAAAGGTGACAGGAGTAATAAAATCTAATAGATCATAAATACGGGCAACAATAGAGGGTAAAACAGGTTTTTTAATAGTTTTGTCACAGGGTTGGACACTAAATACAAAGATATTTTGAGCAGATGGTCATTGAAGGCCAAACACATTGACAGTAAATTCCGTATCGTTAAAGTTTAGATCAGACTTGGCTTGTTGATATTCGACGGGTATATCGTCCAAGAGGAATGGACAGTTCAAAACCACCTGAACAAAGAAGCTCTATAAGTTGATATTTCAACGCTTGGGCATTTTGAAAAGATGTCATCAACATACAAATGATTTCTCAAATCCTGCGCCGCTAAAGAATGGCTAACTACCTCTAGTCGGCCAATTTCAAAAGGGTTCTAATCGCTAATAAAGGAGCCGAAGACACTCCATAGATATTCGTGTTCAATTCATGCTTCGGTAATCAAAATTTGTCTATATATTTGTTTAATATCATTACAAAAACGAATTTTGGAATGCGAAACGTCAACAGGATTTTGACAAGGTCGTTCTGTAGCTTAGGTTGTGTGATCAATACGTCACTCAAAGATACTTCATTTGAAAAGACCCGGAAGCATCGAAAACAACTCTCAGTTTAGCCTGATTATTGCTTATTTTAAAAATTGCGTGATGCGGAATATAATAAGAATCATCACCTGGGGGGGGATGACAAACACGCCATGTAACCTGACGTTTTATAATCACTCATAATATATATATATATATATATATATATATATATAAAATATGATTTGATAAATTACGAACTGCTTTAAATAAACAATACTTGTTGTTGAATAGAATTATTGGGAACTATTTAGTTCGATACGAAATGCTTGTAGTAGAATGTATTTATTTATACTCCTGACGTTTCGAATCCTTTTTTGATTCTTTTTCGAAGGATATAAATTTACATCAGCATTTAACTTTAACCAGCAAAATCTTAAATAATTTAAACTTTAACAACATTAAAACTATAAAAAAGAGAATAAAACTAGATATTAACAATTAATGTACAAAAAAGGATTCGAAACGTCAAGAGTATAAATAAATACATTCTACTACAAGCATTTCGTATCGAACTAAATAGTTCCCAATAATTCTATTCAACAACAAGTATTGTTTATATATATATATATATATATATATATATATATATATTACTCATATTTAGACCAGGGCAGAAAATTAATTAATTACACCAAATAATTTTTATCACCGTGTATAAGGAATTTTATTAGATAATACGCTTTATTAAAAAACCGTGGAGCATAAAAATTCATTAGTTTCATTAAAAATAAGAGATTTAAATTATTTACAAGACGCTTTCTATAAAAAGAAGCAGTATTCAAATGCTCAACGTGTAATTTAATTATTCCGAGTAAAGAAACAAATGGAAATTACGTGCAAAATTTATATTAATTGATTCAAGTTTGGGTAACGAGTATTAAACAAAATGTACAGATAATAATTAATCGTTGATTAGGAGTCACTAAAAATTAAAGAGTATTATTTTAATTGGAGTTAATTGAACCATTAGTAACATATAATATGTATAAAAGCTTGTAAAAACCCAATAATATTCAAATCGTAGAAGTGTTATTTAGAAGTATTATGTTTGAACACCTGCGTATTTTTAAATGTTTTATGTTCTGCTTAAATTTTGTAGATAACAAATGGTTACAGAGAATGTTGGAAAAACCGTTGCTTAATATTTACGGGAAATGCTAATAAGGTGGGTTATTTCACAAGTCCACGTGGATTGAAAATAACCGATACTAAAGAATATCGATTTGTACCACTCGGAACAGGGTAGATAGAGACAGATAATATGCGCAAGACCGAGACACATATAGTAAAAGGCGTGAGTTGAGCAACGTCACTGGGTTGCGATTGATTGAAAATAAGAGACAAACTTGAGAGGTAAAAATAACATTTCTGTATAAAAATTAATTAGTTATATCCAGACGTTGCGAGCCGTGTCGAAATTTCTGAGATTTAACTGGTGCGAGTGCAAATTTAATAAGAACCGACGCACAGGCGGTCGAGATGGGAACATAGTATGCGAAATTCTAGAAACTGGCCGTTTTGAGGACAAAACCGACAGACAGGCTAACCACTATATATACCCGGGTTAATATGAGTTTCGCTCTCTTAGATTTTTCGATTTGATTCAATGCGTTAAACAGTGCTTTTTAGTTTTCCGATTTTAATAGAATAATTTAAACAGTTTGCTCGTATATTTTGGTGATTTAAAACAGTTTGTTCTTTACGTGCTACAATGAATGTAATTTAGTGCACTTAGAAAAGAAGATACAAGGTAATAAAGTCTAGTATCACTGTACCAATTAGTCAAATTTGCAACGACCAATGAATACACAAAAGTAGGCAGTTTTGGCGTATATTTGTGAAAGAAGTATGAATTTCTTTGCTATTTTCGGGGTGTTAATAATTAAATGATTCGTAAACGTGTCTGGATCCACAAAACAAGCTTCAGATATACACAAATGAGTTCCGGAAAAGCACTGAAACAACTTTAGAGGAATGGTGGTGTAGAAAATTTTAAAGGCGACCAGTAATACGAGGACCTAAACATAACCCAGTTGGATTGGTGTGATTAACAGAGGACGATGTACATTGACGCCACGAGTGCATTAACCTTCAGGTAACTTATGCTTTGTTGTTTGATTTTGATGTTTTGGTGTGTGTTGAATAACTTTATAATTGATTTACTTAAAATGGACAGTAGTGAAATTGTACTAACAACAAATTTTTAATTTTAAGGTGAAATTTTCTTGTTTAAGTAGAAAAGGGTATTTAGTATTTATGTTCTGGATTATGATGAAAATTTGGGTATGTCTTTGAGCTCAATTAGACGAACCTGGTTAATTAACGTAAAGGGTGGAGATGCTCCTTTGTACTCAGACTCAGGTCTGCATATATTGTTATATTAATTAGTAGACATCTACAAGGACTTTAATTCTGGATGCACATTAAAATGATAATAAATTTAATCTTGAAATTTTCTGATACTGAAATTTATGCTGAATTTTAATTTTGAAATTTTAATGTATTGTGAATATTGATGTAAATAGAGTTAACGTTGGTGTTTGTGATAGGAATGTGTTTGTTTTTTTCTTATGATTGAGGATGAAAGTTTTAACTAGGTGAGCAACCGAGGCGGAAAAGAGAGTAAAGAGGCGATTAACAGAAGAAAGTCAACGGAACAGTTAATAAAAAAAGTTTCACAGCATTCTTGACGCCCAATCTGTGGGCCACGATTCGAAAACCGTAGTTCCCGGATTTTGGTGGAATTACAGCATTCTTGACGCCCAATTCGTGAGGCTCGATTCTAATACATGGAAACACGGCATTCTTTGACGACCAATTCGTGAGGCTCAATTCTAATACTTGGAAACACAGCATTCTTGGCGACCCAAAAGTGAGGCTCGAGTTCCAAATAAAATTTTTGTGATTTATTCCAGAAAACTGGCGATCTGAGAGAGAGAGTTTCTGTTTGTGTATAAATTTAAGAGTATTTTTAGAGTGTGTGAGAGTGATTAGAACGTATGCAGAGAAAGGAGTGGTTAAGGAGTCAAGGAGTGGAAATTGGAAGTGACGATAGTGCATTGTGTGAAAAAAAATCAAAAATGGAAGAAGCTGGAGGCAGTAGAGATCAGTCGAGGACGGAATCAGGGGATCAAGGAAATGAGTTAATGATGAGAATGTTAGAGGAAATGTGATTAGCTAGGGAAGAATCTAATAAAGCTAGAGAAGAATCGAATAGAGCGAGCGAGGAGTCCAACCAAAAATTAGAGCAGATAAGTGGGAAAATTGAACAAATTACTAAAGAATTTACAGAATTTAAAAATAGTCTTACCGTGAAACTGGGGGAAGTAGAAAATAGGGTTGAAAAAAATGAGCGTGATATTACAGGTCTTCGACAGGAAATGGGACATTTAAGGTCCGAAGTACGCATTTTTTGTGAAGAAGAGATTAATATAAAAATGACTGAAGTGACGGACTCATGTAGGGATCAGTTAGGCAGGGTAGAACGCGAAGTTAGTAGTATCAAATACAACATGTTAAATTTAACGGGGGATGGTCCCAGATTTTATACAGGTGGCGTATCATTGGACCAACACATGAAATTTTATGGCGATAACAGGGTAAATCCACAAATTTTTATTAATAGTGTAAGAAATCTAGTGGGAAATTTATTTGACGAACAGACTAAACTGAATACGATAAAGGCTTTATTGAAAGACAACGCGGAAGCATGGTACAATTTAGTAGGACAGGACATAGACACCTACACGGACTTTGAAGACAGATTTTTAAAGCACTACTGGAGTGACCACAGACAAGACCAGGTACGAGACGACTTAATCACAGGGAAATTTAAGGAAGAATTTTCAGGAAGTAGGGAGCAATATGCTATACGCAAGTATAGCATAGCAAAGCAACTGAACCCACCACTGACGGACCGACAAATTATCAAGTATTTATCACGACACTTCGAGGTAGAAGTAAGACAACACGTAGCACTACAGAACATAGTGGACAGAGAAATGTTTTAGAATACCTGCAGAGGTACGACGACGTAAGTAGTGGACGACCTCGGGATAATAGGGAAAGACAGATCAACACAGTTAGGTTTGACAATAGACGGGACAACTATGCTAGAAGGGGAATAGTTACGGATACCAGCGACAGAATTGGGAACAACGACGACCATACTTTAGAAGTAATAGTTTAGGAAGGGGACCTGCACCGAGACCGGAACCTACCAGAAGGAATAGTTCACCGGACATGAGGGGACTGCTAATACAGACACGGAACGAGTGGAAACGCCTAGGACATACGCTGAGGTGACGGCTAGACCAGGACCAAGTAGGGAAAACAGACCTGGACAGGATTTTTAGAACGCGACAGACCACTAGATTTCAGTGTAAATGTATATGAACATCCACGTGAATTTTTCAAAATTGAGGAGAAGTAGAGCCAGAAACTGAGGAAAATTATGTTTGCCAATTGTTAATATAGGAATTTTGAGAATAATGTAGAAGTATTACTTGATACAGTGGCAGAGGCGAGTTTAATATCGGAGGAATTCGTCAGCAAAATTAGGGATAAGGTTTGTGATAGAATTATGCCTATAAAGCGTAGCCATTTAGTAGCTCCAAATAAAAAGAAGTTTGCTGTAGTGAATAGTGTTGTGGTGCTTAGGATAGATATAGGAGGTTTAAGCTGTGAACAGGAGTTTGTAATTGTACCTGGACTGAAGTTTCAGAGCATTTTAGGTGTTGACTGTATGATGCAGTTAGGGGATTTGATAGATATGGAAAGCAAGGTAGTAAGGATTAAGGATAGGGTAGTGCCATGGAAGGGCAGTTATGAAGTCACAGAGGATGACACGGGGTTGAGTATTAATGTAGTAGAGGTAGAGGATGATGAAGGTAAACAGATCAACACAATAAGATGTCCAGAGGATAGGATAGTAGAGGTTCAAGCTTTAGTACAAAAACATGCAGAATTAGTGGGGGTAGAAGCAACAGCAGCAGATCGGGAGCAGGTGAAGGCAGAATTAAGTAAAGATGCACGTAAAATAAACCAATGGACCAAACCGCAATTTCATTGTCCACCATCCATGGACACACTTTTGACGAGGTTAATTGGCAAGTTTGTTTTTAATAAAGTAGATTTGAGGAATGTATTCTGGCTGATTCCATTACACAAGAATTCTAGAAGGTACATGGGATTTTCCGTAGAGAGAAAAATCGATAATTTTAAGGTAGTATCGTTTGGTTTGTCGGCAGAAAAGGAAATAATAATGAATAAGAAACAGACAAGTGTAGGGACTGAAGAAGAAGCAATATTTAAGAGTCAGGATAATAGGGATGATAAGTTTATTGTATGTGAGATAATAGGGATGATAAGTATAGATATAGAAGGGGGAGAAATAGGAATGAAGAGTATTAGGATGGTGAGAAGAAAGACTTGGAGGGTCAAGAAGAGAGTTAGATTTAAATAACTTAATGAACAAAGGATAAAGATAGGTGAATTTTAGTATAGATATAGAATAGAGAGTAGATAGGTGTATAATAGAGTAAAATTTAAATATATAGGAATAGATATAAGTGTATAGAGAAGAGTATAAGTAAGTGTTTAGGGAAAATAAAACTAGGTATAAGATAAATAGGGGAGATAGTTAGAAATAGGTATATAGGATTAGGTAGGGGGAAGTGAGTATAGTTAAGAGTTAGGAATAGGATAGGTATATAGGATGTATATAGGATGTTTATAGAATTAGGTGAGAGTTAGGAATAGGATAGGGATATAGGATAGGTGTAAATATTTTTTTTGGATTGGATAAGGTAGGTAAGTTAGATAGATAAGGGTAGAGAGAGATAGGGAATTTTTTGTAAATTTTTTTTGGCAGTCTAAATGCTTTATATTTGCATTCAAATAGTAGGATTATTTGTATTCAAATAGGGGGAAAATACTCATATTTAGACCAGGGTAGAAAATTAATTAATTAGACCAAATAATTTTAATCACCGTGTATAAGGAATTTTATTAGATAATACGCTTTATTAAAAAACCGTGGAGCATAAAAATTCATTCGTTTCATTAAAAATAAGAGATTTAAATTATTTACAAGACGCTTTCTATAAAAAGAAGCAGTATTCAAATGCTCAACGTGTAATTTAATTATTCCGAGTAAAGAAACAAATGGAAATTACGTGCAAAATTTATATTAATTGATTCAAGTTTGGGTAACGAGTATTAAACAAAATGTACAGATAATAATTAATATTTGATTAGGAGTCACTGAAAATTAAAGGGTATTATTTTAATTGGAGTTAATTGAACCATTAGTAACATATAATATGTATAAAAGCTTGTAAAAACCCAATAATATTCAAATCGTAGAAGTGTTATTTAGCAGTATTATGTTTGAACACCTGCGTATTTTTAAATGCTTTATGTTCTGCTTAAATTTTGTAGATAACAAATGGTTACAGAAAATGTTGAAGAAACCGTTGCTTAATATTTACGGGAAATGCTAATAAGGTGGGTTATTTCACAAGTCCACATGGATTGAAAATAACCGATACTAAAGAATATCGATTTGTACCACTCGGAACAGGGTAAATGGAGACAGATAATATGCGCAAGACCGAGACACATATAGTAAAAGGCGTGAGTTGAGCAACGTCACTGGGTTGCGATTGGTTGAAAATAAGAGACAAACTTGAGAGGTAAAAATAACATTTCTGTATAAAAATTAATTAGTTATTTCCAGACGTTGCGAGCCGTGTCAAAATTTCTGAGATTTAACTGGTGCGAGTGCAAATTTAATAAGAACCGACGCACAGGCGGTCGAGATGGGAACATAGTATGCGAAATTCTAGAAACTGGCCGTTTTGAGGACAAAACCGACAGACAGGCTAACCACTATATATACCCGGGTTAATATGAGTTTCGCTCTCTTAGAATTTTTCGATTTGATTCAATGCGTTGAACAGTGCTTTTTAGTTTTCCGATTTTAATAGAATAATTTAAACAGTTTGCTCGTATATTTTGGTGATTTAAAACAGTTTGTTCTTTACGTGCTACAATGAATGTAATTTAGTGCACTTAGAAAAGAAGATACAAGGTAATAAAGTCTAGTATCACTGTACCAATTAGTCAAATTTGCAACGACCAATGAATACACAAAAGTAGGCAGTTTTGGCGTATATTTGTGAAAGAAGTATGAATTTCTTTGCTATTTTTCGGGGGTGTTAATAATTAAATGATTCGTAAACGTGTCTGGATCCACAAAACAAGCTTCAGATATACACAAATGAGTTCCGGAAAAGCACTGAAACAACTTTAGAGGAATGGTGGTGTAGAAAACTTTAAAGGCGACCAGTAATACGAGGACCTAAACATAACCCAGTTGGATTGGTGTGATTAACAGAGGACGATGTACATTGACGCCACGAGTGCATTAACCTTCAGGTAACTTATGCTTTGTTGTTCGATTTTTGATGTTTTGGTGTGTGTTGAATAACTTTATAATTGATTTACTTAAAATGGACAGTAGTGAAATTGTACAAACAACAAATTTTTAATTTTAAGGTGAAATTTTCTTGTTTAAGTAAAAAAGGGTATTTAGTATTTATGTTCTGGATTATGATGAAAATTTGGGTATGTCTTTGAGCTCAATTAGACGAACCTGGTTAATTAACGTAATGGGGTGGGAGATGCTCCCTTTGTACTCAGACTCAGGTCTGCATATATTGTTATATTAATTAGTAGGCATCTACAAGGACTTTAATTCTGGATGCACATTAAAATGATAATAAATTTAATCTTGAAATTTTCTGATACTGAAATTTATGCTGAATTTTAATTTTGAAATTTTAATGTATTGTGAATATTGATGTAAATAGAGTTAACGTTGGTGTTTGTGATAGGAATGTGTTTTTTTTTTATGATTGAGGATGAAAGTTTTAACTAGGTGAGCAGCCGAGGCGGAAAAGAGAGTAAAGAGGCGATTAACAGAAGAAAGTCAACGGAACAGTTAATAAAAAAAGGTTTCACAGCATTCTTGACGCCCAATCTGTGGGCCACGATTCGAAAACCGTAGTTCCCGGATTTTGGTGGAATTACAGCATTCTTGACGCCCAATTCGTGAGGCTCGATTCTAATACATGGAAACACAGCATTCTTTGACGCCCAATTCGTGAGGCTCGATTCTAATACATGGAAACACAGCATTCTATATATATATATATATATATATATATATATATATATATATATATTGGAATGCGAAACGTCAACAAGGTCGTTCTGTAGCTTAGGTTGTGTGATCAATACGTCATTCAAAGATACTTCTGTAACGTGTCATTTATGCCTCGTTACAATTTTCTTTTAGAAACGTAATTCGTTCATGTTGCCTAAGGTTAAATGTTATAATTTGGCGACGGGTTGCAAGATACTACCATATCGTTATTTAGTTTAGTTGTTTTGTCGAATGTCAAATCGTTCTTAAAAAGCTAGGTTTAAATTAATTATTGCTTTATTTTATTTAAGTGGACTAAAACAATGTTATTAAATAACATTGATTCAGACAACGATAATCAAATACACCTTGACTGTATTGATTATCTAAATATTGAACTTTGTTAGTGCCGACCTTCAACGAGGAATTTATTTGTTAGGTTCAACCATATATTATAACCCGATACCAGTTGTTCTTATCAACAAGATATAAAATGTATTATACACATTACATCGATCTTGTTTGGTGCAGCATATACTTTGTGCAAGTCTTAGAAGAGGCACGCCCTATTGTAATTTTCATGGAGTGGTCCTGAAAATAAAGTTAATTATACAAATTAGTTTGGGGCACCCTTTTCTCATCCAGGAGAATTTTATAAAGAGTATTTGAGAAATTTCCTGGCTTAAGAAGTTTATTTTGTAGAAGACATTTTGCACTTGGTGAGTACTTAGTTACCAGTAAGGATTGAAATCTAAAATATAAAACTTTTTAGCATTATCGATTATTGGTCGTGTGACTTGTCGTGGTTACAAATAATTTTGTTGATTATTATAAAGTGGAACCACTTAGAAAAGTGTAAGTAATTGCAGGAATAACCTTCAAATTTTAATTTGTGTGTACAGGGTTCGTTGGTACGGAGTATTTTTGGTACGGAGTATTCTTTATGCGTGGGAAATTCTTTATTTCTGTTCGGAATCATATGGAGCTTCCTGTCCAACGTTGTATCTGGTGATACAAGATCAGATTCATCTTGCAGCAAACTGGTTTGGTCGTTGAGGACGCGATCCAGCAGACTTGGACATCTGGCACTTTTATCACAGGTTCTTATTGTTTGTCTATTTAAATGGTTTTTTTTGTGCATATTGTGCATGTTTAATTAATTTGTTTTTGGGGGAATGTACTATAGTACCAAAATATATATACTTTAATGATTAATTGAGTAAAACAGGGTTTAGAGAATTTATATTTTATATGATAGTCACTTACAATATTAAATTACATATTTACTTGTATGCAGTAAGGTCTAGCTTTCAGCAGATGCTTGGACCACTCTCTTTTTTTTGTATAACAATATTATAACCTGATACCGGGGTTGCAAACCGGATTGACAGATTGCCTAACATACAAGGGAAAGTGCACTACCCCTGAATAATAATAATCATATCTGCATTAATCTTGATTAATATATTCATAGTGTGGTACAAGTACTCCCTGAATAATTTCTCTGCTCTCTGTAAATATATTTTTAGTGTTAATTAAATGTGATTTTGGGCTCAAGCCAAGTTGATTGGGAGTGTAAATATTTTTTTTGTGAGCATATATATTGATTCATGAATATAGGTATAATAATTGGGTATATAACTGTGTTTTGATTGAGTCGGATCTACTTGAACATTTATAGTATCAGGAACAATTAAGTTTGATTGCAGAGACTAAGTTGTTCTCTCTTAAGGTATGGTGTTTAGTGGCCTTTTACTGCAATTGGCGCCCCTCTTATTTTCAGCGGTAACCATCAACTACCCACGGCCCACTACTGTTGCTAGTTCGGAAATTGAACCATATTCTACGCTAACCGTTCAGGGATGATATCCTTTGGGACTCCTAAAATGATCGGAGCGAACTAACGAATATACCAAACTTTAATTTTATTTCGTATACTTATTAGCGAGTGCTTGAAGTATACGTACACTTCATTTGAAAAGACCCGGAAGCATCGAAAACAACTCTCAGTTTAGCCTGATCATTGCTTATTTTAAAAATTGCGTGATGCGGAATATAATAAGAATCATCACTTGGGGGGGGATGACAAACACGCCATGTAACCTGACGTTTCATAATCACTCATAATATATATAAATATATATATATATATATATATATATATATATGAGTGATTATGGTATATATATATATATATATATATATATATACTATGAGTGATTATGAAACGTCAGGTTACATGGCGTGTTTGTCATCCCCCCCCAGTTGATGATTCTTATTATATTCCGCATCACGCAATTTTTAAAATAAGCAATGATCAGGCTAAACTGAGAGTTGTTTTCGATGCTTCCGGGTCTTTTCAAATGAAGTATCTTTGAATGACGTATTGATCACACAACCTAAGCTACAGAACGACCTTGTCAAAATCCTGTTGACGTTTCGCATTCCAAAATTCGTTTTTGTAATGATATTAAACAAATATATAGACAAATTTTGATTACCGAAGCATGAATTGAACACGAATATCTATAGAGTGTCTTCGGCTCCTTTACTAGCGATTAGAACCATTTTGAAATTGGCCGACTTTAGCGGCGCAGGATTTGAGAGATCATTTGTATGTTGATGACATCTTTTCAAAATGCCCAAGCGTTGAAATATCAACTTATAGAGCTTCTTTGTTCAGGTGGTTTTGAACTGCGCAAGTGGACCAGCAATTGTCCATTCCTCTTGGACCGTCGAATATCAACAAGCCAAGTCTGATCTAAACTCTAACGATACGGAATTTACTGTCAAGGTGTTTGGCCTTCAATAACCATCTGCTCAAGATATCTTTGTATTTAGTGTCCAACCCTGTGACAACACTATTAAGAAACCTGTTTTACCCTCTACTGTTGCCCGTATTTATGATCTATTAGATTTTATTACTTCTGTTACCTTTGCCTTTAAGAATCTTATTCAACGCTTTTGGGTTCTCGGGTTTGATTGGGATGATTCCCCTTCAGAACCGATAATTGCTTTTTAAAAGGTATTCTTTTAAGGTGCCTTATCTGAATTTGCTAAAAATCCCGCGTCATATTTTTCTCGAGCACTACATTAATAAGCAACTCCATGGGTTTTGCGATGCCTCCGAGAGAGGCTATGCCGCTGTTGTATATTTTCGACTAATAAACCCTGATGGGAGGAAATCGGTTCACTTAGTTACCGCCAAATCGAAGGTGGCTATTTTGAAATGTTTGTCTGTACCCCGATTAGAACTATGTGCTGCGGCACTTCTATCTACGCTAATTGAATTTGTATTATCCATATTTTCGAATATTTTATTATCTTTGTTTATTTTATTGATTTAGTTTAATTAGGGTTTCTGATCTATTTGTTATTGTTTATTTGTTATTATTTATTCCCGATTTCCGGATTTTCCGCGCATAATTATAAAGTTAGACAGTGATTGTATTAGTGGTGTGGGGGTTTCTCGTGCATATTGGACATTTGGGTATAATTATCATGTTATTATTATTATTTATAATTTTTTTTTATTTTTTTTTATTTTATTTTTTTTTAATCAGGTTTTGGTTATTTCAATGCTCGTATCCTTACTCACGCCAAGCCAATCTAAAATTTTTCAATCCTCCCACCAACCCTACCGAATTTACACCCGGTTGTCACTGTCTAATCTCGTTACCCTTTCCGCGAATTCTTTTAGGGTTGTCCAGAACGCCTTCTGGTTAACCACTTCCCCGACTTCCTGTAGGCTGTTTGGCCATGCCAGACCTAGGATAGCTAGTTTGCTATCAGCCAAGCCTCGATTTCCCGCCTCAAGCGGTCAGTCAAAGAGCGCGTGCTCTGCGCTTTCCGCGCCCTCACCGCATTCGCAACGGTCGTTGTTGGTTAACCCAAACCTATGTAAATACGCTTTCAGGGCGCCGTGCCCTGTTATCAACTGAACCATTTTATGATCGAGTTCTACCTCGATCTTGACTCTAGCTTCTAAGCTCGGTATGAATTTGTAGGTCAACCTGCCCATGGCAGCGTTGTTCCACCTCTCTTTCCATTGTCGAATTGACTTTTCACGCAGCTTTCTTTTAATCAAAGACTTCGGTATCGACGAATGTGATATTCGAAAGTCGCCCGTCGCGGCCTCATTAGCTAATTCATCAGCCCTATCGTTTCCTACGTTACAATTGTGTGACCTGACCCAACAGAACTTTAAACGTCGAAAATCAAGCGCCGTACGCGCTATTCTCCCGACATCTGCTTGGAGGTCTGTCGAGGTATTCATGTTTGTTAAAGCCGTCAGCGCAGAATTACTATTGCTGATTATATAATACTCGTCTCTGCCCGTATGGTTTATTACGTAATCGATAGCCTTTCGTATGGCTATCAATTCGCACTGGAAAATTGTGCTCCAGTTGCGAGTTTGGTTTGAAACAGAAACACCTCCCTTTCCTGCTTATACACGACAAACGCCGCGCCTGCTTACCCATCGTCCATAGGTGAACCGTCCGTATAAATTCTGATACCCATCGCGTCCTCATCACCTACGACAAACTCGAATTCTCTAATATCAGCCGGGTGTCCCAACTCAGATACAACGACCTTTTTTGCAATTTTCCTATTACCAAGATTAAGATCTTCGATAATTTCGCGCCCTTTTCCTATATTTATTAATCGCCTATCTCTAATCTCCCTAACGACATATTCGATAGGGAGAGTTCTACTGATCACCAGGACCGCCTCCGTGGAGGTGGTCCTGTACGCCCTCGCCGCTTTTACCGCGGTTATGCGTTGTACGCTCGTCAATTGACGCACCTCCCTGACTTTACAACCTTCTGCCTATACAGAAGCTGCGTACAGCATTGCCGGCTCAATTGCTCCGGCATAAACCGTCCTCAGCGATTCGCCCCTGAAACCTCAATTTATTTTAGCCGCCGCCATCATTTTATTTGATATTTTGCCGCCCTTACTTTTAACGTATTGTATGTGCGCTTTCCAATTTAATTTATCGTCGATCTTGACGCCGAGGTAGGTAATACAATCTTTAAACTGGATTTTCTCCCCTCCTAGCTCTAGCCTAGGAGATCTCTGTCCTGGTTTCGTGCCGAAATAAAGCGCCTCTGACTTCGCCGTGTTAAATTTTAATTTTACCGCCTGCGACCATTCGTGTAATTTATTAAGTGCCTCGTTCAGTTTTGTGCGCATATCTATTAACAAACTCGATCTTACAATTAAAAGCGTGTCATCCACAAACCCAACGATTGAGCATCCTGCGGGCAACTTGACCCTAAAGATGCTCTCATACAACAACTTCCAAAATGTGGGACCAGAAAATGACCCCTGTGGGCATCCCCTTTCCACCTCACGCGACAGAACTTCACCCGAAATTTCAACCTGTGCCAATCGCCCCAAGAAATAACTCTTGACCAAAGACATCAAGTTTCGCGGACAACCCCTACGATCTAACTTGCAAACAATTAATGGCCACCAGGCAGCATCAAATGCTCCTGAAATGTCCAAAGCAACAACGACACAGTACTCTTTAGCATCTCTCGCCTGCTTAATTTTCCCGACAACGAACTCTAACGCGTCGATAGTCGACTTGCCCTCCACGAAACCAAACTGTCGGTTATTAAAACCGCCGCTGTCTCGCACTAGGTGCTCAACACGCGTAGTCATAACGCGATCTAAAACTTTCCCCAGCACCGGTAGCAAGCTGATTGGACGATAGCTACCCGGATCTGACGCATCCGCCTTTTTTTTTTAGGTATAAATTTCACGTTCAAGTTGTAAGGCATTATAATTTAATTGAGGGCCGCTATGCTTGCAGCCACGTTCCCAATGCTCCAACCGAAGATACTACACTGGGTTAAGTTGTAAGGCAGCAGAGTTTTTATGGTAAAAGAAATAAACTATTTTCAGCCAATTTGACCATTCGGCAGGGGTCAAACGACATATTTCAGATAGGGGAGGTGAGTTATAATTTGAATTTAAGGTAGCGGTATTGTGATTATTACTAGATACGTTAAGTAAAGGTTTAACATTGAGAAAAGGTTTACGCTATAATTCTGTTGACGTCTGGGTGTGTTGAATTGCTCTTGTTGAGGACGATTTTGGCTCCTTGAGATATTCACGTCCCAAGTAGGAATATCTTTGACAAAGTTTTCCCATAAGTTAGGGTTACATTTATAAATTTAAATTTATAGGTATTGTTAAGACCACAGCCATAACATAAGAGGTTTTTTGGGTATGTGCAAACATTATAAGTATGTCCGCTTTTCTTGAAATTCCAGCAGGTGACTGAGTTTGTCGCTGGAGAAACAGGAAGATTAATAGTAGATACTTTACGAGAGGGTTCTGACAGACTTGCTAAGTCAAGTTCTAGTAGGCCGGATTGTTGTGCTGAGAGAGGACGATATTTATCTATACGTAACTTCACTTCTTGAAGAAAACGGCATAAATCTTTAAATTGAGGTAGAAAAGAGATATGTTGTAAAGTTAAACGTTGAGAAAAATATGGATTTAAATTTCGTAAAAGCTGGTCAATAATTTCGGTTTCGGGTGGTTTTTTATCTAATCTGCTATGTAAAACTTCAATTGAGGTGATAAAGGAGATTACGTTTTCGTTTGGCCCCTGGGTACAATTTTTTATTTTATTCCAGAGATCAGTTATATATCCATGAGATAGATAGATAGATAAATAGATACATTAATTTAATGTTGTGGACTATACCTAGGCCAGAGCCCATACTAGCCGTACATTATAGGTATTTACATATATTTAAAAATTTAGAATCAATAATTCCAAGACAACTGGGATTCTTGAAGTTTTGATGAGGGGGATTTGTACCCCTACCTTTGTTATCGATTGTGTGCGTGGAGTGAGGCTGATTGTGTGCATAGTGCGAGTGTAAGTGTGAAGTGGTGGTATATTGCAAGAGTGTATATTAAGTGTATCAGTGCCGCTGGTTGTGGGTGGTCTGTTTGGTTAAAAGGACTTTATTTGGAAATGGTTGAATTTTAGAAAGTAGTTGGTGACTAGGAAGTTTATGTTAGGAAGTGAGGAGAACGGGTCAAAGTTTGTACTTGCTTGAAGTTGATTTGTTGTAGAGAGGTTAGGGGACAGGAGTATATTAGGTGTTGCGGGGTTTCTAGAGATTGATTGTTGCAAGGACATTGAGGGGAAGCAGTTAAATGAATTGATGAAGTTTATTAAAGTTACCATGCCCGGACAGAAATTGCATTGTAGAATAATTAGAGAAAGGAATATGCGGAGGATGTTTGTGATATCAGGGAAGATATCAAATGTATATCTGCCGGTAGTGAGTGGGACCAAAGATCTTGCCAAAAATGGAGTAGGAAGTTATGTATTCGGGATTTTATGTCAGTTTTAGGAAGAGTACGGTATTCGTCATAGTGAAGTGTTCTCTCGTGTACAATAATTGGTAGGTTATGTTTGAGGTTTTGGATTTGGAGTGAGGAGTTTAGTTGGATTTTGATCGGAGGGATTTGAAGCAGGGTATACAAGGACGCTGTGGAGGTGGTTCTGTACGCTCTTGAGGTGTATAGTAGAAAAGGTCTTATGATCGTGTTGAGCGTACGTCTGGAGGAGGGGGGTGTAAGCGAGAGCCAAGAATCTACTGCGTATCTGATGATCGGGATTATGATGTTTATGATTAGTCTTCGTGTTGGTTTGGTGAGGTGGACTGACTTTGGGAGTGCGTGAGGTAGGTTATGGAGTATGATTTGTGTTTTGGTTCAAAGTTTGGAGAGATGAGAGTTCATTTTTAGGCGTGTGTCAATGTGGAGTCCAAGATAGGGAACTGTTGTAGAGAGGAGAATTGGTCTGTTAAGGATGTGAATCTTAGGATTTCGGTTAGGACTGAGGCAAGAGCAATTTTGTTTTAGATGGTGAGAGTGGTTGTCTGTTTAAAGAGGACCAGGATTCAATTGAATTAATTAGAACTGCAGCGGTGGATTCTATAGAGGCACGAGAGTTCCGTGGATAAAGAAATCTACGTCATAGGCGTAAGCGAAGGTGGAGGTGTTTGGGACATTGAGGTCTAAGAGAGGATTGATTGCGAGGTTCCATAGGGTAGGTGATAAACGGGAACCTTGTGGACATCCTTGGGTGAGAATTTTAGTAACCAAGTGAAAATTGGAGGATAGGATGGCTGTTCGTTATGAGAGGAAGGATTTTATTAAGAGGTAAAGGTTGGAAGGGAAATTGTCTTGTTTAAGTTGATTAAGGAGATTAGGCCACCAAAGGAGATCGAAGGCCGAGTGAAAGTCGAGGAATAAAGAGAATACGTATATATAAGGGGATGTTTAGACAGTTTAAATTAGGGAGCGGATGCTACGTTCAGCGCTATGCCCCGAGCAAAAGCCGTGTTGGTTAGTTGAGAGTAAGGAATGACGTTCTATGTGTGAGTTTAGTTTGTATAGGATGGTCTGTTGAAGGAGTTTGCCAAGTGTTAGAAGGAGTGCAATAGGTCTGTAGTATTTGGGGTCTTCGGGAGGCTTACTGGGTTTGAGTATAATGGAGAAGGCCTGGGCCGGGGGCTTTATGGGAATTTAGTTTGTTAACGAAGGAATCTAAGAGGGAGAGTTCAAAGTCTGTGTCTGGGTTCGTGTCTGGTTGGGTTAGAGTGTTGTCAATTATGCGTTGTTGCGGTTGGGTTGGTACGTCAAGAGGAGCCGAAGGTATTGTTGTATCTAGGAGGGTAAACATTGTTTGCTTAAATGTGGAAGGGATTGTAGTTGAAATGACTGTGAGGATGTGGGTGGAAGGAGGTTTGATCAGTTTACGGTACGTATTACAGGGATTTGTGTGTTGATCGTGAATTATGTCAAGGTAGTGCTGTTTTCTTGTGGTGTTAATGAGGATTTTGTATTGTCGTCTGTCAGTGGTATATTTGTTAGATAATGTATTAATAGCAATGGGGTCTGCGTTGGTACGTTTCGCTCTTTGGAGTCTGTGTCTAGTAGTTGCAAGTGAGCGTCTGGCATGAGTAAGTTGTTGTGTCCATCACGGCGTGGCCGTTGAGTGTAATGTTTCGGTGGGATAGTTTTAGAGGCAGCTGTGAGGATATTGTTGGTTATTTCGTTAGCGAGGGAACGAGGTGTGAAGTTTGCATAGGAGACTGATGGGAAAGCGGGGATGATTGAAGCTAGAGGTTCTAGGAATAAGGGCCAGTCTGCTTTACGGGTATTAAAGGATTGAATCTTCTGGTGTGTTCTGGGGGAAGATTGGGTAGGATATCAAATGTAATTGGATTATGATCACTGGATTGATGGATGTGAGAAACTGTCCAGGAACTAATTAGGTTTGAGGCTGGGGAGTTGCTGAGAATAATGTCGATGTTGGATTTGCCGTATTGGGATTTCCTGGGGAGTTGTGGATTCTAAGATGGCGTTGGAGTGTAAAGTTCTCTAAAGTAGTGCCGTTTTCGTCAGTAAAATCGTTAAACCATAGTGTGGATTTGGAATTGGCGTCAGTAGATATGATGATTGGTTTGTCTCCAATTGTTGTAAATATGTGGTGTAGTTGGTGTAAATAGATATTAATGTCTGTTCTGTATTGGAAGTAAGAAGAAATGAGAAAAATCGTGCCTGATTTCCAGAGAAGTTCAATTACGGTAATTTGGAGTGTGGATAGAGAGGTATAGTAAGAAGCGTCAATTAGGGGGGTCTGTAACAATGATGGCGGAGGTGTAGTTAGGGTCAGGTGGGCTAGGGTGAATATAGGTGCGGGAGTTTGGTGGGGTGTTAGGAATTTTGTTTCGCACTAGGTAAGGTTCTTGGACTAGGGCGATTTGGATTTTGTGTTCTTGGAGTATGTGAGACACCTCTAGGGTGGCGGCGCGAGCGTGTTGGAGGTTGATTTGAATTGTGCGCAGTTTGGCGTGTGAGTGGTGCGAATCTTGCGTCCATTTACGTCAGTATTGTTTAGGGCCCATAATCTGTGCGTAGTTTAGTCATATAGAGAGATTGCTTATAGACAGGGCAGTCGGGACTAGTAACGGAATGGTCGTGGGGGCGATTAATGCGGGAACAATTGGCGCAAACGGGAGCGGCAGTGGGGGGGGGATTCGGACATAATTTGAAAGGGTGGCTTCCGGCGCAGTGACCGGCGGTTGGGGATGGACAGGTTTTTGCAGAGTGACTAAAGCGTTGGCAATTAAAACATCGGGTAACGGAAACAAGGTCTCTGATTCTGCAGGATTTGTAACCTATAAAAACGGGGGAATTTGTGGTGAGGATGGATCGTAATCTGGGAGAGACATTTAGAATTAAGTTGTCGGAGTGATATGTTTTTGTGCGACGGATGGCAATGGAGATTTCTGTTCGGTACGTGTCTTCAGGAATAAGTAGGTGTAATGAATTCTTTAGGTATATCAAGTTAAGAGCGTCTGTAGATGGGATCTCTTTGTCTAAGTCAAAGATGATGATTTGCGGGAGTTTAGGTTTAGGGAGATGTGCACTGCAGGAATTTTTTGTGAAGGAGGAGATTAGATTAATGCTAGTGGGTTTGGACGTACGTATGGTAACTGAGGTTTTGTAGGTCGGATACTTTGAATACTAAGAGTAGGAAGTGAGGGTCAAAGGTTAGTTTTGATGACTTTCAGGAGCTCATAGGGTGTTGTATCGGATGTAGTGGGTTTTAAAGTTATGATTTTGGATGGTGGTTAGGTGGAGGGAGCATGCTGTGATAGCGGTTGCTGAGAAGTAGCGGCGGGGTATGTGGAAGTGTGTGTTTGAATTGGGTTTGTGTTGTTATCTTGTCTGTTGCTTGTAGCTTGGCATCTAGGCATTGTTGCACTGCTAACAGTTTCGCTTTGGAGATGTATTTCTGCACCGCTTCGTTAGCAATTAACGTAGTTTGTTCAAATATCTGTAGTAGAAAATTAGCGCAAATTTGATTAATTTTGTTACTATCTTTAAATACGTAATCAGTGATTTCACGTTTTAGAGCACTGATGCTGTGTAATAATGATGAGTGAGATTCGTTTATTTCTGTGTCATCATAACTCCTTAATTGTTTACTTGGGTTAGAACTCACCGATGATGTTCTAGATCTAGTAATTTCAGGTGGTAGTGGGCGACCAATTCTCTTTGACATGGTGAAGGGTGTTAACGCTTCGACTGAGGGTGGTGGTTGCATGATGTTGGATGCATATGCTTGGGTTACTGGATAGCTGGTAGGCCGATCGTGGCTGCTTGATGTGGTCGATTTATCCTGGTCAAATGGCATTATCAATTGACAAGTTGTATTACTTGTGTATACAATAACAACAACACATGTGCTACGTTACAATTACTGATGTTATTTAAAAGTTCTCATTAATTATAATTTAGATTGTGGTATACTAATTGGTTGGCTGCAAATGTAAATTACAGAGGGTCGGCTCACTGGTCTACACTTTTGGTTTTCGAGCTTTAAACACAAAATAAAACCTCACAAATTAACTTTACGTATGGTTATTGTTTAAATTTGTGTCCAGATTGTAACGAAAGTTTATTACTGTTAATCAGGAGTGTAAACTGAATATATTACTTAAAAACGTGAAAACAGCAATGAAATGCGGAGCTCACGTGAACACGTCCGTACCTTTGCATGTCCTACACTTTTGATTAATATTTAAAATCCAAAACTTTAATAAACGTTAGTGTTTAAATAATGAGAAAAATAATTTGCAGCCCATATGATGAAATCCTTTGAAAGAAGACTCCATGAGGTAAGAAATCGCATTTTAAGCTAATAACTAACTCTTCCCAGGTAGAAATTTGGTTTCGTATATTTCTATACCAAATCAAAGCTGAGCCAGAAAACAATTCTCCTGCTGAGAGAAATAAATCTTGATCTGTACAGTTACGAAAAATTTTAAAATCATTTACGCGGTTAGGAATGACATTAAAGTCAAAGTCCGAGAAAAAAATACCCCATTTATACACTGGTATAGACTTCGGAGACGAGGTACTCAGTTGTGAAATTGTGATTTTAGGGAAGGCAGAAAGCACATTTTCATCTGAATCTAAATTAAGTTTTTGAAAATGATTCCTTCAATTAAGAGAACATCAGATAAGAAAGTTTGCATCGTTTCATTAGCCTGTTTATCCTTTAGAAATGATAACAAGTCTAAACGTTACTTTAAATGTATTATGCAAGATCTAATACGCTTTAGCTCTACGTCTGTAACTTCTGGATTTATTTTCTGAACTATATTATTAATATCAACTAGAGATTGTTTGATCTCAAAGGTATTTTGTAATAGATCGGAAGTTAGTATAGGAGGAATTAATTGTCCGTCAGCTTCTTGTGCTAATACGGCCTTCAATTGCAACCGTCTATCGTTTTGATTTGACGCAGGTTGATACTGCGTGATTCCCTTTCAAAGATAATTTCAATAGACTTAAGACATGAGGGATTCATCATATTACTGTATAGGACGTAGATATACTAAGATAAGATTAAGACAATTAAACGATAATAGTTTATTAAGAAAATAAATTTTTTTCTAAAAAAGTTCGTAAAAAACTAGTTAATTATTTAAGTTCGGTGTACTTTAATAAATACCAGTTACAGATATAATAGTCATACTAAGATTTAGAACAGAAGAAGCAAGTTTTAGTAATCTAAAAAAAGATCACATTAAGACAAGTATTTAACCAATGAATTTTTTAAGAATTTTAGCATAATGAATGACAAATAAAGCTCTAACAGTAATAAGTTATCTGTGAATGACAATACTTACTGGAGAAATTATTTATATCCAAATGTAACACATTTTAGTTTAATTCAAATTAGGTTAGGTAATAATTGTTCAGCACATTTCAAATATAAATACGCTGCTTTTGTAAGGAACACTTATATAACACTTTTTTTGTAAAAAAAAGTAAATTCCACTAAACTTGAAACTGCATTTTTAAGGTTAGTGAAAGTAAACAAACAAGTAATCAAAGTGACAATTTCAATCAGTTAAATTGACATCTAATGCTCCTTCTAATGCAGCCAACCAAAAAAATAAAAAATAACTGTAGGTAAATAAAATTTAAAGAATGCCATATTAAATATCAAAAGTCACTAGAAATAAAACATTAATAGTTATAGAAATATTTGAGTGAAAAAGCCACTATTTATTTTCAAAGCTAACATCTTACATATTTAAAATAGGGTTAATTATAACGGATTTAATTTTAACAAACACGTATAAGGGCGCCATTGTTACACTTTCGGGCAGTTGTTATACTGCGCAATTGTTATACTTGCGATAACTACACGTCATTGTCATAATTTAATGCATAATTACGCGGCAATTTTACCCGCCATATTTTTAAACTCTACAAATTCTCTCGTCGATTTCTCTATTTTATCTCCTAATTCCTGGCTTAATTGGTCCAATTTTCGATTTGAGTCCTCTCTAACCCCGCTTAACGTCTCACTCATCTGATCAAATTTCCTATTCGATTCGACACTCATCTGCTCCAATTTCCTATTCGATTCTTCCCTACCTAATCTCATTTCCTCTAGCATTCTCTTACACAGAAACCTCTCTATCATACTATACTTTTTAAAACCCGGTTCCATTTCTAACCGTTTTTGACACGTAGTACCTCTTCACTCTGCTCCTGATTCCTCATTACCTCTTCATGTCCGTATATGAATCCATCCTGTCTTAAAATGTTGATGGCAATCATAATGTCACAAGGCCTCTTATTTACATCCTCCTTACTTCTGCTGAACGCGTCCGCTATAAAATTATTTTCGCTTTTATATATTTTATTTCAAAGTCGAATTCCTGTAACAATAAACCCCATCGATATACTCTATTGTTGGAGAATCTGGTGTTCATCAGAGCACACAACGCTGAATGATCCGGCTCAATAACAAAATGTCGACCTATGAGGTAAAATTTAAGTTTACTTATGCCAAAAACCACCGCTGCCATCTCTTTCTCACTAATGGTGTAGTTCAGCTCATGCGGCTTCAGTGTCCGAGAAACAAATGCTATGGGGACCTCCTCTCCATCCTGAATTTGATAAAGCTCTACCGCTAAGGCACTGTCCAATGCATCCGTTCTTAAAATAAACCTTATGTCAAATCTGGGATGCCTTAAAATGAGTTGCTCATGGAACTGCTCCAATAGGGTTAAGTATGCTGCTTCTTGACTCTCCGACCATTTCCATTTTACTCCTTTTTTCAAAAGTTTGAACAGCGGCCCTGCACTTCTGAAAACGCCGGTACAAACTTTTTATAAAAATTGAGAACTCCCAAAAATGCTCTTAATTTCCGAATATTATTCGTTCTTGGGTAGTTTAATATTTCGGATAGTCTCTCCTTGTCTATACACATACCCTCATGATTCCCTACATATCCCAAAAATTTTACCGTTTTTGGAAAAATCCCACACTTGTCAATATTCAATCTTAGACCTGCTAACTTCAATTCTAATAAAACTCTCTCTAAATGAGTGTAATCTTTCTTCTCTGTTTCACTAAAAATCAATATATCGTCTACATAGTGTGTGCAAAACTGATCATATGCTCCTAAAATTGCCTGCATGGCTTTAATTAATGCTGCACTCGATGTCGACAAACCATACGGTACTACTTTAAAGTTGTACACTTTCCCTTCTACGGAAAACCCCGTATACCTTCTAGACTCTTTGTGTAGTGGAATTAGCCAGAACGAATTCCTTAAATCTAACTTACTAAATATAAATTTGCCACTTAATCTCGTCAAAAGTGTGTCCATGGACGGTGGACAATGAAATTGTGGTTTCATCCTCTGATTTATCTTCCTAGCATCCAGACACAAACGAATACTATTATCTTTTTTCTTAACCACAACTAACGGATTTATAAAATGCGTATTTAAAAACTCAATTATGCCATCATTTAGCATTCTAGTCAACTCCTGATTCACTTGCTCCCTATATGCTGCCGGTATTGGATATACTTTTGCATGAAATGGTTCAGAATTGTCTACCTCTAAAACAGGTTCATAATTTAACGCTGTGCTTGCCTCTACTCCTACTAACTCTGAATGTTTCTGTAATAAATTTTGTACCTCTCCTAACTTTTCTTCTGGGTATTTAATGGTGTCGATCTCTCTCTCAGATCGCCAGTTTCCTGGAATAAAATCACTAAAATTTTACTTGGAACTTCGAGCCTCACTTTTGGGTCGCCAAAATTACTGTGTAACCTTATAAGAATCGAGCCTTACGACTTGGGCGTCAAAATTTACTGTGTAACCTTATGAGAATCGAGCCTCACGAATTTGGCGTCAAAAATTATGCCGTGGAATTCTGCTCTATTTTAGTACTCTCTCAAAAACATTCGAGCCCCAACGTTGAGCCGTCAAAATTATGCCGTGGAACTCGGCTAAAATCCTCACCAACAAAAATATTTTCGAAAATTTTATAAAAGTTTCAAAACTCAAAAATTCAAAAATTAAATAATACAAAAAAATATTTCTTACCCGTTTTCCTCTCTTCCTCGGTTGAACGGCCTTCTTCAACTGCTTCCGGCTAGCTCATTTGGACCTCCTTTTGGATATTTATATTCACTCTCAAATTCTATCATTCACGCATACTCCCAATAAAATCACAAAATACAACCAACATACAATCTTTTATTTATTTCTATTTACAAATGCAATTCAACACTGTCCATATTTTATTGTTTACGGTACACTTCAATAACTCTTATTTTGTAATGTCCTGTATTTACCTTTTTAAATCATCAAACACATAAAATGTACTCGGAGTAAATGTACCTTGAATAATACCTTCTCTAAAATTTCTTCTTTATAATTCATTTATTTTTTTTAATAATCTAAGTAAACTGTGGGGTATGTTGAGCTCATAATAACCCAACTAATTCTGCATAATGTATGCCCTTCTACTTTGCATAAAAATAAAAAAACAAAGCCATGTACTCTTCACAGAAATTTCACGTTCTAATGGAACGTTTAAAAGCTTTCTAGACGCCTTCAAATTTCTAGTTGAATACCGTGATAAGGTTATTTACACATATTCTGTTCAATACGTAAATAATTCACACTACCTTGAAAAACACTCTCATACGCCACCCCAATATTTACAGTTTAGAGGAATCACAATTTTAAATCGTTCCTGGAAATTTTTAGAAGATCTCCGCTGTGTAGCTGATGCCATGTATTTTTCTCCCTGATCTGCAGGTCGTTTCTCGCTATTACTAGGCGAACTCCATCTAAGCTAATCCGCCAACGCCGCCTTCTCGGTGTAACCAAATTCCAAATTTCATTTCAATTATACTTCTTTCACAGTAATCTACGTTACTTAATGTCCCGACACGAGTTGATAAAAAATTATAGGTGATACCTCAATAAAACTTGCAATCTCGACACACTAACCGCGTTTTTAATTAAGAGGCTACCAGTAAGCAATACAATTTAAATGATTTTATAGTACTTACAACCCGTGTTGACTTTCATACGTGCTTTTGGGACGATCGAAATAATAAGAGCTTCAATAATATTCTCCTAAACAATTTATATCTTTTTAATGTAACCTCTCCTGGCCACATTTATCCGGAATCCCCTGCTCACAACAACACATTCCCACAATTTTGCACTCAACCCCATTTTCAAATTCGCGAATTTCAGTACCTCGTTATAATATTTTAGGAAAATTACGCTACACTATCCTCGTGTCTATATCAAGTCAAACTAAACATATCGACCAATCATAAACCGAATGACGTTTCTCAAATCCCTCCTATACTATTGTGGTCTCATGCTTATACGTTTTCTACCTCTCTTTCTAAACTGGCTTGAGTGGTAGAAAATCAATATCTTTGTTTGTGCGCTGTCTACTACACGTGGACTTTCTCATTAGCATTTCATGCTAAAGCATCCGACTGTTTGAGCACTCCTTAGAATAATTTGTTTGTTATCTACAAATTAAACAGAACTTGACATTTAAAAATACGCAGGTGTTCAATCGTAGCGTTTTAAATACATTTCCACGATTTGGAGTTCGGCGTATTTCTACCCCACTGATATATTTGTCAGATAGCAACGCGTTTCATCTTGGTATCATTGGGTTTTTACACGCTTTTATGCAAATTATACATCAATAATCGTTCAATTAAATTTCGCACGTAATTTCAGGTTGTTCCTTTATACAGGGTGTTTTGAAATTGCTTCGTTTATATTTATTTTCGATATTTTATAACAACTATAATATATATATATATATATATATATATATATATATTACTCATATTTAGACCAGGGTAGAAAATTAAATAATCACATCCAATAATTTTAATCACCGTGTATAAGGAATTTTATTAAATCATACGCTTTATTAAAACACCGTGGAGAATAAAAATTCGGTCGTTTCAGTAAAAATAAGAGAGTTAAATCATGTACAAGACGCTTTATATCAAAAGAAACAGTATTAAAAAGCTCTACGTGTAATTTAATTATTCCTAAGAAAAAAACAAATGGAAATTACGTGCAAAATTTATATTAATTAACCCTATTTTAAGTAACCGGTATTAAACAAAGTGTACACATAATAATTAACATTTAATGTGTATTCGCTAAAAATGAAAGGATAGAAGTCAATTTTAATTGGAGTTAATTAAACCATTATTAATAATAAGCATAAAAGCCTGTGAAAATCCAAGATTAAAATACCAGAAAATAAAGCTCTGAGAATTAATATTATGTTTGAACACCTGCGTAGTTTAAATGTCACGTACGGCGAAAATTTTGTAGATAACAAATGGTTTCAAAGAATCTTGGAGAAACCGGGGCTTAATATTCACGGGAAGGCGCGATACGGGGTTATTTAACCCAGATAGTCCACATGGACTAAAATAATCGATAATAAAGAATATCAATTTGCATCAATAAGAACAGGTTAGATAGAGACAGATAATATGCACAAGACCGAGACACATATAGTAAAAGGCGTGATTTAAGCAACGTCACGAGGGTCACGATTGGTTGAAAGTAGGATGCAAATATCAGAGGTAGAAACAACGATTTCTGTATAAAATTTAATTAGTAATTTCCAGACGTTGCGTGCCGTGTTGAAATTTCTGAGATTTAACTGGGGAGAGTACAAAATTCGTAAAAACCGACGCGCGAGCTACGGAATGGGAACACAGCATGCGAAATTCTTTAGAATTGTCCATTTTGGGGACTCGACCGACAGACGGGCTAACTTATATATATATACCGAGGTGAATATAAACGAGCTCTCTTAGATCTTCGACTTGATTTGAACGCGTTAAACAGTGCTTTTTAGTTTTCCGGTTTTAATATTAAATAATTTAAACAGTTTGCTCGAATATTATGTGATTTAAAACAGCTTGTTCTTTACGTGCTACAATGAATGTACGTTAGTGCACTTAGAAAAGAAGATACAAGGTAATAAAGTTTAGTATCACTGTACCAATTGGTAAAATTTACTATGACAAATAAATACACAAAAGTAGGCAGTTTTGGCGTATCTTGGTGAAAGAAGTATGAATTTCTTTGTTATTTTTCGGGGGTATGAATACTTAAATGGTGCATAAACGTGTCTGGATCCACAAAACAAGGTTCAGATATACACAGATTAGTTCCGGAAAAGCCCTGAAACAACTTTAAATAAATGGTGATGGAGAAAATTTTTAAAGCGTTGAGAATCAGAAGCCGTAAATATAACCCAGTTGGAATGGTGTGATTAACAAAAGGGACGATGTACATTGAAGCTACGAGTGCAAGTAACCTTCAGGTAAATTATACTATTTTGTTTGAACTTTGATATTTTAGTGTGTGTTGAATAACTTTATAATTGATTTACTCAAAATGGACAGTAGTGAAATGGTACTAACAATAATATTTTAATTTTAAGGTGAAATTTGCTTGTTTAAGTAGAAAGGGTATTTAGTATTGATGTTCTGGATTATAATAAAAATATGGGTATGTCTTTGAGCTCAATTAGACGAACCTGGTTAATTAACGTAAAGGGTGGTAGATGCTCCTTTGTACTCTGCATATATTGTTATAGTAATTAGTAGGCATCCTACAAGGACTTTAATTCTGGATGCACATTAAAATGATAATAAATTTAATTTTGAAATTTTTGATATTAAAATTTATGCTGAATATTAATTTTGAAATTTTAATGTATTGTGAATATTGATGTAAATAGAGTTGACGTTGATGTTTGTGGTAGGAATGTGTTTGTTTTTTTTATGTATGAGGATGAAAGCTATCTAGAGGAGCAGCCGAGGCGATTAACAGAAGAAAGTCAATGGACCAACACAGTTAAGGTAATGAATAGCTTTTTGTAGGATTCACAGCATTCTTGACATCCAATTTGTAGGGGCTCGATTCGAAAAGCGGAGTACCCGGATTTTGGTGGTATCACAGCAATATATATATATATATATATATATATAATTTACGCAATGCTTAATTGGCACCAAGCCGACGCTCTAGAGATAATAAAGGTTTAATAGCGATGGATTTAGAACCCGGAAAATCGGGGCGATTTTCCTTGAACGACAGACTAAGGTTAAATCATCACGAAACAACGAATCGTCGAACAATTGCCGTACCAGATCCTCCTCGGGGGAATCCTCAAGTTGCCAGAGCTTCTGGAGATTAGCGTCGACACTTGGGTCAACAAATACAAAATACGAATACAAGTAAGATTGTAACAAGATTGTATAGCCGAAGATTGTGCTATATGCGAAAGGAGCAGTAAAAGAGCACCAGTTATTTTACCATCTAATAAAATATTGTCTGACCCTGAAGAAATAGGTCTTCTCGAGGGTTTAGAAAGGACAAGATTGTCCAAAACTGTACACTGCTTTACCAAAAAATCCTTTACTGCATCATACGTAGGAACTTCAGCTGAATTAAAAATCAATTCAAACCGTTTGCGAGTGGCTTCGTCCAGTTTACTTAGTAATAGGTCAACAAGAACAAAGTTCCAACCTTTAACCTCAAATTTTAAAGATTGCAAGATGGATAAGTTTTCACAAAGACTATCCAAAATATGGGGAAATTGCTTTGGATTTTCTGTTTGTAAGCAAGGATGATCCTTGATCAGATTCTAATGGTGATTGATTAATAATTGTCTGTTGGAATATCATTCGCCAAGTGTTTTATAGGCCAATTGGTAATTATCTTCGGTGACAAGTTTTCCTTTGATAAAAGTTAAAGGTTTTTGTTTTAATAAGAGAATTAAGTACTGATATTTCATTAGTCTTTAGTTCCAGAATTGTGTATGGGCGCATCATACAGATCAATAAAGCTAGACCATTGCTTTATGCCTTCCGAGGAAGACGCATTTGACATTTGACGTGAGCTGTTGAGCAGGCATGGCTGGTATCTCAGAACCACTAGGCGGGGTCTTTGGCTTCAGGTTCTCCTACAGTACAAGAATTGCAAAATAAATTTAATCAATAAACTTCCTGTCTTTAAACAGACGAGGTTGTTCCTGTTCGCTAGAGGCTTGCAAGGTAACCAAATAATTCTGATTATATTCAATGGAAGTGTGTTTTATTGTGCTGCACTGAATTTTAAATAAAGTTAGAATAGATGAGTCATCTACAGCACAATTTCCCACATCTAAGGTTTCTTCTAATCTAGCCACATGTAAAGCATTGGCTAACACTGATTTATCAAGCTTTGAAAGCATTATAAATATAGTAAGTTTAACTTCAACTTGTAACAAATAAGTTTGTATGTCTGAACATATACTAAATTTTTAAATATCCGTAATGAAACAACAACCACTATCATTGGTAGGTACAATAATACAAGTAGTGGTTCTTGCATTTTTATATTAAGTTCAATTAGCAAATTGTAGGTAACAATTTTACACTCAAATGACTAATTGTGAACTGGGGCAACAAGTATACTATTTATACACTCAAATCAACTGCAAAAGGCTTGCAAAGTTAAGACATGCAAATTTAGTATCAAACTCAACTATCAGTAGTGAAACAACAACCACTATTATTGGTAGGTACAATATTCAAAGTAGTTGTTCTTGCACTTTTACTGAATACCTAAACATTTAATTTGAAGCTATATTGTTCCTGTTCACAGCAAATATTTGATTAATTTTTTTACTAGAAATAAATATCATAACAGAATTTACTTTGGTTTAGATGAATGTTTTGTTTTGTTTCTTCCCGTTTTTACTTTTTTGGTATCTTTTGTGTCTTTTGGCTAATGCTTGTAGTTTTTGTTCCTTTTCGTCTAGTTGTTCTATTGCTTTTTTTACCGGCATTCCTCCTATTACGTTTCGTTTCTTTCTGAGATGTCTTCTTTTATGGATTGCGTTAGTTATCCTATATCCTTTCTCAGTTTTAGTATTTTTGTTTGTATTCTGAGTGGTATTATATTTTTCTTTTGTTTGTCGTCTGTTGATTGTTTTTGTTTTGTGTGGATTCTTCTTGTGATAAGTGCTTCTAAGTAAATTAGTTGTTGTAGTTCTTCTATAGTAATGTCGTTTTGTATTTTGTTTCCTATCATTGTGTTAGTGCGAGCAATTATTTATATTTGTGTTATCTGGTATTTTGGAATGAATGGTTTGCTGTCATCGTTTGTGTTTTTAAATTCTATGCATGTAATTTCAAACTTTGCATCTATTGCTGTGATTTCTTTGTTTGTATCTTGGTGAATTTCTGTAGATTTTTCTTTATGCCGAGTTACCAGAATTGTGTGTTCTCGGGCAATTCGGGATTTTGAAAACACTGGCGTCCATTTCCTATTATTATCTGTAAACTATATTTTATCATTCCTACCAATTTTTTTTGTTCCTTTAGATTTCAGTTTCTTCTTTGGGTATATTTTTACTTGTTCTGTTAACACGAGTGGGCACTTTTTCATATTCCCGTAGAATTCAATTTCGATTCCGACCATTTAATCTTTAATCTTTGATCTTTGATCTTTGACCTTTGATCTTTGATCTTTGATCTTTGATATTTGATCATTGATCATTGATCTTTGATCTTTGATCTTTGATCTTTGATCTTTGATCTTTGATCTTTGATCTTTGATCTTTGATCTTTGATCTTTGATCTTTGATCTTTGATCTTTGATCTTTGATCTTTGATCTTTGATCTTTGATCTTTGATCTTTGATCTTTGATCTTTGATCTTTGATCTTTGATCTTTGATCTTTGATCTTTGATCTTTGATCTTTGATCTTTGATCTTTGATCTTTGATCTTTGATCTTTGATCTTTGATCTTTGATCTTTGATCTTTGATCTTTGATCTTTGATCTTTGATCTTCGATCTTTGATCTTTGATCTATGATCTTTGATCTATGATCTTTGATCTTTGATCTTTCATCTTTGATCTTTCATCTTTGATCTTTCATCTTTGATCTTTCATCTTTGATCTTTCATCTTTGATCTTTCATCTTTGATCTTTCATCTTTGATCTTTCGCCTTTGAGCTTTCGTCTTTGATCTTTCATCTTTGATCTTTCATCTTTGATCTTTCATCTTTCATCTTTCATCTTTCATCTTTGATCTTTGATCTTTGATCTTTGATCTTTTATCTTTCATCTTTCATCTTTCATCTTTCATCTTTCATCTTTCATCTTTCATCTTTCATCTTTCATCTTTTCATCTTTCATCTTTCATCTTTCATCTTTCATCTTTCATCTTTCATCTTTCATCTTTCATCTTTCGTCTTTCATCTTTCATCTTTCATCTTTCATCTTTCATCTTTCATCTTTCATCTTTCATCTTTCATCTTCATTTCATCTTTCATCTTTCATCTTCACTTTCATCTTTCATCTTTCATCTTTCATCTTTCATCTTTCATCTTTCATCTTTCATCTTTCATCTTTCATCTTTCATCTTTCATCTTTCATCTTTCATCTTTCATCTTTCATCTTTCATCTTTCATCTTTCATCTTTCATCTTTCATCTTGCACATTTCATCTTTCATCTTTCATCTTGCACATTTCATCTTTCATCTTTCATCTTTCATCTTTCATCTTTCATCTTTCATCTTTCATCTTTCATCTTTCATCTTTCATCTTTCATCTTTCATCTTTCATCTTTCATCTTTCATCTTTCATCTTTCATCTTTCATCTTTCATCTTTCATCTTTCATCTTTCATCTTTCATCTTTCATCTTTCATCTTTCATCTTTCCTTTTTCCTCTTTTCTCTTTCCTCTTTCCTCTTTCCTCTTTCCTCTTTCCTCTTTCCTCTTTCCTCTTTCCTCTTTCCTCTTTCCTCTTTCCTCTTTCCTCTTTCCTCTTTCCTCTTTCCTCTTTCCTCTTTCCTCTTTCCTCTTTCCTCTTTCCTCTTTCCTCTTTCCTCTTTCCTCTTTCCTCTTTCCTCTTTCATCTTCGATCTTCGATCTTCGATCTTCGATCTTCGATCTTCGATCTTCGATCTTCGATCTTCGATCTTCGATCTTCGATCTTCGATCTTCGATCTTCGATCTTCGATCTTCGATCTTCGACCTTCGATCTTCGACTTCGATCTTCGATCTACGATCTTCGATCTTCGATCTTCGATCTTCGATCTTCGATCTTCGATCTTCGATCTTCGATCTTCGATCTTCGATCTTCGATCTTCGATCTTCGATCTTCGATCTTCGATCTTCGATCTTCGATCTTCGATCTTCGATCTTCGATTCGATCTTCGATCTTCGATCTTCGATCTTCGATCTTCGATCTTCGATCTTCGATCTTCGATCTTCGATCTTCGATCTTCGATCTTCGATCTTCGATCTTCGATCTTCGATCTTCGATCTTTGATCTTTGATCTTTGATCTTTGATCTTTGATCTTTAATCTTTAAACTTTAATCTTTAATCTTTAATCTTTAATCATTGATCTTAAATGGTCTCTTTCAAAGCACGGTCTCTATTTTATAAAGCCAGAATCATATATGGCGGTAGGGTATTTGACTTTCAAAGGTATCGCCGAAAAACTAAGTGTGCAGAATTTCTAGATACCAGCTGCCGAAATACAAACTGTAAAGGCTTGCTAACAAGCAGATAGCGCAAGTATCAAAGGGTTTTAGACAAAGGAAAACAATCTTATTACTTTGTAACATCTTAACAGCTGCAGAATACCAGATAACAAGTCCATTGTAAGCAGATGTAGGCAGGTGGTAAGGTCTTATCTTTTAGAAGAAAGCTGCACATTTACATGCAGCTTTTAATTAAAATGTAAAATGTAAAATGTAACTGCAGGTACTAGGAAGTACTGTAACTACTTTGTAACGCAATGTTTCCTAAGCAGATGTTTGATTTTATGAAGCAAACTTTTACATAGCGTAATTACTTGAGAAATTTTATTAAATAATACTAATTCAAATGGCGGGAAATCGAGCTTGTTGAGGAATTTTAGAGCATTTTAAAAATAAATTCAGAAAAAATTGTTTGCAGGGTTTTGAACGTAACAAATTCCCCCCTAGCAAAATTAAAAAGTAGGGGTAGGAAACAGAAGCAACGAAGCGGGTAGTAAACCAATAAAACAGAGTAAAAGAAAATTGGTTACAGAAAAAAACTTAAATACCGATAAAAGAATTTTTATCCGACTTGAAGGACCAGTACACACTAATATGACGAATAAATTAATAAATCTTACTACAAGAAAAACTAGTACACACTAATAGGATAAAATAAAAAAATCTTACAGAACTACAAGAAAAACTCAAGAACTAATACAAATGAATTTTTATCCGGCTTGAAGGACCAGTACACCGGACCACGTCAAGAAATGTAAAAGATATAGGAAAAGGGAAAGGTATAAGGTAGCAATCATCGAGAACAAAGATGGAAATGGCCTAACACTGCAAAAAGTCGTCCAAGAACGAATATCTCTAGTAAAAAAACAGTAACGTTTTCCACCTCAAGAAAAAGAAAAAGGTTTCTCGCGAAAAAACCCAAAGTAAGAAAAGAAGCAAGGAGGAAAACCTACAGTACCAGCCAATATGAGACAATAAATGTCAAGCCTCAAAGTATGCAAGGGAACAATGAGAATGCTGGATAGAAAAGTTAAGATACTTCAAGCTGTGGTAATAAAGAATCGTATTAAACGAACAACCGAAGAAAAGAATAGCTAACTAGGCCTAAAAGTCGACTAAGTCGAGGTTTCCGAAGAAAGGAAAAAGATCTAGAAAGCATCTACCACAGGAAGCAGATCGAAAAAATTTAATTAAGTAAGAGAACTAGCAGTAAGAAAACCAGCAGAAGAATAAGGAAAGGAAGGTATATCAGAAGGAATGGAGAAATAAAGCTAAAAATAAAAAAAAGTAACCTAAAAATAAAACTAGAAGTAAGTAGTAGCAAAACTGAAGAAAAAAACAACCTAAAATATGTATGTGTGTGATGGTGAGCGTGTGTGTATGTGTGTGTATGAAGTGTGTGGGTGTGTATGTGTGTGCATGAAGTGTGTGTATGTGTGTGTGTGTATGTATTAGATCGCTTTGACGTGCCAGATGCTTTTGGAACCGGAAGAATCGGTAAGCTCATAGGTCCAAGGAGAAACAACTTTAGGGATAAGTAAAGGACCAAGGAATTTAGGAGCGAGTTTAACATTGAAATGACGTGAAGCGTCGGACAAAGTGAAATTACAGCGCCAAACGGAATCGCCTAATTGAAAAGACCCACGGCGACGACGGAGGTTATACCGGTTATGGGTGTTACGGTAGGCCGTGGATAGCTTCTTGAGGACATGAGAGCGAATATGTCTGAAGTGTTTGGGATCAGGGGAAGGATGTTCTGGATCAGGAATGTAACATGTCATTTATCTCAGATTGTTGTCCGAAATAATCGCCGGAGAGGATATGTTCACGACCAAACAAGGCAAAAAAAGGAGTACAACTAAGGTTTGGACGTTCGGATGGCGTAGGAAACTTGTGGAAAAGTGACATCCCAGTGACGCTGGTTGTCACGGACATATGAAGCAAGCATGGTCTTGAGGAAGCGGTTACCACGTTCAGCAGAATTAGTTTGGGGATGGTAACGAGCGGTGAAAAGGATTTTGGAATGATAACGGGCACACAAGGAGGTGAACTAACAACTACGGAATTGCACACCGTTATCTGTGATAATGTATAGGGGAACACCAAAAAGTAGGAAGACTTGGTCTTTAAGGATCTTGGATACGTATACTGCAGTGGCACTATGCATAGGAAAGAACAGAAAACTTAGTATAGTAATCCGTCACTACAAAGATATAGGAATGACCACGAGTGGAACGAGGAGGAGAACCTACTATGTCGCAGGAAATGACTTGCCAGGGATAGGATGGTTTGGCCCTAGGAGCGAAAGGACCAGGGGGAGGAAACTGTTCAACTTTGTGGGCAGCACAAACCGGACAACGTCCGATGTAACGAGCGACGTCAGCTCTGAGACAGGGCCAGTAATATTTTTGGAGGAGGCGAGCAGAAGTTTTGGTCACGCCACAATGTCCGGAAGTAGGCGGATCGTGATGGAGGGATATTAGATTTTTACGTTGTTCAGAAGGTACGACGATTTTCCAATCGTCCGGAGAATCGGCAGCGATAGAAGTTTTGTGGCGACGAAATATGATATTGTCAACCACGGACCAGGAAGGATAACTTCCAAGCAAGTCTATTATTTCATTTTGGAATCTAGGACTTAGATAATTTGTGAATTTTTTAGTTTTGCTTTATAGTAAATGTTTCAACTTTAGGCCTATTTAGAAAGTAATTTGATAATATCCAAAAACATTTCAAGATTTTTTGAATCGATTTCTTCATTATGTTCTCTAAATGGTATATTTGTAGATACAAGTAAGAATGCAATATTAATAAGACTTTCAAGAATTTTGCACCCAAAAGAATTTTCTTGGCAAATTACAAATTCGTTTTCAAAATTAATTACTTTATTTAAACGCCATTTATCGTAAATTGCGCAGAATTCGTTATGTTTAGGGTTTTGTTAGTGACTATTAATAGTATGATTTTGACGTATCCAGTTATTTGTGCCTAAACTAGGAGAATTTCGTTGTTTTGAAAACAACCAAGGTTGAAAATAACAATTTTTTAGTTGATTAGAGTAGCATAATTATATTTTTTCGGATTTGTTGCTTAATCTATTACGGGTTTTCGAATGGTGTGTGACACCCTTGAAAATAACGTTTCAGCTGGTACCGATGTTGCTGGTATTGCCAAAAAGTAGTGTGCCATCAAAGATAACACCGGATAATAAAGTGCATGGCATTTCCACCACTGTAAAGTATCACAAGTTTTGCCATAGCGAGGTTGAGCATAATATTGTTGTAACTCTTGGTATCCTTTTTCGGTTAAAGATTGGTTTTCGTATAATTGATCAAAATCGATTAAAAATTTATTCTCATTATCTGTTGTCGCTTGAGGAGAGGAACGGCTCTCGTTTGGTTTATTGCCTTGTTGCTCATAATACGCTTTAAAAATATGCTGAAACTTTTGATAGCCTTTATTTTTCACCTTCCAACCCCAGGATGTAGTGTTAAATGTTTCTAGCTTATGTTTAGGATCTAATATTAAAATAGCTTTTAGATCAAGTTTGTGCGCTTATAGTATTTTAACATTTTATTTCGAGCTGCTTTGAAAGCGATAATAAGCTGTTCATCTATGGAATTTCTGTCGTTTCTATTATCCCACCCAATAACTGTTTTTTCAATCTTATCTATCAATAAGTTTAACGATACCACTACAAGAGAAAGGGTTGCATACTTTTCTCCACTTAGTTTAGTAGATAAAACTTCAAAATTTATCAATAATTTATGCATTTTGCTAACCATTTCCCATTCCTTCTCCGTTACAAAAAATTTCTGTAAATTGGGATTTGTGGTGCACAGTACGTTTAGTCCTTGTTTTACTTTCGGTGCTTTTTTCAGCATACCATCTGTTGAATTCCAACGTGTTGGAACATCTAAAATTGGAATAATATTGCTGGAATCTCCAGTAGCATTACATGCACTTTGAAATGTGAGTAACCATTGCTAATATATTTTGATTTTTGAAAATATAGATCTAATTTTAGCTATAACTGAACTGTCCTCGTCAATTTCGTCTTTGTCTATTGTATTGCTGTCTTCATTGCTTTCAGTAAAGCTAGTGCTAGTTTTCTCAATAGACTAGTACTGGTCAAATAAACCTAATTTTAGCTGCCGAAACAAATCGGAACAGTTAAATTAATTATGCGTACGAAACATTTGAAATAATGGTGTGAAGGCGTTTTTACTGTAGGTGACGTCGTAAACAAACACAACGAAAAGCACATCGACATGGTTAATTTTCAGGAGGGACTAAAATTACAGACGGTGAGTGGGAACAAATTAAGGATATCACTATTACTGTATTTGCATTTAATTATATTATGTGCGATATTCTGTAAAACATTATTCTTATTATACCTTTCCATTGCTACATCTAACAGAAACAGAGCAATATTAGGGGCGCCGCTTTCTGTTAGTTCTCTTAAAATATCAGCGTAGTTGAGAACGACTTGAGATATCCCTTAAAAGTGTTTTAAACTTCCTTTGGTAAAGAACATATAATCCTCATCTAATGTCACTATCTTCACTAAACAATTCTTATTTAAATAAAAACGCAAGTTGTCAAATTTGCGTATTTGATTTCGCACATAAAACTTCCATAGAGCGTATAATGTACGTAAAATTTGGTATAAACTTTTTAAATACATTGAGGAATACAACAAGTACGTTCTGCGAAATGATGTCAAAAATCTAAAAGTTATTTTATAATCGTCGAAAGAGTCATGCCTACAATTACGATTTTGGAAGAAGAGTTTGTTATGGCGTATGGTTTTTCAAATAGGAACTTTATTTGCTCTAACTGAAATGCTGCGTTTATACATTCTTCATGCGCCGGGGTTGACTGCTTTTCCAAATCCTAAATTTGCTCCCACTCATCGTCTGTAACTTTTAGTTCTTTTTGAAAATAAACCATCTCGATGTACCTCTCGTTGTGTTTGTTTACGGCCTCACCTACCGTAAAAACGCTTTCACACACGCTGCATGAGATACTTAAGGTGTTCATTCTAGAAAAATTAATGATTAACAGTTTTTGAATTAAACATGTAAATTGTAATTTCTTCTACGTTTACAGGTAAAAATTCAAACTAGCACTTACTTTTTTTTGTCGATACACCTCACACAGTAAATATTTTAAAAAATGTATTATTAAAACGTTGACTTAATAAAAACATGAGCAATAATGTTGTAGCGTTAACCTTAAGCGGGCAATGTAAAAGGTGTCTTGCAGGTAAAGTTGCTGAATAACAATAGAATATCGCACTTTAAATATACAAGTTTGAAATTTTCAAACGTGGAAAATTCTGCAACACTATTATACTTTGAACGACTTTAAGTTTTTCAAAACTAGATTCAAAATGAATTTTTAATATCATGTTCACCGAATTTATGCACATAGAGAAAGTATAAGTATAATTTGTCCTTACACTCACCCAATTTAAATCAAATTATTAAATTGCGTGTTTCCTGCTATTGAATAACATTGTAGGAAAGTACCTCAAAATTTACGACTAATAGGTTAAACGTCATTTAGTATAGAATGCATTAGTAATGGCTTTTATTTTCACCTAATTTATTTAGAAACGTTTTAGACGGATGAAAGTCGTCGATATTTAGGGAATATACCTTTAAAACAATAGTGTTCATTATATGACTATATAATATCCAGAAATTATGTTTCAATGTGTCAGTGCTATTTGAAAATAAATCTACTTTCTAACAAGAACGGTGCCGAATTGAGAATATAATAACCTTTGGTTTAATTATATACATGGTTGTACTAAATACGAAAATTTCTATAATCCACGATATTAATAAATATCTTTTGAGTTTTACCATATTATTGAGTTAAATTTAAATAAAAAACTCAAGGGTGTTTTGCTATTATGTTTTTCGATATTAAAACAATATGCGTATCTTTGTTGAAGATAATTTTAAAAGACGTGATAATTAAAAAACGTTTCAAGAAATTTGATGAAATAAATTGAAACACAATATGTTTATCAGATAGGGAAATTGCAAACGTTTATATGTTTTATTGTGACCGCCATAATTCTTTTGTAAAAATTCCGATATAAATTTAATAGGCTGAATAATAGTATCGTTTTTAAAGTACCGCTAACAATCTGTATTGGCAAAATTTTAAATAATAGGGTTAGCGAGATAGACTAGTGCCCCGATTTAAACATGTTTTACAGATTTAGATTCCCCAGGAAATTCTATACTAATTTAATAGGTTACACAATGGGTTCATCACAAAATATAGAGCAATATTGTTTAGAAATAAATTAAAGATGAACACAGTATAGTATGTAAAGGGCTGATCTGTAAATCAGTAAGGGGTGGTTCGGTTTAAAAAATTCCGAAAAATTTGAGAAGCTGAGGAAAAAACAATAATAATTGATAGCTTATACGATGGAGTTATATTAAAAATATTGCTAAGAGTAATTTTTCGCTAAAAATTCTGAAAATGACGTTGGTGGCTAGAGGTCCGGTTTCATTTAAAAAAATTCTTACAGATTTTGGTAGCTGCGAAAAAATTATAGCGATTTGATAGATTGTACTACTGAAAAATGTACCCAAAGTGAACAAAAAATGCAAATAAGGAAAAACGGTATAGGTGTTTAAAAATTCATAAATAAAAATGTTACAAATTTGGTGTTTAAGCTCCTATATAATTCAAGATGAAATCTGTAAGATGTTTCTCTGAACTCGTACCCTAAAGTTTTTTCATATTTAAAAGTAAAACGTAAGTTAATTTATAAGAAAAGGAGAAAACTATATTTAAATATAAACAGGTAAAACCCCCTATAACACAATTATAAGCGTCACTTTCCCCGTCAGGACTTGCATATAACGCCAATTAACATAGTAAGGAACTGCGCGCTTGACCGACAGCATATAAGACGAGGAAACCATATTCCAGAGCATTAGTTGTCAAAGTCTCGTCGAGTTGATCAAAATTACAAGTTAAAAATGGATATTTCTTGTGTTGATATTACAACTAATGTAAGAGCGCCAATAGATCTCAATAAGCTAGTAGGTAAGGGCACCTATGTGCTAGGTGATTTTACATCAAATTTTCACTACCATAACGTGGACGTTGGTTTGGTTTATACGGTGGTCTGCAACCAGTGGTACAAATTATTGGCAATACTAGAATGTGCCAAAATTATGCTATAAAAATAAACTACTTTAAATGGAGTGAGTTTTGCAATTTTCAATTGAAAATTTAGAATCATACAATTTACCCAAGAAGTAGCAATCGTAAGATTGAATGGTTTATCTGGTGGCATGTTTTAGAATTACAGCTGGATCGTGAATTGAAACTGATTGCCTAAACACCTAATAAAAGTGTATGAGTGGTGAAAATATTTCAAGAAAAAAATTTATATAATATGGAAATACGAAAGACCGAAATGTTATTGTGATACCTGAGTACGAGTGCATCAAGCTATTAAATTTGCGAGAATTACTATGTTATAAAATGGAGGAAGTGAGGTGTAGAAGCTTTCCAGAATTTTACGAAAAATTTGTAGGTGTTATAGAAAATGTAAATGGAAATACGACGGGCAAACAAAGAATTCAAACGTTATTACAGAAAGAAAGCCTTGCGAGTATTTCTTTGTTCAATGATTGTAGCAATTTAAATTACTTGACAGTGTTGGAAATTATTAAATGCCACCCCATCCAGTACTTAGAAGATGCGATTGCGAGGCGATCGCTTACGCAAATGTTTAGATATTTGGCTATTTCGGATTCACCAGACTCCAGTTATCACAGCGGTTTATAGATGTTATAAATACATCTATATATTTTAAAAAAATTATAATATATTTGTTAAAGTATGTTTTACTTATTTGTATCGTTTTCTTTTACTTATTTGTATTGTCAAGATCAGCAAAAATTATTAATAAATGTATTAAATTATTTTGTTTTTTATTCTTAGGTTTAAACTGGTAGTATTCTTAAGTTAATCTTTAAACTAAAATGGAATCTGTGCATTAAACAATAATATAACCTTGTAATAATTTTGAATGACTCGATAGTGTAGACGTTAAGGTACTTGCTTTGCATGTGGACACCACGGTTTCGAATCCCGCTTCGAATAAATTTTTTTTCTGTAAGTGGAGGTGGAGCTATGTGAGGGTGTATGCAGGCATGTGGAGTGATGTGGAAGTTTGAAAAGTGATGTGGAGGTGTGTGGAGTGATGTGTAGGGATGTGGATGGATGCGAAGGATATGGAGGTGGGTGGAGGTGGGTGAAGGGTGGTGAAGGTGGGTAGAGGGTAGTGGAAGTGGTCCCAAAATGCCTAGCAGGATATGGAGGGATTTGTAGAGATGTGGAGATGCGTGAAGGTGGGTGGAGGGTGATGGAAATGGGTGGAAGTGCGTGGAAGATGGTAAAGGTGGGTGGAGGGAAGTGAAGGTGGTCTCAGAATGCATGGGAGGGATGTAGAAGAATGTGGAGGATGTTCTAGGATGTGAAGGCGTGTGGAGTGGTGTGGGGGATGTGGAGTGATATAGTGGGATGTGAAGGGATGTGGACGGATGTATAAGTGTATGGAGAGATGTAGAGAGATGTGGGGTGATGAGGAGGGATGTGAAGGTGTGACGGATGTGGAGGTGAAGGGGTGTGAAGGTGATGTGGAAGTATGTGGAGGGATGTGCAGGTATGTGGAGGTGTGTCTAGCGTGGTGGAGGTGGGTGGAGGGTGGTAGTGGAACCAGGATCCGTGTTCTGCGTCTACTGCTATATTTTACGTAAAAATAGTTTTCTAAAAATAATATCTCTCGTAACGTACGCTTTAATTTCTCCTCTTTTATCGCTCGTTCGTAGCTTAGCAAATATTTAACCTTCGATTCCATAGTTGCTAAGTCCGTTAATTAATATAATTAAATCAAAGCAGGTATTCGATAACTACGTCAAGAACTCATCAAAGTAACTCCTATACTATTTATATTTCAACACACTGCTGATAAATGTAAGCAATGAGTGGGGTTATTACTAAGATTATTGGCAAAATATATAAGTTCAATATTTCATTGCGATAAGCATACAAAGGTTTGATAACGACATATTTTCGTATCTGAGGTTATTTATCATAATAAATTAACCCATAACTTTATTGTTTTATCACCACAACTTTAATCTGTATAATTTTAATTTTTACATGATCAAACCAGTTTGTTAATATTATTTATGTTTAATATTCTTAACATATCGCTATCCTTTTTAGATAGTACTTGTATTTGAACCAAACAAATTTCTATCCTACTTCTCGAAACTTCGATTTGATTTGAAATAATAAATTCTTGTTAAATTGTGACAAGTTTTCATACATTATTACTTTGCTATCACTACTATTATCCAAAATGTCGTTCCTTGTAGCGATTTTACGCTCCATTAATTTACGATTTCGTACTACCTCGGACGAATAACGAGCGATCACAGCTAGAATAGCGTCAGGAGATTTTTACAGTAAAAAATTAGCAATTTGTATCTGTATCATGGTATCCTTGTCAAAATAACGCACCAATTTAAAAACAGCTTATTTAATTTATCATCGTTCTTACCAGTAATCGTTTCGAGCACATAGATTTTAAAGTTAGTATTTCAGCTTTTTAGGTTCATAAAATTTATCTTGGATTCCAGTTCGACAATTTTAAGGTATCTTTTCTTATATTCAGATGATTAGTAGGGTATCTATTTCGTTATTTAGTTTCATGACAGCTTCTTTAACATCTGACAATTAATCTTTTATACTGTCATATAGATTCGATAAGCCCTTAACATCTTGAATTAGTTCAGACAATATTGTAACGAAAGTTCTATTGCAATAAGTTCTTTATTATAAATTGATTATATAAACTTTCTCAATTTCTCGTAGCTACAGTAAAATTCCTAAGTACTAACTCAGGACGATTCCTTTTCAGTTAATCGCTAACACTACGAATACTAACTTCTTTAAGCTGCAATGCTACCTTTCTAATCACTATCGAAGCAGTATAAATAACTATCGAAGCACTAAGTGTCAATTTATATCGATCACTACAATAATTTGCATCACATGGAGCTGTTTATTCCAACAGTATACTACCACCAATTTATTTCATATTACGACTTTATAGGTCAACACTCAAGCAAAAAGTAGTATTATAATCAAAGCTTGAATTAGAACTAAACTAAGTGATGCTCATGCCAGCATTTTATATATATATATATATATATATATATATATATATATATTAATAATTTTTGAGTATTTCAATATCGTACGAGACTTGTGCAAATAACATCTAGAATGTTTATGTTATAAACAAACTGTCAGTAAAATTCATGTGGAGATGCCATGCATGCCACAGAGTGGTTATCAATTATCTTTTATGTGCAGATGATTCGTTTACGTTCAGCTGTATTATTCTGGTCAAGGGCAGACTAAGTGACGTTCCGTTACAATATTTTCTTAAAATGGTCCAGTTACAGTACTAAACATAGTTGCAATGTTACCCACTTCCTTTTTCTTATTTACATTGGTCCTACTTAATTTTCAGACCGACACGAAGGACACTTGCATTCCCTTCTTTTGGTGGACGAAAGAATTTTGTAGTAGTCTCTTCTGAGCACGTAAAATGATACGACTCCTTCCACTAAGAGAAATCCATATAATTGCCATCTGCAGGTGGTCGAATGGGATACTATTTGCAACACATTTCTTTATTATCAATTAAATGGGTTATACTAAACAAAGATCGCACAGACTTTCATCAATAAGTTATAACACTAATATGATTGATTTCACATTTGTTCTTTAAAAATGTGGATCAAACTAAACATTTATGTTTCATAGAAATTCCGAATCGAGAATGATAACAGAAATGACAGCAATAATATAGCAATAACAATAGTAATAATAATAATAAAAATCCCTCCGGAACTTGTTTCCTCCTAAAGAGATACGGGCATGACAAACCTGACGTAATCAAGCCCAACTGTCCACTGCCCAACCCTTATCTTCCATCAACAACAAACCTATCAAACCAATCCCTTCATCTCCCTCCTCTTCCAGCAAAAAAATATTAATCCAAACTGGAAGGTAATCGTGGCGAAGGCTACAATGCATCGGAGTTCAGAATGATGTTTTAAGCGGATGGCTGTAAGGCACCAGGCGATACTCTGCAGTAATTAGCCTTGCCTTGGCAATGCGGCCCTGCTCAGGCCGACTGTCACTACTGAGGTACTCCTGAGGACACGATGATATTGAACAAAAAAGAAACCAAGGCCACACAACACCAACGTCAGGGATTTTGTATGGGAAACACTTGACCAAAAACACAGCCGTAGAAATAATTGAAAACCCGAATATAGGTGTTTTGCGGGACATGTTGCGCACAATCACATTAAGAAGAATACAAAGACAGGATAAAATAAAATAAAATTACTGACGTTTTCTCAAGTTCCGTCAAAACAAGTGGACAGTTCCTCGTTGTGCTACCGCCGCTAAAAGTTGCAATTATTACTGGTAAGTAGCTGAAGGTTCCGCTTTTATAAACTTTGTTCATATTTATACGTCCACTTTCTCCGCCATCTGTGCTTATCGAGGTTAACCCAGAACAGAGAGCAACAGTGAAACATTTGCATCAGAAAGTGATGATAACTGGAAAATCTAGTTCTAGTACTGCACATTAATGATTAACTATATATTATGACAATCTATAATATAATATTTTACTTTAATACAAACGGATTTGTTATAGATACGGTATAATGTCGTTTTATCTTATTTTCTTTGTATTTTCTTTGTATGATTATATAAAGAACTGTACTATACGTTTCAAATGACCATTTTATAGTTTTGATTACAGAACAAAAACTTTCAGTTGCTGTATGTTCAATGTACATTTGGGTTGGTTACTAATGTTAATTTAATTAGAATCATTCTTGGTTTATGCCTAAAGAAGGAATAAAATAAGTAATGTTAAAACACTACTACACAAAGCTTACCAATATTAAGCTCACTTTCAGTAATTTTTGCATTGACAATTTATTTATTTTGGAGCAGATGAATAAAATAATTCATATTAATGCTTGTAAATATATTTCTGCTTCCCCATGTTAGAGTTACCTTGGGGTTGGTTTTCTGATACAAGTTTTAATTACAGTCAATTTTGGTCTATACCTGAAAGATGAATTCAATAAATAATATTTATAAAACCCTACTGCTTAATGCTTATTGTCGTAACCGAATTTTCCACATTTATTTGATATTCCTGATAAAGTAGATAAATAAGATGTTACTCCATCAAGAGTTTGTAAAATGAAATAAATTTTTGTGGTGACGAATTTGCAGATATCAGTTGTCATTTATTGTTAAGGTTAACCACGTAATTGGTTCGTTTGTATTATTGTCAGATGTTTTGATAAAATGAAAATGTGGAAAGATTTACATTTCAAAGACAATTGATTTGCTTATAACTTATAGAACAATAGTTGAGAATCTGTATATTTTAATTGAAAATGTATTATTCGGCAGCTAGCTAGACAGAAATATAAAAACCACGGTCATTAAATCTTAGAATGCCCAAACCTTAGGAAAATAACGACCTATTGGCAATACTCCTTTTCCAGGTAAACTAAATAAATATTATATTTTAGATAGTCAATTGACTTAAAAAGTGCATAAATATTAGTTTATACGAACATGATTGGTCAGTTGACGGCTTTTTTTAGTTGTCCTGGCCATATACAACAAACTTAACCGTGCAGGATAATATATCAAAATCCAATAATAGGAAACTATTAACACGACTAAAAAGCAATAATATAATTTCTAAGGAAAAGATAATATTTCTATTTCATTTATAACAATATAAAAGACACTATTTTGTTTTGTTTTCACTCCTTTGACTTGATATGACAGCAAACTAAATAGTGATGCCACGAGACAAGAATGAGGCGCGAAGTACTTGCTTCTCGTTCTCGTTTCGAAATCGGAAACGAAAACTTAGTTGAATTCTCGTTCTAAAAGATGTTTCTCGTATCGTTCTTGATCACGTGTCGAGATTTCTCGAATTCTCAATTTCTAAAACGCTCTGCTGGTTGCAACAATGTTTTTGAAACTACCAATTGATGCGAGCAATACATTCGGATAGCATACGGTTTTAAACATTGAAACTGAAACAAATTAATCTGCTTCTGTTGTTGATGGTTAGTAACTATAGATTGTAACTATAAATAATAAGTATAGATACTAATTGTAGATAGAAAGTTTGGGCAGTTTCAAGCGAAAATTACTTTAATATATTTGTATCTGACCAATATGGAAAATGAAAGTAAACGGTTAAAAATAAATTTTGCAGTCAGCTTGTTATTTGTAAATACTAAAAATTTATTGCGTTAATAAACTGATAATCTAAGTATAATTTTGTTTGCGTTTTGTTTGGATACAATCTCAGATATTTTACTTAAGTCGTCTTTAACTACGTACTGAAAATCTTTCAGCTGAAAGTAATAAATTAATAGGAATACACTTTAATTTAAACATTCCTTTTATAGCAATAAATATAAATTAAACGAATTCAAAACAAAAGATTGTATACTAAAGTGAAAAGTTATGTAATATTATGACTAAGTGACTTGCAATGTCAGGATTTAAAACCTTTTACTAGTTATATAAAAGCAATATAAATCCAAACCATGTTTCTGGTACTTATTTTTCAATAAAAATCACAATTTTGAAATTATTTGGTTTATCTATCAGATACTAAGTTGCCAGATATAAATGCAGCTTAATAACAAAATCGTTTTAAGAAAATGTCTTCTTTGTCTCAACCTAAAAAGTTCATTAAACGTCCTTCGTCCAATATGGGCTTACAAAATCGTCAGATATAGCAAGAATCTTTAAAATACCCAGGAAATAAAGTTATGATTATATACCAATCCACAAAAAATTTTTGGTTACGCTTTTACCTTAAAATTACAATTTCCTGTGAAACAAAGAAAATGTACCATTTAAACACAATACCTTTGAAATTTTTCTTATCTTATCTGAGTTTAAATATTCTATACCCCACGTCACAATAATTGAAAATGAATAATCTTAACATAAAAACCTCAACAAGCAGCAACCTCTATCATATTGTTTTTTTTAGGGATTATCATCAATTTGTACAAATCATACCTTTCTGATTTATGATTTATACCGCGTGTTTCAAAAAGAATAGCGGAGTTTTAACGCTTTATAATTTTTATTACAATAATCTTGCAGTTATTAATAATACATCAAACGAAAGAGCAACTCAAACAGTTTTGTTTGTTGACACCAGTTTGCATGTGCATGCAACGTTTGCACCGCTATCCGTTAGAAAGCGCTGGTAGCCAAGATGGCGACTAGTGAACATAAAGATTTTTGTGATATACAGTTTACAGAGACCAAATCTGTAGTTACTGTGCTACCTGTGTTCCGCATTAAGTACAGTTATGATCCTCCAAGCGATAATAAAATCTGTAGATGGTACCATAAGTTTGAAAATACCGACTGCTTTTGTAAAGGAAAGAGTACGGGACGACCAAAAGTTAGTAAATAGAGTGTTGAACGAGTAAGCGAGTCATGACGATAAAGATTTTCTGGATCGTGTCGTTTTCAGTGATGAATCGACCTTTCACCTTAGTGGAGATGCAACCACTCATAATGTGCGAATCTGGGGCTCAGAAAATCTTCACGCTATGGTACAAGTGCAACGAGACTCCCTTAAATTGAATGTTCTTTTGTGCCATGTCCAGGCGGAAAGCTTATAGGCCTCTTATTTTTGCTGAAGCAACTGTAATTGGTGCTTTTTACCTTGATACTCTACAGCCATGGCTCTTCCCGCAGTTGGAAAATGATGAACCAGAGAACTTCAGTTTGCAGCAAGATGGTGCACCGCCTTACTGGCAAAACGCGATACGCGATGGGTGAACGTCACTGTATCCAACCGGTAGATTGGCCGCAAAAGGTCTACTGACAGTTTGTTTTGCATGGCCTGCACGTTCACCCGAACTGATTGAATGAGGATTGAATGAGCTATTGCAACAATTACTCAAGACACGCTTATCAAGGTTTGGAAAGAACTTGCCTATCGCCTTGATGAGTGTCGTACGACAAATGGAAGTCACATTGATCACTTGTAAGCTTTTAGGTAAAACTGTTTGAGGTGTTCTTTCGTTTGATGTATCATTTATAACTGTAAGATTATTGTTGTAAAAATTATAAAGCGTTAAAACTCCGATATTCTTTTTGAAACACGCGGTATTTATTTTGCAAAACCTGTATCTTCAGTATACTTTATTTAGCATTGTACTTGTTTAAGAAACCATTGTGAATTACATACCTCAATTGGATACCCAACTCAGATTTCTGGTTGTATAGTAGGAGAAGTATAAAGGCCCTTTGTTTTCATTATCTACCTTTTATAAGTTACTGAAATAGTGGATTTGCCCATATTATTTTTCGGAAATGTATTGCTGTAGCTGCAACATCCGGGATTGGGGATTAAGATTATTTAAAAAAAGTTTGACGTTTTAAATCATGCGTGGAGAATAACAATTTATCCTACAATAAATAAATACCTGCCATCCAAAAATACGAACTGGATATACCAAAAAATAAATCTTTAACTAAAATATTACAAAACTATCATTTTGTGTTTTGCTGCATATAACTACATCCGCATACGATATTATCACCAAAACAATAATAATGACGATTTGATACGACAACTACCACTTTCATGGAAAAACATTCATTATCGACCATATATGAAAGTTGAATTGATATCATGTCTATTTAAGGAATTGTAACAATAGAAAATTAACTTAGTAACATTTAGACTTTGTAGCTTGTGAAAACTAATTCAATTGTACCAATAATTGTTAAATAAAATTTTTAAAAGCTATTAGGTTTTAGAAGCATAATTGACGCTGCTCAGCAGGATCGTTTAAACAGTATTACAGCAGTAACTGGTGATTTTCAAATCCGTATTAAACATCCGAAGCGTCCGAATTGGTTGCTAGAAGATCCACCTGGCAGAAGCACATAGGAACACACTTAGTTTCTGGAGAAGCCTGGAAGCTTCTGTAAACGGTTGAACTGGACAACCCTTAGAACTAAGAAAAATAATGCGTTTGATAACACGCTCACAGTGAGTATCCATCCTACTTTTCATTTGTTTTACCTTTTCGATATAACATAGAGGTAATTTGTTTATGAATAATAGGGATAAATCTCCAATTCACTTTTATAGAAATTCTGATAATATAAAAGGTATACATAATACAACAATTACTTTGAATTTCTCTGAAATAAATTTGGCTAAAGGGATAATGCCTCAGTACGAAGGGGGCAGTAAAAATTTATCATACTTCATACAACAATGCGAGAAATTTATAAATGTGTATAGAAAAACAACTGGGGGTCAAGAATAATCCTTTCTTAATAAATTGTTATTTGAATTTTGTTGCTCAAGATTAGCTGACGCCGCTAAGAATACATTAATAATTTCTAATTGCACTACGCGGACACAAGCGAAAAACGCGTTACTAAAGAGATATGGTGATCAAAGAAATGAAATTTTATTAGAAAATGATTTAATCACATGCTATCAATTAGTAAACTAGTCGTACGATGAATATTACGAACGCATGAAATCTAAATTACTGCAACTATTAGAACAAATAAATATTAAGAAAAATGATGTAAATATTGGAACCTATAAAATTTGTGTGTACAATCAAAAAGCTCTAAATACATTTATGGTAGGTTTATTGGAACCGCATACATAGTTTAGTAGTTATAAAACTGTAGGTTCATGGGAAGATTGCTTTATACGACTTAGAAATTACGATCATCATACACAGTAAGTCAACTTTTTAAGCTTTGAAAAACAGGAAACTCCATTCAAACACTTTAGTCTCCAAAAATTCCCGAATCAAAATAAATTCGTACCAACACCGCACACGCAATTTAGAATACCACCATTTCTTACTACGAATCAAACACTTAATCAGTTTGCTCGTGAACCCACAAATATTTAATGTAGACCAGTCGATACAAAGTTTTCCACGAATTCACAAATATTTGGCAAAAGAATTGACTACAAACCGGAACCAATGTGTGTGAGTACCAGGAACACATTTCAAAGAAATAATAATCAAAATAACCCGAGATATTCCTTAAATTACCGAAACTTTATTTCAAAAGAGCTGCACAACATGAACAACCCTATTGTTGCAGAGAAAGCGAATTTGAAAATGATGAATACCCCGAATACCTTGACTCGTCTGATCACTCCGAACATCCTGTATATTATGCATCACAACCTAATGAAAAAGAAAATTTTCATATAACAGCCTCGGAAATACAAAAATCGACTTAAACTCTATCGAAAAAAAACCGAAACTTCCCTCTATGATCATTCCCAACTTTAACTTAAAAATACCTATAGACTCAGGAGCATCAAATTCGATTATAAACCCAGAACCAACTTATAAATTCTTTAAAGATAAAATTTTTCAAATAACGTTTTCAGTAAAAAATTTAAACAATATTCTAACTAACGACAAAAACGTGAAATGCCCCTTATTACAAGGATTAGGCATTGAAAAAGACATAAAATTTTACCTCATAAGATGGCATGCTCGATTTAACGCTTTTTTAGGCAGTCACAATTTTAAAAGATTAGGCGCAAAGATAGACTAAGAAAATCAAATATTAGAGCTAATAAGATACAGATCCTATTTTTTCTAGAATTATACCCCAAAAATATCAAGCCCCTTAGACAAAATGTAAATAACTATTTTAAGACTCCGGTTAGTATAGATAACGGAGATGTTTTAATTCTCCAAACAGGAATCGACGTTATTAGTATCCCGGAATCAATCGCATTAACAAAAAATGGTTTTTGCACAATTCCATTTGAAGAAGACCACAATGTATAAATTAATTTCCGACAACAACTAGACACTCAACCAATTTGCAATTTAATAGTAAAAGAAGCGGCAATGCAATTTAACGACTTGGACGTTTCAAATATAATTAGCACAGAACACCTAAATTCAGAAGAAAAATTTCATTTCTTGAACATTTGTAGAAAATATAAAAACATATTTTATAAAAAACATTCAGATTTAACCTTTACTAACGCTATTAAACATAAAATTCGCACCACAGATGACGACCCTATTTTCTGTAAATCAATCCGTTACCCCTTTCACCTGAAAGAAAAAATTCAAAATCAAATTCCAAAACTCTTGCCGAATAAAATTATACGTCCTATCATATCTCCATATAGCTGTTCAATCTGGATAGTTAAGAAAAAAAATAATTCAAGTGGGAAAAAAATTAAGAATAGTTATAGATTATGGGAAACTAAACGAAAAACCGTAGAATACAAATATACTTTTCATAGAATCGATGAGATTTTAGATAACTTATGGAAATGCTCACACTTTTCTGTCCTAGACCTAGCACAAGAATTGTTTCAGATACAACTAGATTAAGAATTTATAGAGAAGACAGCATTTTCTCTAGATAATGGCCATTACAAATACGTTCGATTACCTTTTGGTTTAAAAAACGCGCCGAGCACATTCCGACGCGTTTTGGACAATGTGTTTAAAGAACACATATAAATATTGTTTTGTTTACATGGATGACGTGATCGTATTTTTAAAATTACTACAAGAACATCTAATTCATCTAAAACAAATTTTTGAAAAACTAAAACAATTGTTACAGTACAATTAGACAAATCCGAATTTTTACGAAAAGAAGTAGCGTTTTTAGGACATAATAACCCACCAAGGCATAAAACCTGATCCAGAAAAAACAGAAGCTGTTCAATAATATCCGTTACGAAGAAATACCAAAGAAATTAAATCCTTTTTAGATGTAACAGGTTTTTACAAACGCTTCAAAAAAGATTTTGCAGAAGTAGTCCAATCTTTTACAAAATGTCTGAAAAAAGGAATCAAAGTAGACATCAATGACCAAAATTATTTATCTTGTTTTAACCACTGTAAGAAACTAATTACAAATACCCGTGTACTAAAATTTCCAGAGTTTGATAAAATATTTCACTTAACAACTGACGCTTCTAGAGTAGCAATAGGAGGAGTCCTGTTGCAAAACTCAAAACCAATTTCATTTTATTCAAGAAAATTTAATAGCGCTGAGAGAAATTACTCCACTATAGAACGCGGATATTTAGCCATAGTAGAAACCACGAAACATTATAGACCCTACCTATTTGGCAGACAATTTATTTTAGAGACCAACGATAAAACTTTGGTTTGACTATTCTCGATCAAGGACCCGAATTATAGGCTCACAAAATGGAGATTGAAATTAGAAGGATCTAATTATAAAGTTGTGTACAAAAAAGGTAAAGAAAACTGTGTAGCCCATGCCCTTTCTTGAATAGAAATTAAAACAGAAGAAACAGTACTTGACGACGACCTAAACTTACTCTCTATTCTTTCACAGATACATCTAGAGCAGGATTTTTCATTAAAAGAATATGACGATATTTTAAACAATGATTCTTTAGAAGAGACATATGACAACACAAGACATACATGCTGAAGAGGATCCCGTTTTAACCATACCAATTTCCGATAATCATTTTTTAATTAGACTAATTTTTAAATCCGGCAATAAATTTAATATCACTCAAAAAGCCCATTTTCAAAGCACACTTATATAGTTACCGCTAGAGCAGGACATTAAGGTGCTATTATTTTAATGATTAGGAGTCCAATGACCATGGTAAATGTTTTTCTAAACAATAAAACCATTTTGACATTACCACATTGTAATTGTAAAATCATAAGCAGGCGAACAAAAAAAAACAATTACATTGTACCAATTAGGGCGGTGTAAAAACTCGACAAAATCATGTTAAAACCATTAGATTTATCGGGTTGTCAAGTACAGAAACGAGTTAGTCTAGCGTCAGTCCACACTATTTCAAATTTGAAAAAGTATGTAAAATTTCATATTTGTTTACTTGTGGTTAATGCTACATTAAAATTAATTATTTACTTTGCTTAAAAAGATTTAACTGAAATGAATACTTACTATTCCTCGGTATGTCTAAGACACATAAGTAAAAACAGCAATGGTAGCTTGGTTTATTTAAAAATAACAATACATTTAGTAAAATAGCAACATTACTTTTGGCACATTTTACACTATTGGTGGTATGTAACAAACAATAATTGGAATTGATCTTTTCATTATTTAGCTTTTTAATTATCGAGAAGTTGTAATTTTTCAGATTCTGCACTAGAGATTTTGGAGAGTAACATCTAATAATCCGTTGTTTTTGCAACTCTTTTACATAATTTATTGCGTCAGCTGGTTTAATTTCTTTGTAAGTGCAGAATCTAAAACAGAGGGATAGTTCATTTGTAGATAAAGTTTTTTAATGTAGTTCATGTAGGTAGACACTTTGTGTTAAAATTGATTTGATTCTGAAAGGATTGGCTTAAATCGGTCGTCTCCAAAGCATGTTGAGAATTTGGTGCCACAATTGCCGGCTCTGTAATTACAACCATTTTGTTGATAAAAAACCGCACTTTTTATACTAGAGTTTTTGACCGTCTACGATGTAGGCTACCTTTACTCGTAAACGATTGTTTTGCACTCACCAAAAATGCCAAAGAAGCCTTTATGTATGTTACACCATGTTGACTTTATTCTCCAAAGTGCTCTCTTTAATTTAGTACCAATTTAATGAGCAACCCTCGACTAAATACGTGTTTGAAACATTGGTCACTAACAGCTCGTTCTTGTAGAAGCCGACCAAGATGGGTCTATTGTATAAATGTTAAAGCAAATAGATGACAAGTATAGTCGGTTGAATTTCTGTCACTTTACATAATTCCGTAGACCAGTTAGGTAAAAATCCTTTGTCAAAGATCGACTTAAATTTAAATATTCGAACTACATCTCCAAAATGTAACATTTTTCACGAGTTATAGGTGTGATATTGGAAATATGCACTCGCTTACGGTTTAGTTCTGTTTCCACTAGAGTCATCCTTATTGATCTGTGTTTGCTGTTGTTGTAATCACCAACTATTTTTTGCAAAACATCTACACATTTATAATTTCCTCTCAAATAGAAAGTCTTGAATAATTTATTTTTAATCGTACTAATCTAGCACTCGGCCATGTTAGCTTTGATCACAGAAAACGTCAAGTATTGGTTAATTATATATATTATTGCATGAGTTTTTAAACGGTTTATTATAAAATGCCCTACCTATGTCCGTTTGCAGATTGACTTTTGTTGCAATACTCTTCTTGTCCTGTAGCAGCGCCATCCTCAATATTCCTGTCATTGCATTAGTTACTTCTAGTCAGAACTTATTCCTTAAAGATCAAGCGAAAGCGTACACTGGATAGCAATTTAGCCACAATAAAAGATATCCATAACATTTGTCCACAACAACGTAGGTCTGAAATTTCGCTAAGTCAAATTGCAAGAAATCTTTATTGGATTAAGTACTGTGCCGACACAAAACATTTTTTAGACCGGTTTAAACAATTCACCCACAACGATTACTTTTTACATATCTGAACAATACTAACTATTTTGTGTTTTTTATCAAGCCTTTAAAACTACTAAGATAATTTGTAACAGCCTGTGATATTTCGAATGCAGCACTTTTGGATATTCATAGTAGGTAAATATAAATTTTAACGATCTGTAGTACTATAGAAGTAGTAAAGAGAGTAATATGCTTCTTACTACTCTTCCTACTTTTGCCTACTCGTAAATTTAATGATCAGGTCTTGGGTATCTTTGAAAAGGAACTCCACTGTCACTTCAATTTGATGTCTACCTAACGTTTGCTTGCTGCATCTAAGTTTTCAGCAAGAAAACTAAACTGTGTGATACGTTGATTTCTTGCATTGTAAAATGTATATTATAGTCTTACGCTAAATGTATTCCATACTTTTTAGGCAGTAGGAAAATGTACAGTGTACGTGCTGCATTACGTACTTTGCAATTGTGAAGTTATTGCCTGCTTTAGGATCAGCTGTTCCTCAGCCTCTTTTTACGAAAACTAATTTTTTCCTCTCCCGGTTTGAACACGATGGTGCTTCTTTGATTTAGTAAGTCGTTGCCATTTTTTAGGCCGGATACATTGACAAGACATTTCAATTGCATGTTATACGTTTCAGCATCGGTGATTATCACAAAACCACGCCTAGAAGGACTTCCCTGACCAGATAACAAGCGCTTATGCTCAGAACGTGCAAAATGGTACATAGACATTTTGAAACAGGCAATTGTTTTATTACGCTTATTCTATAATACCTTCCTCTCTTAATTTCTCTATTATGGAAATCATTTGGTTGATGTTTTCATCACTTGTATCTCCAGCCTGGTTGGACGCATTTATAATTTTAGCCGATCGAGTAGTTCGTAAAATAGTTCCAATATTCGTAATCAACAGGATCCGCATTCAATTTTTTGTAAAACCGCTTAGAAAAACCTTAACCTTTCTTCGTTGACTGTAGTCTTAGCGCATATTTTTCAAACTTTTGTTATTTGTTGCAAACGCAGTTAAATGTTGTACGTATATGAATTACACTTTCTTCAAATAATCGACACTGATTTGATCATATTCAAGTATTTTGGTAAATCTTATTTCAGATTGGTATAATCGATTTCGGGACTGATGTTTTTAACAATTTGTGGAGGGTAGTGTCCACTTATACCAGGATCAATCTAAGATTATGTTGATGTTTTCAGGATTAATTTTGAGTACGTTCTTCCCCAATCTCTATTCATCGAGTTGAATATTATACTTTAAGTCATAAACAGATTTGTCTATATTTTCGTTCTGATCTCGTGCTAAAAGATTTGCATAGTGAAGATGTATAAGTTCCTCCAGAATAAACTATTTAATTTTTATAAAGATGCATTTATGTGTTCGATTTTAATCTTTTTTACAACTGGTGTTTTTTTGTGATGCCTTGCAAATAGGATGCAGTTGTTTGCAAAGGTTCAATCAATTGTTTATGGCACTTTTTCAATTCTTGCTGTGACTTCGTGTATAATTTTTTTTTTATATAACATCCTGCATCAGCTGAAGGTTAAGTAAATTTGCAATACAATTTTTAACATCTGCCAATATCGAACTCTAAATTACAACTAACCATGTGTAGCCTCTCTGATATTGATATACTTATCGAATTTCTTCCTATACCGTCCTGTATCGATTCCAAAATCTTTAATAATAGATATAAAATTATGTTTTGAGTCATCCCCATTCCAAAACTGCAAGTAGATTTCTTTAAATTTTAGATGTGATATATCGCCGCTTATATAATCCAGAAAAATATGGCGAAAGTTTGTGTCATCTTGCTTCCATAATGCAATAACGTTGACGTTATCTCTTAGTCTATGTTTTAAGGCGCCTGTATATGTTTGACATAGGTAGTAGCAGTCTGTGCTCTTATATCCACCATCTATGCTCATTCGTCGGGATATCGTCAAAAACCATATTCGAATCTTCTTTTGCATAGTCTGGACCAATTACGTCATCGCAATTTCCAAACTCATGGTAACCAATTTATTCTTTTAAACGTTCGAATTCTTTCCTTACAGTTCATATTTTAGTTGATATAAGACTTTAGAATACACGTAGACATTTTGAAATCTAAGCGCGTCATCGTGTAAGATCGAAGATGTTAAGACATTAGTTTTCACTCAATTTGATGGTCCAGCAAATATTGCTCTTATATTAGATGAAAAGAAAACTTCATGTTTGCCAAATCCTTTAGGATTAAAATTAAAAGAACCATTATAATTCTGTACTAGTGTTGTAACTTTTTGATGCTCAGTCTCCATATTGACTCGAACATGCATCTGCTTATGATACTGTTTGTGGTGATAGCCTAGCGTTTCCTTCAGTATGTTGTATTTTTTTATTGTTGGTATATAAACTTGATTTAACTAGGCGAACTTCTTTAACTTTTCTAAAGCCTCTTTATTGTATCCACTACTTTGTTTCCTTATGTAGTTGCAAACTATGCTAAACCAGTTTTTGTGAAAATAATTTTACCCTATGAGGTAATTTTACCCCATTCTGTTGGGGGCAATTTCCCCCTATATGGCAATTTCTGGTAGAGGTAAATTCACTTCAAAAAATTTAAAAACTAAAACTGATATACAGAATGCATATGCCCACCATTCGACAAATATAAGCAAACTAATTAAAACAAAGTAAGTATTCAATTTTATACAATTTTATTAAACATAGTCTACAATTAATCGCCTACTCTTTCATCCTTGAGACTTTCATACTGATGACGGTTCCCTCTTTAAGTTTGTTATAGTTCATTAGACATTTATTGGAAGTCTTGTTCGGGTAGTATTGCTCCATAAAATTTGCATAAGATAGATATGCTGGTAAGTAGTCATTTTGTTTAAAATCCAAATTTAATCATCCTTGACGAAACTATTGAGAACTCAAAAACACTTTGACGTTGGTTATATTAGCATTTGTAAAGCTAGTAGCATTTTCATCTTTCTTATCATATTTTCCGTTTTGGAACGCCAGTAATACCAATGCTGTACCTTCATGTTTTTGGTATCTTACCCAACGATTACCTGGTCCCTTTGTGGTTGAATCTTCTTCAACTGATCTCTAGAAAAAACATAGCGGAAATGAAGAAGGTTGGATGCAAATCTCCGTGTATTCACGTTGGTGAGAGCTTCTTTTAGGAACTCGCTTAGTTTTCTGACTTGCGAATTTTTTTAGAGCATCCATGCCTGTGTAGGGTTTTAAGATTAACGCGGCACTGATCTTGTAGGGTTCGAGAAATAGCCATTTCCTTTTTCACAATAGCTATTATTTCCATAGATTTGTTGGGATGTTCGCTTTCCGTTAACAGTTCGCTGATGGTTCCCACATCGTTAACGCTTTTTACCATCACTGCTGCACCTCTTGTTGGGACTCCTAGAGTACTTAGTTCGGCGAGAATTGGAATTAATGGCACAAAGTCTCTTTTTTAAGGTATTTTAATTTTCTTTCTGCCTCCAGCACCCCTCACAATTTTTTTCCAACATGAATGCCGACTTTCAGTAAATTTCTCAAATTGTCAGATCCGCCTCAGCCAATTGGCGATCTTACTTTATTTAAGAATTCGCCTTTGAAATTTATTTTCTTCGTTTTTGTTCCTACTATCATTTTTCTCTTCGATTTAATTCTCATTCCACTTTTGGCTTTTATTGCGTTTGTCACAAATCAAGCTGCATTCTTTTAACTAAACTTTACGGTTTTAGATTTTACTACTCCCCAGGTCCTTTTATCTAAAATTGTATCTGCACGATGTCTGGCCGGAAAATTGCCGGGGTACCTGGAGTAAGCGACGTCGTGATTTCGACACAAGCCTACAGATGTGGTAAAGCGGGATATGAGCTTCAAGTGGCAAATTATTTATCACTTGGTTAAGCAACCCGCCACCTGAGTAATCAATCATGTATGTGTCCACTTTTAGATTAATATCTAAACGATCCTCACGTTTAAAAAACATTTCTATTTATATTTTTCATAATGGTGTATAAAATTTGTATACATCACCAACTTGTCAGTTGTTATTTGCTTTTGTACACAGCAAGTTCAATAGTGCTTCTTAATAATTTGTAACAGTTAACATTGTTATAGAGAAATGAATTTCAAAATCTTTATCTGCAAACTTTGTTCGACATGCTTCTCAGGAGATACAATTCAAACCGAATTATACGCGTCACTTTTCCTGTCAGGACTTCCATATTGCATCAACTAACAAAATAAGAAACTGCCTAATCATCAGCATTTAACACAACGGTACCATTTTCAGAGCCTCAGTTATCGAAGTATTGCTGAGTTGATCAAAATTACAAGCTAAAAACAGATTTTTCTTGTGTTGACGTCACAAGTAATGAAAGAGTACCGTAATTAGATCTCAACAAATTAGGAGGTAAGTTCACCTACGCCACAGGTGATTTTGAACCAAATTCTGATCAGCATAGCGTGGAGGTTGGGTTTGATTTATATGGTGGTCTTCAACCTGCAATACAAATTGATTGCTGCAGTGATATTTGCAGAAATTATGCTTAAAAATGGGCAACTTTGGATGGAGGGATTTTTGTAGTTTTCAAATGGAATTTAGAATTAGTCAATTTGCACAAGACTCTCAAAACATCAAATTGAATGGAGTAGTTGGTGGAATAGATGCTGTAAAATTACAACTTGATCGTGAATTCATACTGAAGCTGTCTACCGAGACATGTAATAGAAGTGTATAGATGGTATATAAATTTCGATAAGAAAATTCACTTAATATGTAAATTGAAAAAGATCGAAGTGTTATTGTTTTATATGAGTACGAGTGCCTCATGCTATTAAACATGTGAGAATTAATATGTTATAAAATTGAAGAGTTGATTTCTAGAAGCCTTTCAGAATTTTATAAAAAAATTGTAGGTATTATAGTAAGTGTAAGTAAAAATACGACAGATGAAGATTGGATTTAGACAATATTAGGAAGTAAGGGTTGTACAATTTATTATTTGTTTAACGATAGCGATAATTCGAACAATTTAGCAATTTTGTGAATAATTATGTCATTTTGAATATATATATATATATATATATATATATATATATATATATAAAAGATGTAGGTGTTGGATAATTGCTCGCGCAAATGTCTAGCGATTTGGCTATCCCAGATTCATCAGACTCCGGTTATCACAGCGGATTCTAGTTAAGAAGACATATTTTACAACTTACCTATAATATCTTTAATAAATTCTTATTGTTTTTATTGTTTTTCTTAGAATTAAGGTGATATTGCCAGAAACAAATTAATTGTCATACAAATTACATCCATAGATTAAATTGAGACACTTTTTTTGAATTAAAATCAACTTTTTTATGCTGATTTTTGCAAGAGCTGGTGTCTGAATGTGTCACAATATACGCAAAAGGTATCCAGAAACAATGTTTAATATCTCTCCACTTACCAAATAACAATGTTCAGGATATAGAACAATTCAGAGTATCTAGTTTAATAATATTGCGTTAGGACTTGAATGATTCACACCATATGAATAATTCTTTGAACTGTAGGATAGATACTGTAGTTATTTTAAAAAATGTTTAAAATAAATACATTTTTAATGAATTTTTTAATTTCGATTGTTTTTTATTATTATTCTTAGGTATTAGATAATATTCCCTATTAAAGGTTGAAATTAAGTTGGCTTCTAAGTGATAGGTGAACATAATAAGGAACTATCATGCGTGATATGAAAGCAAATCGTAGTACCTTATTTGAGATGATTAGAAGTATCTTTTGAAAATTATATGACTTAGTGATGCTCTTTAATAAAAATACACAGTGTTAGTCTATATAAAATTTAGTGGTTAGGTACTTTCAAGTTGATTTCTAAACTAAAATAAAAGCTACAGGATGTCTCTTAATCATACTGAAATTTTTTCATGTTTAAATTAAAAGTAATATTTACTTTATGTTAACCTCCAAGATAAATTAAAATACGATCTGTATATTTAGCAACGCTAAGAGATATACAAGTACTTATATTAATTGGTTCAGTGGTCTAGTGGATAGACCATTTACTTTACATGCTGGCGGCCTGGGTTTCAAACCCCGCTTTAGTCAACTTCTTTCTCGAGAACTGTGTGAAGTAGCTATGTGATAAATGTATTTATAGGATGGAGCAAAAGTGAATACATACAGAGTAAGTCAAAATTTTTACTTCAGCTGTGACGTATAAGAAGAAGAGGAGAAGGAGGAAAAAGAAAAGTTGCACTTCAGTGCCTGTTTTTTCTCTACTAGCATTCAGGTTTGTTCGAAAGTGACTACTGGCTTTGATTTGACTTAAAATAAACCGTGCATTCAGAATGATGTTAATATAGAGCCCGACAAAAAGTTTCCAAGCTGTATTCATCAGATGAATCATATGAGATGTGTTTGTGGTTGTGCCTATAACAATTAGAAGACGATCTACATCCAAAATGCATGTAATTATACAAAACTGTTAAAAATTATGGTCAATATTATTGAAATATTAATCTCAACCATAAAACAACCCCCTTTTTAATTTTTTGCTAATTGTTGTGTAAATTAATACTCATTTATGCAGAAACTGTAATATTTTTTCCTAAATGTACATGAAATAGTGGTAATGCCTAAGTAATTTTTCACTCTATTTCAAGCTCACACATAAATAACTTTTTCAAAATTTTATGATTACCAATTTCCAAAATGTAACCTCATTTGGAATCCGGTTAACTAATATAGGTACACATTTGATTCTAGAAAGCAGTACCAATTGAAGTTGATGTACTAAATTTAATAAGTGTAACTTCGGTTTGTTGCAACCGTCTACATAAATTCCTCTATTAATATGGAATATCATCCAGTATTTGCAGTTTTTAAAAATTTGATGTATGGGGATATAATAATGCTTTATCATTTTAATAGTTATAATTTCTTTACCCTTTCGAATGGACCTGCACCTTGCCGAAGTTCTACATTACTGAAACAGTCGAAATGGCTTGCGTGTTTTAATGAGCTAAAGAGCCAAACTACAGGTTCAACCAAAGTAGTAGGGTCGTTAGTGAGGAACCAGACTAAGACAGGTCTCCGAAAGAGGGAAGCGCTTTTTTGGTACTTGGATTGGCAGAGACTATAGGGGTCAGTATGGCAGTCTAAGACATACTACCGGGATGTGGAGGGCAACGGGAAACCACCACATTACCTCCCAAGTACACAGCGTACTTAAATTGAAATAAACATAATTCCGGATTTAAAATAGTCCCCCATTCGGATCTCCGGGAGAGGACTACTTCGAAGGATTCGATCGGAAAGTCCATAATAAAGTATGGAACATTTTGCGAGTCGGAGCGTGGAATGTTAGAAGTATGAAACAAGTGGGTAAGCTAGAGAACCTATAAATGGAAATGAATAGGTTAGCACTAGACATGGTAGGGATCAGCGAAGTTCGGCGGCCAGAGGCGGGAGATTTTCTGAGTGGAAACTTCAGGGTAATTCATACAGGAGCAGAGAAAGGAAATTTGGGTGTGGGGATACTTATGCGAAAAAAGATAGGATACGTGTAGAAAATTACTTACAAAAGAACGAAAGAGTACTCATGGTTAGATTGGAATCTAAACCGGTAAACACAGTAATAATACAAGTATACATGCCCACCTCTAGCTACAGGGACGAAGAGTTAGAAGCGATCTACAAAGATATCGAAGACATTAAGATACGTAAAAAGACATGAAAATTTAATAATTACAGGGGATTTTAATGCAGTGGTAGGGTTTTTGAGGGAAGAAGGAAGCGTAGAAGGTTTAATCATCACAAAACATTATTTCAACAATATGATAGAAGACGATATACGTGGAAGATTCCAGCAGATATAGGAAGATATCAAATAAATTACTTTCTTGTTAAACAACGGTTTATAAATCAAGTAAAAGACTGTAGAAGCTACTCAGAAGCAGATATAGATACTGACCACAACATCGTAATTATGAAAGCCGCATTTAAATTTAAAAATTTGAAAAAAGAAACGGAAAAAGCACTTTGACTTTGAGAAACTAAAAGATAAAGATATTCAATAACGATTCGAAAAAGGTCAAATGAAATTTCTGAAAGATATCGAGAAAATGTCTGATACCCAGGAAGTAGAAACAGAATGGAATAAAATTAAAACCAGCATGGACATGGCGGCCAGAGATATTCTGGGGTATACACAAAAAGAAAATAAGAAACCATCGATAACAAGGAATATCCTGAATCTAATAGAAGAAAGCCGAAAATACTAAAATACATCAGTATGAAACAGGAAAACAGAGAACAAAGCCATAAAATGGAAATTATTCGCAAATGCAGGAGAGCTAAAGAACAATGGATTGATGAAAAGTGCAAAGAGGTACAAACTAAGATGGAAGTAGGAAAGACAAATAAAGAATACAAACTAATTAGAATCAATTTTAAAGATATAAAACCGTATAGCAAAAATATGAAGGATGCGGGAGGATTTAAAGCAGGAACGTAGAAACGTAGACCTTTGGAAAGGGGTGAGACAGGAATGTGTCTTATTCCCATTAATTTTTAACTTATACACTGAAGAGGCAATGAATACTGTCAAGAGCAGGAAGACATTTGTAATTACTACAAAAAATTGATAAGCTTAAATTTGCAGATTATATAACGGTATTAGCATCTAGCAAGGAAGAGTTAGAAGCTGCTCTTAATGAAATGTAAACGGTTCTAACAGAGAGATACGGTATGAAAATTAACAAAAATATAACTAAGGTACTAGTATGCAAAGGAGGAGAAAATAAATCAAAAACAAGAATACAAATAGGTAACAAGAACTTATAAGAGGTTAATTATTTCTGCTACCTAGGCAGCGAAATCACGAAAGATGGGAAAAGCGCAAAAGATATAAAAAAAGATTAGCACAAGGTCGTGCTTCATTTAACAAGAAAAAGCAACTACTGTGTTCAAAGACAACCAGTATAAAAACAAGAAGAAAATTGTTGAAAGCATATGTGAGGAGCACAGCACAGTATGCCTATGAAATACGGGCAGTAGGAATAGCAGACAGAAAAACGGCAGCAGCTTTTTGGAATGCTGTGCTTCAGATGTATGAGGATGATAGCACGGACAGACAAAGTTAATAACAAATAGGTTATAGAAATAGTAAGGGAACAAGGCTATCTGTGGAAAAAATAGGAAAAATAGAAGGGCAAACTCCGTTCTAAAACGTTTTTGGGGAATAGTATGGGATATATTACAAGCAGAGACAGGAAAAAGGAAGTAGATGTAGACCTAGGTCTGATGGTGATAGATGCAGACAGCAAATTTCAGGGAAATGTGTAGGTTACTTCAGAATAGGAAACAATGAGGGTACGCATCTAACCAGTTCCAGGACTGAAGACCTAATGATGATGAATTTGTTTAAATAAAAGTAAATTTATAGTGTAAAGTGACATATCGCAGTAGGTCCAGAGAATAATATATTATAATGCTCTCACGATTGACCTTCAAACCACGGCTGTATACGTGAAGCTTGTTTTTGTTACTCATCACACGCGTATCTGGCTTTCACCATATTCTCTTCAAGCCCGTTCGCTACCAGTGCTATACGTAATAACAAATTACAGATCGTTGTTTCCTAATTGTTTTTAATTTATGCCTATTATTTCCAACCCTGCTGCTATAAAACGTAACCGCACATAGTACGTTTTGTCTTCAAGTTTAAATTGCAATTTCATTGATATAAATACCTCAAAATTAAAGTGAGTAGCATCCTTCGTCAATTTCATTGGCGCTTACTGGTCACTTTTCTTATAAGTTAACGGCTATACGTATTAATATGAATCGCCTGTTTGTCTATTAATTTTTTAAGCCTTTCAACTCTGCATGAAAGGATGTACTTACTTTACACATGTGTAAATATAGAATTGTCTGATAGTCGTCATTTGAACTTTGATAAGTATAAATTCCGTTGGTTTTATTTAAAATTTTCAGCTTAAACATGGCGGCCAGAGATATTTTAAAGTATAAACAAAATGAAATAAAAATCCATGGGTAATAAAGAATATTCTGAATTTAATAGAAGAAAAGCCAAAATACAGAAACAGACCAGAGGTACAAAGTCATAAAATGAGAAATTATTCGCAAATGCAGGAAAGCCAAAGAACAATGGATTGAGAAAAAATGAAATGAGGTAGAAAATGAGATGGAAGTGGAAAGACAGATATAGAATACAAATTATTTGAATAAAGTTTAGGGATATAAAACCGTATAGCAAAATATATAGGGCGTGGGAGGAGATATCCTTATAGATAATGTAAAGAAAGTAGTTAGATGGATATATAAAGAATTTATATGCAGGATAGGAACTAGAAGCACTAAAAAAGGAATCAGTTTTTCAGAAGCATGACCTGAAATATTCTATACTTAGAGATGAGTTGGAATTAGCACTAAAAGGTCTAAAAAATAATAAGATACCAGCTATAGATAAATTGCAGGCAGAAACTCTAAAAATTGCTCTGCAAGTAGTAACGTAACGTCTCCTCCAACTTGTAAGATATATGCATGGGACAGGTAAAATATCCAAAGATTTCAAACGTAACACCATAGTAACTATACCAAAATTGTTCAAAGACGGATGGAAAAACGGAATGAAAAATACTAGAAAATCAATTTGGGTTTAACCGAAACAGGAAAACACGTGAGACCATTTTAGCTTTAAGAGTGATAACGGAGAAAACAAAAGAAAAAAGAGAAGGCGTGTATAGATAGTTTGTGAATCTGGAAAAACATTCGATAATATAAAATGAGAAAAAGTGTTTAAAATTACTCAAAAAGAGTGAAGTAAGTTATAAAAATAGACAAACAGTACATAACTTTATGAAGAGCGAACAGCTGTAATAGAATTAAAGCAGGATCGTAGTGAAATAAATATTATGAAAAGTGTGAAAAAAGGATGCCTTATCCCCATTAATTTTTAACTAGTATATCACAGCGGCAATGAATACTGCCAAATGCAAAAAGACATTTGGAATTATTATGTGACAAACAATTAATATTTTTAGATTAGCTGATGATCTAGCGATATTACCGTCTAATATCGCTATATTATCAGCAAATGTAAGTATATCAATTGTTTGTCACCTGATAATAATTCCAAAAAGGAAGAGTTAAAATCAGTTCTTAATTAAATGGAAAGAGTACCAAGAGAGAGATACTCTAAAAGTTAACAAAAATAAAACAAAGGTACTAGTGTGTATAGGACGGAAAACTAAGTCAACAACCAGAATACTAATAGGACACAAGAACTTACAAGAGATTAATGATCTCTTTTACCTACGAAGCCAAATACGCAAGATGGGAAAGTTGAAAAGCAACTACTGTGTTCATTGACAACAAATATAAAAACAAGGAAAAGATTGCTAAAAGCATATGTATAGCGCACAACACTGCACAGTTGTGAAACGTGGACAGTAAAAGAAAAGAACAGAATAAAGGTAGAAGCCCTTGAAATGTGGTGCTACAGACGTATTGATAGAGATATCAGGGTCAGGCAAAGTTAAGAACAAAGAGGTGCTAGATATGGTAAGGAAAAAAGAAATATGTGGAAAACAGTAAAAACAACAGAATAGGATGATAAGATACAATCTAAGGCATGAAGGAATAGTGCGGAATATATTAGAAGCAGAGAGAGAGAGAGAGAGAGAGAGAAAAGAAGGGAGAGTTAGACCTAGATTAGACTATCGCAGACAGATAGTGAAAGATGTAGGCTGTGAAAATTTCAGGGAAATGTGTACGTCAGCTCAGAATAGAAATAAATGGAGGTACGCGTTCAACCAATTCCAGGACAGAAAATTTAATAATGAAGAAGTAATTGTATTTAAACCTAATGGCTGTCGTAAACAACTAAAGTATAGGTTTTGCAATATTCTCAACAAACGTTAATTGTACGAAAGAGTAATTGGAAAACTATTGATTTGACAAATGTCTAAGTGGTGGGATCTTGAAACCGTCAGTTGCTTAACGACCTTTACAAACCATTGAATATCAGTGAAATAGAGTATATTTTTAGAAAACAATAGAAGGGAATAGTGCAAAAGGTATAAAAAGTAATTACCACAACTCAGTTATGTATTTAACAAGAAAAAGCAGTTGCTATGTTCAAAGACAACAATCATATAAGCAAGGAAAAAAATTATTGATGGCATATGTATAGAGTACAGCACTGTACGGCTGTGTAACGTGGTCATTAGGATAAGCAAACAGGAAAAAGAAAGAAGCCTTTGGAATGTGGTGCTACAGATATATAATAAAGATATGAATAAACAAAGTTAAGAACAAAGATTTTCTAGAAATAGTAATGAAAGAAAGATATAAATGTAAAACAAGGTAAAAAAGAATGGGAGGTATAGGGTGATAGGAAACGTTCTGAGGCATGAGGGAATAATGCGGGATATACTAGAAGCAGAGAATGGAGAAAATGGGAGGAAGAGGTAGACCTGGATTAGACTATTGCGTACAGATAGTGAAAGTTGAAGATTGGAAATTTCAGGGAAATTTGTGTGTTTACTCAGAATAGGAAACAATGGAGTTACACGTCTAACCAGTTCCAGGACTGAAGACCTACTGCTGATGATGAATTTACTATACAGATTTGTTTAACGAGGGCTATGAAAATATAGCAAATGTAAGTGGTATGCAGAATGGTATATAAAATTAATATTGTATTTAAATCCGAGAGTTTTAATTATTCTATATTGTAATCGCGGTCGATATATAATAGTAAACGACACGTCGAAATATTTTCTAATTGATGGAATAATTTCATCTTGTACTAAGGGTTGGTCGATTTTAAAATTGACTAACCATAGCTTTGAAACCATTATCAGTTACAAGATAGTCCAGTATAGTGGTGTTATATCATCTTAAAGGAACCAAATTGGAGAAGTTTATTATAAAGCGATAGAAATTTTAATAATTATACGAAAAATTGGCCAAATAATTAACAGAAAGATAAAAGATTTTGAAGTTCATTTAAATTTAGACGCTTTTATATACTATAAGTTATGTCTACTTCGTAAACAAACATATGTAGAGCTGTTTCAAAATCTCAGCAACACTAGGATGCGCAATGGAAGAAGTGAGAAACCTTTAGAAAAAATATAACACCGTGTTTTCAGTTCAATCTAAAAACATCACGATTCGCTAAAATAACTCTTAATGTAATGTCAAATTATTAATGTGTAAACAAATAACCAACTTTACTACTAATCTATGATAAAAGGCAAAGCGTATTTACTTTTGAGTTTTATATTACTTCTTGGGACTAAGTGAATTAAATAAATCATATAAAGAAAGATTATGGGATATTCGCTATTAGGTTAAAGTTACTATTCCTTTCGAACAGAAGGAAATATACTGTCAAGATAAAAAAAACTGGAAAATAAACTTAAAATTCTTCAAATATCATTAAGAACCAGGTTTGAAGTATGAATTTTACAAATACATACAGAGTTTATAAGTGTGGATAAAATCCATTGTGGAATCTGCATCAAAGGATTCAGCGTGAGCATAACATGCAGGATTACTGTTCTAGAAATGGGCTAATCTTAAATCTTTGTAAAACAATAGCTGTATTATTTTCAACTGTGTTACCTGATCATAGTTTGCTTATAAATTGCTCAGCTAATAAGCTTCTAAGCCAGGAGTCCTGCGTTCGTTTCTTAGGAATTAAAGTTAATTCGTGTCTTAAGTGGTATAATCAGATTACATTGCTGAAAAATAAACCAAAGGTCAAATGCTTTATTGTATGGAGATTGCGAGAGGATGTCAGCTTAAATAAGGTTCTGGTTGCTTATTATTATGTATATCCATTCAATGTTAAGTTTTAGCATAGTTGCATGGGGAAACTCACAAAAGGCTAGTCACATATTTATACTTCAAAGAGAATAGTTAGATTAAGAAATATAACCATTCCTGCAGACACTTGTTCAGGCAACTTAAAATATTTACAGTGTTCTCAATTTATATCTTAAATGCAGTAATGTGTATAAAGAAGTGGCCTACTCATTGTATAACTTCAAATGAGATATCATCCTACAGATTTAGGGTGGGAAATACACTAAGATTTCAGCAGCATCATCTTGAAATGATTCATAGAAGTAGTCTTATATTTCCAATAAAACTCTATAATCACATACCATCTGCAATAAAAGATATAAAAAATGTACATCTATTCAAAAAAATTGTAAAGTAAAACTTGCTATTATTTTATATATTATAAGAAATATAAAATTATAAATGTTTAAAATGTAATTTATATTATGACATGGCTTGATGTACAACTTGTACCTTATGAGCGCAATAAACCTTAACTTAACAAACAGTAGATTTCTACGTAACTTCAGAATTTAATTAGAACAATCAATTAAAAATAAAACTTGGAACATAGGAAGTTTATTGTTTGAATCTTAAAAACTATTGGTAACATCAAGCACGGTTATAACAATGGAGAAAAAATTCATAGTTATGGAGACATTGTAGATTGTAGGCTTGGATAGCAAAAGTAACTGTAGAACAAAAAGTTATTTTTATACAAATGTTTCAATTAAATAAACACCCAACTTAAAACAGTTTGGGCGAAATAGTCATTGTATACACTGCTTGAACTTCACCCTGAGCTATCTACATTATATAGTCATAACAATTACTTTAGACAGCATGATTGAAATTTTCATACAATTCGTCCAATGATTTCAAATAAATTTAATAAAACCTTAAATATATTATTTAGTTCAGACACCCAAGTAAAATATTAGTTATTAAAATTATTAAGTAATACAATAATGTTGCTTATTTAAATAAATAACAATATGCACTACAAACAAATCGAAAATGCCTTATAGCATACACAATCATATTGCACGTTACTGTAATGGTTTGCAACCAAAATTATTATCACTATCATCATCAAGCAAACTCAAGTCTGAAAAATCACTATCGTGGTTAACATTTATTATTAGTTCTTTTATGTCGTCTATTATATGTTCCCTACTAAGGTATTCTTTTTCTGTTTTCTCTACACGAGAACAAACATTTACCCATTCTTGATGACCAACGGTATTATTTTCAGCCAACTTCCATACATCTTCTAATTTAAAAGTTGTGTTATTTGCAGCAACATGAGTTTTAACCATTGTCCATATTTTTTCAAGAGTTGAGTTCAGGATGATATGGCAGCAATCGCAACACTGTATGACCATGTTCGGCTAAAATTTTATCGACAACATATTGCTTGCACGGAGGCTTATATTGGTTAATATTCGCATATAGTTCTGATTTTGTATCTTTAAGCTGAAAAGGTATGTTTCTTTTCAGTAACCAACACCTCATGTCTTCTTTTTCCAAGCCGTAGTTGGATTTGGTTCCTCGGTCGCATTATGATATGATACATTATCCATCACTAGCGCAGAGTTTGGTTCAAGGTTTTGTAATAATTTATCTTTTAACCATTTACAGAAATTTCTATGATTCATTTCATCGTGATAATCACCAGTTTTAAGTCCAGATTTAAAAATTAGCAATCCATTCCGAACAAAACCTTTTTTGCCACCAGCATGTATAGTAATTAAACGTTTCCCTTTAACTAATGGTTCTTTTGAACATTGATTTGAACCATCGTCCCACGATCGATATAGTATATGAACTGTGCAGGTAAGTTTCATCACAATATATAATATTTCTTCCTTCTGATCGATATTGTTGTACTTTTCGTAAAAAAATTGACTCGTTTTGCTCGGATTTCTGGTTTTTCAATTTAGACTTTACGATTGTCTTGGCACTTCTTCCAACAAAACCCCATTTTATGCACCAATCGTCTAAACAAATTGATTTTACCACAGAAATTAATTCCCTCAGATTTGTAGGTTGTTTATGGTGTGTATTCGGAAATCGATAAATAATTGTGCGCACAATTTCTTCTTTCTTGATGGTTTTTCTTGTTGAGGTAAATTGTAACTTAGCACCAACTGGCTGCATTTTGCCCTCTTTAATAATTTTCTTAACAGTTGTTAACCCAACACCAGTTGCTTCAGACACTATTTTGCTCAAATTGTTCAGCAAAATCCTATCTTGGCCAACATCTTTCTGCTCTTTCATATAATTGTAAAGATTATATATAATCTCACGGCCTAGGCTATGAACAATTTTTTTAGAATTGCTCATAATGAAGTCGAATCTTACCTATAATAAAAAAATACGTATCTCAAGAAAACGTAAATATACCAGGTTAACTACCAATGCGGAGAGGAGTTCCTAGCAACACACAAATAATACATCGCCAACGATTTTCTATTTACAATAAAAAAACATAAATATAGAAATTTCTATCCAAACAGCAAAACAAAATTAACTAAGGTTATTATTTAATGAAACCATTTTACTCTATGGACAAATTTACCAATTGTTCCAGGTAGTGCGCAATTCGTAGCTAACATGCAATAAATCTAATCAGTACCAAAGAATAACGCTGATACTTTCGTATAAGCGGATGGGTTAATTAAAAAACATTAAATTTAGAAACCTTTCTAGTAAGGATTTTACCATACGAAGCATTTGTTATAACTCTAATCAGTAAAAAAAGAATACTGCTGATACTTTCGTATAAGCACATGGGTTAAGTACAAAAAGTAAAAGCATTAAGTTCAAAACTTTTCTAGTGCCAGAACAAACATTAGCGTATCTAATTTCAAATTGGGTTTATCCCTGGGTATGTTAGAAAAACAAAACAAATCACATACATCTGCCGGGATACTTATTTTGACAGTCCTCAAAGGCAAATGGACAGAGCATCGCCGCGGTAGTCAGCAACAATCATGTCACTACCTTAATGGTAACGGCAGTCTACATGCAAGAGCAGTTAATCTACATCAAGAAGTAATCGGGCTACGCAACAAGCAATTTAGCCTCCAGCTAAGAGCTAAAAAAACAGGAAAGTATTACTAACATTAACAACCCAGGAGCGCTTACCGATCCACACCAAATCCACACATTTAATGGAGGAAAAACGTGCATCGCTCTTGGAATAACAGAACAAGTAGTTTCTGCACGTGCATCAACGCACAAGCTGCAAAATCAAATGTTAAAATAAGTTCAAAATAACACGAACTCGCAAAGCAAACATTCGCGTTATCGACACCCGATTCAAAGTGGAAAACACGGTTTTACCGGAGTATAGTAGGATCTATTTTTTCGACAAATCTTTATACGGAAAACCCACGCGATTATACGTTATCGGAAGGTATACCGCGCTCACGGATACCTACAACAGGATTTTGACTAATTTAAATTTTATCATAAACTTGTCGTTTCCAAACAAATAAATTCAAGTTGAGAAATTATTCGAAAGTGTATTTATTGCAGAAAAATAAAATATACAGGATGTGAGAATAGCAACGTAGTTGATTTAACAAAATTATCGTAAAGCGGACTAATGAATTAACAAGGGAAGTTTTTAAAACAAAATTGGAACGTAACAAAACGTTTACTTACAATTTCAAAATAAACAACAAAGTGTAGTCTTGAAAACGCTAGTTTTATAAATATTATTAACAAAAAGAAATTAAACAAAATACAGAAAACAGAAATAGGCAGGAATCTCAAATGTCAAAATGAAGTGTCTAGAATATGCAGTATCAGCTCGGCGGTAAGGTTAGAACATAGATTAGATAAGGTTAATATAGATAAGCCACTTTCATAATAGAAGCACGTGACAATTTGTTACATTAATAAACATAGATTTAAACAAATTAATAAATAGATTGTAACAATTTCGATTTTCTGTTATTCAAGTACACAAGTTTTGTTCGATACACCTAATCAATAAATGTTAAATTTCTATTGGAACCTTTTATTATAAAATTCATACATAGTACGCCCTCTACATTAGAATAGCAAAAGTACACTTCAAGTGAACTTCTAGTTGTTTGTATCTTGTTTCAATATCCTCCTTCCCCGCACATACTAGTATAATTAAGGTTGCCTCGTGGAATAAGCCAAATTTTAATATCAGATGTAGTCCGTAGACACGTATTTTTCGGGGCTTGCAAGTTTTTAATCAAACATGCCGCCCGAGCAATTATTTAAGTGGAGTCAACATGTTCCATAAGTTAGTTTTGGTAATAGCATCGACCTAAAATGGTTGTGGATATATTTTTACGGTAAGAAAGTATTGCACAAGCTTACCCCAAATTTTTATTCTTTCGTTTCATTTCAGCGCAAGTTCTTGAAGTTCTTCAAGTTTTTATTAATTTTTTAGTTTAGCGTTTTAAGGATTAAACTACCTATCATTAAATATGGAGATAATTATAATTCCGAATTTTAAAATATTAAAGTCAAGTTACCAGTAAAGAAGTTATGGAAATTTAATTATTGTAAAGAATCCAATCGTAAAACATACACTAAAGTGAGAAGCAGTTTCAATTGTTACTAGGCAGGAATGTAGAAACCCGCACATGTTATTGGTTAATATGAAGGTTAAATCCGGACCCCTGTGTCAGCTATGCTCAACTATAAGAGTAAAGACGCAGATATAGCAGATGGTTAGCGGTGAGTCATCCTCCATTTTTATTCTTATACTTTTTTCAAGAAACTTTCAATTAAAATGCTCAGATAAATTTTCGAAGAAGTTATACCTAAGTTTGTTTAAAATTAATTCTCAAAATTTTGCTAAAGTTCATAGTTCAATTAATTTGTTTCATTTAAAAATTTAATTTAAAAATTTAGTATTTGAATAAGGCATAATTGACCTTAACATTTTTAAGATCTTTGTATCATATTATGTTTGAAGTTACAAAGTTGTATTAAAGGGTTTGCTTTATCGAACATGTGATATGATAAGAATTGTTTGCCGAATTATAATGTATACATGGTGATAATACACCTGATGTATAATTCAATGTCGACAATAAGTACTTTTCTTTGACCTTTGATTTTATTAAAAATTGTTATTAAGAATGTGTAACCATAACCTGAAAAATTACTTTTCAATATGTAAATTTTTTGTGAACTGGAAAGGATCCTATTCAAGTAACATGAAGTCATTGTAACGTAAAGTAAAAGTAACATATTTCTTACAGAAAACTAAAATAATTTATGCATTTAATAAAACAATATTCCAAGAATGCTTAGATATTAATATTAAATAGTGAAAACGGAACTGTTTCGAAAGTCTCCGTATAAATAAGTTGAATAAACAATGTATATTTAAATATTTTTTTAAAAACAAAATTAATAGAAAAAATTTTAAGTTGTCTCAAAATTTTCTTTCTTTGAAGTCAACAGTGCTTGTCCTACAGAAGCAAACTGTTTATAATTTAGAAGCTTTAGTACTGAAGGAAGATATTATTGGTGTTAAAGTTAAACGTTTTTCTTGAAGGTATAATTTTGATTAGTGATTTACACGTAATTATTTCTGTGATAAAGTGAATAGGCTCTCATGAAGCCCTAATTGGAAAATGGTTAGGTGTGATTAAATTTTCAGATAGCACGAAATCGTCGTTCCTATTCCAGGTTGCAGAGACCACAGTAAGTATTTTTGTATATGTTGCTTGTCGTAAATTTTCTCTTTCAAAGATTTCCGTATCTGATCTTCGAATAATTTCTTATAAAACACTCATTAAGATACGGTGGCGTCCAATAAAATTCCTTTTGTTTTTTCGTATACCATCCTACGACCCTAGCTCATAGCTCTGCCTTAAGTTGAAGAAACTTAGCTGGCTGGAAGAACTCTTTAGAGGGATCCTTTTTTCTCAAAGTCATTCAACATCCTTTTACCCTGGGCTTGACCATCAAACAGGAACCCCACGAAAACTATCGAGGCTCTGCCTCCTGTATGGTAGAGCAGACATATTTAATAGAAGGCTCGAATGTTACAAGATTTAGAACCGAGTAATCTATTAAATATTAATATAACCTGTAATTTGGTGTAATACAGAACAAATATTTTTGAGTATGAAAAATGTATAAAAAATATTCATATGGTAAAACATCGATTTTAAAATTATATCATTCCACAATACCATATTTTCATTTTGGTCTGTAGTTTTGTCAGTAATATTTGGGATTTCTGCGCAGGTCGCTGAGATTTTGAAAGACCTATAATGCTCAAATTTTTATGTTTACAGTTAGATACACGTTTTGAGTAAAATTTTGAAAGCTTTATATAAGTCAATCCTCATATTACATTATGTGTCTTAAATAATCATTAAGAAAAAATATGTTTATTACTTTTTTTACTAATCGTGCTCGTTGCGTATTATGTAATGAACATTTGAAGTGTCAGGTACAAATTTGCTCAAAGTCGCCAAAGTGCTCGACGCGTTTCTGTTTATAGATATTGTGTACCAACATACACCTAGATAATTTCATTTAAAAAGTGAGAACATAAAAGCGCATACCCCATTTAACCTAACATGATGTGGCACAATCTAGGATATCGTGAAAAATTGTAAACTGACGTAATATATTCTTTTCCTTCAAACACAGTAAGGATGGAAATGCTTAAAAAATTTTGTTCTGAATACATCATCCTTGGAGCGGGGGAAGATTCTTGACCTACTACCATCAATTCCTATCGTTGTTACAATTGTTTGAATAAACTACAACCATAAAATAGCTAAAATTAAGTTATTATATATATTTTACTATCAAGGATACATTCGCAATTGTGTATTTTAGACTTACTCATAGCAAATAGAGCGTTTAAATAATAGAATTTAATAAAATTATTTTCTTATAGCTGCTCATAAAATGATACCTTTATAAGAATTTAACAAGCCGTAAAAATGTATGTGTCAATTCTAGATCGTGAGAAAAGCGGACGAGTAAAGGCGGCACGACTATATAAAATATACAGTAAAAGCTATAGGTATTAATTTGTTCAGATTTTTCTAGCAATTTCAATAAACTTTTGGTTACTGATGTGTACATTATACTATCTGCTTTGTGAATACTTCATTCTATTAATAGTACAGAATAATATTATTTCCCAAGGAAACGCTATTTGCTTAAGTTCTATTTATGACGTGTAATCTTAATATAGCCCGAAAGTGTTCTAAATATGATTCAAATTCATCTAAAGAGTGGAATGAACGAAGCATTCAAAGTAAACTAGTATATATTTCATGAAAGTATCGGTTTCAAACCAAAAATTAAATAAACATTCTTAGTAAAAAAAAATTTAAAAAAAGCATCCCTGGTGGGGATCGAACCCACGACCTTTGAATTAGAAGTCCAACGCGCTATCCACTGCGCTACAGGGACATGAAATAGCTACTATATCCACTTTACATATATTCGTACTTGGCGAGTAAATGCATATGTTTTAAGTACGAAAACTTTTTATACTTCAATATTGACCGAATCAAAACCGTACACAGAAAATTTTAGGAGAGGTCCATACAAAATATTCTAGATTAATTTACTTCGTACAGAGACGTATACATTATGGAAAAAAGTTTGGTAAATACAATACGAAATAAGCTATACTTCGAAAATTTCAACCATAAATAAATATCTTTACCAGAGGCAGTATAGTTTTTACAAAGGTATCGAAGGTGTGTAAATTGGCACACTTTATTAAGAAACAGAATACAAAAATAATATACTATAAAATAAAATTAAGTGTTCTTGACGAAAGTTAAAATGTATTGATTACTTCCTCAATTGGTAATTTCCTTAATAAAATTTCCTCAATATAGGGAGTCCAGTTAATCTCTCACTTCTCATTAAATTTCTATGTTAGTTTTTATTCCGTTTCATTGTCGAGAGTCTCCTTTCTGGATTTGTAGTAGATACAGGCGAGATACAAAAAACTTTCAGCAAATTGTAAATATTGTCTGGTTGTACAATTGTATTGCGTCGAAAGGATTTTCTTGAGGATCTGCATTTTCTAACACATTGGACCACTTTGTCTTTCAAATATTTAGTTCACTAAGTCAAGTATTTTCTTCAAAAGATTGCTTATATATTGTAACTGTTCCATAATATCATCATTAAAGTATAAGTTTGCACATTGCTTAGGCAGAATGCAACTTAAAGCTTCAATAACATTTTTATGATGTAAAAATGTGAATCTAACTGCGTTAAAAAGTCATCACAAAAAAGGGTTGTAACTCATATTTTCTATTAGTAGTGATGTAAGGCCGGTCTGACTTCAAAACGTTTCCACACGTATGCTACATTGAAAAGTGTAGGTGCATGCAAAAAAAAATGTGGAGCTGTTTTGAATTCGTATTAGATGTTTTCTAGCGAGAAGTTATAAAGTAGGTCAGATGTAAAATATGCTAAGGCCGGTTTGAATTCAAAGTGCGGTCACTCTGCAAATATACATAAGCCGGTTTCAATTCAAAATGTGTTCACTCTTGTGATACCTTGAAAAGTAGGTTAGCGAAGTACGCAGATGGTGGTAATCTGCAATATAAGGAGATTGCTTCTAATATTAATTTAATTAGTCGAAGTTTACTGCATATTTACGTACCTACATATACAAACATGCATATAATTGATATTCAGGGATTTAAATACATGAAAAACGAGTTTGTGTGCAAAGAAATTGCGGTTTTGGACTTGTTGGAAGGTGTTGTTTGGCATCAAATTTTTAATCTGTCAATGCAGTCTAGTTGTTTGAGCCAAAATCATATAAAACATAACGACTGGGTGACAAGGAATATTTATCGTCTTTTTTGGGATGAATCTTCAACAGCTGGAATGGTATCATATATAGCGCTTTATTTGAAGCAAATTATCAGACCCGGTGAAGAAGTATGTGTGAATGGTCTAGAAAAGAAGAAATGGGTCAAAACCTACCTAATGCAAAACGTTGTAACTGATATACTTGCACTAGGTTGTTCTAAGCTATCGGAGTTAAAAATCAACAATCGTATACTATGTAACATCCATTGTTATAGACACGGCAATAATAGTCTGCAATGTGCAAAACAAAATACCTTGTTATTAAAAGTATGGTTTAATAATAAAAAACAATAGAACGATTGTGTCTGTATTATTTATTTTAATTTAATTTTACAATGTTAGCCTTATTAACTATTATTATAACAACTTCTGGCAAACATTATTTTTATCGATCCAGCTATTGTGTACGTTAAAGAAGCCTAACCATTTTACAGAGGCATCATTTCCACTCATTCTTAAGACTTTTTATATCAGGTAAATTCCTGGATGTTTAAACTTTTGCAACTCCATTTCATAAAGTGCACCTTTAATTTCGTTCTCGTCTTGATTTTCTAATATATATGTTGTCGGATTGGTTGCGTTTACCTTTTAATTTTATACTTTTCATTTGACCAGTTTGATGTGTAACTTTCGTAAATGCTTCCCTGTGTATAATAATCCTCATACTGTCTTAAATGATGATTTAAGAACTGTTTTTTCATTGGATTTATCAACTTTTACAGGTTTGACTCCGATAGTATTGTGAACTGTATTGTTGTATTGTTTCACAATATCGTTTAATTTTTTATCCAATTGTAAGAACCGTTCAGGCTAAACAAGCGCCACATTTTTCCCTTTAAGGTTATAATTACATGTTCCACAATGCGTGCTTTCTTTGTAGAAAAAACGCTATAATGGTTTATGCCGTATGTCTACCTTAAAGATTGAAAGTGTTTGTTATAATATTCTTTACCAAATATTAATTGTCGTTCTCGAAGTATCTGCAGCTCCCTTGCAGCCAGTTCCTCTCTTTTTTGTTTTATCATTTCTAGTTCCAAATCTAGACGACGCAGTGGCTTCTCTCCACGCTTTTAAATGCATTAAGCAACTCTACTGCGTCCTTTTCATTGGACTTGTGATTTTCACAGCAAACAGTCATATCCGGTTCAGGACATAACTTCTTCATAGCTCTAGAACCTTCACTCTATTTTTGCTCAATGATAAGTTACTCATTCTTTAAAGTTGCTAGTAACTAATAAATATGCAAGACATCTGATCAAATACGTGAAGTATTTATATAAAATAAAAAACGGGACTGTTAGAAAAATTACAAATTTGCATCGTTTTCTGAAAAAAAATTGCAAATAAAAATTTTATATACAGGTATGCAATTCATTCCCATGAATAAAAAACAGTATGTAAGCAGAAATAATGGTGCTCTCGGCAACATAATAAATTTGGTTCTGTTTATAGTTAATCATGTAAAGTATTCATATTAAAAGAAATAGTAAAACTATTAGCAAGATTTCGAATTTGCTTTATTTTCTGAAAAAATTACAAATGTTTAATTTTATAGCTAACCATAAAATACATATTCATTAAATAAGAAACAGCATGTTAACAAAAAAAAATAGTACTGCAAACAAGATTTCGCAATTGCTTTATTTTATAAAAAATTACAAATATGCAATTTTAAGAACCGACATGTTAGCAAAAATAGCTACTGAAAGCAAAATTTCGAAGTTGCTTTATTGTATTTATAATTGTGAATAATGCGATGCATTTATTACTGAAAGTTTTTCAAAACTTGTATATAGTGAAAATGTTTCAATCAAAGCATAGTGTGGTGCATTGAATTCTAATTAATAACAGTGTTAAAATATATCTTTTATATCTAGGTGAATAAACTCACAAATCGCTAAATAAGCGGTTTCTCCAAATGATTTTTACACTTAGAGGGATTGACATTCATTTCAAACAAGTATTTATTTTCCATAAACAAGCGCATAAATTATTAAGGTCATATGAAAGGCCCAAGGTCTTTCTGTATTGTTCTCATATTAAACGCAGTTTGTAAGCCATATTACAGCATCTTGACAATGAAAAATTTCCTGATGATGCATGACTCATGTTTTAAAAAAATGTAATGAACTCGGTTGTTATCAAATACAAACTGCTTGCGATGTAAATGCATTTAAATTTAATTGATTCATTGTAGAACAACTCCTAAAAAAGTTTGAATTCACTGCAGTCGACTACAATTACTAAATTATTTAAAACTCATTCAATATTTACCCTACAATTAAGGTGTGGTTAAATTTGAAGGTACTAGATTTATTTAAAGCTAAATGAACGAAGATTAAAACACCAGCAACATTGTAAAAGTTGCCTGATTGCTAGGCAATTGCATTAAATTATCAAATACGATTTTGAGGTATAGTTAGATTTTTATATATTACTTTATTTATTTACAGAGCAATTGAAGTGGATGAATACGTTATTAAAAATTTGATCCAGAACTTATTATTATAAAAAATTCCAGATGCTCTCATTTTCTGTGATTGAAATTAGAAATGTACCTAATCTAATTTCATAGCCTTGGCGTCAGTACGTAACTAGGAAAATGCAAATGCGCGCATAAATCCAACTGTAAAAATTGCAAAAGTCTAATTTTATAGCTAACTATAAAATACATTTTCATTAAATAAGAAACGGCATGTTAGCAAAAAATAGTACGGCAAATAAGATTTCGCATTTGCTTTATTTTATGTAAAATTGCAAATATGCAATTTTAAGAAACGACATGTTAGCAAAAATAGGTACTGGCAGAAAATTTAATAGTTAACCATGCGATTCATTTATTACTGAAAGTTTTTCAAAATTTGCAAATAGTGAAAATGATTCAATCAAAGCATAATGTGGTGCATTATTCTGAAACTTGCGTTTCAATCATGAGTTTTATAACATTTTTGTATAGATTTTTGTATACATAAGAATAAAACCCTTTACAATTGTTTTGCTTTCGTCAGAACATATTTATGTGTAAATAGTCAATAAATCTCTACAGATAATAATTATTAAATAATTTAGCAAGTGATTGTAAAGAACAACCATCATAAATTCTGAAACGGTGGCTGAAGTTAGTAGTTATATTTTAAAGTTAACGGTAAAATGTATGAGTTTAATTAAATCGGTTAATGAAATTATCAGACACATCATTATTATCAAGACAAACATAAGTTTATTAAAACTTGCAATTAAGAACAAAATATACAAAGACAATCGCCAGGAAAATCCTAGTAGACTAAAGTCTAATTTGGCACATCTTAAATGTTACCTTGTACGATTGAAACACTTGAAACGCTCTTTGGAATACCAAGGTAAAGGTATTGATGCAGCGCTTTCTAAAAGTCATAGGCAAAAGCATTTGGTTTGGCATGATGTAGAATCCTGTTTTGGAAGTCGAATAATTACGGGACATATTACCAATTTAAGTTATAAAGATCCTCTAGTGTTTTTAGACAAGGCGTTCGCTAGTTTTAAACGCAAGATTGTTGCTTGCTTAAAAAAGTCAATGCTGAAAGTTAATGTAATATTAACCGCTAACTCTGTTAAGCCTACAACTGGTGAAACAGATCTGAAGAAGTTTCCTATTGCAAATCGTCACATTGATATAAACACCAATCTCAAGCAGTGGTATAAAGAGAACGTATTGAACAAGATAACGAAGCGATTGGAAAAATTTAGCAAAAATAATTCAGGTTGGGCAATCCAAGAAGCTTTACATTTGAAAGTAAATATAAACAATTATGATCCGCTTAAAGGAGGGTGTTCAACGTTTGTTCCGGTTCCGGACTTTATAGCAAAAAAAACGAGCTGTGGTAAATGTAATAAATAACGACCAACATTGCTTTCTTTGGGCGTTGATTTCAGCTTCACATCCCGCTAAACAAAATCTTTATGGAATATCTAGCCATCCACATTTTGATTCAATATTACACTACAATTCCATACAAGTCAGCATTTAAATTTGTCCTTCACTGTCACATTTGCAATAAACCTCTTACTAATGATGATATTAGAGTTCACGATCACTGTCACTTTACAGGTGAATTTCGAGGAGAGGCTCATCAAGATTGCAACATCAATTATCATAATTTTTATATCATACCAGTAGTTTTTCATAACTTATCAGGCTACGATTCGCATTTTATTATTAAAAAAATCGCGTTAAGGTTTTCAGATTCGTTAAGCATTCTACCAATAAATAAGAAAAAAATACATATCTTTCACAAAATATGTAGAAAGCACGAAAGTTGGTTTTAGATTTATCGATTCATTCAGGTTTATGACATCAGGGCATCGATAAATTAGATTCCTACTTAGATAATAATAAAAAATCCATCACCAGGGAAAATTCTTACACTAATAATGAGTTTTGGTTACTTACGCGTAAAGACATCTATTCCTATGATTAAATTAACTCTTGGGGTAGGCTCAATGAAACCAATTTACCCTGTAAAACAGCATTCTTTAATCGTTTGCGCAATGAAGAAGTCTCAGATGAAGACTACAATTATTCTAAACACGTTTGGCAAACATTTAATATAAAAACACTAGGGGATTATTCAGACCTATATTTAAAGCAGATGTACTGCTCTTGGCTGACATATTTGAAAACTTTAGAAAAACTTGCATGTTCACGTATAAGTTAGACCCACTTTACTACTTTACGGCTCCTGGTTTAGCTCTAGACGCAATGTTAAAACCGACGAACGTTAAACTCCAGTTGCTTACTGATATTGAAAAATAATGTTTTTAGAACGGGGAATTCGTGGTGGCGTTTCTCAATGTTCGAATAGATATGCCAAATATATAACAAATATATGAATATGTCTGAATATCTTCCATATGGAAAATTTGAATTTTTAGATGACCTCAGTCCAGATATAGTGCGTTTAGACATACTTAATATTCCTGATAATTCTGATGTAGGATATATTTTTAATGAGATTTACACTACCCAGTATCTTTACATAAAATTCACAGTGACTTACCTTTGGCGCCTGAACATTTGATACCACCAGTACCTTCTAATAAATCAAACCTAAAGAAATTACTTACAACTGTATATCCAAAGCTCAACTACATTATTCACCACAAGAATTTAAAACTGTATTTAAGCTACGTTTTAGAACTGAAAAAGATTCATAAGGTTCTTCGGTTTAAACAAGCTCCTTGGTTAAAAGAATACATTGATTTGAATTCGAAATTAAGACAACAGTCAAAAAACAGTATCGATATATGCTTTTATAAAAATATGATAAATTCGGTTTATGGAAAAATGATGGAAAACGAACGGAAATGGAAAGATGTGATATTAGTGACCAAATGAGAAGGACGGTTTGGGGCTCGTAGTTACATAGCAAAACCTAATTTTCGCAGTTGCACTGTGTTAGACAAAGATCTCGTCGTAATAGAAATTAATAAAGTAGAGGTTTATTTAAACAAACCCATTTATGCAGGTTTCTCAATTCTAGATATTTCGAAAACCTATTTATATGAATTTCACTATAGTTATATAAAATCGCAATTTGCTAACAAAGGAAAGCTTCTGTACACATATACGAGTTTAGCGTTGAAGATACTTACTCTTATATCAGACAAGATATTCATAGATTTGATACTTCCGATTACGACCCCAATAATAAATATCATGTCCCATTATCAAATAGAAAGGTTCCTGGTCTTATGAAAGATGAAAACAATGGTGATATCATGCTAGAGTTTGTAGGGTTTAGATTTAAAATGTACACTTACAGAGTTCAGGACAGGGTAATTAAAAAGTCAAAGGGATCTTCCTCAGTAAGTATTAAGCAAATTTCTTTTGATCATTATAAGAATGCTTTGCTTTATAAATAGACTGTACAGAAATAGCAATGTTTAATTAGATCAGTCAAACATGATGTGTTTACTATAAAACAAAACAAAATTGTTCTTAATCCAAGTGATGATAAAAGAATTCTTAGTACCTCAAACACTGATACTAAACCTTGGGAGTATAACTATTCACTCAGAAACGACTTGTATAGCTTCAACCACTGACTCGAATATAGAATGCAATTTATTTACCCTGGTTAACATATAATATTTTTAGTTATAAAAACTTCAGTGTTATGTTTATACCTGCAACAAGTGTCTAAAATACGATACCTTTCAATCTGTCCGAGTTGAACCATATTAGTATAAATGTATCGTAGAGAAAAGTAGTAGTAAGCGTTTCGTTAAAAAAAATCCAGTTGTTTGTTAATAACATACCAGTTAGTTTATTTAAGAAACGTATAACAAAACTTTTATTTAAATTGTAAAACATGTTCTAAAATAATAGATTGTGACTGCTAAATGATTTATTGTTTTCTTTTTCATAATTTGCAAAAGTACAGTAATAAAGTAATTATAATATTCTTATGCTGTTTGAGAGTGGATTGTATTTGACTATCCTATCATGAAGTATAAGGCAATGACAATATGTATTTGACAAAACGTTTCTGCTAGTTTCAAATTCTAATCTAATATCGACAGTACCAGATTTTAATGCTTCGTTTTGTCTAGAACAATCTATGACTACTTGTACCGGTTTTAAATTTACATTAAATGTTCTCTCGCAATAGGTCTGAAATCGAAAAAAAATCTGAATCTGCATTGCATGTAATTCTCGCTTTTAAAAATTAACAAGTCGTTGAATGAAAAAAAGAATGCCGTTTCTGATTAGTATACAAATTTTTAAAACCAGTCAGTAATTCCTAGATTTTTATTGCTTTAGTAACTTATTGTACTTCAATGTCAATTAATATTGTTAAGAGATATGTAAATGTCAATCTGAGCTTATAAGTAATACTTTAAACTTCTATAGATTGATTATTGATCCATATCTTTATGATCAATATTATATTCTTTGTAGATCACAATTCATTTTCATTATAGCATCATCGATTAGGCATGGCGTGAAACTATTAATGAGTTGCGTGTCATCTGCGTGAAGCTGCACAATACAGTGTTTAATTACATTAGACAGATCTATCCTGTATATTGCAAGTAAAACCAGTTTCAGTATACTTCTCTGTGGAACATCTTTAGGATTTATTAACGCTTCTGAAGTGTAGTTCTCAATTCTAATACACTACTTTCTCCTTTGTAGACTACTATGAAACAAACCATTTCAATAACTACATCTTTCAGCCTCACGCTTTTTAATTTTTGTAGCAGAAATTATTTATTTTATTTTTAATATTTTAAGTTTTACTTAAGAAAATGTATGTAGTACTATTTCAAAAATAGAAATAAAATTTTTGCTGCTTTATTCTTACCAAACGTTCAAGAACATACAAAATTCATTATCTTTTTATACATGCGATATCATTGAAAAGATAGTTTTAAGGCTTATAATTTTCACTTAATATTCAAAATGATGGTCAATAGAAAAACAAAAGTTGTAGGCAGTTCCTTAAAAATAAAAGACAGACAAATGAATCTGTTTATGCTAAAATACTTTTTTTAAAAAGTATCTTGTTTCCTAACAATGTATAAGCATAGTGATGCTACGGCTTAGGGTTCATATTTTATTATCAAAAACTAAATCATCCATTTTTAGATTTCTTTAATATCTCCTTAAGGAAAGGGCTTACAACAATTTTATAAACAACTAAATATTTGCAGTATTAAAAAAACATTGCTGCAGTTATCGCAGAATTTTTTCTATTGCCTAATTTGAAGTACTTGGCTACAAAAAATCATACACACACACAGGCGTTTTTCTTGTTTCAATGAAGGTCTAGTCTAGTCTATTGAACTTCCGATGTTATGTCTGCATTTGCATTTATACGTTTTATACTGAAAGTTGACGCTATGCAATCAAATCTGGTGCATTTCTAATTTCAGCATGTACTTCGATAGTTTTGTAAAGCTATTTACTTGTTGCATGAAAAAAGTATTCCCGTTTGCTTAATTCTCTTAATCCATTTACTTGATATATAATCTTTACAAGGTCTAGTCTATAAACCTTCCGTTTTCGATTGCAGTTAATGCATGCTTTGCAGTTTACATACGTACTGAAAGCTGACGCTATGCAATTCTTAGATTATAAAAAAATTTTAAAAATGCGGCCAATTCAAACTTTTTCTGCATTGCCCTAAGCGAATAAAAAAATTTACTATTCATCAAATTAAATTTACCGAGAAATCAATTGAAAAAATTACTTTTCAGTAAAACTGAAAGAAATTGGCTTTTATACATTTAATTAAATTTACATGTCAGTAAAACTGAAAAATTGACTTTAACATTAAATTCCCAACAAAATAGTAAAAATTCAAATTAACATTACGTTTACATTGAATGCAATTTGTATCTTTTTAATTTTTTACAATTGTTATCTAGGCAATTCCTTAGCATTAAAATTCTAGCTGGCATGAGGGCAACGTTTTACTCTAGTATATTTCTTGATGGTTGCAAAACATTCCTTATTTTCAACATTAACCATAATTATGAATTTCCTTATGATGAAGCAATCATTGAGAATATTAAAGGATGCCCGCTATCATAGAATTTTTCTATTGCGTAATTTGTAGTACTCTATTACAATAAATTACAAACAAGCGTTTCCTTTGTCAACGAAGGTTTTGTATATTGAACTTTAGTTGGATTTATGCACGCATTTGCATTTCCCTAGTTACGTACTGAAGCCAACGTTGTGCAATTAGATTAGGTGCATTTCTAATTTCAATCACAAAAAATGAGAGCATCTCGGACTTTTTAAAATAATAAGTTCTGGATCAAATTTTTAATAACGTATTTTTTCATTTCAATTGCTCTGTATATAAAGTAATATATAAAAATCTAACTGAACCTCAAAATCGTTTTTGATAATTTAATGCAATTGTCTAGCAATCAGGCGACTTTTACAATGTTGCTGGCATTTTATTCTTTGTTTAGTTAACTGAAGATATATCTAAGACCGTTAGGTGTTATACCAAAATAGGTAGCAAGTAAATACTCCCTGTATGTTTGTTGTGGTTATTAATCTTCTTTAGGAATTAAACTACTTATAGTTGTTAAAATCAGGAAAAAAGTAGCAAGGAATTTATAATTTCCAACCGTTATTACTTACAAATCTACTTCTATATATAAAAGCAAAGTATCTAATTACGCATATTCTTAACAGTAGCGTCGACACGAACTTGTACCTTTCATATGACCCTAATAATGTATGCTCTTGTTTATGGAAGATAAATACTTGTTTGAAATGAATGCCAATATATTGCTTTACTCCCAAACAAGACGTATAGAAAGCACTGCACCGCTTTTTTAAAAGTAGATCACGCAGTGTCAATTTTTTTAGGGGCTCCGTGTACACCGAGATCTTTAGCGATTTTTTTAGTGGGTTTATATACAGCATATTAATAGACTTTTTTTATTATAAGACCTTTATTTGGCAACAAATTTAAGTAATATCTCTTCAACGTGACACCTTGGAGAAACCGTTTATTTTGCGATTTGTGAGTTGTGAGTTTATTCCCCCAGATATAAAAAAAATATTATAATGCTGTTATTAATTAGAATTCAATACGCCATATTATGCTTTAATTGAAACGTTTTCACTATTTGCAAATTTTGCAAAACTTTCAATAATAAATGGGTCGCATGGTTAACTTTTAAATTGCATTATTTACAATTATAAATACAATAAAGCAACTCCGAAATTTTGCTGCCAGTACCTGTTTTTGCTAACATGTCGTTTCTTAAATTGCATATTTGCAATTTTACATAGAATAAAGCAAATGCGAAATCTTGGTGGCAGTACTATTTTTTGCTAACATGCAGCTTTTTATTTAATGAAAATGTATTTTAAGGTTAGCTATAAAATTAGACATTTGTAATTTTTCCTTTTAATATGAATACCTTGCATGATAAACTATAAAAATGCATATTTGCAATTTTTTTGACAATGAACCAAATCCGTTATTTTGCTAAGAGCACCATTACTTTTGCTTACATACAGTTTTTTATTCATTAGAATAAATTGCATAGCTGAATATAAAATTTTCATTTGCAAATTTTTTCAGAAAACGAAGCAAATTTCTAATTTTTTTTCTAGCAGAGCCGTTTATTATTTAATATAAATATTTCACGTATTCGATCAGATCTCTTGCATAATTATTAGTTACTAGCAACTTTAAAAAATGAGTAACTTATCATTGACCAAAGATAGTAGCAGTACCAACGATAGGGTGAAAGTTCTAGAACAATTTATATTCCATTCGAACAAAAACTTGATTAAAGAAGTTTTTGGATCTTTATCTCAACTTGTCACTGCTGCTATCTTTTTGATAATGACGTAATAATATCACAGTAAGTGCTTTTCACATTTATACATGTCGTTTTAATATTGATAGATTTGTGCGTTTTAAAAGCAATAAAATGTCTAAGTCTGCCGCTCCTGTTTTCCACCGCAGCCAGTTCCTCTACTCGAAATCAGATGTACTAATGATCAACGCCATAGTAAAGCAAAACCATACACGTACGTTAGAATATATTTATATTTATGCAAGCACTACTAATTTTTAATTTACATTAGATTAGGATAAAAAAAAAAGGAAACCATTCTGGAAATTCTGAGGCTGTCGTTGGATCGTTGGCACATTCTGGTCCTCTCGGAAACATCAGGTAGTATACAAAAGAAAAGGAAAACCTACAATAATCTGTTATGCTATGCTCAGAGATCCGGCAGAAACATGTTGGCTATGAAAAGGTTATGTCCTGGACCTGATATGACTGTATACTGTGAGAATGACAAATCCGATGAAGAGGACACAGTAGAGTTGCTTAATGCATTTAAAAAGCGTGGAGAGAAGCTACTGCGTCAATACTCCCTGTATGTTTGTTGTGGTTTGTTTAGCATTCGTTTTAATCTTTTTTGGGAATTAAACCACTCATAGTTTTTAAAATCATCTTTATTTACGTTTTGATTCATGACCTAGGTCATGAATCTAAACGTAAATAAAGATGATTTTTAAAACTATAAGTGGTTTAATTCTTAAAGAAAATTAAAAAGAAAGCTACTGCGTCGTCTAGATTTGGAACTAGAAATGATAAAACAAAAAAGAGAGAAACTGACTGCAAGTGAGCAGCAGATACTTTAAGAACGGAAGTTAATAAATACGTTTTCATTTATAAATAGTTAGATTTTAAGTTGTAAAAAATATTTAATTCTTTTTTTAACTGTAAATAGTTAGACCAAAATATTCAACAATTTGTAAATAAAACTATTTTATTAAAATTTCTCATTTTAAACATGATTTTGGTAAGGGTATATTAGCTATGAATAGGTGTAGGGTCGTTTGATGGGCTGTTTTAATTTTAAAGGGTTCTCTCTTTACAAAGTCTAAATAATATTCCTTTTACGGTTCGGGGGCTAATTAGTGTTTTTGAGGATCCGGTATCAATTAGTAATTTAAGTTCTGCGTGAGGTATTTCTACGTATGGTAATACTAGGTGATTAATATTATTTAAATTTATTAGGTTTGGTCATTTATAAATTGGTCTATCTGAAAATTTGAGAACGCGTTTTCTTCATGGTCCTCCTCGTAGTTTTTGCATGGTTCGTCACGTTCGTAAGTTTCTAAATGGTTTGATTCATTGTTTGTACTGTGGTGAATGTAATTATTCTGGCTATTGTCAAAATCTTCTACTTCTTGGTTAAATAGTTCTTCCGATGTAAAGTTTCGTTTTTGGTTATAGCTGGGTCGGATTTGCGATGTTTTTGTGATTTGTCTGATGTTACCAGATAAGGTATCCATAGGTGTTGTTTTATAATAACTGTTAGGGTTGTTATTATTATTTGTCATTGGTGTATTTCTAATAGGGTTTGCGCTGAATGCTGGTCTTTGTTGGTTCATATTTTGACAGAATCTTGGTGGAAATGCGGGTTTCGTAAACTTTGAGTTAAACGTTGGTCTTGGAAATTGTTTGAATTGATTGCTAAAATTTGTGTTATTAAAATTTGGGTTGTTGCTTCGCGGTTGATTCGTTTGTGCGTTAAATGAAGTGAATATTGTTTTGGTGATTGTTTGTCTTGCGGCTTGTATAGTTTTTATTGGCGAATAACTTTTATTCGCGTTGGGGTTATATAGTCTGTTTCGATAATACATTACGTTTTTTCTTCTATAATCATATTCATGGCTTTTTTTAAATTTTGGTGATGTTGGAGTCTGATTTTATCTGATAGTCGTTCTGGTAATGTGTCTATATAGATGTCCAGTGCGATTTCATCGTACATCTTTGTCTTTAAAAGTCGGATATTTTGGTTGGGTTCTTTGATTTTTAATTTTGTTAATATTGAACTTCTTACGTCTTGGCATTTCATTCCGAATTGGTACGGGGATTGGTTATTCTCCATTCTTAAGTTTATTAGATCGCGGATAAGATATTTTATGTTACTTTTGTCTCCAAAACATGCAGTCAATATGCGTTTAAAGTCCTCCCACTGTTCTATACCATCTCGACTGGCTATTAGTGTTAGACCCGTCCGATTAGTTTACTTATTAGTAGGCGTAAAAGTAATAAATTTTTTTTTGTTATCTCCGGGTTTGTAGAAGGTTTTTAAGAATATTTTGCACATGGTATGAATTCCCTAGCAAAGCTAGATCTCCGTTAAAATTACGGATGCATTCGAGATAAATTTTTATATCTGAACTCATGATTGTTAAGGGTTGTTCTAATAATTAATAGTTACTTTCGGTTTTAATTAATTTCAAATTATTGTAAAAATTGAGATTTATTTTGTAGTTTGTACTGTTACTTTTTAGTTTGGTTTGTTAATTTTCAGCTTTAAGTGTGTTGGGTTATTTAAAGGATCGAGTTATGTGTATTTTGTACGTAGTTATACGGTAATATAATTGGATTGAGGGATTTGTGCTTGGTAAGGTCTGGTTAGTTGTTGCAGCCTTCAATTCGTTTATTTATACTTCGCGGATGTTAAAGTTGTCACGGTTTTTAATTTTCTGAAAGGTTTCTATGGGGATTAATATTCTTGCAATAATTTGCGTTATACTTTGTATGAATCTGCATCAGTTACGCTCCTATTTTATTCCTGCTGATTAATTAGTGTCTGTAATGGTCAGTTGCTATTTCCGTCTCCGTGGGTGTTTTAATTGATAAGTGTGTATGATGTTGCTCTGTAATTGTATTGTCTCGTTACATTGAATGTCTAAATAAAGGGTTTGCAAGTTTACAGTCACCGTTTTGTTACCGTAGTTGCATCAAAGTCTCCTTTAATAATTTATATAATAAGTTGTTTAATTATAAAGCTTTTCGTGCGTCTATAATTTATACACTAGGTGTTTAATTTATAGAAATGCGATCAAGGATACGTTTGCATAAATCGTTTCTATAATTAATCGTTATTGCGTTTGTACATTAAGCTTTCGTTGATAAATTGGTAAAAATTAGTTGCGTTTTATTTTTGAATTTTAAAATCGTTTGCGTTTTGTTACAATAATTCTTGCGCCAGTTACGTTTTGTATTAATAATAATTCGTAATAATTGTACATTTGGGTTTCCTCGTTTAGAATTCTCTTGCTTTAAAAATAATTTTCTAAAATAGTTCATTTTTGAAAATAAGTTCTCTTAGTAAATTATTTTCATAAAATGGCATAAATTGCAATAATTAAAAATTTATACATACATAAAATAATAAAAAAGATTTTCTATTACTAGCTAATATCAAATAAATATGTAAAAAGAAGCAATTGGTTTTAAGGAAAGTAAACTTACATTAGTTTCGTCGTCGCTTACATGGGCTCTTTCGATTTTTGTACTTCGTCAACGTTGGCTTGGTTTGGATTTGGTTGATGTTTGTATCTCGTCCAAGGTTTGTTTGGTTGGATTCGGTCAATGCTTGTACCTGGTCCAACTTTGTTTGGGTTCTTCCAGATTTATGAATTGAAATTCTTGGTCACCAGTCTTCCGATTTTTTGATTCATAGTGCCTTTCTGGATCCTACCGTCTGCGCCAGTTACGTGTTGAAGCATCAGTATAGTTTCAGCATTGTTTTGTTTAAAATTCTCTTTATCGCATTAAAGGTTGCTTTCTGCTTCCTATTGAATCCCTCCATTATGTCAACATCGTCCGCTACATGAAAATTCCAACGCAATGGTTAACTCTATTTATGGACCCAGTAGTGTCACTAAAAATAAACTGGCCTACTTGGCAGGGAATTATCTGAATCTGCTTATGCTGCTCTGCCTTGTTTGCTAACCTTTACTCAAAGTAATTAACCTACCAAAGCGGCATGTCTGGGGTTCGAATGTTGGAAACTGAGTTTTTTTTAAGAATGAACTGCCCCTTTTAGTACCACACGCGGCATTCTTGGTAAACTTCGGATGGATGAATCAAAATTGGACTTTCTTCATGCCGTTTTCTCTATTTAACTTTCTATATATTTAAACATACGTATTTTGGACTTTAGATGAATCTGCGTCAGAGGATAAACTCAGTGGTGCCATTATATACTTTCTAGACAAAACAAAATCAGTAGTAATTACCATGATGGCATTACCTTTAATCTTTTTTTAAAAACTGACATACAAATTTTATAACCCGACTATGAATTAAATATGATGCAAAATAATTTTCTCATAAATTAGAATTTATAGAAACCTGAACATATTCCTTAAAAAAAGTAATCTAAACTTATTGGTAAACTTTACTTATACAGAAGCTGTTAAAATGAAATGTGATGATAACTCTTTCCAAGAAATTGTCACAATGTTTTACATCTTTTAGTTTTATTTAGAGGTCTAAGAAGCTATTTCAGTTATAAAACATTATCTTATTTCATCCAAATAATAACTTAGATTAAACATTAACCCTTTGGAATCTAAAATTTTATTTTTTGTACAAAAGAATCGTTGTCTAGTGGCAGTTTAAAACATTCACCTTAAAGTTAATGACATAATTATTCCACAATATGTTGTAGCAAAAGACCTAGAGTTAATCATTGATACTGACTTAAGAATCAAATGCCACATCGATAAACTAACTCAAAGAGCTTATATTAATATAAAACATCTATATTCTAATAAACATTTATTAAACATCAGAATTGAAACTCTGTTGTCTAAATCTTGTATACTTTCTTTTTCGATTATGGGTATGTTGCTTATGGATTTTGATGAGAAATACTCTAAGACGGTTCATAAGGTTCAGAACTGTTGTCATGGTTTAATCTATAGTATCAGAAGATATAAACATATGTGTACCTGGTGCACCTCCTTCTACCTCCTCCTCCTACTCTCCCGCACTATCCCTAACGCCACACCTGTCACTTTTCCAGTTGCCCTATGACGTTTTTTTTACGTAATTTTATTAGCTGCCACTATGACATTTTTTATCTCATTTTGACAATCCTCCGTTTTTGCTAATGTCACTTTGATAATTCATCATTTTTTTCCTAAGTCACTTTTTTGGACTTACTCTTGTGTATATCCACTTTTGCTGCATCCTGTATATACATTTCCACATAGCTATAGCACATAGCGAAGCGGGGTTTGAAACTGAGCCTCCTGCACGCAAAGCGAATGCCCTAAGACCGCCGAGTCAATCGATTATATTTTTAATTTAAAGATTAACTTAAAAGCACCTAACCCCAAGTTCTATATAGACTTACGCTGTATATTTTTATTAACGAACACCTCCAAGTCACGTAGTTCCTAAAATGTACGCTCTAGATCTCTGGCCAACAGACACTTTTAGACCTAGCATTTTGAAGATTAACATTTTTTTAATTATCCCACTTTTCACCTCCATTTAATTACGGACATCACTCTCGGTCAATACGTCGCAGGTACCATTTTTCAACTAAGCCATTTTTAACTACCCGACCCTTTATTTTTTTAATGTAGTACCACCTAACCATAAAAACGTAATAAAGATATTAAAATTTATCAAATGTGTATTGAACATCTTTGACATTAAGTAAAACAAATTTTAGGAAGAAATATTATAATTTTATTAAATATATTGCTGTAACACGTCGCACGTTGGAGCGTCACTAAAAGAGTGCTGTGACGTCTGGCTTTGATACGCCGCTAAAAAAGTGCTGTGATAAAGATACAGCAAATTGTAAAATTTGAAATTTTTTACATACCTTCCTTTACTTTGCCTGGCTAGTTCAATGAAATTGAGGAAGTTTTCAAGATGAAATCAAACACAGCAATATCCTAAAGCATTTCCATAGTATGAAATATTTTCCTTCATACAAAAGCATATAGAACATTAACAACATCGTTTCTATCTAACAAGCTTATTTATTTAAAAATATTTCTCATCTTATATTGCTTACAATTTAAACAACTAAAATTTCTTTTCTTATGGATACTTTACCTGGTTTTGATTCCCACGCTTCTAAGGTTTGTTTGGTCAAAAAATGCTTGATAGATAATCTATTAAAAGGTCAGAGTGTTTCAAATTCTGATCATAAACTTCCTAGTAAAGACCCTTACAAGAAAATTATCATATAATTACACATATTCTCAGTTACAAACAATGTTTTAAAAGTAACACTTGCAAAAATCCATGAAGTGCTTTTCCAATTTGTAATCAACATCATTAAATAATATCTTCCGCTTATATTCTTTAATTGACGTCTAATCCCAGTTGACAAAATTTTGAAATTTTACATTTCCATTTAGAAACCAAAGTAAAAATTATTAGTAGAAACACTTTGGAGTGGTTGCCAAGGAAAATACAACTCACTTCTACATTCACAAAAACCACGGAAAAGCTGTAATTTTGTCCGTTTAAAATAACGACCTATGAAGTCTTCTGGACTAACTTGGAACTCTAACTTCCGCGGCTGTTTCAAGAAACTATCAGGGGGGTATATATTAACGAATAATAACACGGCGCCACTATTTTGTAAATTTTTATCTCAAACGGGAAAACACTAATAGGATAAAGTAGAAACCACTAAGCGTATAAAAGTTTCTGAGAACAAAAGTTCAGTTGTTGCACACCTAACCTCGTACCTGCAAGAAAAGGTAAATATTTAAATCAAAGGTACCGCTATTTGCGCCCTTGGATATCTTATAAAAAATATATCACCTTCCACTGCTGTACTGGACTTAAATTTTATATACCTCTTAGTTCAGTAAATATGGTTGAAATTGGAGTAACATTTTTATGTTAGATTCAACACCTTTTAGATAGATTTTATGACTGATAATTCCTCACTTGTAAACACCTCGTGTTGCTTAGAACAACAATAATAAGAGAACACCAAAATTTATACAACTATTATAACTAAAAATTTATCTGTACAATGTGTAATTGATAGTGAAATTCCTAAATCGCCCCTAATTAGTATTTTGCCTTTATAAAATTTTATTGACAACTCTAGATAGTATCGTAGAAAGCAGATTTGTTATCTTTGATTTACAGTAATATTTAAGTGTTTGTTTCTTATTATAATAACAGTACATCAAATTACATGTACAATTGTTAATCAGATTAAATATTTAATTGAATCTTATTGAGTATTTATTCAACACTAAAACCTAATAATTTTATTGAAAATGACCTTTTTATGTTCAAATAACTTTCTAAAATTTAAATCATCTAACTTGGACAACAAAGGAGATTTTTAATTCAACACTCACCATCTGTTTTTACGTCATTAAATGTGGCAGCTTTGAAATGGACGGACAAAACCAAATAAGAACTGCATCCCATTAGGGCCTCTTAGCATCAAATTCCACTACAACGATGTGCGGTAGAAATTTTTTGCTTCATCCAAATCGCTGCTTCGATACGCCTTCCCATAATTACGGTCGTAGTAATTTTAGACAATAAACATCTTTTATAAATGATGTATATTTTAAAGGTGCATTCTGGTGGTGAAATTTATTACAATATTAAACAAATTAACATGGCTCCGCATAATTTCATACAACTGTACATAACTCTATTTAACTGGATTATATTTTAGTGTAATTTCATAGCTGCGCTGCAAGAAAACGGTAAAATTTGACAAGGTCTTTAAATAAGAAATATACGAACCATTGATTAATATCACCTCAGTTGTCATTGTAACAACATGTAAGGAGGTCGCAAACTTAATGCTATTCTCAAATCAGCTGTTCTAAAAGTTTGGAAAGACATCCTTCTTCTACGACAGATAAGCGACGACTAACTAGTTTTTGAACGTAAACGACGAGTGTCGCATAGCAAAATAAAAAACACCAAGCGTAGCCTTGAATCGTAACCTTATTTAAGCTTGGACAAAATTTAGTCGTATATTGACGGTTTTAGGGAAGTGAAACTTTATTTAAAAATGACAAAATTATACCGGGTGTTTTGTAATTGTATTGTATTAAATATTTTACCAAAACTAAAAAATAATGGAACTAAAAATAATTCCAAATTAGGAGGATATAGTTGAACGGGGTTTGGAAAATAAACATGCTCCGCAGTAATTGCAAATGGTAATAAATAAAGCTTTATAATGCAAACGAAGTGCCATTCTATAGAAATTATTTGCTTTCACGGTAAAACGTGTTCTTAATACACATAATTAAGATTAAAATTGAGGTTTTAAATACACGAAATTATTTATTTTTATGCACGGGAAGGGCATTTTTATTGTAATCAAACAGCTTTTGTATTTCTCTTAAAATGATCGATTTGCATTCGCATTTAATGCGTTTTAAGGTATCTTAAAAATAATTATTTTTACATATACAACTTACGTTACTTGCTATGTATTTACAATACGCTTATACCATACAGGGTGATTATTTATACATGCGGAATCTATGTTTTTGATTGACACATTAATGGATAAAGGTGCGCTTGTACTGTACAGGGCGTATCCATGAATTTACGGAAACTTCTATTTTTCCGGGTTCTTTTATATTTTAGTTGGCTTTATTTGTAGAATTTGAGTTTCAATGAACACTCGTGACCTCTTATTACGTCAATATATACAAATATTCTGTGCTATTCGGATTCGATAACATTCTATTTTCTAAATAATTGCGTGGTGATTGTCTCCCACCAACATCTTCTGGGGACTGGTTTGTAGAGCAATTAGTTATTTCTAATAGCGTCAAATAATTCACCTTGCCGCTATCATTAAATGTTCAATGACTCACACAGTTTCCTTCTTTCCAAAAACACGTTAATCAGCTCTTTATCTCTTGTATTTCCAGCTACATTTGCTATATCATCTACAAGTTTGTCAGAATAATCTGAGAATCCATTTAATTCTTCCATTTAATAACGTATTATTCTTACAAATTATTTAATAGTTTGAAACACTCGTAATAATTCAAAATGATAATATTTTGGTTTTTCTCAATTTTTAAATTGAACCATTTCTCATCTCTAATTTATTTACCACCAACACACTTTTATCAGATGTATCAAAAAACAGCTGTATTTTGAATTCTCGATCTAGTTGTATGTCAACAACACCTTCTATACTAACTAGTACATTTAAAATAATGTTTTGCGATTCTCGAGGAAATTGTCTAATTTTGAATTCCAACTGAAGATTGTAAAAATAGTTTCATTCAAGATATCCCATTTCTGCTGCGAAAAACTTGGATGACGAGTTGACGATAACTTTATAAAGCCAACCCAACTTCCACGAAGTGGTGGTAAGAATTTGATTTAAAGTCACCTAACGTATAGCTTGTCTTACCAACTACTTTGGGATAATAAGTCTTTATTGACACATTCTTTAACTTCTATTATTTCAAAAACATCTCGTAACCATTCTTCAAACTCCATTTCAAATTTATAATAGTTATTACCACTTTGATCACCATTTTTCACTACATATTGTGTACTGCAATCTTCTTCAGGTTGTCTTTTATATTTTCCTCTACATCATTCTCTATATTTTTTACTACATTTTCCAAAATATTCCCTAATATTACTTTTAGTAACAATTTTTCATGTTCTATTTGATAGTTATAATTTTTCACTACAGATTCCTTTATAATTTGTGGTTCCTCTTTATCTATTGTATAGCCTGAATCGTTATTCATCATTTTCCATAAATGTAAGCAGAATTATTAAAGCTTTTAACCTTCACACTGTCACCAAATTATTAAAGTTCTTTCACAACGTTTCATAAAAGCATTAATACTTATGCATACTATGCAATTAAAAATTAAAATAGCTATTACAATTTTCTTAATATTTAAAATTCTACTTACACGTTACCGTTTCTGTGGCACTTTAAATAAAGTCGATACTTTACTTTCTTAAACTCGCTTGTTATGTTACTTATTTGTATATGTAAAGTGAAAGGCAGAGTGTTGAAGTATAAATGTGGATGATGGAATGAGTAATGTAGAATGTGGAAGATAGGAAGTGGTATGTGGAAGATGGAAAATAAAATGCCAGAGTAAAGATGTGGAAAAAGCTATAAGATTTATTTTAAACTAGAAATCAATTCTAAGTTTAGATATGTCTAGAAACCTTTTAAGCCGAGATTTTTTGTTAAAATGCAAATTTTTACTATCTAATAAAATCTATAAGTGAAACTTTTAGCAAAAGCTATGATTAGTCGTTAAACACATCTATCCTCTTCTTGTTAAATGTGTCATCAAAATCTTGTCTTACATTCATATCAAAGAAAAGATATTGTAACACCTCTTCCTATGTAAAGCTTCAATTCACTATGTTATTTCAGAAATTTACAACAAACTGCTTTTCTATTTATAAATATTTTCTAAGCGTGTGAAGCATTCGAATTTCCTTAGGAGTCCGAATCTGCAATTAATTTTATCCTTGACCAACCTCAGAATGTAGGGGTACATCTTTACAGACTATAGTAGCACACACGGGATCTACATTTTACCTTTCATCCGAACGATGGCGTATTTTTGTGAAAATACTCACCTAACATTTTTCATGTGGACCGTGTCGGGATTCGAACCCGGAATTTTAAGCCTAGTAGTCACACGCATACCTACTAAGTCACAGAGCTGCCTTACAGCGAGACAGCATAATTGTGAGCTTTATGACCCCTATACCAAAATGTACTCGTACATTGTTACGAATACTACCGATATAAAATCGTTTAACGCGAGAAATGTAATTATCATATCTGGCAGTAATCCTGCAAAACGAGTACGAAAACTTGCGCTAGGTTTTGCAACAAAAATCAGAAGAAATTGAGTACCGCGCGCAGAGATGGTTTGTCAAAAAAGTGCTATACTTGGAAATCAATATTAACAGGTATAATCTGCTGTGATGGTCAACGTGTATTATTCCGTGCAAGACAAAAACAAGGATTTAATTCTTAAGCCAAAATCAGGTTAGAAAAGTTCTGCCTCTAAATGTGTATATGGTGAATATAAATAGCTAATAGTGTAAACTGTATATTTATCAGTAAATAAAAGTTTCTAAAAGGAATGTGTACTACTTTTTGAGAATTTCCTAGGTCTTGAATATAGGTTGGTCAAAGGTAATATTAACCTCAAATTCGGACTTCTAAGGAAATTTGAAACCATTAAACGCTTTACACGTCAAGAACGCGTTTATAGGTAAAAAAGCAGTTTGCTTCGAATGCCTGGAATCACATAGAGGATGGAAGCCTTAAACTGGTAGAGGTGGAACTATATCTTTTTTTGACATAGATACAAGACAAGACTTTGCTGACACATTTAACAAGAAGAGGATAGAAGTGTTTAACCACTAACCATAACTTTTTCTAAAAGTTTCAAATCGATATTTTAACAGACAGTAATGTTTTCCATTTTAACACATCTCGACCTAAACAGTTTCTATACAGAACTAAACTTAAATTGATATCTAGTTTAAAATAAATCTTATAGCTTTTTTCCACATTTTTACTCCTACATCTTACCTTCCACCTTACACGTTCCACCTTCTACCCTCCACTTTTCACCATTCGCCATTCGCCATTCACCATTCACCATTCACCATTCTCCATTCACCATTCACCATTCACCATTCACCATTCACCATTCACCATTCACCATTCACCATTCACCATTCACCATTCACCATTCACCATTCACCATTCACGATTCACGATTCACCATTCATCATTCACCATTCACCATTCACCATTCACCATTCACCATTCACCATTCACCATTCACCATTCACCATTCACCATTCACCATTCACCATTCACCATTCACCATTCCGCCTTCCGCCTTTCGCCTTTCGCTTTCCGCCTTCCGCCTTTCGCCTTCCGCCTTTCGCCTTTCGCCTTCGCCTTCGCACGCCTACGCCCTTACGCCTTACGCCCACGCCCACGCCTTACGCCTTCACGCCTTACGCCCACGCCTTACGCCTTACGCCTTACGCCCACGCCTTACGCCTTACGCCTTACGCCTTACGCCTTACGCCACGCCTTACGCCCTTACGCCTTACGCCCACGCCTTACGCCTTACGCCTTACGCCCACGCCCACGCCTTACGCCTTACGCCTTACGCCTTACGCCCACGCCTTACGCCTTACGCCCACGCCTTACGCCTTACGCCTTACGCCTTACGCCCTTACGCCCTTACGCCTTACGCCTTACGCCCACGCCTTACGCCCACGCCCTTACGCCACGCCTTACGCCTACGCCTTACGCCTTACGCCTTACGCCCACGCCTTACGCCGCTTACGCCTTACGCCCACGCCTTACGCCTTCACGCCTTACGCCCACGCCTTACGCCTTACGCCTTACGCCTTACGCCTTACGCCTTACGCCTTACGCCCACGCCTTACGCCCCTTACGCCTTACGCCCACGCCTTACGCCTACCGCCTTACGCCTTACGCCTTACGCCCTTACGCCTTACGCCTTACGCCTTACGCCCGCCTTACGCCCTTACGCCTTACGCCCACGCCTTACGCCGACGCCCTTACGCCCTTACGCCTTACGCCCACGCCCACGCCTTACGCCTTACGCCTTACGCCTTACGCCTTACGCCCACGCCTTACGCCTTACGCCTTACGCCTTACGCCCTTACGCCCACGCCTTCACGCCTTACGCCTTACGCCACGCCTTACGCCCACGCCTTACGCCTTACGCCTTCCACGCCTTACGCCTTACGCCTTACGCCCACGCCACGCCTTACGCCTTACGCCTTACGCCTTCACGCCCTACGCCTTACGCCTTACGCCTTACCACGCCTTACGCCTTACGCCTTACGCCTACGCCTTACGCCTTACGCCTTACGCCTTACGCCTTACGCCTTACGCCTACGCCTTACGCCTACGCCTTACGCCTTACGCCTTCGCCTTACGCCTTACGCCTTACGCCTTACGCCTTACGCCTTTCGCCTTTCGCCTTTCGCTTTACGCCTTCGCCTTTACGCCTTACGCTCCCTACGCCTTTCGCCTTACGCTTCGCCTTACGCCTTTCGCCTTTCCTTACGCCTTACGCTTCATCCATTTCGCCTTTCGCCTTACGCCTTACGCCTTACGCCTTCACCTTACGCCTTACTACGCCTTACGCCTTACGCCTTTCGCCTTACGCCTTACGTCTTACGCCTTACGCCTTTCACCTTTCGCCTTATCGCTTTCGCCTTTCTTACCCTTTCGCCTTTCGACCTTTCCCTTCACCCTCTTCACCCTTTCACCTTTCCCTTTCATTTTCCTTCCTTTCACCTTTCGCCTTTCACCTTTCACCTTTCCCTTTCACCTTTCACCTTTCACCTTTCACCTTTTCACCTTTCACCTTTCACCTTTCACCTTTCACCTTTCACCTTTCACCTTTCACCTTTCACCTTTCACCTTTCACCTTTCACCTTTCACCTTTCACCTTTCACCTTTCAGCTTTCACCTTTCACCTTTCACCTTTCTCCTTTCTCATTTTTTCTTTCTTTTTTCCCCTTTCTCCTTTCACCTTTCACCTTTCACCTATCACCTATCACCTATCACCTTTCAATTTTCATCTTCCACCTTTCGCCTTTCACCTTTCACCGTTCGCCTTTCACTTTTCACCTTTCACCTTTCGCCTTTCGCCTTTTACCTTTCACTTTTCACCTTTCACCTTTCACCTTTCACCTTTCACCTTTCACCTTTCACCTTTCACATTTCACATTTCACATTTCACCTTTCACCTTTCTCCTTTTTCCTTTCTCCTTTCCCCTTTCTCCTTTCACCTTTTACCTTTTACCTTTTACCTTTTACCTATCACCTATCACCTTCCACTTTTCACCTTCCACCTTTTACCTTTCATCTTTCACCTTTCACCGTTTGCCTTTCGCCTTTCGCCTTTCGCCTTTTACCTTTTACTTTTCACCTTTCACTTTTCACCTTTCACCTTTCACCTTTCACCTTTCACCTTTCACCTTTCACCTTTCACCTTTCACCTTTCACCTTTCACCTTTCACCTTTCACCTTTCACCTTTCACCTTTCAACTTTCACCTTTCACCTTTCACCTTTCACCTTTCACCTTTCACCTTTCACCTTTCACCTTTCACCTTTCACCTTTCACCTTTCACCTTTCACCTTTCACCTTTCACCTTACACCTTACACCTTACACCTTTCACCTTTCACCTTTCACCTTTCACCTTTCACCTTTCACCTTTCACCTTTCACCTTTCACCTTTCACCTTTCACCTTTCACCTTTCACCTTTCACCTTTTACCTTTTACCTTTTACCTTTCACCTTTCACCTTTCACCTTTCACCTTTCACCTTTCACCTTTCACCTTTCACCTTCCACTTTTTACCTTTCATCTTTCTTCTTTCGCCTTTCACCTTTCACCTTTCACCTTTCACCTTTCACTTTTCACCTTTCACCATTCACCTTTCACCATTCACCTTTCACCTTTCACCTTTCACCTTTCACCTTTCACCTTTCACCTTTCACAATTCACCTTTCATCTTTCATCTTTAAACGTTCACGGTTTACCTTTTACCTTCCACCTTCTACTTTCTAGTTTCTGCCTTTATCTCTTCCTTCACCTTCCACCTTCTACCTTTATCTTTAGCTTCCACCTTCCACCCTCCAACTTACAGTTTCCAACTTCTGCGTTCCATTTTCCATCTTCCACCTTCCACCTTCCACCTTCCACTTTCCACCAACTACATTTATACCCTCACACTCTATCTCTTACCTTACAAAAGATAGACTTAAATTGGAATAAACTAAACAATTTTACACTTACAGTGGCTAACAACGAAACAAAGGAGTTTATTGAATTGTTGTTTCAGCTTTGTTTAAAGTGCTATAGAAGCTATAAAATGTAATTAGTATTATAAATATTAAGAAAACTGCAATAGTTACTCTATTTTTTAAGCGTATATTATCGGTTTTAATTATTCTATAAGGCGTTGGAAAAGAACTTTAATGATTTGGTCACAGTATGAAAAATGGGAGGTTTTAATAATGGGTTCTAAATTTTAAAAAATGATAAATAAAGAGTCAGAATATACAATAGATTAAGAGTAACATCAAAATTTAGAGGATTCTGTAGCTGAAACTGATAACTATGAAACTGAGTATGAAATATTGTTGCCAAAAGCAATGTTTGAAAATTTTCAAAAAAATGTAGAAGAAATTATAGAGGATGATACGGAGGTAAATATAAAAGACAATGCGAAGGAAGATTCAGTAAAAAATATGGAGGCAATGTAGAGAAACATAATGATCAATGCGATAATAACTGTTATAATTTGGAAATGGACTTTGAAAAATGGTTACGAGATGTTTTAGTAACAATAGAAGCTATAGAGTATGTGTAAAATAAAAACCTGTATTGCAAAGTAATTGGTAAGACAAACCATACCTTAGGTGATTTTAAATCAAAGTCTCACGACCACGTCGTGTTGTTGAGTTTTCCTTATACGGTGATCTTTAACTCGTTATCCAAGTTTGCCGTTGTACCGGAGTGTGTGCAATCTATGCAGTAAAAATAGAAAACTTTGAATTGAACGATTTCTGCAATGTTCAAGTGTCATATAAAACTTGACAATTTGCTCAATACCAGCAATACGTCAAATTAAATGGACTAGCTAGTGAAGGTGTTGTTGACATACAATTACATCGAGAATTCAAAATACAGCTGATTGCTGAAACATCTAATATATGGGAAGTAAACAATTTTGAAGACTACAGTTGGTGCAATATAAAAATTGAGAGAGATCGAAATATTATTGTTTGGCGTGAGTATGAGTGCTTGGAGCTATTAAATTTGCGAAAATCAATATAGAATAAAATTGAAGAATTAATTTGCAGGGCTTCACAGGTTTTTATGAGTAACTTGTAGACGATGTAACAAATGTAGCTGGAAGAACAACATATAATGAGCTGGTTAACATCGTTTTGAAAAGCAAGACTCCTGTGAGTAATTATTTATTTAATGATTGCAGGAAGGCGAATTATTTGACGTTTTTGGAAATAATTATTTGTGATCCCAACCAATTCCAAAAAGATGTGGGTGTGAGACAATTGCTCAAGCAATTATTTTGAAGATCAGTCATTTCCGATTTTGGATATCGCAGTGAATTTTAGTACAAAACCTGTATATATTTAATAAAATTAAAGTTTTGTTTTACGTATTGTCAAAAATGTTCATGACACATTCAATAAATTTTAATACCTTTATTGCGTTTTTTTTGTTAAAGGGTACTACATTAAAAAATAAGTTAGGTAGTCGAAAGATGGCGTAGTTACAAAATTGTGTTTGCTACGTATTGGCAGAAAATGATGTACGTAATTAGAGGTGCAAAAGTATAGTACTTAAAAGAATGTTACTCCTCAAATTGATCGGTTTAAAAGTGTCTGTTGACTGATGCAGTGGTCTAGAGCGTACTTCTTGAGAATTACTGCTCGTTAATAAAAAAAAACACACGGTAAGTATATATACAATTTGGGGTTAGGTGCCTTTAAGCTAATCTTTAAATTAAAAAATAATCTCTATATTTAACAATACTAAGAGATTTACAGGTACCTATATAGATTAACTAGATGGTCTAGTAGATAGGACATTCAGTTTGCATGCAAGCGGCCCTGGTTCAAACCCCGTTTCAAAACATTTTTTTCTCTAAGGGCTATGTGACGTAGTTATATGAAAATCTATGTACAGGATGGAGCAAAAGTAAATATATACAAAGTAAGTCAAGGATCGTGGCTTAAGAAAAAAATGGTAGACTGTCAAAGTGACCTAAGAAATAAGGCCTTTTGTCAAAATGACGTAAAAAATATCTATATGATAGCAGTAGGAATGATAGCTGTGGCGTCATTGGTAATTGAGTAGGATTGAAAAAAGAGGAGGACGAGGAGGAAGAAAAGGTGCACCAGATATGACCAATCTTACCTACTCAAAGTAATAGCTGTGGTGTCAGTAGTAATTGATTGGAGGAGGGGACGAGAACGAGGAGGAGGGGAATAAAGTGCACCAGATATGGCCAATCTTACCTACTCATATTTCTCAAACTTAAGTGTTGTGAATTAATGAAATATACAAAACAGTCACTTAATACTTTTAGCTTATTTTTGTCATAACATTTTACTCAGTAAAACACCGCCCTACTTATATAATAACATTAGATACAAGACAGATGTTCGTAATATAATATGAGTCGAAAGGATATGCTGACAATCCCTTCACATAAAGTGCAGCTATTTAAACGTACTTTTTCATATAATGCTGAGCATGTTTATAATACCTCCGGTCTACAAAATTATTATACGCCTACGCTTCGAAAACAAATTAAAAAGACATCATTTAAAATACGGTTCTATGTAGATTTCTATTTACTTCTTTTGCATTCCTCATCACATTGCTCGTCGTGTTGGACTATGCCAAGCAACTGCGTATAAGAACAAATATTTCATTTTTGATTTAGGATCAAGCGTAAATGCAAAGGGTTCATTTGTAATTCACCCAAACTTCACCCTTTGTACGCGTATTATATATACATATAAATATTAATGTTAATAATTTGTGTACGTTGTGCAATACAGGTATAATTATTATTATTAGAATCGAGCTTAAGAAAAATAAATTGCTGAATGTTTATAATCAAACAATTGTTTCAGATCCTAAGCTCAAATAAACACTTTTTCTCAATAATGCAAACATGACTAACGTATAATATTTAAAAGCATATACACTACCTTGAATAATTAGTTGGAGTCTTGCAAGAAAATTATGGGTTTTGTTCCATTTTGCTAATTATTCAGGGTTATATCGCGGTTGAATTACAATGGATGTTTCAAATCTAAGTTTTAAAATAGGCAAAAGAAAATTTGATAGCTTTCTGTTTACGTAATCATGTTTAGACCAGCGAAAAGGTATATGAGATAAGAACAAATTTGTTTATTCTAGACTATTCAGTTATATTATTATGAGTAGACTTATTTCTATATTTACAGTGAAAATTGGGTCTTAGAGCAGGTGAGCTTCTGGTTTTCAGTACTGTGCAAAACACCAATTTAGCAAGCAAGAAATTAGGTCAATGACCTTTTTAAAAGGAGTTTGAATTTAATGTATAAAAACCAATATCCTTACCAAACGACTTAATATATTCTAAAAATAATGTAAAACTATTCAATTTATTTGAGAAAAAACTCTCCAAATTTACGAAAAATGAAAAGTTGCCGAAGACGTCGGAATAAATTGTACACCTGTACGAACTACTCTGCCAACCGCAGTTAGTTTGACACTATCGATCCTTTTAAAAGCAGTAAAATGAATGGAAAGTGAAGCGAAGCACATGCGCGGTAATTCGCTTGTATTCTTTCGTCAATGGAATTTACACTTCTCGTCTCTACGCCTGTTTTTTGCAATGTGGGTTACAAATACATGAATTAACTTAAAAATGCTACATAATGATTTTAATTATTCAATGATGAATATCATCCAAAGCTTTGTAGCTGCAATTTCCGGTTGCCTGCTTAACTTAATTAAGATGATTGTGTAAACGATCGGAGTTTTACAATGCAACTAGAGTTGACATCATTTCAGTTTGTGACCTACAGAGACGTCGGTTTTGCATGTTTTGAAATCATAAAGTATAATATAAAACAAGATAAATTTCCTGAAGTTCTGTTTACGTTTTTCAAACGAAATTCATAAAGCGATTTTTGTTGCTTTCAAGCATTCCAATTCATGTTTTATTAAAATTTGGTTTTGTTGTTATAAATTATGTTCAAATTTATACCTCCGTGTCGACTTTTGTTAAAATTTGCGATGTCAGGTGAAACGACACGAAGACACAAATTGTGAGCTAGGTGATGCTGTACTTCCCATAAGGTGTCTGTGTTAAATTTTACAACTTTGCTACTCCTGTCCTGATGAGCCCCAATTAGGGCGAAACGCATCGACAGGATGCCCTCGTGGCTGAATTTGAGTCACTTGCCAATAATTCCTTTTTACTTTATATATATATATATATATATATATATATATTGCTGTTGCAAGGGCCTCACGTTGAAGCACCGCTAAAAGAGTGCTGTGACACCTTCTCTTTGGAGTGGGAGCTAATAGAGTGATGTTACAACGGTACAACAACGGGACATATAAAATTATTATCTTACTATCCTTTTCTTTTGCTTTGCTTGGCTAGCTCAACGGAATTTACAAAATGAAATGAAACAGTAATCTCAAGAAAACATATATACATTCATAAATATTTTTCTTTCATACAAAAGGGTTCATAAAAGCAGTTTATAGCTTAAGCATAAGCATAAAATAATTCGTAGGAATTACTTAATTATTAAAATACTACTTACTTAATCTTTGTTGAAAGGTACACATTCCTCTTTAATTAATAGCTGGTTAACTTGCCTCTCTCTTATTACGACGCTTGTAAGTGTGTTTGACCATAAACGCTTTACAGATATTTATTAAAGGTTAAAAGGCTTCGAACTTCTAACTCAAAATTCTGCAAATTAACAGCTTCACAAATTAGAAAAAATGTGAACTTATTCTAATTTAAAATAGAAAATAATGAAATATTATCAATTAACAAAATAAGAAATACAAAATATTATACTTATGGCTATTTTATAAAGAGCACTTATTCAAATCTTCATTTCATTATTCTCAACGGTATTAGGTCCTTCCTGTTTCTATTTTAAAATTGACGTTCAAATTTCAGAGTACAAGATCATCCATTTTACCATAAATCTCCATTTGACGTTAGTTTGCAAACGTGCATCACCTATTTTCAGTTAATTGTGTAACGCCGATGAAATTGATTACAAATCATTCAAAACGTACTTGTTTCATTTCGTACAGTAATTTAAATTGCTCTTACTTACACATTCGAAGTTTCATGTTAAATGTCAAATACTGTATGCATGCCAAATTAATCTCGTAAAATGAAATGAATCGCCGAGTACTAAATCTTAAATCTTACATGTTACTTCACTTTATAAGAAATCAAACTCGAATGAACCTTGAATGTAGATTACTTCCGCTTATATAAAAAATGTTATCTCTTTATGTCACCGTTCTAGATACACCTAGAAATTAGTCACCTACGTAATGTAATTGTTCGCGAATACAACGACTAATTATCTAATTAGTGTTAAATTTATGATTTGTGTTTTATCGTAAAACGCACTGTTTATTCTTGTCTAATGCACGAAGTTGTCTGCTACTATATCCTTTTTTCGTATAAAGTAGTTGAACTCGCGTTCTCTTATCTCAGTTCCAGTTTATGATTCTTTAATAGTCGCGAGTTTCTTTGTATCGGCATTTACTAATAATGAATTGACTTTTAAAATTTTTTTTAGTAAACGTTACCCATTCGATTCTGAATAAAGGAGGTTCTTAATTAATATTTAAAACTTATAAAGTGTTATTTAATATTATACGCACACGGAAAAATAAATAAAGTATGCGTTTGCTTTCTTTATAGTTTTGCATGAATCTGTATAGTTAACATTTCTACGGATACATATTTTAAAAATTAATGCGTTATTTTCAACAAGGATAAATGTAATTTTTTCTAAACAAAGTTGCGTTAAATTAATACTAATCTGTCATTTACGGCGAATGAAGCGAATATATCTTTATGGTAATAAAATGAAGCATGTCTATTAAGGAAACGACTAATTGTTTACACAATGAAATTCAGTGGCTTTGTATTTAAAATGAAGACTCGTTTTTATTAAGTATAGAAAAATTACTTATACACACGAGAATATGCTTTAAAAGTACATGCAGTCTACTTGGAAATATATTACGTTCTGCATATATATCTACACACAGAACCTTTTTATCACATTATTTTCCCCCAAATTAAAACATTTGTGGCCTAGAATCCTTTTATCTAACCTACTTACGTTAAATTCAAATCGGACATCTTACAATCTATCTTCATTATACGTCTAAACTTTAGTCTTATGTGGTTCACTATCAATACCTCCTAACTTGTTTTCATCACTTGTAGCAATTCTTGACTCTCTTTTTGCCAGTTCAGAACATTCTCCTGTAATAACGATTCTGCTTCATTCTTAACTTTACCTGGACATTCAACAACAATTATTTCCTTTTCTACCTTATCCTCGATTTCACTCTCAAAATAATTTACATTTATGCTGTTAACTCCCTCGTACTCATTCAATTACATCAATCCTTTCCTTTTTTCCTGCTCTTCCAATTCTTTCTCATGTCCTTCACATTTGCATAATTAAATGAATGTTTCGACAAACTAAGCACCATTCCTCCATATTTATACATACGCCATTTTACGGAAAGACTTTATTCTCTAATAGAAATTATCTGAAACGACTAATTAAACTCTGCTTTCGAAATTATTTCATTATTATCTAATATTTTACTACCCTTATTGATTTTACTTTTAAAAAGTGCATTTACAGAAAGTTCCTTTATCTCCTTTTCAACTACTGCAATTATACTATTTTTATTCGTTTCATCAATTATTTCCATCTCGTCAACAATATCTTCGGCGCTCTCCAATAATTCTGAATTTTTTTCTAAATAGGATGCAACTTCCTTTCTAACTTCACTAGGGCGCCTAATACTTATACTCTTATTCCTTCTCAAATTGATTCAGATTCAAACAACCTCGTTCTACCTGTATATGGACTTTCTCGTCGCATTTAATCCTTTCTTCCCCTATAACCATCATTTTATTTTTGGTATCTATTATACCTTTCATCCTACTATAAAATCCATTCCCAGAATGGTATCAACTTTTCGCCTTGGCACTATTAAAAATTCTTGCTCAATCTCAATCCCTCTCAACTTAACTTTCAGAATTATGTTACTATTGATAACAGCAAACTTCTTATTATTCGGCGATACTAATTTATTTATTTTAATAGACATAACTTTGACATTAGCGTCTCTGAAATATCTTTAATAAAACCTTTACCTACTATTGTTGCTTCAGCTCCTGTGTCTAAAAGTAATTTAATCTCTTTTTCGTCTACTTGCAATATTATTATAGATAGTAGATCATTTCTTTCGTTAACTTTTAAATTATCTTCCAAATCCAGTTTTATAGATTCACGCGCATGTTCGTATTTATTAATTTCTATACTTACGTTGTTTGATTTGTCTACTTCTAAAAATCATGCCTACCTGACGTTCCAGGTTGATTGACGATCTCTGCGTATGTCCTCGTATTATTGTTGCTACCATTCATGCTATCTTTTTGTACGTTTGCCATATTTACCCATCCTTAGGTTACGGTTCTATTTTCAATGGTGGGGATTTATCCTTTTCCCTTCCCCCGTCTCTTCTGATGGCATTTCCTCTACTTAAATTATTTCTCTGTGTGTTCCCTCTTTCAAATGATCTGCTATGGTATCGTTCCTGTCCATTATCCTTTCGAACTCCAAAAGCATTCATGGGCTGTCTTCTTGATCTGGTCTTTATCTTCCTTGGTTGACCCATTTCATCGTAACGTTGAAGATACTCCAAAAATACATCTCTATCTACAAAATATTTGTAAGACTATGCATTGCCTTACTTGCGTTTCAAAGTGTTCTGCTAAGTACTATATCATTTGCTTGTCCTCCAAAAGAGGATTAAGTTGTTTGACAACGCTAAATTTCTTGATCGCACACAACTCCTTTGTCAAGCCGGAATCACAACTTTACTTGCCCATAAGTAAATTATTTCTCATTTTAAATTGTTGGTTGTCTCTTCAGAAATGTTTTAAAAATTAAACTCCGAAGTCATTAAACGAACTCGTCTCATTTTCAACCTGTCCAAACCATATTTCTGCACTTCCTTTCAACATGAATCTTACAATATTTAACTTTTTTGTTCATTCCAACTCCCATGTATTAAAATTTTTAGGTTATTTAAAAATATCTTACGGTTAAGTTTATTATTCCCATAAAATTTTGAGTGTTATTCTAACGGAACACTGCTTGGACTCCATCTCATTGGTTCTCCAACATTAATATTTTTAAACCAGTCTTCTAAATTATCATACTTATTCCTCAAGTGAGGTTTTAAGATTTCCCAAACCATTTCTAAGCGTTTTGAATGCAGTTTGCCAACTTTCCTCAATTTCGTTTACTTTTTGATATAGCCTTTAGTTTTTCCACTAATTTCTTTCTCATTTACATCCTGACTCGCCTTTAATAGAACAATTTCACCTATCGCGTTATCTATGTCCTCTTTTGTACCATCTTTACTCGAATTTCAAAGTTTCATTTGTTCAATGGTTTTATTAGTTTCCTTTAGCCTAAAGTTAATTTTTCACTCACCCCTTTATGTTTCTTTTCATACTTTCCACTTTCAAATCTTAAACTTACCCCCAATTTAGCTGTACTCTTCTAATTCCGCTTGTAGCTCCTGAAAATTTTTATCAGATCCCTCAGTCATTTTCTTGATACATTTCTCACCCATTTCTTTTACATTCTCTTTCACTACCTTCATTCCATTTTCACTCATTTCTTTTATACCTTTCTCATGCTTTTCACTCATTTCTTTCATATTTTCCTATTGTTCTTGCATATGTTGATTTAGACTTAATAACAGAGATTTTTTATTCCTGGGTCTCTTCTACACTCTTGGCCTTTGAATTCTCTTTTTTTGCTTCTTCCATATAAACGCTTTCCTGAGAACCAATTTCCACTCCCTCGCCTCTCAAACTTTCTCAAACTTCCTTCATTCTATCAGGCATGCTAGAAACCAATCAGATATTACAAGAAGAAAACTTTCACAAAATTTTACGAAACAAGAAACTCTAATTTTCAGACGACATAATCGAGGTGTAAGTTGAGACGCCGCTAAAAGAGTGGTGTAACACGAGCCTCGCGTTGGAACTCCGCTAAAAGAGTGCTGTGACACCCTCCCTTTGGAGTGAAAGCTAATAGAGTGCTGTGACAACGGTACAGCAATGGGAAATTTGAAATAATTATTTTACCTTCTTCTTCTTTTGCCTTACTTGGCTAGCTCAACGAAATTTATAAAATGAATTAAAACACAGCTATCTCAAGAAAACATTTATACATTCAAAAACATGTTAAAAGGTGCACAATTCTCTTTAATTAGTTGCTGGCTAATTTGCGTATCTTTCATTATCACGCTTGCAAGTGTATTTGGTCAAAAACGTTTTTCAGATATTTTATTAAAGGTATAAAATTTTCGAACGTCGAACTTAAAATTCTCTGCAAATCATCAGTTTCTCAATTAAAAAAAAAATGTGAACTTATTTTAATTTAAAATACAAAGTATTAAAATATTATTAATTAACGTACAAAGAAATCCAAAATTTTAAACTTATCGGTATTTGTTAAAGAGCGCCTATCCTAATCTTCCTTTCATTATGCTCAACGGTATTAAATCCTTCATGGTTTTATTTTAAAATTAACGTTCAAATTCCACCTTATCTTAAATCTTCATTTAACGTTAGTTTAGAAAAGTGCATCTTCTATTTTCAACTAATTGTGGAACGCCGACAAGATTGATTACAAATCATTAAAAACGTATGTGAAAGTACTTTGTTGGTCTTCCACACTTTATCACTAACAGCAAACGATGCTTCTCTCCTTCTCAAATTATACTGTCTACTAGAACGTTCATACGCTACATGTATTTTTGCACGGACAACCTTAAATATTTTAAACAAACCACAACGATCCGTGATATATGTTGGACGGTCACCGGGAATGACATCAATATCGTATTGTGGATTAAAAGCCCTGCTGTAAAATTTGCCATTGATGGCGACATGCCGTCCAAAGACTAAAAAGTTTGGTGTATAACCTGTAACTTCGTGTGTTGGCGAATTTATAGCATATTGAATTTTTGATAGTTCAACACCTCATATATCATGAGTTCTTACAAATTTTTTGTATTTCGTAATTTGAACACAGATTCTTAAATGTATTACTTATTAATTGAGGACCATTATTACAAATGATATACCGGGGGACACCATAAGCAAGGAAAACATTGTTTTCTATAAATTTGCATTCAGCTGGAGTCTGCACTACGAAACGGGTATAACAAAGTAAACTTAGAGAACCAGTCTTCTACTATTAATAAAAATTATGGCCTAACTTGGACCGTGGAAAAGGACCCATGAAGTCTAAAACTATTACTTGAAATGGAAAATTAACCTCCTTTTAGTTTCCCATTAATTCCAAAGAATTAGCATTGGATGCCTTCTGAGCACCGCAGACTAAACTTTTCTACAAAATTTTATTATATCATTACGCATTTTTGGCCAATAAAAGTATCCTTGAATGCGATTCATAGTTTTAAAAATTTCAAAATGAGCTGTGACCGGGGTGGTCATGAAATGAACAAACAACTTCTTCTCCTTGTGATTTAGGAACGAGTCGTTTCCACTCGACAATATTCGATGCTAACGATAATTTAGACGGAAGAAATTTATAGACCAAACTATTTTCTACTTTCCACTGAGGATATTCGGTGGCTGAAGCTAAAATTTTTGACCTTAAGGATATATAACATTTACCTAAATTATCAACCTTTATATCTATTATATCAATAGTTGGATCTACTAAGCTACTAGAGCGACTAAGACAACCTGGGACCACATTAAATTTGCCATTACAATGTACTAATTCGAAAGAATGTTGTCTGAGACGAACAGCCCATCTGGCCAATTTGCCTGTGGTATTCTGTATTTTAGTAAGCTACAACAATGAATAATGGTCTGAAACCACAGTGCAACGTGTACCTTCTATCTTTCTCGGTGATTGAATAATTCCTTTCTGTTCTACTGAGGGACTTGCTTGCGTAAGAGTTCACATGTTCTATTCCATCAACAAACTGAATTAAAACGGCACTTAAACTGATGTCACTTGCGTCACACTCAACAGTAAACGGTAAAGAATAATCTGGTTGAGATAGTAGGAGAGCGGAAACTAACGCTTGTTTCAATAGCGTAAAGGACGACTCTGCATTTTTATTTCAATTAATAGACTGACCCTTTTTTCTTTTCTTTAATAGATCGTTAATAGGAGATAGTAAGGCAAAAAATCTTTAATAAAACGTCTGTACCAACTACACATGCCAATAAATCTTTTATTGTAGGACGGGGGAAATTCAACATAAACGAAACTTTTACGGGGTCTGTCTGAGGAGTGTTAGAGCCTACACTATATATCCTAAGAATTTTAATGATTTTTTAAAAAATTGACACTTCCCTAAGTTAATTGTTAAGTTTACATTTTTTTAAACGATCTTTGACTTCTTGAAGAAGTTTTAAATGTTCTTCGAGCGTTGGGGAACACAGGATCATATCGGCGAGATAACAAAACACGGAAGGTTTAAAACGTGTTCCTAAAATTGCATCAACGAAACGTTGTAACGTTTAAGCGGAATTTCTGAACCCAAATTTATATTGACCTCGCCCAATAATACTGAATACAGCTTTATCTTTAGCTTTTTCAGTAAGGGGAATTTTCCAAAATGATTTTTGTAAATCCAAACAAGAAGTTCTAAATTACTAGAACAGGTGAAATGGCTTGCGTGTTCTAATGAGCTAAAGAACAAAACTACAAGTCCAACCAAAGTAGTAGGGTCGTTAGTGAGGAACCAGACTAAGACAGGTCCCCGAAAGAGGGCAGCGGCTCTTTCGGTACTTAGATTGGCAGAGACCATAGGGGTCGGTATGGCAGTCTAAGACACACTACCGCGATGTGGAAGGCAACGGGAAACCACCACATTATCTCCCAAGTACAAAGCGTACTTAAATTGTAACAAACATGATGGCATTCTCTAGGGTAATAGATTCCGGAGTTAAAATAGTCCCCCATTCGGATCTCCGAAAGGGGACTACTTCGGAGGATGCAATCAGAAAGAAAATTAGAGTCGGGAACATTCTACGAGTCGGAGCGTGGAATGTTAGAAGTATGAAGCAAGTAGGTACGCTAAAGAACCTGAAACTCAAAATAAATAGGTTAGCAGTAGACATAGTAGGGATCAGCAAAGTTCGGTGGCCAGAGGCGGGGAATTTTTGGAGTGGAGACCAGGTTAATTCATACAGGAGCGAAGGAAGGAAATTTGGGTGTGGGGATAGTTATGCGGAAAAAGATAGGATAGTGTGTAGAAAATTACTTACAAAAGAACGAAAGAGTACTAATGATTAGATTAGAATCTAAACCGGTAAACACAGTATTAATACAGGTATACATGCCCACCTCTAGCTACAGTGACGAAAAGGTAGAAACCACCTACAAAGATATCGAAGACATATTAAGAAAAGTAAAAGGACATGAAAATTTAATAATTACGGGGGATTTTATTGCCGTGGTAGGTGAGGGTACGGAAGGAGCGGTAGTAGGTTTATTTGGTTTAGGCACGAGAAACGACAGGGGAAATAGGCTGGTAGAATTTTGCGACAAAAACAATTTAATCATCACAAACACATTATTTCAACATCATGCTAGAAGCCGATATACGTGGAAGATGCCAGGATATATAGGAAGATATCAAATTGATTACATTCTTGTTAGACAACGGTTTAGGAATCAAGTAAAAGACTGTAGAAGCTACCCAGAAGCAGATATAGATACTGACCACAACATCGTAATTATGAAGGCCGCACTTAAATTTAAGAATGTGAAAAAAGAAACGGAAAAAGGCACTTGGACTTAGAGAAACTAAAAGATAAAAATATTCAAGAAAGATTCGAAAAAAAGTCAAATGAATTGCTCAAAGATATCGGGAAAATATCTGATACTAAGGAAGTAGACACAGAATGGAATAACATTAAATCCAGCCTAGACATGGCGGCCAGAGATATTCTGGGGTATACACAAAAAGAAAATAAGAATCCATGGATAACAAAGGATATCCTGAATTTAATAGAAGAAAGACGAAAATACAAAAATAAATCAGACGAAACAGGAAAACAGAGACACAAAGCCATAAAATGGGAAATTATTCGAAAATGCAGGAAAGCTAAAAAACAATGGATTGATGAAAAGTGCAAAGAGATACAAACGAAGATAAAAACAGGAAAGACAGACAAAGCATACAAATTAATTAGAATGAAGTTTAGGGATATAGCAAAAATATAAGGACGCACAAGAAAACGTCATCATAGAAAACGTAGAGAAAGTGGGTAGATGGTAAGAATTTATAGGGAATTTATATGCAGGAGAGAAACTAACTGCATTAGAACAGGAACCAGACATTAAAAATGATGACTTGGGATATCCTATACTTAGAGAGGAGTTTGAATTAGCATTAAAGGGCCTGAAAAATGGTAAGGCGCCGGGTACAGATAAGGTGCAAGCAGAAACTCTAAAAACCGCCGGACAAGCAGTACCAGAACGTCTTTTCCAACTTGTAAGCTATATGTATGAGACAGGCGAGATACACAAAGATTTCAAACGTAGCATCATAGTAACTATACCAAAAAAGAAAGGCGCTGATAGGTGTGAAAATTTTCGAACAATAAGTTTGACAGCACACGTGTCAAAAATATTAACTAGAATTTTGCAAAGACGAATGGAAAAACGGGCTGAAGAAATACTAGGAGAAGACCAATTTGGGTTTAGGCGAAACAGGGGAACATGGGAGGCTATTTTAGCTCTGAAAGTGATAAATAAAAATAAAGAAATAAAGAAAACAATAAAAAAAGGGGAAAGCGTTTATATAGGGTTTGTAGATCTTGGAAAAGCATTCGACAATGTAAATTGGAAAAAAAAGGTTGAAATACTCAAAAAGATTGGAATGACTTATAGGGATAGACGAATAGTACATAGCTTATACAAAGAGCAAACAGCAGTATTAGAATTAGAGCAGGAACGTAGAGAAGTAAACATTAGTAAAAGGGTGAGACAGGGATGTGCCTTATCCCCATTGAATTTTAACTTGTACATAGAAGTGGCAAGGAATACTGTCAAATGCAGGAACACATTTGGAATTACTATGCAGGGACAAAAAATTGATATGCTTAGATTTGCAGATGATATAGCGGTATTAGCGTCTAGCAAGGAAGAGTTAGAAGCTGCTCTTAATGAAATGCAAACGGTTCTAACAGAGAGATACGGTATGAAAATTAACAAAACTAAAACTAAAGTTCTAGTATGCAAAGGTGAAGAAAATAAATCAAAAACAAGAATACAAGTATGTAACACGAACTTACAAGAAGTTAAGGATTTCTGCCACCTAGGAAGCCAAATAACGCAAGATGGAAAAAGCATAAAAGATATAAAACAAAAGTTAGCACAAGATCGTGCTACATTTAACAAGAAAAAGCAACTACTGTGCTCAAAGACCACAAACATAAAGACAAGGAAAAGATTGCTTAAAACATATGTGTGGATCACAGCACTGTACGGCTGTGAAGCCTGGACAGTAAGAGAAGCGGACAAGAAAAAGGTAGAAGCCTTTGAAATGTGGTGCTACAGACGTATGATGAAAATATCATGGACAGACAAAGTTAAGAACGAAGAGGTACTAAAAATGGTAGAAGAAGAAAGAAATATGTGGAAAACGGTAAAAAATAGGAGAGATAGAATGATAGGCCACATACTACGGCATGAAGGAATAGTGCGGAATATATTAGAAGCAGAGATAGGAAAAAAGAGAAGAAGAGGCAGACCTAGGTTAGACTACTGCACACAGATAGTAAAAGATGTATGCTATTAGAGTTTCAGAGAAATGTGTAGGCTAGCCCAGAATAGAAATCAATGGAGGTACGCATCCAATCAATCCCAAGATGGATAAACTAATGACAAAAAAATAACTGTGCTTGAACATGATGATTATTATAAGTAACTACAAGGATTGGTTGGGCAATATTCTCGAATAATGTTAAGTGTGTGAAAGGATTTACTGCCTCTGAAATACAAGCAGTCTGAAACGCAGACAGAAAAACGGTAGCAGCCTTTTGAAATGCTGTGCTTCAAATGTTTGAGGACGATAGCATGGACAGACAAAGATAATAACAAATAGGTTATAGAAGTAGTAGGGGAACAAGGACATCTGGGGAAAAAGAGAAATAGAAGGGCGGAATACGTTCTAAGGCATTTTTGGGGAATAGTATGGAATATATTTCAAGCAGGGATAGGAAAAAAGAGGTAGATGTAGACCTAGACCAGATAGTGATAGATGCAGACTGTGCAAATTTTAGGGAAATCTTTAGGTTAGTTCAGAATAGAAAACAATGAGGGTACGCGTCTAACCAGCTTCAGGACTGAAGACCTAATAATGATGATGATGATGATTCAGTTCCGAGATCTGTTCGTATTTGCTTCATCGGACTATATATTAAAATAAAATTATTTACTAAAGCTGTAGCTATGGTGTTGCTTTTTTGATTGGGGTTGTAATTATTACAATGTGTTTACTTAACTCACATGATATTGTTATAGCGTATATATTTCCTTTATTATATTTTACAAAAAGGCCTATCGTATCGATAGTAGTTATATCGAAACACTTTTGTGGGGTAGGGGTTATTACCATTTCTTCTTTATGTCTAATTTTACTTTTATTAATTTGACATTCCTGACATTTGGCTGTGTATTGTGCCACATCTCGTGATATTACATTCCAATTGTACTGGGTTTTTAATTTTTTCAGTAATCGTTTGTTACCACAGTGTCCTCCAAAGACTGGTTTTTCGTGAAAAAGTTTTAGTAATTGCTTTCGTTGCTCTTCGTTTTGTACATTCGCTGGTTCTGGATATAGTATTACGCATATTTTTCTAAATATTGACGACGCTGCCTTCTTAAATTCATTTACTGTACAGTATTTAAAAATGTTATCCAATGTGAATAATTTAATATTTCGATATCCTACTTCACCAGTTATTTCTTCCAACTGTAGTAGAAATTCCTAGAGTGGAATACTACTCTTAATAAAATAGATCATTTCCTCTGGCTTATATCTTCTATTCTGGCCCAAACGCATACATATATAGTTTGGTGCTGCTCTAAAACTTTCATACGGCACTTTGATTAACGCTGCGTCGTTACATTCTAATTCAAAAAATTTTACCTTGTCCGGTATTATTTCCTTAACTTCTTCCCTATCCTGTATATCTGTATTTACTTCCTTCTGGTTGCACTGTTGCCTGGCCATGGCTCGTGTTACAACCTAATATTTTATGCACATTTGGTTTGGTTGGTATTCATATCTTCTAGATCTTTTATAGTTAATCGCGACAAACAGTCGGCTAGAACATTCCTAGGACCTGGGATATGCCCTATCTCAAAATCGTATTTCAATAAATCTAGCTTCATACGTACTAGCTTTGGTGTAGGGTTTTTCATTGTAAACAGATAAATTAATCCTTTGTGATCTGTGAGAACTCTAAATTTTCTGCCATAAAGATACGGTTTGAAATGTCCGATAGCCCAATGTATGGCTATCATTTCCTTTTTTATCGTACTTTTCTTGATATCCGTTTTCGAAAAAGATTTTGATGCAAATGCTATCGGTAATAAATCTTTGCCAAATTTTTGCTGTAATACTGCTCCACATGCGTTTTACGACGCATCACAAGAAAGTATAAATTCCTTATCAAATCTTGGGTATTTTAGTATGGTTGGCCTTAATAATGTGTTTTTCAGAGTGGCGAACGCTTGAGAACATTCTTCACTCCATACAAAATGTACGTTTTTTCGCATTAGTTTATTTAGGGGTATAGTTATTTCGGCAAAATTAGTGATAAATTTACGATAAAAATTATAAAAAGCTAGAAATCTTTTGACTTCCTTTGCGTTTTTCGGTGTGGGAAAGTTTTTAATAACGTCATGTTTTGATGGATCAGGCTTAACTCCTTGATTTGTTACTTGGTGCGTTAGAAAAGTAACACTTGTTTTAAAAAAATTGCACTTACTAGGGTTTAATTTTAAATTATACTTTCTGCATGTTTCAAAAACTTCTCGTATCGAGTCTAAATAATGTTGCTCTGCAATTCCTATTATTATTAAATCATCCATGTAGATAAATGCTCTTTCTGGTCCAACACCTGCAAATGCTAAAAGGTCTTGAGTCCTAAAGGTGTTCTTGTGAAACGATAGCTTCTATTTTCTGTAAAAAAGCTTGTGATGTCCCTCAATTCTTCTTGAAGTGGTAGCTGATGAAAACCTGATTTGAGATCTTATGTCGAAAAATACTTTGCTCGTCCCAGTTGATCTAAAATGGTGTCAATTCTTGGTAATGGAAATTGATCTGTTGCTGGCTTGTTATTGAGTTTCCTGTAGTCTACGACTAAACGCCATTTCTTATTTCCGTTGCTATCTGGTTTCTTTGGTACTAGTAGAATTGGAATGTTGTATTCCGAAAATGTAGGTTCAATAATTTCATCATTTAACATTTTAGTTATCTGTTTCTGTACCTATGTTCTTTAACTCTCTGGTATTCTGTAGTTGTTTACGTACACTGGTTCGTCATCTCTTAAACGTATTTTTTGCTTATAAAAATTGTTGACTGTAATCCTATCTTCCTTTAATCCAAAAATATCAGGGTATTCAACACATACATTAGTAACTCTATCCCTTATATATTCTGGTATATCTTTATTCAAATCAGCTAAAAGTTCGTCTTTTCGATTCTTACTATTTCCTTTTTTATCTCAAATATTGAATAATGTTGTTACACTTTTTTCTATAGTGTCTTTACTCTACCTTATAGGCGGCAGAGCTTCAATAAATTATGAGGGGTTCCTGTCTAAGGTTTAAGCCCAGGGTAAAGAGTATGAAAAATGGCTTTGAGTATAAAAGGACCCTCTAAAGAAATCTTCCAGTCAGCTAAGCTTTTTCAACTTAGGGCAGAGCTATGAGCCAGGGTCGTAAACTGGTATACGATAACAAAAGAATTTTTAATGGCGCCACCGTATCTTAATAATAGCTATAATAAGAAACAATCCAAAAATAAGATACGGAAATCTTCGAAAAGAAAAAAATCCTTAACGAGCAAAACATAGAATTATAATACTTACTTGTGACTCTGCAAACTGGAATTGGAACAACGAGCTCGTACTATCTGAAAATTTAATCACTTCATAGCATTTTAGAGCTAGGGCTACATTAGAGCCTAGTCACTTGATCACAAAAAAATAAATTCCAAAAAGATTACCTAGTTAAGATTATACCTCAAAAAATTTTTAAACACAATACCAATAATCGATCCTTCTTCACTACAAAAATTTTATAAATATGATTGCTTGCATTTATCAAAAAATTATTGTTGACTTCAATGAAAGAAAGCTTTAAAACAACTTAGTGCACTTTCTATTGATTTACAAAAAATATATATACATCATCTGTACAATTTTACACGTATTGAAGTTTTTTTTAGATATCTACCTTTAATAATGTCTAAGAGTAGTTTCTTATTATTTGTATGAATTTTGCAAGTGCTAATTTATTATAGTTCTTTGAGAGAATTAAAGTGTTTTTGTTAATATTCTAGAACTTGTGTTTGATACCGAAAAAGGATCCTGTTTTGGCTTACATATAATTAATTAAATATATTGACTTTTCTTAAACTGCAGAACTAACAGTCCTAATTAATTTAATTTCTTGAATCAAAGGTCAAAAATACTTATGGTCTGAACTAATCTGTATTTCAATTGTGCTGTCAAAAAAAGACTTAGATTTTATAATGTGACAAACAAACACTAACGTGAGTTATGTATCCCCCAATTTACCTATATAGATTGAATAATAAAATCTAATAGGAATTATTAGAAATTGTTAAATAAAGTATAAGTTCATTGCAACAATGTAATACAAAGATAACCCAGACAGGTTATTAACAGTTCATGAGAACGGATATGGAACTATGCATCTGAGAGGGCAGTGATACTGCAGGTGGCAGGTCACAGACGGTTATCATACCGCGATTACCTAGAAATAAGATTTTTACAATGTAATAAAGTCTAGAATTAAGAGTAAAGAAGACATGAGATCTTCAAGTTTCCACAGCCATGTGAGGGGGCAGGTATTATAAAAAGCCCGGGAGCTCAAGGCCCGGCAGTCAGTCTGAGTACTACAGCTTTTGCATTGTTGTTTACCTAGACTACTCGCCTTATTACAATTAACTAATTATTTTCGATTTAAAGTTATTTTTTTACAGTTATTCAAAATTCTATGTTAATTTCTGTTTTAAGATAAAATAAATTTGTTAAGAGTTTGGAAAAGTTTTTTAAAAACATCGCTTCAAAGACCCGAACCTTAACTCGTGTCACGTGCTTAATTACGAGTACATTTTAATGTAACTTTGTAAATTCAAATAAAGTTATCCTATAGAAATTTCTTTGTGTTCTTAAGAACATTTATGCAATATCCAACTATTAAATTCTGAACAAAAATTACGTGTACCAACTTAAATCACTATATAAAATTTACAAAAAATTATTATTACATTTCCAGTAATGGTTCCGTTAAACGAAAATTGAACTAGAATTGGAGAACACTCACCACAAATAATCCCCTAAACAGCAGCGTTCCTTAACGTTTGTGTGCAGTTACAACAACAACAGGTGCGCGAAGTTCACACGTGTTTTACATTACAGCTTGACTTTTATACAAAACAAAATTTACGGACAATCTTTCAATACTCCATAACAATTAGATTAAAATTTGCGTTTTACTACTTCATAACAGTTAGATTAAAATTTGCGTTTCAATACTCCTTAACAGTTAGACTAAAATTTGCGTTTCAATACTCCATAACAATTAGGTTTAAACTTGCGCGTAGATGATGTTTACTCTCCAGCAACAATAAATCGATTAAACTATAAATTGACATAATAGTATTCGTTGGCACTATGCCACCTGCCTCTGGGACTGCATGTTTTCTAGAAACCTGCTGGCCCACCTTGTCACAAACTTGATTATGCGATCACATTCGTACGATAAATGAAAACTTTAGCCTTGAAGCAAGTTATTACTAGAGCACGCGCAGAAGACCGAATTATTGCACCACATACACAGATAAAAGGAAACCTAAATTCTACTTCGAGTCCATAGACACAGGTGGAGTTCTAAGTAACAAATAGATATTATATTGTTAAAATAGGAATTTGGTATTTTCTGTATAATAAAGGATTTTTGTTAAATAGATATTTAGAACAAAAGCGTACATTAATGAAGCAGGTAATCGTATTCGTTACAATGTTCTAAATTTTCGGTTTTTATATCGCTATAATGTAACTTTACTGTCTCGTCGGTAGTGTTTATCACACGAACGAATCTTGATTTCGAATACGTTAAAATACTAGCAATAAAAACTCCTTTTTTAGGTTCAGTATTTAAAATTAGTTTATCACTATTATCTGAAATTAAATTATTTAAACGCCTAATTACTTCCATTCTAGGTGGAATAAAAAAGAATCTGGTTCTGTTCCAGTTTCTATTGGTATTGTTGACGACGTGAAATTACTTTGAACTGTTAGCGTCCAATCTTTGTAACTGATTTTACCTTGATATCTTACTAAAAAATCTCTACCTATAATTCCATCCACAGGTATTGGAAAAATGTTTAGTACTGTTTGAAATTGCTGTTGAAAATGACTGTTTTCTATTTCTATAGTTCCCGAAGTTAAACCTATTGTACTTAAAGTATTGTTCGTAATGCCTTTGACTTGACAATTCTGTTCGAAAAAAATTTTTTTGGTGTGTGCCGATTTTTTGTTCTTTAATCATACTTATGTCGGCTCCGGTATCCACAATAAGTTTGATTTCATGCTGGTTTGTCATTGATGTCCGTACTGTTATGAAGTTGGATATATGTAAATTAAACGTATATATTTTTATTGTTGGATTGCCCTTTGCAGTTCCGGATGCTGGTGGGCTTGCACGTTTCCCTGATTCTGGATTTCATAACTTCTCACGTACTGAGTGCTCCTATTAAAACTTCGTCCTTTGTTGTTGGAATAATTTTTCTTTTGTGACCTGCATTGTTATTAGGTATTGTGTAATTTCTCCAACTGTTGCATTGAGCGTGATAGTTTCTATTCTGGTCGCGTATACAGTTATTTGCTGCATGCGTAAAGTTTCTACTTAACCTTTACTTACCTTGATAGTAGTTATAAGTAGAGCTAGAGTGTTTGTTTCTTGGTGCATTTGTTGACTTGGAATATAACACTGTCGTATTGTTTCTGTCGTTTGCTGACGTAATGTTTATATATTTGGTGATCGCATCTTCCACGTTGGAGAAAGTACCTGCTTGCATGACCAATTTAACATCATGATATATTGCGTTCTCAATCATGCTCCTTACAACGTGTTTGATCGCATGACTTCCTGCAACTTCACTGGGGGTGCCTTCTGAAATGTAGGCTCTTCTTAGTTGCGATGCTAACTCATCCAATTCACTGGCATACTGTGTATTTGTTTTTCCGTGCTGGCCTAATTGCATAACCTTATAGTAAACTAAATCTGAATTTTCTGGTTTAATTTCTTTCTTTAATTTTAAAACAATGGTATTAAAATCATCTTCATCATCATCATTAGGTCTTCAGTCCTAGAACTGGTTAGACGCGTACCATCATTGTTCCCTATTCTGAACTAACCTACAGATTTCCCTGAAATATGCACAGTTTGCATCTATAACTGTCTGATCTAGGTCTACATCTACCTCTTTTTCCTATCTCTGCTTGTAATATATCACATACTATTCCCCAAAAATGCCTTATAACGTATTCCGCCCTACTATTTCTCTTTTTCCCCAGATATCCTTGTTCCCCTACTATTTCTGTAACTTATTTGTTATTATCTTTGTCTGTCCATGCTATCGTCCTCATACATCTGAAGCACAGCATTTCAAAAGGCTGCTACCGTTTTTCTGTCTGCGTTTCAGACTGCCCGTATTTCCTAGGCATACTGTGCTGTGCTCCACACATATGATTTCAACAATTTTCTTCTTATTCTATGTTTGTTGTCTTTCCTCATAGGCGCCGTTCTTTCTTGTTAGCTGCAGTTCGATCACTTTCTATTGTTTTACAGTTACATGCCTTATTTCTCCTACCTTCAATGGTTGTGAAGGAGGTAAGCAGCCTGTGGCTGCCAAGTTCCCCCAACACTTAACCATTTGGCGATTTAATATATTTTCCAATTTATCTTTTCGCACAGTCAACATTAGTTGCAGGTATTTCGCAACCAACAACTAGTTGTTTATACTAATCATCAGATTTATCTGCGCTTATTTTTTCGTCATTAGGTTTTCCGTCTCAAAACTGGTTGGACACGCACCTGCACTTATTTATATTCTGAGCTAGCCTACCTAGTTCCTAAAATTCTCACACAGCATGTGTATTCAGCTCGTTCCTTTCTATTGTTTTCTAATTTTATACCCTATTTTACCGAGATTCAGTGAAGGAGGTTAAGCAACCTGTGGCTACCAAGATCCCCCAACACTTAGACATTTTTCCGATATAATGGTTTTCCAGTAAATCCTTTCACACACTTAACATTATTCGAGAATATTGCCCAACCAATTCTTGTAGTTACTTATAATAATCATGATGTTTAAGCACAGTTATCTTTTCGTCATTAGTTTACCCATCTTGGGATTGGTTGGATGCGTACCTCCATTGATTTCTATTCTGGGCTAGCCTACATCTCCTGAAACCTCTACAGCCTACATCTTTTACTATCTGTGTGCAGTAGTCTAATCTAGGTCTGCCTCTTCTTCTCTTTTTTCCTATCTCTGCTTCTAATATATTCCGCACTATTCCCTCATGCCGTAGTATGTGGCCTATCATCCTATCTCTCCTATTTTTTACCGTTTTCCACATATTTCTTTCTTCCCCTACCATTTTTAGTACCTCTTCGTTCTTAACTTTGTCTGTCCATGATATCTTCATCATACGCCTGTAGCACCACATTTCAAAGGCTTCTACCTTTTCTTGTCCGCTTCTCCTATTGTCCAGGCTTCACAGCCGTACAGTGCTGTGCTCCACACATATGTTTTAAGCAATCTTTTCCTTGTTTCTATGTTTGTGGTCTTTGAGCACAGTAGTTGCTTTTTCTTGTTAAATGTAGCACGACCTTGTGCTAATCTTTGTTTTATATCTTTTGTGCTTTTCCCATCTTGCGTTATTTGGCTTCCGAGGTAGCAGAAATCCTTAACCTCTTGTAAGTTCGTGTTAGATACTTGTATTCTTGTTTTTGATTTATTTTCCCCACCTTTGCAAACTAGAACTTTAGTTTTAGTTTTGTTAATTTTCATACCATATCTCTCTGTCAGAACCGTTTCCATTTCATTAAGAGCAGCTTCTAACTCTTCCTTGCTAGACGCTAATACCGCTATATCATCTGCAAATCTAAGCATATCAATTTTTTGTCCCTGCATAGTAATTCCAAATGTCTTCCTGCATTTGACAGTATTCATTGCCTCTTCTATGTACAAGTTAAAGATCAATGGGGATAGGGCACATCCCTGTCTCACCCCTTTCCTAATGTTTACTTCTGTACGTTCCTGCTCTAATTCTATTACTGCTGTTTGCTCTTTGTATAAGCTATGTACTATTCGTCTATCCCTATAACTCATTCCAATCTTTTTGAGTATTTCAAACATTTTTTTCCAATTTACATTGTCGAATGCTTTTTCCAGATCTACAAACCCTATATACATGCTTTCCCCTTTTTCTATTGTTTTCTCCATTATCACTCTCAGAGCTAAAATAGCCTCCCGCGTTCCCCTGTTTCGCCTAAACCCAAATTGGTCTTCTCCTAGTATTTCTTCAGCTCGTTTTTCCATTCGTCTTTGCACAATTCTAGTTAATATTTTTGACACGTGTCAAACTTATTGTTCGAAAATTTTCACATCTATCCGCGCCTTTCTTTTTTGGTATAGTTACTATGATGCTACGTTTGAAATCTTTGGGTATCTCGCCTGTCTCATACATATAGCTTACAAGTTGGAAGAGACGTTCTGTTACTGCTTGTCCAGCGGCCTTTAGAGTTTCTGCTTGCACCTTATCTGTACCCGGCGCCTTACCATTTTTCAGACTCTTTAATGCTAATTCAAACTCGTCTCGAAGTATAGGATATCCCAAGTCATCATTTTCAATGTCTGATTCCTGTTCTAATGCAGTTAGTTCCTCTCCTGCATATAAATTCTCTATATATTCTTGCCATCTACTCACTTTCTCTACGTTTTCTATAATGACGTTTCCATGTGCGTCCCTTATATTTTTACTATACGGTTTTATATCCCTAAAATTCATTCTAATTAATTTGTATGCTTCGTCTGTCTTTCCTATTTCCTTCTTAGTTTGTACCTCTTTGCACTTTTCATCAATCCATTGTTCTTTAGCTTTCCTGCATTTTCGAATAATTTCCCATTTTATGGCTTTGTATCTTTGTTTTCCTGTTTCGTCTGATTTATTTTTGTATTTTCGCCTTTCTTCTATTAAATTCACGATATCCTTTGTTATCCATGGTTTCTTATTTTCTTTTTGTGTATACCCCAGAATATCTCTGGCCGCCATGTCTAGGCTGGATTTAATTTTATTCCATTCTATTTCTACTTCCTTAGTTTCAGATATTTTCCCGATACCATTCAGCAATTCATTTGACTTTTTTTCGAATCTTACTTGAATATCTTTATCTTTTAGTTTCTCTAAGTCCAAGTGCCTTTTTCCGTTCCTTTTTTTCAGATTTTTAAATTTAAGTGCGGCCTTCATAATTACGATGTTGTGGTCCGTATCTATATCTGCTTCTGGGTAGCTTCTACAGTCTTTACTTGATTCCTAAACCGTTGTCTAACAAGAATGTAATCTATTTGATATCTTCCTATATCTCCTGGCATCTTCCACGTATATCGTCTTCTAGCATGATGTTGAAATAATGTGTTTGTGATGATTAAATTGTTCTTGTCGCAAAATTCTACCAGCCTATTTCCCTGTCGTTTCTCGTGCCTAAACCAAATAAACCTACTACCGCTCCTTCCCTACCCTCACCTACCACGGCATTAAAATCCCCGTAATTATTAAATTTTCATGTCCTTTTACGTATCTTAATATGTCTTCGATATCTTTGTAGATGGCTTCTACCTCTTCGTCACTGTAGCTAGAGGTGGGCATGTATACTTGTATTATTACTGTGTTTACCGGTTTAGATTCTAATCTAACCATGAGTACTCTTTCGTTCTTTTGTAAGTAATTTTCTACACAGTATCCTATCTTTTCCGCATAACTATCCCCACACCCAAATTTCCTTCCTCTGCTCCTGTATGAATTACCCTGAAGTCTCCACTCCAAAATCCCTGCCTCTGGCCACCGAACTTCGCTGATCCCTACTATGTCTAGTGATAACCTATTCATTTCGATTTTAGGTTCTCTAGCTTACCTACTTGCTTGATACTTCTAACATTCCACGCTCCGACTCGCAGAATGTTCCCTACTCTTATTTTTAACTTTCCGATCGCATCCTCCGAAGTAGTCCCTCCCGGAGATCCGAATGGGGACTATTTTAACTCCGGAATCTTTTACCCCAGAGAATGCCATCATGTTTGTATCAATTTAAGTACGCTGTGTACTTGGGAGATTAATGTGGTGGTTTCCCGTTGCCTTCCACATCGCGGTAGTGTGTCTTAGACTGCCATACCGACCCCTATGGTCTCTGCCAATCTAAGTACCGAAAGAGCCGCTGCCCTCTTTCGGGGACCTGTCTTAGTCTGGTTCCTCACTAACGACCCTACTACTTTGGTTGGACCTGTAGTTTGGCTCTTTAGCTCATTAGAACACGCAAGCCATTTCACCTGTTCTAGTAATTTAGAACTTCGGCAAGGTGCAGGTCCATTCGAAATGGAAAATCATCTTCATTTGAAATTAAATCCCTAGCCTTTCTAGTAAGTTTAAATCTAAGGTATATTGCTGCATTCTTCTCGTTGTCTTTTATCCAAGTTTGTAGCATTTCTATGGAATCCAAAAATGCGGGCGTATTAGCTGACGACTCGTCAAAATTTGAAGACATTATTCGACTCGCAAAATTGAAAAATTGTACTGCGCTCATAGACATGTTTACAGTGGTTTTATTGATTTTGGTTTCTAAAAATTTATGTTTCTCTAAACTTTCTTTACGTATTTTAATTGTGGTTTGAATTTCCGTAATTTTTTGATCTATTCTTGACTTTAATACTCTTACTAAATTTTTTTCTTCATGTGTAAGTTCTTTTTTCTTTAGCTTTTTGGCTCCGGCGTCATGTAATTCCCTTAACCTATGTTCAAAATTAGCTACTTTAGACGATTTACTAACAAAATAGCTGATGCTTTGAAAATTATCGTTATAATCTGCTTCTAATACATCGTAAAACTCTTCAAGTTCTGTCAATAATTCTCGAAAATTTTCCCCTAATGGAAACATATAATGCTCTATATTTATCCTCTTGTCAGACAACAAATCTTCCTGTAATATCGCGAAAAGAGAATCCGTTCGATGCTCGAAAGTTTTCATCAAATTCTTTACATAAATTATCTAATTGTTTTTTAAAACCTACTACTTAACTGTTCGCTTCTAAAACTTAGTCTTAATGAATCAAAATAAATTCTATTTGCTTGTAACTCAGAATATTTGCGCTTATTCAATACTTGGTTTAATCTAGCTTGCGCGTTTTGCTTCCTAAGATTGATTAAATTTGAATCTAATAGATTATCAAATTCTTCTAAACTTTTATACTGCTTATACGACATTCCATAATGAAACTAACCTATTACATTTTAAAATTCTAAAAATGATTTGCTTAATTAACAAATAATTGCTTAGCGATTACATACATTATTACAATGGTACGACACTTTGCGTTACTTTACCTCTTTGCATATTTGTAATTTCAATTTGTTGTCGAATAATTTGCATTTTTGCAGCTCTATTCTGATTACTCAATTTTTTATATTTACTTACTAAAATGTATATAAAACCTATCATAATTAGAACAACTATAGTAATTAATAAATAATCCGATACTTTTAAACCGTTATTTAATTCTTACGTAGCACTATTCGTGCCTACTCCCGCAGCTTGCACAATAATTTCTTTTTGTTTGGACTGCGTGGTGCCCATACTAACAATGAATTCGACAAATTTCTCAAAATAAATATTTCTTAATTCTACAGCGGTATATTGCAATCGGATAACTATTCAGCTTAAAAAACTCTCTGCATACTAATCTAGGCAATTACTTACAGTTTGTCGTGGCGGTGGCATACATAACTTATTAGAATTTCTGATCCATATTCCCTAATGTACTGGAGGCACATACAACGCCTGGTTAATAGATTATGGACTAGCAGACTTCGCAGAATCATTTGGGCTGGCAGGATTGCCATGTAATGTGGTTCGCCTTTGTTAAACTAGATCGCCAACATCGACACACCTATATACTATGTACTTGAGGAAAACACATCTGACTGTATTTATTTATTTAATTTAATTCACAGAGTAACAATAATCTTTCTACGCGTACTACTACTTTACTCTACTCATTCTACACTCTCTATTATAATTATAATTATGATTGTTTTTGTCATGCACTTTACTGAAATATATAACTTTAAGTACGTAATTAGGGAACGCTTACAACTAATAACAATATTACATTAAGTAGTTCTGTAGTTGAGGGTATTGCAGAATGATGTACACAACATTCCTATGTTACTAGGTTAGATTGATTAATAATTGCTCTACAATTGTTACAAGGCTCCTTTTCAAACAACGCGTCCTAGGCCGCCCACAAAGGGGGTCAATGGGGGTCGCCTGACCCCCCTGAATATGTTCTTATGGTTTTTTTTCGTTAGAAATCGCAACACGAAGTGCACCTTCACTAGAGCTTGAAGAAGATTACGATTTCACTATCGGTTATACTATTGTTTAAAAATAAAGTAAACCTAAATGTTGAGATTACACTACAGGTATGCCTATTGTCTAACTATAAATAGACCGACTTTGTATGTCATTTTAAGCAGGAAATGCGAATTAATGCTATTACCTTACAATAGTAACCCTAACCGCCTATAACAAAACTGTTATTTTCATTCTTTAATATCTAAATATCTTTACCCTGAAAGTTTCTATTCAAACGAAATATAAATAAAGGCTTTCATAATGGTTTCTTTCTTATTGTACAGGTTCAGGTACTCTACAACTAAAACTTTGGAATGTTCTACAAATGTCTCATTGTGTTCTATTCTGAGAAAAAATATATTCTTTATCTATAACAGTAAAGTACTTCTATATCTTCAGTGACTTCAGTTTGTATTCAGTGCTTTTCGAATGCGGTGTACTTTTAATTTGTGACTTAGGAAACTTTATCTGACTGTTGAATTAGTAGAAGACGTGTATGTTGATAGATATTAATTGGTCATTTTCCCTGTAGTTATTGTTATCAGTGTTGATAAGTAGTGTAGTTACTGGTTTTTGTTTTTAAAGAAGGCCGAAGATTGCAGTTACAGGCTAGATAGCAGTAAGTACTAATGTACCTAATGCGTGGGAATACATATTTAAAAATAATATTTATTTGCAATTGGGAGATTCTTATTTTTTTTCTTTAAAGTCTATTTGATTAACAAATCTCTTTTTTTGAAGTATCAGAAAAGTGAAGCGTGTTATTTTTTTTCAGAAATTCAGATCTAAGATCAGTAACAATACTAACAATGGATATTAGAAAATTTTTCAAACGAAATGAACTAAAAGAATCATCTAGCATAGGCTGTAGTAGTAGCGGTGCTGGTGCTAATGCTATTTTTGAGTGTAATAGTAAAGTACATAATAGTGTCAATGATCTAAATAAAGCTGGTAGTTCGTCACCTAATACTTTAAAATTTCTCACATGTGAATATGACACCAATCTTTCAACTGATAAGTACATGCTCGATTTGGGCAATTTTGTTAACTCGAATGAAACTTTCCGACGATGTTCGCTTTTCATTATTAACAAATCCTTACAAACCAGATCCTAAATATAATTTCAAGAACGATTCCGAAGAAAGAAGACGTGCTTTTAGATATGACTGGCTTCAACAATACGATTGGCTTGCGTATTCTCCAAAACTCAAAAGCGCACTTTGCAAATATTGCGTAGTTTTTCGGCCAACTGTTAAAAGAGGGGTTCTTGGTTCTTTCATTGTGAAGCCCTTCACAAAATATCATGACTTTGTCGCTTCTGCAAAAGCACATGCTACAACCGAATGGCATCGTGATTCAACTATAAAAGCTTCTAGTTTTACAAAAATTATTGAAGGAAAACGTATATCAATTACCTCTCAAATAAATGAAGCTGAGCGGGATTTGATTGAATCGAATCGCAAAAAACTTATACCAATAACATCCACCGTCATTTTTTGTGGTATGCATGATTGGCCATTACGAGATGATAAAAAAGGTAATTTTGAGGATCTTTTACGATTCAGAATAGAAAGTGGGGATCACATTCTAAACAAGCACTTAAAGTTTTGCAAGAAGAACTCAAAATACACCTCTCACAGAAATCAAAATTAAATAATTTCAATTTGTGGAACATTAATTAGGGAAAAAATTGTGAAAGATGTGAATTTGAGTGAAGCATTTTCAATTCTGGCTGACGAAAGTGCAGATATTGCTGGGGTAGAACAGTTATCACTTGGAGTAAGATTTGTTAGTAATGACAATTCGGTCAGAGAAGAATTTTTAGGCTTTGTAGTCTTTACATCGATGAACGCAGAAGGTATAACTGCTGCAATTTTAAACGCTTGTAATGAATATGGTCTTTGTATGGATAAATTAGTTGGATTAGGGTTTGATGGTTGCTCGACGATGGCAGGTCATGAGCAGGAGTCCAAAACTTATTAAAATAAATATCCAAAAGCGATATATTTTCACTGCGCGTCCCATAGATTAAATTTAGTGATAAATGATTTGAACAAGATTCCGGATATTCAAAATTCGGTAAATACCATTAAAGAAGTAATTACTTTCTTTCGAGATAGTCCATTAAGACGTAGATATGTTTCGAATATTCCACTATTATGTGAAACACGCTGGTCCGCCAAATATAAATCAATGAAGTTGTTTGCGGAACATTTTGGAGATACTATGAACGCTCTGGAAAATTTAGCTCATAACCGTGAAATAAATGCTCTGACAAGAAATAGGGCCAGTCAACTTTTAAATTGCGTTTCTTCGTCGAAATTTATTCTTTGTCTGCATATTATGGCCCAATATTCTATCAAATTGGAACCTGTTTGTAATGCACTGCAGTCTAAAAGTATAAACTTATTTTCCGTTAAACAGCACATAGATGAACTACTCAAACTATTTAAGACACACCGTAGTGATCCTGAACAATATTTTAAAGAGGTTTATAAAAAAAGTGTTGAACATGCCCATGGTTTTGGATTGGAAATTACATTACCACGTATTGCACCAAGACAAACTCATAGGTCTAATTATCATATGAGTAGTGTTGAAGATTACTTTCGAGTAAGCCTTTTTATTCCTTATTTAGATTCTGTTATACAGTCTATTTCCACAAGGTTTCCTGAAGATGCTACGACTTCTTTTTTACTCTCTGGATTACATCCAAATAACTTAAAAGACAACAATATAAAAAGAGCATTGTTAAATAAAAAAGAAGAAATAGCCAGAAGTTACAACATTGATAACTTTTCAGAACAGTTGCAAACGTGGGTTGAACTTTAGCAAAATAGAGAGATTCAAGAAGATACAGACTTTGTACATTAGCTTGATAATGAAGTTCCTTTTTTTCCGGCCATCAAAACTGCGCTGAATATTTTTTGGCATTACCTCCAACTACTGCAACAATAGAAAGGTCATTTAGAACGCTAAAGCGGGTAAAATCGTGGCTTAGATCAAGCATGTCAGGAGATAGATTATCAGGTTTATGCATGCTTAGTGTACATAAGTACATGGTAGGTAAGGAGAAACAAGCATTTATAAATGAAGTCCTAAATAGATTGGGTCAAGACCGAAGAAGATTGATATTTTTATTCAGAAATGATGATGATTAATAAAACGCGAGAACAGTCCTATTCAGCAGTGCCAGTTATAATAGTTTGTTGTACCCTTCTTAGTTCTTAGTCATGTTTGTTTGTGCAACAAATATTAAAGACACTATTTAAAGTGCCGGTTGGATATTTATTTACTATTAATTAATATCTGTGGTTTGTGGACATTTGATTGACAATGTGGCTTTTCTGTTTCCGTTAAATATGGTTGTGTCGTGTCTGTATTTTTACATTTTCTTACGGGCGGTTTATTACGTGTATTGGAATAAGTTCATTCGATTTTCAAATAGTGTGTGTTAATGTAAAATCCAATTTTTTCCATTTGCTACCATGTGCATCATCAAGCCAAAAGAATTGATAGCCTGCTGCACCAGCAATTTGCCAGATTGGTAAGTAACTTTACACTTTATGAAAATTCGATTAATTACAGAATGCTGCATTTATTAAGAAACTATCAATCCTACGTTTTTCTTTCAATTTCAAATACTATAGCCGAAATCTCGAAAGAATGCATTCTCGTCATAGAGTAGAGGAAAATCAAGAATCCGGCCGCCTCATTTCCACCAGAATCCCTCATTTCCACACACATCTGGACCAAATTTACATGTAAAAACCCACTATAAAGTCTTATTTTTTAGGAATCTCCTCCTGCTCTCTCGCTGTGGAACTCCTTATGGATTTTTTTACCCCAACCATTTTGATTACGTCACACCCGCATTCTTTCCACCCGCGAGATAAATCTTTCTCCACATTTTCACACACAAGATAAACCTATCTTTTTTGGTATCAATTAATATTAGATTTTTCTCAGCTACCCAAATCTCTTTAAATTTTTCAGATTGCATCATCCCCAACGGAGCTACCCCAATTTTGAGATTTCTTACCTGTAGCGACTTTTGAGCGTTCTTATAAATTTTTTTATACATGCGATACATTAAGTTAGTCTAGAATTTTATGCAGAATCCGAATCTGAAAACAGATTTAAAATAGGACCACGTCCTGCAAAGTTATACCCCTTTAAAGTCCGGAACCTCTAAATTTCGCTCTTTCCTTTATAGGCAAAACTAACAAATAGTTTTCTTCGTCTAACCAATGCATCTTTTGAGATAAACCTATCTTGTTTGATATCAATTAATATTAGAATTTTCTCAGCTACCCGAATCTCTTTAAAATTTTTAGATTGCATCACCCCCTAGAGAGCTACCCCCATTTTAAGATTTTTTTGCTGGTAGCGATTTATAACCGTCCTTATATTTTTTTTAGTCATGCAATACATCTTGTTAGTCTAGAATTTTATGTAGAATCCGAATCTGTAAATAGATTTAAAATAGGACCACCCCATACCATTTTACACGCACCCTCTAAATTATAACTTTCCTGCAGCTCATATCTAAAAGAAAATCTAAAAACCATTCTTAAAACTTTTTATTACAGACAATTTTTACTAATTCAGTTTAAATTTTGTAAACCACATTTCTAAATACATATTCACAATTTTTTATTCTTAACCTAGAACTTCTCATATCGGCTTATACTTATTAATATTTATTTCTAAATAGAGCACTTTTTCCAAAGACCAACCGGACTCACATGTTTCAAATTCCTCTGATTTTGTTCTTATGGTTTCGCTTAAGACCTCGTACATATTTTCCAGATTACTAGAAGACGTTATAACCACATTTTTTGTGTTAAAGGATTTTACATCGGACTTCTCTTCCCCCATTTTGATGTAAAGGCCGTAGAGTTCGCAGTAGACTTTTACTGCTGTATGTTGTATTCTTTTTTCACTAATTAATCGAATAAATCGCTCTTTCTGCTTCCAAAGAAACTCGGGCACTCCATCGTCGACACTTGCGTTCTTTATGCGATAGCTAGCCATACGGTTGTTAAACGCAGTGCTAACCATTTCTACACCATCGTCGCTAGTAGCGGTAACTGATGCATTTTTATGTCTGTTGCTCCTTAAGTGTGCGGCATACGTAGTTTTTTCCATTTCGAAATCGCATACTTTACACATAATTCGTGGTTGTTTCGTACAAGACTCTTTAACAGCTGGCGGAGCTGAACGTTTACGGCTTAATGACATACCAAGCTGTTTTTCCTTGTGTCGCTGTAAGTTGCTCATTCTCGTAAAAGCAATACCTTACATGTAATTTTCCAATGCTCCACCCGAAGGTACTACATTGGCCAGGAAGCGAGTTTTTTTTACCTGGAAAATTTGGAATTTTGCCGAATCCTTGCTGTTCAAAGCAAGGTAGGGATCTTTAACGTGCGTGACAACACTCACACACGGGACCTCCATTTTACCTCTCATCCGAACGAGGGTGTATTTTTGTGAAAAATGCTCGCCTAACATTTTTCAAGCGGACCGTGTCGGGATTCGAACCCGGGACCTTGGGCGTAGTAGTCACACACATACCACTACGCCACGGAGCCGCCTCGTAAAAGCGATACCGCAAGACCCACAGTTAAAGAACTTTGCTGTAGACGGATGTATAAGCTTAACCTTGGGCGGTGTTACATCACGACATTTGTTCTGGTGCCGTTTGAGAGCATCCTTTCTGGTAAAGTAGACGTGACACGGCTCGCATTTAAAAACGTTTGCAGGTACCATTTTAGTACAAAACAAAATCCGCACTATAAGACTTGACTTGTAAGCGAACTAACTTATAACTAAAGAATTTACTCTAGCGTACCTGCTTTATGTACCCTATAGAATGCAAACCGAATGTTTCCGAAAACAGCCGAACGAAGTTGTGGATTCAGCGGGGAACTAAATGATGTCATAATCCTTGCTACCCGTCCAGTACATTTAGCACCAATGCATGCACCTGTTTCGCATCGTCGATGGTGCGAATGCCGTTAGTAGAAACATGGGAAACGTCTTTCATGTTATACGGATCGCGTGCATATTAAAAATCCAAAAGGGTGGTAGCACATGCACACAAATTGTGTGCAAGACGTGCTGTAGAAGATGCAGTGCTACTATATACAAAAACGTAATAAAAACACTTTGAACCTTTACTAAGGGAATACCAAACTTGTCTACCGAATACTTACTAATAAAGCAATTTAATTTTAAATAACTACTACGTCATATTTTAGGAAATGGTAGGCTTGAATATTTTCTAAATGAATCACCACGCGAATGTATTAAAATTAGCCATTAATTTCCCATTTTTACGACCGTGGTTAATTATAGATTAAAATTTAATTTGTTCACGTTCGAGCTTCCCGTAAACTAACATATTTTATAGTAACAGTGCGCTGTATAATACATGCATACCCCTTCGCCGCGCTACTGCTATTCTTGTAATTGCTAGAAAAAGTCGCTCTCCTTTTTTACTGTTAGGACCGATGCAAAGCACCATTTTATACTTTATTTATAAGTATAGCACATCGCGCACTTTTTCGTCTGATAATTAAATTTTGCTTCTGTAGGCTTTTACACTTTCGCATAGCGGACGGCCGCACGTAATGATTTCTAGAACAGGTAAGTACTCGATATCGCCCAAATAGAGAATTAGATGCTCGATGTCTGTCAACTTCCGATTCCCTCGTAAAAGGTAGAAAAAGCTCGGTCAATCATCCATCTAACTTAAACTTCGACCCGCTCCTGTTCTGAAAATTTCCAAACATTTTTCAAACGACAATGGGTTTAGAATTTTTTAAACCTTCGAGGGATCTATAAGTCGTAATCAATTACACGTTCGAGCTACCCGTAAACTAACAATTCGCTGTATAATACATGCATACCCCTTCTCTGCGCTACTGCTATTCTTGTAGTTGCTTGAAAAAGTCACTCTCCTTTTTTACTGCTAGGACCGATGCAAAGCATCATTCTATACATTCTTTAAAGGTATAGCACATCGCGCACTTTTTTGTCTGATAATTAAATTTTGTTCGTGTAGGCTTTTACACTTTCGCATATTTAAACATCTAATACGATCAATTAACCACTTTCGATTATTCTAACGGGGACCACCATACATTCCACCACATCGTTCTTTTTGAATACAACGGTCCTATGGGCTTCCACACACTAACACCTAACGTATCTTTCCTACTATTTGTTAAACAAAAACTACCGGTATCGCCATGCCCGTATACGGACGTAAGCAGATGCTTGCGGATGTGTACGAGAATATGTAACCATATACATTAATCAGTCTAAGCTATTTTATTTAGTCCGCGAAAACTGCTATTTTTCTAAACCACAATTAATAATGTCCTTTATAGGTTTAGCATTTCTACCATTACCCAATGACTTTAATTTCTTATTTGAGAGAATTCTTATTCTCCCACGCACTGCTGCGTAATTGCATGCCCACCTCTTTTGGGAATATATGCTCGTTATAGGTTGTAGCACCCGCGGTTTTACTTAACTACACTTCGTGAGACCCCTTTAATCTTTTTAATCGTATCTTTCTCGCCTACAATACAGTAGGACTTAACATTACTACCAACAAATTCTAATACTGAACCTCATTAAATACGTCTTTAATTTTCCCTACAACTTTTTTTTGTTGACAAGTGTTATATTGTATTTATTATATGCAGAGTAGTCACTCTTTTAAGATAAATATATTTTGCTAGGTATCAACTAATATTAAATTTTTCTAGGGACCCCAAATCTGTAAATAGATTTTAAATAGAACCACCCCATACAAAGTTATGCGTTTTAAAGACCCAAATCTCTAACTTTTGCTTCTATTTATTTAACACCATTTTTAAAACCTTTTTCGCTACCCAAGACATATGCCTTAGCCAACCATCTCCCGAGAAATCTAAAACCGCCGTGTCCCGCGAATACCACCTGGAGATAACACGTATACTCTGTCAACCAGGATAGAAGCCGGAAGGATTTGGAAGGTGGGAGAAGAACTTAAAAATTATGGAATCTTAAAACTAATATGCACAATAGATTTACAAAATCTATACAAATATAAACAACTATCTTATATCTTTATGCCCCATGCGTAGATTGTTGTACTATTAGGAACGGTGTACCTTTTGTCATCTTCCCTCGATAAACTAATATTATTAATAAGCTGCGTATGCAAATCGTATTCTTTTACTCCGGATACATAGCAGGCAAGTACTCGATACCATCCAAATAAAGAATTGGATGCTTGGTGACTGTTAACATCCGCTTCCCTCGTGTACACCCAGACACATCCCAGTCTATGAGCACCCCTGCGCATGCACACCCCTGCCCATGCGCACCCCTGCGCGTACGCACCCCTGCCCATGCTCGCTGTCCATGCACACCCCTCTCTGTGCGACTGCTATTTCGGGGTAACGTCACAGCCTTTTATAAATAAAGAACAATGTTATATACTATTATAAAATGTTTATTCTAACATTATACATAACAAATTAAAAAATATTTAATGCCAAGCATGGAGTCATTTAAACTTAATTTTAATACAAAGTTATACACAGAAGACAGTCCGTTCTTTATGTTTGTTTGCAGTGGTTTTAATTTTATCTAATTTTATTCGCAGCTTAAAATTTAAATCGGCACCCAAGTCCTCTATCTCCTTTTCTAACCAATAGTTTGATACATAAAGACCGTATAAGTTTTCGAATTGTAAAATGTACCGAAGTTTGCCTCTATATTTAAAGTCTTTGATTCCGCCGACAACCAGATCCATTCCTTCGTGTAATTCTTGCAGCTTGTGACAATCTTTTAATCGCAGCTTTCCCACTATATCCTGCATACGTATCTTGTTAGCTTGATCGACTTCTTCTTGTCGGTATTGGAGGAAATCCTTATTCTCCCACAGACTGTTGCGTAGTTGCATATCCGCCACTTTTGGGAATATATGGCTGTTATAGGTTGTAAGACCCTCGGTTTTAAATGATCCGAAAGGTTCTTTACTAGGTAAATATGCAATGTTTAGCGGAACCCCTTTGCGTGTGGTGTACGCCAAGGTTACGAAACCCGCATTCTTTAGTTCGTTTTTGTTATCTGCCATTTTGATAAATACGTTTTTAGAATAACCTTTTAAAAAGTATACGGATTTAGTACCATCCTTCTCTGCAAGAACACCTACATAACTAAAAGAGTCTTTCTTACTAACCGCAAATGCATACAGCTTGTACAACCCGGATGTATCTAAGTCAGTCCATCGACACATAAAATAATCTTTTAATTCTTCCTCATTTTCTCTAATAAGATGTTCTTTGTCTAACACATCTTTGTAGTGTTCGCGTATTGACGCAGTGTTTTCCATGTAGTCCAATTTTCGTCTTTTTGCATCCATTTCCTCTAATTCCAGTTGTCTTTTCCTTCCACTTACAGCGTATGGCATACATAATGGGGCGATTTCCTTTAGCGTAAACGGATAGAGTTTACTACCAATATTTGCGCGTTGTCGTACAACCTCTGGGCGAATGTTAGGGTGTATTTATCAATCCCAATTCCGAAATGACTATTTCTTTTGGAATTGTAGAATATGGTGTTGCAGATTGTGTAAAATATGTACTACCTGCTTTAATGTAGCACTTGTGTATGATTTTTTTTTATCTTGGCTGTCTTCCTCCTCTACTATCTCCAAATAATATACGGGTAAATAGTTAAAACTAAAAGCCGAAAGCACATACTTTATCAATGCTTCCCTTTCTTTTGGTTTTTCGAACAACTTAATTTGCAAGACCGTCAATTTCTTTGTATTGCCATTCCCCCAATACACGTACTGTAGTAGGTTATTATACACTAAACAGCAGCTATTTTGTAGCTTGTCCGATAGCTTACTCCACATTTTGGCAAGTGGTACCGAGTACATTGGCGCCTTTAGGAAGTATAATTTACTATCTTCGAATAACGTTAAACAGTCTTTTAAGGATTATACACCCGTTCCGCACTGACATAGCTTCCAATTGCACAGTTGTATATTATCGCTTCCAATCGCTTAATACCATGTTGTTTGGCCAAAGTAGACGCAAATTTTCTCTTAAACGTACATCTGGACAACGTAAAAGTCTAGTATATGATTACCAAGTTGTTTATTAACACCAGGACTTGTTATCTGACACACAAATTTGTTGTATATCTTAATTCTAGCATTGGTTGTTAGCCATGTTAAACAATCAATTCCCACAGTTTTATTGTTATCAACTATAATATTACACTTTTCTTCGTATTCGCCCTTATAGCAAAAGTTATGGTTTGTAGTTAAATAATTACACATCTCCATCTTGCTAAATATACCCGCAAAATCTTGGGTTACATCCATGTCAAAAAGATAGAAATAATCTTTTTCGAGTTCGTCTAATATATCTGGTAGTTCCTCCAATAAAGTTTCCAACTTAACATCTGCTAGTTCCACTTTGTATGGAACACATATAGGATTTTGGAATTTTTTATTAATGCATTCGAGGTCTTCTTTCCCGATAATTTTTTTTTACTCTCTGGCCCATCTTGTTAGTGCTTTCCAGAGAAAACCGAAGCTTAGCTTTAACACCATGCCTAGCGGAAACAAATCGGTCAAACTTTCTTCGTAGATAGCTGTTAAATGCACCACAAATTTCTTTTTTTAGGATAAACATCCTTTTGTTTGCAGATGTTTGTTCGGCGTCAGAAAAGTCGCAAATTTTAACCAACATTATATTGTCACAAAATGGTTCTGTAATTGATGTGTGTAGTCCACCAGTCAGCATCTGTTCGCCTTCGACATAACAAATATTACCAATATCTGTTACCAGATTATTGTTGCACATATTTTCTGTCAACAGCCATAATCCAAATCGCTCATTTGCCGGTTTCACTTTATTCCCAAGAAGTTGAGAAACGTTAATCACCTTGGAGACGCTCATGTTTACCGTTCTAGCTACTATCAAATACTAAATTGAATACGAAAAAATTGTTCTCTTACGTATTCTACAGAGTGGGGACGTATATTGCCGAAGATAGTCGAATATGTTGTTATCCAACCTAAGCCGACACGGATGCGCATCGACATATATCCGGATATATGGATGGATGTGGACTTGTCAGGAGTTAGGTTAGCTGGTGTTGTCCGGTGTTAGGTTAGGTTAGTTGGACTTGTGTGGACTTAGGTTAGATAAAAGGAAAAATTGATAGGTTAGGTCAGCGTCGCGACGCTGACCTAACCTATCAACTCGAAAAAGATTATTTCTATCTTTTTGACATGGATATAACCCAAGATTTTGCGGGTATATTTAGCAAGATGGAGATGTGTAATTATTTAACTACAAACCATAACTTTTGCTATAAGGGCGAATACGAAGAAAAGTGTAATATTATAGTTGATAACAATAAAACTGTGGGAATTGATTGTTTAACATGGCTAACAACCAATGCTAGAATTAAGATATACAACAAATTTGTGTGTCAGATAACAAGTCCTGGTGTTAATAAACAACTTGGTAATCATATACTAGACTTTTTACGTTGTCCAGATGTACGTTTAAGAGAAAAATTTGCGTCTACTTTGGCCAAACAACATGGTATTAAGCGATTGGAAGCGATAATATACAACTGTGCAATTGGAAGCTATGTCAGTGCGGAACGGGTGTATAATCCCTTAAAAGACTGTTTAACGTTATTCGAAGATAGTAAATTATACTTCCTAAAGGCGCCAATGTACTCGGTACCACTTGCCAAAATGTGGAGTAAGCTATCGGACAAGCTACAAAATAGCTGCTGTTTAGTGTATAATAACCTACTACAGTACGTGTATTGGGGGAATGGCAATACAAAGAAATTGACGGTCTTGCAAATTAAGTTGTTCGAAAAACCAAAAGAAAGGGAAGCATTGATAAAGTATGTGCTTTCGGCTTTTAGTTTTAACTATTTACCCGTATATTATTTGGAGATAGTAGAGGAGGAAGACAGCCAAGATAAAAAAAAATCATACACAAGTGCTACATTAAAGCAGGTAGTACATATTTTACACAATCTGCAACACCATATTCTACAATTCCAAAAGAAATAGTCATTTCGGAATTGGGATTGATAAATACACCTAACATTCGCCCAGAGGTTGTACGACAACGCGCAAATATTGGTAGTAAACTCTATCCGTTTACGCTAAAGGAAATCGCCCCATTCTGTATGCCATACGCTGTAAGTGGAAGGAAAAGACAACTGGAATTAGAGGAAATGGATGCAAAAAGACGAAAATTGGACTACATGGAAAACACTGCGTCAATACGCGAACAATACAAAGATGTGTTAGACAAAGAACATCTTATTAGAGAAAATGAGGAAGAATTAAAAGATTATTTTATGTGTCGATGGACTGACTTAGATACATCCGGGTTGTACAAGCTGTATGCATTTGCGGTTAGTAAGAAAGACTCTTTTAGTTATGTAGGCGTTCTTGCAGAAAAGGATGGTACTAAATCCGTATACTTTTTAAAAGGTTATTCTAAAAATGTATTTATCAAAATGGCAGATAACAAAAACGAACTAAAGAATGCGGGTTTCGTAACCTTGGCGTACACCACACGCAAAGGGGTTCCGCTAAACATTGTATATTTACCTAGTAAAGAACCTTTCGGATCATTTAAAACCGAGGGTCTTACAACCTATAACAGCCATATATTCCCAAAAGTGGCGGATATGCAACTACGCAACAGTCTGTGGGAGAATAAGGATTTCCTCCAATACCGACAAGAAGAAGTCGATCAAGCTAACAAGATACGTATGCAGGATATAGTGGGAAAGCTACGATTGAAAGATTGTCACAAGCTGCAAGAATTACACGAAGGAATGGATCTGGTTGTCGGCGGAATCAAAGACTTTAAATATAGAGGCAAACTTCGGTACATTTTACAATTCGAAAACTTATACGGTCTTTATGTATCAAACTATTGGTTAGAAAAAGAGATAGAGGACTTGGGTGCCGATTTAAATTTTAAGCTGCGAATAAAATTAGATAAAATTAAAACCACTGCAAACAAACATAAAGAAAGGACTGTCTTCTGTGTATAACTTTGTATTAGAATTAAGTTTAAATGACTCCATGCTTGGCATTAAATATTTTTAAATTTGTTATGTATAATGTTAGAATAAACATTTTATAATAGTATATAACATAGTTCTTTATTTATAAAAGGCTGTGACGTTACCCCAAAATAGCAGTCGCACAGAGAGGGGTGTGCATGGACAGCGAGCATGGGCAGGGGTGCGCATGGGCAGGGGTGTGCATGCGCAGGGGTGCTCATGGACTGGGATGTGTCTGGGTGTACACGAGGGAAGCGGATGTTAACAGTCACCAAGCATCCAATTCTTTATTTGGATGGTATCGAGTACTTGCCTGCGTATGTATCCGGAGTAAAAGAATACGATTTGCATACGCAGCTTATTAATAAAATTAGTTTATCGAGGGAAGATGACAAAAGGTACATCGTTCCTAATAGTACAACAATCTACGCATGGGGGCATAAAGATATAAGATAGTTGTTTATATTTGTATAGATTTTGTAAATCTATTGTGTATATTAGTTTTAAGATTCCATAATTTTTAAGTTCTTCTCCCACCTTCCAAATCCTTCCGGCTTCTATCCTGGTTGACAGAGTATACGTGTTATCTCCACGTGGTATTCGCGGGACACAGCGGTTTTAGATTTCTCGGGAGATGGTTGGCTAAGGCATATGTCTTGGGTAGCGAAAAAGGTATTAAAAATGGTGTTAAATAAATAGAAGCAAAAGTTAGAGATTTGGGTCTTTAAAACGCATAACTTTGTATGGGGTGGTCCTATTTAAAATCTATTTACAGATTTGGGGTCCCTAGAAAAATTTAATATTAGTTGATGCCTAGAAAAATATATTTATCTTAAAAGAGTGACTACCCTGCATATAATAAATACAATATAACACTTGTCAACAAAAAAAAGTTGTAGGGAAAATTAAAGACGTATTTAATGAGGTTCAGTATTAGAATTTGTTGGTAGTAATGTTAAGTCCTACTGTATTGTAGGCGAGAAAGATACGATTAAAAAGAATAAAGGGGTCTCACGAAGTGTAGTTAAGTAAAACCGCGGGTGCTACAACCTATAACGAGCATATATTTCCAAAAGAGGTGGGCATGCAACTACGCAGCAGTGCGTGGGAGAATAAGAATTCTCTCCAATAAGAAATTAAAGTCATTGGGTAATGGTAGAAATGTTAAACCTATAAAGGACATTATTAATTGTGGTTTAGAAAAATAGCAGTTTTCGCGGACTAAATAAAATAGCTTAGACTGATTAATGTATATGGTTACATATTCTCGTACACATCCGCAAGCATCTGCTTACGTCCGTATACGGGCATGGCGATACCGGTAGTTTTTGTTTAACAAATAGTAGGAAAGATACGTTAGGTGTTAGTGTGTGGAAGCCCATAGGACCGTTGTATTCAAAAAGAACGATGTAGTGGAATGTATGGTGGTCCCCGTTAGAATAATCGAAAGTGGTTAATTGATCGTATTAGATGTTTAAATATGCGAAAGTGTAAAAGCCTACACGAGCAAAATTTAATTATCAGACAAAAAAGTGCGCGATGTGCTATACCTTTAAAGAATGTATAGAATGATGCTTTGCATCGGTCCTAGCAGTAAAAAAGGAGAGTGACTTTTTCAAGCAACTACAAGAATAGCAGTAGCGCAGAGAAGGGGTATGCATGTATTATACAGCGAATTGTTAGTTTACGGGTAGCTCGAACGTGTAATTGATTACGACTTATAGATCCCTCGAAGGTTTAAAAAATTCTAAACCCATTGTCGTTTGAAAAATGTTTAGAAATTGTCAGAACAGAAGCGGGTCGAAGTTTAAGTTAGATGGATGATTGACCGAGTTTTTTCTACCTTTTACGAGGGAATCGGAAGTTGACAGACATCGAGCATCTAATTCTCTATTTGGACACTATCGAGTACTTACCTGTTCTAGAAATCATTACGTGCGGCCGTCCGCTATGCGAAAGTGTAAAAGCCTACAGAAGCAAAATTTAATTATCAGACGAAAAAGTGCGCGATGTGCTATACTTATAAATAAAGTATAAAATGGTGCTTTGCATCGGTCCTAACTGTAAAAAAGGAGAGCGACTTTTTCTAGCAATTACAAGAATAGCAGTAGCGCGGCGAAGGGGTATGCATGTATTATACAGCGCACTGTTACTATAAAATATGTTAGTTTACGGGAAGCTCGAACATGAACAAATTAAATTTTAATCTATAATTAACCGCGGTCGTAAAAATGGGAAATTAATGGCTAATTTTAATACCGCTAAGCATATACTTTCGCTTGGTGATTCATTTAGAAAATATTCAAGCCTACCATTTCCTAAAATATGACGTAGAAGTTATTTAAAATTAAATTGCTTTATTAGTAAGTATTCGGTAGACAACAAGTTTGGTATTCCCTTAGTAAAGGTTTAAAGTGTTTTTATTACGTTTTTGTATATAGTAGCACTGCATCTTCTACAGCACGACTTGCACACAATTTGTGTGCATGTGCTACCACCCTTTTGGATTTTTAATATGCACGCGATCCGTATAACATGGAAGACGTTTCCCATGTTTCTACTAACGGCATTCGCACCATCGACGAAGCGAACCAGGTGCATGCATTGGTGCTAAATGTACTGGACGAGTAGCAAGGATTATGACATCATTTAGTTCCCCGCTGAATCCTCAACTTCGTTCGGCTGTTTTCGGAAACCTTCGGTTTGCATTCTATAGAGTACATAAAGCAGGTACGCTAGAGTAAATTCTTTAGTTATAAGTTAGTTCGCTTACAAGTCAAGTCTTATAGTGCGGATTTTGTTTTGTACTAAAATGGTACCTGCAAACGTTTTTAAATGCGAGCCGTGTCACGTCTACTTTACCAGAAGGGATGCTCTCAAATGGCACCAGAACAAATGTCGTGGTGTAACATCGCCCAGGGTTAAGCTTATACATCCGTCTACAGCAAAGTTCTTTAACTGTGGGTCTTGCGGTATCGCTTTTACGAGAATGGGCAACTTACAGCGACACAAGGAAAAACAACATGGTATGTCATTAAGCCGTAAACGTTCAGCTCCGCCAGCTGTTAAAGGGTCTTGTACGAAACAACCACGAATTATGTGTAAAGTATGCGATTTCGAAATGGAAAAAACTACGTATGCCGCACACTTAAGGAGCAACAGACATAAAAATGCATCAGTTACCGCTACTAGCGACGATGGTGTAAAAATGGTTAGCACTGCGTTTATCAACCGTATGGCTAGCTATCGCATAAAGAACGCAAGTGTCGACGATGGAGTGCCCGAGTTTCTTTGGAAGCAGAAAGAGCGATTTATTCGATTAATTAGTGAAAAAAGAATACAACATACAGCAGTAAAAGTCTACTGCGAACTCTACGGCGTTTACATCAAAATGGGGGAAGAGAAGTCCGATGTAAAATCCTTTAACACAAAAAATGTGGTTGTAACGTCTTCTAGTAATCTGGAAAATATGTACGAGGTCTTAAGCGAAACCATAAGAACAAAATCAGAGGAATTTGAAACATGTGAGTCCGGTTGGTCTTTGGAAAAAGTGCTCTATTTAGAAATAAATATTAATAAGTATAAGCCGATATGAGAAGTTCTAGGTTAAGAATAAAAAATTGTGAATATGTATTTAGAAATGTGGTTTACAAAATTTAAACTGAATTAGTAAAAATTGTCTGTAATAAAAAGTTTTAAGAATGGTTTTTAGATTTTCTTTTAGATATGAGCTGCAGGAAAGTTATAATTTAGAGGGTGCGTGTAAAATGGTATGGGGTGGTCCTATTTTAAATCTATTTACAGATTCGGATTCTACATAAAATTCTAGACTAACAAGATGTATTGCATGACTAAAAAAAATATAAGGACGGTTAGAAATCGCTACCAGCAAAAAAATCTTAAAATGGGGGTAGCTCTCTAGGGGGTGATGCAATCTAAAAATTTTAAAGAGATTCGGGTAGCTGAGAAAATTCTAATATTAATTGATACCAAACAAGGTAGGTTTATCTCGTGGGTGGAAATGTGGAGAAAGATTTATCTCGCAGAGGGTATGTGTGTAATTTTGCAGGGCGTGGTCCTATTTCAAATCTGTTTACAGATTCGAATTCTGCGTAAAATTCTAGACTAAAAAGATGTATCGCATGTAAAAAAAAATTTATAAGAACGCTCAAAAGCCGCTACAGGTAACAAATCTTAAAATGAGGGTAGCTCCCTCGGGGATGACGATATCTAAAAAATTCCTAGAAATTCGTGTAGCTGAGAAAAATCTAATATTAATTGATACCAAACAAGATAGGTTTATCCCAAAAGATGCATTGGTTAGACGAAGAAAACTATTTGTTAGTTTTGCCTATAAAGCAAAGAGCGAAATTTAGAGGTTCCGGACTTTAAAGGGGTATAACTTTGCAGGGCGTGGTCCTATTTTAAATCTGTTTGCAGATTCGGATTCTGCATAAAGTTCTAGACTAATTTAATGTATCGTATGTATAAAAAAATTTATAAGAACGCTCAAAAGTCGCTACAGGTAAGAAATCTTAAAATTGGGGTAGCTCCGTTGGGGATGATGCAATCTGAAAAATTTAAAGAGATTTGGGTAGCTGAGAAAAATCTAATATTAATTGATACTAAACAAGATAGGTTTATCTAGTGCGTGGAAATGTGGAGAAAGATTTATCTTGCGGGTGGAATGAATGCGGGTGTGACGTAATCAAAATGGTTGGGGTAAAATTGCACAAGGAGTTCCACAGGAAGAGAGCAGGAGGAGATTCCTAAAAAATAAGACTTTATAGTGGGTTTTTACATGTAAATTTGGTCCAGATGTGTGTGGAAATGAGGGATTCTGGTGGAAATGAGGCGGCCGGATTCTTGATTTTCCTCTACTTCATAGTTTTCTGAATTAAACACCGACATACTTTTAATGTATATGGCTTTTAAATTCAGTAACCTATGGCGTGAATGCATTCTTTCGTGATTTCAACTATAATATTAAAAAACGCTGCATTATCGATGGTCCTAACTGCTTTTGAGCTACTCTAAGGAAATAAGATTTTATGCCTTACATGACTTTCCAATACGTCCGGTAACGGGGTTGCATTAACAGTGTTCATCCTTTGTGTAACATAACTAATATTTTTGAAAGTAGTCTTGACCCCCTCTACAAATTATTCTGTGGGCGGCCTTGAACGTGTCCGTTTTGTTATCACCATAAGTTAAATAAGAATTCTTTACAATGGTCAGCCAATTATACCAATTATTTTTACAAAATAAATTATTTTTATGTTTCTGACTACTAGTCTTTAAAGAAAAGACATGATGGCGGCTATCATACATCTGCTTCGTTACTCGTTTTTTGTAGATCCCACACAGTTTGGACAATTAACACCTTTTTTACCACAACCATAACAAAATAAGGTTTTGGGAAGTCTACACGTACTAAATATGTGTTCAAAACGCAAACAATTCCAACAAATATCTTTACTTTTTGCTTTGGAGATTTTTAATGGGCCTCTATCTTCAGAATAATGTGTGACATTTCTTAGAGTTTTAGCTTGCGCGGAAATGTAACTATTTTTAAATGTACGTGGTAGAAATTTCTTGCCTTTATTAAAAGAACTATTGGAGTAGATAAAATTTTAACATCTGGTTTCTTTTATATGTTATCTGAAGAATTAAAAATTAAATTTTTATTTACTGACGATGCTTTTTCTAATTTTTTGCACAATTTAACCAAAGTCTGTATGTCTGTAATGTCTAACAAAGCTAAACGTGTAATATAGTCGGGAAGTAATTTGTTCTTTCAAAGTTTGACTAACGAATTCTAATTATCTATTGTATTCCTGACACTCCTACATCACACGAGTGCGCTATCGCTAACAAATTCTACTGCCGAGCTATGTAAGTCTTCTTGACTTACTTCGCGAGCTATCGTTACTCGTTTATCCTTTCTAAAAATAAATACAATTGACCGGACTCACCTGAAAACTAACACCTCACGTATCAAAAGAAACGGGTTGTGGCATATAAGTAGCTGTTCGTATAGGCGGGCTAATGACTGTAAAAGAAGCTAACATTTCAACTTTTCTATCTATTTCCTCATTTTTCACAACTTTTTCAAAAAGATCGGCTTCTAGTACAAGTGCTGTAGCTAGAACCTCATTTTTAAATTCTACGTTCTAATCAAATTGTGTTTCGGGAATTACCATATGTTCTATACGACTAGTAAGATGGACTAATCTTGTCGAGATCCTTTTAAATGTGGGATCTGACAAATTTCCTTCAAATTCTGCTATAATGTCTGGGATAGAATCACTAGAAGACTTTATTTCTCTACATTCGGCCACAAAATTTTCTTAATTTTTCTTTAAATCAATCAAGTAGCCAGGATTTGCAAATTCTTTTGCCAGCTTCTACTCAACATCTTTCGTTTCTCGGAAATTTCCCTATTGTTAAAAATACCTCTATTTCGTAATTTATAAATTAATTAATTTTTCAATAAGTAGTTTACCTTAATAGTTTCTGTCATTTTGGACAACTTTTCTTTACTCAAAAATTTTACAAGAAAAGAACATTTTTCTTCAACAAAGCACATACTTAAATAGTCGATTTATTTTAATCATTAACAGAAGAATTTTGTCTTTTAAATATACGAATGTCGGATAAAAATTTACAATACCCATAAATTTTCTTTCTTGAGAACAAATCTATAATGAGATTAAAGTAAACAGAAGAATTTGAGCCCCACACGTTGCGGCGCTATTTTTTGTATTAAGCTTAGATGTTATTGTAGATTGTTCGACTGTAACTAAAATAATTTCGACTTAGATGGACTAAAAATTACAAGTCGAAACACTGAACCTGGAGTGGTTGCCAAGGAAAAAACAACTCACCTCTACATTCACAAAGGTCACGAAAAAGCTGTAATTTTATCCGTTTAAAATAATGAATTTTGGAATCTTCCGGACTAACTTGGAACTTTATCTTCCGCGGCTGTTTCAAGAGACTATTAGGGAGGTTTATATTAACGGATAATAACACGGCGCCACTACTTTATAAATTTTTATCTCTAACGGAAAAACACTAATAGGAAAAAGTAGAAACCACTTAGTGTATAAACGTTTCTGGGAACAAAAGTTCAGTAGTTGTACACCTAACCTCGTACCAGCAAGAAAAAATAAATATTTGAATCAAAGGGACCGCTATTTGCGCCCTTGGATATCTTATCAAAAATATAAAAAATATATCACCTTCCATTGCTGTACTGGACCTAAATTTTATATACCTCCTAGTTCGGTAAATATGGTTGAAATTGGAGTAACATTCCTTTATTAGATTCAACACATTTTAGATAAAAATTTATGACTGTTAATTCCTCACTCGTAAACACCTCGTGTTGTTTAGAACAACGACAATAAGAGTTTATACCAAAATTTATGCACCTATTATAATTGAAAATTTATCTGTACAAGGTGTAATAGTAAAATTCCTAAATCGCCCCTAATTAGTATTTGGGCCTTTATAAAATTATATTGACAACTCTAGATAGTATCGTAGAAAGCGGATCTGTTATCTTAAATTTACACTAATATTTAAGTGTTTGTTTTTTATTATAATAACAGTACATTAAATTACATGTTCAATGGTTAATCAGATTAAATATTTAATTGAATCTTACTGAGCTTTTATTCAATTCTAAAACCTAATACTTTTATTTAAAATGACCATTTTATGTTCAAATAACCTTCTAAAACTTAAATCATCTATCTTGGACAACAAAGGGGATTTTTAATTCAACACTCACCATCTGTTTTTACGTCATTAAGTATGGCAGCCTTAAAATGGACGGACGAAACCAAATAAAAACTGTATCCCATTAGGGCTTTTTAGCATCAAATTCCACTCAATAATGTGCGGTAGATATTTTTTTGCTTCACCCAAACAATAAGAAAGTTTTTTAATTCAACACTCACCATCTGTTTTTACGTCACTAAATTTGGCCAGACTTCAAATGGACGGAAGAAACCAAATAAGAACTCTATCCCATTAAGGCATCTTAACATCAAATTCCACTACAACGATGTGCGGTAAAAAAATTTTTTTATCCAAATCGCTGCATTAAAACGCCTTCATATAATTGCGGTCGTAGTAATTTTAGACGATAACCATCTTTTACAAATGACGCATATTTTAAAGGTGCCTTCTGGTGGTAAAATTTATTACAATATTGAACTAATTAACATGGCTTCGCACAATTTTATACAACTTTACATAACTCTGTTTAACGGGATATACCTTAGTGTAATTTCATAACTGCGCTGCAAGAAAACGGAAAAATTAGACAAGGTCTGTAAATAAGAAATATACGAACCATTGATTAATATCACCCCAGTTTCCATTGCAACAACATTTAAGGAGGTCGCAAACTTAATGCTATTCTGAAATCAACTTTCCTAGAAATTGAGAAAGACGTCCTTCTTCTACGACAGATAAGCGACGACTAACTAGTTTTTGAACGTAAACGACAAGTGTCGCATAGCACAACAAACAACACCAAGCGTGGCGTTGAACCGTAACTGCCTGGTTTCTGTAGTAACCTTATTTAAACTTGGACAAAATTTAATCGTACATCAACGGTTTTAGGAAAGTGAAACCTTATTTATGAAGGACAACATTATACCGGGTGTTTTGTATTTGTATTCTATTAAATGTTTTACCAAAACTAAAAATTAATGAAACTAAAAATAATTCTAAATTAAAAGGATATAGATGAAGGGGGTTTGGAAAATAAGCATGCTTCACAGTAATTGCAAAAGGTAATAAATAAAGCTTTATAATGCAAACGAAGTGCTATTCTATAGAAATTATTTGCTTTCACGGTAAAACGTGTTTTTAATACACATAATTAGGATTAAAATTGAAGTATTAAATACACGAAATAATTTTTTTATGTACGGTAAGGGCATTTTTATTACAATCGAACAGCTTTTGTATTTCTCTTAAAACGATCGATTTGCAGTCGCATTTAATGCGTATTAAGGTATCTTAAAAATAATTATTTTTACATATATAGCTTACGTTACTTGCTATGTATTTGCAATACGCTTATACCATACAGGGTGATTATTTATATATGCGGAATTTATGTTTTTAATTGACACTTTAATGGATTAATGTGCGCTTGTATTATACAGGATGTAACCATGAATTTACGGAAATTTCTATTTTTTCCGGGTTCTTTTATATTTTAGTTTGTTTTATTTGTAGAACTTAAGTTTCAAATAACTCTCGTGACATATTATCACGTCAATATATACAAATATTTTACTGGCATCCACTGTGCTATTCGGATTCGGTAACACTCTAACTTCTAAATAATTGCGTGCCAATTGTCTCCCACCAACATCTTTAGGAACTGGTTTGTAGAGCAAATAGTTATTTCTAATAACGTCAAATAATTCACCTTGCCGCTATCATTAAATGTTCAATGACTCACACAGTTCCCTCTTTTTAAAAACACGTTAATCAGCTCTTTATCTCTTGTATTTCTAGCTACATTTGCTATATTATCTACATATTTTTCAGAAAAATCTGGAAATCCATTTAATTCTTCCATTTTAAAACTTATTATTTCTTACAAATTTAATAGCTTGAAACACTCTTACTAATTCAAAATGATATTATTTTGGTATTTCTCAATTTTTAAATGGAACCAATTCTTATCTTTAAATTTATTTACCGCCAACACACTTTTATCAGATGTGTCGAAAAACAGCTGTATTTTGAATTCTCGATCTAGTTGTAAGTCAACAAAATCTTCTACACTAACTAGTACATTTAATATGATGTTTTGCGATTCTCGAGGAAATTGTCTAATTTTGAATTCCAACTATAGATTGTATAAATAGTTTCATTCAAGGTATCCCATTTCTGCTGCGAAAAACTTGGATGACGAGTTGAAGATAACTGTATAAAGCCAACCCAACTTCCACGACGTGGTGGAGAGAATTTGGTTTAAAGTCACCTAACGTATAGCTTGTCTTATCAACTACTTTGGGACAATAAGTCCTTATTGACATATATTTTATAACTTCTATTATTTCTAAAACATCTCGTAACCATTCTTCAAACCCCATTTCTAATTTATAATAGTTATTATCACTTTAATCATCATTTTTCACTACATATTGTGTACCGCAATCTTCTTCATGTTGTCTTTTATATTTTCCTCTACATCATCCTCTATATTTTTTACTACATTTTCCTAAAGATTTATTTTAAACTAGAAATCAATTGTAAGTTTTGATCTGTCTAGAAACCTTTTAAGCCGAGATTTTTTATTAAAATGGAAATTGTTACTATCTAATAAAATCTAGAAGTGAAACTTTTAGCAAAAGCTATGATTAGTCGTTAAATACATCTGTCTTCTTCTTGTTAAATGTGTCATCAAAATCTTGTCTTATATCCATGTCAAAGAAAAGATATTGTAACACCTCTTCCTATGTAAAGCGCCAATTCTCTATGTTATTTCAGAAATTCACAACAAACTACTTTTCTATTTTAACCATTTTCTAAGCAGGTGAAGCATTCGAATTCCCATAAGAGTCCGAATCTGCAATTAATTTTATCCTTGACCAACCTCACAATGTAGAGGAACTTCTTTACAGACGATAGTAGTACACACGGAATCTACTTTTACCTTTCATCGGAACGATGGCGTATTTTTGTGAAAATGCTCACCTAACATTTTTCATGTGGACCGTGTTGGGATTCGAACCCGGAATCTTGGGCCTAGTAGTCACACGCATTCCAACTGAGTCACAGAGCTGCCATACGGCGATGCAGCATAATTGTGAGCTTTATGACCCCTATACCAAAATGTACTCGTACATTGTTACGAATACTATCGATAAAAAATCGTTTAACGCGAGAAATGTAATTATCACATCTGGCAGTAATCATGCAAAACGAGTACGAGAACTTTTGCAAGGTTTTGCAACAAAAATCAGAAGAAATTTCAGTACCACGGGCGGGGGTGGTTTTTCAAGAAAGTGATTTACTTGGAAATCAAGATCAACAGGTATAATCTGCTGTGATGGTCAACGTGTATTATACCGTAGATGAGAAAGAAGAATTCTGCAAAACATGAATAAGGATTTAATTGTTAATCTAAAATCAGGTTAGAAAAATTCTGTCTGTAAATGTGTATATGGTGAATATAAATAGCTAATAGTGTCAACTGTATATTTATCAGTAAATAAAAGTTTCTAAAAGGAATGAGAACTACTTTTTGAGAATTTCCTAGGTCTTGAATATAGGTCGGTCAAAGGTAATATTAACTACAAATTCGGACTTCTAAGGAAATTTGAAACCATTAAACGCTTTACACGTCAAGAACGCGTTTATAAGTAAAACAGTAGTTTTTTGGATGTCTGGAATCACATAGAGGATGGAGGCCTTACACTGGAAGAGGTGAATCTATATCTTTCTTTTGACATGGATACAAAACAAGACTTTGCTGACACATTTAACAAGAACAAGATAGACGTGTTTAACTACTAACCATAACTTTTTCTAAAAGTTTCACATCGACATTTTATCAGACAGTAACATTTTTCATTTTAACAAAATATCTCAATCTAAACAGTTTCTATACAGATCTAAACTTAAATTGATTTCTAGTTTAAAATAAATCTTATAGCTCTTTTCACATTTTTACTCCAACATATTACCTTCCACCTTCCATCTTCCACGTTCAACCTTCCGCCTTCTACCTTCCACCTTTCACCATTCACCATTCACCATTCACCATTCACCATTCACCATTCACCATTCACTATTCACCATTCACTAGTCACCATTCACCTCCCGCCAACCACATTCCACCTTTTACTTTTCACCTTTCGCCTTTCACCTTTCACCCCTCGCTTTCACGTTTTAACTTTCGCTTTTCGCCTTTCACCTTTCAGCCTTTTTCTTTCACCTTTCACTTTTCTACTTTCACTTTTCACCTTTCACCTTTCACCTTTCGCCTTTCGCCTTTCGCCTTTCGCCTTTCGCCTTTCGCCTTTCGCCTTTCGCCTTTCGCCTTTCGCCTTTCGCCTTTCGCCTTTCGCCTTTCGCCTTTCGCCTTTCGCATTTCGCCTTTCGCCTTTCGCCTTTCGCTTTTCGCCTTTCGCCTTTCGCTTTTCGCCTTTCGCCTTTTGCCTTTCGCCTTTCGCCTTTCGCCTTTCGCCTTTCGATTTTTGCCTTTCACCTTTCACCTTTCACCTTTCACCTTGCACCTTGCACCTTTCACCTTTCACCTTTCACCTTTCACCTTTCACCTTTCACCTTTCACCTTTCACCTTTCACCTTTCACCTTTCACCTTTCACACCTTCCACATTTCACCTTTCACCTTTCACCTTTCACCTTTCACCTTTCACCTTTCACCTTTCACCTTTCACCTTTCACCTTTCACCTTTCACCTTTCACCTTTCACCTTTCACCTTTCACCTTTCACCTTTCACCTTTCACCTTTCACCTTTCACCTTTCACCTTTCACCTTTCACCTTTTACGTTTCACCTTTTACGTTTCACCTTTCACTTTTCACCTTTCACCTTTCACCTTTCACGTTTCACCTTTCACCATTCACCTGCTACCTTTCACCTTTCGCCTCTCGCATTTCTCCTTTCGCCTTTCGCTATACGCCTTTTGCCTTACGCCTTACATCTTGCGCCTTGTGCCTTGCGCCTTACGCCTTACGCCTTACGACTTACGCCTTTCGCCTTTCTTCCGCTTTTTGCCTTTCGCCTTTCTTTTTTGCCGTTCGTCTTTCACCTTTCGCTTTTGCCTTTCGCATTTCATTCGCATTTTACCTTTCACCTTTCACCTTTCACCTTTCACTTTTTACTTTTTACCTTTTACCTTTTACCTTTTACCTTTTACCTTTTACCTTTTACCTTTTACCTTTTACCTTTTACCTTTTACCTTTTACCTTTTACCTTTTACCTTTTACCTTTTACCTTTTACCTTTTACCTTTTACCTTTTACCTTTTACCTTTTACCTTTTACCTTTTACCTTTTACCTTTTACCTTTTACCTTTTACCTTTTACCTTTTACCTTTTACCTTTTACCTTTTACCTTTTACCTTTTACTTTACACCTTTCACCTTATGCCTTACGCCTTACGCCTTACGTGTTACACCGTACGCGTTATACCTTACGTCTTACGCCTTACGTCTTACGCCTTACGCCTTACGCCTTACGCCTTACGCCTACGTACGCCTTACGCCTTACGCCTTACGCCCTTACGCCACGCCTTACGCCCACGCCTTACGCCTTACGCCTTACGCCATACGCCTTACGCCTTACGCCTTACGCCTTACGCCTTACGCCTTACGTCTTACGCCTTACGCCTTGCGCCTTACGCCTTACGCCGTACGTCTTACGCCTCACGCCTTACGCCTTACGCCTCACGCCTCACGCCTCACGCCTCACGCCTCACGCCTCACGCCTCACGCCTCACGCCTCACGCCTTACGCGCCACGCCTCACGCCTTACGCCTTACGCCTTACGCCTTACGCCTTACGCCTTACGCCTACGCCTACGCCTTACGCCTTACGCCCACGCCTTACGCCTTACGCCTTACGCCTTACGCCACGCCTTACGCCTTACGCCTTACGCCTTACGCCCACGCCTTACGCCTTACGCCCGCCTTACGCCTACGCCTTACGCCGCCTTACGCCTTACGCCTTACGCCTTACGCCTTACGCCACGCCTTACGCCTTACGCCTTACGCCACGCCTTACGCCCACGCCTTACGCCTTACGCCTACGCCCTTACGCCTTACGCCTTACGCCTTACGCCACGCCTTACGCCTTACGCCTTACGCCGCCTTACGCCTTACGCCTTACGCCACGCCTTACGCCCACGCCTTACGCCTTACGCCTTACGCCTTACGCCTCGCCTACCCTTACGCCTTACGCCACGCCTTACGCCTTACGCCTTACGCCTTACGCCCTACGCCTTACGCCTTACGCCCTTACGCCTTACGCCGCCTTACGCCTTACGCCCTTACGCCTACGCCTCACGCTTAGCGCCTTACGCCTTACGCCTTACGCCTTACGCCTTACGCCTACGCCTTAGCCCGCCTTACGCCTTACGCCTTACCGCCCCTTACGCCTTACGCCTTACGCCCGCCACGCCTTGACCTTCGCCTTACGCCTTACGCCCGCCACGCCTTACGCCTTGCTTACGCCTTACGCCTTACGCCTTACGCCTTCGCCTTACGCCTTACGCCTTACGCCGCTTCGCACGCCTTACGCCTTACGCCACGCCTTACGCCCGCCACGCCTTACGCCTTACGCCTTACGCCACGCCTTACGCCTTACGCCTTACGCCACGCCTTACGCCTTACGCCTTACGCCTTACGCCCACGCCTTACGCCTTAGCGCCTTACGCCTTACGCCTTACGCCACGCCTCTACGCCTTACGCCACGCCTTACGCCTTACGCCCACGCCTTACGCCTTACGCCTTCACGCCTTACGCCTTACGCCTTACGCCCTACGCCTTACGCCTTACGCCTTACGCCTTCACGCCTTACGCCTTACGCCTTACGCCTTACGCCTTACGCCTTACGCCTTACGCCTTACGCCCTTACGCCACCTTACGCCTTACGCCTTACGCCTTACGCCTTACGCCTTACGCCTTACGCCGCCACGCCTTACGCCTTACGCCTTACGCCTTACGCCTTACGCCTTCGCCTTACGCCTTACGCCTTACCACTTACGCCTTCGCCTTTACGCTCTTACGCCTTCGCCTTACGCCTTACGCCTACGCCTTACGCCTTACACCTTCCTTCACCTTCGCCTTACGCCTTCCTACGCTTACAGCCTTACCCTTCACGCTCTTAGCCTTACGCCTTACGCCTTACGTACCTTACGCCTTACTTCCTACCTTACGCTTACGTTACCTTTCCTTTCGCTTTCAGCTTTCCCTTTCAGTCCTTATCACCTTTCATCTTTAACCCTTCATTTCTCACTATTCACCATTCACTTCTCACCTACCACCTTTTACTTTTCACCTTTCTCCTTCCACCTTCCACCTTCCACCTTCCACCTTTCACCTTCCACGTTCTACCTTTATCTTTAACTTCATCTTCCACCTTCTACCTTTATCTTTACCTTCACCTTCCACTTTCCACCTTTCAACTTACAGTTACCAACTTTCGCCTTCTATTTTCCAACTTCCATCTTCCACTTTCTACCAACTAAATGTATATCCCCCACTATCCTTTACCTTGCAAAAGATAGACGTAAATTAGAATAAATTAACAAGTTTACTCTTACAGTTGCTATCAACGGAACAAATGAGTTTATTGAATTGTAGTGTCGGCTTTTCTTAAAGTGCTATAGAAGCTATAAAATGTATTTAATATTTTAAATATTAAAAAAACTTTAATAGTTACTTTATTTTTAGGCGTATATTATCGGTGTTAATTATTCTATAAAGCGTTGTAAAAGATCTTTAATGATTTGGTCACAGTATGAAAGGTTGAGGTATAAGCAATGTTATCTAAGCTTTAGAAAATGATGAATGAAGAATCAGAATATACAATAGATTAAGAGTAACCTCAAAATTTAGAGGAATCTGTAGTTAAAAATGATAACTATGAAATGGAGTATGAAAAATTATTGGCAAAAGCAATATTAGAAAATCTTCAGAAAATAAAAAAGACAATATGAAGGAAGATACGGTAGAAAATATGGAGGCAATGTAGAGAAAAATAATAATTAAGCGATAATAACTGTTATAATTTAGAAATGGAGTTTGAAAAATGATTACGAAATGTTTCAGTAACAATAGAAGTTATAGAATATGTCTAAAATTTAAAACACGTATGACAAAGTAGTTGGAAAGACAAACCATATCTTCATCATCATTAGGTCTTCAGTCCTGGAACTGGTTAGACGCGTACCATCATTGTTTCCTATTCTGAACTAACCTACAGATTTCCCTGAAATTTGCACAGTCTGCATCTATCACTATCTGATCTAGGTCCACATTTACCTCTTTTTACCTATCTCTGCTTGTAATATATCCCATACTATTCCTCAAAAATGCTTTAGAACATATTCCGACCTTCTATTTCTCTTTTTCCTCAGATAGCCTTGTTCCAGTACTATTTCTATAACCTATTTGCTATAATCTTTGTTTGTCCGTGCTATAGTCCACATACATATGAAGCACGGCATTTCAAAAGGCTGCTACAGTTTTTCTGTCGGCGTTTCAGACTGCCCGTATTTCATAGGCATACTGTGCTGTGCTCCACACATATGCTTTCAACAATTTTCTTCTTGTTCTATGTTTGTTGTCTTTCCTCATAGGCGCTGTTCTTTCTTGTTAGATGCAGTTATATACCCTTATCTCCGACCTTCAGTGGTTGTGAAGGGGTGTAAGTAGCCTGTGGCTGCCAAGTTCCCCCAACACTTAACCATTTACCGATTTAATATATTTTCCAATATATCTTTTTGCACAGTCAACATTAGTTGCAGATATTTTGCAACCAATAACTAGTTGTTTATACTAATCATCGAATTTATCTGCGCTTATTTTTTCGTCATTAGGTTTTTCGTCTCAAAACCGATTGGACACGTTCCCGCACTTATTTATATTCTAAGCTAGCCTACATAGTTCCCTGAAATTCTCACACAGCATGTGTATACAGCTCGTTCCCCTTCTATTGTTTTCTAATTTTATGCCCTATTTCACCGAGATTCAGTGAAGGGGGTTAAACAACCTGTGGCTACTAAGATCCCCAACACTTAGACGTTTGCCGAAATAATGGTTTTCCAGTAAATCCTTTCACACACTTAACATTATTCGAGAATATTGTCCAACCAATTCTTGTAGTTACTTATAATAATCATCATGTTTAAGCACAGTTATTTTTTCGTCATTAGTATATCCATTTTGGGATTATTTGGATGCATACCTCCATTGATTTCTATTCTGGGCTAGCCTACACATCTCCCTGAAACCCCTACACCCTACATCTTTTACTATCTGTGTGCAGTAGTCTAACCTAGATCTGCCTCTTCTCTTTTTTTCCTACCTCTGCTTCTAATATATTCCGCACTATTCCCTCATGCCGCAGTATGTGGCCTATCATCCTATCTCTCTTATTTTTTACCGTTTTCCACATACTTCTTTCTTTTCCTACCATTTTTAGTACCTCCTTATTCTTAACTATGTCTGTCCATGATATCTTCATCATACGTCTGTAGCACCACATTTCAAAGGCTTCTACCTTTTTCTTGTCCGCTTCTCCTACTGTCCAGGCTTCACAGCCGTACAGTGCTGTGCTCCATACATATGTTTTAAGCAATCTTTTCCTTGTTTTTATGTTTGTTGCCTTTGAACACAGTAACTGCTTTTTCTTGTTAAATGTAGCACGATCTTGTGCTAACTTTTGTTTTATATCTTTTGTGCTTTTTCCATTTTGCGTTATTTGGCTTCCTAGGTGGCAGAAATCCTTAACTTCTTGTAAGTTCGTGTTACATACTTGTATCCTTGTTTTTGATTTATTTTCCCCACCTTTGCATACTAGAACTTTAGTTTTAGTTTTGTTAATTTTCATACCGTATCTCTCTGTTAGAACCGTTTCCATTTCATTAAGAGCAGCTTCTAACTCTTCCTTGCTAGACGCTAATACCACTATATCATCTGCAAATCTAAGCATATCAATTTTTTGTCCCTGCATAGTAATTTCAAATGTCTTCCTGCATTTGACAGTATTCATTGCCTCTTCTATGTACAAGTCAAAATCAATGGGGATAGGGCACATTCCTTGCTCACCCCTTTCCTAATGTTTACTTCTCTACGTTCCTGCTCTAATTCTATTACTGCTGTTTGCTCTTTGTATAAGCTATGTACTATTCGTCTATCCCTATAACTCATTCCAATCTTTTTGAGTATTTCAAAATTTTTTTTTCATTTTCCATTGTCGAATGCTTTTGCCAGATCTACAAACCCTATATACACGCTCTCCCCCTTTTTTATTGTTTTCTCCATTATCACTCTCGAGCTGAAATAGCCTCCCGTGTTCCCCTGTTTCGCCTAAACCCAAATTGGTCTTTTCCTAGTATTTGTTCCGCCCGTTTTTCCATTCGTTTTTGCACAATTCTAGTTAATATTTTTGACACGTGTGCTGTCAAACTTAATGTTCGAAAATTTTCACATCTATCCGCGCCTTTTTTTTTGGTGTAGTTACTATGATGCTACGTTTGAAATCTTTGGGTATCTCGTCTGTTTCATACATATAGTTTACAAGTTGGAAGAGACGTTCTGTTACTGCTTGTCCAGCGGCTTTTAGAGTTTCTGCTTGCACCTTATCTGTACCCGGCGCCTTACCATTTTTCAGACCCTTTAATGCTAATTCAAACTCATCTCTAAGTATAGGATATCTCAAGTCATCATTTTCAATGTCAGATAAATTCTCTATATATTCTTGCCATTACCCATTTTCTCTACGTTTTCTATAATGACGTTTCCTTGTGCGTCCCTTATATTTTTGCACTACGGTTTTATATCCCTAAAATTCATTATAATTAATTTGTATGCTTCGCCTGTCTTTCCTATTTTCATCTTTGTTTGTACCTTTTTGCACTTTTCATCAATCCATTGTTCTTTAGCTTTCCTACATTTTCTAATAATTTCCCAATTCATAGCTTTGTATCTCTGTTTTTCTGTTTCGTCTGATTTATTTCTGTATTTTCGTCTTTCTTCTATTGAATTCAGAATATACTTTGTTAGCCATGGTTTCTTATTTTCTTTTTGTGTATACCCCAGAATACCTCTGGCCGCCATGTCTAAGCTGGATTTAATGTTATTGCATTCTGTTTCTACTTCCTTAGTATCAGATATTTTCCCGATATCTTTAAGCAAATCATTTGACTTCTCTTCGAATCTTTCTTGAATACCTTTATCTTTTAGTTTCTCTAAGTTCAAGTGCCTTTTTCCGTTTCTTTTTTTCAAATTTTTAAATTTTAGTGCGGCCTTCATAATTACGATACTGTGGTCAGTGTCTATATGTGCTTCTGTGTAGCTTCTTTTACTTGATTCCTAAACCGTTGTCTAACAAGGATGTAATCTATTTGATATCTTCCTATATCTCCTGGGATCTTCCACGTATATCGTCTTCTAACATGATGTTGAAATAATGTGTTTGTGATGATTAAATTGTTCTTGTCGCAAAATTCTACCAGCCTATTTCCCCTGTCGTTTCTCGTGCCTAAACCAAATAAACCTACTACCGCTCCTTACCTACCCTCACCTACCACGGCATTAAAATCCCCCCGTAATTATTTAATTTTTATGTCCTTTTACGTATCTTAATATGTATTCGATACCTTTGTAGATGGCTTCTACCTCTTCGTCACTGTAGCTAGAGGTGGGCATGTATACTTGTATTATTACTGTGTAAGGTATAGATTCTAATTTAACCATGAGTACTCTTTGGTTTTTTGTAAGTGATTTTCTACACAGTATCCTATCTTTTACCGCATAACTATCCCCACACCCAAATTTCCTTCCTTTGCTCCTGTATGAATTGCCCTGAGGTCTCCACTCCAAAAATCCCCCGCCTCTGGCCACCGAACTTCGCTGATCCCTACTATGTCTAGTGATAACCTATTCATTTCGATTTTTAGGTTCTCTAGCTTATCTAGTTACTTCATACTTCTAACATTTTACGCTCCGACTCGCAGAATGTTCCTGACTTTTATTTTTAACTTTCCGATCGTATCCTCCGAAGTAGTCCCTTCCCGGAGATCCGAATGGGGGACTATTTTAACTCCGGAACCTTTTACCCCAGAGAATGCCATTATGTTTGTTACAATTTAATTACGCTGTGTACTTGTGAGATAATGTGGTGGTTTCCCGTTGCCTTCCACATCACGGTAGTGTGTCTTAGACTCTATGGTCTCTGCCAATCTAATCATATCTTAGGTGACTTTAAATCAAAGTCTCACCACCACGTCGTGAAGGTTGAGTTTTCCTTATACGGTAGTCTTTAACTCGTTTTCCAAGTTTTTCGCTGTACCGAAGTGCAAACTATGCAGTAAAAATGGGAAACTTTGAATTGAACGATTTCTGCAATTTTTAAGTGTCATTTAAAACTGGACAATTTGCTCAATGCCCGCAATACGTCAGATTAAATGGACTAGCTAGTGAAGATGTTGTTGACATACAATTACATCGGGAATTCAAAATACAGCTGATTACCGAAACATCTAATATATTGCAAGTAAACAATTTTGAAAACTACAGATGGTGCAATTTAAAAATTGAGAGAGATCGAAATATTATTGTTTGGAGTGAGTATGAGTACTTCAAGCTATTAAATTTGCGAAAACTAACATATAATAAAATTGAAGAATTAATTTGTAGGGCCTCACAGTTTTTTATGAATAACTTGTAAACAATGTAACCAATATAGCTGAAAAAACAACATATAAAAAGCGGATTAACACCGTAGTGAAAAGCAATACTTCTGGAATTATTTATTTAATGATAGCAGGAATGCAAATTATTTGACGTCATTGGAAATAATTATTTGTCATCCAAACCAATTCCTAAAAGATGTGGGCGTGGACAATTGCTCAAGCAATTATTTAGAAGATCGGTAATTTTCAATTTCGGTTATCACAGTGAATTCTAGTACAAGATTTGTATATATTTAATAAAATTAAAGTTTTGTTTTACGTATTGTCAAAGATGTTCATGACACATTCAATAATTTTAATACCTTTATTGCGTTTCTTTTAAAAAATAAGTTAGGTAGTCAAAAATTGGCGTAGTTATAAAATGGTTCCGCTACGTATTGGCAGAGACTGATGTACGAAATTGGAGGTGAAAAAGTGGGGTAATTAAAAGAATGTTAATACTTAAATTGTTCGGTCTAAAAGTGTCTGTTGACTGATGCAGTGGTCAAGAGCGTACCTCTTGAGAATTACTGGTACTCGTTAATAAAAAAACACAAGGTAAGTCTATATAAAATTTGGGGTTAGGTGCCTTTAAGTTAATTTTTAAATTAAAAATATAATCTCTACATTTAACAATACTAAAAGATTTACAAGTACCTATATAGATTAACAAGATGGTCTAGTGGATTGTGCATTCGCTTTGCATGCAGGCGGCCCGGGTTTGAACCCCATTTCATAAGAGCTGTGTGACGTAGTTATATGAAAATGTACATACAGGATGGAGCATAAGTGGATATACACAAAGTCAAAGATCGTGACGTGAGAAAAAATGGTAGACTGTCGAAGTGACGTAAGAAAAAAAGGCCAATTGCCAAAGTGACGTAAAAAATTTCCAAATGACAGCAGTCAGAGTGATAGCTGTGGTGTCAGGGGCAATTGAGTAGGGGCGGAGGAAGAGGAGGACAAACAGGAAGAAAAGGTGCACTAGATATGACCAATCTTACCTACTCGGAGTGATAGCTGTGGTGTCACTGGTAATTGATTGGTGGAGGAGGACGAGGACGAGGAGGGGGGGAAGAATGTGCACCAGATATGGCCAATCTTACCTACTCATATTTCTTAAAGTTAAGTGTTTTAAATTAATGAAATATGCAAAACCGTCGCTTAATACATTTAGCTTATTTTTGTCATAACATTTTACTCAGTAAAACACCGCCCTACTTATATAATAACATTAGATACAAGACAGATGTTCATAATATAAATATGAGGCGAAAGGGTATGCTGACAATCCCTTCACATAAAGCGCAACTATTTAAACGTTCTTTTTCATATTCCTCATCCCATTGCTCATAGTGTCGGACTATGCCAATCAACTGCGTATAAGAACAAATATTTGATTTTTGATATAGGATCAAGTGTAAATGCAAAGGGTTCATTTGTAATTCACCCGAACATCCCCCTTTGTGCGCGTATAATATATACATATAAATATTAATGTTAATAGGTTGTGTACGTTGTGCAATGCAGGTATAATTATTATTACTCAATTCAAATTTAAAAAAAAAAGCTGAATGTTTACAATCAAACAATTGTTTCAAATCCTAAGCTCAAATAAACCCTTATTCTTAATAATGCAATCATGACTAACGTATAATATTTAAGAGCATATACACTCCCTTGAAAAATTAATTTGGGTCATGCAATAAAATTATGGGTTTTGTTCCATTTTGCTAATTATTCAGGGTTATATCGCGGTTGAATTACAATGGATTTTTCAAATCTAGGTTTTAAAATAGGCAAAAGAAAATTTGATAGCGTTCTGTATACGTAATCATGTTTAGACTAGCAAAAAGGTTACGAGATAAAAATAAATTTGTTTATTCTAGACTGTTCAGTTATATTATTATGAGTAGACTTTTTTCTATATTTACAGTGAAAATTGGGACTTAGAGCATGTGAGCTTCTGGTTTTCAGTACTGTGCAAAACACCAATTTAGCAAACAAGAAACTAGGTCAATGACATTTTTAAAAGGAGTTTGAATTTAATGTATAAGAACCAATATCCTTACCAAAAAGCTTAATACATTCTAAAAATTATGTGAAACTATTCGATTTATTTGAGAAAAACTCTACAAATTTACGAAAAATGAAAAGTTGCCGAAGACGTCTGAATAAATTGTAGATGTACGAACTACTCACCAAAGCGCAGCCAGACTGACACTATCGACCCTTTTGAAGCAGTAAAATGTAAGGAAAGTGAAACTAGCACATGCGTGGTAATTCACTTGTATCCTTTCGTCAATGTTACACTTCTCGTCTCAAGGCCGGTTTTTTGCAATGTGGGTTACAAATACATATGAATTAACTTAACAATGCTACATAATGATTTTAATTATTCAATGATGAATATCATCAAAAGCTTTGTAGCTGCAATTTTCGGTTGCCTGCTTAACTTGATTAAGATGATTGTGTAAACGATCGGAGTTTTACAATGCAACTAGAGTTGACATCATTTCAGTTTGTGACCTACAGAGACGTCGGTTCTGCATGTTTTGAAAACATAAAGTATAATATAAAACAAGATAAATTTCCTGAAGTTCTGTTTACATTTTTCAAACAAAATTCATAAAGCGATTTTTGTTGCTTTCAAGCATTCCAATTCATGTTTTATTAAAATTTGGTATTGTTGTTATAAATTCATGTTCAAATTTATACCAGTGTAATTCCTGTGCTTGCAGACACTATTGCAAAACATAAATTAGTATATACAAGAACAAAATCTATTTACAACATAACACAATTAATAACTGACATCTAAAACATCTAAATATATACATATTCAAGTGCGTCAAATCAGTTAATGCAAAATGCCACATAAATAATTTATTTACAAGATTAACACACACACCCGCACGCACCCACGTACCCATGCACGCACGCGCCCACGCACGCACGTACGCACACACGCGCACGAGCTTGTGCACGCGTACATGCACACGCACACACACGCGTATACATACACCCATGTATATATATATATATATATATATATATATATATATATATATAGCTGTGATATTATCTGTACGATCGAGCCCCTGCGTTGGGCTGTATAAAATTTTACTATGGAATTGGCCCCACGATTGGGCATACTATAAATTTTACTGTGATATTCGTCTCACGATTTGGGCGTACCATAAATTTTTGATGTGAAATTAGCTTTTCTTATTTTAGGATTAACAAGCCCCTACGATGGGCGTCATAAATTTTGCTATGATATTAGTCCCACGATTGGGCGTAATAAAATTTGCTGTGACATTTGTCCCAGCGTTGGGCCGTCATAAATTTTTCTGTGATCCTAACCCTTAATATTATTATTAAGCCCCACGATTGGGCATGTCATAAATTTGCTGTGATATCCCTCTTGATATTATTTTGATCCCCTATGTTATGAAATGTTAAATTAGGTTTTTACTCCAAATGGATCTTATTGAATCAAATAAAGCAATTCTATAATACACAATATAATGATTGATAATATTTACAACTCTCAAATATTTTCCCTTTTTACAGAATATCTACATATACCAGATTTATGGTTTACTGAAAGCCAGCAAAAATATCTTTTACTTATTCAGGGACCTTCGAACGCTCCCTTTTTTTGTTGACCCTTACAAATACACAATGTGACAAATATTAAATTAAAAACAGTTTTCAATAATTAAGTGTATTAAGATTGCTAACCTGGAATGGGTTCTGTAGTTCCTTCCTAGTCTGTGATCTGCATCTCCTTTCTGTGTCCGCCTTCCTTAATACTGTGCCTGCCCCATAAATTGTTTCCAACTAAAAGCGTACCAAGTCAGAATATCTCCAAATTAGAATACTTTCATTTTTAAACAATCTCCAAAATTAAAGGCGTTTTAAATATCCAAAATTAGAGCCAACTCACTCAAATATGTCTCAAATTGAAAGTCGAAATTAAAAAGTCGATATTAAAAGCCAAAATTAAAGCCCAGATTGAAAGTAAAAGTCGATATTAAAATCCAGATTAAAATTAAAAGCCTTGTTTTATTACTATTAGAAATGGTTTAATTTAAATCGTTTTACTTACGTCTATTTATAGATCAGCTTATTTTTGTTGCTAAATTCTCACACTTTTTAATTTTAATTTCACTTTAATTTTTGCTTCACTAGTTACCTAAATTCTTAACACTTTTGAACATAGTCGTAGTTCAGTTTGAATATAGACTAAACCGTTGCTTCATCATTATCGTATATATAAGTCGTATCTCCACCTGATTGTATTGGCTTATTTACGTTCTGGGACGATACTTCTGCTTATCTCGCATACCTTGGAATTTTCACCAATTATTTAGTTCAAATCTTTCAATGCATGCCTTGATTGTCACGTAAAAATCCCGTATATCGTGGTATTATTTGAGAATTCCCAACTATTGCCTTTTATTAACTCACGTATTCGGATGTTTGTTAAATTTTATCGTCTATATTAAATCGCCTGGTGCTTGTTTATTTCTACATAATATTGGATTTTTGAACAAATGTGATTCCTTCCTGTCACGTACGATTTTCTAATATTGAGATATAATGCGTGTACGATGATATTTTTAACACAATTGTTACATCTTTGCAATGCCAATTTATTTAAGTTTCCCGGTAATTTAATTTTGATGCAATTTGTTGCGTTTTCAAATTTTATCTTTACTTGTAAACTACTCTTAGACATCTTTATGTTCGCATGCATTTAATCCCGTGTCCTTTATATACAGTGTGCTCTCAATTAACAATATGTAGGGTGACCGATTTACTCTTATAATTTCTGGAATTGTGTGTTTTTCTTAAAGTGGAAGTTGTTTTTATTTATTCTACGACCCCCATGACTTAACCTACCCCTAAACTACCTTATTATCATAGTATTATATATATTTTTTGTACGATTAACTTTGAAAGGAAGCCCTAAAAATCGTGCCCCACTGCTTCTACAAACCTGTCTGGACTCCAATCCAACTCCACCAAATTGCTTCAATCTGCTTTTCCAATTTGATCTTCCTCGGCTAGCTCTGTGCACTACCTCCTAGGATATACTTACCCCAACTACACATTCTTTCAACACCTTTGCACACAACAAAATACAAAAATAAAATAAAATCCTTGGACAAACATACACCCTTTTATTCGTATGACATACATGATTAATTCAGACAATCTCAATATTTACACTTTTATATTTACATTAAAACATTTCACCCTTTTCTTCAATCCAAATTGTTTGCGAGTTATTACACTTCAACATTTTCTTATTTCAAAGTAGATGGGCCTATCGTGAAACCCTAAATTTACCTTTTCTTGGTCTATGGTGAGCTCAGTATAAACCTTTTTTCTTAATATGCATAAAATATTGCATGGTCAAACTACTCTAAAGACCCGTTTTCTCTTTACATCAAAATTATTATTCCTGTTTCTACCCACTCAAGTAATAATAAAAAATCGTCTTTTATATACGGTAATCAAATTAATTTTTAGTTCATAAAAATGTTCACCACATAATTCTAATCACACCTAGTTTTATAACACAATGCCAGCACCACAGTTCAACAATAAAACAAAATTTATTACCTGGTGTGTTCTTCGGACGCACCGCCTCCTTAGATGACCTCCACCAAACCCACGTACTTGGATTTCCCCCAATTTCTCACTCCTATAGAGACAGCAACTCCATCTCATCTTGTTCATCCAGTTCCCCCAGTTATTAGTGGGTGCTTCCCATACTACTATCCGTCCAAATCCAAATTTTGCCTCTATTTCAATTTAACGTGCCACCAACACTCTCGTTCAAGAAATACTTGGTTCGCTTACTTCAGTTTTTAATTGTCCCATTTCATGACTCAAAGCTCTTATATTTGGTTCGATCTTACCGAACCTTGTTTCAACTTCCCCCATTTTTATTGTTAAACTGTTCTTAAATTTATTAACCTCCTTTGTCACTTTGTCTAACTTCTCTCCTATCACTTCAAATTTCTTATTGGATTCCTCACTCATCTTCTCAAATTTTTAATTCGATTCCTCACTCATCTTCTTAAATCTTTGATTCGATTCCTCACTCATCCTCTCTAGCATCCTCAAAATTAGTTCATTACTTTGTTCACCTGATTCCGTACTCAACTGATCCCTGCTTTCTCCATTTCCCGTGTTCTCTCAAATAAGACACTGTCACTGCTTCCTATCTCTACCCCTTGACTTCTTAGCCACTCTTTTCTTTGCACACGTTTAACTCACACTTACACCTACTCAAAATATTTACAATACCAACACACTCAAAAAAATATCTACAAAATTTTCACTCACTTAACTCTTTATGAACTCGCCAGTTTTCTGGAATAAAATTTTAATTTTATCTGGGAAATCGAGCCCTTCACGTTGGGGTCGCCATTATTCCTGTGCTTATTCTGGATGATTTTGAGTCCTACCGTTGGGAGCCCTTATTTCTGTATGATTAACTTTGCAAGGAAACCCTAAAAATCGTGCCCCACTGCTTCTACAAACCTGTCTGGACTCCAATACAACTCCAACAAATTGCTTTAAACTCTTTCCCAATTTGATCTTTCTCGGCTAGCTCTGTGCACTACCCCCTAGGATATACTTACACCAACAAGACATTCTTTCAATACCTTCCACAAATCAGAAAAAAATATAAACTTGTTCTAATTTAAAATAGAAAATAATGAAATATTATCAATTAACAAACAAAGAAATCCAAAATTTTATACTTATGGCTATTTGGTAAAGAACACTTATCCAAATCTTTTTTTCGTTATTCTCAACGGTATTAGGTCCTTACTGTTTTTATTTTAAAATTGACGATCAAATTCCAGTGTACAAGATCATCCATTTTACCTTAAATCTCCATGTGACGTTAGTTTGCAAACGTGTACTTCTTATTTCCAGTTAATTGTGTAACGCCGATGAGATTGATTAGAAATCATTCAAAACGTATTTGTTTAATTTTGTACACTGATTTAAATTGCTCTTACTTACACATTTGAAGTTAGATGCTAAATGTCAAACTGTATATATGCCAAATTAATCTCGCAAAATGAAATGAATCACCGAATACTAAATCTTAAATCTTACATGTTACTTGGATTTATAAGAAATCAAACCCGAATGAACCTTGAATGTAAACTACTTTCGCTTATATACAAAAGTTATCTCTTTACCTCATCGTACTAAATCCACCTAGAAAATTAGTCACCTACGTAATGTAATTTTTCGCGAATACAACGACTAATGATCTAATTAGTGTCAAATTTATTATTTGTGTTTTATCCTAAAATGCACTGTTTATTCTTGTCTAATGCACGAAGTTGTCTGCTACTATCTCATTCTTTTGTATAGAGTAGTTGAACTCGCGTTATCTTATCTCAGTTCCAGTTTATGATTCTTCAATGGTCGCGAGTTTTTTTGTATCGGCATTTACTATAATGAATTGACTTTTAAAATTTTTCTTAGTAAACGTGACGCATTCGATTCTGAATAAAGAAGGTCCTGAATTAATATTTAAAATTTATAAAGTGTTAGTTGATATTATACACACACGGAAAAATAATCAAAGTATGCGTTTGCTTTCTATATAGTTTAGCAAATGCAAAAAGATTTACATAGATTTGTATAGTTAACATTTGTACAGACGCATATTTTAAAAATTAAAACGTAGTTTTCAACACCAAAAATGTAATTTTGTTCTAAACGAAGTTGTGTTAAACTAATACTAATCTATGTTATTTACGGCGAATGAAGCAAATATATTTTTATGGCAATGAAATAAAGCTTGGTTATTAAGGTAACGACTAATTGTTTACACAATGTAATTTAGTGGCCTGGTATTTAGAATGAAAACTCGTTTTTATTAAGTATAGAAAAAATACTTATACATACGAGAATATGCTTTAAAGGTACATGCAACTTCTTTTCAGTCTAGCCGGAAATATATTACGCTTTGTTTATATATCTACACACAGGAAATTTTATCACATAATTAATAAGGCCTTTGTCTTTTAATGGCAAAGAAGTGCGCTTATATTTTACAAGGTAGCGACATTAATATTCGTAAATTTTAATTTTTTCCGTTATCTTCTACTTGTGTAGGTTTTATTTATAGAATTTTGGTTTCCATGACTTCACGTGATCTCTTTATTACATCATTTCCCCCAAACTAAAATATAAAATTCGAAATCTGCGTCATTTTTCCGCATGAATGAGTAATTGTATCATTTTTATTTCTAACTATGTACTACCTACAACTATTTCTATAAGACATAATACACTTGCATAGTCCTTTTCGTACTGGGGCTTTTTTCTTTTTAACAATCTATCTATTTTTATCTTATAATTAATTAAACTTTCCTTAACTTTATTCGAACGTCATTTACAATCTAACATTACTATCCTATATTTTTAACTTTCACATATTTACACACGATTTCATAAGTTTCATCTCCTCACTTGCATACTCCACTCATCGTTTCTACACTATCGCAATTTTGTAAAAATATGGGATATAAAATTTTTATTAAATTGACCCAGTAGCTACACAGCTTTAGTACTCGTCATAAACATTTGTGGCCTAGAATCCCTTTATCTAGCCTACTTACGTTAATTTCAAATCGGACATCTTTCAATCTATCCTCATTATACGTCTAAACTTTAGTCTTATATGATTCACTATCAATAACTTCCAACTTGTTTTCATCACTTGTAGCAATTCTTGACTCTCTTTTCACCAGTTCAGAACATTCCTCCTGTAATAACGATTCTGCTTCATTCTTAACTTTACCTGGACATTCAACAACAATTATTTCCTTTTCTACCTTACCCTCGATTTCACTCTCAAAATAATTTACATTTATACTGTTAACTCCCTAGTACTCATTCAATTACATCAATCCTTTCCTTTTTCCCTGCTCTTCCAGTTCCTTCTTATGTCCTTAACATTTGCATAATTAAATGAATGTTTCGACAAACTAAGCACCATTCCTCCATATTTATACATACGCCATTTTACGGAAAGACTTTATTCTCTAATAGAAATTATCCGAAACAAATTATTAAACTCTGCTTTCGAAATTATTTCATCATTATCTAATATTTTACTACCTTTATTGATATTACTTTTAAAAAATTTATTTATAGGAAGTTCCTTTATCTTCTTTTCAACTATTGCAATTATACTATTTTATTCCGTTTCATCAATTATTTCCATCTCGTCAACAATATCTTCTGCACTTTCCAATAACTCTGATTTTTTTTCTAAAAAGGATGCAACTTCCTTTCTAACTTCACCAGGGCACCTTATACTTAAACTCTTATCTCCTTCTGGAATTGATTCAGATTCATACAACCTCCTTCTACTTGTATATGGGGTTCCCCGTCTTATTTAATCTCCCCTATAATCATCATTTTATTTTCGGTATCTATTATACCTTTCAACCTACTATAAAATCCATTCCCAGAATGGCATCAACTTTTCACTCTGGCACTATTAAACATTTTTGCTCAATCTCAATCCTTCTCAACTTGACTTTCAGAATTATCTTACTGTTGATAACCGCAAACTTCTTATTATTTGGCGATACTAAATTATTTATTTTAATAGGAATAATATTGTGCAATAACGTCTCTGAAAGATCTTTAATAAAACCCTCACCTACTAATGTTGCTTCAGCTCCTGTGTCTAAAAGTAATTTAATCTCTTTTTCTTCTACTTGCAATGTTATTATAGGTAGTAGATCATTTCTTTCGTTAACTTTTAAATTATCTACCAAATCAAGTTTTATAAATTCACTCATATGTTCATATTTACTAATTTCTATACTTTCGTTGTTTGATATGTCTACTTCTAAAAATCAGGCGTGCTTGACGTTCCAGATTCATTCACGATCTCTGCGTATGTCTTTTTATTATTGTTGCTACCATTCATGTCATCTCTTTGTACGTTTGTCATATTTACCCATCCTTGGGTTACAGTTATATTTTCAATGACACGGGAATCATTTTTCCCCCTTCCTCCGTTTCTTCTGATGCCATTTTCTTTACTCAAATTATTTCTCCGTGGGTTTCCTCTTTCAAATGATCTGTCATGGTATCGTTCCTGTCCATTAATCTTTTGAACTCTAAAAGCATTCATGGACTATCTTCTTGGTCTGGTTTTCATCTTTCTTGGTGGACCCATTTCATCGTACATTGAAGATATTCCAAAAATACATCTCTATCGACGAAATATTTGTAAGAGTATGCATTGCCTTACTTCCGTTTCAAAGTGTTCTGCTAAGTACTTTATAATTTGCTTGTCCTCTAAAAGAGGATTAAGTTGTTTGGCAACGCTAAATTCTTTGATCGCATACAACTTCCTTGTTAAGCCGGAATCACTACTTTATTTGCCGTTAAGTAAATTATTTCTCATTTTAAATTGTTGGTTGTCTCCACAGAAATGTATAAAAATTAAACTTTGAAATCTTTAAACGAACTCATCTCATTTTCAAACGGCCCAAGCCATATTTCTGCACTTCTTTTCAACATGGACCTCACAATATTTAACTCTTGTTTATTCCAACTTCCATGTATTAAACTTTTTAGGCTATTTAAAAATAAATCTCTATAAAATTTTCAGTGTTGTTCCAACGAAATTCTGGTTAGACTCCATCTTATTGGTTCCCCAACATGAATATTTTTAATCCTGTCTTCTAAATTTTCAAACTTATTCCTCAAGTCGGTTTCAAAATTTCCCAAATCATTTCTAAGAGTTTTGAATGCAGCTTCTCAGCTTTCCTCAATTTTGTTTACTTTTTGCTATAGCTTTTAAATTTTTCCACTAGTTTCTCTCTCATTTACATCCCGACTCGCCTTTATTAGAACAATTTCTTCTATCGCGTCATCTATGTTCACTAAAATTTGTACCACTTTTCCTCGAGTTTCAAAGTTACATTTCTTTCATGGTTTTATTAGTTTCTTTTAAGCCTAAAGTTAATTTTTCACTCATCTCCTTAAATTTCTTTTCATACTTTCCACTTTCAAATCTTAAAGTTACCCCCAATTTAGCTGTACTCTCCTAATTCCGCTCGTAACTCCTGAGTATTTTGATCAGATCCTCAGTCATTTCCTTGATACATTTTTCACCCGTTTCTTTTATATTCTCTTTCATTACTTTCATTCCATTTTCACTCATTTCTTTTATACCTTTCTCATGCTATTCACTCATTTCTTTCATATTTTCCTTTTGTTCTTGCATATTTTGATTTAGGCTTAATAAGAGTGATTTTTTATTCCTGGGTCTCTTCTACGCTCTTGGCCCCTGAATTATCCTTTTTCGCTTTTTCGATATAAACGCTTTCCTGAGAACCAATTTCCACTTCCTTAGCTTTCAAACTTTCACGAACTTCTTTCATTTTATCAGTCATACTAGAAACCAATCAGATATTACAAAATAAAACTTTCACAAAATCATACGATACAAGAAACTCTAATTTACAGACGACTTAATCGAGCCATTGGTTGAGAAGCCGCTAAAAGAGTGCTGTAATACGAGCCTCGCGTTGGAGCGTTGATAAAAGAGTGCTATGACCCCTTCTCTTTTGAGTAGGAGCTAATAGAGTGCTGTGACAACGGTACAGCAATGGGAAATTTGAAATTATTATTTTACCTTCCCTTTCTTTTGCCTTGCTTGGCTATCTCAACGGAATTTGTAAAATGAATTGAAACACAGCAATCTCAAGAAAACATCTATACGTTCAAAGCTTTCTTTTTCATACAAAACAAATTATAAAAGCAGTGTATCGCTAAACATCCTACATAAATAAATCCTACAAATTACTTAATTATTAAAGTAATGCTTGCCTAATCTATGTTAAGAGGTGCACAATTCTCTTTAATTAATAGCTGGTTAATTTGCCTCTCTTGTAAGTGTATTTGGCCAAAAACGTTGTACATATAGTTCATTAAAAGTTAAAAGTTTTCGAACGTCGAACTCAAAATTCTCTGCAAATCATCAGTTTCTCAATTAAAAAAATTTTTAACTCATTTTAATTTAAAATACAAATTATTAAAATAATATTAGTTAACAGACAAAAAAATCCAAAATTTTATACTTATGGCTATTTGTTAAAGAGCGCCTATCCAAATCTTCTTTTCATTATGCTCAACGGTATTAAATCCTTCCTGGTTTTAATTGACGTTTACATTCCAGTGTACAAGCTAATCCACCTTATCTTAAATCTTCATTTAACAATAGTTTGCAAAAGTGCATCTTCTATTTTCAACTAATTGTCGAACGCCGATGAGATTGATTACAAATCATTCAAAAAGTATTTGTTTCATTTCGTACAGTAGTTTAAATTGCTCTAACTTACACGTTCGAAGTTACATGCTAAATGTCAAATACTATATGCATGACAAATTAATCTCGTCAAATGAAATGAATCGCGGAATATTAAATCTTAAACCTTACATGTTACTTGGATTCAAAATCAATCAAACTCAAATGAATCTTGAATGTGGATTACTTACTCTTATACATAAAATTTACGTCACCGTAGAAGATCCACCTAGAGACTTAGTCAACTACGTGATGTAATTTTTCAGCGAATTCCACGGTTTTAACGATCTAATTAATGTCAAATTTATTATTTATGCTTTTCGTAAAACGCGTTGTCTATCCTTGCCTAATGCACGAAGTTATGTGCTACTATCTCCTTTTTTCGTATAGAGTAGTTGAACTCGCGTTATCTTATCCCAGTTCTATTTTACAACTGATTAATGGTCCCGGTTTTTTTTTGTATCGGCATTTGATAATGATTAATTGATTTTTAAAATATGTTTTAGTAAACGTAATGCAATCGATTCTAAATAAAAAAAGTTTTGAATTAATATCTAAATTCATAAGGTGTTATTCGATATTATACACACACGGAAAAATAATTAAAGTACGCGTTTGCTTTCTTAATAGTTGAAGTTAGAATATCAGTCCCCATAAGTGTATATATAGTTAATTGATTAAAATCCTCAGTTGTGATCTTCTACCAAGATTATTCATATTATTGTGATAAATTTTCCTTATACATCATCAAATAATTACTCTTGATATTTCTACGTTATTTGTGAAACGCCAATGAAATAGATTTGAAACTACTCGAAACGTATAAGCATGCAACTCTGCTTGAATCTTGCATATTCGATGTCCTAAAAAGATTTAATTTTGAAGGACTTGTGCTAATTCAATTCCGGTTTAAACACTAAGTAATCTCTATACGTCATTGTTCGATTCGATTCCAGATTTATTTCGAAGCATTAGTTCTCCTGCATCATATAATATTTACAAGGATGTCGCGTTTAATGATCTAATTATGTCGCGGTTGTTATGATATATGTTTATCGTAAGCGTCGTCTTTTCTTTTCTAATGCACGAAGCTAATGATGGCGGTCTTCTTTCTTCTGTAATATGAGTTACGTTTCAGGCCTTGAAAGCGGTGTTTTTAAAAATTACTTCCAAAGCTTGTAACAAAATATTGTTAGTTTAATCAGACATTAATTATGGAATTTTAACAAACTGGTTTAAAATAACTCCAAGTCGAAAATAATTACTAATTGATCTAATGTGGGTGAGTAGCTTAAGCAAACTGATATGATAAAGCTGAAATACTTTGCCTGACTGACCGGTCTTGGGGCTCCTGGAGTATTTATGTTGTCCATGCCTCTCACAATTCTGCAGTAACTTGTAGAGCTCATGTCTGCTTATTTCTTAATACTATCCATAATACATTGTAACAATCTTACTTTCTAGGTGATCGCGGTATCTTAACCGTTTGTGACCTGCCACCTGCAGTATCACTATCGTCTGGAATACATTGTATTGCATCCGTTCTTATGAACTGTTAATAAGCTTTCTATATTTATCCTTGAATTACATTGTTGTATCTGACTTAATAATTACTTAATGATTTCTAATAATTTCCTACTAGATTCTATTTCATAATACATATAAAGATTGGGGGATACATAACATACGTAGCGTTTTTATTATCGTTCTTATCTAACTTCTATGACTTTTAATAGACGCGTGTTGCTTGAATCAGAGCGTTTGTTTATTTTTACAAAATAATTGTAAATAAATGCTCTTTGTTACCACAAAGCACTAATAAGAGTAGTGGGGCAAAGCCGGTCCTAATTCAAAACGTGTTCACACGTATTTTCCATATGTAAAATACATGTGCACCGTTTTGAATTAGGATCGGCCTTATATACTTTCAATGTAAAATAGTTGTGAAAACATTTCAATGTAAAATAGTTGTGAAAACATGAATTCTTATATACTTGTATACTTGTAAAACACTTGTGGGCACGTTTTGAATTAGGATCGGTTTTATATTACTTTCAATGAAACATACTTCAAAACACACGTATGTTGAAAAATGTAAGTGCAGAGAAAATGTGTGTAGCTGTTTTGAATTCGGTTTTCTAGCGAGAAGTTACACGTGCACCGCTTTGAATTAGGATCGGCCATATATACTTATAATGTAAAATACTTGTGAGCATCTTTTGAAGTCAGACCGACTTTATATTACTTTCAATGGAACATACATACTTCAAAACACACGTATGTTGAAAAATGTAAGTGCAGAGAAAATGTGTGTAGCTGTTTTGAATTCGGTTTTCTAGCGAGAAGTTACACGTGCACCGCTTTGAATTAGGATCGGCCATATATACTTATAATGTAAAATACTTGTGAGCATCTTTTGAAGTCAGACCGACTTTATATTACTTTCAATGGAACATACATACTTCAAAACACACGTATGTTGAAAAATGTAAGTGCAGAGAAAATGTGTGTAGATATTGTGAATTTGGTTTTCTAGCAAGAAGTTATAAAGTATGCCAGATGGAAAATATCGCATTCAAGTCAATTGTGTTTAATTAAAGTGGATTCTGATTTATGTTTTTTATTTATGTTTAGAGGCTGCAAATACACATGGGCCGGTTTCAATTCAAAATGTGTTCACTCTTGTGATATGTTGAAAAGTGGGTTGGTAAAGTACGCAGATGGTGGTAATCTGCTATATAAAGAGATTGCTCCTAATATTAATTTAATTAGTCGAAGTTTACTGCATATATTTACATACAAACATGTACATAATTGATATTCAGGGATTTTAATACAAGAAAAACGAGTTTGTGTGCAAAGAAATTGCGGTGTTTTGGACTTGTTGTTAGGTGATGTTTGGCATCAAATTTTTAAACTGTCAATGCAGTCTAGTTGTTTGAGCCAAGATCATATAAAACATAACGACTGGGTGACAAGGAATATTCATGGTCTTTCTTGGGATGAATCTTCAACGGCTGGAATGGTGTTATCATATATAGCGCTTTATTAGAAGCAAATTATCCGACCCGGTAAAGAAGTATTTGTGATGGGTCTAGAAAAAAAGAAATTGATTGAAACCTATCTAATGCAAAACGAGTTAAAGTTCGGGCCTTTGGAGCTGGTTTTTTAAAAACACTTTGAAACTTTAACAATATTTTTATTAGTTAAAATTTGGATAACTTGTACATAATACTAAAATTAATTATTGTACAGGTGAGTAGCTCAAACAACGAAGTATGGAGTTTGGAGACTGACTGCCGGGCATTGAGCTCCCGGGCCTTTTATAATAACCTGCCCCTCACACGGCTGTGAGAACTTGCAGATCTCATGTCTGCGTTTCTCCTTAATTGTACACTTTAATACAATGTAACAACTTAATTCTAAGTAATTGCGGTCTGTTGACCGCCTGTGACCTGCCACCTGCAGTATCACTGCCCTCACGGATGCAAAGTTGCATGTCCGTTCACATGAACTGTCGATAACCTCTCTGGGTTATCCTTGTATTACAATGTTGCATTGAACTTATACTTTTACTTAATAATTTCTAATAATTCCTATTAGATTCAATTATATCAATATATATATGTAATTGGGGGATACATAACTCCTCCACCGTAAATGAAAAATTAAGGTTTTCTTAATTTTTAAATACATAAAATTCATTATTTAAATTCATTTAAAATTCATTGTTTCTAATGGTATGCTTATTGTTTCCTTTTTTCTCTTTGTTTCCTTAAGTCTAGAACTGTTTCCTTCATTCTTATATCTAAGGTACATTTTGTATAATACATACATGATTACAAAAATTATTAAAATGATTAATACAATTGTCCAAACACTTATATTATTATAATGTAACTTTGGCGTTTTGATTTCACTTAATTGTTCTTTATAACTTTCCACTAATTTCACGGCGTGGTTGAGATCGTCCAAGTCTAGATGCTCTAGCTTCATAGGTTTCTTTATTATTTCTTCGTCTTCTTGTTGTATTTTGAATTGTAGTTCCGGTAGGTTTGCAAGTTTCTTTGTTGCTATGGGATCTTGATAAACTCTGATTACTTCATCTTTCAATTTCACATAACAATCTTCTTTGAGGGTAATTAGTTTGCTTCCGATTAATGCTTGGTTATTTTCATCTTGGTTGCAGTGGATGGTTGCTATTACTTCTGTTGGGAAAATGGCTATCCATTTGTTATCTGTAACTTTTTGAATTTTCATATTAGTTATTTGCACTTGTTTGGTTTCACAGTTTTCGTAATGATTTGAGAATTTTAATAGTTGTACTTCACAAGGACTGTCTTCTTGAATGGTTGTTGTCGTCATCGATTGACATAAATATTGGTTTGGTGTTACTTCAGTACATTTTTCGTTTGTATAACCATATCTCAGTTCATTTAGGGATAGGAATTTGGTTTTGGGTATGATTACTTGGTATGTGCTAGTAACCTTTGTAAATAAATGATAATAATGATAATTGTTACTTTCTACTATCTAGATTTCTATTAAAAATATTATTTTGTTTTTCTTAATGTTGCTAAAATTTGTTGCATTAAAGTAAGGTTGGATATTATTTGAGTAAATATTGTGTTAAATCTAATTAAATCTCGCATGCCTAACGAGGTAGTTTGCATGGTGGTTTCAAGGGTTTGCATTCGGTTGGCTATACTGTCCTGATTTTTTACTAGCTTTCTCAATGTTTCGTTGAACTTTATAATCGTTGATTGGGTTAACGATAATTGGTTGCTGATTATGGTTTTTATGTCATTCTGATTCTCAATTAATTGTTGTATTGTGTTGTCATAACGTTCTGCGTCTTGGTTATCTAAGTTGCCTGTGATAGCTTTTATTATGTTACCTAATCCGTTGATTAGTCCTCTTCTTCGTCTCGTAGTTTGTTCGTTGGGTATTAGTCTATTAAGTTTATCTTCTATGTTTCTTAAAATGCTTTCTATTATGCTGTTATAATTCATCATTTCTAATGCGTATTCTTTTCCGAATTTTGCTGTGTTCATTGATTGTTTTAATCGGTCATAATTTTCTGTGATTGTTTGAAATTCTTGTTTTAATTCTGTTAGGTCGAATTTTTGTGCGAATGTCCAATAGTCGATCGTGTTTTGCATACTGCCTAATTTAATTGGTAATATACCGGGGTTGTTTTTTATGTCTTCTATTATTACTTGGTTGTCCGTTCTACCTGGGTGGAGGTTGACGGTAAGGGTGATGACTGTCCATCTGAAATTACAGGGTGTCTTAGGTTTTTTAAATGAATGTATTTTGTTATTTTACCGTTGTCTACTACTGCTATGTTTTTATCTGATATTTTCTTAATTTTGAATGGTCCTAAATTTCTGGGTGCTGTTTTATGTCGCTTGCTTTAAAAGTTTTTCTCATATACGGTTTGTCCTATTGAAAATTTATTTGAGTCGGTATTTTTGTTTCGGGTTGTGGTGATACGTTCTTTATCGTTCTCTAATTTATCTTTTACCTTGTCATAAGTTATTTTTAATTTTTGTTTGTGGTCTTTCGCATATTGTTGATATACTTCCTTGTTGTAGTGTATGTCATAGGGATTTCGTGAATCTGAGTGTCCTAAGGTTAATTCTAAGGGCGTAAAATTTGTTGATGAGTGAATTGTGTTATTATAGGCGATTAGTGCGTATGACATTAAATTGGTTATATGTTCCTTTTTATAATTTATTCTTAATAATCGAATTTGTTCTAACAGGGTTAAATGTAATCGTTCAATTAGTCCATTTGACTCAGGGTGGTTTTCCGTTATGAAATGAATGTTTATTTTGTGTAGTTCTAAAGTGTTTTGTATTGTCTCATTTTTAAATTCGCTACCATTGTCTAAAGTGATTGATTCGGGTGTTCCGTAAAATGTGAAATATTGTAAAAATCCTTGGGTCACGTCAATGCTATTTTTGGATGTGATTGGTATGGCTTGGCCTATTTTTGTGAATGCGTCTATGATTGTTAGATAGTTTTGCGCTTCTACTACTAGAGTATCGGCATGAAGTTTTTGAAATGGTTTGTCGGGTGTTTTGGTTAACATTAAGGGTATCTTTGGGGGGTTTCCTATCGTATTTCGCTTTGTCACATAGTTCACATTGGTTAATGAAATCTGTGGTCAAGTCCTTCATGTCTTTAAAATAATAACTTCTTATGAGTTGTTTTATTGTTTCGTTAATTCCACGATGGTTGGTTTTTCCTTCGTGTTGATTTCTAATTACATCGTTTATTTCGTCAGGGTCGTCTAGTGTTATTAATTTTCTAGTACATCTGATGAGTTCAGGTCCAGAGTTATTGAATAGTTTAATGTATAATTCTGAAAATCTTTGGTATAAATGTTCGGTATTGAAATAAAAATAAAATCGTTTTTTCTCGGGGGTGTATTCCTTTAAAATTTTAATTATTTGTTCCTCGTTATCATCTTTTGTTATTTGAATTTGATATATCTTTTTGTTATCTACTTTTGTATATTTTACTGGATTGGGGTTATTTAAAACTTCGGTTATTATAAACTGGTTGGGTTTCATATCGATTGCTTCGTTTAAAATTTTAATCGCGTTTTTTGGTTCTTCGTTTTGTGTCGAATGTATTGTGTCGCTCTCGTCTGGATCTTCCCTTATTTCTGCTTTGTCTACGTTTCCTATAATGGATTCCGTTTCTAATGCATTGAGTTGGATTCGGCTTAAAGCGTCTGCGTTGTTGTTATAAATTCCCTTTTTATATATAATTTCGTAATCATACTCTTCGAGTCTGATTCTCCATCTTTGTAATTTTGAATTTGGTTCTTTCAGTTTGCATAACCATACTAGTGGTCTATGGTCAGTATATATGTAAAATTTTCTTCCGTATAGGTAAGGTCTAAAATATTTTGTTGCCCAAATTATGGCTAATAACTCTTTTTCTATAGTGCTATATTTTTGTTCGGTTTCATTTAGGGTTCTGGATGCGTAGCTAATAGGTTTATCGCTACCTACTTTTCCTTGGCTCAATACTGCGCCTAATGCTACATTTGATGCGTCTGTCGTCAGTATAAATGGTTTTGTAAAGTCTGGGTATTCTAATACAGGGTGATTGGTTAATATGTTTTAATTTTGTCTACTGCTTTAATAAATTCCGGGGTGTGTTTAATTTTGTTTCCTTTTTAAACAATTTGTCAGAGGTTTGGTTATCTGAGCGTAACCTTTAATGAATTTGCGGTAGTAACCACTAAGTCCTAGAAATCCTTTAATTTCTTTGTTTGTTTTGGCAATGGGTAATTTAGAACTGCATTTGTTTTGTCTGGATTTGGCATTACTCCTTGGGGTGTTATTACATGTCCTAAAAATGATACTTCTTTTTGTAAAAATTCACTTTTGTCTAATTGTACTTTAAAATGTGCTTGTCTAAGTCTTTCGAATACTTCTTTCAATCTTTCTATGTGTTCTACCAGTGATGTGGAATAAACTATGATGTCGTCAAGGTATACAAGGCATTTTTCATTGTGTATTCCTCGTAATATATTGTCCATGACTCTCTGGAAAGTAGCGGGTGCGTTCTTTAGTCCAAATGGCATTCGTTTGTATTCGTAATGTCCTCTAGGTGTGCTGAAGGCTGTTTTGATATGTCTTTTCTTCCATCTCTACCTGATGGTATCCTGATGCTAGGTCTAATGTTGTAAAATATTGGCATTTGCCTAATTTGTCTAAAATTTCGGTAATATTTGGTAGTGGATATTTGTCATCTACCGTTTTTTCATTTAACTTTCTATAGTCTATTACCATTCTGTACTTTCTCTTTCCTGTTGCGTCTAATTTCTTAGGTACTATTAACACGGGGCTGCTCCATGGTGAATTGGAGTGCTGGATTATGTCTTGGTCTAATAAATCTGCTACTTGTCTGTCAGCTTCTTCTTGGCTTGCATGAGGTAGTCTATATGCTTTTGTAAAGATTGGTTTATTGTCTGTCAACTCGATATTATGTTTTACTGTGTTGGTGAATGTTAATGGTATTCCTTCACAATGGAATATGTCTCGGTATTCAAAACATAAGTTTTAATTGCTCTTTCTTCTTCTTGATTGATATCGGTATTAAAGCGGATGTTAGTTAAATTTTCTCTTAACATTTCGTCATGTTCTATTGGGTTGTAATCGTTTTCTAAATTTTCGTCTATTTCCATTTCGTTAAAATTTAGTTCTTCTACGTTAATTGGGTCTGTCAATGATAATTCTACGGGATAGTCGTTTGAATTTAATATTGTTGTGGTTGCAAAGTTATCTTTTATTTGTACTAAGGCAGTTGGGGTTTCTACTCCTTGTTGAAATGTCATATGATTTATTATTCCTAAATTTTTGTTAGATTTTACTGGGATTTTTATTTTTCTTTCCGTTCGGGGTTCTATAGTGTATTTTTGTTCAACTTGTGTGTTTTGAAATTTAATTGGGATTTTTCCGTATTTTGTCCTTAATAAGCGATTTTTAATGTCAATGTTGGCTCCTAATTTTCTTAGAAGGTCCATTCCGATTAATCCGTCATATTTGTCGTTAAATTCGAATACACAAAATTTATGTTTCATTTTAACATTAAATGTTCTCGGTAAGGGTATATTTGCTACGAATTGGTGTAGTGTCGTTTGATGAGCTGTTTTGATTTTGAATGGTTCTCTTTCTACATAATCTAAATAATGTTTTGTACGGTTCTGGGGCTAATTAATGTTTTAGATGATCCGGTGTCGATTAATAGTTTGAATTTGGCGTGGGGTATTTCTATGTATGGTAATACTAAGTGATTTATGTTATTTAAGTTTATTAAGTTTGGTCGGTTATGAATTGGTCCATTTGAAAATTTGAGTTCGAGTTTTCGTCGTCGTACTCCTCGTAAGTTTCGTATTGTTCGTCACGTTCATAAGTTTCTGCATGGTTTGTTTCATTGTTCGTATGTGTCTCAATGTCATTATTCTGGTCAGTGTCAGATTTTTCTATTTCTTGATGAAATAATTCTTCCGATGTAAAATTACGTTTCTGATGAGGGTTTGGTCGGATATGTGTTATTTTGTGTTTTGTCTGGTGTTACCAGATGAGGTGTCCATTGGTGTTGGTTTGTAATAATTGTTAGGGTTGTTATGAGTATTAGTCATTGGTGTATTTCTATTAGGGTTTGCGTTGAATGCTGGTCTTTGTTGGTTTAGGTTTTGATTGAATCTCGGTTGGAATGCGGGTTTCGTAAAAGTTGGGTTGAATGTTGGTCTTGAAAAATTTTTAAATTGATTATTAAAATTGGTATTGTTAAAACTTGGGTTGTTACTTCGCGGTTGATTTGTTTGTGTGTTAAAGGGTGTGAATTTTGTTGAGGGATTGTTTGTCTTGTAGCTTGTATAGTTTTGTTGGTGAATAACTTTTATTTGCGTTGGGGTTGTATAGTCTGTTGCGGTAATACATTACATTTTCTTCTTCTATTACTAGGCTCATAGCTTCTTCTAGATTTTGAGGTCGTTGGAATCTGATTTTATCCGATAGTCGTTCTGGTAAAGCGTTTATATATGTGTCTAGTGCCATTTCGTCATACATTTTGTTTTAAATGTCTAACGTTTTGATCGGGTTCTTCGATTTTAATTTTGTTAAAATTAAACTTCTCACGTCTTGGCATTTCATTCCGAATTGGTAGGGGGATTGATTGTGTTCCATTCTAAGGTTTATTAGGTCTCGTACCAGGCATTTTATATTACGTTGGTCTCCAAAATATGCAATTAGTAGCTGTTTAAACTGGTCCCATTCCGATAAATCGTCCCTACTGGCGATTAATGTTAGTGCCCTTCCGGCTAGTTTACTTATTACTAAGCGTATAAGCAATGAATTTCTTGCGTTATCTCCGGGTTTGTAAAAGGTTTTTAGGAACATTTCGGCTGCTCCAATGAAATTTGAGAGATGGGCCTGGGTGCCATCAAACGTCTGAATTGTCTCTAAATAGAGACGTAAGTCTGTGTTACTCATGTTGGTTAAGGGTTGTTTTCGATTTTTGGGAAAATTTAAAAATTTTTTTTTTTTTTTTGAATTAAGGTTTATTTCGCTATTTGTTTTGTTACGTTTGCTTCGGATTTATTAGTTTTCCGTTTGGGTTGTGAAATTTCAAATTTTGTAAAAATTGGGGTTAATTTTCTATTTGTAACGTTAATTATGCTTGGGATGTATTAATTTTTCTTTTGGATTGAATAATTTTGAATCTTGTAAAAATTGGGGATGATTTTCCTTTTTATGACGTTATTTTTGCTTTGGTTTTATTAATTTTTCCTTTTAGATTGAATAATTTTGAATTTTGTAAAATTGGGGTTGGTTTTGCTTTTTGTGACGTTAACTTTGCTTTGGTTTTATTAATTTTTCCTTTTAGAATGAATAATTTTGAATTTTGTAAAATTGGGGTTGGTTTTGCTTTTTGTGACGTTATTTTTGATTTGAATTTGTTAATTTTCAGTTTGGATTGGGTGAGTAAAAATTTGGTAAAAATTTGCGGTTAATTTCGTACTTGTAGTATTGGATTTATTAATTTTAAGTTTATACTGCGTTTGGTTATTTTTTTATAATAGTAGTCGTTGTTATTTATATTTTATTACACAGTGCTGTGATGTTCTTGTTTCAATTATGTTGAATTTATTTACCGTAGTCTTGGATTAATTGTTTTATGCAGCTTTTAATTTATCTTGAGTTCTTGTTTCTTAAGGAATCTTCAATGGATGGATTTATTCTCATTTGTGTTGTTTTAGTTCAATTCTGTTATCTCGTGATTAATACTCTTCCGTGGGTTTTACCGAGTTGCGTAATTATGACCTGAGGTTACTTACTTTGTACTCTACTGTTGAAATTGAATACTAAGGACGTAATATTTGTTACTTCGTCACGTACGTCGAGGAAATTGCGTACATATGACTATACTTGTTGAAATTATTAACACTTACAGGTGTTAATAGAAATTATAAGAATTACTTTCCGTACTTTGCATACGTCTAGTTTTATTTTTAAAATACCTCGGTGTTTACGACTTGTAATTGAATCTCCCGTAATGTAATTTCAGGTTTACAATTATAAGCGTTTCAGTTAAAGCTTCTTATTATGACCGTTTTGCGTTATTCTGTATTCGTATTGGAATAATGCACTTTATTTATAGATGGTGAATTAGTTGAAAAACGTTTAGATTTTATTGCAATTGTACAAGCTTTTATGGATTGTAGGTTTTAATGTAGAAACTGCGTCGCTTTTATTATTCGTATGATGCGAATTGCTTTAGTACTGAAAGTTCCTGAAAGCTATTGTAATGTGATATTGCGTTGTGAAGCTATACTTTATTACTGAAAGTTATTGCACTTCTCTGATGTTCTAAGTGTATAAAAGATGCGAGCTTTGTTTTCTCAGGTGGTTTAAGTTACCGTATTTTTAGTTAATGCAGAGTTCCTGCTGTGATTTATCAGTATTATAGAGGTCAATGGTTTTAATTATTGTTCCGTGATTGCTTAAAGATTAGCTTTAGCTTTGAAATTAAATTGCGTTCTGTGTTTCTAGTTTGCCGGTTTATAAACGTGCGTTGAATCGCGGTAATTATTTGGTGTTAGTGAATGTGCACGCCCGTTTATTTTTGGATTATTTTGAGTTAGTTCTATTTATTATGGTAAGGATATCTTAATATTAATTCTCATTTACTTTTAAAAAGAAAATCTCTTTTTAAATTCAATTCTTATTTATTTTAAGAAAATCTCTTTGTAAATAATCAAGTCTCATTTGCTTTTTAAAGAAAAAATATTTCTTTAACATTCAAGTTTCATAAAATGTTATATAGTCTCGTTTTGAAAGTAATTCACTTTGAACTATTTTCAAAATATTCATAAAATACAATTCATAAACAGTAAATATAAATGGTACTCAATAGTTATAATACTAGCATATATCAATTTGGTTTTTTGGTTTGAAATAAAAAAAAAGGTTATGGAAATGAACTTACATTAATTTCATCAGTTTCTTTGGTGGGTTCGATCGATTCTGTATCTTGTCCACCTTGGTTTGATTGTTGGCCTTAGACGATTCTTGTTCCTTGTCCAACTTGGTTTGTTGCTGGATTCAGACTATGCTTGTTCTTCCTCCAACTTGGTTTGGGTTCTGCCAAAATTTCGAATAAAAATTCTTGGTCACCAATCTTCCGATTTTTGGATTTTCAGTGCCCTTTTGACATCCGTTACGACTGCGCCAGTTAAAGTTCGGGCCTTTGGAGCTGGTTTTTTAAAAACACTTTGAAACTTTAACAATATTTTTATTAGTTAAAATTTGGATAACTTGTACATAATACTAAAATTAATTATTGTACAGGTGAGTAGCTCAAACAACGAAGTATGGAGTTTGAGACTGACTGCCGGGCATTGAGCTCCCGGGCCTTTTATAATAACCTGCCCCTCACACGGCTGTGAGAACTTGCAGATCTCATGTCTGCGTTTCTCCTTAATTGTACACTTTAATACAATGTAACAACTTAATTCTAAGTAATTGCGGTCTGTTGACCGCCTGTGACCTGCCACCTGCAGTATCACTGCCCTCACGGATGCAAAGTTGCATGTCCGTTCACATGAACTGTCGATAACCTCTCTGGGTTATCCTTGTATTACAATGTTGCATTGAACTTATACTTTTACTTAATAATTTCTAATAATTCCTATTAGATTCAATTATATCAATATATATATGTAATTGGGGGATACATAACTAACGTTGTAACTGATATGCTTGCACTAGGTCGTCCTAAGCTATCGGAGTTAAAAATCAACAATCGTTTAAAATATAACATCCATTGGTGTAGACCCTGCAATAATAATCTGCAATGCGCAAAACAAAATACCTTTATATTAAAAGAATGGCTTGATAATAATAAAAAACAATAGAAAGATTTTGTCTGTGTTATTAATTTTAATATAATTTTACAGTGTTAGCCTTACAAAATTCCTTTATATTAAAAGAATGACTTGATAATAATAAAAAACAATAGAAAGATTTTGTCTATATTATTTATTTTAATATAATTTTACAATGTTAGCCGAAGCAAATTATCCGACCCGGTGAAGAAGTATGTGTGAAGGGTCTAGAAAAGAAGAAATGGATGGAAACCTATCTATTGCAAAATGTTATAGGCAAGGCAATAATAGTCTGAAATGTCCAAAACAAAATACTTTGTTATTAAAAGAATGGTTTGATAATAATAAAAAATCAATAGAAAAGACTGTGTCTGTATTATTATTGTAGTCAGTAAGAAACCTTTAATGCTGATGTCTGCAGAAAAAAACAATTAAACTCAGACAGCACGAATGGCACTCTCAACCCTGAAAGCAATTATAATTGATCAACGCAATAGCTCTTTACTGGTTTTACAACATTTAACAAATTGTACAGATATCTCGAAAATTTTGCCAAAGACAGACAGACAAATAGACAAACAGACAGACTGACTGCACCAATTTTCTCATTCTCGCTTTTAAAGAATAACAAGTCGTAGTTATTAAATCGCGAACTCAGTTTATCTGCAAGAAATATATAAACGAGGAAATTTATGAAATGCTCCAACTTCAAAAAAAACTAGAAATAAATCTATTGAAATATATGCTAACGTTGCAGTTGGTGGATCTGCTCACGGAGTAAACAATTTTTTCAAGCACTTCATTTGGATTGACTATAAACTACTCAATAATTTTTAACCTAACCACTATCATTATTCTTTCCTGACAAGGGCAATTTTAAATAAATGTTTTCATTTTTGATTTGTTCTATAGAACACAACTACAACTTAACAATAAAGATTGAGCGATTATCACACACATATCTTGAGTATATATAAAGATATTAAACAACAAGAACAGTCTAGTCTAATGCTTCTTCAGCATTTGCATTTCCATAGTTACGTACTGAAGGCAACTCTGCAATTTTAGATCACATGCATTTCTAATTTCAATTACAAAAAAATATGAAAGCACCTATTTGAAATGCATTTCTAACTTTAATCTCAAAATAAAATGAGAGCATCTATTCGAAATATGCACTCAGACTAAAAGTCAAAAATTGCTTTACACCGTTCTGTAAACTGATATTACGTAGTTATTAAATCGGGAGTAATGTAAAATGAAACATACAATGTATTTTTCTTTATTGTAATTTATAAAATACATATATATATACAGGGTGAGTTTTTAGTGTGGCAGCGGTCGATAACTCCGTTATTATAAAAGCTACGTAAACCAAATTTGGAGGCACATTAGGCTTGCCTAAAGTGCACATTTGAAAAATATTTGGATGCATACAGGGTGTTTCATAATTCCAGGGCATATTAAACTTCTATTTTTTTAAATAGAACATCCTATATATTATTACATTTTTGAAAAGCCCATAAAAAGAGCTTTAGTTTGATATCAAATTGTATCTGTCTATTCCTTTTCGTTTTTGAGATATTCAACTGTTTTTAGAAAAAATGACCCCAATTGGATACATTGCCACTGCACTAATCCACAACGTATGTTAATTTTCAAGATGCAGAAAATTTTACCATATACCAGAGTATATTTGTAAATATCACTTTTTTGAAATTTTTTCCCAGTATACAGGGTGTGTCAGGTTTCGCAAAATGCAATTTTTAAAATTTTTTTTAAATGGCACCCTACCAATTTTATAACTACAATGGATAGTTCATTAAGTGTCCTTTCATTTTTATTAAGCATTTCCTATACCTAAATCCATTAATTTCTGAGATATTTTTGATTTTCTTCAAATTTTAAGAATGTTTTTAATTTACATAACTAAAAATAACTTACTATTGGAGAATATTATAAAACAATTAATACATTTTGATTAACAATTAACCACACTTATCCAATAACAATTTTCACTAAAGATATAACAACCTACAATAATACGCTATCAACAGAATTCTGCCAGATCAACAATATGCATTTTATAGAAAATGTTCAAGCAGGAAATCAGGCAGGCTTTGAAAAAATAACAATTATAATCAAAATGTCATTTAGGTTTATTAATTGTAGTGTGTTGTCATTTAACACATTATCAGTTCTGTTTTAAATGTAATGTTTGAAAGAGTTTTCAAAATGAATTTTACAGTGGAAGAACAAATAAATATGATTTGGGTATTGGGAGCAAGTTTAAAAAATTTCAAAAATTTCAAGAATATACCAAGAGAGATATCCTGTTACATGACAACACACTACAATTAATAAATCTAAAAGACACTTTACATGTAATAGTTATTTTTTTCAAAGCCTGCCTGATTTCCTGCTTGAACATTTTCTATAAAATGCATATCGTTGATCTGGCAGAATTCTGTTGATAGCGTATTATTGTAGGTTGTTATATTTTTAGTGAAAATTGTTATTGGATAAGTGTAGTTAATTGTTAATCAATATGTATTAATTGTTTTATAATATTCTCCAATAGTAAGTTGTTTTTAGTTATGTAAATTAAAAACATTCATAAAATTTGAAGAAAATTAAAAATATCTCAGAAAGTAATGGATTTAGGTATAGGAAATGCTTAACAAAAATGAAAGGACACTTAATGAACTATCCATTGTAGTAATAAAATTGGTAGGGTGCCATTTAAAAAAAAAAATTAAAAATTGCATTTTGCGAAACCTGACACACCCTGTATACTGGGAAGAAATTTCAAAAAAGTGATATTTACAAATATACTCTGGTATATGGTAAAATTTTCTGCATCTTGAAAATTAACATACGTTGTGGATTAGTGCAGTGGCAATGTATCTAATTGGGGTCATTTTTTCTAAAAACAGTTGAATATCTCAAAAACTAAAAGAAATAGACAGATACAATTTGATATCAAATTAAAGCTCTTTTTATGGGCTTTTCAAAAATGTAATAATATATAGGGTGTTCCATTTAAAAAAATATAAGTTTAATATGCCCCGGAATTATGAAAAACCCTGTATGCTTCCAAATATTTTTAAAATGTGCACTTTAGGCATGCCTAATATTCCTCCAAATTTGGTTTACGTAGCTTTTATAATAACGGAGTTATCGACCGTTGCCACACTAAAAACTCACCCTGTATATATATATATATATATATATATATATATATATATAATGTTATGTACTCTAGAATAAACATACTATAATTCACTTAAGTTCCCGAATATAAAGAACAGTTCTAACTCACTCCAACTCTGAACGGTAAAAAATATTGCATTATCAGTTCTATGAGGGCTGTCTTCTTCATCTTTGACGCGCGGTCGTTTCTGGTTGTTCTTCTTCTTCGTGTTCACTAAAAAAAAGATTCAAATGAATATTAGATCAAGTGAATGCATTAAGAAAATTAAATCTATATACTAAGCTAACGAATAGATACTCTTTATTGGTGCCATCAGGTCGTACGTTGCAATTGGTGGATCTGATCACGGCGTCAACGATTTTTTTCTCCAGTACTTAATTTGGATTGACTATAAACTACCCAATAATTTTAACCTAATCACTATCCTTATTCTTTCCTGACAAGGACAATTTAAAAAAAAAGGGTTTTCATTTTTGATTTGTTCTATAGAACACACACAACTACAACTTGGCAATAAAGATTGAACGATTATCACACACACATATCTTGAGTATATAAGGATATTAAACAACAAGAACAGCAGAAAATTCATCCCATGTAAGCAAGAATTTAATGCTAAGGTATTGTCTAGATAGCAATTGTAGAAATATGAAATCTACAGAAAATTTAATAAAACCAGTCATGTATAAATTTTTTTAATGCTGACATCCACAGAAAAATAAAAAGCGAGAAATTTAATGCTAACATCAGCAGAATAATAAATAAATCCACTTAGTCAGCATTAATGGAAGGCCGGTCTGGCTTCGAAACGGTGCACGCGTATATACCATATTTTAAAATTAAAGTTGTCAATTGCAAAACAAAAAAAAATTAAATTTTATCTAGAAATCATTTGAAATATTTACTTTTTTTAATACAACTGAAAGAACTTGACTTTTATACATTTTTTAATCGATATCATAGACTTTTTTTCTATAATGTTGGTAAAATCTACGTGAAGTATTTATATTAAATAATAAACTGATCTGTTAGAAAAAATTAAAAATTTGCATCGTTTTCTGAAAAAAAATTGCATACCTTTTTCAGTACAACTGAAAGAACTTGACTTTTATACATTTTTTTAAACGATATCAGACTGTACAGAAACAGTAATGTTTAATTAGATCAGTCAAACATGATGTGTTTACTATTAAACAAAACAAAATTGTTCTTAATCCAAGTGATGATAAAAGAATTCTTAGTACCTCAACCACTGATACTAACTATTGCCTATTTTTGTAGTATTGATTACAAAAAATTACATACGACAGCGAGTACTGTGTTAAAAATTGCTTTCGTTGCAGAAAGTAACATCAATATCCGTCAATATTAGGAACGCGTTGAACATGGTCGAGTAAGCATCGTATTAAACCGTGCACAATTTTTAGTTAAAATAGTGGTAAATAGTGTAATTAATTTCCGATCAGTATATTGGGTTCAAAGTGTTTATTGAGCGACGAATTCATTATTTATTTGAGGGTGGCAAAAGTCTCAAGAATTAATAATTTCGCGAGAAAACATTAATAAATATAATTCATTTATGTGTCTAATCTAAAAACCTAGAAACGTGCCTGTTATCGTTATCGTAAACTGCATTTGGAATAGGTCATATCGTGAATCGGTTATTTGTGTTATTAGTTTAATAACAATGGATATAAGTAATTTAAATAAAACTATAACTACGCTACAAGAACGATTTGACACTCAAATTCGCAATTTTGAAACAAAACTTCAAAGTGCAAGCGGCATTACTGGTAATCAAAGTGTTGTTAGCCTTGAATCCGAATTTATGGAATTTAAAACTCTTATGATAAATAGTGTTACTACGTTAAAAGTCTAATAGATAATATGAGCAATAAAATGGATGATCTTGAGCAGTATGGCAGACGAAATTCTTTGATTATCCATGTTATACAAGAGAAAAGGATGAAAATCTTGAACAAATATTAGTCAATATATTTCATGACTCACTGGGAATAGAAAAATTTAATTCAGAAGTAATGATCGATAGGATTCATCGACTAGGAAAACTGGTGAATAATCGACCGAGACCAGTCGTGGTGAAATTCTGTTCTTACCGGTATAGGAGATTAATATGGTCAAACAAAAATAAACTAAAAGGCACACGCATAGTAGTAACAGAGTCCCTTACCACAAAGAAGCTTTCGTTAATGAAACAAGTGCAATCTTTAGTTGGCAAAAACAAAGCATGGAGTATTGATGGGAAAATTTATTGTGTTTTACCGGATAATAGGAAGTTGGTTGTTAGACATATCGATGATGTAAAAATGGGCAGTAGAAATGCTGTTCATGATATTCAAGCCTCCTTGGAAAACCAGAAGATTCAGGAAGACTATGAAGTGCAAAGTAAGTCTGCTACACAAAAATGCTACCAGACTCGTAGCAGTAAGAAATAGTTACGAATTGTAAAAGTCGCCAAATAATTTGCAATTTATATTATTGTTGTATTGTCTCCATTTTTTTTTTCTTTTTCTTATAACCACTATTAACCCTACCATAATAAATAATGAATTATAATTTAAATAAACATATCATTTCCATTGCTTACAAGCATAATTTAAACTAATAATGAATCATAATTTAATGAATTATCACTGTACAAATTTTGTGTGGCAATAATGCTATAGGTGTAAAAATATTTGCGTGTTGCGTTTGGATAAATTCATAGAAATAATTTTTTCCTATTGTCGTATTGTCATCATTGCTCACATGCACTATTTAACACATTATGTATTTTAATTCAAATAATTTATTATATGTTGCGCTTGGTTTAGACATATTGCTAGCATCGTTTATAGACATCTGTGTTTCTTTTTGTAGTACGAAATACACTTATACATAACACACTAATTATACACATACCTCAAACATCTATTCAAGCACAGATAGGGTACCACATCAAACTAAATATATTTCATTAAAACCTTAAAACTGTATAAAGAATGAGGTGTATCGAAATATACTACCAGAATGTTAGAGGACTCAGAACCAAAACACAAGAATTTCGTTTGAATGTATTAAATGGTAATTTCGATATTATATGCCTTACTGAAACATGGTTACATGCAGGAATATATGATTCAGAAATATTCGACAAAAGATACACTGTTTACAGAAAAGATAGAGATCCTGAAAGTAAACGAAGAGGTGGGGGTGTTCTTATAAGGATACATAAGGATTTCTCATCGGCTACGGTAAACGTTACGACTCATCTGGAGGTAGTTTTGATAAAGATAAGCCTTGGCGGAGTTACGTATTTACTATGCATCAACTATTTTCCACCAGGTTCAACCGCTGATGTGTATCAAGAATACATTGATATATTATCTAATTTGTTTATATCCTTGGATGTCAAAATGATATTAATTGGAGATTATAACTTACCTCTTGTAAACGGCAATAAATTTAAATTTGACAGTAACAATAATATTATCTATAGGAAAGTTTCTGAACTTCTTAATTTTTGTAATCTAACCTCATACAACAATATAATGAATATCTCCGAAAGAACACTTGACTTAGTACTATCCACAGTACATGTAGATGTTATGTTATCAGATATTAGTCTTGTTAAATCGGACCCATACCATCCAGCGCTGGTTATTGGATTAAAAGTAAATAAACACACTTTTATAAAATTAAAATCAAGTAATCAACATAATTTTAAAAGAGGAAATTATTTATTGATGTATAACATATTGCACAATACACATTTTGATTTTCTTAATACTTATACTGATATAAATGATGCAGTAGCTGCTTTCTATGATGTTTGGTACAACATAATAGAAGTATGTGTCCCATACTACTCTATGAAAAATTTAAACTTTCCCATTTGGTTTGATAAGCAGATAATCGATGATGTAAAATTAAAAAAATTTCACCATAAATACAAAAACACATCGACGGTTCATAATGAACGGTTTAAGTACCTAAGAGCAAAATCAAAAAGAGATATTGCGGCTGCTTATAAAAATTACATCAATTGTGTGGAAAATGGGATTGCGTCGGATCCTTCAGTATTCTGGTCTTTAGTATCCAATAGCAGAAAAAAGAATCGTGCCACACTAAACTTCGTGTATGGTAGTGATCAGCTTGATACGGTAGAGTCGATTGCAAATGGGTTTTCAGACTATTTTTCATCTGTGTACAGTGAAGAATCCAACTACGAGTTGAATTATGACTCCGAGATGAAGAACAACCTATTAGATGTATTTCACATTAGCTTTATTACAGATACAGATATCGAAACTGCTATAAAACAAATGAAAGCTAAGAGGTCTGCGGGACCAGACGGGATTCCTCCCTTCATCTTCAAAGGGTGTATGGAATTCCTGGTACGCCCCCTAAATATTCTTTTCAACTTGGCCTTGAAGTCCGGAGTATTTCCTACTAAGTGGAAACTTGCAAAATTGACACCAATATATAAATCCGGGGCAGTAAATGATATTAGTAATTATAGACCTATTTCCATTCTCTCTGCACCAGCAAAATTTTGAACATATTCTGTATACAAAATCTTCAGTAATATTCATTTAGCATTAAATACTAATCAGCACGGTTTTATTCCTAAAAGATCAATACAAACGAACTTAACTGTTTTGTTGACTATGTGAGTGAGGTTCTGGACAAAAGGGACAGGTTGATGTTATATACACGGACTTTGCCAAAGCATTTAATAGGGTTAGTCATGACGTACTATTAAAAAACTTGCAGCATTTGGTTTTTCCAAACCTATGCTTGAATTTTTTAAGTCTTATTTGAAGAATAGAAAATCATTCGTGTGTTATAAAAATTATATATCAACTGCATTTCGCATGATATCGGGGGTTCCTCAAGGGAGTAACTTAGGGCCATTAATGTTCTTGATCTTCATCAATGATCTTCCAGATGTATTACAAAATTGCCAGTGTTTGTTGTTTGCGGATGACTTAAAGTTATTTATGGAAATAAAGAATATACACAATTGTCATTCATTGCAGTCAGAACTTAGTAAGGTACAAGACTGGTGCAAAGATAATAAATTGCAACTAAACATTAATAAATGTATTAAGATGAGTTATTCACTGAAGTTGAATAAAATTCAGTATAATTACAAATTGTTAAATGATAACTTAAGAGAAGTCGATAACATCAAAGATTTAGGAGTTGTATTTACTAGTAACTTGGGTTTTGAAACGCACATTAAAATGCTGTGTGCATCTTCATATAGAATGTTGGGATTTGTAATCCGCAATACGCGTCAATTTCAAGATATAAAATGCATCAGAGTATTATATGATACACTGGTAAGATCAAAATTAGAGTTTGCAATTACAGTCTGGGATCCTGGCACACGTAAGCATTCGCAAATGATAGAGACTGTACAGAATAAGTTTATCTCGTATATCTACTACAAAAAATATGGGAAGTTTATTGGGTTCCAATCATATGTGGAAGCTAGATTATTGTTAAATATTATGAAATTAGAGCGGCGTAGGATAGCGATCGCACTCACGTTTTGTTCAAAATAATTAATAATTATATTGACTGTCGAATTGCAGTATGTAAAATTGGTTTTATGCACCTCTCCACTTTGGTGGAAGAAGAGATCTCTTATATATTCCATACTATCGTACTCAACTAAGGCAGAACTCACCATTTATAAAAACATTGTCGATTTATAATAACATTTCTAAACAAGCCAATATACCATGGTTTGGAAATACCTTACAGAGCTTTAAAAGAAACCTGTGTAAAATTATTATATAAAATGTAATACCCTCATATTTACGCATAAACAACACACTCTCATCCATCCACACACCAACACATACACCCACACACAACACAGAATTATAGCATAAAATGAATTTACTGTCTAGTTATATCAAACATGTTCATCTAAAATTTGTAATGCATTCTCATCAATATGTGAGGAAGGAAATGTCTTAATTTAACATTTTTCTTTTTTCTTACTTTATTTTTAGTGGAAATATGTAATTAGGTTTAGACCTGTATATTTCCAACATACAATAAATAAATAAATAAATAAATAAATAAATATTACTGTATTAGTCGATTAAGGCAAGAGTTAATTTTTTACTACGTTTCTTTTTATTCGCTTAGGGCAATGCAGAAAAAGTTTGAATTGGCAACATTTTTTTATAATAAAATAAACCTTGATACAAAATCACATTCAGTTTACTAAAAAGTAAATCGGAGGAGATTGCTAACTGTACGGTGTTATAATATTTTTATATATCTGTGTGAATAAACTCACAAAGCGCCAAATGAGCAGTTTGTCTAACTGAATTTTTTACTTAAAGCGATTGACATTCATTTCAAACAAGTATTTATGAAGGTCATATAAAAGACAAAAAATTTTATCATAGACATAACATCGTGTAATTTAAATTTTATTACGTAGCATTCGTTGAATTTTAAAAAATTATTTTAAACTTCCATCATGAGTTAGTTTTACTACGTGCTATAATTAATCCTTCACCTGATGAAGAAATGAATTGCTTTAACAAAGTTTTATGAAAAATGTCATGCGTTGCACATTGCATATTCTATTTACAGGACGACATGAAACAAGAAAACGCTTGGCAACATTTTTTATAATAAAATTAACCTTGATACAAAATCACATTCAGTTTTACTGAAAAGTAAATATTTCACATTGATATTTTTGTATAAATTAAAGTTATTTTTTCCCTAAATTTTTAGTTAAACAAAAAAACGCATGAGTTTGATGCAGATTTTTTCTGGGATACTCAAATCTTTAGGGATTTTTTAATTGAAGCAACATTTTGGGAAAATTGTATCATTATTAAAATTTACTGAGATTAAATCCATCTTTTCCAATAAATTAAAAATTGCACGACGTTATTATATTATGATAAAACTGCAGAATGTTTTCAGAGTTGCCTTCAGTATGTAAATATGGAAATGCTTGCATAGCTAATTGCTTTGGCGCGAGCAAGCATATTTTTTCCGTAAACGCAGCAGAATGAGAAATGATGTGAGATTGTTGTTATTGGAAATTAAAATTCAGTATTAATTTTTCTGCTGATGAACGTGCTTTGTTCAGGCAAGATTTCGAATTTGCTTTATTTTTCTGAAAAATTGCAAATGTCTAATTTTATAGCTATTTTGCTTACATCAGAACGTATTTATGTATAAAGTAATTTATCTAGTGACTTAAGTTAGTAGTAATATTTTAAAGTTAACAGTGAAGTGTTACACTCGAAGGTAAATATAAACAATCATGATCTGCTTAAAAGGTGTGTTCAACGTTTGTTCCCGTTTCAGACTTTATAGCTATTCACATTTTGATTCAGTATTACAATACAATTCCAATTGCATTAAAAGACAGAATATTAATTCTAAATATTTAATGTATTTTGATGTTAATAATTTATATGGGGCTGCAATGTCTGAATATCTTCATTATGGAGAATTAGAATTTTTTTAGATGACACCATGCTAAAGTTTGTAGGGCTTAGATCTAAAATGTACACTTACAGAGTTCAGGATAGGATAATAAAAAAAGTCAAAGGGATCTTCCTTAGCAAGTATTAAGCAAATTTCTTTTGATGAATATAAGAACGCTTTGTTTTATAAACAGACTGTACAGAAACAGCAATGTTTAATTAGATCAGTCAAACATGATGTCTTTACTATTAAACAAAACAAAATTGTTCTTAATCCAAGTGAAGATAAAAGAATTCTTAGTACCTCAACCACTGATACTAAACCTTTGGGGTATAACTATACACACATGTATAAAAGTCAAGTTCTTTCAGTTGTACTGAAAAAGGTATGCATTTTTTTTTCAGAAAACGATGCAAATTTTTAATTTTTTCTAACAGGTCAGTTTATTATTTAATATAAATACTTCATGTAAATTTTACCAACAGTATAGAAAAAAAGTCTATGATATCGATTTAAAAAGTATAAAAGTCAAGTTCTTTCAGTTGTATTGAAAAAAGTAAATATTTCAAATGATTTCTAGGTAAAAATTAATTTTTTTTTGTTTTGCAATTGACAACTTTAATTTTAAAATATGGTATATACGCGTGCACCGTTTCGAAGCCAGACCGGTCTTCCATTAATTCTGACTAAGTGGATTTATTTATTATTCTGCTAATGTTAGCATTAAATTATTGAGTAGTTTATAGTCAATCCAAATTAGGTACTGGAGAAAAAATTCGTTGACGCCATGAGCAGATCCACCAATTGCAACGTACGACCTGATGGCACCAATACAGAGTATGTATTCGTTAGATTAATATATAGATCTAATTTTCTTAATGCATTTACTTGATCTAATATTCATTTGAATCTTTTTTTTTAGTGAACACGAAGAAGAAGAACAACCAAAAACGACCGCGGGTCAAAGATGAAGAAGACAGCCCTCATAGAACTGATAATGCAATTTTTTACCGTTCAGAGTTGGAGTGAGTTAGAACTGTTCTTTATATTTGGGAACTTGAGTGAATTATAGTATGTTTATTCTAGAGTACATAACATTATATATATATATATATATATATATGTATTTTATAAATTACAATAAAGAAAAATACATTGTGTGTTTCATTTCACATTACTCACGATTTAATAACTACGTAATCTCAGTTTACAGAACGGTGTAAAACAATTTTTGACTTTCAATCTGAGTGCATATTTAGAATAGATGCTCTCATAAAGTTAGAAATGCATTTCAAATAGATGCTTTCATATTTTTTTGTAATTGAAATTAGAAACGCATGTGACCTAAAATTGCAGAGTTGCCTTCAGTACGTAACTATAGAAATGCAAATGCTGAAGAAGCATTAAACTAGACTGTTCTTTTTGTTTAATGTCTTTATATATACTCAAGATATGTGTGTGATAATCGCTCAATCTTTATTGTCAAGTTGTAGTTGTGTTCTATAGAACAAATCAAAAATGAAATTTTTTTTAAAATTGCCCTTGTTAGGAAAGAATAATGATAGTGGTTAGGTTAAAATTATTGAGTAGTTTATAGTCAATCCAAATGAAGTGCTGGAAAAAAATTGTTTACTCCGTAAGCAGATCCACCAATTGCAACGTTAGCATATATTTCAAAAGATTTATTTCTAGTTTTTTTTTTGAAGTTGGAGCATTTCATAAATTTCCTCGTTTATATATTTCTTGCAGATAAACTGAGTTCGCGATTTAATAACTACGACTTGTTATTTTTTAAAAGCGAGAATGAGAAAATTGATGCAGTCAGTTTGTCTATCTGTCTATCTGTCTGCCTGTCTTTGGCAAATTTTTCGAGATACCTGTACAATTTGTTAAATGTTGTAAAACTAGTAAAGAGCTATTGCGTTGATCAATTATAATTGCTTTCAGGGTTGAGAGTCCCATTCGTGCTGTCTGAGTTTAATTGTTTTTTTCTGCAGACATCAGCATCAAAGATTTCTTACTGACTACAATAATAATACAGACACAATCTTTTCTATTGTTTTTTTATTATTATCAAACCATTCTTTTAATAACAAAGTATTTTGTTTTGGACATTTCAGACTATTATTGCTGTGCCTAAAACATTTTGCAATAGATAGGTTTCCATCCGTTTCTTCTTTTCTAGACCCTTCACACATACATCTTCACCGGGTCGGATAATTTGCTTCGGCTAAAATTGTAAAATTATATTAAAATAAATAATACAAACAAAATCTTTCTATTGTTTTTTATTATTATCAAGCCATTCTTTTAATAAAAAGGTATTTTGTTTTGCGCATTGCAGATTATTATTGCTGTGTCTACAACAATGGATGTTATATTTTAAACGATTGTTGATTTTTAACTCCGATAGCTTAGGACAACCTAGTGCAAGCATATCAGTTACAACGTTTTGCATTAGATAGGTTTCAATCAATTTCTTTTTTTCTAGACTCTTCACAAATACTTCTTCACCGGGTCGGATAATTTGCTTCAAATAAAGCGCTATATATGATAACACCATTCCAGCCGTTGAAGATTCATCCCAAGAAAGACCATGAATATTCCTTCTCACCCAGTCGTTATGTTTTATATGATCTTGGCTCAAACAACTAGACTGCATTGACAGTTTAAAAATTTGATGCCAAACATCACCTAACAACAAGTCCAAAACCGCAATTTCTTTGCACACAAACTCGTTTTTCTTGTATTTAAATCCCTGAATATCAATTATATACATGTTTGTATGTAAATATATGCAGTAAACTTCGACTAATTAAATTAATATTAGGAGCAAACTCCTTATATAGCAGATTACCACTATCTGCGTACTTTGCCAACCCACTTTTCAACATATCACAAGAGTGAACACATTTTGAATTGAAACCGGCCCATGTGTATTTGCAGCCTCTAAACATAAATAAAAAACATAAATCAGAATCCACTTTAATTAAACACAATTGACTTGAATGCGATATTTTGCATCTGGCATACTTTATAACTTCTCGCTAGAAAACCAAATTCACAACATCTACACACATTTTCTCTGCATTTACATTTTTCAACATACGTATGTTTTGAAGTATGTATGTTCCATTGAAAGTAATATAAAGCCGGTCTGACTTCAAAACATGCTCACAAGTATTTTAAATTAAAAGTATATAAGGCCGATCCTAATTCAAAACGGTGCACGTGTAACTTCTCGCTAGAAAACCGAATTCAAAACAGCTACACACATTTTTCTCTGCACTTACATTTTTCAACATACGTGTGTTTTGAAGTATGTTTCATTGAAAGTAATATAAAGCCGATCCTAATTCAAAACGTGCCCACAAGTATTTTACATTTGAAAGTATATAAGAATTCATGTTTTCACAACTGTTTTACACTGAAATGTTTTTACAACTATTTTACATTGAAAGCATATAAGGCCGATCCAAATTCAAAACGGTGCACGTGTATTTTACATATGGAAAATACGTGTGAACACCTTTTGAATTAGGACCGGCTTACCCCACTACTAATAAGGTAACTCCAGACAACTGGACACCACAGTTAGTTTTCTCAATAACCCAATTGTAATTTGCATTACTTTCATTTTTATAATATTTATATTTTGATTAATAAATTAATAAATTCACCAGCAAGAAATAGAGTATGGGTGTTGTTTACTCGTGTTACGTTTGTCCAAAAAAGCCAGCTATAAGCGCTTCTATAGGCGGTTCAATGTTAAAAACCAAACATTTTCAGGAGAAGAAAATAACATTTATAAAATAAATAATTAATCATAGTTTTTAGTTTGTGTGTCAAGTTATTCCCATTGTAACGTATTTTTTATTTAGTTACATATTCTCTATAAATTTAATATTATGCCTTAATAAAATCAAAACATAATTTGTAATTGTCTGGTGACAAAAGATAGCTTATTAGGTGTATAATGTATAATGGGTTCCTTCCCCTCATATATCTAAGTTACTAGGCTAGTTACTTATATGTCATTTTTGCAATCACTTTTCGACTAGAGCTTGAACAAGAAAGCAGCTCGACTGGTGATAAAAAGAGTCAAGATGGCGCCAAGCGTATTTGCTTGGCATCGTGTTCGAAAAAAAAATTAAATGATTAAAATCATCGTGTTATATTCTAGTTCCTAATAGCTTTTAGTGTAGATTGATTTGAATTCCACCATGGGTGAAGTCAGTTTGATTCCTGCAGATACGATAAAAAATTTTGGTGTACATCATTAATGCATGCAATAATGGAGAAGTAAAAGCTTTACATAAATTTTGGAATAATGAAAACTGTTAGATACATTAAGTGAAGATTTTATTTAATTTAATAATATTTTATTAAAAAGGTTTTTATGGACTCCAATTTAAATTAAACGTGGTAGTATGATCATCTTTTTGTGTGGATTGCAGATGGTTTAGATTGGTCGACATATGGCGTTGTTTTGTTCTGGTAAGAACGTTCAAGCTTTTTTGGTTCCAACTGTACTTCGTGCACGTGAGTGTTCTTAACATTACAGTATATTAAATTTATTTTAAAGTTTCAAGTTAGATGAAAGATTGATATTTTATTCTAATGTTATCTTGAAGTGGGTTTTGCTTAAACACCCTATTTTTGTGTTAGTAACTTTACAAAACATTTTAAAGATGGCAGTATTGTTGCCTTGTGTATTTAATCATTAAGGAAACAATTATTAGCTTTACTAAAAAGTGTTATTGGAACCACATGTCAAAATACATACAATTTTTAGATACTATCCCACATATTATTTTAAATTACAATAAAATATTTTTGCTTATTATTAAGGACATGTACTTTAACCTTAAGAAATGATAAACTCTTAAAGGACAAAATGTTAAAGTTTTTTCATTGTCTGAATGGTACAATTTAGTAACACTTAAATGAAATATTTTTGATCGGTTATTGTAAAGTCTATTGTAGTACTACTCAAGGCTATCTTAATTTCAAAGTATAATATTATTAAGAAAACGAATACCTTAAACTGATGACTTGTGATATTGAAAATCTAATGAAATTTATATTATTCTAGAAAAAACACCAGTAGTTTTCTTTCAAGTAAATTTCTATATAACTGTACATATTTCTATTGAAACTAGCTAAACAAATTTAAGTGAATAGAATCTTTTTAATTTTACTTAATTCTTTTATTATTAAAAATTCAAAGGAAATTTCTTGGTTCTTAATAAGCAAAAGATTAACTCTGTCTAATGTTAACAAGTACCCAGGGTGTATATATTTTTGGAACTTAAAAGCAAATATGTTATTTATTGGTGAATATTTTTAAAGACACAAACGGTGTCCCTGTTGTGCATTTGTTTGTTCACAGAATATGCAGAGACATCTGTAATACATCTGGTAAGTGACATTTTGGTAAGTGCTTTACAAAGTCGATATTTAAGTTTTGTGGCTACATAAGCGGTGTAGACTTCAGGTTTCCGCATTTCCCTAATGCAATTACACGAATCTTTGTATGCTGTTGTATTGAAAAATACGACGGCACTCTTTATCTACATTTTTGGTCGTTTGTCAACCCATGATCCAAGCTCATGATCCACCCAGAGCTAACACTCTACTAGCCGTTTATCTTTAATGAGTTTTTCTTTTTCTCAAGCCGTTTTCCATCCAACTTTACTTTGGGCTTCTCTCATTAACAAGAAATTCTCGCCCTTGTGATATCAGGTAAGGTAGGCGTTTATGGTATATGGAGGTCCAATTTGCTATCTGATATTCATGAGGGATTTTTTTTATACTGCACCATTGTACGCTGTCGAGCTACACATAATCGGTTCTGGGCTATCTCTTGTAAAAATGGTTTTTCTTACACATGATATGCTTTTGTACAAACGTTTCATCAAAAAAGTGACTCACGATAATAATGCGTTTGTGTAGTTTTGTACATATTTTTTTTTAAATACATTTTAATACATTTCACTGTTAAATTAAAGCAATATCATTTCAGTCTTCGTTATCCGTCACATCTGAAACATATTCATCTATCTTTAAGGATTTATAAAATTCGTGGAATGAAGCTAGTATTACTTCTTTTGAACAAAGCGACATCAAGTCTTGATGTTCTACTTCCGATATAGAAATAATATTTTCGCATGTTCTGTGAATGGTAAAGCTTTAAACATCTTTGTACGCTCTAACCTGTAAAGAATTTGATACGGTGCTTTATCATGACTTTTATGTATTTCACATTATTATAATCTGCCTTTGTATTTCAGAGATTATAGTCTTATTAGATGCAATATTACTAGTAAATTTTGTAAAACCATAAATGAAGAATTCTTCATTTCAACAGCTCAATACTGTGTAGTATGAGATTTAGCTGTTTCGACAATTGTGTGGAACTGATTTGGTACAAATACTTTTTTTTTCATTCTTATCTCCAACAAGGTGTGTACACTGGCGGTTTTATTTTTAGTTTGGCTCCTTTCTAATAATGTATTACTTATTAAACTACGGGTTAAAAGTGTACCAACACTGTAAAGAAACATTAAATAGATGAATCGATCCCTATTTTGCATTGAGCAACTGTCAGAGAAGAAGCTAGTCTCTGTGGCGCCTTTTTGTACCTGCTTTAAAATATATCTCTGAACACAAGATACAATCGCGTTAGCTTCATGTTTGCCATCACCATCGTGCCAGATGTAGCAATAACTAGTATTATTTTCATATCAAAAACGGTAAGATTGCAGAGAGATAGTTTTCTTCTATAGTATAACTGGGTTACATTAGAGTGTGAAAAATTTCTCACCTTTTGTAAATCATAACAGGCAGTTCTTTCATCCGTTCGATAAATATATAGTTTCTTAATGTCGTCTTTATGTTTATGAACTACAACTTTGTTTATCATACGGGTTTTCCAAATGGTTTTCATTTCTGATTTTCCCTTACAACTACCGTTGTTGAATTTCGCGCACAGACACAAATGTATTTCTTTGACAGAAAAGATATGTTAAATTTCTGATTAAAAACTTTTCGATAGCACCACAATCTCGTCATTTCTTTAATATCTATTGCACATTTTTCGCAGTAAAGTTGGTACACCTTCGAAAGTGTTAAACGCGATTCCAAATAAATCTTTTTAGGATCACATCTAACATAATATGAGGCAACAATTGAACAACTCTTTATCTGATTTCTAGCATACTCTAAAACGTTTGATTTCACAACTGGATGAGAGTCATGCTTTCCTGCTAGTGATTCGGCAATTATACCTTCAGAAAGCTTTTTTTAAACATCGTTTTTATTCACTGTTAGGTTATTCCTAGCGTATAAGAACACGTTGCACACTCTGACAATTTTGTTGTTTAATTCAAACTAGTATTCAAGAGTTTGTTTTCTTTTTTTCGGAATCGGCTGCCTTTTTTAAACTGCGGCTCCTTTTTAATAACCTTAATACACTTGTTAATATAACGTCTGTTCCGGTTGATGTCAGCGGCATTTTGCCACCAATTTTACCTAAATTACATATTAACCGAAACCGATTTGAAACCGTAGCTGATTAGGAGTGGGACAAGAATAATACTATTGACAGTGAAAAATGTAAATTTTTTGGAGTGCATTAAATATTTTTCTACGGACCTTTTCAAGCTTCATAGTATGCATTCGGTTATACAACGGTTTAAAAAAATATTTTTCACGTGTTTTTAACACTACTATTAATGTAAAATCCGTAGGCTCTTTACCACTCGTTGAATTTTATGACGCTGATAGTATGTCGGAGTACAATAGAGAAATGTTTTTAAAGTGTTATCAGGAACATACAGAAAACGTGTTTGTTAGCGATGGATTCGAACCGAACCGAACCTTGCCCTAGGTTCGGTTCGGTTCGAAAACTTTTTAGTCCGGTTCGGTTCGGTTCGGTTCGAAAAAAACGAACCGAACCTCGAACCGAACCGAACCGGTTCGACATTTTGATATTTTAAACAACTAGTGCGTTCAACTACAACAATTTAAATGCTTAATGTAGTTTTTATATTTAGTAGTTGCTACTTTCAAATAAACCCAACATTAATTTGCTTTAGATTTTAGTAGCATAAATCATATTAATACTATTTGTCCATGTGTGTTTTTACAATACGTTCTTTAACAAAGCGTAATTACAATTAGGTTAATAGTGAAAGCCATCTCTAAAATTTAGAATGTGTTAATAATTGATGATTTTTACTAATGTCATTTTACCGTGCAAGAACGATATTACACGATCTCTGCGATTACTTTTATTTTAGTTTTAGTTAGTATAAAAAGAGTATCAAGACAATAAAGTGTTGCTGATTTCTTATACAGTACAAGCAAAAAGCTGTTTGTCAGGTTATCTTTATTATTATTTCTTTTAAAAGACAATATCAGATGGTTCTCGGAAAGAATCGTAAATCTACCTCAAACAGCGCTTACGTTTTTAATAATAAAATATAACAGTATTTATGGCACGGGCATTGTCTGCTTATTATTTGCATTATACTGTGTTATTTTATGTCGGCATTAATTGAAAAGTTTATGCCGTCATAAACTTTAACCCTTGGTTTTGAGAAAAAGTTTGGGGTCATCCTTCTGGAGTATTGATTACTTCTAAAGACGTTGGTGGTAATGGCCACACTAAATAAACAGTAAATATTATAGTACCGTGCGTTTTATAAAACCATTTGTTGAGCGATTATGTACAAAAGAAAAAGGAGATTAGTTTTTGCTACAAGGTCACATTTTTTAATATTAATAGAGAGCTGGTTTTCATACAAAAGTAAAAAATTCAAAACGATAGTAGAGTATTTAGTGACGAACTGGAACCATATTTCCACCAGCATCCACATTTCCACACACATCTGGACCAAATTTACATATAAATTCCCATAAGGAGGAAATGAGGAGATTCATCTCCGCAATTCCACAAGCATCCACATTTCCACACACGAAATAAACCTATTTAAAAGATTTTTTTTTTACCGCTAACATTCTGGACCAAATAGTTTTCTTCGACTAACCATTTTTCATCTTTCGAGATAAACCTATCTTGTTTGGTATCAATTAATATTAGAATTTTCTCAGCTACCCGAATTTCTAGGAATTTTTTAGATTGCACCATCCCCCAGGGAGCTACCCCAATTTTAAGATTTCTTACCTGTAGCGACTTTTGAGCGTTCTTATAAATTTTTTATACATGCGATACATAAAATTAGCTTAGAATTTTACGCAGAATTCGAATCTGCAAACAGATTTAAAATCGGACCACGTCCTGCAAAGTTACACTTTAAAGCCCGAAACCTATAAATTTTTGCTCGTATATATTTAACTCCATTTTTAAAACCTTTTTCGCTACCCAAGACATATGCTTTAACCAATACAAAAAAATAAGCACACAAAAGTTTAATAATTTATTTACAGTTTAATAAACTAATCATTCCAATGTAATGGGTTTTAAATATATAAATGGGGAGGTCAACTTTTAGTGTAATGATCGCCTGGTCAATAATTAAGAAAGCGCATTTTGCTGGTATGAAATTTATGGAATTTCTCCTGTAATGAAAAGAAAAATGCATTCGTAATTGAAAATGCGTGTCACTTACCTTCGCTAGATACCAACCATGTTAATTAGTGAATTCATAGTACCGATTTAGATTCTAATAATTAGAAATTTTGTGTATGACATCATTAACTACCTAAATTTCAGAATTATCAAAATTTAATAAACCACATTAAGTATTGTTTAATAATAATCATAAAACAATATTAGAGTGAAAGTAAATGGGTCTTATTACATATTGATATCCTACATCAATTACCTAAATTACCTTACGTGACGCTGTAGAAGCATTATAATGCGAATTCCGGAAACTTCCAATGTAGCATTAATTCATTTGTAATTAATTATAATCCAGCAAATATTCTAGATTCTTAACGAACAT